>OX371224.1:156365688-159185628 GCA_947310385.1 Nephrotoma appendiculata
CCGTATTCAATTTTTTTTATTTCTAATAACAGGCAATCGAATAATATAAATAATGATGAAATCGTGTGCTATAAATTTAATGAAATTCCTAATCCTGATTACGTCAATATTAAAATCGATATCGTAAAAAATTAATCTAAGCTTTCTAATAGATACTGGGGCCGAAATAAGTGTTGTAAAACACGGAGTATTAGCTGATAAAACACAATGTTATCCTGAAAAAAGATGTATAATAAAAGGAGTTACCAACCATGATTTTACAACAATAGCTCTGTGTAATGCAAATATCCTACTTCACGAAAATGTTTTAATTCGCAAAAATTTCAAATTGTACTAGATTTCTTTCCTATCAACTGTGATGAAATTCTTGGAAAAGATTTTTTACGGACAAATAAATTTATAATTGATTACAAAAATAACACGATCATGTTAAATCCATTTAAACTTTTTAACATAATCTTGAATTTAACTTCTCCCCGTTCAGAGATTATTATTGTACCTCCACGAATTGAAAAATAATCAAATTACAGATCAGTGATTTCAAAAGCGATGAAGAATACGTTTGCAAGGCTAAACAAATCCAACTTGGTGTATATATTCCTAACTGTTTAATTCGTATCAAAAATAATTATGCATATATTGCAGTCGTTAATACAAACGAATTTCCTGTTGAAATAAACCATTCACTCATCCAAACATAATTATTAAATCAGTATGATATTTATCAACTTCAATGTGGTCAAATTCTCTTTTAAATCGTTTTGATACTATAGAATCAAAACTAAACTTAAACCATTTATATATTGAAGAAAAAACATCAATTACGAAATTATGCCGAAAATATAATGGTTTATTCCATTTAGATGGAGATAAACTTACTGTAACTTCAGCTACTAGCCATACAATACCACTTAAGTCAGATTCAACACCCATCAATATTAAGCAATATCGGTTGCCCTATACCGCAAAATTAGAAGTTGAAAGCCAAGTCGAACAAATGGTTAATTAAGGAGTAGTAGAACCTAGTATACAAATTCTTGCACTGAGGACTCGCCGTGGTTTCCATTCGTAGGACTAGTTATTGACTTGCAGTCACAATCTCCACTTTTAAAACCACAAAAAACGATTTAAAACTCAAATTTTGTACTTTAAATTATTTTATTTTTATTATTTTAACGTTTTCGGTCACTGAATGACTATCTTCAGAAAAAATTTTGCAACTAAATCTAAATATACTAATTTGCCGCTTAAAAGTGCTTGCATATTATATACTAAATATGTATGTATTTATAATACATAAGGTGTATAAATACTTGTCATTTAACACAAAAAAATGCAGGCACAAATAGAATTACATAAAATATTTTAAATAACAGATTTTGGGTGTTATCGTATGTGTGTAAAAATTAATTTTGGTTGTATATAAGCTAAATTGAAAGTAAATAGAATTTAAACTAGATCAGCTGTGTTGTACAAGCAAATGTGTACATATTTACTAATTGTCAAAATAAAAACCAAATTGAAAAAAAAAATTCCAAAGCTGGAATTTCAAGTGTTGTGTACTAAATGTAGTGATGTCCTGTTTTGTGTTTGTGTTCCGTGATCTCTTATTGCCGGTTTAGTGAATTTACCAGACCAAATAAATTCGAGTTTATTGGAACTTTCTCCTGGTTCATGATTTCGATCTCGAATTTGTTTATACATATATAATGATTCATATGCGTCAAGTTTCCAGCTGTTCGAAATTGTTTTTAAAATTCTAGAGTTCGTGATATCCACTCGGTGATTATTATTATTATTATTCAACATATGTTTGGCTACGCTATTTCTTGTATCTTTATTTCTTACAGCGTTACTATGTTACTGGAGACATTTGTGGAATGCCCTGGTGGTCTGGCCGATGTATTTGCTGTTACACTCCGTGCAACAAATTTGATAGATTCCAGATCTTGACTGTGATGGTGTTGGGTCTTTATATGTGCTGATACATGATCCTAGATTAGTTCTTTTAGTGACTAATTCAAAGTTGAATTTTTTTAACATATTCCGCATTTTATTGGTGATAGACGGGAAAAATGGCACATAGATTCGTTTTCTGCACACAGTTGGTTCAATCACGTTCGTCAGCGTTGTATGTGCATTAATGTGTTGTTTAAGTTTGTGTTTGTCCAAGATTTTTCCAATAAAGTTTTATCAAAACCATTTACATGGGCTGTTTCTTTTATGAATTTTTCTTCTAGTTGGAATTCAGCAGTGGATAGAGATAACGTATATAGGCGGTTGGCCAATGAATGAAAGGCAACTTTTTGTGAGCTCCGCTGTGATGTGAGTCTGCTGTGATACATCTTCTCATATTAGTTGCCTTACTTTGTATACCAAATTCTAATTTTCCATCTTTTCTAATCACTTTGACATCCAGGAAAGGTAGAATTCCGTTTTCTTCCACTTCATGTGTGAATTTGATAGTTTCGTATTGTGAATTTAACAGATTTAAAGTTTGGTTGAGTTCAGACTTTTTGACGATTGCAAATACATTGTCGACATACCTTAACCAGATCCTAGGGAAGTAATTGCAGGAACTGATATTTTCTTCGAACTTGCTCATAAAAATATTGCTTAGGTATACGGTGCTAGTTTGCTTCCCATGCATAGCCCAAAGGTCTGTTCATAGTATCTTCCTCTAAACTGAAAGAAGCTTTGTTTCATACATATTTCAGCTACTTCTCGATATATTTCGATTTTCTTGGCATCGATGTTAAACTGCTTTACATGATCGACCATACAGTTAATTGCGATATCAACCGGGACATTCGGGTACAGCGCCGTCACATCAAATGAAACCATAATTTCTTCTTCATTCAAGGATATGTCTTTTATACTTTTAACAAACTCGATGTTGTTTTTGATATACATTCCCGATGGTTCTTGTATTTTGCTGAGTTCTGCAGCAAGCCAAGTTGATATTTTCTCCGTTGGTGTGTTGATGTTCGACACGATAGGCCTCATTTTGTTTCCAGTTTTATGAACTTTTGGTAAAGCATAAAGGCATGGCACTTTGGGATTGGTCATGTTCATTCTGAGATGGAAATAAGGTACCTCCAGGATTTCCTCCATCCGCAAAGCTGTTTCTTTAACAGATTTGATAATCTGTGGGAGCGGGTTTTTTATGTTGCCATTTAAGTATTTTAACTCCTTGTATGGGCCCTAGTAGGACCACTTCTCGAATCCTATAATAAAAATAAATGTATTCTTACCATGCAGGATGATCTAACGAAGTATTCACTAGATGTTCCACTCTCAAACCAAGAAACATCAAATGTTTCAAAAGCATTTACTATACATTTTATATGCCAATTTGGTGCGCCTGAGTCTATCGTGACCAACCATGGCAGCAATTTTATAAGTGAGATGTTTAAGCATATTTGCAAACTTCTTTCCATTAAGAAATTCAATACAACTGTGTACCACCCACAGTCAAATGGCGCATTAGAACGCTCCCATCGAACACTGGCTGAATATATTAGACGGCAATCAATTAAATTGGGACGATTGGATCCCATTTGCCATGTTTTCGTATAACTCTTCCCCACATTCTACAACAAGCTATATGCCTTATGAATTGGTTTTTGGTCATAAATCGCTGTTACCCAATTCATTAAAGAAATCACCTGAACCCGTTTATAACTATAATGATTATACATACGAATTAAAAAATAAACTACAAACAGCTTGGGAAATAGCAAACAATATTTTAATTAAAAACAAAGAAATTTTCAAAACTTATTATGATCGTGGTGCCTCAACATCGAGACAATTTCTGGTCGGTGATCAAGTCCTTCTTAAAAATGAAAAAACAAGTACAAAACTTGATCCTCGATGGTTAGGTCCATATGAGATAATAGAAATAAATTCAAAAGAAAATTCAACACTCCGCGTTAACCGAAAAAATATCGTCGTACATAATAACCGTATTAAATTATTTAAATAAATAAAGTATGATTGGTATTACTTGAAAGTTATTTACTGTATAAAATTAAAAGTTCGCTTTACTATAATAGATAGTTTGAAATATTTTAACTCAAACAAACCTGTTGTTTCTTAAATAAAATGGATATTGATAACATTTAATTAATGAGACATTGTAATTATATTTATATATTAATATTATATTAAAAAATCAAAAAAATATATAAAAAAAAAAAAAATGGAAAAGGTTATTATGATCAACTAGTTTAGGGAAAGGAATGTAGTGAACCCTATTCTCCCTTATTTTATACAAACAATATTATGTTTGTTAAATTATATAATTGCATTGTTGTAAATAAGTACACAATTATGAATTATGATTGTGTGGAAAATATTAATTATTATATATATATATATATATATATATAATATATATATATATATATATATATTATAAATATTATATACCGTACTACATACTTTATATACTATATAGATAGATGTATTGTATATCTATGTATTATTTATGACGATAACGAAAGTTTAAGTAAAAAAGATCAATTAGGTTTTTGTTCGTCAACAAGTAAAAGTCATATAAGTATTTAAAAAATTAATAAAAGTTTAATAAATATTATACAAAAAGTGGTTTTATTGTAAAAAGTTGAATTGACACCGACCAAGTGGCACAGTGGTTAAAGCTTTGGCATTTGGATCGGGAGGAACCGGGTTCGAATCCCCATAAAGGCAGGATGCAAAAGTAAAATTTCATAACAGATTACGATCTGGGATGAAATTTAACACATCTATGACCCCCTGTCGGAGTGCAAAAACCCATGGACCGACCATCTTCCATTTCAGTATAGGCTGGCATGGAGCTTGCAATGTGCAGATGGTCTTAAAATTGGTCCTATAGCCGTACGTCCTCACAAGGCCCAGAACAGATTGCAGGGACAAAATCAAAAAAAAAAAAAATTGAATTAACTTATAACTGGTGGATTTCTGAAACTCCATAAGGTGTATTCCTACTTAACACACCTCCAAACCAAGTCTTCTTGCGTAGCCATCAAGCGGTATGATACTGTCCTTAATATCGCTAGGTCTTTGGTCAAGAAGCTCGATATCATCTGCAATTAGAGCATTCAGTCCAAATAATCGAGTATTTGAATATCCGAAAAATTTGGGGTAAATTTAAGTATTCTTTATTCGAATATTTATACGCGAATAAGCGAATATTTTTGTTATCTCCCAAAATATCTTGTAAAATAAACTGTGAATGTTTCCTCATCCCTTCATAGCTTTTTCGAACTTCGAAATTTCAATATTTCATGGACAGTTGTAACACACCAGGCCTCCATATAGGAACACCCGTTGTGTTATAGAAAATTTTATTTCATCTTATGTTATCCTCAACGCGGTTTGTTGATGCCAGCTGCTCAGCCTGGGGTGGTTCTAATAATGTTGAGGCATAATAAGATGCTTACGAAACCGGTGAACATGAAAAATCAAATTGCACCAACCTACCACATCACCAATCACTACTTACGTAGACCTGAGTTCCCATACAATGCACAAACTATTCCATAATTAAGTAAAATTCACCATTAAGCAAGAAAAACAATTAAATGAAATGCAAACATAGAAATTTTAACTTGTAACAAGAATGTGATGGTTTATTATAATCAAATAAATATTGAGTTATTAAAATATCATTTGAAAAATTAGAGCAAGCAAAAATAAATTTAACATTCATTTATTAAAAAAAAATCTAACTAGGTATATTACAAAATGGAAAATATAAATTTTTCAAAATTACGCATGCGCATGAAAAAAAACTAAATACTAATTAATAACTACTAACAAATAAATTTAGAAATATATATATATATACCCATGTAGCAATTCTTAACCGAGGTTAGAATATAACTTACCACTTTATCAACTTTTAAGTTATATTTGAGTTTTTGTCAAACCGGGATTCTCAAACCTTAAAATTAAGTTGCAGAAACCTCCATATTTTACTTATTCGTTTAATGCAAACCAATTTTGAACTTAGCATAACCTAAGTTAAATTTAGGTTAATGTTTTCCGTTAGTATTTACTTTAATTTGGTTGAAATTAACCTCTAGTAAACCCATACCTTCGGAAGTTGAATTTGAGTTATTTTGGAGTTAGGAATTTACTTTTGGGTTTATTTTCAACCTTCATTTACTCGCTTATTAACGAAAATTGAATTTTGAATCCATGCGAGGAATTCTATTGGTTTGAAATAAACCTTTACTTAATCCCGTTTAACCATAGTTAATTTGAAGTCAATAATTTACTTTTAAGTTTGACTTCAACTTCAGTTAGACCTTATTTCAACTGTAGCTGGATTTTGGATACAAGCGTCGGGGGCCTGTTGGTTTAAAATAAACCTTTCTTGAACTTTTTTTGGTTCCAACCAGAGACATTCGTGTTAATTCAGGGTTACCAATTTACTTTTAGGTTTAATTTTTGACTTTAATTATTACTAAGTTCAACCAAAGTTGAATTTTAGTTGGAAAATAGTTTATGTTTGACTAACTGGTTATATATTTACTATCACCATTTCAACTCTTCTTCTAACCAGTAACGCTAACTTTTTTAAGTTTTTAATCATAGTACTTGTAAGTTTCTCACTGTGAAGTTAATTAAATGCTAGTACTAAATTTAATTTATTAAAACGCGGAATAATTTGTTACTCGGTCGGAATACATTTAAAAGACGTGGCGTTTTTATTTAGCAAAAAATAAAACAGGAAATACAAATGTACTATAGATACACAATTAGTGTATCTACATTTGTATTTGCTGTTTTATTTTTTGGCAAATAATTAGGTTAATGTGATCCAGTGTTACACGAAATTAATAGTGTAAAAATAATTAAAAGTGATTTGAAGTCATAGGCAATAAATCAAAAGTGGGACATACTGTGTTAAATGATCTTGTGACTATTTTACTTAGGCACGATATGCCTGAAATACGTCATTTCAAATCTTCTTGGATTTTGGATACAAGCGTGGATTCCTGTTGATTTGAAATAAACCTTTCTTGATCCCTGTTTCAACCAAAGATACATTCGTGTTATTATGAGTTAACAATTTACTTTTACGTTTGATATCAACCATTATTAAACCTAAGTTCAACCAAATTTAGACAGCTACCTAAGTAAGTTAAATTGAGCGTTCTCTCAATAAGGTTCATTTTTATATTATGTTTTATATTTTTAGAAACAAATCAAAACATGAAAAGGTTGTAACATCCACTAACGGAGGTAAACCGAATGCAGATCCAGCATAAATTGGGTGTATAATATGCCAACAATTATTTTTATATCACTTTTTTATATTTGAAATATTCTCTTTTATTTGAATTGGTGAACATGTTTATTTTTATATTACAGAACTTTGTAACTATTCAACGTGAGATTCTGTAATTATGTTTTTATTTTAAATTTTATTTAATGAAATATAAATTATATACTTTTTGATGATAAATTTATTCAAAAATTGTTATTTTAATATTTAGTTTTATTATTTACCCATTTTTAAAATCCAGTTCCTGGGTGTAGAAAATAACTTAAAAACATTTCCTTTATGCTCCAATTTAGTAGTTGAAATAATCGACGATTTAGTATAAAATTAGATTAGAAAGAGAATTAAATTTATTTCAAGCATACCATAAAAACTAGTAATCTTACATTACACAGATTAAGCGAGGAAACGATTATGTCGACTACGGTACTGAAAGATAGGAAAATCTTGTTAAGATATTTTCGACTTATTTTTGAATCTGGATTCAGCTGATGAATTTATGGTATTCATAACTGGAACACCCTGTAGCTCTGCAAAAGTTGGATTGCAACCGATAAATAACGTTCAATTTAATTGTTATAGCAACGGTTGCATAACCAGTAGATCCCAACTTATTAGTTGATTTCATGTACATCCCTAACTCGAAAAGTGAATAACTTCAATGTTGAATATGGGTTTAGGAAAAACCTCGAATTATTTCTAACCCTACTATGCTTCTGCGATTAACGGTTAAACAATAACCTTTTTGAAACTAGTACGTTACACTCAAGTTAGTTGTATACGGTTGTTTAACCATAGTAATGCAACTAAAGTTAGTAATTACCTGTCAAAACGCCTGTCGATCGACGGTTAGTGAAACGTTAGATTAACGGAAAATAAACCAATTTTAAACTTCTGCATTATTTCAACCTAAGTTAAATTACGGTTTATGAACCGTTCTCGAACTCCAAATTGCTACATGGGTATATATATATATATATATATATATATATATATATATATATATATATATATATATATATATATATAACTTGAAATGACTAATATATAAAAGAAAACCATCAATTAATAATTTAAATAAATCATTATAATAAATATACAAAAAAAAATTACAAAAAAAATCTTTCAACTCACACCGCGTGCTATTTCATCTTGGCAGCCATCATGTTGACGATTGTATCCATATAATATCATTTACACCAAGAATGGATTTTGTTTTTGTAGTAATTTTATGTACGATGATTTGTAGCTTATGATTAACAATGTTTATAACATAAAATACATTTATTATTTTAAAATGACAACATTAGCATATTTCTTAGGGTAGTTTTAGTGAATACATTTCACTTTTGATTCACAACAATTTAAACTTAATTACTTTTAAGTTATAATTTACATAAATGAGTAAAACATTCCCACCATTTTAGATAGTCAAATTCACAGAAATCAATTAATTTATTTTTATCACATAGACTAATTATTTTATCAAATTTATCATAGTTGTTTATAGTTTGTATATATAGATATAATTTTATAGTATCATTTCTTTACAATTATTGTAATTTTCATTTATAATTATTTTCAAAGGAAACTATAAAGTATTAACATTTACTTTAAGTTACCACTATATAGGCTAGTTTTTTTTGCAAGCTATAATTCACGTTAATAATTTTAAACTGAAATTGGCATTTTATACATTTCATATAAAGTTTATTTTTTTTGTTATGCCATACATATAACGACACATCACAGTAACAAAAGTTTCGAGAATATTTGTGTAAAGTTCTAGAAATATTCAAATTAATTGTCTTTCTTTTGATTGACATAAATGATTAGAAATTATTTTTTTCTTTTTGTTTTATTAACATTTTTGTTATATAATTAAGAATAAAATTATATTGGTTACACGACACATTTTGATTTTTTTTTTTTTGAGATCACTATTTTTTGACTTAAAATCACACAATTTTTGATTTTAATTTTAAATATTGGTTCAACAGCTGACTAATCACTACTCTTGACCATTAACTCAATAATAATTAACTGTCCCTTGCAAAGCGATCAACATCGTTTTTATACCAAAGATCACTGTACTAATTATCCCTATCCAATATTTGCATAAATACATATAACCAAAATAATACACGGAGGGAAATTTCTCCTGTACAGCTGATGTTTGACAATTTAATTTTTAGTACATCATGAATGATTAACATGTTGGCTGCCCGGGTGACTATATGGAAGCTTACACAGTCCTGCAATTTATGACTTGCAATACTGTATTTTGTCACTGTATTTGTATTTGACAGCTTATCGCATTAACGGTTACTCACAAAATTATAAATGGATAATAAATGTAAAAATAAAAGTTTCTTCGCAAAATGTTTTATATTGTACGCTAATTTATGTATACTAGTTTAATTTAAAGGTAAAACAACATAATTTTTAATAGGAAATTGTTTAAATTTTAATACTTAATTTTTCAAGACGTACTCTATAACTTCAAATGTACCGGCAAAAATAATCTGACATTTGGACTTATTTGAAAAAGTTAAATAATCATAAAGAAGCAGTATGCACTAAATGTTCAAAGGTTATAGGTTGTAGAGGATCAACTACCACTGCTCTTATTAATCATCAAAAAACAAGCGACATCGCAATTACTAAAACGATTGCTGAACAAGAAATTTTAATGAACAGCCCTAAAATTGAGGATCGCACAATTTTAGGTTTTATCGAGAAAAAAAAAATTATCGCTGAGTGAAATACTATCTCGATGTGCCGCCAAAGACGGCATGTCCATTCGTGCAATCAGCTATTCAGATGCTGTTAGAGCGTATGTTAAATATAAGAAGTTTCAGATGCCATCAAGTGAAGCCACCATCTGGAAAAACATTTACGAGCGCTATACGTATTTTAAATGTAACCGCATCAAAAAATTATTTGAGTGTTTTGTGTTAGGTTTAGTCGAAATTAAAGAAACAGCCGATGCTGCAACCAGTGAAATGGACGTCAAACGGAAGCTCTTACGGTACGGTCAAGCGGTACCTGCCGATCCAACCACCAAAGCCTTAACTACTGTAACATTTGGTCGGTAAAGGATGAATATGTTTTGAAACAAGGTGGATTGTTTAAAATTGGATTAGATTTGGAAAAAATGAAAGTCTTTTGGAAAAAGGTGAATTTTATTTGGAAATTGATGCATATGATTTAAAGTATAAAAGGTTGAATTTGGACTGCAAAACCTATTTAGCAAAAAAATATTTGATAAAGCTTTTCTTGAACAACATCTGGAATCTGATAATTGCATTCCAATTAGCGAATCGTAATATAGCACAATCGAAGATGATTTCCCTAATGGCGATGATAATACAATTGACACCGAGTCAATTTATCGGGATACAAACTTTCTATTCGACCGTGATAATGATAATTTCCTTTAGTCTATGGAAGAATCCAGTCTAGTGGAGCTCATTGTGGATATTTCATCTATTACAAAGAAGGTACGGAAAATAGGAAAAAAAAATCAAAAGTAGTCTACAGCCAAAAATATTAAACTTCAAAAATATGTGATCGAGCCGGAAAATAAAAAACTTCCGTCTTATCGACGTAAAAACAAGATGGGATTCAATGGCTACGATGGTGCGAAGATTTGTACGCCTTAAAGATTGCGAGCATGCACTAGCTGATCTATAGGCTATGAAACCGTAGATGAAAGGAAAACCATCTATTTACAAAAATTGCTGGCCGTATTGACTCTGCTTGAAATTGCAGTCAAAGAACTTAGCAAAGAAAATTCAACACATGTCACAGCCGCGGGCGTTTATAAATTTTTATTTAACTCTCTAACGGAAATCAACAATGATTTAAGTAAAATCTTACTCAACGAAATCAAGAAAAGAATGGGTGACAGAGAAGAGACAAAACCTCAACAGCTTATTAATATATCTTGAAACTGAAGCTATACCACGATCGGGCGAAAATTTTGATTACGCAACGAAAACTACCGCGAAAACATTAGCGGGAGATCTCGCTAAAAGAATCTTTGCCACATCAACCATCAAAGATGCAGCGGATTCTAGAAATAAAAATAGTGATAAAGAGTTGCTTTTTTCTTGTGTTTTAAATGAGTTACTTGAGTCAACAATCAGCTATAATTACAACAGCCATAACTTGACAACAAAATTTCTTTTTTAAATTTACTTTTGATTTTCTATGAATTGTTAATGGTGAGTTGTGCGCAACATATCGAGAAGCCTGTCAGTGTTTGTAGCTTCTTAAGCATCAAGGATGACATTTATTGGGATCATACACTCGCTGATGCGGTTATTTCGTCTACTGCGTATCAAATTCGATTACTTATTGACATCATAACAGCGAAACCTGAAGTTGATGATGCCCAGGAAGATGTTGCACGAATTAAGGGTACCAGCATCGAATCGTCCCATGCACAATGTATTTAATCGAAAATTTGAACAACAACGACAACTATAGAGGAATCCTTCTCTCGATGCACCTGGCTGAACTGGCAAAACGTTCCTAATTTCATTGATTTTAGCTTCGATCATCTGGGACCGCTACCACAATGTTATAAGCAGGATAAATAGCACATTCTGCAATCAAACTTTCACTGAATTTGTAAACGATCACTTAATTGACGTGCAACATTTCCAAAAAATCAGCATTGGCGAAAGTACTATAACAGAATTGCAAAATATTCATTTGGGATGAGCGTACGATGGTGCAAAACGAGCATTGGAAGCACTCGATCGAACGTTGAAATATTTGCGCAATAATCAAGACCTCTTTGGAGACACGATGATTCTACTGACCAGCGATCTTCACCAAATGCAACCAGTTATTCCAAGATCAACAGCTGCTGATGAAACAAACGCTTGCTTGAAGTCATCGAATTTGTGGAAATGCGAGTTGCGTTACAAAATGACGAACCATATGGCGTGTTTTCGAAGCACGATATTAGATTTTGGCAACGTCAAATTCAGGTTGACGCTTCTGGCGGACTGACCTCATTTTGTTATACCTATTTTTTATCAACCCACAATCTCTAAAGAAGAATTGATCACGAAAGTGAATATTGGTGCAAATTACAAAAACGATGTTTGGTTGAGCGAACGAGCCATTTTGGCGGTGAAAAATAAGGACGTAGACTATGAATATAAAAATTCAAAGTCAAATCGCTGGCCAATTGCATTCATTTAAGTCGACCAATTCCATTATAGATCGAGATGAAGTCGTCAATTATCTAATTGAATTCCTGAATTCATTGGATTTGCAAGGAATGCCGTCATAATCATGTTGCGCAATCTGCACCAATCACAACTATGCAATGAAACAAGACTAGTTGTTAAGCTATAAGAAGCAACGTGATTGAAGCAACGATAATCACAGGAGAGAACAAAGGCGAGGATGTTCTGATTCCAAGAATACTACTGATTACACCCGACTTGCCGTTTCAATTTAAGCGTGTTCAGTTTCCGATTCATCTTGCATTCGCAATGACGATTAATAGGCCAATCGTTGGAAGTGTGTGAAATAAACCTTAAATTGCCGTGTTTTTCCCATGGGTAGTTGTACGTGGCGTGCCCGAGAGTAGGTAAACCATCAGCGCTATTCGTTTTCACTCCATACAGGAAGGCAAATAATATCGTTCGTCACCAAGCGTTGTGATGAACGCATTATTAATTGACTGAGGATACGTAAGATTTGACAACTCTCGATTCCTTTCCGGAGGAGTTATTTAAAGTCACGGGATAATACTGCTGAAACCAGCGACGCTTTGCGGATTAATTACAGTTAATTAATTCATTCAGAATAAATCTCTGGGTTCACAGAGTAGTCACTGCGATTGGTCGTCGATTTGTTTTTTTTCCTGTGAAAATATTTATTATTTGAAATATTTTAATTCATTTTAATTTAATATTGTGTATTTATATAAATAAACTATAGTCGTTTAGTGTGTTAATTTAATATTTTATGTCTTTTTATATTGTAAATAATATAATGTAAATAGTGTGTAAATAGTGTATATATGTATATATATATATATATATATATATATGTGCTGTTAACAGCTGTATTGTGAGTGTGACGTTTGATAATTATACATATACTTTGGTGTAAGTTTTCGTTGTGTATAGACATACATTATGAATTGTGCTAAGTGTGAAGCTAGTGTGGTTAAGGAAAAATTACATGTTCTGGATTTTGCCGTAAATTTTTCCATTACGGTTGCGTGAATATTGATCGTTCGGCTATTAAGTGTTGTTCGAAATACTCCAACATTTTTTGGTTTTGCGATGAGTGTCGTGACCTTATGACCAACCGAACATTTTGTAATATTATTGCGGATTCCTCTGGAAGTACTACTCAGAACTCATATTTTGAAGTTTTGAAGGAGGAGATTTCTACCAATAGGATATTAATTGGTGAGATTATAGAGCAACTCAATAGTTCAGGCATTAGGTGTGCTGAACAAGTTGCTGAGTGCCCTACCGTTGGATTAACGACATCAAGTGATTATGCTGTGGTGAAAGCTTCACGACACCTACCGTTGATGTTTGCAAATTTACACCTAATTTAGGTAACACCTCCACATTGAATATGGCTTCAACAGTTTCAGTTGAGTCTACATCATCTGCATCATTTGGTACCATATCTTATGCTGAGGCTGCTGCATCTACAGCACCTTGTTCTGAGATTCCATTGATTTCCTCTGGTATCTCGAGGCCACTTGCATCAGTTCCGATGGTTAGTCGTCCACAAATTGTTAATACATCTTCCGTTGCTCATGTTGCTCTCAGTTCATCACATAATCAGGACAGAAGAATTTGTGGGACTGGAAACTTACCTGTTGATATTAATATCAAAACTGTTCCTCCAAAGTGTTGGTTGCACCTCTCAAGATTTGCCCCGGATACTGCTGAGTGTGATATATTAGCAATGGCTAATGCGTGCTTGGGAACGGACTCCTGTAGTGTTTCTAAGCTGATTCCAAAAAAGTGCAATGGGAATAGTTTAGAGTACGTGTGCTTTAAATTGGGTATCAGTGAAGTATTACGTGAGAAGGCGATGAATCCTGATACTTGGCCGGTTGGAGTTTTTGTTCGAAGCTTTAATTCATCAAATTTTTGACACTTTGGCCTGTACGAGCCAAATTTCGGAGTCCACAGTTAAAAACTACAGTAGTCAACACCACACCATCTTAAAGGATACGATTTTGTGTGATAAACCTTATCCAAGTAACAATTTGAAGGTAAATAAAACTGATAAATTAAAATTTGGTCATTTAAATGTACGCAGCTTAATTAAACATTTAAATGATATTATTATTCTGTTGCACGTGCATGAATTTGATTTTCTCGCTTTGTCTGAGACTTGGCTTCACGGTGAAATTACAAACAAGTCACTCCATATAAATAATTATAAGATATTGATAGATGATCGAATTAATGATCGTTGGGGAGGTTTTGCTTTATATTTTCGTGCCTCTTTAAATATTAAACAGCTAGAATCTGGTTGTTTTGGTAAGGTTGAATTTCTAGCCTCAGAACTTTTCAGTAGTTTTTGTAAAATCCTGTTGCTGGTTATTTATAATCCGTCCCCTGTGGTAAGTGTTGATTCTGAGAATTTGAATATCATTTTTACCCAGTATTTGTTGGAGTATAACAAGGTTGTGTGCTTGGGTGATTTTAACTATAATATGTTATTTGGTAATAAATTAAATACTTGTTTTCAAATTCATAATTTATATAGTTTACCATTTGGCCCTACTAGAAATGATAATCTCTTAGATTTGATTGTAGTGTTTGAGCCTGATGCGCAAAATGTTTTATCTTATGGACAATATACAGTTCCTGGTTCCTGCTATTTCTGACCATGATTTGATTTTTGCATGCTATAAGTTGTGTCATACTAGGGATAAAATATACCGTCGTTCCTGATTATAATGGAATTGACTATGAATATTATATTAATTATTTCGTTTCGTTAGACTGATTGAATCTTTTTTCTTATACTGATGTGAATGATATACTTCAAGAATTTAATTCGAATTTCTTATCTTTGGAAAATATGTGTATACCCCGAAAGCTAAGTATTAATAAATGTTCAACAGCACCCTGGTTAAACGCAAATATTTTGAAATTAATGAAACGTAGAGATTTAGCTTATAAAAAGTTTAGAAAACATGGTTTAGAATTGGATTTTAACTATTTTAAGTTTCTAAGGAACAAAACTAATAAATTGATTAATCAAGCCAAACAAAGTTTCTATTTTGGTAATGTGTATAACTAAAGGATAACCTGGAAGAACTTGAAAAAGCTTTGTGTTTTATATTCCACAGACAACACAAATATTATATTTTCTGCTGATGACATTTTAATTGGGTTAAGCAAATTTGGGGATTCAGTAGGTGTTCTACCTTTACTTGATTTGGATTTTTGTGAATTTGTTGACAGTAACTGTTTTTTGTTTGACTGTGTAGATGAATTTATGGTGTTGTGCTGTGAAATCTGATCTGAAAGCTTATGATTTAATTGATTTTAAGATAATAAAATTGTTTATAGATTTATTTCTTCCGCATATTACATTCATTATCAACCAGTGTTTGACAAAATCTTTTTTTCCGGATTTATGGAAAGTTGCCTCTATCATTCCGCTGGCTAAAAAAAGATATTGTATCTAATATTGGGGACATTCGTCCAATTAGTATTTTGCCTGCTCTTTCAAAGGTTTTGGAGAAGGTTATGCAATTGCAAATTCAAGAGCATCTTAAACAATTTGATTTTTTATGTAAGTACCAATCAGGATATAGTTAAAACTGGTCATAGCACTACTACAGCTTTAGTGCGTATTATTGATGATCTTTCTGGTATGCTTGATAAGAAAAATTCGTTTTCAATTTTGGTTTTGTTGGACTTTTCAAAAGCATTTGATAGTGTGAATCATGTTCATTTGTTACAGAAACTTTACTTGTATTATAAATTTTCTAAATCTGCCGTTAAATTAATACATTCGTATCTGAGTAATCGTAAGCAGTTTGTAAGATGTGGTTCTGATTGTTCTAGAATTTGTGATTTGGTTGCTGGTGTACCTCATGGTTCTGTTTTAGGTCCATTGCTTTTCTCCATATATATCAATGACCTGTCAGTCATGGCGCATAAATCATTGTAAATTCCACTTTTATGCTGATGATTTACAGCTTTACATTGGTAGTGATGTTCTTAAGATAGATGAGACCATCTCAGGTCTCAACTTTGATCTGAAACAGATTTCCTTTTGGGCCAAAAACAATTCACTTTCTCTTAATCCTCTTAAAAGTAAGGCATTATTACTTTCTAGAAATGTTTCAATTAATTTGACTACTACACTTCTTTTGGATAATGATGTTATTTCATTTGTTCCCTTGGTCAAAAATTTAGGATTAATGTTAAATTCGAAACTTACCTGGGATGACCATGTAAATTCTGTATGTCAACGTGTTAATTATAGTTTGTATAAGCTTAGATTGATAAAGAAGTTTTGCCCAGTTGATTCACGTATACAATTAATTAAATCCCTAGTTGTACCAATTTTCACTTACTGTGATGTAGTTTTTGGTGTATGTGATGGTTCATCGAAACGTTTGCTTGAAGTTACTTTTAATAATTGCATTCGTTATGTTTTCGATCTGAGGAAATTTGATCACGTCTCAGAGTATAAATATTGTATTCTTGGATGTGACTTGTTTGAGTATCATTATTTCAGAACTGCTCTTTTTATTTTCCGATTAATTCATTCGGTTTTGCCAACGTATTTGTACGAAAAACTTAATTTTTCAAAATCTGTGCGCACGAGAAATATCAATCTGCCAATTAACAGAACCAATATATACAATAATTCTGGTTTATTAAACTCAATTGTTACTTGGAATGGTTTATCAGTGGATTTAAAACATGTAAATTCTTTGGAAAGATTTAAAAAATTGTTATTTGATGTAATTATGCAGAAGCATGGTAACGGTTAATTATTATGTATATAAATATTATGTAAATAATGTACCTATATATGTAAACACTGTTGCTATGGTTTTGTGTAGTGCGTAATTGTTAAATTTTATGTATTTTTATTTTTTTGTGTATCTTGTAAATATGTCTGTAACAGAAAAGTTTATACTTTAGTTATGGTTAGTAAATATATTATTATTATTATTATTATTATTATTGATTTCAAAAAACTATTAAGTAAATCGCGAAGTCTTTTTATAGCGAAATCTGACAAATGAAATTTCCTGTTGAAAAATCAGGGCTGGATAAAAAATTTGTGAGTTAATAAAATTAGGCCTGGCCTCTGATACTGAATTCAGCACCCTCCTCAATTTTGGCCCCTCCCTTGGATGGGGAGCATCTGAATATACTTCCTAACTGAAATAGTCCCCCAACTAACACCCCATATACCTGAGGTTGTATTTAGGTCTCTAGAGATATCTCAGTTAGATTGAGAATTTTTATTATATTTTGCTTTACATTCACTGAAATAAGGCAAAATTATACAGTAAGTTTGATGTAGTGTAATGCTCGTTTTTTGAGAATTTTAGATATAATTTTGAGTCAAACTAAACATTCATAGGTGGACGAAAAGTGATATGAAACGGAGTAGACGTGTTTTGTTGTCGCTCCTTCATTTAATTTAAATATTTTTTTTTGTGTGTGTAAATAATAAATAAATAATTATTAATAATAATAATCAATGTGTTTTATACATTATAAATAAGTGATTAAAAGATGTGACGTACACCTAGTAAGTATTAATTTGTGTATTGCGCGTGAAATTGTGTAGAACATATACGTAATATATATTCACTAAGGCCTCGAGTTGCGTCGATTCGAGTTGCGACATTTCAACTTGCGTCACGAAAAGTTTTAATACCATAAATTTAAGTCGTTTTTCGACGCAACTCGAGTTTTTCTTCCATTTTACATAAATTGAGAGAATGAGAGACGAAATAGTTTTTTTTATAGATATTACAGTTTATCTAAAAAAATAAGTATAAAGTAAAATATAAAAATGGAAATCCCCTTAAATACTGTATTAATACAAATTTTTCAGTTGTGTTGTTATTTTCATACGTGTCGGATTACAATTGTAAGTAGATATTGTTCTTAATAATTGACACATGAATAAGTATTATTTTAATACAATTAACATATTTTATTGTAATTAGGACTGTAAGTTTAATTCAATTTTGATTATGGGGCGGAATAGAACAGTGTCGGACATTCCGAAAAAATCTTCGAAAAAAAATAAAAAGGTATTATCGCTGGGATTTAAACTAGATGTGTTGCAACGTTACCAAGCAGGAGAGAAACCAGCACAAATTGCGAGAACGTTAAATTTAGCCTCTTCAACCGTGCGTAGTATTTGCAATCGGGATGCAAAAAAAATTAAAGAATTCTCTGAAGTGACAACAGAGGCACAAATTAAACACACCCTTATAACAAGAAGTTCACTTTTAGTTAAAATGGAATCTCTTCTTTTACTATGGATTGAGCAGCAGACGCAAAAAAACATGCCATTAAGCAAACTGATTATACAGGCGAAAGCTAAAAAAATTTTTGACGATCTTCAAGAATCTGTGCCAATAAAAAGTGAAGCTTTCAAAGAGGAGTTCAATGCTAGTGGTGGTTGGTTTGAACGCTTCAAAACTCGGGGTAATCTACACAATATTCATTTGAAAGGCGAAGCAGCCAGTGCAGATCATGCGGCTGCCAAAGAATTCTGCAATATTTTCAAAGCTGTGGTGTTTGAAGGCGGATACACGTCGAAACAGATCTTTAACGTCGACGAAACAGGCCTATTCTGGAAACGTCTTCCAAAACGAACGTATATTTCTAAAGAAGAATCCGCTGCTCCAGGATTTAAAGCAGGCAAAGATCGCTTAACGCTACTTTTAGGAATGGTGATTGTAAGCTAAAGCCACTTTTGGTTTATCATTCCGAAACTCCAAGAGCTTTCAAGGGTATGGATAAAAAAAAACTTCCAGTATACTGGCGCGCCAACAAGAAGGCTTGGGTCACCGGAGTTATGTTTTCGGAATGGGTGAGAAATTGTGCAATACCGGATTTTAAAAAGTATTGTGAAAATCAAAATTTAAGTTTTAAAGTATTAGTGTTAATCGATAACGCACCGGGGCATCCAACATATTTAGACGATATAAATGAAAATGTTAAGTTTCTGTTTATGCCACCAAACACAACGTCAATCCTTCAACCCATGGATCAAGGAGTTATTTCTAATTTCAAGTCATACTACCTTCGAAGAACGTTTACTCAACTTTTAAATGCGAATGATGCTAATGATGAAATCACTATTAAACGTTTTTGGAAGGAATATAATATTTTGAATGCCGTTACAAACATCGCTGATTCGTGGGAAGAAGTGAAAGGGTCTTGCATGAATGGGGTCTGGCGCAAACTTTGGCCTGAATGTATTACATCTAATGTAGAAGTTGACGAAGTCCCTCAGGTTAGGGCAGACATAGTTAATATAGCGCAAGAAGCCAACTTCTATGGAATGGATGAAGCAGATATCAATGAAATAATTAACATTGCAGACGTTAGTATCCCCACTCAAGACTTAATGGAAATGGCTGATGAAATGGCAGTGGAACCGGATAATTCTTCAGAAGAACGCGAATCCAAAAATTTGCCAACCAAAAGTCTTGCTAAGGCGCTTGAATTAATATCTAAAGGACTTGAAATCTTTATTAATGTAGATCCAGACGACCAACAAAGTACAAGGGTTGCACGAGAAGTAGAAACAAGTATCAGCTGCTATAAAAAAGTTTATTTAGAAAAAAAGCAGGCTGCTAAGCAGACTATTTTAGATAGCTTCTTTGAAAGGCAACCTAAAGAAGCGCCAACAACTGAAATCGAGGGTTTTCATATAGAGTCTGATTGAATTTCGTTTTTGAAATCTTGGTCGCTGAAAAGTTCAGCATATTGAAATTGACTGATATATACAAATATATATATATATATATATATATATATATATATATATATATATATATATATATATATATATATATATATATATATATATATATATATATATATATGAAATATGATTGTGATTTTTTTGTGGTTAGGATTTTTATGCATTAGTATTTGACAGATCACGCGGGATTTCAGACAAGGTGTCAAAGAGAAAGATGCTCAGTATGCTTTGACATTTCATAATGAATAGACTTACTAACGAGCAACGCTTGCAAATAATTGAATTATATTACAAAAATCAGTGTTCGGTTCGAAAAGTGTTTCGCGATTTACGTCCGATTTATGGTCTACATAATCGACCAAGTGAGCAAACAATTAATGCGATTGTGACCAAGTTTCGCACTCAGTTTACTTTATTGGACATTAAACCAACCACACGAATGCGTACAGTGCGTACAGAAGAGAATATTGCGTCTGTTTCTGAGAGTGTTGCTGAAGACCGTGAAATGTCGATTCGTCGCCGTTCGCAGCAATTGGGTTTGTGTTATTCGACGACATGGAAGATTTTACGCAAAGATCTTGGTGTAAAACCGTATAAAATACAGCTCCTGCAAGAACTGAAGCCGAACGATCTGCCACAACGTCGAATTTTCAGTGAATGGGCCCTAGAAAAGTTGGCAGAAAATCCGCTTTTTTATCGACAAATTTTGTTCAGCGATGAGGCTCATTTCTGGTTGAATGGCTACGTAAATAAGCAAAATTGCCGCATTTGGAGTGAAGAGCAACCAGAAGCCGTTCAAGAACTGCCCATGCATCCCGAAAAATGCACTGTTTGGTGTGGTTTGTACGCTGGTGGAATCATTGGACCGTATTTTTTCAAAGGTGCTGTTGGACGCAACGTTACGGTGAATGGCGATCGCTATCGTTCGATGCTAACAAACTTTTTGTTGCCAAAAATGGAAGAACTGAACTTAGTTGACATGTGGTTTCAACAAGATGGCGCTACATGCCACACAGCTCGCGATTCTATGGCCATTTTGAGGGAAAACTTCGGAGAACAATTCATCTCAAGAAATGGCCCGGTAAGTTGGCCACCAAGATCATGCGATTTGACGCCTTTAGACTATTTTTTGTGGGGCTACGTCAAGTCTAAAGTCTACAGAAATAAGCCAGCAACTATTCCAGTTTTGGAAGACAACATTTCCGAAGAAATTCGGGCTATTCCGGCCGAAATGCTCGAAAAAGTTGCCCAAAATTGGACTTTCGGAATGGACCACCTAAGACGCAGCCGCGGTCAACATTTAAATGAAATTATCTTCAAAAAGTAAATGTCATGGACCAATCTAACGTTTCAAATAAAGAACCGATGAGATTTTGCAAATTTTATCCGTTTTTTTTTTAAAAAAAGTTCTCAAGCTCTTAAAAAATCACCCGTTATATATATATATATATATATATATATATATATATATATATATATATATATATATATATATATATATATATATATATATATATATATGTATTTTTGTTTGGTTTTGAAATATTTTAAATTGTTCTCCTTATTGTTTTTAAAAAAGAAATTTGAATAATTATTTTATACGTTTCCGATGTTTTAATAAAATAAAGTATTACAAATGACGAAAAAAATCTGTTTATTTAATTTAGACTACACCGTTTATTTCCAGATTACTGAAAAATACAATATTTGGGAACCGAAATATCAAATGGCCTTCGAGTTGCGTCATTTTGAATTGCGTCGCGTTCTCACGGAACGCATTAATGACGCAACTCGAGGCTTTAGTGTAATTATTTCCGTATATGTTCTGATACCATTTCGTGAATGCGTAAATGCACATTTGTGTTTGAATTACTAAGTGTACATAATATACATAGTGGGTTTCAAATAAAAAGTAAAGTGACGAGTAAAGTGGTGTGTATGATGAAATGTGTTTATATACATAAAACCCGAGTTGAAATATTTATAACGGGATATATTTCGTTTTAATGTTTCGATAAACTGGTTATGTATGTAGTCGCATAATAGTTAAATCAGAGAAGTTTCCTTTTTTTTACATATTTATATAATAGATACATACATACATACATATTTTTATTTTTATTTATGCACTTTTCATACTTCGTATATAGATTTGTGTGTAGCATCAAATAATCTACTTAAATAATATACATAGTTATGAGGGTGTTTTCTGGGCGTTTAGATGTATATGGTGTGTATATGCAGGGATGTAACAAAACCAACGATCGCTCGTTTCACACGGAATGTCACATAAACACCTTCTTTTTCGTCTCTTTACCCGTTTAACTTTGAAACCGGTTGCAAGTGAAAAAAAAAATTTAATTATTTTATTTTAATTTAAATTTGAAATTTAATTTTAAAAATTTTTAGTTAAACTTTTTTTTTTTTTTTTTTTCGAGAGAGTAGATTTAAACAATACAAAAACATTTTGGTTTTATATTTAAATAAGGTTTTAAATTAGCAATAAAAATCTATTACGACTTATTTTAAAACGTGAACCAGTGCTTCTTTTGAATCCAGGGTGGAACGGATCAATAAATTTGATATGTTAATTGTTGTTGGTTTTGCATGTAGACTTATGTATACATGTGTGGATGGTATGTATATTTTTGTGGTTTATTATATATTTAAACCCATTGTAGCTGCACTAACCCAAGCGAAAATGAGATAAAGAATTCAAGACCGTTTTTTTTACATGTAGATTTTGGTTTGAGTTTTGTTTTCGGGAGAGCATAATAAAACCATGATAAGAATCATAAAGAGGTTTCATTTTGGTCGTTTTGTGCGCGTTGCGTCACTTGTGGCCAGCAGGACGGAGGTTTACATTGAATTTGTCGATTGGTTGTTTGGGTGAATCTGCAATGGACGTATTTTTTAAGATGGAAATTATAATATTTTACTAAATTTTGAAATTTTTACATTATTTCGAGACTGATGGCAATAGTATACAGCCCAACCATGTTTGCAGTATAATTTTTAAATGCTACTGGATTTCAGTTTAGTTTTATTATTAATATAATTCAAATAACTATGATTTCAGGAAATTCTATTGTAAGTTGTTGAGTTTTAGGAGGATTAATCAATAAATGTTTGTATTATTTAGGAAGACGAAAAACATTAATGAAGAATTAAATTTCAGGAGTCTTAAGATGTTTGTGGAATAATATTTCTTTAATATATTAATTGATGATTGTGTAGTTTAGAACTGTGTTGTGTTTGTATTACTAACTATCGAATTACCTAGGTGACTGTATTCGGAGTGAATTAATCAATCAATTTTGTTTTAGGAAGCTGGAAAGTCTTAATGTTGAATTATATTTCAGGGAATTTCCAGGTGCTCGTGAAATAATAATATTGTTTTGTCATGTTGCTAACTTAAAGAAGCAATTGTTGAAGACCAATATCATCGTTATCCATTAAACCTATTAAACCTTTATCCCTCCTCCGTAGATTAGAAGTAGATTAGAATTGTGTTGTGTCGTACGATCGCTAGGTGTCTGAAACCGGGTCGTTCTGTCCCAAAAAAAAAACCTTTCTTATCCCTCCTATTGTTATGTGTAAACAGGCTGTAGGAATAGGCCCGGCGTTAACCGGGACACTTGTCAAGTACTTGGTTCTACAGTCAAATCAATCAATCAACCAATCAATCAATTTTGAGTCAAACTGAACATTCATGAAACTAGTCGAGATAAAGTAGTCGAGATGAAGTAGTTTTATATTATTTAGTTAATTTTAATAGGATTTAATAATTACATCGAAGAAAACTCTAATTTTCGATAATTTTCCTTCTTACCCAGGTAATATCACTAACACAAACACAATTAATGAAACTAGGAAAGGTTTAGCATTTTCTTCACACTCGTCAAATAATGAATCACTTAAACTTACATTCCATCGAAGAGTAAAGACAGATCATCCTCAGTAGCCCGTAGATCGCGAATCATTAATGAAACACGAATGCTAGTTCGAACCACTTTATTTGAAACGGGGCCGAGTTCATCATATAATTTCTTACCAACGAATCGTCGACCAACTTTAACGAATATCTATTCCCGAATTATCAAATGCCTAACCATCGGTACCAAGTGTGTAACTTATCACCACAGAGAATATGTTGTTACGGCTGTGGTGCGCCTAATACCATCAAAACACCATATACTAGGTGCGCAACTTTTTTGAAAAATTAAAAATGAAATATTTCAATAGAAATATAAAAAATGGTTTATTCAAAGTATTATCCTTTGCTATCTACACCAATTTTGCTAGCTTTCGTGCAATGCATGAATACCACAACGATAAAAAAAATAATTTTGCACTTCTTCGAAACCTGCCAACTGTAGCCCTGCCAAAGCATGCGCCATCAACCGGAACAAGTAATAATCCGAGGAAACCAGATCTGGCTAATGAGGCGGGGATGGTAGCAGATCCCATCTGAGCGTTTTGATGGTGTCCTGGGCGATGAGAGTGCGATGGCATGGAGCGTTGTCGTGGTGTAATATCACTCGTTCGTGTTTCGTGTCCTATTCTGGCCGTTTTTCGAGCAATGCATGGTTCAGATTGATGAGTTGTTATCAGTAGCGTTGCCAATGACAGTTTCGCCCTGTTTCAACAGCTCATAGTACACAATTTCTTTCTGGTTCCACCAAACGCAGAGCACTATCTTCTTTCTGAAGCGATTTGGCCGTGTCGTCGATGTTGATGCTTCGCCAGGTGAAATCCACAACATTTTGCATTTGGTATTCTTAATCCATTTCTCATCTTCCGTAACAATTCGACACAGGAAGTTCTTTCTTTCATGCCGTGAAAGCAAAATTTCTCAAGTGGCTCTTTCATTTTCCATCTGTTTCTCAGTCAACTCATGAATTACTCATTTGCTCTCCTTTTGAATTTTTTCCAAAACATGTAAATGTTTGTAAATACTTTGGCGCGTCGTGTTTAATGCCTCCGCAAGTTGATCTGGAGTTTGCATATCATCTTCTTTCAATAACTCTCGCAGATCGGTGTCTTAAAATGTTTGTGGGCTTCCGTTTACCAATCTTCCCATGTAGTTTTCGATGGTGCATGTTCACCGTAGGCCTCCTTAACCCTACAATGCATTTTGTATCATATATGATACAACCAATTCAAACTCAAAAATAATGTATATAAAGTTAGCCCAGGATTCATCCCGTAAAACGACGATGGCAACACTAAACTATCACGACAGTTTTCCATCCCAGGATATTACTATCAGCCCAGAAATTTTACCATCCCAGAATATTTCATCCCAGGAAAAATTATAATGAGAGAAAACTATCATCCCAGAAAATAGAGTTAGGCGAGCTATCACTACAGCGAAAGTTCACCATCCGATCACTATCAGCCCGAAAATTAAACCCATACCGTAAAAACTATAGCAACTACATAATAACTAAAGTACTAACATTATATTAATGGGACGATAGAAATCATATTTTTTAATAAAAAAATTATTAAATAAAATGAACAAATTCTACGTATCTGCTTAAACATCCCATTCTATAAAAGTGTCGGATTAAGACGAATGCTTTTTAGATCCGGCATACTAACATATTCATACAGGATAAGTTTCATGGAACTTCTATGCGTCCAAGCTGCGCAATTAAATTTTAAATTCTCAAAATCATTAAACTATTCAATATTTTAATACTTAATCGCTTCCACAGCCCGTTCTATAAAAGTGTCGGATTAGGACTAATATCTTCATACAGGATAAGTTAATGAACCGGCTGTGGAAGCGATTGAGTAATTTAATGATTTTCAGAATTTAAAATTCAATTGCGCAGCTTGGACACATAGAAGTTTCATGAAACTTATCCTGTATGAAGATGTTAGTATGCCGCATCTAAAAAACACCCGTCCAAATCCGACACTTTTATAGAACGGGCTGTGAAAGCGATTGAGTATTAAAATATTGAGTAATTTATTGATTTTTGGAACTTTATATCCCTTTCTCTACCCGGTTACACAATTTTTGGGTACGTAAAAAGTACCATGTCAAAAATTTGTTTTGTATTTTTTTTGAACCAACTTACACATTTGTGAATTTAACTGATTTTCGTCCGAAAAAAACACTATATCTATACACACAATTGTGTTTTTATCAAATAATTTTTTTATCAAAAACGCCATTACATACTATGGTTTTTTACTGACACATTTGTTTGGTTTGGTCTTAAATTGAGCTAATTTTTTTTTTTTTTTTTATTGAAAAAGGGATATTTAATTACGCCACTTAGACCAACAAACTTTTGCTGAAATTATTGTTTTCAAATATTTCGGTTTATTTAAGATTTCTTTTGTTATGTCGTGATAGAATAATATATATATATATATATATATATATATATAACATAATATCATGATAGTTTAGGTAGTATTGCCTCAAGCGTATATTTGATTTTTATGGGATGAAAGTCTGGGATAACTTTTTTTACGTTCAAAAATATGATGTTTATACGTATTTTCTGTTATATTTTTCTATGTATATCGCTTATACGCTCATTTACTCACACATACCAATGCATATCTTTCTAATTTACGCGCGAAATTGTAAATAAAACTAGCAGTTGTTTATAGTTTGCTGAGGTAAAGTCTTTGGTGCTCTCAAGGCCGATTACAAATCGTGAATTTGCAGCTAATTATTAAATATTTTATATATAAAAATATTATAACCATTCATTTATATTTATTATTATCATTTTTATTAATTTTTATAAATAAATTGCAATATATCCTTGTAAATATTGGAAAACATTGGTTGTATCATATATGATACATGATGCAAGTACTCATCATTTTTTGGTGGTATCACATATGATACAACCAATTCTTATACTTGGAAAATAAATGATTTTCGCACTCCTAAGTCATATTTTTATACTGAAGCAGGTGAAAATGGAAAACAGAAGGAAGTATTTGAACGCTGATCAAATTGCAAATATTGTTAACTTTAGCGAAAGTGAAGATGATCTGGCAAGTAGTATTGATAACGAAAAAGATTTAAATTTAGATCGAATAAATTGCCTCTTCGTTATAGAACTTCGATGAAATTAACGACGAACGTCAATTTGATAGCGAAAGTTTACCTTTTATAATAGTTAATAATGAAAATGAATTAAACAATCTGCAAATTACGGAAGGTCAAAACCTTAATGTGGTTCCCAATGAGACCAGTGAAATTAAGGAACTAAAAAAAGTTCAGCAACGTTATTTGAAAACGAAAAATATACATGGCCATCGTAAATACTTGAACTACATACCCCACTACAAATTTTCAATTATTTGTTTGATTCGAAATTAAAACAAATTGTTCAAGAATCAAATTATTACGCCACTGAGGAAAACATCCAAAATTCATTTTCATTGAACGTACGAGATTTGGAAAAATTTATCGGAGTATGTATAATAACGCCTGTGCACCAGGTAATAAGCTTGCGCCGAATTGGTCCGTCGAAGTGGGAAACAATTTTATTCGAGTACCATTTCGATCAGCAAATTCGAAAAAATCCGAAAGTTTCTTCATTTTAATTGCAATAATAACTGTTTACCACGAACAAGTGCTAACCATGATCGATTATTTAAAATACGGCCACTGATTAATGCACTCATCCAGAATTTCAAAAAAGTTCCACTAGAACAAAATCTTTCAATAGATGAACAGCTTTGTTCATCTAAAGGTAGAAGCTACTTGAAACAATATATGTTGATGAAACCTCACAAATGGGGCTACAAGTTTTTTGTTCTAAGTGGTGTTTCCGGATTCACTTACAATTTTGAATTATTTACTGGACAAGAAAATGAAAAGCGACTGGCATGTAACCGCATTTAGGTAGTTCCTCAAATGTTGTAATTCGATTATTGCGGGGTGTGCCACGACACGTAAATCATCACGTTTACTTCGATAACTACTATACTAGTTTACCACTTGTTGTAAAACTGCATAGAGTTGGGATTCAAACGATTGGCACGGTACGTCGTGACGGACTGCCTTTCTATAAATTACCTACGGAACGTGCTTTAAAAGATAAGCCTCGAGGTTTTGTTGTAGCACAATCGAAGATGTAGACGTACGTGTGGTTTTGTGGAAAGACACAAATTATGTGATACTATTATCATCGGAGGATTGTCCTTAAGTGAATTGTCCTAACATTATAACCGAATATAATAAACACATGGGTGGGGTGGGCCTACTAGATAGCCTGATCGGTTGCCATAAAATTAAATTGAAATCTAGAAAGTGGTATGTTCGAATTTTTTACTATTACTTTATTTCTTTTAGACATTACAGTGGTTAATTCGTGGCTGCTCTCAAAAAAAAATTGCCAAAGAGAAAGGCACAAATTATCTCAATCTAGTGGATTTTCGGATTCAACTTGCTGAGAGTTTGTGTAGAGTAAACGAGAACAGGGACTGTTTGAAACGTGGCCGACCGTTATCAAGTGCAATTAGTGCGAAAACTGAAAATAAACAGAAAAAACCTAATCCTTACCACTTACCTCCAAAGGATGTTTTAATGAAATAAATTTGTAGTAAAATAATTTAAAATTTGGTTATTTTTGTTACTCTAAATGCATGATGTATCATATATGATACAACCATGAAAATCTATTTTTCAAAAAAAAAAACTATTTAAAAAATGGGATTTGGTTTTCGTTTTCCGAAAAGGTTGCACCAAATATGTTATGTGGATTTTTTTCGTTAAAAATAAAAAAATCATGCATTGTAGGGTTAAAGAAATGACGTGCCTCAGGTGCATTTTTTTTAAGTTGGAGCAGAAAAGCAAATCTTCCCACAAATGCTGTTTGTTTGGCACAAAATTCGGCATTTTCGTTCTAAGAAAAAAATGTTTGGCTGCGATATGTGCTGGTATTACAGCTGGTTATCGTTAACAACTGTCCACGCTATAAACAAAAAACAACTGCTGATATAAATGACAACTAGATGTGTCGCTAGCACTATGTGTGTGTGTGAAACCCGGAAATTTAGTTGCGCACCTCATTTATGGAATGTCAACGTATAGATCGGGAAACCGTTCACCAGGAGTGAACAGATCGGGAAAAACACGACCGATAAGAATTTTGGCTCGACCTCAAACCTCGACTGATGCACTCGAAATATGCATTTCATCAGCTTCCAATGACGAACTTTCTCGTTTCGATAAGCTCAAAAATTGCATGTTTAGCCCGGATAATGACTTAACCAATAATGATAAATTTATTGCCACAGACAATTCGAAATCAAACACTCTGTTAAAGAAACTAACCGAACAAATATTAAGTATTGGAGAGAACGACGTAATTTTGAGCGAGCCTATTCTGAATTTTTTTAAGTTGTGACAGCAATCATAGGTCTTATGCAATAAATGAAATAAACGGAGTTCAAATTCGTGAGCTTGTGCGGATAGTACAGATTCAATAAGCATATTGGGATAAGAAGCGCAAAATTTGAAGGCGGTTTAAAAATAAAATTTTAGGTTTTGTAGCTCAATTCAATTACCAGTTAGATAATATAGTACGAGATGCTCTGTCCAGAATCCATATTTCGACTCAATGATCCTTGACGTTTCCTCTATTTTTAATTTTTCCTCTGTTGCTGTCACCGATTCCGACTATGTAACCTAGAGAAAGAAAATTATGGATTGTCCTAATAAATATCTGGCCAATAAAATATTAACTGACCGACCTTACGTTAAAATCACAAGCACTATAGATCCGTCTCTCTCCAATCTCTCGAATTGGAACATTGGGATGCAATCTATTATGACCGAGCAACTAACGATATACGGCAGCTTTCTTACACCTTACGGTAGAATCACAAAAAATGACTGTGGCAATACCTTTATCGCACGGCATTAGACGAAGAGTATACCATTTTGTAAAAAATTGCACTATCTGCAAAACCACAAAAAGTTCTACTGTCCTCACGAAACCTCCTTTAGATTAAATCTTATTCGCCTTACCTAAGGTCGAAATAGGGTAATACTTTCATCATAGCCGATACAGACGAATTTATCGTCCTGTTAAAACCATTTAGTGGAAGCACCACGAACAAAATAATGGGGTAGATACTCGATGGGCTAGCAAGCAAGCAATTTGCTAGCCAAAATTCTGGAAACAACACAAACATTTGCTGTTCATTTTTTGAAGCCGCAAAATTTACTGTGCAATCGCAAAAAAAAACAAAATTTTTTGAACAACATAATTTGAAAATCAAATTTCTTTGGTAAAATTGATTGAATAGCCAGGATTTTGGTTAGCAAATTTTTTGCTTCGATAATCGATCGAGTATCTTCCCCAATAAGCTATTTAAAGAATGAGATATTTCTGGTATTCAGTGTACTCGGGTTAGGCTCCACAGGTAAATGTTTAGCTGTCATCGCATATCTTACTTGCTAATGAACCTGATCACATAACACATTTCGAACCGCAATACATCAATCCACCGAACATTCGCCAGATTATTTATTGTCCGGATCACAAACGTTAAACCCTATGAACTGTTTGAGACATGGAGTCACATGAGTTTAATGTCAAATGTGTTTTGTTTACGCAAGTATTAAAGTAATAATATTGAGCCAGAGAATTATAAACTCGTGATAGTGATATGAGTAATTGTCATGGACAAACAGTATGATTTTGGCAAGAAAAAAAATTTTTTTTGACCAATTAACGACGCTTGCAGCAACAACGAGCAAACCCGATTTTTCTGAATGGTCAAGAACCGTCTTACTTCTTTGAAGAATTTTTCAACATAAATACAAAATGTTCATGGAAATAAAATTTCAGTTTTGAATATTTTTAATATTAACGTTTCGACGTTCTTCAGCATGTGTAAGTGTAATATTCTTAGATGTAGAGAGATATTCTTAAAGTAGGTTAAAGCGATTTCCTGGAAAATTCATATGTCCAAACTTATCTGCATATATTATATATATGTTACAACCGTATACGATTATTTGCAACTAAATGACTGAAAAGATTTCCGGATTATGATTTTATTGAATTTCACCAAAAACAGATCGTCTAAATGACCAACTACACATACAAATTTTGGTATGTGCTATAACCCTTTTTCTAAATTTTCAACACTAACAATATGCCAGAATTTCAATATCATATAAAATATGTTAAAAATTTGTCATAACACGAAATCAAAATCATCTTCTAATTCACCGCAAGTGAGATGGGGGCCGACCAACTAATACCAAGTCTACCCATTACACAAAAAGCTTCTTTCATCGCTACTATATTAGTTACTTTCCTTAATTCGATTCTATTCATTCTGGTGGCTGGCTACATTGATATCGAAATAAAGAATGAGAAAATAGGAAAATTTTATAAGAGCTCACAAACAATATATTAAAAAATATTATAAACTCAATTGACAATTCTTCAGGGACTATTGAATCTTATATCGATTATCCTTTTTCCGTATTTTTTATTCATCTTTTTTTGTGTTGAACACAAAAAAAAATTCAATTTTTTTTTTGCTTCTTCCTCGTCTTTTTAACATCCTTAAAGCTCTTATGTATACCATCTTTTTGTGTATGTGTGTTTTTTGTATACCTAAATCAAGTTTACCTGCTTTTCTATATAGTACTCCAATCATCCTCTGTCTTTTCGAGATTTTTTTTCTTATCTTATACACACGTAATAGTATTTTATAAATGGGCTGGCAAACCTTATGCTGCGGTGAAGGAATAAAAAAAAATCGCAAACGTACGGTCGGCTTAAACGTATGATGGGAGATAAAACAATCCCGGCCTAAATATTTTATGAAAATCAATTTTTTTTTAATAATAAATTTTAAAAGTTCGTCCAGGTTGAGTCGAGCGACTGCCCCTAAATTTGTTAAATTTGTTCATCCATAGAACTTTTACACTGAATAGGAGAATATCTGTGTGTATAAATAGGGGATAAAAATGAAAAGTCTTTCTGACTTTTTTCCTTTACTTAAAGCAACAACAACAACAACAAAAATAATAAAAATAAATTTAATCGTATTTTGAGGTTATGAGATTCATTTATAGAACCAAAGTTGATTTTCTTATTTTGGTAAATTTTTCCCTCGTTTTCATCATGATAAGGTTTTGATAAGAATTTAAACGAAAACATATTTTAAGATGTCATCTTATGATTTCCCTAAATAAATAAAGAAAAGTACAGTAGACGAAGAATAATACAACAACAGCAACGAAGAAGAGAAATTTGTAATCACACTTTTCATTTTCTACATTTTTATTTTATTTTATTTGATGATGAATAGGGAAAACTAAGAAAAGCTCATAAAAAAAGCTTAGCTTTTTCTCGTACTTTATTTGTATTAAAGGATATATTTATGTTATCTCAATGCTTTTTTAGAATTAAATGTAATTAATTTTTATTTCTTCGGTTAAAAAGATAAGAATGGAAAATCTCAGCAATAAAATGGAAAATTTCGTTCGTTATATATATACATCTATATACGTCTTTTTATCATAATACGACACAGATCATTAAATTTGTCCACTGTATATATGTGTGTACATGGTATCAACATATTACAATGGAGTGAAAGACATATAATCATATCAACTCGTATATGTTGAGAGATGTGTTTATTATTCAGTAGAAATCATGTTTTTATTCAGCAGTTTATGTGCTACACAAGTTTGATGTGGGACAGCACATGACTTTCCTATTATCTAAACCAGTAAATGGTTCGAACTACCCTTTTACTATATACAGACATCAAGTATTATGAGTTCCCTATTATAGTAAAAATTTTAAAAATGTAAAAAATGTAGGGGTGAACATGTTGTGGCCAATAGACGAAATTCGCTTCGTCCGAAACGTTTTTTCTCTAAACTCGTCATACCCGGTAAAATTTAAAAAATAATCTAAAGTTTTGTTTGAAAATTAATTTATAATTATTTTATTGCAACCGTTTTTTCGTAAATACTATATACTACACGATATTTACAAAAAAAAAACATAAAAGCTTTTATGGAAACTGCCACTTCCGGTAGACAGATTTCGGCCAAAAATTAGTAGGCGACCCCTCCCAATTTGTGGAAAACCCTTAAGTTTATAACTATATCCTGATCAGTCAGTAAGGCTGGTTCCTAAAAATCGTGATTTCCGCTTACGTTTAGGAATACTGACCTGGACCGATTACAGTATGTGCAACAGGAGCGTGTACGGGAAAATCTAAGAAAAAATAAAACTAGTTTTTTTTTGTTTTTATTATGAAAGTTTATTGAATTTTATTGGGCGCTATCAAATCAACTAATACATAGTAAAGTCACCATTACTGTTAATAATTGGTTGGCTCCTTTTGTCCATATCCATACAATCAACTAAATTTTCTGCATACTCTGGTGATACATTTTTCCATATCTTGAACGCTCAAATTTTTTATATGGTATATTTCCAGCTTAATTTTCGTGGGTGTCAATAAATTTCGATCGGATTGGAATTAGGTGACTGAGATGGCCAATCCAATGTTGTGATGCCCTTTTTGAGTTTAACCCATTTGTGCCCAGCACTTTTTTTCTCCCTAGGAATCTGATATTTACATATGTGGGGCAAAATAGGTTGAAAATCATCAAATTCCTTAAAAATTTCGCTAAATGTGATTTGGGGCTGAAATATAGGGGTAACCAAAAATGGCACTTGTGGATAATAAATACTCTCAAATTACTTTTTAGTTTTATTTAAAAATGAAAAAAAAATCGGTACAAAATAAAAGAAACAAAACAATTCATAAATAAAAATAATAGCTATTCAAACGTAAACGTTATAATTCAATCACAAATTTTTAAATTACCACAAAATACACTTATGTATGTATGTCATTATTATTGGTGGTATGCTGAAAAGCATTTATTGTGCAATGGAATATCACAAGTTGTACAAGCTGTTGTTGCTCGTTTATGACATTCCGCACACTTTCTTCGGGTATTGATTTGAGTGATTAAGTGGCGTCCTGAACTAACTATTCGGTTGACTTTCAATTGCCTTGGTCGAGGCTCTGGCGCCAATGTTGGACTTCCATACATAGTGCATAATGCACTCGAAATTTGTCGCCGAAATTCCAATTGGTCTAAGCAACAACCATACGATTTACTGAGTGTCCATGCGTTCGTTATAGCTACATCAAATAACCAAAACATAAATGGGATGTACCATTTTTTCCCTCGAATCCCCATTCGGTAGTTGGAGACATTATTATCCAGGAGATCTACACCACCCATTCGTTTGTTATATGCCCAAACGACATACGGTTGTGGTTTTTCAATTTGTTTGTCTCGCTTGCAGAGTATCGAGTGGCCCTTTTTACAGGTTCAACACCAAACTGATTTGATAACAGTGTGACGACACTGTTGTCATTCCATCTAACCGCAACAACATTTTCATTTGGTTCCACCATTGAATCATACGTGCGTAGGTTTTTTGAACGGTTTCCCATCTTTTAAGATACTAGACTTTCCTAGTCGATTTGGACGCACTGTCCCAGTTGCACCCAAATTATATTTTCCCAAGTAACTAATTAATCGGGGTTGATGTAAAATAATTATCTCTATCGAGAGCATACGTTGAACTGGCCAATATTTTATGAAAACCGTGTTCATATGTTCTATCAAAGGTCGAATTATGCCCATTTTATCCTGGTTCGATAATGCATTATTGTCGCATGAATGGATATTGCTCATTATTTCGTCAAATCGATTTCGCCTCATTGCATTTGAAATCATTGCATTTTTGGTATCCAGCTCATTCGACCAATATAATCTTCTTCTAGAAACTGGTGAGTAACCACTTATAATAAGTATTCCGATAAAAACATATAATTCTTCTAAGGAGCAAGAAAATGTACGATTTTTTGATGCTGCGTAGGTAACGCTATGTTTTAACAATTCCTTCATCATATCTCTCGTGAAATATAACATAAAAAAATCTAATGGGTGTGAATCGTTTGACAAAGATAACGGTGGCGGTCGGCAATCCCATTCTTCGGACTCAGTTCTGCGAATATCTGAAATGTCTCCCTTTTTCCATTTAAGATTTGAAGTGTTATATTCTACTTCGGTAGCCGGACAATTTCTACTATTATCAACATGATCTGTTTCATCTATAATGGCTTCAGTTTGAAGCATTTTTGGACCTAACTTATTGTATAGTTTGTGCAGTCTTCATCTCCGGAATCTTCCTCTGTTTCGTTTCCATCTACCGGTGGAGCAATGAAAATTGCATGTTGAGCTTCTAAAACGTCTTCATCATCGCTCCATGCTCCAATCTTGTCCAGAATTTCTTGGAGAGTCAAAGGTTTTCGCCTAACAAAAAAAAAATAAATTATAATATACAAAGACCCAAAGTGCCAATTTTGGTTATCCAACTTTAACCATTATTTTAGGAAAAACCGAATAAATATTTTTAACGAAACCAAATTAATTCGAAAATGCAAACATTTCTTTATCCATAAAACACAATTATAACACATATACTTACATATGCAATTTAAAACTCATTATAAATAGTGAAACTTTAACCACTCGTGCACTCTTTATGGCAAGTTTTTTTCTACTAACTAAAATTTTTCCATGTTTCTCTATATGCCGAAAATACAGTAAAATTATGTTGAGAAATCTATAGTCGATTTATAAGGAGAAATTTCGACTTTTATGAGAGAACCATTTTTGGTACTTTGGGCTTAAATGGGTTAAATTCCGAGCAGAGTATGGTATGGTGTTTTGGGTTGTTATCTTCTTGCAAGATCCAATTAAAGATCCCCGCTCCAAAAAATTTACGGACAGATGGTAACAAACCTCGTGAATAAATTGTATTCATAAAAAGTGTAGAAACGATTAATTTACCAAAACCTTTCCTGATGATGTAACCCCATGGCGCTTGGGCGGGTGCTTCACAGTTCATTCAGTCCATTTTTTATGCTTAGTTGACCAAATACGCCTTTTAACATTAAAACTCCAAAAGGACGACTCATCGGTAAACTCAATATTCGTCTAATTTTTGTTTTTATGTTCATTGGCTCACTCTCGTCATTTTTCCATGGGTTTTTGTGTTAGCAGTAGTTTGAACAAAGTATTTCGATATGCGTAGCCATGTTCCATAATTCTATTTCGTATGGTTGATTTTGGAATATGTATAAATATTCTTTTTCGCCAATTTTTCCATAGCTGCGTCCAGTGTAAGCGAAGAATTTTCAGCAAATAACTGAATGATGGCGTCATCCTCCTTTTTTGTAGTGGTTCAAATTTTGCCTCTTTCTGGCAAATCGTCAATATTTTTATACATTGAACAATGTGTAATCCTCTTCTGTACAAATGTTTTCGACTTTTTTATATATTTTGCTGCACTTTGCTGCACTACTGACATTTTTGGTTTTTTCGGATGTGCACTTGAAAACACCGCTTCAAATCGTTTAACATAAATCACACTCATTTCTTTCATATACATATGTTATCCGCTAAACAGTTGCAATTAAACTAATTTTTTGTTTTAGAGCGTCCAAGAGGAATCAATAGAAAACTGATTTAAGCCCTGCCTATCATATTTGTTCCTGTAGTTTTAATTTCAGTTATGCCGTACACGCTTTTGTTGAACATACTGCAACTGCAAAATTAATTTAGAATCTTTTACTCTATTATTGTTTTTCAGTAAACAATTAGCGTTTGCATGATACAGACGTGTATTTTCTACTAATTTCTACAGTTAGAATTTATATAAAATTTATATTTTTATATAAAACTAGCTGAGTTACCCGGCGTTACACGGGAGGTATATAAGCATGAGTTGTATTTTCGAATATTTTGTAGAAAATGTCTGGATAACTCAGTAGTTCCGGAGACGTTAGGTAGACGAGGTTCAGGTGGATCATTCAGAGGAGGCAAATTCACTTTTCCATTTGAACAACACATTCCAGGCGATTCATTGTGAAACTTTAAAGCATAACAATAGGAAGAAATGTTTTCCATTTGCCCAATTGAAGCATTGTAATCATAGTCTTTCTCGTAATTGAATGCTGCTAACTTTAAATCACCTCTAAAAGTTTCTATTAATCGTCCATATCGTAACCGATCGACTTCCAGCCGGGCCTCACGATGTTCAATGGTTTCAGTAGCTCTAGAAGAAGACATCCTGCTTCGAACCTTTTCAAGTCGTGTTTCACGCTGTTCAGTTGTTACATCAGCTCTTGAAGAAGACATCCTGCTTCGGACGTATGCACGTCGTGTTTCACGCTGTTCAGTTGTTTCATTAGCTCTAGAAGAAGATGTACTGCTTCGAACGTTTGCAACTCGTGTTTCATACTGTTCGCTTGATTCAGCCACCCTTGCGGCTCTAATCTTCTTCGACTTTGCAGTTAACTGCCCAATTGATCTTTTTTTCGGTTGCATTTTTAAGCAAAAATGAAACGTGTAGCTAATTAGTCAGGAATGACGGGCATTCAAAACAGAAATTAGTATTAATTTATCAAAACGATTTTAATGTTCCCTTCGATACAGTTCACCGCGAACTGTGTTTGAAAATGTCTTTACAAATTTTTTTTTAAGTAAAATCAAATGTTATCTACAATCAAAAAGTAATCATAGATTAACACTTTTATAAACTGAAAACTTAAATCTAATAAGAATGTATATTCACTTGAAATAATATTTAATACCTGGAAAATAATCATCAACAATTATTTTATTGCAATATAGCTAACTAATCGAGAACAACGGCATCCGAAACACAAATTAATATTAATTTATTCAAAACGATTAAAACTACGTCCACTTCGATACGTTTTACCGCGAACTGTGGTTGAAAATGACATTTCGAAAAACAAAAGAAGTTTTTTCAAACTAAGGCAATTTTACACGTACAATATTTTAAATTCAAGGATGTTTCTTGTAGAAGATGCTATTTTCAAATATAAAACGCTAGTACTTTTCAAAGTAAATTAGTTTATACGTACAATATTTTTTAGTACCTTTCCTAGAATTGATTTTATGAAACAATCATTGATTATTTAAGTAATAAACTAAATAAAGTAATAAACTATTGGCGTTTAGTATGAAACTACTATTTTCATTAAAAGCCGCCGGTTGCAATAGTGGATTAAAATAGAATGTTAATTATTTCTGAGGTTATGTAGAAATTAGAACTCACTGACTATGGTACATTTCAAAACAGGATATGATAAATAGGATATTACTAAACAGTACATGTCAAACGAGTAAAAATGGATTATTAGTGTTCCGAGATTTGTCTTCAGTTAAAGTGATGAAATATTGTCTTAAATTTAAATTAATAAAATAAAATCAATTATAGTAGAGGTATGATTTGTGTATAACAATCGCACGCTAAATATCCTTTTTGGTGTCTAAATTTGCGGCTAAGGCGCTATTTCGGAACATTTAAATAATTGTATCTATACATGTAAAAATGAATTGTTGATCCAGGGCAGACTTCCGGATTGGAACATGTCACTAATTTCATATAACCTCTTTCCTACAGTCATTCCCGTCAAAAAATCTTAAAAAAATTGAAATTTGAGAAAAAAATTGTACCACAGCCCCTAGACCCCATGTACATGGTAAAACTTTCATGGCGATCGGTAAAGCGGCTAAGGCGTTATTTCAGAACAATCAAATAATTGTATCTTTACATGTAAAAATGAATTTTAGATCCAGAGGCGGACCCCCCCGAATTCGAACATGTCTCTTATTTCATATAACCCCTTTCCAAAACTCATTCTCGTAAAAAAAATTAAATTTTTGAAAAAATTTGTACCATGGCCCCTAGACTCCGGGGTCCAGCCCCTTTCACAATATCGCAAGATTGGTCCTGAACATGCAACATTTGCATGGTAAATATTTCATGGCGATCGGTTGAGCGACTGAGAAGTCATTTTGGAATAATCAAATATTTGTATCTATACATGTAAAAATTAATTTTTGATCCAAGGCTGGGCCCCTCGGATTCGAACATGTCAGTAATTTCATATAACCAGCTCCATAAACTCATTTTCTATATTTTTAAAAAACAAAATTTAAAAAACTTCTTTTCTGGCTATTATGGTTATTTTGTTTGTTTTGTGTGTATTATTTCTGCGCATCCTAAGCCATTATAAAAAAAAATATAATTTTTTAAATTTTTGTTTTTTTATATTTTTTTGTTATTAACATTTTTGTTTTGTTTTATTTTTAGTTTTTTAAAACCAATATTTCGCCATTTTGCGGCATCATCAGGGGCTGTGAAAGTTAATATGTGTTTATAAATTTGGTGTTAATTATAATATTTTTTTATAGCATTAAGATTTGATATTTACCTACGTTATATAATAAATTAAATAAGAAACATGTATTAAATTAAAAAATAATTTTAGACGGATAAAATAAAAAATTAAATATATTTTATATAATTGTCAACTTGACCAACTTGAACCAAACATTTTTTGTTTTGTTTTAATACTAATTGATTGGCAGACGTGTTAAAATGGAGACATGATTGAACTTTGTTATTGTAGGTGGGAAGGAAAATTATTTAGTTGTTTGTTGGGTGTGTGTAGGTTATAATTTAGGGTTTAATTGATTATAATTGTTGTGGCGCTGTTGATTTTTACCATCTATATATTTCAGTTTTGCAATAACTTGTTTGTGTTTTATGTTTATAAATTGTGTGTCAACTTTGAAATTCCACGTGTTATGTTTATTGAAAATGATGTGTGATGATTCTTTGAATTCGTGTTTTTTCTTGTTAGTTTCCCGATCTAAAATAATTGGTTTATCAAAATAATACATACAAATAATACACACAAAACAAACAAAATAAACTCATTTTCGTGTAAAAATTTAAAGAAAATTATAATTTACGGAAAAATTTGTACCGCTGCCCCTAGACCTTGGGGTCCAGCCCCTTTCACAATAACGCAAGATTGGTCCTGAACATGCAACTTGTACATGGTAAAAATTTCATGGCGATCGGTTGAGCGGCTGAGAAGTCATTTTGGAATAATCAAATATTTGTATCTATACATGTAAAAATTAATTTTTGATCCAGGGCTGCGCCCCTCGGATTCGAACATGTCAGTTATTTCATATAATCAGCCCCATAAACTCATTTTCGTGGAAAAATTTAAAGAAAATTAAAATTTTCGAAAATTTTGTACCGCAGCCCCTAGACCCCGGGGTCCAGCCCCTTCCAAAATATCGTAAGGTTGGTTCTGGATATACAACTAGTACATGGTAAAAATTTCATGGCGATCGGTTGAACAGTGTTGGAGTGAAACGGTTATCCAATTCGAGGTTCATAAAGTAGAAATCTGTATACCGACATCTGTCAAAGATAAACGTCAAGTACGCTGTCATTTATTTAGTTGACATTCTGCCATTTAAGAATATGGAGCATTTAACAATCGACCAACGCGTTAAAATTATTAAATCTGATTAAAGCTGATTTTTCGAACAAAATTTTCTTCAGTGATGAAGCTCATTTTTCGCTTGGTGGATACGTTAATAAGCAAAACTGTAGAATTTGGGGCTCAGAAAATCCACAATTGATTGTAGAGAAGCCATTACACCCGGAAAAAGTCACTGTTTGGTGCGCATTGTGGTCTGGTGGTGTGATTGGGCCGTATTTTTTTGAGAACAACCATGGACGAACCGTTACCGTCAATTCTGAGCGCTATGGCCGCATGTTAACCGATTATTTTTTTACGAAAATCGAAGATTATGATCTTGACGATATGTGGTTCCAGCAGGATGGAGCAACCAGTCACGTAACACGAGCAAATCGAGATCTTTTGCAAGAGAAATTTCCTGGACGTTTGATTTCGCGATTGGCTGATGTCAATTGGCCTCCAAGATCCTGTGATTTAACGCCTTTGGATTTCTTTTTGTGGGACTACGCGAAAGATCGTGTTTACGCAAACAATCCTCAAACTCTTGACGAATTGAAAACTAATATTCGTAAGGTAATGGCCGAGATACCGCCCGAAATGTGCCGAAAAGTCATTGAAAATTACCTCAAAAGAATCAAGGCCTGTAAGAAGTCCCGTTGAGGACATTTGAATGATATCTTGTTTAACTAAAAATGGCAAGGATCAATCTGTAAAATGAAATAAAAATTACAATACATTCCGAATATTTTGTGTGTTTTTTTTAAGTTTACTTTATCAAGCTTGAATTGGATAACCCTTTATATACAAACATCCATTTTTATATATATAGATATAAATAAAAATAAAATATAACAACATTCATAAAAGACATACATTCATAAATAGTGCCTAAACTTAATAATGTGTGTACTAGTGAAAAAATTAAAACCACCATAAATAAAAGAAAAAGAACGTCAATTAATACCCAACTAGCTGTACTACAGTTAGAAAAAGAAAATAACATGGCAAAATTAAGGGCTAAACAACTCAAAACATGTGTAACTAACACTTGCAACAAAAATGATAAAATTATTACGGCAAATGCTGAACAACAAATTAGCTACGGCTAATGGCATGGATTTAAATAACAGTTTTGATGGCTTAAACGATAATGAAAATATTTCATCAGAAACACACTTACAAAATACTAAGATTAAGAATCCGCGGATAACTATACCACCCCTAATCGTGCAGAACATATCTTACTTAAATACGAGGGAAATCCTGGATGAATGCAAACTCAAATATTCCATCAAGTGTTGGGTTAAAAATATACTTTCCATCTGACGAGTTCTAATAAATTGCCATAGCTGCCTTAAAAACTAATAATGTTGAATACTTCACCTTTGAACCTATCCAAAGCAAACCTATTAAAGTAATCACTTGCGGTATACCTGGTGCAATGACAACAGATGATATAATATCCGGTTTAATGGAGGAGTATGATATAAACAGTAATGATGAGGTACAAATTAATCTAATACACTACAACGACAACAAAAACAAAATCAAATACCACGTTCTAAAATTCAACAAAACGAATGTAACGAAAGAAAAAATTTATAGTATTAAACATATAAACAATGTTATAATTTCAATTAAGCCGTTACGAAATTATATAAACAAACCTCAATGCCGAAGGTGTCAAATGTATGGTCACGGAACGAGTTATTGCTACAAGAAACTAATTTGTATGAAATGCAGCGGCAACCACATGAGTGAAACTTGTACTTCAACAGAGATAAAATGTGCCAACTGCAATGGAATTCACCTAGCAAATTTTATAGGGATTGTCCAGAATTCGAGAAATACAAAATTATAACGCAAAACTTAAACATCAATAGAAAAATAAAAAATCTTCGAGCAACTCAAGCTGCAGAGACACACCTCCAAATATCAACAGAAGAAGAACAGTAACGCAACTCTAAACAATATAAGAGCAATTTCCCTGGACTATCGCCAATTAAAGAGACTTCACAGCATTTAACATGGATTAACAAATATTCAACAAAAAGTTCATCAAATATTAACAGTAACACAACATCTGGAGATCAAACTAATAATTTGTTTTCTATTACCGAAATGGCCAGTTTAGTTACCGACATAATAGCACAATTATCTAACTGCAAAACTAAACATGAGCAATTTAGTGCAATAACCAATTTAACAAGAAAATATCTATATGAAGGAAAATAAACTAAAATCACAAAATGTAATAATATGGAATGCTCAAAGTATTAAACCAAAATGTCTCGAATTATTTAATTTCTTAAACCATGAAAATATACATATATATGTCTTGTCACCGAAACATGGTTAGTTGTTGAGGAAAATATTTACAATCCGGACTATAAGGTGTACAGATTGGATAGGCCGGGTAGAAAAAACTCAAGAGGAGCATTAACTGGACATGGTGGCGTGAAGAATCCTTATTAGACAAAATATTAAGCATAAATTAATTCCCTCCTTTAACTTAAACACTATTGAGGCTATTGGTTTCAAAGTATATAGTGATATAGGAGATGTTATTTTCGTCTCTGCATAACTTACAAAAACTAACAAATATATCAGATACCTTCTTTATCGGTTGCGATTTAAACGCGAAAATCGGGAATGGAACTATCAGAGGGGTAATCGTGGTGGAAAAATTCTCCAAAATGAGTCTATAATTAAAAATTGCGACATTCTCCCTGCAACCCTCGTAGTAGTTTACTTATACCGTCAAGACGGGAAATCCAATTTATGATCATAACATTAATTTTTGGTACTGTAATTAATTATAGCGTCAAGACGTGACTATTGTCGACCCACTTAACGGACATTGCAACAAGATCATTCACCAATTCACAAGGATTTTCATAAACTGGGTATCTCAACAAAATATTTATATTTTAATATGTCCGCCGTGCAGATGAGACACAGGAGACATTATCGAGTACCAGATAGTTACATGGTAACAAAATGTTCAGTACAAAATGTACAGGCGGGGCTGGGTGCTTGATATTGGTCATCGCTTATCTCAAGAGAAGATCTTAGATATTTATGTCAGGTCAGACTCATCTAACAGGAGCACCAACTAGCAGAACATAAAATATAAAATAACACAGCGGTTAATTAAAGCGGTAATAAATCTTTGATTACCCATCTAAGAGTCTCTCTGGACATTCTTACATGTTTTAGAAAACATTGAATTTTCCTTTATTCACACCAAATTTTAATTTTAGACCTCCTTCTAAATAAAAGTAACTTGAAGATAATTGATTATTTATATGATTACTGGCACGGGAGTGTTTTGGAGTCTGAATGATTTAATATTCAAATTGTGTATACGATAGAATGCACAAGAAGCTGGTGTCCAAAACAAATGAAGCGAGACCTGATAGTTAAAATCTTATATTATTTAATAAACTAGTCCAAGGCGAAGCATATCTTTGTTTCAATGTGGATCAAACGTTAATGTGGATCAAACGTTTAATAACGCAGAGGGATCAAGCAGAGAGATCAAAAGTTATGTTACCAGTTACAATTATATCGACATTTAGTGGTGATTACCGCGAATGACAATCGTTCTAGAATTTATACGTAATTTTTATACCAGCAAATTTGAACGCTCCGCAGCAAATAAATTGATTTTTCAATAGGTTTCCTTAAGAGAGATTCGAGAGCATTAGTAAGGCATTTTGCAATTAATGGGTGCTATCAGGCTATCCAACAGTTCACAACATGTTGGACAAAATCACAGCCAACATTATGAATATTTTGAACTTCATAAACTTTTCATAACAAATTGGCGAAGATTTCACTAATCACGATGCCAATATTCGAAAAACCTGAACGCATAACCAAAGATTGTGTAAGCGGTACACCCACAAACGATATTTAGTTAACACCTTCATACAAATATACTTAGATCAACCAAATATAGCTAAGGCAACATCCTATTATAGGTCGTTTACCCATTTTTTATAACCATTGTCTTATTGGACAACGATATTAGGTTTAGCTAAAATTAGTTACAAAAAGTGGAATGGACCTGAAATGGACCATCCTTGCTTTCAGCAGTTTATTTGAATTTCTTGACTAAACAATTGTATATTCTGTTAATGGAATGAAGCCCGAAGTTCATCGTTTGTATATTAGGAAGACAAATACTTTCTGACGGAATGTATCCGCTTTATGAATGCAGAGGTAAAAATAAGCAGAAAATTTATAAAGGGTAGCTAGATATGTTTCAAGTATCTCAGTACAGATCGCGTAGTCTATACGAATGCAAATCGAAAAGAGGATGTTCAAAATGTCATCGAAAATATCATTTGAGTCTACATGCAGCAGAAGCTACCCCTTCGCCATCATGAGTACATGATACGAAGAAACACAACAACACTACAAAAACATGTGTCGCAAAATCTTCTAGTTCGGGAATTTTGTTAACATCACAGGTATTTATAAAGGATAAATTTGGAAAATGAAAAACACGTAGAGAATTATTTAATTCTGGATAACAAGCCATGTTTCCACCCGGAGAATGCATTGCACTGCTCAAATTTCCATTAAGGTCCTCAATAATGCTACATGTGGTGTCTAGAAGAATGACAAATGTTACATTAACGTCAAAATCTGATTAACCGTAGGAAATTGAAACCGAGGTATTGATAGTGCCAAAAATCACAATACAGGTTATCGATTAACTATTTTAGAAGAATTTTAAAAATTGCAGTTAGCGGGTTCATAGTTTTTCCAATCTACTCTTATCAACATTTTACTAGGCAGCGATAATTTTTTCGAACTTATTAGAGAAATCATACAAAGACCGCAACTAGTTGAATCACCCAAAATACGAGATATGGGTAATTACCGAGACACCAGTTCAGCGTGGAAACCAAGCCGCAAACGAAAATCTTGGATCTTCAAGAGTGATGAAGTAAGCGTGTTGCGAGCAGAGATGGGCAATTACGCGTCATCTATTAAATTTTATGTTATTGCGTAGACCACTCATCGACAATGTAGACGCAACTCGTCGACAATGTAGACAACGTCAACTAGTTGTAGACAACGTTGCTACTCGTAAACATCGTCTACAACCAATTGTAATTCCGCCGGTAGTGTTTAAATAATCAATATACTTCTGTTTACATATTTTCAAGTAACTTATACTGTGTACCTCACACTGATTTGTTCGTTAATGTGTGCCCGATGTCAATTTTTTGTCTAAATTACCAACAAATTAATATAAAGGTGAGTGCATAAAAGTTAAATGTCTTTAATGGTTTTGAACCGAAATATTCATGATATTTACATCTAAACTTCAAACTAAGTTTAGAGCTGTCAATATAGTTTGTTAAAAATATTATCGAATTTGAGAAATTATAATTAAGCTACAATAAGAAATATTAATTGAACCTTAGACACGATTTGTTTTCCTCCATCCTTGGAGGTTTCTAGTACGAACTACCATTAATTTTGTTAGTCAGAAAGTTTGAAAAAAAAATTTGCTTGTGACATAGAGTCTAAATGACTTATTAAACTAAATAGCCATTACTAGTTATTTCTAGTTCTTATTGTATTCTTAAAGCGGACTACTGGGTTTATTATTTAGACCTACATTGAGTACTAAATTGTTAATTGCCTATTATCGATTATAAACGGTAATAAATGGTCGACCATATTGATAAAACTCAAATCAAATTAGCAAATTATAATACAATTTCAGTGCATTATGTTTTACGCCATCTATTGATAATTGTTATGAACTAACATGAAGTTAGTTTATATTTTGCGCCTGACGTCGACTTTTTTATCCAAATTTCCGAACTAACTGAATTGATGGTTAATCCATACCGGTTGTTCAGAGGTACCACTAAGCAAATGACGTCTGATGTATAATTAAAATTTGTTTAATGCTTAGTAAACTTTATCAATTTCCAAATTGTTTCGCATCGGCTATTGGTAAATCTGAACTAGGTTCAAATATCAGGCATCAGGTTGTCAGAGACACGTGTCAATAATTTGTAACAACTGACCATCAATTTAGTTAGTCGGAATTACAGGATTTAATTATGTGTTGATTTTTTTGTCATATGCCGCGGTTTTTTAGTTGAAATTTCCAAATTTTCGAGTTCGTGAACAGGTAGGCAACACTTTTTAATACATAAGGTAGATAACGCAGGTCTCTATGTATCACAAAAAATATTCATCATATAAGTTAGTAAAATCCTTGTTCTATACAGTTCTGTTATTATTCAGAACTGTTGAGACAACGATATTACAAAAAATTATCGAACTTTTTCGATGGATTTTTCGTGTTATGCAGTTTCATCTAAGATAATTAAATTAAAAAAAATAAGATTTAATTTTTAATTTGACAAAATTTAACTTAGGCTATTGCGATTTCGAAAAACTATTTTTCAAAAAAACGTGGCTAAAATTTCTGAAAAACTAAATTAGTGATAAGATAATTTGATTAGTGATAAAATAATTTGATTTCTGAATATTAGAGACATCTATGAATGACTAGCATGAATTAACCACTAATTTAGTTCGTCAGAAATTTGGGCCGTGTGATTTCAGATATTCACTTCTAAAATTTAGCTCGTAATTTATTTATCAAATTTTAATTAAAACGCAGGCGCGGTTTTTTTTGTGTAATCTATAAACAGCTGGTATAAGCTCTCCATCAATTTGGTTAGTTGAAAATTTTAGACCTGAATACAAATGTTTATTAAACATGGCCGACACGTGAGCCTATTAAATATGAACCGGGTACATTAGGGGTAAGACCAAATTGGACGATGGAAATGGGTGCTAAATTAAAAATTTTTTTTGTGGTCGAATTTTAAATGTGTTCATCTTACTGATGTTTCTCATGAGGATATTGTCCTGAGTGAACATGCACTCACTATACAACACAAACGGCGATAAACGGCGAGTAAAACCGCGTTCTTTTACGCCCAATAAGAATTAGTTTAGGTTAGCGTATGAGTCGTACTAACAAATTATTTTGTTATACTAACTAGTAATTTACGTATTTCAGTATCAAAATAATATATAAACTTATTTTGCCCCTTGGATAATAAGACGGTTACCTAAGCTAGACAGCAGCTTTGTGCGACTAACTAACGTAAAATAACTTAAAAATAATGAGAAAATTTAGATTTTAATATCATTTCTTAGGTTGTCGACATTGTCTACATTGTTGACGTCATGGACGCAGAAAATCGCTTTGTAATCTACGTGATAGATTACGTTTCGACAACTGCATAGATTACATTGTGTAATCTACCTCGCCCAACCCTGGTTAAGAGAAGGAGGGAGTTCAAATAATGCTGAAGTATAGCGAATAATTGGACTAGTTCCATTTCAAAGATGAGAGATTAATTTCATTTGCAAATAGTTTTAAAATGAAGTGGTGTTAAAAAATTCGAAATATTTATTAGTTTCGCGCAGCATTCTTGTAATAGGCCCGTTCTGACCGTAGACCGTTCTCTGCGAAAAGCAACTCTATAAGCTGATACCGCCCTCACACCACGAGCATTTACATTAAAAATTACTTTTTCAAGTAGAGCTAAAGAACCTACCTGACAAGATAAAATTTGATGAATGAAAACGATGTCTTCAACAGGTCGTCACTTGCTGTATGACTTCAACTTAATAAGCTGCAAATCTCCTGCAGATGGAAATCTTGTTACGACTGTGTGGTCGCAACTACGATTTTTGTGTTATTTTATTCACCTCGGTTGTTGTCTTCGCTTTCGTCTGTTGAATGTGTGCTGAACGCACTCGCGACGTTTTGTTTTGTACCTCATCGTGTGGTGGCGCATAGGTGAGAAGAACGACGGGAGAGAGAGAGCAATGTGTATCGAGTGTGGTGTGTAAAGCAAAACATTCCATGAGAATGTTTTTCTTATATGCGTCTCTTTTGCATCAATTGAATTGATGCAAAGGAGAAACAGAGAAGAAGAGATATTCTTCTGGAATGTTTTGCGCATCGTTTGTGCGGCGCTCGAATTTTTTTTTTTCGCTTATTATTCATTCGGTTTTTGATTTTGATATGGGAGAGTCGAGCAGTTTAATTTGTATAAATTGTGCTTGCGCTCTTGAATAGTTTTTTTCTGATTAGTTTTTTTCCTGTTAAATTTAAGAGAATCAAAGTATTAAATAAAAAATTAATTTTGTGAAAATTGAATACACTTTGAGTTATAAAAATTGTTTAAAGGGTAATATAATTTATAAGATAGACGAATGTTGCTTGTTTTGTGAAGCGAAAAGTAGAGGAAAAATACGCCCCGTTGCCCCAACAGCCCCCCGTTGCCCCAACAGCCATTTTATTATTGTGTATCCATTAATTAGTGTATGGTGCGATTAATTTTTTATGGTTAAATTTGAAAGTTTAAATAAAATAATTACAAATAACGTTACATTTGAATGTTTATTATTGAACAAGTGCTCTCAATTGTGGGTGACGTGTAAAAGACAACGAAAACATAGTGCTACAAGACACCGCCACGGGCAAAATTTTCTGTTTCGGGTGCCGCCATTGGTACTGCGTGTACAAACCCAACAACGGGTGGCCAGGTGAGGCCACTCAATTTTATTGTGCCGAGTTTTAGCGAGCCAACGCCCAACGTTGTTTTGTTTATTTGGAGCAGTTGTGTACCAACCTTTGATACGGTTTTCGACGATACAACGCCCAACTCTTCGTTTATGGCCAGCTGAGGCCGCATTATTTTCGGTATTACGCGGAAGGACGCACAATAATACCATCAACGTACGGTGGCCCGTGGAGCATTATTAGCACCTGTGTCGGTCGGACACAGTGGCAGCAACCCATACCACTACTTAACGGTAAATACAAACCAACGCCTACAACGTAACAGGTAGCCAACCGGCAATTTGTTTTAATTGGTATTGGGGAGAGGCCCCGCAACGTGCAGGTGGCCATCCGGCCAGTTGTACATTTTCTGTTTTTGGTTATCGGGGAAAGGCCCCGCAACGTGCAGGTGGCCATCCGGCCAGTTGTACATTTTCTGTTTTTGGTTACCGGGGAATGGCCCCGCAACGAACGGTAACCAACCGGCTATTGTTTTTGATTCATTTTGGTATCGGGGAGAGGCCCCGCAACGACACGGGTGGTCAACCAAGGCCATTCGGGTTTATTTTTTATTATTTACGGCGGGAAGACGCCCAACGGTCCGGGCATTGGAAGTTGCCTGTGGCATGACGGCACCAAGGCCGCAACCCAATTTTTACGGGGAGAGGCCCCGCAACAGCAACGGCGCAAGGCCGCAACAGTTTTTTTAAACTAGTTAATTAAGGTACCATTTTTATTTTATTTTATTTTCTACTTTTTGATTTTATTTTTACATATTTTTATATTATAATAAAATTTCAAATTTTGTAATCGAGCGCCGCACAGCAGGTGCATGCGCTCGGTACACATTGTTCTCTCTCTCTCTCTCTCTCGTTCCCTCCCTTTCTTTTTTTTTCGGGAAGTTGTTTTCTTTTTGTTTTCCTTTAAAAAAAAAATTAATTATAAAATGAATTACTAATTTTTCGATCGGTATGATGGGAGCGGAGACTCCCTCTGTGTCGGTTTAGTGTTTGCGGTCCCTTGGTACCCGCATCCAATTCCGTAACCAGGGCTCGATCCCTTTTGAATTCGGATGGATGCGCGCACCAAGGCACCTCTTCCGTTATCATTTTTTTTTATTTATTTATTATTTGATTATCTGCTGTTCGTTCCTCAGGTTCCGGCCAACGAATTTCGGCGGAACGCGGTTTTATTATTATTTGCGTTCCCCCTAACTTTCTGTATGATCACGGTGTAAGCCAGGAGCGTCATGCAAGCCTCAAACCCAACGACCTTAGCACTTCTCCCTGAGAACGTAGCCGGCAAAATATCACCGTGGAGGCCTCTGCATGCGCTTAGTGAAATCTGCAGGTTGGCAGTAGCCAGCCTGTAACAATCTGCGCAGAGCAAAGTGCAGAATCTACGTTGTATATAGCCTCAATCCTTGGAATATGCACTTCATGGTATGCGGGGACCGAATCTGACTAGATCCAAAAATATTGAACACAGCGGTTCAAAAATTCTTTACCACACTGTGGAAAATAAAAGCGAAGTGGTCACTAGATTCAGTTTGGCGGTCACAAACTACCCCTAAGCACTGTACAGCTAAAATTCTGAGTATATAATAGATTGGCAGTTATGCTCACACTCAGATCAAGATTATTTTCACTACATCAAGTTCTGAAGTTATTAAAATCATTCTGTAATAGGCCAACATCGGTGGAACTTAACATTTGTTGGTGAATTTTCATGTCGTCTGCATAAATGAAAATTGAAGAGTTTTTATTCACGAAATCGACGTCGTTGATGGATGAGATGAAAGAAATAGTCCCAAGATGACTGCCCAGCAGACAACGATCACGGAACTTCATCGTAGAAAGATGTCCTTCTAATTTCTTCTTGGAGATTATGAATTACCAAGCACGCTTTGGGTCAGCGCTTATTTCCGATGAATGAATACCGATGTAATCATTGTAGAGTTCATGAGACAAGTATGAAAATTCATTGTAAACTGGTCTTTATTTCTTTGATTATGCAGTGAACACAATTCCCTGTGGTACCATGCAGGAACTACCGCAGTTTATTTATTCAACTGGTACTGCCAGAGTTTGAAAAGTTATCTATAATCAAAGTCTCTTTTGCAGATCGTGCCTTCGTATCAATATTATGGGTATTTTTTTTTTTTTTTTTTATTTTCCAAGAAAAAAAATACATTTTTATATAGGAAAACATTATACATTAATGATTAATACGTGCCTAATCAGCGATACATAATCTAAAATACAATAAACTATTCAAAATAGTAATAATCGCAATCTTGATACATATATTATTACAAACTACAATTAATATAAGTAAATACAAGTAAATATAAGTAAATGCAGCAACAAACACTGTGAGTATACTATTGTTAAACTTCAAAGGAATCAGAGGAATTCGTTAATGATAATACTAAATTGATTTAAGTTTGATGCCGCAAGTTGTACTGATCGATAAATTTTTTTAAAAGTTTGGCCTTTATATAACATTTCAACTCTGATATTCTTATGTCTTTTTTCTGATTATCCAACTGATTAAATAAATCAAGCCCTTTATAGAATATACTGTTTTGAGTGGTAGAAAATTTGTAATTTGGCAAATAGTAATTTAGGTGGTTGCGGGTAACTCTGTTAGTAATTGAAAAGTTAGTATGAGTTTGTAGGCTACATTTACCTAACTTGAATCTAATTTTATAAATGGTTAACAAATATTCAAAATATATTAAGCTTGTCACTGGAAGAAGCTTTTCATTGTATAATTAATGGCTTTTATAGCTTTATTTTGTAGTATTTGCAGGTCATCTATGTGAACTGCACTTGAAGATCCCCAAATTTGTATCAAGTATGTTAAATGCGAATGGATATAACTGTAATAAATACTAAACCGTAGGTTTTTAGGAATAAGATATCCTACCCGCCTTAAGACGCCTATCATTTGTTACGACTGTGTGGTCTTAACAAGACATTTTTGTAAATTTGTTTCCATTCTCAACGGTTTCTTGCGTCCGAGTTTTTCGCTGTGTGAACGTGGTGTCTTGGTGGATGGATTCGTGTGTGTTTTCTTCTGTTATGTTGGCAACGGAACGAAAATGGTAGAGAAAGAGAGAACAATGCGCATCGAGTGTGTGCAAAGTAAAACGTTTTAAAAAAAAATGTTTTTTCTTGTATGTCTCTCTTTTGTATAATACCAACGAAAATTTGGTACAAAGGAGAGACAGAGAAGAGAGATGCATTTTCTTCTAAAACGTTTTACGAGCTGTGCGACGCTCGAATATTTTTTTTGTTTGTGATTCGGGTTGTGAATTTTATAAAGTCGAGTTGGTGATTTTTTTTTTTGATAAGTTAAGTGTTAATTTGGTTAGAAATATTTTTTTTATATAAAAGAAAATTGGAGTTTTTAAACGCGAGGTGACAACATTATTATTGTACACGCGCAGTTTTGTATATAGTTAAAAGATAAAAAACCAAAAATATATCCATTATAAAAATAGAAAATAAATATAAAAACATTTAAAATAGTGATTTAGTTTTTGTTTGGATTCCGAAAAGGGAAAATTAGTAAACCGTGTGTGTAAAGCGCCGTTTTTTTTTTTTTTTTCTCGCGCTGTTGCCTATGAGAAAGGGCGGATTTATTATAACGCCGCATTACAAAAATTTATTTTGTGAATAGTGTTTTTTTTGGAAAAATATTGGTTTTGAAGTGGAAGAATAAAACGACACTGCGTAGTGCTACGTAGTAGGAAAATTCGATCCTTACTGTATTATTGGCGGGCAGTAGCTGTAGAAGTGCATTTTAGGACGCTTGCAACCATATGGAATAGGGTAGCAGTAAAAATTTATTAACGGGTACAGTAAAATCAACGTGTGCTGCGAGTAATTAACGGGCGGTGCATTTTTATTTGTCTACGAGTGTGAAATTTGTATAGGTGTACCGTAAATATTACGGATGCCATAGGCACTTTATCGGTGGACAATTTTATCCGGGGGTCACAATTATCGACGAGGAGAGACACCGTAAAGGCGTAGCACCTGTGCTGGGCGGCACAGCGGCGGCGATAACAAGGCGAGACACCATAAAGGAGAAGCACCTGTGCTGGGCGGCACAGCGGCGGCGATAACAAGGCGAGACACCATAAAGGAGAAGCACCTGTGCTGGGCGGCACAGCGGCGGCGATAACAAGGTGAGACACCATAAAGGAGAAGCACCTGTGCCGGGCGGTACAGCGGCGGCGATAATAAGGCGACGAAGAGCGTCGAACCGGTACATACGTGTGGTCAGTTGAGGCCACTCAAAATTATTTTTGATTTTCTGTAAGGCGAGGCAACACCCAACCTTTTTGGCGGCCAGTTGAGGCCAACAATTTTCGGCGGTACCACGCCCAACGTAACGGGTTGCCAACCGGTACCTCGTTATTTTCTTGGTATCGGGGAAAGGCCCCGCAACAATACGGGTGGCCAACCGGCCATTGGTATTTTATGGGTGTGATATTTCAATAGTAACGGTACCAAGCCGCAACGGTCCAGGGCGGCGACCCTGAAGCTGGACGGTCGCGCAAAGCCGCAACAGGTGTATTATTAAGGTACAATTTTTTTTATTTTTATTTATTTTTCATTTTTTTTTGGTATATTTTATTTTTAAAAATTTTTCTTAAATTATATAAACATCTTTGTAATCGAGCGCCGCACAGCGGGTGCACGCTCGATGCGCATTGCTGTTCTCTCTGTCGCTCTCTCTCTCGTTCCCTCCTTTTTTTTTTCCTTTTTGCGGGAAGTTGTTTCCTATTTTGTTTTTTTTTGTTTTTTTTTATTAAATAAAATGAAATACTAAATTATTTTTCGGTCGGTGTGATGGGAGCGGAGACTCCCTCTATGTCGGTTTAGTGTTTGCGGTCCCTTGGTGCCCGCATCCAATTCCGTAACCAGGGCTTGGCCCCGTTTGAATTCGGATGGATGCGCGCACCAAGGCACCTCTTTCGTTATCATTATTCTTATTTATTTATTATTTTGATTACCTGCTGTTCGTTCCTCAGGTTCCGGCCGACGAATTTCGGCGGAACCCGGGTATTATTATTATTATTATTTACGTTTCCCCAACTTTCTGTTAATCACGGTGTAGGCCAGGAGCCCTGCATGCCTCAAACCCCACGACCCTCGCACTTCTCGCTGAGAACGTAGCCGGCAAAACATCACCGTGGAGGCCTCTGCAGGAGCTTAGTGAATACCTGCAGGTTGGCAGTAGCCAGCCTGTAACAGTGGCGCCCAAGTTTTCGCGAATTTTGATAATTTTTTTGATTTTTTATTATTTGTAGCTTCACTCCCTTTGGTGTGCGCGTCCAGTGTCGAAACCGGTGTTTCACACTGTTTGAATTCGCATGGACGCGCACACCAAAGCCAGTCTCCCGGTTGGCATTCCTCATCTGCGATCGCAACCAGCACGGGCTGTTTGATTGCGCGTAGATGGGGGTGTCATACCCCTATTCTTCAGACATCCGATTTCCGAGCTCTTTCCCATTTCCACTATGTTGTGTTCGATTGTGGTGGAGCTCGGATGTCATTTTTCTGGAGTTTAGTTTAGCTTCATTTCTTCTCTTCCCCGAAATTTCTTGACCGAAATTTGAGGAACGGAACACTTTATTATTGTATTATTATTATTTTTTTTAATTTTCTTTATTATTTAGCTGACACGGAGTGGGGTTTCCACTCTCATCATACCATCCGTATTTTCGTTTTGGTTTAAATTTGTTTGATATTATATTTGATATTTTTGATTATTTTGGTTTAGCTTGGGTTGTATTGGAACCCACGGGTACAGTTAGTACTTCATTTTTTGTATCGTTTTTACTGAATTTATTATTCTGCCTGCATACCATTGGGTGTGTTGGTAGTTTTGGATTTTATTTTTTTTCTTCTCTCGTATCGTTTCAAATTTCAACGAGCCCCTCCAAATTAGGTTCTCATTGAAAAGCGCCACTTTGGGGGGTATCTCGTCCTACCGTGGTTAATCCAATCGTGGGAATACGGGACCCACAAACCACCACAAGGTAACCATCCCTTCCTTTTTATTATTATCTTACTTGTGTTTTTCTTGCTACTTTGCCTCCTTATCTGGGTGTGTTGGTAGTTTCATTAGCTACGTTATTATTATTATTAAATTTTATTTATTAATATTTTTGTATGAATCCAAATCCGTAGTTGGTTATCGCGATTTGATTCATGCGTTGAATTATGTATTATTATGTATTAAAATGATTTTAACGAGCCCCCCCAAAATAGGTTCTCATCGAAAAGCGCCATTTTCGGGGGTATCTCGTCTACATCCGTCGTTAAAAAAAAATTGTGGGAATACGGGCCCCACAACCTATTTATAAGGTAACCATTCCTTTTATTATTCTTCCTTTATTACATTTCGTGTTTATATTTTTATATATAGTTATTGTGGGTGTAGTGTAAATATTTATAAATTTTCTTATTTTGAATTAAAATTTTTTGTATTGTTAATAAATTTAATAAAGACTACGTCATTGTTTCTTCGCCAAATTAAATCGAGCAAGTTTATCCCTCTATCCTTCCATCATTAAAAATGTACTTAACATCAGTAGAGCAAGACGAGTTGGCGCTAGGCTTTATGGAGGAACCATCATTATCTGAGAGCGGACTGGAATATACAGGATCCCCATCGGACATCACCATCGACATGTTCCTGTTTCAGGTAGACACCATCGCTTCGTCTCGCGGATTGTCCGACCAAACATTATTATTCGAGCTACATACCATCCTGGAAGATATCGCCTTGCAGTGGTATTGGACATTCCGCAAACATAATCCGAACGCTACATGGACCGATCTACGAAGCGGTATCATCGAGCGTTTTAAAGACCGTCGCACCAATTACGAAATCCGACGAATGGTCGAGGCACGCAAACAACGACCCAACGAAAGTTTTACGGATTTCTACGACCAAGTGTGGAGTTTATCGTTACAATGTCGTACCCCATACTCGGACGAGGAACTCATCGAAATATTAATGGCGAACATGAAGCCAGAACTGCAGTACCATCTTACTGATCGTCTGTTTAGCAGCATTAACGAGCTGATTAAAAGCTGTTCTGCTTGGGAGGAGTCTTTCAGGCGGATCAAAGCTACGGCGGACCCTGCAATCCATCCACGACGCGTGATCAATGAGTCATCAGGCAGTCCGTATGATGATGCTGGAGCGTATGACTCGTATGAGAATTACCCCTTTACTGATGTACTACCTGATAACTCAGTATCCGCAATTCACACGGAGAGCAGGTTTCCATCGGCAGCGGCGAGACGTCCTGGAGGACAGATTCCAGCAGACAACTCGAGATCAGTTTCGAAATCACAGTCGAACTACGGTAAAAACTTCGTCACCACAACTGCCACTCAGACGAAGCCTACAGAGAATAAATCCACAATCGCAACCCAGACTGATGTTACAACGGACAAATCCACTCAAACCGATTCTGGAGGATGCAGCGAGCAATACGGACGCGGAAATCCGCTCCTATTCGAATCCGACGAAGAAGTAAGCTCGTCTGCCAGTAATGATTCCTTTCCCGATCCTTCTTCCCCATCCAATCCTCTTTCCCTCCCTGTCGCTCTTAAATTTTTCTATAATGCTCCATCATTGGCAAAGTTAGATCGTTTAAAGCGTTCCAAAAAATATTGGAACCGTCGCGTCGCAATGAGAAATGATGTGATTTCCTCCGTTCTATTCTCCGAGGGTAGTGACACTCGGCCTTACGCCCAGGTCTTTATAAATAAGATTCCTTTTAAGGGTCTTCTCGACAGCGGGGCGAGTGTCAGTGTTCTCGGGAGTGGATCGGAGAAACTTATGTCAAATCCATTTGTTGAATTCCATAACTTTCCTTCCACTATAACTACCGCGAGTGGCCAAGTCCAACGAGTCTTTGGTTATATAAGAGCTAACGTCGAATTTAACGGAGTTACTAAATTTATGAATTTTCACGTTGTCCCTTCCTTGGAACAACCGCTTTATTTGGGTATCGATTTTTGGAATCGTTTTGGAATTTCCCCAAAAATCTCCGCGTTAAATAATTCGGACGAATTAGGTGAAACTACCAACACACCCAAATTCCATATTTTAACATCTGATGATCGTCGTAAATTGGATCTCATTCGCGAATATTTTCCGAGCAGCGATATTTTAGGTTTGGGCCGCACATCCCTCATCACTCATATGATCGATGTCGGTTCCGCAAAACCAGTCAAACAACGTTTTTATTCCGTGTCCCCAGCTATCCAGAAACTCATGTATGCCGAGTTGGATAGGATGTTGTCTTTGGGGGTTATCGAGGAGTCACAAAGTTCCTGGTGTTCACCGGTCACGTTGGTGCGTAAGGCCAATGGGAAAGTTCGTCTGTGCTTGGATGCTAGAGAACTGAACAAGGCAACCGTCAAGGATGCGTATCCGCTGCCCATAATCAACGGATTGTTGGGTCGTTTGGGACACACCCGATTCATTTCGGCGATTGATTTGAAGGATGCCTTTTGGCAGATCCCACTCGACCCAGCATCCCGCGATAAAACAGCGTTTGCGGTTCCTGGACGACCCTTGTATCAGTTCAAGGTGATGCCGTTTGGCTTATGCAACGCACCACAGACGCTTTGTCGCTTAATGCACCGCGTGATCCGGTACCAACTGCACGATAAGGTCTTTGTGTACCTCGATGACCTTCTGGTCACATCCTCCACTCTGGCCGAACATTTCGATTTGCTACAACAGGTTGCTGGATATCTGAAGGATGCTGGTTTAACAATCAATTTGACCAAAAGTAAGTTTGTGTTGAAAGAAGTAGACTATTTAGGTTATATTGTGGGTGATGGCTGCCTCCGTACAAACCCAGATAAATGTAAAGCTATTCTGGAGTACACTATTCCGAAAACGACGAAACAGATTAGACGTTTTCTGGGAATGTGCGGATGGTACCGTCGCTTCATTCCAAATTTCGCCTCCTTAGCTTCTTCTCTCACCGATCTTACTGGTAAAAACACTAAAGTATGTTGGTCTGCAGCTGCTGATTCTTCCTTTAACGCTCTCAAAACCGCCTTGTCAACTGCCCCAGTTTTAACGCATCCTGATTATACAAAACCCTTTTTTATTCAGTGTGATGCCAGTGCCGTTGGGGTCGGTAGTGTCTTATTTCAGGTGGACGCCGAGGGGGTGGAGCGGCCCATTGAGTTTTATTCCCACAAGCTCAATGCGGCGCAGCGAAACTACTCGGTGACCGAGCTGGAATGCTACGCTGCCGTTCTCAGCGTGCGAAAATTCCGTCCCTACGTGGAAGGTTATCCATTCGTCATTTATACCGACCATTCCAGTTTGCGCTGGTTAATGAGTCAAAAAGACCTCTCCGGACGTTTGGCGAGATGGAGTCTTAAACTCCAAGCGCTGGATTTTCAGATTGCATACCGAAAAGGTTCAGTTAACGTTGTACCTGATGCGTTGTCTCGAGCTTTTCCGGATGAATCCGCTCCTTGTGAGGATGATTCCGAAAGTAAGAGCACGCCTGATCCTGGTGTTCAATTTGGAGATCCAGCCTTGTCGAGTAAAAACATCGACCGTTCCGTGAATGCGTTAATACCTTCTTCAGTCCCCATTCTGCACGTTGATCAAAATTCGGTTGCGTTCCAAGATCCAGATTACGTCGATCAGATCGCGAAAATACGTTCATTAAAAGATTGTTCGCACAACTACAAAATCCAGGATGATAAATTGTTGATATCCCCTTCGTTCGGTTTTAAATATACGGATACCGACCTTTCGAATTGGAAACTTGTTATTCCTAATTCCTTAACTTCAACGCTTATTGAACAGGCCCACGTACCTCCCACTTCAGCACATTTAGGCGGCAGCAAAACTCTCGAACGCCTTCAGCGTCAATTTTACTGGCCTCAAATGGCAAAACAAGTTAAACAATACGTTGCTAGCTGCACTAAATGTAAAATGAACAAAGCTGTTAATTTCTCTACACAACCAGCCATGGGAGCGCAGGTTACGTCAACTCGCCCGTTTCAAAAACTATATGTCGATTTTTTGGGTCCGTATCCACGTTCGAAACTCGGAAATACCTGTATCGTTATCGTTCTGGATCATTATTCGAAATTCGTAGTTGTAAAACCTTTACGCGAAGCGTCTGCCTCATTATTGTGTCGATTTCTGGAAAATGAGGTATTCCTTTTATTCTCGGTACCTGAAGTTATCACCTCTGATAATGGGAAGCAGTTCACATCGAATCTATTTAAAGACCTGTTAGCTAAATACGGTGTAACCCATTTACGTACGCCGGTGTACTCGCCCCAAAATAACGCATCCGAGCGTGTTAATCGAACTCTAATTGCCAGCATTCGATCATATTTGAGCGATCACGACCATAATTTGTGGGACAAAAATTTGCAAGAAATTGCGGCAGCTTTACGTAATGCCATACACGATTCGATACATTACTCCCCTCATTATGTCGTGTTTGGTCAACATATGTCGATGCACGGTGCGGATTACTCATTGCGACGGTTACTCGATGAACATGATCCCAACGAAGTCCAGGTATGGGCTAAGCCAGATCGAGTAAACCTCCTAAAGGATCGTATAACTCATTATTTACGCGTAGCACACGAGAAGGGGGCTCAGCACTATAATTTACGTAGTACTAAGCGCACTTTTCGAGTCGGACAACCCGTTTTCATACGTTCTTTTGCCTTGAGTGATGCGTCAAATAAATTTTCCGCTAAACTGGCTGGCAAATTCAAACCCGCGGTAATTTCTGGTAAAGTAGGTCAGGTGGCGTATACCGTCGAAGATTTGAATGGCAAATCCCTTGGCACTTATCATGTCAAAGACATCCGTGTTTAATCGTTTCTCTCTATCTTCATTTTCGTGTTGTTTGTTTTAGGCCCGGCTTATGAGACATCTCAGGGTGTGGGACGTTCCCACGTTTGTTACGACTGTGTGGTCTTAACAAGACATTTTTGTAAATTTGTTTCCATTCTCAACGGTTTCTTGCGTCCGAGTTTTTCGCTGTGTGAACGTGGTGTCTTGGTGGATGGATTCGTGTGTGTTTTCTTCTGTTATGTTGGCAACGGAACGAAAATGGTAGAGAAAGAGAGAACAATGCGCATCGAGTGTGTGCAAAGTAAAACGTTTTAAAAAAAAATGTTTTTTCTTGTATGTCTCTCTTTTGTATAATACCAACGAAAATTTGGTACAAAGGAGAGACAGAGAAGAGAGATGCATTTTCTTCTAAAACGTTTTACGAGCTGTGCGACGCTCGAATATTTTTTTTGTTTGTGATTCGGGTTGTGAATTTTATAAAGTCGAGTTGGTGATTTTTTTTTTTGATAAGTTAAGTGTTAATTTGGTTAGAAATATTTTTTTTATATAAAATAAAATTGGAGTTTTTAAACGCGAGGTGACAACATTATTATTGTACACGCGCAGTTTTGTATATAGTTAAAAGATAAAAAACCAAAAATATATCCATTATAAAAATAGAAAATAAATATAAAAACATTTAAAATAGTGATTTAGTTTTTGTTTGGATTCCGAAAAGGGAAAATTAGTAAACCGTGTGTGTAAAGCGCCGTTTTTTTTTTTTCTCGCGCTGTTGCCTATGAGAAAGGGCGGATTTATTATAACGCCGCATTACAAAAATTTATTTTGTGAATAGTGTTTTTTTTGGAAAAATATTCAAAACCAATATTTTTGGTGGAAGAATAAAACGACACTGCGTAGTGCTACGTAGTAGGAAAATTCGATCCTTACTGTATTATTGGCGGGCAGTAGCTGTAGAAGTGCATTTTAGGACGCTTGCAACCATATGGAATAGGGTAGCAGTAAAAATTTATTAACGGGTACAGTAAAATCAACGTGTGCTGCGAGTAATTAACGGGCGGTGCATTTTTATTTGTCTACGAGTGTGAAATTTGTATAGGTGTACCGTAAATATTACGGATGCCATAGGCACTTTATCGGTGGACAATTTTATCCGGGGGTCACAATTATCGACGAGGAGAGACACCGTAAAGGCGTAGCACCTGTGCTGGGCGGCACAGCGGCGGCGATAACAAGGCGAGACACCATAAAGGAGAAGCACCTGTGCTGGGCGGCACAGCGGCGGCGATAACAAGGCGAGACACCATAAAGGAGAAGCACCTGTGCTGGGCGGCACAGCGGCGGCGATAACAAGGTGAGACACCATAAAGGAGAAGCACCTGTGCCGGGCGGTACAGCGGCGGCGATAATAAGGCGACGAAGAGCGTCGAACCGGTACATACGTGTGGTCAGTTGAGGCCACTCAAAATTATTTTTGATTTTCTGTAAGGCGAGGCAACACCCAACCTTTTTGGCGGCCAGTTGAGGCCAACAATTTTCGGCGGTACCACGCCCAACGTAACGGGTTGCCAACCGGCACCTCGTTATTTTCTTGGTATCGGGGAAAGGCCCCGTAACAATACGGGTGGCCAACCGGCCATTGGTATTTTATGGGTGTGATATTTCAATAGTAACGGTACCAAGCCGCAACGGTCCAGGGCGGCGACCCTGAAGCAGGACGGTCGCGCAAAGCCGCAACAGGTGTATTATTAAGGTACAATTTTTTTTATTTTTATTTATTTTTCATTTTTTTTTGGTATATTTTATTTTTAAAAATTTTTCTTAAATTATATAAACATCTTTGTAATCGAGCGCCGCACAGCGGGTGCACGCTCGATGCGCATTGCTGTTCTCTCTGTCGCTCTCTCTCTCGTTCCCTCCTTTTTTTTTCCTTTTTGCGGGAAGTTGTTTCCTATTTTGTTTTTTTTTGTTTTTTTTTATTAAATAAAATGAAATACTAAATTATTTTTCGGTCGGTGTGATGGGAGCGGAGACTCCCTCTATGTCGGTTTAGTGTTTGCGGTCCCTTGGTGCCCGCATCCAATTCCGTAACCAGGGCTTGGCCCCGTTTGAATTCGGATGGATGCGCGCACCAAGGCACCTCTTTCGTTATCATTATTCTTATTTATTTATTATTTTGATTACCTGCTGTTCGTTCCTCAGGTTCCGGCCGACGAATTTCGGCGGAACCCGGGTATTATTATTATTATTATTTACGTTTCCCCAACTTTCTGTTAATCACGGTGTAGGCCAGGAGCCCTGCATGCCTCAAACCCCACGACCCTCGCACTTCTCGCTGAGAACGTAGCCGGCAAAACATCACCGTGGAGGCCTCTGCAGGAGCTTAGTGAATATCTGCAGGTTGGAAGTAGCCAGCCTGTAACACATTGGAGCAATTTTTTGCTTAATTTTGGAAATATGTTCTGTCCAAGTTACGTTGGAATTAATATACAGCCCTAAGTATTTAGTAGCACCTACTCTTCGGATTAGATTACTGTTTACGTTTAATTCATCAAATATCCCATCAGGTCGATGGTTTAAATAAAATATTATAAAATTCGTTTTTGCAAAGTTAAGCTTCAGACAGTTATTAAAAAGCCAGTTATTTATTGATATTATGTCGTTTTCCATGTCCACTTTTAGTTGAGTATACGTTGGCGAACTATAAATGAGAGCTGCGTCATCTGCAAATAGCTGAATGTGACCTTTTAAGTTTAGCTTGAATATGTCATTGATATAGATTAGGAATAAAGTTGGACCAAGGTTGGAACCTTGTGGAACTCCGCACTGCATAATCAAAGGTGGAGATTCTAATTGCCCCAAACTTACTATCTGTTCTCTGTCGAAGAGGTAATTCTCAAACAATTTTATTGCGCTACCTGATACACCATACATCGCTAGTTTCTTTAAAAAGATCGAATGGTTAACACAGTTGAACGCCTTCTGCAAATCAAGAAGTAAACATGATGTGGCATTTTCACTTTCGATCGACTGATAAATGTTTTCTATTAAATTTAAAGTAGCTGATTCTGGACTAGACTGTTTAGTAAAACCGTACTGATGACGATTATTGATATTATTAAGATTAAAGTGGGTAAAAAGTCGTTTACATATAATTTTTTCAAAAATTTTACTAAATACAGAAAGAATCGAAATTGGTCGATAGTTATTTACTAATGACGGATCACCAGTCTTTAAAACCGGTTTAATTCTAGCACGTTTTAGGAATTTAGGGAAAGTACATTCTCTAATCCATAAAGTAATTGCTGTCGTAAGCAATGGAACAATAAGCTTTGCCAGTTGCTTAACTAATTTCGTAGGGATTTTGTCATGACCACAAGCAGAAGTTGATTTTAAATTGTTAATAATACTAGCTATTTCCTCATCAGACGTGTCTTCGATAATACTTAATGGCTTATTACACAAAGTAGCAAAGTGTTGATTGTTCACAATGCCTCGTCCCAAAATATTTATACCAATACAAACAAAAAATTCATTAAATCGGTTTGCAACCAACTGTTGGTCTGTAATTAAAGCGTTATTGTCTAATAAACCTATATTATTTGAGTTAAAGCATTGCGGTTTATTATTTGTTAATACTTCGCTTACCAAACTCCACATTTGTTTTGGACACCCCAAGCTTTTATCAAATTTACTTGTAAAATATATTTTTTTAGCTTTGTTCATTAATTTTTTAAATTCTGTATTAAGGCCATCATATATTTTTTTAAAATAAGTGTTTTGAGGATATTTCCTGTAAAGCTTGTAATAGTATGTACGGCTTTTGGCTTTGCATGACAGTTCGTTATTGAACCATGGTTTTCTATATTCAGATGTCTTTTGCATTATTTTAGTGACCGATGTGTTTTCGACAATAGAACTAGTAAGATAATCATGAAATAATCTAAAACTTGTTAATGACTGACCATGAGAATTTTCCTGAATAGACTCCAAAATGTTTTCGTAGTTGACATGGATTTTTTGGGCGGTCTTAATGAATGACTTTTTCTTCAAAGCATACTTAAACAGTAAAAATCGATGGTCACTTAAAGCGGTATCCCCATAATAGACGTATTCGTTTTTAAAGCTTGAGAGAATGTGATCAATAACAGTCCCCTTACGTTTATTTATTCGTGTAGCAAATTTTGCATCTATTTGGTTTATAATATGATAATTATTCGTGAGAAGTGTTGAATAATACTGTCGTGTCTGACGGTTTGTTGGATTTAACAGATCCCGATTAAAATCGCCAACAATTATTTGATTTTTTAAACTGTGAGTTAAGTTATCTAAAGTAATAAAAAAATCTTGATAAATTGTCCTCAGATTATCCTCAGATTGTGTACATATAAGGTCCGTTAGGTTAAAATCACCAACGACCAAAACGTCATATAAAATATCCGTGATTCGGAATTACCAGTACTGAGTAGTCAAAGTTCATATGCACCGCAATAAGAACGCCTCTACCCTTCAATACACCACCAGAAACTCAACGTTCTTTGCAGAAAACATTATAATCTGTTGAAGATGTTGCTTAAATTTGTTTTGATGAGTGCGAAAAGGTTATAAAAAAGTGCTTGAGTTTCCAAAAATTCTTTGCAGTTTTTTTTGGTTAATCTGTATTTTAAATTAGTATTTCGACTTACCATTAAACATAAGAGTTGTGAACATTAATAAAGTAACAAACTTTGTAATTTATCAAGCCGTCACATTATCTTTTAGAGTTCCTGCTACCTAGCATTGCATTGGTACAGGAATCGACTGTACTTTCCCTGCTATATCTCTGGAAAGCACAAACAGGTTAAATATAAAACATTTTTCACGAGTAAGATAAGCAAAACAACAAAAACAACATAGGTGTAAAATAAATCAGTAGTAAAATCTTAACCTTTTCCTGCTTGATGGTTCTTTAGCTATATAAATAAGTCTGAAATAACGCGTTTTACTGATACGTCAATATTTTATTTGGAATGGGGGCTCCTCATAAATCTAAATGAAACTGATCATCTTTTATTCTATAAATTAAACGGCCAAACCTAATCTATATATTTGTTGTCTATCACCCCGTATCTAGTAAATTTATTTATTTTTGACTATTTGTAAAATAGAGCCCGGGGACATGATCATCATCATCAAATATAATCATAGAGCATGTACATCAAACATAATCATATAGAAAAACATAAAATGTACATACATATATACACACACACACACACACACACACACACACACACACACACACACACACACACAAACGCACACAGGCTGGCTCTACACAAAAACCACATTACATTCGTATAGTGTGCATGCACATACCTCAGCAAAATATGTAACCCACACCCCATTCTCGTACATTTATTTATGTTTTATGAAAACATAATAGAAATGCTTTTGAGATAAGATAAATTTATGCTTTTTTATGATTTTCCTTTTTATTTTTATGGATCTCTCCTTTTTTTTTTGCTGTAGATGAGTGTTATGTTGTGTATTTTCACTTTGATGAGATGACAAAAAATATTTTTATTTTTATTTTGATTTGGTATCAACAGCTTTTGGTTTGAAACTTTAGATTTATTGACTGAAATTGTAATTTAGTTATTGATGTTAATACTGATGAGATAATAATGATAATAATAATATTGCTGCAATGCAGTTTTATCGATATAAACATACATACATTATACATATAGGTAGTAGGGCATTTTGCTGTACATGAAAATATATAAAAGAAACTTTTGAATGATATTACATAGCAGATATTAATATGTGTACGTACAATGCACACAAACACAAATATACGTATGTAACACATTATGGATTTATGTTGGTTGTTCTGGTTTCTATGTTTATAAATATTTACTAATATAAAAGGTTGCGAAGACTACAGGAGCTAGTCGTAGCGTCTAAACCAGTTAGCATAAAAAGCTTTGACCGCATATATCTGCAACGAAACTAGTGAGTAAAATGGACCTAAACAAGAAATTCCCCAAAGAAAAATATCGATGACTGAAAGAGAATTTATGTGAATGAGTACTTATTTAATCATTATTTGGATGGACCGAAGCTTACCTCAGAGCAATAAAACATGCTTGATACAGCCAAGTTCCCGAGATACCCGTACCTAACCGGATACTCTTTTTACACATAACATAAAGGGGCGTTAGGAACGGTTAGAGACACTTAAGTGTAGCCAATGGCTAGTAAAACTAAGACAATCCATATTTAATCTACTTAAATGATTAAAATTTCAATGAAAATTTTAAAATAATCTTAAATATTAGATATTAACCGGACAAGTGGTGCAGTGGTTAAAGCTTCGGCACTTGGACCGGGAGGTACTGGGTTCGAATCCCATCAGAGGCTAGATGCAAATCGAATTTTCATCATCGATTACGATCGGTGATGTTAATAAACACAACTAAGACCCTCTGATGGAGTGCAGAATTCAGCGCCGACCCACCGTCCATGTCAATGTACAGGTTGACATGGAGCTTGCAATGTGCAGGTGGTAATACTGTAGTTGTGTGAGTAGGTGAATAGATGAATGGGTTAATGATGTAGCGTAAATGCGTGGTATCACAATGGGCCAAAAATGGCCTAAGTGTCAACCACTGAAACCTAAATATTAGATTGCGACAATTCGTCTGTTGTTATCTGAATAATAAGATGTGCAATATTTAAGTTAGTGCATAGTGAATGTCTAGTATAGAATACACTATTAAATGATTAGAAGCTGAACACCAGTTTTCAAAGAGCTGTAGCGGCTCAAAATAAATAAAATCCTTTTCACTTCGTGGCACTCCTCGTAGCAAAACTATTTATACACCGCGCCGCTTAATTGCGAGGCATTGCTCGTTTTGCTGAATAGAGTTATTTCGCCACCTACATTCGCGAATCTCGATATTTATCGATTATCGATAAATATCGAGATTTCAAGTTCATTACACGGAATGAGAAACGAAAACTACTAGTCGCGTTTTAGAAGTTCAAGAGACACGGTCTCATATATAATAAAAAAGTGAAAAAGTGCCGAACAATCGTTCACACCATTTTGTCTTTGTGTGAACTAATATAAAAATTATATATTGTAAAAATATATTCAATAATAATAAATAAATAGTTATTGCAAACTCAATATAGTGAGTGTTAATCAATTCAATATTAAAAACCCGGTAACACCACTATAGAGCCTAGAAGTAAACCTATAACGGTGCCATTTTTGCTTATTGGTCAAATTTTGTTATGTTGGTGATAAATCCTCGAAAATTTATCTATAGTATATGCAACCACCAGTAAATATATAATGCTTTTTATGTTTCATTCTCTCCGTATTTGGAGGGTAAGTATTGGTGCCTAACACATAATATCCCTTCTCAACCTAAAATACATAAAAACCTGGACCACATAAAAATTGATGACATACTTCTACAGCTGGAACAAAAATTCTATTAGTAAATATAAACTTATAATATGTATAAACTTACTTACAATTCCATTAACATATAATCTATTATTAATTCGGGCAAACCTGAAAATATATAGTATTTAATTAGTAATTAGTTTAATGAGATAAATCATAAATACTTAGCTCACATCCATAATTATGCAGAAATTGTTTTATTTACAATTTCCATTTTTGACGTCTATGTCTACCAACAAGAACAAAAAATTGTAGTAGAGGTATAATATGGAAACAAAACTGCGTTACCATCAGGGTAACGCACTGAACTTACATTTCAAATCGACTTGGAAGTAACTTGTCAAATTTATTCATGTTCCAAAAAATTAATTCATTGTAAGAAAAATCTTTGTACACTTAACACTTAAAATTATAACTAAGTTATTAAATAAAATAAATATATCAAAAATAATAAATAAAAATAGTTTATAACGTTTATCGTACGTGTTCGTAATAGTTAATTACGTAATATAAATATACGCCTCAGGATTTCGAGGAAAGAAGATACAGTCCACTTTACGGCAACGTGTAAATAAAAGCATCGTCATTAGAGGCCACCATTTTCGTGGATTTTATATTCAAATCCGACTTTGCTCCACCATTATGGTCCTTCGAGCAATCACCTTATCGAAAATTTTCCGGGAAATCCAGAGGCGTCATCAATCGCCATTTTTATATTACTCGCGAAAGTAACAATGTTAATTGAAAATCGCATAACGTAATTAATAGTGATAATTATAAATCGAATTACGAGGATAACTAAACGTTGATAATTAAAAAGTCAATTATTAAATCATAACCGTAATATTTTCACGAAATCTAATTCAGTGCAGCGCGATAAACCGTGAAGTGTAAAAACCAGTTGAGTGAATAATAGAGATGGAATTAGCCGGTTAAGTATCAAAAACACGTTTAATGCGCGCCGAAAAGTTGATGTCCGAATTCACTGTCATCGAATCATTAATTTTCAAAATCAATCCCGATGAAGACTCGGATTACCAGTATGAAGAAAGTTATTACAAGGCCATTACAGGCCTAAACACATTGATTCGCTCCAATACCGCGTCCTTCGGCACATTTACTGGACTAGATGCCTCCATGAACATGACTCATCCAAGCGGCCAGGCCGAAGTCAGATTACCGAAGATAAATATCCCAATATTTTCCGGAGAGTACACCGAGTGGCCATCCTTCTATGACCTGTACTGTTCCACAATACATGAGTCAACCTCGCTAAATCCCGTACAAAAGTTCCAGTGCCTCAAGGGTCAATTACGTGGAGAAGCGGAAAAGTTATTGCGTCACATCAGTGTTACCGAAGCAAATTACATGGGAGCACTAACCAAATTAAAGGAACGATACAGCCGCAAGAGACCAATCATCCAGTCATTTATACGGACATTTATTGATCAACCGGGGATTCAAACAGCAACTGCTGTCAATATCAAAAGGCTGATGGATGCTTCGGACGAAGTTATTCGGGGTTTAAAGGCAATGGGGGAAAGCGCTCAAACCCGAGACCCGTGGCTCATTTATTTACTACTAAGCAAATTAGACGAGAAATCTAAATCGCAGTGGGCAGAAACCACAACAGACGTTGACAATCCCGCATTCGCAGATTTTCTGAAATTCCTGGCTAGACGAATCGACGTATTGGAGTCATTTACTAGTTTAACGTAGAGAACTAACTCCAAACCCACAATATCCGGGCATATTGCAACCAACCAACCAAGCTTCAAATGTGCACTGTGCAAAGAAGACCATTCTCTATTTCTATGTCCGACGTTCAATAGTATGAATAGCATTCAAAGAAGAGAGTGGGCGAAAGATAGTCATCGATGTTTTAATTGCCTGAGCCTCAAACATCCAGTGTTCAAATGTACGTCGCAACGACGCAGTCAGCATTGCCAACGTAAGCATCATAGCTTGCTACACAGCGATGAACAACGCGATGACCCAACCAATGAAACCAACATAAACTCCGAGTCCGACGCTTAAGGGCATTCCGGTTCGCGACGAACGCCAGCAATCACCGAATCAGCCAATACGTCTAGAAGCAACCTCGGGACCAACAAAACAACGTGTTCAGCCGTCTGCTCATCAAGATCGCGGTCTCAAACAATATTACCTACCGCCATCATTGGAATAGTTGATTCAAATGGTCACACGCAGCCATTCAGAGCCCTATTAGACTCAGGGTCCCAAGTTAGCTTTATTACGGAGGCTAGCACACAACGCCTAAATTTGAAAAAGCGAAACGCTCGCTTATCCGTGTGCGGATTATGTGAATCCAAAGGAGGTTTTACAAAAGGAGTTGTAACTATCAAAGTAAGAATTGACGAATGCACTGAATTTTCCCTCGAAGCATTTGTACTGCCGAAGATCAGCACTCAGCTGCCAATTCAAAGTATTAACGAAATTCACGTTGATGCTACTCGGGGAACCAAACTAGCGGATCCCAATTTTCATATATCTAACCACATCGACGTCCTAATTGGTGCCGACTATTTTTTCGGGCTCCTACAAGAAGGGCAAATCAAGTTGAACAATCAAGGACTCACGCTTCAGAGAACAGTGTTTGGATGGGTTGCCGCCGGCAGACCCAATAATTCGTCACGAAAACAAGCGGTTTCCTTATCGGTATCTTCAAACGAAAATTCGCTCCTCGACGTTGACTATACATTAAGAAGATTTTGGGAAATCGAGGCAATTTCCAACAACACACAACTACTATCTCCCGAGGAATAGCTCTGCTAAGATGACTTTCGAGAGGGATTGCAAAAAACAGATGACGACAGATTTATCGTGAGGCTACCATTCAAAAGATCACCCAATTCGCTTGGTAATTCCATGAACAGCGCAGTTCAAATACTGAAAAGTATGGAGCGTCGATTTATCCGTGATCCCGAATTCAAGGATCTCTACCACAAATTCATGTTGGAATACCATGAACTCCAACACATGGAGCAAATCCCACAAAACGAGATAAATATCTCCGGTTTCTACTTACCACATCACGGTGTTCTCCGCACATCCAGCAGTACGACCAAATTGCGTGTCGTTTTCGATGGTTCTGCAAAAAGTTCCTCCGGGATCTCTCTCAACGACTGTTTAGCTGTCGGAGCAACGACCCAGACAACGCTGTACTCGATACTATTACGATTCCAAGAGCATCATACAGTTTTCTCAGCGGATGTGGAGAAGATGTTTCGCCAAGTACGGGTTTCGAAGGATAATACCCAATATCAAAAAATTGTTTGGCGAACTTCTCCGATCAAACCAATACGGCATTACCGACTCCTGACGGTAATCAACGAGCTAGCAACAGCTTCGTTCTTAGCAACTAGAACCTTGAAGCAAATTTCTCAAGAGAACCAAAATATATTACCACTTGCATCAAAAATTATCGAACGAGACATTTATGTGGACAACTTGATGTCAGGACCGGACACCGAGCAAGACGCAGTTCAGCCACAACTCTACTCCACCAGTAAGGATCAATATACAAAGAAGGTGATTGTGACCTTCTATAACATGCCACCTCAAATGTCAATCACATCTGCACTTGGTGCTCTCTGCTAATGAACCAACGAGACGACATGTGGCTCTTGGCTCTGACCAATTTCACTGGTTAGGTTGGTGTTGAATAGCGCTCCTAAATAAGTAATATTGTAAATAGGGAGTGCAATACCGGGATCCCGGAATCTCGGATCCCGGGATCCCGGATGAATATTGTTTGGTATCCATACCGGTATTACAAAGTTCTAATACCGGTATTTCGATATTCACTGAGAAAAATTTTGGTTTGTTAAATTTAAAAACGAAGTTTTTAATTTCTCAAAGTTATAAATTTTTTTGAATTTCAAAAGTATTTTTTTGAAATTAAATGAAATTTCTGCAAACTAATAGAAAGCTTTTTTATTTTAAAAACATATTTTGTAAAATGATTTATAAAATACTTTTTAAATTAAAAAGTTTATTTATTTAAACATAATAATTTATTTCAAAAGAAGTGTTTTAGCATTTAAAAACAATTTTTTTGATAATAATGACAACTTATGAAAATGTTTATATTTATTGTTTTGCCAGAAATCCCGTTGTATTATTTTTCAATTCGTCTATATTTTATTTTTTATTTTAGTTTTTTCGGCTATTTATATAATTCGCCAAATCGATATGTTCTTGTGTTATACTAAAGGTATGCAGGTTTGAATTTTTGCAGCTTGGTCGTTGCAACTTAATGAGTACTGACTGAGTAGAACAACTTTTTATCAGTACGAAATGAAATCAAGCTGCCAAGAAAGAACTTGAGGAGGTTCTCAGTATATTTTTTGAGGGTTGTATTTTTACACAATGGCGCTGGGGGTTAAAAATTGGGTAGGGGGAGTTAATTTTCTACTTTTCGTGGTAGAAATGTTATATTCTTATGAGTAGATATGACCCTTTGGTTTTGCTGACTTGAACAGTCGCAAACATTGATTTAAAAATATTGTGACATTTGTTAAAAAATAATTATTTAAAAATTAAAATAAATCTTTTAAAACTAACCAATAGTTTTTTTATTCTTAAAAAACAATCTCTTAAAATTTAAGAAACTACTTGACATAAGTAAGGAAAGTATTTTTGAAAATAAAAACAATTTTTTTACTTTTTTAAACAAATTTGGCGAAAAAATTTATTTTAAAAATAAAAAGATTATCCTTTTGATTTTAAAAACGAGACTTTTCGATTAAAAATAAATGTATATTTTTTTGATTTTATATGTATATTTTTTTATTTTTACTGGTTCTTTGTTCTCATTGTGATCATTAATTTATTAGTACATGTATGCACAAGAGAGAATTTTGAATAAAAATTCAATTTTTCTCTTTTTTCTTGGAAAAAGAACTGCTTACAATTTCGCTCGCTTATATTGTCTAAAAAAAAATTGTTTTTAGTGTTTTGCAATGTCGATATCATAAAATTTACATAGTAAATCCGAAGATACATTGCAATGAACTAAACTGAAATGGAAAATAACCGTATAGCATACATTGTCAAAAAAAAATTGTTTGTAGTGCATTGCAATTTGCAACGTTGGTATCATAAAATTATGATAGTTAATCCGCAGAAACATTGCAATATACTAAAATATTTTTATGGGATTCAAACTTTTTCAACTAAAAATAAAGTATTTGGTATACGCATGTCGCATACGTACCGAAAAAAAAAGAATTTTACGTTATTTCTTATTTATAACTATATCGTGCATGCAGTGTTACTGTGCAACTTATATATCAAGTTATAACCAATGCTATAAATACCGGCTACCGTTGTTGAATTGTATTAGAAATCAGGAAAGGTAAGTTTTATTTATTTTCTTAAATTTATGTAATTATCCCAATGTACTAAAAAAATTAACACTCATAATATTGCAATGTAAGGTGCTTACTTTATTTTTAATTTATATTATATGCTATTCTAAAACCACTCCCAGAAATGGAAAACTTGCAGTTTGTGAAACACCAAAAAGATGACGATAAAGCTTCGGTTTGGCAATACTTTCTAACGGAGAAGAAAGGAGGCCATGCAAAATGTAAACAGTGCGCCAAAATAATAAAAACATCTGGAGGAACAACGAGCGGTCTTCATACCCATATGAAAACAATTCATAACATTAATACATTAAAGCGAGATGTTGTTTCTACTAATGCAAATATTAATGTAGAAAACAAAAAGCAGTCCAGTTCGACCCAATTAAAGTTAGCCGATAGTTTCCAGCCGAAAGATAATGCAGATAGTGTCTTGACTATTTTTAAACTCTCTTTATACTCTCGCTCCTATCGATTTTTAAATTCCTATAAACTGAAATAATTATTCCTTCACCCGAATGATGTAACCCGATCCTAAATTCTCCTAAATTCGAGTTCATGACTGGTTTTTGCTGTATTCAAGACACTATCTGCATTATCTTTCGGCTGGAAACTTTCGGCTAACTTTAACAGTATTCCAGTTCGAATATAACAAAGTATTTTAGAAAAACTAATGAAAATTCATTAGATGTTGTATTGGCAAGAATGTGCGCCTATGATGGTTTACCTTTCAAGATGTTTATAAAATCAGAAGATCTTCGAAAGGCACTATGTGCTTTATGTATCGGTGATCTTCCGAAATCTGCGAACACCATCCGCAAAATTGTTATGGATTATAGCAGAATGATTGAAAAATTATTTGTCAACGAGCTTGCGGAACAGAAGTCAAACAAAATTGGATTTAGCTTTAACTCTAGGCGAGTGGACCTCCATAAAAAATCACCGTTACATCAATATTAATGTTCATTCAGAAAATAAAGTGTGGAATTTAGGGCTAATAAGAATGTTTGGAAGTATGCCAGCAAACAAATGTGTAGAAATAGTGGATGTCAAATTAAAACAGTTTAAACTATCCCTAAAAAAAGACATTGTACGTGTAACAACAGATGGTGCAGCTGTCATGAAGAAAGTTGGCAGACTTATAAATGCTGAAGTTGACCAATGTTTTGCTCATGGCATTCATTTGGCCGTGATAAGCGTTCTATATAAACAATCAAGTGATCTTGAAAATGAAGCGGATATAGAATTAGAGGAAATAGACCGGGAATCTAATAGTGAATCGGAAGAAGAGTTTGAAAGTGATGAAGGTGATGGTAGCAAAAGCAATGATGATGGTTTGACAATTGAATCGCAAGCGCAACAAAATGAAATAAACCATGTTGAACTGGCTCCGTTGATTAAAAAAATACGAACAATTGTAAAAATATTTCGTCGTTCCCCAACTAAAAACGACAAAATACTGCAGCGTTATGTAAAAGCTGAATTCAACAAGGAATTGGTACTCTTATTGGATTTCAAAACACGCTGGAATAGCCTCCTCGCTATGATGGACAGGTTTTACATGCTGAAAAACTGTATATTAAAATCTATCATAGATTTAAAATTGGATATCGTTTTTAGTGAAAATGAATTTAACAATTTATTTCATGCTATTTCGGCACTACTTCCAGTTAAGCTTACAGTCGAAGCCCTTTGCCGCAAACATGCAAATTTAATCTCGGCAGACCGAACTTTCAAGTTTTTATTGGAAGAGCTAGGCAAATTAAATACAAATATAGGCAATGAACTTTTTAGTGCTTTAAAGGATCTGATAAACGAAAGGCGGAGTGAACTATCTGGAGTTCTTCAGTTTTTACATCATGCATTCGAAGACCAAGATATTTCAACTGAGGTTTTAAATAACGCACATTTTAATTTTCCGAAGCCAACAAAGCACGCTAATACAAAATCGCTAATGGAAATTGGTAAAAGAATGCAATTATTTAACCAGCATGAAGCACACGAGAGTAGTGCTCTTACTTCGGATAGCGATGAAGGAGAGGTTTTAGAGGATCGAGAAAAAGAATGCGAAAGCAGGACAATGAAACAAATGCTGGATGAAGCTATTTCAAAAAAAGTGAACTACACCATGTCTGGAAAAAAATCTAAAACCATTCACGATAATATTAAACTTTTAAAAAGGGAAATGACTCTATTCGAAGACGAAGGTACTAGGAGAATATATCTTCAGAAAATTTATGATCTTCTCCTTACCATACGCCCGACAAGCGTAGAATCAGAGAGAGTATTTTCAACAGCGGAGCACCTGTGCACCAAAGTTCGTTCAAATTTAAAAGATGAAAGCCTTAATGCACTAGTTTTTTTAAGAGGATATTTCCAGTCCAAGAAAGAATAGGAAATTAAGAAGAAAAAAAAATTGAGAGAACAAACATGCGTTGGATAGCGACTATTTATGTCTTTCAGTTAAAAAAAAATATGTTTTCTTTTTAAACAAATGAAGGTTGAAATATTCGGTATCGAATACCGGGATTCGAGATATGTCAATTTCGAAATACCGGTATTGATATTTTCGTCCGATATTGCACTCCCTAATTGTATTCTACATATATGGTGTTTTAAATGTTGTAGTATACTACACTGAAATAACGAGCTGAAATTGGATATAAATATACTACCGAAATTCAGTTCTGCTTCATCTATTGATTTGAAATTTACAATTAAATAAATAATAAAAATTGTTATTGTAACTTAAAATATACTTGTATAAATTATAAACAATAAAATTTAAAAATATTAATAAACATTTAATAAGTTTGCTATGTTGTAGCATGTAATATATCGTGGTTGAATTTCAAAGTGAAATTTAAAAACTTTCTACATATATAGAAAGTTGCTAAAATATAATACCTACTAACAACTATGCTCAATATAATAACGGGTTGAAAATATACAATTCTAATATTCAAAAAATATAATTTTGCGAAATAAAATCAAGTATTTAATAAAATGTGTTTACACTTAAGGGTAATTCGCCAAGTGCCTACGGCAAATAGTGTAAAAAGTATTTAATTAAAGTTCATATTATCTTATGTACTATGTATACTCGTAACTTAAATTCATAAATAAAATGTTCGCACAATCATAAAAGCATAATTTATTAATAAAAGTTCAACTAGTAAGAATCCAAATTCATAATCAAAATTGTTATACTAATAGTGTCGTAACAACAAAAAAATGTATTCCACATTGCTAAAAATCAAAAACGAAAATAATTTTAAGTTGTATTGATCGATTTCATCTTAATTATATAATAACGGTATATAAATATTAAGGTGTAATTAATACATTAACATAGAATTCCCATTAGTAATGGAAAATGGTTAAATTCATTCAAGTTTTCCAACTCATTCAGAAAATTCCCAAAAAATTCTTACGTCTACCATGGAATTCAATTTCGATCGTGCTTTTAAACTAATTCCGGAATTTAATAGAGCTCATGATAAACTTCATAGATTTCTTCATTGTTGCAATATCGTGTATAAAGATTTGAAGACCAGTAACAATACTGCAGTGTTCTTGGAGTTAGTTCAAGCCAAATTGGCAGATGATGCTTACAATTAAACGGTATTAACAAATACATATAAGACTTGGCAAGAATTGCAGCAAGACTTGAAATCCAAATTCTTCAACGCTAGAGCTTTTGAACATGTACAAGTAGAACTAGTTCAGGCTCGGTAGCATGTCAATGAAACCGTTAAGATAATAGTAATGCAGATAAAAATATACAACTTTTAAACTCTAAAACTGCATAAAAATCTTTTGAAGATGGTGTAACGACCAGGCGGTAGTATGATCCACGCTTCCCTCCTAAAAATACTAGGTCGTTAACAGAATTAATCATAATTCGACTATTAAGAGGCTTCAAGGCGGTTGGTTGCAAGCTAAACTCAGTGGATGGGGCAGGTGTTTTGAAGTGTTTATCGTCCATGTCTAACCGCCATAGGGAAGCACAAATGTTAAAGGAAAATTTAGGATGGAAAATTAGGCCAGACAATGATACTACTTACAATGGATCCTTACCTTCCTTACTTACATCGCTTCACTGCATTCTCCAAAATCACTAGCACTATTTATTCCATGTTGGACTTTTGGCTTCCCGTACTTACGATAGTAAAACGACAACCCATTCCATTCAACACAACGGTTCCAATCAAATGTTAGAACGCCAGAGAAAATACCCGAGAAAAATTAAGTGCTTTGAGTTTTGAGTGTTAGATCCGTTAGATTCATTATCAAAATAAATTTTATTTGAAACATAATATTAAAATAGATACTAAGATTAAAAAAATGAGGTTAAGATTTGTAATTGTTAGTGGTAAGGGTTAGTAAAATTTAAGTACTATGGAATACTAATCCGAAAACAAAATATTCCCAAACAACGTATTTATTATCCAAGTGATAATAATCATATGTAAAGACTAAGATAAGAATTCAAAAGAAAATTATTTGGAAATATTTGGTTTTAGAATAATCTAATACTAATGCTGTGTGCCTCAGAAGACTTTCCAAACTAAACTTTTCAAATTTTGAAGCTTCCACTACTGTCTCATAGTACAGAGTATGAAAATTTACACAGAGTAACGAAGCAGAGGAAAAAATTTCATCAAAAAATGCATGGGTTCGATCATAAATCGATCATACAATACACTTACGCAACATTTTTTTATTTTTTGAGTATTGAATATTGTCATACTCTTGGCTATTTATAGAAAACGACAAAAATTACTTTAAATAAAAATGCGTAAATGTGTTTTTAACGCAATTAAATTGCGTAACCCATGCATTTTTTTTGATGAAATTTTTTCCTCTGTTTCGTTACTCTGTGTAAATTTTCATACTCTTTGCTCATAGGCAATAATTAAAAAGTCAACTCGTGAGGATACTTTTCAGACTTTTCATTTTATTGTAAGACTTGTATGTTAATTTTTATTTTCAAAAAGTATGCCGTGCTAAAATAATAGTGTACATAATTTATTTTGACGTTTATTTGTATTATTATTAATTAAATTCTATATAATGTACATTATTATGTAGATGTACTAATACATATCGAAAAATATTTTTCATATACATTATACATAATATGTAGGGACACAAGACGAGACTGGGAGATTTATCCAAGCCAGAATTAAACTTGAACATTTATTTAATGGCAAAATGTTTGATTTAAAAACCAGTTGGGAGTATGATATACCTATTCATGTCATTTACGAGGATTGTGTGTAAGTTATAATGTTAATTTATTTTACAGAAAAGTTGGATTAGAAGCCGATTTACAGGAACGTAATTGGAGCAAATAAAAAAAATGGAGCAACTTAATGGATCGATATAAGGTAATTTTTGATAACTAAATATGCCACAGTAATTGAATTTACAAAATTTCTTATTTTTAGAAAATAATTGAGCCGCCAACAGGCATGGGGATGGAAGATACAGGTCCCAAAGCGGGCACTTGGCCGTACTTCGAAGTGCTGCACGAGTACTGCTCGGCACGGCATAATATAAATCGGCCCCTTATGGTGGGTAATGAATCCGATAACATCGCATCGGCTAGTCATATAGCACCATCAACGTCACACGGGCGTAAACGAAAACGTGACGACCGAACAGACGATGCCAAACAGTTAAAGCTACTAGAGAGAGCCACCAAATTATACATAAAGTATATGTCGACTTTGATTGAGCTCTCTAGTAGCGATGACAGTGTTATTAACTAATAATAGTATGATTTATATAATATGAATTGTGATATGATAAATTTACCTGTTTTTATAAGGCTGAAATAATTTTATTTTTCTATAAATAATGTTTTTTATAAATAATATCGTATGAAATAAAAGATTGAATTGTTAATTAAATTAATGTTGATTTATTATATAATATTCATTTAATAATATATCTACGGCAATCCCTGCAACAGGTTCCTGCGAAACTCGAGAGCACTTTCATCATTTGGTTCACTGGTATAATCATCGCCTAACACTTCTTCGAACGGCTCCAACTCAAATGTATCGTTGATACACATATTGTGCATTACACAACATGCTGTTATTACTTTCACACAATTTGAAATGTTCAACTCCAGTGATTTTAGAAAAATTACCCGCCATCGTGCTTTTATGCCGAAAGCATTTTCGATGATGCTTCGGCCCTTGCTATGTACTTGGTTAAATTTGTTCTGTAATGCTGTTAAATTACCTCTTCTAATAAATGGTGTAATAATAGCTATAGGGTCAAGAGAACACTTGTAACCACTGTCACCCAAAAGAAAATAGTCGTTTGGGGGGAATGATCTTTTCAGATATAATTGGCTATTCCGTAACACCCTCTGATGTACCGAACCCGGGTAGCCGCAACAGATGTTAAGAAATTTGCCTGAACTATCACATACCGCCATTAAATTAATGCTGTAATCTAATTTTCTATTTATGTTTTGGCTATGTAATCTAGTTGGTACAACAATTTTAATATGACAGCCATCAATCCTAGTGCTTTCGAAGATATTGATGTACCTGATCGCTGATTAAATTTTTCGCCAATTGCCCTATATGAATCCAAGCTGGGCAATTTTATGACTTTGGGTGCAAGCTTGACAAACATATCCAACAGTTTGTGAACAATTGTTCTAACTGAATATCTTGATATATTGAAGCTTACACCGGTAACCCGATAGCTCGCTCCGCTAGCAAGCCAATACAAAAACATAGAAATTCGAAATCGTAGTGTGAATTTAAAACCTTTCATGGTTTGCTGCTCTACAAGTAATTCACAAATTTTATCTAGAGAATTAGCTGATACTCTTAGGTGTTCTCGGATATACCAATTGTCTTTAGACAATATCTTTTTGTATATATCACTTTGGTAATAATTTCGTGGCCACTACAAATAAGAAAAATATATTGCTATAACCTAACCTCACAAATTATATATTTCATAAATTACTATTGATAATCGTCTCCGTTTATTTTTTTTAAGGTTACTTCTAAATAATGTATACTTGTAATAAGTCAACAGAATGTTGGTAAACAATAAATGCGGCAATATCATTTTTTATTATAAATATATTTAACTGTTTTTAAGGTTCTTCAAATTATATTTTTGTTTATATTTTTATAAACTTCGGATGACACTTATATTAGTTTAGTTGAATGTGAGGCACAATTGAAGACTTTTATCCTAGAGACATCTGTTGGTATATTGCTTGAACTATTAGTATATTGAAAAGTTTAGTTTGAAAAGTCTTCTGAGGCACACAGCATAAATTTAATTTTATATAAAAAGAAAAAAAATTAATGAAGAAATGAAATTATTATTACGCCGTAGATTTATGTTTTATAATATTATAGATGATGTGAAATACCTTTTCTCGAATTGCGGCCTTAGATGCGTAGTTAACGTTGTATCCGGACTGAATACGTTAATCTGTATACGTTAAGGTCTTTTACAGCGTGCTCGAATTTTTGGTTTAAACCAAAGCACGACTTTTCCGCCATTGACCAATTTGAGAATTCTCGAATATTGTATTTATATATTTATTTATTATTATGTTTTAACTATTTATTAACTTATGAATTATTATGGTTATGAAATAATATTAATTGTTATTTATTAATTATTAATGTTGCTATTATAACTTAAGTAAGCACACCGCTTGCGATTTTTAGGGTAGAACAAATTCCCGTAGTGACTGTAAACTGTTTCTGTATCAGAATTTTATCGACGCACTGTCATGTTTAGGTTAGATTAGGTTAGGTTAGAGTGGCTGCTATCGCACACGTAGGCCAGTAGTGGCCCATTGTGATACCACAGGATCCTATCTCCCCTTTACTCCCGTTGAAACCATCCAGGGCTACTTATGTAGCGTAATTTATCTCGCACTCTACAGCCCGCGAGTTCCGAAAGGCTGTCCATACTGTACACACCTAAGTACTTATGCCTACACACCTAAGTACTTATACTGTAGACCCATCCTTCTTGCATGTTCCCCAAAAAGGCAGTGTCCTGTCAGTATCCCTACGACCAATCCTAACTCTCGTTTTCCTAGGGATACTAGTGCCTTGGAGCGCCTCAGGTCCAGTTTTGGCCAAACCTGTTTTGCTACCCTGCACGTGAGAGAGTTGGTCCACCTCTCATTTGTCAAGGCAATTGCCTGCTTACTGAGCGCCAATTTGAGTGCTGCTATAGGCCTCCCCAGACCCGCCCTTCCCGGCTGTATCTGGAGAGTCGTGCCGTACCTAGCTAGATCGTCCGCCCTGCAGTTTCCGGTCACGTCCGAGTGACCAGGGACCCAGATTATCTGGATGCTGAAATACTCGCTCATCTCGATAAGAGATGATCGGCAATCCAGCGCCACCCGTGACTTCAGACAAACCGCCTCCAGCGACCTGACTGCCGCTTGACTGTCCACATAAATTGCGATATCCCTCACGGATACCACATTATGCTTCAACCATGTCACGACTTCGCCTATCGCCACCACTTCAGCCTGGTACACGCTGCAGTAGTCAGGGAGACGAACGGAAATATTAACGTTAAGCTTCTCACAGAAGACTCCGGCTCCTACCTTACCGTCTAGCTTAGAGCCGTCCATGAAAAATTGCAGTGCCTCGTTTTCCAGTATTGATCCGTCCCTCCAAGATTCTCTCGAAGGACAGATGGTCCGGAAACCTTTCTCGAAGCACAACGTTGGCTTAATATAATCTAGATTCGCCAGTTCTTCCCTTAGCGATCTAGTTATCGTCGAGTGTCCCGCGTGAAGACACTTCCACTGAGAGACAGCCGAGAGTCTCGTAGCCACATTGGCTGCTATCTGTTTACCAAAAAATTCGATTGGAATAAGGTGGAACATAACCTCCAAAGCGCGTGTAGGTGTTGACCAAAGTGCCCCGCTTATAAGCATGCAGGCCGTTCTTTGCACCTTTTCCATCATTTTTATATATGTTGCCTTCTCCAGAGCTGGCCACCACACGCCCACCCCGTACGTCAGCACTGGTCTTACCACTGCCGTATAGAACCAGTGCACCAGCTCTGGTTTCAGACCCCATTTCTTACCTATGGCGTTCCTACACGAGTAAATGGCTACATTAGCCTTATTCACCCTTTCCACAATGTTAGGCTTCCAGCTGAGCTTACTATCCAAGATTATGCCCAGAAAGCTTGCTCTGTCAGCAAAAGCCAACCTAATGCCGTTCACGGTAGGAGGGCTAACTACCGGAATTTTATACTTCTTAGTAAATAGTACCAGCTTAGTCTTGGAAGGGTTGATCCCTAATCCACATTTGCTGGCCCATTTCGTAACGATCAGGAGCGCATTCTGCATAACGTCCCTAATCGTACCCAGATATTTGCCTGAGACAGCCAACGCTACATCGTCTGCATATGGTACAACCCCTATCCCCTCTCTCTCCAGTTCCAACAGCAAACCATTCATCACCGCACTCCAAAGAAAGGGGGACATTACACCTCCTTGAGGGGTTCCTCTAACCACCCGCCTTCTAATGGTGGCCTCCCCCAGTTCCGAAGTAATAATCCTGCTTACCAGCATCTGATTTATCAGCCTTATTATGGGGTAATCCACGTTCAAAGGTAGCAGTCCTTCCATGATCGCCTCCGTTTTTACATTATTAAAGGCGCCCTCAATGTCGAGAAATGCTACCATACAGAACTCTTGCGAGTAGATTGACTTCTCAATCATGCGTACCAGATCGTGCAGAGCTGTGTCCACCGACTTACCCTTACAGTACGCATGCTGCGACGTTGCCCAATTCCTGGGCTCAATTTTTGATCGAGTGCCTACATCTACCAACCTTTCCAAGGTTTTCAACAGAAAGGATGATAGAGTTATAGGTCTCAGGTCCTTTGGATAGGCATGTGAGCTTTTTCCCGATTTCGGGATAAAGACCACTCTGACCTCCATCCATTTCCTAGGAATATAAGCTAGTCTCAGACACCCTCTGAAGATACCCTCCAGCCAGGGGAGGATGACTGCCGAATTCCTTTGGATCTCTGCTGGTATAATCCGATCCGGGCCCGCCGATTTATACGGCTTAAAACCGTTCAGCGCCCACCGGATTCGCTCCCTGTTAAAGATGCCCTCCATCTCTAATGAAGGTGTTGCTCGATGAGCTCCAGGCTCCATCGAGTCTTCAAAGCTTCCCGGAAAATGGGTCTCGATAAGGAGCTCCAATGATTCCGCACTTGAAGTTGTCCATGACCCGTTTGGTCTAATTAAATAACTAGGACTGGTTGGGTTAGTAGCTAGAATTTTCCTAAGGCGAGAAGTCTCAGAGACCTCCTCCATCCTACAACAGAAGAGTCTCCAGGACCCCCTTTGTGCCTTCTTCAACTCTTTTTTGTACTTTCTTAGGTCCTCCTTATAGGAGTCCCAATCCCGAACCTCCCTTGTGCTCTTAGCTTTATTAAAAGCTGTCCTACACACTCTCCGATACGTTCCCAGCTCTTTGGTCCACCATATCGGCTTCTGCCTGCCCCTAGGCTTTATCAGGGGGCACGCAGCATTAAATGAAAGATTGCACGCTCTTGTGACAATATTCACCATGCAGTCTAATTCTTCTACCGTCGCCGGAGGTCCCGGGACCTCCAGCGGCAATAGTTCCCCCAACACTTCCCTATATTTGTTCCAGTTTGTCCTTCTGGGATTCCTGAAGGCTTTCCGGGCTACAGGTTTAATTTCGAGGTTATACGTTACATATCGATGATCAGAGAATGAGTGCTCCTTCGCCACTCTCCACCCTCTGATCATATGAAAAATCGTTTCCGACGCAAAGGTCACATCTAGAACCTCCTGTCGATTTTTAACAATAAATGTCGGTTCTCGTCCAATATTGCAAACTAAAAGGTTGGTATTTAATAAATAATCAAAAAATAACTCACCCCTCTCGTTGATGTCTGTGCTTCCCCATATGGTGTGATGTGCGTTTGCATCACATCCGAGTATAACACCTACCCTTCTGTAATTTGCTTCCCGGATTAATTCCCCCAGGTTATCCGGTGGAATCCCCTTTTCCCGATCCATATAGGCTGAGGCCAGCCATAATTTTTCACAGCCAGCCTCAACACTCACTGCTGTAACATCACCGCTACTAAATTGAGGAAGGAGAAAAATATTCAAGTTATTTTTCGCTAAAATACAGGATCTGATCTTGTCAGAGTTGCTTGAGTATAGTAATGTATACCCTTTCATTCTGAGGCCACAGATCCTGTTATTGCTAATCCAAGGTTCTTGGATTAACACCAAGTCGTCATCAGACTTAGTCAGTCTGAGCACGAGAGCTGCCGAGGCAGCCTTCGTGTGATGTAGGTTTATTTGTACAATGCTAAACATTGTAGTCAACCTTACTCACCTCTACCTGCACCCCCTGCATCGGGATAGTGCCATCTGACTCGTTGTTCCGGCCGCTATCCTCCTCTCGTCGAGAGCCCGACAGGATGTCCCCATCAGACTCCAGTGAGAGGAGGCTACCTCCAGTAACGACAATTCCTGCGTCTGAAGCACTTTTCTGGCTGTCCTCAGCCCGCTTGACCGTCTCCTGCTGAGTCCGTTCACCGTCACTCCCAGGCTGGTCTTTCGTAGTCGCCTCGGTCTCATCTTTTTTATATATTTTAAGGGTGATCGACCCGAACCCGAAGTTGATCACCCCCTTTAGTTTTGCGAGGGAAGAGAGGGACTCTTTGTTGATCAGCATGATTGCCAATCTAAAGCCTCCCTTAGCCTCCTCTCGCTTTACAATCCTCCAGTCTTCGGTCGGAAGATCGGGATTGCTGACCCGGATGATCTCGAGGATCTCTTCCGGCTTATCCGGCTCGGTTGGCAGCCATACACGTGCCCTCGGCCTGCTCGGGATTTCCTCCCTGCAGACTGCCTCGAGCCTCGCACCCTGCCACACCTCGCCTACTTCGGCTACCGCTCTTTTGTACAGGTCAGCCGATCTCTGGTCTGAGCACGCAGTCAACTTCACGCGCCCCTGGTACCATCACGCATCTCTGTAGGATGGAGGGGATCCCGGATTTTCTCTCAGGATCCGTAGAAAAATGGAGTTTAGTGCATTATGCGCTACTCTCCACTTCTCTGACGTGATGCTCCCATCTTCTTGACTTCTGTCAATGACGGCTAGCACCAGCACGTGCTCCTTTAGGATCTCACTGAATAGCTTCAGTTTCCGATCCCTAGGAGCACCCGACGTCTTGTCTGCCTGCACCTTGGCCCGCTTACTGTCACCCGGTTCCAACTCATCCTGAGACCTCTGTCTTTTAGACACAAGAGCCCTTTCCGAGCTATCACAGCCGACAGTTTCTTTAGTCCATGCTACAGACTTACGCTGTTCGACTGTAAGCTGCCCCTCAGGGGTCGCAGCCAGTCTTTCCAAAACTCTGAACGCCGACCGTCTCTCCCTGTATCGACGCTTTGAAGGAGGGATCTCCTTCACTCCCCCCCCTATCTCCTTTGACGGATCCACTTCCACCTGGCTTCGATGCCAAAGTGTCGCTTACCGTTGCTCCTAATGATGTAGCTCCGCCTTCACGGTTAGAGTTACTCCCTTCCTCCGGTTTTTGAAGGGTGCCGGCCCCTTTATTTTGTTTTTGTTTGCTTTTTTCCATGTTTTTCCCACGAGTATCGGAGAAATATAAGTCGACCTGTGCAGAGATCCGTGTACGCAGGCAAGGCTAAATACAACTGGAGGTCGCCAGGTATCCAGAGGGCTCCGTTCACGACTGGGCTTTGTTAAATGGGCCCCCAGTCTAGCCGATTATCAGCACGGGTCGCGTAACACCTTAATCCAGCCCATTGGTTCGCCGAGCACCCCGTCCCCCGCGCCCCCGTCCTCCTCCCGCATTCACTCCCTCATTCACCATTCATATGGATATCCCAAGCCAATGGGACCCACTTCATTCATGAGATGCCCGTTTATAGGGTTCCCCATTCACTACCTGAAGGCTCGGGAGCACAAGGGGACGGACGTTCAGTTCACCGTGGTTGTGGTCGATGGTTTTAAGGCGCCATCAGTTCGCCTTTCCCTACTGGGTATCCTAGGCACTCAGAATTTAGTGAGCGGAGGTTAACCATTCCCCCGTTCTCTGAGACTCTCCTCCCAGCAGAGCTGCGGTTGGGGACGGCTTATTTAATTCACCGCTAACCTACCTATCGATAGGCCGTTCACTATCCACCACCTGTGACCCCCCCCCCCCCCCCCCCCCCCCCCGATAGCTGCAGCTCGCCACGGGCACTGTCATGTTTACTATCATTTAATTCTTTACGTTTTGTATTTTGTTTGCACATTAAAGTTCGGTTTGTACGAATTACTTATACGTACACAACTCGTGCCACTGTATTTCACCGTAGAATGTTCGCCACAAAAAAAACTTATATTTTACGTATATATGCGAATACATTCCACATGCACAAAACTACTGGTCTATAATTTATTAATTATGTTAGTTTATAAGTCGACTAGATTTTAGTTTCACTACACAACAGAACTATTTTTGATTGGACTTAACGTCCATTTTACCCAGCCTACAATTTTATGTTGCAAGCTTTTGGGTTTTAAAGTCCTCGATTCACAGTCTATTAACTAATTTTATTCACTTTTAGTTAGATTCACAGATATGTATATAGTAAGATTAATCATTTAATCCCATGAAAATTACAATTTTATTTATTATTATTTAGGGTTTATATCGTCGATGCACCTGATATAATTTATGTAGATTTATTTAATTTATTATTATATATTTAATGTAGTTTTTATTATAATTAAGTTTTTATTTAATTTATTAGTTATAAAAATAAGGATTAATATTAAATTTTATTTATTTATATATATATTTTTTTTTTAATAAACTATAATTTAATTATATGTAATTTTCATTGAAAACTTATATTTAATTTATTTACTTGAACCAACAAAACTCAATAGAATTGAATTCTAATGAATTTAATGATAAAAACTCAACTCAATAGTATGAGTACTAATCTCGACAAAATTTAATAAAATGAACTCACGCATGGTTGAAAGTTTGTCTTTTTATATCCACGTAAAATCCCGTTAATTAATCAAATTTCTCTTTCAGAGTAAAAGAGGAACCAATCATACTACAAACAAAATTATTCAATCATAAACAACTTCTAGTCAGTGGAGTTAAACCCAACATAGTATGCTCGACCAAGATGACCAATGGTTTAAAAGATCCAATTAAATTAATAATCAAATAAGCATGCAGGTAGAAGTTTAGCTTCTTCTAATAAGGGTAAAATTGCTAAACCCAAAGGCAATCTCAATTTGATTAATAACCCAAATAAACAAACTAGATGTCAAATTTGGTCAAAAATTGGGCATAGTGCAAAAACATGTTACAGTCTTAATTTTACAAACCAACAGCCCAACTCATCTCGAACAACTCCATCGAAGTTATATTATAATAATTTCAATTTAAATTTTAATCGGCTTAATTTGCCAAATAAATCAAACTCCCATCTAATGAATAATACTCCTCGAATTAATCAAATGTTTGTTTAGTGTGCGTACTGTAAAAAACGGGGACATCATATTAGTGGGTGCCGTTCCCGAATCAAAGTTAATGAACAAACAAATAACCATCAATCAATTATTCCACAACATTCGGAAAACTCAAGCGAATCCAAATTAGCATTGGGAATCAAAGGATGTAGCGGTTCGGATTCAAGAGCTGTAAAGCTGCATTCTTCAAAAAACAAAGCTCACCGACACAAAAATATGTGATTCACTATTACAACCAATAAATTCAAGTTTTCACTCTTCTGTATTTTTAACAACTAAAAATATGTTCTCATTTTCAATCAATTTTCATAATAACGACATGAAATTCGTAAATCTTCATTTAGATATTTTGGAACAAGCACATTTTTTCTTAGTAGACACCGGAGCAGATATTAGTATCATTAAAAAAACATTTTATTAAACCTGATTCACTTTGTTACCCAAATATAAAGATTAATGTTAAAGGTATTACTTCTGAATCAATAGAAACTTTGGCATTATGTCCTGCAAATATAAAAATATCAAGTGATATTGAAATTCCGCACAACTTTCATGTCGTACAATCAGATTTTCCAATAAGTTGCGTGGGGATTATTGTTAATCACTTGCAATGCAATATCGCACAATCCTCGCTAAATCTTTCATCAAATAATCCATCGATAACTATATCCCAAGTAGATCTGAGAAACACGTAAAGATGTTAAAACGGATCATGACAGAGAATGTCTGTGTCCATCTCAAATGATTGTTCCTGTAGTTTATATTGCAAATACCCTTATCTTATTTAATTTTCTTATTTAAATATTTTGCAACCATAAGTATTATAAACATGAATGATTTCTCTGTAGAATTAGATAATGTATATATTGAGCCAGAAAATTTACACGAATATCATTTCTTTAAATTAGGTAACTCGACTGACAAATTAGATGAACGATTACAAATTTTAACAGATGAAATTAATATTGAGCATATGAATTATGAAGAAAAATCTTCAATTATCAAAATTTGTCAAAAGTACATTGACATACTATGTTTTACTTAAGGGGTGACCAATTTTCTGTCACCAATGCAGGTTGTCATCGTATTCCACTGGTACCTAATTTACGACCAGTAAATGTAGAGCCATATAGACTACCTCAGTCAACCAAAGCTGAAATTAACAAGCAAGTTAATGAATGGTTATAAACGGTGTAGCAGAAAATAGTAATAGTCATTTCAACTCTCCATTGCTAGTGGTCTCTAAAAAAATTAAATGATACTAATATTACCAATTAGGGGACGCAGTGTACTTTACAACCCTAGATTTAGCGGAACAATATTTTGTCTGGTTTACACGGCGCTAAATGCTTTGTACATCTTGATGATATTGTCGTTTATGGTTACAATCTTCAAGATCATAATAGAAAATTAAACGACGTATTCGAATGTCTTAGAACATGTAATTTAAAACTTCAACCAAAAAAGTGTTACTTTCTGCGAAAAGAAATGTGTTATCTAGGACATATCATAACTGATCATGGAATCAAGCCAGACCCTTCAAAACTTGAAGCTATTCATAACTTTCCAGTTCCCACAACTCCAAAACAAGTTAAAATATTTCTAGGATTAATTGGATATTATCGACGGTTAACTCGCACATCCTATTAATTTACTATTAAAGAAAGATACACGTTTTGTTTGGAATGTTTTTTGTCAGAATAGTTTCGAAATCTTAAAACAAAAAATATTAAATCCTCCAATTTTACAGTATCGCAATTTTGAAAAACGATTCTACGTAACGACTGATGCAAGTGAGATTGCTGTTGGAGCTGTCCTTTCTTAACGAATAAACGATGATGACTTGCCCGTGGCTTTCGTAAGTCGGGAAGTTAAATAAAGCTGAGCGTAACTATTCTACAATTGAGAAAGAACTGCTGGCAATAATATTTGCAGTCAAACGTTTTTGTCCTTATTTATATCGAGTTAAATTTACAATCAAAACAGACCATAAACCCTTAATATTGTTAAATAAGTCAAAAGATCTGTCTTCTCGTTTATTCCAATGGCGAATAGAATTGGATGAGCTCGATTATGATATTAATTACAAAGCCAGAAAGTATAACGCTAATGCAGATGCCTTGAGCAGAATTATAGTGAATTCTGTCAATCAATGCAATGTAAATGTTATTACTAGATCACAGTCTAAATTAACCAATCAAATAAATTATGAGCAAATAAATCGTGAGCATAATAAAATACCTATTAAATCAAATCAAGATTCTAATTCCAATTAGCAATTATCAAACACCAATAAAATGTCTCATCCGGGAAATCCTATTATTATATTAGAAAATAATCTGGATATTCAAAAAACTATACAAGAGGTTCACCTTTCACCTATAGGTGGCCACCGGGGCGTGGAAAGAACATTTAGAAGAATAAAATCATATTACTATTTTCCGAAATTATGGAATACAATAAGAAAATTTATAACTAAATGCGAATCTTGTCAAAAAAATAAAATTAATAAGTGTCGTATGGTAATAACTACTACGTCAAAAAACCATTTGATAAAATATGTCTCGATACAGTCGGTCCTTTAAATCCTTCGAGCAATAACAATCGTTTCGTTCTTACTATACAAGACGACTTGTCAAAGTTTTCGTAAGCTATATACCATTAGAAAATCAATTATCAGAAACAATTGCTCAAGCTTTTGTAGAACACTTTATCTATAGATTTGGTGCTCCCTTGTGTGTATTAACAGATTAAGGAACCAACTTTTTGAGTATATTGTTTAAACGTTTATGTAAAATATTAAAAATAAAAAAAATTCAAACTACTGCTAATCTTCCTCAAACAAATAGTGCATTACAGAGGTCACATTGCACATTAGTGGAATATTTACGAAATTATACCGACAAAGATCAAAATGATTGGGATCACTGGTTAGCGGGTTATATACGAACGAAACTTGGAAATTCTTATGAAATAAATAGCTCGTGAAAATTTAATAAAACGAAAAGAAAAATCTAAATTATAAAATGATCGAATTAGTAACAACGTTAAATTTAAAGTAGGTGATAACGTACTGTTGAAAAATAAGCAAACTATAAGTAAATTTGATTACATATGGAATGGACCTTTCGAAGTATTAGGAACTAACTCAAACGAAAATACTACTAGTATTTGTATTGGACGAGGTACTCTGAGTGGTTCATAATAGGCTTGTATATCGGAAAAACATTTAATGGCTGTGGGCCAATAGTCGGGTAAATCGTTTACTATGGTAAAAATCGGATTTAGAACAGATTTTTCGATCAGTTTGCCATAGAGTTTTTAAAAAATAAATGAATTTACCGAAAAATTTACTTAAAATTGACTTTTACTCGACTATTGGCCCTCAGCCAATAATTGTCAAATAAATTAAACACTGATAAATCCTAAATGTTTATTTTATAATATAATACTAACATTAATATTAGTTTCTGTAGTTCTGTTGTAAACTAGTTAAGTAGTTAAAGAAAATCTTGTCTCAAGATTTTCTTTCTTTTATGGGATGAGGTGTTGTATAGAGCTCTTAAATAAGTAATATTGTAAAGCCCTGTATGAAATTGTGTTTATTTTTATATTATACAGTGATAAACATTCGTATAAGAACAAGTAAAGTCGTTCAAAAATTTATGATTAGGTTATGTCCACTATTAAAACTAAAAGTATACTATATTATCACCCTGTGAAAGTATACTATATTGTCACCGCGTGAACGACGCGAGTACACATACCACTACAGCTTATAAATTTGTCTAAGCACACAGTTTTACACGATGGAATTGCACAAATATTATTATCTGACATCGTATTTATATATCCGACGAATTAACACGTTAAAAAAAAATTAAAAGCGGTTATTGTTTTTTTATAACTTTATGAGAATTAAACTGTAATTATTTATTTGTGTGGAACAACTATTATTGATTCACTGTGCTAGTTGAAAAATGTGACAAGCTGGGCACCCAGGGCGTAAACCTTATTCGACTATGCTGAATTATTGGTGCTAGTCCCATTTCAAAGTTAGTTCCCATTTTTGAGATATCGCTTTCGACATATTTTGCCTCTGAGACAAATATTTGTCAAACTATACACTCATATTCACGTTGATAGCTCCTGAACCATTAAGATTTTCGTTATGCTTTCTTCAGCAAAGTTGTTGCGCAAGCCAAGACCAACAACTTTGCTGAACATATCAAGGCCGAAAAACGACATCTACAATCACATTTTTGTGTTATTTTATTTTTTGAAACTTACAATTATTACCATTTAAAATATTTAATAACTGCTGCTCCTCTTCTAACATCGAAAACAGCATTAATTATAATTACAATAACAACAATAAATACAGAAAACCTGCCACTTCGACAATTTACTACCATAACGCTTCCAGTATTCGAGGCAAGTCTAAAGAGTTTCGGTTGGGTGTCCTAGACAATAACTATGCAGTCATAATCATTTGTGAGACTTGGCTTACTAATTCTATGAATAGCGAAGAATTCTTCCCATTGGATTATATCGTCTACCGAAAAGATCGACACAACCATGTCACAACAATGAAAGGTGGAGGTATTTTGATCGCCGTGAAAAACTCAATTCCGAATGAGAAGGTGGCTTCCCATCAAGTTCATGATGTCATTGCTGTACGGTTTAAACTAGCCGATTCGTCAATTCTCGCCGTGGTCGTTTACGTTACATGTGGGACAAGCCTGGATACTTATATCGAGATCATCAACTTCATCGACCTTGCTATAGTCTCTTTTGTTCATCCTGATGAGCAGCTGATGATTTTCGGCGACTTCAATCTGCCTGAGGTGAACTGGTCTTATATCAACGGTATTAGAGGGATCACTACTGTGGACTACTTCGCTAGCATCTCATCAACCCAAATTAACCGAACGAGCAATACTCAGGGTAAATATCTGGATTTAATTTTTTCAACCGATAACATGTACTCAGAGGTCTCACCGTGCGAGGACCTTACAGGCTGTACCAGCGTATACCACACTCCAGTTATGTTAAATATTTTTCATGAAAAATGCGACACTAGTTTTCCTATTGATAATTTTTTTTTTGGATTTTAGAAATGCCGCCTACGCTTCCTTAAATGAATTTCTGCTCAATTCGGATTGGGAATTTCTTCAGTTCGGAGGAAATCTAAATACAATAGTTTTGTCTTTTAACAAACTTGTCAAGACTGGTGTAGAAAAATATATCCCGCGGAAAAAACTAAGCCTTGCTTCCGTGAACCGTGGTATAACAAGTAATTAAAGGACATAGAGACACGCCGTAATAAACTACACTCCCTATATAAAATACACGGTTCGAAATATTATCAAGAATTCGAGACCGCACGGAAGGAGTTTAAAACATTAAACTGGTTCCTGTATAATAATTATATTCTGCAGATCGAGGGAGATTTAACTTCTACTTCAAAAAAGTTTTGGAATTTTATCAATATGAAAAGAAAGACCGTTGGGTTCCCCTTACCTATGACGTATCTAGATGCTTCTTCAAGTCATTCTTCGGAAGTCTGCAATTTATTTGCTAACTTTTTTGAATCCGTTTACGAATCGCCATCCATCGATCCAGCAGTTAATTCTTGCAACGGAGGGGAATTTACCCAATTACGGTTCATTGAAGATGACGTTCATGACAGCTTGTCTCAAATTGATGTTAATAAGGGTGCTGGGCATGATGGATTTCCGCCGATTCTTATTAAGAATTGTGCTGCTAGTCTGGCTGCTCCCATCTCCTTTATCTTTAACGAAAGCATTCGAACTCAAATTTTTCCAGATCCCTGGAAAATTTCGTATGTACATCCAATTTTCAAGTGCGGTAAAAGAAGTGATATCTGTAATTATCGTGGGATAGCTATTCTCTCCGCCAGTCCAAAACTCTTTGAGCTTATGGTACAAAGGTTTTTATTTTACCATGTTAAAACGGTTATTTCACCCGCACAACATGGTTTTTTCGCCGGGAGATCCACCGTTACCAATTTGATGACATTTTGCAGACACTTATTCAGCAGTATTGATTCGAAAGTGCAACTGGAAGTTATTTATACCGACTTTTTTAAGGCGTTTGATAAAATTAATCATTTAATTCTAATCAAAAAGCTACAGCGGTTGAATTGTCAAGCCATCCTTACTAAATGGTTGCTGTCCTACCTCTCAGATAGGTGGCAGTTTGTTAAAATTGGTGAGTCATCTTCTCGTCTATTTCGGGTTACTTCTGGAGTGCCACAAGGTAGCCACATTGGGCCACTTCTATTTTCAATATTCGTCAACGACGTGGTTAACTGTTTTGTCTCTGCAGATTGCCTGCTTTACGCAGATGATATGAAAATATTTGCACGAATATCAAACGTATCCGACTGTATAAATTTCCAAGCGGATTTAAACAAATTTTGTGATTGGTCGGTTGAAAACAAACTGTTGCTTAACGTGAGTAAATGTAAGGCAATGTCTTTCTGGCGTACCCGCTTTCCGATTATACATCAGTATTCGCTTTATAATGAAGAAGTCGTTAGAGTTAAGTTCATATCCGATTTGGGTGTTATTTTCACTCGAGATCTCACATTTACAAGGGATATTGTTTCGATAAATAGCCGAGCATATATGATGCTTGGTTTTATTAAACGGAATTGTAAGGATTTCTGTGATCCGATAACCTTGAAATCTCTGTTTGTCTCATTTGTTCGATCAATTTTGGAGTATGCCTCACAGATTTGGTCACCTTCTTACCGATGCCATTCCGAGAGAATTGAGAGTGTTCAAAAACAGTTTCTTCTCTACGCGGTTAAAAGGTTTACCTTCAATGCGGGCACATGAGCACGTACTTCCGCCTTATCGCGATCGTTGTGCTCTCTTAGGATTACAACGGTTAGATCACCGACGTGATATTTCATCAGCAATATTTGTCCGTGACGTATTATGTTCACGTTTAGATTGTGCCGAGATACTCACCAGCTTCGGCTTTTATGTTCCAGAACGGTGCTTGCGTCGCCGGGACGAATTCATATTTACGAGAGCGGTGGCCACAAATTATTGTTCATCTGAACCAGTCTTGAACTTATCGCGTGTTTTTAATCTTGTTTTTCATAGGTTTGATTTTAACATGTCAAGAAATTCATTGAGGAACGAACTATTTAAATTTTATAATAACCGTTCTTAAAATAAATAACTTTTTCAATTTTGTCATGTCGCTTATTTTTAATAATTGTAATAATTACCGATTGTAACCCTGTAGGTAAATTATATAAATAAATAAAGATAGCATTAACAAAATTGTAAAAGATAGAACAGGCGACAAATTAGAACTATATACGATTGTCACACAGAAAAGTAGAAAGTTATACGAAAACTTATATCAAATACGACCACCAACACACAGGAGACACAAACGGTGGGACACACTGGGAACAGCGTGGAAATGGAAAGATGGAAGTCCAGATGCACTAGACCTACAAATGATCAACAGGAGCCTAAACTCATTAGTAGACGAGAACAACCAACAGTTCCTAGTGAATGAACAGATCAATAAGAGAATGGAGCTACTAACGGATACAACCAACAAGGCCTTAGACAGTACAATAATTGCCAACAGAGGCGTTCAGTCAGAATTAGAAATGCTGACTAGTAAATATCGGCACAGTCAACGCAATATAAGAGGATATCCAAGATGTGATAGTTAGAACCAAAATTGCCCTACCAAGCAGTAAAATACTACCCTTCAAAGAAATTATAGCCACCAAGAACCTGCTAGAAATCTTCCTAATATTAGGGAGCAAAAGTCACTGTAGAGTAACACCAGAAGCCAATACAGTGATAAATATTCGTATAAGAACAAGTAAAGTCATTCAAAAATTTCTGATTAGGACAAAAATTATGTCTACTATTAAAACTAAAAGTATACTGTATTGTCACCCTGTGTTCAAATATTATGTTCATAAATAGGGATCAGCTAACGGTACTGTTTTGGAAGAAATAAAAAAATATTTAATAAAATTTAGAGTAATTTAGTTAAACATTCGTATAAGAACAGCTGACAAAACGTGTTTTACGCACTTAATAAATATATATTTGTTTTAAATTTTTGATATTCTATCTTAAGTATATTACGATGCTTATAAAATGGAATTTTATTTAAATTATTATTTATTTTAATAATATTTTATTTTAGTGATGCCAAAGGAAAAGTTCTTAAATGAAGAAGAAAATAATTTTTAAAGAACAAGGATTTACCATGTGTCAATGTGGTACTAGAATTGGTCGATCTTCAACTGTGGTCCACGACTTCCTAAAAAAATCTCCAAGTTGTGGTCTAAAAAAGAAAACAAAAGGAAATAGTAAGTTACCCAAATTTCAAATGGACAAAATAAGAAAGAAATTAAAGCAAAATTGGACTAACCTGTTACAAAACAACATATTGCTCTTAACACTCGAACAACAAAAAATATTAAATGGTCGAAATTGCAAAATAAGACTAATTCTTCCTATAAACAAATTGAAACGCGGCTACTGTTGGCCAAGCGACACATCCATTGGAACCATAAATGGCAAAAAACGATTTTCTCAGATGAGAAAAAATTCAACCAAGACGGGCAGGCCAGTACTCTTGCTACTGGTACGATATCCTTGATGAAAATATATTACAGTGTAAAAGAAATTTCGGTGGAGGTACAGTAATGGCATGGGGAGCTTTTCAATATGGCAGGAAGCTTGCTTTATTACCCCGCGAATGAATTCAGACATGTACAATGATTTGTTAGAAAACGATTTGATAACTTTTCTTGAGGACTACAACGACAATGATTTGACTTTTAACAAAACAATTCTTTAATCCATGTATCAACGCAATCATTGGAGTGGTTTTGTCAAAAACAAATGAATGTTCTTGTAACCGATAGAGAATTTATGAGGCATACTTGCAGCGAAGGTTTAAGCGAATGGTCGGCAATTTAAAACGGTCATCGACTTAAAGCAGTGCATTAAGGGCTGTTCGGGCGAAATTGAGGCAGAAACTTCAAAAAACATGTCAAATTCAATGCCAGAGCGCATATTTGGAGTCATTAAACAACAAGGGCATCATACGAAATATAAATTTAAAATTTTCTTTATTACTATGTAGCTTTTTTTCAAAATTTTGAAGTGTTCTTATACGAATATTTAAGCAATTTGGAGTATTTTTTTAAACTGAATTAATATTAGAAGTATCCTAATTGTCTGCTTTGTTGAAATACCAATTAAATTTAGCGTAATTCTTTACTGTTTACGAAATAAACAATTTTATTTAAAAAAATCATGCGTATCTGTTTATTTTATTATTTAATAAATAATCAATTGTTGTTCTTATATACGAATATTTATTACTGTATGACCGCACACATAATCTTCGAAGACAAGCTGTTCATAAACGGCGCAAAAGAAACCGTAATGTCATCAAACTGTGGTCCGGACAATCGAACGCCGGAAATTTTATTATCACATTTTGGAGTTGCACTATCAACATTAACGCAAAGGAATTTCAATCATATGAGTAAAGAAACGAAATTGAGGAGATTCAAGGAGCCCTCCACAATATAGAGGCTACAAGGCAAATGATAGAAAACCAAAACATTACTTCTCTTACAGAAGAGAATATCCAAATCAGGAAATGATTACACCACGTTTACGTGAGACAATTAGATAAGCAAACATGGTTCTGGAAACTATTGGGAGGCATCCCGGTTTCAACGGCCAGCATAATTCTACTAATATTATACATTTGCATCCGCAAACAATTTAATACCGTAAAAATAGAGACTCCAAAGGCAAATTAGGAAAATTCGTCGTATACAGATCTATTCAAAACAGCAGGCATCGCATGTAAGGACTAGGACGCCCGTTCTTATCTCCCGGGAGGAGTTATGTATCCACATAAGCATAACACAACATCGAAAGACGCAAAGCCAACACAATTGGGAGAACATCGAAAAGTGCGTCATCAGCATAACAAAAAATGCAAGAGTTGGTGAAACAGGAGAACCACTCGTCGCAACGAACAACACGTTGCGAGGTATACATCTTATAAACTTATAATCTAATTATTAAGTGAATTGTACATTTGTTTTGTCAACAAAGAAAAAAATAAAATAATAAATTTTATTTTTTTTAAGTATTATGAGAAAGTGATTCCTTAACTTTATATAAAAAATATGGAGTTTATTTAACATGTTTTACTTTACTTCTATATTCAGTTAGAAAATATGAAATAGCAGGTGACATGACATAGTTTCTGTATAAAATTGCCGGTCGGCAATGTGTTAAGCAACCATGTCCTCCTTCCAATTATCTCATAACTGGACCGATAACGCCATAGTATATTGTTTAGCTAGTGTGAAAAGGGATTGGTTGCAATCTAAATGTGAAAATTAGGGTATTTCAATAGTTCTTTGCTGTCTAGATCGCGTAATATTTTTACACAGGTCCCAATAACCATATTTCTTCAATTCGCAGGTGCTCTTTTTATTACACAAAGTACTCAACTGTGTATTATGACGACCACATCTATTTCATATAAAGCCTAACATAATCTTGAAATATATGAACGAAGTAATTTTAACGTGCGCCACAATGTATGCAAATGACTTTCGTTTCTGAATTTCGTTTCTGAAAACACGTTTCCTTCACACACGACCAAAATATTATGTTTCAATGATTTTTTATTTTTATGAAAAATCAAAAAAATAAATTCTCAAAATATGAAAACTCATAATTACTTATTAACAAACTTTTATGTTGAACGAAACATAAAATTCATAATGATAAGAGCACCACAGGGAAATATTACTGATATTGTTTACAAGACACAAGGTATCACTGCTGCTACCTTTATTATATACATAGTTACTTTTCTTGTTGTTGGTGCTGCTCTTGTTTTGTTAATAATAAATTTAAGTTGTCCTTTTTTTGGGTTGGTGTGTGACTCTGTACACCGTCCTGTTGGGCGATTGTCACGGGGTATGAACAACAAAATTATAATTGAAATTTATAAAAGTATACCAACACACAGAAGAAAAAAAATAAACGGAAACGCTTGGAAGTTTTTCATTAATAATAAATGGAACACAAAAAGCTCTGTATAACATTAATATTGTTGCTGGTGTGAGTGTCGTTTTGTATAGCACCAACAAAAATAATTTTGTCAAATTAAATAATTGAGTGATACTTAAGTGAGGCAAAATCAAATACGATAGAACCCAATAACAGAACAACAACAAAATTGATTAATTGGTTATTACAACAACAACAGCAGCAGGACGTGGGAGTAGGATGGATAAAATACGTAAAAGCTCAGATGCTTGATAGAGCAGGTAAAAAGCATACAATCAATTTTTGTTGCCATTTGTTCGTTGTTATCTAGTGCGCACAATGAAAATTTACTTTTTTTTATAATCTTAAATAAAGAATAAGATGATAAAAAAGTACATTTTTTTGTTATTGTGTGTGTGTGTGTATGTCACAAATTTTATTATAAGAATTCATTAAATTTTATTAACATTTTGAATTAAAATTTAAAAATATAAAACGAAAAGTACTTTTATTTTATAGATTTTTGATTTCTTTTCTTATCACCGTGGCTGACGAATTCCGAATGTTTTTTGTGTTCTTGGTGAATTCCAGTTTTTATAACAAACCATCGGGGAATTTTTATTGAGGCCCGAACTTAAACGGTTGTGTTAGATGGGCACAGAGCTTTCTCTTTAGTTGTACATTTTTATTGTGCATTAAAAATTACGAATAAATTTTATTTCTGAAGTATAAAGAGAAGCAACAAATTTTTAATGATTTTGATTTTATATTTTTGCAAAATGAAAAGAGGTATTAAAAAAAGCAGGGAAAAGTTTAATTGTGAAGCTAGATTAATGGTTTAACGGGAGATGGAAAAAAGATAAAATTTATGGTTGTTTTAAGTAATTTAAAATTAGTTAATTTTATTTTAATATTTTCATATATGTACATTAATATCAGATAAGAAGTTATACTTTCTGCACAAACGATATTGTTCTAACCACAGTTCAGCTCAGAATTTTTAGGTATTCAGGAGGTCTGACCAATAATGACCAACAATGAACCAACCGAGATTTGATATTCTAAAAGAGGCTTTACTCCTGAGCGAAATTGCACCCCTACCACAGAGCAGCCTTCTAGTTTGTTTCTAAGACTATATTCGGTGGGATTTAATGAAGCTGCTTCGAAGCAGTTTTATTCCTGTGTCTACTAAATCTTTTACGACTACTTCGTAGTTTCCAAATTGTTAGTTCAAAAAATTATTTCCATCTCATTTAAAACTATGACGCTTTACCTAAGTTAATAACGTAATAATTATGTCCGCGATAACAAACAGCAACCAAGATTAACTAAATCGAACTTGAGACTATGTGTGCCTTCTAAAATTTGCTTTCTATTTTGTTTCCCATCTTGCAGTGACAATATATATTTGATTTTGTTTGGTTGAAGTGAAAAGCAAAAAGACGTTGCAAATCAACCCCTAAAATCCGCAGATTTTAGAATGATTACGTTGATGAGATTGAGTGGATGAATGACTGTAAATATTTCGTTTCTCGTTTCAATTTCCGCCTATCAGTATTCGATATATTCACTGCTTGATCTGTTAATCAGTTTAAAAAGCTTATAATTTCATCTAAACGTAAATCAATGCAAGTTAACGAAATTTAAAATATTCAGATAAGACACAGATTAATAAGGCTCAGTCAAGTAACCAACACTCGATTTTTGATATCGCATCATTCTCTTTGTTTTCTGTATAGCTATGGAGGGGGAAAACCATAGACACCCTCCGGTCCTGTAAATAGCACAAAATGTTTTCGAAAACCAACTTTTTTCAAAATAAAATTAAAACTTAGACGAATTTTTAAAATTAAAAAGGACCCCCCACCTAGAACCCTGTAAACAAATTTTTACGAAATTAGAGCTCATCAAAACCCATTCCTGGCATTTGAAATTCCCCTTCATCAATTTTTATGAAAATTGTGCTTGCCAAATAAAAATAAATATTGGAACACGGCCACACCAGTTGGCTCCCTTAATGAATTTTCCTTAAATCATGACCAATCCCTATTTGTTTCTGATACTCGAAAACATTCGATTAGAATCTAGTCCGCTCCAGGCCCACTAAATGAATTATTTCGAATCAGGATAAATCACAACCGTTTTTAGCTGTTCGAAAACACCTCCTCCGTAGATTTTTATAAAAATCATGCGGGTAGAAAACAAATTATTTAAAAGTATCCAAGCAACACCAAAATCCTCAAATTGGCGGAAGAAATGTGAAAAGGGGACCGACGTCAAAACATTCATAAGGCAGCGAATGCTGCAAACCAATATTGCTACTCAGGATAAACAATATTTTTAGAAGGACGCGATAAGTTCAACCATCAACATCCCGCCAGGCAACCAACACAACTTGGTGCAACATTTAGCAACATGATAACGCAAAATATCTAATTAAAAAAAAACACAAGACCCAACACGAAGCAACATCGTACAAAATCGCGCAATATGGTGCAACAATACCCAACATAATGAAACATCACGCCAAATGGTGCAACATCTAGGAAGGTTCCACAAACATGATGCAACATTGTGCAACATAACGCAAGACAATGGAACACATACAACATTCCTCAATAAGATGTAAGTAACATCAAACAACCTGGTGCCGCATCACGAAACATGGGTATGACCCATGCAACAAAATGCAACATTCTACAAGATAGTATAACATCCCACGACTTGTAGCAACATAACGCCCGTTGGTCTACTTAAAGCAAGCAGATTTGAATGACAGAAAAAAAAATAAAAAGAAAGAGAAAATAAATAATAAAAAATAATAAATTAAAAATAAATTATAAATGCTCGATAGAGTATTTAAGTCAAATCGATTAGAAAAAAGTTGATATGAAAATAAAATAAAACTTAAGTTTATTGGATTGTCAACTGGTAGCGAATAATAACTTCTTAATTATGAATTTGCTAATGTGGTAGTCTAATTGTTCGAAATATTTATTAGTCTCGCGCAGCATTCTAGTAACAGGCTCGTTCTGGCCGTAGGTCGTTCTGTGAGGAGCAATTCTGTAAGCTGGTATCGTTCTCAAAACACGAGCATTCACGTTAAGATTTACCTTTTCGAGTAGAGCTGCACAATCTACACCGCCAGATAAAACTTGATGAATGAAGACGATGTCTGCAAAGTGGCCAAGATAAGGAGGCAAATTGTAAACGTCCACCCATGGCAATCCATGCAGAGCAAAGCGCAAGAATCTACGTTGTACCACTTCAATTCTTCGTATATGCACTTCATGGTATGGGGACCAAACCTGACTAGCATACTCGAGCAGGGGCCGAACAAATGTCATATAGAGAGCCCTCGTAACATAAGCGTTCAAAAATTCCTTAGACCAGCGTTTCACAAATCCAAGCGAAGCGTTTGCTCTGTTGACAATAAAATCGATGTGATATCTAAAGTAAAGTTCACGGTCACAAATTAGCCCTAGGTCCCGTATGGTTAAAACTTTTACGACAACAGTACTATTGATGGTATACTCACGACTAATGGAATTAGTGCGTTTTCTTGAGTATGTTATGCATTGGCATTTACTCACATTCAGATCAAGATTATTTTTAGTACACCAAATCATTATTGAGGTCATTCTGCAATAGGATAACAACATCGGTGGAACATGAGATTTGTCTGTAAATTTTCATATCGTCTGCATAAATAGAAATTGACGAGTTATTGATCATGTAATCAACATCATTGATGGACAAGATGAAAAAAAGGAATTAACTATAAAAGGAGCAGATATGGATGACCTGAATATCACCTTATACTTACGTTCCCTAAGCTAAGAGTCCACCCATAGTAAGAATTGAGGTCCAAAACCAAGCGCCCGGAGCTTAAACAAAATTATCTTATGGGAAACCCTGTCAAACGCCTTGCTGAAATCCGTGATAATAACATCAACTTCCTTTCCACATTCCATAATGTTCAAAGTACCAGAAACAAATTCGGTTAGATTGGTTGTAGTAGATCGTCCTCTGAGGAAGCCATGCTGATTCATTGAAAACGATGTTTTACATTGAAAGTAAAGGGAATCGTACACAATACTCTCGAATAACTTGGGGATACAGGATAATTTCGCAATTGGCCTATAGTTAGAGACGTCAGATTTACATCCCTTCTTATGGGTTGGAGTTATAAAAGAGTCTTTCCATATTGATGGAAATATTCCGTAGGAGATCGACTTTTGGAACAGCATTGTAAGTGACTGCGCTAAGTTACCAATACAGTTTTTTAAAATAATAGAAGGCAATCCGCAACATAACATTGTGCTACATCATGCAACATGGAGCAACATCATGCAACATGGTGCAACATCATGTAAAATGGTGTAACAAGAGGCCTAACCAGAGGGCTCCTAAACGAACTATCTAAAAATCGAAACTCCATTATTTTCGTGCATTCTAAACCCTATATATCCCGGCAGATTTTATCAAAATCGTTGAAGACACATAAAATATTAAAAAGGCCCCATGCTCAACATAGTAAAACATCAGACAACATCATTCAACAAGATGCAACATCAAAAAACATAGTGCAACATCACGCAACATGGTACACAATGTTGTGTGCAAAATAAAGCAACATGTAAGGTGCAACATGATGTCCCATTCGTACGATTAATAACTTAAATATCCAGAAATTAGTAACGGAATCTTGAACGCCATGTAATTTCAGAGACAGTATTTAATTTTTTTAATTGTGTTTTATTGTGTTGTTTCAAAAATCTTTACAGTTTCGGTCGATTGCTATAAAGCTGATGAATGATTTTGAGTATTTAAGTCTTGCTATTTCTATATTTCTCTGAAACAGTAGAACATTACCGATAACAGCCAGCGTTCATAATTCCTCCTCAGAACCCTATGAAATGAATGGAATTTTCTAAAATCAGGACCCATTACAATCGGTTTCTGGTTCTCAAAAGCGCACGTCCTGCAATTTTTATAAAAATCGTTCGATCCGAAAAAGAATTATGAAAATGAACCGGTTTCTATCTAACGGCCCACAGGACAGATTTCCCCGAAATTACCACACATCGCAAAATATCCTAACACTAGAAAACTGTCCTCCATCAATTTTTATTAAGATCGGGTGTGCCAAAAAAATTAAAGAAAGGGGTTCGTCGGACCAATCAGGACCAATCACCATCGATTCCTGGAAATTGACCCCCCCCCCCCCCCCCCCTTTACCAATTTTTATCAAAATCGAGCGAACCGAAATAAAATTAAGAAACGGGACTCCGGCCACACCAACCACGAGCTCGGTATGGTAGTCTTTACTGAGGGTTTGGGGAATTTCCACAAGAAAAGTGAATTTACCATCAATCGCGACAGACTCTATATGCAGCGTTGGGATTGTTGATAAGACACAATTCACTCTACAAAGATGTTGTGAACGACTTTAATGCTGAGATAAGTCAAGTGAACCCTAGGGGTTACTATCGGAATAGCTGAAGTTCTACTACAAACCGAAGCGTCCGCAGTACTCCAATCCAGAAATGACTATGAGTCTCTAGCATCAAAAAAACGCATTATCTGAGCGTCGTGGCATAAGAGCGAATGGTACTTGCGAAAATCGTCAAAGCATCATTCCTCAATCCAAGTAAATGGAATACTAACATTCTAAACATTACAAAAAAAAACAAGAATATAGTAGATCAATCATTGTTAAAATCCTTCAATACGAAAATCACGGAAGAATTGCACATCTTTGAAGTCATCAAAGTTATTCTATATGAGAAGTAATTTTCAATTCAATTTGCTACTGCATCACCATTTTTCGAATCTCAACAAGATGGCTCTCAACGACATTGAAGAATGGACGCCCCAGCAACATGATATCAACATCTAAATCGTTTGTGACATGAAGTACTCAAACAAATTTTACTTCATTGACCATCATTCTAGCAGCGGAAAGGGTACGAGTGCTGGTGCTGGCGAAAAAGCTTCTGCGATTGAATGTGAAACGCATGTGGAACTGAATGATACGTGTAAGCAAGCGACTGGTTCTTCCAACATTCAGTACACACTCAACTACATTGGTATAAGGGTTATTTCATCAGCATCGTGAAATATTTAGGTAAGTGCTCATTGACAATGACTGTAATGGGTGTAGTTGACATTTTACAACCAGACGTCGAAGGCTGTTTGAGGTCTCAGGAAAATGGAAACAAAATCACCATAAAAACTCGCCAGAAACACACGAGTTAAAGCAGAAGAGTTTACCTTATTTCAACTTTTTCTCTTTTACAAGAATGGTCTGAAAATGGAGAAACCCATTAATATCTATCTATACTTGATCACTATTACTATTACAATCTTATGCGTATAATGTTGTAGTTATTTAAAACTTTTATGTTTTATTGCGTGTTTGTAAATGTTTAACATTTTAATTTTCATGTCAAATTTGTGGCCTTTTTTCTTAATAAATAAATAAATAATCATGTAACATAGTTTTGGCATGGCACTCGTGTTGCATGTCAATGAAAAATTGAATAATGCCGCAAACTTAGCTGAAGCCCTTTAATACTCAAAACTATCACTGGATGAGAGCTTTCTCAATCTCATAAAATCATGTAGCCTATCGTTTGAAATATCTTGGAAAAACAACAACCTTTATTTTTATCTGCTTATAGTTCACATACTCACCATCGCGCATTTTCCCGTGGTAGCTAATGTAATTTAAAAAAAATATAAAAAGGTTAAAAAAGCACCTTAGAACGCAAAATTTCCCTTTAGTACAATACCCGTGAAGTTTGTCTTAACTTTGTCTTAAAATTCCAAAAATAAAATTTAGGACAAATTTAGGACAAACTTCACGCGTGTGTCCACGAGCGTGAAGTTTGTCCCAAAATTCTGCTGACTATTTTATTATGAGTATGTGTTAGTGTCTCGTTATAATGAATTATCATATTTGTAATATTTGAACATACGTATATAAACAAATTTGAAATAAAGGTATAGTGAAAAAATCATTAATTATCATTTCCAATTCAGCGATTTGTTTATTGACCAAGCAGAAATATTGTAAATGATTTTAAAAATATGAAAGGGTGTATATATTGTGGCTTACATCAAACTAGCTTTATCAAGAATATGTACGAATACTGAATTTAAACGTGGTCGTACAACCACCGATGATGCACCACGATCTCCAGAAAACATAAAAAATCCACGAAAATATTTTTGTTGACCGTAAAGTGAAATTACGTGAGATCGCTGACATTGTAAAGATATCAATGGAACGTGTTGGTCATATTTTGCACGAACAATTGACCATGAGAAAGCTGTGTTCGAAGTCAGTACCGCGTTTGCTCACAATGGATCAACAACGATAACGCATCATGATTCCGTGTGCTGTTTGAGCGTAATAAAAAGGATTTTTTTATGTGGTATATGACAATGGATGAAACATGGATCGTCCGAAGCGACTAAAAGCACAGCTGTCGTCTGAAAAGGTTATGGCGTCTGTATTTTAGGATACAAATGGTATAATATTTGTTGACTACCTTGAGAAAGGGAAAAAAAATCAACAGCGAATATTATATCGGGTTATTGGAAGGAAAAAATCGCTGAAAAATGACCACAAATGAAGAAGAAAAGATAATGCACCACATCACATGTCGATAGTAACAATAACAAAATTGCACGAATTTCACATTGAATTGCTTCCGCATCTGCCATACTCGCGAGATTTGGACCCAGCGATTATTACTTGTTTGTAGACCTCAAAAAAAATCTCCACCGAAAGAAATTTGGTTCCTTTAACTACAAAAATGCGATTAAGCAAAATTTCCTTCAGCCTCAATTTTTCGAGTCATTAACAAGACTGCGATCGAGGACCTTGAGATTTTTGCAGATGTACCATTCGTTTTATCGGCGATGATCGAAAATAAGCTCTTGAAAAAGTTCTCTATGAGTAGGTCGTAAGGATTGACTGAACGGTTTGAAATTGCGGACTTAAGCTTTTCCCATAAATTGAAGGACACCCTGATTTTTCCCGAAACTGGTTCTCTTGAAGTGGGCGCTATGTGACTTCTACGTTTTCCATATAGACTCTTTTCGTTTATTGGAACAAATAATGGGTTGAGGGAACAAATCCATTATTTTTTCGCTTGATGGCTTTAGTGACATATATCTCGTGATGTATTTGTCACCTTATATCCTACTTATACTTGTTAGAAAGGGGGGATTCATGCACTAAAAATTTCTTTTGTCATGGTTTTGATTAATCGTTTCAGTTGTGAGTTATAGCGTGTCAAGGATGGAGGTAAACAAAAAGAAAATTCGCAATATTCTCCAATTTTGCTTCGATAATACGAAAACGCAAGTCAGAGAGCCGAAATTGTGAATGGTGTCTAAGGTATCGATACTGATCACAGCCAATAATGCGCAATTTTGGTTTCGTTGATTCCGTTCCGGTAATTTCGATATTAAAAATATACCACACACTGGAATGCCTATCGTCGAAAATGTCGATAAAATCCTGGAAATCGAAGTAGACCAGCATGCCAGCTATTGGAGCTGAAGGTCGGCCTTCAAACGGAACCTCGATGTTTGGGTGCAGACGAGTTGACGCAAAAAACATGATGGGTTGTGATTTTAAATGTGAATACTTGGCCAAACGGAAGCAAATCGCGCCATTTCTAAAGCGGGTGGTAAATGGAAACGATCATGTTCGAAGCAAGCGAAACGGTGGCAAAACAAGGAATGAACTGTACCGATTGAAAGCAGCAATCGACCAGAAGCGGCCATAATCACCCAATAGGAGAGGTGTCGCGTTCCACCTGTATAGAGCCAATCCTCCCTCGCACGTCAATTATGACCAGCCAGAAGCTCCTGAAGCTAAGTTGGGAAAGCATTATGCAACCACCGGCCCTAGCACCATGCGATTATCACCTCCTTTTGTCCAAGGCAAGCGCTCTTGGTGGTGTAAAAATGGCCTAAAGAGAGGCTTATAAAAACTGGCTATCTCAGTTTTTTGCTAATAGGGGCAAGTCATTTTGGAAAAGCGACATAATGAAATTGCCTTCTAAATAGCAACGAGTTATCGAAAAAATTGTAGCTATGTTAAATAAAGCTCCGCAATAAAATAAAAATAATAGATTCTTTTTCCCCATCAATATATGTACATCATTTTATGTATTAGGTGTGCACGTAGAAACTGTGCTTTATTTAGTCAAATTCACTTTTATTGAAAATAACATTGTTATACAAAAATCAAGTATCGAATTATTCGGCATTACTATATATTTGATTTTTTGCCATTTATCATGTAGATGATGAATGCCTTCGCGATAGAAACTTGGTGGTTTCGAAGCAAAACAGTCATCGAGCCATTTTTGAACATCTTCAGCTTTCGTGAACCGCTGAACTGTGAAATATGACAACATCAATCTGAATAACTGGTTATCAGAGAGTGACAAGTCTGGAGAATACGCCGCATGCTATAAAACTTCCCAGACGGAGACGTTTAGTTCCTGGGTCGATTTTACTGGACGAGCGTTGTCATGCAACAATATCACCTTCCGCCTGTTTTGACCATTAAACTGGCTTTTTTCCTCCAGAGCATCACATAATTCGATCAATTGTGCCTTGTTTAGCTGTAACAGTTTGACCAGGTTCAAGAAGTTCGTAGTAAATGACTACTTTCTAATCCCACGAGACACACAGTAACACTTTCTTGGCATGAATATTCAATTTTACAACTATGATGTTGATGCCTGGATCAACCCATTGTTTTCCGCGTTTAGAATTATCGTACAAAATCTACTACCGAGAAAGAATTCATGACATCTGCTTGAACGCAGATGCATCTGCACCCTTCGGTTTTTGTTTTCTTCGGTCTGGTTATGATGAACCTATGTCCTCAATCCATATTTTGTAATCCCAAATTCTCTACCTTGGATACGTTTACAAAGAAAGCTGCTTGAGGAAATCGGTACTTCTATAGCATCAGCCTTCCTTTAGTTCGGATTCATTTGGACCCAGGAAGCCACTCGGCTCTTTTCGATTGTGCTATGTCTAAATTTCGGAAAACGAAATGTACAGGGTCCTCCTTCAGAACCCGGGTTCTGCTTAGTTTTCTTTAAGTTCAAACGTTTTCGATAAAAATTGCCTAAAGGATGAGGAGTCAGGAATCGGTTGGATTGGGTCTCAGCTTAAGGAAATTTTGTTTACGGGGTCTAAATTTCAAGGAAACAAAATGTACAGGGTCCCCCGTCGGGACGCGGGTCCCACTTTCGATAAAAATAGCCCTAAGAATGTTTTCCAGTGCCAGAGATCGATTGTGTTGGGTCTCAGTTTAAGGAAATTTTGTTTACAGGGTCCTCCGTTGGGGCCCAGGTTCCGTTTTTAAATTTTTTCTAAGTCTAATCGTTTTCGATAAAAATTGTTGAAAGGCGGTTTTTAAGTACTAGGAATCGTTTGTGCTGTCAAAATTTCGGGAGTAAACATTTATAGGATTCTCCGTCGGGACCCGGGTTCCATAATTGTTTTTTATATTTCAAAATTTTCGATAAAAATTACCGAATCTATGTTTTCGAGCAAGTGGAATTGCGCTGTTTTTCAACTTTACTAAGCGCGTTTACTGGGCCCACTGTCGATGCGCCTGGCCCAAGTTCCGTTTTTAATTTTTTCTAAGTCAGACGATGGAATTGCTGAGAGGGTTTTCGTGGACCACTAATCGATTGCGTTTAGTCTCGATTTCGGGTTAACTTGTTTATAAGGTCTACTGCCGGGGCCTATTTTCCGTTATAAATTTTATCATCATTGAACGGTTTTAATAAAATGAGGTTTAGAGTACCAGGAATCAACTGCATTGGGTCTCAGTTTCGATAAAACTAATCTACAGAGTGCTCCGTCGGAATCCTAGTCCCATTTAAATTTTCTTTTAATTGCTGAATGCGCACTTTCGAGCACCAAAAATAAATTGCGATGGGTCTCAGTTTCAAAAATCACTTCTAACATTAATATACCGGTGTGAAGTTTCTAACGTTAATTAAAAGTGTAGCATACGCAACACATATTCTGCAGCGTATGCAACTTATCTATGCAGTGTATGCAAATTATTTAACATGTAAATAATTAATAAGAAAAACCACAAAAACTTACATTAAATTAATAATTTCGAATTAAAAACAAACGAAAAATATATGTACAAATATGTATTAAAGTTTTCAAAGTTTTATCATACACTAATATTTTCCAATTGAGGTTAAACACATAATTAACACTCCATCCTAGAGTTTTCGCAATAAAGCCACTAGTATTCTCAAATAGTAGACATTTGAGCTTATTCAAATTTGTATAGCCCGCACATACAAAAAGGGTTGGGTTCCTCTGAAAAAATTTCATATTTTGATAAAAAAAAATTATATGGAAGCTGTACCTACAATCCCAATTAACACTTGATCCTAGAGTTTTCGCAATATAGCCACTACTTCTATCGAATAGTAAATATTCGAGCCTATTTAAATTTGTATAGCCCGACATATAAATAGGGTTGGGCTCTTCTGACAAAATTTTATATTTTGATAAAAAAATTATATGAAAGCTGTACCTACACTCGAAATTAACACTCCATCCTAGAGTTTTTGCAATATAGCCATTACTATTATCGAATAGTAGACATTCGAGCCTATTCAAATTGGTATAGCGCGTACTTATAAAAAGGGTTGGGCTCCTCTTAAAAAATTTCATATTTTGATAAAAAAATTATATGGAAGCTGTACCTACACTCCCAATTAACACTCCATCCTAGAGTTTTCGCAATATAGCCATTATTATTATCGAATAGTAGACATTCGAGCCTATTTAAATTTGTATAGCCCGTACATATAAAAAGGGTTGAGCTCCTCTGAAAAAGTTTCATATTTTAATAAAAAAATTATATGGAAGGATAAAGTGTTAATTGGGAGTGTAGGTACAGCTTTCATATAATTTTTTTATCAAAATATAAAATTTTGTCAGAAGGGCCCAACCCTTTTTATATGTACGGGCTATACAAATTTAAATAGGCTCGAATGTCTACTATTCGATAATAGTAGTGGCTATATTGCAAAAACTCTAGAATGGAGTGTTAATTTCGAGTGTAGGTACAGCTTTCATATAATTTTTTTATCAAAATATGAAATTTTGTCAGAGAAGCCCAACCCTTTTTATATGTACGGACTATACAAATTTGAATAGGCTCGTATGTCTACTATTCGATAATAGTAGTGGCTATATTGCGAAAATTCTAGGATGGAGTGTTAATTGGGAGTGTAGGTACAGCTTCCATATAATTTTTTTTATCAAAATATGAAATTTTGTCAGAAGAGCCTAACCCTTTTTATATGTACGGGCTATATTTAAATAGGCTCAAATGTCTACTTATCGATAATAGTAGTGGCTATATTGCGAAAACTCTAGGATGGAGTGTTAATTGGGAGTGTAGGTACAGCTTCCATATAATTTTTTTTTATCAAAATATGAAATTTTTTCAGAGGAGCCCAATCCTTTTTATATGTATGGGCTATACAAATATGAATAGGCTCGAATGTCAACTACTTGAGAATACTAGTGGCTATATTGCGAAAACTCTAGGATGGAGTGTTAATTGGGAGTGTAGGTACAGCTTCCATATAATTTTTTTTATCAAAATATGAAATTTTTTCAGAGGAGCCCAACCCTTTTTATATGTATGGGCTATACAAATTTGAATAGGTTCGAATGTCTACTTATCGATAATAGTAGTGGTTTTATTGCGAAAACTCTAGAATGGAGTGTTAATTGGGAGTGTAGGTACAGCTTTCATATAATTTTTTTATCAAAATATAAAATTTTGTCAGAAGAGCCCAACCCTTTTTATATGTACGAGCTATACAAAAATGAATAGGCTCGAATGTGTACTACTTGAGAATACTAGTGGCTATATTGCGAAAACTCTACGATGGAGTGTTAATTGGGAGTGTAGGTACAGCTTCCATATAAATTGTTATCAAAATATGAAATTTTGTCAGAGATGCCCAACCCTTTTTATATGTACGGGCTATACAAATTTGAATAGGCTCGTATGTCTACTATTCGATAATAGTAGTGGCTGTATTGCGAAAATTCTAGGATGGAGTGTTAATTGGGAGTGTAGGTACAGCTTCCATATAATTTTTTTTATCAAAATATGAAATTTTGTCAGAAGAGCCCAACCCTTTTTATATGTACGGGCTATATTTAAATAGGCTCAAATAACTACTTATCGATAATAGTAGTGGCTATATTGCAAAAACTTTAGGATGGAGTGTTAATTGGGATTGTAGGTACAGCTTCCATATAAATTTTTATCAAAATATGAAATTTTTTCAGAGGAGCCCAACCCTTTTTTATATGTACGGGCTATACAAATTTGAATAGGCTCGAATGTCTACTATTTGAGAATACTAGTGGCTATATTACGAAAACTCTAGGATGGAGTGTTAATTATGTGTTTAAGCTCAATTGGAAAATATTAGTGTATGATAAAACTTTGAAAACTTTAATATATCTGTGACAACTCAACATAATCACTTAACTGAAATTCAGTTAAAATACGCAGTGTTTTTTTCCAAAATAATAAAGTAACATATAGCAATTCAGTGCAGTTAAGTGGTTTTGTTTTATAGCCACAACTTGGTCAAAAATCATACAAAATCGTCCAAAGTTGGCTTGGGTCATCAATGATGCGAAAAGCAACATATAGAAATAAAATTTGACAAAATCACTTAACTGATATTAAGTGGTTATGTTGAATTGCTACAGACATATTTGTACATATTTTTTCGTTTGTTTTGAATTCGAAATTATTAATTTAATGTTAGTTTTTGTGGTTTTTCTTATAAATTATTTACATATTAAATAAGTTGCATACACTGCATAGATAAGTTGCATACGCTGCAGAATATTTGTTGCGTATGCTACTGAAAATAAGATATTTCCGTAAAAATAATAGAATATCTCTGTATTTTGGTCAGATGCTAGAGGACACTCCAACTAGTCTAATGATATACATCATGGTACCATTAATCGTTTTTGTGTGTTTGAAAGATTACGTCTTCGGATTTTACTTAAAATCTTTGGCAATGCCCTAAATTTCATTTGTAGAAAGTTCTTATTCTTTCAATATCAATAGTTTCTATATTTGTTGAATCGCGAAATTTATTTGTTTATTAATTTAATTTTACGCACAATACCATCTTTTCGTCATTAGAGTTTTCTCTGCAATTAAAAAGCTAATATACGGTTTTATTACTATACCCTTACACCCAATTTGCATATAACATTATTTTAGATTTTAAAATTCGTTATAACGAGAGTTTAACCAATAAATACTCATTTCAAAAGGTTAGGACAAAGTTAGGACGTACTTCACACCCGTTTAGTACAGGATGAATAAATGCGTTGTCGATTTTCCATCACCAGTGCCGTAAAATAAAAACCCTTCTTGATACAATGAATTATGATTTGTAACCCTTGGTATCGGATTAGATAAGTGGCTTTTGCCGTGAAATTTCTAATACTTTCTAATACTGGAGTTCTAATTACATCACGAAATTTCAGCTATGGAAGCTGAAATGTCTTTTAGAACCATAATGTTGCAATAACCTACAATAATTTTATATAGAATGTCACAGAACAGCAAATTTTTATCGACTAAACATCGTGTACAAATATATTATTTCATGGTCAATAAATACAAAAAAAATTATAGGAGCCACCCAACAGAAAAAAACCAACGAAAAAAAATAATTTAACGATAGATTAAATGTAATATTATATGGCAAACAGCAAAATAAAGTCCGGGAAAATATAAATCATTTTTTATGCGTGTGCTTTCGACGTGCGCGCGGGGAAAATTCGATAAAAAAATCGCTTATTTACAGATGTGACATGTACAAAGGAAACACACAAATCTTAAAAATCATTCTATTTATTAAGACGATATATAATTTACATTGGGCTTTGTTATTGTTATTTATATATGTATGTATATATAGATAAACCATCACCGCAATTTCCACCGCACCCCGTGAATTTTAATCGCGGCGAGCAATAAAAAATTTAAAACAGCAAAATTCCAAATTACAATGTCATCACTGTACTTTTTCGGAATTTTTCATTTTTTTATTTTATACGCCAAAAGCTTTATTGCATATTTACAGTAGCTATTTTATTTTCATTTAATCTTAAAAAATAAAAAGAACAAATTTTTAATCTTATAAAATTTATATTTTATTTTCGGATTATTTTTTCGAAATGAGGCTGCAGCACACAAACAAACAAAATTTTGTAAAAATGGAAAAAGTTACAACTGATGATGGTCAATTCATCGTCCCTCTCGACACAGAAGATGAAAAGCTTTAATGCGATTTTACACACACACATACACACAAGACGAGTAGAGATGAAGAAATTTATCACACAGATGGTTTCAAGATAAATATTTAATGTTCTTATAATCATTTTTATTGGTATTTTTTTGTGTTTTTGGTATTTGTGTTGTAATAAGGAATTTCTTGATTTTATTATTATTTTTTATATTTTGAAATATTAAAATAAATAAAGAAAATCCCTGGAAGCTTTTTTATTATTTATTTACAGTAGGTATATAAGAAAAATTTGTAATTAGATTCATAATTTTTACGAATTATAGGCGAAGCTGGTGCGCCTAATTGCTTAAGGCTAGGTTCATTTCTTAGAAAATATTTGATCATAATACCCAATTTTTAATTATTCGGTATTTATGGCATCCTCAATTAAATTAAGCTACGGGGATGATGATAATTGAATTAACATGGTATAAAAAAGAGACAGCATAGCTAATTGTTAATGTGGCAAATTATGATATTGGCTGATTCGTCTTTTGCATATCACATGGTAGAAAATAATTAGATCAACCGGAAGTAAAGTTTAGAATGCAACTCGTTAAAATGGGCGGGTTCATTCGTTCACGCTTTGATTTGATTGGATGGACCACACATTATTCACCGTGTTAAGATAAACTCAAGGGAGTGAATAACATATTTTGAGAATACAACATGCATAACTAGTCTGAAATAATCCCATTAACTCAGCACCGATGCAGTAAAGATTAATTTTACCGACCAACTGGCATAATGGTTAAAGCTTTTGCGTTTGGATCAGGAGATACTGGGTTCAAATCCCGATAGGATGCAAAGGGTACTTTGATATACAGATTAAGATCTGTGATGACGAACCGTGTAAAATTAAGGACGCAAAAAGCAAACCGCGAAATAGCTGAAAGAACCTTTTCCTATTTTGGCTATTTCTTATAAACTGTTTAGACAACAAAAATTGTATGTATAAATAAGACTTTTTAAAATAAAACAAGGCTGAATCAACACCATAATAACCATAAATTTATATATTCAGTATTAAACAAAATCTGAGGTTGTTCTTCGAGCCAGATGCACTCGGCATAACAATACAATAATTAAGAGAAACCACTAAAACTTTCGGACGCTAAAAACCCAAAAAGTATGGAGCAGCAATTTAAAGTCGCTGTACCAGGAGTACACAACAAACGATGATAATATTCGAGAAGCAATCCCGCAACACTCCAATGTTATCAACGCTTGATCGATCACATCAATCGTCCCTCACCAGTCAAAATTTTGCTATTTTATAAAACAATGAAACAAACCAAAAGCCAAGTAAAAGTGGCGATCAACAGCGTTTATCAATATCTACTCGTAGCATGGATTAAAATTCAATGGACGATGAGGACGGCAGTAATACGCTGTTTTAAATGAAGGGCGTAGCACTGCTTTAATTATATCAAAAAATTGAAGATACCGCAGAATGCTCAAGAAATATTTGCAACTGAAAACCAACCACCTGCAAAAAATGATGGAAGAAATGGACTAATTGCAAATAGAAATTAAGTTAGAAGCAAAGGAAAATAAACAAACAACAATAAATAGTAAAAAAAAAAACTTCCACAGCTCCTTACAAGAAAAGATTGAAGCAAAAATTATTAGATTGCAACGCCAGAGAAAAACACCTTTCACATCGGAATATCAAGAAAAATCAAGCTAACGACATACCGAATTTCAGCATTTAGAAAGGTCAGGGCAGATAGACATCTTGTATTTTTTTTCAATAGAAATCATCATACACTTGGTACAACTCAAACTGTTCTAGTCAACTTACAAAGAACTTTGTTGCTATAGCCACTGCAATGATTAAAGTAACTACCGCTACTGAATGCAGCTAATTACTTTTAGGGCCTTAATAGATTCAAGGTCACAAGCCTCCTTATTATCATCAAATGTTGCCGACCTATTCAACATTAAAAGAAGGAATACCTACTTAAATATTGCGGGTATAGGTGGAAACAGTGCTGACGTTTGCACACATATGCTACTAACGTCAAACTAATACCAAGATTTTGTTTTTATCAACAATCAACAATTATCAATTACAAAGAACAGCGATGGTGACAACAAAATCAATTCCAAAACAATTACAATTATTAATTGAAAATGACAATATTCCAGAGGAAACAAATCTCACTAAAGACGAAATAAAAAGTGAAGAATTCTTTCAATAAGATTTTGGGCGCAATCCAGATTGAAAATAAACGATGAGGATTTTTTTTAAAACGAGCCATAGCACTCTAGAAGAATCAAAAAAAATGACTATAGCATGATTATTACAGCTCGAAGGGAAGTTTCCAAAGGAAGCATCATTCAAGCAGATATACATGAAATTAATCCGAGCAGAGCATGAAGTAATCGAAATGAATCAATGCTATTATAGACCGTATCACAGTGTGCTCAAGGAAAATGACTGGCCCTAAGCTGAAGCAGAACATCTCTAGGCAGTAACCGTATATGCAACCTAGTTACTTATGGAACCCTAACAGCCAGTTTCCTAGTCATAATAGCCTTATTTATAGTAAGAGAGCACCAGATAATAGTATTACTTTTACAATAGCAGTTAGAATCCTGTCATCGGATCTTTACGTCAATGACCTATTAACTGGAACTGGCATATGAGCCTCTATATATCACAAGCGAGTTACATCATACGAGCAACGTACAAATCAGATTAAATGTTTGCATTAAAACCATTGGAATCTTGTATCATGCTCCAGCAGATACGTTTGAGTTTGATGTTTCGAGATTGCAACTATATCATACGGTCATCCAACTAAGCGATCGTTTGATTCATCAAAATTATTCGACCTTTTAGTATGGCTCTCACCAATAACCATCACAATACAAAAGGCATGAACAATTATAAAAGGTTGAAACGTTGGAGTACCCATTTACACCCACTAAATTACTGAAGTATAATGAAGTACTTTCTATAATGAAGCAGCTAATAGTTCCTTGCTAAATTGGCACAACGAAATAATCACCAATTGTGCTGCGAGTCGCAAATTATACCTCTAGCACTTTAACTGTAAAATACTTAAAATCTGATTTCTTATTAGTTGTGTTTTACTAGCGCTTAAAGCTGAGTCTGAAACTTGAAAATTTAAATTAAACTGACTGAAATTACTGACATCTGAATTAAAACTTGAACTCAACTGACTGAACTAAAACTTCCCAATCTCCCCAGGAGCCCATATTCTAGAGCTTGTTCTTCAAAAATTCATTTAAGAACCCCATTTCCATCCAATATGCCCAATTTCATCATGTTTGGTTATTAAAAGACCGAGTTCTGTTCCAGGTGGCCATAATCCAGAACATCTTGCAAACTTCATTTTAGAATCTCGTTTCTATCCTTTATGTTGGAACCGGTTGGAATCTGGCACATTCGGTTAAGAAATGTCTCAACCGCAGATGCGCAGATGTCGCAGATGCGACCATAATCCAGAACTGCTTCCTAAATTTATTTTAGAATCATGTTTTCATCCGCCATACCATTTTCAGCTTGATCGGTTAAAAACTGACCGAGTCCGTTTATTTTGATTACTGCAATTTTGATTATTTTCTTATTTCCGGGATTTTGATTCCCTGGATTTTATTTTTCAAGATTTTGTTTTGAAATTCCGGATTATCATTTTCTTGATTTTTGGTTCCCAGGATTTTGATTTCCGGTATTTTAAAATACGCTATTTTCAATATTTTCATGAATTTTGAAAATCCGGAATTTTGATTTTCGGGTTTTGAAGCGTCTGCCAATTTGTATATTGGAAGGGCCTGTTGACAGAAGAGAGTTTTAGGCCGAAATTTCAAACAACAGAATGAGATCTTACACAACTTCACTTTGGAGATTACTAGCAGTAGCAAATATGTGAAACATATCACTTACTTAAGATTGGTTGAGGAACTGGTGGAAAACTGTGGCGAGCAAAATCCATATGGATAGCGATCGATTTGAAGGCGATATTAAATAGAAAGCGAAGGCGATATTAAATAGAACAGGCTGAACTATGCCGCTCAAATTCAAGAGGGACAAACGAAGGTGAAAATGAATGAAGCGATGGACGAACAGGTGGGGCTGCCTGTGGAGAAGATACGTAGCTTAGCTGATTTTTCCAGCAGTGGCAGAGCACATTGTTATTGATGATGAGAATGAAGCTGAACGTACTACAGATGGTGGGTACCGTGTGGCATACAGAGTAACAGTTTAGTTCCTGCTCGACAGGTTGGATAGATTGGCGAAGGTGGGTAATGTAACGATCTCGATAGAAGTCTCAAATCCTCTAAATATGCATTTGTTCCCGCAAAAACATCTGTATTTGAGCAAAATTTTCTGCTATTTCTCTATATGTTTGAGATAAGATAATAACCGCATGGTTTCAAATCTTGATAATTCAGAATTTGTGGAAATAATTCGTATGCTTTGTGAGAAGGTGTATTATCTTGATGAAACAGGACTTTATCTTTTGTCCTTTCGTGCTCTTCCAACAAGTTCCGCCAATTGCTTTGATTGTTCGTTGGTCTTTGGTGTATGATGTATCCATGTTTCGTCAACGGTTACCAAATGACATAGAAACTCCTTCCAATTATGCTTCAATCATTTCGATCTTATGTTGACGAACATCAATTATTTGTACCTTTTGCTGGTCGGTGAGCACGCACGGCACAAACGATTACGTAAAATGTTGTTGGGATGTATTCCATCTTAACAAAGTCACTCACCTACAATCTATGATCATGAGTCACCAAACATTGAATTTTTTTAAACATATCTGGCGTAGTCACGTAAGTGGGCCTTCCTGCAGCTCGATTCTGGTTTACCTATAGGAAAAGGAACTAGGAAAAGTATTTAGAAAATATCATTTTCTGGCCAACTAAGAAATCATGTTTGATCTAAAATTTTATAATTTAGGAAATATTTTTTCCGTATCGAAATTGGATAGGAAAAATATTGCCAATTTAATTTTGTTTTTGAAAAAATTTACCCTAACTGTTAACCACATAAAAAAAAATTGTGACAAAAATACTATTAAACTTTTTTCCTAATTCCTTTTCCTATAGGAAAGCCAGAATCGAGCTGCGAAGGATGTTTGTCATTTAAGTTTCGTATAAAGCTACGAGTTTGTAACTCGGCCAAGCTACGAGACTGGTAACTTGAGAAGTAATGGAATATTGAAACTTTCTACAAATTGGGAGATCACAGTGACTTTTGGTTGAATCGGTTTTTAGAAAATATTTTGAACATACAAAATTCGCCTGACGGATTGATAGATCGGAATGAAACTTCATAATTAAACTGGTTCATAAAAAGTGGATTCTAGTGATATTTAGTCAGAATCTTTCCACATGAAGTGCCATCTTCCAGATTCTAAATTAAATTGGCAGCAATATCGGTTCTGATATGTTTTCAAAAACTTAAGCGGAAATGTCGATTTTCGACAAAAAAAAAACTTTTTCACTCTTTTTTTGAATAGTAATAAGGAAAATTGTTGACCTCGAGTTTTTGACTAAATGTCTGTGTCCTCATGCTAATCGTCATGAATAAAAATATCATGTATAGCCTACACAGAATGACTGATTTGAATGAAACTTTTCACTTAAGCTTCTTTCATAAATTGGGCGAGCCCCGTAAAAATGATAATAAAATAACAGATTCTAAATAAAGTTTGCAACAATACGGTTTTAGAATAGTTTCCAAAATTTAAGCTAAAATGACGATTTTTGACAAAAACCGTTTTTCAACAGGAATTTAATCCCTGTACAGCCCAAATGAACTAGCTGATCGGAATGAAGCTTCGTGCCTAAGCTACAATTTGAGAGATCCAGAATTGAGAGATCGAGAGTGAATTTTGGCCAAAATCGATTAACCGGAAGTTTTTGAAGCGGGTTTCCTTTTTTGCGTGTATTTTGAAAAGTATATCATTTATAACAGAAAAGCAGATTTTAAATTAATTTTACAACAATACCGGTTCAGATCAGTTTTCCAAAATTTACGCCGAAATGACGTATTTTGCCAAGTTCAGTAAAAATTTGTTCCCTGTATAGCACATAGGGATTGATTGATCGAGATGAAGTTTGATACTTAAGCATTTTCACAAATTGGAAGGTTCCGGTGTAATTTAGCCGAAATCGGCCCATCAAAACTGGCACCTTCAAAAACAGCTTTTTCGTTTTTGGCAAATATTTTGAAAAGTAACGATTAAAAATCAAAAGATTGTAAATTAAATATAAATAACAAACTAAGTTCAGATCAGATTTCAAATTATACCGGAAATTGCGAGTTTTAATAAAATAAACGTTGACTATTCTAAATAAAACTTCATACTATAGCTTTTCCCATAAATTGGAAGATCCAAACAAAATGTGGTATATATCTGTGAACCAGAAGTAGCAGCTTCCGTAGGAGCTTCTTTTTTAATTTGGGTAATGAAGATTAAAATTTTGATAGAGATTGAAATTGTTTATTTTCAGAAATTTTAGCTAGAATATGATGTTTAATTATATAAAACAATTTGTATCACAAATCATTTAGGTTCACTTTTTCACTATAGAAATTAAGTGTGGTGAATTCGAGATGTATGTATATATTTCGTTAAAGAAAGCCGACCGTTGAAACGAACGCTTCAAACGTTTACATTTTGTTAAATCATTTCAAATAGATTTTAAAGTCGTCGCCACAGGATTAGAATACGCTAACCACCATCTTACCGTTATCCAGTTTCTGGCAGTTTCTTTGGTTTGAAATTATTCTCTTTCCTTTCATTTGCAACTACATATGTATGTATTGTAATCAAATAACCTATTCCCGAGAAAAATAAGATTATGTTTTCCGCTATCTACCATTTTTAACATTTTTTGACGATTAAATTACGCTAAATCCTATTAAACGCTATATCCACAAAACTATTTTTTTTTTAAATCTGGGCTAAATAGATTTTATAATCTATATCCAGAAAACCGAATAACGCTATAACATACGAGGGCAAATCAAAAAGTCTTGCAATTTTATATGAAAAAAAAAGAGTGAGTGAGACAGCAATATTTTTATTTTTCGACATAATCTCCTTTAAGGTTTATACATTTGTCACATCGATCAATTAACTTGCCTAAACCCTCTAAAAAAAAGATTTCTTTTGCTCCATAAAATATTCATTTACAACAGACTGTACTTCATAGTCACTGGAAAATTTCGGGCCCCTTAGTGTTTTTTTTTAAATTGGGAAACAGAAAGTAGTCACTGGGTGCCAAGTCTGGACTGTACGGTGGATGCGGAATCACCACGAAGCCGCAGCCCTTTAATGCAGCTTGAGCAATATTAGCCTTGTGCACTGGTGCATTGTCGTGAAGAAGCAAGATTTTTTTAATAACTTTCCTTGGCCGTTTTTCCCGGATCGCTTTTTTCAATTTTCGCAAAACTTCTGCGTAATATATGCCTGTGATTGTGGTTTTCGGTGCAATATAATCGATTATCAAAATTCCTTCAGCATCCCAAAAAACTGTTGCCACAACCTTACCAGCAGACGGTTGAGTTTTGAATTTCTTTGGTGGTGGTTCACTACGTTTAATCCATTGCATCGATTCTTGTTTGGATTCCGGATCCCAGTGATAAAGCCATGTTTCATCGCCTGTTATTATGTTATCCAAGAAATTTTCTGGATCTTCTTTGTACATATCTAAAATCGCCTTTGAAGTTTGAACACGCATTTTTTTTTGTTCTGCATTCAACAAACGGGGAACCCATCGCGCACTTACTTTCGACATGTGAAGGTGGTCATGTAATATAGTATATGTGGTACCGTATGAAAGAGAAAGTCTCCACGCTAACCGCGGAACAGAAATACGCCGGTCCTCCAATACAATAGATTCGGCCAAAATTACGTTTTCATGGCTAATAGCATCTGCTGGCCGATCCGAGCGGTTGTCGTCTTCAAATGACTCCCGGCCACTTTTGAATAATTTTACCCACCTTGTTACTGTGGCATATGATGGTGCAGATTCGCCGTAAACTTTTGATATATAGTTGAATATATAAATTGCATTTCGTCCATCTTTATAGAAAAATTTAATAAGGGCGCGATATTCAATTTCATACATTTTAAGAAAAGTTCAAAACACGTGTTACTAAATTGACAAAAACAAACGAACTGTAAAATTTACATCGAAATGTTCTTCTAGAAGTTTCATCGCGACAAAAAATGGTTTTGAAAAATATATTGTTGTCTCACTCACTCTTTTGTTTCATATGATATTGCAAGACTTTTTGATATACCCTCGTATTTTGAGCTATCTCCAATACTTGAAAATCTAATTATACATAAAAAAAAATTAAGCTAGCTCCACGATAAATTACATTTAAAAAAAGGTTATGTCCTCATTTTACGCAAAAGATTAATACCAGAAACAACAAATAAAAATAAATTGCGTTCCGAAAAGCCCGAAAGGTAGGATGTAACTATTTCGTATAGATGGTCTAGCTACTAATTGATTGTTAATTGCATTTCTAGATACTCGATGTAACTCAAAAAAAATAACGACCAAAAGATTAAAACGCCCTGAAAAATGAAAGATGAATGTTCGGAAAGTTAAACGTCAATCGGGTGAAGGGTTTGTCGATCACTTGTGGATAACTCATAAAAAACGTGAAATAAGAGTTGGCTGTGCAGAGTGTTCTCCATACGGTTGCAACGAATGGTTTAGTTTAGCAGAAAGGCAATAAATATTTGGCCAGTTTTGGAAATTGAACCCAAAATCAAAAGGCGAGTTTTTTGACAAAATCGTATTTAGGTTGTCAGCAGAGAGAAAACTTACTGAGACTATCAATTCTCGAAGGAAACATACCTACAACTACATCAAGGTGAGGTTACGAAGACTTTGGAAGTTTGGTTTCGTATATCCCTTTTTCAACCAAGAAAACAAATTAATTGGCTCAGTTTTAGTCTAACCCACACAAATGTGTGAGTAAAAAACCATAGTATGTAATGGCGTTGTTGATAAAAAATTTCACTTGATTTGAAGTAAACCCTACACAATTGTGGGGTATAGATATAGTGTTTTTTTCGGACGAAAATAAATTAAAAAGGAATTCACAAATGTGTAAGTTGGTTCAAAAAACATACAAAACTAAATTTTTGACATGGTACTTTTGCCCTACCCGCACAATTGTGTTGGTAAATCACTAAAGGGATATACTAATGAAACAATGGATCCTTTGTATTAAAAAATATTGAAAATACTTTGAACTTATCAAAGTATAATCACAATGCCTTAGCGAATTTTAATGATTCGCTACGCAATTCCAAACCCCTTCGGAACCATAAATTTTATTGTATTTAACGCATACATGCGATTTCTCTATGAAATTTTAGGTTATTCTGGATAATAGCCTTTTATACAAGAGAGAAACAAAGTCTTGGTAACCTCACCTTGATTAAAAATACTATCTGGCTATTATCCAGAATAACCCAAAATTTAATAAAATTTTTGTTGAACAACAAATTAAAAAATAGAAACAATAAGCAATTAGCATGTTCCTGTCAGGCATGTTCATTGCCATCCGAAAAATATGGTGGCTGAATTTGTGCTAATCCAGAATTGGCTCTCTTCCATTGAACAAAGACCGGTCTAAGTTCATTGGTTTCTAGAACAAATTTTGTTGAAAAATTTTCATTCAACGGTCTTTGTTGTTCAACGGCCACTATATTGTTCAGATGGCAATGAATATGTCTGACAGGAATATGCTATCTGCTTGTTGTTGAACAAAAATATTATTGAACAGTAGACCTCTGTAAATGTTTATTTAATATAGTATCTTTTACTAGGGGCTAGTTTGTTTTTCCTCAATTTGTGAATGAAAATTTATGAAAAACATACTTCTATGGTTAGCACAAAATTTCGTCAGTGTAGCCGCCTTTGGAAAGTTTTAAAATTAGGCTTAAACTATTTCTGTTTTTTTTTTAGAAATTGGGTTTTATTTGTTTTGTCTTTCAGGCGAAATTTAAAATTTTCTTTTCTTTTCATCGGTTTGCAAAGTTTCATTTTGAAATTCGAAAGTTTTCCTGCTGTAGTTACCCACACCTAATTTGGGAATGTATTTCGATGCATTTTGGTCGAATATTAAGGGGTGGACTGCTGTAATAAATTCAGGGGTTTCAGTTTCTTGTATAAATAAAAACGTAATTCGATACATTTTGGTTGATTATTGTGAGTGAGGACTTTTATAATAAATTCAAAGATTAAATATTTCTGGTACAGGAAGGTAATTCGATTCATTATATGTATACATATTTTGTGGTTGTGGGGTGTGGTAATAACTTCAGGGGTTTCTATTTCTTAAAATAAATGCAAGTTTGCATACATCTAATGGTAAAATATTTACATCATTTATGTAAAAATTTTGTTTCCATAACAAGTTACGGAATATTCAGTAAACCAAAAAAGTTTGTGATTTATGTAGAGATTAGTAACCTGTCTATGTAATTTTATGTATCTTATAGAATTTTGCGACATATTTTAAGAAAGTTACATCCTTCTCTAAAAAATATTCGATAATAACTATGTAGAATATTGAGCCATTCTACACGGGTTGTCAAATGAAGCAGCTTCATCTTCGTTTCTTTTCCCGTTTACCTATGATACAGGTTTCAATTGCGACTCATTTTTCAACAAAACAATTTAGTGAAGAGAGAAATGAAATAAAAAAAAATTTAAGGCCATTTTTGAGATGTAGATTTTAGATTAAATTTTATTTTCGAGAGAGCAGAATAAAACAATACAAAAAAACTTTGTGTTTAAATATAAAATAAGATTTAAATTAGCAATAAAAAAAATCTATTACGACTTAATTTGAAGCGCGATACATACTTCATTTGGCAACCCGTGTGGAATGGCTGATTGTCGGAGAAAAGTTAAGTGCCGATTAATTTTTTCGATGTAAGTGATTTAAGTATCTAATTAAGAGCGTTTTAAATTTTTATTATCCATATTATTAAATCAGAACAAATAATAAATTATGTAATATTACAAGTTTGTATGTATGTGGTGGTATGTTTACCGGACAAGTGGTGCAGTGGTTAAAGCTTCGACACTTGGAATGGGAAGTACTGGGTTTCGAATCTCACCAAAAGGCTTGGATGCAAAAGCGAATTTTCATCGGATTTCAACGGATTGATTGCCCGGGATGAAGCTTAATACTTAAGATTTTCTCATAATTTGGGAGATCACAAAGATTTTTGGCTACAATGGGTCTACCGAAAGTAGCAGCCTCAGAAATAAACTGTAAAATAATGCGAACAACAACATTTTGGTAAGGTGCGAGTCCAATTTTATTAGAATAGTAACTTGTTAGTCGTTTGTAGCCAACAAGCGCAACTTTTCTTGAATACACTTGCAACAAACATTTTTACTTCTTCAATTATACAATGTCCGTTTTGAAAACCAACCGTATGTAAATGGGAGCAACAGTTGTTACAATTATGTGTATACGGTAGTCATCGGTACAAAAATTCAGTTCAAAAGCTAGGTATCAACTTTGCAGAAGAAAATATCGCACATAACTTTACAGGTCATCACGAGAAGCAAGTGTTAAAGAAATTTATAATATGGTTAGTGAAAATGTCCAAATAAAACCGATGTTAAGACCCACGTTACAAACGTTGCAACTTGACGAGGAATACTGCCCATTATACTTGTAAAGATTAAGAGTAGCAAACTTGACAAACGCTACTAGACATCGTTCTTCACCGAAGCATGCGTATGCAGAATTTTAATATTGTACGGAAAAACGAAAAAAATGCTTGTAAAGGGTCCAGGTGAAGCTGGAGTGAAACTAATACTTTAATTAATTTTACAGTAGGAGCCAACGACAATATAACTACACTGATCACTGAGGCATTCATCATACCTAAGGTTTATTGCACATAGTGAGTTTACATTAGCTAAGGCTGATGTACTAATGCTTAATGGATTGCAGTTGGCCGACGTAACTTATATTGTGGTTTAGATATATTTTTTAAGGCAACACAACAGGACACTTTAAAGTTGCTAAGTGGCCAACAAGCCATCAGAACGGCTTTCGGTTGGATAGCAAGGTAAACAAATTTAATATAATATTAGATATCGATATTTTTCCGCATATTTTGGTAAATAAAAGAAATTGAAAATTGCAAAAACGCAAAAAGTTATTGCTAACAGCACCTAAGAAAGTACAAGATAACAAACTTATAATAAACCTGCAATCCAAGCAACCAGGTAGCATGTTTGGGACTACTTATAAGTTATGAAGGCCAGTAGTATACCTATGTAGCTTTGTGTAGTATTTAATGCTTCCACCAAGTCACCTTCAGGTCTATTGATTAACAATATTCTAATGATGGGTCCCACTATACAATATCCACTTATTCATATTCTTCTAAGATTTCGACAACTCATGTGATAGTGAGGACATAGCAAAATGTACAGACAGGTGTGGATATCGCCGGAGGTTCGAAAATATAAAAATATTTTATATCAAATCAATCGGATATTGCACCTGCCACTTTTTGAATCTCCAAGACAATTGGTACGTAACAACAGTCATTCCAGCCCAAAACCGGAAAAGTCATACTCTACAGAACAGTACTGAAATACGATCAATATTTAACAACACAACGGATAAAATCGTCAAAGATATCTGAGGATTTCCCAATTTAACAAAGTTGTTAGGCCTTCGATGGAATCCATTTGAAGACTTATTCTAGTTCACAGTTCGTCTACACATGCAACGCATATTTATATTGGACGCTATAAACGAATACACGATCAGCTTGACTGCAGATCATGGTTACCCCGATAATAATAAAGGTGAAAATTTTGCTCCAGAAGCTTTGCGTGAAAAACTTGTGTTGCAAGTTGCTATATAGCGAATTTCTCTGAAATATTATAAAGGCATCGACCGATGTGAATGATTATTTATGCGAGTCCTAATTCCTCCAGGCAAGTAAAATTCGTGGCAAACAGACTTATTAAAATATAAACGAGAGCTCTGATGGCATATTACTTTGAAGGATTAGAGGTACAAATACTATCGAACTAGCAAAGAGCATGCAGTGGCGTGGGCTTGAATGGTTAATCGGTGCTGAACAAGCGAAATCTATACAATAAAAGAGTACACGAGCACAATTTATGACAACTGCAGAACTTCGGCCCGTAAAAATCGATATTTTTGTAGTAAAATCGAAAGAATTTCTTACAAATTTCTTACAATAGCTGTACATCCTATCATCTACCAATGAACCATCATGTAGTGAAGTACTTAGTGAGAGACAAGCATGTACTGTAAAATCTTGTCGGAATAAGTCCTTTCACTAGAATATAGTTTGTCGCAAACAAAACTCCAAAACACAAGCACAATTAATGGGGAATCTATAGAAGGAAACAGTGCCATACTTGCATCTATTTTACAAGGTGAGTTTAAGATTATAGTGCACTATTAAAGGTTAAACTAACACAACGGAGAGGTCAGGTAACCATGAACGTGTACATACACATATTTATATGCCTGAGCACGAAAGCGCGGACCATTCACCAGATTTACACCACGAAGATGTAATTGTCAACTGTATAGTAACAATGGAACCAATTTCTAAATTATCTCCACAAATTAAATTGGAAATTTATTTCACTGAGATCACCACATATATAGGGAGGCGGCCGTTAAACAAGCAAAAATACATTTAGGGCGAGTGGTTGTGGAATTAATACTTACCCTCGAAGAATTCTTCACGCTGGTGGAAAGAACGCAAGCCTTTTTGAATTCAGATCCGATAGCTGTAACTGAAGAATTATCTTTACCGATATGGTGGATGAAGATTTGCAGGATCGATATATATTTCACCATTGGCCAAATGTCAGTTTTTCTTGTACTTAACGTTTCACAAATGGCAATCTCAAATTATATGAGAGAGAGCAATTGTTTTTGCATATTAGTAGCCGTGTTTTAATATTGGAGCACTATCCGGCGCTAAATGACAATTTTCTACTGAAACTGCAGCTATTATTCACTGGTGTCGCTGTACTATAAAAATTAAAACTAAATTCATCAATAAAACAAACATTTATCACCTGAAATATACTAATTTACATTTATTTTGACATGACGTTATAAACAAGAATTCATCTTGCTGCGTTTTAATTTTTTATTGTAAGATTAAGTTTCTAATGGTTTCAGGGGTTTACAAAATAAAAGTCTTTTCAAATTTCCCATTGAAATGGATAGCGCTTCCAACAGCGGCTCCCAATAAATCGGTAGAGCAAGATATTTTTTTATCGATTTTTAACTAAAAAGTTAGATCACTAAGGGAAGAACTGGTGAATCTAGATTATATTAAACCAACGTTGTGCTTCGATATAGGTTTCCGGATCATCTGTCCTTCTAGGGAATCCTGGAGGAATGGATCAATACGGGAAAACGAGGCACTGACATTTTTCACGGACGGCTCTAAGCTAGACGGCAAAGTAGGAGCTGGAGTCTTCTGTGAGAAGTTCAATGTTAATATTTCTGTTCGTCTCCCTGACTACTGCAGCGTGTACCAGGCTGAAGTGGTGGCGATAGGGGAAGTCGTGACATGGTTGAAGCATAACGTGGTATCTGTTAGGGATATCGCGATTTATGTGGACAGTCAAGCGGCACTCAGGTCACTAGAGGCGGTTTCTCTGAAGTCACGGGTGGCGCTGGATTGCCGATCATCTCTTAATGAGATGAGCGAGTATTTCAGTATCCAGATGATCTGGGTCCCTGGTCACTCGGACGTCACGGGAAACTGCAGGGCAGACGAACTAGCTAGGTACGGTACGACTCTCCAGATGCAACCGGAAAGGGCATGTCTGGGGAGGCCTATAGCAGCGCTCAAATTGACGCTCAGTAAAAAGGCAATCGCCTTAACAGATGAGAGGTGGACCAACACTCTCACGTGCAGGGTAGCAAAACAGGTTTGGCCAAAACTGGACCTGCGGCGCACCAAGACACTTGTATCCCTGGGAAAACGAGATTTAGGATTGGTCGTAGGGATACTAACAGGACACTGCCTTTTTGGGGAACATGCGAGAAGGCTGGGTCTAGAGACGAATGACTTTTGTAGAAGTTGTATGGACGAAGAGGAGGAAGAGACGCTAGTTCACTTCCTATGCTCATGTCCGGCACTATCATACAAAAGACGTAAGTACTTGGGTGTGTACAACATGGACAGCCTTTCTGAACTCACGGACTGTAGGGTGCGAGATATTTTACGCTACATCAGTAGCTCTGGTTGGTTTCAGCGGGAGTAAGGGGAGATTGGATCCTGTGGTATCACAATGGGCCATTATTGGCCTAAGTGTGCGATAGCAGCCACTCTAACCTAACCTAACCTAACCTAACTAAAAAGTTGAATGAAAAATGTTAGTTTAGAGTTAAATAAATTAATTATATGCAATAATAGCGCGCTAAATATAAGTTTTGACATAGAAAATTGGCTGCTAATAAAAAAACACAGCAAGTAAGTTAGTATGTTCAACTAGAGATTCAGAGATGGCACTACTGTAAAATTTTTGTAGAAATTGGAATTAAGTTAAAATACTAAATTAAGATGTCGACACGTGATCCAACGAATCTTGGTAGAAAACATATATTTTAGGGGTACTATTTGGATAATTCTATGGTATTAGGCGTCTGAAATTGTTGAACTCAAGGAGTTGTGCTAGAAAAAGCCTAGCAGCAGTTATTATAGATATAAAAAACGATTTAATTTAGCTCAAAATATATATTACGTGATTTTAATCCTCAAATCTGATTAAGAACCTCATGAAACATAATTATACCCCTTTGAATAATCACCTTCCAATTAGATTTCAACAAAAAATACAAGTAATGTTAGCCGCACACAACAAGACATTCACATTAAATACGTATGTGTTCAATTTATGTATACAATCAATCTGCCATTTGAATTAAAATCAATTTAATCAAATCTAAGCTTGTTATAGAGGCTCATAATATTCTTATTTTATCTACACACACAATCTTTGATTTTTGTTGGTTCTGCTGCTGCCACTTTATTTATTTTTTTTTTTTAATCAAAAATTCATTATCATAAAATTTATTGGAAACCATTTTCAATTCCATTCTAATCATTTGATAAGAAATAAAAAAAAAATCACAAAATACAACACAAATAAAAGAGAGCTAGAAATGGAAAATCGTCTTAAAGATTTTGACCTATATCACATCTATACCTATACACATCCTTACAAAAGTATTTTGTTAAACTGCTCGCTACTGGTATCATACCACTATACCACCCATCGCCTGGCCCTGTGCGCTTTTGGTGTGCTCGCCTCTAAATTATTGATGAGGTCAATCAAATACGATAATAATAACCGAAAAAATAACAATAATACCACCACGCTCACACACACACACACACACGCATACATATATATATTTATACATAATACGAAAAATAATAATAACAAGTGGGAAAATGAATTTTTCTCTAGAAAATCAAGCAAAAAACGCTCGGAAGATAAATAATCAAAATGAATTGGAAACGAATAAATTTTATTTTATTTTCCACTTCGGTTGTCGTTTTTGCTATGCAGTGTTGTTGGTTGTTTTTTTTTTTTTTTTTTTTTTGAAAAGAGATGAAAATTGATTAGAAAACAATAAGACGAATTAGAATTATAAATTTTCTTGTGTATTGTTTATTTTCTATTATCATCAGAAAATTTCCCTTCTAAGATTTTTACGGTGTATGGGTGTATGTGCTATTATTCGATTGAATGCGGGAAGGAATTTTATTTAATTTTTAATTTTCACATGAATTTTTAATATTTACCGAGTTAAAATAATAATAGTACCTAATAAAATAAAAAGAAAAACGGGAAAGACGCTAAAAACACTTATTTTTATGTTTGGGGAGTGAAGTTAACTGAAAGTAGTCAATTAGTTATTTAGGAAAATTATTTTGAATAATAGTGGTTTTTGTTGTTGTTATATTGCTGTTCTATATGCTATGCGGTATTCAAAATAGGAGTGGGACATGATGTAAAGTACCATGGCAATTTCCTTTAGGAAATTTTCCTTGATATTTATGGTTGATTACTAATCGTAAGTGGGGTGGGGCAGTTTTGTTAGATATGACTGCAGATGTTTTCCGTCATAATCTTGGATAATGTAAAACACGATTTAGGGATTTGTGTTTTACTTTTAAGATAATGGTATAAACTGTATTTATAGTTATTATTTAAATTTACGTATAAATATAGTAACTGATCAGGTGGGAATAACGATCATAATGTCTAAAACTACCACGAGTCATTGACTTCACTGTTCTAAAGTGTGTTTTTATGAACGAAAATAATTCAGAAACAAATTCGGTAATTTCGTTAAATTGCATATTGACTTAAGTGTAATAAAATTCTAAGACTGTGTCCGAATTGTGTGATAAACATTTTTTAGAACTAAATTTGTGAAAATACCGAACGCACCCGAATTATCACAGTCGTTAGGTATAATAATTTTTGACAGTTACGTGGTAATTTAATCGGAGAAAAATTGTCGTTAGCACTTTTCAACAGATTATTATGATTAGAAACTGATTAAAATGAATGTTCTGGACTCAAGGATGTAATACTAAACAGCAATATTGTATTTTGCTTTATAAAATTAATTTAATACAAAGTTAAAATAAAATAAATAAAATCGTTTCTTCACGGAAAAAAATATAGTATTTATTTCAATAAAATATCGGAGCCCACGCCTTTGTGGCCTTTTATCGGAGAGCGTACTATATAATACTCATAAGTTTATTCTATGAAGTATAATAATATTTATTACAAACTTAGTACTGGTTATCATAAAAATAGTAGAATATTTTTAATAAATGGTAATATTTACCAGCACACGAGGTAGAGCATCCTATTCATTTTAGAAACTTTGTTATTCCTGATAGTAATTTTAGCTATACTAATGTTAACTGTTTCAATATAATATTGTTGCGTTTGTAATTTGAATTGTCTTGAGTTATATGAGATAGCACTACATTTAATGATTATGGTAAAGTCTGCTGAGTTATTTAGCTATATGTATAATTCAGCATGGTACATTTTCCACGACATATAGTGATATTTTTTTTATAATTGTGCTAGCGGTCACTGCTTCATATAGCACTATGTATATTTAAGCATGGTATACTTTCCATAACATCTAGGACTGTTTTTCACAATTATGGTAGCGTCTACTATGTTGTACAGCTATACTCCTTATTTAGTATAGTATGATTTCCAAGATTATTTTACTAATCTGTTATTTGAAATAGTAAATTTTGCTATGACAGTTAAATAAAATTCAATTTTGATTTGTTAATTAGTTACTGACATTTTATTTTATTTTAGTTGAATATACAATTATTAAAACATATAATTTTTATAATATTATACATTATTTTAAGTTTAAAATATTAAACATGACGCATTATGTAATTTTACAAAGTTTGATCTCTCGTTTAACTCTATTAACGTATTAATGTTAGACTTAAATCTAAAACTTAAAAAGCTAAATTCGCTTATTCTGAATTCATGTTTAGAGTTACATTACAACAAAAGAATATTTATAAAAAACAAAACATTTTATTTACTACCTAAATTAATTGCCATATTTTTATTTCTTAAAAATCCTTTTATTTAAAAAAATGTCGGTTCATCTTTATTATTATCATTTAAATTAATTACCATAATTTTTGGTGCCTTTACGATACGATAACGATAGATTCAAAATATTTAAATGAGCCCATTTCAATATATTTTCCAAATTCACACTGATTTAAATTTTCAATTGTTTTTTAAATATAAGGAAAGCCGTGGTGGACTACTTAAAAAAGAAATATATGCAAAATGGTTTTGCATATATTTATTCTTGAAGTAGTACTCTTAGCGATATTTTTTAAATCTTATGTTTACCTTCAAATCGCATACCTACACCGAAACTGTTTCAAAAGACCCATTTTTCCAAACAGTCAGCAGTTTTGATATCCGAATCATTTTGAAGTACAATTTCTAAAATTTGTCTTAACCCTTTATAGCACGGTATTGCACATCTGCAATAATCACTTTGTCAACAAATTATTATATAAATATATTATTTCACTATTGAAAATTGGTATATTTCCTCTTTGTGATGTTTTCTTAAACTAGCTATCTATTGTTTGGAATTTACACTAAAATATAAAATAAGCGGGAACGTAAAAACGAAATGTCAATAGTTACATGAGTTTGTAGTGCAAAGTTGTCCTGCTATTTTGATAATTTTCCAAAGAAATAAATTCGAAAAAAATGTAAGTGATATTGATAAATGTATTTAATACCTAGAATTTAAGATTTGTTGAATGAAATATACATTATAATTAATAATAGTGCTCTAAATATTCGTTTGTTTTGGTATATGCATATATGCAATACTGATTGTTTAGTTTTAAAAAACTGGATATTGCATATATTCAATATATTGCATATATGCAATATCGAGCCATTAGCGTAAAAATTAGGACAATGAAGTATATAATTCGTTTTTCATTTGATTTTATAAAATATGCCGCGAAAATATTTAACGGAGGAAGAAATATTGAAAATTGTGGAAGATTGGACAGATAGCGAAGATGGCATGGATGACGATGAAAATGAAAACACAGAAGTTAATATTGAAGTTCAAAAAGTTCGTGATAATTTACGAGAAACTGATGAAATGGAATCAACCACTTCTGTTGCAAATGTTTTATCTAACGAATTGGAATTTATAAATGATGGTGTCATTGATATAGAAAGTCTCCCTATAGATTTTGTGGATGAACTACCACCAGTGAATTCTTCTCGGTTGCCAAACCACGCAAAATTAAATTTACTTTGGAAGAAAAAAACATTTAATTTGCCTGAAGAGGAAGTTACATTCCAAGGCTCTGAAGATCTTCCTTTGGAAATTAAAAATCTGACCAGCCCGTGTAGTTTTTTTGAATATTTTTTTACGAAGGACCTAATGAAAAGGATTGTCCATGAATCAAACTTATACGCCATACAAAAAAATCCTAACTCGACGGAAATTTTAAATGAGATCACATTAAAAAGATTCATTGGAATTTGTATTATTACCTCCGTAGTTCAAATTGCCAACAGCCGTCATTATTGGTCACCAAAAATTGGAAATGACTTGATTCAAAATGCTATGTCTATCAATAATTTTAAAAAAATTAAGCAATACATCCACTTTAATGATAACGAGAAAGCACTACCAAAAACACATTCGAATTTCGATAGAATTTTTAAGATAAGACCGCTAATTGATATGCTTCAATCATCGTTCAGGAAAGTCCCAATAGAAAAAAAATTGTCGGTAGACGAACAGCTATGCGCTACCAAAACAAGACACTACATGAAGCAATATATCCCTTCAAAACCGCACAAATGGGGATTTAAGCTATTTATTCTATCGGGTATATCAGGATTTTGCCATAACTTCGAATTGTATACGGGTCAAGAAAATAACGACCAAAATAGATTAGAATCGGAGCCAAATTTGGGCGCATGTGCGAACGTTGTTATCCGATTATTAAGATATGTTCCGAACAAACAGAATTATACAGTTGTGTTTGACAATTATTTTTCAACAATACCTCTTATTAGAGAGTTATCTAACCGAGGATTTCTTTGTTTGGGAACAGTCCGTAAAAATCGTTTGCCCAACTGTAAGTTGCCAAGCGATAAAGAAATGAATAAGGCAGCGCGCGGGACATCCATTGAGTATGTGACTACAGTGGATACCAGAGATATAGTAGTGGTTTCATATAAGGACACGAAGAACGTGAATTTAATTTCAAATTTTATCGGTCAGAATCCTATTCATATAGTCGATAGATTTGACAAGAAACAGGGTATGATCAATACAACATGTCCAAACATTGTTAAAGTATACAACAGTTTAATGGGTGGCGTTGACTGTTTGGATAGCAATATCGGCCGCTACAAAATAAGATTACGATCTAGAAAATGGTACCACCGAATATTTTTCCACTTGATAGATTTAGCAGTTGTGATTGCATGGCTGTTATATAGACGTAACGAGTCTAATAATCCGTCCAACAGCAAACAATTGTCTCTCTCCGAATTTAGAATGGATATTGGTGAGGCTTTATGTAAGTCTGGAATGCCAAAAAGAACCAGTGGTCGACCCTCTACGGAACTAAATCTTCAGATAGACATAAAACGAAAAAAACCTAATGCAACTCCGTTGCCTGTTAAAGAAGTACGCACGGATTCCTTCAATCATTGGCCCGAATGGATGTCAAAACGTCTACAATGCAAAATTCCAAGTTGTAGTGGCTATACATACGTAAAGTGCATCAAATGTGGCCTAGCTCTGTGCCTAAATAAAGATCGCAACTGCTTTGTTGCATTTCATAAATAATAATGTTAAGAATTAATTGAATTTAATATGTGCCACTCTTCATCATTTACGGAAATAAATCCTCCTATTAAATGTTAAAACTAAAAATTTTGATTTTACTTTGATTTTTACTTTGTAAGCTTCATCTTATTTAAATGAACTCTACCTTATTTTTCAATATGCTAAACATTTGTCTGTTGTATTGACCAAAAACGATAATGACGATAATATTAGAAACGATATTATTTTTTACTCCTTTAATATTTTCGGTATTATGCAATCCTTTATCAATACAGGGAACAGCAATAGGAACTGACATATACATTTCATTATCTCGGAATGAGTAATTGTATGTTGTTTAAAATATTTGAAACTATTGAAAATTCTTTCGTTTTTTCAAATATTACAAATAAATAGTTTTTTAAATTTTTGTTAATGCTTAACTGAGCTAAATAATAGTTATTAGTATTAAAAATAAAATTACAATTTGAGTAATAAGACTTCATTTTCATCTCTCTGCTGATAAAATACTGGCAATATCCGGATCGTCGATCGAATTTATTCCTTATCCTTCACATTCCTTATCCAGTATACCATCTAATGAGAATATAAAAAAATTAAATTAAACGGTTTAGATTCACAGAGTAAAACAGAATTTTGCCAAAACAAAAATTATGATTTCTATGTATCATAGCACTTAATACTACACAAATGGGACAAGTCGTAATGTACATGATTAATTTTACAATAATAAATGGGAATTTGTATTGAAACTTCAATAAGCATTCCTATATATTGTTCTAACCCTTGCTATGAGTATGACACGCGCTCCGATTTGCATAGTGTTAAGTGCTATCGTAATATTGGAAACTCTCCTCCTCAATTAAAATATAATTTAACCACCATTTTGCTGGATACACATTGTATACATAGAGAAATCATATTTTGGATATAATAAATCAATTTCTTTATTTGGGATAAGCTTAGAAATTTACTAATTTTTTTAATAAAATAAAATGTTTCTTCAGTGCACGTATAATATTTTCTTGAAAATGAAAAAATCTGTCGAACGGTCAATTTTTAATTAATAAAATAAAACAAGATTGACAAAAGATTAAGCTTATTCCAAATTAACACACTGAATTAAAAAATAAAAATTATTGAAACATACAAATTATTACCTTTATTATAAATAACTTGATATCACACAAATAATACAAAACACCGATATACATATTTAATTTTTTGTATACACTTTTTTATACTTTTAACGACACTTATTTTGACGACCGCACATGGCAATATTTAAAATGTTACTACTTAGTGCTTAGGGAAGAGAGCAAAGAATATGAAATGAAGAAAACCAAATGAAAAGTGATGCATTCCTATTTATTGTTGTAACCCTAACTATGTGTATGATATGCTCTCTTATTTGCAAAGTATTAAGTGCTAGGCTATTGTTCCTTTTGAAATATATTTTAACACTCTTCTTTAGCTAAATACTCTTTTTATAAGATAGTACATAATTTTTATAAGCTAACATTTTTATCAATTTTGATTAATTTGATTAATAAAAACCCTACATTTCGACGGTGTGCTTATACTATACCACAATAAAAAATGCTTTACTTAACTAAGTACTACGGAATTTTGCTAAAACAAAGAGGAAGCATTCCTATACACATACGATTATTTATAATTAACATTACTATACATTATAAATAATTTGCTTATATATAGGAACGATTCCTATATAGCACTGGCTAATATGCAAATCGGAGAGCGAACCATGTACATAGTATGTTTGACAACAATGTATGGGAACCCATATCATAACAGGTTTCCCATACATATATAGGAAAAAAATCAGTGTTTTTTTTCTCCGTGTTATTTGTAGAGTTATCTTAAATTTATAAATCAAAATAATCATAATTTTTAAATGGAAATTAAATTAAATAGCCGGAATTTTAATCAAAAAAATTATCACACAATTCGGGCAGCAAAACGACAAAAATTTCACAAAAAAAAAAATTTTCACGTTAGTGTCAAATATTTTTGCTAGAAAATATTTATCACTCAATTCGGACACAGTCTAAGATAATAGATTTATTAGAATTTTTGATCAAGCCATAAAAAATATTCTCAGAGATGACCAGGTCCCATCGAACTTCCGTGTTACACATAACGTAAACCGGATTTGTAAACGTTTTGTTAGTAATGATTATGTTTGTTCCGGTTATAGATACCTAAGGATAGCTATAATAATAACATAAGGGCAACATACCGTCGCCTCAGGATTAGAGTACGCTAAGCGAAAAAATCGCTTTTCAACTACAAACATTTTTGGCATTATTTTTATCATAGCTATATAGTTTTAATTACGGACAGATACACAATGAAAATTAAATTTTCCAAAAATGACACTGAAAATTAGTATTACACGGAATTGCCTATACAATTTTATTATATTGTTAGATTTTAATTAAAACAATGTTATTATTAGGAACAGATTTATGGTCTAATGTTTGGTCTAATTATGCTAATTATAAAACAAAAGAAAATTTAATTCACTCTACGATAATTCATTTGGTCTTAAAATCCACTGTTGTCAGCCATTCATCGTTAATTGTGTTGTTCTATTTGAAAAGCGGAATTATAGAAAAATTGATCTTGTTTCGGCATGAATTTTAGGGGGCTAATCAATAATCCTTTCCTTTTTCATCAGATATTCTAAAACTTTCTTTTAAGCAAAGTTCAATTTCAATATTTTTGTGCGATGCTCCCTCCACATGTAGTTTAACTTCAAATGCGCTTCATACTTCGTATTTTAAATATAGAATTTTGGTGTACGGTATGTTGCTAAAATTAAATTTTTGGGCCACATGACTGTCATTCCAGAAATCGGTGTTTTTCATTTGCAAAACTTTGAAAGTTACTTCTGGAAATTTTTACATTCGAAAGAAGAAGAATCAATCCAATAGGACTATAAATTTTCATATTTTTTAAGTATCGTTCCAAAGTGCTATGAACCGTATTGCAACTTTTTGAAAAAAAAAAGAGAGTGGCCTATGGTTCGGAGTATTTTTGCTCTATAATCTTTACCGTAGGGTTGTCCTTCAGAAATTTTATAAGCCACAATGACAATATAGAATTACGGTTCTGAGGCACACAAGAATCTGTCCAAATGATAATTTTTTCTGTTTCTGGAAAATTCGCTTAAACGAACTCGGCAATTCGTTTTCACCTCTTCCTTGAGTGGTCTCATTCCATATGCTACAATAGGTAGTCCTGTAATTCTTACAGAAGCCCGCAAAATTGAAGAACAATAGTTTTCTTTTGTAATAAAACAATTAATGTTTGATTTTGGAAATTTTTTTTTTTTAACAACTTTATTGATATGGCTACTACAATCTTAAACATTATTAATTCATTAGTAAGGTTGACATTAGTACTTATGAGATAAGCATAAACTTGTGTGGGTCTACTGGACCAATGTCCAGTCTCTTTTCATGTTTAATGATACATTCGCGGATAGCGTTGTCAATCAATTGTATTTCTAAATCATTGTGGATTTGCTTGTTAGTCACAAATCGGTAGGCATTGGCGACCATTCGAAGAAATTTATTTTGGCTTCGTTGTATAATGTCTCTATTGGATTTATGTGTACAACCCCATAGTTGCGCACCATACATCCATATTGGTTTGAAGATAGTCTGGTATACCAGTCTTTTGCAATACCGGTTCATTTTGGAATGATGTCCAATTAACCAGTCCATTTGACATTGTTTCAATCGTATCTGCTCAGTTTTTTGTCTCACGTGATGTTTCCAGTTGAGCCTTGAATCTAAATGCAGACCAAGGTATTTTGGCGATTCAGCATGCGGCATTTGCACCCCTTTGAAGTTTATATGAAGAGTGTTATTTTTATATCGGAGCGTAAACGTCACATAGGTTGATTTAAGCTCATTCAGTGCGATTTTCCAGTCAATTTTCCATTTAGTAACGTTGTCCATTGCTCGTTGAAGATTTTCCACTGCTCTTGGTTGGGATTCGTTTACTGAAATAATTACAGTGTCGTCAGCGAACGTGCCGATGAATGTTTTATTCATTTTAAGTATGTCCACAGTATAAAGAAGGTATTGATACTAATACTGATACCCAATACTTCCCTGCGGAACTCCCGCAATCGCTGGATAAAAGTCAGAACAAGTTTTTTCATAAATGACTCTGAATTGGCGATCAGAGAGGTATGATTCAAGCAGCTGGCAATAGTTTTATGGTAGCATTTTGCTCATCTTGAATGGCAACCCCTCATGCCAAACCCTATCGAATGCCTGGGATACATCCAGAAATACGGCGGGGCAATATTTCTTTTCTCGGTCGGAAGCAGTGAGATTGGTCTGTATGATGGTTTCTTCATCTGGTTTACCTGGTTTCTTTAGCATAATCATTTGAGCCATTTTGAAGCATTTGGGTTCATACTTCATACAGGCATTAAATAAGTATGTGATCAAGATAATTGCTTTGCGTGGAAGTTCCTCCTTGGAAGCTTTTTTATGATTAAGATTTTTGTCGATTTCTTCAGCAATTTCCATTGGCGTGACCCTTTCAAAGTCCTGATTTGGTTGATAAACAGGTGTTACATCAATGTTGGATTGAATGTCATGGGGTTGAAACACTGTTGCTAGGTGTTGAGGAAAGAGTTCCGCTTTTTCTTTGTCTTGTCGAACCCAACTGCCTTGAGCATTCCTTAAAGGTGGTACTCGAACTGCAGGTCGTTTAAATCTTCTGGTTGCTTTCCATAACGAGTAGTCCTTATCCATTTCTGGACCTAGCCCGCTTAAGTAGTTATGGAGGCAATTCTGTTTGAAATTTTTGATTAGCCTATTGACTTTGTTACGTATTCGATTAAAAGTTGTCTTATCAGAGGGATTTCTGGTGAGATGCCATATTCTCCTCGCCCTTCTTCTTACCTTGATTTGTTCCCTGATTTCAGCTGGGTATTTGACTTCAATCTCCGCTCTTTCCTTTAATTCAGGAGTAGCTAGTCTGGCAGCCATTCGAGTGTATTCAATAAATTGTTTGTTTGTTGTTCCAATTCTTCATTGCTTTTAATACTACTAACTTTTAATTCAACTAGATCTTCCAATTTTTCTCTGAAGATGTCCCAATCCGTGAATCAATTAGTAAGGTTTTGTTTTTTCTGTTTCTTTATTACTATAGCGCTTACTGACAACAGTGCCGGAATGTGGTCAGATGTTAGGTGGTTGAAGAAAGCCCGTAGATCTGTATATCGATTTTGTCTCGTGAGTTACTCATTTAAAATGAGTGAAGCAAAAAAACTCGAATACGTTCACAGTGTATAATACACAATTATGTCTTTGTATTTGTATTTTTCTTTTGTTCGTATTTGTGCCATTTGTATGATGAACAGTACCAAAATAACGCGATCCAGGCGAATCGGTTTAATTGTTATGGTGCTTATTTCTTATTTGAATCTCGAACAGACTGCATTCGATATGGTCGATGTGAGCACACGTACACAATTTGCTCTTAAAATTAAATTTTAATATATCCACATGGTTAAATAATCTATCTATATATTTTGTGATTTAATTTTAATAAATTTGTTATTTAGTTTTCAATTAAATTATCTATTGTTCTAATAACTGTGAGACAGCTAAAATTCATAAAATCATAAAATCAATCAATATCTGTGATACAAGAAAAATATAACTGTGATTTTATTAAATATTTTTTTTTTGTTTATTTAAATAATAATGTCTGTGTGCTGTGAATGTAGTGCCAAAGTATCTGACAACTTTTTTAATTGTGCCGGTGAATGTAATAAACTTATTCATTTTGGATGTGCAGGGATTAAAAAACATATGTTTGATGCCATTTCGATAATTCCTAATTTTTCATGGCGATGTGGTGTATGTATCGATGTTTATAAAATTCTCAAGGAAACGAACGATCATATGAGTAATTCTATCAATGATATATCAGCGTCATTGTCATTGCTAAATAAAACATCAGCCGCTATTAATAACAACGTGGAAAGTTTGTTAAAACCAACACCATCTCAACAGTCGTCGTCTGTAAAATTAAAAAAAAAACAACAACACAAACTGATATGGAATCTGCTACACCAATACTTACAAGATCAAAGAGTAGTATGAATAATGGTACAACAACGGCTTCAACTGCTAAATCGTTAGACAATAATATGCATTCGCCTAAAAAAATTTTTATTGGTAGTGGTGACTTGAACTCTACTTTGCGTACCGTTGAACCGCTACGATGGATTTTTATTTCTCGATTATGCAAGGACGTTACTGATGACGATCTCATGATGTATATCAAAAACAAATTTGAAGTCGAGAAACCTGTATTATATTGCTTTCGACGTAATGATGATCGCAATTTTGTATCTTTTAAAATCGGTATTCCTGTAAGCAAATTTAACCAAATGCTGGATTCATCGGCGTGGCCTGTCTTAATTAAAGAATTTTTAAATTCACGTCGGAAATCAATGAATAATAATTTTTTAGTCCCACGCTCAGCTCTAACGACGTTGTAACAACAATATCTACTGCAACCTCAACCGATTTCATACCTTTTTCAAATCCGATGCCGCTGTCTGCACGTATCGCTCAACTGACACTGCCACTCTCCGATGAACCAACACATTGTCTATTTATTATCACAATGCTAGCGGAATTCGATCAAAATCGCGTGAAAGGTACCTATCGGTGTTGGAAAATGAATATGATGTCACTTGCATCACGGAAACATGGCTGACAAGCTCGCACAATTCTGCAGAGTACTTCCTCCAGACTACTATGTTTTCAGACGCGATCGTTATACGGATCTTGAATCGACAGCGAGAGGTGGCGGAGTTCTGCTAGCTGTCTCGAAAGATATACGTGCGGATATTATTGACCTTGGGAGTAACGAGTTGGAGATTTTGGCTGTTAAACTTGCTTTCAACGGAAAGCTGGTGTTGATAGTTGCTGTTTACATACCATACGGATCCTCCGTTAATATATATGGTGAGCTGTCTTTATTTTTCTCAAACCAACTAGCAGTTGCAGCTCCTGATTTTGATTCGGTGATGATTTTAGGAGATCTTAACTTACCGAAAGTAAAATGGCTTACTGTTGATGATGAACTTCTGCCATTCAATGGTTTTCTAACTTCAGATCTGGTGATGGACTCAATCTGTTCACTCGGGCTAAGACAGATTAATAACATCGTGAACCAGTGTAACAATATCCTCGATCTGGTGTTCATTCCAGTAGAAGTGCACGGCACAATCATTGCTTGTGATGATCTCGGCGGTTCTTCAAGTATATTTCACATACCACTACATATCCAATTAATATTTGAAAATTGTGTTAATGTTAATGTAAATTTTAATTCTAGTGAGTCTTTCAACTTTCAAAAGGGAAATTATAATGCTTTAAATGAGTTTCTGGACAATATTAATTGGGATCAATATATAACGGGTAACTTAGACGCTTATATTAATCAGTTTTATAAAATAATGAACTTGGCAATTGAACAATTTATTCCCCGTTCACCTGTAGTTTCGTCGATGCGCGAGCCATGGTTTAATAGTCGCCTCTCGGGATTAAAAAATCGGAAATCTAAAGCTCATAAAAAATATAAATTAAACCCATCCATCGTAAACTATGAAATATTTAGCGCTCTCAGATCTCAATTTAAAATTTTAAATCGTTTCTTGTATAATTTATATATTGTCGAGATTGAATCGAATATTAGAAACAACCCTAATTGTTTCTAGAGTTATGTTGATTCGAAACGGAATTGTAGAGGTATACCCTCGCAAACCAAGGACGAACTTGTTTTTAGTAATAATCCAAACATTTTATTTCAGTTTACTACAGATGACGTTCTGCACGCTCTGTTGAATGTAAATGTGAATATGAGTTGTGGCCCGGACAAAATTCACCCGCTTGTGTTGAAAAAGTGTGCTTCGGTCTTGGCTCGGCCGCTGACGGACATCTTCAATTTGAGTTTGAAGAGTGGAGTTTTTCCTTCAATTTGGAAATCCAGTTTCATTAAACCAATTTTCAAGAGTGGACGGAGAACGGATATCAAAAATTACCGCGGTATTTCTATTTTATCCGCTATTCCTAAATTATTTGAATCGATGGTCAAGGACTGCATCTTTTTCTTAACTAAAAATTCCATCTCAGCAAACCAGCATGGGTTTTACTCCGGACGGTCAACTGTCACAAATCTTGCTTTGTTTACAAATTTTTTGACGTTAGCATTAGAAGGTGGTGATAGTGTTGAGGTAGTGTTTACTGATTTTAGCAAAGCTTTCGATAAAATTGATCATATTTTATTGGTAAAGAAACTGGAACAGCTCAACAATTGTGATGCTCTTCCTTTAAAGTGGATCTTTTCATATTTGACGAACAGAACTCAAAAAGTTTGTTTAAATAATATTTTATCTAGAGACATAAATGTTTTGTCTGGCGTCCCACAAGGTAGCCACATTGGATCTCTATTATTTATTGCATTCATAGATGATGTGAAGCGGTGCTTCAAACATTGTAAGTTTCTGATTTACGCTGATGATGTAAAAATCTTTTGTAAGATTAGAAATGATCGCGATCTGCTAAATCTACAACAGGAATTAAACGTTTTCTGCGACTGGTGTAGCTTGAGTAAGTTTTGCCTGAACGTTTCTAAATGTAAAGTTATGAATTTTTCTAGAAGACGTTATGGACGTTATGGAAATGATAATAGTTTATTCTTAAACGGCGTTATGATAGTGCGAGTTCATTCTTTTCTAGATTTAGGAGTTTTGTTTTCACGAGATTTATCGTTTAAGGACCATATTGACAGATGTATTAATAAGGCTAATTCAATGTTAGGGTTTTTAATCCGTTTCTCCAAAGATTTTCAGGATCCATATACTCTAAAAGTCCTCTTCGCTTCATTTGTTCGATCGCACTTTGAGTATGCGTCAATTGTCTGGAATCCGTACTATAACAATTCCTCTAACCGGATAGAATCAATTCAGAAGCGATTTATGTTGTTTGCCTTAAGGCGACTTCCTCGAGAGGTAACCGCTCCTAGGTTTGTGCTTCCGCCGTATCTAGGCCGTTGTTTGTTACTGAATATTGAACCATTGTTCGTCCGAAGACAAATTTCTTGCGCAATGTTTGTGCGCGACGTTATAATGGGCCGAATTGATTGTTCACCTACTGTTGATCTACTGTCATTGTTTTCAATACGTGCCCCAGGGAGATTACTCAGACACCGAGGCTTAGTGATTGATCTGCACTTCCATGGGTCTAATTTTGGTATGTCGGGCCCGGTTTGTAATTCTAGCCGTGTATTTAATATTGCATCTACCGTGTTCGAATTTAATTTGTCCAGAGATGAATTTAAAAGAGTTTTAAAATTTATTTTTACTCAAATTTGATTAATATTAATAAACCTATTTTTTAAATACCAGATGTAAATTAATACTGTTGGTTAAATAAATAAATAAATAAATAAATTTCCTTTTCTCAGTACGTATTACGTCTGCTCTCGAGCTGTGGAGTGTCATTATTTAACACGCTTATATATTTTATATTTAATATTTTCTATTATCATAAATTAATTTTATATCTATTAGTAAAATTTTATAAGTAAATTTATTTTAAATTTCATAAATTTTCAAAATAAAATGTTAATAATAAAAAAATCGAAAATACATAAAAAACACAAAAATATGGCGTTTACAATGATTAACTCTTTGAGTGCCAAAAAGCGCAATTGTGCTCCTCAATATACTAGCCGAAATTATGTGGGCACTGAAAGAGTTACTATGAATAAACAAAAAAAGAATGACGTGTGACTTTCATATACAGTAAAACAATCTTACGCATGAAACTAACACAAACCCATATGCTACTACTATATTTCTCCGGTTACACTCATTTCGTTTCACACATTTTGAGACAAAATCGATATTTTTCCTGCATCCGTTGGCCAATACGCTGGCCCCCCCTGGGGACAGATATTCGAATTTGTTTTCATGAATGGCATTGAACAAGGTGTTTTCTTTCCCAGGATAAATAAGCCTGGAACTCCAAGCTGTATGTTTTATATTGTAGTCCCCTCCAATAATAAATCTTGGACCGAGCTTTTGAAGACGTTATTAAATTTTAACTTGTAACGACTAGAAACGAGCACTCGGTATTGGGATAATTATTTTTTCAACCGGTCGATCATGTCAAGTTATGCACTTAATTATGGTTCATATTTTGACCATAATTCGGTGTAATTTTAACAACAAAAACAAAAAAAAAACGAGGGATATAAAAAAAGCTCTCGACATGCACGAAGACACTAAAATTTGGTACGCGGGCACATGGAAATGAAAAAAAAAGAATAGAAAAAAATCCATAAGCCTTAAAATTAAAACTTGTATTATAGAGATTATAAAGTAAAACTATTGATAATATTGTTGTGAAAATTGCAAATTGGTATAAAAAAATTATGTATTATAGTGATTAAATAAATAAACTTTATAAGAATTTAAATAAAATAAAAAAAAAAAAAATTAATACGTGCTATTGTTAATGAGGTGTTTTAATAAAATCCGCTAAGCAAAGTGTATCTCTATGAAGATTATTTTTTTTTTCTCTGCGTTGAAGTTATATAAAATCATAAAGATATATATAATTTATACATATATAAGAATATATAAAATACGGCCGGCATAAAATTTTGGGCATAATAAATTCTAAGGGTGGATAACAATACACCGTAGACGAAACTGTACAAACCACGGTGAGCAGTGTAACCGCGGTAGGAAATGAATTAAATATAGCTTTCCGCATAACAATTTGCCAACGAGAGTAAAATACTACAGGCATTTGGAAATTTTACAAACCACAAAGTATACGAAACCACTGGATACATCGAACGTTGCTAATTAACCTGGTTGTGCTACATATGGAAATGACACAGATGGACTCAAGGACACCATCATAATCAACCTGAAGTTTTGTTTTGGTGACGTATCTAATAAATTTTATTCGTTTATGATTTTTCAAATTTAAAATTTAGTATTAGGGATTTATATTGATAATTCATAATTTTTTTCTGTTCCTATGTTTATGTGAATGGATTCTCTTTTATTTTTATTTCATTTCAAATCAAAACCGAATTATTTGATTTACTCCATTAAATCATTCTATGAAGATTTAATTTTTTTGTTGTTGTTTGTTGTTATCGTAATTCTCTAATTTCTAGGTAATCAAAGATGAAATTATACAATGACAAGGTAAGTATTAATTAATTGCTAATTTCTATTTGTTTTAGGTTTATGTGATGTATGCGATAAATATGTGTTTCAGGAAGAGAATTTCGTACAGGTGAGTATGACTGGATTAAAGACAAATGTACACACAAAAAAATAAGCGGTGTTAATAGATTTTTTATCCTAATGACTAGTTTATTTTTATCCAATCGGATAATTATTTTAAAATCTAACACCGCATCATCGGATAAATATTTATGTTTATCCGATGGGATAACTATTTTTGAAAATAAAATTTGTTACCTCTTTTGGTGTTAAGGAATTTTTAACCGTTTGTGAATATGTTTTATATTACAAGGGAAACCCCTAAAAACTCAGGTAAACTCCCTTTGGATAAAATTTAACCCTTTTATGGTGTTTTTTGTAAAAAAAATTTTCAAGGATTAACGATTTTAAATATTACATTTCAGTGTTCATTTGAATTTTGTGGATATCACTTCAAAATTTCATTACATTTTTGTAAATTTAACATAAAAAGTTATAGTACTGTATATTAAATTTGTGAAATGTGGAAATATTCATGTGAGATCATCATTGTTAAGAATCTATTAAAATGGTAAACAAATAAATTAATGAAAAAAATGTGTGAATGAAAAATTAATTTCAATTTTTGTTCTTTTAATTTATTTTGAATTTAATGATAATTTCAGTGTGCTGCATGTATTGAAACATCTTTGAGATACTAAGAGAAAAAAAAAATGTATGAACGACTGACGTAAACCTACAGCCATATTCATTTTTAGTGTTTGAAAAAGTAAGTGTCCTAGAAATTCATATTTATAAATTAAAACGTAAAATAAAATAATAACATATATTTTCAGAATGGAACAAATATAACAGATGTAATTACGCAGCCACACCTGATTCTTCGAGGTCCATCAAAAAATCTAGTTTTGTCGTACAGCATTATTATCGATAGTAAGGAAATTCCGCTATCATTGATTTTATAACCATCAATGTCTTTACAACGTTATTCAAGGCATTTTACCAAATTGTAAACCATATATTATTTACAATAATAAAATAAAAAGAATTATAAAATTAAAATTTATGTTATTTACTTATTTCACAATTTCCCAATTTGGGTCTTTAAAATGTCCAAGAGGATATTTCTAAAAGATAAAAGAGGTGTTACGAAGTTCATCAAATCGGTGTTAATATAATAATTTATTTAATGGATATAATTTATAAACAAATTCGGTGTAAAAGCGTTTATCCAATAGTATTTTTTCTCATTTTTATGATAACATCCGATTGGATTCAAATTATATATATCCGATCGGTGAGACACTATGTAACACCGATTCGGTGTTGTGGTGACCTTTTATTTTTTTTGTGTGTATACATCCTCCGGCCACCAGGAAATTGCATGTATCAATCATTAATAGGTAGTATTGATAATTTTACGACAGGTCGTGTAAAAGTTCCAGATGCTGTTTTCACTGTGACTACTCGTACTATATTGTCTGCTCCTGGATGTAATGCTGAAACCTAACCTAGTTTCCATTTACCTGGTGGCAAATTATTATCATGAATCAAAACAACATCGTCGGTTTTGATATCTGTTGCGTCTGTTTGCCATTTGGTTCTCTTCTGCAATGTAGTTAAATACGTCAAATGCCACCTTTTCCAAAATTCCTGCCGAAGTCTTTGGATGTATTGCCACCTCGATAGATGGTTCAGTTTCAGGTGACTGACATCTGGATCGGGTAGGCAGGTGTATGGATGGCCAATCAAAAAATGAGCTGGTGTTAATGGGTCCAACTCGTCGTCCGAATTAGCACAGAGCGGTCGGGAGTTCATAATTGATTCGATCTGTGCCAGAACCGTCGCCATTTCCTCGTAAGTGAGTAAAGCTTCTGATAATACTCGTTTCAGGTGGTATTTGGTTGATTTGCTGCTGCCTCATAAATTCCCCCAAAATGTGAATCTGATGGTGGGTTAAACTTCCAACAGATTTGGCTCTGCGAAAGAAAATTTGAAATATCAATGTCTTTTACAATTTTAAATAGTTCGTTTACTTCGGCTTTAGCGCCAATGAAATTTGACCCGTTATCGCTAATGATTTCGCGACATAGGCCTGGGCGGGTTATAAAGCGTCGAAATGCCCCAATAAATGTGGCAGTGGATAAATCTCCAGCCAACTCCAGGTGTATGGCCTTGGTACTAAGGCATACGAATACAGCAATGTATGACTTGTCCGGTTTCAATCCTCTTCGTCTCGATGGTCACACGTATATTGGTCCAGCGTAATCCACACCAGTCGACATAAATGGTCTGACAAGTGAGACCCGGTTAGTTGGTAAATCGGCCATCATTGGTTGGATGATTTTCGAAGTGTATCGGAAACATCTTATGCATTTTTTGATGACTCGTCGAATTACAACCTTGCAATTTATTATCCAATAATTTTGTTTCAACGTTGTAAACAAAAGTGTGTGGCTCGCACATAGTAATGTTTCGTGGGTTGTGCGCACCAGCAATTCTGTGACTATATCTTCGGTTGGTAGTATTATGGGGTGTCTCACATCAAACGAGACCACTGCTCTATCTATTCGGCCGCCAACTCTAAAAATACCATTTTTATCTAGGAAGGGGTTAAGGTTGATCAATTTATGGGTTTTTGGTAGTGGTAAATTATTACTTAGGATGTTTATTTCGGTATGAAAATGTTTTTCTTGAACATATTTAATTAAATTTAATTTAGAATCACTTAATTCTATACAATTGAGAAATGTCTTTAATCATTCATGAGGTTTCAACTTACAGTTTTTAATAAATCGGTTACAATATGCCAACACTCGTATGATTTTATTAAAATTAGAATTGTTAGCTACAATCGAATCAATCACTGATGTAAATGAACTAAAATTACACATGATGGTAGGTTGAAATTTGATTGGCCACTCGGATGCGGGTAATTTAAGCCATTCCGGTCCTGTCCACCACAGCTTATGATTCAATAATTCGGATGGTAGTATGCCTCTAGAAGCACAATCAGCTGGGTTTTGACTTGTTGTTATGTGACGCCAATATTTCCTGGGGTAATTTGTTGCAATTTGACCAATCGTTCTCGATCTGATAGCGATTCCTTCACGCTATCCATTATTTTTGCCAGTAGCAGTGCCGCGCAGAGTTCTAGCTTTGGTATGGTAATTTGTTTTTGTGCTGGTGCGACCTTCGTTTTGGCTGATACAATAGTCACCTCCATATTGCCATCTTCATTGGTACAGGCGGCATATATGACAGCAGCGTAAGCACTCTTGGATGCATCTGAAAAACCGAGCAAATTTATGTGATTAGATGTAAAATTGAGCCATCGTGGTATGGTTGTAGACTCAATTAATGGTAGTTGGTTTCGAAAATTGCTCCAGTCATCTAGTATATCTTGTGGCAGCGGATCATCCCACTCTAAGCCTTTTGCCCATGTCCTTTGGAATATTATTTTAACGTAGATCGTTATAGGGGAAAGGCAACATTGAGGGTCAAAAAGCTTAGAAGCTTCGGACAGCAGTCCTCGTTTGGTGTATACCGGGACATCCTTTAGTTTAATCTTGTATGTGAAATGATCTGCGTTCGTGTTCCAAACAATACCTAAAACTCTTGAATGGTGTGATTCTCGGTCATTATCAATAGGTTTTTTACATTCGGTTGAAATTTCGTCGTCAGGTAGACAATTTGATAGCCATTTTCGTAAATTGAATCCAGCCGCTTTCATTATTTGTGTTATTTCCTTTTTACGGATGATTAGTTGGTCTAATGTATCTGCTCCTGTCATCAGGTCGTCAACGTAGAAATCTCTCTCGATGATTGCTGCCGCGCTCGGAAACCTTTCCTGGTTGTCTTAAGCAATTTGCTTCAAAACTCGGGTGGACAAGAACGGCGCTGGTGATGTGCCATACGTGACGGTCAGTAAGCGGAACAATTGAATGGGCTCTGATGAGTCCTCTCGCCATACTATTCTCTGAAAATCGTTATGTTTTTTAGTAATTAATACTTGCCTAAACATCTTTTCTAGGTCGGCTGTCATAACAAAACGATGGAATCGGAAACGCATTAGGATTTGTTGTAGAGTTTGTTGGATTGATGGACCGACACACAAATTATCATTTAGCGATCTGCCGGTTTTGGTTTTGGCCGACGCATCAAATACAACACGAACTCTGGTGGTGGTGCTGGTTTCTTTAGGGACTGAATGATGTGGTAGGTAATATGACTGGTCATATGGTGTATCTAATTCGGTATCGCATACACGTTCCATGTGTCCCAATTTTTCGTATTCTCTCATAAATGAAATATACTCTCCTTTTAGGTCAGGATCTCGCTCAAATCTACGTTCGGTGCATTGAAGTCTTCGGACGGCTTGTGACTTAGATTCTCCTAGTGGTGTGGCCTTTGGGTCGAAGGGTAATGCGACGACATATCTACCATCGCTATTTCGGTTGTAATTATCCACAAAATGGTTTTCGCAATAAATTTCTTCCTTTGTTTGAAGTATGGGTGGTTTAATTTCTTCAATTTTCCAAAACTTGGTTAGCGCTTCATCAATGTCAATTGAGGAACAAAGGGTTGTGACTTGTGATGGCTGTTTGGTTTTCAATACTTACGAAATTATCCAACCAAGAATTGTTTCTTGTGCTACTAAATAGGTATTGGCACTCTCAATGTGTCCTGGTAGTAGTAACGAAAGATAGTGGTCACATCCCATTAAAATGTCTATTTCACCAGGTTCTTGGAACGTCGGGTCGGCTAATGGTAGATTTTGGAATTCCGCCCAATGGTAGCCAGCAACTCGTATCTGCGGTTGATGTGAGGTAATTGATGAAAGAATAAGCGAGTCAACATGGAATGATGTGTGCTTTCTTGTTCGCGAAAATACCTCAATATTTACACGTCCTCTGGAGGTGCCCACCTTTGTTGAACCTAGTCCCTCGACTATAGTTCTCTGATTCCTCCACGGTAGTCCCAATTTTTGAACGCACGACTCGGTAATAAATGACGCTAAACTTCCTGAATCCAATAGTGCTCTGCAAGTATAAAGAGAATTATTAGCTCCTCGAATGTCTACAAATGCTGTTTGTAGAAGGCCGGCATTAAATATTGGTGGCTGTGCTTGGTGAGTATACACAGTCGTGGACGGCATTAAATGAACTGCTGTTTTTTCAGCATTGTTGGTAGCTACTTCTTCGGTGTTCGCCTCAGTTGTGGTGTGGGTATTGGTGATGTTGTGATTGGATGGTAAGTGGAGCAAAGTATTGTGGCGTTTGTTACATTTCATGCATGACCGTTTTGATTGGCATCTCGAGACCAAATGAGAGTCACACAAACAATTAAAGCATCGGTTGGCTTTCTGCATGAACCCACGTCTGGCTGTTATATCCATCTCCTTAAATTTGGCACATTGGAATAAATTATGTGCAGTATTGCATAATGGACAAATTCTAACTGCTACTGTATGGCTGTGAATATTGGTAGATCGTGGTTGAGATTTCCTAGGTGGTGGTTGGCAATTATCTAATGAGTCAGCCCGTTTGGTTACGAAATCCAAAAATGCTTGCTAAGTTGGAAATTCGATTTCCGAGATCTCACTCGCCCAACGCTGTTGTGTGTCTTCATCTAATTTATTTAAGATTAAATAAATTAACTATGGGTCGCGTCCATTACTTCAGTTTCCCAATGCCCTTATACCACGTATTACTTCATCTGAGGTGTCGCAAATTTGACGAAGTTGTTTACCGGTTACTTGGTTGACTGATGGTTGGCTAATGAAAGTTTTAATAAAGGAATTTAATATAAGTTTTTTCTTACTGTACCTTTTGGTTAGTTTCTGGTATGCCTCGATATAATTCGCTTCGGTTATTGCCAAGTATCTTAACGATGCTCGAGCTTCTCCTCTTAAAGGATCCTTAAGATATTGGAGCTTTTGTACGCTTTATCATGTACCGTTGAAACAAACATGTCGTAATATGATTGCCATTCTTGGTAATTGCCATCGAAGGTCGGTAAAGTTAGGCGTGGTAATTTTATATCACAACGTATTTGGTTGAGCGTCCCGTTATTCCAGGTGGCGGAAACATCAAAATTTGGCATCTTCTGTTGCATTTCCTTTATATGAGTATTTAATTTTGCGATGGTTTTGTAGTACATCTCGTCACATAGTAAGGCGTTCGATTCCGCTTCTCCATCTCTGGCAAATATTTCGTCCTCGGCATCCGTAAATGCCGTCATCAAACGTTGCAGCGTTTCCATTCGTACCTTAACGGATTCTATATCTTCAGTATCGGTAAGACTGTTGGCGTAGGTTTCAATTGACTTGATTAGCAGCAACGTGGTTTCGCGGCGTCGCAAAAACTGGTCTACCTTTGGCGGCATTTCGATTTGATTCACTTTTCACTATTTATACACTTATCACTAACCAAATCACTATTGTTCTTAAATTAGCCCGATTAATTCGATAATGTACGATAATGTAACAATAACGATAACTTAACGTACGATAACGTAATACAGTATATATATTTTTTTATTAAATACCGAAATAAGGTGGAGGAAAATACAACCGGAATAAATAATGCATATGGAGAATAAAATGCGAGAAAAAATATGGAAAACAATAAAAATGGTATACTTAAGGTTTGTGTGTGGTTGCCAAAATGGTGCCCAAATAATACCCACGAGGTAAAGGTGATTGTTGAATTCTTCGTAATCGGCAGCTGGTATGAATCCAAAATGTAAACTCCGAATCCGGCTCGAAGGACCAATTAAATGTAGATGCGCTTCAAAGGATGAATTCTCCAATCAAAAATAAATAAATTGTCGCAGAATATTATTTTTGGTTTCTTTATAATTATTGTTTAATTTTAATGTTGACACTTTGGTGGTTACAGCAAGAAGAGGTTTTTATTTCTATTTTAGAATATTAATAACAAAAAAGTGTTGTATATTAACTATAGAGGGATGTCAATCGCGTTCGAGATAAATCGAGATAAAACTTAATTGCCACTAATATTGTTATTTTAGGTATATAATTACATTTGTTGTGTTTTATAGGTAAGTATCTACGTGTTAATAAATATAAGGTGAAATTATAAGTTAATAATTGTGTTACAATATGCGTGATATAATTTGTCTTGTTTACCAAATTGAAGATCAAGTTCAATGACTAATTATGTTATGTATATTGTTTACATATGATTTGGTTTGATTGAAATAATAATTTAAACTAATTTCTAGGTAATCAAAGATGAAATTATACAATGACAAGGTAAGTATTAATTAATTGCTAATTTCTATTTGTAATCGCTGCACTGCGCTTGTTCTATTATTCTGTTGATTTTTAATTTTGTTCTGATACACACGGCATCCTTTATAATTTGCAGTATGCCCTTGTTGTTGACAATAAGCACAAGTAGGCGCGATATCTGGTGTTTTCTTGCATTTTGTCGTGTGGTGATTTTCACGCGCATTTAACGCATTTGGTTTGACGATAGCAAGAGCTCTTGGTATGTCCAAGTTGTTGACAATTTGTACATTGTGCAATTCCCCTTGTCTTGTTAGGTGGCACAATTTTTACTATACAGTACGCAAGTTTCTTGATATTGTATACTTTCTTGTTATTGTTGTCTTTTTGTTTTAAGTCGATGTAAAACAATGGAAAATGTTCCTGACTTTTACACCATCAATTGTCACCATTTTGTATATGTTGTTAATACCTGCGACTTCATGTCCCATTTTTTCTACGTCTGCTTTAATTTCATCGTGACTAATAGAAGAAGGTAAGCCTCTGATAACCACTCTATATGCCTTTTCACTCTTCAGCTGGTAGGTGTGATATTGGATATTTTCTAGTTGGTTGCTAGATTAGTTTTTAAATTCTTCCAGTAATTTATTAGTAATTCCGTAAATCGTTTTGTAAATGGATTACTACAATGTGTACTCGTCTCAGAATTGGCTTTATCCAAATCTTTCGCGTTTTTTGCATTTACTTTATTTTGTAAGTGATCCGCAAAGTGTTTATGTTCTTTTGGTGTGGATACTATTCCATTTTCTTGTTTTGTGTTGTGTTCGTCGCATTTGTTGCACAAATCTTTTTTTGATGAAAAAAGATAAACTAAATCTAATTTTAAAAATATTTTTGTATAACCAAAACTGACCTGGATCACCAAACTCATTACAGTATAACTGATACATCTTTTTTAAATTTAAATGAAACTCCAAACGTTTCTTATTGGACGCAGCTCGGTATAGTAATGGGAATCGACTGTGGTAAATCCGTTGACATGAGTTGTAACTTCGTCTAATTTATTTTCTGGGAGTTTGTTTTTGACGCGTTTTCCCTTTGCTGACGATTTCGTAGTGATGGTCTGTTCAACGATGAGGTTGTCAAAATATTATCGTATTCTAGTTTTATTTATCTCCAAAGTTTTAGCGAAAAACAATTGGCAAAATCTGGTTAATCTCCCCAATTTTAGAAAATGGTAGTTGTAGGTATGAAATTTTGGGTAATTCTGGATTGATATAACCAGATATTATTTTTACATCAAGGTGAGGTTACGAAGACTTTGGTAGTTTGGTTTCGAACTAATGAAACAATGAATTCTTTGTATTAAAAAATTCGGTCGTCTCATCAGAAGTCTTCGTAACCTCACCTTGATGTAAAAATACAATCTGGCTATCAATCCAGAATAACCCAAAATTTCATATAGAAATCGCGTATATGCTTTAAATACAATAAAATTCGAGATTACAAAGAGGTTGGGAATTGCGTAGCGAATCATTAAAATTTGCTAAGGCATTGTGATTATACTCGTACTTTGATTAGTGTAAATTATTTTCAAAATTTTTGTAGTTCACTGCAGTCTGATGAGACGACCGAATTTTCTAATACAAAAAATTAGTTCGAAACCAAACTTCCAAAGTCTTGGTAACCTCACTTTGATTAAAAATATTATTGAATTTATTTTATATTTGAATTTAATGTATTTTGTTTGATTAATATAGTATCTTTTAGGGGCTAGTTTGTTTTTAATCAATTATGAATGAAAAATGAAAATCATATTTCTATAATAAGCACAAATTTCGTCAATGTAGCTGCATTGGGAAAGTTTTAGGAAATTGGGCTTATCGCGTTTTCTTTTTACAAAAAAATAGCAAAAAATGTTGATGTACATCAAAATTTTTTGATGTAAATCACATTTTCGCATTCTTTTAGCGAAAAAAATAGCAAAATAAATTTGATATACATCAAAAAATGGAAATGTAGATTTTTCTTTTCATTTTAACTATACACATATTTATATAACTACATATAATATGTCAATCGTAAATTTTGTAAAATACGTCAAACGCGTGATTTGAAATTTCTTCTTGTGTTTAGATCTGATTTAAAAATTTAAAAACCAAATATAATTTTTTTTCCTAAACACCGAACGCTAAAAAATATAAAACGTCACTTGTGTAATCATATAATATTGTAATTACTAGTACTCATTCGATTTGAGTATAAATTTTATAAATCAATGTCATTAGAAATGGAATTAGAAGTAATACAAATGTTATTGTCGTCTTCATGGTCGTCATCATCATCGTCGTCGCCGTCTTCATCATCTACATCGTCTTCCGATATAGAAGCTCCTATGTTAATAGATTCCTCTTCAGATGAGGAAGATATATGCATAAGTGATATATTTAAGAGTCAGCCGCAACATCGTGTCCAAAATTTTGTAAATGATGCATATAAAAATTCAATGTATTATAAAACGAGATTATTCGGGGGCAGAAAAAGAAAAAATGCAGAATCTCAATGTTTAGCCTTTCTCTGGTATGCAAAACAATTATTGATATAATTACATAAACTCATTGAATTTTAATTTTACTATAGGTTTGCTGGCAACAAGGACAGTTACAGAGAAGTGGCAAATCTCTTTAATGTAACCCAGTCAGCGGCCCATACCCACCTAACAAACTTTTTAGAATTCATGTTCGAAATTTCAACGGACAAGTACACAAGTACAGAAAAACTTGAGAAAGCAACGGAATTTGAGCAGGTATTGCAATATATTAGTGGTAAACTTATTTTGACTGTTAATATCATTTCCTAAATTTCAGCAAGCCGAATTTCCAAACGTAATTGGCTGCATAGATGGGTCCTACATCTATATTAGAAAACTCGCCCTCAAAATCATGTAAAAAACTTATGTTAATCGACATGGGTTGATATCATTAACGCTGCAAGGGATCTGCGACGCAAATAAGAGATTTTTAGATGTTTTTATTGGATCCCCAAACAAGATTCATGATTCGAGAATTTATAAACTATCACATATATCAAAAGAAATTCCAAAAATATGTGGTGAGGAGTTCCACATTTTAGGAGATGCCACTTTATTTATTTATTTTTTTAATCAATAATTCATTCATTTTAATTTAACATGCCACATATTCCTTAAATGTTTTGTCCATTGAACGAATGAGTAAATTCGTATTGGGATGTTGTGTACTGCATAATATGTGTATAGAAAACGGGGATCTATGGGATGACGAACCAAGTGGAGCATCTAGTTTAAATGAAATTAATTCAATAGAATTAAACTCAGACTCCGCAAGTGGCATTAGAGAATCCATGTCTGAAGCTGTTCTGAAACATTTAGGCGAGATAAAAAGGCCTAATATTGCAGAAAATTTTTCAATTAAGCAAACCAAAAAATGTAATTGTTTATTGAAATATAGTTCATTTTATTTGAAACAACGATTATATGTAATTGAAAAAATTAACTGTTATTATTTGTAAAATTTGTAAGTACATAGTTTCATTTTATCTCCCTGGTGCTTTTGCTTATGTTGCTCATTTCCGTTTTTTCTTTTCTCTTTGTCTCTAAACATTTCTTTTTTGCTTCCAGATGCCATTGCTCTTTTACTTTATGTCTCTGCTCCTTTTTGGCTTCTGAATGCAAATAAATTTTAGTAGCTCGCTCAATTTTTAGTTTTTTCACACCCAACAATTTTTCACAAAACAAATCTTTTTGTGTTTTTGTGACACATCTTTTTGACGCTGGAAACCCTTCTTCATTCGATGACTGATTAAAAAAAATCTAAGTCAACAGTTGTAGGACTAGGTGATGGTGGTGGAATCGTAATAGATGATGATGAATGGGAGATTGGTTCAGGGCTGCGCGATGGTAAAAGTGACCTAACTTTTTGTTCTGACTGCGCCTTCATTGTGGTATTTAATTTTGTAGTTGACGTTGAGCCTATTTTTGTTGAAAAAATTCCGGCTGAAAGACCCCTATCTGGCATAATCGAGTCATCCAGGGTCATAATGCTCCGTATTTCATTCTCGTAGTGAGAACTTCACCACTCGATCCACAGAGGTCGATCGTCTTTTTAGTTCTTTTTAAAATACATCTGTAGCGAGTCTCCACCTGTAGCCCCGTAAACGAAACATTAAATTTCTCTTTAATTTATTGAGCGATGAAGTCCCACATAGTTTTTAGATTCAGGAATTTTTATAGGACCAACCTTCTTAAAATGTTATTTAATATTAAAATATTTTTCAAGAATGAACTTGGTTTGCCCTTCAGTCCACTTTCTTACATTACCCTCAGTTTCTAAAAATAAACATTTGTAAGGAATAAAGAGTACATTTGTAAGGAATAAAGGTTATAATTTCGTGATATTTAATTTTTTTGTTTCTTCAACTGATGTAGTACTTGTATTTTCCATAACATCAGACATAATTCTGACTTCCTCTAACACTGATGAAAAATCCTCCAGAATTGGCTGAGTAAAATGACTCGTCGTCTCTTATGATTCTTTATGTCAACACAAAACTGGGTTGTTATTGTTTTTGGCATCCTTTTCTAGTTTACCACACAACGATAAAACACATCAATTTTTTTCATATTCTTTTTACTATCGGAAATTTGATTTACATCAAAAATGTAAAAAGAATTCGCTATTAAATTATTTCTGTTTTTTCTAGAAATTGGGTTTTATTTGTTTCGTCGTTCAGGCGAAACTAAAAATTCTCTTTTCCTGTTTTTTTCGGCTCCTGAACTAGCACTATTTTTCCCGAGAGCACTAATTAGCACAAATTGTACTTAATCGGTAAGCAATGTTTGATTTTGAAATTCGAAAGTTTCCTTGCTGCAGTTACCCACACCCAAACTAGGTATCCTTGAATTTATTACAACAATCCACACAAAAACAAAATCGATTATAATGCATAGAATAACTTTGAGGGTACCCATTTCTTGTACAGGAAAGGAATTCGATGGATTATGATCTATTTTTGTTGTTGTTGGCTGCTGAAACAAATTGGGGCACCTATTTATTGTGAAGAAAAGCAACTCAAAGCAAACTGATTGATTTTCGTTGGTGCGGTCTGTTTGAATAAATTCAGGGGTACCAATTTATTGTATAGGAAGGCAACTTGATGTGATATAATTGATTTTTGTGGATGCGGACTCTTGTAATAAATTTTAGGCTACCTATTTATTATACAGGAATGTATAATTCGATGCATGTTAAACAATTTTTGTGGATGTAGGCTGCTGTAATAAATGCATGGGTACCCATTTATTTTAAATAATGGGTTGTTTAATCTAATTCGAGTGTATGTTGTTATATTATTATAGCATGTGTAGAACCTATACAGTGATATTATGGATTTTAACCCTCATCCTACTTACATAAGTGACTTTTAGACACATTTCATTTTAAAACTCGCATGGCTTCCGATGCTACGACAGCTCGTATACCAGACTACTTCGATAATTTTCAGAATTTTATCAATATTTTCGACGATGAGCCTTTCAGTGTGTAGTGCATCTTTGATATCGAAATTATCGAGATTATGTATAGTACAGATTATGGGCGGTGTATAAAAGTCACTTTTCAGTAGGTTATGTAAGTAAAACTGGTCAGTGTGAGGAGGGTTAAAGAGTTCACTCATGACACGTGGATTTTGGGAATTAAACTATTCCAATATATCGTAATTATTTCGTAAAACTTTAAGTATCACACCCAGTACGATATAATGATTTTTAATGGTTACACCCCTTCGGGTCAGTCTTTTGGGTGTTGATCTATGCCAAAATGTTTTAATTAATTTTCAGTACCACCCCCAGTACGATACAATAAATAATAAAAGAACTGCTAAAAACGTGGTGTAGCTTTGTCTAATGCCAGACCACACACGAATTATTGCATAACGGGTCCTGTAAAAAATTTCTAACTGTGTAACAAATTAGTGTTTCAAGTGCTGGAGAAGCATTATGGTCATGTCTTCATAAATAATGTCCACTCTAATTAGAATTTGACAATTGCAAGAGTTGATTTTATACTCGTCATTTTCAGAAAACTAGTTTTAACTGTATATACTCGTTTGCACTTTGAAAACATTTCGTCACCTTGATTTTCGAATACATGTGTTGTATGTACATACTGTACCGGTCCATACGGATGTAATTTCAATTTGATAGTAAATCGACGGTAACAATGCTTGCCCATTACACTTTTTGTGCTTTCTATTTGAGTGAATTACTTGTTCTAAACATACTAACTCGTAATACAGAACGAATCTTCTTATAAAATACAATATAAGTTGGTACATCAATACATACGGTATATAAGGCAAAATATACGAACACCAACAATTTTCTTTTCTAACCGATTTTCATGTCATGATTAAACCAATAAAATCTATAGAAACAACAACACCAACGCAAAAAAAAAATTCTATCGGAAATTCGATAAAGAATTTCCTTAAAACAAAGAGGCAAAGTACATAAACTGAATTTTGGAAATGAAAAACAAAAAAAGCACGAATAAAATAAAGAAAATGTCAAAATGGATTCATGGTTTTTCCTATTCTTACTCGTATGGTACACAGAAAACGATTATTTTTTTGGTATTCCAATTTTGTTGACACAACAGAAATGTTATTCGGAGGAAAATCTGAAAGTTTCCTTTTTTTATATTTTTTTTGTGTATGTGCTTTGCGTGTGTGTGCACGTTTTGGGTAAATATGTGTATAAAGAGCAAATCCTCAAATAATTGTTGATTATTTTAAATAAAAAAAAAATCAATTTATTTTAGTTTGATTCAATATATCGTTAATCTTATTAAGTTTCTGACTCCGTTTTTGTTTGCCCATAAATTTTGATAAAGGTCTTATCTTGCACACAAAAGAATTTCTGGGTATTCATATTATATAAGGATACGAATAAATATATAGAAAATAAATATGTCTTGTTATATAATGTGAAGAGATAGTTTATTATTACAAGGAATTATGGTAATGAGATCTATCTATCTTTCTAATTCTATAAGCCCAACGAATTTATTGACTTTCCAATTTCATCTTTTTAATTAGGTTACACTTTATACACAAACAAATTTTATGTTCGACCAAGCTACTAAAAATTTATTATAGTTCATGTTAAAGTTGTTTTATAGAGGTTATAGTTTTACTATTAAATGCTACTCTATACCTACATTTTATGCTATTAGACTCAAGTATTCTCGGTGGAACTAGAAAAAAAAATGTTGAACCAAAAATCCTCCCAAAATACAGCAGAACCACAGCAGCATTGTCAGAGGGAAGAAGAAGAAGACAAGTAGTAACAATAATTCTTTTATAATTATAGGTTATAGTTTCAATGGGAATTATTAAATGTTGTTATATTTTGTATGTAGTATAAAAAAGCTAGATTTTTTAGAAGAATGTACTTAAACAGAAACTGAATTGAAACAACCTAAACGTTTACGAGTAAATAGAGCAATTGCATTTGTAACGATATCGGTTCGAACGAATAAGGTGATTGGAGGGGAGCGATTGAATGTTTTAAACATGCACCGGCCAAATGAGTCCGCCTCCATTAAAACTATATCATAATTTGTTTCACATTTTTACAATTTATTACAAAAAATTCCGATTTCATTACAGTTACCGTTTTCGAGGTACGGGCGGGGCGGTTTAGCTTACAACTAAACCTGCACAGTGAAAATTGTAATTTTTGATGTAGCTATGACGAGGATAAGAATTTATTACAAATTAATTACATTTACTTTGTTAGTTCAAGACCACGAGAAGGACGACGGGCCGACGGATCACGACGGACTCGCCAGAAAAGGAAGAAAAATACATTTTTTAATAGTTGTTATAACACCAACTGGCATATTAAAAAATATTGATCAATTTTCTCTTTCTCAATTTTCTCCATTGAGATACAGAAAGCAAAGAACGACATCTTAAGAAAATATTAAGAAGAATTTTATGCGGATTGTTGTGAAGAGCGGGTTTTAATTAAATCAAACTGAATTGTTATAATAAATCGAACATTTCGGGGAATTAGAGTGATGGATGCCAGTTTAGTTGGCATATTGGGTGGCAACAAGTACTAAACATGTGTATTATTGGAGAAAATTAGATATTTACGGGATCATCTAATATCATTCCTACACATTTCAGTTTGATTCCAATAAACTATGCACCTCATCACAATAATCCGATACAAAATCTACTACATTTCGGTTTAATTGTATTTCGATGAATTGTAAAATCTTCCTAGGAAATCTTTACCAGAAGTTACTGATGTTCAAAAGAAACTTTTAGATGAAAAATTTTGTTTCGATGAATTGTTATTTGCAAAATTATTTTCACGCATATTTGGTTATTGTGCAGTTTCCATATTTGTTCCCGTTGAATTGTGTATCGATGAATTGTTTGTCGCATAATTGTTTGTCGGCGAAGTTTTGGAGAACCCAAAAAATCAGATTTATTTCAGGGAAAAATAACAAAAAAATAATTCAATTGTGTTATGGTAAGTACAATTTGGTGACAATAATTAATACACGCTATGTTCTTTTGGGTATATGGAAGGGATCTTCAGTGTGAACGGTATTTCAATAACCCGAAACAGGAACAGTTGTTGGCTCCCCATCTCCCCATTTGAAACACAGTTGACGATGAAAAATTCCACATATTCGGAACTGAATTTGTACAGTCGGAATAATCACTTATTGGAGAAGTAATTGGAACAGAATAGGGTAATGAAGAATTTGTGAAAATGTGTGGTGATGGTGAATATTCGTATCGTGCTTGTACGAGTATATATACTTTTTGAATTTTCATTATACATACATAAGACTTTTTACGAGGATTCCAATTTTTTTGATTTGAGGTATTAAACTATCAAAAAAGCCCCGTCATCTAGTATTGTAATACACTATTTTTTTTTTCATACAATTCCAGTTTACGATTTTCAAAAAATTTCTTCTTGATAATTATTTTATCATTTGAATTTTTATTAAACTTCTTTTTTTTTGGCATTTGAAAATTATTGTTTTCAATAGTGGGATTTTTTTTTTAATTCCTCGTCCCGGCACGCCATTTCATTTGGTTCTTAAAGAAAAACATTAATTTAAAAAATGGTCAACTTGAAAAAGAGTCATCAGAGCACGCCTCGTCTCCAAATCGTCCAATTAGAATTTGTTTTAATTTTTTTTTTCACTCAAAAAGAAAATATTAATTATCCAATGGATTTAATGTCCATTTAAAGTCAATTAATATACACCTTTTCATTCACACGCACACACACACACCACCCATTCATCTACTCACACAATTACAGTACACCACCTGCACATTGCAAGCTCCTTCGCGACATTAGAATAACACTGCTGTAACTAACATTTTTTGACTTTTTGAGTTTTATATGACTATTTACTAATTCACATGCGCTCTCTCTAAATATGCACTCCAAATTTTGCTATACATATTCTGTTTTCGTTTTTGATGTAGACAAATAAAAATTGTTGTAAGTAACATAATTTTACCACCGTTTCTTTTTTCATTTCAAAATCCAAAAATCCTTTTCACTTCGTGGCACTCCTCGTAGCAAAACTATTTATACACTGCGCCGCTTAATTACGAGGCATTGCTCGTTTTGCTGAATATAGCTATTTCGCCACCTACAAACTAAATTCGCGAATCTCGATATTTATCGATAGTCGATAGATATCGAGAATTACTAAAAAGGAATTGAAACGAAAAACGAAAAAGAAGAGTCGCGTTTTAGAAGTCAAAAGAGAAACAGTCTCATATAACACAAAGTGAAAAGTGCCGAACAATCGTTCACCATTTTATAGTGTGAACTTAATATTAAGAAAACAATAGTTGTAGTAAAAACGTGTACCAAAACTTTATAAATAAATGGTAAACAGTTTTTATAATAATATAAATATAGTGAGTGTTGTTAACTTAAATAATAAAAACCGAATAACACCGCTATATATCTACCACTTACAACTTTGTAATCCGAATTAAAAATATTTTTCATGTAGATACCACTTTGTAATTTCTCTTTTTGTACATACAACTTTGTTATTCTCACTTACGTTTTTAAAATGAGTAGTTAGTATTCTGTAATGCTCAAAAACGCTTAATGACAGTTCAAAATTGGCGCTCAAAATAGAGAGACGTGTAAATTTCACTGTAATATCCTTGACAGACTAGGATTTAGCAAAACTAGTTTAGTTAATCTACATACAAAACCAATTATGTTGACACACTATGAGGCTTAGCAAAACCTCTTTCAATAATAAAATACGGTAGCGCTATGTTTGTCCGGAATCGGTATTAAACAAATGTCATTGACAGAACTAATACAGAACAACCATATTACTCGTACAAGAAAACCATACAACTTTTATGATGGATTTTTTTTGGTTATACTGATATATTTCTATTAAATCAAAATTATTTAATTTAAAAAAAATTAAATTTTTAATTTTAAATTGGAGCAATTTGGAAATAGCTCTCGCGAACTCTACTCGATTGTTTAAAAAAAATGCACCGTTTATTTGCCATGGTATTATAATACGCACTCTACGGTAAGAGGTATGCACAAATTTGTATGTTGGTCCAAAACTCATACAAAAACAATGTTTGACATGATTAGTTACTAAACCTAACACAACCCGTTTAGTTAATCTCGAAGTTGACACATTAAGAGATAAACTCGAAAAAATGATTAAACGCGTTTAGCTAAACCCTAGAGAGTAACCCTGTCAAGGGTATAAATTATTTATTTTTTAATTAATTTTCTTATTTGTTCTATAGATTTAATGTTTGTTATTTACAATCATGGCAGATCTAGAGTTGAATTTGTATGTACCCGTAAACGAAAATATTGTTTTTTGTGATCAAATTTTACTCGGCGAGGAAATTTTTTTCAATCAAACTGTGTGATTGAACCATTCATTCCTTCCTTAATCGACGTATCAAGCGAACCGTTAAATGATGAACCACCACTATCAACTCCAAAGAAATCTAGGAAACGTAGACGTAATCCTGCTCATAAAAAATTTCAAGCCGGTGAGGAATATGTGAATGTTCGAGGGAAAACGGTGCCATGTAAAATGGTTCTAACAAAAAAAACTGACTCAATAAGTGCAAATATTTGTGTGCCAAAAATTTGACAAAAATAGAAAAAGAAGAGCAGTTTAAGGCGTTTTATGCCTTAGATGCTCAACGAAAGCGAGATTTTATCCTAAAAACTACCACCCGTAATTCACCAGCAAGAAAAACAACGACAATGCAATCTCGTCGGTCTTTCACCTTTACCTACTTTATGAAGGTTTCTGGCTATAATAATTAATTTTTATCTGGGAACTTACAGCATTTCGTAATCACCAGTCTATACAGTGCATCAAAATAAATGCGAACAATCTGAGATGTCCAAAGGAGATATGCGTGGGCGGAAAAGCAGTAAGAGTACACCACAGGAAAAAATTGCAGACGTCATGGCACACATAAATGTATTTCCTAGAATCTCATTTCATTATTGCAGAGTTAAAACAACCCGGCTTTACCTAGAGCCAAATTTGAACATTTCCAAGATGTTTGACTTATACAAAGAATACACAAAAGAATCAGTGCCAGTGAAGGAAAGTTTTTATCGCCATATTTTTTGTACAAAATTTAATTATATGTGTATATAAACGAATGTATCGCCATTTTTATAACAAATACAAAATTTAATATCGCCTTTCAACAACCTCAGAGTGATAGATGTGGTTCTTGCGAAAAATATAAAGTTGCTGAGCAGGAACAACTACAGAACGTGATAAATTGTCCAAGATAATCATCTTTAATTTAACTGCATATTTGAGTAGTAGTAAAAAAACATATATGTAGCTGCTTATGGACGGAATATACATCAGCTAGAAGCGGCAATGATTTTGCGTTTGCATTAGTGAAAATTTTGAATAGAGTTTTCGAAGATAATAGTGACATCTACAACCTAATTACATGGACTGATTCGTGCATGCCCCAAAACAAAAACTGGTTCATGTCGACTGCAATTTTGCATGTCACTAAACATAACCCACAAATAAATTCAACTTTCATGAAATATTCAGTTCCAGGTCACGGTGTAATTCAGGAAGTAGACTATATCCATAGTTCAATTGAAAAGGTATTGGCAGTTAACAAATTTTTCTTTACAATGGGGCTTATTTGAACGCTTAAAACAGTGAACCGGAGGAATCCCTTTATTATCATGCAAATGACTGCTACCGATTTCGTGGCCTTTGGGCAGTATGGGAAAATGTGTTTTGATTTTCCAAAATTCCCTACACCAAATTAAAAATGTTGAGGTACACTCAACAAAGTAATCAAGTTGAATATTCTTTGGGTACAATGAAGGTCAGTTAGCTACCCAAAGCATAAGGTGGTTAGAGAATACCAGGAAAATGTCTTCATCAGGTGTGTGTGTGTGGATTAAAGTCGCTAAAAAAAATCAGAATTATTAGACACTAAAAACAAACATCTACAAGCGATGTTTCAGTATACATGCCTCTTAGTGGTATTAAGTATTATAAAGTCATTTTGAAATCAGAACGGCCTTCTGTAATCCAATCTGATGAGACAAATCCGGCCTCAAGTACCGAAATCGTGCGTACAAATCGGGCTGTTTTAACTGAAACGGAATAGTCACAGACCACTTTTACAAGAGCCTCGATATAGAAAATTAGGAAAAGTGATACAAACAACCCGATCTTTTTAAAGCTTTATTTCTTATTAAATACCAAAATGAATTAATGTATATTTTATTTTAAGTTAATTTAAAAAAAAATGTGATATAAAATGTAATAATAAAAACTAAAATGACATCAGCTGATAATACTTAATAAACACATTTTTATTAATCACTTGTTTTTTGTTTCGTAGAATTATTTTGAATAATTTTCAAAAAGTTTAAAAAATCACTCGATCGATTTCGACTTGTTAGGTGATCATCTGGAGTATCTACTGATTTGTATAAATAAAAATTTTGTTATATAGCAGAAAAAAGCAAAAAATAAATAAAAGAAGGAGGGACAAATAATAAGCAATAAAAATTAATCTACGGATCGCGCAGGTAGGCGATGAGTCATAGGTTGAGTAACAAAATTGCTTATTTTTTGTCCCGCCTTCTTTTATTTATTTTTTGCTTTTTTCTGCTATATAACAAAATTTTTATTTATACAAATCACTAAATCAGTAGATACTCCTAATGATGACCTAACAAGTCGAAATCGATCGAGTGATTTTTTAAACTTTTTGAAAATTATTCAAAATAATTCTGTGAAACAAAAAACAAGCGATTAATACAAAAGTGTTTATTAAGTATAAGTGTGTTTCGCCAAGTACCTACGGCAAATAGCGTAAAAAATATCAGCTGATAACTTTTATAGACTGAAATTATATATTTTTATTCCAAAACATGAATATTACGTTAAAACCGTTTAGTTTTATTTCAATAAATTTGAATTCTCTGTGTAAATTAAAATTGTATATTTTGTATAAAGTGGTATATTTTGGTACATACAAAATAACTACACTGCTCGTCAAAAAAACCCGGACACTTGAATTTCTTCGTAAATCTTCAATTTCTAGAGCAATTACGCTATTTTAAAGGCACTGTCATATTAAATAGTAAATAACCGAAAAATAGGCGTAACAGAAACCGTATTTTTTTTAATTAAAATCCAATCACAGCAACAAAGTGTACTCGTAATAAATGAAAAATATTCAAAATTTCGATTGTTACGTTTCTAAATAAATGGGCATCTATCAATTGTTTTGAAACATTTAAAGTAGCATTTATTGTTAGTATTATTATTACAGTTAACGTTAACAGTGCTTAGTTATTATTATTAGCAAATATTATAATTATGAAACCAGAAAATATCGCAAAAGTAATCGCTTTCAGTGAGGATGGCCGTAGCGTGCGTTATATTGCTGCCCACCTAAATTTCCCTCGAAGTACAATTCAAGACGCTATTAAACGATATCGTGAAACTGGTCAGTATGAGCGAACGGTTGGATCAGGTCGTAAAAAAGCAAGAAACGAGCGGGACGATCGGTTTATGGTGTCAATGGTACTGCGAGATCGTTTCCAAACCGCTAGAATCGTCGCTGGTCGATTGGCACAGGTACGTAGTGTCAATATTTCAGTTAGCACAGAATCGCGAAGGTTAAATGAACATGGATTGCAGTCCAGGAGAGCTGCTACAGGGCCAGAGCTTCTCCAAGCTCATCGAGGAAACCGTTTGACTTTTGCTAGTAACCACGTCAGTTGGACTACGGATTACTGGAAGTCCGTGTTGTTCACTGATGAATCAAGGTTCAGTCTGCGATCACCGGATGGACGGAAAAGAGTATGGCGGAGATCCGGAGAGCGATATTCACAATGTGAAATATCCCCAAGAGTCCCATTTCATGTCCGCTCACTAATGGTGTGGGCAGGCATTTCTATAGACGCCCGTACGGACCTTGTATTTCTACACGGCGGCGCTATAACTGCCCAAAGGTATATCGTGGAATGTCTAGAAGAATTTGTAGTTCCATATGCCCCATTTATTGGACAGCAATTTAAAGTAATGCATGATAACGCCAGGCTCCATGTTGCAAACTTGGTCAACAATTATTTGGATGAGATGGGAATTGATCGAATTCGAATACTCGATACTAGAGTACCGACCACTTAGATTGATTGTTGGTTTTTATTTAAATAAAGATGAAGATATATCAATATCCGTTTTTCGGTAATTTTGTTATTTCAAATGTTTTGATCCTATGGTTACTTTTATTAAACGAAAACTTGATCCGTTAGTGCCTTTTGGCGCACATTATATTATTTCGTACAACCATAACGCGAATAATGCGAATAGTTACCATTAACACAAATATTTACTGAAAAAATGTAGCGTCCGGGTTTTTTTGACGAGCAGTGTATGTATCTGCAAGATACATGGTTGATATTCCAAGGCTAAACGTGTCAAAGTTCAGTTACAAAAGTGTATCTACTTTTGGAGCACCAATTATTTCAATAATAAACCTACAATTTTAAAGTAATATGATTTGCTTTGCATTTATTTGCCTCTGGTTCTGAACTGATCCCTCAAACTTTTTCATTTTTTTTCAACATATTGACTGAAAAATAAATGCAAATTTTTTTTTATAATTGAAAAATAAGTTATAAATGAAAATATTTTTTTTGTATGTTTCTTGCAACTGGGGTATCTTTCAGATCAATTTCATTTACATTTAGAATTGGTAATTCGACTGTTGCAGGCAAAGTAGCAGAAACGTGTGAAGCTTTATGGGTAGTGCTCCAGCCATTACATACGCCGAAACGAACGGAAATACGTTTCAAAAATCTAGCCGAAGATTTCTTTAATATTTGGAATTTCAAGAAATGCGTACGGGCTATTGATTGTAAATATATTCATTCGTGTTCGATGTCCATTTCATTCGGGAACTATGTTCCATAGTTATAAAGAGTTTTTTTCAATTGTTCTTCAAGCCGTGGCAAATGAAAGATACATATTTTTAATCATACAGGTTCGAGGGTATGAAGAACAAAGCGATGGAGGAACATTTAGCTCGTCACAATTAAATAAAATGGCAAGTTCCAACGAATTAGCTCTCCCACCTAATGCTTCTTTAACCACAACATCTATCAAAATGGCATACGTTTTGCTTGGAGATGATGCATATCCACTTCTTGAAAGACTTCTTAAACCGTTCTCTAGAAGAAACTGCAGTTTAGAAAATGAATATTTGAATGCACGTCTTTCTCGAGCTAGCATATGTGTTGAATGTGTATTTGAGATAACTAATTCTATATCCCGTATTTTATGGAAACCAACCGAAACAGCTCCTAAATTTGCAGAAAAAACTGTAAAAAGTATATGTACAAGGTGAGCCATCTTTCATGTCGCTATGTAAACATTGAATAACTGTGACATTTGCCAACCGATTGACTTGATTATACATGTTTTTGAAACATCAAGTACAATTTTAATCATGAATCGCTTCATACCGAAAGAACGTGCAACGTAACTCAACGTGCATATCGTCGAAAATATCGTGGCCAACAGGCACCGTCTGACAACACTATTCATCATTTTGTGTCGAACTTTTGTGAGCACGGGACAATGAGTGATGGTCAACATGCCATTCATCAACGGTAAAGCTAAGCGGTCAGAAAGAGCGTTACCCAGAACCCAAAAGTGTCATATCGTCGCAGTGTAACCACGTGTATAAAGTGCAATTATGACGAATACTATTGCCGATAGACCTCGAATGGTTGACACTGAACCTGATTTTTGGAAGCAACTTTTGATGACCGACGAGGCCCATTGCACACTCTCTGGCGACGTTAATAAGTAAAATTGCAGCATTTGTGGAACAGAGAATCCATACGAGATCCATAAAACGCCATTGCATGGCGAAAAAGTGACTGTTTAGGTCGGCGTTTGCGCCAAAACCATCATTGGGCCATATTTTTTCAGAGAAAACGAAACAGTTAATAGAAATCGATATCGGTGGATGCTTGCTCATTCTGGCAAATACGTGAAAAAGGTCTTGACGGTTACTGGTTTCAACAACATCGTCTTGTTGAAACCAGTAACCGTCAAGAACTTTTTCGCACACTGCAAATCAAACAATTCAGTTTTTGCAACAAAAATTCTCTAAACGTCTGATGTCGAAAAGAGACGACATTGACTGGCCACCCAGATCTCAAGATCTAAGCCTTCCGGACTTCTTTTTGGGGGTTATTTGAAAAGAAATCATCGCTATACCGCCGCTCGAAAAGGTAATGGAAAACGAAGCGAAAAGGGCACATTTTGTTTTGGCCAATAAAGGCGGCCACTTAATTGATGTTGGATTAAAAAACCAGTCCAAATAAATTACAAAGGACCAAATTTAATAAAAAATACCTCATATATAGAAATCGGCTGTTTTGCCAAAGTTATTCAAGGTTTACATACCGACATAAAAGATGACGCACCCGTTATTTTGCACAACACGATAATACATAAAGAAGGTTCAGAAAGTTGAAAAAAGCAGAAGAATTTATAACATGACGAAAAGGTGTTCCATTTGGGAAAAATATCAAAAAAACATGCTCGGTTAATTAGAGATCAGTTCCATTATTTTGTTTGGCTCAATAAAATTAATAACTTTAATAAAAATTAAAAAAAACATTTATTGGTCACACAGAAAAATATAAGTTTACCACGACACCGATTCGGTGTTACATAACATCCCACCGATCGGATGTCAGAAAAAGAAGTTAACGTTTGAATTTTTTACATTTAGTCGTTCAATGAGTTTCCTCGATATTAAATAAAAACCAGAGAGGACATTGATTAAATTATTAAAATTATTTATGAATTATTAAAATTAAAATTATTCAATTACGTATGGAACGAGTTTATTATGGTTTTTTAATAAGTGGGTCGCTGATTCATATGATTTTAATTTCCTTAATCAATGTTTGTTTGTCTGTGATATGTTGTTACATGATAGCTACTGCCATTATGTAGATTTCATCTAAGCGCATGCAGAGGCCTCATACGGTGATTTTTGCCGGCTACAACTCAGGGAGAAGTGCTATGGGTCATGAAGTTTGAGGCTTGCATGGCTGCTGGCTTACACCGTGATTACAGAGATTTTAATAAAAATAAAAAACGCATTCGTTCGTTCAAATTCAAACGGGGATACGCCCTGTTTTCAAAATCGGATGCGGGCACCAAGGGACCTTAAACACGACGCCGACACGGAACGGAATCTCCACCCCCATCACACCAAACCGAAAAATTAGGAATTCATTTTAAAGGCAAACAAAATCAAGACCAAAAAATAAATAAAAATCGCCGAAAACAATGGAGAAGCGAGACGCGAGACCAATGTACACCGAGTGCGCGACAGAACACCGCTGTGCGGCGCTCGATTACAAAAATTTGAAAATTTAATATAAAATTTAGAATATATAATAAATGAGGAAGAAAAATAAAATCAAAACAAATAAAAAAAAATTGTACTTTAATTAAATTTTTAATTAATTTAATTCTGTTGCGGCCTTGCGCGGCCGTCATGCCACAGGCAACTCATGTTACCCAGACCATTGCGGCTTTATGTTCCGTTACACCGTGTTCCACCGGTGCGGCCTGTCCGCCGATGTATTTGGATAGCCTCGACTGGCCACCCGTAAATTTCAACGTGGTGGCACATCCGCCGTTTAATATAAAAACTTAATAAGGATGGCCGCCATAAATCAACTAACGGCCTGGGTTGCGGTGCCTCTCACCGGTAACACAAATCCAAACGAAAACGAATAGCCGGTTGGCCACCCGTAAATATGCGGCGCATCTCGACTAGCCGCCCAAAATAGATTGGGTGCTGTCTCGCCCACTGCATATAAAATGGCCTCAACTGGCCACCCGAGGAAATAAATTTGCACACCGGATACCCTTTGCCGCTAATATTCGTCAACCGTACAAACTCAAAGGAAAAATAATTCTCTGCACCCGTTGAATGCGACGAGCCTCAATTGGCTGCCTGCAAAATATAATTGATGCACAGTGGTGGACCACCCTGTACCGATGCGTTACAATAGAACACCACCACCCAATGAAATGTGGTTACCGTTAGTAATACGGTACCATGTAGAAAATGAGGCACCCGCTGAGATTAAATTTAATACAAAAAACGTAATAATGCCAGGTCTTAGACGACCAGTCACTTTTTATCGTTACACCAAACAACTTTATTTTAGACTTTTTTTTGAGACTTTTTTAATCCACACGAAAAACGAGACTCCGTCAACAAAAAAAAACTCTCGCACCACACAGCGAATGCCAAAAAACGTTCTAGAAGAATATCTTTTCTTCATACTGTTAAAGTTATAGCCGATATTTCCCAGCCGAAAGTAAGCCGATAGTTTCCAGCCGAAAGTTAAACTCTCTTTATACTCTCGCTCCTATCGATTTTTAAATTCCTATAAACTGAAACTTTTCCTTTCACCCGAAGGATATAACCCGATTCTAATTTCGAGTTTATGATTGATTTTTGCTGTATTCAAGACACTATCTGCATTATCAGTCGGCTGGAAAATGTCGGCTAACTTTAACAGTATATTTCATATTATATTTTCGGCTGAGATAGCAAATACACTATCTGCATTATCGATTTTTTTAATATCTGCTTGAAATATCGGCTAACTTTAATAGGGTCTTTTCTTCTCTGTTTTACGTTTGCAACAATTCGCATTGATTCAAACGAGAAGCATATAAGAAAAAATATTCTTCTAGAGCGCATTGCCTCACACACCCGGTGCACATTGGTCTCGCTCTCTGATTTAATTTTCTCTTACCGTCGCGCCATCACAAAAAGCGTGTACAAAACCAAAACCACCGCGCGTGCGTTTAGAACACAACAAACAACCGGTAAAGGAAGCAAAGGCACAAACCATCCAACCGATTAAACAAGACACAAACCGAGGGAATATAAAATAAATAAAATAAGGTTACGATCACGCATTCGTAACAATGTTTTTCTGATAACTGCTTCTTTAGAACCGTCCAATCATTTTCTATTGGGTTCATATCCGGAGAGTTCCCAGACCAATCCAATGGTAGTATGTTTCTGGATCTCAAATAGTTTTTAACCGATTTGGCGGTGTGACAAGGAGCTCTATCCTGCTGAAAAATATACCTTTGCCGACGGTGAAACAATTGAGGGAGTTTTGGTAATACCTTATCCAATATCTGCATATACTTATCAGCATTGATAATGCCATCTACTACATGAAGAGGCCCAGGACCTTTTGCGGTGATACACCCCCAGACTATGACAGATATTGGATGTTTGACCTTTTGTGCAACACAGTCTTTGTTGAAACGTTCATGTGAGCGGCGTTTGACAAAAATATTTATCCCGGCAGTAATTTGGACCGACGATTCATCCGAGAAACAAACCTGAAAACTTGTTCGTTTAAGAAAATTTGTAAAAATGAAATAGCAAACAGAAATGTTTACTTACATTAGAGCAATCTGACACTGAGAAGTGCTTATATTTCCCTCCCCATGCAATTCGTTTAAGTATCATATTGTGCGTTAATTTTTGTTTAATAATCGGACGACATTGTTTTAGTCAAAATTGCTTAAAGCGGCGTCGCAATGTTCTCTTCGAAATGTTGATTTCGTATTTCTTTAAAATGTCATTTATTGAAGTCGTTGATCGTTTTCGATTCTGCAAAGTTAATTTTAAGATGTGTCTGTCTTCCCTTTCGGATGTTTTTCTTTGTTTTCTGCAATTTTCCCTGTGCGGTGGAGCCACGACCTCGCCAATTTGGAGTGATTTCTTAATTCTGGACACAACATGTTTACTGGTTCCAACTATTTTGGCAATTTCATATTGTATTAATGATGAATGTCCCAATAATTCAGCAATACGCGGTTTTTTTTTGTCAATGTAATATCTGTTTTTCGCCACATAATGACAGTACCACCAAACTCTTAAAAATCTCTTACTAAACACAATTGAATATTATAAACTATAGCACCAACACAGAACCATTAACACAATACTTAATAAAAAAATAATTACTCGTTATTTATTGCACTAATTGAACACTAATTGAAATGAATAGTTCAATAAAAAAATATTCAAAAACAAATTCAAGAGAAATAACGGTAAAAAATTGTATGCGTCATAAACAACGATAGATCATGATAATTGTTCTCTTTAGTACCGCATGTGTCGCTAGTCAAAAGTGCCAATTTGGTTTGTTTACATTTTTTTTTATATGGAGTTTACCTGAAAATAGCTTGAACAAAATTTAAATAAAATGAATGAAAATTCAACTTTTTGATAGTTCAATGTAATGGTATTTAATTATTTGGGAAAGGTGCTTTTTCATATTTTATTAATAAACTACATTGGTAACCTGCATGGTTTCAAATAATTAATGGATAAAAATCGACCAATTTTGTATCGACCATGTTTTGTGAGGTTATGTGAAACTGTTTGAAAACAATCAGAACTCAAATTAGCCGAAATCGTTGAGTCAAGACATGACAACGTAAATGGTGTGTTGGACATTTAAAATAAAAATATGGAGAATAAGGAAAATATTGGTAAGTTTTATCGAAATATTTAAATAAGTAGATTTAAAAATAACCTCAGGAAGTTTTAAAAAAATTATTCTATGTTATTTAGAAAATCTTAAAACCAAACTAAAACGTAAAGGAGCTAAAACGAGCGGAAATAAAAAAGTTTTGCACGAAAGATTGCAGTTATGGGAGCAAAATAAAGTAGATCGCAAATTGTACGTGACTAGAAAAATTGCACCTGCTTGTAACATGCCTTTACCAGAAAATAATAGCACGGAATGGGTTACACTACAACAATTATGCCATAAAAATATACATTTCTTAAACGTCGATGAAATTGATATGTGGTTCAATGAACGATTGGCAAAAGCCAGTAATATTCACGGCCGCAATATGGCAGTCAATAAATTTGTTCGAGGAATCTTTTTTCTTAAGAGGGATGCTTCAAATATTTTCTTAGAAGGAAATTGCAATGCCGAAACCAAAACAAGTGTTTCTTATCAAATAAAATTACACTTAAACAATTCGATAGGCGTTATAAAGCAGGCACAGTGCAATTGTCCTGCAGGTGTCGGGTTTTCTGCTGCATGCAAACATGTAGCAGCATTGTTGTTTGTCTTAGAGCAATATGGTCTAACAGGTATATTTGTTTATGCTTAGAATGAAAAATTAGATTACAGTGAACATAATAATTTAATTCAATGCTATTCCACTTTTTAGGAATAAGCTTAGAACACCAGTGTGTTACAAGTCAACTTCAAATGTGGCACCAACCAAGCAATAATAAATCGGGTAAACATATATTTCGGGAAATTATAAATCAGGCTCCCTTGGAGACCATTGAAATTTCAAAATCTAAAACCGAAAATCTAATGAATTTGTTTATCAATTCGAAAATATCAACGAAAATGACTGTGGATAGAAATTTAAATAGTGCAGGCTTCTTAAATGATCATTTATATGATAATAATTTTGTCGTACGCCGCCTAAACGAATTAAACTTTGTTGATCAGAAAACCATTTCTTACATAGAAAAAAATACGAGAGATCAATCAAAAGCCGAAGCATTGGTTAAAACATAGGAAATCTCGTCTCACGGCATCAAATATTGGTGATATAGTTTCGACCGTCAAATCTTAAAAAATGTCAGTTAAATTAGCTCGACAGATAGTCGAAGCTAAACCGATAAATACATCGTGTATTCGACATGGAAAGGATATGGAGAAAACCGAATCCAAATTGAAAGAAAACCACAAATATGATTACCAAGTGCAATTTCAAATGTACATAACAGGTTTGAACGCGGGCCACTTCTTTCTATATACTGAACAAGAGTATTTATTGATAAATATTGCATATGATAAACTGTTTCGTGATACTTGTTTAGGACTTATTGATAAATATTATACGAGAGTTTTCGCTTATGAATATTTTTATTAAACTGTGATAAATAATTTTATATAAATATTATGTATGTATTTATATGTATTTTAAATATTTTATGTAAAAATGAATCCCTTTTTTAGTGTTAAGATTAATTTGAATTCGTTAATATTAATTACTTGAATTTTTGTGATAGCCTTGTAATAATTGAAGACATATAACTAGTCAAACTATGAAATTTATTAAATCTAACTTATTCACTGTAAAGTTAGTATGCTTTTATTTCAGTGGTTAAGAAAAAACAAATAAATTAAAAAATTAAATTATTTTATTTTACGAGAGGTGTTTTATTTTTATACTTATAAATATAAAATCATTTAATGTTAACGAACGACACTGCTTTTAAAATTACAAAACATATTAACACTGTATACTATATAGTCAGCTAAATTTCATAAATGTGCAGGTAAAAAGTATCATTTAAAATGGCAAATTTTTTTAGTAAGGCCAATTACTCTTTCAATGTGAATCCTTCTATTCGCAATAATGCGTGTTTCCATAACTTCGTCTTCTGTAAGTTGACTTTTTCCTCTGATAAATGGTGGTATATTAAGCACCACCATTTTCTTTTCTAATAAATCAGAGGTTTTAAAACCTCGTTCGGTAAGGATGATATCATGTTTCTTTAATTTTTTTAAGAATTCACTCTCTACTATAGTACTTCTATCACTTGTTGAACCCCCAAACAAATGAGAACAAAAAATAACTAGTCCTGATTCATCAATAGCTACAAGATATTTTAAAGTGTATGTGTTTTTGTAATGAGAAAACATATCTTGGTTTATTTGACGATCTGCTTTTTTCTGTTTTTATTTCCGTGCAGTCTATGATTGCAGTGTAGGCACTTAATTTGGTATATTTTTTACTACAAAAATCAATTGACTTCAAATATCGATAAAGGTTTCTTATTACAAGCTCAAAATTTTTTGATACGGTTAGCCTATTTATGTGATACATAAAGCCAATTAATATGTAATTCAAATTGTACCGCAGTTTAAATAAGCAGAAAATTAATTGATCAGGCATTGTTAGAACCATATTAAACTCATTTGAAACTAGATCATCTAAAAAAACAAATCCAGTTATATATTTGATATTGTCCTCATCTAAAGTATCGTAAAAAATTGAACAAATGTGGTGTCCCTTTAACATCGTTTGGCTTCCAATGGAAACATTTCTAGTTTCGGTTTGCGATTCCTGAAAATGTTATCATATTTTATTTTATTCTATATATTAAAAAATAAATTTATATGCGTACCCTGTTTATTTGCCAAGTATGAGCTGTTATTTCTTGGTCGATATGGAATGGTGATATATTATCATTCAAATTTTCTGGCATTATTATTCGGTTTTGTGACTAATCTGCTTTTTTTTATTGACTCTGCTAACCGAAATTTCGGTTCTTTTCTTGCCTTTGCAATTTTATCATGCTTTCGAATCGGAATGCAAACGCTAAGAATTGGGTCTTTATTTAAGTTTGAAACATATCCTGCGTGAACATGAACGTTCCATAACAAAAAAAAATTGGTATTAGTACTCATTTATTATGTGTAATAATTTGAATTACCTGTAGAAGTTATTTTATAGTCCGTTACTACACACTAATAAATGCTTAACTTCTCTAGGAAATTTTGATATCCTAAGAATCGTAACCAAGCTTCACATTTTTTCTTGTTCTTGGGAAAAATGTGAGAGTGTAAACTACCACCTTTCATGAATTTGTTTTTGCACTGGGCTACACAACAACATTTTCCTATTTTAATTTCAATAAATTTAATTAGATAGTTAAAATTGTTAATTTAAATTAGCACACTACTGACTAGTGATACCTACCCTAGAATTGAGATATTAAATAGTACTAAACATGATCTATAGAATAAAGATAAAATTTTCCAGAAATTGCTTGTATTAATAGTGGAATTTTAGAAAATCAAAAGTTGCTAATTCAATGGCCATGTACTGTACATTATTAACCATAACATCTCCTAAAAAATCATCACACTTCCAAATTGCCTTCTTCCATAATATTTTATTTTTGTTCATTCTAACCTCGTAGTTGACATTAAGTATATCGGTAATTAATTTATATAATTGAAAAGTTACATGGTACATCAATTAAAACCAAAAATCTACATCACTTACCTATAGATAATTGCAAATTAATTTGTAGGCGCTGGTTGGTTTGGTGCTTTTTTTGCAAAATCAAACGAAGAACTAAATACAAACACCGAAAATCGGATGTTTCTCCACAAAAAATCGAACAGGAATATTCATGATTAGAAAACACACCAAGAAGAGTATTTTCTTAATTTCAAACCAATTTTGCCTGTTTTAACGCCAAAAATACATGTTTTTAAGAAACGATAGCCTTTCGGATGTCTCAAAATATTTACGTTTACGGATAAAAATCTAATTGACACGGCATATTTTTTATGTGATATGCCTTACTTTCCATGCTAAAATCTTGATAAATTGCAGCCCATTTTTTTCTACAACTATCCTGTTGAAGTACTGTTTGTTTTTTTTTATCCTCACTTATTAATTGTTCTACATCAATCATTTTAGTATAACTGATTACAATTTTTTATTTAATTGTTTATTTATTATTATAAGTTTACCGGACAAGTGGCGCAGTGGTTAAAGCTTCGGCACTTCGACCGGGAGGTACTGCGTTTGAATCCCAGCAGAGGCAGGATGCAAAGCGAATTTTCGTCATCGGTTACGATCGGTGATGTTATTAAATACAACCATTGATTAATTATGACTTCAGATAATATCACTGCGAATTACAACAACAATTTTTATTTTTTGTTGCTTCTTACACATTGTAAAAGAAGAACACAACTCACTTCATGTAGGTTTAAGAAGAACAAAGATAGACCTAATTAATTCAAAGCAGCTATATAGAAAGAAGCAAAACATATTTTTAATTTATTTTTACCACACCACTAAATATTTTAACAAAATTAAAAAAAAATTGAATCAAATGTATTTTCCTCTCTCTCAACTGAATATATGAAATATATATGACAAAAATAAATAGACAAAAACAATAAAATTGTATTTATGTCTTCATTCTGTTTTAATTTTTTCAGTCGTATTCCAACCATGTGAGTGGAGGTTGTTCATGACGTTTTTACAGATTTTACAGATATGGCGATGGGAATTTTTTTTATTTGCACTGCGCTGCGACACAATTTGTTTGTTATTATTTTTTTGTTGTTGATATTTTTCGAAACAAATTAAAACTAAGGTTACTCCGTTCAATCATATATTTATTTTGTTACTGATTGTACAGTTGTATGTAAGAGTAAGTGAAATAGCAGTCGTAACATTTCAGAATGATATTTTTTTATGTAATAAAAAGTTGATACACAATACAAATGCAATTTTTATATGGGAGAAAACAACGGCAATTAAATTGTTCGGTTTTTATGTTGCTAGAAAGAAAAAACCACTCTTGCACAACAATGCCTCTATCTATATGTGACTAGTAGAGACATTAACCAAACGTAGCGGCAAAAATCCGAGTAGTAATATCTTAATGTATTCAATCAACGATACAACTAAGACCCTCTGTTGGAATGCAGAATTCAGCATTGACCCACCGTCCATGTCGGCATGGTGGTTGCAATGTGCAGGTTGTGTGAGATACTGTAATTGTGTGCGTATAGATGAATCAGAATGGGTGGGCGTTTTCGTGAATGAAAAGGGAGTTTGACCCTAAACGGACATTAAATCTATTGGAAGAAAGTAACCTTAAAAAAAAGTAACCTTGAAAATAATTTTAAAAAAAAAATTAATACACCGGAAATGGGGCAAATTACCTCGAATAAATTATTTTCATCCCGCAGACCTTATCAAAAAGCTTATGCCATGAATAGCAGCTGTGTCTAAAGCATGTTTCAGATGTATTGTTAAAATTAATGTAAAATTACGTAATTTTTGTAATATTTTTGGGGATTTGCAAATTCGGGATGAAAAACCCAACACATTTATAAGTAACTATATCTGAATTTAACTATAACGTGTTACTTACTGGACAAAGTATGGTGAAAATGTTTTATTATACTATTTCAATCAAAACAAATAGATTTTGAAGAATTGCTTTCAAATTTACAATAATATTCTGAAATACATTTGTGCAGAAACGGGTCACCCATTTTTGTACGCTACCACCGTCTATATCGAGGTTTTATGCAGCACATTATTTTAATATGTACGTTAAATTATTGAGATAAACGATTAAAATATACAATACGTATGTATTATCCATCAAAAAACTAAATACCAATGAAATTCTAGTTTTTCACATCAAAAAGTTCATTTCATCGGTTTCAATTAAATTTTCCCTCTTTTCATTTCCATCCCAACCAAAATGAAAATGAATGGGAGAAAACGTTTGGAATAAAATATAAATATGAAAAAGCTTTACACAAACACTGCACATGAACACACACACATCAACATGTGATGAGTAAAATAAACTATCTAGTTTCATGCATTTCTACATAAATAAAGAAGTGAAAATGATATTTTGTTATTTCGAGGAAAATCATCTTTAAGATGAAAATCAAATGTCATTTCAATTTTACTAAAAAGCTTGTACAAATAATAGTTAGAATACTATTATATAAATGTTTTTGTAAATAGATATTTTGTATTTGGTGCACAACAGTAATCATTCTTATCAAAATACATACAGTCTTGGTAAAAAGTATTGAACTCCCTTTGAATGCTGCTAGTATTTTTTCTAATCACCATTATCGCTTGCATTACGGCGTAAAGCTGTAAATTTGTAATACCAAACTACTATTCACAATACGACTAATACAGTGATAGGCATTCGTTTAACTACGTTTTTGAATACTCGCACTTAAACTTAACTTTATAAGGATAAATTTTCAATACGCTCGGAAAACTTGAGGTTGGGTGTGAACACTCCGAGGATTCCTCATCTAGATGTAGATATTGTGAATCAATCAAGAAAGATAGAGAACCAAGGCTTCTCGAAAATCAAACATCAAGCGTAAATGAAAAAATCTCTATCTGTTATTACGTCGGGGTCCAAGATGCAACAGTCATCATGGGAACTAGTATGACAAAAACCATTCGACTCACATCATGACACTTCGTTAAACCTAATTTATAAAAAGAAAGTAAGTCCTTTCACAACCTACTTTCAACACAAACATATATTCATAAAACATTGTATTTATTCTCTGGTGTGTGTACCGTGTATTCCAATGAAAATGATCCGCGACCGTGTGCCAAAATTAAAAATAACTCCAAACCCCTAACAGCGCTTTTAGATAGTGGGCGCCTTAGTGAGTGTACTGGGAGAATGAGCTCACGAATTTTTAAACGACTCCGGTGGCGAACTTTGTAATATGATCGTAGGTTATGTTAATTTGTCGATAGAATGTGACAACAACACCTAATTTTTTAAATTTTGTGTTGTGCCGACTTTTTAATCGTGTATCATATTTAGACATTGACTTCTGGCAAAAGGTAGACTATAATAGCGCAAATTAACTTGATATCTACAGCAAAAAATCGATATTTCCCGATATATCTAGCTAAGCAAATGGAACTTTTTAATGAGCTAGACAGAATGCTCGAACTGGAAGTTATCATAATAAGTATGAGCCATCGGAATTCACCGGTAACGATGTACAACAAACGTGAAATGATGTTCTGTCTAGATGCTAGGAAATTGGATGCACGGTATATAACAGCTCTTGATTTAAAGGATGCCTTTTGGTAGTTCAAGGTTTTGTCGCCCAAGCGATGTCCTATAAGAAACACGATAAAATGTTCGTTTATCTGAATGAGCTGTTTATTACCAGTGGCACAATAAAAGAACACCTTAAATTATTAGGGGAGGTCGCTCAATTACTGAAAAAAGCTGATCTCACTATCAATCTCGAGACAGCAAATTGGTTATGCGAGAGATCAAGAATCTCGGGTACTGACAAAATTTCTGTTATTGCACATGGCTGTAAATGTGCAATAACAGAGAATGTTAAGATAAAGCTAGCTGCTAAATCAATGGATCTAAGCAGTCATCTAGCACAATGGATTAAACATGTTAACGGGAAAAATAACGTTGTCCCGCGGTTATGCTTTCATACATCTACTATAATGATGGGAATTGGAAATGAAGCATCTAAAGTATTGCAGCACTAACACAAGAAATTGTCTATAGTTGCGCGCAATTTTTCCGAAGGGTTTAGCGTGCGTCAAAATGGTAACGTTAATTATGAGATAAGGAATAACGAAGGGAACATTCTTGGGATTCATGATATTAAAAAGTTATTTGTCGTTAGCTTAAAATAAACTGACTAAAAATGGCCGCGTTTTTACTTTTCATTTGTCTACAAATTTTCGGGTTGCCACCGCATAATATTTATCTTTTTTGAACTTAAAAAAAGCCAACAGATGGAACCACCTTCATCTTTATATATGTTGTTACGAATTTCGGGCGTTCGATGTGGATTCGTTCACAATTTTGCAAGTAGAACACTCAGTGATTTAAGTTACAAACTCTTTCAATATGCGTTTTGTAATTTCAAATCATTTTCTTGTAGGTATTCGCGAACAACGTCATCAATTCTCCTGACTTGATAATTATCGCCGCCGTAAACAATTACTTTTGTTATTTGTATATTCCCCTTGGAATGCCATTCTAAAATCCAATTCCTAATCAGTATTGGAGGAATGCTTGATGCGACACAACATCGATGATGTTCACCTCTCAACCACCGAGTAATATGCTTGTGTGGACTAGATTCGTAACAATACATTTAGGAAAAGGCTCCTAAACGGGGAGGGCTTTTCGAGTAAAAGGAATCGACAATATTTCCTGATTTTGTAAAAATTGGTTTATGGGTCATCCGGTGAGGCCTGCATCTCGTTTTTTAATTTCCATTTTTAGTTTGGTGCCAACATTGGTGAGGGATGGTTTTTCAGTGCCAGAAAACGATTGCAATGGGTCTTATTTTCCGGAAAATCAGTTCAAGGACGCCTTATGGGGCTCGGATCATTCTCTTTATTTTTTTTCGGCTTGCACGATTTAAAAAAAAAAATGTTTAGGAAGCGGTATCAAACTCGATTTTTATGGGTCCTGATTGTCGGAAAAGTTCATTTAGGGTGTAATCGGGTGGGTTCCGGATCACGTTTTTCACTTTTTTACTCGTTTTATTTTTGAAAAAAATTTGCGAGAAGGGTTTTTCAAATCCCAGAAATCGATTGCGATTGGTCCAGATGTTGGAGTAATTCGTTAGGAGGATTGAATGGTTGGCCCCGGTCCTTCTCTTTGGATAGCTCGAACTTTATTAAAGTTCCTGATGGAGGCGAAACCCATTCAGAGAGTCGTCTGGTGACGGTGGCCCATGCTCATTTCTTTAATTTTTATCGACTCCCTCAATTTTTATAAAAAAAAGCTGGACGAGCTTTTTCGAATACAAAAACTGATACTGATGGATTCTTTTATCGGAAAAATGCATTAAGAAGTTATCCGGTGGTTACCGTGTACCTTATTTGGAAACTCCGTTTAACATTTTATTTGGCTTAGACGATTTAGATAAAATTTAGTGAAACAAGGGGTCCCAATTTAACGAAACGATTACAACGAGTTCTGATTTCTGGATAATTCATTTAGGATTATCTGGATAGATCATCATGTTACACCGCACCATGATGCATGATTTTGTCCCATATCGCATGATCTTTCACCATGTTGCATAATGTTGCTCCATGTTGCTTGATGGTTCATTATGTATGGGATGGTGCGCTAATTTGTGAAATGTTGCTTCTTGTTGAGAGATGTTGTGTGATGTTGCACTATGTTGCGTCATATTTACATGGTGCCTTATTTTAACATTTTATTTGACTTGAATGGGGTTTCGATAAAATTTAGCGGGACAGGGTTTTCGATTGCAAGGAAATATTTACAAGGAGTTCTGATTTCTTGAAAGATCATTTAGAAGTCCTCCGTCATGTTGCACCATGTTGCGTAATATTTTTCCTTGTTGAACCATGTTGCATAATATTGTTCTATGTTGCATAACGTAACACCATTTTGTGATGTTCCGTAATGTTGCACAATGTTGCGTTATGCTGCACAATGTTGTGTGATATTTAACCATGTTAAATATGCTGCGTGGTGTTACACCATGTTACATCATTTTATTCTACTATGTTGCACCATGTTACGCTTTGTTGTAGCACCATGTTATGCGATTTTGTAGTTTGTTGCATCATGTGAAATCATGCGATTTTGTACAAGGTAGCTTCGTTTTGGTTTTTTTCGTTAATGAGATATCTGGCGTTATGTTTCATCATATTGCAGAACGTTGCACCACGCCACGTTGGTCGCGTTACGCCAACATTACATGGTTGCACTAATCACGTCCTTTTGAAAACCCTGGTTGTTATGATTAACAATATTGATTTGTAACATTCACTATCTAATTAATTTGACCTTGGTCCCTTTTCCACATTTTGTTCCGCCTCAAACGATTTTGATGTCGTCTGGTTCGTCTCGGGCCTCTTAATTTAATTTTGCTTAACGATTTTGACAAAAAATGGTGATGGGAATGGCAGGGAATCAAATTAATGAAACTTCTAAACGATACATTTTTTATCAAATTTCCCATTTAGTCTCAATAGAACATAAGCTATCAGAATAGCAACCGCACATTTTGTTTATCTGTGGGTGCTTTTGAGATATTAGTGGCAATCTGAAACTTAATTATTTAGCTGCAAAAGTTTATTCAATCTCGTGTAATTCGGTAACCAGAAACGCCCCCCCCTCCTATTGTACGGCTGCAAGTTATTCCCTTTTAACGAGTAGCTTTCCAACAGTCTCCAGTCTTTATAATATTCTCCAAAAGAGGACATCGTTGACATTTACATTCATCCTATTTTACGCCGAATTTTACTTTTGAAACACGATTTATCGATTTTGGAATATATAGTACATGTTTGTCATTTAAATATCTTCCCATAACATCTACAAAAATAAAAGCTTGTTAGAAAAGCCATTTTCTTTAAAAACATCAAATAGCACAGATAAGTGAGAGATAATCATACTTTTGATCACGACTGTACTTGCGAGTACATACAACCTTCGATGAGTATCTAAAATAATGATGAAAGTTTTTTTTTATTTTCATCTCCTAAACGTCTTCGTATTCTATATACTTGAGTTCTTTATAGTGTTGTCATCGTCATTTTGACATTATACACAAAAGTTATGACACAAATGATTGCATTTTCTCTCAATTTTTTTTTTTTTTTTTTTTGCTATATCTACTTCTTTCGTCTTCGTTTTCCAAACGTTTTTCCATCGTCTTTTAAATGTACATATAAAGCTTACGGAAAATATTATTCGTAGAAAAAGCTCTAAGTTTGTTTATCAAGTTTACACTATTTTGAACAGAATTGACATTAATCAAGTAAATTGATTCATTTTTGGATGTCTGCTTGTGTATACATCCCTGATGTATTATGTAGCACATACTTGTATATTTGGAAAGAGGAAAATTAATTTTTCTTTCGTTTCTACTCTTTTTTTTGTTTTATTTTCGATCTCAAACTGAAGATATATTCTAATGATATAAAAATATAGAGCTTTGAATAACACTATATACTTATTAGTTTTAATAGACGTGAGCTTAATTTTTAAAAGTTGATAGTTTTTCGTATCTAATCCATAAATGATTGGCACAAAAGTTATGATGAATATGGCATTAAATAAAGTTATTTCATAGACGAAGGGGCTTTTCAGATTTTACTTTTTTTTAAATGTTGATCTGAGGATTTTTGCAGAATAACCATTCGCAATATCGCCGAAGTCAAAACAGAAATTTTTAAAAAATCTTTGCGGGTGTGTGTGCGTGCAGACTAAATGCCTGTGTCCTCTCTACAGCCCATACGGTTTGTACGACTCCGGATGAAACTTTATATTTAAGCTATTTTCATTAATTCAGAGATCCCTGTGATTAATGGTCGGCCCACCAGAACTGGCAGCTTTCATAAGAGCTTTTCTTTTTTTACAAAAAGGTTTTGAAAGTATCTCAATTATGAGAAAATCCACTATACACTAGAAATTTTAAATAAAAATTTGCAACAATATCGAATAACATGAATTTTCCAAAATATAAGCTGCAAGCTCGTTTTTGACATAAAACTGTTTTTACTTTGTATTACGTAGTAAAATATAGTAATGAACACAAATTTTGACTTCGAGCAGACCATTTTTCCAAAATATAATTGACAAAGACAATTTTTGACAAAAACCTGTTTTCCAACAAAAATTCGACTCTTTACAGCGCAGACGGATTGATTGATTAGGATGAAACTTCATACCTATGGTTTCTTCATAAATTGGGAGATCTTGCAGTCAATTTTGGCCAAAATATGCCCACCGGAAGTGTTATAGCTTCTAGAGCGCCTTTTTCATTTATCACCTTGGAAGGTGAGAGCTTCAATAGGAGCTTTTACGTTTTTGCATAATTTTTGAAAAGTAAATTATTTACGAGAAAAGCGGTCATTAACTAACACATTCTAAATTAATTCTGCAACAATACCGGTCAAAATCGGTTTTCCAAAATTTAAGTGGAAATGATAATTTTTGCAAACTATTTTACAATAATTTGGCCGCCCATACACGGTCCTTGTCATACGGATTAATTGATTATTAGAAAACTGCATAGTGAAGCTTTTTTCATTAAATTTGGAGAGCTATGCGACATGTGGTGGACATCTGCGTACCAGGATCTTCCGTAAGAGGTGTTTCAATGTTTGCAACAATTTTCTATAATTTTAACATGCAAATAATGGATTTTGATTATACAAGATAATTTTGTTAGCCACATCAATTACACCTCGCCATTTGTTTACACAATTTTCATAAAAATCATTCGAGATGTTTTCTAAACCAATTTTGAATAAATTTTTCATTGTGCAGTTGACTAATTTTGTATAGCATATTTTTTTTTTTTTTTTTTTTTTTTTTTTTTTTATGTTTTAATCTATGCAATCTGTTCTGGGGCCGAAGCACTCCCAACTCTTTCGCAGTTCACTTTTACCGTCCTACTTTACGCATTGCTTGCCAAATCGAGGACGTACGGCTATAGGTCCGATTTACGTAGGACCATCTGCACATTGCATTGCTCCATGCCAGCCTATAGTACTGACATGGAAGATGGGTCGGCCCATGAGTTGTGCACTCCGACAGGGGGTCATAGTTGTGTTCATTTCTATCATCAATCGTAATCAAATGATGAAAAATCCCTTTTTGCATCCTGCCCCTATCGGGATTCGAACCCGGTACCTCCCGATCCAAACGCCAAAGCTTTAACCACTTGGTCGGTATAGCATATTTACTAATACTTAGACGAATTCCTAGTTTTCGAAATTTATATTTTTTTGTTTATATAGGCATGCGAAATTTTTCCTTAACTGTTCCTAAATGTTTTTTAAGTTTTTAGAACAGATGTATGAAAATGTTAACGCGGAGATGGTCGCATGAGTGTAAAATACTTGTCGATGGCGAGTTTTTGCCAGATCCTTTGAAACGCATTCATAAATTCTATATAAAACGCCCCCTTCAATCGTTTCTCTGGTCCTGTTTTTTGGGACGAGTGATAGCCACATTGCAAACCCACTAAACTTTGATGTCATATTTTGTTAAAACGATGAAGCTGAATTTATTTGACTCTGTAGCAAAATTTTCTGCAGAAAAATTTGCTACAGTTTGAAGTGAAGTTAGGAATTTATTTTTGTTAAGGTGCCTGCGTTCAGCAAATTTAACTACAGAATAAATAATTTTTATTCCGAACGGATAATAAGTTTTTCAAAATGAAATGTAGAGGAAATTTGTTTACAAAAATATAACCAATTTAGTTAATTTGATTGGTTTTTATTCTCTCTCTCTTCGATTTTTATTCTCCAGCAAATTTTTCTGCAGAAAATTTTGCTACAGAGTCAAATAAGTTCGGCTTGAACGTCAGCATTTTTGAGTATGATGGCGAACTATGTTTTAAATTCTTCGCGTCATTTACAATAGTTTCCCTTTTCCCCGAATTTCTTCCCGTTTTTTTCTTATTTTAGGCTTCGTACGTGCAAGTTTTATTGATTTCAAATTCTCCATCGTCACTATTACTTTCATCTTCCGACACATTTATTGTTACACTCTCTGTGTAACAATACGTCTTCTATAACTGAATCCTAAATATTTCCTCGTGGAATTGATGGGAATCACTTATCTTCTGAATCGTCGTCGAAGAAATGATACAAATCGTGATCTAAATCAACTCCCTCACATTCTGCTGGCAAATGTTGGATAAATTGTTAATTTCTTTCACATATAGTAAAATAAAATATAGTAGTCATGAAAAATTTTGATCTTGAGATTTTTACAGATTTACCATTCCCTATAGCGCCGAAGTCAATAAAAGTAGATTTTAAAAAATTTGTGTGTGTGTGTGTGCGTGCAGACTAAATTTCTGGGGCCTATCTATCTGGGCCCAAACGCTTTCTCCGATCGCAATTGAACTTCACATTTAAGCTTTCTTCATTAGTTAGGAGATGCCAGTTATTTTTGACCGAAATAGGTCTACTAGAATTGGCAGCTTTTATATTAAGCTCTCTTGTTTTTTGCAATAATATTTGAAAAGTATACCATTTTTGAGAAAAACGACGTAGTACGAAAAGATTCTAAATAACATTTGCAAACAATGTCGTTCAGGATTCCGTTTTTTCAAAAATTTAAACCCTATAGAGTCCTGATTGACTGAGTCCTGAGGGCTGAAACTTCATAACAAAACTCTTCCACAAATTGGGAGACCTATTGAAATCTATAGAAAATCTATCCACGGGTCGTGATAGCTTTCATTTTAGCTGGTTCGTTTTTCGGCGATGACAGCTTCAATATGAGCTTTATCGTTTTTTTTTAATATACATATTTTGAAAAGTATAACATGTACGCAAAAAACGCTTATGAACTAACAGCTTCGAAATTCATTTTTTTCTTTCGAAGCTTTAACCAATGCACCACTTGTCCATTTTGAAACAATACCAAGCAAGGTCAGCATCCAAAATTTAAGCGGAAATAACGTTTTTTTTGTCAAAAAGTAAAATAAGCAGTGAAAATTGGGTCCCTTACAACCCACAGCCACACTGATTGATTGATCGCAATGAAACTTCATAACTAAGCCTTTTTCCGTAAATTAGTTGATCGCAGTGATTTTTGGTCGGTTCACTTTGTGTCAGCTTCCATATGAGCTTCATGTAAATATTTTTGGAATTATAGTGCTGATTATTTTTAAAGTTTACCCGGAAATGACGAGTTTTGATAAAAAAAAGTTTATCTCACTAAAGTTCACATGAATAACGATTTAAAAATGGGAACATGGAACATGTTGAGCTTTTTAAGAAGGTGGAGATCTCTAAAACATTTCGAACCAGCCAAAGATTTACACAAGAGATGTACTTGGAATACAAGAACTTCAATGGTCTGGAAGACCACCAAAGGTTACACTCTCCAATAAAGCGAATTGAGAATTTGGCGTTGGCTTTCTCATCCATCGGCCGTTCAAACAACACATTATCGTCTTCCGCCCTATCATAGTATACATGTTCATACTCCGCACTAACAAATTTATCATCTCAATTCTTAATGTACATGCACACGTCAAAGGTCCATTTTTTGCCAAGTCGAAAGAGGATTTATATAACGTCCCGGACCATGACAAGATACAAAAAATATATCGCATATATCCTCCTCATTAAAAACAATGCCCAACGCATCACCAAACTGGCAATAATGTACAATTTAATTGTATCAAGTACGTGTTTTTCTGATAAGAAAATTCTCACAGCAACGTGGAGATTGAATGACGATATTCAATAGACAAGCACAAAAGATCATTTATAGAACATTTTAAAACATTTAGATCATGTATCACGGCAGTTATCAATCAGCTGTCACCTACTATTTAGACCTCAATGAGCAGTTGTAACGGTCGAGCGCGTCAGACTGTAAAATATTGGATTCATGGTCTGTGTTGGTAAAGGTAGCAATTTATTATTGCGAATACTAAATGATAATATACGGTTGATATTCCCCAACCCCCCACCTGAAAATGATCATTTTTTTTTTAAAGGAACTGGATAAAACCAAATAAATAGAAAAACGAGCTGTCAGTTGAGAGGAGGTCGTAAACGATATTACTTAAAAATTAATTTTGGAATTACAGAAAAGTTAATACATGGAATAAAAATTTAAAAAAAATACAAAAAAACGGATTGAATAAATTGGTGATAAAAAGAAAAAAAGAAAAATTTTTGATCGTGGTAAAATTGGCTCCGTTTGCGGTGGAAGAACCGTACTAACCGCGTGTTGGGTTCTTAAAATAAAGTAGTATCTTAAAAGTTAATTAAAAATATATGTAAACGAATGTGGATAGACAACGAAAAAAAAAACTTAAAAATTATAAAAATTAGTAACGCTAGAATATAAATTGTAGTCACCGTTTCATAAAGTGTCGAAAGAATTACAATTAAAAATTATACAATATATGTATTGGAAATAAATTATTTAATCTCATTAATAACCTAGCAAAAGTGTTTACAATTAATTCATACCAGTGGTGATTTCGATCTTGAATGAAATCTTGGTTACTGCTTTTTACGATGGTGGTTTAAAGGAGCCTTGAAAATAAAGGGAAAAATACTGTCGAGCGTTCGAGATTGTTGTTGTGTTGTTTGTATCTGGGGCCAGTGTTTTCGGCACAACGGTGAAACGGCGGCGGTAACAACTTAGATGAAACGAGCGAGCGAGGCGTTTAGGACATAGATCCATAATTATTTACTGTAAGTACGTACTTTAAATTCACATTCGTAAATTTTATAAATTATAATTTTATTCGTATAAATGTTTATACGATTTAGCAATTTTTTTGTGGTATTAGTAAAATATATGTAAAACCCATATATGCGGGAAGGCTGCTGTCTTGAATTAGCTAATAGAGCTAATAATTTTTTTTCATCAATTTTTTTCCTGTTTTTCCCCAATTATATTTTTTTTAAATTTCACCTACTATATGAAACGTTTGCGACCACCATGCTAGACTAAGGTCCAGTGTGGGTTGGTGAGGAAGCATTGGGGTGACCGCCAAGATGCCGAACCAGGTGTAATATTGCGAGTCATTCTTATCGCGTGTTTTCGACAAACTGAACCCTAGTACGACGAGCACTACCCAGAATCATAACAAAATCACCTTGTAGTCGAAAACAGATTAATCGCTACACACTCGTTATACAGTCAGTCATAACCACTGAAGCGGAAAATACTATATAAAAAACACAGAGATGCCAAACTGATTGGTTCGATAAATGGTTGTCGCAAATAAACAAAAGATTCTTAATGAATTGTGGCTCACAACGCTAGAAGGACTCAAGCAGAATATATCCGTGCTTTGAAAGCTTCAACTAAATATCTCCAACAAAAGAAGTGTTAACTTATAAGAAAATGTATCGAAAACAACAGCTTCCAAGCGGAACAAGGAGAAAAGAGAAACTGTGTTGCTAACGCCTCAGGAATCTCACCAAGGACTTCTTCTCAGAAGTACAGCCATGAAAGTCAGGAATGAAAAACTGAGAACAAACGTGGCTTATGCTCTGTCAGTATGACAAACCTGCGCCAAAAATTTGCTAAATTCAGTGTATACTTGATTCCATTTTTTACTGATAAAGCTCACAAAGACAGCATAGAAAAATTAAATTCAAACAGGCAATATTATGAAAAATTACTGCAACAATAAATGTCAATAGTGGAGCCTAAAATCAACTTAGTTAAGCGTAATTTTGAAGAAACCAATCAAAAATTTAAGATATTATATTGTTTCAAGAAGCTCCTCATACTAAATATGGTGGAAATGAACTCTCTTCAAACAGAGGACATATATTCTAGTTAGAAGGACCAACTCACTCTTACGTTGATAACGCGCAGCCTTTAACTCATTTTAAAAGTAAAGTCAGCATGCCTAGTGTACACTATGCAACAACTCGACATTGTAGCTATACCAAGCTCCACACTTTTACAATATGGACATTCTACTTGAAATTTTTTAATTAATTGTCTAGTGTTCGTCTAACTAACAAAATTCATTGATAAAGAAGATAAACTTGATTTTAGTCGAAAATAACAGTTTTGGAGTCGTTATGTTGGCCGGTACGCCAAATCTTTGATATATTATGCTATATTTTTTATTCTATGCAATCTGTTCTATGGGGTCTAAGCACTCCCAACTCTTTCGCGATTCACTTTTGACGTCCTACCTTACGCATTGCTTGCCAAAACGAGAACGTACGGCTATAGGCCTGACCTCCGTATAACCATCGGCACATTGCATAGCTCCATGTCAGCATATTTGGTCGGTACGCCAAATCTTGTTTGTTTTTTTGTAACTATTGCCAAAGGCTTTATCCTTGAATCTTTATTTATACGAAACTAACAAGAAGTATGAAATTCTTAAAAACTATATTTTATTTTAAATTAAGCCTTAACCTATGTTAATATTTAATATCATTATGCATTATTATTATTAAATTATTATTATTTACTTAATTTTAGTGTGTTAGCTCAACATGCACGTAATTATTAGATTATATTTCTCAGTTAATTAAATCTAGAGGATCTGCCCTGCGCAGCCGTCTGTATTTCGGTTGCCTTAGTAGTTCTCTAGCTAATTTGTTAGGGTGTGATTCCAGTTTCAATTGGTACTTAAGACTGCATGATTTAATTGTCTCTTTAACAGTTTTGATTCCTAGGTCTCTATGGATGTTGCTGTTTCGAATATACCATGGGACATTTATAATGCTACGAAGTATCTTTGCTTGCGTTCTTTGTACAATATTTATATTTGATGCACTAGTTGAGCTCCATAGTTGCATACCATATGTCCATATGGGGATTAGGATCGCTTTGTATAGTAGAACCTTGCAGTCTAGAGAGAGTTTCGATTTTCTATCGATTATCCAGTACATTTTAGAAAATTTTGTTTTTAATTGATTGCGTTTTGTTTCAATGTGCTTTTCCATGTCAATCTTCTATCGAGATGAAGACCGAGATATTTGACGTTTGTTTGTTGAGGAATTGTGATATTGTTTAATTTTACTCCTGGACATGTACGTTATTTCAATGTGAATGTTACATGTGATGATTTACATTCATTCGACCTTATCCGCCATTTTTTAACCAATCTTCTATTTTGTGTATATGTTCTTGTAATTCTCTCGATGCTGTGTGAGGATTTTTGTGTGAAAATAATATAGCTGTGTCATCAGCAAAAGTTGTACTTCTGCCAACTTTATCTCGGCTAGATCAGTAGTGGCCGTATTTTGTTTCACCTGGAACATCCTTTGGGCTAAGTAGTTTTCAAGAATTGAATGAAATTGTCTAGGCAGAAGAGTTTTAATTTTGTAATTTAATCCTTCATGCCATACTTTGTCGAAAGCTTGCGCAATATCCAAGAAAACTGCCGAGCAATATTTCTTTTCTTCTAAGGAAAGCTTAATTATATTTACAATTCTGTGCACTTGTTCTTATGTGCCGTGTTGCTTTCTAAATCCAAATTGTTGATTTGGTATAATGCGACCTTCAGATAATATAGGTATAAATTCTTGTAGTAGCATTTTTTCAAAAAGATTTGAAATTATCGGAAGTTGACTTATTGGCCTATACGACGAGACTTGGGTTTCGTCTTTACCTGGTTTAGGAATCATGATAATTTGAGATATTTTCCATTTTTGGGGAAAGTATCCACATCTCATAATCCCGTTAAAAATATATGTTATATATTTTATGCATCTATCTGGTAATTCTTTGATAATTTTTCCAATTATTAGATCATGGCGTGGCGCTTTCTTACGATTTATACTGTTTTTGATAACCGTTTTGACGCATTTTCATTTAAATTTTACTGGTTTTGGGTTGGATTCGTCCCTCGTAAACTGTGGTAGTACGCAATCGTTATTTTGTTCGTTTGGGGTAAACACTTTTTGTAGATGGTTAGAGAAAGCGATGGCCTTTTCTAAGTCACTTCTGGCCGAGTGACCATCTGGTTTCCTTATCGGTGGGTTCGATAGTTCTGGCCTTTTTAAATTTCTTGATCCCTTCCACAGTGAGTAATCGGTTTTTCTGTTGCTGTGAGCTTACTTAGGTAATTCTGTATTCCTAAATTTTGTTCTTCCCGTATTGCTCAGAGCTTTAATAGCTCTATTTAATTTCCATTTATGCAAAGGAGATGGGTGAAGCTGCCATAGCCGCCAAATGGCCCGCTTCTCTACCAATAACTTTTGAATGTTACTTGAAAGTCTTGTATTTTTCGGAATTTTTGTTCTCCGGAGTAGCTTTTTTTGCAGCCATTTCCATTATTACAGTTTTCTATCGCGGCATCAATGTCTTCTGGTGCGTGAAGTGGAACATTGAGATGACAATTTACCTTTATTATGTTTCTATAGCGAACCGATTTCGTTAGTTTGTTTGTTAAACGTTGGGATGGTTCAGTTTTTATTACTCGGGTACTTAGTGTTATTATTATTTCTGAGTGATCTGATGATAAATCATAACAGTCAACGACTTGAGCATTGTTGCGTGCTATTCCTCGTATTACACAAAAATCTATTAAATCATGAATTTTCTTTCTATCTGTAGGCCAATATGTGGGATGTCCAGATGATAAATAATCTAGGTTTTTTTCGTTTATTGCTTCGTAGAGTTGCTTGCCTTTGAGTGACATCAACCTCGAACCCCATTGCACATGTTTAGCGTTGTAATCACCCCCTCCTAGAAATTTGATTCCCAACTGATTGAATTAGTAATCGATGAATTGTTGTTTTTTAATTGCGTGTTTCGGTGGGCAGTAGACATCCGATATTAAAAATTTCCCAGACCATTCTTCCAAACTGATAGTTGTAGCTTGAATGTAATCTTTAGCATATTTCTGGAGCTCGTAGTGTTTTAATCTTCTTTTTATTAAGACTGCACTGCCGCCGTGTGCTTTTCCATCCGGATGTTTGGGGTCATAAACGGAATAGCCGGTAATATTAAAAAAAATTTGTTTTGTGAAGTGTGTTTCAGATATTAACATTATGTTTATATTTTGTTCGATAAGAAAGGTTTGTGCCTCAGCTTTATGTTGCGAGAGCCCGTTAGCATTCCAAATAGCTATTTTTAGAACTGTCATTTTTGATTTTTGACTATAATTTGCATAAGCGTATTCATATTTTGCATCATCATGGTGATTATTCTTTCCATCATCATCATGAAAATTTGAATGGTCTCGGTTAATTTATTTACCATGGTATGAATGTTTAGTTTCCTCCTCATTAGCATGAACTTTTGGTTTCGGTTTGTTACCTTTTAGGATACTTGCGTAAGAAAAACCTGGGTGTGCAAAAGTGGTGGCAAACGTCTCCAAGTTATCATTTTGTGTGTTTGCATTCGTTGGTTTGGTGACTATTGTATTTTCCAGGCCCTCTGATTAAATTGCATGTTGAGCATTCGTTGTTCAGCTCTCATTTTAGAGTTTATTTTTGGTTTTAAGTCCAGATACACTGCGCAACCCCTATAGTTTGCAATAAGATTTTCGCCGCAGTTATTACAACGTAATACATATGGGTCATTGCGAGACTTGTCACACTGTTTGGAGTTGTGGAATTCACCACAAATAACACAAACTTCATTTAAGGTGCAGTATGCTTTTGTGTGTCCGTATTCTTGGCACTATATGCATTGGACTGGTCCAGACCTCTTCTTAGGTTCTTCAATTACTATTTTACGATGTAACAAATATTTTAATTTGTAAATTTTGTAAACTCCTTTTGACTTTTCTTCCTCTGGCTCTAGTTCAAACGGAACATTGGTTGGGGTACCTTCTCACGGTTTACTATATTACCAATAGATTTGACATAGAAACTTTCCGCAGCAAGCGTAGCTTGTGTATCGCTAACATCTACGCAGCTTTCAATTCCTCTTAGCACAAAAGTCAGCCCTTTTTGACAATGTGACCACTTGCGTGGATTGTTTTAAACGGTGGCTGGAAGCCTACTGCATCTCCGCACAAACAATTGCAAAAACGCTCGTCGAAAACTAAATTTCTAAGATTTGGCGTTTTAATTTTACTGTCGTGAGGTTCGACGTAAAATAAAACAAGCGAAAAGTGCAGTGTTAGTGCTTTTTATTTGTTAAATTTATGTTTTCAATCGTATGAATGGTTTTATAATTAAATACACACGATGCAAAAAAACTAATATAAAAGTGTAACTTGATAAGTGATTAAGTGACGATGTAAACATGATGAGGCTATTTCCCCCAAAAAAGACTTCATCGAACATCGATCGCCGAACACAATCTACAACAAACTTGAACCAGATTCATGTAGAAAATATTGCAAGGGCAAGTGTACATCAAGTGGGCAAAGTTCAACACAGCCCAAAGAAAAAACCTATGCTTTTAAAAGTGCTTCTTCGACAGAATTAATTATAACGCAGTTTAAAAATAAAAATAAAAACCGCGAAGAAAAAATTAATGCATCAGCAAATTTAACAATGCTAAATGAAAACAATAGTAATGAACTCAGTGCGACGAACTCTAGTGACTGTGGTCAGTTTGAACATAATCTAGTGCAAACAGGATTGGATAGATATATCAATGTTCAATCTAAAAAAAAACGTAGTCCGAGATCTGCCCAGTTTGTTGGCAGGAGCAAAGTGACACGGTCTGAACAAGGTGTTAATCAGATACCTTTTAACAACCGATTCTCTAGTTTAGAGGACGTTGAGTCCAACGCCGCGTCGAATTTGAAAAATGAGAAACCACCTCCAATTTATTTAAGGCAAGCATCTAATAATAAACTGGTTAATAACATCGCAACATTAACAGATTCTAAATTTTATATTGCCCCGCTCAAAAGAGGTAACATAAATGAAACAAAGATTCAAACATTCGAAATCGATGGCTTCAGAGCCCTAGTTAAACATTTTGATGAAGTTGGTAAAAAATATTACACATACCAGCTAAAAAGTCAAAAAGGGCTGACTGTTGTGCTAAGAGGAATTGAAAGCTGCGTAGATGTTAGCGACATACAAGCTGCACTTGCTGCGGAAGGCTTCCATGTCAAATCTATTGGTATAATATATTGGGTGTACAAATAAATTTCCGACCTTTTTTACTGAAATAAAAGACATTAGTTTTTGTAGAGAATGAAAGAATGTTTTATTCAAAGTATACTCCTTCGGAAGCTATAACCTTCGCTCATCGTTCAGGCAATAAACGGATTCCCCAAAGGAAGAAGTCTGGTGGTTTCGAGGCGATCTAGTCATCGACCCATTTTTTGACGTTTTTATATGAAGTGAAGTGCTGGTGTGCCAGGGCTGATTGCATCGACCGAAACAAGTGGTAATCAGAGGAAGCAATGTTTGGTGAATAAGGCGGGTGGGGTAGAATTTCCCAGTTCTGCCTGTCCAAGTAATTTTTGACAGGAATAGCAACATGTGGGCTAGCGTTGTCATGTTGCAAAATAATCTTATTGTGCCTTTTGTCCCATTCCGGTCGTTTTTCAGCTAGAGCTTGCTTTAAAGCCATCACTTGTCGTCGATAAACTTGTCCCGTAATGGTTTCACGCTCTTTCAGCAGCTCATAATAAACGACACCCTTCATATCCCACCAAATGCAAAGCATCGCCTTCGAACCATGGATATTTGCTTTGGCGCGGGCCTGGTTCACCTGGCTTGACCCACGCTGGTTTGCGCTTTGGATTGTCATAATGGATCCTTTTTTCATCTCCAGTGATGATCCGATGCAAAAACTCCTTCCTTTGTTGTCGTTGAAGCAACAATTCGCACATTGTTTTCCGACGTTCCATGTCCCTTTCTTTCAATTTGTGTGGCACCCAATTTCCCAGCTTCTGAACCAATTCCATTGCATGTATAAGTTGCGAAACACATTGTTGGGTAATATTCAACTTTTCTGTCAATTGTTTTTCAGTCTGACAAGGGTCCACATCAAGCAATTCTTCCAATTCTGTACCTTCAAATGTTCTTGGTCTGCCTTCACGTTCTTTGTCTCTTACGTCAAAATCACCAACTTTGAATCGTTGAAACCACTCTTTGCATGATGTTTTCGTTGGCGCATGTTAACCGTAAACTTCCACAAGCAAACGATTTGTTTCCGCTGCACTTTTCTTCAACAAAAACAAATGAAGTAAACCTTCCCGCAAATGTTGTTTTTTGGCACAAAATTCGACATCTTCAATTACATAAAAATAATTGTTGTTTACGCTTTGAACAAATGTCACTAGTAATTATTCAAGCTTGACGTCTAACCTCCAAAAAACATGTATTGACCGATTGAATAATATGCAAGCCGTGATACTAACGACACCTATCTAAAAAGGTCGGAAATTTATTTGTACACCCAATAGTAAACCGTGAGAAGGTACCTCAACCAATGTTCAGTTTGGAAGAAAAGTCAAAAGGAGTCCACAAGATTTATAACTTAAAATATTTGTTACATCATAAAATAGTAATTGAAGAACCAAAGAAGAGGTCTGGACCAATCCAATGCATAAAAAGGTGCCAAGAATACAAACACACGAAAGCATACTGCACCTTAAATAAAGTTTGTATTTATTGTGGTGAACTCCACGAAGCGTGGAGTGCGTTAAGTCGCGCAATGACCCATCTGTGTTACATTGTAATAACTGCGGCGAAAATCATACTGCAAACCATAGAGGTTGCGCAGTGTATCTGGACTTAAAACGAAAAATAAACCCTAAAATGAGAGCTGAGCAACGAATGCTCAATATGCAATTTAATCAGAGGGCCGTATTTCCAAAAAATACAATAGTCACCAAATCAACGAATGCAAACACACAAAATAATAATTTGGAGACGTTTGCCACCACTTTTGCACAGCCAGGTGTTTCTTACGCAAGTATCCTAAAAGGTAACAAACCAAAACCAAAAGTTCATTCTAATGAGGAGGAACGAAACATTCATATCATGGTAAATAAATTAACAGAGACCATTCAAAGTTTCATGATGATGATGAAAAGACAAATGAGCATGATGATGCAAAATAGGAATACGCTTATGCAAATTATAGTCAAAAATCGAAAATGACAGTTCTAAAAACAGCTATTTGCAATGCGAACGGGCTATCGCAACATAAAGCTGAGGCACAAACCTTTCTTATCGAACAAAATATAGACATCATGTTAATATCTGAAACACATTTCACAAAACAAGATTTTTTTAATATTACCGGCTATTCCGTTTATGACACAAACATCCGGATGGAAAAGCACACGGCGGCACTGCAGTCTTAATAAAAAGAAGATTAAAGCACTACGAGCTCCAAAAATATGCTAAAGATTACATTCAAGCTACAACTATCAGCTTGGAAGAATGGTCTGGGAAATTTTTAATATCGGATGTCTACTGTCCACCGAAACACGCAATTAAAAAACAACAATTCATCGATTACTAATTCAATCAGTTGGGAATCAAATTTCTAGGAAGGGGTGATTACAACGCTAAACATGTGCAATGGGGTTCGAGGTTGACGTCACTCAAAGGCAAGCAACTCTACGAAGCAATAAACGAAAAAAACCTAGATTATTTATCATCTGGACATCCCACATATTGGCCTACAGATAGAAAGAAAATTCCTGATTAAATAGATTTCCTGATTTAACCCAAACATTAAAAACTAAACCACCACCAACGTTTAACCAACAAACTAACGAAATGGGTTCTCTATAGAAACATAGTAAATGTAAATTGTCATCTCAATGTTCCACTACGCACACCAGAAGACATTGATGTCGAGATAGAAAACTTAAGACAAAAAATGGAAATGGCTGCAAAAAAAGCTACTCCGGAGAACAAAAATTCCGAAAAAAATACAAGGCTTTCAAGTAACATTCAAAAATTATTGGCAGAGAAGCGGGCAATTTGGCGGCTATGGCAGCTTCACCCATCTCCTTTGCATAAATGGAAATTAAATAGAGCTATTAAAGCTCTGAGAGAAGCAATACGGGAAGAACAAAATTTAGGAATACAGAATTATCTAAGTGAGCTAACAGCAACAGAAAAAACCGATTACTCACTGGAAGGTAGCAAGAAATTTAAAAAGGCCAGAGCTATCGAACCCACCGATAAGGAAAAGAGATTGTCACTGGGCCAGAAATGACTTACAAAAGGCCATCGCTTTCTCTAACCATCTACAAAAAGTGTTCACCCCAAACGAACAAAATAACGATTGCGTACTACCACAGTTTACGAGGGACGAATCCAACCCAAAACCAGTAAAATTTAAATGAAAATGCGTCAAAACGGTTATTAAAAACAGTATAAATCGTAAGAAAGCGCCAGGACATGATCTAATAATTGGAAAAATGATCAAAGAATTACCAGATAGATGCATAAAATATATAACATATATTTTTAACGTGATTATGAGATGTGGATACTTTCCCCAAAAATGGAAAATATCTCAAATTATCATGATTCGTAAGCCGCAGGTAAAGACGAAACCCAGGCGAAACCCAGGCGAAAACCCCAGGTCGTACAGGCCAATAAGTCTATTTCCGATAATTTCAAAGCTTTTTGAAAAGATGCTACTACAACAACTAATACCTATATTATCAGACGATCGCATTTTACCAGTTCACCAATTTGAATTTAGAGAGCAAAACGGCACAATAGACCAGGTGCACAGAATTGTAAATACAATTAAGCTTTCCTCGGCAGTTTTCTTGGATAAACGCAAGTTTTCGACAAAGTATGGCATAAAGGATTAAATTACAAAATTAAAACTCTTCTGACTAGACAATTCTATTCAATTCTTGAAAACTACTTAGCCCAAAGGATGTTCCAGGTGAAACAAAATACGGCCACTACTGATCTAACCAAGATAAAGGCAGGAGTACCTTAAGATAGTGTTTTGGGACCTGTGCTATTCACAGCTGACTTACCAATAACTGAAAAATTGTCACTTCAACTTTTGCTGATGACACAGCTATATTATTTTCACACAAAAATCCTCAAACAGCATCGAGAGAATTACAAAAACATCTACACAAAATAGAAGATTGGTTAAAAACTTGGCGCATAAGGACGAATGAATGTAAGTCAACACATGTAACATTCACATTGAATAAACGTACATATCCAGGAGTAAAATTGAACAATATCACAACAAACAAACAATATCACAACAATTCTTCAACAAACAAACGTCAAATATCTCGGTCTTCATCTCGATAGAAGATTGACATGGAAAAAGCACATTGAAACAAAACGCAATCAATTAAAAATAAAATTTTCTAAAATGTACTGGATAATCGGTAGAAAATCGAAACTCTCTCTAGACTGCAAGGTTCTACTATACAAAGCGATCCTAATCCCCATATGGACATATGGTATGCAACTATGGAGCTCAACTAGTGCATCAAATATAAATATTGTACAAAGAACGCAAGCAAAGATACTTCGTAGCATTATAAATGTCCCATGGTATATTCGAAACAGCAACATCCATAGAGACCTAGGAATCAAAACTGTTAAAGAGACAATTAAATCATGCAGTCTAAAGTACCAACTGATGCTGGAATCACACCTTAACAAATTAGCTAGAGAACGACTAAGGCAACCGAAATACAGAAGGCTTTGCAGGGCAGATCCTCTAGATTTAATTAACTGAGAAATATAATCTAATAATTACGTGCATGTTGAGCTAACACACTAAAATTAAGTAAATAATAATAATTTAATAATAATAATGCATAATGATATTAAATATTAACATAGGTTAAGGCTTAATTTAAAATAAAATATAGTTTTTAAGAATTTCATACTTCTTGTTAGTTTCGTATAAATAAAGATTCAAGAATAAATCCTTTGGCAATAGTTACGCCAAAAGCCCGAATCGCTGCGGGCAATGAGGTTTCTATCTTCTATCGGACTGTCGGAATCGTGCAAGCTGGCACTCATGAGACCTGTGCTAGGTTTCGTAGATTATTGCCTACCTTCGAAAGGAAGGTCATTTGTTTAATCTTTGGTCCAATCAAAATTCCGAACAACGAATATCGGATTCGTATGAACCACGAAATAAAGCAAATTCTCGGATTTAACGATATCATCGGATTCATCAAATCCAATCGAGTTAGATGGCTCGGCCTCATTGCAAGGTCTCCACAACAATGTATGATAAATGAAGTGTTCCACCAACAACCAGCCAGAGTGCATCGTAGAGGAAGATCCTGACTGCGCTGCGGTGACGAAGTCGAACAAGACCTCCGTATATCAGGATATCAAAACTGGAGGACGAGAGCAATGAATCAAGATGGATGGAGGACCTTTAGTGCACTCGGCAAAATCTGTAACGAACCATTTCAAAATTTAACCTTGGGAAGGCATATCTGATAAGTACGTTAACAGAAATCTCCTAGTGATCGTTATTAGTGAACGCAGCACATTGCCGGCTAGGTGGCAGTCCGTTGGGGTGGGATCTTGTCACTAATCACACCGGAGCTTGAGGGTGCTGCTTGAAATAAATTTATCGATGATCGATGGAATAGTTTTATTTAGAGATCTCACTTTTTCAGATCACTACCGAATGTTTCATAAATGATCACAGATACTACCGTTTTAATTTTGGTGGTGATCATAGATGTTGTGACCACCTTTCGTCAAACCCTCCCAACCATTTTGTACCACCACCGAAATGGCGTACCCTCGTGTAAGGCTGAACTACATCACTTTTGGTTCACTTTAATCACTCATTCTTTCTATTTTTAATTTATCACTAATAATATATCACTAACAGCACGTAACCGGCAAAACACATGATTATTCGAAGCAATCAACAAAAGCAGAATTCGAGAAAATGAATATTGAAAGATTTTAGAATTTTCCATCAAAGCATAACACAAATTTTATTATAATGAAATTAATAAACATATAAATAAATCAATATGGAATCTTAAATAATATATTTGGCAATAAATAAATGATCAAATAAATATGTTTAAGAATAATATTAATGCATGTCAATAAATATATACATGTATGTTTTTGTTGTATAGTAAATAATTAATAATATATAGTATGTAATAAAGTAGTATGTATATATATATATATATATATATATATATATATATATATATATATATATATATATATATATATATATATATATATATATATATATATAAATTAGATATGTAATATAATAAATAGGTATGTATCAGGCATGCTCAAAAAAAAGGTACGTTCTAGAACCATGGCGGACGTATAGTTAAAAATAAAGTCTTAATTCTAATTAAATTTTCTAATTTAGTACATATACAATAAACTAAGCTAGTTTTGTTCCATTCATATGGCGTACGTTAAATTTTTTTGCTGACTTAGTTGTGTACAGTTTTGATTACGTACTTGTTGCTGTTTAACATTAATATCGGATGTATAAATTTATGAGTAAATTTTACAGCGTCTTGAAAAATTGTGCGGTCTGGTTCTCTTTATAAAAAAAAGTTGCCGTGGAATCTTGCAATCTTGCGTTTTCTTATACCCGTGCTAAAGCGTAACCGGAGTGCTTGCAACGACTTGAACGGGAAATCTGCAATACGGATAAACACCGTTCGTTCACGATTCTTGTATCTTATCCCGTATTCACAAATTGTAAATTTTTACAACGGTGGATCTGCGATAATCTAAAGATCACCGAGCACAATATCACGTACTATTATCACGGATTTAATTATAATTTACACAAACACTTGTACAAAAAAAACGCAAGTTCACTATTATTGTGCCGGACTGTAATAGCATTAACTTTTGCACAATTGATTTTTGTTTTTACAATTTTTATCGAGCTTTATGGGCCTATTCCACTACACAGCGTTTTATTTTGCAGAAAACTAGAACGAGATAAAAATATAGATTCTCTCTGTGTGTGACTCGCATATATCAATATTTTTTTTTTTTTTAAATTTTTGTTTTGTTGCCATAATTTTTAAAAAAAATATAAAGCAAACTATTTTTTATGGCAACAAAACAGAAAAAATTCCCCCACTCCTAGCAAACTTTTATTTTTTTAATATTTTTATGGTGTTTAGTAACATTTTGCGCTTGGTGCGTTGACACAACACGCTCTATTTATTTATTTTTCGCCTGCTGAATGATTTTTTATGTTTTCCCCTCACATAATTTATAGCAAAACAACTTTTAGATAGTTTCGTAAATTATCCAAATTAATCAAATATCATATTATTTTTTAATTTTTTTAGTAATTTTTAGGATATAAAACTATTGTGAAACATCAATAATAAAGATTTTTCATATTCTTTAAATAATTTATAGGTTAGTTTTTGTTGATGTCAAATTTTCCCCAATTTTTTGTCCCATAAAATAAAAATGTTGTATCTCAGTTGCTCTAATGTAAATTTCAGTACTTGTCTTTGTCACATTTTCTGCAAAAATTTTGTAAAATTTTTCTGTTTTCAGGTGGAATCGTACCATTACACTCCACGGCAGACACTATACAACTGATTATGACCGTAAAGTATATTTTTTAATTTGCACTCAGGCCATAAACAAGACAATAATAAGGCCATAAAAAAACCGGAAGCTAATCAGCAACATTACAAACACAACGTAATGGAAAGATAATACATAAATGAAGCTTATCTCAATTATAAAGAAGAAATAGGCGTTGCTTGAGAATTCCGAAATTCAACAAGATACTATATACAGTGAGTCAAAAAATGTTGTTGACAACGTATATTTTACATCGAACAATCATGTGTCTTGTTAAATGTTTGAAACGTATGGAACAGACTTTGACTGTTACAAATCCTTTCATGGAATGTAAAAGCTTGAGAGAGAGAGAGAGAAAAAAAAATTACAAAAAATCAGCATATCTAAAATCCAGGCGAACTTCTATTAGTTGGGGGAAATTTGCGAAATTTAGGAGAAATCTGTGTACTAGAAATGGCAGGTTCCAAGCCAGGTTTTAAGTATTTGCAATGTTGTTGAAGAGGTGTAAGGTTTGTAAGTTTAAAGATTAGCCTTTACCTAGCACATGGGGTATGTACTATGCTATGGGGTATGTACTATCTATGCTATTTGTCGTCGATTTTCGATATCTAAATCTTCGAAATCTAAGCTCGTAACGACATCTATCGGTAGTCAAGGGGTACACTTTTATACCTATGCTACTGGAATAGCGCTGCGACCGTTAGTTCGTCTGCAGCAGTCATCAAAAACAGTTTGGGGAGTGTACGTACCCCACCGTGACATCAACGTTGTTTTTTCGTGAATTATGAAATTTTTTGTTTTTTTGGTTTTCGTGTTTAAAAAGAAAAGAGAGGGATGCATCAAATTTTTTTTTTTTTTTACTTTTTTCAACGATTTTCTACCTTTTTTGTTCATGTTTAGAATGGCGTATCATTTGCGTTCTCGATAATTACTGAGATCGGTTGCTCGAGGATGATATATGCAGGAAGAACATTAGAAGACAATGGTGCCGGCCATCTTTCAAGTACGGAGGATTCTTCAGATGATAGCTATGAAGAATCTGATGACGATGCTATGGATATTGACATGGAGGATCCAAGCGAAAATCAAAGGGTTAATGCACGTCGAAGTGAATCACAACGTGGCCGCCCGCTAAAACACATCTATGAGAAAGATGACTTCAAGTGGACCAGAAAAACTCCGTCCCGTTCGTAGATCAGGTAAGAATACCAACGTAAATCAAAATTTTTTTCAATGCAAATTCAATTAAGCCGCTATGTTTTTAATAATTTTTTATTGATTAATTATATCGATAACTATTTCATATTTATTCGTTCTAATGTCTGTAATTGGTTTTGCAGACAGACATTTGCAACCGTTAGAGCCTGGTCCAGCTGGTAACGCTGTAAATGCTAAAATGATAGAAGCTATTTGGGATTGTTTATTTACTGACGAGATAATAAATTTAAACGTACATAATACGAACTTGAAGATCGAACAGGAATGTTTATCATTGGTTATTGAAGAAAAACAGCAAAGTTACCATCATCAGACTGATGCTATTGAGATCAGAGCTTATATCGGAATCTTGTATTACAGTGGATTATGGAAATCTGCAAACGTAGATGTTAATCGATTATGGCCAACAACTAATGGCCTCACAGTTTACAAATGCGTATTTCCAAGGCACAGGTTTACTTTTTTATCGTGTTTTTTATCTTATCTTCGTTTCGATAATAAAGACGAAAGAAAAGAGGATGACAGATTTGCTCCGATCACGAATTTATGGAACTTGTTTATAGAAAATTGTAAAAGTAACTACAGCCCGACTCACGAATGTACTGTTGACGAACAGATGCTGAGTTTCAGAGGACGCTGTAAGTTCCGAGTTTACATGAAAGATAAGCCGGATAAATATGGGCTCAAGGTCGTTAGCTTAAACGATGCAAAGACTTTGTATACATGGTAAATATATACGTGTTTCTTTACCTTTGATTTTTATAAAAATTTAAAAGACATTTATCCAAAAACTTCTATTACAGATTAACGCGGTTCCATATTTAGGAAAGAATACTGAAATCGTAGAAGGTGATGAATATATTCCTGAGTATTATTTTAGATTAGTAACTGAACCTATTTATTACTATATCAAAAAGTCTTGCAATATCACATGAAAAAAAAGAGTGAGTGAGACAACAATATATTTTTCAAACCCATTTTTTGTCGCGATGAAACTTCTAGAAGAACATTTCGATGGAAATTTTACAGTTCGTTTGTTTTTGTCAATTTAGTAACACGTGTTTTGAATTTTTTCTTTAAATGAATGAAATTGAATATCGCGCCGTTATTAAATTTTTCTGTAAAGATGGACGAAATGCAATTTATATATTCAACTATATATCAAAAGTTTACGGCGAATCAACACCATCATATGCCACAGTAACAAGGTGGGTAAAATTATTCAAAAGTGGTCGGGAGTCATTAGAAGACGACAACCGTTTGGGTCGGCCAGCAGATGCTATTAGCCATGACAACGTAATTTTGGCCGAATCTATTGTATTGGAGGCCCGGATTATTTCTGTTCCGCGGTTAGCGTGGAGACTTTCTCTTGCATACGGTACCACATATACTATATTACATGACCACCTTCACATGTCGAAAGTAAGTGCACGATGGGTTCCCCGTTTGTTGAATGCAGAACAAAAAAAATGCGTGTTCAAACTTCAAAGGCGATTTTAGATATGTACAAAGAAGATCCAGAAAATTTCTTGGATAACATAATAACAGGCGATGAAACATTGCTTCATCACTGGGATCCGGAATCCAAACAAGAATCGATGCAATGGATTAAACTTAGTGAACCACCACCAAAGAAATTCAAAATTCAACCGTCTGCTGGTACGGTTTTGGCAATAATTTGTTGGGATACTGAAGGAATTTTGATAATCGATTATATGCCACCGAAAACCACAATCACAGGCAGAGGTTTGCGAAAATTGAAAAAAGCGATCCGGGAAAAACGGCCAAGGAAAGTTAGGAAAAAAATCTTGCTTCTTCACGACAATGCACCAGTGCACAAGGCTAATATTGCTCAAGCTGCATTAAAGGGCTGCGGCTTCGTGGAAATTCCGCATCCACCGTACAGTCCATACTTGGTACCCAGTGACTACTTTCTGTTTACCAATTTGAAAAAAACACTAAGGGGCCGGAAATTTTCCAGTGGTCTATGAAGTACAGTCTGTTGTAAATGAACATTTTATGGAGCAAAAGAAATCTTTTTTTAGAGGGTTTAGGCAAGCTAATTGATCGATGTCACAAATGTATAAACCTTAAAGGAGATTATGTCGAAAAATAAAAATATTGTTGTCTCACTCACTCTTTTTTTTCATATGATATTGCAAGACTTTTTGATTTGCCCCCTATACAACCCAAACCGATCAGTAACGTGTGACAATTGGTATACGTCAATTAATTTGCTTCAACGAATGTACAATCAACCATATAATTTGAGAATTACCGGTACCATTCGCAAGAACAAAAGGGAAGTTCCAGCGGATTTTATTGCGAAGGTTCCAAAAAAAGATCGGCCACTCACCAAGTTCTGCCATACCGACAATTTAACCTTTCTCAGCTATGCTCCCAAAAAAAAAAATCGGACAAAATTGTGCTGCTGGCCTCCTCGCTTCTTCCCACGGAAACAATAACAGAACAGAAACCCAATATTATTCTATATTATGATAAAAACAAAGGAGGCACGGGCACCTTTGATAAGCTATGCCACTCTTTCAGTGTGCATAAAAAGACGTACAGGTGGCCGCAGCGTTTTTTTTTTCAAGGCATCTTGGAACTGGCGATTGTGAATGCACGAATTTTGAGAGCCTGCAGGGTAGTCCAAAACCAAAAAGAACTAGCAGTAACTGCGGATTATTGTTTGTAAAAAATATATTTAAATTTGATAAAGCCGCATTTGGAACGTCGTCTCATTCATTTCAGTCTCCGCAGAGATTTAAAAGTAGGGATTAATACAGTTTTGAATCGATCGATTTTATCAGAGCGCCATTTACAGAATTTAAATCTTGTCATCAAACAAAGATGCGCCTTATGTGCACGAAAAAAAGACAAAAAAACCGATATGCAATCCTATATGCATAGACCATAGGATTTTGATGTGGCCCGATTGTACCGGTTATTAATTGAAATTTTGTTTTTATAAGCTTCAATGATTTTTTCAGCAACTTTACTTCTTGAAAAAGACTATTTTGTAATAAATTTGTTAGTAAAAATAAAAAAACAACGACTTTTTCACTATTTTTCGATTTTTTTTTTTCGTAAAATCCATACCTTCATTTCTCAAAATAAATACCTTTTTTGGAAGACCCATAAAAACTAATATTTTCTTTTATAGTGATGTAATAGAAGAAGACACAGCTAAAATTTTAGCCCTTTTTATCAAAAAACAAAAAAGTTATGAATTTTGTTGTAAGAAACGCACTTTTTTCAAGTTTTTCAAGTTTCCGATTTTTTTCTGAACGCTGATCTTGATTTTTCTGAACCATGACTATTTCACCCTTTAAAGTGGTATCTAAAGATGATCTCTGATTTTTTCTAAAAAAAATAATCAACATTTCAAGTTTTACAAGGATATTTCTCACTGGGGTTCGTACGAACCCCACAATGCCAGGTATGTTACTCAGAGGAGGTGTGCCAGGTGAAGGTTAAATAATCAACATGGGTTTGTTTTCTGAAATTTAAGCAAGAGTAATGATTTTTGATTATACCAGACAGTTTTACCAAAAATCCAGCAGATAAAATTTTTCACTTTAGAATTCAGTGGTGTATTCGAAATTTATTTATACGATCGTGCTGGTGAAAAGCTCCAGCATTTATATCTATTATGTAATAAGAAAGCTCGATTAAATAAAAATTGTTTTTCATAATAACTATATCCAACCCATATTTACTTTCCATATCAGACGTATTTGCTAAAGCTTTTACGTATATATACACGATTACCAAAAGTTTTGTTCATTGAAAGCTTTAATATCTGTATTAATTTGGATAAATCGAATAATAATAGTTGGTCTCTCATGCAGTTTGAATTGTTCAACCGTGATGTACAAAGGCAGTGAAATGGGAAGCAAATTGGATTATTTTCATCTTTGCATGCATGTACATACGAGTACATGGTCATATACATATTTTATGTGTATAGGTTCGGTTCGGTTGGTCGTTCCACCCATTTAAGCAGAAAACTATATTTACAATCGAGATAATCTTAAACGTTCATAAACGATAAATTATTTAAGTTTCTTACATTTTTTTTTTGTATTTTATTGTAGAGAAGACATATGTGTATCATATAGTACATAATACGATACAATATATCTCTACATAGTATGTACATGTTACGTATGTATTTATTTAGTGAGAGATGGCATTTATGTATACGACATAAACCGATTACAATGTAAAATGACCACAATGTCTATTTTTTTATAACGTAATAAATAATTTAATATTTTTATTGCGTTAGATAACGTTCTTATATTGCTACTTTGATTTTTGAGATTTATACCTATGATAGTCTCTCTATAGGGTAGGGTTATCTATCTGGTTATGTACTCGGCAATCTATACCACATATACAAAAAATTATCTTAGGTCAAGATGAAAAAGCAGTTTTATCTCTACGTATATGAATTTATGCAACCGATTTTCCTTTATTGTCACAAGATTTTCAACAAACTTTGCATTTGCAGTGCAATAATAATCGTTACGTTATGAGTGCAGTCTCATTTCTTTAAGTTTTGTATACTATACCGTCTAATACACTACACTACTTGTGAATAGTTTTTCTTGTTTGTTACTGGGAGGATAATAAATTTCTAAATTTTTCATACAGAAAAGATTTTTTGACATATTTTGAAAAATTATGTGCTGGAAATTTTAAATTTCTAAAAATAAAAAGAAAAAATCTAATGTATAGTAGTGTTAGTAAGTGGCATAAAGAAAGGAAATGTATTAATTCTGTACTCATAATGTAGAAAGCTTTTAGGACCACCTGTGATGCCATATAATAACGTTTTGATTAGAATTATTTTTGTCTTCGTTGTTAATGTTAATGTATATATGTATACTCGTATACGAAAAGTTGTGTGTATGCGGTAAAATTGGTTTCAAGATGTATGGGTATAAGAAAATTTCTGCCTCCAATCGATCGTAATTTGAGTTTAACAATTTTGCGATACATTTTAGATGGTTTTATACGCACAGGCTCACCATCTTCCATTACATGAATATACGAGTCGTGAATTATGTTATCGGTTCGTTCGATGTTGTGTGTATTTTTCAGTGTTGGAATTTTTTTTTTTTTTTGTAATTTTTATTCAAAACATAAAAATATTGTTGTGTCGGAATATAATACCACGGCCGTTTTGTTACATGCCTTCCTTATATATGTGTGTCGACAGCTGCGGGAAAATCTGGGTAAAAAATTCATAATATTGAATTTATGATATGAGCATATAATTTTTGTTTGTATTATGTATAGCATACTCGTATATATAGCAACGCTAAATTTTCATCCATGGATCCTAAAAGAAGATAAAATCATTTTCCATATCTTTTTGTCTATTTGATAAGAATTTGTGGAATTTTTATTAGCGCACATATAAGTTCAGTGAAGAGCGGATTTTTATCGGTTTTATTATTATTTTTTTTTTATATGTGAATATTTAGATTTCTGTCAGTTTTATGGGCACACTTCACTAATCTATGGTATTTACACTTCGTATCCATGTATACATGTTTGTGGTAGATTGTACAATTTATAGACGAGTACTGTTATAACAGGGTAATTCATGTTCAGCTTTATAATATTTTTGACTGGTGAAGTTGTAGATATCCCAAACCTTTATTTGTTCATCGAAGTAGGTTTTCAAATATTGGCTTCACAATGTTTCATTTTAATTTATATATCCCTTGAATCTTCAACAGATTTTATTTTAGAAAATAGTTCCGAATTACTCAAGTGATCTGTATAAATTAAAATATTAAATGACCCAAAGTCGATCCTTGTGGAACACCAAGGAGTAACATCCATTGTTGTTGCTTGAGATCGGAAAAAATATGTGAATTAATATTGTAGAAATCATTTTTTGCAGCCTTATAACAATTTTTTGCATGCTTCTACCAAATGAACAAATTACACTTTCCGGATTTTTGGTAAAACTGTCTTGTTTTGATCTTTAAATTTATTTAAATATTATAATTCTTTGTTGGCTTTTGTAAATGCTAAACTTTTCAACATCATTGCAAAAACTTAAAAACCTCCCTATGTAGCTGACACTTCCGGTACACAGTTTGCACCAAATTTCGAAAGTTTTTAAGTTACCTGGATAGAAGAGATGTCGAATTATGATGAAATAATTTTTTTTTTATCAAAACTCGTCATTTTCGGTAAAATTTAAAAAATGATCTGAACTAAGTTTGTTCGAGATTTAATTCACAATCTTTTTATTCAAAAAGCTGAAGTACTTCTATGAGAGCCGCTACTTCCACTGTACTATGGACAATGCTTAAGTATGAAGTTTCATTCATGGTAAAAAAAATTTTTTGCTAAAAATCGTCATATCCGCTTATTTTGGAAACTATGATCTGGACTGGTACTATTGCAAACTTAATTTACAATCTTAAAGTTCATAACTGTTTATCTCATAAATGATATTTTATTTCAAAATATTTGCAAAAAACGAAAAAGCTTCAAGGGCAGCTATCACTTCCTGTTGACCGATTTCGGACAATATTCACTTGTATCTCCCAATTTTTGAAAACTCATTGGAATCTCCTAATTAGGGAAATTATGGCGGCAAATATGGGATACAGTCCAGATGGACTAATTGATCATGATGAAACATTGCTTCACCAAAATTCCTATTGACTAATCGGAATAAAATTTCCTATTTAAACTTATCCCATTAATTATGAGATCCTTGCAGCATTTTTTGGAAATCTGTGTGCCGAAAGTGGTAGTTCGAAAGGAGCTTTTTAAATTTTTACTATGCTGTTTTTTTATGTTTTAATCTGCATAGATTGTTCTGGGGCCGAATCACTCCCAACTCTATCGCGGTTCGCTTTTCACGTCCTAATATACTTTATGCATTGCTTGCCAAATCGAGGACGTACAGCTATATATCCGATTTTATCACCATCCATACATTGCATAGCTCCAGGCCAGCCTGTACAGGCATGGAAGATGGGTCGGCCTATGAGTTTTGCACTCCGAACTGGATGGGTTCCATTTCACCGCAAATCGTAATCTGTTGATGAAAATTCCCTTTGCATCCGGCTTCTATCGGGATTTGAACCCGGTACCTCCCGATCCAAACGCCAAAGCTTTAACCACTATGTCTACAATGACGTTGAAAAGTGTATCATTAAAAATCGGTAGAAATTAAAAGATATAAATAAATTTAGATATTTAATTTTCAACCAACAAGGGTTAAACCTTGCTGGTTTTCAGAAATTTTAGCGGGATAATATTTTTGATTATACAAGACAATTTTACCAAAAGTCTGGTAACTTATATTTTTCGCCTTAGAAATCAAGTGTTGAGTATTCGAGATAGATATTCTAAGAAATCAAGTGTGGTGCTGACCACAACACACACACCTCCACTTTTTAATTTTCTTTGATTCGCACGATTTTGATACAATTTTTAACTGCGATTTTTTCCCGTAGTCGATTGTGATGCTAAAATCGAGAAATCCTGTTACGAAGCTATTCTGGTGGGCCCGGGTTATTTATTTAATTTTATTCGGCTTCTAACATCTTTATAAAAATTACTGAGGGTTTTTATTGCGTACCAAAAATAACATTAAGACGGGTACTGATTTCGGGAAAATTCATTTAGAGAGTCATCCGATGGAGGCCGGCTTTCTTTATTTTATTTCCAGTTTGCACTATTTTGAGAAAAATTATTGCAGAGAAAATTTTAAATGTCACCAATTGATATACTGTAATGCAGGTAATACATTTGTTATCCCAGCCGAAATGTGGTAATGCAGATATTAATTTTGCTATCCCAACTGAAAATATTTTAAAATGGTGATAATGCAGATTGTGTCGATAAAGGAGATTAACATCAATCTGCAAACCGAAAAATGCCGGCAATACAGATTTAATAGTTACAAATGATTCATCAATTTTCTAACATAAAATGTCAATAACAGACATCTATACAATAGCCATGAAACGCAGTCATATTTAGCTGATGAATGGTTTATATGTCAAAATTTTGACAGCAGTTAATCGACGATCTGACTATACCAATTTGATGAACCATGACCCTAAGTAGAATTTGATTATATGTTTGGAATTGGTTTTATTAAATTATATTGGTGAAATGTTCCATTTTCCGTTGTTGCGACGAAACAATTGTCCATCATTCGAGATTTTGCCAGATGGCCGCCATATTTGCTTCATACAGCCGAAACTTTTCAATAAAAAAGATTAAAAATTATTAAGCATTAAATGGTTTCTAATTGTCGTTAAAATTGCTTGCAACTCAAGATTACGCCTCAGTCAGTCAGCGATCTGACTATCGCTATTCGATATTCCATGCGACCATTGGTAGATTTTATAGGTTAGGAGTGGGTCTGATAGGATTATAGGGGTGAAATTTTGATTTTCCCCATTATTCATCGAGAAAATCGTTCGTCATTTGAGATTTTGGAATATAGACTCCAATCTGACTATACCGATTCGATAGCCCATGGCCATAGGTAGTTTCTGAGTAAAGGTTGAAGTGGGTTGGATGGGTTTTAAGAGATAAAATAGAATATCTGCTTCATACAGCCGAAAGTAGTCTATAAAGAAGATTGAAAATTATCAAGCATCATCAAGAAACGTTCGTAACCTTCGAAACGAATCTGACTATGCCGAATCCAGAGCCCATGACCATAGGTAGATTTTGATTTAAGGTTAGAGGTTCGATGGGGTTACAGGGATGAAATGGCATATCTGCTTTATATAGCCGAAAATAGACGATAAAGAATGTTTGTAATTGTCGTTAAAATTGTATGCAATTCGATGCCCATAGGTAGATTATGATTATAGGTTAGACGTGTGTCTGATGGGGTTATAGGGGTGAAATTTTGATTTTCCCCATTTTCCACGATTCTGTAGATTTTGATTACATGTTAGGGGTGGGTCTGATGGGGTTATAGGAGTTAAATTTTGATTTTCCCATTTTTCGTTGATAAAACCGTTCATCGTTTGAGATTTTGCCCTGTGGACACCAATCTGACTAGGATGATTCAATAGGCCTTGACCATAGGTAGATTTTGATTATAGGTTAGGGGTGAGTCTAATAGGGTTACAGGAGTGAAATTTAGGTTTTCCCCATTTTTCATCGATAAAATCGTTCGTCATTCGAGATTTGGACATATAGACACCAATCTGACTATGCCGATTCAATAGCCCATGACCATAGGTAGATTCTAAGTACGAGTTAGAGGTGGGTGTGATGGGGTTATAGGGGTGAAATTTTTATTTTTCCATAGTCAGATATGGTTTTCTATATGCCAAAATCACGAATGGCGAAAAATTTTATCGTTGAAAAATGGGGAAAATCAAAATCAAACTTCAATAATCCCATCAGACTCCACCCTTAACCTATAATCAGAATCTACCTTTGGTTATGGGCTGTCAAATCGGTATAGTCAGATTGGTGTCTATCTATATGCCAAAATTCTCGAATGACGAACGATTTTATCGACGAAAAATGGGAAAAACTAAAATTTCACAATTACAACCCCATCAGACCCACCACAACGAATATCGGATTTGTATGAATCACGAAATAAAGCAACTCCTCTAAGACAGTGATATCACACAGTGATAAGATTCATCAATTCCAATCGAGTGAGTTGGCTCGGCCACGTTACAAGGTCTTACAATAACGAATGATAAATAAAATGTTCCACCAACAACCAGCCGGAGTGCGTCGTAGAGGAAGACCCCGACTACGCTAGCGTGACGACACCAAACAAAATCTACGAGGATTATGATGCCGAAACTGGAGGACGAGAGCGATGGATCGAGATGGATGGAGGGCCTTAGTGGAGGCGGCGAAATCCCTTCATGGGATGTGAAAGCCAAAGAGAGAGAAAGACCCACCATACTCAGAATCTACCTATGATCATGGGCTATCCAATCGGTATAGTCAGATTGGTGTCTATATGCTAAAATTTTGAATGATGAGAGATTTTATCGAAGAAAATCCCTACAACCCCATCAGACACCCACCTTTCTCTCTCTCTCTCTCTCTCTCTCTGGCCACCCTCCAGTTTTGGCATCCTAATGTTCGTAGATCTTGTTCGATGTCGTCACGCCAGCGTAGTCGGGGTCTTGAGAAAAGTGAGGAAAATCAAAATTTCACCCCTATAACCACATCACTCCCACCCCTATCCTATATTCAGAATCTACCTATGGTCATGGGCTATCGAATCGGGATAGTCACATTGGTGACTGACTATATGCCAAAATCTCGAATGGTGAACGATTCTTGACGATACTTGATAATTTTAAATCTTCTTTAGCGACCACTTTTGGCTGTTTGAAGCAGATATGCCATTTCATCCTTATAACCCCATCAGAACCATCCCGACCTATACTCAGAATCTACCTATGGTTATGGGCTATCTAATTGGCGTAGTTAGATTGATGTCTATATGCCAAAATCTCGAATGACGAACGATTTTATCGATGAAAAATGGGGGAAATCAAAATTTTACCTCTATAACCCTATCAGACTCACCCCTAACCTATAATCAAAATCTACCTATTATTGAATCGGCATTGTCAGATTGGTGTTTATCTGGCATAATCTCGAATAATAAACGATTTTATTGTCAGAAGAAAGGAAAAACAAAATTTCACCCCTATAACCTCATCAGACCCACCCAATACCTATATATTTATAATTTGCCCGTGATCACACCCCATCGAATCGGCATAGTCAGATCTGTGTATGTCTGGCATAGTCTTGAATTCCAAACCACTTTATCGAAAATTACAAACCATTTAAAACTTGATAATTTTTAAACTTCGTTATTGGCAATTTTCGGCTGTATATTCGGCTGACAGATATTACCACAAACCTCTTCAAATGAGACCTTTTCCAACATAAACACTTTTAACGTTAAATTTTAATAAATTAAATATGAATGATATAAAACAATAAATTAATATCGGTTAAATTGAAAATTTTATTTGTTGTTTGTTATAATATATGTTTTCGGCTGATTTTGTAGGCTAGTCACTTTCGGCTAGGATATTAGAGGTTAATTTGTTTAATTTTCGGTTGAAATGGTTAAGACACTATCTGCTTTATCGAATTTTTTACTTTCGGCTGGCAACTTTCGGCTAAATTTAATAAATAATATTAATAATAATTAATTTTAGAAGTCTTCCAGTAGAGCACCATTTCCGATCTTGAAACAAATTTTAACTCGAATAGTTTTCAGATTCCAAACGGGTCCTTATTATTGATGGTTCTTGGTGCTTATTATTGATGGTTCTTATTTGGAATAAAACGATTTTGATAAAATTTGGCCCGAAATGGGTTTCGTTTGAAAGGGAACGAATACAAAGAGTTCTAAGAGGTTTGAAGAGGTTTTCAAATACCAGAAAATAATTGGAATTTCGTACGGGGGAGGGGGTCGTTATGTGAGTACTCGTACGATTTTTATAAAAATTGGTAAAACTCTTTAGTGAGTGTTTTCGAGTGCCAGTAACCGATTCCGATGGGTGCTAATTTCAGGAAATTCAGAGAGTCTTTTTATTTAATTTGTTTTTCGGCTCGCATAATTTTAATAAAAATTGTAAAGATGGTATTTTCGATTACTAGAAGCTGATTGTAATGACTCCTGATTTCGGGAAAGTTCATTTAGGGGACATCCGTGAACATGGGATTTTAAATGCCTTCAATCGATTTCGATGTTTGATTACTTCCGGAAAATTCGTTTTGTGGGTCATTTATTTCTTCAACTCAAACAAATTAGATAAAAATTGCAGAATGGCAGAGTTTGATACAATTTCGCGAGGACTATAGAAAACAGTTTTAATTTCCAGAAACTTCATTTAGTAGCCCTTTACAAGAGGCCGTCATGCTGAATGAAAGGAATCAATTGCGATTTGTTCTAGTATCGAGAAAATTCCTTCAGAGGATCATGTCGTTGCCCTGAATCCCTCTCTTTAGTTTAATTGGGGCTCTCATGATTTTAATAAAAATTGGTGAGACGAAATTCTCGTGTACCAGTATAGTGTTGAGTGATAATTTCGCTAAAATCCGTTCAGAATGTCGTTCGTTGGCGGTCAAGTTCCATTATATAATTTTTTTCGGCCTGCACTATTCTGAAAAAACTTAATATAAGATTTCAATTCGAGGAATCTATTTCTCTGGATGCTAGCTTCCGAAAACATTTAGTGGGTCATCTGTTGGGGAGTGGGGTCCATGACAAAGGTTTCTAGTTTCAGAAAAATCCGTTAAGTAGGTAGCTCTGTGGATTTGGGTTCCAACTTTTGAAAACATTTTTGAATCGAACAATTTTCATTAAAACGATGGTTTCGAGGGCTTGATGTTGTAGCTGTTTGAGGGATGTTGTGTGATGTTCCACTACGCCGCGTCATATTTTTCAAAACATGTTGCGTGTATTTTTGTATTTTGCAAAACATGTTGCAATTACAAACGATGTTTCCCGATATCGGGAAAATTTAGTTTAGGGATTTCCCAGCATTGTTTGGGTTCCAGTTTTAATCGATTGCACTGAGATCGTATTTTAGAGTCCTGTAATAAAGTTCAAGTTCCATTTTTTGAATTTTTCGTTTCGAATGATATTGATGAAACTTGATGTGTAACGTGCGTTCCAGTTACGAATCGCATATACCAAAACTTTGGTGCAACAGTGTACCATTTTTATTTGTACCAGTTTAAAAATTGTTACGCGTGCGACGTAGGCATATGTTTGTGTATAGTACTCCTCTAGGCGATTTGATTAGTATGAATATGACTTGCAGTTTGGGGTACGCACCATATTCTATACGTAAGCAAATATCATAGCAAATGGCATAGACCGACCGGAACCCTCGTTGTTGTTGATTGCATTTGCAGAGAACGTAAAAATAATTTTGTTAAGTTATTATTAAATAAGTATCGTTTGTAGCATGAACTGCATGGCAGGCAAATATATCTGGTGCGGTGCCCAAATAAAAATTATTGAAATTATAAGTTATTGAGTAGTACTTTAAAAAGTGGACGTGCTAAAATTATAAAATTACCTCAAAGATATTGTACTGAGGATTTGTGGTTGAGTGATAATTTTTATTGTGAATGAATGACGATATATAAAGGTCGTTAAGCTGAAGGTATTGATAAATTTACCTATAGACAATCGTAGATATAAAAGAAAAATTCAACCCAGTTTTAGTCCCACTTGTTATACCTGACGCGAGCTTTTACATAATATAAAATATAAATATTTCTCATATATTGGACTTAACGAAATATATTCAAAGTGTTTTCGAGTCGTTTTTTTGTGCAATCAGAAAATATGTACATTAATTTTGGGTGTAGTTATCCATAGTTATAACACTAGTTAAAACGGAAAATCAGTGTGGTGCATACGAAATGGCGTTTGCTTTGGCAGTGAAGATATAGTGATTTCACGGTTGTAATCCGATAAGCAAATTGTGTGCGCTAGATAAAGTCGAGGAGACATTAACGTGGTTAAGAAATAACAGCCGATCCGAAAACAGTTGAAAGCGGATACTATACCCTCGTATTGTGCTGACCTAAGTATATGATGGAAATTATGAGCAGCCACATCTTACGCAATAGATGAGTATAACGGAGTACAGAAATTTCAAGTCATCATCAGAAGGAAGTTTGGAGGCAGCAAGTTCCAGTCTAAATCGGTTGCTCGTGAATAACGGTAACTCAAATACAGTGGTTGGTACAGGCGATTCAGCATCGGTGCGGGTATCCAGTCAGGGACGGCAACAGTAATTCATCGGAGCATTTGGTTAAGTTATTTTTGTTATATTTTTCATACATTTGAATTTAACGTTTATTTGTTTTGGTGTATCATAGTACTTTAATATTCAATTTTTCTCGGTTTAGCTTCTTGATATACTCATTAATTGATTTTTTGGTGATTAATCTTGCTATCATATTTGACCATTTAAAATTTTCTCAGTTAATCAAACATTTTCTTTTATTTTCATTCTAATATTGGTTATAGGAAACCGACGCAGTACCAAGGTTGTGGGAAGCGCTTCTTCGCCAAGGATACTCCGCTAAGGTAACCGTTTGTTTTTATATATATATTTCGCAATTTTTTTTGATGCTATTGATCATTCCGGATGATAAGGTTTGATTAACTTAAGAATTATTTACTCATTTGATTGGTCATAAATAATAAGTTTAGTCATTTTGTTTTATATACTTTATTTTCCTTATTTTCTTAATAATTTTTTTTATATTAATGTATAATGTTTCAAAAATAATTTTTATTGTTAATAAATGTATGATATTGAAATTTTGTTCCAAATTAACTCGAGTGTCATTATTTAAAATGATTGGTTAAACTAATTGACCATATGGAGTAAGGAAGAAGGTGAGTGGAGTGGAGTGAGCTTTCATCGATTAGAGGTCATGTCATAGTTGTGCTAGATCGACCAGTATACAACCCCACGACCAAATTTACCTCCACCCTAAGCTAGCGGCGGGAAGCATGACGTGCACTGGTGTAACACAATTCTTCATTTTTTTTTTTTTTTTGCTAACGGCAGCCAATATCGCAGGCTGTCGTTACACATGTCGTGTGATGGCCGATGTTGCACTATTTTGTGTGATTTCCCACACGTTACAGGATGTTGCACCAGCATGTTGCACCATGTTGCGTTAAGCTGCAATATCTTTCATCATGTGTTTTCTGCTAATAGAGGGCGGTTGTTATATTGCGGCATATTTTGACCTCTTGCTTTGGTTGAATAACAGTAAATGTTGTTGTATGATTGTGTTGATTGAATCCTTTCGAAAAAAAATTTGCCAGTTTACTATCTAATTATGTAATTATTATGAAGTAACAATAATGTTTTTTCCTCAATTTTTTTTCATCTATCATAATTAAACATCACAAAATGTATGTGTGTGTGCCAAAGATTTCGGAAATTATTTTTTTTTTCGAGGGTCAGGAATCAATTGCGATGAGTTATATTTTTGAGAATATTCATTCATGGTGTTTTTAGGACGAACTTTTTTAATAAAAATGGGTGAATGGACTTCGAGAGAATTTGTTTAGTTTAGAAGAATACGAAAGAGACTTGGGCTCCTCCGTTTAAGCCATTATATTACGTCATGTTCCACAGTAATAATACTAAGTCAATCTTAGTTATTTCTTCTTTAGCTTTTTCATAAATTTTAGATCACATTCATTTCTGGAGGAAATCGATCCACTAGAAGTGACAGCCTCCATAGGAGCTTTTTTGTAAATATTTTGAACAGATATCTTCTATGAGGAAAACGACTACGAACTAAAAGATTGTAAATTGTTTCTCAATGTATAAGCCGCTGATCCCATCATCATAAAATTTATACCAAGCATAATTTTTATGACAAGAATCAACATTACGATAATTTTGAAGGCGTTAGACTTCATGGTATAGGGTCCCTGTTTGTATCAACAATTTTAATTTCTGTGAATTAGTTCACGGGAATTAGTTTCGGTAAGGTCGAGCCCCTGAGTCTATAGTACCTATAGGTACTACCTTACATCCTTATTTCAAAATCTCGATTTTTGTTTAAACTTTTTTTTAATTAATCACAGAAATTCCTTCGCGGCTTTCTCAATTTACTCGAATACGCAAAAATTGCATTACGAATAAATGCTTCCACGAAATTGTATTTTGTAAAAATTTGATTGTTCATTACTTTAATTAAATCTAAAAATATTTAGAGCCCACATAATCGATAAACTTTAGTATATGCAAAAATATTAACAAGGAGGGTGGATCAAACCATGTATCTCTATAAAATTGTGTTACGAGGTTCCGCTGTCTGTCCGCAGTCTCGCAGAAAAATTTTCTTGCAAATGAATGAACCATGGTGCATAAAAGAGCATTCAAAGTGCTTCATCCCACTTCACGTGATATGCGAAAAACACCGACATCTTGGAGAGCTCTCATTCTCCTAGCAGGTGATTTTAGACAACCTTTGCCACCCATTTCCCGATCAACACCCGCAGAGGAACTATATATCTTCCTGAAAGCGTCTCATCTTTGGGGACATATTATGTAAATCAAACTATCTACAAATATAAGTGTAAATTTAGTTCACCATATTACTGTCAACACGATTACTGCCAATCAGCTTTTGGAGATGTGACACGGTAAGTTTTCAATCGATCCCATATAACATGTGACGTATCGGTCCGATTTTTGCCAAGTGCCCTCATGAATTTAGGGCATATTAATTAATGTTTTTCCAAACATTTCAAAACACACTCAAAACTCATGATTGGTTTTACGAATTTACAATAGTTGTGTTTCCTGATGCTTGATCTGATCCGGTTCGGTTCATGTTTCATGAGACAACGCAGAAGCGCTTACTAGATTTCAAATCAAAATTTGGCAAATATTAGCTGTCCAGAATGACGGCGTCTATAGAACAAATAATCTATTAATGAGAATCGAGCTGTTAATTGTTCAATAGAATTTTCTAATTCTTTGAAGCCATCTGAAAGAAACTCCACGCAATGAAAATCAATAAAGCCCAAGGAAAATTCTTGAAAATAATCAGAACGTTAAAAACATAAAAATTTGTTCTTTTTCCCTCGCCAAGTGGAAACTCCAAAATTATTATTTATTCATTTTTTTCTGTGGCGCTACATCCCCATTAAAGGATTTGGCTGCCTCAAATGTGGTATCGATGATCATTTTTATTTCGGATTAATGCTTGATCCATTGTATCCTACACAGCTCCCAGATTTGCTGGAGGATGCATACAGGCATGCTGGCGGTTAGATGTTTCCGTGTTCATTCCTTTTTTGCACATTCGTCTTTGTGTTTCCATTAGCTCACCCAATTTTTTTCTAATAGCACTGGTTACTTGCCGTCGTGGTGAAGTTGTTAACAGATTTTTCCCTATATGCATACCGCTCTCTATGCCGTTTTCCCAAATGCTTTACAATAAAAATTAAGACTAACCAAAATTCACTATTAAAAATGTGAAAAAGTTTTTGTAAAAAAATTAAAATATAATGAAAGGAAATAATAAAAAAAATGAAGGTTTAGAAGAAAGGAGTGTAATTATTTGAACATGGGTAAGAAGCGCTAAAAGTAATGAACCTGGCCCCACAAATAGCATGTCAAATAATATCATTAAAGAATTTTCTTTAATATTCTAGTATATGGAATTGGCATGTTCCAATAAACTTTGTATGCGTATAGGTCTGAACAAAATTGTGAAATATTTCACATACGCAGCGAATATTGTTCGTGTCACCAAGAAATGTCTTGAAAAACGCATGATGTGTAAACTGTTGGTATTTTGGTTACAATGTCAAATGTGGTTCTCCTATTTCACGTTAAAATATTAAAAGAACCCGGCCAAAAACTGAAAAAGCTCTATTTCCACATACATAAATATGTGTATGCGTGTATAACGATAAGATATCTACACACACATACCGAATTACAATAAAAATGATAATAATCAAATATGACATTTGACAATTGGCAAAGAGTACAAACGGCAAAAGCACAAAAAATAAAAATTGTTGACCTAAACAAGAAAAGTAAAACGGAAAAACAGAAAAAAATTTCCCCGATAAATTTTCCTTTCATTATTTTTCGTTTTTCCACATACAAATTATATAGTTGTTGTTGTTGTTGTTGCTGCTGCTGCTGCTGTATTTGAGATATTTGATGAACCGAAAGTTAAACAAGCTTTTCTCCCTTTTATTTTTTTGGGGTGTCTATATATTTGTTTTATATCTATATGTGTTGTATCCTATGAGATTGTCAAGTTTTGACAATTTTATGGTTTTTGGACGACAATTTATATGTATTTTTTTATATCACATATATTTCACACAAATTTAAGCTTTTTATTTTAATATAAATTTGGGGTTAGGTTTTTGTGTTACATGTATTTCGTATTGTGTGTGTTTTCGGAAATCAAAAACAGAAGATGTAATTCTACGTACATATAGGTATAAATATAGTTAAACTGAAATTAAAATGAAAATATTTTTAACATCAAAGATGTATTTGGGGTTTCATTATATAGAAAAATGCAACGAAATTTTGTCCCAAGAATATGCAACGAAATAAAAAAAAACAAAAAAATACAAGTACTCTAGCCCAGTGATTCTTAACAGGGGGGCCGTGGCCCCCTAGGGGTCCGTAAGAAATTTTCCGGGGGCCGCCAAAGTTTGCAAAATTTCCTTCAGAATATTTGCCTTTTTCGTAGTTTTCGGGAGTGCTAATTAGGAATACGGCATCCGTTTTAAGATCCGAGATGGAGAAATTTTGTCTTGTGCGAGGCGAGATGGGGCAGTGTCATTTTTAGTACCTCTTGCTAATATCTACGCCTATAATGCTGACATGGGTCTCATTTTCGGGGTTTTCGGGGTACTGCTTACGTTACTGACTTGTTTTTTGCAAGTCGTGATGAAGGGAGGGGACGACCGTGTTAATTTGGTACTTAACTATCTACGCCGATAATGCCGATATGAGTGTCATTTTCGCGGTTTTTGCGGTACTGATTAAGTAACCGACTTTTGTTTTTCTGAATTTGAGATGGGAAGCGGTATCCCTTTGGTGCCCACCTATATAGCAACGCCAATGTGGGTGTTAATTTCGGAGATACTGATTACATTACTCAAAGGTTGGTTTATCACAAAGTGTAGTGGAGGGGGCGTTGTCAATTTTGGTACCTACCTACTATGGACGCCAATAGTGCTGACATGGATGTCATTTTTAGGGTACTAATTACATAGCTGGCTTTTGTTTTTCGCAAGTCAAGATGATGGATTTTGATACCTAATTATACTAATTGCGCCTATAATGTGGATATGGATGTCATTTTCGGCATACAAATCAATTGATTGTGGTATAGATCAGTTGTATGTTATGTTTTTCCATGGGAGTAAGTTTAGAAAAGGGTTTATATAAAATTAGTGGAACGCTTGAATTTAAGGGGCCCATCCCATGGATCAAGCGGTCCTTTCTTATAAGTCTACGCCATTCATCCAATCAAAATTTAATATAGTATAGATATGCTCATCAAAATGAACAGGTTTTCGTAATATTTTTAGAGCGCTTGGCCCCTTGGGCCTAAGTGCTCCAAAAAAATGTTTTCCCAAAAATGTCTGTTTGTTCCGAAAGGGTGTTTGAGCCGCTCACCCTATCTACTTGAAATTTTTACTGTGTATAAGTTGCATGTACAGGATGAGGAAAGGGATTATATGAAATTAGTGACATGCTTGATTCCGAGGGGTCCATCCCCAGGATCAAGGAACCCTTTTAAGTGTTCACACCATTTATCCAACCTGATCCAAACTTTTCATAGGAAATTTGTATTAAAATGAGCAAGTTTTCGTAATATTTATAAAGCGGTAGGCCCCCTGAATTGCATGAAATGTGTTGTTTGATTTAAAAACATACCGAATTTCAAAATTAAAATGAAATCGTTAAGTATAATCCAATTGAATACGATGGAAGGCGATAAGATACATTTGAATACGATGTTCCGACCCGACGCGATCAAACAGAGCCCATCGTCATTTATATGAGTAGTATTGTAATAACCAAGCCACAATCAATGGTGTGTGTGTGTGTGTGTGTGTGTAATCGTTGCAATTGTATTCAGTACCGTACTTTAACGTTTAAAATAATTTGGTACGCAAGTTAAAACAGATTTTATTTTGATTAATTTAAAAAAAATTTTATTCTGTTTACTAAAACAGAAAATGTATTAACTCTGAATTTTGTTATGCAAATAATTGCAGCTTTGTTTATCAGAATTTTGTTTACCAGCAATACAAAAAATCAAAACAATATCCTATTCTATTTTGGAAATATGGAGAGTGACAGCTCAACCGCAGTCATCCAAAAAACGAAATTCTTATTTTATTGAAAAAGTAATTTTTTATTAATTTTTAAATAAAATTAAAGTATTGATGGGCTCGAAGTCACCCAAAGCATTGCTGTCAAATCAATTATGTTAGCCAAACGGCATCACGAACTTCAGTGCCAGTTCATACGACGAATAAAATATCGAATTTTTCTATTCCAGATTTATTTATTTTTTAAATTTTTTTCATCTTTTTTGTATTGAAAGAGGCATGTCTGTTGTATAATTTACGTGATGTAATTGGTTAAAACGATGGGATAGAAAAATCCGAGATTTTATCCGTCGTATAAACTTGCTGTCCAGAAACAGACAAGCTACGGGAAGCCAGACAATGGATAATTCAAAAGAAAAACACAAGGAATAATGTGCAGGCGGTAGGAAATATGAAATTACCAGAATTACATCCACTACCCAAACCATTATCCACGTTCGTATCGTTTGGTATAGTCCAGTCGAAACATTTCTTGGTAAATATAAGAAACTACAATTCGTGTTTCTAAATTTCATTGTCCGATGCAACAAATATCGTGTGCAAGAATTACATGCCAACATTCAAGGAATTTGCAATGGCAAATTTATCACTACTATATACCACTGCTGAACGAACAAACGCCAGCTACTGACTACAAAGCTGTATTTACAGAAGAGAAATCACATATGTTTGCAAAGACGCCTTTTAACTCTAAAGTACCAAGTGTAGTAAACACATGGAATGCATCAGCGAAAATGTTTTAACGTCGCGGACACAGTAAAGCAGTTGATTGACATCCCAATTTATATTCAACCGACGTGTTAGACCGTGCGTACATTACCCACACTGTAATAAACGCACATGAACCGACACCCTTCCAAGAATTGAGAACTCTAACCGTGAGGCATGTGCCACTTATCGAGATGCTTGACTACTGTATACTGGGGCACTTCTCAACCCCAGCAAATACGATCCCCACCCAATTGTGTCAAACGTGTAAAATGATGCAATCACTATCAAAGCACTGATTCAATTCAGAATGACTATAGGCCGAGTGGATCTGCAAACGACATTTTCGATTGTGATTAGCAATAAGAAAGATATTTTCATGTCAAAGAATTGGTTACATTTGTTCAAACTAATCTACAGTACTTGGTTTCAGAACAACGCTTAACATGTTTTAGGATTATGCTTGTTATTACAAGCCAAAGTGACGGATTGAATTTCCTAGATGCGCCCGGAGTCACAAGCAGTATACTTTTCTCAGTTCGTTCATTTTGGCCAAACTATACAATTACGAAAAGATATTGCACTCTTAATCGCATAATCTAGAATTTACTTTTTTGAATGGTGGTCGAATAGCACATTCAGCACTGAAACTGCCATTGTCACACAAAAAGCATTGGAAGCGCTTCATATGCGAAACACTAAAACAATTGAGAGGAAATTATCAGCGGTGGCGCAATCATTTTATTATCTGATGATTTTCGACAAACTTTACCATAACACGTTCAACAGCCGCTGATAAACGTAATGCATGTGTCAAATCATCAATTTTATGACCATACGTATAGAACTACAACATAATGGATCCACAACGTTTCGCAAAACAATTGTTGAATATTGGAAATGGTAAAATAGCAATTTACAAATCCTTACAATGTATCACATTGCTAACAAATTTCTGTAAACTCACAGCAACCACAGACGAACTGATTCACAAAATTTTTCTAAATGTCGCGCAGAATTTCCGAAAATCATGTTTAACTCAGTGTGCATGCTAAGTTAGGAGCCTGAAAATTGGCGTGCCGATCATTCTTCTCTTATATATCTATCTACCCCGACTCTGCTATTGTACCAGGTTTTTAGTGAACAAGATGATGAACAATACCGTCAAAGCAACAATTTTAAGTGGAAGATTTAAGCCAGAAGAAATACTGTTGCCACGAATCCCAATGATTCGAACAGATATGCCATTAGAATTAAACCGTTTGCAGTTTCCGGTACGACTCGGATTTGCAACCATCAATAAAGCACAAGTATAATCGCTACAAATGTGTGAACTAAATTTGGAAAAACCATTCTTCTCACATGGAAATCTGTATGTGGCATGCTCACGTGTCGGAAAACCGTCTGATTTATTTGTGTACATACTCGTACCCGACGGGAAAACAAAAAAAATATTTTGTATCCAAAAGGACTTCAATAAACAGAATTATAAACAAAAACTTTCTTCCTTATTTCATATTATCGCATTCAATTGAAAACCACGCGAACGAAGTCGCCGACAGCAGGTAGTATTATATAAAAAATTATTATTAAAAAAAAATTGGGGGCCATAAAAAAATATGAAATATTTGGTGGGCCGCGAATAAAAAAATATTAAAAACCACTTCTCTAGCCCAAAACAAATCAGTAGACTTAAGCTTTTTTATTTAGGCATTAAGCAAAATTTCAAGCTCCATCTTCGATGTTTAAATTTGTAGCCTTAGCTCGGGATTTTTTGTAATATCGGTTACCTATATTTTCAATGGAAACTTTATACACAAAACTTTAAATGCCTGTAATAGCAGGGCTTTGGGTAAAGACCTGATTATTATTATTTTGATGAATTGGAGTGTACGCTAGCGATTAGGATTTCTCGATAAAATTTATTTCTCGAGAAATCGAGATTTTTTTTTAACGGTTCCCGAGATTCTCGAGAACTCTAAAGAAATTTACAAGAATAAAGAAAAACACAGATTAAGTACATATAATAATATCAAATTTCGTATTGCTATTTTAATATATGAATTATCCATTTTATAAACAAATATTTCGTTATTACAAAATCAAATTTTACAATTCAATATTTACCGACCAAATGGCACAGTGGTTAAAGCTTTGGTGTTTGGATCGGGAAGTACCGAGTTCAAATCCCGCTAGGGACAGGATGCAAAGGGAAATTTCCTCAACAGATTACGATCTGTGGTAAATGTAACACATCTATGACCCCTCTCGGTGTGCAAAGCCAAAAGCCGACCCATCTTCTATGCCAGTTTAATATAATAATAGACAGAAAATTAATATAATAATAGACATCTCAAATTCAAAATATTTATTAACATTAATACTGTTGTAACTATTGTATAATTCTACTTGAAGCACATTAAAAGAAAATTCATATACATATTTCTGCACTATGATTCCAAAGAGATCGACGCAGACTCTTTTATATTCAGTTTAAATAAGCGCTAATGTGATATAGAAACTGTATTTTATAACTGAATTAAATAAAAACAAATTAAGAAAAGAATAAAAATAAACAAAGCAACCGTAAATCATGCATCGAGAACAATCTTGCTACCTGTAAAATGTTATCAATTATCTATAAATCCATTTCAAAACATTTTTTATTTTTTTTCAATCTTTGATACAGAGCAGCAACCTATACACGTACATATATACAAATATTGCTTGATGGAAAATCTAATCTCTTTACTCCTTTTTGTGCAAGTGTACATATTGTAGACATGTACACACAAGGAAATATATTGGGAAAATACAACACAAACAACGATTTCCTTCATACCTGAGAGCCATTCTTGTCACATAACTAACATTATTTTAAAATAAAATCGAACGAGAAAAGAAAACTGGAGATCCATACGGGAACTTCGAATATTTTTCACACACACCCTTATCCCTCATCAACTCGAATACAAATGGATTTAAAATCGATATAAATTATTTTGAATTTTTTTGTTAAATTCGTTTCCCTTTAATATATGGGTTATATGTGTTTAGACGGGAATATAAGTTATCCTGTTTAGAATTTAGATTTTACATATTTTGCTATGTACATTGAGAACGAAACTAGGACTGACACCATTTTTTCTAATATTGGCGCTACAAATCATTTTTCTTGGGGTCAGACTCCTGAGTACAGGGCCGCGCCTACCATATGGGCAGTGTGCGCAATGGCACATGGACGGCCGAACAAAAGTCCGCAAACTTATATTACATTATTTTGTGTAAAATAGTAATTGGAACAGATTCTCAAAAATGGATTCCTATAAATTGCACTTCAATCAATTATTATTTAATATTCAATTCTTGAATGCAATATGCTACAAGTACTCCAGAGTATAGTTACAGTGGCAATGTACCAAAACGTATTTGTATTTAATAATTCTGGAGTCATCTATTAGTGGACTTGCTCTGAACTTCCAGTAGTCAACAAGGTTCATATGTGTCTACAATAGAAACTGGCAATTTAATAATTGTGGAGACAGAAAACGAAACAAATGTTGGTTTTAATGAACTGAGAGATCGTGATATTTGTAAATCGTAAACTGCTTGTGATCCATTACCGTCTACAACAGCTACTGATGGCAACATTCACTTTTAAGTGAAGGCGACAAAAAGTGACAATTTATTACTTGAAACATTGGACAAAGAATACACTGAACAACAGTCGGGAAAATAAAAAATAAAATTCTGGCCTAATAAAATAACTAATGTAGAAGCATATATTTTGATTGAAAAAGGACCACGGCAAGTATGAGTTTTAAATTTCCCAGCTCTGCAGGTGAGAGAAAATTAATTATAAATAATTATTCTAGGAAATTACAAAATGGGGAAGAACTACTTCGAGAATGGCTTGTTTATTCAACGTCGAAAACTCAGTGTTTTGCTTTTGTTGCAAATTTGGTGATAATAAAAATGCGCTATTGAAACTGGGTGTTCCGTAACGAGAACATTAAAAGTTGGATACTGTTAAAAGAATCATTGAAAACTGAAACAACAGTTTGTCGTATTCACCAAAGGATTATAGACACTGAAAGAAAACATTAGTATGGAGTAATAGAAAGAATAATTTTTATAATTCGATATCGACTTTGAAAAGTTTGTAAAGTTATTTAAAGAATGTCCATATGCAAGATTCGTTTGTCTTGAGTGCCAAGGTTATGAAGAAGATACGTTGTACGAAGAGTTCAACAAAATTAATCTTTTTATCATGGAAATGAAGCAACATTTAACGGCAAACCATTTAAAGATAGGACACCAGCTAGGGGAAATTAAAAATCAAGTAGAAGAAATTCAAAAACCGGCGGAGCAACCACGCTCTTTTGCAGCAGTAGCAAAGAGTAATCCCAACAAGTTGGTTATGTTACAACCAAAACAACCTCAAGCTAATAAAAAAACTAGAGAAGGTTTAACAATGTCACTCGATCCCAAAACTATACCAGTAATGGGCTGTCGCAACATTAGGTTAGGTTAGGTTAGAGTGGCTGCTATCGCACACTTAGGTCAATAATGGCCCATTGTGATACCACAGGATCCAATCTCCCCTTACTCCCGCTGAAACCAACCAGAGCTACTGATATAGCGTAAAATATCTCGCACCCTACAGTCCGCGAGTTCAGAAAGGCTGTCCATGTTGTACACACCCAAGTACTTACGTCTTTTGTATGATAGTGCCGGACATGAGCATAGGAAGTGAACTAGCGTCTCTTCCTCCTCTTCGTCCATACAACTTCTACAAAAGTCATTCGTCTCTAGACCCAGCCTTCTCGCATGTTCCCCAAAAAGGCAGTGTCCTGTTAGTATCCCTACGACCAATCCTAAATCTCGTTTTCCCAGGGATACAAGTGCCTTGGAGCGCCGCAGGTCCAGTTTTGGCCAAACCTGTTTTGCTACCCTGCACGTGAGAGTGTTGGTCCACCTCTCATCTGTTAAGGCGATTGCCTTTTTACTGAGCGTCAATTTGAGCGCTGCTATAGGCCTCCCCAGACCTGCCCTTTCCGGTGGCATCTGGAGAGTCGTACCGTACCTAGCTAGTTCGTCTGCCCTGCAGTTTCCCGTGACGTCCGAGTGACCAGGGACCCAGATCATCTGGATACTGAAATACTCGCTCATCTCATTAAGAGATGATCGGCAATCCAGCGCCACCCGTGACTTCAGAGAAACCGCCTCTAGTGACCTGAGTGCCGCTTGACTGTTCGCATAAATCGCGATATCCCTAACAGATACCACGTTATGCTTCAACCATGTCACGACTTCCCCTATCGCCACCACTTCAGCCTGGTACACGCTGCAGTAGTCAGGGAGACGAACAGAAATATTAACATTGAGCTTCTCACAGAAGACTCCAGCTCCTACTTTGCCGTCTAGCTTAGAGCCGTCCGTGAAAAATGTCAGTGCCTCGTTTTCCCGTATTGATCCATTCCTCCAGGATTCCCTAGAAGGACAGATGATCCGGAAACCTATATCAAAGCACAACGTTGGTTTAATATAATCTAGATTCACCAGTTCTTCCCTTAGTGATCTAACGATCGTCGAGTGTCCCACCTGAAGAGACTTCCACTGAGAGACAGCCGAGAGCCTTGTAGCCACATTGGCTGCCATCTGCTTACCAAAAAATTCGATTGGAATAAGGTGGAACATAACCTCTAAAGCGCGTGTAGGTGTTGTCCTAAGCGCCCCGCTTATAAGCATACAGGCCGTTCTTTGCACCTTCTCCAACATCCTTATGTAGGTTACCTTTTCCCGAGCTGGCCACCACACGCCCACCCCGTACATCAGCACAGGCCTTACCACTGCGGTATAGAGCCAGTGTACCAGCTCTGGTTTCAAACCCCATTTCTTCCCTATTGCGTTTCTACACGAGTAAATGGCTACATTAGCCTTATTCACCCTTTCTACAATGTTAGGCTTCCAGCTGAGCTTACTGTCCAAGATTATGCCCAAAAATCTCGCTCTGTCAGCAAAAGCCAGTCTAATGCCGTTCACAGTAAGAGGGCTAACTACCGGAATTTTATATTTCTTAGTAAATAGTACCAGCTCTGTCTTGGACGGGTTGATCCCTAATCCGCATTTGCCGGCCCATTTCGTAACGATCAGGAGTGCATTCTGCATAACATCCCTAATCGTATCCAGATATTTGCCTGAGACAGCTATCGCTACATCATCTGCATACGCTACAACCCCCATCCCCTCTTTCTCCAGTTCCAACAGTAATCCATTCACCACTGCACTCGAAAGAAAGGGGGACATCACTCCTCCCTGCGGAGTTCCTCTAACCACCCGCCTTCTAATGGTGGACTCTCCCAGTTCCGAGATAATAATCCTGCTTACCAGCATCTGATTTATCAACCTACTTATAGGATAATCCACCTTCAAAAATGACAATCCTTCCATGATCGCCTCCGTTTTTACATTATTAAAGGCACCCTCAATGTCGAGAAATGCTACCATACAGAACTCTTGCGAGTAAATTGTCTTCTCAATCATGCGTACTAGATCGTGCAGAGCTGTGTCCACCGACTTTCCCTTACAGTACGCATGCTGAGACATTGCCCAATTCCTCGGATCAACTTTTGTTCGAATAAGTACGTCTATCAATCTTTCCAAGGTTTTCAACAGAAAGGATGATAGAGTTATAGGCCTCAGGTCCTTTGGATAAGCCTGTGAGCTTTTTCCCGATTTCGGAATAAAAACCACTCTGACCTCCGTCCATTTCCTGGGAATATAGACCAATTGCAGACATCCCCTGAAGATAACCTCCAGCCAGGGGAGGATGACCGCAGAGTTCCTTTGGATCTCTGCTGGTATAATCCGATCCGGGCCCGCCGATTTATAAGGCTTAAAACCGTTCAGTGCCCACGGGATTCGTTTCCTGTCCACGATGCCATCCACATTCGTTAAAGGTGTTCCTCGATGAGCTCCAGGCTCCATCGAGTCATCAATGCTTCCCGGAAAATGGGTCTCAATGAGAAGCTCCAATGATTCCGCACTTGAAGCTGTCCATAACCCGTCCGGCCTAATTAAGTAACTAGGACTGGTAGGGTTAGTAGATAGAATTTTCCTTAGGCGAGAAGTCTCGAAGACCTCCTCCATTCTACAACAGAAGAGTCTCCAAGACCCCCTTTGTGCCCTCCTCAACTCTTTTTTGTATTTTCTCAGGTCTTCCTTATAGGAATCCCAATCTCGATTTTCCCTGGTGTTCTTAGCCTTATTAAAGGCTGTCCTACACGCTCTCCGATAGGTTCCCAACCCCGTGGTCCACCATATCGGTTTCTGCCTGCCCCTAGCCTTTATTAGGGGGCACGCAGCATTAAATGAAAGATTGCATGCCTTTGTGACAATATCAACCATGCCATCTAATTCCTCTACTGTCGCCGGAAGTCCAGGAACCTCCAGCGGCAATAGTTCCTCCAACACCTCCCCATATTTGTTCCAGTTTGTCCTTCTGGGATTCCTGAAGGCTTTCCGGGCAACAGGTTTGATGTTGAGGTTATATGTAATATATCGGTGATCAGAGAATGAGTGCTCTTTCGCCACTCTCCACCCACTGATCATATCAAAAATTGTTTCTGACGCACAGGTTACATCTAGAACCTCCTGTCGATTTCTAACAATGAATGTTGGTTCACACCCAATATTGCAAACTACAAGGTAAGTATTTAATAAGTAATCAAAAAATAACTCACCCCTTTCATTAATGTCTGTACTTCCCCAGATTGTGTGATGCGCGTTTGCATCACATCCAAGTATCACACCTACCTTTTTCTGACCTGCTTCCCGGATCAGTTCCCCCAGGTTGTCCGGTGGAACCTCCTTCTCGCGATCCATGTAGGCTGAGGCTAGCCATAGTTTTTCACAGCCTACATCAGCGCTCACCGCCGTAACGTCCCCGCTACTAAATTGTGGAAGAAGAAAAATATTCAAATTATTTTTCGCTAAGATACACGATCTGATCTTTTCAGAGTTGCTTGAGTATAATAATTTATACCCTTTCATTCCGAGGCCACAGATCCTGTTATTATTAATCCAAGGTTCTTGGATTAACACCAAGTCCTCATCTGACTTAGTCAGTCTGAGCACGAGGGCTGCCGAGGCAGCTTTCGTGTGGTGCAGGTTTATTTGTACAATGCTAACCATTGTAATCTACCTTACTCACCACTTCATGCACTTCCTGCATCAGGATAGTGTCATTTGGCTCGTTGGTTTGGTCGCAAACCCCCTCTCGTCGTGTGTTCGACGGGTTGCCCACATCGGACTTCAGAGAGAGGAGGCTGCCTCCCATCACCAACTTCACTTCGTCCGAAATATCGGAACGGCTATTCTGGTCGGCCTCAGCCCGCTTGACCGTTTCCTGCCGGGTCCGTTCTACGTCGCCCCCAGGCTGGTCTTCCGCGCCCTTATCGACCTCCTATAAACTTTAAGAGTGATCGACCCGAGACCGAAGTTGATTACTCCCTTAGATCTAGCAAGGGAAACCAAGGATTCCTTATTGATCAGCATGATTGCCAATCTAAAGCCCACCTTAGCCTCCTCCTGCTTCACAATCCTCCATCCTTCCGTTGGAAGATCGGGATTACTGGCCCGGATAATCTCAATGACCTCCTCTGGCTTATCCGGCTCGGTTGGTAACCAGACGCGTGCCCGCGGCCTGCTCGGGATTTCCCCTCTGCTGACTGCTTCCAGCCTCGCGCCCGGCCACACCTCGCCTACCTCGGTCACTGCTCTTTTATAGAGATCGACCGATCTCTGGTCTGAGCACGCAGTTAGCTTAACGCGCCCTTGGTGCCATCCCGCATCTCTGCAGGACGGGGGGGATCCCGGATTTTCTCTAAGGATCCTCAAGAAAATGGAGTTTAGTGCATTATACACTACCCTCCACTTTTCCGACGTGATGCTCCCATCTTCCTGACCTTTGTCAATGACGGCTAGCACCAGCACGTGCTCCTTCAGGATTTCACTGAATAATTTCAGTTTCTGCTCCTTAGGAGCACCCGACGTCATGTCTGCTTGCACTTTGGCCCGCTTACTGCCTTCTGCTTCAAGCTCATCCTGGGACCTCTGTCTTTTAGACACAAGGATCCTCTCCGAGCTATCGCAGCCGACAGTTTTCTTAGCCCATGCTACAGATTCCTTCTGCGCAACTGTAAGCTGCCCCTCAGGGGTCGCAGCCAGTTTCTCCAGAACTCTAAATGCCGACCGTCTTTCTCTGTACCGTCGTTTTGATGGAGGGATCTCTCTTGGTCCCCCACTGTTCTGTTTGGCAGTTCCGCTTCCACCTGGCTTCGATGTCATGGTGTTGCTTACCCTTGCCTCAGTTGAGGGAGCCCCACCTTGTTGGTTAGAGTTGCTCCCCTCTATAGTACTTCCCGGTTTTTGGTGGGTACCGGTCCCCTTATTTTTATTATTTTTTAAATCTTCCATATATTCCCACGAGTATCGGAGAAATACGTCCACCTGCGCAGAGATCCGTATACGCAGGTAAGGCTAAATACAACTGGAGGTTGCCAGGTATCCAGAGGGCTCCGTTTACGACTGGGCTTTGTTAAATGGGCCCCCAGTCTAGTCGATCATCAGCACGGGTCGCATAACACCTTAATCCAGCCCATTGGCTCACCGAGTACCCCGCCTTCCACGCCCCCGACCCCAACATCCACTCACTCATTCAACCATCTATATGGATATCCCAAACAAATAGGACCCATTTCATTCAGGGGATTACCGTTTATAGGGTTCCCTACTCACTACCTGGAGGCTCGAGAGCGCAGGGAGACGTGACGCTCAGTTCACCGTGGTTGTGGTCGATGGTTTTATGGCGCCATCAATTCGCCTTTCCCTACTGGGTATCATAGGCACTCAGAATTTAGTGAACAGAGGTTAACCACTCCCCCGTTCTCTGAGACTCTCCTTCCAGCAGAGCTGCGGTTGGGGACGGCTTATTTAATTCACCGCTAACCTACCTATCGATAGGCCGTTCACAATCCACCACCTGTGACCCCCCCGATAGCTGCAGCTTGCCACGGGTGTCGTAACATTGCAAATGGTGGAATTATTTTGCAGTGCAACACTAATGATGCCAAGGAGAAACTAAAGACAATCGTGACGGAAAGGATGGGAGCTGATTATGAAGTAAAACTACCAGCGGAGCTTAAACCAAGGGTAAAAATACTTGGAATGTCGGAGAAGCTAGAAAGTGATGAAATAGTATCTGCGCTAAAACAGCAAAACCATTTTCTCGCTAATAGTGATATCAAAGTAATAACCACTTATTGCAGAAGAAATTCGCAAAAAATTGATACAATCATAGAAGTAGGCTCCATAGATTTTACAAAAATCTTACAAGCTGAGAAGTTAAATATACATTTTGATAGATGCCATGTCGTAGAGTCAGTAGGGATCTCAAGATGCTTTAACTGTAATGGTTATGGCCATCATAGCAATAGGTGTACCGGCAAACTTTGTTGCCCAAGATGTAGCGAGAATCATAAGTTAAGTGAATGTAAAAGTCAAGAAGTAAAGTGTAGCAATTGCATTGCTGTAAATACAAAGCTCAATTTAAATGTTGCTATTAACCACACGACTTGGGACACCTCTTGTGCAGTATACCAACGAAAGATGAAAACATTGAAAAACCAAATAAGTTATCAATAGCTATACACACATACACTAATATTCGCAGCTTACTCTCTAATTTCTTGGAGTTATCACAAATAATTATTCAATATAAACCGTCAATTGTATTACTGAGTGAATCTAGAACAACAGAAGACATGTACGACTCGGAATTTTTTATTGAAAATTATAAATGTGTACGGTGCGATTCGGATAGTCGTCATACTGGAGGGGTTGTCATGTATATTCACCAAAACATAAGCTTTAAAATAATTTCGAATATCGAGAAGGACCGCGCTTGGTTTTTGGCGATTCAGATCATAAAAGGATACCATACAACAGGAATATTTGGCGTAGTTTATAGATCATACCAAACAACAAAAGCAGCATTTTTAAATAATTTAGATGGATGGTTCGAAGAAGTTATCAATTATAATAAATCGAACTATATATTTGGGGATTTCAATATTGACGTGAAAAGCAACGATATTTACAGTTTACAACTAAAGCAGTTAATCATGGATTATAGATTGGTGCAAGTAGTTCCAGATTATACCAGAGTCACACAAACCAGCAAAAGTTTAATAGATCTTTTGATAACTAATTCAGTAAATACAAAATGTGAAATTATAAAAGAACAACAAATAAGTGATCATTGTATGTTATGTGTGGATATAAGCAGAAACAATTCACAGTTACCTGATCAATTTAAAGAAATTAGATCTCGGAAAAATTATTCTGGTGAAAAATTTAATTGTGTCCTAATCACTAGACTGCAGCACTACAGAACACAGAATGAATTGAATGAGAAAGCTGAAAGCTTAATACTGGAGTTAAAGAATGCGATTAAACAACTGACGCAAACAAAAATTGTTCAAAGTAGAAATAAAATCCCTTGGTTCTCAGAAAATTTCTCACTATTAAGACAAGAAAAGGAGCGTAATTTTAGTATTCTGAAATTAATAAATTCAAGCGAGAATTGGGAAAACTATAGAAAAGCTAGAAATATTTACAAGCAATCGTTAAGAAAGCAACAATCTGAATACTTCAAGAATAAGTTCATTGAAAACCAATATAACCCAAAGGAGCTATGGAAAACTCTCAAATCTATGTATAAGACTAAAAATACGATGCAATGGAGTATTCAATTTAATAACAAAACACTCACCGATAAACAACAGATTGCAGATGCGCTAAATCACTCGTTTGTGTCCAGCGTCGTAGATATTCACCGTAACATCCCTGAAATATCGGATTTTGAACTTCCTAATGCTGTTTTGAACATACAAAAATTTCAATTCCAACAAACATCACAAAACGAAATATTAAAAATAATAAGCAGAATAAAATCGCAATATGGAATAGATGGTATAAACAAAATTGTCATGCTGGATGCAATGCAGAATCTCGGATATATATATATATATATATATATATATATATATATATATATATATATATATATATATATATATATATTTATGTCCTTCATAAAATTATTTTTCAGTTAGTAGAAATAATATTAAACAGAAACGAGACTGGTAAATCCATTATATACAATTATATAAAAAATCCTAAACTGGATACAATCTCGCTCACGATAATGGTTCACCAAGTCGTAGATTGCTACCTCGACCAACAAAATGTAACTGCAACTGTAGATAGGTGCAGAAAGATTTCAAACGAAAATAATAAGATTGTTTCCCTCAGAGGCACAGGTAGGAGATTATCTCTAAATGACATCATTAATTTTAAATTTTGTTAATTTTTTGATTTAAATTACAGAGCACATATTTCATATTACGGGGACATTTGCCGTCCAAAATAAAACTATACGGCAGGTTCCAAAATCAAAGGAAAAGAGCGACCAGATTGGAAAATAAGAGAAGTCTGCTGTTTCATCAAATGATTTAGGTATAATTCATTAATAATTAAAAAAATTCAATAATTTATTTAATATTAATTTTTTTATTATTTTTTTTATTTATTCAGTTAAAAACTTATTTTTTTATTCGAAAATAAAATATTAATTTAAAACATTAACATTAACAAATTTTTAAATTGTTTTATTAAAGATCAAGTACGACTACCCATATATAAAACTCTTTATATATATATATATATATATATATATATATATATATATATATATATATATATATATATATATATATTAACCTGCTCGAAATATGAATCTACGCCGTAAGTTAATATAACCTAGTCAAAGTTTAAAGCTACGGTTTAAATTAATCTACGTGCTTAGTTATATTAATCATATTTTTGTTGATTAAACTAAACTGTGCGCAAAGTCATGTTAATATATGTTATAGGTTAACTTAACCTACAAATGGCTCCAAATTTTGTTAAAATTAACCTACATGGTTGGTTATACGTAAACTTGCAATTATTGGTCATACTAAACTTTGACAATAGTTATTTCAACTTATGCTGTAGTTTAACATAACCTAGCGAATGGTTTAAATTGATGTTTAAATTAACCGACGAGTTATGTTGCGTTGAACTTGCAGCAAAGGTATATTACTAATCATTGACCAAAGCAAATAGTTATAATTGACATATGTTATTATTATAAAATGAACTATCCATTTTAGTATTACGAAACAAGCGCTTAGTTGGCTGAAAAACAATCCCTTTGTTTGTTTAAATAAACCAATGTTTTTGTTTGTATTTACCAGAATTTTTTTTCAGTGCTATCATCCGATATCGAACGGGCGAGCTGAACGATTTGTCGACACTCTAAAAAGAGAATAAAAAAACGCTGAGGAAGAGGAAACCAACAAGGAAACACCAAATTCCTCCATGTATATCGATCAACACCAAACCGAAATGCACAACCAACTACGAGGGCAAATCAAAAAGTCTTGCAATATCATATGAAAAAAAAGAGTGAGTGAGACAGCCATATTTTTATTTTTCGACATCATCTCCTTTAAGGTTTATACATTTGTCATATCGATCAATTAACTTGCCTAAACCCTCTAAAAAAAAAGATTTCTTTTGCTCCATAAAATATTAATTTACAACAGACTGTACTTCATAGTCACTGGAAAATTTCCGGCCCCCTAGTATTTTTTTCAAATTGGGAAACAGAAACTAGTCACTGGGTGCCAAGTCTAGATTGTACGGTGGATACGGAATTTCCACGAAGCCGCAGTCTTTTAATGCAGCTTGAGCAATATTAACCTTGTGCACTGGTGCATTGTCGTGAAGAAGCAAGATTTTTTTCCTAACTTTCCTTGGCCGTTTTTCCCGGATCGCTTTTTTCAATTTTCGGAAAACCTCTGCGTAATATATGCCTATGATTGTGGTTTTCGGTGGCATATAATCGATTATCAAAATTCCTTCAGAATCCCAAAAAATTGTTGCCAAAACCTTAACAGCAGACGGTTGAGTTCTGAATTTCTTTGGTGGTGGTTCACTACGTTTAATCCATTGCATCGATTCTTGTTTGGATTCCGGATCCCAGTGATGAAGCCATGTTTCATCGCCTGTTATTATGTTATCCAAGAAATTTTCTGGATCTTCTTTGTACATATCTAAAATCGCCTTTGAAGTTTGAACACGCATTTTTTTTTGTTCTGCATTCAACAAACGGGGAACCCATCGCGCACTTACTTTCGACATGTGAAGGTGGTCATGTAATATAGTATATGTGGTACCGTTTGAAAGGGAAAGTTTCCACGCTAACCCTGGAACAGAAATACGCCGGTCCTCCAATACAATAGATTCGGCCAAAATTACGTTTTCATGGCTAATAGCATCTGCTGGCCGACCCGAGGGGTTGTCGTCTACTAATGACTCCCGACCACTTTTGAATAATTTTACCCACCTTGTTACTGTGGCATATGATGGTGCAGATTCGCCGTAAACTTTTGATATATAGTTGAATATATAAATTGCATTTCGTCCATCTTTACAGAAAAATTTAATAATGGCGCGATATTCAATTTCATTCATTTTAAGAAAAATTCAAAACACGTGTTACTAAATTGACAAAAACAAACGAACTGTAAAATTTACATCGAAATGTTCTTCTAGAAGTTTCATCGCGACAAAAAATGGTTTTGAAAAATATATTGTTGTCTCACTCACTCTTTTTTTTCATATGATATTGCAAGACTTTTTGATATACCCTCGTAAGTCACCAGCAGAACTATTCGTTGGTCGTCCAATTCGAATGGAACTTGACTTATTCAAAGCTACTCAGGCAACAATCATGGCCGATCATGGACATCATCATCAATGACGATAAACCCACAACAACTGAATTATTCTGTGGAAGCTAAAACTACAACAACAAAAATGATCATCTACTCACTTTGCAGACTACGTCTGCGAATAAGGAGGGACATGTTGAACAGCGAATCGTAATTAAACTTTATTTCAACATCGAAAAAATATCAGATTTCTTGTGACGCGCTATGTTTTTTATTTATGGCTTGGTGGGGTAAGTACTGTACTTACGAAATGATACCGTTCTCTTTCGGTTCATGACAGGTTCTCCACGTAGCTTCTTTTGGAACCTCGTAATATGTTGTGGTCGTGTTATGGTCTTTTCATGTTTCGTCTTTTATCGTTCTTCCAATAAAATGTCAATAGGTAACGTAATCAGATAATAAAATTTTATTTTACATCTTGCCTGTGCAAGCGTCGAAGCTTTAAACAGAATTAGTAGACGACATAAGTTCAATTTGAGTAATTAAGCTTCTGTGAATTACTGCGCTATTGAAATCTTATTGGACTGCTTCTTCTATGATCATAGACAAACGGGCTTCATCGATTAATGCTCTAAATTTTACAAGACCGATATAGAGAGACTTGATAGATACCCAATGTCTATAATTAGACTTCCGTTAACAAACTTTTTATATCTAGGATGCAGATCGTAATCGAAAATGTTATTTGGGTGCACGCAATCCACGAATGCACTACAACAAACCCGTAAAACACTTTTCGTCTCTCGAGGCATTTTCGACTCTATTAGAGTCGAATTTTCTAATGAAAATGGCGAAAATATACTTGGGCCAATACTTGGGCCAAATATACTTGGGCATACAAAAGCTAAATATCATTTACCTAATAACCGTCGTAACAGTCTTTGAATTGGTATGTTCAAAATACAATCGTAGCCAAAATTGACCTTATTTCGGATACTGGATCCAAAGTAAAGTTGCTTCTGTCAATAATTTATTTTGTAATTTCCAATTAAGGGACAATTCCGTCCATTACACACCAGCACCACATGTTTTTAGTTTAGTTGACGAGAAAATTTCGTAAAGTACCGTACTATTTTGTACACAAAAAATAAATTAGCAAGTATAAAATTATTTCAACAGTGACTTGTTCGTGAACACATCGTTCTTTTAATGTAAATATTAATATTAAATAAGTGTGGTTTGGACAATAAATTATGTATATATGTATGTATAAAATGTATATGTATATAAAATATTGATTAATTATAAAACATAGTTCTTTTTATAAACATTATACAATTAAAGTGTGGCCTGTTCAATAAATTTCGCCAATTCTTCTAAAGTGTTTATAACATAAATAATTAGCTTGTTTGAGATATACACAGTTAACAAAATGCCTAAAAAATTGAATTGGAGCTGAAACAAAACTCCTTTAAACGTCGTCTACGAATAAGGCAGAAAAATAATCGTAAATTACATATTGTGCTTCCTGAAGATAAATATAAAACGTTGTTATCCAGTGAAATCGCAACATTAAATTTAAATTCGTCACCAATTGAACATGGAACAAAATCATCTTTAGACGATAATTATCACCAGCAACAAGATAGTGACACAGAAACGAATTCCGACGAAGAGTATGAATTCCGATTTAATATACCTGAAAAAAATGATAACGATTTGGGCAATTTGAGTACTGAAGAATTATTCCACTTCCTAAGAACATGGGCGCTTAAAAACAATATAAAAATGGTAGCACTTAATGAAATTTTAAGATTTTTTAAATTTCGAGGCTATCCTAGATTACCAGTTGATAGTCGTACTGTACTCAATACTCCCAGGAATATGAACGTAATGAACATCGCTCCAGGAAAATATGTTCATGTTGGAATTTCTTTAGCTTTGCAGAAACTAATAACAAGTCAGACCACTTTGCCTAAAGAAATCAAAATAGGTTTTATTGTTGATGGATTGCCAATCAGCAAAAGCTCAAATAGCTGTTTTTGGCTGATATTGGGGAAAACGAACATCAGCAAATATATTTTTGTCGTTGGTATTTATCATGGTTAAAACAAACCGAATTTATTCAACGAGTTCCTATGACCATTTGTTGATGAGTTGAAAACCATTTGTGATCATTTCAGTTTTCAAGACCAACAGATTCCAATCAAAATTGGAAATTTCATATGTGGTACACCTGCAAGAAGTAGCATTCTTGGAGTAAAGGGTCATTGCGCATACTTTGCATGTAACCATTGCACTCAGGAAGGAGATCATGTAAAATATAAGATGACTTTTCCAAAAATAGACTGTAATTTAAGAACTGATCATTCGTTTAGAAATAAATTGGACGAAAATCACCATAACAGTTCTACAATCTTAGAAGGGCTTCCAATAAATATGATACACCAATTTCCGTTTGATTACCTTCATGTAGTTTGTTTGGGGGTCGTGAAAAGATTCCTTCGTATGTGGATAGCCGGTACATCTGAATCACTATTATCTTCCCATAATATAGAAACAATTTCAGAAAGATTGAAGTCAATTTCATTGCTCCAGCCAAGCGAATTTCAACGGAAACTGCGCCCACTCTCTCAGTTGTCATATTTCAAAGGAACAGAGTATCGAGCATTCCTGCTTTATGCAGCACCATATGTATTAAGAAATATTTTATCAACAGACAAATATAACCATTTCCTCCTTTTACATGTTGCAATACGGTTACTTTCCACTATGAGGACATCCCTAACAATATAAATAAAATAAGCCAAACATTGTTGAACGAATTTATTATTGGAGTGAAACACTTATATGGTGTACATCATGTTGTATTTAATGTGCATGCACTTTCTCATTTGGCAGAAGATGTTAACAGAAATGGAAATATTAATACGTTCAGTTCGTTTCCATTTGAAAGTTTTATGTATCAAATAAAATTACTACTGAGAAAGAATAGTCAAACGCTTGCTCAAATTTATAACCGATTATGGAACTTAGTGAAATATCAGAATTATAATGTTACGGTGACACCTAGATTAGAATAGAATAAGTTAATTTCATTAATTGTTCAATTACGTGTATAATTTATACTCAACATTTAGGCGTATTTCTATACTAACATATTTGCTGCGCATTTAGGATTATTCTAGAAACAAATATTTTGGTATATAAAGGCGCGCGTTGACGTGTATTGCTGAGTATTATTTTAAACGTGATACAGTGAAGGTTAAATAGAAAGATTATTAAAGTGATTATTAAAGCGATTATTAAAGTGATAATTAAAAAGTGTGTTATAATTATAATAATTAATTGTGAATTTTGTGTTGTATAATAAATTGTGTTGTGTAAATAAATTGTGTGAGTTAAAATTTGAAGCAGTTGAATGTATTCACAATCCAGTGATTCGAACCTTGATTGACAAGGCAAAATCGTAACAATTGGTGACAGCGGTGGGATTGTGAATAATAAGGAAAATGATTCTCTACGGATTAAAGCTTGCGCAATTAAAGGAGCAACTGACACGGCGAGGTTTGGCCAGTGAAGGCACAAAAGCTAGTTTGGTGGAGCGACTACGTGAGGCCATGGAGAAGGAAGGTTTAGATCCAGACGTGTATGATTTCGAGGAGGAACAAACGGATGAGATCAGTATGGATAAGAAACAAAAGGACGTACAAACGGTGGTCGAAACAACGCAAAACCCATCTGGAAGTTTCGATTTTTCGCAGTTGATGGCTGCTATGAATCAAATGATGGGACAACAGTTGGAGGGAATAAAACAATCGAACGAGGGAATGAAACAACAGATGGAGCAACAAGGAGCGGACATTAAACATCAAATGAAACAGCAGATGTTACAAGTGGAGCAACAAGGGGAGGACATTAAACAATCGAACAAGGAAATGAAACAGAAGATGGTACAAATGGAGCAACAAGGGACGGACATTAAACAATCAAACCAGGAAATGAAACAGCAGATGGAGCAGCAAGGGGCGGACATTAAAAACCAAATAGAAGATGGCCAAAAGAAAATAGACGAGAGGTTTTTGGAATTATCTTCTACACTACATGGTAAAGTGGAAAAACTGCAAACAGAAGTACACGCAGAAATTCAAAATGTTAAAGGGACGGTTCAGCAAAAATTTGAATCGGTTGAACAAGATTTTAAACGTCTCGAGAAGGAGCTCAAAGATGTCAAGGCGAATGGAACGACACAGCAAGTGATTCAGACGGTTAATACAGTTAAGATAAAACCACCAACATTTGATGGAACAACATCCTTCAGTATTTTTAAGTTCCAATTCGAAACGGCCATCAAGCAAAATCAGTGGACTGAAGAACAATGTGTTGCAGCGTTAATTGTGGCTCTTAAAGGCGAAGCGGCGGAAACACTACAAATCATTCCCGAGCAAGAACCGAACGTTTACATGGGAATTATGAAGGCGTTAGATCGGAAATACGGAAGTGACCACAAACGAGAAATCTATCGCATGGAATTGAAGGGTCGATACCAAAGAGGAGGAGAATCGCTACAGGAATTTTCATCGGCAATTGAGCGGCTCGCACATTTAGCACATTCAAATATGTCGGCCGATTACATGGAGCGAATTAAAATAGATGCATTCATTGACGGTATTCGAGATCCTGAGACGCGCAGAGCGGTGATGTTGTCACCTAAGGCAACTTTCACGGAAACCATCGCTTGTGCGTTAACAAACGAAACTGTTCAGGCCATCGTCAAACCAGCAATAGAAATTCGCCGAGTGGAGATTGATTCCAGAATGGACACCGAGCGGGCTACGCCAAGGTTCAGATATGGAAGTAGCAGGATTAAATGCTGGGTATGTAATAGAATGGGTCACATTTCACGCGACTGTTGGGAGATTAAGAAGAAACGAGGAAGATCGCCATCTCCTATCAAGCGTAGACCAAACGAACAGCAGAGAGAGGCCAGAAAGGAGGGTCGGACGACATTGGAGTCGCTAAAAAGAGAGAGCTTGAAGGAGCAAAAGCTGACTCCCACAATCGATTGCCCCATAACATCCATACAAGTTTCGAGATTAAAAGGAAGCGGTGAGAGCTTGACAAAAGAAGCCGATATTGAACCTCGGAAGGGAAGTGCACATAAAAATGCCGACGCGTTATTAAGTAGACCATGTCCCGCGGAATGCAAGGATTGTGGGCATGTGGAGGTTAAGGAAAACATCATCGATATTCGGCTTATGCAAGTGCTACCTGATGAGGAATGGACTGATGAAATGATCAAGAAGGAGCAATTACGGGATGCTGACCTGTCATTCATCATGAAACATAAGGAAAAGGAACACCGGCCCACATGGAGTGAGATAGCTGACAAAGCTCCCATTGTAAAAGCATATTGGGCTCAATGGGATAGCCTCCACATAGAAAATGGATGTTTAAAACGAAAGTGGGAAAGCACGGATGGTAAAGTAAAACAATTGTTGGTAGTGGTGCCAAAAGATCGGATAGCGGAAATCCTCAAGGATTATCACGGAGGAGCAAGTGGAGGTCACTTAGGGATTAATAAAACATTAGCCAAAATTCGCCAACGTTTCTACTGGTCCGGATGTAGACAGTCAGTAATAGAATGGTGTCGAAGATGTGACCAATGTGCGGCAGTGAAGGGACCAGCACGAAAAAGCCGTGGAACCATGAAACAATATAATGTCGGGGCACCATTTGAGAGAATTGCAATGGACGTGGCGGGGCCATTTCCGACCACCGAGAGCGGAAATAAATGTGTGCTAGTAATAATGGATTATTTCAGCAAATGGCCGGAAGTGTACCCCATACCCAATCAGGAGACAACAACAATAGCTGATGCCGTGGTTAACAATTGGATTAGCAGATTTGGTGTACCTATGGAAATTCACACGGATCAAGGAAGGAATTTCGAATCGGTGGTATTTCAGGAGATATGTCAGATGCTTGGAATCAATAAAACAAGAACGACGCCTTTACACCCACAATCGGACGGTATGGTGGAAAGATTCAATGGTACATTGGAGGAATATCTAGCAAAAGCTGTGGAAAGGAACCAACGCAACTGGGATCGACATATACCAATGTTCCTGATGGCCTACCGATCAGCGGTACATGACACAACAGGAGTGACACCAGCTAAAACCATATTTGGGAACAATCTGCGATTACCAGGAGATTTAAAATTTGGGGCTGTTCCATCAGCAGCTCTATGCGGACAGGATTACGTCGACCGAATGAAAGAAGAACTTAATGAAATACATCAATTTGTACGGGAGAAAATTCGAATATCAAGTGATCGAATGAAAGCTCGATATGACATACGAGCAAATAATCAAGGCTTCGAGGAAGGGCAATTGGTATGGCTTCACAACCCGCAACGGCACAAGGGATTATCACCGAAGTTGCAACCCACATGGGAAGGACCTTACACTGTCATTAAAAAGTTGAACGACGTGGTTTATCGCATACAGAAAGGACGGAAAGGTAAACCAAAGGTGGTGCATTTAGAGCGTTTGGCGCTCTACAGAGGAGGTGATCTGGATCCTGTTCGGGACGAACAGGCTTAGGTGGGGGGTAGTGTTACGGTGACACCTAGATTAGAATAGAATAAGTTAATTTCATTAATTGTTCAATTACGTGTATAATTTATACTCAACATTTAGGCGTATTTCTATACTAACATATTTGCTGTGCATTTAGGATTATTCTACAAACAAATATTTTGGTATATAAAGGCGCGCGTTGACGTGGAATGCTGAGTATTATTTTAAACGTGATACAGTGAAGGTTAAATAGAAAGATTATTAAAGTGATTATTAAAGCGATTATTAAAGTGATAATTAAAAAGTGTGTTATAATTGTAATAATTAATTGTGAATTTTGTGTTGTATAATAAATTGTGTTGTGTAAATAAATTGTGTGAGTTCAAATTTGAAGCAGTTGTATTTATTCACAATCCAGTGATTCGAACCTTGAGTGACAAGGCAAAATCGTAACAATATGAATATAATGGAATTTCCAGTATTGAAACGTAAACGTGTAATAAATTTTAATTCACACACAAAAATTATATATGAAGAGATCATTTTTAAGGACTTTAGACTGACAAATTCAAACCGCGATTGCTGGTTTCTGATAAAAGAAAAAAATATTGTGCGGTTTATACATGCGAAAAAATTACAGAACTCTCTGTATTTATTTGGGTCAAACGCAATTGGAAAACGGAATTACTTTCATCTTCCTATTTCCTCAGATAAGCTTGATATATATATCAATCAGATATTAATTTACATGAACCAACATATTGGAAATTAGATGGACCGCTGAAAAAACTGTTTGCGATGGAGAATCAGGAAGAAAACTACAGAGCATATTTTTCTTTAATACATACGTAAACCAATTAGGTACGTTTGTACTTGGCACATTAGATAAATTTGGTTAAAAGTTCATGAAGAAACCGAATATAAATCTAATCATGCTTTGTATTTATATTTTTTTCCTAACTATGATTTTGTTTGATTTATTAATCTAAATGTAATTATTTATCTGTTTGTAATTTTATTTTATATTTGTATTAAAAAAATTTATAGGTTTGATATTTTTTATTTCTACAGATGTATTCGATTATAGAAACTTTTGATGCGGAAGGTGAGAGAGAGGTGGCAATCATTTCCAACAAGTGGATTTCAGGATCGCAAGTATTTTGGCCGGGGAAGAAATATAGTAAATATTTACTTGAGAACCACACGTTTCCGAATGACACATGGGCAAAATACAATTTTAAGATGTTGCAGAGTGATATTAGTAAGTTTTATAATTAACAATTAACCATAAATCAGTACCTGAAGTCAAAATTCAATTTCTAGGTACGCTCGGAGAGGCAAAAAATCGTGAAAGAATGTTCGAACGATTTTCAAACTCCGAATCAGAAGCAGCTGCTGCAAATTTACGATATAAAAAATTAAAAACAATTGATTTAAATGATCAATTTAATAATATTACAAGATGTGAAGAGACAGACACGAACGAGGAAAACAGCGACTTTGGCGATAACCCTGATTTTTTAGAAGAGCTACCCTATACGAAGGAGCCAGATGAAATTTTCGGAATACAAGAACTTGTTATTGAAGGTGTCGATGAACGAGAAAACACTAATTTAGGTAAGATTTAGTTAAAATTGAGACTTATAAAAAAAAATTGTAATGGTAAATAAACGTTTTTCCTATAGGAAAAGTGTTTCGTTGTAATGCAACTATCGGGGGAGCTGAAACACCAAGCAATGTTCCTGATACAAATAATGCTAATACGCGGATATTAACAGAAATGCAACATTTAAGAGAGAAAGTTGATGCAATGGAGAAAACGATGAGAAATATTGCAAAAATACTACCAGAATTGTTGAAGTACATAAGAAAAAGCTCAAGCAGTACGATAGAAAAAGATCCATCATTTATTATCCCTACATTATCAGTACTACATACGGTATCTGCTATCGAAGTTTTTGAAGTAAAGCTGCAAAACAGAAAGTTTGCCGAACAAATGGTACTCGTATGGGATCGGTGTTATTTAAAGATTAGATGTGCATGCCAATTGAATTAAGTTTTATATACATATTTTTATTATTCTAGATTCTTTTCCTGAAAATTAATGTTGACGGGAAAAAAATATCCAGAAATATTAGAAATGTTGTAGAAAAATTTGTAGATCGAGAGGTAGTACATAAATATACCTGGACAGGTGCTATTAACATTACTAAAGGTAAGCCTACAAACACAATAAATTACGTTCTATACATAGTTACGAGGATAGTTGGAAATTTTACAAACTGAACATTTACAGAATAAACAATGAATATGTAAACACATGAATATTGTACAAAGTATAGTTCTTGGCTACTTTTTATCAACCCGTTATCGATCGCATGCCATGTACACCACTTTATTCAAAAATGTTCTTGGTATAAACGTTTTGTGCATTTTCAATATCCAAGTAATACAAGTATGTATATATACACACATACAAATAATTAATTAGATTGGCTCTATAAAATATAGTAGTAATACAAATATCTATTTATTGTTTAGAAAAAAAGAAACAGGCATTTTCGAAGTTGACTAATGTTGTCAAGCTCGTTGAAGATACCATCAATTATCGATTCGTTGAATTAAGGGTACTCTGAAATAAGCAAAGTTGATCTACGGAAAAATTTCGTCGATTTTTTGATGAGAGCTGCCGAGCGGTATAGATATTCTGCAAAAAAAGGAAATGAAGAATTATTGATTAATTGTTATATTGAATTAGTACGTAATTCAATTACAATAATATATTCAATGATTGAATAATGTTAAAATGAATTAAAGTTTTATAATAATATAATATATTACTGAAGTTATATTGAAGAAACATATTATATTATATAAATACACGTCATATCGGTATATATTTTATTTTTATATATTTTTCATTGGATTAATTATTACACATAAATATACATATCATGTATATTTTTCTTTAAATAAAGCTAAAATTTTAAATTGTTTAAATTTAATCTTATAAGTATTGTTATTATAAAAGCACAACGGCAAATATAAGTCGAGTACGTGTCTTAATTGAGTGATTTATTTGCCTTACTAATGACTCTTTAATTCGTTCTACTATATTACTACATCAATGACTTTCGTATGGCTGTCTGAAAAGGTGTATATCTGCTTGACAAAGTAGACTTTCAACTGTCAGTCGATAAAATTACAATTCGACTCTAGCGTGCATATGTAGTCCGATAAAACCAGCTAATGTTGGTCAAAAGTGACGAACAAATTACGGTCGAATACGCCTAGATGGAATTAACTAATATTTCCGTCTCATATCCGGCAAGGATTTGATATACATTTGACTGAACAATTGGCAGTCACCCGTCCTATTATTGCCTTTAAGAGTCAAGAGTCATTTTTTAGTCATTCCTCGGACGAGATCATTAAAATTGTTTTACGGGAAAAGGATCGCCTTTATACGAACGTTTTTTGTCATGTTATGTCATGTTAAGATAAATCTTTCGATTACCAAATTTTTAGTCAGCTGCAAAATCCTAATTTACTGGAATAAATTTTAGAGTTTCTCCGTCTCAAAACATTACAAATGATGCATCAAACATATCACCGAATACAAATATAACCAGAAAAGACATTGCGTAGACCAAGAAATTTTTTTCCTATCTTAAATTTTTTGTAGGAAACACAACTTTTAAATATGAATATTATAATTACAGTAATGATTTTATGTTAATCAACTGTTTTTTGTTGAAATATGCCCCGTCAAAGCTTCATTGTACGTTCATAATTGTTTATTTGAAAGAAAAATATTCAAAAATAACGAATTTTTTCTACCTTATCGCGAACCGAGGTCAAAAAAATTAGTCCAAATTTTTCCATAGTAAAATGGCGTTATGTCTATTCTGCCTATATTCTGAAAACATATTACCCTCTAATTAATTCTGTTCCAGTTAGGAATTATCTAGACATTGGTGTATACCACCCGTCCACTGATAGATAAGTTTCGCGGAACATCAGTTAAACATCACATTTGGCTGTACCAAAAATTCAAATTTAGTTGGATGTGACATGTCTGATGTTTGCTTAGATTTACATAGCAAATTACGTGTTTGTGGTATACGTGGTAGTTTATCAACCAATTACTCCTAATTGGTATTTTCCTAATTTAGTGACTAACCTAACGAACAAATAATTTATCTATCACTAGGTAGCTGTTCACTAATAAAAGTTAATACCAAAAATTTGTATATTATGTGCTTTCAGAAATATTTTAGGGGAATGATACGTTCATAAAAACAATTCCCCACATTTACACATTTAAAAAGTTTATCTTTATAAAAGGAGAAATTATGGTGTCGATTGCATTTTTATATTGCACTGGAAGTCCAATAAGATTGAGGAGAAAATTGAACTGAAGCAATATTAGTTGATCAATTTTTCCAATCAATTTCCAACATGGAGTGTATTATAATAAAAAAAATCCAATCTTAGTATTCTTATCTCAAACCTAAACGATTTCATTGATATTAAAAATTTCCACAGAATATCTTTAGTATGTATATTTATATTAAAAATTACATCAATAATATCGCATAACGTAAATTAACGCATCACGTATGCGTTCGTCCAATTGAGCAACAGTTGCTCATCATCAATGAATTTTTTATTTCGAAAATCGAATTTCATTTTGACATTTGTGTAAAAATATTTGAATGAAAAACATCAGAAAAGTATAGAAAAAGAAGAATTTATTTTTTTTTTATTTACACATAAAAAATGGAAGCATTAATTCCAGTTGTTAATAAGTTACAAGATGTATTTAATACTGTTGGTGCTGATTCAATCCAATTGCCGCAGATTGTTGTGCTTGGCAGTCAGGTATGTGCTTTGTTCAAGCAGTATGTGTCATGGGGTTGTATCGCAAAACTCGAAAAAAAAATCACAGAATTTCCATGAAACACACAGAGAGGAACATAACCTTAATTGATTTTTTTTCGCTGCTTTCGGTTACATTAAAGCCAAATTTAGAAATTACATAACTGAAATTAATATTCTGCCGGTGGAATATTATTTACTGTGTAAATTTATGAATCAAAATTTGGTTTATATCGATCTTTCGAATTTTATATGGATGATTTTTTTATATAATTGCAGAGCTCCGGTAAAAGTTCTGTGATTGAAAGCCTGGTAGGGCGATCGTTTTTGCCGCGAGGAACAGGGATTGTAACACGGCGGCCACTTGTATTGCAATTAATTTATAGCCCACTCGATGATCGAGAACACAGATCAGCTGAAACAGGTAGGATAGTAAATGGTATTATGCAAAATTATCTAAAAAAAAACCAATAATATCAAACAGCAAGCAGTTTTATCACAATAACTTTTAGTTCTGTGTGATTGAATTAGTTTTATGCGGTTTTAATATAAACGGAACTTGGTTTGTTTGATAACAGATTCTGAATGATTAAATTTTGTGTTTGATCAAATTTATTTTTGGACCGTACAGCTGTTCGGTAATGTCTCCTAAATGCTATGTTGTATAACAAATTCATTTTAATTTTATTTAATCTCGATACACATTCAAAAATACACATCATTAATTTATATTTGAATTTTAATTGTTCAGTACGTGATTATTTTTTGATTCAATCGTATTTGACCTCATTGTTCCGTATAAGTAAATAATATATGCCATTTACAGAAATAGCTATGTCCGTTTAAACGTGATATATGAAGCCACGATGTGTAGAGATTACCGCCTCGATAGGTTACAAATTACAGTTTATGGAACTTTGGTAATGTATGAAGTTCTGTTTATGGTCCTAGATTTAATCCCCATTCTGAAGGCGTCCATGCGCCTTGCCTAAAATATGACTTACATCTTTATCGATCCATCGCTCGTTATTTCTAGTTCCAACATTGTACATCTCACAGATATTGTTCAATTTCGTTGCACATACACAACATAGAATATGTTTTCCCAAGAGACTTGGTCTAGCTTTGCTTTCGAAAGTTAGTACATTTCAATTTAGAACACCAATCTTTGGAAAAGGTTTCAACCAAAACAGAAACTCAGTTTATCTATATTGTATTTGTCTTCTAAAACTAAAGCACTAAGGATTATTATATCTTGTTATGCTCAGTGCTCTAAAATTAAAATCTTGCTAATTTGGGACTTGCATATAGTTGAATATTTTACGATGGAATCCGGAATCCGTTTTTTATTTGTCGTGTTTGCTGTTTCATTTCTCTTCTGACATTTGTGGAAAACTCCCTATAAAATGGTCAGACCACATTTCGTTGTAGACCCATTCTAAAGTTCAATGGTGTAATCATCTTTTCACCTAAGCGTGAAACTTGGTTTGAAAGTAAACAAACAGAAAAGACCTAACAATTTCAAGAAATATCTCGGTTTAATCTTGTGACAGCTAAAACTGATTTCAATTTCGCTAAGAAATGCACATCAGACGTATGTCTGGATCATCACTGATTATGAAATATTTTTAAAATTTAAGGGGAATTTTATACGATCAATATTATTGGGTCCAATAAAAAGGCCAATATAGAATTGCATGAATCACAAGATAAAACAACACCGGACACTGTGGCAAAAATCCTGGTTTTCAACGGGGTGTATATCGGACATAAATATCATACGAAATTATTATGATTGAATTTTAAGTTGATGTAAAGTTTTGGACGAAATTGTTGTTAGTTTAGCAGTCACAAGCTTGGTTCCAGATTATTTCTTTATAATGCTAGAACTGTCGTTTTATTTGTGTTTATTTTTAACCAAGTCTTCTTAAATTGGGTCCCAAAAAAACTAGCAGGTAGTTCATTTTTTCGCTGTAAAATTTTTCAAGGGATTTGTTTACAAAATAACCTACTTCATTGGCCGTTAAGTTGCTGGTAGAATTTTATACCATTTTATATGAAATATGTCGATAATGCTGATTTTTCTCGTATCAGAGGGCAGATTTTTGAGCTAGAGACGTGGATTATTTCCCACTTCCATCCATCAACCGAAGCTTGGTTTACGATTAACTGCCATGTCTGTGGTCATATGATTAACTGGTTTTGTGGTAAGGTCTTTATAGTTAGACGATTATGTGACCATACGTTTCAATGTTCTTACGATGATGAGGGCTACGCTTAAATGTTTACGAGGATGTGATCTGATACCAAATAAAGTGGTGAGTAACATCGCGATATGGTAATTTTTTCTCATATTTCTAACCTAAATGATCAATTGAAACAAAAATTTGCCCTGTAAGCATTCAGTTCACATGTAAATTATTGAAACACCTTACTGGAATGAGCAGTGAGCGGCACTCACGATGTAGATACCATACCCACTATTATTATAACATAGTTTATATTGGTTTCCTGCAGTGACGGATTGGTTCAGATTTTTGATCGATTTATGTATCCAAGAATCTTTAGTTAGATGTATAAAGATTCAGTAAATGGGACTCATTTCCGTTTATGACCAGTCTGAGGTGAATCGTTTATGACATGTCTAAGATGAGTCGTATGTAAGAATTCATAGACAAAAATCGTCAGAAAACCAATAAATAGTACACTGCACTCAATAAAAAGACTGCAACACGTGGGTCGCAGTTTCGTATTTCGAGCGAGGGCTAACGAAATAAACTTTAGTATTAAATTTCACTAATGATTAACTTATTTTAATTTAATCGGAATGTTTTTTTAAGACCCCCGAAACTAGTTTATTAATACAAAATAATTTTTTTTTTAAGGCACTAGCAAACTAGAAGAATGGGGTAAATTTTTGCACACAAAAAATAGGATCTACAACGATTTTCAAGACATACGACGTGAAATTGAAAATGAAACGGATCGGTTGGCGGGCAACAACAAAGGGATATGCCCGGAACCGATAAACTTAAAAATTTACTCAACTCGTGTTGTCAATCTAACTCTAGTCGATTTACCAGGTATTACAAAAGTCCCAGTCGGTGATCAACCCGATGACATTGAGCTTCAGATTAAAGAGCTTATTATAAAATATATTGAGAATCCAAATTCGATAATATTAGCGGTAAGTGCTGCGAATACGGATATGGCGACCAGCGAGAGTTTAAAATTAGCTAAAGATATTGATCCTGATGGTCGACGTACTTTAGCAGTGTTAACGAAACTCGATCTCATGGATGCGGGTACAGACGCAATTGATATTTTATGTGGCCGTGTAATTCCTGTTAAGCTAGGAATTATTGGTTTGGTAAATCGCTCGCAACAGGATATTATCGACAGTAAAGCTATTGAGGATCAATTACGCGACGAGGCTGCATTTTTACAACGGAAATATCCAACGCTAGCTACTCGTAACGGCACCCCGTATTTAGCGAAAACTTTAAATCGGTTGTTGATGCATCATATTCGTGATTGTTTGCCAGAATTGAAAACTCGTGTTAATGTGATGGCAGCGCAATTTCAATCGTTGTTAAACTCGTACGGCGATGATGTCACAGATAAGAGTCAGACACTGTTACAAATTATAACGAAGTTTGCGAGTGCCTATTGCGCAACGATTGAAGGAACATCTCGAAATATTGAAACTACTGAACTGTGTGGTGGTGCTCGTATTTGTTATATTTTCCATGAGACATTTGGACGTACGCTCGATTCCATTCATCCACTATCTGGGTTATCGAAAATGGATATTTTAACTGCTATTCGCAATGCAACCGGCCCACGCCCGGCACTTTTTGTACCCGAAGTTTCATTTGAACTGTTGGTGAAAAGACAAATTCGTCGACTCGAAGAACCATCATTGCGTTGTGTAGAATTAATTCATGAAGAAATGCAACGCATTATCCAGCACTGTGGTACCGAAGTACAACAGGAAATGCTCCGTTTTCCAAAATTGCACGAGAAAATTGTTGATGTAGTAACACAATTATTACGTAGACGACTTCCAACTACGAATTCAATGGTTGAGAATTTAGTCGCGATTGAACTGGCTTACATAAATACAAAACATCCCGATTTTTTTAAAGATGCGGCCCTCGTACCTAGCCTATTAAAATCCGATCCGACTGATGCCTGGCAACAACAGAATATGCGCCGCCCTGTAAATAAATCGCCAATGGGAAATAGTGTCGGTAGCGCAGAAGATCAACGCGAAGTAGTCCAAAATCATGTAAATGAACCACCGTCGAATTGGTTGTCGAATATTCTGCCACCGCAAAAAATGGATAGTAATAGTGATAGTTCTCTAACAAACACTCCGACGCATCACAATTCGATGTCGCCTCTTCAGCCGAAAGTAGTTAATTTATTGCCGGAGGTGCCTACTCAACAGGCTCGCAGACTTACGGATAAGGAACAAAAGGACTGCGATGTAATTGGTAAATATTTTAAGCTCGTGGTTCTCCGGAACATATTTTAATTTGTTACTTTCTTTCAGAACGTTTAATAAAGTCGTACTACTATATTATAAGGAAATCAATTCAAGACTCGGTTCCCAAAGCGGTAATGCATTTTTTGGTTAATTTTGTCAAGGATAATTTACAGTCGGAGCTGGTGACACATTTGTATAAGGCCGATTCGGCCAATGAGTTACTTAACGAGTCGGAGCATATTGCTGTTCGTCGTAAAGAGGCTGGGGATATGTTGAAAGCTCTGCAACGGGCAAATCATATAATTAGTGAAATTCGAGAGACGCACATGTGGTAAATGTTTTTAAATTAGTAGTTTGTATTTGATATAATTATTATTAATGAATTTTGCTGAGACAGAAGCCCAGGGCAAACTATATTGATATATAAACCAAACATTTGTTACATAACAAAAACTGTTGAGATATTTTTAAGTAAAGCGCATTTCCTTTTCATAATACTTCTATTATTTATAAACAAAAATCATTAAACTATGGTCTCAGATTAATTATTATTTGTGTCTCTTAATTGTAATTAAAACGTCTCTGATCCTTATTAATTATCCATAAAGTCTAAAAATATATTACCTATTATAGATTATACATACATACATTGAACATAAAAACTTAGTATTTTAATCGCTTAAAGTAGTATGAGGATAGTAGATTTTAATTTTTTTCTTTTGTAATTTAATTTTTTATTATTTATTAATTAATAACTATAGTAATATTAAAAAAGACAAAAACTTATTGTTTTTAATTGTATGTGTTTTTGTTGTCTAAAATCAGTGGTTCTTAACTGGTGATCTGTGATTCGTTCATTGAAGGAAACCGATTAAAGGTAATATCAATATGTTATTTGTTTCAGTTTGCACAAATTCTTATCTCGGCTCAGAAACCTAACCTCTAGGTAGGAGGTTTAATAAAATGTATAGCGTGGGCTCTGGACACCCCTCAAAATATGCATAAATATTAGTTCGCGGTACTTTGTTTAAGAACCACTGATTGTTAAACGTTTTGCCTCGATATCCGGTTCAACAGCTTAACGATTAAACATTTGTGTATTGATTGTTTTTTGTTAGTCCAGCTCCGGATTACTGGAGTATCCCAACTAGTAACTTAGCATTTCAAATTGCAAAAGAAAATTTATCACTTTCATTCATGAACAAAACAGCCCAATATTTAGTAAGTAGCTCAATATTGAGCAAATCACTATATTGTAATACTTTTTTATTGTATAATTACAGTGTTTTGATTTAATATTACAACAAAAATGAAGAATAAAAACAGAAATTTAACGAAATTATTAAGTTATTTAATATTAGAAAATAAATCTAAAAATTATAAAATAAAATTCATTGTTTTCATATGACTAAATGAGCATATTTCAAGTTCATGCCCGATTTGTATCGGCTAATACACGTACAATACAACCAACACCACCTTTGGCAAATACCTTCTCATGCCATAGTAATAGATGGCCACTGGAACCTTCTGACGGTATTTCAAATCCACGATATATGTACTTCATGAGCACGTCCTGTAAATCGGCATTGTCTATCACCTTTAATGCATCATCAATTTGTGAAGCTTTTATTGAGAGTAAAACACGAAGGGTTAGATTTAGGGCAGTTTCTTTGACTTGCTGATTTTTGGAACCTAGAGGAGCATTCTGTAAAACAACTTTTAGCGCGTCTATATTACGGCCTGTATATTATAAATTAAGGAAATTACACATGAAAATAATGGCAAGAAAATGTAAATGTAATACATATATAAAATATTTTTGAAAAGGATATTGATTCAAAAGTGAGGTTACTTCGCTTTCGTCGGGCCCCATAGGAACGCCTTGGTCAACTTCATCTTCCTTAAAATTATCTTCATTGTATTGGTCTACATCTATTTTACGAAACGCTGAACTTGACGTATTTTTTGCCATTTTTAACTAGAAACTTAACAAAACTATTGATAACAACACACCCAAAAAATTTCTGATAAAAAATTTAGCGACTGAGTCAGAATTGCTTCTTGTATTATGACAGCTACAAATGTCAATTTTTACCGTTCGCTTGAAGTTAGGTATAATTTGGGAATAGAAAAAAATTGTACTAGACTTTTCAGTGCAGTGGACTTATTTGAAATTTCAAATTACATTTATGTACAAACATATTTTGGTGACATTTGAAAATTTTCGTTGACCAATAATCGGGTGGAGCTTATTTTGACGGTATTATCACAGAATAGACATAACGCGATTTTACTATGGAAAAGTATACTCATTTTTGTGATCTCGGTTTGATAAAAGGTAGGTAAATTCGTTATTTTTGTAAGTTTTAAATTCAAATGAAAAAAAATGTTTTTCATAACAGCCCAAGTACATATAACTTAAAACGGAAAAAAATATTAATGTACTAGATTTTTTCCGAAAATATGACGTATTATTCGGAAAAGGTTGGACATTTTGCATTTATTGTGCACTCGTGTGTTGGTGAGAATAAAACACTATATAAGGATTATTGTTGTTTGCTACGCCATTACAAGTACAGCATAATTTGTGTGAAGTGAAATATTATTGTGATTATAAAATATAAAGAAAAATCAAAATTTTCAATAGTATTATCAATTTTTAAAGGAATAGTTCAAAAAATAATAATTTGTGTTAATAAAAATTGTATTATAATACAATTAAATATTTAATAAAACAAATACATTTCAAATAAAATTTTTTGAATATTATTAATCTAACATATTTTTGTTTTATTTCCCTTAAAAAATATAATGGCGTCATAATATTTAGTTCACAAGCCCCGCCACTTTTAAAGCACGTGCGCACTCACACATACACAAGGTTTTGTTTACTCAAATTCATCATTTGTCCGACTTTTAGCGACAACATTCATGGGAAAGATTTAAATATTTCGGACGCTTTTGCTGACAAAAGTCGGTGATGATTTCATCAAAATGTCAGGAAAATGCAGAAATTTTCGGAAATAAAAATACTTGGGAGTGTACAAAAATTTTGACAAGCTATTTTGACAGCAAAACATAATCAGAATTCCGCCATAATGTAAGTACATATATAAAAATAAATTTTTTCATATATAATTCATATATATGAACTTACAACACAGTACGCGTGCATCGGTACAACAACAACACAGGAAATGTGCATCGTTAAACGATATTGAATTTTTTTTAAATTATAATAAAAAATAAAATTAAAATTGTCAAATTGCATTATTTACCAAAATTGGTAAAGTTGATTAAATTCACTTTAGCAATATGTACATTTATTATTCGGTACAACAAAATGCAACCTTTTCAATTTCTATTAATATTGTAACAAGAGGCTAATTACTCTTGCCACCTTTTTGGTTTTGTTAAATGTTTTAGTCCGGGTTGTTAAGACGTGTTCGTGAAGTTTTTGTTTAATAAAAATAAAAATTATTAAATTTACATAAAAGCGGTTTATTTTGGACTTTGGTTGAAACCTAGGAGTACAATTGCATAATAACAAAAAAACATAACTAGGTATGTATTTATTTTAGATATAAATAATTATATATAAACAATTAATAACTAAATATATAAATTATTATCAAATCTAAAATTGTTATTTATTATTTGTAGTTGTTTATTTCAGTGGCGAGAAATCGGAACATAATCGTGCATTAAACACCGTAGAAGATAATGCTAAGGCAAAACTACGCTCTGATTTCCAATCAAACCCGCCTCCAACTGGTGCATATACACCAAAACGAAATTGTACCACAAACAACTATTAAACAACTACATAACTAAATTTATTTTCTGTGATTCTATGTTGCATCAAAAATCCTAGTGTTCAGTCGGGCAAAAATGATAAAAAATATCATGATATTTTTTATCAGCTTTTGTCATTAAACGCACTCATTTATCACAAGAAAAAACCAAGAATATTTTTGATTCTGGCTGTCAAAATTTGTGTACATTTTATTTCTAATATATTTGCGTTATGATTTTATATGGACAGGAACAACATTTTGTTCAACTTTAATGATATATTTTCTTATTAAACAATAATACATTAAAAACAATGAATGCATCAAATCAGTGTCTGGAATAAAATCAACAACAAATATTGTTTGTGTATGATTTGTGTGTGTAGTTTCTTTTCTGTGTGCTTGTCCAAAGTTCATTTCATTTCCTCTGAATGATTGATTAGGTGACGTTGTGTAACTTGTAAGTAAAATTATTCATGTATTCACGAATTGGGCGAGAATGTGATTTCCTTTACACTAATAAATGTAGCCTAAAAACGATTTGTGAAAGTTTTAGCGCAATCAAATATCTGCAAATCTCCGCTACGTGAATTATAATTGAATGACTGTTTAAATGAATGAATTACTGTACGTACTGTCCGGGTTTATTTTATTAGCTAAGAAAAGATGTGAAGCATTAAACTATTGTGAAAGATCCTTAGGCATTAGTATAAATAGTAAATTATTGTTATGACAGCAGCATGTTTTGACGTGCAGAATCAATTTATAATTATTTTTTTGAATTGGTTGTTCACTCGGATTTGACATAGAATTGTACGGAGTGAAGTTAGGGGCACAAAAAATATCATGATAATTTTTATCATTTTGATCGGACTGAACACGCGAATGTTTCATTCAAAATATAATCACATGAAACAAAAATCTGGAAAGGTTTGGTAATTAAAAATCGGCATAATCGAAATGTTTCAGTAGGCCAGGTTTTATTGCTCGAGCTTGGCAAACATCGGGCTATTCCACACGAGTATGCATTACATCATGTCATTTCCTCGTTTCTTACCTCTTTGCCTACAAACTACGTTGGAGTGGGAATATTTCTGTTGTTAAATTTTAAACAAAAATTTTAGCGATAATATAATTTTTTAAAATTTATTTGGTTATTTATTTTTTATTTATTGAAATATGTATGTATCACCAGTATGAAAGCGAAAAAATTTAGTAGACGCAATATTGAAATTGAATATTGATATATCGCCATATTGAAACGTCAAAATATGCATGCTATATACATGCTATCGAGTTCTGCCGACATAGCATGTATTCATAGCATACAGATAGCATATAAATATTGCGTGTCTCCACTTGCCATTTGATCGAAATTTTCTAGCATAACTAGATAGCAATAGCAGGTGGAGAGTCCATGTAAGGGTTTTCGAACGCAAATGTATACGTCATTGTCGCGGCGTATATAGAAAAGCGGAAACAGAATACACACACTACATATCGTATCAGAAACAATATGACAATTTCGATGCGGACCGCATTGACAATCATATTATAAAGTTAACACGAAATAATATATACGAGCATGTTCAAACACGGTAAATTCATTAGTATACGGGCCATATCACATCGATCCAATATTAGCAAATCATTATATCATGGACGGGAAAGCACCCGGACTAAATACGTTTACGCATCTTGACCGGCTGGGAAACATCCAAAATCGAGCGGGCATACCAATAATTTATCACGTCCAAAGGAGACCGAACGAGAAATGGTTTGAGAGTGACAAATTCGAGAATCCAGATGAACATCTAAGGTACAACACGAAGATAAAAAAGATGGAGCCGGATGAATACGAGACAAGATGCGCGAAATATTGGTGGTTAAATGACACGGGACCTTATCACAAATAAAAATTATTGGAAATAGCAGATAGTTTAGCGTAGTCTAGTAAATAACATTAATTTTAATTTTTAATTTTTCTTGTTACAGTGTTATGAATGTGTATGTAAATGGTTTTAGTAAATGTATCACGATAGTTTGTTCTCATTTTTTTTTGTTAACATGTTTTTGTCAGTTCCTAATATTAATATTATATAAATTACCATCTAATTTGAATTATGTGTGCTAGTATAAGTTTTATAAAAAGAAAACACTGTATATATTATAATATAAAATAGTCACCTGAGTGCCTAAATTCGGGACAGCGTGCATCATAGTATAATAGTAAGTGGGTGGCCTTTATTTGGATCCACCACCCAAATAGTTTGAAACAAATATGTAAAATAATGTTAATAAATTGGATTTGTTATGGAAAAAATACCTTACGAGCGAAGAACATTATACAATTTTATTTCTCTTGGTGTGGATGCGAGGACCAGAAATCTTTCATTCGACGGTTCCTGTCCATGAACGGAATTCATTCATTCTTCTCGTACTCGATAGTGAATTTGAAGTCAGCAAATGCATTATTAAATGCATGGAAGATGGGTTCCACGTCATCCTTGACCGAAATAATGCGTGATCTAGAAGTCTTACTCGCCCAGGATCGAGTATATAAATTGTTCAGAAGTATATCCGTGACGATGACCGAAAGGGAGTTACCCATTACCAACCTTTTAGTTTGCTTATAGACTTTACGGTTGTACCGCTCGAAGGCAGATGTATGTCAATATAAACAAAATTATATTTTTCACGATAACGATAATAAGCTCCAATTTTAGAGTTTCGCTTCTGTATTATTTTAACGCTTTTATGATTAACTTTCTCAGTGTGAAATTTAGTAACTAAATTTTAAGGCACTTCTGCCGATAATAGCTAAGTAGCTGAATTTCAGGATGAGCTAATTTTAAGGCTTAAAGCATCAAAATAATTGATATAAATCAATTAACTAAAAATGTAAAGCTCATTTAGTTATTCGTGGAGTATATGGGAATTGCATAAAGTTATAGGCTAGTTAGCTAGTTTTACCTATAAATGTTATATAAAAACCAGCCACATTATATGGTGGTTACCCATTACCCAATGGAATTTTTCTGCATAGGCTAGATTGCAATACATACTTGAAAGACCTAATTAATATATTGGTTTATTTAATTAAAATTTAATATTATTAAATTATAATTTAAAATTGTATGTTATAAAAATGTATGTTCGTGTCCATGTAGTGCATTACACGTATGCATAATTATGCAAATTTAAATTATTATTGCTACTTATAATTATATTATTATAAATGTACGCAAGATGGATCGACTTACGTACGCATGTGTATGATACACATGTGGAATTTTAAAATAAATTTTTTAAATGCATCATAATGTGGTTCAAATCACTAATTGTATGTGGTAAAAGTTGATACAGTAAAAATAATACGATCCCAAATAATTTTAACTTTTTTTGTTTGCGAACAATTTCTACTTTTCTAAGATAATTTCCAACCAGTATAAAACAATTTATACTCGTATGATAGGGAATTTCCAACATTTTTGGTCGGCAAAATACAAAATTTTCATAAATTTGATCGATGTTATTTTAAACCTCCGAGTATATATCGGATATCCGGAAATTAATTATGTTATATGTATTGTAAATGTACGTGTAGTCAATAAGGAAGTCCACCGGACACTTTACATTTACATTTTTTACTCTACATTTTATGTACGTATCATACGGAGTATAGGTAGACCGATAGTGTAACAAATTTCTTTGGAATTTCTCGATGTTGGCTTGTTGTCTATAATTCGAGCAATTATTGAAAAAAAAAATGTTATTTGTATCACATTATCATTCCTTGGAGGCATATAATTAAATTATACCGTCGTATGTAGTATACCAGATAAGACTTAAAACTATGTTGCGGTTGATGTTTCTTTATCAAACTAAAATGTGTATTACGTATATTCGATCATCGCAGTGATTGATTTACTTTAATATTTGTATTTTCTTCGTTGTCTTTAAACAATTTTTAACAACTCATAAGAAAAGACAAAACAAAAATTGTTCTTATTAAGTGAAAGTAAAAGTAAAAAAAATTACTGGACTAGTTATAGGGAAAAAGAAGTGTAGTTGAGAGATCTTGCGATCGATGTAAATTGTATAGACATTTCAATTTGCTTGCAATTTGAATTTAAATCCACGCCCGGTAATTTATTTTGTGTAGAGCTGAACTGTAGATTTTGTAGATCGATTGAATTCATTTTTGAAAGAACAAGTGAGGAAATAGAAATGAATAATTGCTGTAAATGGCTTATGCATTTGAAACGATGTCTCACACTTGAATTTTACTACTTACCAATAAATTATTTACTTTTTGTTTATTTTGTAGATTTGCAGCTTTTTAATTGTAATTTATACGATTCAATTAATATTGTGTATTCAACTTTTGGTTATTGCTGAATAAATGGATAATTTCATAATGAAGAGATTATTCACTTATATACCATATTTATATTTAGCAGTAATTCCAAACAAAATCCTAAATGAATTTTGGTTGGAATGACTGATTTTCTTGGACGTAATACTTATTTACAATTTGAACTATTATTTGGCTAAAACTACTTACCCCACTTTATTTGCACTTTTCGTATTTGATCAGAAGAGTTATAAATGAAGAAAAATACAAAACTCCCTTGGTTCGGTTTTAGCTTCGTTATAATTCGTCAAAGACATACTTCACTTAGAAAGCAATACTGCTGATAATACAGATAGTGTCTTTGGCTTTTCAGCGGAAATCCGTCGACATTTTAAGCCGAATGGTTGAAGCGCTGAGGTGTAAAAGGAAATAAAGCCTAATTTCGCTATATCAATAGCTAGTGTGAATTCTTTGAATGATATTGCGCTCCAAATTGAATGTGGAGAAAAACTGATGAAGATGCTGAGGTGTAATTTACTCTAAAATTGATTGGGGATGGAAACAGTCTATTAAACTTAGGCGAAAGATGCGAGTCGAAAGTAAAACTAAATAATGCAGATAGTGTCTCGGTTATTTCAGTCGAAAAATTATATATTAAATTGAATTATCTCGGCCGAAAGCACCTAACCTACAAAATCAGCCGAACGAATACTATATGCTTGATCGCTCATATAACAAACAACAAAAATAACATTAAAATACCGGCATAATTTATTAGTTTCAGGCCTAAGGCATAAGGCATAATTTCAAAAATTGGTAAAAACTTAACGGAACTTAAAATTTAAAGTGTTATTTCTGCAATCAATAGTTATCACAATATTCTAGGACAAGTTTCGTGTTGGGAGTTCGAGAAAATTTGGAGGAGTGAATACCTTGTTAAAGTTAGCCGAAATTTGCCAGCCGAAAGATAATGCAGATAGTGTCTTGACTATTTTTAAACTCTCTTTATACTCTCGCTCTTATCGATTTTTAAATTCCTATAAACTGAAATAATTTCTCCTTCACCCGAAGGATATAACCCGATCCTAAATTCATCCTCAATTCTAGTTTATGACTGATTTTTGCTGTATTCAAGACACTATCTGCATTATCTTTCGGCTGGAAACTTTCGGCTAACTTTAACAGTATGGAGTGAATTACACATGAAAACTTCAAATTTTGTTAAAGCTTATTGTTTAAAGTGTTATATCTAGAAAAGGTCTCATTTAAATCGGTTCGTCGATGGTTATTGCTGAACAATTTTGCAAGGTCAAGTTTCATGTTGGGAGTTGGGAAAGTTTTAGGGAGTGAAATACACGTGCAAACTTCAATAATTTGTGAAAAGTTAACTGTTGTCTGGAGAAGATCTTATTTGAATCGGTTCATCGATGGTTCTCACTGGAAAATTTTTTAAGTCAACTTTGATGCTGGGAGGTTGTGCAAATTGAGAGTAGGGAGGGAAATATACGTGCAAATTACAAAAAATTGTAGAAACCTATTATTTAAAGTGCTATGTCTGGAAAAGGTCTTATTTACATCGGCTCGTCGATGGCTATCGCTAGAATATTTCCAAGATCAAGTTTCATGTTGTAAGGCCGGGAAAATTTGGGAAGTAAAATACATTTCAAAATTTTGCAAAACCTTAACGTTTAATGTTTTATGTCTGAAAAGAGTCTCTTTTAAATCGGTTCGTCGATGGTGTCATTGGAAATTATTCCAGGTCGCCTAGTTTCATGTTGAGAGTTCCGGAAAATGTTGGGGTGTGAAATACACTTGCAAGCTTCAAAAATTTGTAAAAACCTAGCATTTAAGGAATTATGTTTGGAAAATGTTTCATTTGAATCGGTTTGTCGGTAGTTATTGCTAAATATTTTTCCAGGTCAAGTTTTATGTTGCGTTTAAAGTGCCATGTCTGTAAATAGTATCTTTTAAAGCGGTTTTTGAATGGTTACCCATCAGGTACATTTCATGTGGGGAGCTCGAGAAAACTATGGTAAAAATAGACATTTTCCAGACATAACGCTTTAAATGTTAACTTTTACAAATTTTTCAAGTTTGAACATATCTTTCACTCCCCCAATTTTTCCCGAACTTCCAACAGGAAACTTGGCCTGGAATATTTTCCAGTGATAACTATCGACGAACCGAATCAAATGAAGATGAGCTTTACTAGGCACATTGACCTGTGCATCGCTAGAGAGAACTCGATGCTCGGTTTTATGAAATGTTGGACGGGTGACATTTTTGATTTGAAGGCAACACCGGATGCGCTTACGTTCGATCCCAGCTGAAATATGCTATAAATGAGTTGCGTCAACTCTACAAAGAACAACGAAGCATAAGAATTTCACAAATCGATAAATGCTGAATATTCTAAGTTTAATAACGAAGAACTGCAATGTGTATCGATGTATAACAGCAATCAATATTGATGTGATATAATGGTCTCCGAGTAGAATGACTGAATGCTTCCAATCATGTCGAACGTTAGAGTTGTGCAATCTCCCTCCAACTCTAAGGTTTTGATGGTCGTTTAGGTAAGGGTGCTTGGAAGCCAGTTTAATATGTGAAGAAACTTGTTGCTTGGCCATTAATTGTTGGATCTCTGATTTGAATAAATACTGTTGTGCTTTACACAACACAAAGTAGCTTCCTTCATTTAGATGGTGGTGATGGTTATGGACTTTAAAGTTTGAACATTTAACCATTATATTCCTTCCGTGAAGGAACCTGCGAATAAAAACAAAACCTTTTAACAATTTGTGTCAACACGAAAATCTTTGAATAATGGCCGAGATATGATCTTGGTTTGTGAGTTGTACCTCAAGTGACTGCATTAATTTTTTTTTCAACACCATATAGCTTCATTGCATCGTACACATTTACTAGGTTCGACCAAATATAACATTTGATTTTAAAACATCTGGACCGTTCCACCAAATATTAAGATCTTTCAGTTTTGATGGATAAGCTCCTCATGACGCATGAACGAGTGGCTACTCCGTTGAACTAACATGTTGCATTCTGGTATATAGGATCGAAAGAATTTCCGATGTTCAGTTAAAAAGTGAATCGTGATGCTGAGCAACAAGGAAACCGATGCATTTGGCAAAACCATCATGACAGTAGATGACCTGGAAATAATCAGTCGTCGCTTCTATCTTGACGGTCGTCATCAGATACACTTTTGCCATTTGTTTTTAAGCGAGAACAATTTTCGAACAAATCGCAGGGTCATACTTTATTCGTTTTGAACCTCTGTTGAATGTTCGCTGCGAAGAAACGAAGAAGTTTCTTAGGAATACTATTACCGACGATTTGTGTCAAATTTCGCACAGGTTGCATGAAGTCTTCATCGCTTTACGGAAAAATTTTGAGTTGAACATGGAAGCGTTTGAAGAATTGTAGAAGATGTTGTGCTACTATTTTTATATTTTATCTACAGGCAGGTGAGATTAATCTTGGATACAGATGCTAGCAACACGGGAACAGGTGCATGGTACTCAGGAGGGCAAAGAACGAGTTGTTATTATTGGAAATTGGCTAACGTCGAAAATTATAATTAACAAATTGTGTTACCATCCAATCCGATACCACAAATTCTAAACACACGATGGAAAATCCTGAACACATTTAAGATTCAATAAAATCTTGGATAAGATAAGATAAGATACTGATTTTAATGGGTCATTTGCAGCAAGACCATCGAAGATTGGTGCAGTCAATTTAAAGTTTGTGCGCTGATAAGGGACGGCAAACTATAGAGTGAAGGGGAGATTACAGTTGTTGCAGAATCGTTTGAATGATATCGCCGGCCCATTTCCAGAATCAAAGGATGGTAATCGATACATATTGGAATGTGCTGAATACTTCGCCTACTGGATGGAAGCCGGTCCGATTGTGAATCAAGACGCCTGGCCAGTAGTCGACAGCTTTTTGAGCGATTTGGAATTGCAGAGTCGGCGTACTAAACGAACCACACTTGCTTGGATCAAAGTAGAAACTTCTATTTATTGTAAAACCTATAATAATATGCCCCTTTTATCGTCCTCATGAGCTGATTGAGCATTGGGCTTGTTGTGTTCATTTCTCTTAGATCATTTTTCTTATTTCACTCATGTTGATTTCTCTTATCTATATTATACTTAAAGAGAACTTTATGTCTGTTTATATTGAATGGGCGCTTCAGTCGCTAAACCGATCATAGGCAGGGGATGATTTTTTCAAATTTTTGATCCCATCTGACTATTCTTAACCCAGGTTAATCCTACAAATAATTTTAAATAATATATATATTTATATTATATATGATTCTCCACTCCACTTTGAAGGATGCGAAATTACAGAGCTCAGTGACTCGCAAAATTCGGAGCGATAATAGAAAACCATGGATTACACCTGCCTTGATTAAACAAATAAGAAAACGAGACAAAATACATAAAACAGCGCTGAGGTCCAATAATGAGCAACTTTTAAATGAATTCAGGATTTTTCGAAATATCCTAAACGCTGACTTGAAAAAAGCACGATATTCTTATTTCAAAGACCAAATACAAGGCATCAAAAATCAAAGGGATATATGGATGGAATATGGTAAATGACTTCATGTTAAATAGAAGACATAAAAACAGAAGTATGCAAGACATTCGCGTACTAGATCCAAATGGTAATCTTATCAGATCAGATGAAGAAACAGCAAAGAGTTCAACAATTATTTCTCAAAAGTGGGAGAAACTCTAGCACAAGAAATACCTAGCAAGTATTTTGATTATACGTCCATGATCAAAATATCGAACTCGTTCCTGCTACTTCCCGTGAGTGTTGAGGAAGTTTTCAAAGAAATAATGCTGCTGAAAGAAAACAAAGCACCTGGATTTGATAGATTCACAACGCGACTTATCAAAAATGTAGCTGACGTGATCGCCGGGCCATTGGCCCATACGATAAACGTAAGCTTCCAGTCCGGAATATTCCCAGATCTCTACAAAAGAGCCCAAATTACATCGATCTACAAGGCTGGCAGTAAAAACAAAGTTGGGAACCACAGACCTATATCCGTGATATGTACATTTGGGAAGATCGTGGAGAAAATTATTTACAGGAGACTAATGCAATTCCTTACAGAACACAACGTCATCAATAAAAATCAGTTTGGTTTCAGACAAAAACTGTCCACCGACCACAAACATAATATATAAAAATGTAGATAAAGCGAAACCAGTTTCGTCAATATTCGTTGACTTAGCAAAAGCCTTCGATACCTTAGACCATGGATATTTGATAAGAAAACTAGATTATATAGGCATAAGGGGTCATGCAAAGGACCTAATTGTAAGCTATCTAAGAAACAGGAATCAAATAGTGAAAATAAACAATGTCGAAAGCAGAGCTCTTATATCATCCTACGGAGTTCCCCAAGGGACTGTACTCGGACCCTTATTGTTCATACTCTACATCAACGACCTGTTCAACGTCAAAATACCAGGAAAAATGCTATCCTATGCTGACGATACATCAATAATCTTTGAAGGGAAAAATTGGGAGGAAGTGTTTGAAAAAATGTAAGTAGGAATGGCAACAATCCAGAACTGGTTCTCCAATAACTCGCTGACAGTCAACATCGATAAAACAAACTTCATTTTGTTTGGATCACACATAAATGCGATACCACCAATACAAGAAATCCCGTTCACGTATACTGGAGGAGCAATGCTCATAAAGAGGACTAATCATACAAAGTACCTCGGAGTCACAATTGATGGTCATTTGCGCTGGGACGAACACCTCAAAAAACTTAATAAAAAACTGAGATACCTTCCATTCACATTAAAAAAATTACGAAACATAATCAGCACAGACATTTTAGCCAGCAGCATTTACCATGGTTTATTCTTATCAATCTTACGATATGGAATACTGACTTGGAGTGGAGCATGTAAAACCCACAGAAAACTATTCCTCTCTATAGTTATTTTACATTTGGCTGCATCAGGATCACTTCAAGAAAGCAGACTGAATATAAGAGTCACGAGGGCAAACATCGAACTCCAATTGAGAACACCAAAAATGTCGAAGTCTGTTGGCCAGAGGAGCTACACGTACATTGGTCACCGAATAATAAATGAAATGCCAACATCATTGAGAAGAGAACTTCTATCTTTTGAGAGCAACAATAGAGCTACAACTAAACTTCGAGTCACCATGTGGCTAAATGAAACTGATATTCAAAATTTTGATCTGTTCTAAATATCACCAAAGTGATAAATCTAAAATATAATTTTATATTTTTTATATTCTCTATACTTTTTATATTTTCATATTTTGTACTTTACATTTTTATACTAATTTTAAGTGTTATATATATTAATATTTTATTCTTGCATACGAGAATTTGATTTCTCAGGCAGATGTATCTAAGTTTACATTCTTGAATAAATTGCAATTGAATTGAATTTAACTGAATTGAATTTACCATGAATTATCAAGTACCTTCGGCGATCTCTCGAGCCAACCCCCATTAAAATTTCAGGTTTTTCAGTTATCATCAACTCGGACAAATTATGGCCGATTTGAATTATATTTGGCCCAGATTACCGATAACTCTAGATATACGAATCATGAAAAGCCTTCGCATAACTTCCGAATGAAAGTTATTTCAAATCAATAAAAATAAACGAATTAAAAAGTTCCAAAACTTTGGTTCATTAAAAAAAGAAAATTTATCAAATTTCACGTTCAAACCCGTTTGAGAACATCGCTATTGTTGAACATATTCGACGTTTTATAATAATGTAAAATTATACCCTTTGGTATTATTACCAGATGACAAATTGTCGTTCGTGGTGAGTTGAATATACTTAATACCGACACCAAAATTCGAATATATCCAAAACAATTAAATATTGTACATCTATTGACCCAAAAAAGACGGAGAAACAGGCAACGTGTGAAAATTTTTGTCATGTCATTCCATATGTCAAGAACAAAACAAATCTAAGAAGCGATATTTATATTTGATTTCGTTCGGATTGAGAGGTACCGGGTTCGAATCCCGCTAGGGACAGGATGCAAAAGACATTTTTCACCTTCTGATCGGTAATGAAAAAGGAAACAACTATGAACCCCTGTCTGAATGCAGAACTCGGGAGTCGACAGTACGTCCTAGATTTGCCTACTCCGAAATGTAGAACGTTAAAAGCAAACCGCGAAGGAGTTGGGAGTGCTTTGGCTCCAGAACAGATTGCCAAGTTATTAAACAAACAAACGAACGAACAAACATTTTATTTGGTACCATTTTCTTTTGTTATTTGATCTAATTTTATTACCATCAAAGTAAAGGGTTGCATCTGTTGGTTTTGTAAGCTCAAATAAATATTTATTGTTCTGTTGTAACCCGAAATTTTTTAGATAAATTAAAAATTAAAACTATGCCATTATTAGTCATGTGTTGGTTTACAACACAGCAACGCGTTTTGGTTATCCAAACATATTACGTGTCACTGGTTGTACAGTAAAAAAAAAACATTTCGTAAATTACGTGATGATTTTGGTCAACATGGACCGTCGTACATGTTCGTCGTACAGACAAACAACAATTGTTGAACGTTTTGAAGAAACTGATCAGTTGCAGGTAGTGATTGCAATCCCGGGATCCTAGTTCATATTTGAATCCCGTAATTCCGGGATTTTTTTAAACGAATCCCGGGATTTCATAAAAGTATAAATATAATTTAATAATTCTCTTAAATTCATTAATTGACCACTGAGACTGACCATTAACAATTTTTGTTTATTCCTTATAATTATATTTCCCTATATAGGAACCTAATATTATATATTCTCTTTAAAAAAAATGTATCATTGTGTAATGTACAAAACTAACTAAAACTGTGTTTCCCCGTTATTTTTAGCAAATGCGACATCATATTAGTACTTTTTCTTTAATCAGAATTCAGACTACTCGTTTACTTTTTTCCTTTTCATTTTTATCTAAAGCTAAATGCATTCGCGTGTAACATCGCGTGTGACTTAATTGTAATTCCGCCGACAAGTGTAGAATCGGAGCAGGCATTTTCGGCGGCAGGATTTGTAATTTGCAAGCTCCGGAACAGAACAGGAGACCACTCCATCGGTGCTATTTGTTTTTAAAGTCATATTTTAAGAATAAAGTGAAAGCTAATGTTTAAGATTATATTTTGCGTCTTACCTAAACTGTGGCAAATAATGTTTTTTCTTTTTTTAATGTGAATTTTCATTTATTTTAATATGTATTTAAATTTTTTGAATTAAAATATATCTTAGGTACCTGAAATATTTAAAATACGTTTTTTTTGTTTATTTGTATGTATAGCCTTCATCCCGGGATCCCGAGATTCCGGGATTTAAAATAACTCAATCCTGTTATCCCTGGATTTGTAAAATGGTCCGAGATTGCAATCACTAGTTGCAGGTCGTAGTAACAGTAGGAACTGTGTAAGCGAAAATTTTCGTGAAGAGCTAAGGATCTCTTTCAGGCGTCATTCACAACAATTAAACGCGTCGTGAACCAATTAATTGAACCAAACAATTTAACTTCTTAAGAACAACATTCGAGTCGAAATCGGGGCCATTGAATGGTTTCTATTGGAAAGGTCATTCAAAAAGTCGATGTTCGGATACAGGCCTGTAAAGTAGGTGCCTTGATGGTCACATGAACGATGTTATATTCCATACACAAACAGCATAGAACCAACTTTCATTTCCTATAAAAAAAAATCAATTTCCAACATACATTATGTATTTTTTTTAATATATAAAGAACTAACAGATGGGACACCCTTTATAATAAACATTTCATGGTAAAAAAGTACTAACAGTTAAATTGCCATGTTCTACAAGAAATATCCTTTATAAAAAAATATTGTACGTATACGTACAAAATCGAGTTAGTTTTGAAATTTTCTTTTGTTTTTCGTAATGTCATATTCAAATATATTTCATAGTGAGACGTTTCAAATTGGACATATTTTGTGATTATTCTGTGTAAATACGGAAATAAGTTGAAAGTTAATTGAAATTTGAAATCAGAAGCTATCTGACAAAATTCTCTGTTGCGTACGCAAACAATGTAGGGGTTTGCCATCACGGAAATTCCGCAACAAGAACATCTGCTTGGTGATGATCGATTATTCACACGCCACATAGTTTACAAAGCAGTTTTTCAAAAGCTACTGGAATACAGTAATTTAAATAAATAGCGAAAAATATTTGTTTTTATTTCAATCTTCATTTCAGGCTCCTTCACACTATGTTTTCAGTATTAAAAAATTAGGCCGAAGGCATAATACGTAAGGTTGGCCATTAATTTTTTGTAGATAAACAAGCTACGATTAATTTTGAAATCGATATCAGCTCTATGCTATATCGAATCTAAACTATTAAATTTAAAGTAGCAATATCTGCTGAGTAGCAGTCCCTAGGTGAGTTCAATCCTTATTATTCCTAAATCACTTTAATTTCGTTTTGTTGGTTGGCATTTTTAAAGGTTGGATGAAGCGGTAGCTTGAAGTTTCCGACAAATTGACAAAAAACCTTACAAAAGCTTAAAAGTGTATTGTATATAATATAAATATCCTGATTAAATGTAACCTACACTAATCATGAATTGAGGATTAATAGTTAATGACAAGGCATCGTAAAGAAATCTACGCTTAACGGTATATAAAATCATGGTTATTAGACAATTCTTAATGTTTTTTAGAAGCCAACATATTTATGCGGTGGGGCAGTCATAGATATTTTTTACTTTTAAAATTTTGTTATAGTAAAAAGTGAAAGTGTAGTGGCGGTTCGATGGTCAATGACAAGGCATCGTAGAGATATATACGCTTAACGATGTATGGCCTTATGTTATTTGAATCTTTCTCTATGGCTTCTATAAGTTAACGTATTTATGCGATGGGCAGTCAAAAATTTTTCGAATTTTCAATAAAGATTTCTTTAAACTAACACTCAATCACTGTAAATTATTTGAACTATTGTATTTCGGATGTTATGATAATTACTATACTTTATAAATAATAAATTGAGATTGCAATTAAATTGACTAACAAATAATCTGATTTTCAATATAAATAAGACAGACTATAAGGACTATGGTCGTTGGAAGTGTACAATTCCTCTTAGAGAAAAGTGTTTTGGCTCGAACTGAAATTCCGGTTCAATGTTATCTATTTTGATGTTATAGTACTTGGTACAATCAATTGGTTGAACATCAAAAATTGCAAAGCCATTGCATAATACAATCTAAAGTACTTGGATTTTCAAACCAATGAAAGCAATTCGTGCATGTAGCCACAGAAAATATAACTGCATCTTTTATGTTTCTGAAACTTCTTTCGTTGAAGTTATTGTAGTCAATCGGTACATAAAATTGGTCTCTTGTTTGAGAGTGAGAAAAGTTTGGACATGCATAGGTTATACCAATTGAACGTTGGACAAAAAATTTAATTATTTTGCTTGTATTGCATTCTGCATTCAATTCAGTGACGGCAGTAATTTCCTCTTGATCAAAACATTTTAATAGTAAATGAGATCTTCTTCTGAACGTAGTATGAATTGCTCTATTTAATATAAAATAGGACATAATCGCTATCATTCTTACGAGAGTTGCCTTTTATATTTCGGGAATGGACAACCCTAGTGTTGCAATCTGGCAACTGACAGCTCTATCGTAAAGTTTGGCATTTTTGAGATTATACGTACTCAGAACGTTTTGATATTCGAGCGCTATTTGTGTTGTTTACAGTACTCATTAACTCAACATATCGGCGAAAAAATGGAATTAAATGGTGAACATTTTCGTGCGATTATTTTTTACAACTTTCGACGTGGATTAAGGCAGCAAGAGTGCATGGATGAACTTAATTAAATTTTTGGCGATGAAGCTCCATCAAGGACCAATGTTTATCGATGGTATGGTGAATTCAATCGAGGTCGTAGTTCACTCCAAGACGAATTTCGTGAAGGTCGTCAAGAATCAGTTGTTGTTCCGGAAACCATTGATGCTGTGCGCGAACTGATATTGCAAGATCGTCATGTGACCTATCGTGAGATTGAGACAACCTTAGGCATTAGTGGGACCAGCATACATTCAATATTGCATAAACATTTGAATGTCAAAAAAATTTATTCGCGTTGGATCCCACACAATTTGTCAATCGCTCAAAAAAAGGCTCGTGTCGATTGGTCGAAAGAAAAGCTCACAAAATACGATCGCGGTGCTTCAAAACACGTCTATGACATAGTGACAAGGTGATGAATCGTGGATTTACGCGTATGAGCCCGAAAGTAAATAGCAGTTTACTATATGGGTGTTTCAAGATGAGCCGAATCAAACAAAAGTTGTTCACGCACGAAGCACTTGCAAGCAAATGATCGCCTGTTTTTTCTACCATTTGTTTGCCAGTTGTCTTCCAAGAAATCAGGACAACCAACTGCCGAAGACGGATCACTTTTCACCACGACAATGCGAGCTCTCACACATCGAGCTCAAACAACTGCATTTTTGAGCACTCAAAACATCGATTTGATGAGTCATCCGCCGTATAGTCCTGACTTGTCACCAAATGACATCTTTTTATTCTCGTACGTAAAAAACAAACTGAGAAGTCACCGTTTTTCGACACCTGAAGAAGCAGTTGCTGCGTTCAGAATGCATGTTTTGGAGATACCTCAATCAGAGTGGAAAAAGTGCTTCGACAATTAGCGATTTTCCCAAATGAACATTTCGTATTTGACACCAGAGGCGCCACTGGCGCGGAAAAAATATCACAACAAAAAAAAAATTTGACACATGCGATTAGTCAAGCCATTTGGTTTGAATTTGTGCGCTTAATATAATAAAATTAAATGTTTTTATATAATTAAAATATTACCTTTTATAATTTATATATTATTATGTATGAAGTGAAGTGTTGATAAGTGTTTACAATAGTAATGGTCGTAAAACATTGTGCGTATGGCGTATGTTCATCAGATTCGCGCTATTTAAAAGACGAAAATATTTTTTTTTGTACTTTCCGGACCCCAAAAAGGAAACCGAACGGTGTAAAAGATGGATAGCGGCTTGCCGAAGACCGGATTTTACATTAAAAAAGGTAACGCGGTATTCATATATCTGCAGCCTTCACTTTATAGGTGGAAATGGTCCTACAGAAGTAAATCCTAACCCTATTTCTGCAACTTTTTCTCAGGTATCTCTAATTATTTTTAATTGTATTATTCAAATAGTGTAATAAATATTTATACTTTTTGTAGCTTCCAATGGCTCGAGAAAAAAATATAATTGAGGATTCCATTTCCCAAGCCGATGAACATATAAATACCAGAAATGTACGTATACCCAGAATATTAACTTAATAACAATTATTTAATTTATTTATTTTGTTGATTCTAGAATTTGGAACAAAACAAGTTCCATCCTGTGCAATGCCTTGATGAAATTACTGATCCTTGCATTGAAAATATTCTAACATCATCAACGACAACAAGTTCAAAAATGCCCCCCACATCTAATAATAAATTATTAACGATCAACCGACAAAAGAAACTTCGTCTTCTGCTGAGAAAATATCGTTTATGTAACAACAGAAAACAGAGGAAAATAAATATTTTGAAAATCAAAATCAACTCACAATCGTTCAACATAGATGTTGTTAAACAAAATCGAAAACGATTTAAATTTTATTCAGGCCTTAACGTTGAACAGTTTGATGCCCTTTGGATATTTTTAGGTGAAGAGGCGCTAAACTTGGATCATTGGCGAGGTGGAGGTATAAAACAGAAACGCAGACAAAAAAAGGACAGACCATTACTATCACCCCAAAACCAGGTGTTCCTGACGTTGTGTAGACTCCGAGTTGGACTACTAATCCATGATTTAGCTTACAGGTTTTGTGTAAGCATTTCATATGTCTCTCGAACGGTCAACACATAGATAATGTTTATGTATGTCAAGTATAAGACGCTCAACATATTTCCCTCAAGAGAGCCAAATAGATTCAAATACCTAAAATTTTTCGGAAATTTAAAAATATCAGATGCGTCATTGACGGTTTTGAAGTAAGAACTCAAAAAGCTGAAGACTACCGGGAGCAGGGTAATACTTACTCTGCTTACAAAGGGCAAGCCACTTTTAAATTTTTGTGTGGAATGCATCCGTCGGGTGGTGTATGCTTCTTATCTGATGCGTACGAAGGCGCAATATCAGACAGATATATTTTTATTTCTTGTGGGATAACCAGGCAGTTAGAAAAAGGTGATTTAATATTGGCAGATCGTGGGTTTAATGCTGCTGATATATGTAATAGCCTGCACTGCCAACTATTAACGCCACCATATTTAGCTGGAAAAGATAAATTTGCAACGTGTATTGCCTAAAACTTTAGTACCTGTGGTATCGCAAATGAACCAGTTGTAAAAGATTAAAAATTACTCGATACATTTGTATTTATTTACTTCTTCAATTTTTTTATATACATATGTATTAATTATATAAGTTAATGTTAATAAAAATCACAAATAAAATAAATGCCAGCTACAATAAGTATACTAGTTTTAATTCATTATTTTATAAAGATGATTAGTTTTTATATCACAAATAAAACTATAAACAACATATTTTTTAAGACACTTATAAGGAACAAATTATATACCGATTTCAATATTATATATATTTTAAATTAAAATTAAAATAATAAACTATCACAAAAGTAACCATACCATTTTTCATTATACAAAAAATAGTTTTCAGTCTAAAAATTTATCAAGGATAATCCATGAGGTAACCTCATTTCGAAAAACTCTACTAGTAAAATGTTCTCGTGAATTTTCATCAGTTTTGGCATTAAGTGCGAAATCAAACCATCATTTCGTTCAATCGTTTCGATTGCCATACCAGCGTTTGACCAAATAATAAAATCACAGTACTTTAAGTTCATAATCGCAAGGCTAAATTGTATCTGAAAATAATACGCATGATTTCGTTTTAATTTTAAGTTTTTAAATTCGTCCATTGTAAAGCACAACGTGTTTGGGTTTGGAACTTTTTCATAATCCAACGGTGCTACATTTTCAAGCCTTTTTGGACATTTTATTTCTAAAATAGCTTTAATATTTCCATTATAATCGTATATTATGCCATCCGAACTACACCCCATACCTGCATAGCGAGAATTATTAAAAAACCCAGTTTGTCGGATATCGCCCCCCTTAAGATTTTTATATTATTATAAAAATTTATTATAATAAAATTTATATTAAAATTTATTATAAAAATTTATTATATTATTATATTAATATTTTATATTATATTAAAAAAGCGTTGTGTTCATTATTGCTACCATAAGCAATGGATGGTATTTGCGAAATATCTATATCTGACCACAACTGATTATTGATCAAATTTTGGTAAGAGGTTGCTGTAAAATACGCTTTGGAAACTGACGCGGTAATCCTTAGTCGTCGCGCATTTTTCCATGCAGGACTATTCTGCGAAACAATCAAAAGTACAGGCTCGAATCCTATACATGCTCATTTAAATTTTTCTTCATCTGCTTAACTTTAAACATTAATATTTCTTTTGATTCTTCGTCCAAAACATAATTATCGTATTGAAATTTTAACAACTTCATAAACATGCAATTTGGCAGCGACGTCTGTAAGTCAGAAACAAATTGTTGGTTGATTCAGCTTGTGTCTTAGTGCAATTTTGTTGCATGTGATTGTATTCCAGGAATCATTTTCTATTTACAGGATTTTTCGAAAATATTTCGTATTTGGCCTCAGTAACTATTTATGGATTATTACCCTTTTTTCTTCTCTGGTTCCATTTTTTGATCGATAATGTGCAAGAGATAATTTGGTAGCCAAAATGAATCGTGTAGTCCTCTAAGGCAAACAGGGTTCCTAGTATATGGGAGCAGCAGCGGCTTGTCGATGCCTTACACTGGCAAGAACCATCGAGAATTTGAGCATCTGATTTATTTAAGGCTAAAAACACTTTGTAAATTGCTCCCGAATATGAGGCGTAGACGTCAGATTTGATGTAGTAATTCCGTTCGTCCCCATTATCTTTAATGTTTGTAACATGACAACTCGTAAAACAAATACGCGCGCGGCGTAGTGATTTCGAGTATTTTGTGGTAGGCTGATACTCGTTGTCCTGATCACTGCTACTATCCTCCCGATATGCAGTACTTCCCATTGAATTGACATAATCCAAATTTTTGAATAGCTGTACGGTTTCGGAATCACAACGGAAGGGAAAATGTTCCATCCACTAGTTGGCATTGGTTTATTCTGCGACTTTGGAAATTTTCGGTAATACCATTCGGATTTGTCGATTGAAACTATTATATTCTGTTGCTGATTATTTGCAATACAATCTGTTAGCCTAAAAAAACTTTAGAGTCTCTTAATGTAAACATGACTAGAATTTTATTGTAGGTACCTTTTTATTAATTCCGGTTTGTTTGCATTATTCGAAATGCCCCTGCACGCAAGAAATCTTTTTAAACTTTCCAATTTATTTAATTTTATTTCCGGATTTGGAAGTTTGGCTCCAGGTACGTCATCTTCCGTTAAACTCATCATTACAATACAACTAAATCTAGAATAAATAAATGCATAAGTGAAAAACGTCAAAAACATAACCTAATTTTATTTATCGAAATTTGTGTTTTTGTTTCCACAAAATGCATAAAACTTCATCACTTAATTTTAAAATTTACCTGTTATCATTAAAAACAACACCATAAACTACACTTTTGTCACAAAATACATATGGGGACACAACCTTTCCGATTAGAAAAATTTACATAAATAACAACAATTTTGATGTTTTTATATTAAATTTTTGCCAAACGAATTTTAATGTCCCCGAGTATACCGTAGCGCTATCCAAGCGAGCAATGATAGAAGTAAAAACTGTTTTTGGCAAATACTTCATTGGTTCAAAAGCATGCAAAAGTGTATAGATCTTTATGGGGAATATTATGAAAAGCAATAAAGCGATTTTCGATGATTAATATTTGTTTTTGTTCTCTAATCCCGAAATATAAAAGGCAGCCCTCGTATTATGTGTGCTAAAGAATCGAATTTTGTGACCTCGAAAATTAAATGAATACCCATTTTGCAATATATGGTCATATTCAAAATCTAATTCTTGTTCGAGATTTTCTAAAAACTCAGTTGAAGTCAAATTTTATACCGGGGATCGACCAAAACGATATAGAAGTTTGGCTTCGTACTAATAAAACAATGAATTCTTTAAATAAAAATAAAATTGTTAAATTAACAAAACATCTCCACCATACCTTGTCGTTGACCATCGATACCTTGTCATTGACCATCGAACCGCCACTACACTTTTTACTATAGCAACATTTTAAAAGAAAAAAAACTATGATTGCCCCACCGCATAAATATGTTGGCTTCTAGAAAATATATTGAAAGATTATGGCTCATGGTTGGGGCTAAATTAACTTGCCATTGTAAACTGATCTTTTTTAACAGTTTATTTCGTTTTACCAAACAATTTTTTATTTTGAAAGTGTAGATTTACACTTTTTGGGCTGTTGTAAAGTTTTTTGTCATTTTTAGTTTGTCGGAAACTTCACTATAGTTGATGAAGCTTATTTTATAAAATCCTTATGAGTTGGTTTTTTTCGTAAACTAAATTTGTCTAAGCAAGACTAAGCAAATATTTTAAATAAAAAAATTGTTAATATTCTATAGCAAAATCAAAATTTTATGTTATAATACATTTATAAGAAAAGTTTTACCATTCAAAATTGCAAATTGCTGGACCGAAACATTTTTTTTCTCGAATTACTCAGCCATTTCATAAACTAATTTAATCAAATAATGTACTTTGAAAATTTGGCTACAAATCTTCAAGGTCTAAATGTGGAACCCCTATAACAATAATATATTAAGTACCCCAAAACATCAGTTATAGATACACCCACGGCTAAGTGGTATAGTTTCGCTACAAGTCAATTTAATTGCACTTTCATCTTGCATGTACTTATTAACCTGAGCAGGCGAAATCACATTTTTCATATAACTTGATACAATTATTACCTAACCACAATAAGATAATTACACACTGTTGTTGTTATCATTATTATTATTGCAGTACGATTATGTATTACATGAAATTGACGTATGTGTCTTATATTTAATTTAATCATATGTGTCTAGTACTGAACATTTTCTTCTCCGGTTTTCCGCCGATGAAATAGAAAATATATGCGTATGTAAAATAAAATGAAGATGGATAGCGTTGTAAATAAATTTCTAAGGTGGGATTTGTCGTGTGTTTGTGATGGGAAAATAATTGTTATCAATTTAATTATCAAATTAAATTAAATAAAAAAAAGTCAATTTTGTTGCATATAAAAGAAAAGTGTTTTCAATGAAAATTTATCATTCAATCACCATTTGTTTGGATACATACAACATTTAGTTTTAAAACGATTTTCATTATCAACCTTAAGTATAATAATGAAATCATTTTTGGTAAGTGTTGGTTTGAGCCCGAGTGCTTTATATACAAGGAACGGATTAAAGTTGATAAAATAAAATAAAATTTTTCAGTACTCGGTCATATTGGCGGTAGTAGCCGTGAGTTGTGTTGCTGCAACATTTGGAGGTGAAAAGAAAACCACAAAGCGCCATTTAATCTCACTAGGAGGATATGGATTTGGTGGGGGCAGTGGGCATGGCAGTGGAATTAGTGGGGGATTTAGTGGAGGTGGTATTAGTAGTGGTATAAGTTACGGATCTTCATATGGTGGATTTGGAGGAGGTCATGCACGGTACGGTGTTAGCGGTTACGGTTACGGATCTGGACTTTCCTCAGGATTATCGATCGGGTCCGGGTCACTTTATAGCAAACATTTAGGAGGATATGGCGGCGGATTTGGATATGGTGGAGGATACGCACTTGGTGGTGGATCTAGTCATGGATTTGGAGGTGGTATTGGCGGTGGATCAATATCATTAGGTGGAATAGGCATTGGTGGTGGAGTAGGAGGCATTGGTGGCGGAATAGCCACGATTGAAAAAACAGTTGCTGTGCCAGTGCCAGTCCCATCACCAGTAGCAGTTCCGGTTAATCGTCCGTATCCAGTAGCCGTTCCAGAACCATATCCAGTACCTGTTGCAAAACCAGTAGCTGTACCAATTCACCATCATCATGCCGTTCCATATCCAGTACCAAAACCGTATCCAGTTGCAGTTGATCGCCCGGTTCCAGTGCCAGTTCCCCATGCAGTTCCATATCCAGTAGCGAAGCCAGTCGCAGTACCAGTACCACAGCCCTATCCAGTTCATGTCCCACAACCTGTTCCAGTTGCTGTTCCACAACCAATCATTATAAATAGGCCGGTTGCTATTGTTGGAGGCAGTTTTTCAGGAGGTGGTTACTCAGCTGGTGGTATTTCTGGAGGAGGTTATGCAGCTGGAGGTATTTCAGGGGGAGGTTATTCAGCAGGAGGTGGTTATTCTGCTGGTGCTGGTTACGCAGCTGGAGGTATTTCTGGTAATTCAATATCAGGATCATCCGAAGGGTACCACAGCGGTGGCATAATAGCCGCAGGTGGTGGATATCAGAATAGTGGTATTTACTCGCAGAACGGGGGCTATCACAGTGGTGGACTAATTTCAGGAGGTGGTTATCAAAGTGGTGGTGGATCTTTTGCTTCAAATGGCGGTTACCACGGAGGAGCTACATTTAAATCGGGCAGTGTCGGCTATGGATATGGCGGTGGTGCAGCTGGTAGCTCAATCGGTGGTGGGTCACTAATTTATGGAAAAGGCGAAACAGAAGTTTCGTCACATGGGTATGCAATCAACGAACAAGGAGTGCTCTGTCAAATTATTCCCGGGTATATTACAAAGGGATTGTATTAGATATTAGGTTAATAATTTAGTTGATAATTTTTTTCTTTATTACTTCTATAAATTGTTTATGTTTCATAGAATTTTTTTGACTGATTATAAACTTTAACTGTTTTATTATAATAGAAATAAACGTCTATATTTTCTTAGTCTACGTTTTCTGACCAAACCGTTTTTTTTTATTTAATTTAATAAGTATTGACGAATGCCAAGAGAAGACTTAAGCTCATGCTACTGATAAACAGCACTCTTTTCTTCAAGGCGAATAATCGTGAGACCAAGTACAATTGTGTGCTCTCTAGAATCTAGAGGATACTAAATTGTATTTGGGTATACTTTTGGACCATAGCCGAACGGCACGAAGCTGGGTGAAACTCAATCGCTCCTGCTTAAATTTGATTTGTTCTAAGTTCCGGAATTTAGAATTTTTAGCTTGAATTATTAGATTAGTATATTAAAATGAATTGCAAGAAATTTTCCAATGTCCCATTATATCTGGCTTTTTCATAAATGAATTTTCTTTCAATTATGTTCCAAACCGGTTTATTGAATATTTCTGAGATGCCAAAATGAATTTGGCTTATTTGAATAAAAGTAGTAGTTTTATTTATTCCCCTAATGAAGCGTCACACAAATTTATGATTCTTTATTCCCTATAGTTGTATAGAATTTTTACATTTTTTTAAATTAAGGGGCACCCTTTCATTGTACTTTATTTTGGGCTAAGCCACGGCATAAGACATAACTGTTCATATTTAGGTCATGTAAAAACTATTGCCCTTTAACTCTTGAGCCCTTATTGGTAAAAAGTCGCAGAAGATACAGATAAATTTTCCAATTCTACTCATATACGCACAGTTTTTATACAAAAATAAACTTCAGTGACTGCGGGGATGATGCAAATTTCTATAAATTGAAAACTATATTTATCTTTGCACAAGGGTCTGATAAATGTCCAATCCTGGGGTTATTTTCTCTCCCAATATAATGAACAAACTTAAATTAACAGCGGGACGAAGGCCTTGCGTTATCAACGAAATGCACGTTAGAAGGTATACAGGTTAGGTTATCATGAAATAAATAATTCGTTTTGGAACAAAACTCTTAGATCGGGAAAATCTACTTTGTTTTAAGAAGTCTTTTAAATTATGGCCTTGAAAATGGCCCTTCTTGTGTAATTTACTTCAGGGAACCGAATTGTTCGAAACCATTTCAATTACTTCGTCGGGTACATGGCAATGGCGGTGTAAACATAAATAATAAGACGTCAGTATTAAACCACGCGCCGTTTCATTGAATTTGATGTAGATGTTATATTTTAAAGCAATAATATCAAATTTCTGCTAACGGCACTAACCCGCTTCCAACCAACTATGCAGTCGATATATATGTATTGTTACGAATTTGGCCTAACTAATCCGGTTCGCCTCACTGGATTGTGATTACCGCTATTAGTCTGACGGTTTACAACAATATTTTTCTTAGCTTACACCACTAATTTCCACTTCCATTTATAATTAATTTACCTTCCGCACAGACTTTACTTTCGCTTTTAGCTAAGTTGTACCACATCTTAACTAAGACTTTCCAAGTGACATTTAGTTACATCTAGATTTAATGCTTATAAATGTCACTACTTCCTATTATAACTATTTCATTAAATTCCTAACTCTTATCTGACCAATTTACGTTGAATAAATGTCGTGCTACATTGACGCCCAACAGACCAACAGGTAAAATAATCACAATAGCTGCTTCTCTTGACGTTTGTTCTGTTTCGGTTCAGTTAAAATTTCACGAAAAAAGGCAAAACCACTCACTAAAGTCCAAACCAAAATTTCCGATCTATTAACAAATTTGATCCGGATCAATGAGTGTCCATAAAATGCAGCTATTCAGCTAAATAAAAAAAAGTATTTACATTTTATTGAAAATACGCACAATATTTTTAGATTGATCATTCAGAACGCGTTGTATTTTAAAATTACATTAAGAACGAGTAATTAAGGTGTCTGTCATGACAGCCGAAACCAAACCAATTATGACACAAGTAGCTCAATGCATTGTGCATGATTGTGCGCTATCTGATTTTTTAGCACCTTATAATGTCAGCTGGATAAAGTCATCTGGAACCATACTTGCCGGAACCAAACAAACTATGTTACAAGTAGCACAATGCATTGTGCATCATAAATATCTGATTTATCAGAGTGATCTAAAATTCAATCAGCTGGAACAATTTAGAGCCACCTGTAACCAAAGTTTTATTAACAGAAACCATAAGAAGGTTGCACAGCGCTTTGGGTGGTTTTGTAACATAAAAGCTTTCATCCAGAACCATCATAAGGCCACCTGGATCTACACAATGTCCACCGGAACCATATGAACCAAAGGAAATCAAACGAACTATTGTAACTATTGCAGCTTGCACTATCTAATTTTCAGCTGGAGCCATTAAAGGATTGCACAAGTTACTTTATGGTAGATGGTTGTGCAACATATAAACTTTCAGCCCGACTCATAACAATGTCACCCGGAGCCAGTATCATTGTCAATCCATATAATTCCGGCTGGCTATGCCTGCCTGAACCAAACCGGCTACATATAATGCAAGAAGTACAATGTTTCGTGCATATTTGAGCACTATCTGAATTTTCATTCGGTACAAATATTAAGCCGAAAACATTTAATGTCAGCGAGACCAGCACTTTTACCAGCCGGGGCCATTTAAATCTTACACAATGCGTACTTTGCGCTTTAGATGGTTGTTCGGTATACAAGTTCTCAGCCGAACCATAAAAATGTCAGACAGAACAATAGCATGTCAGCCGGCACCATAAAAAACATAACACAAGCAGCACAATGCATTGTTGAGCACGCTACTATCTCATTTTTCAGCAGAAACCATTATTAAGCCAACCAAAAGATACAAAATGATGCACAATGCATTGTGCTATTGTGTCACAGTTGGTTTATTTCCGGCTGGCTTCATGTCGTTCGACCGAGATTTTATATGTTGTACTCGCATCTAACGATCATTGTGTTGTGCCAGCTTCTAATGATTCTGACTACTAAAACTATTATTTGGCATGGCTTTATATGGTTCCGGCTGGCTTCATATAGATCCAACTGAGATTGTAGTGGTTTCCGCTGACATTATTATGGTTTGGACTTATAGGTTTGGACTCAAAAGTTTATATGTTGCACAATGACCAATATAGGCCGAAACGGCCATAGTGCAAGCTTTAAATAATTTCCACCAGCTTAATATTTTTTTCGGCTGAAAAATCTGATAGTGCAGAATAATATACAATGTACTGTGCTATACTGATGTAATAGTTGCTTTGATTCCAGCTTGCTTTATACGGTTCCTAGCGAATCGAACATAAAGATTCACTATGTAAAGAACGCGTGCACGAAAGGTGTCCAAACAAAGATTTGGAAGGCGTGGGTCTGACCAGTGCCTATAAAGAGATTACTGAAGGTCAGCTCAGATCTGGATGGAGACATGGTAACAAACTATCTTATTAAACAAAACTGCCTGGATCAAAAAGATTTTAAGATTCTATTTAGAACTGGTGCGAAAAACAAAGATACCGCTCACTGGGTGGTAGAAGTAGAACTAGAAACCAGAAACATGTTGCTAAAGTGTGGAAGACTGCATGTGGACTGGGTTCGATGCCATGTGGGAGAGTTTGTGCCTCCAACTAGGTGTTTTAGGTGCCAGCGAGGCCTGCCCTCACTATGAACATCATGATCAAGGGATGTCCCAATAAAGACAAACCTGCCAGCTGCGCAAGCTGCAAGGAAATGCAGAAACCAAATGACCACCTAGTAGGTCGCGTTTCATGTAACGCATACAAAAGTGCTCTGCAATGCCTGAGACTTAATACTACTAAACATGAACATTAGTCACAATCAAAGAAATTGCAACAGCAACCTACGTATCGCCCACCACAATATGCAGGGTGCTAAAATAGTCGGATCAGAGATATGTGAAAGCATTTTCACCCAAGACATATATATTCTATGTATGCAAGAACCACACTCGTTCAATGGTCAAATCAGCGGCATGCCTTCTACAGGCAGAGTAGCAACAGGATGCTCTGAGAATCCCAAGACTGCAATTAGTATTCATAGTGTCGGCATGGACATGGTGAAGCTAACTCAGGTTTGTGATAGCCACTGCACATGTATTGAAATATCATCGGAAGTTAGTTCATTCTACCTACTTTCATACGCCCAATATAGTGAACCGATCGAGTACCATCTGTGCAAAATCGAAACGATCCTAGGCTCTCTGTCGTGTCAACAAAAAAAAAGTAATAATCGTCGGAGACTTCAATGCCAGAAGTATAATGTGGCATGACCGTTTAACCGATGAAAACGGAAGAAAGGTAGAGGTCTTCGTGTCCAGGAATGACCTCTTCATAATGAACTTGCAAGGACACCCAACGACGTTCTCGTCTAATGGGAACTCCAATATTGACTTAACAATAGTCAACAGAGCCTTACTGGGCTCTATAGTTGGCTGGTGTGTAAGAGAAAATTGGACATCTAGTGACCATAGAGTCATCACGTTTGAGTTATCAAACGCGCCACAGAATCCACAGAATGATCCTCTTGCAAGTAGTAAAACTCCAAGATTTGTCATAAAGATAGCTGATTTGGGTCTATTTGCTAGACACCTGGTCGGCTCTTGGGACATTGTAGAAGCACTTCCTGAAATTAACTCGATTGACGAAATTGATGATCGTGTGGAGCTGATCACAACGCAGTTAACCATTGTCTGCAACAACTCAATTCCAAAGAAGAGAGTGGCAAAGAGACGAAATAGTTGGTGGAACTCTAATCTAAGGAAACTAAGATCCTCGATGCACAAGCTCAAAAGAGCATACCAGAAGGAGAGGAACCAAATAGCAAAAGAGTTGAAATTGTCTCTCTTTAGAGCGGCAAGGAATAAATACTTCCATGAAGTATTTATAGCTAAGCAAAGTAGTTTAAAAGATACGCCACGGAACATGGCAACAATGACCCATGGGGACTTGTATACAAATTTGCAAGACGGCAAAGCAAGACCACCTGAAGTCTTAAACACCATCAGGAAGACAAATGGAGTCGTCACTGATACGTGGCATGACACACGCTTGGAGTTACTAAACTTGCTTCTGCCGGACGAAACACCTGACGTTACTGGGCCTCAAGCAGAAATGCGCAAGATCGCCACCAACAATAGTTGGATATCTGATGCGGGAGACCCCCCATTTACGTGGGAAGAGGTCAACAGTGCCCTTACTTGCTTTAAGCGTAATAAGTCTCCTGGACTTGACAAGTTGAACGCTGAAACAATCCAACTGGCTTGGCCCATACTAGGGACTTCCATAGTAAAATTATTAAACAGTTGCTTGAAGTTTGGTTACTTCCCGAAGGTGTGGAAAAAGGGTGAAATGATTATAATCAGGAATCCTGGGGATAGAGATCCACTTTCTCCGAAGTCTTATAGACCAATCATGCTGCTACCTGTCATGGGGAAACTCTTAGAAAGGCTACTATAGCGGTTCGTATATCTCCAAGAATCGAACAGAGCAGACTATTCTTGGACAAACAATTCGGCTTCCGACGTAGCATGTTTACTGAGGACGCGATAGTCCGCCTAACAAACACTGTCAAAACCCAAAGTTCAAAATATGTTATGGGTATTTTCTTGGATATAGCTGTAGCATTTGATAACTTAACGTGGCCTAGTGGTATTGCAAGTTTATCAGTTTACAATCTACCTGGAAACATCATGAATGTTTTTAAGAGTTACTTCAGCAACCGAACCGCATAAATTACAGACAAATATGGTTCAGTAACAAAACAAGTTACAAAAGGATGTCCTCAGGGCTCAATCCTAGGCCCCCTAATCTGGAATATCGTGTTTAATATGAGTATGATGAATAACCTGGACGAAATAGCATTCGCAGATGACAAAGTCATTCTGGTGCACTGCAACTCGAGGCTTGAACTTAAACGCCAAGGTCAAATCGACATTAACAATATGGTACAATGGTGCGATTTAAATAAAATGTCACTATCTGCAGAGGAAACAGTGATGCTGCAGCTTAAAGGCAAATTTGACTCAAATCGACCACCAACAATATCACTAAATCAATGCCTCCTAAACTACAGACCTCTTACTACTCTCATTTTTTGCACATGACGTCAATTTATATCTAAACCGAGACTGCGCAATAATAATTTTAAGATATGTACAGTTGTACACTAACAAAACAACTAGAGAAAGCAACAACGTAGACATAGCGTGTCGTCATCATTTGGTGTATGCGACCTGTAGTTTAGGAGGCATTGACTAAATGGTCGAAACATGAAAATGGTCAAGTGCGTTAGATATCTAGGAGTTGACCTAGATGAACGAATGGGCGTAACATCTCACGTTCTTAGAGTCTGTGAAAACGTTAAAAACTATTCCACTCATTGGCGAGAGTGTCAAGAGAGGGATGGGGACTGAATCACAAAACATTTGTAATAATATACAAAGGTGTGACGGAGGCGCTTTTCACGTATGCCGCAGCTGGTTGGTATGACAGTTTAAACTGTCACCACATCACTAGAAAGTGCTCAGAGGAATATTCTGCTAGGAGTAACAAAGACCTACCGAACAGTATCTAAAGACGATGTTGTGGTTCTGGCCGGCATGCTTTCGGTGGATATTCTAATCAAAAAGCGAGCGCTCATGTATCACCTAAGAAGAAACGCCATAAATGATACAGGTGACCATATACATGTCGCGGATAGTGAATAAATTCAATATAGCAACAACAATGAAATTGAGGAAATGGCGATTGACCTGTGGCAAAGAAGATGGAATGAATCTGTTCGTGATTAACGCTTATACCTACCGGAATCCTGCGACGTTTCTCAACCTGTAAAACATCCATCAATCAACATATCAACCTAAAAGAAAAGTTAGACTAATAATCATATTAACTTACCAAAAGTCGTCCATCGAGAATATTATAAGAGGAATTAATTCGTTATCCATTTGAGTACTGTAATATTCACTTACTAGTTGTTTATTATTTTGGATGCAGACGTGTCTACGTCACATCATTACCTAAAAGTATATGCAAACTAAATATTATTGGGATTATTATACTTACCATTTGTATTATATCCAAGAATATGTCTCCAATCCTAAAATTAAGATAATATGTTTGAATAATAGTATTTATCGATTGTATAATAATTTAAGTTATATGTACTTACCTTTTAAGACAAAATGTAAACATTCTGCCATTTTTCGCTAAACGTCATTTGTCCCAAAACACAAAACAAAAAAAGTAATAGAAGTTTTGGTTGCGTTTAGGTTGCACACTTTTAGTATGCGCTCAAAAAATTACACGCATGCTGGGTAATTTTAGTATACAAATAAAATTACGTAATAAGAAAATTAAAGAAGTAAAAGTTCTATCGGAAAGGGAACGCAAAGCCAAGCAGTCGAATAAACCAACCCACGTAAATGGCGAATGTACAACCAAAATAAATGGGAAATGTACAAATAAAATTATTAATTAAAACTAAGTACATATTGTTAAACCAACCAAATAAAGCCGATATTCATATATTCCGATATTATTTGTCTTCGATTATACGCATCACACATTAATTTAATTTATGGATTTATCGAGCGTTACAATATTATTAGTTTTGAGTAAGCACATACAAAATTGGTCCTTCGAGCTACCGCGTCAATAGAATCAGCAAATGGAAGGCATACATTTGCATTCATTTCAGACGTAAAAGATCGTCTAAAAATCAAACTGCAACTAACAAGCTCGATTAGTCAAGTCATCCTGGGCATGGTAAGTTTAAGGCCTACCTCCAGAGATTTAAAATAATAAACCATTGTCGATGTCTATGCGGCTCGGAAGTAGAAGATGTAAACCACCTACTTTTCGAATGTAACGAAGTGACGGTCAAGTCATTAAAACAAAAGTGGCTTGGTAACTCAGACGTACATGAATTACCACTGCCAGAATTACTGAGTGCCGAAGTACTCCCACAGTTTCGGGCATATTGTGCCGAACTGATCAACGTCTTAAAAGAACGTAACAGTGCACTAGAGTAGACCGGTTAACTGGACGGTACATGTTTCCAAGCGACTAGGGATGGTAACGATATAATTTTTTAATTGTAACGGCTAAACTGTACCTAGCACTATTATCAGCGAACTTGCTAATTTATTAACAATGCAAATATTGCAAAATGAGGCTTGTGACCTGATATATATTTAAAAATTCTTAGTTTGAGGTTATACCTAGGTGTAATAATTAATGTAAATTATACGGGAATGTTGACTACGACTGATAATTGGTTCCTGCTAACATAGTTATGGTTTCGGCTATAACATTTGTATGGTTCCAGCTGAAAGGTATACATTGCACAACCATCTAAAGTACAAAGTGCTCATTGTGCAAAAATTGGTTCCGGTTGGCATTTAATGGTTTCGGCTGGCTTAATATAGATCCATCTGACATTGTAGTGGTTCCAGGTGACATTTTTATGGTTTCGACTGAAAATTTATATGTTGCACATTATAAGCACTTTGTGCAAGCTTCTAATAATTCTAGATGATAAAACTCTGGCTCCGGCGGGTTTTAACGGGTTTCGGCTGATCCCATACTGGTTCCGTATTCAAACATCAGATAGTGTATAATGATGCCCAATGTATTGAGCTACTTGTACCATAGTTGGCCATAGCTGACTGGCTTCATACGATTCCTGCAGATATTGTAGTGTTTCTGGCTGAAACTGTTACACTACGTTGGATTAATTTTTATGGTTGCTTTGAAGTTTCAGCTGCAAAATCAGACAGTGCATAATGATGTACAATGTGTTATGCTACAGCCTACCCAACTATGGCACAAGTAACACAATTGATTGTGCGTCATTGTGTATTATCTGATTATTTAGTCGGAACCTTATAATATCAATTTTTCGGCGTGGTAAGATGTTCCAAACATTACGCTCAAACGGATGAGAAAAGTTTGATAAATGAAACAATTGGTACTTGAGCCGCTTAAAAAGTAACCATCCAATTTTCAAAGGGAGGGGGAAGTTAAGTACTCCAGCACAAATCAAACAACCTTCAACCAAGCAAATATTGATAATATATTGAAAAATCAAGATAGGCCTGATGAGCCAGTTCTTTCATTCAGTGTTTGGTTGGATTATTTCAGGACCACCTTGATTTTAAGATATGGGAAGTGGCGTTGATAACATCCTGATTCAACTATATTTTCAACGTTGTTCGAACCCTGCTTGTATTTTGTTAGTTGGAAACAATTGATTACAAAAAGAACATCTTTTCATTTGAAGAATCGTTTTGTAAACAAGTAACAGTTTTGAAAGAAGTTCTAAAGGTCTCCACATCGGCATTCTTCCGGTTCAAGAACCACCACGCAAAGTTTTATCAGTATCATGGCTGAATATCAGAGTCTAAGCCATAACACAGAAATTCCTCCACCAGAGTTGTAAGAAAATCAATTATATACTTTTATCACCGTGGTGTACTAAAAATTCCAGTAAAGACCTTTCCTTGAATGATTGCCTAGTGATTTTGCCATGGTTCTGGTTGTCATGGTCCTGGTAAATACGATTCGTATGTTTGACGTTATGCAGTAAACGGATTAACTTCAGACGGTTCGACGTGTCCTTTGATTTGAGTATGACATGTCCTTTTTTAAGGTAATTATGACAATAATTTTTCATTCGACCACCAGATGATTCCGCCAAAAAATCTCACTTCGCTCATGATTTAATGTATTAGCTGTGACTTGAGCCTGTGATCTTGAACAATGATATAATAAAAAAAGATTACTCGTCTTAATTAAAAATAATAAAACGAATTGGGATTTATATAAAAAGTTAGTGAACGAACGAACAATCTTCGCGAACCAATTAGAAGAGAGATACAGCTGGAAGATGAACTAGGAAAGTTCACCAATCCCTCATACCAACTCCATAAATAAACATAACTATCCTCTTAAGATCCGAGAATTAGTTAGAGAGAAATGGAATGCTTCTAGATTCTGTCAGCAAACTCATGCTCCGCAACAAAAAAATATCCTCATTTTTCTGTGCAACAAATTAAAACAACTAATTAAGGAAATAAAGAATGAAAGCGTAAAATAAGCGACTTCGAGGTATTCTGAATTAAAGGATGACGATTACCCACTATGAAAGGTGTTAAAAAGAACCAAAATGCATGTGCCACTGCAAATTTGGAATAGACTTTCCAACTGTTGCCGAGACAAATAGCAAATGATAATATAACTGTCGTAAAAAAAGCATCAAAAATAAATTAAGTATCAGAAAAGCTCCAGCTTATGACTTAATTACTGGGAAAATTGTGAAAGCTATTCCCAAAAAGGTAGTCGCATTTAAGTATGTTCCACGTTAATGGAAGATAGCGGAAGTAATTATGAATCTTAAACTGGGTAAACCAACATAAAACCATCTCATATACCAATATCACCATTTCTGACTCAAGAGACTCAAACCGATAATAGAAGAGAGAGGTTTAACTCTACCACTCCAACTTGGGGTTAGAGAAAAATACTCTACAGTTGAACATGTTCATAGAATAACGGATGTCATTGAGGAGGCACTTCAGAATAAGAAGATATGCTTATTATTTTAGAGTTAGCTTACGCTTTTGATAAAATTTGACACCAAGGGCTTGAATTTAACCATTTGAGTCCCAAGCAGCGCGATCGCGCTGTTGAGATTTTATGTCGAGAAAATAAAATAAATCAATGTGGCGGAGCGATGAGATTCAGACGAGAATCGAGTTACCTAATAAATGCAAGAACGATTGTTATCTGTACTTTTTACGATATTTGCCGTAGGCACTTGGCGAAACACACTTATACTTAATAAACACATTTTTATTAATCACTTGTTTTTTTGTATCGCAGAATATTTTGAATATTTTTCAAAAAGTTTAAAAAATCATTCGATCGATTTCGACTTGTTAGGTCATCATCAGGAGTATCTACTGATTTGTATTAGTAAAAATTTTGTTATATAGCAGAAAAAAGCAAAATATAAATAAAAGAAGGAGGGACAAAAAATAAGCAATAAAAATTAATCTACGGATCGCGCAGGTAGGCGATGAGTCATTAGATGAGTAACAAAATTCAAGGTATATTATTGCGTACGTGAGAATAGAAAAGGGCGGGGTCTGTAATTGGTGAGAACCGGATTTCTCTCTGTTCGTTAAGGATATTTTGGTTAAGAAATATTGATTTTCTAATTTCGTAAGATTCTAAGGTATCTAAACGTCTGCCTTTGGGTTGTATATGTAATATGTCTAAATTGTACAAGCTAGCTGTATGATTTTCTGAAGTTTAATGGTTATGGAAAGTTGATTGATTGCAACCAGATAAATGTTCTTTAGCTCTAACTCCAAAATTGCGCCCAGTCTGACCAATATAGGAGAAACTACAATCATTGCAATTGATCCTATAGACACCAGATTTGGAAAGGCGATCAACTCTAGGTTTATTGTTAAAAATCATTTTTTTTATTGTGTTATTATTATAAAAAGCAAAACTAATATTGGTATAATTGGACACGATGTTGCTAATCCGTTGGCTCGTTTTTCCTATATACTCTTAGCGACGCCAATTTTCCCGCGTTGGACTATCCGGTGGATAAATACCCGTTAGAGTTATACGCTTTAGCTTTTTATTCAATAACTTCAATATAGTCCTAGTTGCATATCCGTTATTCGTTGCTCTTTGAAGAATTATGTTAAGCTCAGTGTTGTAATTTGAATTTATCAAAGGGATGTTTATTAGTTTGTCTATGAGTGAGTGGAAAGCTGACATTTTAATATTATGGGGATGGTTTGAAGAACTAGGGATAATAGCGTCTGTATACGTGGGTTTCCGATAAATTTTGAAGTCTAAAGTAGAATTAATCCTGGTTATTGTTATATCTAGACGATTAATACATTTATTTTCTTCTTTTTCTAACGTAAAATCAATGGTGGGATATTGAGAATTTAACCAAGTAAGGAAAGGGTCTAACAGTCTATCAGTTCCATTCCATAGACATAATGTGTCATCAACATATCTATACCAAAAGATTATATGACGAAAATAAGGATTGTTATTTGATATGATCATTTGTTCGAAGAAATTCATGAAAATTTCAGCCAACAAAGGTGACAGAGGAGAGCCCATTGGTAGACCATCAGCGAATTTGAAATATGTATTATCAAAACAGAAATAATTTTGTTTAATACAAGTCTCAAAAACTAACTTCAGTTCACGACGTAAGCTCTCATCTACAACATCCCTATCTAAGTAATTACAAACTATTTGGGACAAAGTATTAATTGGAATAGAAGTGAAAAGACTGGCAACGTCAAATGAAACTAGTTTTGAATGTAACGGAATGTCGACGTCTTGAATTTTGTTAATCAATTCTACCGAGTTCTTAACCGAGTAAGCCGAAAAGAAATTAGTATGACAATTGTATGACAATTGACAATTGAAAACCTTTTTGAAAAATATTCAAAATATTCTGCGAAACAAAAAACAAGTGATTAATAAAAATGTGTTTATTTAGTATTGTTATCTGTGTTGGAGTTTATTTTTATTGTATGCGTTTGCACCACAAATGGTTTTACGTTATTTGTAATGCGTTTGCATTACCTCCTGGGACTCAAACGGTTAAACTGCATCGAGACCTACCTAAGCAATTTTATCCAATTCTTAAATCCTAGATCGCAGATCGACATTTTCGAGTCAAACTTGAAAAAGAGTACTCTGAACTAAAAAGAATATCAACACGTATACCACAAGGTAGCATACTTGGACCTATTAGACCTAATCCATTATACGAGAGATTTGTCTAATATTCAATGTGCTACCGTAGCAATATTTGCAGACATGCAGCATTAACTCTATCAGTTGTAAAAGATATACCAGAAGCAACAAGCAAACTTCAAAATGCAGTTAACACAGTGAGTAACTGCGCTTAATGCCAACTTTACAAACCAAAATGTAAACTTGATGACCGTTGGCCCGTTTATACAATGCTTCCAAAATAATGTGCTGCGAGGGTTTGTGAATATCCATGGTACATTAGGAACGACAACCTTCATAGGAACCTAAAGATGGAATATACGTTATCGATAAAATAAAGAAACAAGCAAGGAAGAAGCACGCACAGCAATTACCTCGACTTGAAAATGCGTCGTATGTTGAACACCATCAATGGAGTGAGAAGACTAAAGGCAGTAACCGCCATAGATGGGCAGTCCTAATTAGAATTTATTGTAAAACGAATAACCAATAGGTCACTCATCATGAACCGAGAAACTAATTTAAGTTAGATAAATTAGAAGATAATCTCTGAATCAAAATTGTAATATTGAAATGCAGAAATCTTTAAGGCCGATTAGTTAACAGTTTTTGTTGCCATAAAAATTGTTTAAACCATCATTTGATTCTGAACTCTAAACTATTACTTGTGGTTATGAAAATTTCGTTATGCATAATTGTTATCATTTGCAAAAGATGAACACTCTTGGGTTTTTCTGCAAAAATTTGCAAGAAAAAAATGTTGGTGTGTCTAATGCGGTCTTTGGTTAGTAGTTTTTCTGGTACACAAACAAACTTATAGTAAATTTTGAAGGAATACAGAATTTTAAAACAATTATGGAAAGACCACTAATGACTAGTTAGAAAACCATACGCAATATAACTAGGTATGATGCTATAAGAATAAATTCTATGCAAATATTCCGACATTTGTAATTTAAACCGCATTGAATATGGACCACAGAAACTGTGTCTATATCATCAAAACAATTAATATTACGCTCGTATTTCCGCAGTTTCTATTTGCATCTTGACATTTAGTGTTTATTGACTGCTTTTGATATAAGAAAGTAGTAAACTTCTTCTCTAGTCAATCATCCAATATACAGTCTTCTCACACTAGTAACTTATATAATATTCTGTCAAGCGCAACAAACTTCCACTGCACTAACGCTATATGGTTAAATTTAGAATGCAAAGCGTCATGAAATAAAATTAAACGCCATTACTCATGTCTACATATATCGACATGTTACAAATTTTTATTGCGCCTGTAACAAAATAACGAGATTTGATTTGAAATGCATGAATAGATCTCGTATTATTTAGAGATCAATGCTAAAATATGTTTGGGTAAAAGTGAATTGAGATTTTTTTCTCTATTATTGTCTATTACCTAATTGACTGTTTAGTTAGGTTTTTATTTGTCTATACAATTGTACATCTGATTTATACAGTTATTTCGAATGTACTTAAAAAAGAACACCCTATTTGAGGTACACACAATCACTTTACAATCTGAATTTAAAAAGCAGAATTTTAAATCATAAAAATCATTTTACTTTCATTCAAAAGAAATTGGGTACAACAACTATTTTGGTAATTAAAGGCTAATCCTATGGAGCATAATATATTCGTTGGTTGCTGGAATGGAGTGATAATTTTGAGCAAAACCGCCAATAGCATAAATGAGATGACATACAAGTTTGCTTTTATTAATTTTCATCACCGCCAATCTATAATTGTTGATCTACCGCTAAAACTGCTTTTACTTCCTATACTTAACAGAGTGTTATGTAACACCCCAAAAACTATATGGTGTATCAGAAATTACATGCCACAAACAAAAATAGGAAATTTTTGGTTTGTACTTAGCGAAACGTGACACTATTTTAATTATATACCGTAGTTACTTTTGAAGATTTTTTCCCAATTTTCTGCCACCTTCAAAGTAAAAGTGAAAAAAGTTACACATCTCTCACTCTATATATTGGCGTCTTAAAGTATATTATATTATGTAACGCACGCGTCAAGTTAATGAACTTTATGCTAGGTCAGCAATTTACTCTGCGCTTATTGCTTTTATTCTTTTCTTTGTATATACATAAAAAGCAGGGCTTTCCAATTTTCTTTCTTTCTTTTTACGAATTTCGTTTACTTTTTTATTGGAGTTGTTGGTACAATTTAACCACCACGAGAGACCCCGAAAATTGTAGTTTTTGTACCACAAAATATTTGTGAAGAAATGGTAGAAATGAGTATTACAAAAAAGTGAAGGTTTTTATTCTATATAAATGAAAGGTGTGCCGAACGATGCATATTCAGTTGAGTATTGAACTTCCTTCCGTTTAAAGTAACTTAAACCAAAATATTAATCGCAGTGAAATGAATACATTTGTAAGTGATTTTAGAACCATAAAAGTGCCTATCAGTTTGGATTATATTGTGAATTAATTTTTTTTATACAATTTTAGAAAACAGCATTAGTTGTACTTGCGGCAATCGCCGGCTGTGCTAGTGGTAGTGGTCTTGGACATGGTGAATTTGAAAGTCAATATGGTGGCGGTTACGGTAGTGGTGGACACGGTGGCGGATTTGGTGGTGGACATGGCGGTGGGCACTACGAACATTTAGGCACATTTATCGGTAAACATCAATTGCCACCAAAAATTATTAGAATTACGAAAACAGTGGCCTATAAAGTACCCGTGCCTTATCCAGTAAAAGTACCACACACCGTACCATATCCAGTACATGTACCAAAACCATACCCAGTACATGTACAAAAACTCGTTAAAGTAAAGGAACAAGTACCAGTTCATATTCCAAAACCTGTTCCATATCCAGTTCATGTTTATCATGATGATAAGTCCGGAGGATCATCCTCAGGTGGAAATGACGGTGGCCACTTTGGCGGACAATCATTAGGGAATATTAATTTTGGAGGCCATGGACAATTAGGTGGCTTATCATCCGGTGGTGGATATGGAGGAGATCATGCATCATTACAATCAGGTGGAGATTTTGGCGGTCATGGAGGATTCGGTGGACAATCTCTAGGGGGTGGTGATCTCGGAGGTCATGCCAGTTTTGGTGGATACTCAGGTGGTGCTTCACTCGGTGGATACTCAGGTGGTGGTGATTTAGGTGGCCACCAATCATACGGTGGTGGTTATTCATCAGGTGGAGATCTAGGGGGTCAACAATCCTTCGGTGGATATTCGTCCGGTGGGGATTTAGGAGGTCACCAACAATCGTTTGGTGGAGCTTCAGCTGGAGGTGATTTCGGTGGTCAAGGATCATATGGTGGACAATCCGAAGGTCTATCACAACATTATGGTGGAGGACAAGAACTCGGTGGTGGCGGTCATGACAGTGGAGCTGAGTATTCAGGTGCTCAAGATTCATACCAAGTACCAGACTATTCACAGCAATATCAGTCAGGCGGCGCCGAAGAATCTCATGGCAGTGATGGTGGTCATGAAGCATCATCCATTGCTCTTCACCAAGTGCAATCACCAAATTTAGGCGGTGCAGGCTCAGATGTTCATCAATCTGGTGGCTATCATTAATCTTAAATGTATTCGTTTTATAGTTTTTAGTTTTACCAAATACCCTTGTTGTTCCTAATTGTTATACGTACTGAATTTGTTGTTGATTTTTGTATTATAATTAAATTGTTATCAGTGAATTGTTTTTGTTAATTTTTGTAATGTTTTAGGATTTCAAGAATAATAAACGTTTTTGAAAATAAATTCTTTTTAATGTAACTGATTTCACGTTTTCACTCTAAGTGTTTGGAAATACTGAATCATTATGTCCAGTGATTATGAAAATAGTAATTGTAATTTTGCAACAGTACTTTGATCAGGCGTTTAACCCTTATGCAATAACATCTCAAGAAAAGAGCACTATATCAACCGCAAGAACGAGCGGTAGTAGCAAGTATGCTTAATGTTCAAGTTTGAGTTCTCGGAATCTAATCTGCAACAGTCCTCAGAATTTCATAAAGCTTTACGAATTTTAGCGGGTAAAATAAATTGTCACAGATTTTGCAAGTTTTGATCGTTTTGCCGCAATTGAAGAATTCTGAGTAGAATTGCCATTAAATTGTTGGAATATCACATCCTAAATTCAAAACTTTTAATAACCTCGCTTTCTGCATGTTACCGATTTTTTGCCAAAATCTCCTATATGGGATAAGCGGATAAAATTTAGTGTCATCGATTATGCAAGATTCGATCATTTTGACGAAATTGAAGAATTCTGAGTGGAATTACGTCGCCTGCAATAAAGGTTGTAAATCTCTGATGGTTGTTTGCCTTACTGATTCTAAGCGGATAAAATTTAATTCACAGATTCTGCAAGTTTCGATCGTTTTACCGAAATGAGATAATTCTTGGTGGGATTGTGTTTAAAATGTTGGAATAAAAGATCTTGAAAAGAAGACCCAAATAATGTATAAAAGCATGAATTTCTACCAACATTGAGTGGTTATGATGTTCCGAAAATTGCCCCAAAAAATTAGTTTTTCAGGTATAACTGCCCCAAAAAGTGCCCTAATTACTTTTTAACTAGCAAATTATGATTGTAGACGCCAATACCAATTCATCGACACCCCAAACGTCCAAAACGGATGATTTTGACCAAAATTATGACATTTGGAAATTTTTCTATGACGTCACCATATAATCTTGCTTTGGTATATATGTTTGTTTGTTTGTTTGTTTGTCACAACTTCTTTCATTTGATCTCATATTTTCAGGGTTTGTAGTACTTGAAAACTAAGCAACTTTTGTTCTACAACTTTTTGATTTGGCCGCCATGTTTGCCGCGGCCAGCCTCTGAAATGCCATTTTAGCCACGCCCACAGCGCTGAACTTATTTGACATACCCCGGACATATGCATATTGTTAGAAAGGTAATGACAGAAACATTTCAAAAAATTTAGGTTGAGGGTCATTTTGTCATTTTATGGTGATTTTTCCTAAAAAAAAATTCCTAAAAAATTAACATTTTTCTTCTCTTTGACAAAACAATAGCGTACCGCTGCGATAGTGTTTATACACGTAAATTAAGAAACATCTGCATCAATATATCAACCATCAAAAGTCACTGCGCCATTCAATCACAGAAACATACGACGGATAAAAATCTCGGATTTTTCTATGCCAGATTATTTTTCAATTTTTTTCAACTTTTTTGTATGCAAAGTGGCGTGTCTGTTGTATGAGGTAAATGTTCGAGTGACGAAATCCGAGTTCAATTCACAAAATTTCTGATATTAAATTTGTGCCGAAAAAAACAATTGCATTCGGTTTGTCAACGATTTTTCGGAATGTTAGTGCATTCAGCGCGTTGTTGTTGAACATTCCGAAAAATCGTTGTCAAATTGTTGTTTTTGACAGCTAGAAAGAAAAATGTAAACAAACGCGCCGAATGCACTAACATTCCGAAAAATCGTTGACAAATCGAATGCAATTTTTTTTTCGGCACAAATTTGATATCAGAAATTTTGTGAATTGAATTCGGCTTTCGTCACTCGAACAGAACATTTACCTCGTTAAGAGGTTTTTTATTTGATATCAATGATTTTGGCACGACAAATTGAAAATGAATTGAATTGCAATTCATTTTATTGTTGTCAGTCAAAAGAGTTCATACACACTCGATAGCAATTCATTTTCATTCCTTAAACAATACAATAAAATAAACATATTTTAATGTGTTAGTTGGAAACAAAAATTAATGGTAGCTACCCTCTCGTTGATAATCCATCTTCATGCCATGGGAGAGGAGATAAGATCTATTTCTTAAAAAAAATACATAAAGATTTAAAAAAAATACCGATGCTATGCAAGGAGACTGTCAAATGTTCAATGTTTTTGATGATTTTTTCGATCACATCAATTTGTCAGTTTTTTCATTTTTTTTTTGTTACGAAAAAAGGGTCACTGGTAAAAATTCTCGTAGCAATGATAATAATATGATGTATTTATATTTGTTTCATTGTAATACGTTAATTCACTATCATTATGGACCGCAACGGACCGATATTAGGGTGCATTTGGGCCAAAAAATGAAATTTTGCAAAAAATTAAGGTGGCTTTTAAGTTATGGAGGTTAATATCTAAAATATATATGAGTTTTCTGGGACAAACGGTTGATGTCATATTGTAGGTGAGGCTTGTGGCTAATAATTTTGAAAGTATGAACCAAAAGTTTTGGGCTAATTTTTTAGCAATTAGGCCGAATGTGGCCGGCCGATTTGACATTTTTCAGTTTTTTGGCCAAAATGACCTTCAACCTTAATTTTTTGAAATTTTTTTTATGCTATTTGATAGCTGTCAATACCTTTTTAACGATATGCATATATCCGGGGTATGTTAAATAAGTTCAGCACTGTGGGCGTGGCCAAATTGGCCATTCAGATGCTGGCCGCGGCAAACATGGCGGCCAAATCAAAAAGTTGTAGAACAAAAGTTGCTTAGTTTTTTAAGTACTACAAACCCTGAAAATATGAGATCAAATGAAAAAAGTACGGACAAACAAACAAACAAACATATATACCAAAGCAAGATTATATCGTGACGTCACAGAAAAATTTTCAAATGTCATAACTTTGGTCAAAATCATCCGTTTTTGGACGTTTGAGGTGTCGTTGAATTGGTATTGACGTCTACAATCATAATTTGCTAGTTAAAAAATAATTTGGGCACTTTTTGGGGCAGTTGTACCTGAAAAACTAATTTTTTGGAAGTCGAACTCGTATACACGAGTTCGACTTCCAGCACAGTAGGTGCTTTCGTCAGCGTCACTCGTTTGGACTGCCGTCCAAAACGATAATTTACGTGATGTAATTGGTTAAAACGATGGGATGCAAAAATCCAGGATTTTTATCCACTATCGCAGCGATACGCCATTGTTTCGTCAAACAGAAGAAAAATGTTAATTTTTTAGGATTTTTTTTAGGAAAAATCACCATAAAATCAACTGAATCGATTTAACTTTCTTTTAAATAGTTTCTATTGTATCTGTATTTGTCGATGCAATATTTATTCGATAGATTATACTCGATTTAAATTCAACAAAATGATAAAAAAATGATAAAAACAGTGTTTTTCGTCGAAATGAAAAGCAAAAAAAATTTAGATGTCGGTTTTGATATGTTCGGCAAAGTTGTTGGTCTTGACTTGCGCAACAACTTTGCTGAAGAAAGCTTAACAAAAATCTTAATGGTTCAAGAGCTATCAACGTGAAAATGAGGGTATATTTCGGCTCAGAGCCAAAACATGTCGAAACCGATATCTCAAAAATGGGGACTAACTTTAAAATGAGACTAGCACCGTTGAATTCAGCGTACTCGAATTAGGTTTACCCCCTGGGTGCCCAGCTTGTCACATTTTTCAACTAGCACAGTGTTATTAAGACTAGGGAAAGTAGAGAAAACGCTACCAGTGGAAAAAAATGAAGCTTGCTTCAGATACACCCGAGACACTTTTTCCATTTTTAAATTGATAATTTTAATATTAATTGTAAATAAATTTATAGTTTTTATATTTTAATGCAATATACAAATAATATTAAACTTTCCAAGATCACTTTTCATAGATAATTCATAGAAATTCCTGACTAAACTCTTTTTCGTAGTAATAAATTTTTCCGCGAGAGCACAGGGGTACAAGTCTCAATTCCATTTCCAATATCATGTCACGCCAAGCAATTGTTTAGAAAAAAATTCAGCTGAAGGATCGTTTTGGATAAGTACACGCATATTTGTGTAGTTCCTTTGGTGATATATTTAAAATTATATTTTATGGATTTTACGGATGAGCATAGTTCAACATTAATGTGTGCCTTAAATGTTTTTGATATAAATGGCGAATAAGTGAGCAAATTTATCGTGAGTGACTTTCCAGAATTCTCAGTGGATCTTCTACGATATAAAGGATAGCCATCAATTCCAGTAATCGTATGCATTGTAAAATCTTTAGGAAAACATTTACCATTAATCATACATGGTGAATTCATATTAAGTGCTCCACATGGACCATGAACCATATTTAATTTAACAAATTTCAAACAATTCTGGATCCATGTCTTTATCAGAAATTTCAGCGCTTATTACGTTGTCATATCGATTGATCTTATTTTATTGGTCAGCCAAATTAATATATCAGCATGAGGAAGTCCTCGTTTTTGCCATTCGATCGAATACATCCAACAATTCGTTTGTCCATACACATGATACTTTGTAATGAGATCCAGTAAGGATTTTAGCTTTTGTTTATTAACTCGTGCTATAATGTCATGTCGATCATGCGATTGTTGACCATGCTTTAATAATTCTACAATATCGTTCCATTTTGGATTGCATGTAAAAGTTATAAATAAATCGGGTGTTCTGTAATGAGGGACAAAAGTCATAGCGACTTGAATATACTCTTGCATATGATGTGGTGATAAACTTGGCCTTGAATTTTAAAAGTTGATGCAAAATTACGAGAATCAATATTGGTAATTTGTTTTGCGCCAAAAGATGTCATTAGGGAACATTGATTAAATTTCCGTATTTTTGACAAAAATAGCTTTGAATCACTTAATTCTCCTGTCTACAAGGATTTTAAAGGTTCAGGTGGTGGATTTCAAATTGGTGAAACAACTTTACCTGAAATATTTTATGAATTTTTGACGAAATAAAATGGGGGAATGGGGGGGGGGGGGGGGGGTTAATGTCCAAAAAAACTTACATGAAGAGCAAAACTTCCCAGGAGTTTTATTTTTAAATTTTAGTGCATGACAATAATTGCATTCTTTATCCATTTCACCGATAAAAGTTTTAGGATGGACGTAATAATCGATGTCTACTTCATAATTAAAGGCAAAACGATAAAACAAAGCAATTACTAATGCTCTTCTGTTCCACTCGTATTGAGCGTTCGATAGCTCGAACATTTCTATTTGCTCTTCGAGTAGTAACTCTTCGAATTTCGGTTATATTTTCTTGTTGAAATTCACGTTGTAAGTTGCGCTGCCTTTGTGTCTTTAATTCTGATAATTGTTGGTCAGCATTAATCTTTTCTCTATATCGTGTAATCGCTTGGTTGCTTTGCGTATTGCGGTCAACATTTGTGCGTCGAATTTTTATGAAAGAAACACTTAATTTTACAATACAATGGAATTATCTTTAACTGTCACTTCGTGTTGTTGGTAATACAATCGATAATTGAAAATGTATGCTTTTGTAAGCGTCCTGCGATCAATGTTATAACTGACTTTTAGATTGGTGAAATTCATATGCGTGGATTTCGATTCATTGAGCCCGATACGCTACATTTTTGTCCATTTTATGATTTTGTCACATGCTTCTTGGAGTTTCGTTGTCGATTCTTCGATAGTGTCTCCTACTGAGAGAACTGCAGTGTCATCAGCAAATGTTGCAATGGTAACATCGTTTAATTGAGGTAAATCTCTGGTGTAGAGCAGGTAAAAAATAGGTCCCAAAACACTACCCTACGTCCACTCCTGACGAAATCTTTTTTAGCTCGGAATATTCATCTTGATATTTCACCCTAAAGTGGCGATTCTCTATGTAAGATTTTAAAATCATATAATATTGTTTTGGTAAATCTCTATGTAGTTTGAAGAGTAAACCTCTGTGCCACACCTTATCGAGAGCCTGCGCCACATCTAAGAAGATACTAGAACAAACCTTTTTCCTTTCTAATGTATTCTCAATGACATCTGTAAGCCTATGAACCTGCTCAATAGTTGAGTGTTTCTCTCTGAAACCAAACTGATATTCTGGGATAAGGTTTCTTTGTTCTATGGTTCTTTTCAATCTTTTGAGCAACAGTCTCTCAAACAATTTCGCTAGTGTTGGTAGAAGTGAAATTGGCCGGTAGGATTTTCTATCATTCGGTGGCTTGCCCGGTTTCGGAATCATTATTACTTCTGCTACTTTCCATTGCATTGGCACATGCTTTTTCCTGAGAATCGCATTGATAATGTGCAGTAATTTACGGGTACCTTTTTCAGGCAGCTCCTTTATTATTTGCCCTGTTATCAGATCATAACCAAGAGCTTTCTTTACTTTTATGTTCTTAATTTCAGCTTTTAGTTCTTTTAATGTTACAGGCCTGATCTCTTCAAAATCAGATATTCTGGGCGTATCAGCAGTGTTTTCGTCATTGGTCTGCTGACCTAGAGGTTGAAATGTTTCTTCAAGATGTTCAGCAAACAGGTCAGCTTTATCTTTCGCACTTCTAGCCCATTTCCCATCGTTTGTTTTGATTGGGGGGATCAGCGTTTTTGGTCGTTTTAACCCTTTTGTTGCTTTCCAGAGGGAATAGTCGGTATCTTTAGTTGGAACTAGGGAACAAAGGTATTTTCCAAATGTTTCATTTTTCACTTTTTTTATGAGTGCCTTAAGTTTGATGCACGAGTTGTTTAAGGTGGTTTATCTTGCGGCGCACGCGTAGTCTGCCATTTCTTTCGGGCTTTTCATTTTTCCTGCACTAATTCTCTTACTTCTATTGGGTAAATAACGGAGTTTTCTTTCCTGGATGATAATTTGGGGTGCATTCCCAAGCCGACCATTGTATGACATCAAGGAGCTTGTCTAGTTCTTCTTCTATTTCATTTTCACTTTTGATTGGCACTTAAAGTTCTATTTTTTCCTCTACCAACTGCCTAAACAGTTTCCAATTTGTTTTGTTGTTTGTGAGCTGTGGTGAATTGGTTTTTTATATTACATTTTCACTAACCGTCATAATAACAAGAGAATCAGATGTTAGACTTTCATCATTTTCTAAGAAGATGTAGCGTTCCGATATGCCTTTAGTGATGTAGAAATCTATTAGATCTGGGATTTTGTTAGGATCAGTTGGCCAGTACGTTGGTTTCCCTCCTGAGTAAAATTCACAGTTTGAGTATTGGCCAGCTGCAAGTAACTCTTTGCCTTTTGGAGAGGTTAATCTTGAACCCCAGAAGGTATTTTTTGCATTAAAGTCACCTCCAATAATGAAGTTACTTCCTAATTTCTGGAATAAGTTAATGTAGTCTTCTTTCTTTAGGTTATACCGTGGGGGGCAATATATCGCAGATATATTACAGGTGTTGTGATAACTAAATTTAACCGTCACGGTGGTTACTTGCATGGATTCTTTTTCTATTTTTAATTCTTCATGATGTTTGATAGTATCTCTAATAAATATAGCCGACCCTCCTCTTGCTAGTTCTGCGGGATGGGTGGTATGGTAACAAGTATATCTCCCGATTGATACGTAGGAGCTGCTGGTAAGATGTGTTTCTGATATTAAGCATATATCAATTTTCTCGGTGTTTACAAATAGTTCTAATTCTTCTAGGTGTTGTGTTAATCCGTTTGCATTCCATATGGCTATTCTTAATGAGTAGTTTTGAATGATGTCTGGTTTCTGGTCCGTAATTATGAATTAAACTATGTATTGCAGACATTATTTATGTTTAACTATTTTGGAGCTTGGTATTTCCAGCAGATTAAGTCGATCCAGAATTAATTTATTTAGCTTATTCTGTTCCTCAAGGCTCTTTAAAATTGCTTGGACAGTGTTTTTGAAATTTTCAGTACCGTTGGTCTCATTTTTTTTCGAATTTGAAGCGTCTGAGCATATGTGTAATTCTCCCTACGCACAGATGCTTCATTTCTTGCTCGATCCTTGTTTATATGACTTAGAGGGGTTTGCGTGCCTGATCCCTCATTTTCTGTAGCTGCTTGGCAACCTCACATCCTCGGTAGCTTGCTGGATGTTGCCCATAACAATTTATACGTTTTGCTGGTTTTTCTTTAGACAGTTTGCAAGTTTATGTTGAGTGCTTTTCAGCACATTTCACACATCTTGGATCGCGCGCGCAATATCGTTGCGTATGGTTATAGCCTTGGCATTTTTTACATTGTACTATTCTTGTACTGCCTCTTTTAACAGCTTCTTTACTCGCATGTTGAGTATGCCAGTTATATTGTAAATTTTTTCTATTTGCTCGGATTTATCAAAGGTTAGCATGAAAAGGGGAAGCCCACTTTTTGAAACGGGTTCTAGTCGGTTCTCCCCGCTACGTCTCTCTTTTTTAATAATGTTCACGGCATCAAGGATTTTAAATCCTTTATTTTCTTGGTCCTCCATTATTGAATTAATTTCACAGGTTGGATATAGTCCTCTTGCCATGACCTTGATGGGACGATCGTTTTTATTTTCGTACGTGTACCACTGATATTTTTCCATATTCAGCTTCATTGACAAGTTTCTGTATGCGTTTGGATTTGAAGTGTTAATCTTGCATACATTATTGTTCAGAGCAGTAATTTTATACTCTTGTTCCGTAACATTACTCATTACACTTTGGATTGCTGAGTAGTTGGTTACTCCTACTATAAAAATCGGTGGTGGGGCTTTTACTTTTGGCTGAGCTTCATTTTGTTGAACTGGTTGCCGTTTGAGTGATTTTTCTACTTCTGATGTGGACTCAGCGTCATTTATTGGTGGAGGTGGTTTTTTTTTTGGTTTAGCTGCTTGTTGTTGTTCTAGAGCTAGTTGTTTATTGATGATTAATTGTTTTCTAGAAACCTATTTTGAAGTTGATGGTAAAGTTTCTGCCATTTCTTTGAGAGCTTTCCTTTTCGTACTTGGTCTTTTACTCCGTTTCAACATCCAATTTGTTTCTCGTTCTAATTCTTCTTCATCCGTATGGAATAGATTAATGTCATCATCGATTGTAGGGCTGGGTGTCTTCCCAAGTTCTGCACGTGTTTCAACTGCTTTTTTGAGTTCTTCATTCTCTTTCTTTAAAATTGTGAATTCTTCTTTCAATTTAGTTGTAAATTCCTTTATTTCTCTTAATTGTTCACGGAGTTCGGCATTTTTCTTCTCGTACTGAAATATATTTTCAGTTGAAGATCTTGGTAAGTTGGTACATCGTCCAAATGGGTTACACAATGATTGGCCCATCCTAGAATCTACTGGGCCTGCCTCCGAAGAGCGTGGATTTGTCAGCATATCTGCTGCTGTACCACCTGGGGTATTACTTCCCGTATTTGTTATACTCATTGTTTGTTTAATCCAATTTATATCACTGGCATTTGGTCCCCGGTAGCATTTTGTTACTGCCGAAGCAGTACCCGCCCCCCGCGACGAGGACGCGACTACCTTGGTGTTACCTAGTTGTACACAGAGACAGCCGAAGCCTTCTGAATACCCTAGGCTGAGGGGCATAGTATAATTTGCGGTGCCGAAAAATATCCAGCATATATTACCATGTACTATCTTGAAAACAGCGCCACCTATCGAGTCCAAATTTCACAATAACCCAAATAGCAACGAAACAAATCTATGATTAAAATATGAATGTCCTAAGATGCTTCGTTGCTGAGAAACAGAAAACCGTTATATTTTGAAAACAGCGCCACCTAGCGAGTTCAAACCAAAACAAAAACCCAAACCGCTAAAATCCTAATCTATTATGGTGAAAATTTCAGCTTCCTGCGATGTCTGGTTCCTGAGAAAGGCTATTAGAATCATTACAGACACCATTTTTATATATTAGATACGATAATATCGATCGAATAATTTAACTTTCTTCGTTAAAAAGTTTTAATTTCAACGTAGCTGTTTTATCGAACATTTTGACAATATGACAAAAACACGAGCTTTTTAATTTTTACATACAAAAATAAAAGTACATAATTTGCTGTTAAAATATAAAATTTCGTTATGCCAAACTACATAAAATACTTGTTTGTATGTTGTAAAATGCTTTATAAAATTTTTTCCGAAATGCCGATAAAGTAAAAATATATTTTATCTGTCATTCAGCTAAATAATTATTATAGTAGTTTGCAATAATTTTATTTCGCCCAAAGTTATACTCCGGATTAACACTTTCGCTTTTATCGTCGAAAGCGAAACTTTTTTTTTATTTACTATCGTTGTATTGTTATGTTGTTAAATATTTACATCTTTCCGTATTATAAAATAATAGTACGTAAATTTCGCGTGGTACTTTACTGAGTGATTAACCTCATCATTATTTAAAAATTAAAATTTAATCAAAGATGGTAAATAATTTGTACAGCATTGATTCTGGAAACTATCAAGCATGCGTATATGTATATAGTGTACATTGTCTCATTGCCAAATTCGTTATTTATAAAAAGATACCTGTAATTAAGTATATACACCTTAATGAGGGTAATGCACCTTTAGAACCGTGAAGACTGATGATAGATATACATATAAAATTTTAATTTTGTTAATTAAAAAAAAAATATTTCAACATTTCCTTAATTTTGCGTTTATTTTTTTGTTCCATTGACATTGTAACACATTCGCTTGATTCGTAGATACAGAGTTAAATTCAAAAACATTTTCACTTATCAGACATAAAAAGGCGAGACAAAATAACGAATTTATAAAGCATTTAATAGTTAAAATTGAATGAAGAAACTGGGGTATTGTTACCGGTTGCATACTGTGAGAATTTCGTTTGAAGAAACATTTTAATGGTTTTGTATAATTGCATAATGCAGGTAAAATGTATTTAACATTATAGTAATAATATATATATATATATATTTGTATATATTTGTGTGAACGTAGAATTTTGAGTATATAAATTAACAAATATAATATTGTCAATTTATCTTCAACTATATTTAGTAAATAGTGCTTAAAAGCAATAGTGCTGTGAGCCAATTTTCTCTAATAACTAACTGTCCGATGGACAGTTGGTGAAATGATTAAATCTTCGGCTTGAACCGATATGTACTAGGTCCGAGTTCGAACAAGGATTGTCCAAATTGAATTTTCTCATCTGAATACGATCTATGACTTTAATAAACACAACTGTGGTCCGGTTGTGGGGTGCAGATCTCCACTCCAACCCACCTTTCATGTCAGTGAATGACTAATTTCAATTCGATGGTAGCGTTATAGGATGCCATGATTATGGGCCGCAAGTTGTCTGTGTTAGTCCTCCAGACAACTAATCTATTTTTTTTGATTCGTATCTATTACCCCAAGTTACAATCGTATGATTTCACTGTTATTTTTTTATCGGAAACGGCAGACCTTAATTCGGATAATTTGAATTTTGGCTGTGATCCTCGGTGTTTAGGCACTCTCAAGAGCAGCATAAAACATTTAAAAACTCAGTAAAAATATGAAAATATGTATTTTTTAGATACATACACACATCTATTAATGGCAAAATACTAAATAAATGTCAAAATTAAAATGCTCAATTTAAATTTTACTTTCATTTATGTGACCTCCCTGTGATTGATTGAACAATCGCAGCGCACAGTAGAGGCATTCTCGCAATAAGTTTTGCTAGTGTTCCTGGCGTTATTGAGTTCCACATTGATTGAAGTTTGTTCCACATAACAGTAGCTGATGTTGGAGCTGATTGCTGTCGTCCCGGTCCAATTCTTCCTATAGTAACTCAATAGGGTTCAAGTCAATGCTCCGGGGAGGCTATTCCATAACTTAATTATTCCTTCATCCTCTAAATGGTAAAAATAGCCTTTATATAATTTACATGAATGTTTTGGATCATTATCTTGATGAAAGATAAAATTTTGACTCAAAAGTCAAATTCCTCAAGGTATTGAGTGGTTCTCCAAAATTTGTCGGTACCTTTCTTTTCTTAGTATTCCGTCAATTTTCACAACATCGCCTACATTAGGACCAGCAAAATAGTCCCAAATAATCACTGAAAATCCTCCATGTTTTACGGTAGCGGCAATACACTCTTTACTGGCACGTTCACAAAAATACCTTCTCACGAATATGAGTCTTCAGGTACCGGAAATTCAAATTTGGACTCATCCGTCCATAAAACCTTGTTGCAATCTTCTATCGTCCAATATCGATGTTCATGGGCTCATTTAAGTCGCTTTTGCTTATTGTGTTTACTAGTAATGGTTTTTTAATAGCAACACGGTCATGGAGTCCGGATTCCTGTAGAGGATGATTAACCATAGAAACACTAACTAGTTTTGGGCGAACAACATTTAATTCTGCGGTTATTTCCGGGGCTGTTTTGTGTCTATTCGTCTTGCTAGTAATCACTATTATATGATCATCTACAGGTATTGTCGCTCTTGGTCTTCCAATACGTCTTTTATTAAAAAAACTGCCACTTGCCCGATATTGTTTAACATTACAATCGACTGTAGGTAGCGTGGTCTAATTCCATTTTTTTGGCAATCTGTCAATTACTTATGCCAGCTGTATGGTAAGCTATTATAAGCGCATGTGTTTCAGTACTTGGTTCTTTTCTTGGAGGCATTTTAAATAAATGTCACTCGATATTTCGTTTACGATGTTAACAGGGTAAATATCGGACTGCAATTGATCCTATTTGACTCATTTCACTGAAATCTTTTCAAAAAATCAATTTAAACATCATCACCTATAATAAACCATACTGATAAATTTTTCTGGAAATTCCTACAGACTATTATTGTTATTGTACCGTAATAAACAGTTTACGACAATCCAACAAAGCGCAGGTAGAGGGTAGTAAAATTAACACTATGTCGTTGATGGTTATATAATGAAACTGCGTTTCTGATAAGTATTTCATTTTATTCAAATGTTGTTTCGTAAACAAAATACTGTATCAATAATACATGAAAAAGGGGTGCCTAAACACCTTTGAGCGGTAGTGTACATTTACAGATTCCGTACGAGAAAATGTGCCGTATTATTTTTCAAAGGGCACGGACGACTTAGTTTGAAAATAAACCCTAACGAATGAGGTAAGTCTCGTATCTGTAACAACATTTATGAAATTAACGCAAAAATTATTGTTAATGTTTATATAGCAACTTTGAGCATTTCTAAACGATTTTTGGAGGGTTCATTGTGTAAGTTCATCAAATTCTAAGTAAAAAAACATCTAATAATGTGATCAGGAGGATTTGCTTAGGGTATACCTACTGCTTAAACGATAAATTTGATTACGTTTTCATTATTATATAAGCGACTTTGTCATATTTAGTAAAGTTGCATGATCAAACACTTTGTGGTTAACTAAAGAACAGTGTCATTATCCACTTCGATTGCTTGTAGCTCATATATGCAACTATTAATACTATTTAATTCCTTTGACTACATCGTGATCGTATTCAATAAGACTGGTACATTGTTGTGTTTAACTTTTATAATCAAACTTCAAATTTCATATTATTGAAAAGGGGTGGAATAATCCCATGGTGTTGAAGATGATCAAGCAGCTGGAGTTATGTTATTTTGAATTTTCTCACTTTCTCTACCTCTCTCTCTCTCCCTCTTTCATAACCTAGGAAGAGATTTTGTCGCCTGCACGGTGGTCCTTCAACTGCTTCGATTCATCGCTTGCTCACTCAGGTTTGAGATATATAATTACTGGAAGATCTTGCTCGACGTTGTCACTTCAGCGTAGTCTAGGCCTTCAGTACGACACACACCGACTTTTTGTTGATGGAACGCTTATCTTACCGTACGTTTTAACTCGGAGATTTTATGAATCTGATAATATCGCAGTCTGCAATTAGTTGTCTTATCTTGTGATTCATTGGAATTCTTTGGTGGTCAATGTCCAACCTTCACTTCCGAAAATTAATACAGGTCTCATGAGTGCTTTATCAAGTGCGAGTTTATACAGCTGCGAAAGATAATTTAATCGCAAGAATCTTAACTGTGCTTATTATTGACTCGAGATATTGGGATGCTCCTACCTTTAATGCTCCTAAGTGTTGATAACTACGTGTTGGTGTAGTAGTAAGTAGTGGTTCCTAAGTGTTGATAATTGTGGTAAGCCACACTTGTTCTCATTTCTTAATTCGTGTAATTGATGGCTTTGAATCTTGTTTCGAAGTCTTTATTTCTGACGTTATAGCGAACCAATCTCTCGAACTCTCGTTTTTCGATTGGATGGTGCTCATCTGGCGCGCAGATTTGTTTTGAGAGCTCCTTGTTACGAGCCGACTATTTTCACAGCTTTTGCTTATTTTTGACGAGTTGACGGCAGAAGTTGTTCGTCGAACCAATCATTACGTAATTTTCGTACGTGGTGATCTTCTTCAAATTGCATTTACCGCTGCAGTTGTTATTGCTTATTGAATATAGCTTCTTGCCGCTGCTCCTGGTTGTTTCATTGAAGCTTATGGTTTTCGTTGAGCCGGTCTAGATATTCAGTGACAGCTGATTGATAACTGTGCACGAAGTCTTTATTTTTTAGTGCATCGATATTCCAGTTCTCGGTCTCCATTGCTTGTTTATTAAATGCGGGTGATAATTTGTACTGGTATTTGGAAAACATCAAGCATATTACCACTGTTAATATATGATTCGTTCGTCCATCATTCGAACGCCAAGTAATCTGTTCGATCCTCTTATGTTGAAATAACGTACCCTATAGTCGTATAGGCAACACATTATAGCAGGCTCGGCAACGCGTTGTTCGATTTATCTGAAATGTTGATTTGGTTTTGTTTATTGTTTATATTACTTATGTTTTCATTATATAAATTAATTAATTGATTGAAAACGCTAGGCACTCTAATACGTAACCTAAAGGTTTAAGTAGTAGAATTAGAGGTTATAGTTTAGTGAGAGTTTTGTGGTATTGCAGATTTTAGTAGTCTAGAACAGAACCGCCGATAACGTTACTTTTGTATTAACTGAGGAGAGGCTAGAAAACTCGATCGGTGGAGTTTCGCGAGGTTTAAATAAAAACACTTATATCGAAGGAATGTCCACGTTCCGCGAGCATTTTCTTAACTGTTTGTGCTGCTATCTAGCGATAAACTATATATACATATTATATCCATAGAAGTGATATAGTTTTATCTAAGAAGTGATTCGATTATATGTTTTCAAAAAATAAAGGTAAGTTGATTCCGTACTGAATATTGTATTCAATTAATTTATTTTATTTCGAAAATAATTTAATTGAATGTTTTCGAAAAATCAAAAATCAATTACTTTTCTTTAGATTGTCCCATTCAATTAATTTCGTTCGTTTTTTTGTCGTCTGTGTTTCCGCCGCCCCTAGTACGAGTCACATTCATTAATCATCTGTAATGCCTCGCCAAACAAAGGCTGCCGTTTCCGACGCACAATCAAAGAAGGTCAAAGAAGAGCAAACCCTACTGATCAAGAACGTTTATGACGATAATGAACGTGTTATGAGTCAGAACTTCTCAAAGACGAGCAAAATAATTGGCAGATCAGCGGAAAGAAAGACTTGAAGTCTTACGAGTAGAAGCGAGAAAAGGAAGAGCAGCACATTGAAAGAAGTAGATCAATGGCGAAGAAGGATCCTTATGCAATACCTAAATATTCGAGCTTCATATCATCGAACTTCTTTTTCATATACGAACCGGCTATTTAATAAAATACATCATGTAAATTCGTTCATATCGGAAAAATAAATGAAATTTATCCAGTGCACAGCAATGAAGTTTAAAGGAGAAGCCGCGGGAATGTGCGCTAAAAGAACCACTGAAAAGTTTGTTAAATGGAATTACTGATGATTTAAAACTCTAACGTTAATGCGGAGAATTTTATGCCAACATTTAAAATTCAGAAACAAATTTACGACAAATATCGGCTGAAGTTAGAAGGTATGTTGCTCAGTCAAGCGGTAGAGTCGTTGCTCAACATGTTACAAGATAACAATAATTTATGTTGGATGTTCAAAAATGTGATTGATCTTATGCCATAAGACAGCCATAGAACTGTTGTACGTGCTAATCAAACACCAGCAAGTGAGCATGTCAGATGATATAACGCGCCAACAATTGATGAGGTAGCCATTGTCAAAGCTGGAGAAGAATTTCATCCTCGCGATATCGTTTTGCAGCTCAGAAATGAGCAACTACCAACGTTTGATGACACTCATTGATACTACGATCCATAGCAATATCCAATTATATTTCCAAATGGTCAAAATGGTTATCATTTTAACATCTTGATCTTTTCATTACATTAACATATTCTAGTCTAGCATGGGATGAAATGAAAGAGTTACTAGTTTCAACACAATCGCCTACTGATCGCCATGACATAAGAGTACGTTTTTTTCTAACAAAATCTAAGGACATTAATTAATTTCATCACTTCACTACACGTTTTCGGAGAACCATAATGTTGAATGTACTCTGTGGAATGGCAAAAAAGTGGATTGCCACTGTGAAATACCAGATACCACAACCGATAATGAGTTGTTTCAATTCATGACCAAGAACATGATACACGGACCATGTGAACCATCAATAAAAATTCACAGTGTATATGATCGATGGAAAATGCTCTAAACGGTATCCTCAGGAATTGTTAAAAGACACAATGGCAATAATGGTTACCCACTATAAGAAGTACAGAAGACAATGGAAAAGCAATTACATTGAAAGGGAGAGGAAATTTCATTAAAGTTGATAATCGTTGGGTAGATCCACATTCGCCACTTTATCGAAAAATTTTAAAGCATATATCAACGTTGAGTATTGTAATCCATATTAATTCCATAAAATACATTTGTAAATACGTCAATACGTTTACGTTTTCAATATTTTAGCTACTTCATCGTGTTTAACCAGGATCATTTAGGTAAAGCAAATGTAGACATACCGAAAAGTTTTATTGGATTGTTTTCAATTTATGTTATAATATAATTAAAGTTTCTCTTCAGTTCATGTTCATTAAAACCAAATGGTTGTAAATATTTAACCAAATCAAATTTAAAATAAATAAAAAAAGTGTTATTTGTGAAAGAAAATTTGATTTAGAGAGAATTTCTTAAAGTGGAGTGTCTGAAATTTTTTGTGAGCATATAAAAAAATTACTATAGTGTGATATGGAAAACACAGTTACAAATCTTAATATAGTTGACGGAAAACTGTGCATAGATGGATAGTGCATCTCAATAGTGAAAACAGTGGAACAGTGGAATAACGAAACATTGGAATCTATTATCAATGCATCCGGAATAAAAGAACCTCGAGGCAACTCAACTACGTTTGATGATAATATTTCTTCACACGCTTCTTCTAATACCGGAAGCGATGAAGATAAGTTATACGAATTATTTGAAAGCAGTTTAAATTATTAGAAGTTTTGCCGATTTTGAAAGGTATGAATTTGGTATGAATTTTTTACGTAGACATTTTTTTTTAGAAAGGTGTACTGTTACGATCCCTGCCTTAAGCAAGGAATCTTTGTATGCGAGTGAGCGTGCGGGCTCGTATATGCACGTGTGTTTGGCCGAATATCGGTTTATGTATGATATTTAGCAGATATAGCTGAACATCTTTCTGAATAAGACCTGCCGATTCAATGTCATGGTAGTGGTAGAACCGTAAGAGAGTATTGGTGTATCCGCATGTGTGTTTTTGGTGTGGTTTTTATTTTTTGATTCATTATTCTTACCAATGAACGTTTACTTCTTAACAGTTCTGGAGATGTGACGTAAATTCTATTTCTCACTTTTAGGTTAAATATTAAAAGTTATTTTTTTTTTGTTACAAATTTGTTTATTGCAGCAAATAAAATCACATATCGATCCCTTAAATATTTGTCAAAAGAAGACATAGAAAAAGCGACACCACATATAGGACCAAGGGCCATATTTAGAGAGAAATTGTTTGTCTGGCGTAAAACTAAGGTATTTTAATTCAATTTTCTAATGTTCTGTATAAAATTAGCGCTTTCAGGTCCGCTAGCTGTTGGTACCATGTTAAGTAAAATTACTATCACCAAAGTGATTACACAAATTAATATTAAATTTTATATTTGTATTGTAATGAGACCAACGGCCAGCAAATCTTAAATTCTAAAATATTTTCTCCGTAATTTCTTTTTTATATTTCCAAGTATGGAATAGACGATCAAACGTTGTCAACTAATAGCAAAATAAACCATTGGATGTGGGATCTTAACCATGATAGATCTATCCCATCACCTTCCTGGCCTTATACGACAGCGAGAGTATATCAATACATTTATTTCATAATTGATATTATTTTGAATTATGTAACTTGTTTTATAGACTGTTTCAGAAATTTTGAATGATACACCGATTGGGAAAAATTTGATAAAATATTATGAATCAAAAAATTCATTTACCGAAATTCAAAGAAATGAATTGATTCGACTAATCGTCGAAGATATTAATATAAATGAAATCCATCTAAAGCCATCTGATTTCAAACATCTTGTTGACCAAATAATCTCATTTTTCCCGTCGGAGATGCAAGTAAAAGTAAATACATATATAAGTTTTCTATGAGTTTTCTGTGAAGGTTTTATATTTAACTTTATTTACTTTCATTTTCATGGTTCTTATAGGATTATTACTTCATACCCCGTAATGGCAAAAAAAAATCCTAAGGGAAAATTGTTTTTGTAAATATAGCAGCAGCCGGAATAAAAGAGTAAAACCGAACGAAAAATTATCTGTGAGCAATAGTGAACAAAATAGTGCTTAGCGCCTCAGAATGCACCAGAGGAAACGTTTGAATTCGACGAATTTTTTTCTGTGGTCATAAAAACAAATTTACAACGTGATATGAACTGGGACGAAGTGAAAGATAATTGGTATAAAACCTTCCAAATACGACAAAAAGATTTTCGGGAAATGACAAATGCTGATTTTTTAAAAGCGTGGCCTAAATTTATTCATAGTCAAGACTTTGTAAACATTTAAACGTTCATCTTAGTTTTTTCTATACTAAATTAGTTTATAGTTTTACAGATTGAAATAGACTTTGAACTATTGTATCCGGGCAAAAAACATATGCTGTTTTCAAAATGGAATGTGTTTAAATCTAAGATAAAACCTTATTATGAAACGCATATCAACAACTTAGCTTGTAAGGAGTTACTCAACATTTTAAAAATATTACAAATTACGGTATGGTTAAAACATCGACCTTTTTTATTTATTAATTTAATTTAATTTGCATTTTATTTTTGTTTATCTATAGACACCGAAGATTATATTTTAACAACGCTGCTAAATTCCATTTTGCTTCCGACAGCTAGATTTAAGGACAGGGATTGCTGCAACAAACGAAAAGCAACAATCGCAGAAGGTCAAGAATCCATTATTATTCAACTGGAATCTATCAACGATTATCAACGAACAATTGTGGATCTAACAACAAAATATTTTTATAGTGGATTGACCACGTATGGATTCATTGTATGGATACAACCCTTAATTATAGTTGAAGGTTCAGTCAACTCTTTGTTAAAACACTTTTATGTCTATTTAGATGGTACATTATATAAGGTTTCATCATTTATAGCTAGTTTAGATTTATGCTTCAAAATATTTCAAATATTTGAATTAGAATATCCAAAAGCGTGTGAGATACCGTAGAATTTTGTTCAGCGATATTTTTTTAACATTAATACCAAGTATGATATGAAATCGTCAAATTTAGTATCGGTCATTAATTATATGGAATCTTAATTTTTACATACTTAAGCATACAACTTTCAAGTCGAATGTGAAGTAATACGCTTGATTACTCAAATTTTTTATTTTAAGAATATACACATTGAATTTAAGATTTAATATAATCTTTTCATTGAAATTAAATATATTGATGCTATAATGTTTATTTGTTGTAAATGTTTCAAAAGTTTCCCTAACCCATCGGTCCTGATACGTCATTACAAGTATGATCATTTATTTTCTGGAAAATTCATTTCAATTAGCTGTAAACAAAATGGATGAAACCAAATATTTTCAAATTATTCAACATTGCGTGTCCACTTAGAAAAAATTCATAAATTTCAAAAAATTGAAAATCGGGCATTATTAGTGTTTTCGTTTATTCATTCTGTATATTCCGAACGTTCCAAAACTGACATAAAACGTACTTTTAATCATTCTGAATATTCTGTGTATTTTTTCGTTTGTTCTTTTATTTATCTAGAATTTTTGGAATGCATTCTTTTTATACTGCATCGAAAGGTAGAATGAAAAGAATATTCCGTTTTTTTCATCTCGTCAAGCCGTGATAAGTAATTGTGTGTGCGAATAATTTAATTTTTTTTTTGAAATAAAAAACAAAACTTATACATATATATATATATATATATATATATATATATATATATATATATATATATATATATATATATATATATATATATATATATATATATATATATATATATATATATATATATATATATATATATATATATATATATATAGAATAATTATATGAAATAATGGAAAATATTATTAACGAAGGTAAAATGTGTTTTATTAATATATTTATGTAATTATTAATTTAAATTTGAAAATATTTAAATAAAATTGTGGTGGTTTTTCAAATTACGGACAATTTTAAGTGGAGCCCAGGCGATATAAGATGCCTGATTGATTTGTTTATTCAACATTCAACGATGTTTGATCGCCAGCCGAAGAAAACAGTTTGGAATGAGATTGCATGTAAGTTTGATGCGTATATATTTGTATTCCAATTAATATATATTATTTTGTTTAATTTTATTTTTAGGCCAACTGTCCACTATTAGAAATAAAAAACTTACTGGAGAGCAGTGTGATGATAAATGGAAAGGGTTGAAAAGTATGTATTGGGGGTACAAATTGAAAATGCGGGATTGATAACAGATGGCGTTACTAACGCTATACGCATCAGGCAGTACTGTGACTATGTTCATGTCAAAGCTACGTCTTATAGCTTTAATTTTCAGTATGTGTCAATTTGTCGCAGTGTCAAATTCATAGTTTTTTTGAGCTCTCAATATGTCGAGCTTCGTGCCAACAAAACAGCATTTGCGGGAAGTTTTAATTTACTTCTTTAATTTGAAGAAAAGTGCTGCTGAAGCACATCGATTGGTTTCCGAGGCTTATCCGAGTCATGTTCCATCGGTTTCAACGTGCGAGAGATGGTTTGTGCGGTTTAGAAGTGGTGATTTTGACGTTGAGGACAAAGAGCGGCCGGGCCAAGTGAAAAAGTTTGAGAATGCTGAATTGGAGGCAATCAATCAATGAAGACTCGTGTCAAACTCAACAAGAGCTCGCAGATTCATTGGGAGTGACACAACAAGCCATTTCCCATCGTATAAAAGCCCTCGGAATGATCCAAAAGCAAGGACATTGGGTGCCGTATGAGCTGAAGCCGAGAGACGTCGAGCGCCGTTTTTTTGCATGCAAACTGCTGCTCGAACGGCAAAAACGGAAGGGTTTTTTGCATCGCATTGTCACTGGTGATGAAAAGTGGATCCATTACGATAACCCGAAGCGCAAAAAATCATATGGTTACCCCGGCCATGCATCATCATCGACGGCCAAACCAAATATTCACGGCGCCAAGCTCATGCTCTGTATTTGGTGGGACCAGCTGGGTGTGGTGTATTATGAGCTATTGAAATCGAACGAAACCATCACAGGAGCACTATACCGAACTCAATTGATGCGTTTGAGCCGCGCACTCAAAGAAAAACGGCCACAATACGAGCAAAGACACGACAAAGTAATTTTGCAACATGACAACGCTCGGCCACATGTTGCAGCGCCGGTCAAAACATACCTACAAACGCTGAAATGGGAAGTCTCACCCCACCCGCCGTATAGCCCAGATATTGCTCCTTCCGATTACCACCTTTTCCGATCGATGACACATGACCTAGCTGACCAGCGCTTCCATTCTTACGAAGAAGCCCAAAAATGGGTCGATGACTGGATAGCAGCCAAGCCGGCCGAATTTTTTCGCGACGGTATCCGTAAATTGCCAGAAAGATGGGAAAAAGTTGGAGCTAGCGATGGACAATATTTTGAATAATTCATTTGTTACCATTTTTTCAGAATAAACGTTCAAAAATAGAAAAAAATCCCGCATTTTCAATTTGTACCCCCAATACAAAAAAATAAAAGATCATAACAATATCAGCGGCAATTCACACAAAAAATTGGAGTACTTCGAATTAATGGACGAAGTTCTTAACAAGTGCCCAGAGATAACTCCTCCTGCAACCTGCACTAGCGAAGATTCGACAATTACGATTAACAACTCATCAAATTCGTCTGGAGCAGGTGGCAGCATAGATTACGACTTCGCCGATTGTATAATCGACGAATCAACAGCCACTTCTGGTCCATCTGTACTAAGCCTGTGTGGGGTTTGCTAGTACCCCCATCAGGCGCCTCCCCGGGTGGCGGATAGGGGAACGCTTGCCAGATATGGTAGGTACCGGGGAAATTAAATACTCGGGGCGGACCAAAAACTAGCACACCAAAGCTAAGGTGGTACTACATACGCCAATGGCTGCGTGGCTAAGAGGGTGCTTAGTCGTTAGTATGTGAACTCCGAATTTGGCGTCATTCGGTTTAAACCCATAGCCTTCCTATGATAACGCAGAGCTCTGTCATAGGCGGCCGTTAATTTCTCGTGCTACTCGTGGGAATAAAATAAAAATTTAAGATGAAAAATAATGATGAAAATAATAGCCTAATAATATTAGGAAACGAGACGGATGCGTCTATAGAAGCATCAAATCAACCGGGCTGCTCCATACCTTCTTCGGATGTTAGTACCATAGATTCTGGGGGGAACCAACCCTTGGCAAATAAAGGGAACAACTTTCCTAAGAGCATGAAAATGTTGAGATCACCACCTCCACATGTAACTAGACGTACACTACAATTAGAGACAATTGTGCCAACAGCGACTGCCTCCACAGTAACTGCAAAAGACGCAGTCTCCATTGAAAAAGGAACTTTATTACAAATGCCGAGTGCATCAACAAACATTATAAACAGCGAGGATCTGTTAACCAAGTTTCAGAAAATGGAGAAACTAATCGCGCAGCTGAGTAATGAAGTTGCTGAACTGAAGAGAGAAAACTCTACACTAAAAAATAAAAACAAGGTTAAAAATAGTAAAGCTGAGGTTTCAGCACGAGCTAACAACCTGCCTGTCAACCATATTCAGCCATCAACCAGTCAACATTATTCAAATAACTCCAACTGGCTGCTGCAGCAATTTCCAGTCTCTCAACAAAATAGATTTAATGCTCTGAGTGTAGAGGATTATTTCACAGATGAGGACGAACTGGAAGCAGAAGTTTTCAGAGCTAATAACAGAAACCCTAAGAAACGTAGGCGTACAAAAACGAAAACTCCCCCAAAAAATAATACACAAAGTGTGAACAGTAACACTGAACAGAAAAACCCAAAAATACCATTGCCTCCACCCATTAATGTGAGCAATATCAATAATTTCGAACTTTTTCGACAAAATATAATAAAAAACACTAGTGAATCAACTAATTTTAAGGCGCTCTCAAATAGTGACATTAGAATTACCTTTGAAAATGAAAATGATTACAGAAATGTCAAAAAATTACTGGAAGAATTAAAAAATGAATCTAGCAACCAACTAGAGAATACTCAATATCACACCTACCAGCTGAAGAGTGAAAAGGCCTATAGAGTGGTTATCAGAGGCTTACCTTCTTCTATTAGTCACGATGAAATTAAAGCAGACTTAGAAAAAATGGGACATGAAGTCGCAGGTGTTACCAACATATACAAAATGGTCACAATTGTTGGTGTAAAAGTCAGGAAACACTTTCCATTGTTTTACATCGACTTAAAACAAAAAGACAACAATAAAGAAGTATACAATATCAAGAAACTTGCGTACTGTATAGTTAAAATTGAGCCACCTAACAAGACAAGGGGAATTCCACAGTGTACGAATTGTCAACAACTTGGACATACCAAGAGCTTTTGCTATCGTCAAACCAAATGCGTTAAATGCGCGGAAAATCACCACACGACAACATGCAAGAAAACACCAGATATCGCGCCTTCTTGTGCTCTTTGTCAAGAAGAAGGGCATACTGCAAATTATAAAGGATGCAGAGTATATCAGAACAAAATTAAAAGTCAACAGAATAATAGAACAAGCGCAGTGCAGCGATTACAAACCAAAGTTGCTAAACCACAAACAGCAATCACACCATCCACAGTTGGATTATCCTATGCGCAAATCACCAAAGAGTCTAATAACATTGAAATTATTAAAATGCTTAGCCAAATTCAACAGTCACTTGGTCATTTAGCAGAGAGGGTGGCAAAACTGGAAACCTGTATCTATCCACCAAGCGAAAAAGTCAACATACTCACAAATGATTAACTCGTTCCTGCGCATTGTAGCTTGGAACGCTAATGGGCTCAACCAACGAGCCCAAGAACTGGAAATATTTCTCCATACAAACAACATTGATATTGCGCTGATTTCAGAGACGCACTTCTCCAACAAAAGCTTTATCAGAATAAGGGGTTTTCATTCCTACTGGACAACCCATCCTAGTGAAAGAGCCAGAGGTGGTTCAGCTGTACTAATTAAAAATAATATCAAACATAATCAACAAGAGGATATTCGTGAAAACTATTTGCAAGCAACTGTTATTTCAATCCAATATAATGGCGCAGATCTGAATATTGCAGCAGCGTACTGTCCTCCACGGCATACACCAACGAAGTTACAATTTAATAACGTCTTCAATAAGCTCGGTCCAAGATTTATTATTGGTGGGGACTACAATATAAAACATACAGCTTGGGGTTCCAGGCTTATTTCTCCTGGGAAAGGAAACACCTTGTTCAATGCCATTCATGAAAACAAATGCGAATATCTGTCCCCAGGGGGGCCAACGTATTGGCCAACGGATACAGGAAAAATACCAGATCTACTGGATTTCTTCATCATAAAAGGTATTCCTCTAAGTTACACTAGAGTCGAAGGAATTAACGACCTAACATCTGACCACATTCCTGTACTGTTGTCAGTAAGCGCTATAGTAATAAAGAAACAGAAAAAGCAAAACCTTACTAATAGATTCACGGATTGGGACATCTTCAGAGAAAAATTGGAAGAGCTAGTTGAATTAAAAGTTAGCATTAAAAGCAACGAAGAATTGGAACAACAAACAAACAATTTCATTGAATACACTCGAATGGCTGCCAGATTAGCTACTCCTGAATTAAAGGACAAAGCGGAGATTGAAGTCAAATACCCGGCTGAAATCAGGGAACAAATCAAGGCAAGAAGAAGGGCGAGGAGAATATGGCATCTCACCAGAAATCCCGCTGATAAGACAACTTTTAATCGAATAAGTAACAAAGTCAATAGGCTAATCAAAAATTTCAAACAGAATTGCCTCGATAACTACTTAAGCGGGCTAGGTCCAGAAATGGATAAGGACTACTCGTTATGGAAAGTAACCAGAAGATTTAAACGACCTGTAGTTCGAGTACCACCTTTAAGGAATGCTCAAGGCAGTTGGGTTCGACAAGACAAAGAAAAAACGGAACTCTTTGCTCAACATCTAGCAGCAGTATTCCAACCCCATGACATTCAATCCAACATTGATGTAACACCTGTTTATCAACCAAATCAGGACTTTAAAAGGGTTACGCCAATGGAAATTGCTGAAGAAATCGACAAAAATCTTAATCATAAAAAAGCACCAGGAATTGATGAAATATCACCGGGTCTATTCAAGGAACTTCCACGTAAAGCAATCATCTTGATCACATACTTATTTAATGCCTGTATGAGATTGAAGTATGTACCCAAATGCTTCAAAATGGCCCAAATAATTATGCTAAAGAAACCAGGTAAACCAGATGAAGAAGTATCATCATACAGACCAATCTCACTGCTTCCGGCCTTATCAAAGCTGTTCGAGAAACTGCTACTAAAACATCTAAAGCCAATGGTAAACGTTCCTGATTTTCAATTTGGATTCAGGAATAACTACTCCACAATAGATCAAGTCCATCGAATAACTGCGGTAATAGAGCAAGCGTTAGAAGAAAAGAATTATTGTCCCGCCGTATTTTTAGATGTATCCCAGGCCTTTGATAGGGTTTGGCCTGAGGGATTGACATTCAAGATGAGCAAAATGCTACCACAAAACTATTGCAAGCTGCTTGAATCATACCTCTCTGATCGCCAATTCAGAGTCATTCATGAAGAAACAAGTTCGGACTTTTATCCAGCGATTGCGGGAGTTCCGCAGGGAAGCGTATTGGGTCCCCTCCTCTATCTTCTTTATACTGCGGACATACCTACGACGAATAAAACATTCATCGGCACGTTCGCTGACGACACTGTAATTATGTCAGTAGACGAATCTCAACCAAGAGCAGTGGAAAATCTTCAACGAGCAATGGACAACGTTACTAAATGGACAATTGACTGGAAAATCGCACTGAATGAGCTCAAATCAACCTATGTGACATTTACGCTTCGACATAAAAATAACACTCTTCATATATACCTCAATGGGGTGCAAGTGCCGCAGGCTGAATCGGCAAAATACCTTGGTCTGCATTTAGATTCAAGGCTCAACTGGAAACATCACGTGAGATAAAAAGCTGAACAGATACGATTGAAACAACGTCAAATGTACTGGTTAATTGGACATCATTCCAAAATGAACCTGTATTGCAAAAGACTTGTATACCAGACTATCTTCAAACCAATATGGATGTATGGTGCGCAGCTATGGGGTTGTACACATAAATCCAATAGAGACATTATACAACGAAGCCAAAATAAATTTCTTCGAATGGTCACCAACGCCTACCGATTTGTGACTAACAAGGAAATCCACAATGATTTAGAAATACAATTGATAGACGACGTTATCCGGGAATGTGCCATAAAACATGAAAAGAGACTTCTTACCCACACCAATCTTGAGGCCGTACAACTACTGGACAGTACAGACGAAGTAAGGCGGCTCAAACGAATCAAACCACATGAGCTAACCGTATGAAAATTATAAACCAAGGGAACTGGACACTGGTCCAGCAGACCCACACAAGTTTATGCTTATCTCATAAGTACTAATGTCAACCTTACTAATGAATTAATAATGTTTAAGATTGTAGTAGCCATATCAATAAAGTTGTTATAAAAAAAAAAAAAAAAAAAAATCTGTACTAAGAAAAAGGAAAAATGAAGATCTAAAAAATAAACGCCATCAAGAAAAGATGCAGCGTCAAGACAAATTTCTCGATCTATTTGAAAAATTAATTGATAAATTACAATAAGCGCATTTTAGTTATTTTATATTAATTTTTATTTTTTTTTACTGTGATACATATTATGAAATGAATAAAAGATGAATTAAATTAATTATCTATGCCGTTGTCATTTATACATCTTAGAATTTGTTCCCTTTTGGCGTAGCTATTACGTTCGTTAATAATCGGGTGCCGGGTCGTTTCTTCCATCATCTGGATATATAAAAAAATCCATGGCAAAATTATCTCCGTTCTGCAAACAAATGTTATGCAATATGCAAGCCGACATTATGATAAGTGGAATTAAATCAGGTCGCCTGGTATTTAAACTATTAAGTCGCCGAAATCGACCTTTCAGTAACCCAAAAGCACGTTCAATGGTGACGCGCGCTGCCTAATGAGCCTTATTATATTTGGATTGCCGATGAGTTAAATTACCCGTGTCTTTGTATGGTGTTAGAAGATAGGTCTTAAGGCTGTATCCAAGATCTCCCACCATGTGTTGATTTTCGGGTATTATTATAGAACCTGTAATAAAAACAGATACCATATTAAAAAATTGTATGAGATGTATATGTAAAAATTACTTACCACTACTAATCCTAGAAAATAAATTTGACCGCCGGAATAGGCATGAATCGTGTATTGATCCAGCCTCACCTGCATAGCAATTAATAAAATTCATTTCCTGGTCACATACTCCCTGAAGTAAGACGGAATGGAATTTTTTCTTATTTATATAAGAATTTGCGTGCAGTTTTGGGCCTGGAATACGAATGTGAGTCCCATCGATGCATCCGATGATTCCTTATATTTTTTAAATTAGATTTTTATTATTGTAAAGTTATATTGAATATATAAGTACCTGGGAATTTTGTTTTATTTTTAAAATAATTATCTGTCTCTATAGATTTTTCTCTAGATGGCCAATCAATAATTTTCTTCTGGCAGTTCACTTTTAGTAATTGCTTACATACATCAAAAACTGCGGTCCAGCAAGCGTTAACAGAGACGCCAAACCTATCTGCTACTGATCTATAAAAACAAACCAATTGATAAACTATTTATAGTCATAAAATTATGTGATTTACCGAAAACATTCTATATTGGCCAAATACCAAACGGTCATCAGCAACTGTTTCTCAAGAGAAACTCTTGGATGTCCACGGGCGACTTCAGTAAACTTATTTTCAGTACTTGAAATACTTTCGTATAAAAACTCGAAAGTACTGGGCAGCATCCGAAAATGTGCTTTAAATTGTAAATCATTTAACGCTCAAATTGTATTTTCAAAATATCCCATGCATTTGGGATTATAATTATTTTTGAATTTACTGTCGGATTCATCACTTGAATCAGATTCAAAAAATAAATCTCAATTAATTTTGGTGCTTAAAGCGATTCCAATTAATTTGTGTTGATTCATAATTTTATTGTATTTCGTATTTTTTCAATATTAAACTAAGTAGCACAACCAAATGTAAAGATATACACAACTCAAATAAATGCTGCCAAAATAAAAACAAATCGATGCTGTCAAAAAAGTATTCTGTTTATTCTATTTATGTTCTTTTATTACACTTCGTTCGGAATGTTCTTATGTCACGTGCTCGATATTCTATTCCTTCTATTGTTTCTAAAGAATGAATTAACGAAAATACCCTATAAGTAACCCTGAACTCTCGCGATTGTCTAGCAATGATATAAATAATAGTTTGCTAAGAAATCAAGATCCGGAGCCCAATCCTGATAATAATGTAACAGTCGGAACTGACGTATTAATAGAAAAACTAAAAAGACATTCTCTAAATGTATCTTTACAACTTTATGCAAATAACAATTTATCTAGAAAACAAGCAGTAGAAATTCACGATATAATAAAAAACTAATTATCTATGGTATCAAGTGCTATTCAAAGTACAATTGATGGAAAAACTATAAATGATGTAAATAACTTAAAATATTTACTAAATTTCTGTGAGGATCCATTTAAAGAAATAAACTCCGAACATCGGTTTTTTAAAATGTTGAAAGAAGTCAGATTGTTTGATTATCCTACTGGTTTTACTATTGATAATACAGTGGCTGAAACAGTATTATCGGGAATCCCGACCTTAGTTCCAAAAGTATCGAATGTTTATGTCATGCCCTTAGTGTTCCAATTTAAATCTCTATTTAAACTTCCACATGTTTTAGAACAAACTTTAAAAAATACTGATAATAATTTTAGAATTATACCCTATGCATTGTACGCTGATGATTTTCAAATCAATAATGCTTTATGCAGCCATCATTCGTCACTATGTGATATTTATTATAATTTTCCAACTATGTCACAATCTTTATTATCCAAATTCGATTTAATTTTTCACTGCGCGTTTATTGATTCTAAATATTTGAAAAAATTCGGCTACGATAAATCATTTCACCAATTAGTAAACCAACTGGAAGGTGTAGAAGACGGTATGGATATTACCACATCAAAAGGAAGCGTTAAAGTTCGATTTATTTTAGGTTTGATAGCGGGAGACAATCTGGGGATGAATAGTATTCTAGGCTTGGTTCATTCGTTTAACTCTAAAAGATTTTGTCGTGTTTGTACTAGGACTCGAGAGGAAACCAAAACAGATGTTTCAGAATTGACAGTATTTTTAAGAAATAAAAATAATTATATGTTAGACTTGTTTACTCACCACTTTAAAGAGACAAGCATTAAAGAAAGTTGCGTTTTCGATAAATTACAATGTTTTGAAGTCACTAAAAATTTTTGTTTTGACATTATGCACGATCTTTTTGAGGGTGTTTGTAAATTGATGTACTTAATAATAGAAAAAGATTTTTCCAATTTAGTGAATTGGAAATTGGAAACGTCTCACCAGATATTGACGTAACTAAATTAAAGCAATTTAATATAAAAATGACTGCAAGTGAAATGATGTGCTTTGTTCACTTGCTACCTCTAATGATAGGTGACTTGATTCCTCAGCAAAACTGTCACTGGAAGCTGTTTCTATTGTTAATACAAACCATTGATCTTTTACGCCAACCAGAATTCTCTTTAAACGATCTAAGACACTTGCACTTTTTAATTGAAGACCATCATCATGAATTATTTTTTATTAAGCTTTATGGTCCTTCGCTTAAGCCAAAACATCACTTTTTAGTGCATTATGTAACAGCAATAAAACGATGTGGTCCTTTAAAAGACCTTTGGGCAATGCGCTTTGAAGTCAAACACAGAGAATCAAAATTGTATATGCACAATATAACGTCTAGATTAAATCCATTTTACTCATTAGCTCTATTAAATCCCGTCTAAAATTTTCTCAATTTTTAACTAAATATGAACTCGGGTTTCAAGAAGGTTTCTTTAATATTAGTCAGTTTGTCACGAAAGATTTATCAAAAGAAGAATATCATTCACATTTTAAAGAAATTGATAAAGTTAATTATAAGTCTATCAAAATGTGTGTAACCTCGGTAATCTATAAAGGTACTGAGTATAAACCTAATTATTATTTAGCAAGAAAATGCGAAGACAAATTTGAGTTTTATAAAATAAAAGCGATAATGTACGAGCAGTGTAAACTAATATTATGCTATTTAATCAATGTAAAACAATTCGATCCACATTTTCAATCTTATGGAGTAGGAAGTTCAACAAACAAACTATTCATTAAAGAAATAGATTTTTTTTAGCAGCCCCCTACTGCATATGTACTCTATTAATAGTGGTAAAACATATATTAAAAATAAATATACGGTTTTTTATTAGTACATATATGGCACAGATATAAAATTAAAATTATTAAGTACTGAGCTTTCGATGTCAATTCGACATCATTATCTTTAGCTTTGATAATGATGTCGAATTGACATCGAAAGCTCAGTAATTAATTATTTTAATTTTATATTTGTGCCATATACTAATAAAAAACTTTATATTTACTATTATTGGCTCATAAAATATATTTTCAAATACATTAGAAATAAATATTTTTGAAAATGAAATTAAACTAAATACAAAAATTGTTGAAAAAATCAAACATTAAATTTAATTTCATATGTAATTTATTTCAGACAAACTTTTGTAATATGAACATGTATATAACAAATAAAAATTAAAAAATTTGAATTTAGAATTGAAAGTGTTTATATTTACTTCAAATGGGGAAATAATTGTTTTAATGTCTAAGACATTTCGGATTAAGTTTGGTAATAATTCAATTTAAAATTGTTGCACCTTTGAATACCAGATTTTGAATTATTTTCGATATTGTTTTAAATATGTTTAATGTCAAATTAAATTCCTTCAACTTTGAATTAATGTTCAATCTCCGTATATAACATTAAATCTAAAATGGAAAAATTTTATTTTAAAACAAAAAATTTTATTATCCAAGTTGGTTTTTAAATTGTTGCAACATAAAAATTATATTTTTCCCATTTACACTGAAACTGTAAAACCATAAACTTTTTGTCCTAAATTTTCTATCATATTTTAAGGTTGCTCGACATTAGAAAACCACCTTAATCATATTGATTTTACTTTAAAACAAAGTATTTTTTGTTGGATGTACGTTGTTTTTTTTCTCAGTGGGGCACATATTCTTACCTTGTTAAAGTTAGCCGAAAGTTGCCAGCCGAAAGATAATGCAGATAGTGTCTTGACTATTTCCACAGAAAATTAAACTCTCTGTATACTCTCGCTCCTATCGATTTTTAAATTCCTATAAACAGAAACAATTTCTCCTTCACCCAAAGAATATAACCCGATCCTAAATTCATCCTAAATTCTAGTTTATGACTGATTTTTGCTGTATTCAAGACACTATCTGCATTATCTTTCGGCTGGAAACTTTCGGCTAACTTTAACAGTATCATATTCTTGAAATCGGTGGATATTTTCGTCTGCGAATTATAATTTACATTAGAATTCTTTATATTATTCGAATTTTTCGCCGGCTACTAGAAGACTTGCAAGCAATTTTGAGAAAAACGATTAAAGTAGCCGGCGAAAAATCCGAATAATATAAAGAATTCTAATGTAAATTATAATTCGTAGACGAAATTATCTACCGATTTCAAGAATATGCGCCCTGTTCATCTTGAAAACGCACAAAGAGTGTATTTCACGGAACAAAACATACAGGGCAGAGCAACAAATCCACTGAACATAACATTAACAGCGGTGTTTTTCAATTATGTCAAATACATGGTTTTGCAAGAACTTTGATGATTGTAGCCATTCCGATTTATTACACTTCGAACGCAACACGAAAGAATTTTGAAAAAAGCAAGATAGGCAAAGCAGTATAGTTGGACAATATGGAATATTTTCATCAAATGTTTTAGGAAGAATATACTCTGTACATCCGAACAGCATTTGCTTTTATTTATTTACGTTTGCTTCTGATTAGCTTTCGTGGTCCTACATCGGTGGCAAGTTGTCAGTGTTTCAAGTTGTTGGCACAATTGGGATTTGGGAGTAATAGCACAGAATAGGTCCGTCAATACAACATTCGAGGGAGAGACACTCAAAGAGCAATCATACAACAGAAATCACTTACAGCTTTTCGTCCAAGAAAATACACAGCAACTTTTTTAAGAATAAAATATAGCATTTGATACCATCATAGACGGTGTGGCCAACCAATTAGGTCGATTGTAATTTTTGGACGCTCCAAATGGAACTGGAAAAACGTTCTTCATTTCTTTAATCTTGGCTAAAATTCTTTCAAACGGCCATACTGCGTATAGTACTTGTTTCTTCAGATATTGCTGCCACGTTGAAGGAAGGAGGCAGAACAGTGCATTCATCTCTTAAACTGTTACTAAACATGCAATTCATAGAAAACTCAAGTTATAATATTATTAAAACATCAGGAAAGGAATGAGAAAGGTTCTTCGGGCAGGTTTCACTTGGTGGACCATTGGTGTTACTATCTGGTGACTTCAAGCAAATGTTTCCAGTGATATACCTTACTCTCTGTGAACTGCATGCCTGCTTGAATATTCAACTTTATGGAGCACAGTAAAAAATGCATTTAACAACGAATATGAGAGTTCAAAACGATCTAACATTTGCCATATTTTCAAGACAATTATTTGAGGTCGGTACCGGTACTAACCTAAAAATCCCGAACAGGAAAAATCACCTTCTCATATAATTTCTGCAACACAGTAAAAAATTCAAAAGAGGAATTAGTAGTTTAAAAATTTTTGGCTTTTTAATAGACAAATATTATTTTCTATGACATTCACAATGTTTGAGACCTTTCAGGCCACCAAAAAAAGAGGTCATTTACTTACAATATCTCTACCACAAAGTAGAAAATTCACTCACTTTACCAAAAGAGGTAAATTTTTGCAGTTTGGTCGTTGCAACCTGATCAGTAGACCAACTTTTATCAGTACGAAACCAAACTGCCAAGAGGAAACTTGAGGAAGTTCTCATTTTTGGAAAGGTTTGTTTGGCTTTGAACACACAAGTACCCTTGGGGTTAAAAATGGGGGGAGGGGGGTTAGTGAATTTTCTACTTTGTGGTAGAGATATTGTAAGTAAATGACCTTTTTTTTTGGTGGCCCGAAAGGTCTCAAACATTGTGAATATCATAGAAAAATATATTTGTCTATAAAAAAGCCGAAAATTTGTAAAGTAATAATACAGACGAATTTAAAATTTCTTAATTTAAGAAGTTAGTATAGACAAGGTATTCTAAAGCATCGAAACAAATTATCAAAATTACGTTTGGTTGAGCGGAAGTGCCATTTTAGTGGCTAAAAATGTAGACGTATACGATATGGACAACATTATTCTAAACAGAATCGTAGGTGAAACAGTGACATACAAATCTACCGATTCGGATTACCGAACACATTTTGAATTTCTAAAGTGGAGTGCCAATCATATTACTCTACACGATTAGTAGTTAACAAATTAACGAATAATCTAATTGAAGCAAAATTCAGATTGGACCTCATAAAGGTGGTGATGTACTACTTCCACGAATACCACTCATTCTCAGAGATATGGCGTTCGAGTTCAAATGATGTCAATTTCCAGTACGACTTGCGTTCACTGTGACTATCAATAAAACGCAATGACAATCTTTGCAAGTGTACGGTTTGAATTTAGAAAACGAATGCTTCTACAGAATTTGTAAACCATCTGATCTTCATGTTTATGCAGAAAACGGCCAAACCGGCAGAAAATGTAATACATTCACTAGCTTTAGAATAAAAAACGATTTTTAGTGAAACACATTTTTCTCTTATTACTTTAATTCCAAAGCATAGCCACAGCAACGCAAAGTATCTCGATGTCTATGTTCACTAGAATAGTTTTATTTACTTCCCTAATAATTAATGTTAGACTGAGCCACAGCGAAGCGTGGCTGAGTTTGCTAGTAAAATATAAAATATTTAATTAGAGACTAATACCTGAGTTAATTTTCTCTTAATCTCTCGCGATGACCTATCCTTCGACAGATTTATGGGTATCTTAGAAATTTAACAACGAACTGTTAACATCATTGGTTGTCTTCTTTCCTAAGATTGCCTTTCAAGGTTTCAGGAAGTTTTAGACACTCAAAGATTAGTTTTTCATTCAGCATAGAAAACAGCTTTATGAATCCAATTCACTAAGATGTGGATCTCATCAGAGAAATTGCACGAAAAATTGCAACACGTACGTATATCACATATTAGAAAATCTATCGCAAATTTAAACTAAATTGAAAGTCTCTAATTTTCAATATAAATAAACCGATTAATTTTATTGGAAATAAATCGCACAAATCATCGAAGCATAAACTAATTGATGAATTTGAAATGAACGACTTATATGTTAGACGTGTTGGATTTCTGTTTGTATAAATTAACCATGCATGAAGAGTGTACAGATAATTAATCACTAAGCTGCAAAGTCAATATCAATCATAAAATGTTTACTCAGCCTATAATGAATTTCAATTAGTTGGCATCAAGCAAAATTCGTAAAAAATTTTAGCAGACAAAAAGACAAAAATGCTAATTTTGTTGCATAATGAGATTTTCTCCCACAAAACAGCACACAACATGCATTATTTAATAACTATTTTGTTGTAGCTTATTTTTTATTTCATTTCGATCGATAACAAATAAAATTTAAAATGTAAGTGAAATTAAATTAATAGTAATAATAATAATAATAAACCGGCAAGATCACGACATAAATAATAAACGACAGAGCAAGTAGGTAAAGCATATGCGAGATATGCTCAAGATAAAGTTGGTGGTATTCATCTCGATTTCTACATTTTATTTATTCATCATAGACAAGTGAAATGATAAATTTAAATGTCATTATGACATAAAGAATAGAACATATATATGTATATACATAATACGGTTATAATTACATAATCCGTATACATAAATTGTATCTGAAAAATTATTCATTTTCGTCACCGCGCGTGTGTGTAAAATATGAACATAATTTCGTCACACCAATGAATATAATCTCATATACTTTGCAATATTTAATTCAAGAAGACGCGTTTAAGTATTTGATTGACCAATTTCAATATTATTGGTTTATTGATTTGCGTTAAAATAATTCCATCAGAATTAGGTAATTTATCGATTAGAAATCATATACATATTTGAATTTCCGGCATTGAATTTTGAATCCCGATATATACAACATTGTTTTAGTTTATGTACAAAATTTTTTATTTCATTAAAATTCACAATTTGGTTCTTGATTCATTTTGTTCGTCGGCCACCATCTCGGCACATATGAATTATGCATAAAAATAATAATAATTAAATTACAATAACATAATATATAATCTATATATAGGTGTACGCTCACTAGTGATGATGTAACGATAAATGGGAATGCGATAAATCAGAATATGAGCTTAGTCCACCAAATCCATGGAGGTCATGTCCAAAACCAGAACCATAGAAATTTTTCTCTACGATTACTGGGGATGCTACATGAACTGGATATGGTCGTGGTACTTCAACGGCGTACGGTTGTGGATATGGTACTCCAACTTTTTGGATAACGGGCACTTTATAAGGAACTTTTACGGGATACGGAACGGGACGATCAATATGAACTGGAACATGTTTCTCAACAACAACTGGTACGTTTTTTTCAACAATAACTGGTACATGACGATCAACTGGTACTGCATAAGGTACTTTAACGGGATACGGAATATGTTTTTCGATTGGCACGGCATACGGTTGCGGAATTCCAACCGTTTTTGTGATTGTAACTTGTTTATCAAAAGACGGGTACAATTCTAAACCACTCTGTAATCCCAATGATGATCCCAGTCCAAAATCACCGTACGAATGTTCAAAACCGTTTGAGTGTAATAACGGTGCTGATTCATATCCATATCCAAGATCAAATAATCCACGTTTCTCATGTTTTTTGTCTTTTGATTCGACCCCCTTTTTGGCCGATTCAACAGCAGCACTTGCCACAACTGCGATACACACCGTGAACACTATAAAACCCTAAACACAAATGATAATAAATTATAATTAATTTGTCACATAACACTAAATTCACTTTTCATATATTATAAAATACCTTCATAATTCTAATTTTCTACGTAGATGGTTAAAACGAATATTAATCCAAAACGGTTGTTAATTGAATGATACAAGTGTTCCATCGTTCACGGTCTTTTATATTAAAACACTGCTCTATAATTTACTCCCCAAAAAACCAACAAAAATTATTAATTTATGTTATGTGAATTTTCTATTTACCGGTACAAAAAAAATCGCAACTACAATGGTATAAAGAAACTTTAAAGTAGCAGCAATCAACATCCCCTCTATGGGTTGATCATGTTGCTTTTTCATTTTATTTTTGTGATTAGTTGTGGTTAATATCCCCTACTATTTTATATATTATACATATGAGGCATGTGTAATTTGAATACAATGAAACTATATTTTTCCACCAGATTTTTCTTTAAAGCTTAAACTGTATCTGCTCGAATCCACCCAACCTCACATATGTTAAATCGTAAAGGTTAATTCATAGGCAAAATTTTCTTAATTTTATGTTACGGATAATTAAAAGATTGCATTATGTAGGCAAATCTAGAATGCATATGATTATCTACTGTACTTTGGAAATTGTGTGCCGTATGTATTTCAACTCTTATTAAGATTGGTAGATAATGGTAGTCTTAATAAGACTGAGACTAGCGTACCTTCAAGAATGACGGTAATGACCTTAATATTACAAACATGATGTTTATCACATTATGAAACAAATAGTACAACGTTGAAGAGGAAAACTCCAGAGCTTGATATTGGCACCTTAGCAAATTTAAGTTTAAGCGTTTAGTGTTTCGGTGCTCTGGGGAATTTGCGACATCTAACAAATGTCTGCATGTTTTTTGCTTATCCAAAATAAGCCAAATTTCATTGAACAAAATGTAATGGAAGATGAACGATTTTCTCACATAAAATATTGTTGCGGGTTTGCCCTGTCAATCTCCCTGTGAATATCGCTATAAATTTGCTAATTTACAACACCACCTCTCATAACTGACACCACTCAAAGAATATTCTGGAAAATACCAGAAAAAATCTCTGATTAATTTCCCAATGTTTACTAAAAAGTTATACCACTAATTTTCCACCAATTTCCCCGTTACTATTATTATTATTATATCCACCAACACTAAAACACGACAACAAATAATTTCCACAAATATTTATTTAACCACTTTACACCATTTACAAATATTTTTAATCTCACCACTGTTTTCACTTTAAACACCACATATACCTTTCCTGGTTCTCACTTTTATTCTATTATGGGTGTTTATTGCACCAGTACTCCATACTAAACTGCTATAACTGCTATGAAACTACACTGAATACATGTCTCTCACACTCAGTACTACCGGCTGTCACTATCAGTGTTGTTATCCTCGAAAATAGCCAACTCCTCTATTACACACACCCTCTTTGATCAGCATTTCATCGGCTTTTCTGCCGTCGCTGACTTTTCCGTTTGTGCAACTTTTCCAAAAGCTTATGCGTTTAGTCCACCACACTTCATTAGTCATAGTTAGCTATGCCAGCACCCATACAACAATGCATCCAGAGTGAAACACTCTCCAATAATGAAAAACGATACTGATATTTTATGAAGAATGTGCAGGATCTCCCTTTGATTTTTCCCCACTTCTGCACAAACCTCCCTTATATTACAACGGGCGGTTGTAATACAAATACAGCCTACGCCTAACATTCTTCTGTGAATTGCTAATCGCCAATCTTCGCTTTCGATTACTCCTGCTGCCGTAATACTTATAACTGATGCATCATCTGCAATCTTAACTCACCAAAGATGACGATTCAAATAATTTTCACTGCTACTATTGTTCATCGGCAACATCCGAGAGCATCGCCGCATCAGCAACGGTTTCTCATTTTCCATTAAGTCAAACTTTCCGACTTTATTCATGTGTTGTAATCCTTAGCGGAGTTTCCCTATCACATCAGCACCATTAGCATTATCGCTCCGTTGCATAAACAACCCCCACGCCAATATAGAACTAATACTATCCTCTACTCTCCACTGTTATCCGAATGCTGTACTTTCTGCATAAACGCCTACATCATCATTTTTTTTACCAAATTTTCTACCTCAGGATTGGGCCAATTTCTTCCTGACGGTTTCGATGTTTGTTTTGGTTTCTTTAATTACGTATTTCAATTGCTTATGGTTCTGATTTTGTTGATCAAATATTTGATTCATTTCTTGGTTTTTTGTGTCAAATCTTGTTTAATTTCCAACATCTTCCTTTTCATATTTTCATCATTTTCATTCTCACAGTATCGAAAACTCCAGATGGTTCGGGAACTTTTTCCACAACCTTAATTTTATCCTGTGCTATTTTAATAATTACAGCCTTTACAACCTTTTGAACTAGTAGTAGTATCTAGATTGATCAGGTGCTTTAACCACTTCCGGAAGATTCCCGAACATACCGGAAATCTTTCACATACTGACACAACTACCATTATACTTACACCGCTGGAATATTTCCAAAAATACTAAAAATATTTCTAGAATAATTTTCCCATTATCTTCGATTCATTATGAAAAAAATAAATAATTTCCATAATTATTTATTAATTTCACACCTCTAATTTAACGTTAACGCGACTTTAAATTTTCTCGCTACTTACTATGTTTTCGAACGGAATCCAGCCGGCCGTCTCTGCAGTTCAAACCGTATAGCGCCAACAAATTCAACATCTCTCTTGCCATCACCCTTGATATTATCCCATCTCGCAGACACCATCTGGTCTATTCCACCCCAGTTTCATCCTCGATGACAATCCAATCCGCCACTGCCGGCACCCCATCTCCTCCATACTCGGAACCATCTGCTCGCATAATTGTTCGTCTATACTGGCATCCTTGAAGCCAGTCAACGCCTTTATTTCCAACAGGGTTGCAATGTTTTAAACAAAATGTTTAAAACAAATGTTTTAAACATGTTTTAAACAAAGCGGTATGTTTTAAACATTTTGTTTTAAACAAGTGTTTTAAACATGATTTTAATTAGACAAAAAAAAACAAAGATTTATATGTTTAAATTAACTTTAGTAAATCTTAAAAATATAATATGTTACTTCAAATACATACAATAAAATTAAATAAATATGATTGGCCCAGAACCCAAACAAAACCCAAACTCATCAGTTAGATTCATTTATATAAAACTTATTGGCTTCAGTTTTGGGTTTGGTTTTGTGGTTCAATGATTTAAATAGTGTAACTAATTTGGCGCAGCCTTTTATGATTAAATAAATTTGAAATGTTGGTTAACTGGTAATTAAATAATGTTTGGCAATCGGAAGATTACATTTAAGAATCGCGTGCCGTAGTATAAGCCATTCCTGAGTTTCAATAAATTCGTTTAGTTATTTAGTTTCTAATATGGTATTTTATGAGTTTCTCAAAACTAAATAATATGTTTAATTTACAATATATTATGTAATATCCTAACGTGATGTGTCATGGTCGCTATCTAGATTTTCAACTCATCGATTGGTGTGCTTAATTGCGTGCATTTTTTCAGGTGCTCTTTCATTCTAACGACTAAACCAGGAGCCCCATTCTTGAGATCGGTGGAAAAATTCTCAATCGGAACACAATTTGCTTGAGAATTTTCTGCATTATTCGAATACTTTGCGCTGCAGTTAGAATTTTTTCGTTAGTAGTGGCAAAAATTAGAAATATACAAAGAAGTTTTAAAAAATAATCAAAGTACCCGGCGAAAAAATCAAATAATATAATATACAGAATTCTAAAGCAAACCATAAATTGGCGAAACTTCCACCGATTTCAAGAACAAAACGCCAGAGAGTTCCTTTTTTACAATTTTTGCATTTAAAACGTTTATCCTGCTGTATGCCTGACACCGATTTTCTTGTCCCAATTTGCTGCCAACCAAATTGATTATTACTTCAAATCACTCGTTTGTATAAGCACTAAACAAACCTAATCTGGTGTTTTTTAATTAAAATTTGCTAAATAAATTAAGATTTATTAATTTCTTAAGTATTTCTAATCTAGAATTGACTAATAAAGTTTTAAGTTTAGAACTAAATTTAAGGCATATTTTGGTTATGAACTTTGGAGACGTCTATCAATAACTGGTATGAACAAACTATCAATTTAGTTAAACGGAGATTCGGACAAAATAAAAATCGACATCAGGCACACAATTATTAGAACTAAATTTTTCGATTTTAACATCCAATTCAGTGAACTAATACCAAATTTTTGTGCGATCAGTCATTGTTATTTTTAGGTAGTAATCAACCCCGCTCAGGAGCAAGATAACCAATGAACTAAAAATTGAATTACAAAAAAAATAAAGCCGATTGGTAAAAAGAACTTCCCCAAAATTGAATTAAACGAACAGGGCTCGATTTAGAGAACACTTATTTACAATACCAAAGAACGACGAATGCTGGAAAACCAACGAAAATAGAGAAAATGATTTAATTCAAAATTGGTTTATGCAGATCCTCATACTATATAAATAACTACAAAAAATACAAATTATATTGTATTAGTATTTTATTATTTTGTATAATTATGTATGTGGTAAACCAGATCCATCTTCCACTGTGGGCCAGTAACAACATTGATTTTTTGCTAATGACGTCACTTTATGTCGACAACGGGTCTCATACGAAACGACACATTTCACAACAGGATGTGCTAAAACAGGATGTCACAAAACAGGATATCACAAAACAGTACATGGTACGCTACAGTACATGGTACGAAACAGGGCCCCTATTATGAAATTTTTCCGACGTCGGAAAATCCGTCTCGCGTCGGATATTCATATTATGAAACTAAAAAAATCCGATCAGCACGGATTTTATACTATTATGAAATAAAAATCCGAGTTAGCGGATTTTACGACAAAATTCAATTGTCAAATCCGACAGCTCGTTAGGTGATGGATATTGTATTAAACGCACGGAAAATAGATCGTAGTTCATATTTTTTAATGTTATTTAATTATTTAAAAATTTAATAAGTTTTAAATGTAAATGTATATCTCTATTAAATTATTTTAATCAAATTTAAATGTGACAAGTATATACTGAAAATTTCGAGTTTGACTGTAAAAATACATGTTTCATAATACGAATATCCGCCGCGGATCGGATTTTACAACAACGTATTTTCCGACGGTGTCGTATTTTCCGACCAATTTCATAATAGGCCCCCAGGACCGATTAAAACAGTACAACAAAAAACAGTACATGGTACACTAAAGTACATGGTACGGAAGAGTACATCGCAAAACAGTATGTATGTATTAAAAGAGAACACCACAAAATAGTTAATAGTCAATTTTGCAGGTTTTAATTCCAAAAAATTGTTTAAGTTTTACTTATTGTTGCAAAATAGATCAAAATTTTAATTAAATATATAAATAAAATAAATTTATTATTTATATATTTATTTAAATTTTTGATCTATTTTCCAACGATCGAGTATTAGCGATTTAAATTAAATTAATGTTATATATTGTTAGGTGAAGGGATACTTTATTATAATTTAAAGCAATTATAATTCTATAGTATACTGTCTAATTACTCTAGGTGAAGGCAAATATCCACTTGATAATATCCTAATTACTAAACGTATTCAATAAAAAAAATATTTAACAAATCAAGCTGAAAAAATCCTCTAGCTTAACGTTCAGTAACATGTACTTTAGTGTACCATGTACTGTTTTGTGTTGTACTGTTTTAATCGGTCCTGTTTCGTACCACGTACTTTAATGTACCATGTACTGTTTTGTGTTGTACTGTTTTAAATGGTCCTGTTGTGTACCATGTACTTTAATGTACCATGTACTGTTTTGTGATGTACTGTTTTAATCGGTCCTGTTCCGTACCATGTACTGTTTTGTGATGTCCTGTTTTATTACAACCTGTTTTGAAATGTGCCATATTGAGCTGCTTCGGTCGACAACTACTCTTTTACTATTTTTTTTAATACGGCAACACAAATAAATGATAGAGTTTATTTGTTGAAAATTCAGCACATTAAAACAGAAAAGAAAAGTAAAATCTACGTCTAAAGCAACTTACAAAGAAAATAATCCTGCTGCTACTTCAATCGATTAAGAGAGCGAATTTTTTGTAAACCGTTGACAAAGCGATACGTCATCATTTCAGCTAAAAGGCCCGAAGTAAAGATGGCTTTGGGTAAACATGCTTCACGTTTAGACCTGTGCCTGTATTTTGTACGTTCGTTTCGTTCTCTTTTATTTTTTACGGACAAATTACAAGAAAATCGACAAAAATTACCTTATTTCGTAACGAAAATATGTTTAAAACAACGTTTAAAACATGTTTTAAACATATTTTATTTGGTTTGTTTTAAACATGTTTTAAACAAAAAAAAACATGTTTTAATAAAAAAAAACATGTTTTTTGTTTTAAATTAAAAAAAACAGTTTTTTTTGCAACCCTGATTTCCAATATAGTCTTTGACTAGTATCTTGTGTAGTCCGTTAGATTCAATATCGTTAGATTCAATATATAAAAACTGTCAATCTTTCGGGAAGTATATGTCGCGTATGAGATCCAGCTCTCTGATTTTTCCAACTTCTGCACAAATGTTTCTCCCTGGTAATTATAACTGGTGGATCATCTGCAATATCAACTTGCCAAAGATGATCACTCCAATAATCCCAACTCAATCTGGTTAATCGTCCACACCTATATGCATGGGTTAAAATCCATATAAGATTTTTTCTGTCACCTCAGCACCACTGGCATTATCGCTATTGTCAAGTTTTCAATTGCTCTCCGTTACATAAAAAGTCTCCGCGCCAAAATACAGTCAATACTATCGCAACTGTTATTCGAATGCTCTTCTTTCTGCTTTGTATCGCCTACATCATAAAGTACAGGAAACCCTCCAAGAGGACTATTAATTCGTTCCGTGTTCATTAAAACCGTGTTGTTCGAGACTGCAAAAAAGAAAATTAAAAAAAAACATTACGTTATATTTTTTATTTTTTGTTATGATATACTAAAAAATAAAATTAAAGAGAATAACGAAAATCGTGTTGTTTGAAACCGTGTAGTTTGAAAAAATCGGTATCTTTATTATTAGAAACCGTGTTCTTCAAATACCGTGTTTTTGAAGGGTTACCTATATTTAACCAGATGTTTTATTTTTTGATTGGTCCAGTTTCTTCTCCAAGTTTTCGATGCATGTTTTGATTTCTTTAAATTCGTAACTAAAATTACATCAGCTAAGAAATGACATCATCGCTCAAATTTTAAGTATAACGTTAGTCACCAGAAAATCAAATTCAAATATTGTACAACGAATCAATAAAATCGAATGCAAAACTCGCTTGCGATCTTCATTTAAAGGGTGACACAATGGTAAGAGATCATCATCGGCAGAGAAACCGAAATTTGGTAAGTGTTGAAGAAAATGTCGTTCACCATATAATTTCGTAAGCAAAGCAATTAAATCAGTTGTATGTTACCTGCCATTCGACACACTTTGAGACACACTACAACAATATCAAGATATACCATGGTAAGTTAGAAATAGCACCTCACCACTTTATATTGTCCGGAAACCAAATGAAGAATGGCGTCCATGCGGTGATTATACCGGCAACTTAATTCAATCACCATTTCTGACAGGTATCCTATATCATTTGGATCCATTCAGAATTTTGAAAACCGTTTTCTCAACAATTGATTTGCAAAACGCGTTTCATCAGGTTCCAGTTGAGCCGGCTGATATATCGCAGACGGCCATCACAAAGTTTTTTGACATTTTTAAGTTTGTATGCATTTCATTTGGATTATGGAATGCGACGCAAACACAACCACGACAGATTAGTGTAGTTCATGGAATAACTACGTCTTCGGGAATATTAGAATGGTTGAACTCTTATAGAGAAGCGTGGCAGTGCTTTAATTGAATTTTTAAATGGTTTTTGTTGATATAAAAAAGCCTTTGTCATGGTTAATCATAACCTTTTATTGTATAAACATTCTAAAATCGGTTTCAAAGGAAATATTAACATTTGGCTTAAATCGTATTTTGCAAATCGTATAATCAGGTTGTTAAGGTGAATGGAACTATGAGCAGACCTTATGTTTTAAATATTAGTGTTCCTCAAGATTTTGTCTTGGGACTTCTTTTATTTTGGAAATACATAAATTCAATTTCGAGTACAAACTTGGCTGGCACCTTGATTGAATTTGCAGATGATATGAGGTTATGCGATCCTGTCGACACAGAATGATTTTAGCCATAAAATTTGCTGCCGATCTATTAGTTCTTAGAAAATAGTTTGACAATACCATTTCAAACTGTTGAGAGTTTTAAGTACATAGGAAGTATTGTTGATATAGTGCCAATCCAACTCCAATCTGAGTTGGAACCATCGTGCCGATAAAGTAAAAAAGTCTCTCAATAATGCATTTGCTCAACTTTACATCTATAATAACATCAGTAGCTCCATAATAGGTTTTGCTTAAATTATAATATACTTGTATTAACTCTAGGATTGAATATGCGTTATAGTATTGGGGTGTTTGCTATCTTTCAACTTTAAAAATTCTCATAATTGTTCAAAGCGTTCAAAATTCTCGTAATTGTTCAAATGTGTGAAAATAATTTCTTTTAAATGTGTCCGCGACTGCGGTTCTTAGATGATCCATTCTGTGGGTCTAATTTTCGAGCACTCTTTCGAACTTTTCGGTCGATATTCCGTTAATTACGCGTGGTAAGTTCGCTTCTAATGCAGGAATCAATTGTGGTTTATCGATATAAACAAGTGATTTCAGATACCCCCATAAAAAGTAATCTAATCGCGTCAGATCACAAGATCGTGTAGGCAAATTCACGGGTCCGTTTTTAATATTTATAAAATTCTCTTTCAATAAATCGATGGTTTGGTCTGCTGTGTGACACGTTACACCATCCTGTTGAAACCACAAGTCAGCTACACCAATATCTTGAATTTTTGGCAATAAAAATTTGCTCGGTAATTTGCGCCATTGACTTTTACACGCTGTCCTTCCACATTTTTAAGGAAATATGGTCCGATGATGCCATCTGCCCATATACCGTACCAAACAGTGCATTTTTTCAGAATGCATTGGAAGCTTTTCATCAGCCCTGTTCATCAGTCCAAATACGACAATTTTGTTTGTTGACGTAACCATTCAGCCAAAAATGAGCTTCATCGCTGAAAACAATTTTTCGATAAAAAAACAGAGCAATTTGGAGTTGTTTCAACGCCCATAAATCAAATCGATGACACAAAGGAAGGTCAACCGGCTTCAATTCTTCACATACTGTATTTTGTATGCGTTCAAACCCAGATCTCTTTTCAGAATACCCCACAATGTGCAATCTGAGCTTGAAAGCGGCGACGAATTGATTGATTGCAGTCTTCACGTACACTTTCAGCTACAGTAGCAATAATTCACATTAGATCGATTTGTACGATCTCTAGTCGATTAATGAATATCCAATAATGAAGAAGTGGTTCGAAATTTATTGATTGTTTCGCGAATAGTGCATTCAGTTTTACGATTATTAACACGATAAAATGGTAGAAGAGCACGAAAACAATTTTTCACTGAACAATGATTTTTATTCTCGCGTAAGTCTATTCATGGTGAAATGTCAATAAATACTGAACACAAATGTCATATAAACATGAAAGTTGTCATGCATGAATCCCAATGAGAATCCCAATTTGTAAAGTACCTCAAATTAGATCACTGTTATATGTTTATAAGGTTTTACGTTTATTTTATTTGCGAAGTGGGCATCGATTATTGAGGTCAAATTTGCGATAAAACAGGAACAATGTTCAGTTCAACCAATTGAACGTTTACAAAACCACTATAAACTGTTTGTTTAATCGCCAACTATAGAATTTTGTAAGATTAATAATCAACTCAGACAATCAGTTTCAGTTGAGAATTTTGTAATAATTGCCAGTGGGGGTGGTTTTTAATCATAATGGATTTTTTAGGATTTGAACTACCTGCACGTATTAATTAAACGATTAAAATCACTAAAACACTATAAACTGTTTGCTCAATTATTAAATAATAAATTTTTATAAGAACAATGATCCACTCAAACCAGCCCTAACCAAGTCCATTACGATACAAAACCACTCCACTGGCGCGAAATCCAACTATTACAAAGTTTTCAAGTACGTCTGATTGTCTGAGTTGTGTATTGTTCTTACCAAAATTCATTAGTTGGGGATTGGACAAACAATATAGTCGTTTACTTAACGTCCAATTGGTTCAAGTCCAAACAAATCCATTACGATTGTGTTTCTCTTACTTCGTTATATCATACATTTAAAAAAAAATACTAATATGTAATCGCGTATATAGAATATTGAACTATTAATGAACAATTTTCAGTTAAGTAAAATTTGTTGACTAAAAATAATTACAGGAAACCCTCCAAGAACACGATTAATCTGTTCCGTGTTGTTCGAGACTACAAAAAATAAAATAAAAAAAAACGTTACGTTTTAACTTTTTTTTGTTATGGCATACAAAAAATCATAATGTCAGAGAATAGCGAAAATCATGTTGTTTGAAACCGTGTAATTAGAGGAAAGAGTATCCGAGTTCTTCGAATACCATGTTCTTGGAGGGTTACTTGTGTTTCATTTAGTATTAATTTAGTAAAAACTTCATGAGCATGTTAACCGAACCGAATGAATAGATCGAAATATTATGTGGTAAATATCAAATGCGAAACTTCAAAGATATCGTCTATTGACAGACTTTATTCTGCACTCTTGCCCATCAATGGATCTGACGGATTACCGAAATCTGTAACGAACAATACTATCCAATGCCAGTTTTCTGTTCCAGAAGCAACTAATTCTAAGGAAGGATAATTTTATCTGGACGTTTTCTCTCAAGCACCTAGATGAATTTTATAAGCATATTGCTTGAAGTGTGCAGCTCTTGTTCCATATAAAATTACATTAAACCGGAAGAGTTGTACACGTTGAGAACTTGTCAAATTGAATTATATTGTAAAATCAGATAACACATACATATTAGTTTTTAAATTACATAAAAATATGATACACCGTCATATGCAGTAAATAGTTGAACATGAAATATTTGCATATTTAATGTCTATTTGCATATATGTAATATACTTTACAGGTGTGTAAACGAAAACGCTGTTGGCACAACTAACCGATGCCGATTATACCGATGCCGATTATTTTTTTTATATATTATTTACTCCATTTTAATTTATTAACTGTTTGACAGTCAATAAAATTTAAACAATATTTTAGCACTTGAATGTAATTATGTTATAGTTCTCATTAAATTGCATATACTCATACAAAGTAAATTAACATTCTGCTATTTATTGTTCCACATTTATTATTCTACAAATTATAATGATTAACAATTTTGCATAATACATAATATGTACGAGTAAGTACGTACCTCATTTAAAAACCACCAGTAAACAGCCAGAAGAAAAATATTTTGTAATCCTAACCCAAAAGCTGTGAGATTTTTTTTTGTTAACAAAGCGTTAAAATATATTTATAACGATTGTGGGAATTTGCAAGCTAATCTCATAATGATGGATTTATGCCAATCATAATCGATCGACACAGAAGTTTAACAATTTGACATTGTTGATTTTTATTGCTCTAAATTGGAGTAGCAATACATACTCGTAAATCACAAAGATGATCAATAATTGAAATCATTACAAAATTAACAATGCACCCATTCATTTTCAACTACATGTTGCCTTAAATTTGATATAATGCAACATATTTGAAAGAAACTGTAAAGGTTAAATTAAAAAATGTATAATTATGATTTAATTAGATTTGTGAACAATGGTTAGTAAATTTTTTTATATAATAATTGAAGATTTTGGATTATGAAATATTTTTAAAGTTTGTACGTTTTACCCTAGAAATGAGAATAATTTTAATTGGGAAAGTGTCATTGATATTACAAGTATTAGGACGGTTTTTTTAAGCGGTTTTTCGGCTGTCGAAAATTTATAGCTATTTGCACTGTATAAAGGCTATACCAAAACTTACTGAGACGAGTAGTAGCGTTAAATTCCTTATAATGAAGTAGAATGTGACTTTAATTCTACTACTTTGCAGAACGATGACTTACAATTTGATTCTATTATGTTTCTTTTGATTAAAAGAATTTCAGTTTCCCATAAAGTACTCGCTTTTTCGGAATACAGGAAACCACTACCCAACAATTTGTTTGTTTGTTTGTTTTCAATCTTTGAGATCTGTTCTGAGAGCTTGCTGAACAGTTTGGAGTTACTAATGAAGCAATATCACTTCGATTGCATGCAACGGGAAAAATACAGAAGGAAGTAATGGGTTCCTCATAAACTGATCGAAGAAAACAAAAACCGAAGAGTTGACATATGCATGAATTTGCTTTCTCGGTACAAAAGAAAGAATTTTTTGGACAAAATCATTATACGGGTGATGGAAAGTGGATTTTTTACGATAGTCCTAAATGCAGGGACCGCATGGGTTGATCCAGGCCACCCATCAACATCAGATGCAAATCTGAGTATTCATGCCCAGAAAATGTTTCTGCGTGTCTGCGGTGGGATTGGAAAGAAGTCATTTACTACGAGGCCTAATTGGCCTAATTGACCTAATTTACAGCAGGCGGCCTATTCTCCAGACTTGGCTCCCTTTGATTACCAGTTACATATTTCAATCGATGTCATCATATTTGAAAGACCAGCGGTTTACGAAAGTTGAAGATGTGCGAAAATGATTCAATGACAATTTTGCTATTGGCAAAATACCATAGATAGTAATGGCGAATATTTCGATAATTAATCTTTGTAACAATTATATTTTCAATATAGTTGAATTTGATCAAAAAAAGCAGTTTCTACTGGCACACCAAATAAAATTCTCAATTGTAAGGATGTACGTTTGGCCAAAGAAGATTACAATATGTTATATTCATCTAAGTACCAGAAAATGAGCATACCAAAGTCCAAGGTGGAATGCTTTATATTTAAATTTCTGCGGTTATGAAAAATCACTTTTCGTTGTTAAATATTCTAAAATGTGTTTTTAGAGGTTCACAACTTTGAGTTTGCAACATTGCTTTATTTGACAACCCATTTAGGAGCTGATAGTTGCTTTTTGTTTAGTTTGGTTTGACATTTCATTGTAAAGACCTGCATCAGAGCAACGCTTGCATAGTTGAAATGTTTTCCAACAGGACGGAGGCACACAGCGCGCGCTACAATTGATTTACTCAAAGAAACTTTTGATGAAAGAATAATTTCGCGTAATGGTCAAATTGGCCACCAACATCGTGTAATTTAACCCCATTGGACTATTTTCTTTGGGGGTTATGTAAAGTCACTTGTCTAGGTTGATAAACCAGAGACAATTGAACACCTTGAAATCAACATTGGCGAATTACGGCCGCAAATGGTGCGAAAATTTTGTGAAAATTGGTGTTCCAGATTGCGCTAGCGGTGGCGGTCACATGGCCGAAATTATATTTAAACATTAATGTCATAAAATTTTCTATCCAATAAAGCTCGTTTCATTGGTATTAAAAATATATTTCTATATGTTTTATTATAATTTAAACTTGTGTAACTCTATAAAAAACACCCTTTATAAATGTTATCCTTTACTTCCGTTTCCGCCATCGATGTATACAGTAATATGAAATTTTAAATTGTTGAATAGTAAGCCATGACTAAAAATATATGAAAACAGCAAAATTGACACTTTGAATTCTCATTCAAATGCCAAAACTTCTAAATGTTTTTGCCGATTGCTTGATTTATAAAATTTTTGAAAAACTTTAAAACTGCAGGTATACAGATGTGGCCAAATTATTATCACATTTTGATATTTGGATGATTATTGCTTTAAAAAATCAATTTTTCAAATAAAAGTTAAAAATTTTTATGATAACTATATTTGTTAATACTTGTTGAACATTCCTTTAGCATTTTTTAATAATTTTATCCTACGGGGCATTTCACTTATTGCATTTTTGGCATTGATGAGTAGCTCGGCGTCGTTTTCCTAGACTTTTTCATCGCTTCGATCAATTCTGATTGGGTGCGCGGCCACTTTTCTGCTACTTTTCCTTTAAGAATAGCTCAGATATTTTCGATGGGATTCATATCTGGCCTATTCGGTCCAATCAAGGATTTGGATGCCGTTAGTCCTTAAATATTCGGTGACTTTTTTGCCGTATGGCATGGAGCCATTGTCATGCATAAAAACTCCGTCCCCATTCAATTTTTCATTCATAGTCGGTGCCAGTTGTGATTGCATAACAGTTAAATATTGATTCGCGTTCAATATTCCGTTTATAACATAAAGTGGGAAGAGAATTTGATGATATTGCAGGCCAAACTATGACTCTAACTGGTTATTTGATCTGCTGTTGGACAGAGGAAGGTAAATAGTCTTCTCCTTTTGATCTACGAACGGTCCAGGATATTACTAGTGTCAAAGTCATCATAGTCTCGTCACTGATCACAACCTAATCAAGAAATAGAAAACGATAAAGTTGAAAGAAACATTTAATGAAAAGTGTAACTTTAAAATATTATTAAAAGAAGGACTTTTATTGTTTGTACCATTTTCCAGCCCCCTCGAAACCATGTAAAATGTCCATTTGCCCATGTTTTGCTTTGTTCTATAATTCTAGCATTTAACCTTTGCTTCTTGCAAGGTCATCTCGTCTTGCACATAGCCTATATTGAAAAAGACTCCGTCTCACCGTTCTCACCAATATTTCCGCACCAACGTTACGCATTGTACCCCTCAGAGACATAATGGGTAACGTTCGATCTTCTTTAGCTTTCCACATTAAAAATCTGTCCTGCCTGACTGTTGTTTTAGGATTTCCACCACATTTTCCTCTTCTTCTGGGACTTGTTGAAGACTGAGATGTTAATTTTTGAGAAAATTTGCTGACGAATGATCGGCTCACTTCTGTTTTCTGGGCTATTTGCGCCTGCGTATACTGGCCTACTTCTAAATACGTCGAAATTTTGACTCTGGTTACAGCATTGATGTCCTTTGCTTTACTCATAGTGAATTTCACTAATATTACAAAAACCACATTCACTTTCACTTTTCAAAGTTACAAACGAACGAGACTGAAATTCTTCAGCAAAATACTAATTCTTAAATACTACTAAGTTGTCGTAAAATCAAAATAATTCGGATGTCAAACTAATTAACAGGACAATAAATACTCGGAATTATATTTTGTCGAAAAGGGTTCTCAGGTATTCGTGACTCATAAAAGGCGTATTTTCTGGGTATATTAAATTATTATTGCACGAATTCCTTGGATTGGTCGATATCTACCATAATGACGTGTCAACTATACAATAGGTTGCAGTTCGGCCTTTGGAAATCACATTACCATGAATTTCGTATGAAGTGATAATAATTTGGCCACATCTGTACATTTAAAAAGTTAATATAAATTTAATAAAAACCTTATTCTTTTTACTTAAAACTATTAATAAGCAAATATAAAAAATATCTTCCTTTATAAACTGTACAAAATACTTGTTCATAACTGAAGCGGCAAACGGTACAATCATAGGTCTCGAACCTGTGATGCAATCAATTCCAAATCTTAATAGGAAGTATTGTCATCGGCGAAACTTCTTTGGTCAAAATATGACTGCAAGATTTGGTTGGTCACTCGACACAAAGTTTATGACGGTTACAACAACGAAAGAAAACTTGGGAAATGATGCTTTCATGAGAATCTGAAAGACTTCCTGCGGAAATACAAAACCAGTCAACAAACAACAATTTGAACGAAAATGAAATTTATTATTTCAGTTAAATCCGCTCAGTTAAGTCCGCTGACTTTTCCAATTTTTTACAATTTTTTTTTATTTCACGTACTGTATATTTTGTTAGTAGTGTAGTGTATAGGTATTAATATTGTACATACTTAACGTTATTTACGAATTGATTTGGTTTCGCGAGGGAAAATATATTTTGGCTCGATAAGAGGTGTGGGGATGGATGAAGACGGGAGTTCGAGGTTAACTTTAAAGATGAATAGATCAACCAATAAATAAAAATATAAATATTTAAATGGAATGGTTGAGCTACTCAATGACGACAAATAAAGAAAACATATAAATTATAAAAAATAATAAATGTATATAATAATTAATATTAAATGACTAAAAATAATAATAATTATAGTAATAACAATATAAAAATTAATATAAATTATTTAAAAATCGTGTAATTATATATATAATAGTTGTAAAAAAAGATTAAATGTGAAAAAGCCACGAATCACGGTGGTCTACAACAAAAAAAAAATTAGACATCATCAATTTCCTTCGGCGGCAGTATCGAATCCGCAACGGGGTCATAATATTTTTTTTTACTTTTAGTTGTTATGTATCTAAAAACCGTTTTTATATATTTTCTTCTTTTTTTCTACTTTTTTTAATTTTCAACAAAGATTTCCAACAAAGTAGCTGACATCTGAGTGTCGATTTTGTACCAAAAATGAGCGCGTGAGGTGAGCAAACCCGAAAAACATAGTAGTGGTTATTTTATTAATATTGGTTTGCTTGAGCGCATGCGCGTCATTTTGTTTATATATTTTTTTAATTGATGTGTCAAATACGGTTTCGTATTTTTTGAAATATTTGAAAATGAAAAATCAAATCACATAGCAAACAATCGGTTCCACTGCTCAAAACCAAGCGAATAGAAGTAGTGAGGTATACGTCATCATATAAATACTCAACCGGTTCAACCGGAACTTTTTATTTTGCTACTTGCCTTAGTAAAATTGACGAACAAAATGCAGAGACACATGAGAGCAAAAATGCAATACAAATATAAAATTGTATATTATACAGTGTATATGTAAACAAAATTATTGTTCACACCGCCAGCTCGCGCTCTAATTTTTGCTACAAAATCGGCACTCTGATGAACAAAATGTGATCATAGTTGCCTATGAAGCAAGGGGGATTAAAACTGTCATAAAAATGGATTTGACAATTCTCGTCCCCTTGTAGACGTAGAAACCAACGCTATCTACATTCGATGAAAGTCGCCAATAATAAATTGTTTCAAAATGATATGCGTTCATTTTTTTTCCTCGAATTCGGTTTGAATATTACTAAGTTAATTTTACTTCACTCTCATGAAACAGTGTATTTCTTTCAGTTTTTTTTTCTTGTTTAGTGCGATACAATAAAATGTGTAGGTATTTTTTTTTGTGCTTCCATTGAAGATGAAATTGTAACTCATCGATAACTCATATAAAATAACCAACGAATGTCTTATCTAACAACAAGCAGCAAATTCAAGTTCGGAACCACCCCTCAGAGTCACCTCTCAACCACTGCTGCTAGCCGGCTGAGACATGCTGGTCGAAAACCAAAAATTTGGTTTTCGATTTTTTTCGATATCGAATTTGCAGTCCGAATCCGAACAAGTCAATTTTGACAGTGATTTTGTTTTGTTTAAATCTTTAAAGCCCAATATGATTGCATATAATGTGTGATGCAAATTAATTTACAATAAATTAGTATTTTAAATTTAAAAAGTTGCTCTCTTTAATTTGATTATTTGTTTGTATGAGACATTTTTGACCAATTCATCAAAATGTTTTAATGAAGGAGAGAATCGGTTTCTTTGTCCGTTCAAGTGATGAGAATTCTCAAGATGAAGTGATTCCGATTTCTATGCAGAGAAAACGTTTGCGCGCAAATTCAAACCTTTTTGATATGTCAAGCAAAAGGTAATTTTAAGTTGCTTGTTATTACTATTGTTTATTAATTCACAATTATTTGAGATTTATGAAATTATTTCGCGTGTCGAAGGACTGCTTTAATGATCTTCTTAGGCAAGTGGAGCCCCATTTTACGAAACGAAAAAACATAGACGCCTACCACCTGTTTTAAAGCTAGCAGCTACCATACGATTTTTGGCTAAAGGCTCCTACCCACAAGCCGTAGGCCAAGATTTTTTAATAGGAATGGCTTAACCGACTGTTTCGGTAGTGATTGCTGAAACACTTAATATATTGGAGTCCAAAATTTGCAGAAATTATATTAATTTTAACAAATCACAGGTGGAAAAAACAAATCGAAAGCCTTTTTTTTTTAATAAAACTAGGTTTCCGGGAGTGATTGGGTGTATAGATCGTACCCATATCAAAATTATACAACCAGAAAAAATTAGCACCATTTTTTAATAGAAAAGGCACTCACAGCTTATACGTAATGATGGTAAATACATAATATAGTGAGTGTAAAAAATCTCAATCACATCATAATTATATATTTTAGTTTTATATAGGCATGTCTGATGTTACATGATGATAACATCGGTTAACCCGCGTTACGGAGGATGTTCACATTCTGTTTGGAGAATGAGTCGATTCTTAAGCCGCAGCCACACGAATGCAAATATCGACCAACGTTGGTTTATTTTATGTTTGGCAAATATTGGTAAAATATGACAATTAACAAACTCTGCTGTCTACACGATTTGTAGTATTTGTTTTTTCCTTTGATCTTTTTTTTAAAAACCGCCTATTGAGCGAATGTGTCCAATGTTGGACAAATGTAACCTTGATTTGAATTTGCCATTTCTTTTGTGGCTACACCCTACACGATCTGTTATTTGGACAAATACGCTAATGTTGATATGTATGTGTGTGTGTGACTCTATCTTGAAAGGCTGCAGAAAGGTCCCGTGAATCATGGTATAATACTTTACACTCCAGAGCTCGCGCTATGATACAGACGGTATTTGGTGTCCTCAAAGAAAATTGGCGATGTCTATTGCATACCCGCAAGTTACACTACCATCCCGAAAAGGCTACCGAAATCGTGAATGCAAAAATGTGGTAGAAGAGGTAGATACAGAGAATTTACCAAACGAAGCCAAAACAATAAGAGACGAAATTAGAAATAGATTGTAAATTCAATGTATTTATTTCAAAATTTCAAAAAATAAAATACTTAAAAATAACATTAGATAGGTTCTCTACTCATAAAAATTCATTCATATTCACATTTTTAGTTCAAATATATGTATATTGAGCTATTGGAATAAATTTTTTAAAATTAAATTGTTGTAAATTGTAACCACTTTTCCCTATTAAAATTCAAAGTGTCCCTGTGACTTTTCAATATGTCTTTGTTGGTAATTCGTATTTCTTTTAATACTCTTATATGCAGTTTTTGCGGAACTCTTAGAGGTTCTTTTATGCCGTGTTTCGTATCCCGTAAAGGTTTCGATATTGGCTGCCTCAACATTAATTGTGACCTCCATTGTCAGTACTTCTATCTCGTTGCCGCATTTATTAAGCGCTGCACTTGTAGTGGCAGTTGAAACTGTATAGGCAAACTCATGGGCATTTATCCCTTCAATTTCGCCTGTGAAATCTAACAGCTTATTGAGTCGTTCCTCCGTTGGATTTATTTTTTTCATTGTATATGCGCCACCACCAATTGCGCTTAAACTTTTTTTATTTGCTCGTATTTTCGACTTTACGATATATTTATAGTCTTTTAAAACCTTACATTTACAGGTAACCCTCCTACAACACGGTTGCAACCCTCTTCCAACACGGTTTCGCTCTAACATTATTGAAAAATTGCGGAAAACCTTGGAAAAAAATGGAAAAGCACTCAGCATTTGGATTGAATGGATTGAAGATAACTAACAAAAACGAATTCTATTGTATTTACAACTACCATAAATAAAATGTAGGGTCATGATGGTGAACCAAGATTTTCTAGCAAGAAAAGGATGGTTCGAAAAACTCAAAAAATGTTTTCCACTTCACTACATAAAAATTCAAGGAGAAATTGCATCAGCAGATCATAAAGCTGCCAACTGATCGTAAGCGATGAAACCAGACTTCGGTGGGAAAAAAATTCGAACCGAACATTTATATCATAAAATAAAAAACCGCACCCAGATTTAAGGCATCAAAAGATCGTTTAACGTTACTTTGTGCTAATTTATAGATCTTTGAATCCCCGTGCACTAAAAGGTGTAAATAAAAACAAATTACCGGTATTGGGCAGCTAATTTAAAAGCATGGATAACTGCTCTGAAAAATTTTTCATTCACAAAACTTAAGTGGTTTCTACCTCCTAACATGACTTCATTGCTCCAGCCATTGGAGCAAAGTTTTATTTATACTTTTAAGACTTATTACGTCAAAAGATCATTGCAATGGATCTTAGACATAATTGCAATTTTCAATTAAGCACTCTATCGAAATCCTTATCGCTAAAACAGATGAAAATTACAACATTAAATGCATGTTGTAAAAATTTATGACCAGTATCAGTTAAATAGAAAACGTACAAGAATCAGCAGGAAATGAAATTTATTGCACATTAAAACGTGCTAGATCGATCGGAGGAATAGGTTTTGTAGAAAAACTACAATAAGGTTTAAACTTATCCTAAAAGTTGGAAGCATTTGTCTTAAATACAGACCCCCCTACAGAGAAAGTGAAGATAATGTTGTTCAACAAATAAACGTTCTCGTTTAATGGTATTGAGCGGTGATGATTAAGAGAATTATTAAATAATGGTTAGATTAATTGAAGTGAAATTAATAATATGTATTAAATAAAGTTCCTTATAAAAAATTTAAAAAAAAAATTTCTTTTAGTAGGTTTTAGAATCTAACCTTCCTTTTTGTACTGGCTTCTAGCAAATATACTTCTAGTCTCTTATAAGACGGTTTTTTTAACCCGCCAAATTATAGGAACCTATCTACCGTGTTATAGAAGGGTTGCCTGTATTTCAAATAAATTAAAAAGCTGATACTTGTAATAATATTATTTAACCTTACTTTTTCCCAACCAGGTAAATTTTTGTGGTGGGGGGTAACGGGGGCCTTTATCATTTAAATCTTTTTCAATGCTCTCCCATTGTTGATTGGTTTGCGTTGATGGTCCTAGATAAACAAATTCACGGAAAAATATTTTATTAACATAATTTCTTATTCAATTTAATATGAATATTTTTAATAAAACTTATATTTCAAATTTTTCGTACGTTAATTTCGGAAATTTTTATAGTTCTTCGAAAATTATTTTTACAATTTATTATTTCGATAAAATAATAAATTGTTTTATTGTATATTATGTTTAAAATTATTTCAAATAACTAGTAGTATTGTATATAATTTCAAAAATTATTTAAGATATGTAAAACAAAAAAGTAATTAACGCCATTAACATAAAAATACGATCAGTCGTATATCAAATTCGATAACTTAATAGTAATCGAATCATGTGCGTTCGGAAAAATTCGCTTTTTTTCATAATATAGCGGATTCTTTCGATGCAGTGTGCGTTCAAAAAATATTCGCGTCGATATCGAAAAAAATGGAAAACGAAGAATTTCATAATAGGCCCCGTGGACTGGAATCGATAACCATAGGAGAGTCTGAAAAAGTTTTTTCATCAGAACATTTTTACGCTAAAAAACTGTTACAAGTTAATACAGCGAATTAAAAAATTACATAAATTAAAGTAGCAGCGAAATTATGTTGCTCCCAAAAGTTTTTTTAACAAATATTTTTTTAACAATGGTAATATGAAACGTTAACCTTGTCAACCTCAAAAAATTAATCACACGCAACAACCTTCAAATCCAAATTCAAATTAACCGACATAAATTTAAATTAATTATCCGATTAACACCGCTAATCTGATTCCTCAAAGCAAAATAAAAAAGTCACATGTGGTATGGCTCAATTACAAATCGATAGATGATTAGTTATGTTTTACGTGTCATATTCATGAATGACCTGTGAGATTAGCGTTGATCAGCTTTAATGCTCAACAAATACCAAAATTTGCTTTCGCGCTAAAACAATATTATGAGATAACTGAAAGAGTTGTAAATTACACGGTAAATCAATTATTCTTGGAAAATAGTTTTTATCTTTTTTAGTTTTGTTAGTCTTTTCATAATTATTATAAAAATAATTTTTATGTAATAATATTTATGTTTCATCTTGAACGATAAATTATTTAACGTATTGGTTGCATTAAGTGGAATTCAACAAGGTGGAAAATTTAAATTGAATTTGTATTTGTACGACATAAGACAAACATGATATGAAAATATATATAGTAAATTGTTGAAATAAATTATTATTTTTTAATGAGGTTTATGAACTAATTTAAATAATAATGATCATCATATGAATGAATGGATTATCGATGGTGTGGAGAAAAATTTTATTGTAAAATTATTAAATCAAGGTTGAATCGATTTATAATGACGGAAATTGATGGTGATTATATGTTATAGACTCGGATCATGCAAGCCATTATCATGACATCAATTAGTTTAGTAGGTAAAGGTGAAATAATTTGGGATCCGTACGAAATAGAAATAAAAACCAAATAATATATTATATATAATACCAATATAATTGATAAATAGAATCTGTACCGCAATGTTACAATATTTATAAATATTGACTAAGGTGATTTTTGAATTAGTTAAAAATAGTTAATAATCAAAATTTTTACACAATAGTTGTAATTTATTTTGTTTATTCTCGTTCAAGTATACAACATGTTCTTTTCATTGATTTAAAAAATAGTTGGTTGTGATTTTAAATTTAACATCAAAAAATTTAACACATTCAGAAAAAACCTTACTTAAAATTTCGATTTTATTTTTTATTCCAATCAAGTTAAGTAACCGCCACAGATAAATGCCAAGTACAATGGTGAAAATTTGTTCGAATTCGGGTGAATAGTTTCTGAGATTAACACAGACAAATATTCAGGCAGACAGCTTCTATACATTATAAATATATAGATTTAAATATGAAATAAAGTAAAATCGTGTGTGTTAGTGGAGATGTTAAAGTGGTGACGGCTACCAGTTAAAGCGAATCACTCAAAATAGATGCAAATGCCATCTCACTTTTGTTAATATCAAAACTTATCGAACACATCGCTGCATGAGAATTATCTAGCTTCATGTTAAAAAATGAATCGTGCACGAAAACGAAACTTCTCTCAATCATATAACATGAACGTGAGAAAATAGTGCCCAAAATCAGTTTAAAAGACGAATACTATCGAAGTGAGTCACTCTTAAAAAGACAGGCGTTATCCGCATGTGAAACTACCACCTGCTATATACCATACGATTAAGTGCGAAGTGTCATATTAAATATAAAAAATTAGAAGCAAGATCACAGGTTATCGCTAGAATATCTGTCGATTACTATCGCTTATCTTATTTAAATAGGTAAGAGGTAAGCTAAAGATAATTGGTCGTTTATATACAGTCTTATATGATGACCGCTAGAATAATTAGCAAATTTGAAAATGAGTACTCTGAAATAAAAAGAATATCACCAGGTATACCACAAGAAAGCGTACTTGAACCTATTCTGTTTATTCTTTATACGAGCGACTTATCCAATATCCGCAAGGTACTACAGTAGCAACATTTGCAGACGATACAGCTATTCAGATACTTATATCTGCAGCAGAAATGGTTTCAATAAGTATAATCCCTCTTTCTTTTGTTGATGTAGATGGTGTTTCCATAATTTTTCCCACTGTTTTTAAACTTTGCTTCGCGAGCTAATCTTCGTTTTTCAATACCACCTCGTTTGCTGTATATTTCCAACGTAAAACCTGGCCGCCCAGTTTTCTGTTGTTTATTTAAAAATTAAAGGATGATAGACAGCCGTCAATTTCAATTATTTTTAAAGCATTCTGATGTGCAATTCCAAACAAATCATCAATTTTATTTAAAAAGCCTATTTCTGTGTTTTTAAAATTTCGAAAGTTTTGAGGTCCCTGAGTGGGTATCCCGGCTTTTATCCAAAATAGCATAAACTCGTCTATAACTATAGAGCAGTACTATGAATCAAATTGATTTTTACTCTTCTATTATTGTACATTAGAACGTTGAAATAGTCGCATCTAGACAGCTTCACAATGGCCCCACCCCACTAATGCAGCAGTCACGTTGATTAATTCATTCATTTGATTTTGAAATCGTTCTCAAATGATCGTTTGAAAAAAGAGTTATACATTGCTTTTGATTGGTTTGATTTCGGATGAGTAGAAGGGCGCAAAATACCGTCATTCCTGAGAGCAAGATGTCCTCAGTGCAAATACAACTAGACCGAATGTCTTCATAGGGCGAACATCGTCAGAGAAATGAATGAATCGATTTAATCCATCTATCCTTAGCTTGCTTGTCTCTGATATAGATATTTTGTTATATAATTGAAGACTTTGCTTTACTGCTAGTGCAGTCGAACATGTAAATAAAACTGATAGGGCGTATCAGTAATCTACAGTGCAGAATAATTCAGACGTTGAACGAGCTATTCAAATAGTTGTAATTACAAGAAAATTGAGTATTAGTATTTTAAATTCAGTTAAAATCACCAGCCAGGAAGGAGCTTGGTAAATGCTTCGCTGACACATTTTGGAAAACTTGTGTAGTTATAAAGTATTTGCCCACGTGTCGGCCAATAAAATGGTAGAGGGTTTAGAAAGTCGGAGGAGCAACTAGATGAGGAGCGCGTCGTGTAGAGCTAACGTTGGCTGAAGTCGCTACGTACTATATATTATTCCAAAAGATGCCTTTAAGTAATGTAAAAAACAGATCTGAAAAACGCATTCTTCTTCAACACGACATGATGTCGCAGTTGGACAAATATAGGCCCGAAATGGTGACGTTGCATATTCCGTTCAGGTACTAGGAGACTGAACTGCTCGCCGAAGCAAAATATATGCCGATATAGGATGATAACGAGAATATTATTTTACAACGCCGTCGAGAATTTGAGCCCGATCTATAGACATCCGATGGAGATTTTCAGGCAACTGTGCGTGGATGCTGAGATGTAGAGGAACTACAACTTACTAAGTTAGTTACTCGGTTCTACAATGACAAGCAGCAGCTTTTGTAGACTTCTACGAAAATTCGAATTTCGTTATCAATACCGATTTGCTTCTGGCTACACTAAATAAACCGGGGCCGATTACAAAAAAAACGGGATTATGTAATGGAGAAGAAAGCATTCAACCGTTTCATGCGTATATGACTAATAAGATTGCATTTAAATTTTCTTTACAGGCCTTACTGGTTATGGCAAAACATTGATGATCCGTTTATTGATGGGAATTTATAAAAGATTTACAAATACCGATGGTTACTGCAATGCTTACATGTGTAAATGTAAATATAAGTACTTCCGTGCTGACAGAAGTGATGTGACATGCCAATCAACAATTTTCCACCTGAACAACGTTTAATCGAATCACGCTTTGTGTCTGAAAAGTTTGCTTAAAGAGAATGTCCAAATGTTATCGGGCACTTTCTGTGCTCAACACACCTTCGCTTCAAGTGATTTCAATTGTTGTCGATCTTTTCGAAGGCCGCCTGCAGTAGCGTCGTGAAAATTACTCTGGCGCAGCAGTTACTACACTATATGTCAGCGCTCGACACAGACGGGCTTCCCTTTCAGCTACCACTTTTGATTGGCAAGCCGCATATTAAACAACAACCGACATATTGAATATGAAGAAGACTTGAACTCCATTAAGCGAATCTGAATGAGGTTCCCCAACGCCAAGTGCATGGGCAGGCAGCCGATAAGCTCGCGTGTGTCTATCGCTTGCACATATCGATGGCGGAAAATGCCGCCAACTTCATTTAGTGCCTGTCTACACAAGGCTAAGAAATTTTACTGCAGTCGTCTACGAATATGTAACTGAGTAGATTAACTACCAACCAACTATAGTTACAGCACAAGACAATATTGTTCAATTTATGCCCAATGAAGATATGACATGCAATTGGCAAAGTGTGAGAGCACATTGGAAAGATCTAGCAAGTATAGATGAAGGGGAAGACGTGGGCCAATAATTTAAGGAATACTTCACGTAATCAAGCCGCATGTAGAAATTGCTTGGCGACAAATGAGAGTACTTGGAGTTGTATTTAACCAGTTTGTAGATATCTGCTAGGTTAAATGTTTAATGTCAAGTGGTCAACTAATTGATTTCATGGAAAGTGTAGCAATCACTAAACATGACACAACAATCGTCGCGGCCTCCCAACGGCAGTTCGATTCTCTTGAGTCTCAAGTTCACGTCTTCTATTTTAGTTATCACAAGCTTATTATGTCTTGGATATCTATACCGGCCATCCGGATTCACTAAAAAGACCTAGGTTAGATTTAAATTAAAAACTGAATAGACTGCAAATCATTTTCTTTTTTTTCCATATTTATTTTCAAATTATTTAATTTATTAAATATTTATTAAATAATTATTATTAAATAAAATAAAATAAATAAATATGTATACTAACAAAAAAAAACGAATTAATTATTTAAAATATTGAGAATTTTCGATGATAATTATGATGATGATGATGATGATGTTTTCACATAAGTTTTGCGAGTTGCGCATGAACCTAGGGTTTTTTTTCTACTTCTGTATGCTAAATAATGTATAATATCAATCACTAAACACGCATGTGGTTGGTTTGTGCTTTCATTGAACTCTAAACATTTCACTAAGATAATTTTTAAAGGACTAGTGGAAAGGGTAGGGTCAAATGGAACACGTGATCATAATTTCGATTAATTTATCGGTTAAGGCTACAGTAGTGTTCAGAAGCACTATAAGTGATTGTGATATTTTATTTTGTAGAATACGGCTATTGTTTAAATGATCCTTCGAAGATACTGCCGCCTTCCTATTTTTCAGTTTAGTAATAGTTACGCCTATTTCCTCTACAGTACGGCATACGAGAAAAAAATCTCCTCACCCAATTGTTTAATTGCAACATCATAGATATCAGATTTTGAACATAAGTTGTCATACTAAGACATCAGTTACGTTTTTTTTCAGCTTTTTAGTATTAGCTGTGTTCCAATGGAGAACGCAAACTACTCACAAGTACTTGTTACTACTCACAGCTACCCATGCTCAAATGGTGGTGTAGATGTTGAAAGTAGTTACGCATAAATTTGACGGTAGGTATATTAGTTTCAAAAAATCTAACAGATGGCTTTGTGATGGTTTAATTATGTTGAAATGTCAGATTTATTACAATTTTTTGTTTGTTTATATTCGATTGATTGACAATAAGGGATTTTTGTGGAAAATTACTTATCAAATTGCAATAAAATTTGTAAAATTACAATTAGCTACTAATTATGATCCAATTATAAATATCCTAATATATATATTTAAAATTATTAAACTGATGGAATTGATTCGACTATTAAAGCGGTGGATTTTTATAATAAATATATATAAATTAATTTTATTTACATTTTCACTATTAGAACCTCAATATACCTCTTTCCTGCCAGCGTACGCACAGATTAAGGCTTTGCCTTCATGGTATGTCCAATTTTTGACATTATGTATTACCAAATTGTCTGAAAATATTCAAACAAATTTGATTTTGTACAACAAAATATGTTGCTGTCATAATTTTGCCCGTTCCTTTGGTTATCTACTCACAAGTACTTGTGAGTAGCAAATTGTTTCCCATCGAACACAGCTATTGGTTTCGATTATCGAACCAATGGGTCTTGGGGTTTTTTCGATCGACCTTAAAGACATAAAGCTTGAACAGAGATGAATTTGCGTGAAAATCGATGAATAAAGGAAATACAAGTCAACCAGGAACTAACCTATTTTGATTTAAAGCCAACTTTCTCAAAAATTATAATTTTACTTAAAAAACAATCCGATTGATTGACGTTTGCAAAAACTCACCATGCTAGATTACATATTATACATATCACACAGGAGAAAAAATGACTCCAAATCGATAAAATAAGACAAAAAAATAATCGCGTACATAAATTTCTGATAACATTATCAATATCATGGATTTAAAAGACTTGACGTAATCACTTGAATTGATGTAATCCAACAACAGTAACGAAACAAGAAATAAATTTAAAAGAAAACTATTTACACATCTATTATCATTAATGTTGTTGGTCTTATGTACATATAGTTATGATAATAACGAAAACAACAAAAACTAGTTTTCAATACTTGCACGTTGAAAATGAAAAGAAAATTTTTATAAAGAAAACTTATCGCAATCATTGCACTGTTAGTACTGTGCGCTTCGACCTAAATTCACCAATCAATAATAAATTATAAATCAATAAGCTTTAATTACTGTAATATACTGCAGGCTCGGCGGTGCAGTTAATTAAGATCGAATAGTTGTTGCCCCGTGTCTTATATCATCTTGAAATTACAATTTATTCGATTAATTGTAACAAATTGGAATGCAGTACCAATAACAATTCCATAAATAGGTCATAATTTTATATTAGATATTTAATTAAAATGTTGCGATTTACTGCATAATTACTATTATTACTCAATTTTAAATTTTTAATAATCAAATTTTAATTTTATGCATGGGAATTATATATATTTTTTTAATGCACTTTGATATTGAATATTATTACTCGATAATTACATATATTAAATAAATTTCTCCGAATTGTCGAAAAATTTACAAAATTATCAAAGTCTCTGTTATATAACGTTAGTTTAAATTAATGAACATTTTCGTACATTTATAATAATATGCACATACTCGTACAACATAAAAATGTTGAATTAATCGATGACAACATACTTTCTCATATATGCCTAAATATACGAGCGAGATATCATCTCTAGACGTCGTAACATAAATACATAATTAACTTATAATTATCAGCAGGCGATCATTGTTATCAAAAATTTAAAAACCGCGAGCTCTTTATTGAAAAGTGCAATAAACATATAGGATTTCAATTCCAAATTGAACCATTTAAGTTTACTTTTTCCAAAACATATAAAACATTTTCAAATTCATTCATTCATAAACTTTTTCTATTTCAAATTAAACTTTTCTTATAGGAAATTCAAATTCAAATTAAACTTTTTAAAAATTAAATTGAACAATTAAAAAAAAATCGCTTTTGCCGTATTAGTTTTAATAGTGTAATGAAGAGGCTACTCGTCAACTGTGATGTAGTTATTGCAGTCGTGTTGAGTTACTGTTCCTGAATGGCTGCGGTTCTTAGAATTCTTCTGGAAGCCAATTTCATCTACAGGGACTGTGTATGAATTTAAAAAATTAAAATTTCGGATATTTACCAATTTCGGACTTTAACCTTAACATATATAACACATAGCTGTAACACATAGCTGCAACATAGCTACCACCATGCTTCTAAATATGAAGTGTTATAAACAAAAAAGCGGGTAAGATTGATTTCTGCATTGCAGATAAACATAATTAAACATTTTTCTGTTACTAAATTGACAGCGTTTATTGAGATGGAAAAGTTCGATTCTGCGGATCATTATAAAAAGTGTATAGATTTTTCATTTAAGACTGTAAGCTCTTTACTACTTTATTTTTACACACTTTATTTATCAATCCCTGTAGTTTCTTTAAAAAAATCCTAATTTATATTATTATCCTTTTTACTGGTCATTATCTTATTTTGACCACTGTTGTCCACTTTTACTGTACACTGTTTACTGGTCAATTTATACTGCTCTTCGCTGGTAAATTACTGTTTCTACATTGCAAGCTGCTCGTGATTATTCACTTGCCAATGACTATCACCGCCGCATTTACCGCCGCTCCACTTCGAATCCCTTTGTAAAATCCATTTCTAATCAGTATCGGTGATCAGTATTGATGAGGTGAAAACATCGCTTGTTTTGATAAATGATCGCCCAGTAAAAATAAAAATTACGACTGGACTCGAACCGGCGACCGTTTGGACCGATAGCTCCTATTACCAGTGTTGCCGTTGCAGAAATTGGGATCGAGCCAATTTTGACTGGAAATAAACCAGCTAAAAATGACGAATCCAGCTAAAATATCCAGTCACAGAAGAAAGTAAAGGAAGCCAGCTAAAACACCAGTCAATGAAGTTTTAACCAAATTAAAAATAAAAACTTTCAGTTCTGTTAACTTTTTATTAAGATAACTCATTCAATTCTTCATAAAATGCAAATACATCGGTACTAGGTACATATAAAAATAATAAAAATATAGATAAACTAGCTGACCTGTGACTGAATAATCAGTCACGTGAATACATTTTGTTGAATTTTTGGTTAAGAAATGATTAAGAAGATTTTTTAAGATGAAAATTTGTTGCACTTTTATCAAAAATAAATTAAATTCATATGCGTGGCTAATTTTTAAATCTTAAACGGCAAGCACGCGCTCAAATGTACACAGTATGACTTACGTGTCAAGTCAAATATTCATATCTCAAACAGGAAGCGCGCGCTCGGGATCACATGATCACTTACGCACCCAAACTAAATATTAAAATCTCAAAAGGGAAAAGCACACAATTGCTGAGGCAAACTTTAATCTAAATATTTCTTACGAATTGTACAAAAGGATAATAATATAGTAGTAGAAGGTAGATAATAAAATAGTAAAATACATTTCAATTAACATGCACAGAATCTCTTCAAAAAATACATTCTTTGTTGAGATGCGCCCATCCCGATCAGCTGATTGATCGCTTGTCCCAACGATAAACACCTTGAGTCCGTCAAATGTGCGGCATCGTGAAAAGGCCAAGTACATCTGATCATGCGTAAATACAGGGTCCTTCAAGTACACTCCTACCTTCTTCAAGCTTTAACCCTGACTCTTGTTGATGGTTATGGCGAACGCGAACTGAACCGGATATTGAAGGCAAGACATTTTAAATGAGAAGATGCCTTCCGAGGGTGAGAGCTTAATGCGTGGGATGAGAACGCGCTCGCCTTTTGAGAAGCCAGTCAGCACCTCACATTCCAGAATGTACCGGTTTATTTTTACGACGAGCATGCGTGCTTCATTGATTCGACCATTGCTAGTGTTTAGATTCCTCATCAAACGAACGATCGTCACTCTCAAATTTATCAGCACTATGTTTGACTTCTTGTTCGTCGGGCAGAAGGTCAAGCACCTGCTGATTGGTTAACGCGCAATCATCATTTTTGGGTTCAAGGATGGTGCGCTCCTCGATAGTTCCATCGGCTAGTGTTGTGTTGATGTCACCATACACGAAATCGATCACACTTTGAGGAAGTCTGCCGGAAGTGTGATGGAGTCGGTTCGAGCATTGCCGTTTCCAACAGAAAGCAAATATTGCACAAACTCGTCCTCCCCTTCATCGACGCGCACTACCCGTCTATGATTGTGAGCTCTGCTCCTGGCATGATTAACTTTGAATATAAATCGCGCGTCAACCATTAAGCAACTTTGAAATTGATTCGCGCGCCGACAGTGTTGCAACTTCGAATCTGAATCGCGTACCAACTGTTTTACAACTTTGAATTTGAATCGCGCGCTACTAATTTGAACAAAAATATTTGCTTTTTTGTTCGTCCCATAAAACTCTCAAATGTTACAAATTTCACGCGCACAAAAACTTGGAAATTTTCTGAAACCACCTGAGGTACCCATTTCGGGTACTTTCCGGTGGAAGTTTTCCGATTTTTCTAGCCCACGCACAGCGCTATATTTATGTCGACCTACCTTGAAAAAATCTAACGGATCGGATCATGTTTAGGGGTCATTTTAGGGTTGAGTATGAAAACATTAAGAATATTAATATAACAGATAGATAGAAGATAGATAGAAGCTGACCTTCAACTGAATAATCAGTCACGTGAAAACATTTTATTGAATTTTTGGTTAAGAAATAATCAAGAAGATTTTTTAAGATGTAAATTTGATGCACTTTTATCAAAAATAAAGTAAATTCATATACGCGGTTAATTTTTAAATCTTAAATAGATATAGAGTGTCATGACAAAATTGTATCTTTACACTCATAGTCACAACTATTAACACCAAAATGTATGTAAAATCATTTTATGTTCTGTTTTGTTTAATTCAGAGTCAGATACAAATTTTCTACTCATTTTGTCATCACAGTGTTATGACAAAAACATCGGCAATTTTAATAAATGTTGTGATTCTCACGGTGTAATGCGCATGATCATAGATTCAATATAAACATATTTTGTCATGGCATTCTGGCGTCGTGACAAAATGTTGCTGAAAACACCTGAGGTACCCGTTTCAGGTACTTCCCGGTAAATTTTTTCCGATTTTTCTAGCAAAGCACACCGCTATATTTATGTTGACCTACCTTGAAAAATTTAAACGGATCGGATCATGTTTAGGCGTCATTTTAGGGTTGAGTTTGAAAAAATTAAGCGTATTAATATAATAGATAGATCACTAAAAATTGTTAATTTTAAGTAAACTTCTCATCATGTTAATATCGCGTATTGCAGCCAATAACTGCACATCATTCTCATCGTCATCTTCATCTTCAGAGTTATTTTTATAGGTGGAACTGGTACCAATTTTCGCAATGATTTCTTCAGGTATTGTGACGTTGAAGCAGCATAGTCCAAATCTCATTTGATTTCTAATATAATTAGAATGCTATTTGTTAGTCAAATTTGTATTCGGTTCCTTAATTTGGTCTTTACCTCATTAAGGTGACTGAAAAAATTGAAATCGCCAAATAAGAAATTTCTTTATATGGATTTTCTCCACTTGCATCCTTATGCTAAAATACCTCGCTGCAAAAGCTTTTCGTAGTAATTGTGCTGCTTCATGTTTTGATCGATCATTAAATTGTTCCATTGCGAATTAATTTTATCATTTGTAAGGCTGTCCATCTGAAATTCTATTGGCTGTTTCTTTAAACGCAAGCATTCCTCAATACAAATATGATCAATTTTTTTAAAAAGATTTAAATTTCTAGACATTCTTTGCTCTAACTCTTTGATCAGCTTTATTAAAAATTGCTGGTAGTTAGATCGAAAAAGCACTTCTTGTTCCAAAGTAATTTTGTTGTTCGATTTCATTTCGAATAGTTTATCCTCGCACTCAAGAAGCGAAATCATCGCCTATTTGAATTGAAAATTTCATAGTGCTAAATATTTTCATAACGTCGGCTGCGATTTTACTCAACATGTTCCCAACTGTTGGGTGTCTTGAAAGCGCCCATTGCCAAAGTAGGGTCTGCTTTGCAATTCTGCTTTATCTATATTCAGAGTATATTCGATTTTATGGCCTTCATGTGCTGCATCCACAGAATTAACTTCATCATAATTAAATTTAACAACCTTTTTAATCAGTGAAATTAATAAATATTCTAAATCTGCTAAAACTTTAATAAATTCGGCATTTTCCCTTTCAAAAATTTTATTCACCCTTTGAACTTCATGAAGGATCGGTTCTAGAAAACAAACAACGTCGAACATTTTAGCGAGGCTTGATAATTTCTTCCTGTTCTGCCATACGAAAATATGTTTTCAGCTCGAGATGTTGTTTATGAATTCTGCTAACGGTAGATTCTATTGACAACAAACGAGTTGTGCATTCTTGGTTGATTTTTAGAGTATCATGCCCGTCATTTATTAATTTATAAATGGTTTGGTAACTACTTTGCCGATTAGATGTCCTGGCAAACCAATTGTAAGTTTCACTTATTATTAACTCAATATCTTTTGGAACGCATGCAACTGCAGCGCTAGAAACAGCCAACTGAAGTGAATGACACACACACATGGTATTAGAATTATTCTAGGATTTAATGCCTTTAATTTAGCAAAAACGCCTTTCCTAACGGCAGTCATTACGTTCGCGTTATCGGTCGCAAAACCAGTCATATTTTGAATATGTAAATTATTTTCTTTCAGTACCGAAATAATTCCGGCAACAATTCCATCCGCGTCACAAGAATCAAGGGGCTCGAGCTGCAAAAGTTTGATTTTAATAGTTTTCTTCCGTAGACTCATCTAGAAGGAGACTAAATGGACTTTCACCAACATCTTTCTTTATTTGGGATTTAAAATATGGATACCATAAATTCATGATTATTCCAGTGCACTTTGTTCAGCAAAGTTTGGTATTTAAACATATTAAGCTGCCGGGATAGTTTTTTTTTGTTACCTTAGAAATAAAAATGATAGCACATTAATTTAAATAAATACACAAATCAAGGAGGTGGTCCACAGAACAAATTGAGCTGTATTTTGCAATATAAAGGCTATTACGGGCTTCCGCTTCGTGACAAGCGATTAGCGTTGCCGTGGCCTTAAATTTATGCTTCTTTGTCTTGCCGTTGAGAATGGTTCTGTTGCGGCCACATGTTTTTTTTTGTATTAACATGATCCTTGAGGTTGGAATATTTTGGCTGTTTAAAAATTGTACGACAGTATTTGCATTCTATAGAATTTTCTTTTAAAATGATCCATTCTTTTAATAAAGGATCCATGATCCTAGCCTCTCTTGCTTTTTTGGCAATATATGATTTATTTTTTGTGAAGAGCTATCGTCACTGTGTGATTGAGTCTTCGCTTGAATTGCTGAACCCACTTTGTATAGCATTTCCATTGCTACTTGCTGATGCGGCTGAATTGCTTCGAGTATTCGGAGATTCATCACGCTGATTGTTTGTGTTAATCACACTAAAATATCTACAAGATTAACAATAATTTAAGAAACGCATTTTATTAATTTTATTAATTAATAGTTTATGACAGCAAATACACTGTAATATTTTACCTTTTCATGATTACATTTACTTGAACCTCGAACTAAAATTCCGAATAAACCTTTTTAAGAAACTATGTATATAGAAATTCAATTCACTGAATAAAATCTAACCTAGAATTATTATTATGAATCAATTTAATTTGATTATTTAGGTAATGAAATTAAATTATCCAACCGCATAATAAATTTATTAAATAAATTGTTATATTTATATTTTAATAAATACAGGGTTATCCAATTCGAGGTTGATAAAGTAAACTTAAAAAAAACACACAAAATATTCGGAATGTATTGTAATTTTTATTTCATTTTACAGATTGATCCTTGCCATTTTTAGTTAAACTAGATATCATTCAAATGTCCTCCACGGGACTTCTTACAGGCCTTGATTCTTTTGAGGTAATTTTCAATGACTTTTCGGCACATTTCGGGCGGTATCTCGGCCATTACCTTACGAATATTAGTTTTCAATTCGTCAATAGTTTGAGGATTGTTTGCGTAAACACGATCTTTCGCGTAGCCCCACAAAAAGAAATCCAAAGGCGTTAAATCACAGGATCTTGGAGGCCAATTGACATCAGCCAATCGCGAAATCAAACGTCTAGGAAATTTCTCTTGCAAAAGATCTCGATTTGCTCGTGTTACGTGACTGATTGCTCCATCCTGCTGGAACCACATATCGTCAAGATCATAATCTTCGATTTTCGTAAAAAAATAATCGGTTAACATGCGGCCATAGCGCTCAGAATTGACGGTAACGGTTCGTCCATGGTTGTTCTCAAAAAAATACGGCCCAATCACACCACCAGACCACAATGCGCACCAAACAGTGACTTTTTCTGGGTGTAATGGCTTCTCTACAATCAATTGTGGATTTTCTGAGCCCCAAATTCTACAGTTTTGCTTATTAACGCGAAAAATGAGCTTCATCACTGAAGAAAATTTTGTTCGAAAAATCAGCATCGACGGCCTGTTTTTCCGCGTTTAATTTTAACGCGTTGGTCGATTGTTAAATGCTCCATATTCTTAAATGGCAGAATGTCAACTAAATAAATGACAGCGTACTTGATGTTTATCTTTGACAGATGTCGGTATACAGATTTCTACTTTATCAACCTCGAATTGGATAACCCTGTACTATTTTGCTAAATTCTTTTACTTTGTTGCTCCATCGAAAGTAAAACACGTTAAAATATGAAGAAATTGAACTTGAAATATTCTCATAAAATCACGAAAATACGTTGAAAATGTGAAAATAAAAGAACGCCTTGAATTAACCGTAGAACTACTAATGCATTATACAGTATAGTGGAAGAGTTACAAGCCCAAAAAACCAATGAAACAGATTTCATCACGTTGCATTTAACCCTTTGAGTCCTGATTTAAAAATGGGCCAAACATATTTTTCTTGTGACATATTTTATGTTGCTTGGGTACCATTTTAAGTAAAAATCAGAAAAAAAATTTAAAAAATGAGTCGAGGTAGGTTTTACCTAATGTACACGCACATGTACAAATTGAGCCAAGAGTAACTATTTTTGTATTAAGGAAAAAGTTTATATACTTATTATTTCAAATTCAAACTTAAAAATGTGCATTTAAAATGCAAAAATAATTAAAAACACATATTCGTAAATTGCTTCGAGTAAAATTAACTAATAATATAAAAAATATAAAAAAATAATATCAATAAAGTAACATCCAATAAACAAAAATTTAAATATTTGAGTCTCACAGTTTTTAAGATCACGTTCATTTACTATGGAATTTTAAAAAAACAGTTCCTCTCTTTTAGTAGAGAAAGATGTATAGAACATTTTCCACAGTAAACGTATGTGCGAAACGCACAGCTTTCGATTTTGCATCTAGTTGCCGCTTTATTTCCACTAAATTCACGAAAATGATTAACAATCATACCGAATATTCGAGATTGAACGAATTTCGTCATGAATTCTTCTTGAATCAGATGGAAATCCGGTTTTGGTAATATCCGATTGAGGATGCCCTCGTTTTCGTGGATCGGTTAAAGAATTCATCAGAAAGAGTGCCACATGTACCCAGAATTCCAACAAATCTAGCATGTTTTTAGCTGGTATGTTTTGTTTTTGCATATACGTAGTTTATACACAATCCAACTTGCGCTGATTCGCAAAATCTAAAAATGCGCCATTATTTGCAAAGGCCATTTTTTGGATCAGATAAACGTCCTATAATATTGGATTAGTTGATCTAAAAGATCAAAAGTAATAATAGCCTCTCCACTAATGACTTTTATTAACAAGTTCATTAGTTGGTTCATTAGAACGCCCAATACATAATTTTAACTTTCTCACGGAGAGAAAAATAATGGCAACATATCTTTGGACCAGAATTTCATCGAGAAGTTCACTTATGTTGTCATCAATTGCTTGACTAACAAAAAATTCAGTCACATACAATCAAATAAAATTTGAAGATTTTTCAATACTAAATCAAAAATTTATGTAATTCGTATGATTGTGAGAGTTTTTGCGTTACTGTGTTTGAGGCTTGATGAACATTTTCCGGTAGGGCGTGCATGAATGAAAAGTATGTAACGGGTCAGATAACTGTTTGATCAATGTCTGTGCATAAGTGTGTGGCCGTCTCGAAGTGTAGGGTCTTTATTTGTATACAAATAAAGACCCTACATTTCGAGACGGCCACATGCACATGCGTGGACACTGATTGGACAGTTATCTGATTTGTTATGTACTTTTCATTCATGCACATACGTATGTGGAATGTAAACACGGAGAGAAGCTTTCGTGCAAATGCTCTGGATTTTTTGGAGAGTTTTTTGGCTTTATTGGTTTGTATCTTGTATCAGGTGCGGCGGATAAATGAATTTTCATTCTACTGGGCATTGACTTTGTTTGTATATCATATATTTGGTGAATTGGTTTTTATTTTTGGGGTGGTTTTGTTTGGAGACTTGCCATTTTCTGTGGTGGTGTCTTTTTTAGTCTGGTTGGAGTGTATCGTATGAAGAATGGTAATTTCGTTTGTTTTTCTTCTCTATTGTACGATAGTCATCGGATTAGGGACGTCGTAGCGGAGAATGGTGAAGTTCTGAGTGAAGATTTGCTTGAGGGTAAGGAGTACTTTATCAGAATGCAGGATGGATGGACGGAGTTTGTGCTCGGGTGACTGGGGGGTTTGTTTCTCCGTCACATGTGCGAGATGTGGATGGGTGGGGTCTGCATTCGTGCAATTTGGACACGCATACGTACAAGCCGTGTATTTTGTCTGGATTCTACTTGGTCGTATTTTGACTTACTAATAATAATACTTTTAAAGTGTTAAAATTTCTAAATATTTAAGATTCTTAAGCCGTCTGAGATAATGAACATTAATACTATATTTTATGTATTTATAGTTTCCAGATTGGACAGCTATCAACACTGAGTTTTATTATTAGAAATTAATAAATTATAATTTGTACATAAACGTTTTAATCCCGGGTTGAGTTGGTTTAGATATATATTCTGTAATTAAGAATTTCCTTCTTTATAAGCTCTTTCAATAGGTTTTACTGGGTATAAAGCTTCCAAATTGATCGTGTTTGTTAACCGCCATTTATGGTTTCAGATCGAAGTTAGTTTGCTTCAAGAACTGCATTGAAGTGACAATTGCCGTCGCTAGGAATATAATAGATTTCCTCTATTAACCAGATAACAAATTTTTAATTATAGGTCGAATTTTAATTACAATTTAATTATAATTTTTCTTAATTTAATTAAATTAAATTATATATTTAAGATTTAAATTGTCCCACGACAATTGGGTTACAAATATTATTTTAATAGATTAAATGACCATGGTTATATGTAACATTAAAGTGTCGGTGGAGGGAAACTTTATGGGTTGATTTATTTTTTGGCTTTATTTTTTGGTTAATTTGTTTAGGTATTGGAGATTCTTAACCTGTGACACATTCATTATTTATATATTACCTTATAGATTCAGATTAGCTATTTTTGAAAACAGATGTCTTTGTTTCTTTTTTATTGTTATTAATAAACATATTGGTTTATTAGGGATGGTAAGATTATCGGTTGAAGAGGGGATCCATCCGTTTGATACTACAATATTTGGATTCGATTTGTTTCATTTTATTTGTTTTACGATAATCAAATTATAATTAATTTAGTTATAATAATCATTATGTTACGACTGTGTTGTCTTAACAAGATATTTTCTGTAAATTTGTTTCTATTATCCATGGTTTCTTGCGTCCGAGTTTTTCGCTGTGTGAACGTGGTGTCTTGGTAGATGGATTCTTGTGTGTTTTCTTCGGTTATGTTGGCAACGGAACAAAAATGGGAGAGAGAGAGATAACCATGCGCATCGAGTGTGTGCAAAGTAAAACGTTTTGAAAAAAAATGTTTTTTCTTGTATGTCTCTCTTTTGTACCAACGAAAATTTGGTACAAAGGAGAGACAGAGAAGAGAGATGCATTTTCTTCTAAAACGTTTTACGAGCTGTGCGACGCTCGAATATTTTTTTGTTTGTCATTCGGTTGGTGATTTTTGCTTATAAATTTCATTTTGTGATTTTTCGTTATGAAAAGTCGAGTTGTGATTTTGATATCGAAAAGTTTTTGGTTGTAATTTGGTGACAATAAAGTTGAGTTTTTTTGGTATGTAAAACCCGAGTTTATGGGTTGCAACCATTTTGGATTTTTATAAAATAAAAATAAAAAAACCATAAAAATTAGTTTAATGAATAAAGTGTAATTTTTTTGTAATTAACTTAGGTGGTATTAATAAGATATCACATAATAAAAAATAAATCGTATTTCGTGAATTTTAATAAAATAAGTTTATCTAAAGACGATATTGTGTCCATTGATATATCATTTTAAACGTTCATTGAGAAAGTTTTGGTGTTGTATAGAGAGGCCGAGACAAGTGAATTTCTAAATAGTTTTAGCAACATACCATTGTAAAACCAAAACAACATTTTGATTTGGTTTGCGCTACTGGAGTTATTTTAAGCCAAAGCCGAAAAATATTACGGAGGCGTCGCATTACTGGTGGTCTAACGTGGCATATTTGTATTATCGGCAGGGAAGTACCGCAACAGTTACCGTTGTCTAACGGGATATTATTTTGCTTCAGCGTTTTTATCGGTGGGAAGACATAGCGTGCATGAGTGGCTCAGTGAGGTCATTCACCTGATTTGTGGTAAGGCGAGACAACGCCCAACATACGGATAGCCAACCGGTTATTCCATTTATTCGATTTTTTGCTATCGGGGAAAGGCCCCGCAACGGTACCAGTGGCCAACCGTATGGTTCGTTTGGTTCGTTCATTGGTTCGTTTTGGTATCGGGGAAAGGCCCCGCAACGTCCGACCGCACAAGGTCGCAACGGTACGGGTGGCCAACCGGCACCTCGTGTTTTATATTTTTTGGTATCGGTGGTTTGCCGCAACGGTATCGGTGGTCTGCCGCAACGGTGACGGCCGCACAAGGCCGCAACATTAATATTTTATATAATTAAGGTACAATTTTTTTTAATTTCTTATTTTTAATTTTTATTATTTTTCTTAAATTTTTCTTTATTAAATTTAAAATTTTCTATATTTGTAATCGAGCGCCGCACAGCGAGTGCGCGCTCGGTACGCATTGCTTTCTCTCTCTATTCCCTCCCTTTCTTTTTTTTTTTTTGGGAAGTTGTTTCTCTATTTTATTTGTTTGTTGTAAAATGAATTGCTAAATTTTTTTCGATATGGTATGATGGGAGCGGAGACTCCCTCTGTGTCGGTTTAGTGTTTGCGGTCCCTTGGTGCCCGCATCCAATTCCGTAACCAGGGCTTGGCCCCGTTTGAATTCGGATGGATGCGCGCACCAAGGCACCTCTACCGGTTTATAGTTTTGTTACAGGCTGGCTACTGCCAACCTGCAGATATTCACTAAGCGCATGCAGAGGCCTCCACGGTGATATTTTGCCGGCTACGTTCTCAGGGAGAAGTGCGAAGGGTCGTGGGGTTTGAGGCATGCATGGCTCCTGGCTTACACCGTGATTAAATACAGAAAGTTGGGGGGAACGCAAATAATAATAAACCGGATGTTCCGCCGAAATTCATCGGCCGGAACTTGAGGAACGAACACAACAAAACTATAAACCGGTAGAGGTGCCTTGGTGCGCGCATCCATTCGAATTCAAACAGGGCAAAGCCCCGGTTACGAAATTGGATGCGGGCACCAAGGGACCGCAAACACTAAACCGACACAGAGGGAGTCTCCGCTCCCATCATACCGACCAAAAAAAATTTAATATTTCATTTTATTTTTTATTTTTTTTTTTTTTAAAGAAAAAAAAACTAAAAGAAAACAACTTCCCACAAGGAAAACAAGAGAAGGGGAGATAGCGAGAGAGAGAGAGAGAGATCAATGTGTACCGAGCGTGCACCCGCTGTGCGGCGCTCGATTACATAAATTTTAGAAAAAAAATTTAATATAAAAAAATTTAAAATATATAAAAAAATGTAAAATCAAAAAAAAATCAATAAAAATAAAATTTATCAAAAAAAAAAAAAATGGTACCTTCATTTAAAAATAACTTGTTGCGGCCTTGAGCGGCCGTTATGCCACAAGTGGCCTTGCCCCACCCGGACCGTTGCGGCCTTGGTGCCGTTGTTGGGCGACTCCCCGCCTTGCGCTCGAGCGCTTGCCTGGTTGGGCACTATGTTGCGGGGCCTTTCCCCGTTACCAAAAAGCAAAATCGTGGCCTCGACTGGCCGCCGTAAATAAAGTGGTTGAACGGTATTTCCGCCTTCACCGTAAACTGAATGACCTCGCACTTCTTCGAAACAAAAAAAAGGTGCGGCACTTTCACTGTTACGCAAATACTGGTTGATTAATACCACGTATAGCCCGCCTTGATATAGTAATATGGTTGAGATCACAGGCTAGCTTACCGTTGATAATTGCGTCTTTATCGACTCAAAGGTATTCACCCACCTTTGCGGAACCATTTAGCATTTTAGTATCGGTGTACGTTGACATCATTATGAAACCGTCCAAAATTATACCACAATAAACCAGCTAATATTCACCGGAACCAATATTATTTGTCGTCCAACAACCAACCATAAATCGCAACCACTTTTGCACCCACGAAAACAAAAATTACAAAATGAACTAATAGTTTGATACTTATTAAAAATCATTTATTTTATTAGACACATTCCAAAAGTTTATCTAATTATGCTTAGGTGTCAACTAAAATGCAGCAGCCACTTATGGCTGCCACTACACTATTTTATAAGTCAAAAAATAGTAATTTTATATAATTATCACAAATCGACAATATTTTTCTAAAAAAAACTTAACTAGATCGAATAATCACTAACACGAGTCTTTTCTCATTATATAAAACCAACAAGACTCGAATATATTATAATAAATTGTTTATAACACAATATAATTTTTAGAAATATTTCTTCTTTAAAATGCACAACTCAACTTTTCTTTTCTAAAATCACAACTTGAATGTGTTTACAAAAATCACAAACTCGAATGCCTAACCAAAAAAATATTCGAGCGTCGCACAGCTCGTAAAACGTTTTAGAAGAAAAATGCATCTCTCTTCTCTGTCTCTCCTTTATACCAAATTTTCGTTGGTACACAAGAGAGACATACAAGAAAAAACATTTTTTTCAAAACGTTTTACTTTGCACACACTCGATGCGCATTGTTCTCTCTTTCTCTACCATTTTCGTTCCGTTGCCAACATAACAGAAGAAAACACACACGAATCCATCCACCAAGACACCACGTTCACACAGTGAAAAACTCGGACGCAAGAAACCATGGAGAATAGAAACAGATTAACAAAAAATGTCTTGTTAAGACAACACAGTCGTAACAAACGTGGGAACGTCCCACACCCTGAGATGTCTCATAAGCCGGGCCTAAAACAAACAACACGAAAATGAAGATAGAGAGAAACGATTAAACACGGATGTCTTTAACATGATAAGTGCCTAGAGATTTGCCATTCAAATCTTCGACGGTATACGCCACCTGACCTACTTTACCAGAAATTACCGCGGGTTTGAATTTTCCGGCTAATTTCGCGGAGAATTTGTTCGTCGCATCGCTCAACGCAAAAGATCGTATAAAGACGGATTGTCCAACTCGAAAAGAGCGCTTAGTACTACGCAAGTTGTAATGCTGAGCTCCCTTCTCGTATGCCACACGCAGATAATGTATAATACGATCCTTTAACAGATTTACTCGATCTGGCTTAGCCCATGCATGGACTTCACCGGGATCATGTTCATCGAGTAAACGTCGCAGTGAGTAATCCGAACCGTGCATCGACATATGTTGACCGAACACGACATAATGAGGGGAATAATGTATCGAATCGTGTATGGCATTACGTAAAGCAGCCGCAATTTCCTGCAAATTTTTGTCCCACAAATTATGGTCGTGATCGCTCAAATATGCTCGAATGCTGGCAATTAGAGTTCGATTAACACGCTCGGATGCGTTACTTTGGGGCGAGTACACCGGCGTACGAATATGCTTTACACCATATTTGGACAACAAATCTTTAAATAAGTTCGAGGTAAATTGCTTCCCATTGTCAGAGGTGATTATTTCGGGGACCGAGAACAACAGAAATACATCGTTTTCCAAAAATCGACATAGCAAAGATGCGGAAGCTTCACGCAAAGGTTTTACAACTACAAATTTTGAGTAATGATCCAAGATGATAACGATGCAAGTATTACCGAGTTTCGAACGTGGATACGGACCCAAAAAATCTACATACAATTTTTGAAACGGGCGAGTTGACGTGACCTGAGCTCCCATGGCTGGTTGTGTAGAGAAATTAACAGCTTTGTTCATTTTACATTTAGTGCAGCTAGCAACGTATTGTTTAACTTGTTTTGCCATCTGAGGCCAGAAAAATTGACGCTGAAGGCGCTCGAGAGTTTTGCTGCCGCCTAAATGTGCTGAAGTGGGAGGTACGTGAGCCTGTTCGATTAGTGATTGGGTCAAGCTATTCGGAATAACTAATTTCCAGTTCGAAAGGTCGGTATCCGCATATTTAAAACCGAACGAAGGGGATATCAACAATTTATCATCCTGGATCTTATAGTTGTGCGAACAATCTTTTAAGGAACGAATTTTCGCGATCTGATCGACGTAATCTGGATCTTGGAACGCAACCGAATTTTGATCAACGTGCAGAATGGGGACTGAAGAAGGTATTAACGCATTCACGGAAGGGTCGATGTTTTTACTCGACAAGACTGGATCTCCAAATTGAACACCAGGATCAGGCGTGCTCTTACTCTCGGAATCATCCTCACAAGGAGCGGATTCATCCGGAAAAGCTCGAGACAACGCATCAGGTACAACGTTAACTGAACCTTTTCGGTATCCAATCTGAAAATCCATCGCTTGGAGTTTAAGACTCCATCTCGCCAAACGTCCGGAGAGGTCTTTTTGACTCATTAACCAGCGCAAACTGGAATGGTCAGTATAAATGACGAATGGATAGCCTTCTACGTAGGGACGGAATTTTCGCACGCTGAGGACGGCAGCGTAGCATTCCAGCTCGGTCACCGAGTAGTTTCGCTGCGCCGCATTGAGCTTATGGGAATAAAACTCAATGGGCCGCTCCACCCCCTCGGCGTCCACCTGAAATAAGACACTACCGACCCCAACGGCACTGGCATCGCACTGAATAAAAAAAGGTTTAGTGTAATCAGGATGCGTCAATACTGGGGCAGTTGACAAGGCGGTTTTGAGAGCGTTAAAGGAAGAATCAGCAGCTGCAGACCAACATACTTTTGTGTTTTTACCAGTAAGATCGGTGAGAGAAGAAGCTAAGGAGGCGAAATTAGGAATGAAGCGACGGTACCATCCGCACATTCCCAGAAAACGTCTAATCTGTTTCGTCGTTTTCGGAATAGGGTACTCCAGAATAGCTTTACATTTATCTGGGTTTGTACGGAGGCAGCCATCACCCACAATATAACCTAAATAGTCTACTTCTTTCAACACAAACTTACTTTTGGTCAAATTGATAGTTAAACCAGCGTCCTTCAGGTATCCAGCAACCTGTTGTAGCAAATCGAAATGTTCAGCCAGAGTGGAGGATGTGACCAGAAGGTCATCGAGGTACACAAAGACCTTATCGTGCAGTTGGTACGGGATCACGCGGTGCATTAAGCGACAAAGCGTCTGTGGTGCGTTGCATAAGCCAAACGGCATCACCTTGAACTGATACAAGGGCCGTCCAGGAACCGTAAACGCTGTTTTATCGCGGGATGCTGGGTCGAGTGGGATCTGCCAAAAGGCATCCTTCAAATCAATCGCCGAAATGAATCGGGTGTGTCCCAAACGACCCAACAATCCGTTGATTATGGGCAGCGGATACGCATCCTTGACGGTTGCCTTGTTCAGTTCTCTAGCATCTAAGCACAGACGAACTTTCCCATTGGCTTTACGCACCAACGTGACCGGTGAACACCAGGAACTTTGTGACTCCTCGATAACCCCCAAAGACAACATCCTATCCAACTCGGCATACATGAGTTTCTGGATAGCTGGGGACACGGAATAAAAACGTTGTTTGACTGGTTTTGCGGAACCGACATCGATCATATGAGTGATGAGGGATGTGCGGCCCAAACCTAAAATATCGCTGCTCGGGAAATATTCGCGGATAAGATCCAATTTACGACGATCATCAGATGTTAAAATATGAAATTTGGGTGTGTTGGTAGTTTCACCTAATTCGTCCGAATTATTCAACGCGGAGATTTTTGGGGAAATTCCAAAACGATTCCAAAAATCGATACCCAAATAAAGCGGTTGTTCCAAGGAAGGGACAACGTGAAAATTCATAAATTTAGTGACTCCGTTAAATTCGACGTTAGCTCGTATGTAACCAAATACTCGTTGTACTTGGCCACTCGCGGTAGTTATAGTGGAAGGAAAGTTATGGAATTCAACAAAGGGATTTGACATGAGTTTCTCCGATCCACTCCCGAGAACACTGACACTCGCCCCGCTGTCGAGAAGACCCTTAAAAGGTATCTTATTGATTAAGACCTGGGCGTAAGGCCGAGTGTCACTACCCTCGGAGAATAGAACGGAGGAAATCACATCATTTCTCATTGCGACGCGACGGTTCCAATATTTTTTTGAACGCTTTAAACGATCTAACTTTGCCAATGATGGGGCATTATAGAAAAATTTAAGAGCGACAGGAAGGGAGGAAGGATTGGATGGGGAAGAAGGATCGGGAAAGGAATCATTACTGGCAGACGAGCTTACCTCTTCGTCGGATTCGAATAGGAGCGGATTTCCGCGTCCGTATTGCTCGCTGCATCCTCCAGAATCGGTTTGAGTGGATTTGTCCGTGGTAACATCAGTCTGGGTTGCGGTTGTGGTTGTGGTGATTCTCGTGGCCCAGTCCTCCAAGAACCACTGTTCTGGTTTTCCGACAATCTTGATTGAACGTTTCTTTCATCAGCACAACGTCGACAACGCGCAGATATCGTCCCTCGTAGCCCACATCGATAGCAAAACAATCCAACGGGAGCCAATTGACAATCCATGAACGTGTGACCCATATCCGAACAATTAAAGCAGACGATATTTTTACTATGATTGGCATGTTGTTTGTAAACCAATCCCGAACTGCCTGCTGGGACTTGTCCACCCGAACGTCTCGCCGCTGCCGACTGATACCTGCTCTCCGTTTGAATGGCGGATACTGAATTATCGGGTAGAACATCAGTTAAGGGATAATTCTCATAAGAGTCATATGCTCCAACATCATCATACGGACTGCCTGATAACTCATTGATCACGCGTCGTGGATGGATTGCAGGATCCGCCGGAGCTTTGAGCCGCCGGAAAGACTCCTCCCAAGCAGAACAGCTTTTGATTAGTTCGTTGATGCTGCTGAACTGACGATCTGTAAGGTGGTATTGTAGCGTAGGCTTCATGTTGTTCATCAAAATTTGAATGAGCTCTTCGTCTGAGTACGGCGTTCGACATTGTAATGTAAGGGTCCAGACGTGGTTGTAGAAATCCAGGAAGCTTTCGTTCGGTTGTTGTTTACGTGCCTCGACCATTCTGCGGATTTCGTAATTTGTGCGACGATCTTGAAAGCGCTCGATAATTCCGCTTCGTAGTTCTGACCAGGTCGCGCGCGGGTTGTGTTTACGAAATGTCCAGTACCACTGCAACGCGAGGTCCTTTAGAATGGTATGGAGCTCCAATAATAAGATTTGCTCGGATAATCCCCGGGATGAAGCGATGGTATCAACTTGAAACAGGAACATATCGATGTTGATTCCCGATGGAGATCCCGTGAAACTTAGTCCACTACCGGACAACAAACGTCGATCGACAAATTTTGGCGATACTGGCGAACTGGTGGACGTCGGAGGCGCTCGATCGTGTACGGTTGGAATCGGGATGTCTTGTGAGAACAGATTATTTCCAACGATTTGAGTCTGGAGGTTGTTTTGCCGTTGATCCAACTTTACCAGCTGTTGTGATACCATTTCGAACTTTTGCAGCATGGATTCCAAGAGTGTGGTCTGTGCATTTGATTGTTGAACCGCCGCGTGATTCGTTTGGATCTGGCCAAGAAGATCCTCCAAAGTGCATCTTCGCTCCTGCGGCTGTGGGTTGTCAGAATCATCCTCGCTACCGAGGTTTTGAACTTGAATCTCGTCATTTTGTTCCTCATGGAGAGGTATTTCCACCGTGAGATGTACGCCCTTTGCGCTTTCTATGGAAACGTTCAATTTTTCCTGGTCATCCAGGTACATCTGCAGACTGGTCAATAGTGCCGAACATGCCTGATGTGCCTTACGCGCGGACTGCTCGTATGTCGGTGATTTAAATGCGCGGCTAAGCCGACCTGCCAAATGTAATAAACGAGAGTGGTACCGTTGCACCAATAGCAAGAGATCTTCTGTCGCCGGATCCAACACTGTGATCGCTCCCCGAATCTCCGCCAATTTCTTGAGACACGTTGAGATCTCAATATCCGGTCTTTTCGATGCGCTTGTATGCATTTTTCCGGGCGCTGGTTTAGTCTCGGCCTGCTCACTTCGGACCGCTTCCTCGAGTTGATGAATTGCATCTGATGTGTCGAAGCGTATGTCACGAAGGAGACATTCCACCTCCACTTCGTCTCGTTGCAGGAGGTTTACATCCATTTTAGAATTTAGGTAAGGTTAGGGAATAAGTTTGGTTAGTTCAAAAAAAAAACGTAGTCTTTATTGATTTATAAAAATACAAAAATTTTAATTCAAAATAACTCTAACTCAAACGGAAGGTTTTAAATTAGAGGAAATTACAACTAAAGATATTCCACACCCACTATATCTAGATAATAAAAAAAACACGAAATATTTTTATAAATAACACGAAAAGGAATGGATACCTTGTAAGAGTTTGTGGGTCCAGTATTCCCACGATTAGTTTAACGACGGATAGGACGAGATACCCCCGAAAGTGGCGCTTTTCGATGAGAACCTAATTTGGGGGGCTCGTTAAAATAATTACAACAAAATTCAATCAATGAATATCAATTCGTGATAAACAACCAGAAAGTTACCCCGTGCGTTGGATAATACTCAATTCGAATGTGAATTTAGTTAACTTCCACTCGATCCCACGGATGGTTACGTTGGATACGTGGTTCTACGTCCGAGTTATCCCACACTGTACGTCTTTGAGGTCTTTCTGGCGTATCCCACGGATTAGAATTCATACAAAATAATAATAAACAAAATTTAATAATAATAATAACGTAGCTAATGAAACTACCAACACACCCAGATAAGGAGGCAAAGTAGCAAGAAAAAAAAACAAATAAGATAATAATAAAAGAAGGAAGGAATGGTTACCTTGTGGTGGTTTGTGGGTCCAGTATTCCCACGGTTAGTTTAACGACGGAAGACGAGATACCCCCCAAAGTGGCGCTTTTCGATGAGAACCTAATTTGGAGGGGCTCGTTGAAATTTGAAACGATACAAAAAAAACAATTCAAGCAACTACCAACACACCCAACGGTATGCAGGCAGGAGGCTGATACTCAAGAGATACAAAGGAAAAAAGAAAATAAAATCAAAATGAAATACTAATAAACCCGAGGGTTCCAATACAACCCATAGATCTATAAACCAAAATCAAAAACAATATCAAAATATCCAAAAATCAAATATATTTATCAAAATAAAATTTTAATCAAAACGACAACACGGTTGGTATGATGAGAGTGGACATCCCACTCCATGTCGGCTAAATAATAATAAAATAAAGAAAAATAATAATAATAATAAAAATTGTTGTTCCTCAAATTTCGGTCGAGAAATTTCGGGGCAAGGGAAGAAATGAAGCTAAACTAAACTCCAGACAAATGACATCCGAGCTCCACCACAATCAGACACAACATAGTGGAAATGGGAAAGAGCTCGGAAGTCGGATGTCCAAAGAATAGGGGATGACATCCCCCATCTACGCGCAATCAAACAGCCCGTGCTGGTTGCGATCGTAGATAGGGAATGTCAACCGGGAGACTGGCTTTGGTGTGCGCGTCCATGCGAATTCAAACAGTGTGAAACACCGGTTTCGACACTGGACGCGCACGCCAAAGGGAGTGCAGCTACAAATCATAAAAAAATTAAAAATTAGCAAAATTACAATTCGCGACAAGTTTGGGCGCCACTGTTACAGGCTGGCTACTGCCAACCTGCAGATATTCACTAAGCGCATGCAGAGGCCTCCACGGTGATATTTTGCCGGCTACGTTCTCAGGGAGAAGTGCGAAGGGTCGTGGGGTTTGAGGCATGCATGGCTCCTGGCTTACACCGTGATTAAATACAGAAAGTTGGGGGGAACGCAAATAATAATAAACCGGATGTTCCGCCGAAATTCATCGGCCGGAACTTGAGGAACGAACACAACAAAACTATAAACCGGTAGAGGTGCCTTGGTGCGCGCATCCATTCGAATTCAAACAGGGCAAAGCCCCGGTTACGAAATTGGATGCGGGCACCAAGGGACCGCAAACACTAAACCGACACAGAGGGAGTCTCCGCTCCCATCATACCGACCAAAAAAAAATTTAATATTTCATTTTATTTTTTATTTTTTTTTTTTTTAAAGAAAAAAAAACTAAAAGAAAACAACTTCCCACAAGGAAAACAAGAGAAGGGGAGATAGCGAGAGAGAGAGAGAGAGATCAATGTGTACCGAGCGTGCACCCGCTGTGCGGCGCTCGATTACATAAATTTTAGAAAAAAAATTTAATATAAAAAAATTTAAAATATATAAAAAAATGTAAAATCAAAAAAAAATCAATAAAAATAAAATTTATCAAAAAAAAAAAAATGGTACCTTCATTTAAAAATAACTTGTTGCGGCCTTGAGCGGCCGTTATGCCACAAGTGGCCTTGCCCCACCCGGACCGTTGCGGCCTTGGTGCCGTTGTTGGGCGACTCCCCGCCTTGCGCTCGAGCGCTTGCCTGGTTGGGCACTATGTTGCGGGGCCTTTCCCCGTTACCAAAAAGCAAAATCGTGGCCTCGACTGGCCGCCGTAAATAAAGTGGTTGAACGGTATTTCCGCCTTCACCGTAAACTGAATGACCTCGCACTTCTTCGAAACAAAAAAAAGGTGCGGCACTTTCACTGTTACGCAAATACTGGTTGATTAATACCACGTATAGCCCGCCTTGATATAGTAATATGGTTGAGATCACAGGCTAGCTTACCGTTGATAATTGCGTCTTTATCGACTCAAAGGTATTCACCCACCTTTGCGGAACCATTTAGCATTTTAGTATCGGTGTACGTTGACATCATTATGAAACCGTCCAAAATTATACCACAATAAACCAGCTAATATTCACCGGAACCAATATTATTTGTCGTCCAACAACCAACCATAAATCGCAACCACTTTTGCACCCACGAAAACAAAAATTACAAAATGAACTAATAGTTTGATACTTATTAAAAATCATTTATTTTATTAGACACATTCCAAAAGTTTATCTAATTATGCTTAGGTGTCAACTAAAATGCAGCAGCCACTTATGGCTGCCACTACACTATTTTATAAGTCAAAAAATAGTAATTTTATATAATTATCACAAATCGACAATATTTTTCTAAAAAAAACTTAACTAGATCGAATAATCACTAACACGAGTCTTTTCTCATTATATAAAACCAACAAGACTCGAATATATTATAATAAATTGTTTATAACACAATATAATTTTTAGAAATATTTCTTCTTTAAAATGCACAACTCAACTTTTCTTTTCTAAAATCACAACTTGAATGTGTTTACAAAAATCACAAACTCGAATGCCTAACCAAAAAAATATTCGAGCGTCGCACAGCTCGTAAAACGTTTTAGAAGAAAAATGCATCTCTCTTCTCTGTCTCTCCTTTATACCAAATTTTCGTTGGTACACAAGAGAGACATACAAGAAAAAACATTTTTTTCAAAACGTTTTACTTTGCACACACTCGATGCGCATTGTTCTCTCTTTCTCTACCATTTTCGTTCCGTTGCCAACATAACAGAAGAAAACACACACGAATCCATCCACCAAGACACCACGTTCACACAGTGAAAAACTCGGACGCAAGAAACCATGGAGAATAGAAACAGATTAACAAAAAATGTCTTGTTAAGACAACACAGTCGTAACAGTTTTTTTGTGTTCGTTCCTCAAGTTCCGGCCGATGAATTTCGGCGGAACATCCGGTTTATTATTATTTGCGTTCCCCCCCAACTTTCTGTATTTAATCACGGTGTAAGCCAGGAGCCATGCATGCCTCAAACCCCACGACCCTTCGCACTTCTCCCTGAGAACGTAGCCGGCAAAACATCACCGTGGAGGCCTCTGCATGCGCTTAGTGAATATCTGCAGGTTGGCAGTAGCCAGCCTGTAACAGTTGGCGCCCAAATCTTCGCGAATTTTGATAATTTTTTTGATTTTTATTATTTGTAGCTTCACTCCCTTTGGCGTGCGCGTCCAGTGTCGAAACCGGTGTTTCACACTGTTTGAATTCGCATGGACGCGCACACCAAAGCCAGTCTCCCGGTTGACATTCCCTATCTACGATCGCAACCAGCACGGGCTGTTTGATTGCGCGTAGATGGGGGGTGTCATCCCCTATTCTTTGGACATCCGACTTCCGAGCTCTTTCCCATTTCCACTATGTTGTGTCTGATTGTGGTGGAGCTCGGATGTCATTTGTATGGAGTTTAGTTTAGCTTCATTTCTTCTCTTCCCCGAAATTTCTTGACCGAAATTTGAGGAACAGAACACTTTATTATTATATTATTATTATTTTTTTAATTTTCTTTATTATTTAGCTGACACGGAGTGGGGTTTCCACTCTCATCATACCACCGTATTATCGTACTTGATTTAAATATTTTTTTTTGAATATATTATTTTTGATATTTTTGATTTTTAAATTTAGGGTTGTATTGGAACCCGCGGTACTATTAGTACTTCATTTTATATTTTTCGCATTTTGATTATTTCTTGGTTTTCGTATCGTTTCAAATTTCAACGAGCCCCTCCAAATTAGGTTCTCATCGAAAAGCGCCACTTTGGGGGGTATCTCGTCTTCCGTCGTTAATCCAATCGTGGGAATACGGGACCCACAAACCACCACAAGGTAACCATTCCTCTCTGTTATTATTATTATTCTAGCCTTATTTTCTTTGCAATCTAGTCTTGTTACTGAGTTGTATTATTTACTATCGGCGTACTTCTGGGTGTGTTGGTAGTTTCATTAGCTACGTTATTATTATTATTAAATTTTGTTTACTATTATTATTTTGTATGAATTCAAATCCGTGGGATACGCCAGAAAGGCCTCAAAGACGTACAGTGTGGGATAACTCGGACGTAGAACCACGTATCCAACGTAATCATCCGTGGGATCGAGTGGAAGTTAACCAAATTCATATTCGAATTGAGTATTATCCAACGCACGGGGTAACTTTCTGGTTGTTTATCGCGATTTGATATTCATTGGTTGAATTTGTTTTTTTATTTTTTTTCGTGTTATTTATAAAAATATTTCGTGTTTTTTTTTTTTTTTGATTATCTAGTTATAGTGGGTGTGGAATATCTTTAGTTGTAATTTCCTCTAATTTAAAACCTTCCGTTTGAGTTAGAGCTATTTTGAATTGAAATTTTTGTATTTTTATTAATCAATAAAGACTACGTTTTTTTTGTCGAATTAACCAAACTTACTCCTTTACCCTGATATAATCCAAAATGGACGTAAATCTACTGCAACGAGACGAAGTGGAGGTGGAGTGTCTCCTTCGTGATATACGCTTCGACACCCCCGATGCAATTCATCAACTCGAGGAAGCGGTCCGAAGTGAGCAGGCCGATACTAAACCAACGCCCGGAAAAATGCATACAAGCGCATCGAAAAGACCGGATATCGAGATCTCAACGTGTCTCAAGAAATTGGAGGAGATTCGGGGAGCGATCACGGTTTTGGATCCGGCGACTAAAGATCCCATACTATTGGTGCAACAGTACCATTCTCGATTATTACATTTGGCAGGTCGGCTTAGCCGCGTATTTAAATCACCGACATACGAGCAGTCCGCGCGTAAGGCACATCAGGCATGTTCGGCATTATTGACCAGTCTGCAGATGTACCTGGATGACCAGGAAAAGTTGAACGTTTCCATAGAAAGCGCAAAGGGCGTACATCTCGCGTTGGAAATACCTCCCCATGAGGAAACAAATGAAGAGATTCAAGTTCAAAATCTCGGTAGCGAGGATGATTCCGACCACCCACAGCCTCAGGAGCGAAGATGCACTTTGGAGGATCTCCTTGATCAGATTCAAACGAACCACACGGCGGTACAACAATCAAATGCACAGACCACCTTGTTGGAATCCATGCTGCACAAATTCGAATTGGTATCACAGCAGCTGGTAAAGTTGGATCAACGGCAAACCACCCTGCAGACTCAGATCACCGGAAATAATCCGTTCTCCCAAGATATCCCGATTTCAACCGTACACGATCGAGCGCCTCCGACGTCCACCAGTTCGCCAGTATCGCCAAAATTTGTCGATCGACGTTTGTTGTCCGGTAGTGGATTAAGTTTCACGGGATCTCCATCGGGAATCAACATCGACATGTTTTTATTCCAAGTGGACACCATCGCTTCATCTAGGGGATTATCCGAACAAATTTTATTGTTAGAGCTCCACACCATTCTAAAAGACCTCGCGTTGCAGTGGTACTGGACATTTCGTAAACACAACCCGCACGCTACTTGGTCAGAACTACGAAGCGGGATGATCGAGCGCTTTCAAGACCGTCGCACTAGCTACGAAATCCGCAGAATGGTCGAAGCACGAAAGCAACAACCCACGGAAAGCTTCCTGGACTTCTACAACCATGTATGGACCCTCACACTACAATGTCGCACACCGTATTCCGACGAAGAGTTCATACAAATTCTCATGAACAATATGAAGCCTACGCTACAATATCATCTCACCGATCGCCAGTTTAGCAGTATCAACGAACTAATCAAAAGCTGTTCTGCTTGGGAGGAGTCTTTCCGGCGGCTCAAAGCTCCGGCGGATCCTGCAATCCATCCACGACGCGTGATCAATGAGTTATCAGGCAGTCCGTATGATGATGTTGGAGCATATGACTCTTATGAGAATTATCCCTTAACTGATGTTCTACCCGATAACTCAGTATCCGCAATTCAAACGGGGAGCAGGTATTCGTCGGCAGCGGCGAGGCGTCCGGGCGGACAAGTCCCAGCAGACAGTTCGGGATTGGTTTACAAACAACAGGCCAATTATGGTAAAAATATCGTCTGCTTCAATTGTTCAGATATGGGTCACACGTTCATGGATTGTCAACTGGCTCCAGTCGGATTATTTTGTTATCGATGTGGGCTTCGAGGAACGATATCTGCGCGCTGTCGACGTTGTGCCGAAGAACGAAACGCTCAATCAAGATTGTCGGAAAACCAGAACAGTGGTTCTTGGAGGACTGGGCCACGAGAATCACCACAACCACAACCGCAACCCAGACTGATGTTACCACGGACAAATCCACTCAAACCGATTCTGGAGGATGCAGCGAGCAATACGGACGCGGAAATCCGCTCCTATTCGAATCCGACGAAGAGGTAAGCTCGTCTGCCAGTAATGATTCCTTTCCCGATCCTTCTTCCCCATCCAATCCTTCCTCCCTTCCTGTCGCTCTTAAATTTTTCTATAATGCTCCATCACTAGCAAAGTTAGATCGTTTAAAACGTTCCAAGAAATACTGGAACCGTCGCGTCGCAATGAGAAATGACGTGATTTCCTCCGTTCTATTCTCCGAGGGTAGTGACACTCGGCCTTACGCCCAGGTCTTTATAAATAAGATTCCTTTTAAGGGTCTTCTCGACAGCGGGGCGAGTGTCAGTGTTCTCGGGAGTGGATCGGAGAAACTTATGTCAAATCCATTTGTTGAATTCCATAACTTTCCTTCCACTATAACTACCGCGAGTGGCCAAGTTCAACGAGTCTTTGGTTATATAAGAGCTAACGTCGAATTTAACGGAGTTACTAAATTTATGAATTTTCACGTTGTCCCTTCCTTGGAACAACCGCTTTATTTGGGTATCGATTTTTGGAATCGTTTTGGAATTTCCCCAAAAATCTCCGCGTTAAATAATTCGGACGAATTAGGTGAAACTACCAACACACCCAAATTCCATATTTTAACATCTGATGATCGTCGTAAATTGGATCTCATTCGCGAATATTTTCCGAGCAGCGATATTTTAGGTTTGGGCCGCACATCCCTCATCACTCATATGATCGATGTCGGTTCCGCAAAACCAGTCAAACAACGTTTTTATTCCGTGTCCCCAGCTATCCAGAAACTCATGTATGCCGAGTTGGATAGGATGTTGTCTTTGGGGGTTATCGAGGAGTCACAAAGTTCCTGGTGTTCACCGGTCACGTTGGTGCGTAAGGCCAATGGGAAAGTTCGTCTGTGCTTGGATGCTAGAGAACTGAACAAGGCAACCGTCAAGGATGCGTATCCGCTGCCCATCATCAACGGATTGTTGGGTCGTTTGGGACACACCCGATTCATTTCGGCGATTGATTTGAAGGATGCCTTTTGGCAGATCCCACTCGACCCAGCATCCCGCGATAAAACAGCGTTTACGGTTCCTGGACGGCCCTTGTATCAGTTCAAGGTGATGCCGTTTGGCTTATGCAACGCACCACAGACGCTTTGTCGCTTGATGCACCGCGTGATCCCGTACCAACTGCACGATAAGGCCTTTGTGTACCTCGATGACCTTCTGGTCACATCCTCCACTCTGGCTGAACATTTCGATTTGCTACAACAGGTTGCTGGATATCTGAAGGACGCTGGTTTAACAATCAATTTGACCAAAAGTAAGTTTGTGTTGAAAGAAGTAGACTATTTAGGTTATATTGTGGGTGATGGCTGCCTCCGTACAAACCCAGATAAATGTAAAGCTATTCTGGAGTACCCTATTCCGAAAACGACGAAACAGATTAGACGTTTTCTGGGAATGTGCGGATGGTACCGTCGCTTCATTCCAAATTTCGCCTCCTTAGCTTCTTCTCTCACCGATATTACTGGTAAAAACACTAAAGTATGTTGGTCTGCAGCTGCTGATTCTTCCTTTAACGCTCTCAAAACCGCCTTGTCAACTGCCCCAGTTTTAACGCATCCTGATTATACAAAACCCTTTTTTATTCAGTGTGATGCCAGTGCCGTTGGGGTCGGTAGTGTCTTATTTCAGGTGGACGCCGAGGGGGTGGAGCGGCCCATTGAGTTTTATTCCCATAAGCTCAATGCGGCGCAGCGAAACTACTCGGTGACCGAGCTGGAATGCTACGCTGCCGTCCTCAGCGTGCGAAAAGTCCGTCCCTACGTGGAAGGTTATCCATTCGTCATTTATACCGACCATTCCAGTTTGCGCTGGTTAATGAGTCAAAAAGACCTCTCCGGACGTTTGGCGAGATGGAGTCTTAAACTCCAAGCGCTGGATTTTCAGATTGGATACCGAAAAGGTTCAGTTAACGTTGTACCTGATGCGTTGTCTCGAGCTTTTCCGGATGAATCCGCTCCTTGTGAGGATGAATCCGAAAGTAAGAGCACGCCTGATCCTGGTGTTCAATTTGGAGATCCAGCCTTGTCGAGTAAAAACATCGACCCTTCCGTGAATGCGTTAATACCTTCTTCAGTCCCAATTCTGCACGTTGATCAAAATTCGGTTGCGTTCCAAGATCCAGATTACGTCGATCAGATCGCGAAAATACGTTCATTAAAAGATTGTTCGCACAACTACAAAATCCAGGATGATAAATTGTTGATATCCCCTTCGTTCGGTTTTAAGTATACGGATACCGACCTGTCGAATTGGAAACTTGTTATTCCTAATTCCTTAACTTCAACGCTTATCGAACAGGCTCACGTACCTCCCACTTCAGCACATTTAGGCGGCAGCAAAACTCTCGAACGCCTTCAGCGTCAATTTTACTGGCCTTAGATGGCAAAACAAGTTAAACAATACGTTGCTAGCTGCACTAAATGTAAAATGAACAAAGCTGTTAATTTCTCTACACAACCAGCCATGGGAGCGCAGGTTACGTCAACTCGCCCGTTCCAAAAATTGTATGTAGATTTCTTGGGTCCGTATCCACGTTCGAAACTTGGAAATACCTGTATCGTTATCGTTCTGGATCATTATTCGAAATTTGTAGTTGTCAAACCCTTACGCGAAGCATCTGCCTCTTTATTGTGTCGATTTTTGGAAAATGAGGTATTCCTTTTATTCTCCGTACCCGAAATTGTTACCTCCGATAATGGGAAGCAGTTCACCTCGAATCTATTTAAAGACCTGTTAGCTAAATACGGTGTAACCCATTTACGTACGCCGGTGTACTCGCCCCAAAGTAACGCTTCCGAGCGTGTTAATAGAACATTAATCGCCAGTATTCGTTCATATTTGAGCGATCACGACCATAATTTGTGGGACAAAAATTTGCAGGAAATTGCGGCTGCTTTACGTAATGCCATACACGATTCAATACATTATTCCCCTCATTATGTCGTGTTCGGTCAACATATGTCGATGCACGGTTCGGATTACTCACTGCGACGATTACTCGATGAACATGATCCCGGTGAAGTCCAGGCATGGGCTAAGCCAGATCGAGTAAATCTGTTAAAAGATCGTATTATACATTATCTGCGTGTGGCATACGAGAAGGGAGCTCAGCATTACAACTTGCGTAGTACTAAGCGCACTTTTCGAGTCGGACAACCCGTTTTCATACGTTCTTTTGCCTTGAGTGATGCGTCAAATAAATTTTCCGCTAAACTGGCTAGCAAATTCAAACCCGCGGTTATTACCAGTAAAGTCGGACAAGTGGCGTACGCCGTCGAAGATTTGAATGGCAAATCCTTGGGTACTTATCATGTCAAAGACATCCGTGTTTAATCGTTTCTCTCTCTATCTTTATCTTCGTGTTGTTTGTTTTAGGCCCGGCTTATGAGACATCTCAGGGTGTGGGACGTTCCCACGTTTGTTACGACTGTGTTGTCTTAACAAGATATTTTCTGTAAATTTGTTTCTATTATCCATGGTTTCTTGCGTCCGAGTTTTTCGCTGTGTGAACGTGGTGTCTTGGTAGATGGATTCTTGTGTGTTTTCTTCGGTTATGTTGGCAACGGAACAAAAATGGGAGAGAGAGAGATAACCATGCGCATCGAGTGTGTGCAAAGTAAAACGTTTTGAAAAAAAATGTTTTTTCTTGTATGTCTCTCTTTTGTACCAACGAAAATTTGGTACAAAGGAGAGACAGAGAAGAGAGATGCATTTTCTTCTAAAACGTTTTACGAGCTGTGCGACGCTCGAATATTTTTTTGTTTGTCATTCGGTTGGTGATTTTTGCTTATAAATTTCATTTTGTGATTTTTCGTTATGAAAAGTCGAGTTGTGATTTTGATATCGAAAAGTTTTTGGTTGTAATTTGGTGACAATAAAGTTGAGTTTTTTTGGTATGTAAAACCCGAGTTTATGGGTTGCAACCATTTTGGATTTTTATAAAATAAAAATAAAAAAACCATAAAAATTAGTTTAATGAATAAAGTGTAATTTTTTTGTAATTAACTTAGGTGGTATTAATAAGATATCACATAATAAAAAATAAATCGTATTTCGTGAATTTTAATAAAATAAGTTTATCTAAAGACGATATTGTGTCCATTGATATATCATTTTAAACGTTCATTGAGAAAGTTTTGGTGTTGTATAGAGAGGCCGAGACAAGTGAATTTCTAAATAGTTTTAGCAACATACCATTGTAAAACCAAAACAACATTTTGATTTGGTTTGCGCTACTGGAGTTATTTTAAGCCAAAGCCGAAAAATATTACGGAGGCGTCGCATTACTGGTGGTCTAACGTGGCATATTTGTATTATCGGCAGGGAAGTACCGCAACAGTTACCGTTGTCTAACGGGATATTATTTTGCTTCAGCGTTTTTATCGGTGGGAAGACATAGCGTGCATGAGTGGCTCAGTGAGGTCATTCACCTGATTTGTGGTAAGGCGAGACAACGCCCAACATACGGATAGCCAACCGGTTATTCGATTTATTCGATTTTTTGCTATCGGGGAAAGGCCCCGCAACGGTACCAGTGGCCAACCGTATGGTTCGTTTGGTTCGTTCATTGGTTCGTTTTGGTATCGGGGAAAGGCCCCGCAACGTCCGACCGCACAAGGTCGCAACGGTACGGGTGGCCAACCGGCACCTCGTGTTTTATATTTTTTGGTATCGGTGGTCTGCCGCAACGGTATCGGTGGTCTGCCGCAACGGTGACGGCCGCACAAGGCCGCAACATTAATATTTTATATAATTAAGGTACAATTTTTTTTAATTTCTTATTTTTAATTTTTATTATTTTTCTTAAATTTTTCTTTATTAAATTTAAAATTTTCTATATTTGTAATCGAGCGCCGCACAGCGAGTGCGCGCTCGGTACGCATTGCTTTCTCTCTCTATTCCCTCCCTTTCTTTTTTTTTTTTTGGGAAGTTGTTTCTCTATTTTATTTGTTTGTTGTAAAATGAATTGCTAAATTTTTTTCGATATGGTATGATGGGAGCGGAGACTCCCTCTGTGTCGGTTTAGTGTTTGCGGTCCCTTGGTGCCCGCATCCAATTCCGTAACCAGGGCTTGGCCCCGTTTGAATTCGGATGGATGCGCGCACCAAGGCACCTCTACCGGTTTATAGTTTTGTTGTGTTCGTTCCTCAAGTTCCGGCCGATGAATTTCGGCGGAACATCCGGTTTATTATTATTTGCGTTCCCCCCCAACTTTCTGTATTTAATCACGGTGTAAGCCAGGAGCCATGCATGCCTCAAACCCCACGACCCTTCGCACTTCTCCCTGAGAACGTAGCCGGCAAAACATCACCGTGGAGGCCTCTGCATGCGCTTAGTGAATATCTGCAGGTTGGCAGTAGCCAGCCTGTAACAATTACATTACATTTATTCTATTCAAGAATAATTTAATTATATCGTACAAAATAAGGAATCTCTAACGCTTAATAATGACATTTTATTTCAGGAAATTTACCATTAAAACGCCAACATTATTGATTATCAATTTTTTAAGATGCTATAATAAAGGTGCGTGGCGGGCCCGGCGTCGCGACATTGACTGATTCATTTTTTTTTTATTTTTATTTTTATTTAAATTAAATAAAATTTAGTCCCTCATAATAATGAAATTTTATTTCAGGACATTTACTAATTAATCAATTACTTTTTAGGATGTTGATTGCTGTTTATTTATATCCCGAAAAACAAAAATAATTGTGCCGTCTTGTGCTTTACTAACTATTGACTACTTAGGTGTTTGTAACCGGGTCAAGTCTATCATACCTAACAACCTTTCCTATCCCTCCATCTTGTTATATGTAAAAGGGGTGTACGGTAGGCCCGGCGTATCCGGGATCCTTGCTTAGTCTTGGCCGTACATTCTAATCAATCAATCAATCAATAATTAAAAATTTCTTCAACTGTACTTATCAAACTTAAATGAGCTTTTTGTATAAAAATGCGTTTGTTATCCATTTTTTAGGAAAATAATAAAAAAAACCCGAAATTACATGTTTTTTGTCCACACTGACGTCACATTAACATGCGCAATGTTGCACCTTCTTGTCTATACATCGTGTATGGTATTTAGGTATGGATATACATATTTCTATAGATGTTTGATCGGTTATATACATGTATATATCTGTATGTTAAACATACACATATATGATTGATTGTTTTTATTTACAATTATTTTAATATTTCAATAATTAATGTGATATTTTATTATATTAATATTATTTAATATATATATATACTATGTATGATTATGTATGTTTGTATTTTGGCTTTTCCTGTATGCATTGTGTGGGACGAGTGGCCATAATGTTTCATCTATTAAAGCGCAGTAAAAACATTTTATTTATTAGAGTTAGATAAATATATTCGAAGATTATTGTATGTTGCTTGCGTCATTGTTTAATGTAGCCTGGTTTTTGTAAATTTACTTGCATAACAACATTATAGAGTGGAGAGATGATTGAGGTGAGTTCATTTCTGCGTGATTGAATGACAGCTTTTGTTGTTTTATTGTTTTAATCATTTACTTGATTTTTTAAATATTAAACAGATGTTTATAATAAATTATATCACATTATTCTATATTATCATTTATTAGTTTGTTATCTTAATTGATTATTTTAATATTTTACAATTTTTATAATGAATTTTGTAACGTGAATCCAAATGAACTGCATAAATTTATTAAAACTATGGTTTGTAAATGGGCAGACCCAGAGTAGAGTAATTTATCGTTATTCATCTACATTTTGGGGATTTAAAATTAAGGGTATGGGAAATTGAACGGAATTCAATCTGATAGAGGATTTTTATAAATCGGCGGCTTGAACTAATGTCTGTAAGTCTACCATAATATCGTCCTGTGCGGGTTTAATGTGCTCGATAGCAACTCTAACTTGTGCATCTAATCTCATCCAATGTTGGAGACAGCCCCAATGGAAAATGTCGTCTTCCACTGCTATGGCTGGTGATTGCACCTCTGTTAGTTTTAAGATATCAAACCAACTAGAGATTGGAATGTACCGCCAGCTATTCTGACTAGTATCTCGCCGATATTGTTTTATATATGAATAGTTTCTCGCATCCGTTCATTTTGTTTATAGCATCAAAGATTTCGGAAAAATATATAGACAATCTTTCGATTTCTGCCCAGATTCTGCACTGTTATATCGCTCTTTGACGGTTTTTAATGAGTAATAGGCATGGGGATCTTGCGAATATATGTTCTGTATTGAATGCTCCATGATATCTTATGACATAGGTTAATACTAACAAGTAATTTTTGTGGATTTCTTCTGAACTAAGGTGTGGAACTGTAATTTGTTAATATGGTAGTTACTTATCATCAGCCGATTTAATTATAATTTTATATTTGTAGTTGTAAATGTACCATTTTAGTTATACTACATTTTTATTATTTGCACCTTTAAAATTTTGTAAGCTTCGAAAAATAAATACTCTTGGGATAAATAAGTTTTTGCCTGAACAGCTAATATATATGATTTTTTGCTATTATTGACATTTTTCCATTTAGGTAGGACATGTAGCAGGAAAATATTAATTCATTATTAAATTTCAGAGAATGTGCAGATGTGTACGAATAATATTTCTTTGTAATGTACACCTCTATTCCGCTAGTCGTGTCGTGTCATACGACGCGACAATTGTCGTGTCACCTCGCCTATAAAATTGTATTATCTAAGTCGACTGAGGTGACGTGACACGACAATCGACGCGACTAGCGGAATAAGGTGCTAAATCACAAACATTGGGCAACACAAATAATTTCCTCAAAATTTGACAAATTATTCTCTTGTCAAAATCAAAATATGTATAAATAATACATATATTTTTTGTGTAGTGAATTTAAAATGAATAAATTTTAAACCTTAAATGAAAATGAGTTAGTTTGGGTTGTATTATGAAACGAGTGAAGATGATTGTGAATGTGATATGGCTGTTTTCCGTCGGCGATTAAGAGACAAATCAAATCCAATGGAATTATCTTACAGATTGTAATTTAACATAAATATTTTTATTTATTTGTGTTTTAATATCAATTCTTGTTTCAGATTTATTCGATATTTCAGAATAAATAAAGACGATTTTTTATTTTTATTAAGAAAATTAGAAATTCGGTTACGATCAACCACACGGGTATCTTCTGTGACTCCTATAATAAAACTAGCTGCCACACTGCGTTTTCTTGCCGAAGGAGCTTACCAAACGGGCTGTGGAAATGAATATGTGGCTGGTTTAGCTCAATCGACCTTTTCTAAAGTACTCAAAAAAACAGTTACAATCCTTAAAGAGGAAATTTGTTCAAATTTTATAAGATTCCCAACAACGAATGAAGAAAAGGAGAGAATAAAATTGGAATTTTACCGAAAATCAGGAATACCTGGTATTATTGGATGCATCGAGGGTACCCATTTCAAAATCGCTTCACCACCAAAGCAAGACAGACACCTTTACCGTATTAGGAAAGGTTTTTATAGCTTGAATGCTATGCTTGTAAGTATGTATAATCACCTTCGTTTTGTAATGATTTTTTAATAACATTAACATGTATTTCTTAGGTATGCGATGACCGCATGTACATTACATTTGTGGATATTAATAATCCTGGATCGTTGATGATTCGTTTATATATAATTTTAGTGAACTGGATAATCATCTAAAATATAATTTCGATAATGGACAGACACATACTTGGCTACAAGGTAAACCTGATAGTGATGACATTTTCAAACATTTTTTATTCTATGTTTTTTAATCTTAGGTGATGCAGGCTATGGACTAAAACTCTATTTAATTACACCTTTTCGAGCTTCAGAAGACGATTCTCGAGAAAGGTGGTTCAATAATAAACACTCGAAAGCGAGGAACATCATTGAGAGAACGATTGGTTTACTCAAAAATCGGTTTCGTGGTTTGATTGACAAACTCCATTATAAACCTGAAAAGGCTGCACAGATCGCGAATGTATGTTGCGCACTACATTATATGTGCATTATTCATAATGTGGCCATGGAAATTACGGGACATCCGAATCCTGATATTGAGCAGCCATCGGAGCCAGTGGAGGACGAACATTCTGATGCTGGAGAAAGGGTCCGTCAACAACTAATGAATTCCATTTGATCAAATTAATCAAAATTTAACAAAAATTTAAATACAAATTAAACAATGAACTTGGAAAAACTATTTCATTTTATTTCCCAAAATTACAATTCATAATATTCATCACAAATAAGTCAGTATATCAGCACAAGTACTTACTAATCGATTAGTAAATATTTTGTGATATCAGTCTATATATCACATGACATTTAATAATAATAATAATATGATATCACATCATTTTATTATTATTAAAGGCACTTATATTAATTAATCAGCATATCGGCTTTCTTGTAATTCTAATTTTCGTTCCTTGTACTTAATTGTTCTTAACTTCATTTCCATGTTACTTTTCAAATATTTTTTCTTTTCGAATTGAATCTCGCGCCAAAGCTTAAATTTCTTCTCCTTCAAATCATATATTTTTCGAGAGTACCGAGAACATTCCTTTACGTTTCGTTCAATTTCCTCCATCGATTTTAGGGCCAACCATAAAAAAATTAAAAAATTAAAAAAAATTAAAAATTTTTACGACACTAATTTCTAATGACATTCCAGCCATACTAGACGTAACGAGTGTACATGTAAATATTGTTGAATATTGAATGATAGCTATTTGTTTTTAGATAGCACGACACATATTTTAATTTTTTTAAGTTTGGACGCAAAATTTCGCTTCAATAATTTTTATTAAGTGACAATTCATATTTAACGAAGCTTCGTTAAATTTTTTAATTTAAATTAATTTTTCCAAGGGCGAAATCACATAAACAGCATTTATCGCAAACATAATTTTTTTAAAGTTATACGTTTATAATTTTTTTTAATTTTTCTATGGTTACCCCTTTTGTTTGCATTTCGAGCAGGCGCTGCCGTTCCATATTTAGCGTGTTTTTTTTTTGTTTATAGTCCTCGGCTCTGCTGACCATGGTGTAAGATTTTCTATTTCATCTGTTTCAATCTCCTCTACTGGTACGATATCAATTACGGGTTCAGTTGATTTTTGTGTGCACACGTTATTCTCGACTGTTGTGCTACTAGATGCCGCTGATGATAGGCCAAAACGTTTACTTGTTTTGGTTACTATTTTATCATAACCGAGGAGGTTTATAACGCTTTCCTCCAACGGAGAAAATATTTGGAGCTTGCAAGGCCCACCTCCAGTACCGGTAATTTCTTTTTTATTTGCCGCCAATTTTTTTTTTTTACCTTTTTCTTGAAATCATTCCACACCTAAAACGGTAAATAACTTGTATCAATCCACGATAATTGTAAATTATAACATAATATATTATGTGAAACACGAAAAACTATTCCTATTATTGTATGTGTGTGTGTATTACCTTTTGCCATCCTGCACCTGCTCGCAGTGTTGTGCAATTGTATGTAAAAAACTGTTTTATACATTTTTACGTAAAAAATGGTATTATACTTAAATTACTGTATAAAACGTATAATATTGTATAAAATCAAACGCGTATTTAAAAACCTTAGTTAAGTCGCAAACCTTAATATACGAAATGTAAATTTGTATCATATTTTTACATTTAATTTTATTCGATAAAAACTATATTAATAAAAGATGCTAAGTTAAATTAATATAAAATACGACATAAGCATAACTACAGAAGCCGTTGTCCAAATATACACTTCGCAAATGCAATTACTGCGAGGAACACTGCGTAAAACATTCGTAACTAATTCAAAAATATCAATTCTTACGTATATGAAAAAAAAAATTGGATATATGATGTAAAATGGGAAATGGATTTGAAATTTTTGAATTTATTTATATTACTTCTAATTTATTAATTATAATTAAAAGTAAAATATTTGTAGAAAAACATAAAATAATATTTTTTTTTTCAAAGAAAATATGGTTTGTTTCTCAGCTACTAACTTATTTTTTAGAATAGAAAAACAAAATCCACAACACTATGGGATTGGAGTGTAAAACGATTAATCATCAAACTCATTCAATATTAATGCTATAACATTTTAATGTTATCTGTTACAAAAGTTGTTTAAATGATTACGAGAAATCATTACCATCTTTCGACAAGATTATTTAACTTGACACAGACAGAGACATCTGTAGTGCAATTTGTTCTCTATCGATTATTGCTTAAAATAAGAATTACATTGCTTAAAATAAACAACTTCATACTGCTGTGACGTGAGGAGTAAAAATCCAAAAATTTAGGTGTCATTTGTTATTGTCAAATGTCAACACAAAAAAATAAAAATAAAAATCGAAATAGTAATATCGATTTTAATATTACGGAGTTTTCAGATAGGTTTGCACGAATTTTTTTAAGACAGCTATCGTAGTTAATCCCTAAGAATCTGTTCGATAAAAATTTTCGACTAGGGAGGGACAAGTTTCGAATGTGAACGAAGATTTAATAATTTCAGTGCAAAGTTGGATAAGTTTGGGTGGCTAATCGCTGCAGTGCTCCAAAAATCTTGTGGATTTCTTATTTCTTTTGAGTATAAAGTATGGGATATTCCACTTTTGTTTTTGTAAATGAGCCAATCCTCATTTCCTTGGCCATTTAAATTTGTTAAAACTGATTGATTTTATCCATTTGACTATCAATTAAAAGGTCGTTATCGTAATAAGGATGCACATTATAAGCTGGCGTTTTTCGAAAAATATTTGTAGTTTATCTCTAAATCTTACCTGCACGTTAAATGATAGCCACATAAAACCAGCATTCGCTAAAGTAGTTTTTCCACGTTGGAAAGTGTTTATAAGATTACATATGGGATCAAACAATTCTTTTGAGTTTTGTACGCTTTCGATAAAATCTTTATCAAAAATAAATTTTGACATATTTGCCATAACTATTTTGGTGTCTGACAAATTTAATTGGCCACGGAAATTTGAGGATTGGCACATTTACAAAAACAAAGTGCAATTTTCCAAACTTTATACTTAAAAGATTCCAGACATTTTTTGGAGCACTGCAGCGAAGCCACCCAAACGTATCCAACTTAGCACTGAAATTATTAAATCTTCCAGCATCGACAGCGCAGATTGAACGGATATTTTCAAATCGGGTTCAAATTCCTTGCCTAATTCGAAATAGCCTGACATTTAATAGGTCTAAAAAATTAATTCATATTTATTAATATTATTCTTTAAATAATAAAGAAATTCTAATTCGATTTGTTGATAGTGATGATAATGAAGATTTGCGATAAACAAAATTTCATTAATGTTACTTTTAAAAGTAAAACTGAATTTATAATAAATTAATAAACAATTTTTTTGAAATACAACATATTTGTTTTTTATTAATAATTATTATAAGCATAAGTAAACAAAATATTTATTTTTCAGTCAAAATTCTACTTAGTTAAGAAAATTAAAATATTCGGATCAACGAGCCATTGGTACAGTTTCATTTGACTTGTAATTTAATTAATAATAGAAAACTCACTCGAAAACGGTTAGTAAAATTTTAATATCTCGGGCCAAATTTTGATTTGCCGTATTCTTATAGCTAAGGCTAAGATGAGCAATACATCGAACAAGCATAGTTTTGAACTCCAACTCATTCATACGAAATATCGTTTTCAAGCAAATTTGCACTATCCTTGATTCCTTGGCCGTAATAAAGTCCTCTAGTTTTGGAGCTGGTGTATTTGGAGCTGGTGGATATAATTATATTATTTTGATATAATATAATATTTAAATTTTTATATACCTGATTTTATTTTTCGATTTTTATTTTTGTTTTTTTGTGTTGACATTTGACAATAACAAATGACACCTAAATTTTTGGATTTTTTCTCCTCACGTCACATAGCGCAACAATTTTTTTATTTCGTTTTGCTACAATATTAGAGCAGTATGAAGTTGTTTATTTTAAGCAATGTAATTCTTATTTTAAGCAATAATCGATAGAGAACAAATTGCACTACAGATGTCTCTGTCTGTGTCAAGTTAAATAATCTTGTCGAAAGATGGTAATGATTTCTCGTAATCATTTAAACAACTTTTGTAACAGATAACATTAAAATGTTATAGCATTAATATTGAATGAGTTTGATGATTAATCGTTTTACACTTCAAACCCATAGTGTTGTGGATTTTGTTTTTCTATTCTAAAAAATAAGTTAGTAGCTGAGAAACAACCCAAATTTTCTTTGAAAAATAAATAATTTTATTTATATTTTTCTACAAATATTTTACTTTTAATTATAATTAATAAATTAGAAGAATTATAAATAAATTCAATTCAATTCAATTATTTAAAGTTCAATTCTCATTTTACATCATAACTATATCCAATTTTCTTTATATAGATACGTAAGAATTGAGATTATGAACTATAAGTAATTTTGAATTAGTTACGAATAGTTTTTGTATTTTACATTTTGTAAAAAATTGTTATGTGTAAAATACGTATTTTACATGTAAAAAACCGAGTATATTACGTAACGTAAAAAACAGGCACAACACTGCCTGCTCGTACTGGAGGGCTTAGGGAATTAAAAATCAAGGGCAAATCTTTCCCATGCACTATTGAATTCCTGCTTCGAGCTGCCGAAACAAAAAAACTCTTTTGCTATGTCCTCTTCTTTTTCCATCAACTGGACTAGACGCTGGAACTGTTTCACGTTTGTTATTTTTACTCTAATAAATACAAAAGCAATTAAAATTTAAATATAAAACATAACAAAATGTAGCATTTAATTCAAAAACTAGAATAAACTACAAAACTTACGTTGTTTCTTGTTCCATTTCGGTTGAGTCACTTAAAAATTTCATACGACAAAACTTTTTCTATGACTAAGAGAATCATATGTTTGTCACTTCAAACGACGATGGTCGCTTCAATCGACTAAGAGAATAGCAAAAAATAACTGTCGGAACAAGCGACAGGTGACACGACTAGCGGAATAGGGGTGTTAATTGTCGAATATGTAGTAGAATAGTATTGTTACTATGTTACTAATTATTATTTTACCTAGGTACAGTATTAACAATTTTAATTTCAGGAAATTTTCCAGATTATTAATAGAAATATCACTATTTTTCCTAGGTTGCTGATTTAACAATGCAATTATTGATGACAAATGTCATCATTATCCGTTGAACCTATATAACCTTTATCCTTCCTCAAGTAGATTAGAAATTGTGATTGCCTTGTGTTAACCGTCTCTTTTTTTTACTAACACGTTACTAATTCATCGACCATCTAGGTGTTTGTAACCGGGTTGATTCTTTGCTACAAATAAACAACCTTTCCAAATCCGTTCCTACTGTTATATGTAAAGAGGGTGTATAACGGGACCGGCGTCATCCGGAACTCAGGCTTAGGCTTGGTTATACACTTCAATCAATCAATCAATCAGTATATTAAGCTATTTGGTTTTATATGCCGAACTAAATTTGCAACAAACAACCAAATAGCTTAATATACTGATGTAAAAATTATTTCGGGATGAGAATTTAAGATAATGCAGTGTTAATAAATTTTTCGGGCTCTGGCCCGAAAATATTAAAGTTGCATCAAGGACACATTTTTTGGGCTACTTTTCGGGCTAACTTCACACATCAGCGATAATACGTCTATTTTTAAGAGACATCAAATCATAAATCGAAGAATTCTATTTTCGTATGTTTCATTGTCAATTTCGAATTTGTAGTTCATACATTTGCTGAATTTGAGCTGAATTCGTTGGGCCAAATTGATGTTAAGTACTCGATTATTCTTCTTATACTTAAGCCTCTTAAATAACAAGGTGAGATTTATAGTTGGTAAATTTGGCCATTACCCTTGTAAGGTAACCTAACTTTTATAGGTTTTTTCACGGTTTCACGTATATGCAGCCTGTAGTCCATGCTACCATCAATTGTTTTACTGTACATCAATTGTTTATCAATTGTTCTTAAATCTACTACACTGAACTTTGAATGCATGGGCCTTGATGCAACATTCGAACATAAAATGAAAATGTTTTGATTTAATTTTTATAATGTTACAGTTTTAAATGTTGAGTTTTATGCATTTAATTTAGGCGGCACCAATTATAAAGGTCATTGCGGTCTTGTTGAAGTAAGTCCAGAGTTGGGCGTTTTCGCGTCATTTTACGTGATCGTATTGACAACTCGTCGGCACCGTCTACTTCTCGTAGACAACACCGATAACGGTGTAACGTCGACAACTACTTGCAATCTACGCCAGTAGTGATTGTATGATCCAAATTATTAGAACTTCTGTTCTCGGAGATTTTAGTTAATGGAAGTTTTTATTACTAAAAAATATATTTCCAAGAAACTTATACTGTGTTTCACGCAGATTTTTTTCCAACATAAAACTTAACGAAACTGCCGATGGTTTAGTCTAGTGATTTGATACACATCGAATCTATTATTTAATTCTAAATTGAGTACTAAATTGTTAATTTACCACCATCGATAATAAACATTTCGACAATTGATAAACCACAAATTAATCTTGCGAAACAGATTAAAACAAAAGTTTAAATTAGTCAATAATTAAGTGAACAAATTGTTATCAAACACACAGAGTTTTTATACCGTATGCCGGTCGTTGATTATTTTGTCTAAATTTCCGACTAAATAAATTGATGGTTAGTTCAAATCAGTTATTGATAGATGTCGCTAGTGTCCATATACCAAAATATGCCTGATATTTAGTTCTGAAAGTAACTATAACTGAAAGCATAGTTCAGATTTATCACTCGCCAATAAGAAATATTGTGGAGATTGAAACATTTTAATTTATTTAGCAATTATTAATTATAAATCAGACAAAATTTTCTTGTGTCATCTTTGAACGACTGGAGTAAACTAACCGTTAGTTGAGTTAGTCCGAAATATAGACAAGCAAATCTGTATCAGGCATAAACAGTATAAATACAATTTTTTGTGTACAACTAATAACAAAAAAAAAAATTAATGTTTGTTAGAAACCCATAATTAATAATTCACAAAACCATCTCTATAAATAAAATCCTTATATATACGGTTAGGGAAAAGTTCGTGGCCTTTTTGTGTGGCATTGAAATAAAGAATTTTCAGTTTTCTTTCAGTTTCTGCCAGGTCATCAATGATGTGTGTGGTCTAGCATTATCATGATGGAACAAAACGCCCTTTCTGCTGATCAATTCTGGACGTTTTAACTGAATTGTTGTCCTAAACGCGTTAGTTGCTGACAGTAAAGATAATAATCAATCGTTTGGCCCGGTGGCAGCACCTCATAATGCACGACTCCTTTCCAATCCCACCAAACACACGGCATTACCTTTCTTGGCGTCAATCCTTCCTTTGGTACCGTTTGGGAAGCTTCATTTCGTTTAGTCCATGATCTTTTTTGCACAACGTTGTCGTATCTTAGTCGTTGTCGTATCAAAATTAGATTTTTGTGAATATTTTCAAAACGTTTAAATAATCGCACTCGATCGATTTCGACTTGTTAGGTCATCATCAGGAGTATCATCACGAGTAGATACTTCTGATGACGACTTAACATAAGTCGAAATCAATCGAGTGATTTTTTAAACTTTTTGAAAATATTCAAAAAAATCTAATTTTGCGAAATAAAAAACAAGTGTTTAATTTAAATGTGTTTATTAAGTGTAAGTGTGTTTCGCCAAGTGCCTACGGCAAATAGTGTAAAAAGTAGTAATCATTCGCTTTAAAAATGGCTCGATATTGTTCCGTTTCTTCAGCGTTTAGAAACAGCAAATAGAAATCCGGTAAATTAAATGTTTAACTGTTAATTCATGGGGTACCCAAACGCCAAGCTTTTTGTTTTGTATCCAGCCATTTTCAAATGGTTTAAAACTGTTTTGTGATCAATATTTAGTTCTTTACCAATTGCATGGCTGCTTATATGCCGGTCTTCTGCATGATTTCATCGACTTTTCCAGTAGTTGGTCAACCAGAGCGAGGTGCATCTCTGTCGTCCATATTTTTAGAACGAAAGCGTGTGAACCATCTTCACCAAAAATAAACTGATTCTTCCAATTAATGTAAAAAGCTTGAGTATGAAGTTTCATCCCGGTCAATCAATCCGAGCTGTAAAGGGACAAATGTTTACTGAAAAACAGTTTTTGTTACAAAAATCGTCATTTCCGCTTAAATTATGGAAAACTGATCTGTACCGGTATTGTTGCAAAATTAATTTAAAATCTGTTAGGCTAACCGTTTTCCTCGTAAATGATATATTTTTCAAAAAATTACATGCACAAAACGAAAAAGTTATTATTGAAACTGTCACGTATGGTATGGAAAATAGGAGAAGCTCCATTATCGAAGCTGTCACTGGACTCGGTGGTCCCATTACGGTCAAAATTCACTGGGATTTCCTAATTTGTGGGAAAAACTTAAATATGAAGTTTCATGCCGATCAAACAATCGGTCTAGGCTGTAAGTTGCAGAATTTTTGTTGAAAAACAGTTTTTGGAAAAACGTCATTTCCGGTAAAATTTTTGAAGATTGATTAATTTATGAAAAAAATTTATGTATGAAGTATCATCCCGACCAGTCAAACTGTCTGGGCTATAGAAAGCACCCAGGCATTTGTTTGCACGACACCACGCACAGACAGGTGAAGTCGTACTATTTGTATTTTGATTTAAAAATTGTTGGTGAATATAGAAATTGACGTTATAGTACGCTGCCCGTGGTAATTTCTAGCAGTGGCAGAAATGATACTTAGTTTTACGGCATTGGTAGCTTATAAAGAGTGTTTTTTTAGGCCTGATAGAACTTAAAATTGGAAAAAATAAAACAAAAAAGTAAATTTTTATGAAAAATACACTCTGGCAAATCATCATATGAATAGCCTTACGCTTGAACAACGATATGCAATTATTTAAACTTACTTTGAGAATCATTTAATCGTCCATCTGAGCAAGCCATCCATCGACCGGGGGATAGATCCGGACGAGATGTGGTTTCAACAGGATGGCGCTACGTGCCCGCGACCACTACCATCGATTTATTAAAATCAAAATTTAGTGATAAAGACTTTCGATAAACGATTTCGAGAAATAGGCCTGTCAATTGGCCTCCAGGTCGTGCGATTTGACACCTCTCGATTATTTCCTGTGGGGCTACATGAAGTCACTGGTTTATGCTGATAAACCAGCAACAATTGACGCCTTGAAGGCCAGCATTGTTCGTGTTATTCGGGACATATGGCCAGCAGTGCTCGAAAAAGTGGCCCAAAATTGGTCATCCAGAATTTGTTTCGTCAAGAACAGCCCATATGTCCGAAATCATTTTCAAATATTAATGCTATATAGTGATCTTTCGAGTAAAAAAAAAATTTTTATGATTATAATTTAATTTTTTGTGTTATTTTTAAAATTACACGTTCTATCGAGCTTAAAATGCACCCCTTATTTATCTTTGAACAGATTTTTGTTTAGTTAAAGAATAAAAAACCACTGTACGACAAATGAATCAGTATATGATTTTTTTGTGTCCTCCACCCCAATATGAAGTGAGGAGTGTGCTTATGCAGATCATTTGCGGATAAACCGCAAACGATTCATAGCCTTAACACAATAATGCTGGAGTTACTCGCGAATAGAGTCTGACACCATCGAGAATGTATTGAAAAATTAGATTTTCAGTAGCCCATCATCTACTGTTAAGCTAGCTGGGGCAACCACTAACTTGTAAAGCGGATGAATAAATAAAGAAGGACATTAATATAAGATGCGTGTTTTTTAAGTATGAGAATAAAATTAATTAAATTCATAGTTAAGAATATATTTGGTTAATAAAAGGCGACATTAAAATTCATCTAAAAAAAGTTTTAATACTACAAAAATTCTAATACCTTTTTTTAAAAGTCGGCAACCCTAAGAATATCACGGATGTACATACGATACTGGAATTATAAATTAAAACACTTTTTAACGCTTCTATAAACGTTTGACATATGTTTTGAGTGAATTTAGCTATTTTCCACAGTTGAGTGATACAGTTCTTATTTTGCCAGGAATAAAATTTATAAATGAAAAGAAAATCTGAGGAACTTCACCCAAAATAAGGTCACGAAGTAAAATGCATAATGCTGATTGCAAATTGTATAGGTGTTCCAGGTTTTTCCAGGCTTTGGAGAGATTATACGTCCTTGAGTCTCCTAGTTTTACTACTACTGCCATCGCCTTTCAACTCCCGAGAAACATGTTGCTTTATAATCTGTTGAGTGAGACAGGATTACCGATTATAACTATTTGAGAAACACTGAACACAACAAGATCACATTAAATTACTACAAAAAGTTAAACCAGGAAATGTAATTGCATAAATATTTTAATAGTTGATTTCGTCGTTCTCGTATATCTCCATAAAAATATTTAACAATGATCGTCGTATTTTCCGCCTTTAAAACGAATTTCTATTTCAGTTTTTTCGTAATAGGTATCTTGTTCATTCTTCGTTTGGTGATCTTTATATTTATGCATTTGTTCGATTTTTTTTTTAATATGGAAAATAAATATATTACAAATAAATACAAAATCGCCTGCAAAATGAAAACCTGTTTATTTACGTAACTATTTATTAATTTAATTGTTTATTTTTTTATGTTTTACTATTTTAAAGATCTTCTGTCATCGCGTCTTGCAAATAATCATTTTACGATATTTACACATTTACGGTATAATTACGCTGATAACCGTGGTAATAAAAGATCGCGATCATAACCTTCTCCGTACCAAATTTGATCGTTTTGAGATCAAGACGTTACAGCATATAATACGGTAATGTGCACGATCATTACGAGTACTCGTATATATGCTCGTGCATACATAATAATTGTGATCATTATTAATTAAGCAAATCAATCTCAAACCAATTTCGCAAAACCGACAGCATGCACTTGTAAACCCTAATTATTATTATTATTTATTTTATTTACAATATTTAAAATAAATTACAAATAATTATTTTTATTTTCGTATATAGATTGTGAAACGGAACGGAAATTATAAGATCATGATTTTGACTTGATATAAAAATTACCATACAACAGTTTTAAACTATAAAGATATAAAATTTAATTGATTATGTTATAATTTGACGTCGTTTGCACAGATCAAATATTTAATACATAATCATGATCATATTTTACATACAATAGCATACATTTAGGGGAATTGCTTATATGACATGCAATTAAGCTTTGAAACTGTTTTACGTAGAAGAAATGAAAGTTTAACGAATTTAAGCCTAAATGTTTGTTAGGTAGCAAATCAGTTTAACATATTTTTATTTGTTTTTCATAACTTTTACAAATATGTGAACTTGACATTGAAAATAATTATTACAAAATATGAAATAAGCCAGCAAATACCAAAAGAGAAATTATTAATAAGAAATTCAATGACATTGGAAATTTTTAAGTAGTTTCTTTATACAATCAGACAACCCTTTCGGTATCATGGTGGCCTCAAAAAACGTTTTGACTATATTATGAGATAACACAAGAAATGAGTATATTACGTAATATATGAACTAATAAAGTTTTATGGTTCATGAAATTGGAGAATGTGATGCGGACTTTGGCTAATATCTTAATTACTTTGAATGCTAATCAACTTAATTTGAGTATATTGCTGTCCTTATATCGCAAATAACTGTAACTGACATTTTAATTTCAGGCCACCGAAGGAATGAACTTTTAATTTTTTTTTGTCCCATTTGCTCAAACTATTAACTTTGAAATTGTGATTATTCATTTTGGACTGGTTTTTAAATAAAAACTGGTACTGTTGGTCTGGTAATGAACGGTCGCCTCTGAAGGTTGTTTTAACATGAACAAAGGTAGTATGATTTCAAAATTTCGGTCTTAATGTTTGATATACATTGTCAAGGCACACTTTCCTCCAATCATGTCTGATGTATTTATAGAAAGTTATTTTAGATAAATAAATATCACTGACGAATACGGTAAGGTAGTTGATTCTCCTATAAACGCACAGTAATTTATACGGCCCTTGGAATTTATCAATCTAAACGGGTCCAAGACACAAAATTTATATTAGTAATAAATTAGTGATGTTGAGAGTACAACATGCAAAAAAAAAACAATCTGAAATATTTCCAGACACCCGATAGGCCGATACTAATGCTGAAAATGTTCAGTTTCTCAAGCTTTCTTGTATTTTTTCTATTTCTTGTAAACTGCTTAGACAGCAAACATTTTATTTATAAATTGTAAAAATTTGGGTAAAAATAAGGCAAACTAGAGTAAAATGCTAACCCAAGTGCTTTTTTCATTAATTAATCCACCCGTGATAATCAATGGAAATAAATAAAAATACTAAAACCTTAAGACAGAGGTCCGTTGAACATAATCGCAAGCTATGTATTCGCAAATTAGTCCTTAGAGATTAAATACAAACCTGCTGCTCACCAAATACATTTAAACAATATCTAAAGGATAATATAAATTGACGCCACTACACGACAGGCTTCAGTCGAAAAAGAAAGATAGATTTAGGCACGCTGGATAGACGGAGAGCAACGAAAAACGATAAGACATTTAGAAACAAAAAATGCAGTACTAAAGGAGGTGGATCTAGAATACCAAAAATAGATCAACGACTATAATAACATCAACTAATTCAAGACGCGAACCGGGCCATCAAGTAGAGTAACAACGTTTCGAAAATATATCATGCCTTTATCGAAAAGATGCTCCAACGACTTAGCAATGGTGACGTCCCTTAAGCTAGCAGAACCCATACAGCAGAACATTACAAGATAGTATGGATAATTATAGGCTAATTAAATGCCCCATTAAAAAATGTTGGGCTCCACCCCTTCCAACAAAAACGCGGGTTCTGCTAGCTTTAGAAAAAGTTAGCAGAACCCATAACAAAAATTGATTTAAAAACAATTGGAAAATAAAAGGTTAATTTTAGGCTAATTAAATGCCCTATTTATTTTTTTTTTCTGCTCGATCTAGGAAATGCAAAAGGCTTTATCATTTCGAAGCTAGCAGAACCCAAATCGAAAATCGGACCAAAACCGAAATTAGAACTCAAAACAAGATCTATTGATAAGCAAATAATTTTAGGCTCACTATGGGCAATTCAAATGCCCCATTAAAAAAGTTTGGGCTCCACCCGTTTTTGACCAGACTTCAGGTCATTTAATCTAAAGCCAGCAGAACCCATATCGAAAATCGGACCAAAACCGAAATTAGAACGCAAAACAAGATCTATTGATAAGCAAATAACTTTAGGGTCACTATGGGCTATTCAAATGCCCCATTAAAAAATTTTGGGCTCCACCCATTTTTGACCAGACTTCAGGTTATTTAATCTAAAGCCAGCAGAACCCAAATCGAAAATCGGACCAAAACAGAAATTAGAACGCAAAACAAGATCTATTGATAAGCAAATAACTTTAGGCTCACTATGGGCTATTCAAATGCCCCATTAAAAATTTTTGGGCTCCACCCATTTTTGACCAGACTTCAGGTTATTTAATCTAAAGCCAGCAGAACCCAAATCGAAAATCGGATTAAAAATTTTTTAATAGGGAAGTTGATAAGCCCATAGTGAACCTAAAATTATTTGCTTATCAATAGATCTTCTTTTGCGTTCTAATTTCGGTTTTGGTCCGATTATCGATTTGGGTTCTGCTGGCTTTAGCTTAAATAACCTGAAGTCTGGTCAAAAACGGGTAGAGCCCAAAAGTTTTATTGGGCATTTGATTAGACCATGGTGAGCCTAAAATTATTTGCTTATCAATAGATCTTGTTTTGCGTTCTAATTTCAGTTTTGGTCCGATTTTCGATTTGGGTTCTGCTGGCTTTAGATTAAATAACCTGAAGTCTGGTCAAAAACGGATAGAGCCCAAACATTTTAATGGGGCATTTGAATAGCCAATTGTGAGCCTAAAATTATTTGCTTATCAATAGATCTTATTTTGCGCTCTAATTTCGGCTTTGGTCCGATTTTCGATTTGGGTTCTGCTGGCTTTAGATTAAATGACCTGAAGTCTGGTCAAAAACGGGTAGAGCCCAAAATTTTTTAATGGGAAACTTGATTAGACCATGGTGAGCCTAAAATTATTTGCTTATCAATAGATCTTGTTTTGCGTTCTAATTTCAGTTTTGGTCCGATTTTCGATTTGGGTTCTGCTGGCTTTAGATTAAATAACCTGAAGTCTTGTCAAAAACGGGTGGAGTCCAAAAATTTTAATGGGGCATTTGAATAGCCCATAGTGACCCTAAAATTATTTGCTTATCAATAGATCTTGTTTTGCTTTCTAATTTCGACTTTGGTCCGATTTTCGATTTGGGTTCTGCTGGCTTTAGATTAAATAACCTGAAGTCTGGTCAAAAACGGGTGGAGCCCAAAATTTTTTAATGGGGTATTTTAATAGCTCATAGTGAGCCTAAAATTATTTGCTTATCAATAGATCTTGTTTTGCGTTCTAATTTCGGTTTTGGTCCGATTTTCGATTTGATTTCTGCTGGCTTTAGATTAAATAACCTGAAGTCTGGTCAACAACGGGTGGAGCCCAAAAATTTTAATGGGGCATTTGAATAGCCCATAGTGAGCCTAAAATTATTTGCTTATCAATAGATCTTGTTTTGCGTTCTAATTGCAGTTATGGTCCGATTTTCGATTTGGGTTCTGCTGGCTTTAGATTAAATGGCCTGAAGTCTGGTCAAAAACGGGTAGAGCCCAACATTTTTAATGAGGCATTTGAATAGCCCATACTGAGCCTAAAATTATTTGCTTATCAATAGATCTTGTTTTGCGTTCTAATTTCGGTTTTGGTCCGATTTTCGATTTGGGTTCTGCTGGCTTTAGATTAAATAACCTGAAATCTGGTCAAAAACGGGAGGAGCCCAACAATTTTTAATGAGGCATTTGAATAGCTCATAGTGAGTCTAAACTTATTTGCTTATCAATAGATCTTGTTTTGCGTTCTAATTTCAGTTTTGGTCCGATTTTCGATTTGGGTTCTGCTGGCTTTAGATTAAATGACCTGAAGTCTGGTCAAAAACGGGTGGAGCCCAAAGGTTTTTAATGGGGCTTTTAAATAGCCCATAGTGAGCTTAAAATTATTTGCTTATCAATAGATCTTGTTTTGCGTTCTAATTTCGGTTTTGGTCAGATTTTCGATTTGGGTTCTACTGGCTTTAGATCAAATGACCTGAAGTCTGGTCAAAAACGGGTAGAGCCCAACATTTTTTAATGGAGAATTTGATTAGACCATGGTGAGCCTAAAATTATTTGCTTATCAATAGATCTTATTTTGCGCTCTAATTTCGGCTTTGGTCCGATTTTCGATTTGGGTTCTGCTGGCTTTAGATTAAATGACCTGAAGTCTGGTCAAAAACGGGTAGAGCCCAACATTTTTTAATGGAGAATTTGATTAGACCATGGTGAGCCTAAAATTATTTGCTTATCAATAGATCTTGTTTTGCGTTCTAATTTCAGTTTTGGTCCGATTTTCGATTTGGGTTCTGCTGGCTTTAGATTAAATGACCTGAAGTCTGGTCAAAAACGGGTAGAGCCCAACATTTTTTAATGGGAAACTTGATTAGACCATGGTGAGCCTAAAATTATTTGCTTATCAATAGATCTTGTTTTGCGTTCTAATTTCGGTTTTGGTCCGATTTTCGATTTGGGTTCTGCTGGCTTTAGATTAAATAACCTGAAGTCTGGTCAAAAACGGGTGGAGCCCAAAATTTTTTAATAGGGAAGTTGATAAGCCCATAGTGAACCTAAAATTATTTGCTTATCAATAGATCTTTTTTTGCGTTCTAATTTCGGTTTTGGTCCGATTTTCGATTTGGGTTCTGCTGGCTTTAGCTTAAATAACCTGAAGTCTGGTCAAAAACGGGTAGAGCCCAAAAGTTTTATTGGGCATTTAATTAGACCATGGTGACCCTAAAATTATTTGCTTATCAATAGATCTTGTTTTGCGTTCTAATTTCAGTTTTGGTCCGATTTTCGATTTGGGTTCTGCTGGCTTTAGATTAAATAACCTGAAGCCTGGTCAAAAACGGATAGAGCCCAAACATTTTAATGGGGTATTTTAATAGCTCATAGTGAGCCTAAAATTATTTGCTTATCAATAGATCTTGTTTTGCGTTCTAATTTCGGTTTTGGTCCGATTTTCGATTTGGGTTCTGCTGGCTTTAGATTAAATAACCTGAAGTCTGGTCAAAAACGGGTGGAGCCCAACAATTTTTAATGGGGCATTTGAATAGCCCATAGTGAGTCTAAAATTATTTGCTTATCAATAGATCTTGTTTTGCGTTCTAATTTCAGTTTTGGTCCGATTTTCGATTTGGGTTCTGCTGGATTTAGATTAAATGACCTGAAGTCTGGTCAAAAACGGGTGGAGCCCAAAGGTTTTTAATGAGGCTTTTAAATAGCCCATAGTGAGCCTAAAATTATTTGCTTATCAATAGATCTTGTTTTGCGTTCTAATTTCGGTTTTGGTCAGATTTTCGATTTGGGTTCTACTGGCTTTAGATTAAATGACCTGAAGTCTGGTCAAAAACGGGTAGAGCCCAACATTTTTTAATGGAGAATTTGATTAGACCATGGTGAGCCTAAAATTATTTGCTTATCAATAGATCTTATTTTGCGCTCTAATTTCGGCTTTGGTCCGATTTTCGATTTGGGTTCTGCTGGCTTTAGATTAAATGACCTGAAGTCTGGTCAAAAACGGGTAAAGCCCAACATTTTTTAATGGAGAATTTGATTAGACCATGGTGAGCCTAAAATTATTTGCTTATCAATAGATCTTGTTTTGCGTTCTAATTTCAGTTTTGGTCCGATTTTCGATTTGGGTTCTGCTGGCTTTAGATTAAATAACCTGAAGTCTGGTCAAAAACGGGTAGAGTCCAAAAATTTTAATGGGGCATTTGAATAGCCCATAGTGACCCTAAAATTATTTGCTTATCAATAGATCTTGTTTTGCGCTCTAATTTCGGTTTTGGTCCGATTTTCGATTTGGGTTCTGCTGGCTTTAGATTAAATAACCTGAAGTCTGGTCAAAAACGGGTGGAGCCCAAAATTGTTTAATGGGGTATTTTAATAGCCCATAGTGAGCCTAAAATTATTTGCTTATCAATAGATCTTGTTTTGCGTTCTAATTTCAGTTTTGGTCCGATTTTCGATTTGGGTTCTGCTGGCTTTAGATTAAATGGCCTGAAGTCTGGTCAAAAACGGGTGGAGCCCAACATTTTTAATGAGGCATTTGAATAGCCCATACTGAGCCTAAAATTATTTGCTTATCAATAGATCTTGTTTTGCGTTCTAATTTCGGTTTTGGTCCGATTTTCGATTTGGGTTCTGCTGTCTTTAGATTAAATAACCTGAAGTCTGGTCAAAAACGGGTAGAGCCCAAATTTTTTAATGGGGCATTTGTATAGCTCATAGTGAACCTAAAATTATTTGCTTATCAATAGATCTTGTTTTGCGTTCTAATTTCAGTTTTGGTCCGATTTTCGATTTGGGTTCTGCTGGCTTTAGATTAAATGACCTGAAGTCTGGTCAAAAACGGGTGGAGCCCAAAGGTTTTTAATGAGGCTTTTAAATAGCCCATAGTGAGCCTAAAATTATTTGCTTATCAATAGATCTTGTTTTGCGTTCTAATTTCGGATTTGGTCAGATTTTCGATTTGGGTTCTACTGGCTTTAGATTAAATGGCCTGAAGTCTGGTCAAAAACGGGTGGAGCCCAAAATTTTTTAATGGGGTATTTTAATAGCTCATAGTGAGCCTAAAATTATTTGCTTATCAATAGATCTTGTTTTGCGTTCTAATTTCGGTTTTGGTCCGATTTTCGATTTGGGTTCTGCTGGCTTTAGATTAAATAACCTGAAGTCTGGTCAAAAACGGGTGGAGCCCAACAATTTTTAATGGGGCATTTGAATAGCCCATAGTGAGTCTAAAATTATTTGCTTATCAATAGATCTTGTTTTGCGTTCTAATTTCAGTTTTGGTCCGATTTTCGATTTGGGTTCTGCTGGATTTAGATTAAATGACCTGAAGTCTGGTCAAAAACGGGTGGAGCCCAAAGGTTTTTAATGAGGCTTTTAAATAGCCCATAGTGAGCCTAAAATTATTTGCTTATCAATAGATCTTGTTTTGCGTTCTAATTTCGGTTTTGGTCAGATTTTCGATTTGGGTTCTACTGGCTTTAGATTAAATGACCTGAAGTCTGGTCAAAAACGGGTAGAGCCCAACATTTTTTAATGGAGAATTTGATTAGACCATGGTGAGCCTAAAATTATTTGCTTATCAATAGATCTTATTTTGCGCTCTAATTTCGGCTTTGGTCCGATTTTCGATTTGGGTTCTGCTGGCTTTAGATTAAATGACCTGAAGTCTGGTCAAAAACGGGTAAAGCCCAACATTTTTTAATGGAGAATTTGATTAGACCATGGTGAGCCTAAAATTATTTGCTTATCAATAGATCTTGTTTTGCGTTCTAATTTCAGTTTTGGTCCGATTTTCGATTTGGGTTCTGCTGGCTTTAGATTAAATAACCTGAAGTCTGGTCAAAAACGGGTAGAGTCCAAAAATTTTAATGGGGCATTTGAATAGCCCATAGTGACCCTAAAATTATTTGCTTATCAATAGATCTTGTTTTGCGCTCTAATTTCGGTTTTGGTCCGATTTTCGATTTGGGTTCTGCTGGCTTTAGCTTAAATAACCTGAAGTCTGGTCAAAAACGGGTAGAGCCCAAAAGTTTTATTGGGCATTTAATTAGACCATGGTGACCCTAAAATTATTTGCTTATCAATAGATCTTGTTTTGCGTTCTAATTTCAGTTTTGGTCCGATTTTCGATTTGGGTTCTGCTGGCTTTAGATTAAATAACCTGAAGCCTGGTCAAAAACGGATAGAGCCCAAACATTTTAATGGGGTATTTTAATAGCTCATAGTGAGCCTAAAATTATTTGCTTATCAATAGATCTTGTTTTGCGTTCTAATTTCGGTTTTGGTCCGATTTTCGATTTGGGTTCTGCTGGCTTTAGATTAAATAACCTGAAGTCTGGTCAAAAACGGGTGGAGCCCAAAATTTTTTAATGGGGTATTTTAATAGCTCATAGTGAGCCTAAATTTATTTGCTTTTCAATAGATCTTGTTTTGCGTTCTAATTTCGGTTTTGGTCCGATTTTCGATTTGATTTCTGGTCGCTTTAGATTAAATAACCTGAAGTCTGGTCAAAAACGGGTGGAGCCCAAAAATTTTAATGGGGCATTTGAATAGCCCATAGTGACCCTAAAATTATTTGCTTATCAATAGATCTTGTTTTGCTTTCTAATTTCGGTTTTGGTCCGATTTTCGATTTGGGTTCTGCTGGCTTTAGATTAAATAACCTGAAGTCTGGTCAAAAACGGGTGGAGCCCAAAATTTTTTAATGGGGTATTTTAATAGCTCATAGTGAGCCTAAAATTATTTGCTTTTCAATAGATCTTGTTTTGCGTTCTAATTTCGGTTTTGGTCCGATTATCGATTTGGGTTCTGCCGGCTTTAGATTAAATGACCTGAAGTCTGGTCAAAAACGGGTGGAGCCCAACATTTTTTAATGGGAAACTTGATTAGACCATGGTGAGCCTAAAATTATTTGCTTATCAATAGATCTTGTTTTGCGTTCTAATTTCGGTTTTGGTCCGATTTTCGATTTGGGTTCTGCTGGCTTTAGATTAAATAACCTGAAATCTGGTCAAAAACGGGTGTAGCCCAAAAATTTTTAATGGGGCATTTGAATAGCCCATACTGAGTCTAAGCTTATTTGCTTATCAATAGATCTTGTTTTGCGTTCTAATTTCAGTTTTGGTCCGATTTTCGATTTGGGTTCTGCTGGCTTTAGATTAAATGACCTGAAGTCTGGTAAAAAACGGGTGGAGCCCAAATGTTTTTAATGAGGCTTTTAAATAGCCCATAGTGAGCTTAAAATTATTTGCTTATCAATAGATCTTGTTTTGCGTTCTAATTTCGGTTTTGGTCAGATTTTCGATTTGGGTTCTACTGGCTTTAGATTAAATGACCTGAAGTCTGGTCAAAAACGGGTGGAGCCCAAAATTTTTAATGGGGCATTTGAATAGCCCATAGTGAGCCTAAAATTATTTGCTTATCAATTGATCTTATTTTGCGCTCTAATTTCGGCTTTGGTCCGATTTTCGATTTGGGTTCTGCTGGCTTTAGATTAAATGACCTGAAGTCTGGTCAAAAACGGGTAGAGCCCAACATTTTTTAATGGGAAACTTGATTAGACCATGGTGAGCCTAAAATTATTTGCTTATCAATAGACCTTGTTTTGCGTTCTAATTTCGGTTTTGGTCCGATTTTCGATTTGGGTTCTGCTGTCTTTAGATTAAATAATCTGAAGTCTGGTCAAAAACGGGTAGAGCCCAAATTTTTTAATGGGGCATTTGTATAGCTCATAGTGAACCTAAAATTATTTGCTTATCAATAGATCTTGTTTTGCATTCTAATTTCAGTTTTGGTCCGATTTTCGATTTGGGTTCTGCTGGATTTAGATTAAATAACCTGAAATCTGGTCAAAAACGGGTGGAGCCCAAAATTTTTTATTGGAGCATTTGAATAGCCCATAGTGAGCCTAAACTTGTTTGCTTATCAATAGATCTTGTTTTGCGTTCTAATTTCAGTTTTGGTCCGATTTTCGATTTGGGTTCTGCTGGCTTTAGATTAAATAACCTGAAGTCTGGTCAAAAACGGGAGGAGCCCAAAAATTTTAATGGGGCATTTGAATAGCCCATAGTGACCCTAAAATTATTTGCTTATCATTAGATCTTGTTTTGCGTTCTAATTTCGGCTTTGGTCCGATTTTCGATTTGGGTTCTGCTGGCTTTAGATTAAATAACCTGAAGTCTGGTCAAAAACGGGTGGAGCCCAAAATTTTTTAATAGGGAAGTTGATAAGCCCATAGTGAGCCTAAAATTATTTGCTTATCAATAGATCTTTTTTTGCGTTCTAATTTCAGTTTTGGTCCGATTATCGATTTGGGTTCTGCCGGCTTTAGATTAAATGACCTGAAGTCTGGTCGAAAACGGGTGGAGCCCAACATTTTTTAATGGGAAACTTGATTAGACCATGGTGAGCCTAAAATTATTTGCTTATCAATAGATCTTGTTTTGCGTTCTAATTTCAGTTTTGGTCCGATTTTCGATTTGGGTTCTGCTGGCTTTAGATTAAATAACCTGAAGTCTGGTCAAAAACGGGTAGAGCCCAAACATTTTAATGGGGCATTTGAATATCCCATAGTGAGCCTAAAATTATTTGCTTATCAATAGATCTTGTTTTGCGTTCTAATTTCGGCTTTGGTCCGATTTTCGATTTGGGTTCTGCTGGCTTTAGATTAAATAACCTGAAGTCTGGTCAAAAACGGGTGGAGCCCAAAATTGTTTAATGGGGCATTTGATAATCTCATACTGAGCCTAAAATTATTTGCTTATCAATAGATCTTGTTTTGAGTTCTAGTTTCAGTTTTCGTCCGATTTTCGATTTGGGTTCTGCTGGCTTTAGATTAAATAACCTGAAGTCTGGTCAAACACGAGTGGAGCCCAAAATTTTTTAATAGGGCATTTGAATAGCCCATAGTGAGCCTAAAATTATTTGCTTATCAATAGATCTTGTTTTGCATTCTAATTTCGGTTTTGGTCCGATTTTCGATTTGGGTTCTGCTGGCTTTAGATTAAATGGCCTGAAGTCTGGTCAAAAACGGGTGGAGCCCAAAATTTTTTAATGGGGCATTTGATTAGCCCATAGTGAGCCTAAAATTATTTGCTTATCAATAGATCTTGTTTAGAGTTCTAATTTCGATTTTGTTCCGATTTTCGATTTGGGTTCTGCTGGCTTTAGATTAAATGGCCTAAAGTCTGGTCAAAAACGGGTGGAGCCCAAAATTTTTTAATAGGGCATTTGATTAGCCCATAGTGAGCCTAAAATTATTTGCTTATCAATAGATCTTGTTTAGAGTTCTAATTTCGATTTTGTTCCGATTTTCGATTTGGGTTCTGCTAGCTTCGAAATGATAAAGCCTTTTGCATTTCCCAGATCGTGCTGAATAAAAAAAATTAAATAGGGCATTTAATTAGCCTAAAATTAACCTTTAATTTTCCAATTGTTTTTAAATCAATTTTTGATATGGGTTCTGCTAACTTTTTCTAAAGCTAGCAGAACCCGCGTTTTAGTTGGAACGGGTGGAGCCCAAAATTTGTTAATGGTAAATACCCCATTAAAAAATTTTGGGCTCCACCCATTCCAACTAAAACGCGGGTTTTAGCCTATAATTAGCCTATAATTATCCATACTATCTTGTAATGTTCTGCTGTATGGGTTTTGCTAGCTTAAGGGACGTTAATGGTGCACCAAATACTCCAAATGAAGAACAGCAAGCGTCCAATGAATCAGATTACAGATCTGAACGAAAATGTATGCCTACGGTAGGACAGTATTTTACGGTAGGACATTACGACTATATATGAGAGTCACATGATGACAGAGTAATTAGCCCTCAAATCATCATTAGAACATACAAAATATGGCAAGAAGAATCCGTTGAAAGTGAAACTTCCAAAATCTGGTATATCACATTTTAACGGAAAGCACATGAAATGGATGGCATTTGTCTTCCATAAGTTGTAAATAATATCAGAGCGCTAACGAATATGCACAAGATCAATTATACAGCAAACGACCATGCATACATTGATGACAACAATGAAACAGCGTAGTCGATTATCAAAGAAAGATACGATAAGGGCCACAGTAGCAAGATACCTCCATATATTGATATTACAAGGAATCATCGAATCTGCTTCGCCAATAGCTCAGTATAAACGATGCATGCATGCAATAAAAATCATGAGAGTCAACATTAAATTTGGGTTCAATTTTCTTATACGTTCACTGAGAAAAATTTTACTTAAAATTAAAGAATTTATTCTTTAAACGAAAGAATTTTTGCCTATAGATTTTGCGCAAAAACTTTCTATTTTACTTGAAAGGTGTGAATCATTTTAAAAGCAAAATTAATTAAAAACTTTGTCCTAAAAAACACTGCAATAAAAATAAAACATTGGGATATTTATCATAAAATCTTTAATTCATTTCGCTGGAAATATTTCAGGATTTGATTCAATGTTATTAACAACTTTAAAATTAATACTTACAGCAACAAAATTAAGAGATAGTTTACTTTGGTTCAAAATTATAAAATCATTGAATTAACAGTATTTACCTTTTAAAATAAAGTTCTCGATACTTAAATATAAATGTTTTATTGTTTGACTATTTTCATAGGTCATCGTTATCAAAGTTCAATGACCTATACAACCTTTTAATTCATTTAATTTTTTCATTGATATTCGATTGCGAATAAATATATAATATAATATTGAAAAAAATCCCATTAATACAACATATTGAAGATCAATCTTATATTTATTATATATATTTCTACATTTATATACATGTTTATCTTTTTTATTTCCACATAGAAATTTATTTCATAACATTCTACATTTATTACATATATAAATTTTATTTTTAAAAATGTCAAAGACATTTATTAGAAAGTTGAAATTATATATATTGCTTGAGTTTGACCACTTTTTCTCCTGTGCTTAAATAGCACAAGTTAACAGGGTGACTTTCTATATCTTTGAAATCAATTATGCTTAAAATTTCGGATGCATCTCCAATTGAATGACAATGAAAATGGGGGAATATAAACACTACACCCATAACTCGATATACGGCCAAGATCGGTTTTTTTACCTTTCCTTTTTGAGATTAAAAACTTTTCACCAAATATTTTTGTATTTTAAATTTGTTTTGGCCGTATACCGTCAACATTTCAGGTGTAAATCGAAATTTAAGTAAAAATTAGAAGGAACCGTTATAGCGAATCTCCGTAAAGCGACGCCGTAAAACGAGGTATGTGTATTATTATATGATTTACAAATGGCAAAGAAGTTATTATTTGTTAGTAATATACTCGTATCAATAATTTCATAAATTAAAATTTTATTGTTAGTTGGTTTGTCAAAAAAATAACCAGTTTTAAATTTTGTACCACGACAAATTAGGGCACTGGTGTATTTTTGATCCGATTCAGAAAAAGGTATTACTCCAGCGTACTTTTGATCTTTATCCGGACAAAGAAATAGTTTACTAACTGTTTCCCATTCTGTTTGAAAAAACTTATTACAAAAAGGTAATTTCGTAAATTTAAGAGAAACTTTTATTGCTAAGGTAAGTGATATATTAAGCCGAGAAGTGACATTTCTTGCATACTGTTTATGTAACTGATGTTGAGCCTCAAAACGGAAACACCAAAGGAGCTTTAGAGGACCACATCTTCTTATTATTGTGAGATAGTGAACCAAGAAGTGATATTTGGGGTTTAAAGTCTGTTTAAAAATTGTAACAAATAAATTGTTATGTTGCTCGATTAAGGTAGTTAGTTCTGCTAAATCGTTTTCATCAAAACTAGTTTTAACTAAAAGATCAATTAATTTAACAAAAAGGAGCAAAAATTTGTAAACCGGATCATCGCGTGGGACATCGGTTCCAATAATTAATGAGAAAAAATTGTAGAAAGTCCAAATTTCACGAGCTGTCATTTTGAAATTTCCGTACTTTATATGATTACGTTCAATAGGCTCAGATAAATTTCTTATCTCGATTTCACCATAATTGAATATTTGTTTCTTTTAATTAAAATTTTGCAATGAAAAATATTTTTTTTCGAAAATGAAATAGTTTAAGATATGTTGCAAATTGTATTTGCAAGCTCCCAAAAAGACGTCGTGCATTATATCAGAGGCAACGTTATCTGTGACGTGATATGAAACAAGTTCATTGAACATTGAAACAGTCTTAATCCCGGTATTTTAATTATCAAGATTTAATATTGTAACGTCGTTATTATAGTTCTGTTCGTTTCTTAGAAACTCTGTTTGCACTGTAATATCAGTTTGCGTTTGTATTTTAGTACGCTTACATAATTGACAAAAAAAATCCGAATTAAATGACGTTGTATACCTTAATACTTGATTTTTCCTAAGTTATCTCCCAAGATTTGACCTAAAATGAAAAAAACTTTCATTGTACAGTTTCGTGATTTAATTTCTATACCGTCTGTTTCCAATGTTTTTATTACATCGATTAATGGTCTTTAACCATGGTCTTTAAACGGTATTTATTTCTTTGAAAGGGTTTTCTAAAAAAATAAAAAATTTCATCAAACTTGATTTGACGCATATAGTGGTAGTAAGTAATCGCATATAGGTGAAGTTAATAATAATAATTATCCCAACGACCTATTTCCCCTCCCAACCGCGCGCGGGGAGTCTCCATCTGTATTATTATTATTTTTTTGAGTATAATTCAAGTGAATTATAAACAAGGATATCGAGTTGCCTAACCAGTGAAATTGAAAAATTGAATGTTGAAACGGCTAAATATGTAAAGTATAAAAATCAAATATGATTATAAATGAATAGCTAAGTGAATAGTTAAGCAAAACGATACCCATCGCAGACGGAAGGAAAACGGAAGTCGAGTCTGCTTAGTACAAGCAGGTTTGAAATAGATAAAACAAGATAAAATAAAGCAGAATAAAATGAAACAAATAAAAACAAATAAGTTAAATAAAACATCAAACTATAATCAAGAAAAATAAAAATGTTTTTTCAACATGCGTTTCGTCATATTAAAATCGATCAAATGGAAGTGCTGATTAGCTTCGAACAGCATTCTAGAGACGGGCTCATACTTTCCGTAATCAGTTCGATGAGGGTCGATTCTAAACATAGGTACCGTTCTTATATCTCGTGAATTTATATTAAGATTAATTTTACCAAGCAGAACTGGAGAATCGATACCGCCGGTTAGTATTTGATGAATGAAAACCACGTCTGCAGCAACTCGGCGCTTACTAAGTGGTTGTAATTTAATTAGCTTTAGACGATCCTGATATGGAGGCAGGTTGAACATGTCCACCCACGGTAGCCCCCGTAAAGCAAAGCGAAGAAATCTTCGCTGGACTGCTTCAATCCTCTTAATATGAACCTCATGATAAGGCGACCACACCTGGCTAGCATACTCGAGCAGGGGACGAACGAATGTTGAATAGCACTTGCTACAAGACAGACGCCCGCTTCGGTCACCCCCATTCTCGAACAGATGCTTATTTAGTATTGGTTTTAAGGCGCCTATGGTTCGCCGTGACATTTAATGTCCCATGACTATAAATAGAATTTCCTCAGCTATATACGCTCTCTGATTTATTTGGAATTACTTAGCTCTGATGTAACACATATATTTCAACGTTATTCGGTTAAAACAGGAGGTCGATGCACTTAAAACATTTTATAGAACACCAAATACATTTCTTCTTTGCAAAAACTAATGCTATTAAATTCACTTTTCAAAGCATCCGAAATAAGTCACAACCTAGGACAACATTATTTTTATCATAATGGTATCTTTTACGAGAGAATTTGCATATTTGTGACTTTTTTCGTTCAACTTTACTTGGTTTTTCCAATTCATTCAAATATTGGCTTTATATCTGAAATGCAAGGAGCACATCTGTAAAACTGGTTCAATGTAAAATAAGAACACCGTGATATATAGTGTGGTGATTAACAGTTTATTTATCTTTCGATTTTTGAAATTGATTTAAGTTTTTATAATATTTTACTAAACTGGATTTGTTAAAATGTTGAGTATACGACAATCAAAGAGTAACGATTGTTCCGCAGGCCATGAGCGAAATATTAAGTGTAATGTTTGCAAATATTGAAAATATACACTAAACATGCATTAGTAATGAATAACGACACACTTACTAAAGATGGCCTCTCTGTTGATATCGATAAACCAAATATGTTGAAATATTTATATACTTAGTGCTAATTGGCTGGTTAATTCGATTTGGTCTAATCAAAAACAGTTTGTTGTGATTTCTAATTTACGTGAATTGAAGTGATATGCATGACGAATACATAATATGTATACAAAAGACATCAGCTTGTATCTTTCTGTTGAAATTTGCACCCAGTAACTGAAATAAATCAAATCTACCGTAAATCGTTAGCAAAAGTTTGCGGTAATAAAAATTAAGTTTTATCAACACATCGCAATACATCATTCCTGCGGTACAAAGATTGCCTAAATAATTTAAGATTAACAAAGTTGAAAGATTTGTTCCTTCCACTATACCCGAAATGTTTAGATAATCAGTTGTTTCGTGGATAGACTGTTAATGTTTAATTGAAACGATAGGCTTTATACAAGCTGTAAATTGGACATGGCCATACTAATGGATAATTTGGAGTGAAACGTCAGACAAATTGGAATTTTATCCTGGAGGCCTATTATGAAATTAGACGGAAAATACGTCATCGTCGTAAAATACGTTGTCGTAAAATCCGATCCGGGGCGGATATTCCTATTATAAAACTAAGTACAGGGTTATCCAATTCGAGGTTGATAAAGTAGAAATCTGTATACCGACATCTGTCAAAGATAAACGTCAAGTATGCTGTCATTTATTTAGTTGACATTCTGCCATTTAAGAATATGGAGCATTTAACAATCGACCAACGCGTTAAAATTAAACTCGGAAAAACAGGCCGTCGATGCTGATTTTTCGAACAAAATTTTCTTCAGTGATGAAGCTCATTTTTCGCTTGGTGGATACGTTAATAAGCAAAACTGTAGAATTTGGGGCTCAGAAAATCCACAATTGATTGTAGAGAAGCCATTACACCCGGAAAAAGTCACTGTTTGGTGCGCATTGTGGTCTGGTGGTGTGATTGGGACGTATTTTTTTGAGAACAACCATGGACGAACCGTTACCGTCAATTCTGAGCGCTATGGCCGCATGTTAACCGATTATTTTTTTACGAAAATCGAAGATTATGATCTTGACGATATGTGGTTCCAGCAGGATGGAGCATCGAGATCTTTTGCAAGAGAAATTTCCTGGACGTTTGATTTCGCGATTGGCTGATGTCAATTGGCCTCCAAGATCCTGTGATTTAACGCCTTTGGATTTCTTTTTGTGGGGCTACGCGAAAGATCGTGTTTACGCAAACAATCCTCAAACTCTTGACGAATTGAAAACTAATATTCGTAAGGTAATGGCCGAGATACCGCCCGAAATGTGCCGAAAAGTCATTGAAAATTACCTCAAAAGAATCCAGGCCTGTAAGAAGTCCCGTGGAGGACATTTGAATGATATCTTGTTTAACTAAAAATGGCAAGGATCAATCTGTAAAATGAAATAAAAATTACAATACATTCCGAATATTTTGTGTGTTTTTTTTAAACGTACAAATTTAAACTGCGATTGATTTTCTGTAAATAGCATACAATCAAAAATATTTTGTTTTTTTGTGTATACGTATACGCAGTTTAACCGTAAAGCTCTTAACATAATTTTATAACATAATATATTCTTAGCAAGAGCCTCTCAGTCTGACATGGAACTGTTTGTATATTTTTAATTTTATTGAAAATAAACGTTTAATTATTTTAAAAAATTAATTCATTTATTAAAAAACATAACTTAAACTAAACAAATAAAACGCTTTAAAAAAATTAGAGACTCACAGGCTCTTGTTAAGAGCTTTATGCTGGAGATATACTCGACGTTACTCAGAAGCTTCGAAATGTCAAAAACGCGCTTACGTGTATATCCAAGATAAACTCAATATATGAATTCACTTTTTTGACATTTCTTTAAGTTTTGACTTTGTTTGTACTGATTTCTTTAATTTTTTGTGACAATAAAAATTAAAAAATAAAATTTGTGTTCCAATTCACTGTGCTAGTTGAAAAATGTGACAAGCTGGGCACCCGGGGGGTAAACCTAATTCGAGTACGCTGAGTTCAATGGTGCTAGTCTCATTTTAAAGTTAGTCCCCATTTTTGAGATATCGCATTCGAAATGTTTTTGCTCTGAGTCAAAATATACCCTCATTTTCACGTTGATAGCTCTTGAACCATTAAGATTTTCGTTATGCTTTCTTCAGCAAAGTTGTTGCGCAGGTCAAGACCAACAACTTTGCCGAACATATCAAGACCGAGAAACCACATCTAATTTTTTTTGTTTTTCATTTCGACGAAAAACACTGATCATTTTTTATCATTTTGTTGAGTTTAAATCGAGTAGAATCAATCGAATAAACATCGCATCGACAAATATAGATACAATCGAAACTATTTAAAAGAAAGTTAAATCGATTCAGTTGATTTTATGGTGATTTTTCCTAAAAAAAAAATTACTAAAAAATTAACATTTTTCTTCTCTTTGACAAAACAATGGCGTGCCGTTGCGATAGTGGATGAAAATCCTAGATTTTTCCATCCAATCGTTTTAAACAATGACATCACTTAAATTATCACTTTAGACGGCAGTCCAAACGAGTGACGTAAGCACCTACTGTGCTGGAAGTCGAACTCGTATATTCGAGTTCGACTTTCAAAAAATTAGTTTTTCAGGTACAACTGCCCCAAAAAGTGCCCCAATTATTTTTCAACTAGCAAATTATGATTGTAGACGTCAATACCAATTCAACGACATTTGGAAATTGGACGGACGACATTTGGAAATTATGACATTTGGAAATTTTTCTGTGACGTCACGATATAATCTTGATTTGGTATATATGTTTGTTTGTTTGTTTGTTTGTCCGTATGTTTCATTTGATCTCATATTTTCAGGGTTTGTAGTACTTGAAAGACTAAGCAACTTTTGTTCTACAACTTTTTGATTTAGCCGTCATGTTGGCCCCGGCCACCATCTCAAAGGCCATTTTTGGCCATTTTAGCCATGCCCACAGCGCTGAACTTATTTGACATACCCCGGACATATGCATATCGTTAGAAAGGTATAGACAGCTATCAAATAGCATATAAAAATATTTCAAAAAATTAAGGATGAAGGTCATTTTGGCCAAAAAACTGAAAAATGCTAAATCGGCCGGCCACATTCGGCCAAATTGGTAAAAAATTAGCCCAAAACTTTTTTTTTCATACTTTCAGGATTATTAGCCACAAACATCACCTACAATATGACATCAACCGTTTGTCCCAGAAAACTCGTATATTTTAGATATTGACCTCCATAACTTAAAAGCCACCCTAATTTTTTGTAAAATTTCATTTTTTGGCTCAAATGCACCCTAATATCGGTCCGTTGCGGTTCATAATGATTGTGAATCAACGTATTACAATGAAACAAATATAAATACGTCATATTATTATCATTGCTAAGAGAATTTTTACTAGTGACCTTTTTTTCATAACAAAAAAAAAATAAATGAAAAAACTGACAAATTGATGGGATCGAAAAAATCACCTAAAACATTGAACATTTCAACAGTCTCCTTGCATAACATCGATATTTTTTTTAATCTTTATGATGATTTCTTTAAAAAATAGATCTTATCTCCCTTCCCATCGCAGATGGATTATCAGCAAGAGGGTAGCTATACCATTAATTTGTGTTTCCAACTAACACATTAAAATATGTATATTTTATTGTATTGTTTAAGGAATCAAAAATGAATTGCGATCCAGTGTGTGTGAACTGTTTTGACTGATAACAATAAAACCAATCGCAATTCAATTCACTTTCAATTTGCCGTGCCAAAATCATTGATATCAAATAAAAAACCTCTTAACGAGGTAAATGTTCGAGTGATGAAAGCCGAATTCAATTCCCAAAATTTCTGATATCAAATTTGTGCCGAAAAAACAATTCCTTTCGATTTGTCAACGATTTTTCGGAATGTTAGTGCATTCGGCACGTTTGTTTACATTTTTCTTTCTAGCTGTCAAAAACAACAATTTGTCATCGATTTTTCGGAATGTTCAACAACAACGCGCTGAATGCACTAACATTCCAAAAAATCATTGACAAATCGAATGCAATTGTTTTTTTCGGCACAAATTTGATATCAGAAATTTTGTGAATTGAATTCGGCTTTCATCACTCGAACATTTGCATACATACTTTGCATACAAATAGTTGAAAAAAATTGAAGAATAATTTGGGATAGAAAAATCCGAGATTTTGATCCGTCGTATGTTTCTGTGATTGAATGGCGCAGTGACATTTGATGGTTGATATATTGATGCAGATGTTTCTTAATTTGCGTGTATAACTTACGTGATGTAATTGGTTAAAACGATGGGCAGCAAAAATCCAGGATTTTTATCCACTATCGCAACGGCACGCCATTGTTTTGTCAAAGAGAAGAAAAATGTTAATTTTTTAGGATTTTTTTTTAGGAAAAATCACCATAAAATCAACTGAATCGATTTAACTTTCTTTTAAATAGTTTCTATTGTATCTATATTTGTCGATGCGATGTTTATTCGATTGATTCTACTCGATTTAAATTCAACAAAATGATAAAAAATGAAAAACAAAAAAAAATTAGATGTGGTTTCTCGGTCTTGATATGTTCGGCAAAGTTGTTGGTCTTGACCTGCGCAACAACTTTGCTGAAGAAAGCATAAAGAAAATCTTAATGGTTTAAGAGCTATCAACGTGAAAATGAGGGTATATTTTGACTCAGAGCCAAAACATGTCGAATGCGATATCTCAAAAATGGGGACTAACTTTGAAATGGGACTAGCACCGTTGAATTCAGCGTACTCGAATTAGGTTTACCACCCGGGTGCCCAGCTTGTCACGAAAAACAAGTTCGCAATTCAAGCACAGTGATATACATTCTATAATTATTCTATATTATAATAATATAATTAAAATGAATCAGACAAAGAGAATAAGAAAATTAAAACTAAATAAGAGTGGGTTATTAGTTTGCCTTTTAGCGCAACTAGTAAAAAAACGTAATAATAAACGCGTAAAAACACGAAATCGACGGTATTTTAGAAGGCCCGATAATGTAGACCGTTCATTCCATGGTTTTTTTGAAGTGGCTTTTAAAAATATTAAAAAAAATCATGATGAGTTCTTCAAACATACTCGAATGACGGTAGAAACATTTGAATTTCTTCTTTCACTTTTGAAAGACGGGTTAACTAAGCGAAGAACAACAATGACAATAACTGCTGAAGAGCGATTAGTTATTACCCTATCGTGAGTAATTGTTTAATTATGATTTGTTGAATCCATTTTAATATTTATGCATTTGATTACAGTTACTTATCTCAAGGCGTGAGTCATGCATTTCTTAGCTGGAGCTTTAAAATAGGTAGAGCAACAGCTCGGATTATCATAATCGAGACTTGCGATACAATATGGCAAATTTTATCACCACTTTATGTAGCAGAACCAATCGTTCACGATTACCACCAAATTGCAGAAAATTTTAAAACAAAGTGGAATTTACCCAACTGTGTGGGGGCTATTGATGGAAAACATATTTCTATCGAGTGTCCTCCACACAGTGGCTCTGAATTTTATAATTATAAAAAGTTTTATAGTGTAGTGCTACTAGCAGCATGTGACGCACGTTACACATTTACAATGGTAGACGTGGGCGCTTATGGAAGCCAAAGCGATGGCGGTATACTAATAAAAAATGTGTACTTTTATTATACGCTTATTAATTACATAATTTTTAATTTAGGCATTTTGTCACAAAGTACGTTTGGTAAGAAACTGTTTTCGGGCCAACTACCATTGCCGGATGAGGATGAATTGCCAAATACGAATATTAAATTTCCTTATTATTTTGTTGGGGGCCCAGCCTTTCCTTTAAAATCCAATTTGTTTCGAACATATCCTGGGAAAAATCTTCCTCGCGAAAAAAAAATTTTTACTATCGACTTTCCAGAGGAAGAGTAACGATCGAGAATACTTTTGGTATTATGGTAGCTCGATGGAGAGTGTTGAGGACAACCTTAAACTGTTTGCCGAAAAATGCAGAAAAGGTAAAAGTCGGTTATAAATATTTATTTACAACTTTATTAAAATGCTTTTCTGTTTCTTTGTAGATAATATTAGCTACGGTCGCTCTGCACAATTTTTTAATATTGAATAAAACTAGCCAGTCAACATATTGTCCACCTTTATTTGTTGATACGGAAGACAGTGAGGGAAACATTATTCTAGGACAATGGTCGTTCCTCCAGTTGTGTCAACAGCGTTTAACAAACCAAATTTAAAGCTTGGCTCAAACAACACTTCAAGAAATATTTTTAAAATGAGGGACACATTAATGGAGTGTTTTATTAAGGAAGGGGCAATACATTTACAAAACAAAATAAAATAATATGTTTTTGTTACATTTCAATCTTTTATTTACATTTCATTTGCAAATTGCACACAATTCAAAGTTTCGTGATTTTTAATTACATAAATAATTCAATACTACATATATACATAAATAAGTTAAAGTTAATATATACTGCCATTCCTAAATCTTTTATTTGCATTTCACACAAATATTTTAATATATCGTTGGCAGCCTGCTGTTGCGTAGTTGGCTGCAATCCATCGAACAAACAACGCATCCTCTTGAAAACCTCGTCGTATGGGTTTTTTGTTTCGGAAGTGGCACATTGCTGTTCTTTCAGCATGTCATTTATATAATTTAAGGCAGTTTTGATTGATTCTTCAATCTCACTGCCCTCACTGTTATTATTTCGCCTTTTTTTTTGATCGCTATTACGATGTAATTCTCCATCATCATATTCAATCACCGGTCTCTTACGGCGCACTAAATGAATCCAGTTCATCAAAATTGGAACTACTTTCTGTATCTTCAACATCTGTATTTGATACTGGATTATCAGTATAGTTACTAATAGTACTGTAAGAATAATTATACAAAAAGTTTATTTGTACATATATAAAAAAAACTACATATTTGAAACAATTTCAACATACTTCCTATTTTTGACGAAGTCCGTCAGAAACAGCATATTTTGGAAGTACTCCCATTCTTCTTTATACCGATATGCGCTTCCGGATGGTAACTGTTTCGATTTTAATTCCCTCGAAAATTTATCCCGAAAACTTTTCCATCTCGACATACAGGTTTTATCTAAAAAAAATAATTTTATTATCTATTACATTACTACGTACGTAACCCTTCATTTTAATTTTACCTGATTCACCAAGTTGCTCTCCTATTTTCCTCCAAGTTTCAAATTTTAGGTGGATGTTTTTGTATCCCCTAGACGATTTATTATAAAGAATTTCGTTTTGCTTCACTAAATTTATTAGTTTTTCTTCGAAACTCATTTTAATAAATTTAACTTGGATGAAAAACGCGCAGTTGAAATTTCAAAATAGTAATAAAAATCAAAAAAAAAAATCGGCTAATTATTTAATAAAATTTCTGTAAGATGTCACTTTAGTACTAAACAATAACAAGTTAAAGTTAAATCAACTTTTTTTGTATCACGTCTGAGTCGCGTCGAGTATAATTGGTTTAGTATAAATTCTCATAGTATAACTTTTTATTTTTACTTAGTCACGTCGGTCGCGTCGAATATATCTCCAGGGTTAGGGTTAGCGAAGAATCACAGACACAACGATGACATTGGAATTATCAGAAGTTTGGTTTGTTTTCATTTTTTAGTTCAAATGAAAAATCTAATTTGATTGTCTGTGATATAAGTATCACATTTTATTAATTAATTTATTTTTCGTGCGTATGTTACGATATCCGTCACCTAACTATAAGTAGCTGTAGGATTTGATAATTGAATTTTGTCGTAAAATCCGCTAACACAGATTTTTATTTCATAATAGTATAATATCCGCGCGGATCGGATTTTTTTAGTTTCATAATATGAATAACCGACCAGAGACGGATTTTACAATGGCGGAAAAGTTTGATAATAGGCCCCTGATTTTATAGTTATCACGGAATGTTGTGGTTGTTAAGTCGTTGGTTAACTTAATGTGTTCTGTTCGCGTGCTAGTCAAACGAATAAGCTTTTGTAGGTGTCAAGTTTTATTTTCGATAATGTTGATGGTTTAATGATTGAATGTTGCATTTGCAACATTGTAGGACCGCGTTGCTACTTTTTTATTTAATCTGTGACGTTCGTATACCTGCAAATGTGTAGCAGCTTATTGGAACGACTTACAATCAGCAATGGTTTTCTACCATGCAAAAGGTATTCGAAATATCGTTGCTTTATTGATTTGGAAATCTTCACTAATGGTGAGTTACCAAGTATAAATGTTAGGTTAGGTTAGGTTAGAGTGGCTGCTATCGCAGTTAGGCCAGTAGTGGTCCATTGTGATACCACAGGATCCTATTTCCCCTTTACTCCCGCTGAAACCATCCAGAGCTACTTATGCAGCGTAAAATATTTTGCCAAGTGTAAAGTCTGAAACCTTTCCATAATATATGACATATATGACATTCTCACGATTTCAACTCTACCTAACCAAAGTCGCCTTTACAAAAAACGAAACCGAAAGTCGGGTAGCCAAAATTCGGGTAATTGGATTCGATAATCGGGTAATTGGATTCCCTAGTACATATAGGTTTATGTTTTTTCCGTTTTCATTCAGAAGCATAACAGGGTTGTCGGTTTCGGTTGTTTGCGGCATTGCCTGACGGTTTCAATTGTCTCTGGGGGTGAGTAATTGCCCAACTACAAGAAGTCGGGTAGAACCGACTTGGATTCCCTAATCCATTTCTAAAATTAATATAAAATTATAAATAAATTTAATACAATAATAACTAACAACATACATCTACATACTTGGATCTATCACGAAATGTTGGTCGTACCCACGACGATTTATTTCTTTTGACCACCGTCTCCATATCTTTCAATAAATTACCCATTGTGAATAACATCATTGCCATTTTCATTAGCATTATTGTGTTATCACAATTATCCATTTCGATTATTTTTCTGGTATGTTTATTTATCCACAAACAAAAAGATTTAATATATTATTAGTTGTGTCGGTCTACAAATGACAGAAATGTCAAAAAAACGGCGTCTATCTGTTTGACAAAAAAGATTTGAACTTAGAGCGCTGAAGATCGGCGATGTGCACCGTTATTCTGTTTGAGGTATAAGTCTTCTATGTGGCTACATTCATTTTTTGGTAATGACGAAACTTTATGTCGACGATCCAAGTTTACCATTGTTTTTATTACAACAACACAAATAACTACTCGATTTTATTCGTTGAAAATTGAATAAATGAAAACAGAAGAGAAAAGTAAAATCAGAGCCATCTAGATTGATATAGAGCCCCCTGTTCGAGCTTTTTTCCACTAAACTTATATTGGGTTAATAAATTTATATTTCCCATTGAAAATAATGAAAAACGGCCAATTTTATTTGTTAGATTATGTCTGTTTGAACCATGAGCTTTTTAAATGTCTTTCTACGGAAAAATAGAGAAAAGTTCAAACTTTAACTGTTCAAAATAGGATTCCAGTGGCACTATTCTGGTTGTCCCTTGGAATAGGCAATTGGGAAAAATATTTTCATAGTATTGGGCGCTCCACCAACATGTTGACGATACTAATCAGTATCAAAAACCGCGATACATGTTGCCATCATAAATGTGACTCGAATGAAACAAATTGTTCACTTGTCAATTTTTTTTTGTTTTAACAAAAAATTTCTATCGTGTTGTAATTGTAATTACTAAAATTTTTAGTTTGGTTTTACATAGTTCTATAATTGGTTAAACTTCTTTCACTAGTTCTTGTGAGTATGAATACATTTCGTTTATTACTAATAAAAAGTTTCATGATTGAAAATTATATTTTAGGCACCTACACAAAATGAATTATAATTTATTATTGAACTTCCTGCAATTCAGCGAAACTGAAAATGTTTGTGTAGAATCAATAATGGAAGTATGTAAAATAGCATTAGAGACCCCAGACATGGCACAAACGCGCGGTGGGCCTCCAATCAGAATCAAAAATTATTTTGAGGTTATAATTCCGCAATACAGTTTTGACGACTTTTTTAAACACTTTCGTATGACGAGATCCACATTTGAGGTAAACTACTCTGAAAGCTTGTGATAGTATGGTTTTAATTGACAAGTTGTATTTATTTTAGAAACTACCTACCATTTTACGAGAAAAGTTGGGTGATAATGGTAAAGTTCCAATAGAAAAAAAAATGTTATTCACGATATGGTTTTTAGCAAAGGAAGAATGCTTCATGTCCACGAGCGACAGATTCGGCATTGCCTTAAGCACGGCACATTTCGTGTTTGTACAAATTATAAAAGAAATTGCAAATTTAAAAGGAATTTATATTCTGTTTCCTAATTCTTCAAAGCAATTAGAAATTTCGAACGTGAGCAAGGGTTATTGTAATTTAAAATTGTTGTTTAAAATGTTATGTGTTTTATTTTTTATAGGAATTTAAAGCGCAGACTGGTATTCCTGGTGTAGTAGGTGCAATTGACGGGTCGCACATCCAAATAAAGCAGCCTCCAGGAAATTCTGTGGATTTTTGTAATAGGAAATCATTTCATTCGATAGTTCTTCAAGGTAACAAGATACATTTAAACTATAGTTTCTCAAGTAGTCCTAATTTGCTAATATCTTCTTTTGTTTTAGCTATTTGTGATAATAATTATAAATTCACAGATATTTACGTTGGCAGCCCAGGTAAGATGCACGATGCACGTGTATTTAAGAAAAGTCCTATATATGCCAAATTAACGGACAGCGATGAACCCCTTCTAAACGAATCTCGTCATATAATCGGTGACACCACTTACCCAAATACCACTTATTTAGTTACTCCCTTCAAACAGAATGGACATCTTACCAGAGCACAAGAAAATTATAACTTTAAAATTAGTGCAATGCGATCATGTGTCGAACGGTCCTTCGCGTTATTGAAGGGCAAATTCCGCAAGTTGAAATATCTTGATATGTCTAGTCACCAACGAATTAATGAAACGATAACAGCCGCTTGTGTTCTTCATAATTTTATTCTCGATAATGACATTTTTCCTGGGGACGAATTCATCGAATACGAAGGCACCGATTCTGCGGATCATGTTGAGTTCGTAAATGATGGTATTGCGATTTCAAACTTGAAAAGAAATTTTTTATTAACTTTATGCACTTAGGGTCATATAAAAAACTTTTTGTATATTTTTTAATAAAGAAAATTTATTTGAAATAAAAATAAAATAATAATTTCGCCTACACGTATTTATAAAAAAAATTCATAATTGCAGGCCAAAGTAATCACATTTCTTTTCCATTACATATCATTTCAATATTTCATCAGTCATGTTTATTTAAATTTAAAATCTCTGAAGGTCGATAATTTGCTGCAATAGCTTATTTGGGTCCTCGTGAATTTGTGTATTTTTCTCGATGTTATCGATCAGTCTATCCATTTTGACCAACTTTGCCCGTTCTATTTCCAATTGTTCTTGGCGATAATCTTTGATAGCTCGTTTTCTAGAAGAAAAGCCCGGTGAACTCGCCGAAATTTCAAACAACTCCAAAACTTCTGTATCAACACATCCATCTTCATCCATAGATGACATGGTTACGCAACTATTTATTGCCCGGTCGTCACTAAAAATTTCATCAAAAGTGTCGAAATATTCCCAGTTAATCCGACCACTGCCCGTTCGGTTGTTTTCGTCTTTGATGTCGGTGTATGTTTTCTTTAAGTTGCGAAATTTACGGTCTAATAAATCTAATGAAATATCATAGCCGAAATCAAGAAATTTCATTTTTATTTCTAACCATAAATCTTTCTTTTTCTTTTTAGGAAATCTAAATTGAGCTTTTCGTGATTTATATTCGTCAATTATCAATTGAGTGGATTCTTTCGTCCATTTAAAAGAGGCTAAAAGGGGGAAAAATATAATTAAGATGCGCTTGCATTTGAGGTTATGTATGTTCATCATACATAATCGAAATATTATACTTACTCTGATTCTCCATAATATATTGTAGGATTTGGATAAATTTTATATTAAAAATTTCAATAATATGTACTATTGAAATATAAAATTATATATTTTGATTTTATTATTTAAAAATAATTTGAAACAAAGTCAAATATATAAATGATGGCTGAATGTATCGACACCAATTCGCTGATGGAAAAAGTGACATTTAGCTCAACAGTGTTGGATATATTTTTTGATGTATTGGTCGCGTTCAGAACTCAACATGTTGATTTTGCTTAACATGTTGCCAACAGTTGGTGGACCTGAAAGCGCCCATTTTGTTCTAAATTATATTTTTCTCGCCTACTGGTGGAATTGTTCGGTGTACATATTTTTGAAACAAAGATATATTGGGATTTTTTTTTTCTTATAAAAAGTTTGTGGAACAAATGTTTCTCAATCAACTTTGTTTCGAAAATATTTACACCAAACTAATTCTAACAGTAGGCCAGTAAAATATAATTTAGAACAAAATGCTATGAAAATGTTTTTCCCAATTCCCTATTCCCAGGGAAAACCAGAATAGTGCCACAGAAACCCCTTGGAACTGTGTGAAAATGAATAAATAATAAGCATTTATAAATGTTGTTCTTGTATTACGACATGGTTTCAAAACACAACATAATATGTAAAAACAAATTGGGGTGCGTTATAAAAAATATGGAATTTTCTTATACTGTTGGTACTTGATTCTTCCAATACCATATAGCGGCCACCAAAAAGACATACTACTTGTAGGCAATTTAAAAATATTTTATTCTTAAGGAAAATTACAGAGCACAGCTTTTCTTAGTCACTTACCAAAATAACTTTTTCTTTGCGAAGATGGCATCATTTTAAGCGGTGACAAAGGATGAAGAAACGCAGACAGTGGCATGATGGATTACTACCAAACGGCTGATTTGATGGCTCATTCAGTAGAGAAAATATAACTTGTTTAAAGTAGCGTCAATGTTTTCAATAGTATACCAGCAATGAACGTTAAATGCTTGCGTAGGCATGCGTATGCCACATATCTGTGATGAGCCGTATAATGTAATATTGTAAGCCGTTCTTTCACCAAAAGTGTCAAATATTGTTTATCTTCGGTTCTCTTTTGGGAAATTCGTGCCGTTTTCATGTGTAAAATACGCGTTGAATTCAAAAGCTTGATAGTCAATGATCATTTATTATTCCTCTCCCTTATATTTCAAATGAATTGAATTTGAATCATCTTTTATTTATTTGCGTGCTTTCATTCAACTAAGCATTGAATAAACTTTTCACAAATTTCGTAATTATGCGGTGTTATATACGCCACGTTGCGTATCCAGTATTTCGATTCCAACATTTAAAATGTGCGAACGAATGTTTGAATAATATTCATGCATGATCAGACTATAGTGATAATGTGGTAAACACTTTATTATTTTTGTACAATATTATAATTCTGATCTCTAAAATATAACCACGATCTGGTAAGCCAGTTAGTTAGTCGTCTTTGACACCTTATTATGTGGCAGATGTAACAATTTGCATCAATAGTTTTAAATAACATTTTGGTGGTACAACATCAGTCTCGAAACATTAAGTAGCATTAAAATATAGTAAGACTTCATCCCGCATATTTGAATGATTCTATTTATAATTTCTACGACGATTTTGATACAATGGAGTCTAGTTAGTCTTTGACGAATCCATTATGTGATCTATATAACATAATAGTATTATCATATGATAATTTATATTTTGATTACGTATGGTGTTTATTTTTTGATCCGGGATCAAAAAATAAAAAGACAAAAAATATAAACAAAGAAGCCATGTTGGATCAAAAATGACGTCATATTATTGATCCGGGACCAAAATTTTTCTGCCACAGAAAACGATAATAGTTCATATTGTCGTTTCTATATTCTATTTGATTTCTTTTTATAAAAACAAATCGTTATCTTTCTTATTTTCTTATTAATTTAATTTACTATTTCTCTCTAATAATTGGTTTGAAATGACGATATTATGACGTCAGCAATTTCTCGTATTTTTAGTTGTTGTTATTGTTCAGCAAAATTCCCTTATATTTTCCTTTCTTAATTTGATTATTTGTAGAAAATGAGAAACCTAATGATGGCGAACTTCAATTGTTACGAAGTATATTATATTTGTCATCGATTTATGTAAAAATATATCAATATTACAATATTTTTATTTCATGTTTTATTTATCAAACGTAATGAAAGTTAGTTTTTTGTTTATGTTTTATTTCCCGTATATTTGAAAGTGCGATTTAATAGGCAGGTTTGATTTATTTAGATTGGCTTTGGTAAAATTTACTTCTAAATCAAATTACAATGCAAATGAACGTACCCCTACTTCGGCATTACGACATTGTTTTAACTAATAGGTCGGTAGTAAAGCTGGCTTTGATCTAGGATTGTTGTTACTCGTAACAATTCATTAGAATTGAAAACTAATTTCGTCTAATGGCTGAACCAGCGAATCAGTAACAACTTAACGTAAAAATGCGATAAATAGGTTTTGTTGGTTACTGACCAGTGAAACGTTACCATCTTTTCGTTCAGTTTCGTTAAAATACGTTTGACACTTAACAGACCCAAAAATTGCATGCAAACTGAAGGAAACGTCAAATACCAATAAAAGCGTCCTCCATATTTAAACGATCACGATTTTTAAATCACAATAATTGAATGATGTAAATTATATTTATCCAGTAAAAATTCGTTCACGTAACGAAAATTAAACAAATAAAAATTTGCCGACTATTTTTGTGCTTAAAGCATTTGACAAGTTGTGTTACAGCCGCAGTAACCTTTTAGGAGTTGTACATGTTCTGCCCAAACGTTTGGTGTTTTACTATTTTTCTTATAACCCTTTAAATTTAGTATGTGCCGCGGATGGAATGAATCTCCTATAAAAATTGGTTATCCCTAAAAATCGTTTTAACTGTTGAACATTAACAGGTTGAGGGTAACTTCGAATAATTTCTACTCTTGCTGGCGATGGTAAAATTCCATTTTCATTTACCAAATGACCGAGAAACGAGATTTCTTGTTGTGCAAATACACATTTATCAAGCTTAATAATTAAACCATTTTCGGCTAAGGGCTAAGCGATTGAAAACTTGTTCGATATGTGATAAATGTTCGTCTAACGAAGTGGATGCAGCCAGAATATTATCGAGATAAACAAAACAGAACGACAATCCTCTCAGAACTGAATGCATCAGTCGCTGAAACGACTATGCCGTATTTCTAAGACCAAATGTCATTCTGTTGAACTCGAAAAGTCCAAATGGTGTTGCAATGGCTGTTTTAGGTATATCTCTAGGCTCTATTGGAATTTGATGTATGCTCTTACTAAATCCAATGTTGTAAATACAGTTCATCCTGCTAACTGAAACGAAAAACCCTGCAGATGTGGTACAGGGTAGTTGTCAGGAGTAGGTACATTGTTCAATGCCCTGTAATCTCAACAAGGGCTTCTCTCACCATTTTTTTGGGGTACCGGAAAATAGCACCAGGCGGACTGGCCCATTCACTTTTACTAAGACTACAGATGTCTTGAGCCATCATACTCTCAAAATGCTCCTTTGCAATTTTTAATTTATCAGGAGCTAAGCGCATCGTCTTGCACATAACAGGTTGTCCTCGAGTCTCTAAGCAGTGCGTCACATTATGCTTAGTAGTGTTCATATTAATGGATTCACGTGTAATTATTTCGAATTTGCTTAACATTTTACTAATATCTGGATTAATTTTGGTTTTATCAACCAATGCTAAAGAAAGACTTTGATCATACGTGATGGATCCTATACTGTAAACAAATTTGTTAACGGATCTATCACTCTGACTTTTTTTAATATCTACAATTAATCCAGTTGACTTCAAAAAATCTGCACCGATTATTGGCATTGATACGTCGGCAACGATAAATGCCCATTTAAAAACCCTACGTAACCTAATATTTAATGAAATGGTATGCGTTCCGTAGGCCTTAATTTTAGAACCATTTGCTGCATATAAATTAAATTCCGGCTTAATAACTTTTTTGCTACAGAAATTCCCGGGTACAACTGACACGTCTACCAGAAATTTACGTTTCGAATTTTGATCTAAAATAATCAGACGAATTTTGGTATTAATTAACGATAAAATTGATGTGATAACGATAACCATAAACACATTTTATAGCTTTATCCTTAAAACGACGGTGATAAAAGCACTCGCTTTTAGATCTTGACCTGAGGTTTCTTTTTGCTTGACTAATTTCGATGTATCACTGACTTCATGAATTTGGTGCTGCAACATAGTTTCCATTACGTCATCCGCCCGTTCAGCTAACTTTCCTAAAGTCACATCGTTTTCAAATGGAACTAAAACTAATTGTATTTGTTGCGGTAATCTTTGTAACCGCATAATCGTCTTATGGTACCTTCCTCAAAATGTTCGCCAGCATTCATATTCATCTGCTCAAGTAACTGCGAAAGTTTTTGATCGTCCAGCTTTAAACCATGTTACAATTTATTTAATTTCGATCTTTCCGGCTCACCTAGCACTCTAATCACTTCCTGTTTAAAAAAGGTTTATGGATGTTTGCCTTTATTTTTCATAATTAAACTGGTAAACTGGTTCTGCAACCTCGCATCTAATGCACCTACCGCATGTGAATACCGAGTGGACTCTGCAACAATATTTGCTACCTGGAACTGTTGTTCCAAAATAGCACACCAGACTTCGGGATTTTGGGAGTACAAAGGTTGGGGTGGTTTAAATGCAACATGTGCTATTTGTTTGAGATCCATACGATTAGACATAGATTTAAACTCACTGTCAATCTCATCACCAGATTTACCACTAGAAGATGATTCAGCAGAGCAAGAACCATTTGATTGTGCTGCCAAAATGATACGGACTTGATCCTGCACTATAATGAACGTAATTGTTCGTGAGTTACAGTGATCGTTTCGTTACTAATTAAAATATTTCGCCGATCAGACGAGTGTAAATTGGGTGCATTCGATTCCTCATCATCAGTAATAATACCACGCACCACGAAACGAAAAATGAAACTTAAAATTAAAAAAAAACTTTAACACACAAAAAGTACGCACGAAAAAATGAACATAATGTTTTTTTTTTTAATATTTTTAAATAATTTTATTTTTTATTATTTTGCCCTTTTTTTTGATGCAAACAATCGGCGGAAAGCGAGTACGTTCTACTAAAAATATAATTAGTACTTATAATTTTAACTATTTTAAATGGCTAGCTGCTTCCGCAAATTCCGATATTGTATAACTCCCGGCTGCTTCCAGAACGCTCCCTTTTGAAGTTGGTTGAAGTTAACTGGTTGTTAAAATACTCACTTCTTGTTGCTAGTTACAATATTGATCGTTGCTGATGTAAATGTGTTACATATATTATTTAAAGTTGACTGCTGCCCGTGAAATAACTTTTAACGGGGTCACCACTTTCGGAGTTGTACATGTATATATTGTATGTAGTATATATATTTTAATATCTTTATATATATTTATATATTAATATGGTTGATCTATCCTCAGTCCTCCTATAACTGAAGATAGAATGGTAGCATGTTTTTTACAAATAATTTCACTAAACATTTATTTTATTAATCAAACTCGGAGGCGCTACTCTTGCAACAAGTTTATACGATCTCGTCGTTTGTATTTGGGACCAAGAAGAGTTGCCGGAGAATTGGAAGACCGCACTCATATGTCCGTTGCATAAAAAAGGCGACCGTCTTAAATGTGAAAACTTTCGTGGCATAGCTCTATTGAACACTGCTTACAAAGTGTTGGCTAATGTTGTACTTGCCAGACTCATCCCTTTCGCCGAAAACATCATTGGCGACTATCAGTGTGGTTTTCGTCCCAACCGATCGACCACTGACCAGTGTTTCACCATGAGGATGATCTTGGAAAAATGTTGGGAGTACAACATAACCATTCATCAACTATATATAGACTTCCGGCAGGCATATGACAGTATAAACCGCGACAACCTTTGGGCCGCGCTCATATGCCTAGGTATTCCAGAGAAACTTGTTTCTCTGTGTAAATTAACATCGTTTGGATCTGCATGTAGAATTGTAATTGAAGGATCTGTGTCAGACTCTTTTCAAATAACATCTGGTGTTCGACAGGGAGATGCACTCGCGCCTGTGCTGTTCAATCTGGCGCTTGAGTACGTAGTGAGGAAAAGCAACATTGAAACTTCGCGCTGTATATTCAATAAATCAGGCCAAATTCTTGGATATGCAGATGATATCGTGCTTCTTGGCCGAAGACCTAGCGACATCAAGGACAGTTTCATACCGCTCAATCGCTGCGCAAGAAGACTTGGTTTGGAGGTGAACAGTACCAAAACGAAATTTTTAACAACACCCAGGAACATCTCTATGGCAAATCTCGAAATTGGCGACCATAATTTTGATAGCGTCGAAAATTTTAAATACCTCGGGTCACTTATAACATCATCAAACGACATGCAGGCAGAAATAAAAGCCCGAATCGCTGCCGGACAACGAGCTTTCTACGCCCAATCAAAATTATTGCGATCTAAACACCTATCGCAGTCGTGCAAGCTCGCACTTTATAAAGCACTGATAAGACCTGTGCTGACTTTCGGAAGCGAGAGCTGGACCATGACCTCTAACGACTGTAGATTAGTATCTACCTTCGAAAGGAAGGTCATCCGTTCAATTTTTGGTCCTATTAAAATTGCGAACAATGAATATCGGATTCGCATGAACCACGAAATAAAGCAACTTCTCGGAGGTAGCGATGTTATCGGCTTCATCAAATCTAATCGAGTGAGATGGCTCGGCCACGTTGCAAGATCTCCCCAACAACGAATGATTTACAAAGTGTTCCATCAACAACCAGCCGGAGTACGTCGTAGAGGAAGACCCCGACTGCGCTGGCGTGACGACGTCGAACAAGACCTACTCGTATTAGGATGTCGAAATTGGAGGACGAGAGCGATGGACCGAGAAGGATGGAGGACCATAGTGCGGGCGGCAAAATCCCTTCATGGGATGTAAATGCTAGAGAGAGAGAAAAAAAATTATTTTATTTATATAGATAATTTTTTTATTTATTTTTTAAATTAACTGATTTTTTACAAAATAAAATTATAACTATTATCAGAGCCAACTAGATAAATAGAGCCTCCCTTATCGAGCTTTTTTCACTAAACTTAAAATACGGGATATAATAAATGTTAGTTTCCTATAGGAATGTATGAAAAACGACAAATTTTCTTTTTCTTTTTAAGTATATTTAAACCATAAGCTTTTATAATATTTTTGTACGGGTAAATGCAGAAAAGTTCAAACTTTAATCAGTTCAAAATAGGATTCAAGAAAACACTTTAAACTGTGTGAAAATTGGCTTGGAAAATAAATAAATAATGAGCTTTTATTAATGTTGTTGTTGTATGGCGTCATCATTTCAAATCACAATATGGTCTCTTTCCATTCTCTTTCTAAAAACACGATTGCCATGGAAACAAAAAACTTATTATTGTATAGGATTATTTTATTTTTATTATTTATAAATAACGACATGCAGTCAGTCACCAGCACCACTACAATGTGGTTGTGAAAGCATGCGAGTGATAATGTTTCTGAATCACAGATATGTAAAAATACGTGATTAAAAAATTATAGAACAATATTTCCTTCCTAGCGCGTAATAACCTATACAATTTTCTTTTACAGTATGTACTGGATTTTGTAACTTCGTTCGAACACCATAGCGGCCACCGAAAAGACGTAATACTTGTATGCAATTTAAAAATATTTTATTCTTAAGAAAATTACGCAGAAAAAGATTTTCTAAGTTATTTTCCAAAATAATTTTTTCTTTGCGGTGATTATTTCGCGCGGTGATATTTTCAGCGGTGATAAATGATGAAAAACTCAGATAGTGGCCGTTTCAATAGCAGCTCTTCGATAAGTTATGGATTATATACTACCAATCGGGTTGATTTGGTGTCTCATTCAGTTGAGGAATTATAACTTGTTTAAAGTAGCAACAATGTGTTCAAAAGTATACAAGCAATGGACGTTAAATGCTTGCGTATTTGTCCCACGTATGTGTGAGACGCGACGTCTCTTAATGTTGTAGGCCATTCTTTCACCAAAAGTGCCAAACCTTGATTTTCTTCAGTTCTCATGTGTTATGTACGCGTCGAATACAAAAGCTCATTCAGGACACTCCTTTATTTTCGAATACTGTCGATGTTCATTTATTATTCCTCCTCGAGTATCATTCATTGCAATGCATTTTAAAACGATTTCAATTGAATGTTCTATTTATCTGTGTACTTCCATTCAACAAAATCTCGAATAAACTTTTCACAAATTTCGTAACTATTCGCGTCGTGATATATGCCACGTTGCGTACCTGATTCCAAGATTTAATTAGTGTGAACGAATGTGTAAATAGTATACAAGCATAAGCAATGAACCATAGTGATAATGTAGTAATAATCAGTATTAACGTTTTTTTTGTACATTAAACTAATTTTGACCTCAAAAATATAACCGTGATCTGATAAGGTAGATAGTCGTCTTTGTCACCTAATTCCTGTCAGATTTAACAATTTGTACCATATTTTTTGGACAACATTTTGGTGGTACAACATCTTGAAATATTCAAGTAGCATATTTATCATAGCGCCAATAGTTCAATATTTTAAACACTCGAATGGATTTGTTTCGAAGCGTAATAAATTGTTTTCGATTTTAATAGTGACCATATTCGGGCTCAGTAGTGCGGATCGGCGAATGATCGTAGCCATACATCGTTCCTATTATGTTGCTTCTTGCACTGTACAATTTGATGATTTGATGGCAAAATGGAGATTTCAAATATTTTTAGCCCAGTGGAGCGCTTAAAGTTATATGTTAGCGAAGCAAAAAACGATGAACGAACAAACAAAAGACTTATAGAGACGCAGCTACACGGTAGGTATAACTCACCCATGTCTAAATTAAGGCTAGGTGGAAGATAAAATTTGTAATATTATTATTTTGCTAATATTATAATCAATGCTTCTGAGGGGACATTGAATTTTAAAACTAAATATTTGTGGGAGCAATTTTGAAACGACTGTTTGCAAAGGAGTCTTTCGATAATTTTAGAACAGATTTTCGCTGAAGCTTAGTGCAACAATCGTTCAAAAGATCCGTTCTTGAAGCTGTCATCAAGATCTTCCCAGAAACGGCACCTCTTACTTACTTAATTTAAACAACAATTTAAAAAATCTCATTGGAGGTGTAGCTTAAATAAAAATTAATTAAGATTGGTTGATGATAAAAATAGTATCCTTAGAGTTGATGTGCAAGATAAAGATTAAAGTCGAAATCGATCGAATGTTTTTTTAAACTTTTTGAACAAATTCTTTAATTAAAATATTCAAAAATCTAAATTTTTGTGAAATAGAAAAACAAGTGTTTAACAAAATATGTTTATTAAGTGTAAGTGTGTTTCGCCAAGTACATACGGCAAATAGTGTAAAAAGTATAAAGATTATCCTAAAAACATCTGATTTGGTCAAGTATTTATCAAATGTATCAAAACATGGACTAACTACATGTTTATTGATGTTGGAATGTATTATAAATGCCTAACCCAATATACAATTTTGTTTTATGATCCCGGTTTGTTCAGCAGGTATAAATATCACTCAGTTTCTGAAAATCAGAGAGGTAATACAATTTAAACAAATAATAATAATTTTTCCTAACACACTTCATCATTATTTAAGTATTCACATCCGTTATTCTCGTTGAAGCCACCAAAAATTCTTTCGACAATCTTGAAACATCAAACGATTCGCATTATGGTTTTACTAGTCCATGTTCAACGTGCACATGGTTCATTGTTGCGTTTATGAAATAAAATATTACAAATTATAAGTTATGCAATTTAGATTATAAAATTAGATTTCTTTGCAAACTTATATCAGCAGAATGATCCACAACTAAAAATTTAGCGAGGCATGCTGCATATTTAAATGATTGATATTACACTTTCTACTACGATTTTACGACGACAATGGAATCTAGTGAACCTTTGACGGATCCATTAGGTGATCCATATAACATAATAGTATTATAGTATGATAATTTATAATTTGATTACAGATGGTGCAATTAATTCCAATTCATAATCAATCTCTGCCAATTTAGAAATGATATTACATTTTCAATAAAAATATTTGAAAACATAATTGTTAGGCGATTTAAGTGTTATAACACAAATTTAAAGAGGGAACCGAAACGAAATAGAAGGATGAATTGAACGTTTGAAAATTGCGTTCCGGTTACGGTTAACGTTCTCTTTATAATTATAATCGTTACCGTTTTGATTTTAATTCGCTAAAAATATCGGGTAACATCGGTTAGTTCTAGGAGAGGATAATCTCTGCATGCGAGTAAGTTGAAACTCTAACATTTCATTAAATGGAAATGAGCAAATTGTTACAACAGACACCAAGACCGGGAACAAAATTCAATACGTTTTGGAATCTGGGGGATAATTTGATGCATAAGCATATCGAAATAGAAGAACAATACTACTCAAAATCGAACAAATATACTTTTTCAACAACCGTTCCACATAGTCAAAAATGTGTAACAAACATTTTATTAATACTTTAGTAGTGTTGCTTTCGCAAATCCGGTTAGCTTAGCTAAGAAATGTGAAGCAACAACTTTTGGCTTTAATTTTTTAATGCGTTTTAATTTTTCTGTGTTGGTTCATTTTCTTAATATTTCTTTTAGTTTTTTTTTATTTTATGAAATAGAATAAATTAAATTCGGTATTTTGCTATCAAATAACAAATGCTAAATTATTCTACAAGATAAATTTTTCGAGAAAATAGAAAAAATAACGCCTTGCGGTAAACGCACCATAACCATAAAATGATTTTATTTCCCCTAATCGTAAAATTTTTTTTCTTAACATTCTAAGACAATCGGCTTGAATACAATGCAATTTTTGTTGTAATCTTTTGAAAGCAACACAGCTTTTGTTTCTTGTAGAATGATAAGGAAGCCTAATTGAAAATTGAAGGATGGTTCCATGAAAGTTAATAAACCACTTAAACATTCTAAAAACGATAATGAATCCATAAAGGATAATATTACGATTCAAATATTTTCGATTTTTATTCGTATCTGAAATCGGTGCTGACATGTTCTACCATCACATTTTCGATACTTTATCGAAGATTATGTCTCGCTTCTTTAGAATAAAATGTTACACTATTTCACATTTTATATCATTTACCAGGTTACTAGATTGAAAAATTGTGATATTCTACTCCATTTCTATCACGAAATAATTTGTTTTCGATACTTGAACGAAATTAGAGGACAATTTGTTCGCATTTGTACTAGTAGGTTGTGATAGCAATAGAAAAGAAATAATTCATAAATGAAACAGTTGTCCATTTTAGTTTAGGAAAGCGAGACATAATCTTCGATAAAGTATCGAAAATGTGATGGTAGAACATGTCAGCACAGGACTAAAACGACATGCATTCATGATAAACTGCATACGTGATACGGCTACTATTTTAAATGAAAGTAAACAAATAGCAAATAGGTAACTAATTTATTTTCGGATTTTAGCTTCGGATTTTATTTCGGATATTATACGGTTTACTTTGTCTTCACCATTGAATTACGATGATTGCACTCTTCATTGTTTTGGATTTCATAGTTCATATTGTCGTTTCTATTTGATTTCTCTTTTTTAAAACACATTGTTGTCTTTCTTATTTGCTTATAAATTTTAATTTACTATTTCTCTCTAATAATTAGTTTAAAATGACGATATTATGACGTCATTAATTTCCCGTATTTTTTAATTGTTGTTGTTGTACAGCGAAAATCCCTTATATTTTCTTTATTAATTTGAAGAAAACGAAAAGCCTACTGGTTGCATCATTCGAATGAGTTGAAATCTATTATATATGTCATCGATTTAAGTGAAAAGAAATTAATTTTACTTTATTTTTAATTCATGTTTTACTTATCAAACGTAATGCTATCTCCCATACAAAACCTATGAAAAGTTAATTTTTTGTTTATGTTTTATATCCCGTATTTGAAAGTGCTATTTAATAGGCAGGCTTGATTTATTAAGATTGCTCTGCTATTATACAATTGTGTCTCAGCCTTTTTAAAATAACGATTCATTAAAAGCTCTATATTAACTCTGTTGAGGAAATTATAAAACAAAACCTTATATACATTTTTTACTGGTATATACAACCTGGCTAAGGTCTCTATGATTCAATGTTCTAACTAAGGCCAGACTGTATACCAGTTATAAAAATTATACTAACTATACTTTTCAATAAAACGTACTCATTATAAATTTTGTAAATGTCATAAATTGGCATTTCTTTAATACTATACTTGTCATAACAATTCAACAACAACAAAAATTGAGATAAGATATTTATTTACAAAAGATAAAATAATAAATAATAATAAAATTTAGTCAAATTTTCCGTAACAAATCCTTTCGTATTTTTCCGTAAAGGTTTGACAAGTTGTATTACTGATCCGCTGGTTCAGCCATAACTCATATCAGCAACGATAATGTTACTTTGATTACTCCAAAACTGTCTTTACTATCTCTGCATTTGGTACCAAAGTTTGTTCGTTCAAAACTCCTATAGTCATGACACGGTGCAGAAGGGCCGTAAGTCAAACTTATTTTTAATGTAGTCTCAGCAACTGATATCTCGTAACTCTCATACAGTCTTATATAACTTTGTTCGTACTAGATACGTGCTCAATTATATACTGATGTCATTTGTGAACTTAAATTTTTAAATGACATCGTTGGTATTTAGATCGTTAACCTGAACATTTTTAATAGAACTTATTCAGTGCAGTCAAGGAGTTTGAGTGGTTTACTTTTAACAGTCATAACGATGTCTTGTCTCAGAGTGTGTTATAAAGTGCCACTATACTATCGAATAATTCCTATTATCTTAACCTTTCAAATAACACAGGTTTAATTTCCAAAATGATTTGTCGCAATAGCTTTTTTCTAATAAAACTCTTTTATCGAATTCGAGTGGTATAATCGAGTGGCACACTTTGAATATCCAATTAAAAGACTTTGGGGAGTTTGTACCAAAATTCCAATCAATATAGATTATAGTTTTGAACTGAACCTTTCAATTATCATCAGTGTATTAATCCGTTTGGAAATCAACCCTATGTCATCCAACAATAGTGACATTTTGGTAAAAACTGTGCGATGTCTTATTATTGACTGTTAAAAGTGAACCACTCCGGCACCATCATTGCACAAATACTCAATAATGTTCCAATATCATCCGTTTGGGAATGTCACTGATGTCATTTGAAAGGTAAAGTCCACAGATGTAATATGCATATCGTGGAATTTTTGGACAAGGTCTACGATGTCCTGTTATTGACAAGCCAAAGTTCAAAAGTGATTATCATAAGTATTAATATATATATTTAACTGCCAACGGTTTATCGGTAAGAAATGCTGACCAATCATTATTGTGACTCTAAAATGGAACTAACAAATACCTTGAACTGCAGGAGTGGTGTAAAGTTCATCGTGAGGCTAAGGAAACCCTCACAATGTATAGTTCTGCTCTATATTGGGATGATTTTAAACAAAATCTCATAAATAACTAAGCTGATAAGCCTACCGAGACTAGCCTGGTTTGGGATTTATTCTCCATATATCAAAACAACGATACAATAGAGCAACCGATATTAACTAATCACGTAAATTTATGTGAAAAAATTGAAAACGATAAAAAATCCGAATAATTTTCAAAATAATAATTTCGGGTATATAGCTTCAGCCTTGTGAGCAAAACCTTTTCAAAAATACGACGCTATGGATATATCTTCATCAAGCGTGTGTTTAAACCTCAATTTCGAAACCGTGCAACGTTCCGTTCACAAAGGAAATTCATGTATAGAAAATCAAAATACGTTGTCGCAGAGGAATCGTTAAATAGTATTAATCGACATGAGTCAAAAATCTGTGTTAAATGCAAAAGGGTAGGTGTCTTTGTTTAACAAAACAAAACATTTTTTGGTTTGGAGAGTACTTCATTTCGAGCCCTGCTCCGATCATTCATCATCATCCCTACCGCCCAAGCAGATTATTTTAAAAAATCGCGATTAATTGTGTTTCTTTATTTATTACTTCGAGTGGGTGTGTTCAGGAACCAACATTAGGAACATAAAAATGTGTCATGTGATTTTCCGTATACAAACTAGCTTGACATGCATATGTATACTGACAAAAAAAAATAAACGATAAACATAATCAGCATATATAAATAATTTAATATACAACATTTTCAAGGTGGACAGATGGATAAGAATACTATCGGTTCGTGTAGCAAGATTTTTTCAAAATACTAACCTCATAAAAATGTTAAATATTTTAGAATTATTCAAAATCAAACAAGTATTTTTGTATTAAATTATAATAATAGATAAATGTCACAGAACTTTAAGAAGATGATACCAATAGCGGAGAAATTTGCAAAGTTTTTTGTTTTACTATATAGCATATCGCGGCTGTATGCTATTTTACAAATTGGTTTGACGGATCATAACCAACCCACATCACATATAACTATAACGCATGTAGAATAGTGTATTTGAAGATGAACTTGAGATAAAAATTTATGATTTTGTTTTCGAGGATTTGTTGCTGCGTTTACAGCAGACAAAGCTGTTTAAGAGAAGAAAATAAATTATATTTCCGTGTTAGAAATGTTAAATTATTTTATAAATAGTGTTTGTTGTTTGTATTTTAGTGGATGTCTTTACCTATTTAATAACGAGCGACTGACACATTTGACGAAAGAAACTATATGGTGTTAATTAATTACAGCCTAGGCGGACCGCCAGCTTGGAACTGGATCATTCCGAGTTCTTACAAGATTTTTTGTTAGAACGATATTAGTTATGTGTTATAAACAGGTTATGAACAGCTTCTAGGCTGTATTTATAGATCCAATAATTATCTCAACTTTATATGATTTTATTTATAAGTTATTTGATTCCATATAGTTAACATGAAGATTAAGCTTAAAAAATTAGTTGTTTTCAGTAAATTGTATTGTGTAAATAAAGTTAAATATGTACATTTATTTCAGACTGGGAAAACCTATTTTTTGGCATGTCATCTATATAAAAATAAACAACCAATGCCATTGACACAGAGATACTATATAAAATATTAAACACGGATGTGCAAATTTTTGATTGAACTATCGTTTTACATAACCGCAAATATTTTTAACCAGTTTTGGATGTTATAGTTTCATTAAAAGTGACATTTAAAATCTCGTGGGTTCATTCGATACCTAAGCAGTTTTCCTCAAACTATTTTTTCCGTCATTTGTAATTATTTGAATTATGACCACATCAATCCGTTTTGGGTGGATTATATTTAGATGACATTTTAAGATACACCTTGCAACAATGTTTGTTTCTACAAACTCGACGAAAATTTTACAAAGAGTTTTCAGTTATTTATTCCAAGGTAGCACTTGAATACATTTATTCGAGGTTTTTCGAAGATATACATTAAAAATAACGACAAAAGGTAAGTGAATCTTGAAAATCAATTTGCTTCAATATTGCAAACAAAATTCTTATCTTGCTATATTTATGGCCTGGGTTGCACATAAAATGACTAACGGCCAGTTAATTGTGCACCATTCAAATGCTTTGTATGAAATATGTTTTCGCAATCAGAAAAAAGTCAACGCAAAGTGGATTAAATATAATTTATTCCGTGGACATATTTAGCTTGCGTATAAATATTTAAATGACCAATTTTGATTGAATAACTTTTTAACTAGTTTACTCGTTAAATATCTCCGTGGACTAAAATATATTTAATCAAGTTTGCATTGACTTTTTTTGTGATTGCGGAAACAGATTTCATATAAAACATTTGAATTGCGCACAACTAACCAGCCGTTAGTCATTTTTCTGTGCAACCGAACATTAACAGAGCAATATACTCTTCTGCAAAGTTCAACTTCTGTGACGTTTTTATTAGAAGTTGGTCGACAAGTTTGATGGCTGATCTTGTGATTGCCGTCGGTTGCATCTTCATTTTGATGGTATATATACAATTTTTAAGAAAAGGAAGTACGCAAGCGAAAGTTTTTGTAATTTGGATTTTTTTTTTACTAGATCATATACTAATTGTGCTACTCATTCTCTACTATTGCTCTATGCGGCTAAACATGGAAAAATTGAGTTCCTTGGTCATGGGATGGGTGGTTGCCTCGGCTCCTATTGTCGTAACCTTTAAGGACGTTTCCATAAATTTGCCCTTTTTTAGTGGGGCTACCTTTGATTGAACAGATCAAATGTGATTAATTCGAATTCTTGCTCGTTCTGTGTTCTTGCTTAAAGGCAGAGGGTACCAATGTATTTTATGCAGCCAAATATTTTGAAGCAGAATAAGTAACGTATCGTTTACATAGAGATCAGAACCAACGGGTCAGAAATTCGACTTGCTTCGGACAACAGGCATCGTTTCGTGTGGATCATGAGAGGATTTATATTGGTTTGGATTATAAATATATCGGTCGAAGATTACCACTATGATTTTACTTTTGTATCAATATGTTGTTTGAAGAAATTATTCGTAAGCTAAATCCTCCGCTCTTTATGATATCCTTTGTTATGGCGCATTTCCGAAATTTCTCTAGAATGTAGTTTATCAAGTTCTAATACACATATGCCACAATATTTGACGTGACAGGTTTGATACAATATTGTTATTTGATGCTTCGTGTCTTCCTTATTGATGGGCCCTTGTTGTTACATGTTTTTCAGATCAAAAAGCAATACATAAGAATTACGTCTAAACCGCAATAGAATTTGCAAAAAAAAAATGATTGCACGTAATAATTCACAACCTTTGTCGACATCTGTCATATGACCCAGTTCTTGATGTTCCCTCATGAACTCCCAACACAATCTTTGAATTTGTGGATCAATTCGAAATTTCCTAGCCAGTAACCTGGATAGTAGTCTATGTGGTAGTTTTGGTTAAGATTCTTCACTTTGGCGTTTTTGGGGGTCTTACAAAAACGGGCGTATTCGGGTGTTCTGTGCGTTCCTTGCATTGGTTGGAAGAACTACTCGCATAAGAGTGTTTCATCGATATTTATTAAAGTTGTGAACGATTTAATTAGTTCCCTTGCTGCACTTTGAAATATCTCACCGATTAACCAACCTAGTTTCTGAGCTACAGGGTTGCTAGCTTCATCTACGACCATCATGCCTAGATGCATAAATTTCAATTAATTTCAATTATAGCTAGTTTATGAAAATTAGGATCTGCTAATTTGATTCCTGTTATCGTCTTTAACTGGTTGATGTTCACTATTCTAGAAGGTAGGTATGGTTATTTTGAAAATTGAAGAATGCTTTTATCAACGCTATTGATCTATCATAGGATCTCAATGTGAATCCGAATTTCTGTACAGTGGGAGTTGAACCGTTCTCATGTATTCTGGATAAAACTCTGCCACGCGGTATAGTCTCCAGTAAAATGTGGCATTCGGGCTGGTAAATATAATTGGCACTTTTCACAACACCAATTTCGAAGTAATTCAAGCACAAGCTCGTGAAAGGAGTCTCGAATTTGTCATATTAACAACATTCAACAATTGAAGAGAGTGATGTCTCTTCCTCGTTTGGTTTCGAAACCAACGCTGTTGCTGATACTATGGGGGCAGACTCAAATGAGACTCTTCTAATACCTTCTCTGGCTGATAGTGATCGAGCAACCAATCATAATATTATAAATTAAGTCCATCATGATATCCTTGACCACACAAATTCGAGAGTACAAAAGAAAATTGTATACAATGTGCTGTACGGTAAAAATGATTGGTGTTCTGCGTTTCATAGGAAAACTGTGCAAATGATACACATTCTTGGTGGAAATATTTTTCAATTGTATGACCGGTTAGGGGGTCTGGAGACGGAAAATGTTTAATCTAATAAAATCTAACATACAAAGACATAGTATTCTCTTGACACAATTAAATGTAGCAAATGCAATTTTTGATCATGAAACAAACTGTTTTAATAGAAATTTCTCAAATATGCATGCTGTTCCAGTTCTCGTTTTAATACCATTTTAGCAGGCAAATACTCGAACCTTTCAAAGGTTATCTTGTCTACCAGATTTTTATTGCGACGTATATAGAAAATAAACTCGGTCCTGAATCTAAGTGAGCTACGTAAATCGAGAGATGAATGGCCAAGGAACTTCGGGTAACTGGCGTTTTGAGCTTTCAGCATTCTTACGACAGTGCTGATATTTTTATTATCAAATCTGCTGCTTTTATAGAGATTTCGTTTTTAACATTAGCGTTCTTGAACTTCAAAGTCTAAATTTCTCAAGGGCTATACTGTGCAGCGGCAAACCTTGCTCTCTAGTTTTCACATCCAAAGAAGGGAATTTGCCGCATGCACAGTGACCTATATCCAAACCATCGCCCTCGATCTTCAGTTTCGACATTCTGTTATGCATAGATTTTGTTCGATGTGATCGCGCCACCGCAGTCGGAGTCTTCATCTACGACATACACCAGACCGATGATATCGCTAACGCTGAGAAATTCCTTTATGTTGTGATTCATACGATTGCGATGTTCGTGGAAAATGGGACGCATGCGCTTTCTTTCAAGCATAGATAACATTATACAGTCATTAGAGGGCAAGGTTCAGCGCTCGATTCCGAAAACCAGCACCAACAGCACATCGGGAATTTGTTTTTGCCTGCATATCATTTAATGATGTTATTACTAAGGAATTTAAAATTTTCTACGCTATCAAAATAATGGTCAGCTATTCCTCTATTTGCGAGAGGCTTATAGGATTATATTTTTCTCCCAACATTTTTCCAAAATCACCCTCATGGTGAAATATTGGTCGGTAGTTGATCGGTTGGATGAAAAGCACTTTGATAGTCACTAACGTTAGTACAACGTTAGCCAACACTTTAAAAATAGGGACGTTACGATTGAATTCGAAGAAAGAATTCTAAAAAAGAAAACAAAAGGAAATAGTAAGTTACTCAAATTTCAAATGGACAAAATACGAAAGAAAACAACTCGTAACAATTTACCCGCCAACCAAATTAAAGCAAAATTGGGCTTACCAAAACAAACCAACTATTGTAAAACAACATATTGCTCTTAACACTCGAACACCAAAAAATATTAAATGGTAGAAATTGCAAAGTAAGACTAATGCTTCTTATAAACATATTGAAACGCGGCTACTGTTGGCCAAGCTACACATGCATTGGAAAGATAAATGGCAAAAAGTGATTTTCTCGGATGAGAAAAAATTCAACCAAGACGGCCCAGGCCAGTACTCTTGCTACTGGCACGATATCCGTGATGAAAATATATTACAGTCTAAAAGAAATTTCGGTGGAGGTACAGTAATGGTGTGGGGAGTTTTTCATTACGGCGGGAAGCTACCAATTTGCTTTATTACCCCCGGATGAATTCAGAAATGTACAATGATTTGTTAGAAAACGATTTGATAACTTTTCTTGAGGACTACAACGACAATGATTTGGTTTTTAACGAAACAATGATTTCAACCATGCATCAAAGCAATCAATGGAGTGGTTTTGTCAAAAACTAATGAATGTTCTTGATTGGCCTGCATGTAGTCCTGGTTGTAATCGTTAGAGAATTTATGAGACATACTTGCGGCGAAGGTTTAAGCGAATGGACGGCAATTTAAAACGGTCATCTACTTGAAGCAGTGCATTAACGGCTGTTCGGGCGAAATTGAGGCAGAAACTTCAAAAAAACATCAAATTCAATGTCAGAGCGCATATTTGAAGTCATTAAACAACAAGGGCATCATACGAAATATTAATTTAAAATTTTCTTTATTATCTTCTTTTCTTTACGTAGTCTTTTTTTGAATAATTTTAAGTGTTCTTATACGAATATTTAAGCAATTTGGAGTATTTTTTTAAACTGAATTAATATTAGAAGTATCTTAATTTTTTGCTTTGTTGAAATACCAATTAAATTTAGCGTATTTCTTTACTGTTTACGAAATAAACAATTTTATTTAAAAAAAACCATAAGTATCTGTTTATTTTATTATTTAATAAAAAATCAATTGTTGTTCTTATACGAATATTTATCACTGTATTAAAGTTAGCCTAAAGATAAAAAATCGATAATGCAGATAGTGTCTTCGCTTTCTCAGCCGAAAGTTATCAGCCGAAAAATTTATTTCAACAATACATCAACAAAAAACAATTTGAATGTATTATTATGCGAAGTTTGTTGTAAAACCTAATTCTATTTAAACTTGTGAAATACAAATGTTTAAATCAATCAATCATAATTTGAAAAGCAATATTTTTAACCTTGCCTCAAATAAACATAAAGTATGGTAGGGATGCCACTTGATATGTCATAATGTTGGTCAACTTCGCCCTAATTCTGAATAGAATAAAGGGGTGTAATTTAGCAAAAACTTCGCAAAATTACACCCCTTCAAAATTTCTCCACAATTGTGCCGAAGTTGATCAACATTATGATATATCAAATGGCCACAGTGGCATCCCCACCATACTTTATTATTTGAGGCAAGGTTAACAAAATTGATTTTTAATGGTTGGTTCACGTACGTGATCAAAAAAATTTGATCACAATAAGAAGTTAGAAACAAAAGCTATTGCTCTAAATATTAAGCTATTTTACTTGACGTTTCATTTGTCATTTTCAACCATTTTAATTTGTGTGTTGTGTTTGGCTGTGGTGACGACTGATAATTAAATAAAATAAAATAAAAAATTCATTTAATTTTTCATCAACATTCGTTCATTTTATTCGTTCTGAAGAACAGCCGATAGTTTTAATGCTTTTTATTACACAAAACTTAAAGCGTGTTCATTCTAAAATACAACATAAAGTTACCCGGATTTTATGTAAATGAACACGAAAAAAGTTTACCTGACTTCTGTAGTGGTATTGGTGAAAAGAAAGACAAAAAATTGTTTATTATTAAAAATGTCAGACATTTCAACTTGTTAGCATCGGTATAATTATTATCGGATCCGCTCGAAACGTGATATTTCAAAACGCGATATTTTGAAACGATATATGACAAAAACGAGATATGGTACAAAACGCAATATTTCAAAATGCGATATTTCAAAACACGATATGGTACAAAACGCGATATGGTATAAAACGCGATATGGTACAAAACGCGATATTTCAAAACGCGATATTTTAAAACGCGAAATGGTACAAAACGAGATATGGTACAAAACGCGATATTTCATAACGCGTTATGGTACAGAATTTGCATTGCGAAGCGACGGGAGCGCAGCGACCCGATTGATACCGATCCTATATACTCTCACTCCAATCGATTTTTAAATTCCTATAAACTGAAATTAAATTTCCCCTTCACCCACCTGATATAACCCGTTCCTAAATTCTCGTTTTGTACCATATCGCGTTTTGTACCATATCGTGTTTTGAAATATCGCGTTTTGAAATATCGCGTGTTGTACCATATCCCGTTTTGTAACTCTATCGCATTTCGAAATATCGCATTTTGAAATATCGCGTTTTGTACCATATCGCGTTTTGTACCGTATCGTGTTTTGAATTATCGCGTTTTGAAATATCGCGTTTTGATAATTCGCGTTTTAAAATATCGCGTTTCAAATGGGACCCAATTATTATAAAGCAAAATACATACTATTAAAATTTTCAATAGTGTCTTCCATATTTCAATTTTAATAATTTATTTATAACTCAATACCAATAATTTTTAATTAATAATATATAAGAAATTATATAATTTCGCACATAAAAGAAATGTTGAGTTTGCTAAATCACAAATCGAATGAATGAGTGATAAATTGATGAAAAGTTTTGAAGATGCCCGCAACAATCCGTTTCAATTTCAGCATTTGCAGTTGTGTCACAATTTGGCGGATTTAAGTAAAGTTGCGAGCCCAAAGATCGTGTTAGCTTCTACTTCCGATATAATGTGGATAAGCACGTGATTTGTTTGTACAATGAGCTTCAAATTTTAACAACAGCATTATTCTAACGAATCGTACCTCGCCTGGGACTTTTGCTCGCGATTTAATAGAAAACGGTTTGAATGGGTGTAAAACTATTATACGAACAATATGCGATAGTATAAATATAAAATAAAATATGTATTTCATTTTTCATAAAATAAAGACAAAAGTGGAAATGAAATTGATTTAATTCGGTCTTGTCCGATCTAGCCAATCCAATTATTTATTACTCTACCCTTCACTCTTCTGCTTATTGTGGTAAGGGATTACAATTGGCGCCGTGCATCGGTGTGATCATTTTACGGTGGCTGGTTAAATTCATTTGTACCAGCTGGTCGCCTATATTTGCACCTTTCGAATCCTTCGTAGTACGTCCAAATCGCTTAAACTATTGCTGTAATATTCATTCAAAAGTTAAATGGAGATAATTTAGTGATTTAAACAAACGATCTACTCACATGACTACAGCCGTCAAACGCTTATTTAAAATTAAGTTTTCAAGCACATCTAATTTACGTTTATGATTATCCTCGTTTATGATTATAGAATCGCTTGAAATGGTAAGTGACCTGTCCTATTTCCGAATTTTATTCAATGTAATAAATCTGCAATTACACAACATTTTAGTACACAACATATTTTGAAAATACGTCGCACAAAATTACAAATTGTTTTCACAATTTTAATACATCTATTAAATATTAAAATTAATTAATTATGTAAACGCACGACAAAATTAAAACACCAAATGCCGACAGTGAAAATGGCGCATGTTTTGTTTGTTTTTGATATTGACGTGAGTCATATAGAATATGTAAGAAAAACAGCAAAATTATTTATCCCTTTTCCCACATACCCACACAATAGTGCGGGTATGACAAAAGTATCATGTCAAACATTTATTTTTGTATGTGTTTTGAACCAACTTACACATATGTGCATTCCTTTCACACAATTGTGTTGATTGTACTTCAAATCAAGCGAATTTTTTTATCAAAAAGCCATTTCGTACTGTTTTTTTACTTACACATTTGTGTGGTTCGAACTTAAATTTAGTTAGTTTTTTTTGTAGAAAAAGGGATATAATGAGCATCATTGTTGCTCATAATTTATTTTTTGTTTTTTCTATGTTGGATGCTTGCGATCAAAAATTTGCCCAAAGATAAAACTATTTTATCTCAGGCGGGGAAATTCCAACGATTTGATTGGCTTGATTCGCGAATCATTTTTTGATCACGTACGTGAACCAACCATAAGTTATGATTGATTGATTTAAACATTTGTAATTCACAAGTTTAAATAGAATTAGATTTTACAATAAATTTTGCATAATAATATAGTCAAATTGTTTTTTGTTGATGTATTGTTGAAATAAATTTTTCGGCTGATAACTTTCGGCTGTAGAATGTTGATCAATGGTGCATCTGCATTATCGATTTTTTTTATCTTTCCGCTGGAAACTTTCAGCTAACTTTAATAAGGTCTCCAGTACTCTTAATAGAGCTATTCCACGATAGTTTCACATTTAAGACGACCGCCTTTTGTGTGCAACAGACGTGTGAGAGACGATGAGATCATATAGGTTTGATGTAAAGTGACTAATTCCATTTTAATGAATTTTGCGGTGATTTGGTCGAATCCGGGTGCCTTCTCATTTTTCAAACTACTAATAACTACGTCTACTCCCTCTGCTGTGAAATATTTGACACATACACCTCCTCCCCCCCCCCCCCGCCCTACCCCCTAATAGTGGTCACTTCTTCATTCCAGTTTAATAAATTTTGAAAATGGTTTTCCAAACTGAGAAAACATAAACTACGTTTATTCTCAGCTCTCCATTTCCGTCTTTGATGGCTGTACTTCTTGGATGGAAGTTTTTAGTGAGATTTCTGGCCTTAGCAAACCAGTCTCTCGAATTTTCAGGTTCCGCTTGGGAGCTCATGATATTCTGCTTGAGTGCTTTAAGTGCTACGAGCAAACCATTTTTCACGAAAAGTTTGCTTATTTTCAACGACCATGCGGTACTGATCATCGAATCATCGAACCACATAAGCTCTTGTAAAGAGTAAGCACGTTTCATGTCCCCATTTGAAAAGCATTATTTCTGCACAATTTCCGAGCTCGTAACTGAGCTGAATCCGATATGTTAAACTGAGGCATTTGTGTAGGGTTCACAACTTAGTTGATTTTATGAGGGAAGGTTGTTCAAGTACTGGTGAAGAAGCTTAATACTTTCAGCCCTATCTTGAACACATCCATAGCAAGCCGCTTGATATAAAAGTGATGCCTGCTTCAGTGGCACTAACCTGGAGAACAGCCGCTGAATTTATATTGGTTTTAGGTCGCCAATGACTCGCCGTGGCATATATAGTGGACGAAATGGCGAATCGCCAAATCGATAATTTTTCCTAAACTAGTATGATTTTTCATGTTAAATTTGCAGTCTACATGATAGATCGACTAGCTCGCACAGTAGATCTAATAGCGCGTTCCCGACATCTGTTGTTAATTCGGAAAAATACTATGGTAACACACAAAATGTATTAAAACAACAACAAAGTTAATGTCGCGTACATGACATCGGAAACAAATATTTCCATACTCGCTAACGAACTCAAAACCAACCAAATTATTTGAAATGCTTTGTATCACGCCTACTAGTTCCGAACTCCGTTTTAATAAATTTTGTGTGTTTCCATAGACATTTTTCCGAACTAACTCACTATGTCATGAACGCACTATAAAACAATTTCAACTCGAGTTCGGAACTAGTAGGCGTGGTATAATGCAAATTACATAATTTGATTGGTTTTGAGTTCATTAGCGAGTATAGAACTATTTATTTCCGATGTCATGTACTCGACATAAAGCGTGTAATGCTAAAGAATCGGCCCAAGCTTCGAACTCTAACACAAAAAAATACCAGTTTACAAGTTTCACGAGTGTCTCGAACCTTTATATTAAGTATTTCATAATTTTTATACACGAAATTGAATGCAACCCGAATTACGATTATCACATTTTCTTAATTGTATATTGACCCATCGATTAAGTTCAATATTACTGCAAAATGTAAGTTATTAAGATGATATAGATATGATGTAGGTCTCGCGAAAAAGTGAATGGATTGTAATTATACAACTTTTGCCAAAAGATTATGTACGAGTATGTGCCTATGTATGACAAAACCATTTTATTTTTAATTACATAAAAAACAACTGTACATTTGGATATTTATATGAATCGAGTTTAAATAGCTATAATGTGTCACATATACGACACATGTAAAATAATTTGTTCCGAACTGAGGATTATTAATTTTTTAAAGTAATTTAACATTTTTTTTCGATGACCTATTCCTAATAAATGTGTAAGATACAAAAATTTCACTTTTATGAAATACATAAATCAAATTAAATTTAAATTTTTTTTGGGAGTTGTCCTTCACTTAAATTATTAACACAATTTTTATTTTACTTCTTTAATTGCGTGTATATATTGCAGAAAGACGATAAGCGAATTACATTTTGGGGTTATCTTAAAATCTGATGCTGTCTTATCGATTGCTCAGTAATAAGATCAGATATGAACGTATTATACAAATGTGCATGCATGATGGTTAAGATTGATGAATAATCTGGTACGATGCGAATTGGATGCACGACTACTCACTTTAGACAACCTTCAGATTTATATATATTTATATAGGTATGAGACCAGTGTACATCTTTTTTGCACAGAAGACGTTGAAGAAGAAACCAAGTGTGTAATAATAAAAAAATGTACAAAAAACCATTTCATTTTCATTTCGGAAGAAAATTGCATAACAAAAAAAAATGTTGAATTCATTGTCATATTTACAATAAAATTTAATTTGTTTGTACGCGATACATGAACAGACCTCTGTATTGTATGTGCGTAAGTACAAGTATAAACTTTACATACCGACATATTCGTATTATGCATTTAGAAATTCTTCCGGAACATTGTGCGATGAAAATTTTGTTACATAACATCACCCGCATGTGTGGTTGGAAATAAACATTAGAGTACTAATAGTGTTACACATTTATGTTGAAATCAAAGTTTTTGTCTTGTATTTCGAATTATGTATAAATAAATGAGAATTTTATAATCAAAGCGCCGGTGGCGACTAGAAATTTTGAGGTGAATTTTTTGAATAAGTGTAGCCATCCTGAAGTGTAAAAAAATTATAAAATGAAGGACCATCCCGAAAAACTACTTAGACATCAGAAAAGCATGCAAACCAAACTACTTTTAAAGTACAATAAAGCACACAATCATAAAACACAATTTATCGCGAGACCATAACATTCAATTTTTATCCGCAGTTTCTCCTAAAGCGAAACCAACTTTTTTGACATTTGAAAAGGTAACCCAAGGGTGGAAACAACCAAATTTTTGATTTATTTATTTAACCTGAAAAGCAATCATTTGTGTAGTTATAGTTACTATATGGGTCTACATTAAATTGTTTACTGTAGCATTACCTAGAAATAAAGCGACCAAACGGCATATTCGCCCAAGTGAACCAACGTGTTTTGTTCGATTTGTATAGAAATTTTCTCTGACATCAGATGGAAGCACACTTTGACTTAAACATACCATATTGCAATTGTCTTAATTTTCGTAGTTTTGTTGGTAGCGTGAAATTTCCTACTATAATTAACAAAAAACCTAACAAAAGCTGAAAAGTATTTAAAAATAAATCTCTTCACTAAATGTGACCTACATTAATCATGTGTAGTATAAGGACTAGGTGTAATGAGATGTTTACGCAACATATTTAAGTGGTGGGGCAGCCATAGATTTTTATTAATTTTAAAATTTCACAAATGAAATTTCTACAATGACAAGGTGTCGTAGAGACGATCACGCTTAATCTATATGTATAAAAATGAATTCCTACTACCCGTGGTCACGGCATAACTTGAGAACGAATACTCCTAATACTTTGTACAAGGTTCTTACGAAAAAGAAAATTGCACAGAAAATTGGAAAATTTCAGAAAACTTAATGTAGCATAAACACCTGCGGATTCGATTGCAGCAAAGTTTTACAGTTTTGAGTTGAAGCTAGTCATTGCTCAAAATATTAGTTTATTTGGTACGTCATTTTGCTTGTCAAATTTTTCATTTGTAATTTTCGCTTGGACGGTGAACACACCATATAAATATTTCTCAGTAGGCATACATTTTTTATTAGTTTGACGTTTCAATTTTCGGATTGAAGAATTTTGTCTGTGTCTTTAAATTTTGTTTTATTATAATTCAGACGACTGGTTGATAATCATGTCGGAGTGGAGAGAGATACATAGTTAAAACTGATTATGGCGAATATTCTAACAGGTAATTTTACTATAAAATACCCTGATTTCTTTATTTCTATAACTATATATAAATATTTAACCTTAGGCGAAGTCAATCAAATTTATAGCAGCAAAATTGGAACTGCTTAATGACCAGTGCGTATAGTTACAAATCGCGAGAACATAGAAGGTGAATACTCGGGTATTGAGCACGAAATTGTTGATGGTATGGTTCAGATTATAAAATTGATGACGGAAGAGGCTGAGCCTGTCGCAGAATTCGCGTTTCAATATGCCAAAGACAATCGCACGAAAGTGACTGTGGTATACATAAGGCCAATATTATGCGAATGTCTGATGGTGTTTTTTTTGCGCTGCTGTCGTGACGTGGCCGTTAAACATCTCGAAGTTAAATTTGAAGTATTTGGATAATGTGTGCTTAAACATGGTGCAGGATCCACGTAAATATGATGTGCTTGTTATGCCAAATTGACATTTGTTTTGTATGGTGGTATTTTGAGTGATATGTGCGCTTGTCTAATTGGTGGTTTAGCCACCAAATCCAAGAAATTTTTATCCTCTTAAAATTTAAAAAAAAATTGATTTTTTAATAAAAAGTTTTGTTTTTATTTGTTACTTCGTATCAACTACTGCCCCTTCATCACTATCGTTGATACCGCGGGATGATGAATCTAGATGACCTTCTCTTCATTGAATCTTTACCGTACCATCTTTACCGGACACAACTAATCATCCTTATTGTAGTTGTCGTGTCGATCGACAAACGACACGACTTTGTCTTGTCGTGTCAATTTTTATTTTGTATTGCGTAACTATCACGAATCGACTAAAGAGTGTTGCCACGTTCCAATTGAAAAAATGTGAGTTATTGTGAATTTTTCGGTTAACTTAGCAATCGTAACTTAGGTTTGTTGTTATGTTTTGTCAAGAAGCTGTCAGTTTGTATGTCAGATAAATTAAATTGAATTTTATTTACTATATTAGGTAGGATGGATATTTCACTCAAATTTTAGATTACAGGTTTTACAAATAGGAAAAGAAAAAACTTATGTACATAACACGTGTGTACGTAAGAATTTATTTACCAAGAATAGTTCATCAGTATGAATTTCAATCTTAAAATTTACAATAAATTTAGAATTGCTTCTGGTTGTAGAAACGCATACAAATTTATTGTTGAATTACAATTAATTTAAATAAAATTAGTATGTGTTTATTAATTACTTGTTGATTTTAATAGATGATTTTATAAAAAATTAATTTTCCTAACGTTTTTCTATAGTTTTTTATTGATTACGGCTCACAAATTTATAAGTCGCGAACAAAAATGTCATCGACAGAAAAATGGCGTTTTTACGACAAACGTCGATTGATAGCGACATTCATAATACCAATTTTAGCAGTCGTCGGAAAATCGACATCGACACGACAATCACAATAGGGATGAATGTTAACCTCGAATCACATGCAGCAATACAAAATAGTGGCGTATTTACCGAATATACTTGCCGCGATCGGTTTATAAAAGCCATCTAATCCTGTACAAAATTCTGTTCAGGCATACTGTATTCGATGATTGACGACGATGGAGTTGGTAGAATTTGTATATTAACCGATTATGAACTGCTAGTCCAGTTGATGGTCAGGGCATATATTGGTCAGGGTGTCAGCGAACGTGTGTTGCCATTCGGAATTATTGTAATTTCCGTTTCGCTTTTACGCTGCTTCCGTAAATTTCCTATCTCTGTTTTGTTCGCTGGATTGGCCAGAAGCACATCATAACATCATTTTATTTCAATCATTTTTGTATATTGACCTAAGACTATACTTGTTGTTGCCTTTGAAGAGCTAATATTCACCTCTATTGTGATTGTCGTGTCGATGTCGATTTTCCGACGACTGCTAAAATTGGTATTATGAATGTCACTATCAATCGACGTTTGTCGTAAAAACGCCATTTTTTGTCGATGGCTTTTTTGTTCGCGACTTACAAATTTGTGAGCCGTAATCAATAAAAAACTATAGAAGAATATTAAGAAAATTAATTTTTTATAAAATCATTTATCTAAATGAACAAGTAAATAATAAAGATATACTAATTTTATTTAAATTAATTGTAATTCAACAATAAATTTGTATGCGTTTCTACAACCAGAAGCAATTCTAAATTTATTGTAAATTTTAAGATTGAAATTCATACTGATGAACTTTTCTTGGTAAATAAATTCTTACGTACACACGTGTTGTATACATACGTTTTTTCTTTTCCTATTTATAAAACCTTTAATTTCAAATATGAGTGAAATATCCATTCTAATATAGTAGATAAAATTCAATTTAATTTATCTGACATACAAACTGACAGCTTCTTGACAAAACATAACGACATACCTAAGTTCCGATTGCTAAGTTAACCGAAAAATTCACAATAACTCAGATTTTTCAATTGGAACGTGGCAACACTCTTTAGTCGATTCGTGATAGTTACGCAATACAAAATAAACATCAACACGACAATGAAAAGTCGTGTCGTTTGTCGATCGACACGACAACGACAATAAGGGTGATTGTCTAAAATTATAAAATTATACATCAATTGGCATGGTGTAAAGTACATTTGTAGCTATGAATTACCTAAAGCAACCAGAATTGAGTGTGTTTAGAGAAGTTGATGGGGCAATGGCAGTGCTGCCAACGTATTTTGTCAGCCACATGGCGGTAGAAACACTTCACTGTACAACCTATATAATATTAAATCTAACTACCCTTGCAGATTCAAGGTCAAGTACACAAATATAAAATTTTGTAAAGTTATTTTATGGGCGATTCAGCAAGACAAGTCGATCAGCGTTGTGCACACCACAATTTGGTGAAAAGGCCAAATGTGGAACAACTCCATACATATTTCCACCATCACAACCAATAGGTTGCATTATTCAAGACCGCATTAGACAGCATGCCCTCTGATAACCACAAAATTGACATCAGAGCCGATACGACGCCAGTAGGACAACACGCCAGACGTTTGCGCCAACAATTGATGAAGTTGCTATTGTCGTCGTGAGTGAACATTTAGAAAACCAAGATATTGTTTTACATCGGCGGAACGATGAACTGTACCGTATGTCCGAAACATATCGATCATATGATGCGTCATAGTATCCTATATCTTATTTTGGCAAGGTAAAGATGGATATAATGAAGATGATAAATCCAATTACATGTAAATAACCAATCTACCGTAATTAACTTTATTTTCTCTTACTAACGCAAAAATTTATTTACAGGCGCCAAAACTAACAAAAAACTTAGTTCAATGAATTATTACTGATATACAGTACAGACTGCTGTTTCGGGAAAGTGAAGTTAATCACATTTTAAAATGTCGGCGTCGAACATGCAAACTTATGAATCTCCAACTTACAACCTTTCGAGGAATTCTGCAATGTCCAAAATGTTGCTGCAAAGCAAATTGATCGTTTGGGTTAAATTATTGTACACGATGGTACACAAAAAATCTTTGGAGGCATTATATTTCAAGCGAAACCTGTTTGGTGGCGGGATAATTCTGTTGGAAGGTGATTTTCTATTAACATTGCCAGTGATTCTACTATCAATGCCAGCCGACGAACTTATGGAAATATATCAAATGCACTCAAATTAAATATGAACATGCGAGTCTGAAAGTTGTATTTTTTCAAACAATTTTTCGACCTTGGTAATGGCAAAATTCCTGTTTACACATCGTCTATACATTACATTCCCTGCCAATTTTTGTCACTTTACTGAATCAAAGACCGAACTCATCGAGATGGTGTTCCCAAACATTGCTCAAAATTACAAAAATCATGTTTGGTTGAGCGATCGTGTTATATTGGCTGCAACAAACTTTGATGCCAACAAAATGAATTTTCAGATTCAAAATAAAATAGTCCTAGATGCTGTTGTCAACTATCCAACCGAATTTTTAAATTCGCTGGAATTGCTCGGATTACCACCTCAAAATCTGCAATTAGAAGTCGGATCGGTAATCATTATGTTGCGAATCATCCGGCAACACCCGGCTTGCGGTGAAGAAATTAATGAACAACGTCATCGAAGCCATAATTTTGAAAGGGAAGTACAAAGACGAAGACGTTTCGGTGCCATTTGACTTTAAATGGTTACAATTTCCAGTGCGGCTTGCCAATCTTGAAAATCCACGTTTTTCACATTCCCAAATGTATGTCGCCTGTTCCCGTGTCGAATTGAATATTCATAGCTAAAACAGGATAACGTCTGCCGGGTCAGCTATTGCCTATAAAATAATGGCATTTGAACCTATCTGAATGTTTTCTAAAAACCATCATATGTTTACGCGATGGAGCAACGCAATGGAGAAACTTTATAATTTGAAAGTATATAGCTGTAGCAGCTGTAGTAAAAAATTGTAGTGGTGAATCGATGGATAAAAATGAGGATAGGTAGAGAAGACTTCGCTTAATGATGTAATGGGTGGGCCATTTGGTTTCCAAAAACGCTATCATTTTATAGCGTTTTTCTTGAGTTTTCAAGAACTTTTTCCATGATTTCGGCGCCTATTTCGCGAATATTATCCGAATAACAATTTTCTTAACGAAACCCTATAGAAAAATGTTCAACTGCGTTACATCGCAGCTCCATGCTATAGCCAATTGACATCTCTCCGCAACCAGCAAATGTGGTTCACATTCATAGCGTCGATTTGAGGTCATAAACAGTTAGTCCGGATTTCTATGTAAAGGTCGCCATTGGCGACAACGGCGTTTCCAGTAGTATTTTCGAAAATGGACCAATTATGCCAACACTCCAAAATCTACTCCAAACAGTCACTCTTGGTGAATGTATTGGCTTCTCTATGATTACGTGTAGCTGATTCGAAACCCAAACCCGAAAGTTCTGTTTGTTTACATAGCCGGCGAGATGGAAACGCGTTTCGTTTTGTAAAGATGATTTGTCAACCAAAATCGACGTCATTATGAAGCTGGCTATTGCCTTCAACTGCTGAGTCATCTGTCACCTTGTAGTCAGGCAGGTGCGACTAATGGACCACAGCCGTAAAAATCTCAACAATTACTTTGAAAATAAGTTTTCAATATTTCGAAACGCTCCTCAAGCGAAAACATGATTTCTTCGTAACACGGAATATCAGACTGACTGTCAAAATTTCATCAAAATTTGCATATCTGCATGTTTCGTAAAAGCGAACGTTATTATGCGGCAGGCAGTTTAATTTTACGATTGCAAAATTTTAAAATGAAAATAATTCTCTGATTGCAACACCGCATAAATATGTTGGCTTCTAGAAAACATTAAAAATGGTCCAAATACTGCTGTGGCAGTATTGCTACAAGAACTATCGTTTAAAATGTCGCAATAATTTTTCTCAAATTCACTAATGGATCTGAGAACATGTGGCTCTGAGCCCACACAAGAATCGCAATGCTACTTAATGAGCTTGTCGAGTTATCTAAAAACAAGTCGAACATGCACCACGAGATCAGAAAGCGTGTTGTCTTTATACGAGGCTCTTACCAATAGGAAATGCTTGCTCAAAGGTTAAAGAAAGTACTAGCTGTCCAGGAACAAAAGAAACTAGAAATGGATGTATTGGCGGTAGTGGACAAAGACACTCTGAAAAAATAGAGGCCAGGCGGAAACCAACACAAGAATTGAAGGACAAATGAAGCGGAGCTTCAACGTTAACAAAATTTCTTGTAGAGTGAAGCGGATCGTAGCCGCGGACGCCGGGAAAGCCACAAATTTGACTATAGTCAGACAGTAAAACTATAGAAGACGACGAGAGAGGCCTCTTTATCCGGATGCGTTATAGATAAAACATTTTGGGGAAAATGTAACTCGTGTCCATAAGAAGAAGAAGCACAGTCTACTTCTGAAGCTTGAAAGAACTGCGGGCAAAAATACACCAGTATTGTAAGTGTATAGTAGAAACATTTATTAGAAATATTAGTTTATGAAGCCCAGAAAAGACCCTTAAAGGTTTCTCTAAAGTGATGACGAGAATAATGTGCGACACAGGTAAAATCTATATTGGAATTCAAGTAATTGGACTAATGGCATAGATCGAGGGTATGCTGTAGCATCGATCGCTCCCAAGTCTGTTTTAAATGCTTTAAGGAGGGTCATATATCAATGAACTGTACCAACGACGCAGATTACATGCTTTTTAAGAAAAAAAGGTAGCAATATCGATAGGAACCGTATGGCTGGTAGTTTTGAATGTGCATAGAGTACTGGAAAGCCCTACTGGTTGCCCGGAAATACTGAAAATACTCCAATTAAACCTCAACCATTACGAGGCAGCACAAGGCCTTTTATCAGGCAGTCTGTGAGAGAGCTACATTTGGATATTGTCATTCTATGCGACAAGTATGCGAATATGGTACGAGGGTATATCAAAAAGTCTTGCAATATCATATGAAAAAAAAGAGTGAGTGAGACAACAATATATTTTTCAAAACCATTTTTTGTCGCGATGAAACTTCTAGAAGAACATTTCGATGTAAATTTTACAGTTCGTTTGTTTTTGTCAATTTAGTAACACGTGTTTTGAATTTTTCTTAAAATGAATGAAATTGAATATCGCGCCCTTATTAAATTTTTCTATAAAGATGGACGAAATGCAATTTATATATTCAACTATATATCAAAAGTTTACGGCGAATCTGCACCATCATATGCCACAGTAACAAGGTGGGTAAAATTATTCAAAAGTGGCCGGGAGTCATTTGAAGACGACAACCGCTCGGATCGGCCAGCAGATGCCATTATCCATGAAAACGTAATTTTGGCCGAATCTATTGTATTGGAGGACCGGCGTATTTCTGTTCCGCAGTTAGCGTGGAGACTTTCTCTTTCATACGGTACCACATATACTATATTACATGACCACCTTCACATGTCGAAAGTAAGTGCGCGATGGGTTCCTCGTTTGTTGAATGCAGAACAAAAAAAAAATGCGTGTTCAAACTTCAAAGGCGATTTTAGATATGTACAAAGAAGATCCAGAAAATTTCTTGGATAACATAATAACAGGCGATGACACATGGCTTTATCACTGGGATCCGGAATTCAAACAAGAATCGATGCAATGGATTAAACGTAGTGGACCACCACCAAAGAAATTCAAAACTCAACCGTCTGCTGGTAAGGTTTTGGCAACAATTTTTTGGGATGCTGAAGGAATTTTGATAATCGATTATATGCCATCGAAAACCACAATCACAGGCATATATTACGCAGAGGTTTTGCGAAAATTGAAAAAGCGATCCGGAAAAAACGACCAAGGAAAGTTAGGAAAAAAATCTTGCTTCTTCACGACAATGCAACAGTGCACAAGGCTAATATTGCTCAAGCTGCATTAATGGACTGCGGCTTCGTGGAAATTTCGCATCCACCGTACAGTCCAGACTTGGCACCCAGTGACTACTTTTGTTTCCCAATTTGAAAAAAACACTAAGGGTCCGGAAATTTTCCAGTGACTATAAAGTACAGTCTGTTGCAAATGAATATTTTATGGAGCAAAAGAAATCTTTTTTTTTAGAGGGTTTAGGCAAGTTAATTGATCGATGTGGCAAATGTATAAACCTTAAAGGAGATTATGTCGAAAAATAAAAATATTGCTGTCTCACTCACTCTTTTTTTTCATATGATATTGCAAGACTTTTTGATTTGCCCTCGTACAATAGAGAGAGTAGCTGGGCTGTGGATTGAACCGCCAAAGCGGCGATTTGGTCATGCTATACAATCGATTTTCCAAACAGAGCCCCAATAAAACAGAAGCTGGGTTTTGTAGGGTGAAAAAAGGTGACATATAGTTTATATCGGGGGGGGGGGGGGGGGGCTGAGTATTCCTTCATAGCTGGCTTTAAACCATTTATTTCTCGCCGAGTACTGTGCAGCTACATCTACAGCTACAACGATTACGGTACAATATTTAAAGTGGCAGATAAGCAATTGAAGATTGCAATAACGGAGTTTAACAAAACATTCCAAAATAGGAATAATTAATAATTTATTAAATGAAGGCATAAATTGGCACTTTAATGCTCCGGCAAGTCCCAACTTCGATGGGTTATGAGAAGTAGCTGTATAAAATCAAGTAAATACACCTTAAAATAGTTAGGTGAAACCGTATTGAGATACGAAGAAATGTCAACAGTGTTAAGCCAAATAGAAGCATGTTTTAATTCTAAACCACTGTGTTCCACTTCTTCAGACATCGAATATACAATTATCTTAACACTTGGACATTTTATTATCGGGGAATCATTAATCGCTGCACCTGATCAAGATGGAAGTTTACTCGGAAGCTTATAGCAGCTTGATTTCTGCAGGATATGATTATAATCAAAGAACCGAATTTACCGCCATCTCAATGGGCTCTTGGCAAAATTGGAGAACTATTACCGAACATAGACGGCAAGGTCAATGTCGTTACGGTTCGTTGCAAGAGAAATAACTATACCTAAATAGACAAATACAAAAAATATGCATTTTGCCCCTCTGAGCATGTTGCTGTTATGGTGATTGCACTCCCGCTTGAGGTGTCGACCCGTAAAATAGAATCGATCCCTTATAACACCAGATCCAAAATATTAATGAAGCAATCATGAACCAATTAAATTATTTATAATTTTGCATAAAATTATTATTTTTTTTTAACAAGTACATCCGCTCCAAAAGCCAAAACCAATGTGTAATAAATCTAGATACGTCGCATAATGATACGCAAATTGGTGAACATTCCAAGGTCAAGCTGCCAAAAATACATATCCCATCGTTTTCTGGGGATTACTCCGAGTGGCAGTCCTTCTTCGATATGTATACCATCACCATACACGAGTCGCCGAGCCTAAGTTCAGTTCAGAAGTTCCAATATCTCAAAGGACTTCTTCGAGGAGAAGCAGTTTTATTATTACGACATACTACTCTGACGGAGAGTAATTATATTGTTGCACTCAACAAATTATCAATTCGTTCATCCGCACCTTCATGGAAAAACCAGTAATTCAAAACTCTTCTGCAGCCAATGTCAATGTCGATAAGTTCAAGCAGATGATCGGAAAGAGTTTGCAAAACGCACAAATCGTTGCTTTAACTGTCCAAGTAGCAGTCATCCGATTTTTTGATATACATCCAGACAAAGATGTCAACGATGTGGCAAAAAACACAACATGCTTTTACATCTCGAAGAGGCTTCTGATGAACCTAATCAAACTACGTCTCAACCATCCGCAGAAAAAAGTAAATCCTCAGAAGAAATCAAAAGTCATCACTGCCAAAACAACAGTATTTCGGTAATTCTTTCCACTGCTGTAGTCCAAATCATCGACCATTTAGGTAGAACAACCCCGTGCAGGGCTCTGCTTGACGCCGGTTCACAATGCAGCTTTATAACTGAGCGCTGCGATCAATTTCTACGGTTGAGAAAAAGAAACGCGCGTGTATCGAATAGTGGCCTGAGTCATTCGAACGCGGGAACATCAAAAGGTAGGGTGAGGTTGATGATTAAACCTGATCATCATCCCGAACTCTCAATTGACGCTCTGGTGATGTCAAAGGTTACGAGCAAATTACCTCCACACAGCTTAAACAGCGATATAAAAACGTACCTGACCGCAAATTAGCTGACCCCGATTATCAAAAGTCGGATAATATTGGCATCCTCATTGGAGCTGATCACTTCTTCAACATTCTCAGACTAGAACAAACAAAAATGAGCCGGTTTTACAAAACACGATATTCGGATGGATAGTTTTAGGCCAACCTGGTGAACATCGATCGAAGTTTAACAAGATTTTGAGAACTCGAATCACTCAACGAGCAGCATAATTGATTAACGCCGGAAGAAGATTTCTGTGAAAATTATTTTGTAGAAAACGTAAAGAGGAACTCTTAAGGTCGCCTCGTGATGAGACTTCCATTCAAAAAGCCACCGAATCTCTTAGGAGATTCTTTATCTTTTGCAATTCAAAGATTAAGGGGAGTTGAACGCCGATTTGCACGCGATCTTACATTTGCAAGGTTATATCGCAACTTCATAGCATAGTATCGACAATTGAACCACATGACAGAAATATGTCCATCAAAACAATCGGAAAATCATTTTTACTTGCCGCATCATGGAGTGCTCAAAACATCCAACAATGTCGCAAAAATGAGGGTTGTATTTGATTTCAATATCAACGAATTGTTTGGCGGTCAGATACGTCACAACCCATAAAACATTTCCAGCTAACAACGGTCACTAAAGGCCTCGCTTCTGCCACCGTTTTAGCCACCAGAGCGCTAAAACCAATCGCAGACGATTGTAAAAATTCAGACAAAAATGCTTCTCTTGCCATATCAAATGACATCTACGTGGATGACCTCATGACGGGAGCAGATAACGAAGACAATGCACTGCAGCTGCAGGAAAAGATAGCAAATATTTTAATTACCTATGGGTTCCATCTCAGGAAATGGAAATCGAATAGTAAACGCATATTGAGCAACATTCCTCAAGAACTTCAAGAAATGGAAGGTAAATAAATTCAGGACCACAATAAACAGATTGTGGAATCCGTAAAAGCGTATACAGTTCTCTATGCGAAGCCACCAGACTTTTTGACCCTTTGGATTGGTTATCTCCAGTAATCAAAACTTTTAAAATATTTCTGCAGATGCTTTGGTGTGATAACCTGGAATGACATGATCATCTCCCACCAGAGAAGGATATTATATGGAATAAGTTACGATCAAATTTGCAAAATATTAATAAGAATTTCCATTCCCAGATTCATTCACTCGTCACTTGGTTCCCGAATAGATCTACATGGCTTCAGCGATTCAAGCCATGCGGCGTATGCAGAAACGTACGCTGGTACCTTCCAAAACAAAGGTGGCGCCATTAAAGCAGCAGACTCTTCCTCGCCTCGTATTATGCGCACCTGTATTACTGATATGTCTCATCAACCCTGTCAAAACAGAAAATGGACGATATACATGCTTGGACTGATTCATAAATCGTCCTGGATTGGCTTGGAAGTCATCTGAAACGCTGAAGCACTTTCGTTGGTAACCGCACATCCGAAATTATCACCACATTGTCGAGGGAGAATTGGCACCATGTTCCTTCAGCAGAGAATCCAGCCAATTGTGCTTCAAGTGGTTTGTCTTCCAGCGAACTCAACTCAACTCAAGCGTCAAGTATTCATCATTCCGCAAGGTTCAACGGATTATGGGTTATATTATTCGGTTCGTCAATAACGCTAGAAAACATAAAGCGAAGAATTGATTCATGTTTTGCATTTTATTTGTCAATACTTCACAAAGCCAATATTACAAAGATGAGATGTTGGTACTTCAATCGAAACGTTACATCAGCAAAACCAGTATCCTTAGATCGTTAAATCCATTCCAAGTTGGACTACTTCGAGTTGGAGGCAGGTTGCAGAATAGTGTGGCGCCGTACTCTACCAAACATCCAATAATTTTGCATCCAAAGTCAACCATTACGCTGCTTATTATTCGTGATGCACATATAGACAATAAGCATATCACTTCTACAGTCTATAATCCGACAAGAATATTGGGTGCCAAATGGGAAAATTAAAGTGAAAGAAATTCGTATACGTAATTGCATCACATGTTCAAGGATTAAAGCGACTTAAACGACTTAAATTGATTCGGCCATTTCTGAAAACTGGTGTGGACTACGCAGGGCCTATTTCCATTCATTTGACAAAAGGACGGGGTCAAAAGATATATAAGGCGCACATATGCCTCTTTGTATGTCTAAGTACGAAAGCGGTCCATTTGGAACTGGTGGGAGATCTATCCAGTGATGCATTCTTGGGTGCATTCACTGCACGAAGTGGAATTTGTATTGAAATTAACAGTGATAATGGGAGCAATTTTGTCGGTTCAGACAGAAAATTACGAGAAATGTTTTGTAAATTAATCAAGACTTCCAATAATATTTCCGAATATCTTTCTAGATGTTGCATAACGTCGTAATATACAAACTCTGTCTGGCTCTGTTCCAGGCGGGGTGTATGTTTAGATGCTGTAAAATATAAACGTTATAAATTAGTATAAGTTGTAAACTTATTAAATTAATTTATATCTCAATAAAGTTATTTAATTTAAATATACAGTGTTTAAAATTGTACTTCACTACAGACAACTTAATTGTGTAATAATCGCACATACATATACTTGGGAAATTAGTAAGCCTTTGCACTTCACTCTGGGAGCATTCATCTATTGTGGCTGTACCCGACAACTACAATCACGGTGGCTTATCAAACATAAAGGAATTATTCGTGCCGGATTCCACACGTCAGTTAGTGCCTTAAATAATTCTGGCTTACCAGCAATAAACATCTCTAAGCAATTGTTAGAATTCAAGATTCCAATTCATCCAATCCAGGCAAGGGAGATATTGTTGAAGTATTATAACCAGAATTATCATAGTTGAACAACCGACACCGCTGAATTGGTTAACACGATCACTGTGCCTATCTGTGAAGGCCGGGGATTAAACATCATTTTGGAAATTTAATTAGCAGAGTGTAGTTAATTAATATGTGTTTTGTCACCATAACAATTTGTATGGGGCTTTCAGTTCGAAGTCAAGTTCATCCGCAGTCTTTAGCCACGTGTTGTCTAATTAACCATTTAATTTAAACACCGTCTTACCAATAAAGGGAACTACACATCCATATATGAATTGTTCGATTGACATCTGGTCTTAACGCAAATCATATAAAACTAAAGTAAGTGTATTTCCTATTATGTTTTATTTTCTTGTTTATTATACGTTAAACGACCTTCATTACTATTTAGTATAACAATAATATTATAACATTTGAAAATACCCACTTTCAGATCTCGAATCATCACACAACTCATTGATCATTAAACTGCTGGTATAGAGATGCAGGTGAAGAAATAGTTCCCAAACTCAAGATTAATTAACACATTTTAATATTCTATTAATGTAATTTGAAATCTGCTTGTGTATATTTTGTTGTGTTAAAGCGATTTTTGCGTCTCCGGCTCAGCACAATGGAATTCTTTATGGACCATTTTTTAAAAATTCATTTAACTGCGAGTGATGTACATTTTCTATAAGTATTGTATAATAGTCGTGCCTTGTATTATAAAGATTTTTATGTTATTTATTTTTATGCAAATTAACGCTAAAATTATTAAAAAAAATTTGAAATTTTATTTGCAAAACGCTTAGAATTTTGACAATAATTTTATTTGTATGGCATATATAGTATACCATAATGCACACGGTCAAGTCGGTGCAGCATTCAAATCCGTATATCGTTACCAAATAGAGAAAATCGATTGAATTACATAAAATTAAATTTCTTATTTTTTTATGACTATTTTTATGACTATGGTGATCATAGGCATGATACACTATGCATAATTTTGGTCCACACCTTGTAATATTACATACATATTACGATTCCAAAGCGCGACGTTATAATTTCTTCCAGCGTGTAGTTGATGATGTCATGCGTATATGATGAAAAATGATAAAAATTATCCATATCCAAACGAGTTTCAAATTAAGTCTGGATTCTCGATTATTACGTAATCCTACTCTAGAATACTCTTTCTCTGTGACGATATCATCACTTACATAAAATACTCGTTTATCTAAAAGAATTTTATATATTCGCGCTGAACCACAAATATAAAAGATAATAATAATAAAAATATCAATTAGCATACTTGTATGCGTATTAACGAATGAATTAATCGAGACAAGGAACTAAATATATACTAAGTGAATATTCAGCCCCTAATTTATTCATACACATTTACACCAAACCAGAATACCGGTATAACATAATATGTAAATATATGCTTCTAATACGATGATGATGATGATGATGATGATGATGATGATGATGATTACATTCAAATTAAATTACATAAACATGATAATGATCTGAGAGAGGCATCTTAGCGAAAATTGTTATTTGTTGGATTATCCTTGAACTTCTAAATTTCTTTTAGATTATTTTCATCTTTCGTTAGGTATTTTTAGGTATCACAAAATTTAATAAACATAAAAATTAGCATAAAGTATTTAAACCATAATTAATTATTATGCTAATTAATTAAATTGACAATGAAATCAAAATTGTGTTGATTGATGAGAAATCCACTGTTTAAGATTACCTTATCAGATCTAGGTGTTTACGATTTTTTTGTGTTTGATTGATTCAAAATTTAACTATGGCGTTGAAACTGGTTGTGGATTCTTTATAAACGTTATTGTATATAAATTAGTATTTTAAAACCTTTACTATTTAAATTCGGAGACCTTTGACTAATTTTACGTTTATGGATTAACATGTTATGTGGTTTAATTCACAGTGTTGGAAGATTCCATAAATAAAAACACAAAACCAAAATCTTCTTCTGAAAAACACTTTATTGATAACACTTATCAACAGCGTCAGTGTCCAGATCATCCAAATACAGCATTTATGTACAACTTACAATAACTAGATTATGTTATACGTTAATTTATTAAGGTTACTTACAAATACTATTTAAATAATTGTTTTCCCAATTACACTGTGCTAGTTCAAGCTGGGCACCCGGGGAGTAAACCTAATTCGAGTACGCTGAATTCAATGGTGCTAGTCCCATTTCAAAGTTTGTCCCCATTTTTGAGATATCGCTTTCGACATGTTTTGCACAGATACCCTCATTTTCCCGTTAATAGCTCCTAAACCATTAAGATTTTCGTTATGCTTTAGCCAAGACAAACAACTTTGCCGAACATATCAAGACCGAAAAACACCCACCATATATGTTTTTTTTACTTAGACCAAAGTTAGTGTAGAGTGGCTGCTTCCGCACACTTAGACCAGTGGTGGCCCGTTGTGATACCACAGGAACCTATTTCCTCTTTACCCGTGTTCAAAACCATTCGGAGCTCCGTACGTACCGCAAAATATCTCGCACTCTACAGTCAGTAAGATCTGAAAGGCTGGCCATACTGTACACGCCCAAATACCTATACCTTCTGTATGATAGTGCCGGACACGAGCATAGGAAGTTATCTAAAGTCTCTTCTTCCTTTTCGTCCATGCAACTTCTACAAAGTCATTCGTCTGTAGACCCAGCCTTCTCGCATGCTCCCCAAAAAAGGCAGGGTCTTGTCAGTTTTGGCAAAAGCTTCTCACAGAAGAGTTCGGCTTGCCGTTTTGAGAAACGTAGGTACACAGGTAAGGCTAAATATAACTGGAAGTCGGCATACTTAGACCAAACAGGACGCTCATTTCAGATAAGATATAAAGAACACATCACAAGTTCATAAAATCAAGTTTCGCACAACATATAAAAACTGAAAATCATACACTAAATACAATAAAAATTTAACAATTTTGCACATAATCAAAAAAGGACTGAAATTAGACAGGTGTACAATTTGACTCATGAGTCATGAGACATTTGTTTACTATACGTATACGAATTTTTCATACGTCAAGAGTCAAATTACGGTCAAAATTCGCACCCTGAAAATATACAAAAACAAAAACACCCACAATTTACTTAGGAACAAAATCAACACAAAAACCAATAAAATTTACGAACTATTATCCATAACTTAAAAACAAAGGAGGTACCAAACAGCAGCGCCTAGCTACAGTATATAAAGGGCTTCAAAATAAATTATGTAACAGTAGCAAAAAATAAACCGAAGAAGAGATTATTCTCAAAATCGATATTTCTAAAAAAGTTAAAAAATTGGCACAATAAGTAAGAACTAAAAACTATAATATAAAATTAAAAATAAAAAGTTTTTCATCTAAATATATAAAGTGACAAAAGAACACAAAAGTAAAGTGAAAATCGGCTTGTGAAATCTGGTGAAATAAATAATATGGATAGGTGTTTTAAACTCAAGTGCTTTTGTTATGTGTGTGGAAAATTTACAAGTATGAGCAATCGCCGCAAAATAAGTGATGAAACCCGTGATTTATATCGACTATACTTTTCACAAAATGTTATTAGTGGTGTAAATTGGGCGTCGTCTTTTGTTTGTACAACATGCATTTCCCATCTGCATAGATGGCAAAACACTGGAGCCGCCATTTGGTGTTCCGATGATATGGATCGATCCACAAGGACATGATGCAGTTCAATGTTATGGGTGCATGAATTATATTCTCGGTACAAACAGAAACAAAATTGGTTGTTTGACATACACGCAACGACAAATACTCAGCTACCGCTGCCGCATTCAGATGAAATACCTGTTCCGGAAAGATCAAACCCAACTGAGGAATATTTGCCAACAACATTTAAATCAGGTGAAACTGGAGAAACATCTGCATCAATATATCAACCATCACATGTCACTGCGCCATGCAATCACATTGAAATCTCACAAAATCGTTTGGATATTATGGTACGACGCTTGAAACTATCGCAGCGGCAACCCATTCTTTTGTTAAAGGATTTAAAACAAGTGAACATTTTGGCTCCAAATGTTCGGATATATGAAGCAATAAATCGTCATCGTCATTTTACGAATTTTTTCAAATCAACTGAGAATAATTCACTCGCTTTTTGCACTGATATCCGAGGTTTGGTATCCACAATGCACAATGCATATAATCCTGAAGATTGGCGATTGTTCATCGATTCCTCTAAAAGCAGCTTGAAGGCAGTTCTCCTTCACGTTACCAACTCAAAGAATTCCATTCCAATTGCACTCAGCACAAACACAAAGGAAACCTATGCATCAATGAAAAAAATCATCGATTTGATTAAATACAATGACCATCAATGGAAAGTTTGTGCAGATTTAAAAGTGATAGATCTTTTAAGTGGCATGCAATTGGGTTACACTAAAAACATGTGTTTTATGTGCTTATGGGATACTCGTTTTAAAGGCGACCAATACAACGAACGGAACTGGGCTTTACGTGAGAACATTAGATTGCGATACGACAGCATCGTTGAGGCTCCACTTGTGCCAATTAAAAAAATATTGCTACCACCACTTCATATCAAGCAGTAGTTAAAATTTTTATAAAAACGCTGAATCCAGATGGAAATGCGTTCGTCGAATTGCGTCGCATTTTTCCACGGTTAAATGGAATGAAAATAAAAGAAGGTTGGTGTTTACATCTATTCGAATGTAAGTTTTGATCAAATGAATTTCATCTCGCATCTTATTTTTTATTACAGGAATACTTAATGGTCCAGATATTCATCGTCTGATGAAAGATGATGCATTTGAAAATGCTCTCAGTGAACGAGAGCTTGTGGCATGGAAATGTGTAAAAGACGTTATTAAGAATGTTCTCCGAATTAATCGATCAGATGATTGGCGCAGATATATTGAAAATATGCTGACAGCTTTTCAAAATATAAACGTTAAAATGTCATTAAAAATACATTTTTTGCATTGTCATATGGAAAAATTCGCCGAAAAATCACCAGCCGAATCCGATGAGCACGGCGTGCGTTTTTACCAAGTGACGGCTTGGGTGATATTTGTTGGAATTTGCAAGAGGAAGAAGAATCCGAAGACGACACGAACGAATCAGAAAATTAAAATTAAAAGTTAAGAAAAATGTTAATTTTTTTAGGAAAAAATTGAGAAAAATCACAATAAAATGAACAGAATCAATTTAATTTTCTTTTAAATAGTTTCTATTGTATCTATATTTGTCGATGAGGTGTTTATTCGATCGGTTTAAATTCAATAAATGGACAAAAAATGATAAAAAACGTGTTTTTCGTCGAAATGAAAAGCAAAAAAAAATTAAATGTGGTTTTTCGGTCTTGATATGCTCGGCAAAGTTGTTTGTCTTGGCTTGCGCCACATCTTTGCTGAAGAAAGCATAACGAAAAACATAATGGGGTATATTTTGAGTCAGAGCAAAAACATGTCGAAAGCGATATCTCAAAAATGGGGACTAACTTTGAAATGGGACTAGCACCATTGAATTCAGCATACTCGAATTAGGTTTACCCCCCGGGTGCCCAGCTTGTCACGAAAATAAGTTTGAAATTCAAGCACAGTATTAATAGGTCAACAATTCCTATATTTACAATAAAATTATGGAAATATATTAATTTGTATTGACAAGTACTAACCATCTGTCAAATTAATTAGATTATACCAATTAATTACATACCACCAAGGTGTGTTTTGTTACCTAAGTGTTATAAATAATTTAAATTTTAAACAATTTTTACCTAGTTTTTTGCTATAATTTTGTTATAAAATGTACCTAAAATAATTTTAATTTATAGTATATAAGATTTGTTAAAATTTGTAAAACCAACTTAAAATTCCTTTTCAATAAACTCTTGAAGTGAATGGATCTATAATTCAACTAGTACGATAAGTTAGTACCGTATTTTACTGGGAGTTTCTACGAACAAACCACATTGCTGAAGCCTAAAATTGAACCTTGTTTGGGTGTGGCTATACAATTTTGGGACAACAAACGACCTACTTATCTAACCATCTTCTGGAATACCAAGATAATGCTGCGTCACCACGTTGGATTGGGATTTTAATCTACATTTTTGGCGCCGAAACTCGGGATATTCCTCATCAAATAAGACAAGCTATAAGTACACTTTCAATTTATTTGTAATTTGGTAACACACTCTCTACTTTGAAAATTTGAGTGAACGTGTGTGAAATTAAAGTTAAAGAAAATGGTAGATCGTTTGGAACGTTTGCGCAACCGTGCAGTTACTCAAATCGACAAGGCTCTAAAATTCGCTAAAACTATGACCGAAATGAAAATTATAGGGCCATTACCGAAGCCGTTGATGAAACCTATTATAACGCTCGGACATTTCTTAGGAAGGCCATGTCAATACGAAACACGACCTCGATTGAGGCTCCTGAGTTAAACGTGACACTGGAAAACTTTATTGGACAGCAAAAAAACAGTTTACGAAGGTCTAAATTCAGCATCACATTCACGCCTTCAATTTAAATAACGTACATAAATTCCAAATTTTATCTGGGTTATTGAAAGATGATCAGCTTCATTAATACGGCATATCAGTATAACTGAAGCAAATTATAATGAAGCATGGGAGAAGTTGTGTAAGCGATACAATACGTTGAACCCTATTATGTAAATACTCTTATCCAATCAATGTTCGACTAGAAAGCTTGTCAACAAGCAAATGGGAAGGACCTAACGTCGAATAGCGGAGAATGCAGTTGAAGTGCTCAGAGGTCTTTGAGTACTGGGAACCTACGCCGAGACACGTGACTCATGGCTTATTTATCTGATGTTAATGAAAATTGACAATGAATCCAAACAACAACGGGCTAAACAAATAGTTAGCAAGAATTTTCCTACCATTTTTGAATTTATTGATTTCCTCAATCTCTGATGTGACGCATTAAAAGTATGCGAGTCAACCAGTAAGAACCACCGCAGTAAGAGTCAACTTTCTACCTGTGCAAGATCCGTGACTAAAACTTTCGTGACCGGTTCTGACAATACGATTGCATGTATTATTTGTAAACATCCTTATTTCTTATGTAAATGTCCTACATTTAAAAATATGACAGCGAAAGCTCGAGAAACAGCTATAATCCAGGATGGTTTGTGACGAAATTGTTTGCGTATGTTCAATCATTATTCAATTTACGGTACGACAAAGGGCAAAACCGATATGACTATTATTTCTCGACTGAATAAACAATATTCCATTACGATCACAGCTCATATCATATCCAAAATCACAGCTTCTATAAAAACATTATAAAGAAACTAGCTGACCCGGCGAACTTTGTCTCGCCCCAAATTACTTCGTCCGAGCAAACACTTTTGACCTTCACAAAAATTGAATTTAATGAGAGAAAAATCAAACAACTCAACTCAATTCTCAATAGACGTTTGAGTTAGACGATTGAGTGGCCATTCCATTCACTTTTTCATCGAATTCAACACTAAAGGTAGGTTTATGGTTGCGTTCGTTCGTTCGGTCATTGGTCGACCAATCATCTTTCGACAATACACAAAAGGAATCATTCAAATTGATCGTGTCGTTCTCGAGTTTTTGCGAGACTAACGCACGACAATTGATTTTTATTTAGATAAATAGATAGAGAAAATAAATAGATAAAATAAATAGATTGGATAAAAAACAAAGTAGCAGTTTGCATGTAGCCTTCGGTGGGAATCGAATTCAGTACCTCCCAATCCAAGCGCCGAAGCTTTAACCACTACACCACCTGTCTCATAAAAAATATACACACAAAATTCATATGAAAATGGTTTTTTTTTATTCGATTTTTCGGGTTTTCCGGCTTTTCCGGTGGATTTTTTTTAAAAATTTCTTTCGTAAGAACCATCTCCTGGTAGTTGCGAACACAACAGAAAAGATTGAGCCGTTCTCAACTGATGCGCGCACATACATTTTTTGCACCATTTTTATAGATATAGATAGCAGAGGTTGTATTATTTCAGTTTAATAGTCAGAACAACTCCACCGACGAATAAATCATTATGGAGTAAAATTCTTTTACTGAAGAGATTTGAACGCCGCAATGAAATTTTTCTAGAAATTTCGGTTCGCAACAATTGTACACGGCGACTAGACACGATGCCCGATTGAGTTTAAATTCTGTTGTAGTCACATCCGGCATTTAGACCTCACCAAAGGCTAATTGATACAGTGGTCCCTGTCCAGTTCTTCTAAACAATTTATCGCACAAAGCGTGATTTTGCTGAAAAGATTTAATTTTCGAGTGATTCCAAATATATTGTTTTACAAGAACGTCGTTGTACTCCAAAAATATTTGTTTGTTGTGCCTAATCCTTCATCTTACTATGATATGAATATAATCCTATTTACTTGTTTTCGGTACTGATATGACATATAAAACATACCGTTGGAGTAGGGAAAGGTTTCGATTTCTGCAACCATGCGACTAATATTAGCAGATTTATTCCTTTTTCACTCAGAGTGTATTCTGGCTTTTGGAACAAAATTTTTTTTGGAAAAAATTATTCCCCATTATAGCAGTTTAGACGTTTATTATTCCATACTTATTTTATGAAAGAATTAAATCTCAATAGAATTTAGCGGAAATGTATTGTATTTACTGTTAGCAATCATGGCTGTACTGAAAACTGGTAATATTAATTGAAAATATCAATATCACCGGTGTAAAGTTCTTGGACAAAAGTTTTTGAAAAAAAATTTACGCGAGTGTTCTTTGTGAAGTTTTTGGACACAATTTTATTTCTTGGCCAAAATTTTTTGGAACTGTGCAATTTTAACAGTGTATCCATTTCATATTAAAATCGAAACAATAATTATAATAAATGCTCATTATTATAAATTTTTCAATAAATCTCGTAACATACGTATAAAATGATATACCAAATAACAAAAATCTCAGAGATTGGCTCGCATAGTGACTATTATGTACGTTCGACAGGGGATTTTAATATAAAATAGATATACTGTTAAAATTGCACAGTTCCAAAAAATTTTGTCGAAGAAATAAAATTGTGTCCAAAAACTTCACAAAGAACACTCACGTAAATTTTTGGTCCAATAACTTCACACCGGTATCAATATCAAATTTTTCACTTTAATAAACAAAAGTATGTCTTAAGTATCGATTAAAATATCAACAAAAACCAATTAAACGTAGTAAACTAATTTTAGACATTTCTTTTCTTGAATGATTAAATTATTTTCCCGTAAATTTGTTTCCCAATCGACAAAATTATCTTTTGGAAAACGAGGAATTGGGGAAAATGTCTGAGGAATAGCTGCTATTAGTAGATCAACAATTTTGTTCTATTCGTTGATTGTTGTTGTCAATTATTTAATTTGATTTTCAATTATTTTATTCTAATCTGGTTCGTCTGCCGATTTTGCTATCCATTTGCATGCAGATCCAATAAAGTTGATTGATGCTTATGATCGGGATTTTTTACTCTTGAGTTCTGATATTAGCTGCATGATTTGGGTTGTTTGGTAAATTGCTTGAGGTCGACAAATGCTTTTCCTATCCATAGTACCGAGTGAATTTTCAATTCTATTACTATTTCTTCCTATAGTCGGTTAGATTGATAGCATGAACTATAGCTTGAAGTTTCCATTGATGGTTCGCCCAGTGCCTTGTTTTTGAGTTATTATTTGCGTGTTGTATTTGTGTATGGTAAGTGAGCTTGTTCAGCTCCACAAACCGCATCTAAAATGAAGAGATTATTGCTTGGATGCGGAACTAGTTATATGTGTGACTCGATTATCTTTAGCAACAGTTTCTTGCTTGTATCTGGGATTATTATTCGTTGATTCCATGATAGACCGTTATCGTTCACCAGATCTTACGGCCAGATCTAATTCTTGTTTAGTGAAATTTTTATTGCAACCAGTATCGATTAGTAATTTGAGGCTGTTGCATGTTATCGTTTTATACTATAGATAAGGTTTGCTAGAGAGACTGTGCATTATAAATTAAATTTTGTATATAGTATATTTCTGCTGGTTCATCTTCAAGTGTCCATTTCCGCATACTAATCAATTTAACCTTTTAATATTGGCTTTCTTCAACTTGTGTTTCCTAATGGTAGATTCTCTAGTGTTTTCGAGGTTTACCATAGTTGGGGTGATCTCTTTTGTGTGTCTGGTTATATTGATGCGTGATAGCGCGTTTAGGTTGAATTGACTGACTAATTTCCACCGGTACTGGAGGTTTGAGAAATATTGGCATAATGGTGTCTGGTAACTTTGATACTTTAAGGGGTTTGATGTCGTGGTGGTACATCGTGGTGGTATTGGACTACGGTTTGTTCGTATATGTATTGTGAGTTGCTATAAGAAATTTTGTTGATTCATATTTTGAATTTCGATGCAGTATGCATAAAATCAAGTAGTGTGGTCGGTCTCAAAGATCAATAACCATATTGATATAGTTTTTGTTAAATGATCATCAGATTTGATCTTAGTTGCTTTCCTTTTATCAAAACTAAATCTGCTATAGAATCACCCTAGAAAAATGCTGATATTCAAAACGTGTTAGCTATTTTTGTCCAGTTTTGAAAGTAGCAAAATGACGTACCATTCATATCTTGGTAGTCGTTTAGTTTGGTTGTATTTGTTTATAACTTCTTGAATCTCTTTTTATTTAAAGCAACCTAGCTGCTGCGGTTTAGTAATAATCTGATGCGGTTTAGTAACTGTCATCAAAACTGGAACATTTGCTTGAACTTCAAAAATTTATCGAAATAACCAACTATTTATAAACATATTTGAAAATTTTAACGGAGACTGAAAGATAATCCAGGTCAAGCTGTCTTTCGAATTTTGTAACTATAGTTCATGTAGAGCAGTTTCACATGAAAATTACAACTCCATAGCTATGTTTCTTGTTACTGAGTGAGACATTATCGATCTCTGTAGAACTGATGATCGACTCAAAATAAATAAATTAAATTTAAACTGAATTTCGATAAATACATACATGAAAAACGCAGTGGTTTGAAGTAAAGGTTGATTGCTAAAACCAAATCCAACACTATTAGAATCAATTGTTAAAAAATTTAAAAATATTGCTTTTAAAACACAACAAGATATCAGATCTACACGAGCAATCGGTCTAGCTATTTGAGAAAATTATATTTTGACAAGATAACCTGTTATTGCTTAGTAATCATGAAAAATTTTAACCTGGCGATTTTTGGTCCACCGGAAATGGAAGCCGTTTTTGGCAAATTTTTGAAAATTATATCATTCAAAAACTAAAAAATTTTTAATTTGTTTTGCATCAATATCGGCCTAAGTTTTCCAAAATTTAAAAGGCGAAATGACGATTGATTTAGCGGAATGGAACTTTATACTTAAGCGTTTACCATTAATTGGGATGTTCTAGTGATGTCTGAAAACGGTGCAACGGAAATGACACCTTCCATAGGAGCGTTTTCGTTTTTTACAAATATTATGAAAAATACATATGTGTATAGCATTTACGAATAAAAATTAACACAAAGATTGTAAATTAAATTTCAAACAAAATTAGTTCAGATTATATTTTACCGGAAATTACGAGTTTTGATAAAAAGAAAACCTTTACCATTCGGAACAAAATAAATTTTTTTCCATTAATTGAGAATCAATGCGATCCTCACGAAAAAACATGTGCCAATTGCAGTAGAAAGTGACAGAAATATTAATGATTGAAACCGGGCAAGGCACCAAATGATAGAAAATCTTACCGGCCAATTTCAGTTCTACCAACACTTGCGAAATTGTTTGAGAGACTGTTGCTCAAAAGATTGAAAAGAACCATAGAACAAAGAAACCTTATCCCAGAATATCAGTTTGGTTTACAGAGAGAAACACTCAATTATTGGGCAGGTTCATAGGCTTACAGATGTCATTGAGAATACATTAGAGAGGAAAAAGTTTTGTTCTAGTATCTACTTAGATGTGGCGCAGGCCTTCGATAAGGTGTGGCACAGAGGTTTACTCTTACAAACTACATAGAGATTTACCAATTCACCAACCGTAAGCATTAATGGTCAGCAAATTCCGTATGCAAATAAGGCTAAATAGCTAGGGATGATTTTAGATACCAGGCTCAGATGGAAAGAGCACGTTAAAAAGAAAAAAGATGAACTTAATATCAAATACATACAAACCTCTTTTATCCGGAAATCTATTATCCAAAATAAAATCTAATATCTGGAAGCCGTTTTTTCTTCCATTTTCTCTTTTATTTACTTTATTTTCCAAAAATAAAAGATTATTTTACTATGTAATTAACTAAACTAAATTTAAAATCTTAAAAAATAACACTGAAGTTTAAAAAATTTTAGAATATGCTGTTTTACTATGAATTATTAAAAAAAATCTTTATCCGAAATTGTTTCCCCAGTCGTTCCGGATAAAAGAGGTTGCATATTGGCTGCTTGGGAAAAATTCAGAATTGTCAACCGAAAATAAATTGCTATTATATCAACAGGTGCTAAAGCCTGTATGGACTTACGGAATACAGCTCTGCGGCTTTGCAAAGAAAAACAACACCAAAATAATACAAACTTTTCAAAGCAAAGTGCTACGTGGTATATATATAGTAACGCTCCGTGGTACATTAGGAATGACGACCTTCATAGAGACCTAAACGTCCCGACGGTTCAAGAAGAAATAAAAAAACTTCCAATAACTCGGACAAATTATTTATCAACAAGTGAATGAAGAGGTTCATGGTATGTTGGACACTTCACATCAGTAAGACGGTTGCAAAGAACGAAATCAATTCATTTAATGGATTAAGAGCACCAGAGCAAAGACTACTTCAGTAAATAGCCTATATATATATAAAAAGAAGTATACATTTTGATTGTCATTCCAAAACTCGAGAACGGCTCAACCGATTGCCATAACATTTTTAGGGAAGGTGCAGGGAAGAGTGATGATGGTTAGTTGATTTTGAATTCCAAAATCGGTTCAGCCATTCTCGAGTTATGATTTTTTTCTTGAAATGAACTCGCTCTTTGTAAAACAACAACAAATACACGTAAAATCGAAAAATTGTAAATATCTCGAAAACGGTGTGTCTGAGCGAAAAAATAAGGTCACTTCCCCCTCACACTCCATGCACACACTGTGTGATCGCTTGAGTATGGTTCCAGCTCCCCTTTTGAAAAAATTTTAATTCAACATTTGAAAAAAAAAAAGTTTAAATTTCGGTCCGACCTAACGAAAAAAATCGATCCAAACTAATACACAAACCAGTGCCGTATATGTATACGGCCGTCTAACAAAGTTTTTTGTGTATATGTATGCAGTCCAAGAAACGACACGATATAACAGCACGTGTATTTCGACAGAAAGTAAAAGCACTGATGGATTTGATTATAAAATTGCGAATTTTTGGAGAGGTGCGTTGCCGGATGTATTCAATTGAATGGCAAAAGAGAGGGCTGCCGCACGCGCACATCTTGATATGGCTGGTTCGTAAAATAACTCCCAATCAAATTGATAACATTATATCAGCTGAAATTCCAGATGAAATCAGCGATCCAGAATTATTTGAAGTTGTCACGAAAAATATGATCCATGGCCTTTGCGGTCAAATAAATATGAATACACCATGCATGATCGATGGAAAATGTACAAAACGGTATCTAAGAGCATTAACTTTGGATACAATTACAGGTGACGACGGATACCAGTTTTACAGACGTCAGTCACCGGAGGATAATGGCCATACAACAACAATTAAAATACGCAATCAAGACATTTAAGTTGATAATCGTTGGATTGTGTCTTATTCTCCACTATTGTCAAAAGTATTTCAGGCTCACAAAAATGTTGAGTACTGTAATTCTGTGAATTTCCAATTCATGAGCGATATCCTGCTGTTGTTCATTTGGCTGTTCATCTTAAAAATGGTCAGCGTGTGTATTTTACCGACACAAATGTACAGCAGAGAGCAGCACAGCCACCAGCAACAACATGCATTCTTTCAATTGTGTGGAAGCGGTGAATTTGCCAGAACGTTGCTGCATTCAGATGTAACGGATTATTTCACTTGGACTGCAAAGAAATGGCAACGACGTAAACATGGAACACCTGTTGATGGCCATCCGGGTGTTTTTTTTGCAGATATCATGGGAAGATTATATCCAAACAATGCATTGATTATATCCAATGCAGTTCATCCAAACAATGCAGAATATGTTATTATTTGCGGTTGTTGTTAGTAAATGTTGTTGGACCATGTTCATTTCAACATTTGCGAACAGTAAATGGTCATTTATGTGTGACGTATCATGAAGCATGTGAGCAATTAGGTTTACTTGAAAATGATGCGCATTGGATTTAACGCTTCATGATGCATCGATGGCTTCTTCTCCACATCAAATACATATGTTATATGCCATAATCATATCAACATGTTTTTCATCAAATCCACTTGAATTGTGGAATAAATACAAAGATTTTATGGCAGAAGACTATTTAATTGGAATGCGTCATAACACAAGAAACGCTGATTTGCTGATTTCATTGGAAATGTATAATGAGGCATTGATAGCGATTGAAGGTATGTGCCTAACAATTGCAAATAAAGCATTAGGGCAATTAGATTAGTCATACCACCCAATCGTCCAATGCATGATTTATTTGATCGAGAATTGCAACGTGAACAACAGAATGATCCCAACGAATTGCAAACATTTGTGAATTTGAATGTTCCCAAATTAAATGACCATCAAAAACATGTCTATGATACCATCATACAAGCTGTACAAAATGAAGTCGGTGGATTATATTTTTTGGATGCGCCTGGTAGTACAGGAAAAACATTTGTGATATCACTGATTTTGGCAGCCATTCGATCGCAACGAAAAATTGCATTGGCACTTGCTTCGTCGGGAATCGCTACTACTCTACTGGATGGTGGACTCTGCATTAAAATTGCCATTGAATGTGCTTATATTTATTGATTGATCACTTTAAAATTTAATCGATACTATTGTAAAATATAATTATGTATTTTCAAATTAACAGGTGATTGAACATCCCCCGTGCAATATTTCAAGAAATTCTGCGATGACAAAAATTTTGCAACAAGCAGCAATTATTCTTTTGGATGAATGTACAATGACGCATAAAAAATCGCTGGAAGCATTACACCGTACAATACAAGATCTACGTCAGAATCAAGAAATTTTTAGCGGTACATTGATATTATTATCAGGTGATTTTCGTCAAATATTGCCTGTGGTTCCACGATCAACACCGGTGGATGAGATCAATGCATGTTTAAAGTTTTCTCTTCTGTGGCGTCATATGCAAAAATTGACATTGAACATAAATATACGCGTTCAATTGCACAACGACCAATCTGCAGATCGGTTCTCGAAGCAATTGTTAGATATTGGAAATGGCAAAGTTCGAGTCGATAATACAAATGGATTGATTACATTGCCGAACAATTTGTGTACCATTCTCCAATCAATTATCAGATTCAAGAAAAATTACGAGGTGCAGTAACATCATATAAATCTGTTGATAGCGCAATGAATGCAGATGATGCAGTGAATTATCCAAATGAATTTTTGAATTCATTGGAACCACCTGGTATGCCACCGCATTGTTTGAATTTAAAGGTTGGCTCATCAATTATTTTACTGCGGAATTTAAATGCGCCAAAACTGTGCAATGGCACAAGATTGGCATTAAAAAATTGATGCCGAATTAATTGAAGCCACAATATTGACCGGAACAGCGAAAGGTGAAATTTTGCTCATACCACGTATTCCACTGATTCCAACAGACATGCCATTTGAATTTAAGCGTTTGCAATTCCCAGTGCGTCTATCATTTGCCATGTCCATCAATAAGGCGCAAGGAAAAACGCTTCAAATATGCGGATTAAATTTGGAGAAGCCGTGCTATTCAAATGGACAGCTATACGTGGTCTGCTCAAGAGAGTTGGAACTCCAAATTGTTTGTTTGTGCTCGCTTCAAATGGGCAAACGAAAAATATTGTATATCCAAATGTTTTGGATTGACATTAATAATTTTGAAATACAATGCATTCATTTCATAAAAAAAATCAAGAATATTTCAATTCTTTTTTTGGTTGGTTGCAACGAAGTGCATCGGGGTTCGCTATATAATATAATTTTTATCAATTAACATTTTACTAAAATAAAGCACGTTACAATAAATGTATACGAATTTCATTTCACATAAAATATTTATTACATTTTTTAATAATATTCTTTCATCAGGTATCACTGTGCGGCATATAATACGAATCATCTACATTTATGTTTCCATTGTCATCATTTAACAGCAGTTTGCATTCCAATAGCTCATTAACAATATTGCCAAATCTATTTCCCGTTATAAAGTTTACACTCTAATACAATGTACTTATTGTACAGATATACGGAAAATGAATTTTCAATAGTGCTGCCCAGTAGGCCACTGAATTCACAAGACACTACCCCCCGATTCTGACGATAAGACTACTAAGACCATCTTAGCTACAACTTTATTGTAAAGACTTTTTTTTAAGACTAAAGTCTTCATTGAAATTCTGAAGGCAGTAGTCTTAAATAATATATTATAAACTCTCCAAACACTTTTGTAGAACTGCCAAACCAAATTTATGAACGAAAAGCGACAGTTTAATTCGAAATAAATATAATTATTGTTTCTTTTTAATGTCAAAATTATGACTCTTAAGACCACCTATTTCGCTGATATAAGATAAATAACTAGATGAATTGTATTCAGTTATAATAATTTAAATAAATAAATAAATAATTGAAAACAAAAAAATTAATTGGGAGAACCTTGAGAAATTTGGTTGCTATTTGTATACCGGAAGTGGTAGGTTCAATTGGAGCTTTTCAAAGTTTTGCAATGGTGTTCAATAGTTAAGCATTTACAAAAAAGAATTAAAAGATTTAAATAAATGTAAGTATTAAATTTTTAACCAACAAAGTTTGAAATTGTTCTAAAGAGTGGTGTATTCATGATCTATGCAAACATTCGTGGTAAAAAGAAGTCGGATGTCGGCCACAAAATATTCAAAAAAAAAAATGAAAATGACGCAAGTTGAGCAAATTCAAATCGTTTTAAACCGACTTAATGAATGCTGAAATCGAGCTTACAAAAAAACTTGAACGGGGGTTCGACTTATTAGAAAGGCTTGCCCGTTTTGGAGTAATGACAACGTTTGTAGCAACAAAAAAAAGCGTCAAGGAACTACCAATTTTTGATAGAAATCCTACTCAAATCTCTTGGGTATACAACGTCGAAAGCAAACTACGAGACAAGATGAAAACATTATAAAATCATCGTGGCCAACGGAAGAATGAGGGTACAATGCAGCAGTACTCCCAGTCAATGGTATCACGTTTTTGCACGAGTACATCAGTGTATAATCTGCACAAGAGGCACCGAAATTTGGGACACGTCAGCTAATGGATATATGTTACTGAAGGAATGAATACCACCTGCACAACCGTTCACGAACAACGAGGCATATTATGCAGGCATAATTAGCATAAAATTGTAGAAGGGTCATTATAATAAAACAAACAAAAGGCTCCTTTGACATTTGTATACGCCTAGCCACGAAGGCAATCCATCTAGAGCTGAGATGACCCGTCAACCAACGCCTTCTTAGCCGGAAACCGACGATTTATTTCAAGAAATGAAAATTATCTAAAAATATTCCGTGATTGTGACACGAACTTTGTTGGAGGAACATGAAGGTGAAATTAAAAACTAGATAACACAAACGGGTATACTGTATGTGATATTTTATGCCTAATTAGTAGCACGTTATAATTTTTATAAATTAGTATTAACAAAATGTTTTATTTAGTAATGACGTGGCGTCTTCGTCGTACGTTTGCTTGAGATGTTTCAAGCTAATCGATAGGTTAGGTTAGAGTGACTGTTATCACACACTTAGGCCAATAATGGCCCAATCTGTCTTTTGTATGCCAGTGCCGGATACGAGCATAGGAGGTGATCTAAAGTCTCTTACTCCTCTTCGTTCATACAACTTCTATAAATGTCATTAGTTTCTAGACCCCTGTCAGTATCCCTACGACCAATCGTAACTCTTGTTTTTCCAGGGATATAAGTGCTTTCGAGCGCCGCAAGTCCAGTTTTGAATAGACCTGTTTCGGTACCCTGAACGTGAGAGTGTTGGTCTACCTCTCATCTGTCAAGGCGATTGCCTTTTTACTGAACGTCGATTTGAGCGCTGCTATAGGCCTCCCCAGACCAGCCTTTCCGGCTGCATCTGGAGAGTCGTATCGTACCTAGCTAGTTCGTCTGGGAGACGAACAGAAATATCAACATTGAGCTTCTCACAGAAGACTCCGGTTCCTGCTTTGCCGTCTAGCAGCTTCCGTGAAAAGCTGATCGATAGCGGATAGTTTGCTTGAGTGTTGTCAAGCCGTCCGCAGTCATTAATACCTACATCTCTTCTCTGACCTGATTTCTATAGTAAAATTTAAAGGGCAAATCCACGTCAATCATTGCAACTTCCGAATATGATGACTCATCAGCATTCGCCCAATCAACATTCATCAAAACGGATATATGTTATTTATATAAATGCATACAGAGATAGTTCAGCGGTAGTAACCCCCCTTAAGAGATTATTTTGAACATTGTGACACAATGATTGAACATTCTATTGCGAAATCCTTTCTATGAGTTTCAGAATCCCCTCCAATAAAATTAATCAAAGCTAATTTAGTGTATTTTTCGAACACAGGAACGGGGAATAAGTTTTGCAGGTTCTGAAAACCATTTCAAAAATATTCAAAAAGCTCGGAGGTTAGAATTATCATAAAACCAAGTTTGCAATTTCAAATTCATCAATTTTTATATTTCTTCTCCATTAGAAATGTAATAAAATCACCACAGAAGAAATATTATATCAACCACACCACTCGTAGCATATCATAAAATGAGACCACAAATCGAGGACGTTGCCTCAATAAAATATTTAAATTTTTTCAAATCAAAAAATCAATGTGTTTATGTGTTAAAATATCAACAAGTACGAGTTGATTAGATGAATAAAAAATGTCAAATCTCTTTCACAATAAATCACCAAAATTATAATTATTTAATTAAATTTTTTGTATTGATCTATATTTCACACGTACGACAGTATTAAACAGATTCTGTTAATTAAATTAGACCAAATGGCAATTTTATTTTTACATTATGAAATCGAAATAAATTTTTTGTAATACACAAGTTGTGAACAGACTAAATTCTGATCACTAACCGAACGGAGATAAAATTGTTTTGATGATAACTGTGATCGATATCGTAAAATGAGCGAAAGTGCTTTGTTAGTTGATCAGACTACATATGAAAATATCACATACTTAAACAAATATTTTTAAATTTTTATTCTTAAAATATGCTAAAATCTAAAATTTTTCATAATATTGATATTTTAGTTGCTTATTAAATATTCACGATGTATCAGTTATGTATATGTGTATGCTGTTTGGGCGGTTTGTATATACGCCAAATTGAAATTGAAAGTCAAAGGTGTATTATGCATTTATATCGAATGGTGTAGAAATTATTAAGGCAATACCGATAAATTACAACTCAAATTGCAGTCCAGAGGAATGTTTGAATGTCTGTATAAAAGCTTATCTTGTATGTAACTTTTACACTTTCAATTTTGTTACTACCTGTCTCATGTATACTAAGAGACTCAGTAAAGCTCTTAATGTGCCAGAAAACGTTTTAAAAGTATCAAGATCGAAATCAAAAAAAATATTTTTACAACGTGTTTTATATAAAATGACACAACACGCTCCCCACCATCTGTTTACACAAACACATTGAAACCCAAAATAATAACAACAAAAGCTTTTTTCTTTAAAAAACGCGCTTCTTGTCTGTTATTCAATTTTACTTTTATTTCGAAAAAAGGGAATTTTAAAAACACAAAAAAAAAAAAAAAAAAATCCGCGAAGAATATAAAAGTTGGAAATTTAAAAAAATCGTCAATCAGTTATCATCTCGATAACAGGTAACACGAGTCTGCTGAACGGATAATTAAATAAATTATAAGCATGAAATTGTTGGTGAGTTGTGATTTTATAAATTAAGTGAATTGAAAATAAAAAAACATTATCAGTGTTCTATATATTAAATGACTGTGCCATTTTGCAAGAAAGTGTATAAAGAAAAAGTGAACTTGAAAACGATTCAATAAAATATGTATTGTGTAAAATTCGACCGATCCAAAATAAAATATTTGGTTAATATCGTGTTATAATATTGAATGATCATGTATGGCAACGCCGAAATGTCGACTACGTTTAAATTTACTTTCAATTTCATTTGTGCGTGATGTCATATTTTGAAGAAAATTGAAAGTGTTTACGTTTGGTATTGAAAGAATGCATATCAAGATAATAATGAGCGTTTTTTTTTTGTTTTTTCTTCTAGATATGTTTATTAGCTGTGCTGGCTTTAGCAGTAGCTGAAGATAAAGCAGAAGCAACAGAGAAAAAAATTGAGAAGCGTCATGCTTGGAAAGGAGGTTTAGGATATGGTTATGGTAATAAGGGTGGATGGAGCGGCGGATGGAGTACCGGCGGTGGATATGGAGGCAGTGGATTTGGCGGTGGATATGGTGGTGGCGGTTATTCAGGCTCAAGTTTAGGCGGTGGATACAGCGTTGGTAGTGGCAGTGGATACTATGGCGGTAGTGGTGGCGGTAGTTTGTATTCAGGCGGTCATGGTTACGGAAATGGATACGGACAGAGTTACGGCTACGGACAAGGAAACGTTGTCGGCAAACATACCGTAATCACAAAAACTATCGGTGTGCCACAACCCTATCCAGTCACTGTTGAACGTCGTGTGCCATATCCAGTTAAAGTGCCAGTTCACAGTTATATTGATCGGCCATATCCAGTTATAAAACAAGTCGCAGTTCAAGTTCCAGTTGTTAAACATGTTCCATACCAAGTTGATCGACCGGTGCCATATCCAGTCAAGGTACCAGTTCAAGTACCAGTGTACCAACGTGTCGAAGTGCCAGTACCAAAACCATATGCAGTCCATGTACCAAAACCATACCCAGTTAAAGTTCCCCACCCTGTATATATTGAACGAAAAGTTCCAGTTTACATTAACACCGGATCATCTCAAGGATACGGTAATGGTTGGAGTGGATCCACCGGAGGTGGTTATACAGGTGGTTATAATACCGGTTCAGGTGGAGGCTATTCAGGTGGTTATACTACCGGTTCAGGCGGAGGTTATACAGGTGGATACAACGGTGGTGGATACGGATCAACTGGAGCATCATACACTCTTGGCAGTGGTTCTTTAGGTGGATACTCGAATGGCGGTTATGCATCAGGAGGCCTATCAAATGGATACTCATCCGGAACAACGTATTCAGCTGGTACATCAGGTGGTGGTTGGTCAGGTGCAACAAATAATGGATGGTCTGGTTCGAATAACGGATGGTCACAAAAATCATGGTAAATAATCATGTGTATATAATTATAGGAAAAACATGTTGTTTTTTTTAAATAGGCCATTTTAATTGTAAATACAAATAATTGTTTTCTTTTTTTATAAAAAATAAAAAAAATTTAAATAAAAAATAGAAAAATTAAACCTTTCAATCACACCATTCGTGGTTATGCAATCAAGCCCCACACCTATGTTTTGCAGTTCTCTGTATAATGTCTGTCTAGATCTACATAAAATTAATATCATTCTGTTTCAAATATCAAGACAATGGGCAGATTAATTTCCTTACATGACACAACGTTACGGTTATGAAATTTTAATTAGCACTTACAATGTCTTTAATTAAAACGGTATGTGATTGGAAAGGAAATAAAGTTTACCATTTCTACAACAGTTTCCAATTACACAACAACTATACAGGTGCCTTCTTGATTTTATTTTGTTGAAATGGCAAAGAACCAAAATTTGAATATGATCGAGAATTTTTGGGATGTACTCGTATGTTATGATGCACGGTTGGATAAACCGCACCGATTTAATTGTTGACGAATTGTTCCAACTCAGCAACTTCTGTCGATATTTTACAGAAAATATAGAGATGGAATGAAGGATGGGTATTCCTAATCTTTAATAATAACGAACGCGATAAAACTGTGGCCTTTGTTATGTATGGTTATTGAGTGATACAGATTTATTAGCTACACATGAAAATCACCTGGAGAATAAAGGCAAACAAATCCGTTAACAAATTTGTCCTCCGATAAAGCTCAATAACCTCAATCTCAGACTGTACTTCTTACTTATAATAAAATTGAAATTACAATCAAAAAGACTCCGAAGGATGGTAAACTCGCCTTGGTACATACGTAGCACAAACATACACCGTGATCTCAATATTGCAACAGTAGCAGATAAAATACAGAAGTATAGCAAAAAATATTGCACAGTTAGGACCCCATCCCGACACATTGGCACAGGAAATATTATGTAGGTTTCAGTGGTTGCTGTCGCATTTTGGCCCATTGTGATACTACTCATTCACTCCAAATCATTAACCCATTCACCTACTTACCTACTCGCGCAACTACAGTATACCTGCACATTGTAAGCTCCATGTCAACCTGTACATTGACGTTGATGGTGGGTCGGCTCTAAATTCTGCACTCCATCAGAGGGTCTTAGTTGTATTTATTAACATCAACGATCGTAATCGATGGCGAAAATTCGATTTGCATCTATGCCTCTGATTGTCCGGATGGCAAATATTAAGGAGGCTTAAATATCGGCACCATTTAAGGAAAGACTTAGCTAATTCATATAAAAACTTACCAAATAGTGGATAAAAAAATAGTGGAGACCGTCCTTCCTCCCATCGGAGAAATTGGTTCGCTCACGATGACTCGGTTGATTCGTCGATAATCGACGCACAGTCTCTTCGACCCATCTTTCTTATTTGCGAGTACTACTGGACTCGCGAATGGTGAATAGCTTATCCTCACAATTCCATTACGTATCCACTCTTGGATTTGTACTCTTACTAGTTTCTGTTCCGCGGGTGCGAGTCTGCGTGGTTTTTGGTAGATTAGAGTCTCGTCCAATAACACAATCTTCATCTTGATAGTTTGGCTAGGCGAACCCTTCGTTGGATCGTAATTGGCAATCGTTGTCCGGATATCGTCCGCACACTGCTGGTCCTTAATGTGATTCAATGAAACTACATCCTCTGTGATGTGCACTGCCACGACACCGACGATCGGAGCAAACTTCCTAATTGATATATTGTCCGGTGACAGTATAGTCACTGCATCATTTAATAGCTCATTCCCTATTATCACCTCACAAGGTAATAAATCATCAGGGGCCACATGAAGCAAGTATGAAATCGTTCGCCATCTATTATTACGTCACATTCTATTCTCCCTAAAGTCTCCATGGCACCTGAACCAACACAGTAAAATTTCGTCGGTACACGTCGTAATTCATCCAGTTCCAACGCTTCCCATTTTCTTTTGCTCATCAAATTGAGGTCGCTTCCGGAAACCACGAGTGCGAGTACTTGATGGAGGCCTATGTTTATATATTTCACATTTTTCCGAACAATACCCTTAGTCGTCATTACTGCTGTAGTCTTGTTTGGTTCGAGGGTGGGACATTTGGATGCTAAATGCCCATATATATTGCATTTGTAGCATTTGGATGCTAAATGCCCATATATATGTATCTCGGGCCATTTTCTTTATTTCTGCATTCCTTTTTTATGTGCCCGTCTAGTTGCAGTTATAACAGCGACCACGATTCGTTTTCTCCGACCTTGGCTTATGCTGGTTCCTGCATTGATCCTTTTTTCGTTCTTCTATCTCTGCCAATAATGCTGGGGAATTCTTAACTACTATCCCAGGCTTTTGTAAACTCATTAGTTCCTCGTATAGTTTTATCTTATTTTTGAATTCCTCCATATTGGTGGCGCCGTACAGAATGATTTTGTTAGTGTTATATCCATCGATACCATCAATGCAGTACTGGATGACAGCTGCTTCTTCTATCTTCCCGATATGGGCTATTTCCATCAGCTCAAGTAAATACACTCGATAACCTTCCCCGGCTTTCTCTTTCTGGACGCAAGTCGTTTGTGTATAACTGCTCTGTTCTCTACCGTAGTAAATTCTCTGGTTAGGAATTCTTTTAAATCATTCCAATTCGTGATCAAACTTGTCGTGCGTAAGGCTTTCTTAGCACATCCGTCGAGCAATCTCCTCCCATACATCACTCCAACCGCACGTTATGGCGACTCCTTCCACGTCACTAATCCATCGTTCTACTGGATACTCGTCTTCACCGTTAAATTAGACCATGGCGTCCTCTACATCTCGAAACAAGAGAGTTGAGTTTTGAATTGACCCATGCTTAGTATAATTTGTATTATTTGCCGCAAAATTCCGTTCACGTTCCAAAAGCTCATTCTTCTGCTTAAGCAACTCGATTTCCAAATTTTTCACTTCGAGTTCTTTGACTTGAATAGCTTCGTTGTTCGCCGATTGTGATGCAGTTTGAACCATTGAAGAAAGTTGCATCTCGTTCATTTTTTTGAAAATTCTTTCATCATACGCTGGTAAAATTCTTCTTTGTTGACGTCATCGTCATTGGCTTCTTCTTTTCGTTGATCTTTTTTTGATTTAGGTGCCATTTTTCATCTGTTTTAAATAACAACCTCTTGATTCCGTCACGCCACAGTTACACCTTCTTTGTGTTATTCTTCCCCGTGACCGTCGATATCTCTCCTGTGGGACGTCCTTCACCACACTGACACAACTAATCAACAATCTATATTAATTTGTTCGAGAAATATCCCGGTTGAGCCCTCATGTGGTGCGGTTAGAAAAATTAAAACACAAAATAAATGGATTATAACCGCTTTCTTAATCTGAAAATTTCTATTTTTTATTTTCCAAATATTTTATTGCATAACCCTTTCCTTTATTTTTCACTAATTTTATTCACGCGTTCCTTTGATGTCCTCGAATGATAATTTTATAATTATGTTTTATTTTCATCGCTCCCTCTTTTATATGTTTTTATAACCGTCAGGGTTGTACAGACTTATGTGGTGAATTATGGGGTTGTCACCGCCATAATCCCACATATATGATATTTTCCATAGTTGATCTACTTGAATAGGCGTTGAACATATCCCATGTAAATAGGCAGATATAGCCGTTCTAGGAAAAATCCTGGCCAATTCTGCTGGAGCGAACTATATTGTTTATGACATGCACAGTTTTGCACAATTAAACTAAACCAAAACATATGCTTTAATCATGAAACGCATATATGGGATTTCTGGTGTGATAATCACGTCAGAAATCCCACATTATCTCCCAAAGTACATAATGCACAAATTTTCCCGTTAGACAAGACGCACAAAATTGTACAATCAAATACTACTCGCCAAAATAAGAAAACGGTGGGATTTCCAAAATAGGATTTCTGACGTGACTCACACTGTAAAATAGCTGTTTTGACAAAAATCGCAACTTCCGCTTAAATTTTGAAAAACTGATTTGGAAGGGTATTGTTGAAAAATTGCTTTAGAAATTTAGAAATTGTTAGTTCATAACCGCAATTGATATAAATTTCAAAATATAAGCGAAAAACGGAAAAGCTCCTATTAAAACTTTCACATCCGGTGTTAAAAGGAAAAAAGCTCCTATGGAAGCTGTCATTCCCGGTAGACCGATTTCGGCCAAACTTCAATGGAATGTCTAAATTTGTGGAAGAAGCTGAAATATCATCCAATCAGTCAATCCGTCCGTATATGTAGTACGCACATCAGCACATACGCACACACAGAGATATTTATTTCACTACGGCAAATAGGCTAAGTTAATTTATAATGCGAACTTTAATAACGGAAATAGTTCACAATTAAGGTCAGTTGACTAAATTTTTGCACGATGTAAGCTATCTCATTGATTTTCATATGAGATTTACAAACCCGTTCCATTTATTATCTATACTCACAAGTACTTATTTACAATTTGCCACGAAAAACTTGTGACTACCAAGTCTAAATTTTATCTTTTTAACGTTTTCAAAGTACCTTGATTAAGTCCAAGATTATTTGTGTGATCTATCAACGGTTCCGTTTCCAGTTCTTTTTGTAGCAGCAAACCCTAACTAATAAAAACTAGTTATAATTTTCTTGAATCCAAAGTATAAGACAATACGCCAAATGATTTCCATGTACTTATGCGTCTGTGTTGCATGTAAAGCAAAAAGTTTAACGGCCTTTACCAATTATACACCTAAGTGGCTTCTTTGGCGATATACTGAGTGTCGGAAAAGCAACAAATAATTAATATGGCTTAAGTTTCAAATTTCACTACCAAATTAAACTTTTTAATACGCGTTTTATTTAAATTTTGTTTAAAGTAAATCACTTAAAAATTATTTTACAGTGTACACATTTTTCGAAATTAAAATTGAGCAAAAGAGACGCATACACATGCGGTAGAATATTTTGGTTCAGTTCTTCGATATTTCATAGAATTGAAAGAGATATTGAAAAATATTTGTCAAATCAATGGGAAGTTGAAATTAATCGAAAGCTAAACTTCTCAAAAAGTTGAATGGTGCATGAGTCTTTTTACACCGAAAAGGTTTTATTCTATCAACTTTGTTTGTGTCCCCGCTAAGTTAAAAATATATTTCATTAACTTTACATTTTGCCTTTGTTTGATGTTATAATATTATTTATCTAAAGCAGTTCAGAAGATGTACACTGTTAATACTGTTCCTAATCCTAGGATAATTAACGTGAATACATTTCCTGATATTATGCGTATTGCATTGGTCATTTACAACGACAATCGCATTAAAAGTTAACCCAAATGGATTCATCTAAATCCAAAACAATTTTGGATTTACGTAAATCCAATCCAATTTTTAGTACTAAATGTTTGTACTAAAATATTTATTTTGTTACTAACATATTTCAAACTACAAAAACGACATAAAATAGTATTATGTTTATTAAATAAAATTAAAATATTAATAAAATCTCGAAATATGCAAATATACATAGGAAAAAACAGTTTTACTTACAAACTTTGAAGCCAAAATCTAAATCCAAAATTGGCTGTTGATTTGAAAAATTATAAATCCAAAACTAAATTATCCTACTCCACATTTACCAATGCAATACGCTTATTAACTCATCATGATTATTAATTATATGTGCCCATAATTTCCGAAGCCATAAGTTTTAAATTGTTACTATTTTGAGTTCCGATATCAATAGAATAAAATATGTATTATCTTATAATTTTTATCTAACTTTTTTATTGTATGTATTTTTAATTTCCCAAACATTTTACTAGTGACATCTATTGCATGACTTTATTACTATTTTCTGCTGTGTGAATGGTTGTTTTCTTCAATATTGAAAAATAATTGGAAATATATTGAACAATATTTTCAATTAAAATTAGAAGTTGATAGGGGAAATTTAAATGTAATTCCAATATTACCCCTCGAAGTATCGATGTTCATAGCTAAGATACAAACCACTGTTTATTTTATGTAATAGATGGGGCGTACAAGTACCATTTGAACTTTTGTTCAATCGTTTGTAAATTTTTAATTTTTAATTTTTTTTCCGCAATGGGTTAAATAATTTGAATATACACAATATTTGATGATCACATTAAAATTTTTATAATAAAAATAGATCGGAAATCTGCAAAATATCATAAATTATTATGTCTGGAAGTTACAATCATCAACCGTTTAAAAGACTTTTTCTAAACAATTATATTGTTTGACTGTTGGTGATACATTTCATGAACGGATTTGGCCTCCTCAACGATATTACTTAAGATTTTACAGTTTACAACAAGGGTATGATAGAAACGATAATCGACCGAGTTTATAATCCGCTCAATGTGATATTTCCATCGTGTAGCAGTACTGCCGCTTCCGTGACTTCTACATTCCAACGACAGTGAGTTTCTAATTTGTAGTCTCCATAATTTAATAATTTTTAAATAAATTATTTAAATCGTAATTTAAAAACCGCAACACAAGCTTCCGGGTGTCTTTCACCGTCAGCGACAATACTAACAACGAATGATCAGCGTCCAATGATCTAACCAGAGCCATGTACAGATGTTAATTTTAGAATGCTTTGATGTTATGTCCATGTCGATTTTGCTCTGTTACCAATTCCACAAACAAAGAAGTGTCGCATGAAGTATATGCAACATTTAATTTTCCTCTTTAAAAAAATAAAGTATTTTAAACTCAAACTTTCATAATTCTGTAAAAGACACATCCGATTATTAAACATCGTGCATTATACAAGTGAATTAGGCATAATAATTCTGAGAACTAACTTCAAACATGTAGAAAGAGTCAACAATATATGTACCGGATCGATTAACAGTTAGCGATTTAACAAATTTAATGAAACTGGCTCAGTTATTAATAAAAAATTATACCTCGTTGTTGGCCAGTACGATGTATGGAAAATTTTCTAAATGACGAATTGTGTTGTATACATGTCTAAGCAAAAGGACAAGACCTTGCCAACAAGATTGTGTGGCTATATGGTTTATGTTTTGTTTCATACGGAAACTAGAATAAAACTAAAAATTTGATTAAACAATAAACGTACTTTATTTTTGACCCCCCATTCCTCCCTTTCCTCCGAAATAAATTCCCCACATGTCATTCTTCTTGCTGTAACCTTTAAAATGGGCCGCGCTTTTCAGTAATCCGTACATAGATAAAAGATGTTGCAGCGCGCCCTTTCTAAATATTCTGTAAATAGGGAGATTTGATAAGTTGTTCATATATGTTCCAAGGAATTTTACATTCATTGGTACTCGTAGATAAGATGCGCACGCTTTAAATAATCTACCACTGGTTATACCACTACTATCTATTGTTCAAAGCGAACCAGTATTTCACAGAGCTATTCTGCGATAGTTATAACTAGCTGACCTGTGACTGAATAATCAGTCACTTGAATAATTTTTTTTTTTAATTTTTGGTTAAGAAATGATTAAGAAGATTTTTTAAGATATAAATTTGATGCACTTTTATCAAAAATAAAGTAAATTCTTATACGCGGTTAATTTTTAAATCTTAAACGGCAAGCACGCGCTCAAATGCACACAGTATGACTTAAGTGCCAAATCTTATAATATAAGCGAAAGCTCTTGAAGCTGTCTTGGCATTTAACAGAGTGCTGCTTCTGTTAAGCAGTGATCCCATTTATCATCGTTTACCAGAAGGCCCCTGCAGCTGCAGATTCTTTGATGGTATTGTAAATAACACCATTGAATGTTCGTAAAATTCAAAGCTGGTGGCACATTGAATATGTAGCAAAAGCGGCCGCAGGAAGAAACGCTCCTCATCTCTCAAGCTTACTGTATACATTCGTCCAACAACCTTCACTCGCGTACGTAAACGTAATGGTGGGGAATGTCAGTATATATAGGAAATGACGTGTATTTTGATCATTGAAGTTGAGCTGAAACCATGACTCAAGCTTCGTTCGCCCAGTTTGTGCCGCAAGCAACGCTTCATCCTCATTACCTGCTTCGAATGTAATTATTTGTTCGCCTCGAAAAAAAATAATTTGAGATATTCGCGCTTTGCAATAAAGTAGTTGACATCTGGTGAACAAAATGTAAATCGTAGTTTACTATGAAGCAAGGTGGATTAAAACGGTCATAACAATGAATTTGACAAATCTCATCCCTCTTGTAGACGTAGAAACCAAAGCTATCTACATTTGATGAAAATCGCCAATAACAATTTCAGGGTTTCATTAAAGCAAACTCATGAGTCATGGCAAACTCACATAGCGTCAAATCTTGGAAATTTTCTGAAACCACCTGAGGTACCCATTTCGGGTACTTTCCGGTGGGATTTTTCCGATTTTTCTAGCCCACGCACAGCGCAATATTTATATCGACCTACCCTGAAAAAATCTAATGGATCGGATCATGTTTAGGGGTCATTTTAGGGTTGAGTATGAAAACATTATTAAGAATATTAATATAATAGATAGATAGAAGATAGATAGAAGCTGACCTGTGACTGAATAATCAGTCACGTGAAAACATTCTATTGAATTTTTGATTAAGCAATGCTTAAGAAGATTTTTTAACATGTAAATTTGATGCACTTTTATCAAAAATAAAATAAATTCATATACGCGGCTAATTTTTAAATCTTAAACAGCAAGTACGCGCTCAAATGCACATAGTGTGATTTACGTGCTAAGTCAAATATTCATATCTCAAACTGGTAGCACGCGCTCGGGGGCACATGCCCATTTACGCGCCCAAACCAAATATTCAAATATCAAATACGAAGCGCGCTCGGGATCACATGATCACTTACACGCCCAAACCAAATATTCATATCTCAAACGGGAAGCGCGCGCTTAAAACACATGACCAATTACGCGCCCAAACCAAATATTCAAATCTCAACTTCGGTTGGATACATTTTCATTATCCTACTGCAGCAGTTGTTTTACGAAATGCATCCAACTGCTTTTCGTTCAGCAAAAAGCAATTCTTAATTCAGCTTCTTCGGCTTCTCGAACTGTATCGAAGACTGATTATAGCGCAAGAAAGTCCGTGCTTTATAAGAATTATGTTGATATCGTGGAGAGCCAAATTTTTGCTACATTTTCAATATGGTGTCAGCTGTAATCGAGAGTCATGTAATCTGCATACTTCATCCAGAGATCAAGAGGTTTTGAAGGTTAACAAAAGCAACAAATATAAACGAACGTCTCTCGAAGCTATCTTGGCATTTGAAAGGCTGCTGTTTCCGTTAAGCAGTGATCCCATTGCTGCTGTTTCCGTTGACACGACAGTTGTTGATGACAGTTTGTGCTACAAGCAACGATTCATCTTCATTACTTGCTTCGAATGTAATTATTTATTGATTCAGTAGGTGGGCAGAAAGACGCATCACGGCATAAGATCGCTCATGCATTTTCGACTCGATAAAAAATAGTTTTATATCGCGATTTTCAACAAAGTAGCTGACATCCCGTGAACAAAAAATGAAGAGTTTATGCTGTGTGCCTGACACCGTTTTTTGTCTAAATTTCCGACTTACTAAATTGATCGTTAGTTCACTCAGGTATTGTTAGATGTCTCTAATATTTATAATGCAAAATCTATAACCCGATATTGAGTTCCAAACAGCAAACTTAGTTTTGATTTATCAATTACTGATTAAGAATGTTTTGTGGAATGTTACATTTAAGTTTATATAGCAGATTTTAATTAAACATCAGATGTGATTTGTTTTGTACCATTTTTGAACGAATGGTATAAACTAACCATAAATTTAGTTAGTTGAAAAATTAGACAAAAAAATCGATGTGAGGCACACAACATCTATATAAATAAAACAAAGTCGTGTTAGTTACACCATTTTCATGGTGTCCACTCAAGAACGGCTGGACCGATTTTTATGATTTTTGTTTTGTTGGATTTGACTCCGTTCCGAATAGCATAATAACTATTAAAACATTGGAAAAATTCACCAAAAAAAAAGTTATCAAGAAAATTCATTTTCTCATATATTTAGTACATTTCGTTTTTTTTATTTTGTTCGTCTCAATACAGTGGTGGTTTAGGAAAAAAGAAAAGTCGGAAAAACTCAAAAGGGAAGCCCCAAAAATCTAATAAAAAAATCTTTTTTTTTTATATGAATTTTGTAGGTGTAGTTTGTATGTGACGAGTGGTGCAGTGGTTAAAGCTTCGGCGCTTGGACTGCAAGGTACTGGAAACGATTCCGACTGGAGGCTGCATGCAAATGTACCATTTTATTTTTTATCCAATTTTTTTATTTTATCTACTTAGCTATATAATTCATGATGGAAATGGTGGATTATTTTTCTTCGATGCGCCCGGTGGAACTGGCAAGGCATTCCTCATATCATTGATTTTGGCCACTGTTCGTGCGAGATCCAATATTGCTGTAGCAGTTGCTCAGCGTTGAAATTGTCGTTAGACCTTAAATCGGCTGAAAACCCGACTTGCAACATTGCGAAACATTCAGCAATGGCGAAAGTTTTGGGAGCAGTAAAATCATCATCGATTATGAATGTACAATGGCGCATTTGAAGCATTCAATCGAACTATGAAAGATCTACGCAATGACTCAAGATGTTTTGGAGGCGCAATGATTCAATTGTCTGGCGATTTCCGTCAAAAAATACCAGTTATTCCATGATTGACCGCTGTCGATGAAATAAACGCTTACCTCAAATCATCGACTCTGCGTGGCGCTATGTGATGAAACTTTAGCTGACGACAAACATGCGAGTTGCATTGTTAAACCAGAGACAACCTAACAGAAATATTTCATTCTATGTAAACGTAAAAATTTAAACTGCGAGTTCATTTTCTGTAAATAGCCGCAAACAACCAAAAATATTTTGTTTTTTTGCGTAAACGTATACGCAGTTTAACGAAAAATAACAGATACAACGATGACATTGTAATTGTCAGAAATATATTTTGTTTTCATTTTTTACCTCGAACGAAAAATTTAATTTGATTGTCTGTGGTTAAACGATCCATCTGCCGAACATTTCTCCAAGCAATTGCTGACTATCGGTAATGGCCGTGTTCCGGTCGACGAATCCAACAGATTTATTTAGTTTCCTCAGAACTTTTACAATTTTGTCTCAACGAAGGAAGAGCTCATCAACAAAGTGTTCCCGAACAATATTACTAACCACAAAAATCACAATTGGGTGAGTGAACGAGTAATTCTTGCGGTAAAGAACAAAAATGGGGATCACTTAAATTTCACAATTCAAAATCTAACCGTCGGTCCACTTCATTCCTTCAAATCTATCGACTGTGTGACAAACAAAGACGAAGCAACCAACTGTCCAACTGAATTTTTAAACTCATTGGATCTGGTTAGCTTGCCCCCGCACAATTTACAACTGAAAGTTGGTGTATTGCCGGTAATCATCATGCTACGAAACCTGAATCAACCAAAACTATATAACGGAACGCGTTTTATTTTGAGAAATCTCAAGGAAAGTTCAAAGGTGAGGAAGTTCTCATTCCGAGAGTTCTGTTGATCTCAACCGATATGCCATTCGAGTTTAAACGAATTCAATTTCCGATTCGTCTTGCATTCGCCATGACGATCAACAGATCACAAGGTCCATCCTTGAGTGTTTGTGGCCTGAATCTAGAAAATGAATGTTTCACGGCTAATTGTACATAGCATGTTCACGTGTCGGCAAACCATCCGATTTCTTCGTTCTCGCACCTGACAATAAAACAAAAAATGTCGTATATCACAAGATGTTTTACTGAAGGGAATCGACCCTATTGCAACCTACTCAGGAAATAGTTTAAAAGAAAGTAGTGCAACGATGCTACGCGAATCATTTCGAATCAATTCAATAAAACGAATTCCTTGCTGCCACGTGAATTACATTCATTTCAATGTAATTAAAATATATTTCATTTTGATTGAATTTAATTAATTTGGAGTATTCATTTTATCCGCCTCGGAGGTCTCGGGTTCAATTCCCGGTAGTGACAAGGAAAAAATTGCACGGCTGGTTTAAAATCAATGAATTAATCACTCATTAGTCATTATCCGAAATGAAAATATGATTATTAAACCTCATTTAAGGCGGCCAAATCTCTTGATGGGATATAGTGCCAGAGAAAGAGAGAGAGAGAGAGAGAGAGAGAGAGAGAGAGAGAGAGAGAGAGAGAGCGAGAGAGAGAGAGAGAGAGAGAGAGAGAGAGAAATTCATTTTATCTTAATAAAAAAACTCAATTTAATTAAGCTATAATAACTTCATACAACATTTATTGATTTTGAGGCGGTACGAAGTTCGCCGGGTCAGCTAGTTATTAATATAATAATAATAATAGATAGAAGATACATAGCGTGTCATGACAAAATTGTATTTTTACACTCACAACTATTAACACCAAAATACATGTAAAATCATTTTCTGTTCTCTGTTTTGTTTAATTGAGATTCAATTACAAATTTTCTACTCATTTTGTCATCACAGTGTGTCATCATAAAATCCACGGCAATTTTAATAAATTTTGTCATTGTCACGGTGTAATGCGCATGATCATAGATTCAATATAAACATATTTTGTCATGGCATTCTGGCGTCGTGACAAAATTTTGCTGAAAACACCCGATGTACCCGTTTCAGGTACTTCCGGGTGGAATTTTTCCGATTTTTCTAGCAAAGGCACACCGCTATATTTATGTCGACCTACCCTGAAAAATTTAAACGTTTCAGATCATGTTTAGGGGTCATTTTAGCGTTGAGTTTGAAAAAATTAAGCGTATTAATATAATAGATAGATAGATAACTCAACCGATCTGTTTTTTTTTCGTTGTAAGCCGATCAGAGTTGTCTTTTACTTATCTAGAAAATGTTCAGTAAGTCAGAAAAGTGACACATTTTCATACTTCATGTCAGGTATAACATTAGACGGCCATTGTTACATAGCATTTCACACGAAATTTCTTTCTACAAGGAATCACTCACGATGGTAGTGGAATCAATTCAGTGTTGATATTGAACTGGTACAATAGAATAAGCAGGAATGTAGCACGCTCACAATGTCGAATGTAATTTGAAAATGTTTGAGCCAATCCCAAACAAATTCAGTTTTTTTGGTGAGATTATAATCCGGTCCTAAATTGTGCATAAGTACGTACCTTATATGATTTATTATGGTTAGGCTGAACGAAACTCGACGATGCATTAGATACAGTGACTCTCATAATTGATCACGATTTCATAAATTTGAATCATTTTGGTTAATGCACTAAAACTAATCGTTTGGATTTTTTTTTGGGACAATTATAAAACAACAAAACAAAAATAAAACAGTGTTACAAAAACAATATGAAATACCGTTATTTGTGTTTTTCCATTTTTCTATATACATCGACTGTGATCAATTTTGTGGTTTAGTTTGTTTTTGAGAGTAAAAGTAATATAGCGCCAGGAATTACACCGCATTTTATAATAATTATTTTAATTAATTTTTTTTCTAAATTGGAAAAAACTAAAGGTATGAAAAAAATTTACTTCGAAATAAAAATAACGTATGTATAATATGCCGTTTCTTTGATAGATGCTTCTTCAAGTAAAAACCCGACTTTCTACAAATAAGGTCCACGAAATTGAACAATTTTTGAGAGAAGGTAAAACACATAGAGATATTTCCCAAATTTTAAACGTCTCAATTGGAGTAATATCGAAACTGCGAAAGAAACTGAACTTAAATGTCCCCAAAAACCGGGCGGGAGCTAAATCAAAATTAACAACGCGCACGAAACAGTTCATTATCAAAAATATTCGTAATGGAACAGTAGAAAACGCTGTAAAAATGAGCAAAATTTTGTTATCAAACAATTTAGCAAATGTTTCAGCAGAAACTATTCGAAGAACATTGAAGGAAGTTGGAATGAAGAGCTACGTAAAAGCGAAAAAACCACTCCTTACAAAACGCCACCGGCAACTTCGGATTAATTTTGCAAAAAAATACAAAAGCTGGACGGTTTCTGAATGGGCTAAAGTAATATGGTCAGATGAATCCAAAATTAACCGTTTTGGTTCAGACGGTCGAAAGTGGACTTGGCGGGAACCTGGATCTATTTTATTACAACATAATGTAAATGAAACAATGAAATTTGGAGGTGGTTTCATAATGGTCTGGGGGTGCATGATGGCTCATGGTATTGGCCAGATAATAAAAATCGAGGGTAGAATGACGTCCGCCTCCTACATACAAATTTTAGAAGAAAATCTGCTTGAGAGCGTGAAAAAATGGCAGTATAACATTGGGGATGTTGTTTTTCAACAGGATAACGACCCCAAGCATACCGCTAAAATTACAAAAAAATGGCTGGAGGATAAAGGGTTCGTAATGTTGGCGTGGCCACCTCAATCCCCCGACCTAAATCCGATAGAGCATCTCTGGGGCCAGCTTAAGAGATCTCTTGCAGATTTTTCAGACTCACCGCCTACTGTAGACGATCTTTGGGATAGAGTTCAGTTAAAATGGAGAGGCATTTCGGCCGAAACAACCGGAAGGCTCGTAGAAAGCATGCCCAATAGAATTGCTGCAGTTTTGAAAACCAAAGGAGGCTATACCAAATACTAAATTAAGATTTTAGGCTGGTCACAAAATTGATCACTCCTATGAAATATATTTTAAATTAATTATTTAAATATGTGAAGACAAATTGATTGTTTTTTTTTTATTTTTTAAATAAATTATTAAATAAACAGTAAAATTGGAAAAGGAAACTTGAAAAATACTTTTAGTTTTATTTTGGTATAATAAAATATTAACATGTTATAAAATCGTGATCAATTATGAGAGTCACCGTAATTTGAACGAAACTTGTCTAAAAAAAATTATGATTGTGATATTTATATAAATTTGACATTAATTGCCACACCATTCGTATCAGGGTCGTAATATGTAGAAGACCATTTGTAAAAGGATCGACATACAAAAACATTCAATCTGGCTATCTCATTGGCTTGTTACTTATTACTTAGTAGGTATTTATTACTCACCAATACTTATTATTACCGACGGTGACGTAGAGAAACAAAGAGTAGTTGCAGGGGCTCATGTGAGCGTTGGTACATTCAGTGATTTACAAAGATACTACCATTAACTTGCAAGTAACCATCGATGATTTGATGCATATCAGCACCCAATAAAATATAATGACGTCCTAAAATGAGCCTGATGCCAGAAAAAACACTACCCACAACGGGATGTCAAGAAAGGCAGCTACCTACAGTGTATACAGCAAATTTCTCTGTGAAATATGGTAATTGGAGCTCATTTGCCGGAACATTTGTGTTAAGTCGCACTTAAGAAAGTGCAGCTCAGCCTATCAGCCACCTTTTATTAACCGGAGAGAATTACGAAAAAGTTTGGAGCTTGCTTCAGTCAAGGTAGCACAACCCTCGACTTCTAGCTGTCAAGTATATTTAAATTCATTGCTATCACTATCAACAATACAAGTTGCAACATAGAGTGTTTGCATATGAAATCCCCGTTCAATTCATTTGTAACGTCCATTCTAATTGAAAAAATGAATTCAGAATCAGCTAGGCTTTATGAAATAGCATTACCAAATCTAAGAGAAATATATCGGAGAAACAACAAAAATATCGGAGAATTTCACCTTCATGAATTGAAGGTTCTAGTTGTGGGGAAAACAAAACCAATTGCCATGCGAGCACTGACCGTGGCACCAACCATGTCACCACTAAAATGTATACCGTGGTGGCAGGTCAGATCTTTATGTTTGGTTAAGGCTTGTAAGGAACGTCCCGGTGGCTAGTGAGTATCTGTGATCTTTGAGTACGTTGCTGCCAGCAGAAAAAAAAGATCAGTATATCGACATCGTGTGTTGTTTGTATTATTTTGGTTGTCAGTATATTTTTTGAATATTAGAATTTTTCTGGTGATGTTTTTTATCCATATGGGATCCGTCTGGATTTATTATTAATTTTGCAAAATAAAGTTCCCATAAATAAGTAACGAAACTGGTTATAATCAATTAATACAATTTTGATTTATTTTTTCCGTAAAAAAATATGACCCATTGGTGATAAACCGCCACCAAAAAAAATATTTTTTTTTTCTAAATTTTCATTATCATCGTATTCTAACCAAACGATTCCAATCATAATTTTTATTAAAACTCGGATCATCATTCACGCACAAATTAAGTCCAATAAGGGTATTTTGGTCACAAACAAGTGCATACCAAATTGGAAGTTCTTTATATGTATCTAAATTATGTCATTTCCGGTTAACATTAAATCTTAAGTTTGGGCAACATAAAAGCTTTTCCGTGCCATTAGGCAAGAATAAACCAAATATTTCAAATATTGACATTAAAATACTAAATAAGTATATGACATTTCGAAATTAGAATTAAAAGTTTTAATGTCATATTTACATGACCCAGTCAACCATTAGGTATACGTCAATATAATATTAACTTGAATTTAACGATCCAGAACCCCATAAATCAAGCTCAGTTTCCAACAAATTATAAAAAATATTTTTCCGCATACACAAATTCGAACTCAGATCAAACAAATTTTCCCTTCCAAATTTTCCATCTACTTTTTCCCGAATTTCTTATTTTCGACTATAGGGAGAACAAAATATAAATTTCCCAGAAACTAAGTGAAATGTAAAAATAATGAAATTGTTTTTCTTCGATTTTTCTTCATACTTGAAGCACAAAAAAAACACACTAAACGGAAATCGTTTACCAATTTAAATGGAAAACTCATTTGAATGATTTACAGAATGAAATAATAATAACGTTATAATGTTTCAGGTATACACATATACATACACATAAAATCGTATAGATTACGGAACGGTATATAAAACGCACAATTAGCATTACAAACTTCCGCGTTTCTTCGTATTATGATGCACAGTAAAAGGTTTAGGCTTCGAGCATTTCTTAGAATTATTTTGAACCTTATCTACTCTTGTAACGCTTTAGGTACACATTTTACTCGATAAGGATGGAAATCATAACTTTAACGGAGGGACCCGACAGACTTGCCCGAACGTTGGCTTGCCTGCTATAAACGGGTTCAGCAAACGTTAATAACCTTCGATATTCGAATTTTCCATAAACTATATACTAATACCGGGTTTCCATCGTCATAGTATACAAGTATAATAGTATTATAATACTAAAGTATTACGGTGGAAAACCAAAGTTGATAGTATAATAGTTTATTAAAATAATTCAGTATATTAGCTATCAAAAATTCAAAATATAATACGTAGCAAATATTATTATTAACGTTATAAATTTGACAGTGTAAAAATAAATTTAATTTTCCTTGCTTATCCATTACCAATTTTAATATTTTCTCTATGAGAAACAATTTGTTGGCTGATTATCGTTTTATATTATTATAATATAATATGGGTCAAATAAATTAGAAATATCCTTTTTATCAAACGCTCATTCCGAACAGGCTTATTTCAAACCGTGCGGTGGAAAACCAGCCGGCCCTGATAGTAAAATAGTATTATACTATTATTCTATTATGCTATCGACGATGGAAACCTGAGTGACATCTGATATTGAGTTAGAGTTGATAATGAGTAAAATTTCTCATTATTCTGCACCGTTCAATTCTCTTGTCACGGCTGGGCGATATTTGGTGCTTGTCATTGGCACATTTGGCGAAAGAAGGTCACTTTTCGTGGAATTGGTGGTGGTAAGTATAATAATGTGATTGCAAAAAAGATATTGCTGTTGTTGCGTGTGTATAAATGTCTGACGGTTGTGTTTTCCATATGAATTAGCTGTGTGGAGAAGACTGTGTGAAACTCAGTTGTTCTCTCTCGTTCTCTCTCTAGCTTTTACATCCCACGAAGAGATTTTGCCGCCCGCACTACGACGTCGTCACGCCAGCGCAGTCGAGGTCTTCCTCTACAACGCACTCTGGCTGGATGTTGATGGAACACTTTGTAAATCATTCGTTTTTGTGGGGACATTGCAACGTGGCCGAGCCATCTCACTCGATTAGATTTGATGAAGCCGATAATATCGCTACCTTCGTGGTTCATGTTCGCAACTTTAATAGGACCAAAAATTGAACGGATGACCTTCCTTTCTAAGGTAGATAATAATCTACAGTCGTTAGAGGTCATGGTCCAGGTCTCGCTTCCGAAAGTTAACACAGGTCTTATGAGTGCTTTACAAAGTGCGAGCTTGCACGACTGCGATAGGTGTTTAGATCGCAATAATTTTGATTGGGCGTAAAAAACTCGTTGTCCAGGGGGAATATTGGGGTTATATGTTCTGATATGCAAAAAATCTTAAAAAAATAAAAAATAAAAATTGCTAGAACCCAATTGCAGTGTCACCTACAGGTCCAATTGTGAATATAAACCAACCAGGAACCCACTCAAACACACACCCAAAATTTCATTAAAATCGCTCCAGCCGTTTAGGAGGAGTTCATTTATAAAAACACGTATAGACAATTTTGGGGTGGTGGAGTGGTGAAATTTTGGGGTTATATATTTTAATATGCAAAAAAAGAAAAAAAGAAAAGTAAAAAATTGTCAAAAAGCAAAAAGTAATCCTAGAACGCGATCGCAGTGCCACCTACCAGGCCCAATAACGAATCTAAACCATCCAGTAATCCACTTAAACGCACACAAAATTTCATTAAAATCGGTTCAGCCGTTTAGGGGGAGTTCAGTCACATACACACGTACAGAAGAGAGTATCACCCCAATTATCGAAGTCGTCTCACGTCATTTTAGACGAATATAGCCACGTCACTTCATTTTTGCTATTATCGAAGTCGTCTGCTACGACTCTAGTCACATGAATACGACAATAGTCACCTAATTTTTTCAAGTGACAAGAATATTTTATGCGACGTTCATTAATGAAACACATTTACGATTTTTTTTTTGTAATACAATTTATATTCATTTTGCAAATATTTTACTGCTTTAGTAAATATATAAGATAAATTTATTATTCAATAATCGAAGGGTTTTGTTGCAAATTTGGGTGGCCCAAAGCATCCATTCGCAATTTTTAATTACGATGAAAATTACAAATTTTTTATTTGAAAGATATTTTGTCTTCACAATAAATTATGGTATGGTTCCTGGAAATTAATTTAATCATTAAATAATTACATTTTACTTACCTATTATCAATTTACGCGTATTTTACAATAAAATATTCGTAAATATTTTAATTTTTGACATCGAATGGCTTGTCACATTTGAGCAAATTATTAGTGCTGCCCGATATTTCTATTGTAGTATGCGTGTCGTTTAAAACGACTTCAACAATACCAATTTTGGCGCGACGTGACACGACTGTAGTCACGTCACTTGAAGTGAGACGACATCGATAATTGGGGTGTATATTAATAAAAATCAATTGGCGCATGTATGACTGATCATCACTAGAGAACGGTTAGACCGATTTGACTGATTTATTTTGTTCTGTTCGTAATTGTCAGGACAAGGTTTGTATGAAAGAAAATTTTGGGAAAATCCACTGGAAAAGTCAGAAAATTTGGAAAATCGAAAAATGATGTTTATGTACGGTGTTTTTGAACGTATCCGATCCAGATGGTCTTTTAGAAGAGACAATTTGGAAAATCTGAGTGGAAAACTCAGTTTTTTTTAATGCTGAATAAGATAGCGGAATTTTGGCAGCGGAAACTAAGAGATTGCGCTACTCGCCGCAAGTGGCAGCACTATCACTAAAGAATATGAATTTTGTTATGTAATTACCAGCGGAATTTTTTCATTCATTAAGTACCACTTTTTTCACTAAATAAAATATTCAGCGGAATAAAATATTAAAAGTGATCCTTAAAATGGCAAATTGATTGATCTCCGAAGTAAAGGAACTCGGTATATGAAATATTGTAATTTAACAATAATCCGTCTATCCGCCATTTCTTCCACTAGTAACCAATACTTTCGGTTGTTTATCTAATAGCTTAGGTCATACTGAGACTCTTTGGAAAATCTAGGGAAAATCCATTGACTAGAATTTTCACTAGAATTTTTTGATATTCTGCGGCCATATAAGTTATTTTCAGTTTCTGACCAATCTCTCAACAACTTTCACTAGTAACCAATACTTTCGGTTGTTTTTCTAGTAGACTTGGTTATACTGAGACTATATGGAAAATTTAGGGAAAATTCATGGACTAGAATTTTCACTAGAATTTTTTGAATTTCTGCGGCCAAATAAGTTACTTTCAGTTTTTGGCCAATATCACAAAAACTTCCTCTAGTAACCAATACTTTCGGTTGTTTTTCTAGTAGCCTAGGTCATACTGAGACTATATGGAAAATTTGGGGAAAATTCATGGACTAGAATTTTTACTAGAATTTTTTGATTTTCTGCGGCCATATAAGTGATTTTCAGTTTTTGGCCAATATCTCAAAAACTTCCACTAATAACCAATACTTTCGGTTGTTTTCTAGTAGCTTAGGTCATATTGAGACTTCGGAAAATTTGGGGAAAATTCGTATACTAGAATTTTCACTAGAATTTTATGATTTTCTCCGGCCAAATAAGTGATTTTCAGTTTTTTGCCAATATCACAAAAACTTCCACTAGTAACCAATACTTTCGGTTGTTGTCTAGTAGCTTAGGTCATACTGAGACTCTTTGGAAAATCTGGGGAAAATCCATTGACTAGAATTTTCACTAGAATTTTTTGATTTTCTGCAGCCAAATTAGTTATTTTCAGTTTTTGGCCACTATCACAAAAACTTCCACTAGTAACCAATACTTTCGGTTGTTTTTCTAGTAGCCTAGGTCATACTGAGACGATATGGAAAATTTGGGGAAAATTCATGGACTAGAATTTTCACTAGAATTTTTTGATTTTCTGCGGCCATATAAATTACTTTCAGTTTTTGGCCAATATCACAAAAACTTCCCCTAGTAACCAATACTTTCGGTTGTTTTTCTAGTAGCCTAGGTCATACTGAGACTATATGGAAAATTCATGGACTAGAATTTTCACTAGAATTTTTTGATTTTCTCCGGCCAAATAAGTGATTTTCAGTTTTTTGCCAATATCACAAAAACTTCCACTAGTAACCAATACTTTCGGTTGTTGTCTAGTAGCTTAGGTCATACTGAGACTCTTTGGAAAATCTGGGGAAAATCCATTGACTAAAATTTTCACTAGAATTTTTTGATTTTCTGCAGCCAAATTAGTTATTTTCAGTTTTTGGCCACTATCACAAAAACTTCCACTAGTAACCAATACTTTCGGTTGTTTTTCTAGTAGCCTAGGTCATACTGAGACGATATGGAAAATTTGGGGAAAATTCATGGACTAGAATTTTTTGATTTTCTGCTGCCATATAAATTACTTTCAGTTTTTGGCCAATATCACAAAAACTTCCCCTAGTAACCAATACTTTCGGTTGTTTTTCTAGTAGCCTAGGTCATACTGAGACTATATGGAAAATTCATGGACTAGAATTTTCACTAGAATTTTTTGATTTTCTCCGGCCAAATAAGTGATTTTCAGTTTTTTGCCAATATCACAAAAACTTCCACTAGTAACCAATACTTTCGGTGGTTGTCTAGTAGCTTAGGTCATACTGAGACTCTTTGGAAAATCTGGGGAAAATCCATTGACTAGAATTTTCACTAGAATTTTTTGATTTTCTGCAGCCAAATTAGTTATTTTCAGTTTTTGGCCACTATCACAAAAACTTCCACTAGTAACCAATACTTTCGGTTGTTTTTCTAGTAGCCTAGGTCATACTGAGACTATATGGAAAATTTGGGGAAAATTCATGGACTAGAATTTTCACTAGAATTTTTTGATTTTCTGCTGCCATATAAATTACTTTCAGTTTTTGGCCAATATCACAAAAACTTTCTCTAGTAACCAATACTTTCGGTTGTTTTTCTAGTAGCCTAGGTCATACTGAGACTATATGGAAAATTCATGGACTAGAATTTTCACTAGAATTTTTTGATTTTCTCCGGCCAAATAAGTGATTTTCAGTTTTTGGCCAATATCACAAAAACTCCCACTAGTAACCAATACTTTCGGTTGTTTTCTAGTAGCTTAGATCATACTGAGACTCTTTGGAAAATCTGGGGAAAATCCATTGACTAGAATTTTCACTAGAATTTTTTGATTTTCTGCAGCCAAATTAGTTATTTTTAGTTTTTGGCCACTATCACAAAAACTTCCACTAGTAACCAATACTTTCGGTTGTTTTTCTAGTAGCTTAGGTCATACTGAGACTATATGGAAAATTTGGGGAAAATTCATGGACTAGAATTTTCACTAAAATTTTTTGATTTTCTGCTGCCATATAAATTACTTTCAGTTTTTGGCCAATAACACAAAAACTTCCCCTAGTAACCAATACTTTCGGTTGTTTTTCTAGTAGCCTAGGTCATACTGAGACTATATGGAAAATTTGGGGAAAATTCATCGACTATAATTTTCACTAGAATTTTTTGATTTTCTCCGGCCAAATAAGTGATTTTCAGTTTTTGGGCAATATCACAAAAACTTCCACTAGTAACCAATACTTTCGGTTGTTTTCTAGTAGCTTAGATCATACTGAGACTCTTTGGGAAATCTGGGGAAAATCCATTGACTAGAATTTTCACTAGAATTTTTTGATTTTCTGCAGCCAAATTAGTTATTTTCAGTTTTTTGCCACTATCACAAAAACTTCCACTAGTAACCAATACTTTCGGTTGTTTTTCTAGTAGCCTAGGTCATACTGAGACTATATGGAAAATTTGGGGAAAATTCATGGACTAGCATTTTCACTAGAATTTTTTGATTTTCTGCTGCCATATAAATTACTTTCAGTTTTTGGCCAATATCACAAAAACTTCCACTAGTAACCAATACTTTCGGTTTTTTTTCTAGTAGCCTAGGTCATACTGAGACTATGTGGAAAATTTGTAGGAAATTCTAGTCATTGAATTTTCCCCAAATTTTCCATATAGTCTCAGTATAACCTAAACTATTATAAAAACAACCGAAAGTATTGGTTACTAGTGGAAGTAATGGCGAATAGACGGATTATTGTCAAATTTGAAGATTTGATATACCGAGTTCTTTTACTTCGGAGATCAATCAATTTGCCATTTTAAGGATCACTTTTAATATTTTATTCCGCTGAGATATTTTATTTAGTGGAAAAAGTGGTACTTAATGAATGAACAATTTCCGCTGGTAATTACATAACAAATTATTCTCTTTAGTGATAGTGCTGCCACTTGCGGTGAGTAGCGCAATCTCTTATTTTCCGCTGTAAAAATTCCGCTATCTTATACAGCATATATTTTATATGAAAAAATAGCAAAGATGTCATCGACTTTTAATAATAGTTTTCATAACAACAACAAATTCCGAATTGAATATTGATATTTTGTGAAAAATATTTAAATTTAAAGCGATAGTTCAGTGTGTTATCGGTGGTGGTCGAATCTTTGGTTCATTCACAAATTGAATTTATTTAAGTTCGTTGTAATTTGGTGTATTGCAATATGACTCCGGAACAACGGATACAGTCGACTTCGATTCGCTCGTTTCAAGCTTACCCACAAAACAATTTAAAACATCAACAAAACAGACGGCTAAACGTGACAATTCGAAATTAACTTTTAACGTTCAGATATGATCCAACAGTCGATCATGCAGCGTATATATTGGTTGACTTCGGAATAATGAGCACGGTTTGTCAACATTGCAATGTTTTGAGGTTTCTACACGAGCCGCCAGGACTATGTTATGCGAGCGGAAAAGTGAAATTTTCACCGCCACTAGAGCCATTGGCGTCATTGCTTTTTGGCCAAGAAACTTGGTCAAAGTGTTTCTTTCATAGTATACAAAAGTGAAACGGTTCCTTCCAAATGACATCATTTGGGGCGAATATTATCTAAGCATAAGATTTTGCATCAATGTATGTTAGAAGCCCGAGGCACATGCACGAATACGCGTAAGATGCAATGGCTTTCGTACGCCATCCACTGTCAACCATCCACTGATCGCCATGACATTACAGCACAAGTATTCAAGCAAACACTCCAGTCTCTCATGGACTTCATTGTGAAGTATCGGGTGTTCGGAGACTTGTGATGTTGGATGTACTCTACCGGGGACGAAATTGAAATTCTAAGTATTTCATTTCTGTCAAGTCCATATACATTTGTGAGTACGTCACGAAATGAAGTGACATGGCCGTATTTGCAACTTCAGCTCCTGGTACTAACGATGAAGTTTCGCAATATCAAATGGAAAGATATGCCAGCATCAATGAGATGGCTATAAGGATCTTTCCATTCGCAATAGACGAACGTCCATTTAGCTGTGCACTTAGAGAATGAACAACCAGCTTATTTCACCTCAGTCCACACGACCAAGGACCACCCGCGACAGCGCTAACAAGCTTCTTCGCGACATGCGCAATTGATCCATTTGCAAGAACAGTGCTTTACTCAGAGATGCCGAGCTAATCACGGAATTTTTCTACCTTTGTTATTGGTTATGTTCGTGGACCGACTTCATTTGACTGTCTACGAAATGTTAATTGTGAACTGTAGGCAACAAATCGAGAAACCTGTCAGTGTTTACATTTGCATATGTTTTTCCCATGGGCAGTTGTACGTGGCGTGCTCGAGAGTAGGGAACCAATCAGCGCTATTCGTTTTCTCTCCGGAAAGAAAGGCAAAAAATATCGTTCATCACCAAGTGTTACGAGGAACGCATTATTAATTGGCTGCCGAGGTCGTGAGATTTGACAACTCTCGACTCCTTTCAGAAGCGTTATTTAAAGTCACCGGATTATGCTGATAAACCAGCAACAATAGACGCTTTGCGGATTAATTACAGTTATTGATTTAAAAAAATAATAAAGTAAATAACATAATCTGGAAAATGAAATGCGCTTTAATTTCACATGCTCTTGGTAATCCAAAATCAAATAGGCCAATTCTCGGTTGGAAGACTATTAACATTTTTACTACAAAATTATCTTTTTCGACGCAGCTCATTTTCACCTCGGCGGTTATGTGAAGAAGCGAAATTATATTTGGTTCATAGAACATCCACACATGATAAATAAAAGGTGTGAAATATCATCCAAAGACATAAAAGGGCAATTTTGCTTCGAAAATAAGCAAGGAGCCGCTCTATCAGTCAATGGCGACCGTTATTGTGCCACGCTAACTGACTTTTTATTTCCCACGATTGGACCACTAACCCACACATCCAACGATACAATCGTCGTTTTGCGCCCTATCTTCGAAAATTGAATTATCACCTGTATTGGCAATGCGTTGGACTATTATTTGTCGGGAGCCGTGAAAAACAAATATTATGCAAATGATCCAGAGACGATTGAGGATTTAAAAGACAACTTTAAACTGATTATAATTTGGAAGGTGTTCTCTCAAACGAATGAAGTTCTAAAACGAATTAAAAGTGGCCACACCCTGTACTCGTATATGTGTATGATTTAGGTAGACATTCAAATGTATTTGTTCAAGATTCAGTTGTTCGGAGCAGAATTGGTCTAATATGAAACCGAGAAGAATTAATTTAGTTAGTGCTGAGATAACGAAGTAATTTATGAAAAAAATGAGTTATAACCTTTAAGAACCAGTATCCTTTCTTTGAATAGATTAGAACTGTGTTGTCTTATACCGCATAGGAATAAGCTCAGCGTTATCCAGGACCATTCTCCAGTAATTCGTCCTACATTCCAATCAATAAATCAATAAAATTCAGTCAACATTTTTATCAGTGTAGCGAATTTCATCAGTTCGTGTGGTCCTGTATTTCAGCTACGCAATTTCTTACGGACACCTTTTATATTTTGGGAGGTCCTTGAATCCAAGTCTTTAACAGGCTGTCCTTGAGCTCAAATTAAATTTATAAATTTTCTAGGTATATGAGTTGTACCTTAGAAGTAAAGTTGTTCCATAATAAATTTCTTGAACACTTTCAAAGTTATAATTTTCTAAAACTATTCAAAACCAAGTTATGGAACAAAAACAGAAATCCATTATCTTACATCACTTAACTACAAAATGGTAGCGAATAAATTAAAAAAAAATTGTCAAGCACTCTTCCCCTCTCTGTTTATTTACCTATACATGTATTAAGTTATTTATTGAAAGCTTTAAAAATAATGCAAATGAAGCTAATAAAATAACAATGCATAACGGTATGTTTTAAATTTTAATAATTTGATTATATTTGAAAAATCAGCGAGGAAGTTTTTTTTAAGAAGTGCACCATTAATCTTAATACATAAAAAAACCGTACATGTACGAGTAAAGATCATACAATGAAGACGATAACATAAAAAGCTCACCACACATACCTCCGCCACCAACTCTCATAATGAGATAAAATTTATGCGACATTGTTGACAGCTTTTGGTGTAATGTATTTTCGCGATTTTCATTTATTTTATTTATGTGTTACAGTTATGTTATTTTGGTGTTATGGGTGATGGAATTTGTATATTGTTGCTGTTTTACATCAACATGGACGTGCACGCAGTTATTTACATTCAAGTGAGATTTTACCAAATTTCATTACAAATGAGGAATTTAATTCTATGTAGCATCTGGATGCCTCTGATTGAAAATTTATGGATGTACTGGAAATGTGTAATGAGGAACGTCAATAAAAATCTTAAAATTCGATAGTGCCGGTTTACACAGTGCTACGATACTATACGATACTAATACAAACGAAAAAGCATTGTAAACTGCCAGAGTTAGTATTTTGAGGCTCAGATTTCATTTAATACTGATTATTTTAATTCCCGCTGGTGGTTAATTCTGCATTATATTTATATAAAGGGCAACGTTGTGCCGTATTGTCTACTCCGTGTACTTTTAGAACTTTTTCGTGATTAGCATCTACGCAGCTACAAGTTTCCCTCTAACGCTTACGTAATGCTCACCTGATTGACATTGTTCTTTTCGAACAGTACTTTCTAATTCGCTGGACCGCGTTTACGTTTCCGAGTTTTGGTCGGTGTTTTTTGTGGTGGTGCTTCATTTGATGTATTTAATGTTACCTCAGGAAGATTTTAATTATTGACAGACTTTAAATATTGTCAGTTTTATCCGTCTCAACAATTTCATCTACTACAAATTCCTCGTATACAATCATTGTGTTGTCAGTATATTGTTCACATATTCTCTTAATTTTTTTTTTAACAATTCACCTTTCAACGTTACTTCGCTCTAAGTTCTCTATTTTTTTTTTTATTTTTGAACGATTTTTTACAAAATACAAAAATTTTTGACTCAACTTTAATTTAAACGATTTGTTACTTCAACTCAGCTGTTTTTTATTTTTATTTGTAAATTACGCTCACTATTCGATATCGTAGATGAGAAATAGGTGCATAGAGAGAGAGCACAAAACAAAATTGGCGCACCAGCGTTCTATCGTATTTACTTTATTTTTTTTTAATTACGTTGCATACTATTGGGACAAAATTTCGTTCCATTTCTCTATATAATGTGACCCCAAAAACATGTTCGATGTTAAAAAACTAAATTGATTTACATCAAATTCAAACTCACACTAAAAATTCTCACATCCAACAAAAATACAGAAGAATATTCTTGTTGTGTTTTCGTGCGCGTCACTTGCACACTCTCTCTCACCCGCATCAGCTGCACCAATGCCTCCTATTTTTCGCACTTGACGTATAGCGGGTGTTACCGGGTTTATAATTATTATGTTGATTAATAACACTCACTATCTTTTGTTTATATTAATTATTTATTTATTATATAAATTCTTTATTATTTTTGTTATAAAATATTAATTTAGTTTTGGTTCACAAAATGGTGAACGATTGTTCGTGGCACTATCACTATATTATTTATTTTTGAGACTGTGTCTCTTGAGATTCTAAAACGCGACTAATTCTTTTTCGTTTCTTGGTTTCGTTTTTCGCGGCTTGGTAAAACTCTCGATATTAATCGATAATCGATTACTATCGAGATTCGCGAATGTAGTTGGCGAAATAGCTATATTCAGCAAAACGAGTAATGCCTCGTAATTAAGCGGCGCGGTGTATAAATAGTTTTGCTACGAGGAGTGCCACGAAGTGAAAAGGATTTTTCTGTTTGAGCCGCTACATCACTCCCCTCCTGGATCGAAAACCGTAGTGTTTTAAATTAAATGTAACAGTTTTTGGAACACTACGTTTTTCGACTGGGTTTACCACAAGTATTCCGTACGCTGGCTTGAGCCTGTCGATGCCAATTGTTGTGGATTTTCCATTTACATCCACAACAACGAATTTGCGCAATTTGCGGGTCACTGGATACGGTCCAGAATAGGGTGTACTCAATGGACCTCTGAGACTATCCACACGTACGAATACGTGTGAACAGGTTTCCAGATTTTTGGGAATATACGTTGCCTGTTCAGGTGGATGCCTTGTGTCCGTAGGAACTAAGGTTCTCATGGTTGTACGAAGCTGATTCACGAAATCTGAAATATCTGTGTTTGGGTTCGAATTTTGATCGTTGATGAAGAGTTCACCAGGAACCTTGATATTTTGACCATATACTAGCTCTGCTGGTGTGCAGTTGAGGTCTTCCTTGACGGAGGTTCGAATACCCAATAGAATCGTTGGAAGTTCTGAACTCCAATGGGATGTATTACATCGAGCTGTTAAGGCGAATTTTAGTTGCCTGTGGAACCGTTCGACAAGACCATTCGCTTTCGGGTTGTATGCAGTTGTCCGAATGCGATGGGAACCTAGGAGCTTCGTGAGCTCGGTGAACAACGTTGACTCAAATTGTGTTCCTTGGTCTGTCGTGATGAAGAGTGGGACACCATATCTACAGATATACTCATTGTAGAAGATCTTACTTACGGTTTTTGCGGTCATTTCTCGGATTGGATAAGCTTCTGGCCAACGGGTGAATCGGTCGACTATCGTTAAAATGTAATGATAGCCATTAAGCCATTCGATTGGGGTAGTGGACCAACCAGGTCCATGTGGATGTGTTCAAACCTGCCACTTGGTAGCTCGAATTTACCAAGTTCTGATTTCGTGTGGCGGTGAACTTTGGACTTTTGACATGGGATACAAGATTTCGCCCAATTGCTTGTATCAGTATTCATTCTTGGCCAGAAGTATTTTGAAGCAATAAGTTTTCGCGTAGCACGGATGCCGGGATGTGATAAGCCATGTAGACTATCGAAAATTGTCCGTCGCATGTTGAGAGGAACGTAGGGTCGATTTTTACCTGTTGAAGTCTCACACCAAATTTGCTGCTTGTCTGGTAAGTCGATCCGTTGCAGGTTTACGCTTGATTTCGGTGTGTGTGCTGAAATCAATATCTGCAATTCGTCGTCGCGTTGTTGCTGTATAAGTAATTCCTTCGTGTCGAAGGAGAAGACGCTGAGTTCTGTGAGAAGTGTTTCACCAGAACGAGACAAACAGTCGCTCACCACATTGTGTTTACCTTTGATGTGATGAATGTCGGTAGTGAACTGGGCAATGTAATCGAGATGTCGTAATTGCCGGGGACTACGTTCAGACTTTGACGCAATAGCTGTTGTAAGAGGCTTATGGTCGGTAAATAAAGAGAAATTTCGGCCTTCGACGAAATGGCGAAAGTGTTTGATTGCTAAATACATAGCAAGAAGTTCTCTATCGAAAGTAGAGTATTTAATTTCCGCAGGGGAGAGCTTCTTTGAAAAGAACGCTAATGGTTGCCAACATCCTTTGTTGCGTTGTTGTAAGACAGCTCCAACTGCTACATTGGAAGCGTCGGTAGTTATGTTGAACTGCGCGTCGTTCAACGGGTGTGCCAAAAGAGTGACAGCGGCAAGAGAACGCTTGACCTTGTCAAAAGATTCTGTGCAATCTTCGGGCCAAGAGAAGTTTATTTTGTTTTTGCCTTTCTTAAGTAAAGTGGCCAAATGCCTGTGAATCGGCGATAACAGTTCGGCTAATCGTGGTATAAAGCGGTGGTAATAGTTCACCATACCGACGAACTGCTGTATTTGGCGGATTGATGTTGGTTCTGGAAAGTTTGAAATGACATCAACTCTGTCTTGCGACGGGAGGATGCCATCTTTCGAAATTGTGTGGCTCAAGAAGTCGAGTGACTTCACGCCGAAAATACATTTCGTAGCTTTAATATTAATTCCATATGCGGAGAGACGTTTGAATACTGACTCGAGATGTTCACTATGTTCCATCTCGGAACGGCTTGCAACGAGGATATCGTCAATATAAGAGTAGACGAAGTTCAGCCCTTTTAACACTTCGTTAAGGAATCGCTGGAATGTCTGGGCTGAGTTACGAAGGCCGTATGGCATTCGGGTAAACTCAAAAAGCCCGAAAGGAGTAGTTATCGCTGTTTTGTGAATATCCTCGAGAGCCATGGGAATTTGATGGTACGCCCTAACCAAATCTATTTTCGAGAAAATAGTGGCGCCGGCGAGTTTCAACGAGAAACTGTGTATGTGGGGGATAGGATATCTATCTGGGACAGTGACAGTGTTTAGCTGTCGATAGTCTCCACAAGGGCGCCAGTCCTTGTCTTTCTTTTGCACCATATGTAATGGTGAGGAGACTGGTGATGATGAGGGGCGGCAGATTCCGATGTCTGTCATAAACTGAAATTCTGTTTTAGCAGCTTTTAGTTTAGTTGCGTCGAGTTGTCGCGGTTTAGCACAAGGTAACCTACCTTGCGTGACGACGTAGTGGACTACGTTATGCTTCACTGGGAGATTGTAATTCGGAGCCTCAGTGAGCGAGGGGTATTTCTTTAAAAGAGCGCCGTAAACGTTGTTAACGCTGAAATGTTTTGGAGATGTCGCATCAACCTGGGCGATGATTGCGTTCACAGTGAGGGTAGTAAATGAATCAGAAAGTCTTCTGTTCTTTAAATCGACCACGAGACCATATTTGGACAGAAAGTCAGCACCTATAATAGGCCTGTCTACTGCCGCGATGATAAAGGGATGTGTGAACGTACGCCTGAGACCGAGATTAACCTTCAAAAGTTTGGTACCGTAAGTGGAAATTGGGGATCCGTTTGCTGCGGTAAGAATGCAAACGGTGTCTTTAGCATGTCGGGGAAACTTGTTGACGTGTATCACAGATACTTCAGCCCCCGAATCGATCAGAAATTGTAAGTGGTTTTCGTGATCGTTGATGAAAAGACGGCGAGATGAACCAATCCCACTGTTTGCCGTAGAGACAGCAGGATTTAACGGTTTTTCGAAGGCTTGAAATGTCTTGAAGTAGCTTCTCCATGAGCTACCGGTCGGAAACTGCACGGCTTATTACAGTTACGTGCGCGTGAGCTGAAACGACGGTGGTAGTAGCAGAGTCCAGATCGAGATGACGATTTCGACCTTGACCTGTGTCGGTAATTGAAATTCCGTCTGTTGTTTGGCGATCTTCCACGTGAACCAATGTTCATGTTGGCCAGTGTTCGCTGTATATCTGCCAATTGTTGTTGCGTCTTGTCAAGTTGTCGTTGCATTAAAACAAGGGCTGATTCACCGTCAGCAGTTGCCTTGCTCGTGGATGGCTGGTTGACAGCAGCAATTGGTTTGGATGTTCTGGATTGAGCGTAAATCCAGATGTTGTCGGCGACCGGTAGGATTTCCTCGATGTCGTTTTTAATATCCCGCGCCATTATCGCTCGTAAGTCATCTGGCAAGCGTTTTAGCCAGAGATTTTTGAGTAAATCGTTATTAACTAATTTGGAATCACCTGCTTTTTGTTCAAGCAGGCGATAAAAGTGGGACGGTTTAAGGTCTCCCATTTGTTGGAAGCCTGAAAGCAACTCGTCAAGTCGTTGCTCCTCGCTAATAGTGTAGCGGTTGGTCAACGCGGATTTCAGTCTGTTATATTTCGTGCCTGGCTGCGGATTCCTGAAAATGTCCGTTATGAATTGTACCGTCTCTTGTGGTATCGCGCCGAGAGTGTATGCGAATTGTTCATCGTCGTCGACAATGCGGTGGATACCGAACTGATGTTCGATCTTGTATATTTTGGTTGTCCGAGATGCTGATGTGTCAGCGTGGCTGTCGTTCTCCTCTTCAGATGAAACGGCTTTTTGTTGTTTCGGTGGCATTTTATTTTTCACTTCACTTTAATAAATCCGGCGTAGCAAAAATATTTATTTTGTAAACTTACTTGTCTATTTTAATTATAGACTAAAAGAAATATTCGAACGCGAACAAATTGGTAGAACTATTTTTCCAACCAAGGAGTGTGTGAATGAAGAAAAAATGGGCAGATCGAGTGAAAATTACATCAGCAAAAAAAGAAATTGTAACGAGAAAAAAAGGAAGCGAAATTAGAAACGAAAGAGAATTATTCAACGGAAATATCAACGGAATTATAGTAAAAATCGTGTGAAGTTGAAGCGAACAATCGTACATTTACAATAAGCTTATTAAATTTAATATAATGTTTGTATTGAAAATATGTTTGTAGTAAAAAAAATATTTAAATTCAAATCGTTTTGAAAAAAAAAATTAAGTTTATATAAAAAAATTAACTAAATTAGTCGAGTTTCGAACTATCGACTTTAAATTCTATAGCCCTCAACGCTAACCTTTGGATGTATATAGTTGTAGTAATATATAATATTGTAATTTATTTATTTACAAAAAAATTTTAAAAGTTAGCGAAAAAATTTTCCAAGAAAAAAATTTTTAATTTTAAAAGTTTGTATATGTTTATATATATGTGTAAATTGTTATATATGTTTAATTTAAATAATAATCGAATTTATTTTTTTAAAAATATTTAATAAATGTAATTTTATTTATAATTATACTCATTCATATGTGTATATCCGTTAGGTATCCGTGTTGATGTATCCGTTGTGTTGTGGTTTCCTTGTTATTTTTCGCTGATGTGTTGTTTGCGTTGCAGTGACGTTGATCTGCTTACACCGTTGTTTCTTTATGGTTTTCCGCAAGCGAACTGTTGTTGCCAGCTCCCTAGCTCCCTCGATGGGCGCGAACGCCTTTGCGGGGGCAACTGGCCCAAAATTCTATGTTTTATGTGTTGTTGTTTGTAAAAAAAAAATACGCGTCTTTAAATGATTGACCTGGTATCGAACTTGTGATACGGTGAGTACTGAATCACACACACTGCGCACTAACTTATTGCAATAAGCATGATTTATTATTGTCTTATTAACTTTAACTGTTAGTGTATTTTTCTTTTATTTTTAGTTTTATATTTAATAATTTTGGTCGCACTTTGTTGGCGTTCATGTGCGCCTGGTATTTTGTATTTTTAATAAGCGTTTTAATTTTGTTTTTTTTTTTTATTGAACGCGTTTTATATGTTGCACTATTTATTTGTTAGTCTAATTTTTATTTTCTTAGCACATTGCAAGAAAGAAAAAAAAAATGTGCTCTTGCGCGAAATTTTATAACGGTCTAACTATTTCTTTTACCGTTTACTCGCGCGTCGGGGTCACCAGTTATAGCGGGTGTTACCGGGTTTATAATTATTATGTTGATTAATAACACTCACTATCTTTTGTTTATATTAATTATTTATTTATTATATAAATTATTTATTATTTTTGTTATAAAATATTAATTTAGTTTTGGTTCACAAAATGGTGAACGATTGTTCGTGGCACTATCACTATATTATTTATTTTTGAGACTGTGTCTCTTGAGATTCTAAAACGCGACTAATTCTTTTTCGTTTCTTGGTTTCGTTTTTCGCGGCTTGGTAAAACTCTCGATATTAATCGATAATCGATTACTATCGAGATTCGCGAATGTAGTTGGCGAAATAGCTATATTCAGCAAAACGAGCAATGCCTCGTAATTAAGCGGCGCGGTGTATAAATAGTTTTGCTACGAGGAGTGCCACGAAGTGAAAAGGATTTTCTGTTTGAGCCACTACAGACGTTAATTCATGTCTAAACCGAGATTGCGCAGTAATAATGTTAAGATATTTTCACTAACAAAACAACTAGAGAAAGCAACAAAAACGTCGACATAGCGTGTCGTCATCATTTGGTGTAATACCATAGACACATATCTGGTTTCGTAACTAGGATTAGGAAACTATGGTTTACGAGATGAAAACTCAAGACAGACTACAATTTCTTTTGTATTCTCGTTTGGTTTCAAATAGTAATAGAGTAGGCATTGGCAAAAATGCCACAATTGACATTTAATTGACCGATAAATTGTCAGAAATAACTTTTAGCGCTCGCTCTTGCGAGCAAACTTATACACAGACTTAGGCCGTCTGTCTGTTGGCACTATCACAGCAAAAACTATACATACCAGAGAGCTCAAAATTTGCACACAGATAGATACTACTCTAAAAAGGTCACATTTAAAATTCTAGTTCTAGGAACTCTAGGTCAAGTAGTTTTCGACATATTCAACTTTTTCTAAAAATACAGGTCACACAGCGGCTGTCTACTTTTTTTTTTAAATTTTCAATTATTATTCTAGGACAGAAAAAATATTCTTGTACTATTATTACTTGTTGCTTAGCAACAAATACAACATACTGGAATCATGAGCTTTTCGTTTCGAAAAAACAACGGAAAGATATATTTTTAGCGCTCGCTTCTAGCATTCAATCATCATCGTCAATTTTAACTACATTGTAAGTAACTTAAATTTAAATTTAATTTATTAACTTAATAATTCAACTTCTCTTCTTTTCTTTTTTTAGCTTTTTATTCAAAACGATCCGGATTTCCCATATCTATGACGTATAATTGACACGCTTCTACTATGTAAGTTTAAATTTATATTGTTTGATGTTAATATATATTAATAATTGTAGAATCATTTACGATGGCTCCTCCACAATAAACTAAAGCTCAGCGTGCAATTTCGGCAAACAATAAACGAGAGACTACAGGCAAAGAGATTAGATCCTTCATATAGAGCAGATGTACAACAGCGCGACACTGAAGCCCGCAGACGTTCCAGAACAAGTTTTACATATCGCGAGCCCGAGCAACAGCGTGACATTATCGCTCGTCGAACAGCACGTTCTGATCCTGAATATCGTCGTGCTGATCAGAAAAACAACAATATCAGACGTCGAGACCGTCTAGGGAATATGTCTTGGGAATACCTTCAATCTGAATTTGAGAAGGAAGCACGTGAAGGACCTGTACATGTCTGTCACTGTTTCTCTCAATTATTCTTCAAGAGGTCAACTCGGAATCTTGAACTTAGACATCTCGAGACATATGGTCAAGAATTCATGAACAAGGTTATATGTCTTGCTTTTGAAGAGACAGATGTTCCGCTTTGTTTGACATGCTTCCTCGCAGTCCGGCCTGGAAAAGTTCCCCAGCATTGTCTCTCTAATGGATTTCGCTTTCCAGAAATTCCATTCCAAGCCTCAAGGCTCACCGATCTCGAAGGTCGTTTGGTCTCAGTACGTCATGTCTTCCAGCAAATCAATGATGTGCACGGAGTTCATGGTCAATTGCATGCTAAAGGCAGAATCGTCAACGTTCCAGTGTCTGTCGACACTGTAGTCTCCTCACTTCCACGACAGCTTAATGACGCCTGAATGTTACCACTTCGAATTGCTCGACAGATGCACTACGACTATGACTACGTTGCAGGAAAGATTCGTCCACATGTTGTCTACACTGCAGCTTGCATTCTTTCCGATTCTTCTTTATACAGTGAGCACAATGTCTCTTTATCAGAAAGATGGACGCAATTTGTAGAGAGTCAAATAAGGGAACTAAATCCAGAAGAATTACCTGTAAGGAATTCCTATTTTATCGAGCGCTTGTCGGACAAACATTTGTTTAAACATTTTTAATTATATAATGCAATTATAGTTACATATAAAAGTAAATACTATCTTTTTTAGATTTAGAATCCTTTTTAGACTATCTAAAGAGTCATTTAAATTTTTATTACATTCAAAATTGAAAGTGGCTAAAAATAATCGATGTATTCCACCGATATTAAAGCTAGCTGCTACAATACGATTTTTAGCTCACGGGTCTTATCAGCAATCTGTTGGACAGGACTATTTTATAGCAATGGCTCAGCCAACAGTGTCCGTTGTCATGTCTGAAGTTCTGGGGCGGAATCATGAAATACGGCCGGAAGATTTAAACGGATTTAAAAATATTTTCAAACTTATTAGATTGAAAGTATTCAAATTTACCATGATGGATGCAGACTGATGTTTAAATGTGACTTCTATAATATTTGAAGAGCAATGGCTAATCTCCAACAAGATTTTCAAAATTCATTTTTTACCGGTACAACATTTCCGTTTAAAACTGCTCGATTATGAAGTAGTTGTCGAATTAAATTTTTATGTTAAACTGTTATTTATTTGAGTTTTCATACAAAATATTTATGCCAACTTTGGCCATTTTTTCGAAATTTTTTATAATTGTCCAATGAAATATTTTCTAACAATTCATTTTTTCGGTCGGATTTCATGATCTTGCCCGTTTACATCAAAATAATTATATATTTTCGGAAATTTTACAATTTTGAAATACAAAAGACTTCAATGCCCTCTCATAAAATGAAGTGGCGACGAACCTGGGACGAAAAATTTGAAATTTGAAATGAATTTCGAAAACCTTGTATGAGATTAACCATTGCTCTTAAAGAATTATAGAAGTTGCATTTATACATCAGTCTGCATCCATCATAGTAAATTTGAATACTTTTAATCTAATAAGTTTGAAAATATTTTTAAATCCGTTTAAATTTTTTCCGGTCGTATTTCATGATTCCGCCCCATTTTAGAATCATTGTGCCCAAAATATATAAATTTTGATATAACAGATGAGGAAAACTCTGAATGTAAAACGTATTACTATGCAAAAACCGGATTTTCCGGTATTATTGGATGTATAGACGGAATGCAAGTTAATATAATACGACCTGCTCATAATGAACTTTATTATTATAATCGGAAAGGAAATCATAGTATAAATGTTATGGCTGTAAGTTGTAAAATATATGTAGAAATTTTAAATCTAAAATTGAATTAAATTTAACCTGAATATTAATTTCCTTGAAGACATGCAACCAAAACTTACTGATTACTTCAGTTGATGCAAATCATGCCGCGGCCGTTCACATGATTCATTTATATGGTCGATCAGTACAGTTAGAAAGTTCATGGAGGATAAAAATAGCAGTGGCAATAGATCATCATGGATATTAGGTTTAAACATTGCAATCTCATTGTACATATATATTTAATATATTTTTTATTAAGGTGATTCTGGATTTCCCCTCGAACCATGGATAATGACTCCTTACCGAAACGCCGTGGAAGGAACAAATGAAGCTAAATTTAATGAAATTCATTCTAAATGTAGAGTAACCATCGAACGTTGTTTTTGCGTTCTCAAAAGTAGACTTAGGTGTTTGTTAAGTGCAAGACAATTAAATTACAAACCAACGAAAGCAGCCCAAATAATCAATGTAGCATGTATGTTACACAACATTTGTATAAGCAGAAATGTGGATTTTGATGAAGCTCTATTTGTTACAGAGGAGGCTGGAAGTGATATTGCCACTCCATACACGACGCCGCCGAACAATCTACTAAGTGAAGGAAAAGAAGTTAGAGATAGAATAAAAGATACTTTGTAATTTTAATTCAAATAATTATTATTAATAAAATAAATACCACGTGTACATAAGAAATAATTCATTTTTAAAATTGAATAATAAAAATTCATAAAATTCATATCGCGTTCAATATTCATGTAAGTCGGAGTACGAGTATGTATGTATTTATTAAAATTCTAAACTTTTTCTCTCTAGCTCAATTTGTAGCATTTGTGCCTTAATTTCCAACTTAGCGTGGACGGATTAGTCCACGGATTAGTTAAACTGGTTTAGCAAAATTCAATCAAACAACCTATGGAAAAATTTGAATTTGCTAGTAGATTTTTGAATTTTTCGTAGTGTGTCGAACTGAATTGAATTTTATTTCCTAGAGTACTTGACCTAATTTTGCTAAACCAATTTAACTAATCCGTAGTCTGTCCAGGCTATATTAGCATTTGCATCAATTTTCGTTTTTCTAAACGATCTCGGTTTTCATCTTCATGTTTTTGAATTAATAAATTAAATTTTTTTTTCTTTGATCCATTGTATGTCTGTAAGACATTTTAAAGTTTCTCTTTGGTTTTTTTAACGATTCGTCATAAAATTCGGCAGATTTTTTATGAAAGTTCTTTTGAGCGTTAATTTGTTAAATTAACTCACTGTTTGACCGTTTTTTCGGCAAACAAGTTGGTACATTATTGTTTAATTCAATAACATCAATTTGTTTTGAGGTTATTGAATTTTCGAGTCTTTCATTCGAATTCACCTCCGAGATTTCTTCATTTAGTAAACAAGACGTTTCGTTTGGGTCTAAACTTGGTCCTTCGGAATTGTTTGTATGTTGAATTCCAAAAGTGGGAGCTCCAAATCCACCCACCTCTTCATTCAAATCAAGTAGTTGGATCATTTGCTCTTCTAAGGATGCAAATTTTAAAGTTTTATTTGGGCCGCCAATTGTTCCAGTAACCGACTTTATATTCGATTATGGTATTTATAGTCTTTCCATACCTGAAAAAACAAAAATTGTATGTATAATTACGAAAAATGTATGAATAAATATAATATATACCTTTTTCCAACCATCAACCGATTTAGTAGGTGGACCTTCGGCGTTCAACTTATTTTTAAGATCTAACCGCAACTGATTCATTTTTGTTTTATACTCGGTGGAATTCATTCGATTTTTGGCCATACCGTCATTCTCAATCATGAACCCCACGAGAATCTTGAATTGTCGTTGATTGGTAGCCCTTAAATCAAGTTTTAAGAAATTGGTATTAATAAATAAGGTTATGTATAATTGATTAAAAATATGAATATAAATACATACATTTCTAATGCACTACAATAATAAGACTTTAAATTTTACTATTGCCACTTTTATAATAGCTTTTTATTATTTATTTAAAAAAAATTTATTAAAAATTAATTATTTAAAAAAATAGAAATTTAAATAGAAAGAACGATAAATATGCGATTATCGACTGCTTATGAGCATTCGCATTTGTCAAATATAATTTCGCAAAAATCCGCCGTTGCATTTTTTAATAAGGCGTTTGGATCCGAGTTACATATGTAGCGAGTCATCAACATCAGCAACAACAACAACATCAGTATTTAACTAAAGTTACGTATCCCACGATAATCGCTGATCAGGCATAATACAACAACATGCCATAATGCACCAACTAGCATATTACATTGTATGTCGTCTTCATTTTAGCTGATACTGCCAAACAAACAATTAATCTAAAATTAGACGACTAGGCGTCAGTACCTAAACAGTGAAACAAAAAAAAGTAAAAATTATTTAAGTAACAATCAAAAAGGCGGAATCAACCCAGAAGAATCGGAAAGTATTGACATTGTTATTGATAAATGATGGTTTATCAGATATAATCTTAATAATAATTTGTGGTGAGTACACATTTTGGTAATAATCCCTTACTTTTCCTTTAAAATTCTTGGTTATTCCTAAAAATATAAAAAAAAAAATAAAAAAAATAAAAACTACCAAATTAAAAAATTATTGCGATAAATATAACTTAAATAGACAGTGTATTAGGGAAGTTGAACAAAATATGGAAGACGAAGAACAGATTAAACGAATGGAGCAAACTCTCAACTTATTAAGACTACCAGACGCGATTAAAGACATACCTCCATATGACGGTAACCGGACCGACTTAAATAAATTTATTAAACATGTAGACGATATTGTAACGATTATAAAACCTGAATTTGACAAAAAAATGCACGGCAATATATTAATCCGAGCAATTCGGAACAAAATAATAGAAAATGCCGACAAAGCATTAGAAATGTACAACACAAAAAATGAATGGGGTGAAATCAAGCAACATTTAATTCTACACATCGCGGATAAGAGAGACGAGACCAGTCTCATCAGAGATCTGCACAACTTACACCAAAGGGGTGATCCAGTAGAAGTATATTTTTCCCGAATTTTGGAAATAATTAACGCACTCAAAAACTGGGCAGCTCTAAACACATTAGACAACAACAAAATTGGGTTCAAATCAAAATGGTACGACGAAATGGGATTGACCGTATTTGTCTCCAACTTAAGAGATCCACTTGGATCAATGGTCAGAGCGATGAAGCCAGCAGATCTACCGACAGCAAGAATATATTGCCTAAAAGAGCAAAATACAGTATACATGAGGAACAAAGTATTCGGTTCAGGATATTCTCTACAAAATACTACAAAACCAGTAATACCACCCCGGATACAAATGCCTAAACCTAGTTACGATAGAAATCCTCATAGACAGATATACAATAATCAATTTTATAATCCAAACCATAATTTCCATCCACCGCGTAATAACAATCAATATTTTAATCATCGCCCATTTACTAACAACAATCAATTTGCTAATGTTCGCGGTTTGCCACCAAAACCCGATCAAAGAAAATTTGAACCTATGGACATAAATTCCAATACTAATGAAAATAAACAACCAACATTCGCTCGACAAATACCTCAAAATTCGAATAATCTACATCGATATAATTTCAATCCGAATGGACCACCGAGATTCTAATCAAGGGAGCTATATAATATCTGCACCAATCCATATGATCATGAAAGCGATCATTATTACGAACCTTATGAAGAGAATATATATATAACACAGATTCCGAGGAAACGTACGACCAATATACAGAAAATACACCAGAAGAAGAATCTCCTATCGTCGAAATAGAAGATACGGATTTTTGCCTTGCTACCACCAGGAATTCGGATACCTGAGCCTTTCAAATCAACAACACCAACATCAAAAAGGTTTCCAACTCCCTTACATAGAATTAATCCTCAACGGAAAAATACAAACATTTCTTATAGACACAGGTTCTACTAAATCGTTTATCAATCCAGAAAATATTCATGACAAGTTCAAATAAGAAATTAAACCCGTAACCATATCCACTCTGTTTAACAATACTACTGTAAATCAAATGTTAAACTAAATGGCATAAAAGAATTTAAAATCTTTAGAGTTCATTCTCTTTAAATTTCACACGTATTTCGATGGACTTATAGGCATGGAAACAATGAAAAAACTTAACGTTTCATTAGATCTAACTAACTCATTAGTAAAAACTTCTTTAACAGAAATCCCCATTAAATATAAACTAAACTTTATGTCGAAACAATGTAACATTTCTCCGAGAAGTAAATTAATTATCGAAATTCTTGTAACGATTACAAACGGAGAGATATATTTAAAACCTCAAGTGCTTAAAGAAAATTTAATTATACCCGAGGGTGTATATACATGCAAGAACAATTATGCTATTGTTGAAATAATTAACTATGGACCTCAATCAAAACAATTCGTTATTGAACACTCCATCGAATGCGAAAAATTGACGGAAAATCATATCGAGTTAAATAACGCAGAGCCCATAGAAAATTATGGAAACCAGACAGACAATATTAAACACTTAATTCGAACAGAACATCTAAACTGCGAAGAAAGAAGGAGTATCGAAAAATTATGCGAAAAATTCGAACAAATATTTCAAAAAGAAAATGACAAACTAACTTTTGCAAACTCAATCCAATATGAGATAGAGCCAACAGACAACAAGCTTATCTTTACGAAAAGCTACCGTTATCCCTACATACATAAAACAGAAGTCGAAACTCAAATTAACCAAATGCTTAATCAAGGCATAATAGGACCTAGCTACTCGCCATGGTCGTCCCCAATTTGGATTGTCCCAAAAAAACAAGACCCCTCTGGAAAAGTTAAGTGGAGAATGGTCATTGACTATAGAAAGCTTAACGAGAAAACGGTCGACGACAAATATCCGCTTCCCAATATAACCGACATTTTGGACAAATTGGGAAAGTGTATATATTTCACGACGCTCGACCTTGCGTCGGGATTCCACCAAATAGAGGTGAGCCCAAAAGACATTCCAAAAACAGCCTTTAGTGCCGAGTTCAGACACTACGAGTACGTTCGAATGCCCTTCGGACTCAAAAACGCACCATCCACGTTCCAGAGGGTCATGGATAACGTGCTAGGAGAACTACAGGGAAAGATATGTCTGTGTTACATGGACGATATCATCGTGTTCTCGACATCCTTGCAAGAACATATTAACAGCCTACAAAAAGTTTTCGAAAAGCTTCAGAAAGCCCATTTAAAAATCCAATTGGACAAGTCAGAATTTCTACATAAAGAAATTGCCTTTCTTGGCCATTTTGTGACATCTGAAAGTGTAAGACCTAACCCGGACAAAATTCGAGCAATACAAAAATTTCCGTTACCGAAAACAGAAAAGAAAATAAAAAGCTTTTTAGGACTGTTGGGCTATTACCGCAAATTCATCAACACATTTGCGCAAATAACGAAGCCACTAACAGAATGTTTACGAAAGGACAAAGAAATAGCAATAACAGAAGAGATGTTAAATGCTTTGAACAGTGCAAATCGTTACTATGTAACAAACCTATTCTCCAATACCCTGATTTTAACCGACCATTTTTAGTCACTACCGATGCAAGCAACGTTGCTATCGGAGCAATACTCTCGCAAGGACCGATTGGACAAGATCTGCCAATCAGTTACGCCTCAAGAACTTTGACAAAAACAGAACAGAACTACAGCATAATAGAGAAAGAGCTCTTAGCTATTGTGTGGGCCACAAAATATTTTAGGTCATATCTGTTTGGAAGACAGTTTACCATCATCACGGATCACAAACCGTTAACGTGGCTGTTTTCCTTAAAAGAGCCAAATTCTAAACTAATCCGTTGGCGGTTAAGGCTAGAAGAGTTTGACTATAAGATATTCTATAAAAAAGCTGGTATGGAGGCATACAAAACCATGATATCTACTAAGCCACGAAGCACAACTCCAAAAGTAAACTTAGTAAGATCGAAAACATTTTTGACTGATGTAGAACAAAAGGAGGAACAGATGAAGATAATACAAGATACACATTTAGAAAATGAACACAGGGGAATAATTGAAAATTACGAAAAGATAAAACAAAAGTATTATTTTCCACACTCTAAGGAATTGATCAGAGAATTCATAAATAAATGCGATATCTGTCAACGCACGAAATATGATAGACAACCACCACAACTACAATTAACTTAGAGCGAGACCCCATAAAAGCCAATGCAAATTATCCACACAGATCTATTATTAATGGATGAAAAAGTGTTTCTAACCATAATTGACAAATTTAGCAAATTTTCAGCAGCTTACCCATCAATAGGAAAAACCAATAAAGAAATTTTAGAAAACCTTACACATTTTTTCAATCAACACGGATTACCAGAAAAATTAGTAGCCGATTCAGAAATAGGCACCGGAAAGGAAATCAAAAATTTATCAGAAAAACACAACATTAAATTACACGTCACAACGCCATACAATTCAACGGGAAATTCGCCAGTGGAGAGACTTCACTCAACACTTAAAGAAATATGTAGCATCATGAAATTACAACGACCGGATGAGTCACTAGATAAAATCATGATGTCAGCAATACTCGTCTATAATAACACCATTCATTTTACAACAAAAATGACTCCGTTTAATCTCCTAAAGGGACACTACGTTGGAAGAACGATCAATTTTGACAACGAACTAGATTATGCGGCTCAAAGGAAAGAATTATTCGAGCATTTATGTAATGACATATATGAAAAATCATTAAGAACAAAGAAAAATGTAATACAAAATCGGAATAAAAAATTAAAACTATCAGTACCAATATTACCAAAGCTTTTTATTTACGCGAAAAAGAAGAAACGCGGTAAATTAAGAGCAAACGAATATACAACACACATTATTGCAAAGAAACAAGGATGGAACAAGTAAAAGGATCATGTTCACCGGCAATTATTAAATAACAACCAGCTAACTGTGAAAGCCAAAATATATCCCTCCAAGAGGAAATAGACTACTTCAGCTACGGGAAATTATTCATCCAACCCAAATCGACAAGTACATCATACGACTCCAATTGCAAACAAGTAACGAATAAAATCACCGAACCAACATTAATCGAGTTCTCAAATTGCACAATAAAAATAAAAAATCAAGAATTCTCGACAGTAGAAAACGAATTTATAAACCAACTAGAAATTGAACTACCATACAACGATGTATTCATTAATCATACCTCACCTGAAATTAACCTACACGTCCTTCATAATAAAACGATCGAAAACATGGAGCAAGTGAATATATTACATGAACGAGTCAAACTACACACAACATCTGGACATGTATCACTAGTACTTATACTAATGATTATCTCCCTCACAGTTATTTTTTGTATTAACAGACACAAACAATGCTATATAACCACTCCAGCACCACTATCGCAGCCTGCCGTTATTCTTAGGGGGGAGGAGTTACATATGCCACAATGTAGCGAGTCATCAACATCAGTATTTAACTAAAGTTACGTATCCCACGATAATCGCTGATCAGGTATAATACAACAACATGCCATAATGCACCAACTAGCATATTACATTGTATGTCGTCTTCATTTTAGCTGATACTGCCAAACAAACAATTCTTAGAAACGCAACGAGCAACATGATACCACATCGCCAACATTAAATTATCTTTATAAATTATTTTTAAGTTCATTATTATTCGTGTACTCGTTCCACTAACATTATAGTTTTCGTAAATAAAATTGTTTTAAAAAAATAAGTTTAAAATAAATTATTAATTGCTCTGGATAAAGTCCAGAGCTATAAAAAATAAAGAGTTTTCGACGTGAAAACTATAATTTCCGAGTTCGGGCGCAATCGTATAAAAATGCGAAAGCGCATTTTTTTCATAATTATGCCCCAAAATATTAATGCCCAATTAAAACAGAACATTAATGCTCAATTCACAAAAGAATGTAATACCAATGGCATAACATAGATGGGAATGCCAATTGGGAAATGAAAAATTAGAAAACGAAACAGTAAAAAAATTAATGTTATGACCAATAAGTCGTAACAAACTGTTTCAGCATTGACTCTAACATCCTCAAAGATGATTCCGCCGGCCCAAAACGCGCATCACACAGTTACTCTATATGGGGAACATAAGCTTCAAAAGTTGTCATGGGTATTTTTATGAATTTATTTTATTGCCGGTTTTTTTCCTTCGCTCGTTTCAAGATTTTTTTACTTAAGGATTAGTACACCTACCGTGGATCGGATATACTAATTATAAACAAATTGTAGCTAGTTTATAGATGGTACTTAGGCCCAAACTGAAGACGGATAAACGTATTTTCCAAGTTTTGGAGTTCCTTAAGAATCGATTTTCAGATAAGGAACCCGGTATGAAAAAAATATGAGTAGTAAAATCTATTGAACGAATGAGCTCGTTACTTTTTTTGTGCGCAACCTCCCAGTTGTACTGTGCATGATCGACGGACGCATTTTGTTTGGAAATGCATAAAAATGATGAAATAGGCCGTATACGTATACTTATAAGTATAAAACAAATTATAAGGTTTTCTATTTGTGGGAGCATACATAACAATCCACCATAATATCGGCTTTTATTCGTAATGCTAAGCGAAATATGGTGTAAAGTGATGCTGACGGTGAGGTAAAATGGAACGATCACCGTGATCGATTAAGTAGCGCTATCAAAGCGCTCAATCGTACAACTGGGCTATTCTGCGCAACTTTCACTTTTAATTTAATTTTCGTGTGATTTCTATGTTCGGCGTTGGTTCGTTAGTCAATAATTCGATGGTGATGACGGCGAGTATGCAGAGTCAGTCATTGAAGATGAACAAATTGGTAATGAATATGATTTCAATTTAGATGAGATTTTACTAGCAGAAGATAATTCAAGTCATCGATATAGCGGCTATCGTTTGCATTAATCAGCGTATAAACTGTTCCAAAAAATGTTCGTGGAAAATGATTTTGGTCACGTCTGTAATGTTTGTGACCGTCTTTGGTTGTTAAATGATCTGGAAACTGGACGACTTGAAGATGAAAATCTCCTGAAACAAATTACGGTATGTCGTAATGTTATTTTTTATAATTTATTTAACTAATACCTTAATTATTTTTGTCGCGCAAAATTTTTTTGTTTAGACCTTTACTAACGTTGCTTGACGTCAAGATGTGTAAGACTTGCAATGTCAGTGTTAAAAATGGCAAAATCCCGTCTTTGGCAACCTTCAATCGTTTTAAATATCCAGATAGACCAGCGTACTTACCAGAATTAGACATCATTGCTGAACGATTTATATCACTCCCTTTTATGCAGATATGTAGGTTGCGGCATTTTAACGCGGCAGTTCGCTATAACCTGGCAAATAATTAATGTACCTGTTTCAGTTAACAATATTATAAAGCTTTTACCCAGGCCACTAGATGGTGAAGAAGAAGATTTTTGAATTAATGTACACATCAAGAAAAAGCTTATTCATGATCGGCGATTAAACGTCGTAGAGAAAAGACGTGTTTTTTTTGTCTCTCCTCTAAACAAATAACTAATTTATAATTTAAATGTGTTTTGATTAACTATTCAATTAACTAATATATATGTGTCCATAAATAAATAAATAATAATATTAATAATATTTTGTGAAATTTAATCAGTAAAGTGAAAAGTTGTACGTATTGTACAGTTATATTAATTTGTATATGGTGCGCTTGCAATGGGGTAGGATATGTACATAACAATTTTTGTTTGTATGTATGTATTTTGATACCGTTGCTTGAATGCATCTTATACATTTTGTATGTAATTCTTCAATATGTAGGACTTTTTTGATTCCAAAGATGCACAAGATAAGTGTTTTTCATTTTTTTGATTGTTTTAACACATATTTTATTACATTAATACATACTTTTACAAATAAATTTTAAGTATATAATCATAATAACTGTATTTAATAACTCATAGAGGCGCAGAGTACTAGTATTCTCATCTAGTAGGTTATTCGAGTATCGTTTGCGCAAGAAAGGGTGTTTCAATTCTGTTGTTTTGTTTTATCACACTGGCTAATAATTTTTGTTGTGGTTTTTGCTCGACGATTATTTTTTGTTTTTGTCTGCTTTTGGTAATTTTGTTTGAATCCTATGTTTTGTTTTATATATGATTTTACTCATAAGTAGCTATATGTATTATATTTACATGGATATTAGCATTGGAGGTGTACAATGAGATTTACATTTCGATACCCACGAAAATGTGGTTATAGTTGCTTTGCTATGTGTGAGTATCGATAGGTATAAGAAGAAACAATGTACGAGATCAGGGCAGTTTTGTTTTCATTTTATTTTATTTACTTCATTTTGTATTACCCTATCGGAAAATGTTCATCGGGGCTCGAACACAGTGGCGCGGGAGCTCTCACCGACATGCGAATTGCATGGATTTTTGATTTGGTATTGAAAAGCCATCAAATTTTATTTGATTGTATGTGTCCAAATTTTTTGTAGGTCGGGCAATTGATGACGACAGCATGGGTGGGCTTTTTGATGAAATTCTGAACAGAAGGTGTGTTGCGATTATCTTTCTCTCCGTGAGAAGTTGAAGTTGTGTATTGGCCGTTCTACTGAATAGACAAATATTTATGGAGAAAACCCGATAACTATGGCTTGAGATATAAATATAAGACAATACACAACGTAACACATAACACATTAAAAACGCCCAGTCGTAACTTTTTTGTCACCACCAGGAATCGAACCCGGGACCCCCGAATTACATAGCAAGCGCTCTACTTACTGTGCTATCGAAGGCGACAAGTTCAAAAAATAACTAACATGTTCATGAAGGTCGTTATTAGAGAGGCTATTATTACTTTTCTAATGGTGAAATCCAGTTGCAATCGAATTTAATTTTTTGAGCTTGTGTAGGCATTTCATTCTGGTAAGTGTTTTGGAAGTGATTAGGGACGCAGATTTTATTTCCTTATATTTAGATTGATTGTGGGATGTTTTCTTGATAATAGGAACGTGCAATGGAGCTAGTTCAATGTGTGTACCTGGACTGAAAGTGACTTGCAAAAATGAAGACGTCTTTTGTTTTGTGGTTGAAACATAAAATATTGAACATAAGGTATCATTCAAAATGCCCCTTAATGAATTATATTACACTGCTTGTATGAATTTTCGTAGGAACTGCCTTATTACTGTTTCAGTGACTTCTTTACAGGGGTCGTTGATGAGTTCGTCAATGCGTTATGAGGATCATTCGTTGGATCACATAGGATTTCATTGGATATATAAATAACTTTGGTTCCGGGCACGGAATAGAGTTCATTGAGACTTCGTTGAGGGATTCATGATGGGCCCATCGGTGAGCTCATCGATTGCCTTCCAGTAAGGTATATAGCTTATTATAATATATTTATTATATATGTATTTGCTTTTTGTGCTTGTGTGTGTGTGTGAATGTTTTGCTGAATAAAAGGACACAAAAAACATCGATCGAATCTTAGATCTTAGATCAATCTACACAGTGGCGACGAGGATAAATAAATAAATTGTTTACTTGTTGTTTATTTTTTGTATTTTTCTTTCATATTAGAGTACTTTAAATGGGTTCATTATGAGTAGTAGTAGGTCGGTGTCTGCGGTTTGTGATGCTAGTTCATTCAACATTATGTTTCTCAGCTTATACGGATGGTTGTATTCATATAATATTAGGCTCTATTGTTACCTATATTTCTAAGCTATTTTTGGTGATTTTAAATTGTTTTGTTTGGGAGTTGATGTATTTATCAATTATTAATATAAGAAGGCAAATTTGCAGTTTTACACAGAACCCTTGTCTGAGGTTTAGATATAAAGGGTGATTTTTTTGTGGTTAGGATTTTCATGCATTAGTATTTGACAGATCACGCGGGATTTCAGACAAGGTGTCAAAGAGAAAGATGCTCAGTATGCTTTGACATTTCATAATGAATAGACTTACTAACGAGCAACGCTTGCAAATAATTGAATTATATTACAAAAATCAGTGTTCGGTTCGAAAAGTGTTTCGCGATTTACGTCCGATTTATGGTCTACATAATCGACCAAGTGAGCAAACAATTAATGCGATTGTGACCAAGTTTCGCACTCAGTTTACTTTATTGGACATTAAACCAACCACACGAATGCGTACAGTGCGTACAGAAGAGAATATTGCGTCTGTTTCTGAGAGTGTTGCTGAAGACCGTGAAATGTCGATTCGTCGCCGTTCGCAGCAATTGGGTTTGTGTTATTCGACGACATGGAAGATTTTACGCAAAGATCTTGGTGTAAAACCGTATAAAATACAGCTCCTGCAAGAACTGAAGCCGAACGATCTGCCACAACGTCGAATTTTCAGTGAATGGGCCCTAGAAAAGTTGGCAGAAAATCCGCTTTTTTATCGACAAATTTTGTTCAGCGATGAGGCTCATTTCTGGTTGAATGGCTACGTAAATAAGCAAAATTGCCGCATTTGGAGTGAAGAGCAACCAGAAGCCGTTCAAGAACTGCCCATGCATCCCGAAAAATGCACTGTTTGGTGTGGTTTGTACGCTGGTGGAATCATTGGACCGTATTTTTTCAAAGATGCTGTTGGACGCAACGTTACGGTGAATGGCGATCGCTATCGTTCGATGCTAACAAACTTTTTGTTGCCAAAAATGGAAGAACTGAACTTAGTTGACATGTGGTTTCAACAAGATGGCGCTACATGCCACACAGCTCGCGATTCTATGGCCATTTTGAGGGAAAACTTCGGAGAACAATTCATCTCAAGAAATGGCCCGGTAAGTTGGCCACCAAGATCATGCGATTTGACGCCTTTAGACTATTTTTTGTGGGGCTACGTCAAGTCTAAAGTCTACAGAAATAAGCCAGCAACTATTCCAGTTTTGGAAGACAACATTTCCGAAGAAATTCGGGCTATTCCGGCCGAAATGCTCGAAAAAGTTGCCCAAAATTGGACTTTCCGAATGGACCACCTAAGACGCAGCCGCGGTCAACATTTAAATGAAATTATCTTCAAAAAGTAAATGTCATGGACCAATCTAACGTTTCAAATAAAGAACCGATGAGATTTTGCAAATTTTATGCGTTTTTTTTTAAAAAAAAGTTCTCAAGCTCTTAAAAAATCACCCTTTACAAATCTAAATTAGTCTTTTTATTGAATACTAGCTGACCCGGCGAACTTCGTACCGCCTCAAAATCAATAAATGTTTTTTAAAGTTATTAGCTTAATAAAATTGAGTTTTTTATTAAGATTAAATAAATTAAATGAATACTCCAAATTAATTAAATTCAATGAAATTACAAAAATCAAAATGAAATATATTTTAATTACATTGAAATGAATGTAATTCACGTGGCAGCAAGGCTTTCGTTTTATTGAATTGAATAGAAATGGTTCGCGTAGCATTATTGCACTACTTTCTTTTAAACTATTTGCTGGGTGAATTGCAATGGAGTCGAGTCCCTTCATTGTAACACCTTGTGATATACGACATTTTTTGTTTTATTGTTAGGTGCGAGAACGAATAAAGCGGATGGTTTACCGACACGTGAACATGCTACGTACAATTGGCCGTGAGAGAAACATTCATTTTCTAGATTCAGGCCACAAACACTCAAGGATTGGCCTTGTGATTTGTTGATCGTCATGGCGAATGCAAGACGAATCGGAAATTGAATTCGTTTAAACTCGAATGGCATATCGGTTGGGACCATCGGAATTCTCGGAATGAGAACTTCCTCACCTTTGAACTTCCCTTGAAGTATCGTCGCGTGAATTACATTGCCCATGCGTTTTCTCACCACCAAACGCGTTCCGTTACATAGTTTTGGTTGATTCAGGTTTCGTAGCATGATGATTATCGAGCCAACTTTTAGTTGTAAATTGTGCGGTGGCAAGCCAGGTAGATCCAATGAGTTTAAAAATTCAGTTGGATAGTTGGTTGCTTCGTCTTCGTTTGTCACACAGTCAATAGATTTGAAGGAATGAAGTGGACCGACGATTAGATTTTGAATTGTAAAATTTAAGTGATCCACATCTTTGTTCTTTGCCGCAAGAATTACTCGTTCACTCACCCAATTGTGATTTTTGTGGTTAGTAATGATGTTCGGGAACACTTTGTTGATGAGCTCGTCCTTCGTTGAGACAAAAATGCAAAAGTTCTGAGGAAACGAAATCAATCCGTTCGATTTGTCGACCGGAACACGGCCATTACCGATAGTCAGCAATTGCTTGGAGAATTTTTCGGCAGATGGATCGTTTAACAATGCAACTCGCATGTTTGTCGTCAGCTGAAGTTTCTTCACATAACACCACAGAGTCGATGATTTGAGGCAAGCATTTATTTCATCAGCAGCGGTCGATCTTGGAATAACTGGTATTGTTTGACGGAAATCGCCAGAAAGTAGAATCATTGCTCCTCCAAAACATTTTGAGTCATTGCGTAGATCTTTTATAGTTCTATCGAGTGCTTCCAATGCGCGTTTGTGCGCCATTGTACATTCATCCCAGATGATGATTTTACTTGCTACCAAAACTTTCGCCATTGCTGAGTGTTTTGCAATGTTGCATGTCGGGTTTTCAGCCGATTGAAGGTTTAACGGTAATTTCAACGCTGAATGAGCTGTTCGTCATCCTTCTAGCAATGTGGCCGCTATCCCAGAAGATGCAACTGCTACAGCAATATCGGATCTCGCACGAACAGTGGCCAAAATCAATGACATGAGGAATGTCTTCCCAGTTCCACCGGGCGCATCGAGGAAAAATAATCCACCATTTCCATCATGAATTGCCTTCATTAACGTATCGTACACTCCTTTCTGTTGGAGGTTCAACAGTGGTACATTGGTTCGAACTGATTGGTTCAATGCATCTCGATCATATTCATGTTCACGTTCCAATTCTCGATTGAAAGCGTCGTTCATTCCACGACATGGCGTTGGCATTCCTAATTTGACTAACAAACTGCCGCACATGCGAAAACACATGTCTTCGATCAAAAGCAAAGCCTGGTTATGTATCTCCTCATTCACCTCGAGATCGGGATTTCCGAAACTGACACGAATTCGATGTAGAATGTCTTCTGACATGTCATTCTTGTACTTGCTCCATAGTTCACGTGGATTTGATGGGAAGCATGTCGAAATAATGTTAGCAAATAATGTGCGTATCTGGTTTGGAGTTGCAGAAATAATTGATTCAGCGATTGTCATGTCCCAATGAGTATCGTTTTCAAGCAAGTTGAGCTGTTGACATGCAGCACGAAATGTTGGGCACACTGCACCATTGACAGTTCGAAGTGATTCAAATGATGTCGGCCCACGAATATTCACCAGCAACAACCGCAAGTAGAAGCATTCGTCATTCTTCGGATGAACTGTGTAAATGCGACCAAGAGCATCAGTAGAACGCACATTTGGATGATCAGGAACCTCATCGCCTTGCTTCCGACGTTGAAATTTTTTTGATGAGGCGTTCCAAGTGTAATAACGTGGCATCTCAGAGTAGAGCAATGTTCGTGCAAACGGATCACTTTGACAAATTGAAAAGAAACTGGTCAATGTTGTTGCTGGAGGTGTCTCAGCACGTTGAGCAACATTCGATGAGTTGAAATAAACTCGTTGACCATTCTCCAGATGCACCGCCAAATGTACAACAGTGGGATGACGTTCATGAATAGGGAATGAGAATATACGCCAAATCGCCTCATTGCAGCTCACATATCGACCAACTTGATAATGCGTGATTTCATCGTTTGTATTGGGATTTTGAACACCAAAAACTGCCATATCGCTACCTTTCGTGACATATTTACAAATGTATTTTATGGACTTCACTGAATTGCAGTACTCCACGTTGCAATGCGCCTTGAATGTTTTGGAAAGAAGTGGCGAATATGGAACAATCCAAGTGTTGTCGACCACGAACTCATTTCCTCTCACTATCGTTGTGATAGTTCTACCGTTATCATCGGCTGATCGACGCCGGTACAGTGGATAACCATCATTGCCAGTGATAGTCTCTGCGGTTAAATTTCGTGGATAACGCTTGGAACACTTGTTGTCGACCATGCACGGTGATTGGGGATTGATGGAGCCACACGGACCGTGAACCATGTTCGTAATTACAACATCATGCAGGTCTGGATCGGTTTCGGGATCAGGAATCTCGGCACATATGATGTCATCTATTTGGTCTGGTCGAATTTTTTCGGCTAACCAAATAAGAATGTGAGCATGCGGCAAGCCTCGTTTCTGCCATTCAATTGAATACATCCAACATCGAGTATCCCCAAAGACGCAATGCCTAACATTGTAGTTCATCAGCGACCGGATTTTTTGTTTGAAGACACGTGCGATGATGTCGTGCCGATCACTTGTTATTTGCCCGGGTAGCAACAGTTGAACAATCTCTATCAATTTCGGATTGCAAGTAAAAGTGATGAATAAATCTGGACAACCGTAATGACGAACATATGTCATTGCATCTTGCGCATATTCATGCATATGACGCGGGCTGCCAATGTACGTCGCCGGTAGAATAGTCAATCGACCAACATTAGCTGCATCTCCTTCGGTGCTGATTGCATCGCGTAAATGGATATATTCCTCCGAACGCAGTTTAGCTTGGTTCAACCGAATGAAAATGAGGCGCTCTGTTTCGATTTTGACGTACATGTCGACGGTATATTGCTGAAGCAAACGACGAAATCGCAGCAAATAGTTGTCAGCATTTTGACGAATCATCAAACGATATGCATAATAATTCATCGAGCTAACCTTCTTGTTAGTTTCCTCACCTGAAATGAAATCAGTAAAATTAGTGTCATAATCTAAATTATGATATCAGTACTCACCGCTCAATGGATTTATCATGTTGATATTGAAGTGATATCCATCGTCTCCTTGCCAAAACATCAGCGGGTATTGCAATGTATCGTATGAACGGTGTGTTTCATTTATTCGTTGCAGTTGTCCAGTGTCGCGACGTGTAAGCACAATATCGCGCGGTTCCACGCTTTCACCAACAATCACAATTGCGACTTCATCTATTGTTGGAGCATTAAATTGGCGTTCGTGTGTTCCAGCGGGTCGTTTATCTGCTCTGATCACGACTTTGCAGTCGTCACTTGGCATGCGATCCAACGCAGATTTAAACAATCGAACCAATGCATGATGTTCATGGAGTAGTTGCTGCAAATCTTTCAGAACTATCCTTTTCATTGCTGTATTGATCGTTTGGCGCCGATCAAGTTGATCCTCCATATTGCCCATAAAGTATATTTGGATGAATTTATGCTGTCCATCTTCAATCGGTTGCAATGACCCAATTCGGTGGTGAATTTGGCCTTGAATCTGTAAAGTCGAAGACGAAGTCAGAATTATAGATTTTTGATCACCAAAAGAAAATGAATGTTTACTCTCTCCAGCAGAAATGACCTTAAATGTTGGATTGAATCCGCGTTCTTCGATAATGTCTGCTCCAAATGAAGTCATTTGGAAACATCCGTTGTATCTTTGAGTGTTGGATAGAAAATGTCGTGATTCTGGTGTCTCGCCACGAAGCAATGAACGCAACAGTTCAGGTGGTGCAGGCAATAATGGCAATCTCACCTTGCCACTGAGACAGCACAATCCAGGCGTTTCTCCAGCGAACTTCAATGCACCGCAATGGTCGCACACAAACTCCATTGGGCCAATTCGAACGAAAGGATGCGAGTTGTAGTCAATTGTGCAATCGTATTGAAACGCTATTCGATTCAAATCAACACTTGAAGGATTTCTTCTTGCGCATCGAAAATTATCTCGTTGTTGATCTGTGCGATAAGCTCGACGATTTCTCATTGTCAACTGAGCCATTTGACGTACTGCCTCTCTTTGTGCTTGTCTTTGTGAAGCGCGAAGTCGGGCCATACTAACGCGGCGCACTTCTCGTGTGATTTCTTGTTCATCTGCAGTGGATTGATTCGCAATAGTCCGAAGTCTAATTGCATTACGGCTTCGTGGTGAAAGATTAGATCTTCTGGCTCGCGGCATTGTAAATAATACTGGAAAATTAATCACACAATCCAAAATTACATAATCAATTATCGATGTGCGCACAATCACAAATGTGATAACCTCACAAAGTGAACATCTTCGAAGGGAACTTACCGTTTAAAAATCCCGATCGAAAATAGAATTCCGCAGAATAAAAAAAAAAATTAAAAAAACCAAAAAAAAAAACTGGTGTCCGGTGTTGGGACACTCTGTACCACTAAAAAAATTACGTACTATTGTACGCAAAAAAGTACTGTTTTCTTATTGTTATTGGCATACACCACACAACCTCTTATTTCACTAAATTCCACCACTTATTTTAATATTATATGCTAAACCACAAACCACTTAACTAATATGAAATAACCAAAACCAAAAATAAATTAAATTTAACATTAAAATCGCAAAGGAAAAAAACTTTTTTTGGAGCTGTCAAAATCTACTATTCGCAATGAAATCGTAACTCGGACGAAGATTTTATCTATATAAATAGATAAGTAGATGAAATAAAAAAAAAATTGGATAAAAAATAAAATGGTAAATGTGCATGCAGCCTCCAGTCGGATTCGTATCCAGTACTTTGCAGTCCAAGCGCCGAAGCTTTAACCACTGCACCACTCGTCACATACAAACTACACCTACAAAATTCATATAAAAAAAGGTTTTTTTTATTAGATTTTTGGGGCTTCCCTTTTGAGTTTTTCCGACTTTTCTTTTTTCCTAAACCACCACTGTATTGAGACGAACAAAATAAAAAAAACAAAATGTACTAAATATATGAGAAAATGAATTTTCTTGATAACTTTTTTGTTGGTGAATTTTTCCAATGTTTTAATAGTTATTATGCTATTCGGAACGGAGTCAAATCCAACAAAACAAAAATCATAAAAATCGGTCCAGCCGTTCTTGAGTTATAAATGGTGTAACTAACACGACTTTGTTTTATTTATATAGATTATAGATGTTTTGTTGAAGTTTAGCGTCAATTTAGCGCGAGTGGAATCATTTTTGAAATTTAGGATGATCAGTCGTACGCTGAAATTTTTGAGCTATAACATTTACCACGATACGTTTATAATCTGTCATGGTTTCATCACGGCTTTGTCATAAATGTTGTTGATTAGTGATGTTAGCGCAGAAGATCGCTTGGTAAATAGTAGAGGTTTCACAGGGAGAAGATTCGACTATTGGGATCGTTCCAAAAATAACTTTATGTGCCGCATAGTGAGTTTGATTTTTGATTCTAGAAAAGCGTGAATCGAGTACTCCTGCACTCAGAGAAAAAACGAAATTTAAAATTAAATATAAAATTTTTAATTCAAAAATACTACATTATCAATAAGAAGAAGCAAAACATTTTATAACTAAAACCACCTCTATTTAAATTGAAACGAAACCTTTTAAATATGAATCTATATATATATTAAAAAAATAAATGTATTAGAAACCATTAATTTCAAATTATATCGCATTCAAACTAAAACTTAGTATTTTAAAATTATATACAATTCATTTTGAATAATATTTTTTCAAAATATTTGTCAACATTGATAGCAACAACTGTTTCCTCAAAAATGTGCAAACCAACATTACACAAATTTCAAACTTCTGAAGCCGGTGATATAATTCGCCAAATCGATATGTGCTTGTGTTATACTAAATGTACTAACTTTTTGACAAGAATAAACTTGAGGAGGTTTTCATTTTTGTAAGGGTTACTTTTATTTTTACATAATGACCCTGGGTTTAAAAATGGGGGGGGGGGGGAGTTAATTTTCTACTTTTTGTGGTAGAAATTTATTATAAGTACATGACTTCTTTGGTTTTTGATGACTTAAATAGGAGAGGAAATACATAATTTTCTACTTTTTTCAAACCGCATGTGAAAACGTAGTTTATTGTGCTGAACATATTTGAATTGAAATTTTTTCCATTTAGATTCGTATGTGGTCAACGTATTCATATCATTAATGTTGCATTTTAAATTTAAAAGAAAAGAAATCACTGTTAGAGTTAAATTTTTTAATTTAAAAACTCAGCAATACATTTTTATATGTTAACCGATTTAAAATAAAAATTAATATCTCTAATTTAAAGTTGATTAGTTTTTAAATTTATATCTCAATTTAAAAAAAAAATACGCTTTTAAAATGATCATTTTCAAATCAAAATATTTCGTTGTTGCTTGGAAAACGTATATGAAAGTTTTTAAAACGAAACGTTTTTTTTTATTTTTAAATTGTTTTTTCTCTGAGTGTGGATAAACATTACATGTTTTTCTTGATACACTTTATTATCATTATTTATAAAAATGATTCTTTCCACAGTTTGATTTCAGAGGTTAACTAATTTACTAATATTCCTTCATCCAATTATTCAGAATTTTAGTATTAAAATATTATATTTTTTATATTTTAATTTGTTGAGCAATTTAGAGTTATCGAGATTTATCAGGTGTTTATTATTAATTGCAGTTCCTGATTAAGCTAATTTATTTTGTCCTAATGAAGATTTTTGATTACAGAAGTTATTTGAAGAGATCATACTTTCTAATTAAAAACAAAATTTTAATTTACAAGTCAGAAGAGCAGACAAGGCAGGAATCATAATGGCTATCTGGTTGCTAATAAAATTGATATTTCAGAGGATATTTGACTTTTTGAAATTACAGTTAGCTTGTATGCTACAGAGTAAATTTGAAATGCAGTTAAATATTGCTGTACTTAGATAGTTTTCCAAGGATCGTGGCATTTCTTTTTTCTAGGTTTTTTCGGGAGACTGTGAGGGTTTTTGAATTTAGTTAATACTAATCAGAACATTACATTTATTGTATTCAAGTATAATTTGACTCATAATAATGACATTTTATTTCTTGAAATTTACTGTAATTTAATTAATTATACATTTTTTTAGGATGCTGATTGCTGAATATTTATATAAAAAAAATCAAAAATAATTGTGTTGTCTTGTGCTAACCTTCTTATATTACATTTCAACTAACAATTTACTAACTATTGACTACTTAGGTGTCTGAAACCGGGTCAATTTCCATAATAATTAAAAAACCTTTCCTATCCCTCCAACTTGTTATATGTAAAAGAGTGTGCGGATGGGCCCGGCGTCAACCGGGAATCTTACTTAGGTTTAGTCGCACATTCCAATCAATCAATCAAACAAAACATCAAGAAAAGCTTATTCATAGAACGAGTTATCTTCATGGGCTGGTTAGAAGATCTGCCATCAAAAAATGGTTAGCATATCTGGTCCAGACACCTTTCTATAGGTATCTTGATATCAAAGTAGATGATTTCTGGTTCACAACTAATGATAACATGATAATTGATTACACCGATTCTGCAGATCACATCATACCTGTTGACCCTGACTCTGCACAAACGCGTATACATATATTGATGAATTAAGTGAGCACATTACAATTGATGAAAATCTTATAGCCCAACAGCAAACTCTTATGTTGAACGAAGATAGATTCTTTCACATCGGTCCAGGTGAAAACAAAACTCCAATGAGTTTACTGTTTGATAAATATGCAGATTAATTATCGTTTCCAGCCATTTACTTAGGACAATTTCGTGTATTCCGAGATGACATTACAGTGACGCCATTTATGATAGCAACCAGTAAATTGTGTCGTTCTGATAGCAGGGGAGTGACACCAAATAAACTTCTTTATACTGCGATGGAGATATTGCGAATAAGAGTTTGTGATGGCATAAAGATTGGTTTCAAACATATCGGCACGAACAACAATATTGCTAAAGAGCAAGTTTTATCTGAAGATTATATTAACACCTGTTTAGAGAGCAACTTAGCTTTTATGAAATCGGTACCTAATTCTGCAGCTTATTGGTCAGCGCGTAAGCGGGATCTGTTTGCAATGATGCGCCAGTTGGGAAAACCAACCATGTTTTTGACGATCAGCGCTAATGAAATTGGCTTCAATAAGTTGGTTATTATCATCATGTTAATTTTACAATCGAAGAAAGTAAGTCCGTTTGGAAAATATAGAGTTCTTAATTACTTCAAACGCATTGAATTCCAACATAGGGGTAGTCCACACGCCCATTTGTTATTATGGTTGAATAATGCATCTAAGGATGCGTTGGGGCGAACTATGAAGAAGCGATTGCCTTAATTAATGCAATTATCTCAGTAAGTTCATCAAAATCTTCTGGACCTATACAACTTCAAACTCATAAGCATACTTTCACATGCTATAAAAATACTCGCGCGAATGCTCGGCAATGCAGGTTCGTGGAACCTTTCTTGCTATTCGTAAAACAACCATTCCTATACCTCTTCAGAATGAAAATCTAGAGTTGAAAAGTCTACAATTACAGTACAAAAATATACGAAAAACCTTAGAAGATAATGATTAGGACAATATTGAAGAATTTTATCGAGCTAATCACTTAATATCAGATGACAATTATATGAACATTTTACGAGCTGGAACAACTCGAGCGCGAGTATTTATAAAACGGCAACCATCTGAAAAGTGGTATAATTGTTTTAATCCTTTTATTCTTAACCTAGTTAGGTCTAACATAGATTTTCAATTCATCACTGAAGAATATTCATGCGCCCAGTATGTCGTTGATTATATCAATAAGACAAATAGAGGAATTAGCAATTTGCAACAGAAACTCGTTGAGATTATAAATGAGAATCCAGGCTTTGATATCATCGCTGCAACCAAAAAACTTAGTGTTAACGTACTCAATAGTGTTGAAATGTCAAGTCAAGAAGCTGCTTGGTTTTTATTACGGGAACCCATGTCCAAGGCCTCGGTAGCTGTTGATTATATACCTACTTATTGACCACACCATCGAGAACGAATCAGAAAAACTCTAAAGGAACTAGCACAACTTGATGATGATAATATACGCATATGGAAGGAGAATTGGTTTGATAAGTACGAAAAAAGACCCGATGAACTGGACCACATCACTCTAGCCCAGTTTGTTTCTCGGTATAATGTCACTGCTAAAGGAAATGTAAAATTACGGAAATCTCCTAAAATTATAAGATATCGAAGTTATGACATGGGAAAAGAAAAAGAATTATCGGAATATAAGAGAGAAATGGTTACTTTATATTATATTCCTTTTAGGATTGAAGAAATTGATATTTTGGCAGACATGAAATTTCTACGTATTTTTGATGAAAATGAAGCCGTTATAATGGAACGAAGAAAAGAATTCGAATCTTATTTAGATATTGCCAAAACTATGGAAATTTGTGCGCAATTATGTCATTCAAGAGTCAACGATGACGTAGTAGCAGCGACGATGAATAAGCTCGGAGCAATATGGAAAAGAAAGATGGAGACACAAGAATTTCTCCAGTTGATGAGAAAATCAAACACGAAGCAATTTGAATTGGAACAACATATTATATGGTTGTTAGTTTCCACAAATCTACTTCCGTTACAACTATTTTTAACTGGTCCTGCTGGATGTGGGAAATCATTCCTCATTAAACTTATTATGGAAATTTGTAATCGATTTACTGATACGGATGGTTATTGTAACGCTTATCTTGCATGTGCATCTACAGGGAATGCCGCAGTTGCTATAGGAGGCACGACTGTTTGCACCGCATTCAAAATCACTCTTTCGAGTTTTCAAACACCATTATCAAACGAGGTCAAAGGCTTATTATATCGAACTTTTTTCAAATACGTCAAGATGATACTGATTGATGAAATCAGCATGATCGGGGGTGAAATGTTAGAGCGTATTGATCTAACACTTAAAGAAATAACAGGCAATTTTGATGCTGCTTTTGGTGGATTATACATATAATTCTCATTGGTGATTTGAGGCAACTGCCACCTGTTAGAGCTACTCCCATCGATGGTCAGCAATTATGGAGAGGAATTGCTTTTCATGAATTAAATGAAGTCAGGCGACAAGAAAATGCTGAATTCTCATCACTGTTGACAAAGATAGGTAATGGAGATTGGCTACGCGACACTTAAATTATTTAGTTGTAGCCACATAATATACACGACGATGTAAAAATTTGTATTTATTTGCGATGCACAACAATGGCGTCTATATTACGAAGTAGAACAATTTTACAGCACACCAAAATCAAACCAAAACTGTATTATTCTGTTCCGGAGTAAAATATACGATGCTTTTAAAATAAACAAAATATACAACACTTTTGTACAATTTTTACTTTTTATTTATTAATTTATTTTAATACAAAACAGAAGCGAAGGCTTTCTATTCTACGACGTTTTCCTTCAACTTCATGTACACAACTGCCAAAACAACAAGTCATTTTTTCCGTGTCGTTTCGCGTTAGAATGAAGTAGACAACAAACGCATTTCGTTATTGCAATTTATCGCCTATAAACCATTACACGGTCATACAACTATTCTGTGTGATTTTATCGCCTATGTTGTTTGGGCATTTATGTTAACATTTGGTGAACGTGCAATTAGACTAAAATTAAATATTCTTATAATAATACATTTAGTTTGTTTTAAAATACTACAACGATTGCAAGGGGCTGTGGCCGATCATCATTCGAAAACATCACGAAACTTAAATCAGTTGGCGATAACTATTTATATTTTGAATTAACTATAATTAACAATAATGTTATTCCTCCATAGGTTTGGGTTTTCAAATCTGGAATAACGTCAAATGTTGAGTCGGCCATCCCATACAATTGATATGACTCTACAAATTAGAAAATAAATAAAGATTGTAATGAATTTTGAGTTAACTTAAATTAAGGTATTTTTAATTTATTTATTGAAGAACGACAACAAATGTTGGCGTTAACATACCCGCGGCCTTGAAATATCTAGATTTCAACAATAAGCTTAAAAAATTATTAATTAATTTTAGTTTTTAATTTTTGTGAACTGAATTGTACTGGGCCGAAGTCATCAGCTAAATCGCATTTTTCGCATTCCGTATCGACGGGCAAAATACTAATTCGGTTTATAGCTCTTTTCAACGTGGATTGTGCAGTCTTAATTGTCACGACGCGGGTCACACCATCTTTCCCAGGGTGAATCTCTACTATCCGACCGAGCTTCCATTGCATTGGGGGCAAGCTATCGTCATGAAGAAGAACCAATGAACCAATCTTAATTGAATGCTGTCCTCTCTGCCACTTGTAACGACGTTGTAATTCTATAAGATATTCTTGTTTCCAACGTGCCCAAAAACTTTGGATTTTTTGTTGAAGAAGTTGAAATCTTGATAATCTGTTTATACGCAAATTTAACAGTGACGGTTCCAGAATTGACGTCAAGGGCGAACCTATTATAAAGTGGCCTGGTGATAAGGCGGTTACGTCGTTGGTGTCGCTGGACATTGCGGTTAATGGACGGGAATTCAAGCAAGCTTCCACCTGTGCTATTAAAGTATAATACTCCTCTATGGTAAACGATGATTTTCCGATTACGCGTCGCATGTGATATTTTGCGCTTTTGATTGCCGACTCCCACAGACCTCCGAAGTGTGGCGATCTTGGCGGAATGGTGCGCCATACAATGTTGTTTTCGGCGCAATAATAACCTGTCTTTTCAATAAATTCCTGTGATAAGACTAATTTCTTTAAGTTTTGAAGTTCTGCACGTGCTCCGACAAAATTGGTAGCATTATCAGAAAATATTTTGAGACACAATCCTCTACGGGCGACAAACGAAGACATGCTAGAAAAGAATCTGTTGATAAAATCATCACTAACTCGAGATGCACGGCTTTTGTGCTAAAGCACACAAACAGACAAACATAGCATGGAATTATTACCTTGGAACGGACATTTGGTTTAGTTGCAAATGGACCGCAAAAATCTATGCCTACGGTGAGAAACGGTCGTGCTGACTGAGTAACTCGATCAGCAGGCAAGTCAGCCATGATTTGTTCTACCGTACGAGGACGTGCGTGGAAGCACCGTATGCACTGATGCACAATTTTTCTGCACAAATTTCTGCCACCCAGAATCCAATACTGCAATTTCAAATTGTACAACAGGGCTTGCGGACCAGCATGAAGTAGCCTCCAATGTTCGTGATGGGCAATCAGTTTAGTTAAAGCATGAGACGCTGTTAGGAGTATTGGATTTTTATTATCAAATGAAAGAGCTGCATTTCGAAGGCGACCACCCACTCGTAGAATTCCGTCCTGATCTAAGAAAGGCGATAATGAGCGCAATGAATTATTTATACCAATAGGTTTGTTAGCTGCGAGACATTTTATCACCTCGCCAAATTCTGTTTGTTGAGCTAATCTTACCAGCAATTTTAACGACGTATTCAACTCTGTCGGCTCAAGGTGTATTGATGTATTTGAATTGATTCTCTTTTTGAGTTTATTATAGAAACGAAGCATATACGACAATATACGAAGCAACTTTGACAATGAATGAAATCGATTGAAGATACTGTAATCACGCGAGTCCGCTTGTATAAGTACAACGTTTAAAGATTGCCGAACGTCCAATACTGTTAAATCAGCACCACGCTGAAGACTCGATGGTTTGGGCCACTCTGCCTTTGGTCTAGTTAAAAATTCTGGGCCAGACCACCACAAGGTGGCCGCTAACAATTTTGATGGCATGAGGCCTCTAGACACAAAGTCTGCTGGATTTTGTGAAGAACTAACGTATTGCCATATCGAAGAAGAACTGAGTTCTTGAATTTTAGCAACTCGATTTGCCACGAAGACGGTATATTTGTGAGATTCCGACCTTATTCTAAACAGCGTAATCTCGGAATCTGACCATAAGAAAACTGCGTTGAAGCGTATGTCTAAAAATTCGATGAGTTTGGACGATATCTCGGCCAAAAGTAACGCTGCACACAATTCAAGGCGAGGAATACTCTGTTTCTTGAGAGGCGCTACTCTCGACTTCGCACACAGTAGTTTAGTATGATGGCGATCCGATGAATCTGTCACGCGCACATAGAAGACACATCCGTAAGCCTTTCCAGAGGCGTCACCGAAACCATGTAGCTATTCGACGAGCGCCTGACATCAAAACACATCTAGGAATTTCGATTCGGTTCAACTCTGCCAACTCAGATTTATAGCGGATCCAATCATTCGCAATGTCGTGGGGTATAGGGTCATCCCAGCCAATATTCGGAATAGACCATAATGCTTGCATGACGAGTTTTGCGACTAGTATTACTGGGGCACAAAAGCCCAATGGGTCAAACAGCTGGCAGATTTCTGACAGTACGTTTCTCTTTGAATTGAATGAAGACAATGACAATTTATTTAATGAAGTTTCGAAGTTGTCTGATACCGTATTCCAAGTAAGTCCGAGAATTAGTGAAGTGGCTGAATTAAGATCGCTTTCTGAAGCTAATGTCGCTTTATTTGATTGAAATTTTCGTAGTTCGAATCCTCCCAATTTTAACAGATCGACCAAATCGGCTTTAAGTTGCATGGCATCTTCTAAAGTTGGAGCACCTGTTAAAACATCATCAACATAGAAGTCGCGTGTTAACACTTTCGAAGCGTGAGGATATCTAGTATGTTCATCCAAGGACAACTGCTTAAGTGTGCGAGTTGCCAAAAAAGGAGCGCTAGCAGTTCCATAAGTGACGGTACATAATTTGTATGACTGCAATGGCTTTAACGGATGGTCACGCCACCAAATGCGTTGTAGATCCCGATACTCCTCGTGTACTTGTATCTGTCGATACATTTTGGCAATATCTCCACTGAACGCATAAATGTGTTTTCTAAACCGAAGTACGAGAGCAAATAAGGTTTGCTGAATAGTGGGACCGACCATTAGGCAGTCGTTTAACGATAATTGAGACGAGGTTTTAGCCGATGCATTAAAGACCACACGAAGTTTGGTCGTGGTGCTACTGTCCTTTAGGACAAAGTGATGTGGCAAATAGTAGACGGATGAAGCACGAATTCCTGACGATGTCACCATATGACCTAAAGACTCATAGTCTGACATGAATTCTTTATATTGAGCGTACACATTATCTCGATTTTTTAGACGGTTTTCTAATGCGATGAATTGACGATGTGCTGATTGATCAGAATTTCCCAATTGATCAATATTGGGCTTAAGAGGTAATGCTACTGAGTATCTACCGCTCGATAGTCTCCTAACATTCTTACAATAGTGTTCTTCACAGGCCTGTTCTTCTTTCGAATATAGAGTGGAAGGATAGACAGTCTCGAGCTCCCAAAATTGTCTCATCTGTAAGTTGAGATTTTCGATACTACAAGCTGCGATGCATGAAATGCTCGAATCCGTTCGATTAACCCCTTTATCTGCCCTTCCACACACGACATACCCCAACTTGGTTTCATAGAAAGGTGGCAACTCAGCTGTTAGCTTGACGTAATTTCCTTTGAACAATTTGTGATAAATTTCTACTCCTAGTAGTAAATCGATACGATCCGATACGTAAAAGTAGGGATCAGCCATTTTGAAATGTGCTGGAATTGACGTCACGGTGATATCACACGTTATTGATGGGATATTGCCCAAGTAACAATTTCGATTTACAAAGCGATTACTGTAAGTTTACTTTGTAGTTGTAAAGTTACACTTGTAAACACACGTTAATCATCCTGTAATTGTTTGGTATACATTTTGGGGATTAATTTGTCGCTTATGCTATACGTTTACCAAAGTCATTTAATGTATAAATAATATAAGGTTACAGATAAATTCGTATAGCTTACCGTATGAAAAGGACAGATGTTTCTTACGGCTGCGGATCTATTACAAATAAGTTACACTTTTATAAATTTATTTTAATTTTAATGTTGTGTAGATTATTTTTGTAAACAAAAATTTATAAATACGTATGTATTTAATATATATCGTTACAGAATAATAAACATATCTTTATATTTATATTATTATTATTATTATTAATTTAATAATCAAAAATATTTAACTTAAAAATAACTTTTATCGCATATTAGCATGATGAAAATTACAAACCAATATCATTTTTTCGAGTAAAATTCTATAATAATTTGAAAATAGTGATGCGCCTTTAAAATATTGAGTTAATCAAATTAAACAATGATTATTTTTTTTTAAATGAAAATAAATCAGAAAATTTTTACTTAAAAATTATTTTAATTTTATTGTTGTTTTTCATACAAATTTATGTTGTATTGCGGGCATCAGAAATCCTAAAAATAAAAGTAATTATTCCAAAAATCTTAATTTTTATTTTTGTTTTCATTTTTTTTTTATCATGGCCGATTCTTAAACCAAAGTTAATATGTCTGAATTTCCGATCTGTAATCTTTAAAATACATGTTAACTATATGTAAACAGTTTGAAAGTTAATTAAATACTGACATTTACAATTCATTTACATTTACGCTTCTCTATTAGAATTATATACTTGTAAACGAAATGTAACCGATTTGTATAACTTACGTGCATCTACGTATTTACTTACATTTTTCTGATTCAAAACTTCTACTTGTTCACTAAGCGTAAATGTTACGTATACGTTACGTAGAAGTAAATGTATGGCTACATTTTCTTGTTAAAAATATTTACATGTAAACGATACGTACCCGCTACGTATATGATACGTAGAAGTAAAATCACAGTTGCATATCCCTATTAAAAATGTTAACTTGTATAGGATACGTATTGATTAAGTAGAAGTAAATATGTCGTTACAATTTGCTATTAAATTTTTATACTGGTATATGTTTTGTAAACGTTACGTATTAAAATGCATTCCATTTTTGACATTTATGAAACTTGTTGTTAATGAAGAAGGCGCATGAATGTGCCGATCAATTTCTTAAAAAAAAACATTTAAATCCTAAGCGAGATGTCGTTTAAAATTGTGATGTGCGAAGATAATGGGGTTGTTGCTGTACCAGACGGATGGGAAACTAAAAATATTTTATATTGGCCGCCGCTTAGTAAGTTTTTGATATTTAAATTTCTGCTTTTTCCAAAAGATTTTCTTGTTCATAATTTTTACTTTGAAATGTTTATTATATTTTAAATTAAATTTCAATATTTTAGCTGGTCGAGCGTTAGAAAAAGTACGCAGTAATCCCAACAGTCAGTCGCAAATGACGTGGAAAACAGAAGGTTGTATTGTGAAGAAAAGTGGTATACCAACATTTAAAGAGGCAATTGTTTATGAAGAACAGTTCGAAAAAATGGCAACAGATGATGAACAAAATTTTCTCAGATTGACTGAACAACCAAGTGTACGATTTAGAGCCTGCAAATATAATTCGACATCTGTAGGAGCATCTGAACCAAACAATACGTATGATGAAATGTTCAGTAATCCGACACATTCGTTTTCTTTACGGCAATTAGCTCAATCAACAATCATTAAAAATACACCCAATTCATCAGTTTTGGAGGAGATAGTCGAAACGGAAAATGAACCTTATTATAACCAAATAATTAGTACTGTTCCGGATGAAGAAACAAAAGCAGAAATTCGGTCACTGAATATGAAAGGTAAATGGTTTCGCTACTTGTTTTTAAATTTCTAATTTGTTTTTCTTTGCAGTCGATAATATGAAGGAATTTTTTATGGCAGAGTTTTCAAAAGTAAATGCCAAATGCGACGAAATTGTCAGATTGCTAATGAAGCCAAATACTGGAGCTTTCAGTAATTCAAATCAAATTGAAATAGAGTCCAATATTATAATCAATTTGCCAATGAAGAAAGTGAAGGACGTAGAAGAATTTGAAGAGAGGTTGCTAGATAAGACTTTTAAACACGGCATGGTAAAATAACAGAAAATTATATACATTAAGAAACAAAGAATTAACTATAAATAACTTACAGATTCAAAAGTTGATTAACATTGGTGGAAATAGTGGAAATGGTGATGGGTCCAAAATTTTGTTTAAATTGGTATACGAGCTTTTCTCGTATGAACTTTTAAATTCGTTTTCATGGACTGGAATTGTAAAATCTCATGTTCCAGTAAAAGAACCTAAAATGCCTTTTTTGAAATACACAAAACTCATTGGTCTGTTTTATGAAGTTGTGAAGCTCGGTGACAAACATTTAAACAAAACATTAAATGAAAAATATTTGAAAAGTGTTTTAAGAAACGCAAAACTTCGGTTAGACCGTCAAATCAAAAAAGAGAATAAAAATAATATGCAAAATTTAGAAAACAGTCCATGTCTAGATCAGCATCAATCCATAGAATTGGCAAATGAATCTTTTTCTAATAATGAACATGAAATTGATGACATTCCAGAATAAACCAATGTTGAGGACAGGCTTTTAAAATAATACTGAATATGAAAATTAATATTTATTTGATTTATACTTAAATTAAACACAAGTCATGAAATGTATTCGTTCCTTTTTATTTTTATTTAGCAATGTATTTTATACAATCATATTAAATAAACAATTATTATAAATATTATTTGAACATTTTTATTCCATAAACAAATCCAGTGTATGTAATAAAGGCAGAAAGACTATCTCGTTTAGATGTTCAATTGAAATCAACTTACATTTTATGTCTTTCAGATGGAACAATTTTGGAGGTTTTCTTATTGAAAAAGATGACTTAAAAATGTGTAAGAACGACGATTTAAATGGTTTCTCGAAATAGTCATCTTTTTTCAAGATACTTGCCCCATAAATGTATGCTATATCGTTTAGGAAAGTAGCGTTGATCAGTTCCACTATTTCATTCTCCTTAGTTAAAAACCATTTATTTTTTAAATCATTGGAGAACATAACCCCTTCCAAAACGTAGATTTTTTTGTATATTCCAATGCACATTGGTAAGGGATGATTCCCTTCAATTTGATATTTAACAAATGGAAACTTAGCTGCAGCAGAATTCGTCTGTTTTTCACATTTTTCCATTTTGGCTAATTCAATCAAGCGTTTAGCTACCTGTTCCAGTGGTTTACTTCCTTGACGAATTAACCTCTTTATCTGGTATAGGACATTCTCAAAAGGGTATGCACTGAACGTTGGAAGATGCCCAAATTTTTTAACATCAGCAGTTACATGGCATAGGTTATGTACATTCGAGCTCACACAGTCAATGCCATATAATTCAATGAAACTGTTTATGTAATCTTGGAATAATGACTCAGCCACGTTTATGTATTTTAAATAATGCTTACATGAACATATTGTTACCGCACAAGATAGTTTAATAAAATGTTCATAGACGTCGATTGGGAGATATTCTCTCAATATTATTGGACCCACATAAAGTAAAAATGTTCGATATTCCAATCCTTTCCAAAATTTAATGTATTGCAATGGTCTCATTGCACGATGAATTTCTTTAGGCAAAAATGTATTACTCTTTTCCAAGCACTTAGAAATTTCGCTAATTTGTGAAAAAGACCATTTCGTTTTAAAATTAAAACTACCATTTATCCATCCTAACAAACATTTTCGCATTAACCCCAGATCAAATAAATGTAATGAATCTGCAACTGGAAAATCATCAACAATATTTATAGGTAACTTTTCCAATGGGGAATCTTCTTTATGGTGGAATTCGTCCAATCTATTGCGAAAACTTTCATCTTTCCTTAAAGGGGCATCAATTTTTGGATAACTCATATGGAAACCTTTTCTGTATTCATAATTCTCTCCTATTGTTGTACATTTCGGGCAACCGTGGTAGTGATTGAAATAGACGGTCCCTGGAAAATTAATATATAATTTATATCACTGTCAATAATATTTGTTTGTTTATTTTTAAGAATATTTACCTTTTATAAAACATCTTGCTGGAGTATCACAAACAAATCCTTTGATTTTTACCGTGATTTTATTGTAACCAATTTCAACACCATTTTGTAAAATATCTTGCAATTCATTTACAAACGGATCCAAAAAGTTTTGTAAGTTTGGTTTCGTTTGGCCACAATAGAGTGCAATAGGCATTGGTTTCAAAAATTCAGAGTGGTCGCTTATACACAAAATAGGCCAAAACTCTGTCTTTGCGCTATTAAAAATGGGCAACCCATCAATGTTAAAAATGACGGAAATATTAATTGAATGATCTAAATCAGAAAATTTATTAAGTAAGCAACGTCTTAGTCCGTAATACCAGTATTTTCCACAACCCATTGCAACAACATCTAGTTTTTGAGGTGTTTGCAACAAAGTGCGAGAATCTTTTGGTAAGTAACTTGCTCCACGCGATTTTAATATTCCTAGTAGATCATTTAATGCTCGATGAGTAATTCGATGAACTAACGCCCAGTTTTTTATGTCTTCCATCATCGAAAGCTTGCTTTCAATTTCTTCTTCTTCATCGGACATTTCATTGGCAATATCGCAGTCACTCTGGCATTCCATGTCACCTTCTGTTTGATTTATTTTATTTGCCGACGAATGAGAAGCACTTGTATTACTACAAATATCGAACACCTTTCGTGGTAAAGCCGATGTAACGGAAATACTGGAACCGTTAGAAATCACAGGTAAAGGATTTACAGTTTCTGAAGGATTTTCATTATTTTCAGAATGCTGTTTTGCAGAAAACTCATTAAAATTGTTTCTTTTGAAATTGGTTAGTTTTTTTACTTTTCTATAGTAGGACGATGTAAACTGGAACGGTTTAGCGATTTTCTTCATGTTACCTTCACGTTTTCAATAAATTTCAATAAAATTCAATATTTATATTTGATCACGTCAAATCATTTGTTTACTAATGAAAATTGTATAAAGTACTTGAAGGTATAAATACATTAACAAGCTAAATATTCAGTAAATTTACACAGTAGCTATAAGCTATTTTTAAAGTAGCAAACTGTAATCGATTTAAAAAGGTAAAAATACATTTATGAAGTAAATGTTCAGCATGTATACGCAGTAGTTATAAGCTCTCATCAAGTATACAAAACGTAAAAGGTTTGTAACCGTCATGCTACCATGACATGGTACATAAACAACAATGCTTCGTCTGTAGTTATAAGTTTACATTAACAGTGTAACTTTACTGTAGCAATTTTGAAACTAGATTTTGTTGAAGTATAGAAACAGCAACACATTTTTACAACAGTAAATATTCCGTGAAGTATACAAGAATAAATTGTAATCATAGAATACACAAAATGCTACTTGGGTGTTGGTAATTTTAGCGAGAACATAAAATTTTAGGTCGACACTATAATCGGATACTCGAGATTTAATGGTGAGATAAACCTTATGACGAATAGCTGACTCTCGTCCATTAATGCCAGAAATTGTCTTGTGAGTTGGATGCCTCTTTGCCTTTAGACGAGTACACGCATCGAATGTAATAAAGTTTAAATGAGAGCCACTATCTAGTAACGCTCGACATAATTGATTATCACTTGACGAACTAGCTATTACAAGTGCTGTACCGATCATCACTAACCCATCCGCATTCGAAGGTGTACGCGTAGTTTGTTGAAGAGTACTTGCGGAAACTTGTGGTATAGAACTTTCACACAAATAAGCATTAATTTGATCAACACTCGAGGCTGATACATTTTTTGTGATTGACGGACTACTAACATGTGATGATTCGGGTTTGAAATTGATGGTGGACTTCGGTACCTCACGATTTGAATACTTTCGAAAATGCAACAGTTCATGATGTTTAAAACTACACTTACTACAAGGAGGCCCTGGACAATCACGAACGTTATGTTTGTCTCTTAAGCAGTTAGAACATACACGGTTATCTTGTACAAATCTTAAACGCATTTGCGGCGATACTTTTGAATCTTGAAATGAAGAACAATTGAATAACTCATGATTTCCCATGCAATAACCACATTTGTTGGTATCAGCAACTAGAACCGAAGAACGACTATAGTTCTTATATTTCGAAGAGGACTTGCTAGCGTTTGAATGCAACCGTAATGGTTGCGACTGTAAGGTATTTTGCTGCAGCTCACTTAGCAGTCGTATACGCTTTCGAATAAGATCAATCAACGCTGAAAACGTAAGAATCGTATATGCGTTGGTATTCTTAATAACTTCCGTACGTGTGACGATATCTAAACGATGTATAAGATGATGGGTAAGCATTAAATTCCAATCATCCACTTTAACCTTGAGTGACTTTAACGCATTATAATGTTTGACAATTGTATCTACGAAAAATTGGAGCGATTTTGCAGAATGTTCTTGAGGTGATTTAATATCGTAAATGGCCTTCATGTGAATCCGTTGAATTGCTACTTCATTGTTGTATCGGTCGCATATAGTCGTCCATGCTAATTCATAATTATCGCCAGTCACTGGCAAGTGTTCAATAAGGGCATATGCGGAACCTGCTCGAATATGTGAGATTAAGTAAACAAATTTAACAGTGGAGTCGATGCTCTTGGAATGAATAAGATCAATAAACACATCACGAAACGCTAACCACTCTGATTCTAAACCACTAAATGAAGGTAACTTTAATTCGGGTAATTTAATTCCTATAGAATTATTAGTTGACGATAACTCATGCATGGATGTATTGTGAAACGACGCAGTTGATTCATCAATCTTTTTACACTCACTGATTCGATTTAATATCATGGTCTCAAGTTTACCGTACTCATCCTCAAAACTATCACGATCACTCGATTGGGTTTCATCATTGGTTTCAATTGTAAGCTGAACCATACTATATTTCTCGTACATAAGTTGTGCTCGACGTAGTAACGATTCATAACGTTAACTGACCCTTAAAAGCTGCACGTTGTTTTTCAACAAGGTTAAATCCATTATGCTAACACTCTATGCTTAACAATTCGCACTGACCGAAAATCACACCGACCTATTATGCGCTAGGATATTTCCCGACCAATACAATTCTTACATACAGTCACAAATATTTAATAAAATTATAATAAATACAAATCACTTACTCAATTGAAATCTAGATTAGGCTCTACGACACGACCTTGTTGATACAATCCGCACGATAGCGGTAAACAACATGAACCAATGCACTCCTTTCTGCTCTGTACAATTCCGAAATTCTAAGCTGACGATTAATCCGTAGTTGTAGCTTTTATCGCTGATTCACTTTACCAGTTGAGGGCTAAACGATGTCGATACTTTTAACTAGCTGTCCGATACAGAACCGCATATGATATACAGCAATCCGAAATTTAACAAAACTGTTTTCAATCCGCAAATATGTTCCGATGCACAATTTACTGGTACAATCCGGTCATATGGTTATCCGGTGTTCCACAATTCTAATCCAATACGGTATTTACTGTTACAATCAGATCATGCGATTGTACGGTTATCCACAAAAATTATGATATATTATGAAGGTTGCAATTCGATCATCCGGTCAACGGTTATCCGGTAAACAACAATTCCGCAAATTGCGATTATACACTAATCGATTATAAATACTGTCCGGTTTTGCAGCTCTGGTTACACGGTCCGAATATATTCCTTCGGATCCGGCTCGAAGGACCAATTTAAATGGCTACGCGACGCTTAAATTATTTAGTTGTAGCCACATAATATACACGACTGCAACAGTGCCTCTCAACCGAAATAAATCCATTCATGCTAAAATAAATCATTTCCCATTCAAACCGGCTTGCGCGTTGATAATTCACAAGTCGCAAGGAGAAACATTTGATGAAATTGTGTACAAATACATACAACAAGACACATTCGCAACCTTTGGTCTACGTGGCTTTATACAGGGTCACGTCTCAAGAAGGCCTTCATATTGTTTCTACTGATAACCGTCAACATTTTTACCATGGTAGACAACCATGGAGTAAACTCCAATCGTGCGTTGGAGCTGACACACAGAGTTTTTTTGATTTAAAATAGTCTCTTGCAAAGTAATCAAAATTTTCATTCCAATAATATCGAGTATAGCGAGTTAACTATTAAAAAGAAAATTTAAAACCAAATCAGTCAAGTAATTGCAAGAATTGATTTTTGAAAGAATGAATGAATAAACACTGCTGCACCCACGGAATTTTATAATCCCAACCATTATTCCGACTAAAAATATGACGAAATATAAAGTTTTCGTCCTCCGCTCTAAAAAGCCATAATTTTCCAATTAAATTAACTAAATTTTAATGGCAAATACCACACATATACATTCATAATATCCCCACCAACGTTTCGCTCGACCAATATTTGATTTATTGAATTTGACAAGCGTTCCCACTTTATTTAAGTCAGTGAAAAATAAAAAGTTGTAAAAGGAAATGTTTACGTCGAATTTTTTTAAGGTTATCGTTAAATAATATTTACTTTTCCTGTTGAAATACACACTTCCTCCCCTCTCCATGCCGGTCTATGTGTATGATATTTTCACTTATAGATAGTATTATATGAGTATATAACCCCCGAAGTCGCTTCGTATATTAGAAAGCATTACACACACACACACACACACGCAAAACACCAAAAAGGAAAACAACAAAATAAAGAAAAACGTAAAACTTTTCCTGTTCCAAAAAAAAAGCACGAAAACTTTTTTTGTAGGTGTTGATTGTGTATTGAAGATTAAAAAATTATGTTTGTTTATTTTTTTTTTGGGGTGATTTTATTTGTTTTGTCAGAGGATCATAAGGGATTATCGTTAAGGATTTTTTTTATTTATCAGCAGTAAAATAATTTTAATTTATTTTTCACATTTTTATTATTGTTATTATTATCATTTCAAAAATTAGTGTTTACGTTAGACTTCCTTCAAATAAACTTTTGAGTGTAAATACAAAAAAAGAAAAGTGTATTCTATACAGTGGGTCTCTGTATGTACCTAGTCCTATATATTACAGGTGTTATTTGATTTATAACCGGACAGAAAGTGAGAGATGGGAAAACCTAAATAATAATGATTTTGATGATTTTTCCCGAAGGAGTTCAGAAAGGGGCGACTATATTAGGGGCGACTTAAAAACTTTTTTTTTTTAATATTATTTTTACGAGCGTGTACCTGACACTTACTATATAAATCTCGTGTTGATTTTTTACCGTAAAAATTTCCCGGCCATATTATTGAACATGTAGAATGTGTATTGTGTACATACTATATGTACCGTATACAGATTACAAACGCAAAAAAAAAAATATTGAATGTGTCCTAAAAAACCCAGGTTAAAATTATTGTATAATTTAATATTCGAACGAAATAAAATTTGTGATAACAACCGAGCAGAGAAAAAATTACGTTTTGGATAAGAGCACAAATACAACGACAGCAATAAACCAAACGGGGAAAATTTTATAATATTCTAGGAAAGGTAAACTTATTCAATAAAAGTTTCTATGCGCAGAGGATAGGGCAAATTATCATACATTTCGGGTAAAAAAGTTTTTGTGCCGTAACTTTGGGACACAAAATTGAAAATTATCTATTCGCATTATTTGTGGAAAAGGTAAACAAAAACAGTTTAGGAAAATTAAAAGTTTGTTCTCTTTTTACACTCTATGTACATAACCTAGTACCTAACTACCTATAGCTGTATAGCGAGATAATTGGAAACAATTAAATTGTGTCGCAAACATTTTATGGGCTGGTGCGGAGGGCAACCACCCAACTTTTCTTCATGCTATTAGCTTACAGGAAATCAATATTGGTAATTATAAGCTACACGGGGTTGCCCGTTAGTGTAGGGGGAATAATAGTTTATTGTACTGTTAATCATTTAAGAAATTTCAACTGGTATCTAGGGGATATTGATAATATTATTTATTACAATAAATTCACAAAATAATATTTAACAAAAAATTGCATCAACCATGATCATGTTTGCATCATCAATCGAATTTCAGGCGTTTGATATGGATTTGTACCCGATTTTGCAAATAAAACACCCTACGATTTGAGTTACAAACTCCATTTTTCAATGGTTAAAAACCTAAACACCTATACCGCACAGCAGCTGAGGCAAAAGCTTTAGAGCCAGGGACTTTCAACCGAGTGCAATTAGAGCGAGCTGCTTTTGAGACTACAGAGTTCCATGGGGAAGGATGCGGACACGGGAGGGCAATGATTGCGATAATCATTAGAGGCTCCACCAGTTGCTCCAAACGATGAGCAGAAGTTCAACCTTGTGAAGAAATTCAAAATCAGGAAACTGGAGCGATATAGGAGTTACACACCAGAAGCTTAATCAAATTTAGTATGCCCGGTATTTTTTTATTTTATTTGAAAATAAAATTAAACAAGTGGAGGCCCGTCGGGTTTTGAGACCTCGCAAACAACTGGTGACGGCCAGCTAGAAACGTTCCCAACACATATTGCTGGAAGCTCAAGGTGAATTTCGACATTCGATTGCGAAATCCCATTTGAGAATTTTAAAGTGCAGTTTCAAGCGGCATTACAGCATAATTATTGCGACGCAAGTGACCAGCTCTGCGCACTCATTCTGGCTCTTGGTCCACAACAGAAAAGAGCTATGAGTGGGCTATGACTGATTTGGAGCTAAAATATGGGCACTCACACATTAATGAATTATGCAAGATTCAACTTCAAAACAAGAGACATTTACGTGGGGCCTGAAAGACCTGTTAAACTTAAGAACTGTTAAACTTATGATAATGCACCTGCAGATGCGCTAAACGGACTAATAGTGGATGCATTTTTTAGTTTGTCAAGGACGGCAGTCCGAAACTCTATTTAAGAACAACCACTAAAGATATAACTAAGAATTAAGTATTGACGTTGCCGTTAGAACATGAGGCAGCGAGAGCAAACATGTGATACCCACTGACACAGTAAAGTTGCGCAAAGTGGATTACGAGACTGTGGCAGGAAAAGGCCATAATAAGAGATAAGTTAAGGCAACTGACACTGAGATATTTGAGCCATAGAAGATGCTTCAGATGCGGGAAGTTAGGTTACTAATATGTACGAGAGTGTACGCAACGTTTTAATGATCATTTTGCGAGGCAGCCTGATTCCCGAGATAATCAACATGAAAACTGGCGAGTGGAACAGACAGATAAAGAAAATCACAGGGGGTTCAAGAAATAATCAAGACCAGAGGCTAACGTTTGATTCTAGCTCAGATAGTGCAAGTCTGCTTAAAAAAACTTACAACTACAGAAAAGCAGGGATGGAGCAAAGATCCTTGAGAGAGGAGAAGATTCCAGTACAATTATTGAGAGTGAGTTCGGCAGAGGACTTGATTGCTGAAGAGATAGCAATCCAGAAGGCTGCGATGGCATTGGAGTTGAGAATGTGGGGAGCTGGAATACGATGAGGCACACAAAAGATCGGCGACATAATGAGTAAATATAGCAGAAAGCATCCAGAACGCCGAGAAAAGTAAAAGGCTACAAAAATAACTTAGTTGAACAACGACAACGAATGGACGTAGATCGATTTGTAGTAGAAAGCGAAATTAAAGGCGCAACACGACCAGAGTATTAAATTAGCCGATTTTCGACGAGGTGACTTAGTGTGGCTGAATTCCAAAAAGCTTTGAAGGTGGACGGAGAATCGCGCAGAACTATAGACTAAAGCGAATTCTACTCTTCACAAGCAAATCACTTAGTGGTCGAGTGGTTAAGGTATACCACCAGCAACTGATATCAATCCAACGGTCACGAGTTTGAATGTTGTCGGAGTCCATATTTGTATTGAGGCGATTATTATTCTTAACATCAGCGATGTTGTCAGAACAAGAATTAATTCAATACTAGTTGAAGTTTGGATTTTAGAATGACATTCTATGAGGAGAGGAATGTAAAGATAACAAAAGCAATTGCAAACAGCGGTGATAATCATCATCGAAAATACTGGAATTAACAATGAGTTTTAAACATCAAGACAGGGCAAATGAAGATGTGGAATATTCACGAACACAACTACATGAAATTGATTTACAATTGCAATACACATACATCGCCAGGTGCAATATAATCAGTCAACCCCAATTTGGGATGTTGGGAGTTGTAATTAAACCAGTGAACAGGGTAAATTAAAAAGTGAAGTAAGTCGAGTTGAAGGTGTTGAAAAATAAAGTTTGTAACTCAAATCGCTGAGTGTTTGTTTTATTTGCAAAATTGAGTACGAATCCATATCGAACTGCCGAAATTCTAAACTGCCGAAAAATTAGATAATTAATGGATCATCGAATTCCATTCCGTCGGCAAAACTAATAAAAAATATATTTCCCTGATACGTGTGTTTTGATTTCAAATCGCACGATAGATGAGGTTTGACAAAAAAATCGAAAACATTTCAATACACAGGAAAATAAGCAAAAAACTTAAGGCGTGTATATGTTGTACTGTATTTAAATCTGGAAAACACCTTGATTTCTATTCAACTTACTAGAATTTTGGTAAAAAGTAGTTTTGTTTAACCAAAACATCTTCATTCTCTGTTTAAATTTCACAAACCCTACAATGACAAGCCGTCTGGAAAATTAATTCTATAAATTTATTTAAATCTAATAATTATTAGTTTCCGAAAATGCTATACTTTTCAACATCATTTCTCTCTCTCTCTCTCTCTCTCTCTCTCTCTCTCTCTCTCTTTCTCTCTCTAGCTTTCACATGCACATCCCCTGAAGTGATTTTGCCGCCAGCACTATGGTCACTACGGATGGAGGTCACGGTCCATCGCTCTCGTCCGCCAGTTTCGACACCCTTACAATTTCCGGGGTCGAGTTTGTGATGAATCCGATATAGTAATCCGATGCCCTTGATTAGGATTCAAAGCTTAGTAGTTTTTATGAGGGAAAGTTATGAGAGAATCTTATTGCATCCAGTACTACCTTGAACACATTTATATAGCGAGCCGCTTGATACAAGACAGACGTCTGCTGCAGCGGCAACTAACCTGGAGAACAAACGCTGATTTGCACTGATTTTAAGGCGCCATTACTCGCCCTGGCATGTAGTGTCCTTGACTTAAAACAGGATTTCCCCTGCTCGATTCCACTACACCGCCTGATTCATTTAGAGTTACCTAAGAAGCACCGCAAAGAGGTTTGAATCTCGGACTTCACCCACCTTACAACAACATTGTATAAATTAAAAATTCTTCTATCAAAGATGCTACTTCCCGTACACATATTTTCGACCTGTTTCACTAGAACGTCCCAAATTATGAAAAAAACTAATGTAAAATGTTTAGTAATTCCCCAGTTCAGTTGAAAAACTTTTTCGCGTAAATTTTTAAATTCATGTTTTAAAAGACTCCTAAACGAAACCGTGAATAAGGATGAGTTTTTTACATTAACTTATTAACGAATAAGTTAATGTAAAAAACTCATCCTTATTCACGAATATAGATTTCGAGATAGACAATCCCAAATAAATCAACTTCAAAGAATAACAAACATCATAAAAAAAATTGGAAGATCTGGTCAACAGTTTTTCTTAACGTTACTCAAGCTTTTGAGAAACTCTCGCAAACAGGCCTATTATAAAAACTTAAGAAAGCTTTACCACCATAAATCTGCCATTTTCATGAACCATACATTGCAGACAGATACTTTCGCGCATAAAATTATATACTATAGAATGGATGTAAAGATTTTACCCATATAAAATTTACTATTTCTTGTATTTCATGTGTCACAAGTCAGAGCAGGATGGTAATATAAAAAATGCATATGGGGTAGGCTTGGAATTTCGTGTCGAACGGATTGATTTTATTTTCGCGTCTACATTTTAAATTAAAAATTTAAAATAGGAAAATATAATCTTTTAAATTCGTGGGGCATCCTTGCCCATAATTAACATTAAGTGACAAAATAAATTGCAGAATCGATCAAAGAATAATAATTCGAAATTATTTCGGGTGGCCATTGGCCATTTTCGCGGTAGAGCCCGGGGCCCTCTCGACTGTCAATACGGCATCGAACAATTAGTGAAGTGAACATTGTGGTGGTGGTGCTTAGTGTAGTGAAAATTGATATAAGGGACTACCAAAATTGAACGTAGTGAGAAACTAGTGAAGCTATTGTTATCGTTAAAGTTCGGGGGGCATTCTTGCCCATCCGTAAACTGTGTGGTAGAAGGTGAACCAAACCTTAAACAATAATATTCGGGGGTTATTTATTTGTGGCCGTTGGTCTGTGTGGTGGTGGAGCCCTTCTAATTAAGGCCTGCTTTTTGCATTGTAATTAGTGTTTTGTTTTAAATTTTCTTTTAATTGTTATTGTTGTCATCGAATGACATATTGTGTTGAGTGAGAGTTCATTTCTAAGGAGTGACCGTGTTTTGTGTTGCTCCTTAATTTGAATTTAATGTTTTGTGTGTGGGTAATAAATAAATGAATAACTAATAATAAATGAGTAGTGTAGTGTATTGTTGATATAATACACTACATGGTGTGTGATTAGGTGTCGTGACGTGTGCGTGTGCATGATCTTTTAAATGTTGATTTGTGTATGGGGTGCACGTGCAGTTGGGTGGAATGTATGCGTAATATAATATATAAATATTTACGTATATATTCGATTAATTTTACTCATAAATAGTTTTATACATTTATCTCTGTTTCTGTTTCTTTTCTTTTCTATTATTTGATTCGTTTCCGACATTTACCTGTTTTTCGACAATGGGAGGGAATCGTTCGGCAGAGAGATCCGCATATCTCGACAAATACGTATGGCTACGGATACAGAAATGTGTGTTCATAAAATATTTGTTTTCAACGTTCGGAACCATGAGGTATTTTGTATTAGGATCATTCATCAGTTTATTCATATCTTTATGATTTTTTTTTTTTTAAATCTTTTTTTTCGTCATCATATGTAAAAATATATGCTGTCAGGTCCTTACGAAAATCCCTCGCGTTAAATGGTGTTGGTTAGATTTTAAAACGGTTACAATAAACAGCATCAATCGTAATATGCCTGTTGACGATAGATACATATGATGAAATTTAGAACATCCTATACCTTATCCTAATTAACACAAACTAACAAACTAAAAAATTCTCCTCCAAGGTGTGATATTTTTAGAATAACTAACTTAAAATTAACTAACCTATTAATGTAGTTAGACAATAACTTTGCTGCGGTTATCGCCCTGGTTATTTCTGTGACTAACATCCTATCCCCATAAACCATTTATGTCGAGGATGCAGGCAGGGCCTGCTTTCGCATAATTTTGGAATAAAGTATATAGTGCAGAATTTTAATACTGTATCGCGTATATTCCAGGAATGTGCTATACATATGTACCTAGGATCACCATTATAGTTCGCCTGTAAGTTAAAATCATATCATATAATACCATATCATATCATGACACATCTCATCAAGAGAAAAATCTCAGGTAATTTACATCGCTTGTGTTTATGTTACCTTTGTTCCAAGTTTTCTTTACTCTTTCTCATTTTTTTTGCAAGCGGTTTCGAAAGCAGTGAACAGTTCGTTAATAGTAACACCCACCCTAGGCTGAGCAGTTGGTAAAAACAACGAGTTAGTTAAAAAACATGTCGACGAACAATTCCTGGCATCAGACAGATCTTCACTTTGAAGATTCTGATTATCGTCATCAATCCTCCGAACAGGGACCGTTTTAGAGGCTCTACTTCATTGATAGCAGCTCCACGGCCTGTTTAGTGATATACTATTAGGAGCCATCTATAAGCCTAGATGATTTAATTATTCCGATTATGTCGATGTTGGGCTCATCAAATCTGATCTCGATATTCAAGCGCGTCCGGCACATTTTCTTCTCTTTAGATATTTACTTTTGTTGTTGTATTTTGCAAGAGTTTAAAGTGTTAATGTTAGTGAAGAATGCTATTATTCTGCTGCGATGTTATGGATTGACTTGATCGGGATGAAACTTCTTTCTTAATTTTTTTTTTTTTCAAAAATTGAGCGGCCCAGTTATTTTCGGTAGAAATCTCGGTCCACCGAAAGAGGTATCTTCATAATCATTTATGGAAGAAATAATTAGGAACAAACAAAGTTTAATTAACCCTCGTCAGGCGGCATAGGTACAATTGTACCTTTTCTGTTTATAAATACTAATAACTCTTCTTGTAGAAACCGGATAGAGCTAAAGCTTTGTGAGATCTCCACATCTTAATAATATGGAAATTCCAAATAGTATCTATTTACAAAAATTATGTCTACAGTTACGATTTTCATATAAAATATATGAAAGTACAATTGTACGTCTGCCGCCTTTTAGCGTTTTAAAATTATGCCGCCGGACGAGGGTTAAATCAGTAGTACTGTGAAATCTTGTTGTATTCCGAAATTTCGCTATAACGAGTTTCCAATTTTTAGTTAAAAATTAGTTTAAAAATTGAATCAGTATATTTTAATTTATTTTACATACTTGATTAAAAATTGGATTCAGATTTTAGAAGCAGGCAAAACTTTTAATGAGAAATTTTGTAGTATAGAAACCTCTGTTTTTCAAGTGATCTCCTTTTTTAGTTAGGCGTTTTAATAAAAAAAATTTAATTTTTTAATTATTAGTACTGCATCCAGTGAGTGGAATTTATTAATAATTATTAATTTTAATTTTTTATTATTTTTAATTTTTCTTTTAGATTTTATTAAAAATGGGTATATTAACGGAAATTAAAGAAGATATTTGCAGATGTGGGCGCAATTAACTAACAATGTTAATTTTCAGATGATCGTGTAGTTTTTCAGTTACATTATTAATAATTATTTCGCAGTTAGAATTGTGTCATTGTGTCACTAGCTATCGACTACTTATGTGTCTGTAAGCGGGTCGAGTCTCTCCTTACTAACATAACCTTTCCTATCCCTCGATTTTGTTATGTGTAATAAAGGTGTACGGTGGGACCCAGCCATATCTGGGATTACTTGTCTAATGACTTGGCCGTACATCTCAATCAAATCAAAATTAAAATAATAAAAGCATTATAAAATTATTAGTGGTTTATGTAGTAATGCATCATTTAAGTAGTAGTGTATCATAAAACAAATTACAAACTTTTATTTAAAATGAAGTGTATTATAAAAAGTTGCAAAACTACGCCTAAAAAAAATTAGAAAGGCATATCTTACCACCAGTAAATTTACCAAGCGTTTATACATATAAAATAAAATGTAAATTATATTAAGAAAAGAAAGTGATTTGTGGTCAATTTATCCTTAATTTAATTTATAAATCAGAGAAAATTAAGAAAACGATTTTGTTTGCCGGCGTGGGGTTCTTAGTTGGTGTTTACAATTTTTATTACCAGGGCCGTATTTTTTTATTTTAGTTTAATAAAGCCGCAGATATTTCATGTGCTACGTACTTTGCTTTTCATAATATATTTTTGTTTCAAATACTAGAGGGTAAACCTAATTCGAGTATGCTGAATTCAACGGTGCTAGTCCCATTTTAAAGTTAGTCCCCATTTTTGAGATATCGCATTCGACATGTTTTGGCCCTGAGTCAAAATATACCCTCATTTTCACGTTGATAGCTCTTGAACCATTAAGATTTTCGTTATGCTTTCTTCATCAAAGTGGTTGCGCAGGTCAAGACCAACAACTTTGCCGAATATGTCCAGACCGAAAAACCACATCTAATTTTTTTTTTGCTTTTCATTTCCACGAAAAACACTGTTTTTATTATTTTTTATCATTTTGTTGAATTTAAATCGAGTAGAATCGATCGAATAAACATCGCATCGACAAATATAGATATAAAAGAAACTATTTAAAAGAAAGTTAAATCGATTCAATTGATTTTATGGTGATTTTTCCTAAAAAAAATAATTCCTAAAAAATTAACATTTTTCTTCTCTTTGACAAAACAATGGCGTGCCGTTGCGATAGTGGATAAAAATCCTAGATTTTTCCATCCCAACGTTTTAACCAATTACATCACGTAAATTATACATGTAAATTAAGAAACATCTGCATCAATATATCTACCATCAAATGTCACTGCGCCATTCAATCACAGAAACATACAACGGATAAAAATCTCGGATTTTTCTATCCCATTTTTCTATCTAAATGTTCGAGTGATGAAAGCCGAATTCAATTCACAAAATTTCTGATATCAAATTTGTGCCGAAAAAAAACAATTGCATTCGATTTGTCAACGATTTTTCGAAATGTTAGTGCATTCAGCGCGTTGTTGTTGCACATTTCGAAAAATCGTTGACAAATTGTTGTTTTTGATAGTTAATCGTCAAGGAGGAGTTCAGTCACATATACATGTACAGAAGAATTATACATATAAAGATGAGGACTAGAAGTCTATATAAAATTTCAGAATTCGAATTAAATTAATTTAATTCTTGGGATTGATATTGTTGGTTTTGTGAAACATCGTTGTTGTTGTCAAAATAAACATGGCAAATGTGGTAACACATTGAGGATTCAGAAGAGCGACTCTAATAGAGCGCTCTTTGGTGAACATTTGTGTTCTGAATCTCTCGTCAAGGGACGGTGACGGAAGAAACTATGAAGGTTATAGTGGTGTTGCTTAACTAAGGCCATTTATTTACCTACATAGGATATCCAAAGGTGCGAGAAGAAAAATAATCTACATTACTTTAGTAGGTGTCCTTCTGAGTATTCCACTAATTTACAGGGTAGATGTTGGCTATAATTGGGCTACCGGTTGAAGTATAGACCTAGTCCACGATGTGGGTCTTGAAATCCCAGCTTTTCTCAATGGCTTTTTACTAGAGTAAAACGCTTTTTGGCTTTCGTATGATATATGAAATGATATACGTACGTTCATATACGTGCCCATACATATTTACAAATAATAAAGCATAACAATAAAATCTACTGTAATGCAGCAGAATTTATTTATTGGTTAGCAACAATAAACATACGAGTTGGTACTTTTGGGTATTACTGTTAAAACAAAGTTTTTTTGTTATTTTTGTGTGGCGGTTATTTGTTGTTATAAATGTTGTTTCTGTAAATCATAACAAATAACAATAACAACATGCAAAGCTATAATTCCTGTTATCATTTTCCAGGATAAATATGTATAACGTATTTTTATGAGTTCCATCCCAAAATCGTATATTTGTTGCTATTTGTTGGAAAAAAATTATATTCCATTATAAAAATTCCCGGATGAAATTTCAATCATTTCGTGATGACGGAAATTTAATAATTTGCTAATTTTTAATTTAATTTATTTTATTAATATTTTTTTTTTTTTATAAAAATTACATAAATGTGATGATGAGTTATTATTTATGTTAGTTTTGTTAATTAAGAATTATTATAATAATCTAATAAAAAAATATTTGGATTACCTAATTTAAGTTAATGATTAGCAATCACTCATAAAGTTACCAAATCTTAATTTAGATTAGTGGAGTCAGAAAACTTACCCATTTGATCCTTTTCTATATAGAGTGTTCAATATTCGCTTGAAGCGTTTTATTTTTTATTTAAAATACTCTTGCTCTCTCTTACTTTGCACAATGACGTTTTGATTTCAAGATATAAAGCATTCAACAGATCCAAAAGTTGATATTTCTCTACATTGGTGCTGATCAACAAGCCAGAAACAACATATAGTACCTGGATCTTTTCCAAGTTCTTCTACTCGTCAACAATTTGGTCAATCCCAAACTTCTCTGTTTATGGCACAACCAACCAATGCAATTGTTATACTATTGATGCAAAATATCAATTATCAAAGTGGAAATTTGAATTCGATGGTACTAATGATGATCGATGGCACTGATTCCTAATAATTCTGTAAAAGAGAAATGTAGGGGGAAATGGAGGGGCATAAATAGTAAGCTCTATACTGATAAATACAAACAAAAATCTACTCGTCCTTCAAAATTAAGATGAACAGCTTCTGAAATATAATTTTGTGTCATATTTTCTGCAGTGTTAAAATGCAGAGGTTATTAAAATTGGCAAGTTCTGGGGAAAAGTGCCCATAAATAAATATACATACATGTTAAATCGGGTGATCTTGCTGGAAAAGAAGTAGGGCTACTGCTTCAAATCCGTTTATTTGGAAACTATAAAACCTTGTTGTTGTCGGGAAGCTGTTCCAAAATGGAAAGCCACATTCCTTGTTTTTCTTGCAATGGAATGTCTTCCAATAATTTGGAAAATTCACTAAAAAAAATTCTAAATTTTTTGTGTTATATATAACCGTCATATTAGTTACCTTATCATGAAATAATAATTAATTATACTATTGTCCAACAAATACAGGGTACATATTTCACGCCTCGCCAACCGGGTCACAGAAATCCTTGTGGAAAACTTTTCTCGCGGTGGAGCAATACGATTCACCCGAAACCAACTACAGCAGAAAATGCTTCATCTGTGACAAGTGGTCAAATAGCTGATTCTGAAATGTCTGATCAAGGTAATTCATTATTATTTGCCCCAATTTTTTTTTTTTAATTTTGAAAATTATACCAATTAGAAACAACAATTTAACTAGTTCTATTCCGTAAGGCGTTTCGGAAAAGACTAATAACTATTTCTTTTTCTTAATTTAATTTATAATATTTATAATATTTAAATGAAATGTTGGTTACAAAACCATATTAGCCCTTGGGAACAAGTAGTCAATTTCTGGAGACAAACGTCTGCATATAGAATTAAACAGTTTCAAACCGAAGAAACCTTGCTTAATAAATTATTATTAGACTGGCCATTATATAAGACTCCGGATGGTGACCAGCTTATCGATATCGACTTTAATACCATGACAACAGTTCAATTTATTTAATAACTTCGAGGAGTTTTTGTCAAAAATTATGATTTGCTTCAACGAAGAAATTAAGGACAAAAATCTATTGAAATGTTAAAACTTTTACAAAATAATGAATTGGCAAAAGGTAAACAACTTTTAATGTTATATACAATTTCTTAAAAAGATTGATGGTTTCTATTTTATTTAACAGATTCAAGAGATTGTATTGTAATATTATTATTACATGCAATTCTGCAGCTCCGAGAATCAGTCGAAATTACAAACCAACGATCTTAGATGCAAAAGAAAGATTTTCTGATTCACGTAAAATCTCTTAGTGAATTATCAATAGTATTAGCAAGTTTAGGGAAAAATTGCGAACAAAATTGTGTGCAACCCAAATTAATTGTCATCGAATCGCAATTAGAAAATTTAGATCATTTTTACGTTTATTGCGAAGGGTTACAAACAAGCCTACGACATTCATTAAGAGCATTGATATTTTAATAAAACTATGCTATTTTTTCAAAAAGGGGTACTCCAGAAAAAGGTTGAGGAATATTTTTTCAACCTTAATTCGGAAGACTATCCGGCTGTTAAAAATTTAATAAATACGCTAAATCAGTCAAAAAACTAATTACGTTTAAGTGTTTCTTATGTGAAAATAGCTTCTTAAATTCTAACAAATTTTTACAGCATCTAAAATCCATTCACGTATAAATTTGAATGTCAACTAGTTGGCTGTAGCTAAAATTTTCAAAATTTTTACGCATTTAAGAAGGACTTAACAAAACACGAAAAAACTCACAAAGTCATTGCACTACATAATGAAAAAAATCCTTCAACTGTCAAATTAGTTCCGAATAGTATCGCTGACATTGTACCTGAAAATGATTCAAATATAAATATTTGCGTTTACAGAAACAGCTTATGTAAAGTTCAATTACAAACTCAATATTGTTCCCCACTTGATAGTTTGAAAGAATCTGTTTCCAAATTTCTTTTAAAATTACATCAGAAACGAGTGATTTTTTAAACTTTTTATATAAAAATATTCAAAATATTCTGCGAAACAAAAAACAAGTGATTAATAAATATGTGTTTATTAAGTAATTAATTATAGCATTGCAGAAGTAATTTCACAAAATATACCAGTCCTAGCACCTTGTAAATCCAAGTCGGTGAAGTTATTCGAAAAACCATCCCGAATTTTTTGTTATATTTATTGGCTAAAGTGTAGTCAACCCGAAAAAGTGTAGTCATTACAAAAATCTAGTGCTGTCCTGAAACCCCGAATTTTTTGAGCATTTCTTCAATAAAAGCAATTGTTACATACAAATGTAGGATTATCCCGAATTTAAAATCTAATACAAATTTAATTTTAATTTACACATTTTTAATAATTTTTTTTTGAAAACTGTCAAAAATTGTTGCAACCTCTTATTGTGAACTAACCATCTGTAAAAAACATTCTTAAAATTTTAAAAAGTTTAGACCTATTAGAATAAAACATACAAAAAAATTAAAATTAGAAAATTAAGCTAAATTGAAAAGTGCATTGGCACTTCATGACAATAAAATAAGCAAACCATAATACCAGAAATAAATTGCACTAGCGGTATATACGGCTATTTAGGTGTTGGCTATGCTAATAAACCATGCGAATTTCATTTTCATATCAGGTGGAAAACTGATGCAAATATTGATGTGAATTTGTATGGATAAAGATTTCTCGAGTGAGAATTTCTAGCAAATTTTAAATTCTGTGGAGCTAAAATTGTTATTGCAGTCATAGCTTAACAATGAGTTGGATGACGTTTATAAAATAAGAAAAGAAATTTTGGTTTAAAAATATGGATTGCAGCCAACCCCTAAATAGCCGTATAAACCGCTAGTGCAATTTATCTCTGGTATTGCAATTTATCTCTGGTATTTAGAATTTTAAAATTTGCAAGAAATTCTCACTCGAGAAATCTTTATTCATACAAATTCACATCAACAGTTACATCAGTTTTCCACCTGATATGAAAATGAAATTCGCATGGTTTATTAGCACAGCCAACACCTAAATAGCCGTATATATCGCTAGTGCAATTTATTTCTGTGTTTATTTACATGGACGAATTTGAAATTAATGATACATTGGAGGCCAAATCAGGACGTCCCAAATTATGTGGAATATATATTATAGTTTTTCGATGATCCCTAATTTTCAAATTAGTAGACTTAATAATATATTTGTTGCCGGTTTCATAAAATTTACCGACTTTAATGAATTTGGTTGCAATCGTTCACTATATTCTTTTATAGAAATTTTGAAGTCACTTGAAGAAAGTGGATTACAGGTAAAAACCGAAATTGCCACCATTAATATATATTTTAAACTTGTTCAATTATTAGGTGATAATCTTGGCCTCAATAGTTTGTTAGGTTATGTGAGGTCGTTTTCTTCTAATTCTTGGTGCAGAGTATGTAAACAACATAAAAATGAGTTGCGTAAAGATTGTACAGAATACGGCGATTTTCTGTGCAATCTAAGTAATTATAATACAGCTGTTTTATTACGGGATCATAAAATAATTGTAATTAAGGAAATATCAATTTTAAACACGCTTCAAAATTTTCATGTTACTAAAAATATTGGTAGTGATATAATGCACGATATTTATTTGGGGGTCTGTAAATATGATTTATCTGTTATTTTGAACTACTTTATATATGAACAAAAAATATTTACTTTAGAACAATTTAATTACGTTAAACAAACATTTGATTATGGTTATACCGAAATAGGTAACATAAGCCCACCTATTAAAAAAAACATATCCAAACTGCGCTCTTTAAAATTAATGCGATACAGATGAAAACTCTTATTCATTTTATGCCAATTTTGATAGGAGATCTTGTTTCTTTGGAAATCCAGTTTATAATTTTTTAATCATTTTGGTAAAGTGTCTTGATTGATATCTTGAATTTTGCTAAGTTTAATGAGCAAACAAAAAGCTTACTTCAAGAGTTAATTCAGAGTCACCACAATGAACAATATCAAAGATTGTTTAATTTACCATTAAAGCCGAAATATCATAATATGGTACATTACCCGCACATTATTAGGAATTTAGGGCCCATACAATTTTTATCCTGTTTTAGATTTGAGGCAGAACAAAAACTACATAAAACATACCCGCGTAATATCACATCATGGCTAAATGTGACATTACCTTTAGCAATAAAAGCTCCCTTGCGATTTTTAAGTCACCTATAGTTGAAAGAAATTTCTGTCAAAAAGAATATGCCCTTAATTTTGATTTGAAACCTTTTGCCATAAACCAAATGTCGTATTACTCTAATATTACAAATATCTCCGATATTGGAATTGTTCCAAATGAAAGAACTAACTCAATCATATTTCGAGGTACTACTTTTAGAGTTGGCAATTTTGTAAGCATCAGTAGTGGCCCCGATTTGAAAATTTTATAGTTAAGAGACATAGTAATGAATGGGTATAATGAGCCTCTAGCACTTGGTGTTAAAATATATTGGTAATAATTTGAAGCTATAACAAATAATTTATGATTTTATAAATAATATTATTATTTTTATTATAACGAGTTTTTTGAAATTTTATGAAATAAATAAACTATCATTGAAAAAAAACGTATTTTACTCAGAAATAATTCAAATATTATTAATAACTACCATTTAAAGCAATAAGATTGCTATATTATAAACAGATATTTAAAACAAAAAGTAGTTATTCTTAATATAGAGAGGATTCATGTTTTGCTTCAAGGTAATATTATCTTAATAAAGAGGTGAGAATCTTAGTAAAATCATGTATGGGACACATTAAAAATTAGATTCGATCTTATTGTAATAAAATGATTGAATCTTCGTTTAAGAGGAACATCAATTTGAATTTTTAGAAATTTTTTTTATAAAAACGATAGGAAATCAAATTAATTTTCTAAGATTATCCCATAGTTTGGTACAAAATGAATTAACATTTAGTTTTACAATGCCATTCCTTTTGGATGAATCACATTAAGAGATCTTCTTACTGTTGTGTGAGTTTAGGTGATCGATTTTTCTCTGTGTAGTATTCCAGCCGGAGCATTTACACTCCAATGATGTTGATGGTCAACGGAACGCGTCCAATGTGAATTCACGCTACTTCAATAATGTACACTATACTTATTCACATTACCGTCGCCTCGTCTACGTATTTATTTTTTACGCATTTATTTTTTTTCTCGCAAAACGCGAGGCACGGTCGTTTGAGATATTCCTCTTTCCTGTGCTATTGTTCGTTTAGATGTGTGTTTGTCCTCTGATATGATGAATATCAATTTTTTGTCATATTTCTAAAATGAAAATCTACACCCCCCCCCCCCTTCTTCATACATAAAAAGTATCTCCTTTTAATTTCCCAGTAAAGACAAGCATTTAAAAGTAAAGGATCAAATTTAAAAAAAAACTTTAGTCTAAATATCTTCGAAACTAATAAGTTTCAAGTACTGCGTATTTTTCCAAACTCGTATAATCTCAACGAAATGATTAAATGTCATTCGCACATTTACTATAGATTTGGGACGTCCCTTCCAATTCAATTCCAATTCCCCTAAGCGGGCTGTCAATAATCTGAAATATCTAGATTGACATATAATTTGACCTCACGTTATAAAGAACAATTCAACTTGTTCTGTTTTCAGTTTGTAATAGCTATAAGTAAAAAAAAAAATCTTTTTTGAAATTTTCCAGCAAATTTAAGTGAGCTTCGGATAGCTCCGTTAAATGGAAAAGGAAATTTGTGGTGCTTAATGTTTATCTTTGCTTTTCTTTGTTTTGGATGCACAGTTAAATTATAAAATGCAATTTAGTCATAAAAATACTGATTGCACCAGTAAGTAGCTAGTTTTATGGTCACCACTAGACGTTTTTCTCGACCCTTCACAAATTTTACTATGAATATAATTCTTTTCTATCTAGCACCGTTCCCGAAATAAAAACCAGGCATTTTTTTAAAAACTCACTCTGTATTTCAAGTAAATATATTACAAGTTGATGAATCAATTACAGGATATTGACATCAGTAAAGGACATTAAATAATAACTTACACAAAAATGTCAAATGCCTAGGCCGATTATATACCCAATTTGTGTAGGAATACGGTGCCAAAACCAAAACTAAATTTATAATCAGACACATAAAGAAAAATAATCCTCCCACATAAAATACGTTTCTACCTGAATACCATTAAATAAAATACTGATTTTGCATAAATAAATAAATTTTCCAAATAATTGGAAAATAATCAATAACACACATGTTGATGTAACGCACTGAAAGGCTTTTGTTAATATTTTAAGATTCTTAAAATTGTTGCAAGAAAATTATTTGAATGTGATAATCAGAAAAGTGTAGTTTTTATAAAACGCCTTAATTTTTCTGTAAAGCCGATTAAAGTGATTCTTATTTTAAGAAACTCGGTATGGTAGAATAAGAACAGCAAAAGTTTAATCGATGTAATTTAGTCTAATATGATTGTATATATCCTCCCGCATAACTACCATATATTACCCGCGCAAAATTAAATGTATCAGAAATGATAAGTGGCGATGTCCTAAATACGAGTATATCACCAGTCGTGTTAAGGTACAAACAAAAAAATAAACTTAACACAGATAATAAATGATATCATCATCGTTGTTGTCGTTATGAATATTACGTTTCTCGTATCGGTAATTATGCCAAATCTACTAAATTTACGAAATTTTTATTACTTTTTGCTTAATTCACACAAAAATCTACAGATAAGCATGTTGTTAAACTTTAAGTCCCTTTGTAACAGAAATTAAATTAAAAGGAACTAATTTGATGTACATTTTATTTTTGATACACATTTGTACGAATGAAACTCTTTAAATAATTTTTGTTTTTCACGTCCAATGTAACTATATCACAGTATTTTTTACTACCACGTAGCCATCGAGAACCGGATATCGCCTGGTGCGCCGTATCTACAACTTCTTTAATCGCATCCACTATTGAGCGCGCCTTTCGAAAGCCATACTGATGCTCTGCCAGGTCTCCTGCTCTAACTATAGCCTCTTGTAACCGGTCACATACAACTCTCTTTAGGGTTTTGCCTGCCGTATCCAATAGGCAGACTGGACGCCAGGAGGACGGCTCGCCTGGTGGTTTGTCTCCTTTTGGCAACAATACCAGTCTCTGTTCCTTTCATTTACGAGGGAACACCCTCTCAACTAAGCATGCAGTATATACTTCCGTGAATAAGTTTGGGTATGCTTTAACCGCCGACTTCAACGTAATATTCGGAATGTTATCCGGGCCAGGAGCTTTATTGTTACCCACTCTGCCACATGCCTTCAGGACTTCCTCCTCAGTAACTGGTGCTACATCATCCTCCTCGTTGTCTAATACTTCTAATACACAATCGGTTTGCTGCGGAACGGGTGACTCACTATGTCAAACAGCATTGCTGAGCATGTGGGAGCAGTGGCGTAATTGCTCTACCCCAGGGATCGCGGTCGACATCCTCGCACAGTTCGCGAAAGCACTTTCGCTTACTTAATTTAATGGCATGCTTGAGTTCCGATCGAGCTTTGCAGTACTGTTGTCGAAGGAGCGAGTTTTCGACGTGTCTAGCACGCTGGTATTGTCTTCTTGCGTTCAGGCACCTTTTCCGCAATTCCGAAACCTCGTCGTTCTACCAGAAGACCGGTTTTTACGGTTATCCACCATTCTTCTTGGCATTACTGCATCACAGGCTCTTGTAACACGTCTCATCAGCTGGATGGTTTTGTTATTTGCGGTACCAGATAGGGTAAGATCCTCCATCATGAAACGGAAGATGTTCTTCTCGAACGCTGCGGACTTCCATCCTATTCTCTTCTTGTGTCTAACCATGATCCGTTGGGGTACACTATCCGCCAGTTCATACACAATAGCTTGGTGATCACTATGCGTATATAGATCGCTCACCCTCCATGCTACTCCCCTATCGGGAAGGCAATGGCTCATAAACGTTAGGTCAACTATCGAGGTGGCATTTCCTCTACAGAAAGTAGGTGTACTTCCTGTATTCATTAATACGACCGGTAATGATGCGAAGGCCTCTAACAATGCGGTACCTCTGCTATGGGTTTCTCTACTTCCCCATTCTACGGCCCATGTATTGAAATCCCCGGCTATGAGCCCCGGGTTGTGGCTCCGTGCATCATCCGTTAATTGATCGAGAAAAGTTTTAAATTCTTCAATCGATGCACTAGGAGGTGCGTAGCAACTATAAATATGAACGCCGTTCACTTTGGCTCTGACAAACCCGTGTACCGTACTCACATCAATTTCCTGTACGGGGTAGGTACCACAAACCCATACAGCAGCTCGATTCGATCTATCTGGAGCCCAACACCGTCTATCAAGGCTCCTATATTGCTCACACACAATTACAATGTCCCCTTCCACTTCCTGTATGGATTGCTGCAGCAGGTCCTGCGCAGCCTCACAGTGGTTAAGATTGACTTGGATAACTTTCATTTCCAACGTTCTTTTGGCAGCGCTTTCTGGTAAACCGGATATTTACCGCTACCAGTTACGTGTTTGCTACAGCCTTTGGCCGTTTCGTCGCAAAGCATGCATTTTGAATCTTTTTGGCATGGCTTAGCAAAGTGCCCTTCTTCACCACATCTCCTGCAGAGCTTTGATCTATAGGCTTCGCTTCTACAGTTCCATGATCGATGCCCATAACCGAGGCATTTAAAGCATCTAGTCAGCTTTATTTTTTCCCGGATTCGACAGGAAACCCAGCCGATTTAAACTTTTCCTACTTCTAGCACTTTCCCAACCATAGAGTTAGGGAGGCTAACAACCGCTGTCTACGTTCCTCGGTAGGCTTTTGTGAGTAACTTAACAATACAGGCGCATTTCACATCTTCAAACTGTGCTTCCAGAGCCTCTCTCACCTCTTCAGACGTGGTAACCTCGTCCATGTCTTTGATCACCAGTAACGCCTCCTGAGTCAAAGTTTTAACTGATGCATTGCCCCCGATTGCATTCGCTAATTGCTCACGGAATATTGCGGTCCTCGGCTGGTCTCCTGTAGTTTGTAGCTCCAACAATAGGTCTCCACTATAAGTTTGACGTATGTTTGCTACTCTTTCCACCAGAGTATTTAGCGTCGGGTCCACCTTAATTTTCCGCAGCAGATCGGCAAAAGAGATTTCATCACTCTTCTTTATTAACAGCGCATCCGGGCGATCCCTTTTCCTTTGCTGACGTGATCGTCTTTTTGGCGTTCTTTTCCCCTTCATTTTCTGCCATTTTTCCTTTGAATCAACTGTCGCATCCTCAAATTGATTTGAAGTCGTAGTTTTTATATTTCCATTATCCAACATAGATGCTGTGGTCTTTTGCTTCTTGTTTCCATCCGTATCATTAATAAGGGTCTCCGGTATTCGAAGTGCTTGAGGAGCAGCTTTAGTATTACTTCTCTTACTTTGCCTTTTTTCATTACTCTTAGTTGGCGTAGACAACTTCCTCTTACCGGGCTCCACAAGTGGTATATCATCGTTCGTCATCTCCTTCAGCTCCTGTTTCTTGCTCACAGTTCGTAGATGACCTAAATATTTTAAGTAGACCGCCAAACTTTTTGAAGCGTTTTGATCATGTGCTATGGGGGGAGTAAAAAAAATAACGAAAGGTTAAAAAAATAGCAACCTGGCCAATTACGAATTTTATTCCAAAGAAGAGAGTGGGACTTGAACGTTCTTACTCAGACCTATTTATGCGATTATAACTATTTGATCCTTGCTTTTAAAATCGTACGAATATTTTCTTCATTCTACATATAAACATTTATGAATAATCTAGTCACCAAACGACGCTAGAGAATTAAAGGAATTGAAGAATAAGGCAAATTAATTATTGATTTATGTATGTTTGTACAATAATTACGTTTATTGTGTAAACAAAATGAGTCGCTTAAGCTTTATGTACATAAACGTACATAACAAGCATAATACACAATACATAAAGTAGTAGAAATTTATGTTTTACCCCCCTTAACAATGATTGATAGTCTCTTGAACAACGAAACCTAACATTTACAACAGACTCATATGTATATACGTATGCATATAATATGTATGTGTGTATGTATGTACTTATAAATACACCAGGAGGAAAAAGCTTTTTATAATTAAAAACATCTAAATATAGGAAGCTTTTTTACGATTATTATTTTAACAATCACCTACTGATGAGATATACTTAGATATGAACGGAGTTCTTTTTCCTATTTCGTTCCATAACCATTTGATTAATGCTTTTTGATGGAAATCTTTACTGGTTATTTCCATTTTCATTGTTACTTTCCAATTTTAATGGCTTGGTTGGTTACTTTTTTTTTTTTGTTATTCTTCTTCCATATCTCTCGATTAATGTGTATTTGTGTTATGTGAATGAGTATGTATATGTGTTGTACGCTCAATTTTTTCTTGTTTGCTTGTTGATAGAGCAGCGAGCTGAACAACGCAGCAACAACAGCGAGACCTGGAAAAACCTTTTCACATTTTTATTATATGAATGGTTTTTTGTGTGTTTCCTATGTATGTACGAGAGTCGAAATGAAAACAAAAAAAGTTTTATGAATCGTAAAAAGCGAGCAGCCAATTTTTTTTTATGATTTTAGAATTTTTGTTATTGGGAAATACAACAAGAATAGTATCTGAAAATGAAATGTGGAAAATGAATCGTAAATTACCCAAAAACGTGGTGGTTCACATAAACCAGTAAATATGTATCTAAAAATGTTAGCTAAATGCATTTTAGGGGCAACTCGAATATTAGCTAACGAGTCAGCTATATTTTTTAATGGAATATGCAATCGTAGCATATTTCGAGCACATCTTGTTGGACCAATTATAATTTAATTTTTTAATTAGCAAAATAAGACTTCTTCCCTACTTTTCGGCTACTTGTTAAACGAATAAATAGCATTTAATTAATGTTTCAGTGGTTTTATAAATTTCGATGCTTTCGTAGTTTTCGTCGTTGCATAGTAATGCTAACTAACAACATTCTACTTAAGTTTGGGCTCAGGTTATTATACCAAATAGATACGAAGTAGGGCAGCCAGAATTTGTCAAAATGTGGATCCAATTCGGTATATTTCACGGATATTTATTTTGGCTTAAACGTGAAAAATGATATTTCGCAAGTGAAGACCATTTTCTGCTTCATATTCGTGCCGTTTCTAATAAATTTACATACGTTTTTTCAATTGGCTGGTGTCTTGGTCAGAATTTCTGGTTTAGCCGCTGGTTTATTGACGTATACTTCATCAGTCAAATAAGCCCAAAGGAAATAGTCGGAAGGTGGCCAATACTTCGTACCAAACAATACATTTGAGTGATTGAACAATAATTTGAGTAATTATCGCTGATGACTAGATCCTTGATGTTTTGTTGCCCAAAACCTACAGTTTTTCTTGTTTACGAAGTCATTTATTAGAAAATGAGCTTCATCGCTCATTATTAAATTGTAAATGAAGTCGGAGTTTTTTCAACTTTTCCTCGTAGCGCAATGGAAAAATCAAAAGCGAAATTTTATATGAGAACATTTTTAATGTGTTCTTAACGTCTTCCGCAATGTGAGAGGTCCCTTATGGCACCTCGTTGCTGGAAATGTGTAACCAGATGGTTTATTGTTGGTCTAGATGGTGCAGAACGCAAATATAAATATCCTTGATAAGCACGCTACGTCAAAATAAGTCAAAAGTCAAAATAAGACCGTTGGATTTCATTATCGATTTCCCAAGGCTTCTTTACAAAATTCTGAAAATAAAAATAAAATTAATGAAGAAATACTAACCATTCACGCTAGAACGGTATTTTGCGCTATCTTGTAAAAGAAATATAAAAAAAAAATTAATTATATGAAAGACGGTACCTAGCTTATGCTCAGCATGGATTATTTTCGGTAATGAAATTTTTTCCCGCGTGTTAGTTATTTAAAAGCTAATATTGTGTCAACAGAATATGTTTATGTCTAATTCTGGGATTAGCTACCTCATTCGTGTGCATCATGCCAGTTGGAACCATACCAGCCGGAACCAATGCAATATATGCTTTTACCTGAAACCACAACAAGATCAACCTGAACCACCACAGTATCGGCCAGAACCAAACGAAGGGCAGTTGAAACCATGCTAATCAGAACCAAACCGTATCATTTCATGCCAACTGGAACCAGTCCATCTTTGGCAAAATTAATGGTCCATCATTGTTCACTCTCTGATTTTGCAGGCGGAATTAATATAAAGACAGCCGGAACCATTTAGAGGCAACTAAATTATTAAAAGCTACCTAGAACCCAAGGTTTTATTAGCAGAAATCATCAAAAGATTTCACAAAGACTATACAATACACTTAAGTAGTTGTGAAACATTTAAGCTTTTAGTCGGAAGCATTACAAGATATGCCGGAACCACAATAATACCTAGAGAAATCTATCCAGAACCATACCAACTATGACACAAGTATTGCTCAATGGATTGTGCATGCCAGCTGGAATCAGCAAACTATGGCATAAATAGCACAATGCATTTTCATCATTGTATGTGTATTATTTGATTTATCAGTCTGAAATAATCAAAGCCACTCTGAATAAAAGTTTTATCAGCCGGAACCACATACCATGTTTATTGATAACCGAAGTTTTAAATAGTGCAACCAAAAAAGTATCACGCGCATTCTGCTAATGATGACCTTATATGGTTCCGACTAAAGTTTGCTTTTTTGGCTGACATTGCATTTATTCTAGCTGATGTTGTTAGTTTCGACCAAAAAATGAAAACCGAATCAACTGGTTTTATAATTTTAAAACCCGGTTTTTAACTATTTCCAAATTAGTTTATGTTACAGATGAACTACCTAAGCAAAATAATTCTTTTTCCGCACACCTCAAAAAAGCTTTTATAGAACGAATATCAGATAGAAAATTTAAATAATTACGCAGATCTTTTGGGGTTTGGAAATTTCTCGCGGCTTTCAAACACAACTCTCAACGGTTTCAGCAATTCTCACCTATAATTTGTTACATCAAAAAGTATATTAATTATCGAGCAGCATCTGGTTGAAGAAAATTGAATCAAATTTTAATAAAACGGACATGTGTTCCTTTAATGAATTTCAAATAAAAAATCAATGAAAGATTTATTCAATACTAGCTGCCCCGGCGAACTTCGTACCGCCTCAAAATCAATAAATGTTTTTTAAAGTTATTAGCTTAATAAAATTGAGTTTTTTATTAAGATTAAATAAATTAAATGAATACTCCAAATTAATTAAATTCAATGAAATTACAAAAATCAAAATGAAATATATTTTAATTACATTGGAATGAATGTAATTCACGTGGCAGCAAGGCTTTCGTTTTATTGAATTGAATAGAAATGGTTCGCGTAGCATTATTGCACTACTTTCTTTTAAACTATTTGCTGGGTGAATTGCAATGGAGTCGAGTCCCTTCATTGTAACACCTTGTGATATACGACATTTTTTGTTTTATTGTTAGGTGCGAGAACGAATAAAGCGGATGGTTTACCGACACGTGAACATGCTACGTACAATTGGCCGTGAGAGAAACATTCATTTTCTAGATTCAGGCCACAAACACTCAAGGATTGGCCTTGTGATTTGTTGATCGTCATGGCGAATGCAAGATGAATCGGAAATTGAATTCGTTTAAACTCGAATGGCATATCGGTTGGGATCATCGGAATTCTCGGAATGAGAACTTCCTCACCTTTGAACTTCCCTTGAAGTATCGTCGCGTGAATTACATTGCCCATGAGGTTTCTCACCACCAAACGCGTTCCGTTACATAGTTTTGGTTGATTCAGGTTTCGTAGCATGATGATTATCGAGCCAACTTTTAGTTGTAAATTGTGCGGTGGCAAGCCAGGTAGATCCAATGAGTTTACAAATTCAGTTGGATAGTTGGTTGCTTCGTCTTCGTTTGTCACACAGTCAATAGATTTGAAGGAATGAAGTGGACCGACGATTAGATTTTGAATTGTAAAATTTAAGTGATCCACATCTTTGTTCTTTGCCGCAAGAATTACTCGTTCACTCACCCAATTGTGATTTTTGTGGTTAGTAATGATGTTCGGGAACACTTTGTTGATGAGCTCGTCCTTCGTTGAGACAAAAATGCAAAAGTTCTGAGGAAACGAAATCAATCCGTTCGATTTGTCGACCGGAACACGGCCATTACCGATAGTCAGCAATTGCTTGGAGAATTCTTCGGCAGATGGATCGTTTAACAATGCAACTCGCATGTTTGTCGTCAGCTGAAGTTTCTTCACATAACACCACAGAGTCGATGATTTGAGGCAAGCGTTTATTTCATCAGCAGCGGTCGATCTTGGAATAACTGGTATTGTTTGACGGAAATCGCCAGAAAGTAGAATCATTGCGCCTCCAAAACATCTTGAGTCATTGCGTAGATCTTTCATAGTTCTATCGAGTGCTTCCAATGCGCGTTTGTGCGCCATTGTACATTCATCCCAGATGATGATTTTACTTGCTACCAAAACTTTCGCCATTGCTGAGTGTTTTGCAATGTTGCATGTCGGGTTTTCAGCCGATTGAAGGTTTAACGGTAATTTCAACGCTGAATGAGCTGTTCGGCATCCTTCTAGCAATGTGGCCGCTATCCCAGAAGAAGCAACTGCTACAGCAATATCGGATCTCGCACGAACAGTGGCCAAAATCAATGACATGAGGAATGTCTTCCCAGTTCCACCGGGCGCATCGAGGAAAACTAATCCACCATTTCCATCATGAATTGCCTTCATTAACGTATCGTACACTCCTTTCTGTTGGAGGTTCAACAGTGGTACATTGGTTCGAACTGATTGGTTCAATGCATCTCGATCATATTCATGTTCACGTTCCAATTCTCGATTGAAAGCGTCGTTCATTCCACGACATGGCGTTGGCATTCCTAATTTGACTAACAAACTGCCGCACATGCGAAAACACATGTCTTCGATCAAAAGCAAAGCCTGGTTATGTATCTCCTCATTCACCTCGAGATCGGGATTTCCGAAACTGACACGAATTCGATGTAGAATGTCTTCTGACATGTCATTCTTGTACTTGCTCCTTAGTTCACGTGGATTTGATGGGAAGCATGTCGAAATAATGATAGCAAATAATGTGCGTATCTGGTTTGGAGTTGCAGAAATAATTGATTCAGCGATTGTCATGTCCCAATGAGTATCGTTTTCAAGCAAGTTGAGCTGTTGACATGCAGCACGAAATGTTGGGCACACTACACCATTGACAGTTCGAAGTGATTCAAATGATGTCGGCCCACGAATATTCACCAGCAACAACCGCAAGTAGAAGCATTCGTCATTCTTCGGATGAACTGTGTAAATGCGACCAAGAGCATCAGTAGAACGCACATTTGGATGATCAGGAACCTCATCGCCTTGCTTCCGACGTTGAAATTTTTTTGATGAGGCGTTCCAAGTGTAATAACGTGGCATCTCAGAGTAGAGCAATGTTCGTGCAAACGGATCACTTTGACAAATCGAAAAGAAACTGGTCAATGTTGTTGCTGGAGGTGTCTCAGCACGTTGAGCAACATTCGATGAGTTGAAATAAACTCGTTGACCATTCTCCAGATGCACCGCCAAATGTACAACAGTGGGATGACGTTCATGAATAGGGAATGAGAATATACACCAAATCGCCTCATTGCAGCTTACATATCGACCAACTTGATAATGCGTGATTTCATCGTTTGTATTGGGATTTTGAACACCAAAAACTGCCATATCGCTACCTTTCGTGACATATTTACAAATGTATTTTATGGACTTCACTGAATTGCAGTAGTCCACGTTGCAATGCGCCTTGAATGTTTTGGAAAGAAGTGGCAAATATGGAACAATCCAAGTGTTGTCGACCACGAACTCATTTCCTCTCACTATCGTTGTGATAGTTCTACCGTTATCATCGGCTGATCGACGCTGGTACAGTGGATAACCATCATTGCCAGTGATAGTCTCTGCGGTTAAATTTGGTGGATAACGCTTGGAACACTTGTTGTCGACCATGCACGGTGATTGGGGATTGATGGAGCCACACGGACCGTGAACCATGTTCGTAATTACAACATCATGCAGGTCTGGATCGGTTTCGGGATCAGGAATCTCGGCACATATGATGTCATCTATTTGGTCTGGTCGAATTTTTTCGGCTAACCAAATAAGAATGTGAGCATGCGGCAAGCCTCGTTTCTGCCATTCAATTGAATACATCCCTGCACCTCCTTCGGTGCTGATTGCATCGCGTAAATGGATATATTCCTCCGAACGCAGTTTAGCTTGGTTCAACCGAATGAAAATGAGGCGCTCTGTTTCGATTTTGACATACATGTCGACGATATATTGCTGAAGCAAACGACGAAATCGCAGCAAATAGTTGTCAGCATTTTGACGAATCATCAAACGATATGCATAATAATTCATCGAGCTAACCTTCTTGTTAGTTTCCTCACCTGAAATGAAATCAGTAAAATTAGTGTCATAATCTAAATTATGATATCAGTACTCACCGCTCAATGGATTTATCATGTTGATATTGAAGTGATATCCATCGTCTCCTTGCCAAAACATCAGCGGGTATTGCAATGTATCGTATGAACGGTGTGTTTCATTTATTCGTTGCAGTTGTCCAGTGTCGCGACGTGTAAGCACAATATCGCGCGGTTCCACGCTTTCACTAACAATCACAATTGCGACTTCATCTATTGTTGGAGCATTAAATTGGCGTTCGTGTGTTCCAGCGGGTCGTTTATCTGCTCTGATCACGACTTTGCAGTCGTCACTTGGCATGCGATCCAACGCAGATTTAAACAATCGAACCAATGCATGATGTTCATGGAGTAGTTGCTGCAAATCTTTCAGAACTATCCTTTTCATTGCTGTATTGATCGTTTGGCGCCGATCAAGTTGATCCTCCATATTGCCCATAAAGTATATTTGGATGAATTTATGCTGTCCATCTTCAATCGGTTGCAATGACCCAATTCGGTGGTGAATTTGGCCTTGAATCTGTAAAGTCGAAGACGAAGTCAGAATTATAGATTTTTGATCACCAAAAGAAAATGAATGTTTACTCTCTCGAGCAGAAATGACCTTAAATGTTGGATTGAATCCGCGTTCTTCGATAATGTCTGCTCCAAATGAAGTCATTTGGAAACATCCGTTGTATCTTTGAGTGTTGGATAGAAAATGTCGTGATTCTGGTGTCTCGCCACGAAGCAATGAACGCAACAGTTCAGGTGGTGCAGGCAATAATGGCAATCTCACCTTGCCACTGAGACAGCACAATCCAGGCGTTTCTCCAGCGAACTTCAATGCACCGCAATGGTCGCACACAAACTCCATTGGGCCAATTCGAACGAAAGGATGCGAGTTGTAGTCAATTGTGCAATCGTATTGAAACGCTATTCGATTCAAATCAACACTTGAAGGATTTCTTCTTGCGCGTCGAAAATTATCTCGTTGTTGATCTGTGCGATAAGCTCGACGATTTCTCATTGTCAACTGAGCCATTTGACGTACTGCCTCTCTTTGTGCTTGTCTTTGTGAAGCGCGAAGTCGGGCCATACTAACGCGGCGCACTTCTCGTGTGATTTCTTGTTCATCTGCAGTGGATTGATTCGCAATAGTCCGAAGTCTAATTGCATTACGGCTTCGTGGTGAAAGATTAGATCTTCTGGCTCGCGGCATTGTAAATAATACTGGAAAATTAATCACACAATCCAAAATTACATAATCAATTATCGATGTGCGCACAATCACAAATGTGATAACCTCACAAAGTGAACATCTTCGAAGGGAACTTACCGTTTAAAAATCCCGATCGAAAATAGAATTCCGCAGAATAAAAAAAAAATTAAAAAAACCAAAAAAAAAACTGGTGTCCGGTGTTGGGACACTCTGTACCACTAAAAAAATTACGTACTATTGTACGCAAAAAAGTACTGTTTTCTTATTGTTATTGGCATACACCACACAACCTCTTATTTCACTAAATTCCACCACTTATTTTAATAATATATGCTAAACCACAAACCACTTAACTAATATGAAATAACCAAAACCAAAAATAAATTAAATTTAATATTAAAATCGCAAAGGAAAAAAACTTTTTTTGGAGCTGTCAAAATCTACTATTCGCACTGAAATCGTAACTCGGACGAAGATTTTATCTATATAAATAGATAAGTAGATGAAATTAAAAAAAATTGGATAAAAAATAAAATGTTAAATGTGCATGCAGCCTCCAGTCGGATTCGTATCCAGTACCTTGCAGTCCAAGCGCCGAAGCTTTAACCACTGCACCACTCGTCAGCGTCACATACAAACTACACCTACAAAATTCATATAAAAAAAAAGATTTTTTTATTAGATTTTTGGGGCTTCCCTTTTGAGTTTTTCCGACTTTTCTTTTTTCCTAAACCACCACTGTATTGAGACGAACAAAATAATAAAAAACAAAATGTACTAAATATATGAGAAAATGAATTTTCTTGATAACTTTTTTGTTGGTGAATTTTTCCAATGTTTTAATAGTTATTATGCTATTCGGAACGGAGTCAAACTCAACAAAAGAAAGATCATAAAAATCGGTCCAGCCGTTCTTGAGTTATAAATGGTGTAACTAACACGACTTTGTTTTATTTATATAGATTACGAGCCGACGTAAATTTTTTGAGAGGTGAAATAAGTATAGAGGAAAATACTTGGCTCTGCTTTAGTCATTTAGAAACAATCGAACTTTTTAAGGGATGTTTGTTAATAAAAAATAATTTTATATGAATTATACTGTAACGTTCTAGTAAGTTTCGCAGCCCTAGGTGTCATGCTGCTGCGGTCGCAGAACATGACTCCTTGTACGAGTTTGTCATTTCTAATGTACTAAGGAGCATTCACAAATCTATATAGTACTTTGTTTTGAAATATTTAAGCAGTCCCAAAGCTGAATGCCTTTCGTCCAGATAGGTTTTAGGATTTGTTTATTTAGGCTGCGGGCCAATACTTGTGTAAAAGTCAATTTTAAGTCAATTTTTCGATAAATTCATTTATTTTTCATAAACTCTATGGTAAACTTTAGAGAAATCTGTTCTAAATCCGATTTGGTTTTCTAAATCCGAGAACAGCATTTTGTTGTTTCCTTGTGGACTCAACAATACTAGCATCGGTGGTCATAACAGCTGGGTCATCAGCAAACGTTCCTATTCTAGCTTCTTTTATGTTTGGTAGATCATTTGTATACAGGAGGTATAATAAGGAGCCTAGAACACTGCCTTGTCGAACCTCCGCCAATATTTTCTTCAGTTTAGAGTATTCCCCTTGCTGTCTCACCCGGAAGTAACGGTCGTTGATATAAGACTTTAGCAATTCAAAATATTCTTTTGGCAAATCTCGTTGGAACTATAATTCTAGACCATGATGCCAAACATTATCAAATGCTTGGGCTACGTCTAAGAATATTGCTGAACATACTTCTTTTTTCCAGCGCCTCGTCAATTGGATTAGAAATCCTATATACCTGTTCTATCGTTTTGTGCTTTTCTCGAAACCCAAATTGTTGTTGTGGTATAAGATTTCTGCTCTCTATAATTGGCTTTAATCTCTTGAGAAACAGTATCTAAATATTTGATGTTGTTGTTAACAAAAAATAGGCCTATACGATGTTCTGTTGTTTAGCGATTTAATAGGCTTTGAAATCATTATGATTTCCGCTATTTTCCACTGTCTCGGAACATAACATAGGGGCACATACTCCATCAGCTAGCAAGCAAGCAATATGCTAGCCCAAAACCAGGCTACTCAATCAAATGTACCAAACAAATTTGAATGTGAATTTACATTTTTCTGTAATTTTTTTAAATTTTTTTTTGCGATTGCACAGTGAACTTTGCGGCTTTGAAAACTATTCAGCAAATTTTTTACATTGTTCTACTGTGCAATCGCAAAAATAAACAAAAAACGGATAAAAAAAATTAATTAAAAATTCAAATTTCTTTGGTAAAATTGATTGAGTAGCTAGGTTTTGCGCTAGCATATGGCGTGCTTGCTAGCTGCACATGGATTCTGTTGCTTTTCTACAATTCAACTTGAATTGTACCGAAACGCCATAGTAGTAGCATAAGTAGCGTACATATTGGTGTACGTGTTTTGTTTTATTTTGTGTTTTTGACGTCATTTAAGAACACAAAATAATGTTAGGTACATAATTTGTGAATTTATTAAATTTCACAATACTATTTAAATTAATAAAGTGTTGTGTCGCTATTCCTATATAATTTAATCCAATTCCTAGTAAATACATGAAAAAGTAATTTCATTCAAAAATAAAAAATATTTTGTTATGTATTTGTTCGTCTTCTATCATTTCCATATTTCTACTAAACAAACAAATACCAAAACAATACACCGATGCGATCAAGAGACACGATAATAAAAAAAATATGAATCATGAAATATGAAAATTAATTTTATTTAAGTTTTTTCGAATCTATTTTCTTATCATGTGTCATTTTTTCCTTTGCTCGCGAGCAGAGGAAATGTATTGTTTCTCTACCGATAGTATCATTTATAAAATCGGGTCAACATTTTGGCGAAATTTCTTGTGAATTTGACACACACAATTATACAACATGACAGCACACACTATTAAATTGTATATTATACACTGTATACGTATACAAAATTCAACTTGAATTGAATTTGAAAAGGCAACAGAATCCATACCCTGATCGAGCATGTGCCCCATAGTCTAAAGATAGCATTGATTATGTGCTCTAGCTTCCTTAATTCTTTTTCTGGTAGAGCTTTGATTATTTGCCCCGTTAAAAAGTCGTATTCAGGAGCTTTTTTATGTTTGAGGTTTTTCTACTTCTTGTTTCTTTGTTATTTTTGTATTTCTTTATTATTTCTTGCAAAGTAACTGGTAGCACAGATGTATCGTCTACTTTGGCGTTAAATATTCATTATCCGCTTGTCCAGTTGGTGGTTTCAAGGTATTTTTTAAGTGTTCGGCAAATTCCACCAGCCATTCTAATGGGTGGCACTTGCATTTTAGAACTTTTTAAACCTTCGTCAGGTCTGTGTCAGGTTTACTTGTCAGATTACGTAGGAAGCTTGCAACTGACTCATTCTTAATCTCCTTTATAAGTAGTTTAAGTTTGTTGCACAAGTTTTTTAGTGGATATTATATACTGTTTTGTAATATTTCTTACTGATCAGGAGTACTTTCCCTGGCCGCTTTTTGCACACTTTCAGTCCAGTTCTTCTTCTAAGCGTTGGAGATCTGCACCTTAGGTTGACACATTCTTCGAAAGTATTCCCAGTTCGTTTTGTTATTTATTCGTTTTTACCGTGTTACTTATTGCCTTATTACCGTGTCTATTATTGTCATTAAAACAGGAGAATGGTCCGACAATAGTCCTTCTTCATTTTCGAAGGCTAAGTATTTTTCAGAGATATTTCTTGAATATATAGAAATCCAGAAGGTCAGGAATTTTATTTTGGTCCGTAGGCCAGTAGGTTGGCTTTCTACTGGAGTGAAACTCACTATATTTATTGCATTGTATACATTTTAATGTTCTGCCTGCTTCAAATAGCTCTCTTTCTTTGGGACTAGTTATTTTTGATCCCAAAATATAGTATGTGTTTCGCGTTAAAGTCGCCTCCAATAATAAAATTATTGCCAAGCAATTTAAGAAGTTTGATGTAGTTTTCTTTTTTGGGTTATATCTGGGTGGACAGTAGATTTCTTATATACTACAGCTCGTTATTTTTGGTTTCAATAGATACAAAAGCTACTTGCATGGCTTCCTCCTCTATTTTTAATTTTTCGTGGTTTATTTTTTATCCTTAATAAAGATTGCTGTCCCACCTCTAGCTCTTTCTGCTCGATGTAGAGCTTGATAGCACTGATTTCCACGTATTTTGGCATACGACGCTCTGGTAAAATGACTTTCTGAGATTAGGCATAAATCGATTTTTGTGTGTTTAAAAATACTTCTAATTCTGAAATGCGTTGCGCTAGGCCGTTTGCGATTTACTGTCGGTTTATTGTGAACAATTTATCGTGAGCAATTTATCGTGAAACAATTTATCATAGAACAGTTTATCGTTTTCACAATTAGTGTCTTGAATTTGAAGTGAAAACAAAAAACTTTCCAATATGTGTTTCGTAAGAATACAGCCATTTTTTAATCATCGTGATGAACTGAAATAGAGTATGTTGGATGGAAATGGGATTATTAAATAATTTTTGGATGAATTTCTGGAAAATGGCCACCTTGGACGGAGCTCGGTAATTTCTAAACCGATTATGTTAGGATTGGTTGTGTTGGATGGAAATCGAATTCTTTATTGATTATTGGAAGAATTTCTAGAAAATTTGTACTCGATGTTAGATAAGAAAGCCAAAGTCTATTTTTTATTTTTCTTATTAAATTTTCTAGTAAAATGTGTAACCATCGGTGGATCTACGTATCCAACTCTTTGTAATATTACTACGTCCGCAGAGTGCAAATTTCGGCTTGGTTTGAAAGGTTCTGAAAATCTCAGGCCTTAAAAGGCTTAGAATGTTCCATATTTCAGGGAGTACTACAAAATTTCGGTTTTCGAAATCCCGGTTTTTAAAATCCCGGTTTACAAAATCCCGGTTTTCTTTTCTTCTAGTTCTAATTGAACAAAATAATTAATAAAGTTTTTTAAATGCAAGATTTGGTACTTGCAAGATTTTGTAATTGCAACATTTTGTAGTTGCAAGATTAATAAAAAAAGGAAATATTTTGTTTATGCAACATTATCAAACGCAATAATTGTAGAGGCTGACGGTTTCGAAAACTATCACGAACACTGAGTTCTCCATACATATTTCATCCCTATTAGTCATTTTCTAGAACTTCAGATCAAACTCATTTTTGAATTTTGTCAAAAAATCATTTGAGAGTCCCATTTTCTCACATACTAAATTTTATATCTTTTTATATCTTTTTTTTTCTTTCAAAGCCCGCCAAAATTTTTCGCGGTACTTTTGACAGGGTTCTAAAAAAAATCGCAAATCATTTCCCATAAAAAATATAACAAATATAATTTGGAACGATAGAGGTGCCATCTATTTACACTTATACAAATCATTTCAATACTACGCCGATAAGACAATAATAAAAAAAAATATTCGACCGATGAATATCGATTAGCGTGCATTTAGGGGCTATTCGCATTATTACAATTGCAACATTCGAACATTACTCAAGCGAATATCATTATTGTACAGTGCACGTATGCACTGTTACAAATCGTGGGGACGACCTACACCCTGAAACTGTCTCATGCCGGGCGATTTATACTAACAAACTTCTATTAACTTTGCTGGGGTTGGCAATTTAGTCTAAATGGTTGCATTGAAAGGAATAAATATTATTTTGAGATTTAGGCAACCAGGGAGTTTACGTTCGGATGTCTTTCATGTGAAACGTTCCCAGTGATTTCCCCTCCAAATTTTTAACCTGGAAAGCCACGTTTCCTATTTTACTATCAATAATAGCAGGGATAAATTTCGGAGAAAGTTTAGCAGAAAATTTATTGGCTGCATCGCTTTGGGAAAAATTTCGCACAAAAACATTTTGTCCCACCGGAAACACTCGATTTTGACTGCGTAGATTATAACGTTTGGCGGATCGTTCGTATGCAACTTTGAGATAGTGGATTATTTTGCTCCGGATTAAATTTAAACGATCACACTTCGACATGACACAGACATTGCCATCCTCGAAATCAGATAGTAGTCGCCGCAATTTGTACTCTGATCCATGAAGAGTCATATGTTGACCATATACCACGTAATGCGGAGAATATTTGGTTGTCCCATGTATGACATTTCGAAGTGCAGCGGCTATCTCCTGAATGTGTAAATCCCATTCGGTGTGTTGGTTGTCACCCAAATACGAACGGACGGCAGAGAGAATAGTACGGTTGACTCGTTCAGCGGCATTACTTTGTGGCGAATATATTGGAGTGCGAATGTGAATAACTCCGTATTTTTCCAGTAACGCCTGAAACATTTTTGAAGTAAATTGTTTCCCATTGTCGCTGGTAATATGTTCTGGCACAGAAAATACAAGGAAAACTTCATTCTCGAGGAAGTGGCATATTAGCGCTGATGACGCTTCTCTCAGAGGCTTAAGAATAACGAATTTTGAAAACTGATCCAGTATAATTAGAATATACGCGTTGCCGCGTTTGGATCTGGGATACGGTCCTAAAAGATCAATATATAATCTCTGAAAGGCTCGTTCTGCAAGAAATTGACGTCCCATCTCAGGCCTGGTAATAGTATTCACCGGCTTGGTCATTTTGCACGTAGCACAATTTGCAATAAATTCTTTAACATCCAAGGCCATTTGTTGCCAGTAGAATTCACGTTGGAGTCGGTTCAGAGTCTTCGCAGTACCCATATGAGCCGACGATGGAGGTACGTGGGCTTGCTCAATCAAACCAGCAACTAATTCGTCAGGGACAACCAGTTTCCAATTTGGTAAATCGGTTTCGTCATATCGTTTACCGAATGCGGGGGTAAACAATAGTTTATTCCCTTGAATGCGGAAGTTATGATTGTTTGATCCTAGTTCCTGTATCTGGGTAATGCGACTTTGATATGCGGGTTCGTTGAAAGCTGGCGAATCCAAGTCAATGTGAAGAGGTTTCATATTGACGGAATAAATCGAGGATACAATAACTGGCTCTTCACAAAATACTCGAGATAACGCATCGGGAACCACATTCACCGATCCTTTTCGATACCCTATATGAAAATTAAATGCTTGTAGCTTCAAACTCCACCTGGCCAATCGTCCTGACAGATCTTTCTGCGACATCAGCCACCGTAAGCTGGCGTGATCCGTGTAGATCGTGAAATAGTACCCTTCTATATACGCGCGGAATTTTTTTACACTCAGTACCGCTGCGTAACACTCTAATTCCGTAATTGAGTAGTTCCGTTGAGCGGCGTTCAGTTTCTGTGAAACGAAGGCAATTGGGCGTTCGTCTCCTTTAGAATCCAACTGAAACAGCACGCTGCCTACTCCAGTGGTACTGGCATCGCATTGAATATAGAAGGGCTTTTCGAAGTCTGGATTAGCTAAAACGGGTGCCGTAGAGAGCGCACATTTAAGAGCATTGAATGAATTATTTGCGTCGTCGGACCATTGCAGTTTTACGCCTTTCTTAATTAAGTCGGTTAATGGTGAGGATATTGTGGCAAAGTTTTGAATAAACCGACGGTACCAACCACACATACCTAAGAACCGCCTAATTTGTTTCGAAGTTTTTGTTATAGGATACTCATTGATGGCACGGATCTTTTCCGGATCGGTTCTTAAGCAACCATCACCTACTAAGTATCCTAGGTACCTGACTTCCTTTAACAAAAAGCGACTCTTTTCCACGTTGATCGTCAAACCTGCGTCTTTCAATAGGTCGGCAACTTTCTGAAGCAGGGTAAAATGCTCTTCTAGGGTGGCGGAGGTTATCAATAAATCATCCAGGTAGACGAATATACGGTCATGTAGCTGATGCGGGATCACCCGATGCATAAGGCGGCACATCGTCTGTGGTGCATTGCACAATCCGAATGGCATGACCGTGAATTGATATAAAGGCCGTCCAGGTACCGTAAATGCTGTCTTATCTCGGGATTGTGGGTCGAGAGGTATCTGCCAAAAGGCATCTTTTAAATCAATTGACGAGATAAATCTCGTTTGATCCAAACGACCCAACAGTCCGTCGATAAGCGGCAAAGGATACGCATCCTTGACGGTGACTTTATTCAATTCACGGGCATCCAGGCACAGACGAACCTTACCATTTGCCTTACGCACCAGAGTGATTGGGGAGCACCAAGCACTATGACTTTCTTCGATGACCCCGAGAGAGAGCATTCTATCCAGTTCCTCGAACATAATTTTCTGGATTGCTGGTGAGACGGCATAGAATCTCTGTTTTACAGGCTTTGCGGAGCCAACATCAATTTCGTGACTTACCAACGAGGTTTTACCAAGGCCTAATCTAGAAAAAGACGGGAAACTGTGCTTAATAGCATCTAAGGTAGCCTGATCGTTTGGGGATAAATTGTGGAAGTTGGTGTCGTCAGATTTAGGAGTATCGCTGGTAATAGTATTGAGGGCAGATATATTGGGAGTAACCCCAAATAAATTCCAAAAATCTATTCCTAGGTATAAACTTTGTTCCAATGAAGGAACTAAGTACAATTTCATCCGATGCTGTTTACCATTAAATACAACTGACGCATTGATGTATCCATGAACGCGTTGGGATTGTCCGCTGGCTGTATGTATATACAATGGAAAACTGTGAAATTGAACGTTTTTATCGCATACAAATTTCTCCGACCCAGCTCCTAATACGCTGATAGTGGCACCACTATCCAAAAGGCCACTATTTTTAACTCCATCAATTGTTACCAGCGCATAGGGGCGTTTATCGGTTTGATCATTGTGAATAATGGAAGATACAACATCCGACTTCATACGTTGTCTTTGTTTCCAATATTTGCGGTGTCTGAATCGTTGTTTTGCATTATAGTAATGGTTTTGACTGGATTGAATAACATCCAGGATATCTGCAGTACTACAATTGCTATTTACAAGACTAGAATCAGACACAGATTTGGTGAAAGAATGGTTATTAACCCTCGAACATGTCCGATCATCCAGAAAAGAGCTAGGAGCATCTTCAATTGTAGTAACATCGTTCATTGAACCAGGCTTATCTTCCACAGAGTGGTTGGTGGGAAATGGCAATACAGGAATGGAATTTGTTGAAAAAAATGAATCTGAAGAAGTGACAGAGTCTATTTCGACGGATTCGTCGATGTCGGAGTTGATGGTGTATTCGGAAGAGTATCCTGTCGAGATGTTCTGGGCAGAATGTGTTTTGGGGTACCGTGGTTCCCAGTTCTCCACTGTGCCCTCATTGAGTTTTCCGAGCACCTCGAGCATCTTGAGGAAATTGTTCCTTTTAAACCACACCGATAACAGAACAACCCAACCGGAGGTATAGGACAGTCCATAAACATGTGACCGATGTCATCACAATTGAAACAAATTACGTGATCTGCGTTATTTGGCGGGTTAAAACGGGTTGTATTTGTATGATGGTTGGTGTTTGAGGGCGGGATTCGTTCGTCCCGCTTTGAGTTATTAAATGCTGCTAATGAATAGGGTACGTTATTTTCTGTAAAGGTTGATTCACGTCGTTCATCTCCGAACGAACCACTATTCCCTTGATAAACATCCAATGCATGGATAGCACGTTTATGACTGGCAATACTGTCCGGTTGTATACGCAGTCTCTTAAACGTATCTTCCCATGCCACACAGCTTTTAATTAAATCGTTTATATTTGAAAAATGTCTATCCGTTAAATGGTACTGCAATGCAGGCATCATATTGGTCATTAGTAATTGAATGAGCTCAGCGTCGCTATAAGGCGTCTGGCACTGCAAGGTTAAGCTCCAAACGCTGTGATAAAATTCCAGAAAACTTTCCTTATACTGTTGCTTACGTGATTCCACCATTCTCCGAATTTCATACTCAGTGCGTCGGTCTTTAAATCGCTCGATAAAATCTCGCTTGAGGTCGACCCAGGACGCAAAAGGATTGTGTTTTCGATAAGTCCAATACCAATGTAAAGCGACCCCTTTTAGCACCGAATACATTTCTACCAACAAGGTTTCTGATCTTAAATTCATAGATGAGGCCACTGACTCTAACTGGAAGAAAAACATTTGTACGGTTATACCAGTAGGATCCCCGTTATAGGAAATACCACTTTGAGAAAGTTGCTTTATTCCAGAGTAATTATGATTAGTTGCTGTTGATCCATACAACGGTGATGATGTTGGATTCCTGGCCTGATTGGTGGGATCGTTGTTGAATGGGGTATTAAATGAAATATTATGTGGTTGCGTTGGCTCGATGTGGTTCCAAGCTGTACCAGTATTTACGAGATGTTGATTCGGATGAATGGTATTATTAACCAGTGGAAAACTTGAAGCAGTAGCGGAATAAGTTTGACTCAGTATGGGAATTGGAACAGAAGGCTCTACAAATCGAACATGAGATGAGGTTGGCTGATTGACAAATCCAGCAACCGATGTTATTGCAGCAACTGATGGTGCGGGAGGAGGGTATGCGACTGATGCCATGATGGGTATTGAAGGCATGTGCATGCGATTATCTAGTTGTGTTGAAACTCGTTCTGCCTTTTCGTTATCAATGACAACTGTGAAGATAGCTGATTCAATTGGGCCATCATAGTTGTCATAAATAAATTTTGACTATCGGAAAGCTTTTTACTATCCGTCTCAATTTGATTCTTGTCATGATCATTAGACGCAAATTCCAAACCAGCCATCGGGATTGTAAAGGGTGATTTTTTGTGGTTAGGATTTTCATGCATTAGTATTTGACAGATCACGCGGGATTTCAGACAAGGTGTCAAAGAGAAAGATGCTCAGTATGCTTTGACATTTCATAATGAATAGACTTACTAACGAGCAACGCTTGCAAATAATTGAATTATATTACAAAAATCAGTGTTCGGTTCGAAAAGTGTTTCGCGATTTACGTCCGATTTATGGTCTACATAATCGACCAAGTGAGCAAACAATTAATGCGATTGTGACCAAGTTTCGCACTCAGTTTACTTTATTGGACATTAAACCAACCACACGAATGCGTACAGTGCGTACAGAAGAGAATATTGCGTCTGTTTCTGAGAGTGTTGCTGAAGACCGTGAAATGTCGATTCGTCGCCGTTCGCAGCAATTGGGTTTGTGTTATTCGACGACATGGAAGATTTTACGCAAAGATCTTGGTGTAAAACCGTATAAAATACAGCTCCTGCAAGAACTGAAGCCGAACGATCTGCCACAACGTCGAATTTTCAGTGAATGGGCCCTAGAAAAGTTGGCAGAAAATCCGCTTTTTTATCGACAAATTTTGTTCAGCGATGAGGCTCATTTCTGGTTGAATGGCTACGTAAATAAGCAAAATTGCCGCATTTGGAGTGAAGAGCAACCAGAAGCCGTTCAAGAACTGCCCATGCATCCCGAAAAATGCACTGTTTGGTGTGGTTTGTACGCTGGTGGAATCATTGGACCGTATTTTTTCAAAGATGCTGTTGGACGCAACGTTACGGTGAATGGCGATCGCTATCGTTCGATGCTAACAAACTTTTTGTTGCCAAAAATGGAAGAACTGAACTTAGTTGACATGTGGTTTCAACAAGATGGCGCTACATGCCACACAGCTCGCGATTCTATGGCCATTTTGAGGGAAAACTTCGGAGAACAATTCATCTCAAGAAATGGCCCGGTAAGTTGGCCACCAAGATCATGCGATTTGACGCCTTTAGACTATTTTTTGTGGGGCTACGTCAAGTCTAAAGTCTACAGAAATAAGCCAGCAACTATTCCAGTTTTGGAAGACAACATTTCCGAAGAAATTCGGGCTATTCCGGCCGAAATGCTCGAAAAAGTTGCCCAAAATTGGACTTTCCGAATGGACCACCTAAGACGCAGCCGCGGTCAACATTTAAATGAAATTATCTTCAAAAAGTAAATGTCATGGACCAATCTAACGTTTCAAATAAAGAACCGATGAGATTTTGCAAATTGTATGCGTTTTTTTTAAAAAAAAGTTCTCAAGCTCTTAAAAAATCACCCGTTATTAGATGACTCGCCAGTGTTGGTTGGAGAAGGGTCATTTGGAAGTGCACTCAAAGTTTCAGATGTAGCCTGAGTGATGGTTACTTGGCTAGCCGCTTCAATGGATTCGTTTAACTTATCTCCATTATCTAAGTAAATATTTATGGAGGATAATAAACCTGAACAAGAGTCTTTCACTCGAAGAGCTTGGTCTCGATAAGTGCGGGATTGAGAGACGCGTTCTAACCTTCCCAAAACATGTAACAAGCGGGAAGCAATGTGACGGGCGGTTGTAGTTCTTGTCCCGTCAGGTAGGTCTTTCAAATTAGAAACGTCACCTTGTAATTTAAGTAATTTTGTACGACAGCTTTCAATCTCAGTGTCAGGTCGTTTGGATGCTTTTGAATGCATTCGCAGCGGAACGGGTACCGTACCGACCTTCTCAGAGGCTATTAGGTCTAACAGGTCATTCGTCGCCGCGGGTGAATCGGGAACAATGCCGCGAATCTCATATTCAACCTCAAGTTCATCTGCCTTTAATGATGTTATGTCCATAGTGTTTATTATAAACAAAAATCTTATTTAATAAAAAAAATAGAAATAAGTTTTTACAATGTTAGTAGTATAATTTGATAAAGAAAAATTTCAGGATGTATCCGACCCACGAAATATCACAGTGAAATATGTTGTTAAATAAGAAAAAAAAAAATGTGTACTTATATGCAATTATATATTATATAAATAAATACACACATATATATATATATAAAAAAAATTTGTGTTGATGTAGAATTAAAAATGTAGGTTTGGTTTTGATGCGAATAGCTGGCACCTAAATGTCCATGCAATTAATAAAAATAATTTGTATAACCACAAATATTGAATAAATATGATAAATGATTTGCAAATCCTTCGTGTTTCTTATTTCCCAACAATAAGAAAAAAAAATCCAAAACTAAGATATAAAAATAAGAGAAATATAAACTTTCACGAATAGCAGTGTAAAAAATAAACAATTTAATTTGCGAATCCGTGAAAATTAAAGAAAATTACTATGACTTAAAAATAGGTAGTAAAATAACTAATGATGAATAAAGTACAAAATATGTGCAACTCAAACAAAATTAATAAATGAACCGAAATGAAATTAGTGAAATGAAATTAATATTAATTAGTATTAATACGCAAGTGAGGATGAATTAGGGTAGTATTTTTTTGTCATTAGAAATGTTATTTAACATTTGCGAATTTATTTATAGTAGGTAATTGGCATCTTAGGAAAAGGAAAAGAAGGAAGTGGACAATGATAATTTAAATTCCAATTCAGCAAATCGACAAATCAAACAGTACAAAACCGGAAGCACTCAAATTTGCTAAATTGTACTTATACGAACAGGTTTGACATCAACTGAGACCAGCAATCAAACTCCTAAGAGGAAATCAAGTCAGATGATGTGAAACAACTATTATAGTGTATTATGACCAACCAAAATTTGTAGCTAAAATCTATACAAAATGTAGCAATAGGTAGATTCGAGTTGGTCAAAATCGCTATGTATTATGGAAGATAGAAAAAAAACTTTAAAAATGAATAAATTTTTATACAAAACTATGTTCGATTCCTAATTCAACAAAAGAAAAAAAAAATACTAAAAACTATAAAATTTTATCCGTTTTGGATATTAGGAAAAAAAACATAAGTTAAAAATCGGAAAGAAAAAAGATGGATACCGGAAAAGGAAATGATTCTATAAGGGAAAGCCATATTATTTGGGCGCCACTGTAACAGTTGTTTGGCCTGGAGAATGTACGCGAACAAAAATTGAAGAAAAAAAAGAAATAATTAAACAACAACAACAACAACAAAAAAAACATCCATTATGAAACCGGAACGAGAACGAAATTTACTCGAAATTCATTCTCCAAGCCACACAAATGCTATAGAAATTTGGGTTCACACAGGGACTCTTCAGCGGTCGTTGCCGGCTAAGCTTCAGGGTTTTGGGCGTGGGATTTGAAGAGTATGGGTGAACCAATGGTAACCGCGGGGAAGGAAACGATGCCAACTACCTACCTATCTCTAACCGGGATACTTACCCTAACCCATCCTCACGATGCTGTTAATTTATTTTCTCATTGCACTTTGATTATACACTTCACTCAAAAAAAATTATCCACAAAAACGAAATCGAAAACAAAGCAAAAGTAAAAAACAGAATTTTGGTTTGATCGTGATCATATAACAATTTAACAATTTCTATTTATTTATAAAAAAAATCCATAAAGCAAAAACAACAAACTCATAAAAAAATAGAATGAAAAAAGAACGGTTAGACAGAAAAGAAAAATCTAAATTCCCTACTAACTAACTAAACCTAAGATTATACACATAAGTTCAAAAAAAGAAATATTTTTATTTAAAGAAAAATGAAAAAAAAATTTATAATTATTGTTGGGTACCTTGATGATGTTGATGTAGATTGATGGTGATGTTGATGGTCGATGGATGGTAATGTGACGTCGCAAACAACTGATTATTACGGTTTTTTTTTTTTTTTTGATTTATACGTTGTGTCGTATTTTTATTATTTTCTTTGCACAATTATCAAATTAATAAATTTTTTTTTTTTTTATTAAAATTTAAATCCGCACCGATCTGTGTTTATATTATAATTTTTTTTTTTTTATTACATTGTGCTTTTTTCATGAACATGACCTTTAACTTTTACACACACAAAAAAACCTTTTTTAATTTTTTTTTTTTTTTTTTTGCACCAACCCATATTTTCACTATTGGGTCCATTATAGTTTACCTATGATTTTCTTTTAACATTTTTTTTGTTTTTTTTTTTTCAAAGTTCACAATTTATAAGCAAATTAATTTTTTTTTTTTTCACTGGTTAATTAAATTGATTTACATACAAAATATTCTTTTTATTTGTAAATTTAGTTAAATACAGAATTTTTCTTCTGTTTTTATTTACAGATTATGATTTAAATTTAAATTTATAAACCACTTTTTCATTTATTTTTTTTTTTCATTCAATTTAAAAAAACTTGATCACTTAGACTATATTGACTAATGTCTCGCACAAAATTCTGTTTTTTTCTGATCCCCCCGCCTTGCTGTTCGCCCTTTTTATATCTTTTTTTTTCTTTCAAAGCCCGCCAAAATTTTTCGCGGTACTTTTGACAGGGTTCTAAAAAAAATCGCAAATCATTTCCCATAAAAAATATAACAAATATAATTTGGAACGATAGAGGTGCCATCTATTTACACTTATACAAATCATTTCAATACTACGCCGATAAGACAATAATAAAAAAAAATATTCGACCGATGAATATCGATTAGCGTGCATTTAGGGGCTATTCGCATTATTACAATTGCAACATTCGAACATTACTCAAGCGAATATCATTATTGTACAGTGCACGTATGCACTGTTACAAAGTATAGAGGAAAATACTTGGCTCTGCTTTAGTCATTTAGAAACAATCCAACTTTTTAAGGGATGTTTGTTAATAAAAAATAATTTTATATGAATTATACTGTAACGTTCCAGTAAGTTTCGCAGCCCTAGGTGTCATGCTGCTGCGGTCGCAGAACATGACTCCTTGTGCGAGTTTGTCATTTCTAATGTACTAAGGAGCATTCACAAATCTATATAGTACTTTGTTTTGAAATATTTAAGCAGCCCCAAAGCTGAATGCCTTTCGTCCAGATAGGTTTTAGGATTTGTTTATTTAGGCTGCGGGCCAATACTTGTGTAAAAGTCAATTTTAAGTCAATTTTTCGATAAATTCATTTATTTTTCATAAACTCTATGGTAAACTTTAGAGAAATCTGTTCTAAATCCGATTTGGTTTTCTAAATCCGAGAACAGCATTTTGTTGTTTCCTTGTGGACTCAACAATACTAGCATCGGTGGTCATAACAGCTGGGTCATCAGCAAACGTTCCTATTCTAGCTTCTTTTATGTTTGGTAGATCATTTGTATACAGGAGGTATAATAAGGAGCCTAGAACACTGCCTTGTCGAACCTCCGCCAATATTTTCTTCAGTTTAGAGTATTCCCCTTGCTGTCTCACCCGGAAGTAACGGTCGTTGATATAAGACTTTAGCAATTCAAAATATTCTTTTGGCAAATCTCGTTGGAACTATAATTCTAGACCATGATGCCAAACCTTATCAAATGCTTGGGCTACGTCTAAGAATATTGCTGAACATACTTCTTTTTTCCAGCGCCTCGTCAATTGGATTAGAAATCCTATATACCTGTTCTATCGTTTTGTGCTTTTCTCGAAACCCAAATTGTTGTTGTGGTATAAGATTTCTGCTCTCTATAATTGGCTTTAATCTCTTGAGAAACAGTATCTAAATATTTGATGTTGTTGTTAACAAAAAATAGGCCTATACGATGTTCTGTTGTTTAGCGATTTAATAGGCTTTGAAACCATTATGATTTCCGCTATTTTCCACTGTCTCGGAACATAACATAGGGGCACATACTCCATCAGCTAGCAAGCAAGCAATATGCTAGCCCAAAACCAGGCTACTCAATCAAATGTACCAAACAAATTTGAATGTGAATTTACATTTTTCTGTAATTTTTTTTAATTTTTTTTTGCGATTGCACAGTGAACTTTGCGGCTTTGAAAACTATTCAGCAAATTTTTTACATTGTTCTACTGTGCAATCGCAAAAATAAACAAAAAACGGATAAAAAAAATTAATTAAAAATTCAAATTTCTTTGGTAAAATTGATTGAGTAGCTAGGTTTTGCGCTAGCATATGGCGTGCTTGCTAGCTGCACATCGATTCTGTTGCTTTTCTACAATTCAACTTGAATTGTACCGAAACGCCATAGTAGTAGCATAGACAAATGAAAATAAGACTGCTAAACCAATGGAAAATATATGTTTAAATCAAATTCTTGATGTCGTTACAAATGGAAATTTTTTTCTAGCGGCTGTTAGTAGAAATATTAGTTAATACTCAAACCCTATTTTAGTCTACATTATGAGCGCAATACATATTTCTCGTTCAATATATTTTTTTCAATACGCGCGCGACAAATAAAAAATTTTATATTTGTGTATACAGTAAAAAAGAAACAAACGGAAAAATAACAAATTCAACTTATTTTTTATTTTCGTTTGAAAGTATCCTTTCTCTTATTTGTATGATTTATATTTTAATAAAACAGAATGAAATGAAACTAAAACGCACGTATTATCTATATACATACTCGTATATACATATGTACTATTTAAAATAATGTTTGTGCACGATCGATAATTTCTTGTTTAGATATATAGAATTTAAAACACGTGGTGACCATGAAAAGGAAGAGGATCTATTTTAGATGTAAGTACATATGTAGCTACGATGATTGTTTTGGTGTGCTGCATGAAGTATAATTTAAAAAACAAATATATGGAGGAAATGATAAGAAACATCAAAAATTTATGAACGAAAGGGAAAAATATTACAATTAAATGGTTTTTTAATGATCGCAGAAAACAATTACATACACATATTACATATTTGTGCTTGGTTACATTATGTATATTTTATATGCCTAAGTATACTGGTTTGTCCAAATTAAATACATTCATGATTTTATTTTCCCTAAGTGTACTATTAAGGATGATGCATGATTTATATTCAATAATTTTAAAATACCTAATAATTTTATAAATGATTTTATTTTTGAGAAAATGAATAAAATCAGCTTACACCGGAAAGATGTCTTTGGGAAAATGTACTATGTATTTGGATTTGCCTCCAAAAAATTGGTCAAGCATACACATTTTTGTTAACGTTTTCCCCTTACTCCATATTATCTGAAGCATGGTAGGACTTGATTTGTTTCAACTATAGCTTTTGCAAACATTTTAAGACGTCGAAAATAAAAACTAGCTTTTGATTTAAACTAAATTTGCAAAAACATTAATATTTGGATGGCGGTTGTGGTATATAGAATTATGAGTATACACGATATCCTTGCAATTCCATTTTTAAACTGCTAACCCCAAATTAAAATCATCCTGAGGTTTTAAAATGACAATATATAAATATTTCGTTGTTCGTTGTTGTCAATTGATTTACAAGCTAGCTCACATTAAAAGTACACTGCAATTTTTTAGATACCAACCACCCCTTATCATGAAAACTACCCCAAATTTCTCTAGAATAAATGACCACTTCTTTGAAAATTACAAAAATAGACTATTCAATATCGGATAATGGGTATCGCTTTATAATCCTCATCAGAAATGCAATTCGATTGTTAAGTTGTAACTTTAAATCATGGACACAAATTTATTGGCCATCCACTTTATTTATTAGGTGTATAACTTAATTTCTACAGATTTTTTCTTCGAGCTTAAAATTATATTTAAAATAGAAATATTTTCACGGTATTTTTTGATTTTTACAGGATCGTGAGTTACATAACCTCTCAGAATGGCAGAGTTTACAATGGCAACTGATAAACAGCACATTCGGCACTGCATTCTATACGAATTCCAATAAGGAAAAAAAGCTTCTAAAGCACGGGAATCAATTTGTAGTGTTCTTGGTGCCGACCTTGTGTCTTATGAAATTTGTAATTATTGGTACAAACATTTTAGAAGTGGTGATTTCGATCTTAGCGACAGCCTCGAAAGTTTGAAGATGTGCGAGCTAACATGGAATCTACAACAGCAACAGGCATAACTTAGAAAAAAACCTAATACCTAAATAAAATAATGCGTAATAATTGGATTAACCTAAGTTTCCGATTCCTAAAAATCATAAACATTTGATAGTTTAACTTCTCCTAAACTTCTGAAAATTTAAATGAATTGTAAGAAATATGTACTATGGACTTGAAGGATATAAAAATTAACTAAATAGAGTAAAATATTTTCTGGACAGTTATTTTTCAGTAATTATCTTCTCCTGTACTAAATATTAATTTATTGCATTAATATGCCCAGTACCAAATGAATTTTCTAAAACTGGTTATGTAAATGTATTTAATTTTTGTGTAGTAATCCATCACCATTAGTCATACATACTTTAATCGTATATAGTCCAATAAGTTGTCACAGATTTTAGTGAGGCCTCATTAAACCTGATATGAACCATGTCTTTGTTTTCGGTAAGATTTCAGTGGGCTGAACTTGCTCGACATGTTTAAAGAGTTCGTAGTATAAATATTTTTTGTATATAAAATCAATAAGGACTTCTGCCTGAAGACATAAATCAAGGACAGGATCACGAACGCCGCATGGAAGTCCCAGAAAATATTCGAACCCAATTTAAACAAAATTAATTATAAACGGAACACACAATCTAAATTTAATAAAATAAAAAAACATTTCGCGCTAACATAAAAAGTGTTTTTTAGAGGTTCACAATTTTGAATTAAAATAGAACAAAGAAAAATATTTTGAATATCAGTGAAACTAGCTTTATTGGATAGATAATTTTATGCCATTAATGCTTGAATATGATTTCGGCCATGTGGCCACAGCGTCTGGGGCGTAGATGATGGTGCAATATGGATATCCAATTTTCACACACTTTTCGCAGCAATTGTGGCCGTAGCTCGCTAATAACTCGCCGGATGTTGTGTTTCAAGTGTACAATCATCTCTGGTTTACCAGCGTCGACAAGTGACTTAACATATCCCCAAAGAAAATAATCTAATGAAGTTAGATCACACGATCTCGGTGACCAATTAGCAGGACGATTACGTGAAATTAGTCTTTTATCAAATATTCCGCACTGTGTGGCATGTGGCACCGTCTTGTTGGAGCCACATATCGCTTTCTGGCGATTTCCGTCAAACAATACCAGTTATTCCAAGATCGACCGCTGCTGATGAAATAAACGCTTGCCTCAAATCATCGACTCTGTGGTGTTATGTGAAGAAACTTCAGCTGACGACAAACATGCGAGTTGCATTGTTAAACGATCCATCTGCCGAAGAATTCTCCAAGCAATTGCTGACTATCGGTAATGGCCGTGTTCCGGTCGACAAATCGAACGGGTTGATTTCGTTTCCTCAGAACTTTTGCATTTTTGTCTCAACGAAGGACGAGCTCATCAACAAAGTGTTCCCGAACATCATTACTAACCACAAAAATCACAATTGGGTGAGTGAACGAGTAATTCTTGCGGCAAAGAACAAAGATGTGGATCACTTAAATTTTACAATTCAAAATCTAATCGTCGGTCCACTTCATTCCTTCAAATCTATTGACTGTGTGACAAAAGAAGACGAAGCAACCAACTATCCAACTGAATTTTTAAACTCATTGGATCTACCTGGCTTGCCACCGCACAATTTACAACTAAAAGTTGGCTCGATAATCATCATGCTACGAAAACTGAATCAACCAAAACTATGTAACGGAACGCGTTTGGTGGTGAGAAAACTCATGGGCAATGTAATTCACGCGACGATACTTCAAGGGAAGTTCAAAGGTGAGAAAGTTCTCATTCCGAGAATTCCGATGATCCCAACCGATATGCCATTCGAGTTTAAACGAATTCAATTTCCGATTCGTCTTGCATTCGCCATGACGATCAACAAATCACAAGGCCAATCCTTGAGTGTTTGTGGCCTGAATCTAGAAAATGAATGTTTCTCTCACGGCCAATTGTACGTAGCATGTTCACGTGTCGGTAAACCATCCGCTTTATTCGTTCTCGCACCTAACAATAAAACAAAAAATGTCGTATATCACAAGGTGCTACAATGAAGGGACTCGACTCCATTGCAACTCACCCAGCAAATAGTTTAAAAGAAAGTAGTGCAATATTGCTACGCGAACCATTTCTATTCAATTCAATAAAACGAAAGCCTTGCTGCCACGTGAATTACATTCATTTCAATGTAATTAAAATATATTTCATTTTGATTTTTGTAATTTCATTGAATTTAATTAATTTGGAGTATTCATTTAATTTATTTAATCTTAATAAAAAACTCAATTTTATTAAGCTAATAACTTTAAAAAACATTTATTGATTTTGAGGCGGTACGAAGTTCGCCGGGTCAGCTAGTAATTTAATAAATTTTAGTCTAAGGATTTTTCTTAAGAATTATTTCATCAACTTTGAACCATGGTCCCGCACCATCGACCAACTTGATAATGCGTGATTTCATCGTTTGTATTGGGATTTTGAACACCAAAAACTGCCATATCGCTACCTTTCGTGACATATTTACAAATGTATTTTATGGACTTCACTGAATTGCAGTACTCCACGTTGCAATGCGCCTTGAATGTTTTGGAAAGAAGTGGCGAATATGGAACAATCCAAGTGTTGTCGACCACGAACTCATTTCCTCTCACTATCGTTGTGATAGTTCTACCGTTATCATCAGCTGATCGACGCTGGTACAGTGGATAACCATCATTGCCAGTGATAGTCTCTGCGGTTAAATTTCGTGGATAACGCTTGGAACACTTGTTGTCGACCATGCACGGTGATTGGGGATTGATGGAGCCACACGGACCGTGAACCATGTTCGTAATTACAACATCATGCAGGTCTGGATCGGTTTCGGGATCAGGAATCTCGGCACATATGATGTCATCTATTTGGTCTGGTCGAATTTTTTCGGCTAACCAAATAAGAATGTGAGCATGCGGCAAGCCTCGTTTCTGCCATTCAATTGAATACATCCAACATCGAGTATCCCCAAAGACGCAATGCCTAACAATGTAGTTCATCAGCGACCGGATTTTTTGTTTGAAGACACGTGCGATGATGTCGTGCCGATCACTTGTTATTTGCCCGGGTAGCAACAGTTGAACAATCTCTATCCATTTCGGATTGCAAGTAAAAGTGATGAATAAATCTGGACAACCGTAATGACGAACATATGTCATTGCATCTTGCGCATATTCATGCATATGACGCGGGCTGCCAATGTATGTCGCCGGTAGAATAGTCAATCGACCAACATTAGCTGCATCTCCTTCGGTGCTGATTGCATCGCATAAATGGATATATTCCTCCGAACGCAGTTTAGCTTGGTTCAACCGAATGAAAATGAGGCGCTCTGTTTCGATTTTGACGTACATGTCGACGATATATTGCTGAAGCAAACGACGAAATCGCAGCAAATAGTTGTCAGCATTTTGACGAATCATCAAACGATATGCATAATAATTCATCGAGCTAACCTTCTTGTTAGTTTCCTCACCTGAAATGAAATCAGTAAAATTAGTGTCATAATCTAAATTATGATATCAGTACTCACCGCTCAATGGATTTATCATGTTGATATTGAAGTGATATCCATCGTCTCCTTGCCAAAACATCAGCGGGTATTGCAATGTATCGTATGAACGGTGTGTTTCATTTATTCGTTGCAGTTGTCCAGTGTCGCGACGTGTAAGCACAATATCGCGCGGTTCCACGCTTTCACCAACAATCACAATTGCGACTTCATCTATTGTTGGAGCATTAAATTGGCGTTCGTGTGTTCCAGCGGGTCGTTTATCTGCTCTGATCACGACTTTGCAGTCGTCACTTGGCATGCGATCCAACGCAGATTTAAACAATCGAACCAATGCATGATGTTCATGGAGTAGTTGCTGCAAATCTTTCAGAACTATCCTTTTCATTGCTGTATTGATCGTTTGGCGCCGATCAAGTTGATCCTCCATATTGCCCATAAAGTATATTTGGATGAATTTATGCTGTCCATTTTTAATCGGTTGCAATGACCCAATTCGGTGGTGAATTTGGCCTTGAATCTGTAAAGTCGAAGACGAAGTCAGAATTATAGATTTTTGATCACCAAAAGAAAATGAATGTTTACTCTCTCGAGCAGAAATGACCTTAAATGTTGGATTGAATCCGCGTTCTTCGATAATGTCTGCTCCAAATGAAGTCATTTGGAAACATCCGTTGTATCTTTGAGTGTTGGATAGAAAATGTCGTGATTCTGGTGTCTCGCCACGAAGCAATGAACGCAACAGTTCAGGTGGTGCAGGCAATAATGGCAATCTCACCTTGCCACTGAGACAGCACAATCCAGGCGTTTCTCCAGCGAACTTCAATGCACCGCAATGGTCGCACACAAACTCCATTGGGCCAATTCGAACGAAAGGATGCGAGTTGTAGTCAATTGTGCAATAGTATTGAAACGCTATTCGATTCAAATCAACACTTGAAGGATTTCTTCTTGCGCGTCGAAAATTATCTCGTTGTTGATCTGTGCGATAAGCTCGACGATTTCTCATTGTCAACTGAGCCATTTGACGTACTGCCTCTCTTTGTGCTTGTCTTTGTGAAGCGCGAAGTCGGGCCATACTAACGCGGCGCGCTTCTCGTGTGATTTCTTGTTCATCTGCAGTGGATTGATTCGCAATAGTCCGAAGTCTAATTGCATTAAGGCTTCGTGGTGAAAGATTAGATCTTCTGGCTCGCGGCATTGTAAATAATACTGGAAAATTAATCACACAATCCAAAATTACATAATCAATTATCGATGTGCGCACAATCACAAATGTGATAACCTCACAAAGTGAACATCTTCGAAGGGAACTTACCGTTTAAAAATCCCGATCGAAAATAGAATTCCGCAGAATAAAAAAAAAATTAAAAAAAACCAAAAAAAAAACTGGTGTCCGGTGTTGGGACACTCTGTACCACTAAAAAAATTACGTACTATTGTACGCAAAAAAGTACTGTTTTCTTATTGTTATTGGCATACACCACACAACCTCTTATTTCACTAAATTCCACCACTTATTTTAATAATATATGCTAAACCACAAACCACTTAACTAATATGAAATAACCAAAACCAAAAATAAATTAAATTTAATATTAAATTCGCAAAGGAAAAAAACTTTTTTTGGAGCTGTCAAAATCTACTATTCGCACTGAAATCGTAACTCGGACGAAGATTTTATCTATATAAATAGATAAGTAGATGAAATAAAAAAAAAAATTGGATAAAAAATAAAATGGTAAATGTGCATGCAGCCTCCAGTCGGATTCGTATCCAGTATCTTGCAGTCCAAGCGCCGAAGCTTTAACCACTGCACCACTCGTCACATACAAACTACACCTACAAAATTCACATAAAAAAAAAGATTTTTTTATTAGATTTTTGGGGCTTCCCTTTTGAGTTTTTCCGACTTTTCTTTTTTCCTAAACCACCACTGTATTGAGACGAACCAAATAAAAAAAAACAAAATGTACTAAATATATGAGAAAATGAATTTTCTTGATAACTTTTTTTTGGTGAATTTTTCCAATGTTTTAATAGTTATTATGCTATTCGGAACGGAGTCAAATCCAACAAAACAAAGATCATAAAAATCGGTCCAGCCGTTCTTCAGTTATAAATGGTGTAACTAACCCGACTTTGTTTTATATATATAGATGACAGCACACACTATTAAATTGTATATTATACACTGTATACGTATACAAAATTCAACTTGAATTGAATTTGAAAAGGCAACAGAATCCATACCCTGATCGAGCATGTGCCCCATAGTCTAAAGATAGCATTGATTATGTGCTCTAGCTTCCTTAATTCTTTTTCTGGTAGAGCTTTGATTATTTGCCCCGTTAAAAAGTCGTATTCAGGAGCTTTTTTATGTTTGAGGTTTTTCTACTTCATGTTTCTTTGTTATTTTTGTATTTCTTTGTTATTTCTTGCAGAGTAACTGGTAGCACAGATGTATCGTCTACTTTGGCGTTAAATATTCATTATCCGCTTGTCCAGTTGGTGGTTTCAAGGTATTTTTTAAGTGTTCGGCAAATACATCCGCTTTTTGCTTTTCGCTGCCAACCCAGGTTCCACCAGCCATTCTAATGGGTGGCACTTGCATTTTAGAACTTTTTAAACCTTCGTCAGGTCTGTGTCAGGTTTACTTGTCAGATTACGTAGGAAGCTTGCAACTGACTCATTCTTAATCTCCTTTATAAGTAGTTTAAGTTTGTTGCACAAGTTTTTTAGTGGATATTATATACTGTTTTGTAATATTTCTTACTGATCAGGAGTACTTTCCCTGGCCGCTTTTTGCACACTTTCAGTCTAGTTCTTCTTCTAAGCGTTGGAGATCTGCACCTTAGGTTGACACATTCTTCGAAAGTATTCCCAGTTCGTTTTGTTATTTATTCGTTTTTACCGTGTTACTTATTGCCTTATTACCGTGTCTATTATTGTCATTAAAACAGGAGAATGGTCCGACAATAGCCCTTCTTCATTTTCGAAGGCTAAGTATTTTTCAGAGATATTTCTTGAATATATAGAAATCCAGAAGGTCAGGAATTTTATTTTGGTCCGTAGGCCAGTAGGTTGGCTTTCTACTGGAGTGAAACTCACTATATTTATTGCATTGTATACATTTTAATGTTCTGCCTGCTTCAAATAGCTCTCTTTCTTTGGGACTAGTTCTTTTTGATCCCCAGAATAAAGTATGTGTTTCGCGTTAAAGTCGCCTCAAATAATAAAATTATTGCCAAGCAATTTAAGAAGTTTGATGTAGTTTTCTTTTTTGGGTTATATCTGGGTGGACAGTAGATTTCTTATATTCGCGATTTGCAACAAATTAGCTGACATCTGGTGAACAAAATGTGAATCATCGTTTGCTATGAAGCAAGGGGGATTAAAACTGTCATAACAATGGATTTGACAATTCTCGTCCCCCTTGTAGACGTAGAAACCAACGCTATCTACATTAGATGAAAATCGCCAATACTACAGCTCGTTATTTTTGGTTTCAATAGATACAATAGCTACTTGCATGGCTTCCTCCTCTATTTTAAATTCTTCGTGGTTTATTTTTTATCCTTAATAAAGATTGCTGTCCCGCCTCTACCTCTTTCTGCTCGATGTAGAGCTTGATAGCACTGATTTCCACGTATTTTGGCATACGACGCTCTGGTAAAATGACTTTCTGAGATTAGGCATAAATCGATTTTTGTGTGTTTAAAAATACTTCTAATTCTGAAATGCGTTGCGCTAGGCCGTTTGCGATTTACTGTCGGTTTATTGTGAACAATTTATCGTGAGCAATTTATCGTGAAACAATTTATCATAGAATAGTTTATCGTTTTCACAATTAGTGTCTTGAATTTGAAGTGAAAACAAAAAACTTTCCAATATGTGTTTCGTAAGAATACAGCCATTTTTTAATCATCGTGATGAACTGAAATAGAGTATGTTGGATGGAAATGGGATTATTAAATAATTTTTGGATGAATTTCTGGAAAATGGCCACCTTGGACGGAGCTCGGTAATTTCTAAACCGATTATGTTAGGATTGGTTGTGTTGGATGGAAATCGAATTCTTTATTGATTATTGGAAGAATTTCTAGAATTTGTACTCGATGTTAGATAAGAAAGCCAAAGTCTATTTTTTATTTTTCTTAATAAATTTTCTAGTAAAATGTGTAACCATCGGTGGATCTACGTATCCAACTCTTTGTAATATTACTACGCCCAGAGTGCAAATTTCGGCTTGGTTTGAAAGGTTCTGAAAATCTCAGGCCTTAAAAGGCTTAGAATGTTCCATATTTCAGGGTGTACTACAAAATTTCGGTTTTCGAAATCCCGGTTTTTAAAATCCCGGTTTACAAAATCCCGGTTTTCTTTTCTTCTAGTTCTAATTGAACAAAAAAATTAATAAAGTTTTTTAAATGCAAGATTTGGTACTTGCAAGATTTTGTAATTGCAACATTTTGTAGTTGCAAGATTAATAAAAAAAGGAAATATTTTGTTTATGCAACATTATCAAACGCAATAATTGTAGAGGCTGACGGTTTCGAAAACTATCACGAACACTGAGCCCTCCATACATATTTCATCCCTATTAGTCATTTTCTAGAACTTCAGATCAAACTCATTTTTGAATTTTGTCAAAAAATCATTTGAGAGTCCCATTTTCTCACATACTAAATTTTAAAAATTCAAACCGGGATTTCCTAAAAATCGGTTTTTATACAAAACCCGGGGATTTTGAAAAGCAAGATTTCATTACACGGGAATATGGGGTTCCCGTATAAGGCTGTTCTTATTATCAAAACGTTACATTTATCCGAGGCGTTTAGGTATACATTTTTTTAACCAGTATATCGATTTTGTTTCGTGAGTTACTCATTTAAAATGAGTGAAGCAAAAAAAATAAAATCGAATACGTACACAGTATATAATACACAATTATGTCTTTGTGTTTGTATTTTTCTTTTGTTCGTATTTGTGTCATTTGTATGATGAACAGTATCAAAATAACGCGATCCGGGCGAATCGGTTTAATTTTTATGGTGCTTATATCCTTTTCTCAGCACATTATGTCTGCTCTCGGGCTGTGGAGTGTCATTCATTACTTAACATGCTAATATATTTTATATTTAATATTTTTTTTTATCATAAATTAATTCTATGTGTATTAATAAAATTTTATAAGTAAATTTATTTTAAATTTCATAAATTTTAAAAACAAAATGTAAAATATAAAAAAAACGAAATACATAACATAAAGAACATACAAATATGGCGTTTACAATGGCTAACTCTTTGAGTGCCAAGAAGCGCCATCGTGCTCCTCAATACACTAGCCGAAATGATGGTGACACTCAAAGGGTTAATATGAATAAACAAAAAAAGAATGACACGTGATTTGCATGTGTAGTAAACAATCGTTCACGTTAAATTGAAACACGATAAATTGTTTACGATAAAGAGACCGTCACCCCTATTAAAGAATGAACTCAGGTTCAAATTTACTGAAAATGAACGTTACGCTTATTGACGATCGAAGCCGTTGTAAGTACCAGATCCTATCCTGAAGATATTCAACCCTGAAGGTGAGATGAAGCTGCATACAGACGCGAATCAACTAGATTGCGGCGCAGAAAAGAGATAGTTAAATTTCTTTCATGTAGTTTATTACTGTAGCTGGAAAACAACTGATGCTGAATCTGATTGGAATTTCTCTCGAAATCGTAACAGATTTTGCGGCGTGATCAGCCCTACAGCTACAAGAATGTCAATAAACAATTACGCACCGCAGTGGAATTATAATGAAGCTAAGACGCATTAAGTCGAAATACAAGTGGCATTAATTTCCTCAAGTCAGCTGTTAGATATAATATAAGATGCGCCCAACATCGAGATGAAAAACTAAAATTGATTAAGTCATACGGATCCCACTAGAAATTTACACAAGACCAAGGAATGACGCATAGGAGACGACAACATAGAGGGAAATTTCTGTGTTAAAAAATGGTAGAATACGCCCAAAAAAGATATGTAACACAGATATAGATCACATTGTATAGAATGCTAATTGGGGGATCGAAAGCAAGTAAAATAAGAGGGGTTGCTAAATCTGTTGCTTTAAGGTGAATATCCTTGATCCAGGTCCTTTAATGTCTACTAATAATTTTTTTGGATATTTTTGCTTTAAATTGCAGATGCTTTTTCCAAATTTGTGTGGATAAATCATAGCAAAACTGCAAACACAGGAGAAATATTGTCCAAGATGAGAACCCACAAATCCATATTTGACAATCCCGAATTGGTAGTTTCTGGTCGAGGTACGGCATTTATTAAGCACACTTTAATTATGATCGGGCTACTCAGGAGCGGATAAATAGTGCTATTATCATTATGCCAGTCTTAACAAAACTAGCTTACCTAAATCCTGTTATAAGTCCTCTGAAAAACTACATCGTTTTTTAATTTCACCTGCGGCAAACAACAATAAATCGTAGTCCGATTAAGGTTAGGTTCGGTGTTTCAATGAGAACATCCGATGTTGAATTAGCAGATGCAGTTTTAGATGAAATTAGCAGTTTGAACGACATTTAATATTGACTGTTCGCGAGCAAATTTTCAAAGCACAGTTTGGAGGCGGACTGAAAATAAGTACCATATATTTAGAACCTTACAAAATAATAGAGGTCCCGTCAAATGACATGATATAAGGTGATAAAATTATAAAACCATTGAGGACATACCCAGAATAACATTTAGGGCATAGCCAGTATTTTTGTATAATAGGGATATAACAATTTTGAATTTTAATACGTTATTCCAACTTGCTCGTTGGAAAATTATAAAATATTTTTACCGCAAATCTGACTCGGTGGTCGCAACTTTAAGAGCCCTTACTCCAATTATCGGTCGTAATAATCATCCCACCAGGCTGTGCGTGTTATCATGGAAAAATTCAAGCTAAAATATTCATTATTGGATGTCAATGGGCCACTGTGATAGCGGACCGGTCGACGTACCGAATTCCGAATTGGGAATCTTTCACAAATCAATCACATTGTGGTGAATGTTTACCAAATTTACTAAAGAACTGAAGTCTCTTGATCATTTGAAGAGCCGGAACCTCTCCGATTGGGGTCTGCTAGAGTGTGAAAAAAATTCTGAATTTGGACAACATAAAGCGTGGAGTAGATTTCATGTCGGAGATAAACTTGGAAAATGATCGCCATGTTTCGGTCAATGGAGTTTGATCGTGCCATGTTGGATATGCCATGATGCCATATGCCACACAGGTGGAAGTTCGGTAATCATGAGAAATGGTCCAGTCGAATGGCCACCTCGCTCATTCCACCTCGATTTAACAACGTTAGAAGAGCTCAGCGCTATGTAGAACTTGACACTGTCAACGTTCCTGCCGTTATGTGTGAAAGAGTGGTGGGAAATTGGCTCAAAAGAATCGATCGCTGCAAATGTACACGCGGTGGTCATATGAACAAGATCAAATTCCACAGTTCCAAATAAATTCAGAAGATGTTTATGTCCTTATTGAACCCTTTACTAACCGTAATTAAGCCACTGATGAATATTTCTCAATAACGTAATTATTCATGAATTGTAAGCCACATTCCTAATGTCTGAAACATACGTAAAGTCGAAATTAACAAGTGAGGCAAATTTTTCAAGTGAAATGTATACTAGTTTCCATAGACAAAATATCCGAAAATGTTGCCCGAATTCACAGGTTGGGAGAGAGTTTATCGCTGAGTGTTTTTTTGTGCTGATAACATTCACGCCAACTTTTTGGAATTAAAAATATCTCTTGGGTCAAAGAATTTGTGATCTGAGTTTAATTTTAAACCTCCACATGTACCATAAATCCTTCAAGTACTACTTAGAAAGGGTGGCAAATGTATAGGGTGAGGCGAAAGTCCCGCTAACATTTTGATTGAGCGCCATTCTTGGTTATGCGAATCGCGGTCACCATTTAGCCGATATAATTTTCCAATCATAAAAAAAAATGTAAAGACCAAATAAACTTTTTATGAAAACCAAACTTACTTATCTTTTCTTTGAACAAAGTTATAAGCAATCAAAATGGTAGCGGGATGTTTGCCCCATCGCGGGACTTTTGCCCCACCCTTTACTTATCATGTTTGACTAGATGACTACATAATGATAACTCAAATTGAATCTGTACTGAATTCGAGGCCTCTTTGTAACATAAATGATGATCCAGCTGATTTGGAAGCTTCAGCACTACACATTTTCTTATTTGCACATCCTATAAATGGCAAATATATACAGCAAAGATTTTATGGGTTTTAGAAGCAATGGCATCGTGATTATCTTACTGCTCTACAACAAAAAAACAAATTCAAAATGATAACGGACGAATTGGAAATTGATGATGTACTATACGAAAGGATAACTTGCATTCAAATCAATGGATGCGTAGGAGATAAAACTCACCCGCGTAGTAACGGACTCAGAAAGGAAGTAACACGAATTTTAAATCATCGTGGGTCGAATCATATCTTCTGGTGTTATTTGCAATTCTACCATCTAATAAAAACTTTACACACCTTTACAAGTACGCGGATTCAGATTTAGTAGAATTATTTGTGATACAGGATTTAAGTAGTACAGGATTTTTTTTTAAATTAATGTAAAAATGATGTCTCGATAAACTGGTATTCAGTTGCATTGAATTTCCAGATTTAAATTAAATTTCACAATCGACTCCACTGGTAAGTCCGGGGTTTTCTTGATATTTAAATGAAAAGTTTATAAATTCTTTCAAGCTGGTATTTACGAGAAATTTTGTATGCCTTGTTAAAAATCTAACTAACCGCAACTGTCACATCCGGGTTATAAATACTAGTTTCTTATCATTAGAGCATGCGATTATATAAGACTGGATTTACCGTATGGAAATTATACTTCAATACTAATGAGAATATCGTGTTATATAAATCAACGTCCAAATAAAATTTTCAGCATCCAATTGAATTTTCAAGAAATCATTTTTATCTCATGGTGTTAGGGGTATATTTATATATTTGGAATAGTTGCAACAACAATTTTACTACTAATCTTACTCGTTTATATATTAACACTAAACGGTGCCGAATAGCTTCAGGATGTTGGATTGATAACACACGAGTGTGATTATAGAATATTTTTTGTCTGAATTTTTTTTTTTTCATGTGCGAGCCGATAACAACGTGTAAAACAATAGGTATTGCTTGTATAAATATTCACATTTCACAACAGCGTCCAGTTAGTCTTAATTTAGTTCTTGCTCAGTGAAAGTTATTGTGATACAAAGTGCTTAACGGTTTTTAATAAAAATGTGGAGTTATTTGTGTCTACTAACTTTTTTAACAATTGTTACGTGTTCTTCAGTTGAGGATAATAACATAAATGATTTCTTGGTTATTGTGAAAAAAACATTGGATGTCCTAAAATGTGATAAGACAGAATTTTTAACGGGGAAAATACCCAATCCGGCCTTACCCGCTCACATTAAGGATCTCAAAGTGGTAGAATTTGTTGACGATAAAGTGGAAGTCTCGCTTGATTTTACATTTAAATATGTGACTCGAAACACAACTTCGGTCATTATTGCTCGAAATGCGATTTTATACTTAAAATATAATAAATATGAAAATGATTTTATAATGCCTTTACCCGAACGGTTTAAGTCTGATGAAAACTCTTTAATCGAATATTATAAAACGGCGGAATATTTTTTGGTTAAATGGAGCCATGTCGGGGTGCAAACGAAATCTTCAAAGAAAGCGGATTACAATGTGGCCATTTTAATTTTAAACTCGGGTGAAATACTCATAGCATACGAGAAAATTGGAGATCATACAATTGACGTTAATGAAGTAATACAAATAGTGAATTATCATAATGTAACAGAGTCCCAAAAATTAATTTATATCGGAACCTCTCTAGATTTATCTAATATTACCACTTCTTCTATTGTGTATATAAAACAGTGTTCGGTAGAAAAGACTGGTCCTATTACCACACCTGCGCCCATTCCAACACCCAAAATTAAAGCGAATTATGTAACAAGAGCTGATCGAGTAACATATTTACTTAAATCAGTTAGAGAAAAAAGTTTAATCGAAGTTCCAGAGACCGGTAAAATAATTCCATTTAATTTTACATTTAACGACATTTCATTTCAAACGATTCGAATAGAGCCGAAAGGTAAAATATTGTTATACGTAACCCCACAAGGTTTGCCACAAGTACAAGTTGAACCGATACCACAGACGGATAATGTCGTTATACTTTCACTTCGATTAAAATACCACGAGACTCCCGAAGAGCTAATACTGTTATTGACTGATTTGAAAATTAGAACCGTCGAATTGACCAATAGTGATAATGAAATAATTTTGGCCTTTAAGAAATCGGGCATTATCCAAATTGTGTATAACAATTTGATAAACCGGGACATCGATGGACGAACAGTTGTCATGCAAACATATAACAATAGTCATACAACAATCGAAGGTGATGTCGATTTTGCTGCGATAATCAATGCTACAATAGTTTTGTTCGGTGCAACTACACCAGTTACGGATCTTGATATTGGGGAAGTCACGAAACCATTACTATTCAATGATTTATTAAGCTATTTTGAATCCAATTCGATTTCAGCCCTACCCGATGCTAATTTATTGAATAAATATTTTGAACTCAATGCCGATGATGTAGCAAGTTTATTTGAAAAGGGTATCGCCACAATTGAATCGAAATTTGAAATTGATATAAACGGAAAGGACTTTAAAAAAATCTATATAACGGATCGCATGCAATTGTTTTTTGATAACGTCGACCAGAACCTACAAATTATACCGAACGCTGAAAAATTTACTAATATTGATTTTAAATATTCAACGTCGCTTGATTTTGTCAGTTTAACGTGGATCAATTTAGAAACTATCGATAAAACCATTAATACAAAATACGGCGTTCGAGTTTTAATATTTCCCAGCGGTCAATTATTAATTTTATTTAAAGAAATTAATAATGGGCAGAATGTTGAATCTGTGTCTCATAAATTTATAAGCGGAGCAAATTCGACTGAAGTGAAGAGTGGCACCATTGTACATATCGACACAAGTCAAATTGCAAAAATTCCAGATAAATCGTTAAAACAACTTAAAGATGTGGTGACCACAAAAATGGATGGATTGGGCCAGTCATTAATAAGATCAATACTTAACACGGATTTGATCAAAGAATTTGATCGTGCTACGCCGAACAGTATGCCAATTACTATCAGCAATAAAGAAAATAGCCCAGTTGAATTGGGTTTTGGACTATGTGATTCGCAAAAAAATATAAAGTTCCTTGTATCCAGTAAGATGCATCTCTATACGGACAAAAATATTGAAATTAAACTTGTCCCAGACGACTTGATACCAACAAATTTAAGCATTACAATTTTTAAACAAATCGATTTTGTCAGCATCTCAATGAACAGCTCACACATTGAAAATCCCAATTATATCCTTCGTGTAAACGTTTATCCAGATGGATACGCTGACGTTTTATACAAAAAAGTTGTCCCGGCCCCAGTCGAAAATGTATTTTTAAATGCGACAAAACCATTAAAAATCGAAGATGGTACTATTGTTAGAATTAATTTGTGTGAAATTAAACCTCCAGTTTCATTCAATGATCTTATGTCTGAATTTAAAAGTGATCCGGCTGCGCAATGTGTTAGTAACATTAACAATCTAATTTAACTTACAAATAAATAATTAAATTTTTATTTCGATTATAGGTAAATCCAGTTGCCACCAGTTTAGTCGACGTAAAATTGGAAAGCTATTTGAAGTTGAACCCGGACATAAATAAAGAAGAATTGGAATCGAAAAATTATACAATTTTATCCGAGTTTGATATCAAATATGAAACGGAACAATTGCGTTCAATCTACGTCGAACAAACTGTACAGCTCTACTTGAAGGACAACGCTAAAATCACACTTGTACCAACTGATGGTGAAAAATTGGCATTTGATACCGATTTTAAATCAACAATTACGAAGGATTACATCACGCTAACCTGGAACAATTTAAATGTCACATCTAATTTGAAGGTGTCGGGCACATATTACAAACAAATTCGTGTTGTAATTTTACCACCGGGCGTCATTTTTATCATATACGATATTGATCATATCGTACCGAATGTATTTGTGCCCCGAACAGATCCGATCGATCTTAAACCTGGATTAATTGTTAAGATTGACACGTGCACTTTGGCTCAGAACTCAGAAGTGATAAATGCTAAATCATTATCCGATTTACTGGAGTATTTTAACGAGCCCCATAACAATTTAATAGAACTGAATGAGACTGAATTTAATCATTATATAAATTTAAATCAAGATTCAATACGGGGAACCTATTTTAATAATTCTGGTACAATCAAATCCAATTTTAAAATAACTTATGGTGATTCAGTTGTCAACACAATTTATATTTCAAACAGCGTTCAAATGTATTTTGAAGATGACGCAATATTGGATCTTTTACGCCTTCATGATGGTACATCTATCGAGAGTAAAGAATATTATTATTCAGTGACTGATGAATATGTGAGCATATCGTGGTATAATTTAAGCGTTACACAACAAAAAATATTTGATATTCGTGTGGTAGTTTTCCCAAAAGGTGAAATCATCGTTATGTATCAAATTACCGCTGACTTACCGATTTATGAACCGCTACCTTTATTGGGAATTAAAATTAAAAATAGAAGTGTTATAAAATTTACCACTGGCAAAATATTTGAACACTTTTCATCTCTTCGGCCTACGGTTTTATTAGATGAGATGAAAGCTTATAATACAACAGATCTATGTGTAAGTATGGCTTTATATTAGTGTAGTACAAACGGTTAAATGTTATCTTGATATCATTTCAGACCCCAAGAGTTATCAATGCAACAGAAAAAACTATTAAAATCGTGTTTGGAATTAAAACTGATACGAACGTGTTGGCTCCAGGCCAGATGAAAATTCCAATGACTTTTAAATTTACTGCTGACGGTGATGTTCTCGACCATGTAACGTTTGGGAACAGCACCAAATTTTATTTAAACAATCCTACACAATTTTACGATTTAGCACCATTCAGCAAACTAACTAGAGATGGAATTAGTTTTAAAATAAAGTATACAGTTACTTCGGAATATGTCAGTGTTACGTTAACCGATGCAATCGATCGTGAAATTACACCAGATGCGCGAGCTGTGATCTATCCTACAGGTGAAATCATAATGTCGTATAAAAATAAGCCAACCGGAACAGTTACACTTGCGAGGGTGGTACCATGTGGGAAAGAGGAAACGATCGGTAAACCAATTACGCCTGACATTTTAATCTCTTTGGCAAATAATATTTCTTTCTCATATTTAACGGGTTTGGCATTAGGATTAATTTTAATATTTTGTAATTATTAATAGACACATGATTTAAAATAAAATTTATTGTTTGTTATTAAGTTGAATCTTGAAATTAGTTTCTGATTTATTTCATTCAAAATGTTTATTGTTTATGGAGCATAATAATTAAAAAAAAATTAGTTAAATTACAAAATTCGTATTGCCCTTGGATCACGTACGATTTATGGCAATTAATTAATAAAAAGAAATCAGTTTTAAAGAACTGCAAACGGCAACCTCGCAATAGTTCAACAGCAAACCCAAATGAAAGGGATTATAACCAAAGACTTATCAAAATTGTTAGGAAAATTAAACGTGAAAAATACTTATTCAAAAAGAGATATTTTGAAAAGGTTTTTGGGGGTGTTCCTAACCAACATGACTTGTAGTTTATTATAAACTAGTGCAGGTCGTCCAGTGGTCGAAATTCGACCGTAATTCATTAAATTTTTATGTTTGAACATTATTTAGGATCTTTTGTCTAAGAGTATACCTCTATAATTATTGCATATAATTTTTGTTCTATTGCGTCAGCTGCAAGCGTGTACAAATACGTCATTAGCACTGTGTTGTTTGCCTTATTTCCTTCCAATACCTATGAAATTTGAAATTTAATGTTAGTTACAGTTGGAAAAACACAATTTTATTAATTGATTCTCAGTTTCAATCTTTTCATTTTTTCAAGTGAATTTAATGATTCATTACATCAGTACTTTTGTGTAAACGATGTTTTTTGTAAAATTTCTTTCATCATTTGCTAATTGTCCTTGGCCAATGGCCTTTATATTCGGAAATCAAACCATTGAATGATCGAACTCTCAAATTGAGTCCTTCGAAAGTTAAATGGTGAAACAGTACCAGAATATGTTAAATTTATACGTGGAATCAAAATTCTCTTATTGATGCGTGCGGTTCCAGTTAAAACTTGGCAATCAATAGCAATACGATGCATACACCATTGACTAATGCTTTCTTTGTATTTAAGTTTCTGATTAGTAAAACCACACACAATCAAAAGAGATTTTTCATTTGAACTAAAAAAATAAAACAAAATTTATTTCTAATAATTCCAATGTCATCGTTGTATCTGTGATTTTTCGTTAAACTGCGTAAAATATTTTTGATTTTATGCGTCTATTTATAGAAATTCCCGGTTTTAATTTTTACGTTTACATAGGATGAAATATCTCTTTTTGGTTGTCTCTATGGTAAAACGATGCAATTAACTTTCAATACTAATTATGTGGTAGCAAATCAACCACTAATCGTCAAAGAATTCAAAAACTCAATTGGATAATTATTCATTTCATTGTCATCATCAGAAATTATTATATCTTACCTATGATATTTTTCTGTTCACCTGGTATTCGATTAGGTATATCAGTATTAATAAAAGTGCAATCATCATTTGTAGGTACTAAAATAACTGACTTCAATATGTTATCTGAGGTATGTTTTCGGAAATATTTCCATACACTTCATTAATAATATTATTTTCATTTCCTATTAATTGCTGAGGTATATCAACAATATCTTAACCAAACTGAGGAAATTGTGGGGCTTCGTTATTACCAATTTTTTTCAAGAATTCGTGGACCATGCATCATGTGTTTTACAACATATTCATGTGTTGTAGGATATGTTTGAATGTTAGGAATCTCAGCAGATACAACATTATCGATATACGTAGCATCAACAATTTTTTCTTGCTCATTTAAAGACATGAAAATGTGAGCATGAGGCAATCCTCTCTTTTGAAACTAAAGCGCAATTTACATGATGAATAAATGTTGTCCCAGCAAAATGTTTGCTGTGTGTTTAGAGCTGCACACAATATACATTTTTCGCGTTAGTTGACCTATATGAAGTTGGCCCAAAATTCTAGCCCAAAAATGGTGGTTTTAACAGCTGGCAACACTAATGCAAGTGTCGTGAAAAATGAAACTATCGTGATAGAAAATATTTAGATGCAAAAATGATAAATCTTTAAAAAAGTTGTTGTGGTTCCTTATGTATATGAAGTTGGGCGAAAAATGTTAACCCCACAACTATTAAGGTTCTGTAAAATATACGAACATTTACTGCATCAAGTATCTGCGAAATATTTTGTATTTTCGATATGTTAAATCAAAACTTATTCTGTTACCACAGCAAAACCGCCATGTTTTAATGTCAGCCCAAAACTAAATATGTCGTAAAACTATCAAACCTGCATGCTATATAAATTAATTCTATCAAATCAAAAATTAACGAAAAAAATAATATGTTTTAGTTCCATGGCAGTTTATTTTGAGACTTAACTTTTGACTATAATTAGAATTTATGTTAAGGCACATTAAACGAACTAATCATTTATTGAGGGAGGAGGTGGATCGGAGGTTTAATGGGCTCCCCTGTCACTATTAAGATGATAGTACATTCAATGATATATGTAATCCGAAAACAAAGGAAACCGCCGGTATAAAGTTTTAGGACGATGTAATTGGTATCTCATGGCGAGAATGGCTCATATATAACCACTTTGAGAACACACTGTATATCTTAATGGAAGAGATTTTGGGTATTGGTCATCGGTCTCACGATGAGGGGTGAACTCTACAATGTTTTACACATTCGTAAATGTGTTTTGTAATTCAAATTTTTTTGTGTTTTATTTTTTTTTAGATTTTTTTTGTATTTTTAATTTTTTTTAATTGAATATAATATTAAATGTGGTTTAACTTTGTGAGTCTCACTTCTAATTTTAATGACGGTGTTTTTTAAATCGTCAACCAATTCCCAGTAGTTTTTCTTTTTTACAGTAGGCAGTGTAATGTTTTTGTTCTGCACTATAGTTAACAAGAGAATTGAGAAACAACGTTGATGGAATATCTTTCAAGGCAACCAATGGTTGGTAATGGCAATTCAAATATTCGGTGTTTAATACTATATATGCTTTAATCTCAAATGTCCGTGCAAACAAAGTTTGGTTACATTATTTCTTTGGTGTAATCGTTGTAATGCAATTCAATAAATTTTTTATGCCAAATTCCTCCAATAGTGGCATGTTTAGCTGAACATACGGCCGATATACTTTTGTTTCTTTCGAGAGCATATTGTACATTGAAATTCTGCTATGATACTTGTTTCTGTCTTTAAAATGTGATCTGACACCAGGGTTATGTTCGATTCACAGTTAACAGCAAATTCGAAGTCATATCTTATACTTTTCTTGATATCGTACAAAACATGGTAACGCGTTTTCTATGTCACTGAATTTGTTACCTGAACACATAGCGCTTATTAATTTGTGAACCGGGAGTGTTTCATTTTTGGAAATACTTTCATCTTTAAGTTTAATGTTGCAAAGACACTGTACAAAGGAGTCAAACGCACACGTATTTTTATATGTGGAACTATCACTTAAAAACTCATTTTTTAAAAAACCCATTGTATACGGACGTATATCATCATTTTTCTCTTTCTTTGCAGTAGGCACTTTGGATTCCGTATTCATAATTAACTTGCACGACTCTGTCAATTGCTCCTCGTTAGTTTTCCAATAAAATCATTTATCTTTTTAAAATTGGAATTAGTTTTTTTCCGGTTATTAAGGGTTTTCTTTTTCCAAACTTCAAGAGTTTGTTCTCAAAGTCGCTATATATGGGCCGTTCTCGCCATGAGATACCAATTACATCCTCCTTAAACTTTGCACCTGCAAATGTTGAGACCAGAGCTACTCGAAAATTATAGTGAGACGGATGACCAATACCCAAAATCTCAACTTCCATTAAGATATAGTGTGTTCTGAAAGTGGCTATATATGGGCCATTCTCGCCATGAGATACCAATTACATCCTCCTAAAACTTTGCACCTGCAAATGTTGAGACCAGAGCTACTCGAAAATCATAGTGAGACGGATGACCAATACCCAAAATCTCAACTTCCATTAACATATAGAGTGGGTTCTCAAAGTGGCTATATATGGGCCATTCTCGCCATGAGATAAAAATTACATCCTCCTAAAACTTTGCATCGGCAAAGGTTGAGACCAGAACTACTCGAAAATCATATTGAGACCGATGGTCAATACCCAAAATCTCAACTTCCATTAAGATATAGAGTGTGTTCTGAAAGTGGCTATATATGGGCCATTCTCGCCATGAGATACCAATTACATCCTCCTAAAACTTTGCACCTGCAAATGTTGAGACCAGCGCTACTCGAAAAACATAGTAAGACGGATGACCAATACTCAAAATCTCAACTTCCATTAAGATATAGAGTGTGTTCTGAAAGTGGCTATACGAGGGCGGATTGAAAATGAAGCTACCTAGAAGCTAGATGGCAGCACAAACACAAAATTTTTTTGTTTTTTAGAAATTGCGATCTGTCAAACGTCAGCTGTTAAAATTTCACCCAAATTCATTGATTAGTTTATTTGTTGTAGTCGTTTGAAGTAAGCAACTTTTGTGTTTCTTGAAAAATGGAAAAAAACGAATTTCGTGCAGTGATTAAACACTATTATTTGAAAGGGAAAACGGCGAAAGAGACAAAAGAGAAGCTCGATAAACATTACGGTGAGTCTGCTCCGTCATATTACATGGTAAAATATTGGATTGCTGAATTTAAACGCAGCCGAAGAAGCACTGCAACAATACCATCAACAGGAAGGCCAAAAGAGGTGGTTACTGAAGAAAATCCTCGATATCGTTATGAATGATCGCCGAATCAAGTTGCGTGAGATTGTTGAAATGGTAAACATATCATATGAACGCGTGTTCAACATTTTGCATGAACATTTGCATATGAAAAAGCTATCGGCAAGATGGGTGCCGCGTTTGCTCAGTGTCGAACAAAAACGAGTTCGACAGACCACTTCACAGCGGTGTTTGGACATGATAAAGCGTAATCCTGTTGATTTTTGGCGTCGATTAATTACTGTTGATGAAACGTGGGTCCACCACTACACACCTGAAACCAAAAACCAATCGAAACAACGGGTAGAAATGCTCCGAAGAAGGCAAAGGCAGTGAAATCGGTTGGTAAGGTTATGGCCACTATATTTTGGGATGCACACGGAATATTGCTCATCGATTATCTTAAAAAAGGATCCACAATCACAGGAAAGTATTATCGTGCATTATTGGATCAATTGGTTGATGTAATCAAAGAAAAACGACCACATTTAAAGAAGAAAAAAGTGCTCTTTCTTCAAGACAACGCACCGGTTCACACAGTATTAGATACGATGCTAAAATTACGTGAAATACACTTCAAATTGGTTGATCATCCACCTTATAGTCCAGATTTAGCTCCTAGTGACTTTTTCCTGTTTCCAAACTTGAAAAAATGGCTCGCAGGACAAAGATTCATCTCAGACGAAGAAGTGATTATCGAAACTAACGCGTATTTTGAGGGGTTCCCGAAATCGTATTATTCAGATGGTATAAGAAAGTTGGAATATCGTCTTACTAAGTGTGTCGAATTAAATGGAGGCTATGTTGAGAAATAAATGGTTTTTGGCAAAAAAAAATTTTGTTTTCCTACTTAGGTAGCTTCATTTTCAATCCGCCCTCGTATATGGGCCATTCTCGCCATGAGATACCAATTACATCCTCCTAAAACTTTGCACCTGCAAATGTTGAGACCAGAGCTACTTGAAAGTCATAGTGAGACGGATGACCAATACTCAAAATCTCAACTTCCATTAAGATATAGAGTGTGTTCTGAAAGTGGTTATATATGGGCCATTCTCGCCATGAGATACCAATTACATCCTCCTAAAACTTTGCACCTGCAAATGTTGAGACCAGAACTACTCGAAAATCATATTGTTTAAGGCTTTTTTATTTCGGCTTAGGTACTTCAAAAATCTGATCTTCAAATGCCATAAAATATACTAGGGTCGATTATATTTTATGGCAGTATTTTTATTTTATGGCAGCATTTGCTCAAAAAAAGACAGAAACGCACAGCAAAATTTTTGCACGATGGTATTCTTTTCTTGTCATACACACGAAAATTTTAATATACCAAACTCTTTTTTTTTTGCTGGCCAACATTTTTTCATCATGTAAATCGTGCTTAAATTGGTTAAATGAGTGCTACAACTTAACCGAAGATATTTTTTAATGTAAGGCCTTCAATTAATGCCTTCAGTTTGGACTTGAATACACGCACAACAATATCAGGTCGAAAATTAGCTGACTCACCCACACCAATATTGCTAACTATTTCAGGCTACCTTGGATTGCAAGTCATTGTACTCGTATAATAAACAAAGAAGGCTGTCCGAAATGTTGTACAATTGACATTGCATCTAAATAATTCTGATACATATTTCTTGGGGATCCATTGAATGAAGGTGAAGATTACTCTACGGCCAACATTTTTAGCATTGGTTTTAAGAATTGTTTAATTTTGTCAAATGAAATGTAACCATGTGCCTTCTATTCTTACACACATATCAACTATCCACTGCAGAATTTTTTTCTGAATGCAACAGGCTAAAATCTTCTCTAATTGCAAGTCGTTAGGCTGCATGTTGAAGCATGGTTAATTTATTTCTCGGCGCTCATGAGTTAGATGTAGTTGGTACATTATTAGGAGTAGTCCAATGATGAATCCAAAACAGAGATATTTTTGATGGTAACTTTTGAAAAGGAAACCATTACTGTACTAAAAATGTCTGCTACATCAGTTTGAACTGCATCGTTATAATGGCGTAGATCAAAATTGCAATTTACTTTAATGAGCATACAAATTTCTTTACGTTATGATTTTCAACTCTTTGACAATGATCTTTCATTGCAATGAATGACGAACAAAAGGATTATTGCGTTCAATTTCAATCGAGATTTCGCGCATTATATTGTTATTGCATGTTTGATTAGAGTGTTCACGTAATCCATAATGGACAGCAGTGTCAACATCAAAAAAATATAATTGCGCATAATACGGTGAGTGATAATATCCAGCAGTCATTGGACCTGATCTGCGATTAAATGATACGCTCCACGCATAACTGTATCCGAAATTTTAGCTTCGGAGCTAGCCATAGCAAATGATGAATTGTTTTTACGAAGTTTTCAAAAAATTTTTTTTCACAGTCGTTTTATTGAAGGTTTATTTGAAGGAAGCCCATCATACAATGATTTTAAGTATTCATTTAAATGGGGGAGTACATTTTTCAACAGTTGTGGTAGATATATTGTAAGTAAATGGTCTCTTTGTTTTCTGTGACTAAAATTGTGATAAATGTTGTAAGATGCCATGAAAAATAGATATTGTCCGAAAAGCCGAAAAAATCGAATATAAACTATACATGCTTCATATTTATAGTATTCTATAGTTAAATTTGTATATGTATAAGTATACAATAGCTGTGTTTCAATGGAGAAAGCAAACTACTCATAAGTACTTGTATCTAACTATCTACTCGCACCTACCCATACTCAAACGATGGTGTAGATGTGGAAAGCTGTTACGCATAAATTTGACGGTAGGTATATTAGTTTCAAAAGATCTAAGAGATGGCTTTGTGATGGTTAGGTTATGTTGAAATGTCAGATTTTTTTTTTTACAATTTTTTGCTTATTTATATTCGTTTGATTGACAATAAGGGATTTTTGTGGAAAATTGATTACTAGATTACAATAAAATTTGTAAAATTACAGTTACTGTTTACAATTATTAAATTGAGTCAATTATACATATACAATATACATATATACAATTATTAAACTGATGGAAGGATTTAATTCGACTACTAAAGCGGTGGATTTTTATAATAAATATACGTAAATTAATTTTATTAACATTTTCACTATTAAAACCTCAATACTCCTCTTTCCTGCCAGCGTATGCACAGATTAAGGCTTTGCCTTCATTGTATGTCCAATTTTTGACATTATTACCAAATTGAATGCAAATATTCAAACAAATTTAATTTTGTATAACAAAATATGTTGCCGTCATAATTTTGCCCGTTCCTTTGGTTATCTAGTCACAAGTACTTGTGAATAGCAAATTGTTTTCATTGGAACACAGCTAATACTTGGAGTAGATATGCAGTGTGCTTTGAAGCGAAAAACAATAACAACAACAACCAAACTCGCAGAAACTATCTGATTCAATTCTGGATGAACTATCAAACCGATTTTTGTGAAACAAAGATTGTGCACACCTGCAAAAGAATACCCATCGAATGGTGTAATTTTTATGAAAATCGGTTGGCGCAATATGCTTAAAAAGGGGTACTAAGTTTTCTCTTCACGTATTAATATTTATAGAAACTTTGCTGGGTAGAACTAACAGCAACAATCTTAACTTTGATATTAACAGTGGTGGGAAAATTATATCTGACGGATACAGGATTGGCTAGTCAGAGTAAAAGTTCCAAGAATATTTTTAAATTTAATACTTATAACGTTGTTAATCAAACTATATCTATAAAGTCTACGTCATCTGTTGGAATATTTAATTTAATTAATGTTTAGAATCCAAGAAAGGGGTGCACCATATTTGCTCAATAGCAATGTTCTAAAATTGCACGACAACAATTTCTCTGAGATTTTATCCAGCATATTTAATAAAGTTTTTGAAACTGTAATGTATCCTAATTGTTTAAAATTAACAAAAGTTATCAGCCAGGGACTGATGTTGCTTTAGTTGAAACAGTTGATATGGTTAATAGTTCCATAAATGATAAATTCTATATATGTGCTTCATTTTTAGATCTAAAGAAAGCGTTTGATACTGTGGACCATGGATTATTAGAGATATGTTTGATGGACTGCAGCTTATGTCACATGATCTTGATATTTTGCTTCAAAAGCAAAAATTCATGATCCAACTTTCAAAATTAAATTATGTAGTGGAAGACCTGGCAAATCAAGTGAATTTAAAAATTCAGTTGGAAAATTCACTCTTTCAACTGCTTCTACCACAATATAAATGATCTGAATGAAAATGACCCAGATGAAACATGTTTTGAATGTAGGTATGGTATCGACATCAATATTTTTTGCTGCTAAAATTGCCCTTTCGCTCAGCGAAGTGGGTCATTTTGAAGTTGGACACGCATATTTGATGTGAATGTGATGAAGCTTTGAAACAGGCATTGATTTCATCTGCATAGATGGAGCGTGGAATAACCGGAAGTGTTTGTCGAAAATCTCTTGATAACAATATGAGAGTAGCGCCCAAGATTCTGTCGTTGCCTTTCAAATCTTTCAACGTACGATTTAAAGCTTCTAATGAATGTTTATCTTTAAGCACAATAGCCATACCTGAATGCCATTTAATAGTAAATACTGCATTTTCATTTGTCTGTATATTTACCGGCAATTTAAGTGAGCAGTTCCTCCGTCATCCAATAAAGTAGCAGCAATACCTGATGAAGCCATGGCCAAAGCAATCTCACCATGAGAACGTATTTTAGCCAAGATGAGGGAAAGTGCCACTTGGAGCATCCAAAAAGAAGAATCCGTCTTCTTTTGCAGTGACTACAAGCATTACCGAATCAAAAACCAATTTTTGTTCTGCCAATAATTGTGGTTCATGTGTTTCAATGTACTCATTTAAATCATCAATAATGTATAATTGTTCTTGTTGTAAATCTCGATTAAATAAATCACTTGCCGGACGATTGGGTGATGGTAGTCAAAATGTAATCAATGTAATGTATAATGAATACGCATGTAAAATATACTCATCCATGGCGTCCTTAAATTTATCCCATAATTCGTGTCGGTTATTGGAAAAGCGTGATGTCAATATAATTGCAAATAAAGCACAAATTTGATGAGGGGTAGAACCGAGAACAGCATCGGTAACAGTCAAATCCCAATGAGAATCTCCTTCTAATAATTGTATGCGCGACATGCATCATGATTTGTGGCATTATTTGACCGTTGACTGTTTTTAAATATTCAAATGATGTTGCTCCTGGAACATTAATTAATAGCAATCGTAAGTAGAAGCATTCACGTTGTCTTGGATATACAGTGTATAGCCTGCCTAAAATGTATTCGTAGAAAAAATGCCTAGATATTCGTCGAGCGGCTTAACTCTTTTACGGGGTTCCTAAGTTTTTTTTAGACATATTCCATCTAAAATAAGTTGGTACGACTGAATAATGAATGGTTTTTGCGAAACGTCCATAAACCTTTTGTTGTTGGCATATTTTGAAAAATCCTGTTAACGTTTTTTTCGGCGGTGCTTCTGCTCGACTAACTGCATTTGCTTCTGTGAAGTAAACACGTTGCCCATTTTTAAGATGGATGGCTAAATGAATGACAGCTGGATTTCTTTCGTGAATAGGAAACGATAGTATTCGCCAACGATTTAGACCGCAAATCCAGCCATGGCGCTGCCTTTGTGCACATATTTACAGGTGTATTTAATAGATTTAACAGAGCTGCAAAATTCTACATTTATATGTGCTCTGTAGGTTTTCAATAGAAGATGACAATAAGGTGCAATTCTTCTATTATCTATTTCAATACCCTCCTGGTTCGAAGAAGAACACAGTGGATTTTAAATTGTTTTAACATTAATGAACGTCTGACATAAATATGAGCATGGACTGCAACATTTCAAAAATAATTTAATTTTTCTTCTAAATGTCAATTTCTGTCGATGCCACATGTCCTAATTGTTATAATATTCAAGCTAAAGACTTTTTTACATCTCAATAAATTTTAAGATATTTTCAGAAAGAAACCTTAAGAGCTTACAGGAAGCTTCACAATTTCAAGGGGTCACCTGTACTAACTGTAATCAATGGTTTGAAAAAACAACCTGCTTACAGGAGGTATTCGTTGTAATGGATGTGCAACCTATTGACATTAAAACTTACTACAACGTAAAAATTGACGATATTATGGCAGAAGTTAATTTAGGATCAAAACTACAAAACCTACTGACGTAGTCAGTACTACACGATAGCACACTTCGATTTACTTAGAAATATCTACGATGCCTTGTCAATGGCCTTCGAATGGTTGAATTTTTATGATTCAAAACATATAATTATATATTTTGTTATTTTTGATTTTAATGAAGTAAAAATAAATTTAATTAAATATATTTTTCCATGTTTTCTTTAATTATCTTGTTGTTCTTAATTACAAATTATGATTAAAAAGTGTACTATTCTTAATTTAAACTTTTACACTTTGTTACGACTGTGTTGTCGTTAACAAGACAAATCTTCATCTTATTTTACACCCCCACCTTTGGTAATTTTTTTGTGTTTTTATTCCCCTCGGTTGGTTTGCTTCCGGGTTGATTTGTGTCCGGGGGTAAATTTGACGTCAATATGCGGGTAATAGTGGATGGATTCCTGTGTGTTTTTTTTTGTTTTGTTGGTGCAACTGAAGGAAAGTGGGAGAGAGCGAGGCCAATGCGTATCGAGCGTGTGTAAAGTAAAACGTTTTAGAAAAATGTTTTTCTTATATGCTTCTCGTTTATATCAATGCGAATTGATATAAACGAAAAACAGAGAAGAAAAGATATTCTTCTAGAACGTTTTGCGCGTCGCTGTGTGGCGCAAGAATTTTTTTTCTTGTTGTTGATTCCAGTTTTGGTTTGTGCAAAAATAAGTCTTGATTGAATTTTTTTGAGTTAAAAAGAAAGTCTCGTTTGTGTGGTCTTTTGAAAGAAAAGTCTATATAAGTGTTTTGCTTTGTGAAAATAAACTCTGATAAAAAAAAATATTGATAATAAAATTTAAGGTATTGTCATTGAGTGATAAGAATCAAATAAACATTTTTGGAAACAAAACTTAATTAATAACATTTCATCTCGTGCTTGATTAATTTTTCCTGAGTGGACTTATAAGATTATACAGTAATATTAAAAACCTACGGGAAGAGAGTGAGAAGTATAGTTTTGAAGGAAAATAACGGTGTCGTGAATGGGTGCGGTTTAGTTTTCGTATGAAATAAAACCCAAGCTCGTACGGACATAGTGGGTTCGAAATAATCGCTAAGTGACAAGTATAATATTAGCAAACGGGGCGACTGTTATTTATGAATCTTTGGGGATAAAACTAGTGTACATAACCATAATTTATATCATACATAACATTTGGTTGTCAAGTGGGACCGAGGCCGGTCAGAATTTCAACGGATACTACCTTATTTTAACGGTTCATCAAATTAACGGAAGCCGCATATTTTAGAAGGGTGCCGTAATCAATTTTTTCAATCAACGGGTGGCCAACCACGAGGCCATTCACAGTTTTTACTATTGTTGAAAAGACACCGCAACGGGTGGCCCATCGGAGTAATTGATCGAGTAGCACCTGTGTCGTTCGGGCACAGCGGCAGCGTTGAGTGGGGTGAAAGAAGTTCCCACATTTTCGGGGATATAACTACGGTTGGCGAGACAACGCTCAACCCAGTTTGGTGGCCAGTCAAGGCCAATACATTTTACCGGAGGTTGGGCCGCATCGGTGGATCTGGTTAACGGCACATCAAGCCGCAACGGAACGGTAACCAACCGGCTACTGTATTTTTATCGGTGGTCTGCCGCAACGGAACGGTAGCCAACCGGCTATTGTATTTTTATCGGTGGTCTGCCGCAACGGAACGGTAGCCAACCGGCTAATGTATTTTTATCGGTGGTCTGCCGCAACGGAACGGCACCAAGGTCGCAACATTATTTTTTTTTGTATTTAAGGTACGATTTTTTTTATATTTTTTTTATTATTCATTTTATTTTATACTTTTTTTTACATTTTTATTTTTAAATTTAAATTTGGATTTTTTGTAATCGAGCGCCGCACAGCGGGTGCACGTTCGACGCGCATTGCTCTCTTTCTCTCTCTCTCGTTCTCTCTTATCGTGAAGCGGGTGGAGGGGGAAGTTGTTTCTTTGTTTGTTTTTTTTTCTGTAAATAAAATGAACTATTAATTTTAGGAAATGGTGTGATGGGAGCGGAGACTCCCTCTGTGTCGGTGTAGTGTTTATTGCGGTCCCTTGGTGACCGCATCCAATTTCGTAACCAAGGTTTAGCCCGGTTTGAATTCGAATGGATGCGCGCACCAAGGCACCTCTTTCTCTCTCTCTCTCTCTTATGATTATTTCGTTGTTCGTTCCTCAAGTTTCGGGCGACGAGTTTCGGCAGAACTCCGGGTTTATTATTATGATTTGTGTTCCTCCCAATTTTCTGTATGATCACGGTGTAAGTCAGGAGCGTCATGTAAGCCTCAAACCCCACGACCTTAGCACTTCTCCCTGAGAACGTAGCCGGCAAAAATTACCGTGGAGGCCTCTGGATGCGCTTAGTGATATCTGCAGGATGACAGTAGCCAGCATGTAACAACTTTTTTGCTGTTATAAGGTTTTTTGTCAATTTGTCAGAAACTTCACACTGCTACTTCTTTCGCAATACATCATGCGAGTTGTAATTAACAATATTAGGATGCAATTTATATTTCTTGTGAGCCTTGTCCTTTTTTTAGATTTATCAACTCACTATTATACCACGGTTCCTGGCTTAACGGTGCGAGCTTTATGTCTAGGGATAAATTTCTCAATATCTAAATTAATAACTCTATAAAATTCACTTAGCATACCGTCGATACTACTATATATTACAAGCATAAAAAAACGACCAATCATACGTATCCAGAAACGCATTTAACGAATGATAATCACCCATTTTAAAGTTATAAATCGATGAACTAACTTTTTCTTCGACTATCTCACAACATTCAAACATAACTGAAATATTCAACGGAGAGTGAAAAATACTAGAAAATCCAGCCAAATCCTCACACATCGATACGGTCACCTCATGATCGAATGGTACAAAAGCCAGATCTAACACATTGCCACTATTATTCATAAAACTGTTACATTGCTTTACCCCCAACAAAAATATTTCCGTGATGAAATTTTTCATCCCATCGTTCATGTTAATAGGAGTCAAATTGTGATCGACATACTCCCATACAATATCAGAAATGTTAAAATCTCCAAAAATAAATAGACGATCCTTCGGCTGAAGAAGTGGAGCAATATTTTGATTTCACAGAATGGAACTGAATACGTACAGCAACAATTTCGGCATCGCAATTGGCCAATTTTATCGGACTGGATGAATATTTGTTGGAGATTGCAACTACAATACCACCACCCTTTTCATAGGTGTTCCTTTGCAAGTGCCTCTTCTTCCAGGAAACAACATAAGGTAATGGAAAATACTCATCTATTTTGAAGTAGATTGTTAACCAGAGTTGATAAATACAGAGATTTTGATTTTGCTCGGATACTATTTGAATTAAGGTAGTAGATATTTAAGAATCACCGCGGCTGGAGAACTGCTTTATTGCTACAAAGGGGTAAACAACGGTGTGTTTAGAAACGTGCAAGTTACTTTAGATGTTGAAACTAGGTTCCTGTCTGAATGACGAGATTATTACAGCAGGAGGCCAAGCATTTGAATTATTAAGCATGCCAAAATGGGTCTCCCTCAATCCAATTTTAAAGGAAACAAACGTGAGTGAACTGTCCGATATACGGTCTTTGGAGAGCAACAGTTTACAATTGACTACCTCCGGTGAGCAAATTTGCAATTTTTCACAGATGTACTAAACAATATGATTAGATGATACGGATGGATCAATACGAGTGACATATAAATATTGATTATCAGATATATATTGAGAAAGTTTTAATAGAATTGATTGGTGCACCTGTCTCTACGAGAGCTTGCGCTAACCTCGGCGATTCACAGTTAAAGGAGTTGGAGCTAGAATTTACAACTTTTGTCTAGTTCTTGATAGTGATGTTTTTATGATCTAGGCAAGTGTGTCAAACTTCTGTTTCGTCTCGGATAAAACCATAAACATGTTTTCCTATTTAAATATGAATAGTACCTTCCTATTGATATTTTATCATACGGGTATATTATAAATGAATACTATTAAATTACCTCAACCTAGATTACCCAGACCACAAACACTAATTTTTGTGATTCCTGTACAATTTCGTACGTAAATAATATAAAAGGACAAAATCAAAACTTTTTGCATGTTAAGCTTTTCAAGAAATAAGTAGAATAAAAAAATCTCCATATAATTGGAAAATTATAATAAATAAATAAAATATAGTTTTTCTGTCTTTTTTCTTTATTAAAAATATAAAAATTCAATATTTTAATTCATATAATATAAAAATGAAAATGCTAGAAGAACTGGGAAGCAAAAACTTAAAGTTTATAATAGAAAACTTTTTCTCTAGTTCTTGTATAATAGATGAAATGAATAAAAAATGAATTTTCCACTCATTATAAATGGAATAATAATAATAATAATAAGAAAATGAAGAAAATTTTCTTTAATTACATTAAAAAAAAAACTAATTTTAAAAGTTTTATTTAAATATTTTCCTCAATGTGTATTGTGTGTGTGTGTGGCTGAGTGTATTTTCATTTGGGTTTGTTTAGTGGTAGTATTATGTGTAGTGTAGTGTAAGTAACAGCAGTAGCATTCAGCAGAAGCATTACAGCAAATAGATTATTTTGCTTTCAATTTGTTTTATACTATTTCTCTAGTACATACTACATTGTGTGTTGTATACTAATTTTTGGAGGGTAGTAATTACATGAACTTTAAATAAAAAAAAGCTTTTCCATAATAGTTACATACATATTTATGTGTATAACTGCAAATAGAAAATCTTGATAACATTTGTGTTATGGTTATGTGGAAATTTTTTTGGTGTATGCTTATAAACACATACCAACAAATACACACGCCACAGTGAGCTTTGCATAAAATAATAATCTTTCGGGGTTTTATTTTTATTTCTATATGGGATTAATTTCGGTTGGTACACGAGTTGGAAAGATCAGAGAAATTTAAATTTCAATTGAAAGAGTTGTAAAGTGGTCAGTTAGGAGCAAGTTATTTCCAGTAATAGTGTAAAAAATATACATTTTGCTTTGGTTCGACGACATTTCTTTTAGGCCTTTTGCGAGCTTATTTTTTATAACAATTTATACTTAACTAGCTGACCCGGCGAACTTCGTTCCGCCCCAAATTACTTCATTTCGAGCAAATACTTTTGTCCTTCGTCTCAATATACGATTGAGTGAAGTAGACATTCCATTCACTATTTCATCGAATTCAACAATGTCAATTCGAATTCCGAAATCTATCTCAAATTGAGTTTAGAGAGTTTTTTTGTTTTTTCTCAGTGTAGAAATGAATTAGAGTCAATTGAAATTCAAAATAATTCAATGAATTTTATTCGAATGGAATTAAATGGATTCAATACAATGCATTGTGGTAAACACAATTTCTCGTTTTTCGCACACTTCCAACGATTGACTTTGTGATTTGTTAATCGTCATAGCAAACGCCAAAGATCGGAGAACTGAATGCGCTTGAAGTCGAACGGAATACCAGTTGGAATCAGAAGAATTCTCGGAATTAGAACATCCTCTCCTTTGAATTTTCCCTTGATGATCATCGGGTCACGCTGTTCATCAGTTTCTTCACAGCCAATCACGTTCCGTTACACAATCTCGGATGGTTCAGATTGTGCAGCGTGCGCCTTATCTTGATTGGTCACACAGTTATTGGATTTTAACAATGCATTTCTGACTGTCAACATTCTTGTTCTTTGCTGTCAAAATTGCTCGTTCGCTAACACGTTCATGATAAGCACTTCCTTCGGCGTCGTGAACATGCGAAATATCAACAGAAATTTGACTATTGCCAAGCCAACAGTTGTTTGCAAAAATCAGCAGTCTGTTGATGAGTCGTTCTGTAACGCGAATCTCCTGTTCGTGGTCAAATGCAACTTCTTCAGATACGTTGAGTTCATTTGAAGCTGTTGATCTCGGAATGACAGGTAGCGTTTGACGAAAGTCGCCGGCCAGCAGAATTATCGCTCCAACGAAACGTCACTTCGTAAATTCTTCATTGTTCGCTGAAATCATTAAACAACATCTCAGATGATTATTTTTCATTCTTGTAATACCTTGGCCATCGTCGAGTTCCCGATCATGCAACAGCTAACGCTATTTGAGATCTCGAGCGAGTTGTGGCCAAAAGCAATGAAATCAGAAACGTGTTGCCTGTCCCACCGGGAGTATATCGAGGAAAAATATTCCTCCGTTTCCTTCGTCAACTACCCTCCTTAATGTGTCGTACACGTCCTTTTGCTGTGCATTCAAAAGTGGGACATTCGTTCGTACTATTTGGCTCATTGAATCTCGATCGAACACTTGCTTTCATTGCAATTCACGATCAAATGCATCGTGCATCGAGCGGATTGGTGCGGGCATGCCCAATTTCGAAAAAATACCTGTCGCACATAAGCACGCACATGTCTTTGATCATGATCAAAAATTCGTATCGCGTCGTTCATTTCAAGCTCATAATTCGATGATGCAGCGCGAACTCGATGCAAAATGTCGTCACCCATCTCGCCCTTGTATTTGTTCATCAATTCCGATGCATTCGATGGATGAAACTTCGCTATATGATGATAGCGAACAATGTACGAACTTGATTTGCAGGCGGACAAACAGTGGCATCGGCGGATGTTGATGCAGAATTTGAGTAGTTTTCTAGCAAATTCAGTTATTTGCAATTGCCTCTTGATAAATGACACATAACACATCATCTATATAATATAATAGCTTGGCAATTCACAGTAGAGTAATGTTCATGCGAAAGGTTTGGCAAATTTCAAAGAAATTTATGAGTTGTATCTGGAGGACGTTCTGCTTCTCGTGCTGCATCAGCTTCCGTGAAATAGACACGTTGTCCATTCTCCAAATGCACCCACAAATGTTGACCAGTGAGTTGACGTTCGTGTATTGCAAATGAGAAAATACACCAAATCGCCACATTGCAACAGACATAACGGCCCAATTGGAATCTTGATTCTTCGTCATTTGCATCATTTGCCCACGTCCATCATTTGCAGACATATTTAATGGACTTAATGGAGTTACAGTACTCAACATTGCAGCATGCATTACGGAACGATCCAGCGATTATCTACCACGACATCTTTTCCTTTCACCATCATCGTGACTATTTTGCCCCATCTTCAGGTGAACGATGCTGATATAGTGAATAATCGTCGTTTCCACTAATTGTGTATGCCAGAAACGGACGCGGATATTGTTTTGTGCATTTCTCATCGGCCATAAACGATGAATTTGGATTGTGTTCTCCGCACGGACCATGCATGAATCATGGGCAATTTTGAATATGATGGGTACAATTGTTTAACATTATCGAAATGATGAACACGTGGTGACATCATTACCTTATATGTGGGATTATAGCCGGGTTGTCGAACAACATCGGTTGCAAAATAACGTCATGTTAAAGCATTGATTGTACTGTTGCGTTGTGCGAGGAAATGTTTTGATAGACTTGTATCTCGGTAGAGATAAGTCCACAATTTCTCCAATTTAACTTTCCCATCTACACAATATAGCCCTGGCGTTTCTGCTTGGAACTTCAATGCTTGGCAATGTTGGCAGACAATACGCCAATATACCAACGCAGCGAAGAATTTTGTATGCGATTTAGTCGCTCACCGCACTTCTTCACCGAGTTACGTTTTGTCGAATCAGAGCTGGTGCCCGTGCAACTTGTCCGATATGAGCACGTCTCTGTTAATTTAATTCTTCCCGTTGCTCTTGCGTTCCATTCTCATAGACACCGTGCATTCTTTGTGAATTACAGTTTCTTCGTCCTAGGCTCGATCGTCTGATAGCCGGCATTTTAATCAAAAATCAATTCCCAAAAATTACAATGATTAATTTTACTAATTTACTTTGAAGTCATTAATCCACTAAAATTAACTTACCGATCGAGCCAATCTCGATCTCGCAATCAAATTTGATACCACACTTGTCACGCTCCAATAGATTTCTGGGAAAAAAAATCGAATTCGTAAAAAATCACACCTAATTTCATATATAGTTATAATAATAGTTTTTCGAATTCGAATATCATAAAACAGTGAATTAATACTCAAATTTCCAATTTAATATAGCAGGAACAAAAATAACACGTTCGCACAATCGAAAATGACAAAGCGAAAAGGACATCTGTCAAATTGCAGAACGCCTAAGTCAACATACAACGCCATCTACTGGGTTGTAATATTAAAGACCACACCTCAGCGCCATCTCTTATTCTTCTCGTTAATTTTATGTTTTTATCAATTTATTTCACAAACTTCTGAGATGTATCAAGCTTTGCATTGACTTTTCACGCTTTACAGCGTCCAAAATCATCAAAATTTACATTTACATTTAAAAAAAACCTTTTAATAATTTATGCTAGGTAAGATTCTAAAGTAATTTTGTAACAATAGTGTTGCAGATTATTATTTTTTTTAAATAGAGGCGGAATTGACGATTTAAAAAAATAAATTCAACAAAAATTAGACCCAAATCTCGTTATATCCAGTAAAATTATGTTTGATATGTAATTAAATTGTTTTTGTGTTTAATCGTTTTTAGTTTCTTTCACTTATAGTAAAACGGTTCAGCGATCATTTCCTGCGCGATGTGAGCTAATTATACATCTCCAAAGCTGCACCAAAAAATTTATGAATGAATACAATTGTCGATGTACGCTAACCGCGCTGTTGAGTTTATGATTGGATTTCCCAAAAAATTTAATTAAATTTTTTTTTAAATACATCATAAATAAAAAACTGATAAGAACAAATAAAGATTTTATATTCCAAAAAATTCATTTAGTGCATGACGTCAGAAACTGGGAAAATTTTGATATAAAACAACGATTTCACGGGAAAAAATATAAAACATGTGCAAAATTGGGATTTCTATTACGGCACGCAAACAACGCCTCGCCATAGTAAAAGCGGGAATCATAAAACCAACATAGGAACTCAGGTTTCTTTGTTATGCTTAGATGAATCAGTGGCGAGGTGAGCACCAACATTTTTTGCATATAATTTAAAATAAACAAACCACATATCAGTTTTGCCTTGCAAAGTTGTAATCCATTGTAATTATAAAAGGCGCTATAAATTGTACCAACACACAAACAACATTAGAATGACAAATTTATAATGAAGTAAAATTCTCAGTGAAAAACAACCGGGAGAAAATCTAAAGTCTTTTTATTTAAATCTTGCGATGTGATTTCAGCACTGCGACCTTCTTAAATTACATTCGCAAAACATTTAGAAGTACTATTTTACCATTAAAACTACCTCTCTGTAGTAATCCCGAAACATTTATCCCGAATAATTCATGAAATCTAAGAGAGAATATAAAACTACGAACGAATAACGAATAATAATGAAATTGTATATTTTATATACCGTTATAATTTCTGCTTTTTGGGAAGAAGGTGTCAGCATTCGAGAAATTTCTCGATTGAAGCGGTCTGACAACGAAAATCGCACATTTTTAAAAGATCCGGTTAATTACGGACATAATAAGAAAGGGGGACCAAAAGAAAAGCTTTCGAAACGTGAACATTATCGTCGAGATTATTGACTCGTCATAAAAAAGCCCACCTCGAATTCGGACGAAGAAAAGTAGAGTTTAATTTAAAGATTTTCGGCTTATTTATAGCAAAATATTATTTACTAGGACATTCACAATGTTTGCGACTTTTCGAGCCAGCAAAAAACGGGGTCATTTACTCATAATGTACTACCACAACAAGTAGAAAATTTGCACCCCCCCCCTCCCCCCCCCCCCATTTTTAACCCCCAGAGTCAAAGAACACACAACCCTTACAAAAAATGGAGAGCCTCCTCAAATAGTGAATAATATTTGTATTATAATGTAACAAAACTAAGTTTTGTTAGCAGACTTTATCATACAGCTTGTTTCTGAGCGGTGATAGGTAGCCAGCTAGAGCTCCCGGTTGGGGTCGTGGGGGTTACAGAAACATGTATGATACTTGTATACACCGCTGGGAATGAAACATAATGGATCACCTATACGCGACAGACCGACTTACCTGAACCCATCATCCCTGAACTAAGGTTTTCACCTTAGCACATTCTCAGACAAAGTAATGAACAATCGAAATAAAAAAATGGACTTTTGACAACATTACAAATAATTTGTATTTCAATAGAAAATATAGAAAATGGTATTGGTGAATTTTGTTTTAATTGAAATGAATGTATTTGTTACCGATATACTAAAATATAAATGGTAAATATTTACAAGAAGCACTTAAATATTTAGAACTACTTAATATTAAGCCTACTTAGGCTCAGCTTAATATTCTATAGTCCGAACTAACTATTCTTGAATTAATTTCTCAATAATAATTTAAATTTTCTTACAAAAGCTTAATTAAGATATGCGAAAAAAATGACATTAAATATAAAATTAGGTTTCTGTTTTTAGAACTACCACCAAACTTAAATTAAAGTCAGAAAAAATTTAAAAAAAATGTATAAACTAAGGTAATTATGACATAAGGTGCACAGGTCGATTTTGAAAACAAACTGAATAATTAACTTTTATGTCACAAAGGAAATTTAGTTATTAGAAAATAAATATATAATTGTTATAATATAATTAATATAATAGAAAAAAATTATACTTAAAGTTTAAATAACCCTTTCCCGCAAATGTCGTCCACGCTGTTTGTAGACTTGGTGTATCTTCAAATTATACACATTGGTTGTGGTATTTGGAGTAGTACCTTCGATTATACTATGTAGTTGACAACGTAGTAGAAAAAAACTCTCGTATATGAATATAATCAAAATTAACGATGTTTTGTTTGTACCGCTACCATGATACTGTAGCATGACCAGAAAGGAAAATCAGGGAAAGGAAGGGTGGGAAAAGAATACCAGTAAACAACTCACCTTATTTTTAACTCTACTTACCTACATTTCATTCGACAAATTTATTTTTGTTTTACTCCATTATGAATGCACTATAAGTCACAAGAAACCAAATCAAACCCAAAGAAGTTAAAATACTGGAGAATAGGTGGCAATATTTTACCCATATAAAATTTGCTATTGCATCTGTCACAAGCCAGAATAGGATGGTTATATACAAAATCCATATGGTTTACTCATATCTCGCTATAAGAACCCGTCAAACCAGTTTTTGTTGTTGTACGATGTGACGGTTTTATTTTGTGCTTTAAAATTATAAATTATAAATTTTTAAATTTTTTAATTATAATACATAAAAACAATAAAAACTTTATCAAATAGTTATTTGTTTATGTAGTGGTGCATTATATCATAACAAAAATTACAAACTTTTGTGCAAAATGAAGTGTATCGTGAAAAAATGCGAAAATACGCCTAAAAAATACAGGAAGGAATATCTTACCATCAGTAAGTTTACCAAGTGTTTAAATAAAATAAAATGTAAATTATGTTAAGAAGCTAGTGATTTGTGGTAAATTTATCCTTAATTTAAGTTATAAATCAGAAAAAATTAAGAAAACAATTTTGATTTTTGGCGTGGGGTTCTTTTAGATTTTTGTTGTTGTTGTAATTCCGTTGATTTAGATGCTTTCTCTTTTACCCTCCGAATTTGTGACACTTGACAGTTGCTTAGGCTCATTCTGTACTTTTAACTTCTTTGATCAAACCAAAGCAAAAAAAAAAAACGAAGAAAAGAAAAAATGACTACTCAAATGAGAAAGGAAGAAAAGCAGAGAATTTTACACAGAGTAAAAATTCCCATCACCAAAATAAATTATTGAAAAAATAAATTAAAGATAATTGAAAGAAAATTAAATGAGTTTAAATTAAGTATAGTAAGAATTTAAATAAAATTAACGTAATACATATAAGAAAATGAAAACCGTTACATGTATCGTTACGCATCCGATGCGTAGCGATGGATCCAAAATTACGTGATGAAGGTCGATATGTAATATTTCCGTTTATAATTTGTTCGCAGAATCTTAATTTTTATTTTTGATTTATTATTCAAATATTTTAGTATGATTATTAAATTATTATTAGCATAACGATTATTAGCCTTATTTTAATTTTAACTTTAACTTTAACAAAATTGTAAATGAAACGATTCACCATTGTTCCAATGTATCATTCTATACAAGGTTTTTATCACTTTTCGTTCATTTATTTATAAATCCATATCATAATTAACTGTAACATTATTCTTAATTAAATATATATTGTTTAGGTTTTGCATGATCGGCATTTACACCGATTGATCGTCCATATTTTCCACAAACACAATTTTGATTTAAGTTTTTCTATTAATTTTCTTATTAAACTCAATATTTTTACAAAATTAGATTAATTAAATTAGTTGTATGATTAGAATAGCATTAATTTAAGTTTTATCACTAGTTATCTATAGTTATAGTCTTTGATTCGTAAATTATGTCACTTATATTCATCGTCCATTTTCCACAATCACATTTTGGATTAAAAATAAAACCGTATATTATTATCAAACTTAGGTTAATTAAATTAGTTATTAAATATTATATATTATAGCATTAGCCAATTAGTTTTTTTATTATTGTCTAGTTGCATAAGAGGTAACTTATTATTTATTTTATTGGTTTTCATTTAATAATTAACCACAATAACGATATTTAAGAGAGCAACTTTTTATTTCATTTTATGCAATCTTTATGTGTCGTTACCAAAACCCGTCTCCTCACATCCGATCTGACATCATCTTTCAATTTTATAATCTTTCGTTTTATTATTTTATGACCCCATACCGGGAATACTACAAAATAGTATAATCTCTTTATATGCAGAGGTCTCATTAGGTAAATGAGGAGTTTACATTACATTTTTACTACAGTCTGTACCAAAGAATTTTTCACTCGCTATTAAGATTATTTAACTTTCAAAATAGCAATACATTCATGGAACAAACAGTAATTCGTTACAATACCGCTACCACTGGTGAAGGTGATGTCGTAGACATATTTTTTATCATATGTATATTATTGTTCTCATCATCAAGATCAAATTAGTAATTTGTATTTGAACAACAACAAATACTTAGCCAATATAAAGTTTTAGCCACCAAAATAGATATTACATACAATATTTTACAGCATGAACTCAACTGGCGTGAGCAAAATTAGTGTTTAGCGATTTGGGTTATTCAAATATTTACAGTAATAACTTAGTTTTAACACATGTTTGTATTTATACAGTTTATATTTGCAATTTATATTTAAATTATTGGCAAACACTGACTACGTTTGTTTACAAATAAAAATCGCCAATATTAAAGAGGTCTTATTATAGCCAAATAATTACACATTTTATTGCAATTAATAATTCAATATACATAAGTCTGATTGATGAGAAATCGTACGTTTGTACGGCCAACATACGGCCACTTAACGTTATTATAAATTCACTCTTATCTCTATAACGAACGATAGATTAGAATCACAAAAAAATGCACTGCTTATTAGCAACAAGAATAAGATAGTAATAATGAAAACGCGATCCCCACGCGTGTGTTATTTCACCGGGTTTGTTATTTAATTATCAAAAAAAAAACAAGTAAAAAAAAATTTACTTTACAATTCTAGTTTTACTTTATAATTGAGCTTACAACGTGAACCAAAACTGACTGACTAGCACATCGTTTTTTCTTTTTGTTCTCGTTAATTACAAAAAAAAATATATTTTTTTTTTTTCTCAGTCAATACCAAAATCCAATCATACACACATTGGGAACTTTATTAACAGTCAGCACTGGAAACGACGACGGTCGCGGGCGTCGTTACAATAAATATGCCGAAAATCTTTAAATTAGTAATACAGACGAATTTAAGCTTCGTAATTTAAATTTCCTTAAAAAACGTTAGATTATTTTTTCAGATGAGAAAAAATTTAATTCAGATGGTCTGGACGGTTTTGATTCTTACTGGAGGGATCTGCGCAAACAACCATGCTATTTTCTCGGTGACGGTTCCTTGGGGTGCTCTTTATATCAAGGGAATGTATAAATGATGATTAAAGTAATGAATATTATGAAAAATAAATATTTAAGAAAATAACTTAAAAGAATACTACTAATTTATGATTTTTAATTTGAATTTCTAGAATTATCGTTCTGGATGCTGGGTTGCGCTGAAGATGGAGAACTGGAACAGCTTTCGATGATGCGATTGATATCATTGACTGAATTGATGTGAAAATCTTTTGAATCAGTTGATTTGCGTAAATAAATTTTGTTTTCATTACACCATAAAAATTGAAATTTATACTTGTGTTTAATATTTCTAGCTCGCTATATATGGACTGGCCCCACTCGATATTAAAATGTATTCTATAAGTGTACGATCATTTTCGTTGGAAAAAATTCATGGGATTTATCTTTATTATAAACGGTAAATGAATTTTTTTTTGAACTTTTCAATTTGTTAATTAGTAAAATAATTTAGCCTAACAAAAAACTTTAAAATAAATTCTAGGGGTTAGCCACAAGCTTTAACCACTGTGCTATTTGGTCGGTTTATTTAATCTTTTACTGCTTCTAGTAATTCGTACTAATGCAAGGGGGTGGTTTTCGATAAAGTTTCTGTCTATGTATCGATCTGTGGCCCTTGCAGCTCAAGGAAATTGAATAATTTTGATGAAGCTTCATACTTGCACATTTTTCATATATTGGGAGGTGCAAGTGAGGTTTTGGTGGAGAACGGCCAACCGGATGAGGTAGCTTATATAGAAGCTTTCTCGTTTTTTGATGTTTTTTCAATGATTTTGGAAAGTAGCATCTGCAAGGGAATTGTTTGAGAGCGGAACGATTCTGTATTGGATGTGTAACAAAGGTGGTCAGTAAGTGATGATTTTGTTTCTGTTGTGGGAGCTGGTTCTTGTTTGCAAATGTTTTGGGGGATGCATCATTTGCAAAAGGCCTGTTAGCCTCGGTAATGTTCCGAATTGGATTTGGAAGAGGAATGGTTTCTGCTAATTTCCTGTTGGTTGGGCGGACGTCACAATTTCTGTTATGAAACTGCTTCGTAAGGACGTTCTTGTCTATTTTTTTTTTTAAAAAAAATGTTTTCTATAGAATTTGGTCGGAGGTGAAGATAAAAAACTGTTTTTTTTTTAATCAAAATTCGTCCAAGTTCTCGTATTATTTTTGTAAGGATTTGTTTCTCAAAACAAACAATTTTGTTTTTGTTATTTTGGGAACGAGCCGATGACTACGGTTTGAGATTGTGAGAATATGCAGCATACACACATAAACGCAACACTTGAGGTGACATTGGGTTTGGCATGTGAGCTTCATGAGAGCCAAATTCTGGGGAATTTGAAATTCTTTTCTTGTCTTTAGTCGCCGTAGTATTCAAGTACAGTGATGTCACGATTTTCTTACATTCGGTGGAGGAAGGTCAGATGTTGGCCATAACATCTATTAACCTCTGTTTTCACTATAAGTGGAAAAAGATACATTTTGTCTTTTTGGTCACTTTATACTGCCGTTCATTAGCATGAAGCAAGGTCAAGCTTAAGTCATAACATTACGTAATAAATCTTTGTACTGCGGATAACAAATATTTGATGTTGCAAATCGTTCGGAATGGCCAAGAGAAATGAGTGAACATTTATAAATGCTTCGTGAATTTAAATGTACAAAAGCATAAAAGTTTAAATATTGATCGTTTCGGGGTATTTTTCCGTACCCCATTTCATATTTTTGAATTAGGGTATTTTGCAAATTTATCGTGAGGGCATAATACCCCAAAAAAAGGGTACGTCCTGGCCACCCTAGGTAGGCAACAATCATCGGGTAGTGGTAATTTGTTGTTTAGTAAATTATTGCCAAATTTGGTTTGTTTAAGCACTCTTTTAACACACCAAAATTAAAGATCACAAGCGGCAATCAAAACTATATTAAATATTTTATTGTAATTGTGGTAAGAAGAACCGCTTCCTAGTGGACATCTGTTATTAACATGTTTGCCATCAATTGAGCCAACACAATTTGGCATGTTCCATTTTGCACTGAAATCACTCACAATGGTTTTTGAGCCCTATCCGTTGGGCTGAGAAACATTATAAGACGAAAAAAACTCTCCATATAACGTGACACGTTTCCAAAATAATTTTTCGAGCCGTCGATCTATCCATTTTGAATGCCCATGAGAAATATTTTTGATTCACTCCTTGAGATAAACAACAAGAATTAATTTATAATAAAGATTTACATTTTTGCAATCCATTTTTAAATACTTACGACAACGTGAGTCCCAATCTTGCTTCAAAATGAATTGGCTCGCGAATCGATTTTTTGTTAAATGTTCTTGAATTAGTCCAAGTAACATTTCATACACTTCCTTTAATGGAGAAACAAACCTCTTCGGAGACTAATTCCTTCATTCGTAAAATTGTTGTGGTGTATTTAAAATCCAGCGCTCTTTCTGTCTAAATTTAAAGGACGTACCAACCTTTTATGTATAAAATATACAAATTGCACGGCAACTCTAAAATTTCATAATCCTCCTTGATGTTTTGCTTACTTTAATAAATTTGATTTTGACAAGTGGAACGGATACATTGTAACTAGTGAACGGAAAAGACGGAACGTAAATATTTTAGGAAAACGGAATGGAGCGGATCAGATGCATTGCAACTGAGGCTTAGAAAGACAAAAATACTATAAAAGAGTCTAAATTTAATTTTTTTCAAAAATAATCCAAATTTTATTCTTTAAATTTATTGTTATTCAGCTGTTATTGTGCTTAATATTGAAATAAAAAAAATCACGTAACGTAAATTAAAACAATTAAAATTAAATCCTCATCCAAGTTTTCCAAATTCAGGACTCGAGTTTTTTTAAGCACATTTATCAATGGCGGTGATTTGTATTGTCCGCATTACTTTATTGGTTGTAGTGAAATTATTGGTTTTATTTCTACAACGTCATCAGACACCTCCTTATTTTCAAACAATTCGTCTGCATCGGGAATACTAAAATCAGCCATTTTGGTTGATGGCCCAGTATTTCTGATTTCGCCCACTGCAAAATAAACCTGTGTCACACAGTTGGAAATTGTAAAATTTTTCCACGCCTCATGGAAGTGCAAGCAGTGCATTATCATCTAATTTTCCTAAAATATCGGCAAAGTTCTTCTAATTATTGTAATGGGCGTTAGAAGTAGAACACTGGTCTTGAATCGTTGATGTTGTGTTGGGCGGTAAAAACTCAATTTTAACATTTGGGTTCTGTGAATTTATTGGATGCCTTTTTGAATTATCTAATAATAAAACACTTTAGACTTGATTTTTTATTCCCAAATAGCTTTTCGCTTTATTACTGGTGAAACTAACCTTCATATAGAGTGCACACCATCCAATCTTTTTTATTTGCCCGCCAATGAACTTGTAAATTATTCAAATAAACAACCATCAGCTCGGTTAATAGAGAGCGGCTTTAACATTCGATCCCTCGATGCATTGCTACAAAATTGAAACGTGTCTCTATCTTTTGCTGTCCATTATCTTCCTGAGTGCGTCTTATGAAGTAAATACAAAAATGAAATGACAGCGTTTAAAGCATGTTGCGAACATCGTAATACATATTAGTATAATTTTTATATTAGAACTTTTTTTTAATTTTGTTAACCGTGTAAAAGCGAAACCGCGGTAATCGAGTACTGTGTAAATCGAGGGATTAGTAAAATGCAAATTTTAGTAAAAAGTACTTATTAAGATATATTGGCAACGGCAACCCTCCAGCCCCCGATTTGCCTGGAACCCGGTATTACTATATATGCTTTTGGGCACCGTCTTATACAAAATCATCTCAAAATTAAGGGCAGGGCCCGTATTCTTGAAATCGGTGGATATTTTCGTCTACGAAATATAATTTGCATCAAAATTTTTTATTTTATTTTAATTTTTCGTCGGTTACTTTAATCATCTTTTCAAATTTGCTTACAAATTTTCTATTATTTGGGGGAATAAAGGTTCAATTACAATGACACCGCACCGCGGCTAATCGTACCGCATCTATCCGTCATTACGGATTGTCAAACACAATGTTTCCGCGCCGTTCCAAAAAAGTGACATGCCTTGTTGTACAAGTCGGGATAAAATTTTATTTTTTCATAAATTCTTCATAGTTGAAGTCCATTTTTCATATGTTTTTTACTTTTAATATTTTGAAAACGATATACACGTACTAAATATAATACACTTTTAGTTCTCAAATGATTTCTGAGGTTATGTTATCCAAAAAAGTAGAAAGTTGAGCTATCGTTTCCGAACACCCGCACCGCTCCGTTCATTGTGATTGCTTTTCCGTTTTCTCATATAAATCCTACGTAATATTACATTTTCTACTTTGATAGAATAACGAAACGGAACGGTGCGGTTTCATTGTGATTGAACCTTAAATCCGCATTAATTGCGGATCCATCCAGGCGGAAATTTCCACCGATTTTTGTTTAGTAGTGAAATAAATAATAAAAGACTAACAAACAAATTTGAAAAAACGACTAAAGGAGCCAGCGGAAAATTAGAATAATAAAAACAGTTTTAATGCAAATTATAATTCGTAGACGAAAACACACACCGATTTCAAGAATACGTGCCAATCTTGGAAATTTTGTTTGTTTTTGTTTCAACTTATCCTTCTTTTACTAGGCGAGTGCCTTGCAAAGTGCTCTGCTACTTAAGACTATGTTCTATTTAAAAAGTTAGTTTCGAATAAACTCCTTATCTATTTGTATAAGATATTTACTTATGTATAATTTGATTTACGTGATAAATCTATTCTTCTTCTTCATTTTGTTTACACAAAAAAATGAAAATCTTAGCACAGAAAATTCAAATATTTAAATGATTGATATTTGAATTTGATCCTAACACAAAAAAATAATAATAAAATAATAATAAATTGATATATAATTTAAAATCCATAAGCTCTGCTGCTGTGTAGTATGATAAATTTACTTTTAAATCCAAATTATAGAAAAAGCTCATATATGTTTCTCTCGATTATATGTGAAAGCAAAATCATGAAGGATATATCGAATTCGAGAATGTTATATCCAGACAAAACGCTTAAAATATGTGCCTGTTTTAAAACATGATATATGTAGGTATGCACAAATATTTCGATTTTAGAAATACAGCCGGTGCTCGATATGCTATTGAAGTATTACAATTTTCCTGGCGATCTCGAACCATTTTCCGATAAAAATATCTAGGGCATATCCAAATTGATCGTACTATTTTATTTATCATTAAATTTTTTTTGTTCAGCGCGATCGAAGATGCTACTGTATCTGGATTTTTATACCTCGAAGTATTTATCACTAATATTTTCGATTTTTTTGTCGTTAGTACGTCATTTTTCTCCAGCAGCAATTTTTTATTTTCCCGCACAAACGAAGTTATTTTGGGATAAGTATTGCGATCGCGGAACACGTTTCTATATTTTTTGACGAATTAAGTTCGGAATTGTTAATGTCCTTGATTCCATGTTGTTTGTGTGCAAGGTTTATATAGGGAAATCCTTGATGATTTCCTTGATACCAACATTACTGAGTTGTAAACAATTTGCAGTCCTTTGGTTAGAATCTTTAGTGAACGCTACCAACATTCATCATGCTTTATCGGACCAGGGAAGAACTCGAAATTTAAAGCCAGCCAAAATAATTTTATTCTGAGCGATCGTATATAAATTGTGCTTAATCTGTTTTTTAATACCTGCGCTAAATTAAGTTCTTAGCCTCATAGCAATTTAGGATCGAACCCAATAATTTCGATGCCACTTTTTAGTAGTGGTAATGGCTCGTAAGATTCAATTGGAAATCCCGTTAGCTGGTCCGTTCAATCAAATTTTGTATCAGATGGAATACTAATAATTCCGAGGTAAAAGCAACAATTTTGTGATCGGCTCTTCGCATCCTCGAATCTTTTCGGTAACCCAATTGAAGTTTAAATACTGGTAGCTCGATGCTTCACACAGTAATGCTCCCGATATATCCTCATGAGAAACTTATCATCAAAACGATATCATCCAATACAGACTAGAATTTTTGAATATATATAGATTACCGCTGCGTAAAATTCCAGCTCCACCACTGAATAGTTCCAGTGATCTATATTTCGAGAAATCAACTCAATTTGATGACATCTCTCTCGAAATCTAGTTTGATCGGAACATTAAATATGCCAACGATACGAGATTCGCACAGCTTCCCATTCCAGGTACAATTAACGCCGTCCTCCTGGTTTGTGGGTCGAAAAATAGCTTTTTTTAAATTCATTACTTTTTTTCAACCAAGCTGGAAGCGTAAAAATTGGAAGTTTCATCAGGATAAAAAAGATTTCCGCTTAAATGTTGAATCAATTAAGTACCGACCAAGCACAACAGTGGTTAATGCTTTTGCATTTGGATCTGGAGGTCCCGGGTCCAAATGTCGATAAGGGCATGATGCAAAAGAGATTTTCATCATCTGATTACGGGCGATGAAAGAACTCAAACCCCTCAACATGACTCCCTGTCCGAGTCCAGAACTCATGGTGCAACACATCTGCTATGTCAATACTAAAGGTTGGCATGGAGCTCGATTACGTACGTTCTCGATTTGGCTACTGCGTAAAGTAGAACATGAAAAGCGAACTGCGAAAGAGTTGGGTGTACTCTGGCCCCATAACAAATTACACAGATTATAAAATCAACAAACAAACACAGATTTAATTTTAATTCGGTGCATGAAACATCTGGCATGCCAGCATTAGCGGTTTTAGAGATCGGGCAAAATGGCTCAAAGCCGTCGAAATATGTCTTGTTACTTCATTGTTGCTTTGGGGATTGAGTTGGCAGGAGAAACGTGACAAGAGGGACGCCACGCAGGAAAACCTATCGATCGGTTTCATTAACATCACTTTCAGGGAAAAAGAATCACAAAGCTCTTGGAACTCAAAATCGAGAAATAACAATCATTGTGAATTTAAAAGCTGGTTAGTATTTTTGGACTTTATATGAAACAGCCATATAGTCTAGCCTATAGGGGGACGGTTTCAAGTACAATCCAAACGTTAAAAAAGACCTTCTACTGGAGCTATAAATCATGGGAAACTACCCAAAACCCTAAATATTTTGAGATCAGCTTAAAACATTAATTGAACCAGATGATACTGTTAAAACAATGATCCAAACGGCGTTATTCCAAATAACTGAGTGATGCGTTGGAGGTGTGTTCAGATGTAAAAGGAGCATGGGTGGAAAAGTAATCGAAACAAGAAAAGTAGAAGCCGTTTGGGTTTATTGCTGAATTCGGGGAAAAATTAAGATAACGCAATGCTCGCTCGTTGAGATTATTCAATGTCATGGTTTCGGTCGTTACCGGCATTGAACTGAAAACGCGACAGATTAAAAGTATTCAGAATATATGAAGAAGGTGCTCAGTGAAAAGGCCCAAAGCAACAAACACGTTTTGAATATTTTTTTGTGTACGAAGTTGCTCAAGATCTGCTACAGTATTCCATATAGGAAATTCAAGCAAATGTTGCAATCATGTGTGAGAATCAGAGAAACAAATGACAAACATAAAATACACTAACCTTCCGTTGATGTAATGGTAACTCGATAATTGACCTCAGGCTTGTGAGCAAATGGTTTGCTGACAGGGGAATGGTTTGGAGAATAAATGAGTTATATCTACTATGATACAAGAGCCTGCGATATGGTAATGCCATGAAGAATAGATGAAAATCATAAATCTTTCTTTTGATGGAACATCAAGATCCCAGAGCTGCAAAGGAACTACCCCAAGTCAAGTTGATATCACGAACAAGCCCAAAATTATAGCTCTGCGCTCTTCGGCAATGGCATTGTGAAGTTAGATCGGAACTTTAAGCATTCTATCTAAAACTCATAGTGTAGACCATGTCTATGGGTAATGACAAAATTCGGAAGTAATGACACACTGCTGCTTCATGTCCGGTAATGCTGTGGTATATGATGTGCCATCTATTCTCTGGAGGAGATTCTGAATACATGGCTCCATCCCTTCTTCTTCTCGGGATCTCGTTTTATTCCATTTTACAATTTATTGTATGCTCTTTTCATGCGGTCACATAATGTTGTACTAGCCCTAGCAACGGTTGGTTGGTCGCGATGATGATGATGTTGTCGCATGGTCTGCTTCTGCTTCGCTTTTGCTGTTGCGAAATAACCATCCCAAACAACACATAAATTCAATTAACATTTCAATCATAAGCAAACAATGTTCTAATTTTCCTATTCCCACGCGCAACACACAAAAACACGTGTGCGTAAAGAATTTAAGAAAATTACAAACTATAAAAACAAACCCAGAAAGAAACCTTGCACATGAGAAAAAATGTAATTTCATGCAAATTAAAATTCGAACAAGTTATTAATTTTCTGACCCAAAACCCAATTAAAATTTTTAAAAACAATCTAAATGTGTGACACAAAAAATTTACGAGTGGAAAACTACCACTCAGCACCATTTTGAAACAAAAACAAAAATTAATAAGGGCTATAGTATATAAGCCAAAAAATTGTAAAATGTTTTTTTAGTTAATCAGAAAAAGTGGTCAATCACAAAATAGTATCTCATCAACAAACAAATTTAAATAGTTCAAATAAAAGTCTAAATAGTGTGAACCAAATATTTTAAAATCTATATGTGAAATTTATATCTACTCAGTGTGTAATCGAATTGAAAAGTCTATCAATAAAACTTTTATATACTTTCATACATTTCATATACAAAATCAAATTTAAGTAGTTCAAGTAAAAGTCTAAATAGTGTGAACCAAATATTTTAAAATCCATATGTGAAATTTATATTGAACACTCTATCAATGAAAACTTTATATACCAAAATCAAAATTTAATAAGTTCAAGTTAAAAGTCTAAATAGACAAACCTATAAAAGTTACCAAAATATTACACGTAAAATCCATAAGCAAAATTGTTAATATATGTAAATTATTGTGTCGAAATTTAATTGTCAATAAAAGTATAAATCACAAAGTAAACAATCTAATAAATTAATTGTGTTTTGATTTAAAATAGTGAAATACAGTGCATTCATTATTATTTAACGTATAACATTCATCAACTCTTCCAATACAAGTATAATCAGGTAAGAACTTGACACTACAATTTAATTTCCACTACATTTTTATATTACATCAAATTATATTATTTATATTATTTCACAATATATTTAATCCAGTTACTAATTAAAATTATCATTTACTAAACAAATATAATTCAAACCATTTTCAACTACATACAAATATTTATAACATTTTTATAAACTATTCCACAATATTAACTCTCTACGATACTATTCTCATACATAATATATATATATATATTTTACAGCATGTAAAACTCGCATGTACAATATATACGCTATGTACAATATATACGCTATGTACAATACTAGCGCATAATTCTTATTTGAAATCAATTACTATCAATAATAAACTTTGTCAAACAAATACAACAGCAACATTAACATTACATGTAAAACATTGGCGCTGTAGTTTACGAACCCGTGTCAACATAATCTTAAGTAAAAATAAATTCACGCGTACAAAAACAAATCTCTTAGGTCGAACACTCATCCACTAAAAAACCAATCTCCCAACTTACACACCCTTTCGCACTACCTTTTGGTCGAACACCCCTTTACCAAAATAAAGTAAAAGTCCCCCCGAGGTTGTAAAACCCTTTCACCCAAATTTGCAGTTGTAAAAAATTCTCTTGTTTCCCCAAAATCGTAAAGCAAAATCAAGATCTCAAATGATCAACAAAAACTACAAATTAAATGAATTAAATGAGTGGAACCGCACCATTCAGCAGTAAATCAAATAAAACTACAAGATCACCAACTCGAGCAAGCGAAAGGCTCAGAATAAAATCAGAACCCAACGAGCTACACTCGAGGATCAAAAATCACTCAAGTATTCCAGTCAACAAGGAAAAAATCCAAACACCACAAACCATAAGTGAACAAGTTAAAATCCCAGCAGAAAAACAAATCGAAAAGGACACCCAGGCAACACAGAAGCCCCAGATCACAGATTTCGAAGACACAGGCAAACGCTCAACAAACACAAAAATGAACCAAGCAGCAATCCAACAGAACATAGCGAGCTTCGTGCCTGAGTTTAACGGCGAAGAAAACAACAACAGAACCAACAACTTAACCAGATTCCTTGGAACGGCAGATAGCGTCTACGAAACATTAAAGACAGAAGAAGAAAAAACCATATTCAACAAACTAATCAAACTAAGACTAACAGGTGATGCATACATAAGAATTTCACACAGGAACATCAACAGCTACACAGAACTTCGGGAAACACTAAACAACATGTACGCAGATTCATATTCATTAAATGAGCTCGAAAGAAGATTCACAAACACACAACAATCATATGGAGAATCGATAAGAAACTACGGCTACAGACTTCTAGAAGCATTAGAACAATATAAAACAGGCTACAAAACCAAGTACAACCTGGACGAAATAGACGAAGCATATACACAACACCTCAACACCACATCTGTACAAGCATTCAAATATGGACTAAACAACACAATTCTACGCGAAAAAATCGCAACAATAAAAGCCAAAAATGTCGACGAAATAGTGAATGAAACAGAAACAATAGACAAAATGCTAACCGGATCAATACAAAACCCAACAACACAAAATATAAACAAACTAATTCCGCAAATGCCATCCCAAACCTTCTTACCACAGAGCAACATTTACACAAGAGTCCCAGTCACATGCAACTACTGTCAACGACAAAATCATACATGGGATCAATGCCGTACACGAATGAACCAAGAAAGAATGAGCAGAATGACACAAACTCAGCCGTACAACCAACAACAACAGAGATATTTCAATAGATTCCACCAAACACTGAACCCATACCACAACTCATTTAACCAAGAACAATTCCGCAGACAACAACCACAAAATAATCAAAGCAACTACAGGCAAAATAACAGCACACAGCAACACAACAGCCAATATCCAACGACTTCACAGCAGATGTATAACAAACCAAACCAGCAAACGAACAGATTCACTCCGAAATTTTGCTCTCATTGTAAAATTACTACAGGACACACATTCGATGAATGCCGAAGTAAATTCTACACGAGAAACCTAACTCAACATAATAACAACGCAAACCCAGGCGCACCTCCCGACACAAACGGCTTAACAGAAAAATTCACAGGAATGAGAATCAACACATTATACCCGCAACAAGCACAAACCGATTATAACATACCACAACAACCTCAGCAGGGAAACTCCAGCGGATCCGACCAGCTGTAGGAGAGCCACTGCCACCGGATCAAAATCAAACAAACCAAACATATAACGAACAAAACGAAAATCAAAACTACTCTCTCCAAATGGGTATCATTCCAGAAATGTACCTAAATCATTTCAATCATACGAGCCAAGACGCTCACTCTATTCTAATAAATAAACAAAAGAGCCCAGACGCTCCTCTTAAATCATTAACAAACAAACAGACGAGCCCAGACGCTCCCATTAAACAAGTAGTATATAAGAAATCGAGCCCAGACGCTCCCATAGAAATTTTAGTAAATAAGGAAAAGAGCCCAGACGCTCATAACACAAACCAACAAACAAAAAACAATCATCCAGGTCAAGACGCTCCAACATTAGAATTACACGAAATACAAACAGACGACGACGACATTATCCAAGAAACAGCAAACTTACAAATTGACAACATATTTTTAGTAATACACATCATAATCCTATACCTTTCTACTAAATTCTCAAAATACCATAACGTAGCGAAAACACAATTATCTAAGATCAAGCAACAAATAACGACTATCAAACAGAACATACTATCAAACATAAAACGAAATTTATCACATAATAAAAACATACTCTACAAACTTTCGAACAACAAAAATATCAAACACACGTCCACACGTAAATCAAACCACATCAAACAAACTTTTATAATTGAACAAAGTCACAAATCCCCTACCACGAAACGAAAACAACCAAATCAAATTAAAACAAACTTCCTAGAACAAGAACTAGACGAAACTGACCACAACAGCTTAAAAAACCTACTCTATCCAGAGAAATCCACGTTAATAAATTTATTATCCAAATATAAGACGAACAGAGACACTATATCCCCTCTTATAAACCAAAAAACAAGACCGAATTTATTAATAGATTCAGGTGCAGACGTATCAGTCATCAAACAGAAACACATCAATACGGACGAAGTCAACAAATTAGATACACTAACACTATCAGGCATCGGAACAGGCACAGTAAAAACAAACGGATCACTAACACTAACACTACAATTAAACGATGAACTAAAAATACAACACAAATTCCACACAGTACCGAACGATTTCCAAATTCTCGAAGACGGAATAGTAGGAAGAGACTTCTTTGACAAATTTAAAGTAGACATACTCTACAGTACGAATAATATTAAAATCAACGAACATTTAATCAAATTTTCAAACAGAACTAATTATAATATAATTCTACCAGCTAGAAGTGAAACAGTTATCGAAATACAAACATCCACAAACGAACCGACAATTTGCACAGCAACTGAAATAAAACCAGGGATATTTATTCCACACACATTAATACAACCAATCAATTACAAAGCAAAAATCATGATAGCAAATACGCTACCACAAGACAGCGAAATATCCGACTTTAAACCAATCTTAGAAACCCTACCGGAAGACATACAGTATTACCACACACAACAAAAAATAGAACTAGGACAACGAAAATTAAAATGGCTGGAAGTTAATAAACAACCAGCGTACCCATGGCCAACATGGAACGAAAAAAAAATGACCGAACTTGAAAATGCGAAAATTTAAATGCATTAAACGGTAAAATATTAAAATAGCTTTTTCTTCAACGAGCAAAACAATAAAAACTAACACTCGAGGAAGAACAGGCTATACTTTAACAATTATTATTTCAAAAAAAAAAACTAACACCTACCAATTAAGATAAAATTTCCTTTTTTAAATATTATATACCTAAGCAACAAAAGCAATATCATTTAAATCAATAATATTATTTTACACTATATCTCGATCAATCAAAACAAAGAATAAAATAAAACATTTAGCATATAAGAAAACTTTCAAAGATTAAAACATTTAGTATATAAGAGAACTATCAATAAAAATTCAATTAGTACATAAGAAAACAAAAATAAATCATGCACAAATAAAAATTCATATCCCAAATTACACATACAAAAAAAAAATTTTTACTTTCACACTAAAATCATTGTCATATAAAAACTAAATATCATGATAAAAACAAAATGAAACACACATTTAAATAAAAACTAAAGTATATAAGAAAAACAAAAATGGCTTCACTCAAAAATATTGCACACACAATGAAAACCTTACTTATTAAAATACATAATTTTCATATTTCTAATTATACATATAAAACAACAAAATATTGTCATCAAAATATATACATACATAAAAACACATAACTGTACAAAATGGGCATCATAAAAAACAATACTACGTTGCATAAAATTACACAGTAAAATTTCTCGGTCAAGTAATACAAATAATAAACATAAATTTTCAAGGTTGAAAATAAGCAAAATGGTAATATGATATATGTAAACAAACAAACGACTGTAGGTCAAGGAACAGCAAAATACACAATAACGGCACGCGACAAAAAGACAACACCGAAGCAGGAAAAATAAAAACGAGAAATAAGAGACAACCACATGTAAGTCAAGGTCTTTAAGACACAGCAAGAAACTAAGGACAATAACCTACACCACAGGAAGATACATAGACAAAAAATGAAGCAATAATAATAGACAATAATACAACAAAAACTATATAACAACAAATAACTCATTACTCTATACAAAATAAATACACATATAATATTGAATAAAAAACTAATAACACGTGGTAACCTAAATGAACAGCATCAGAACATACAGTACAAAATACAAGACCAGAGAAACGGAACAACGGCAACATTAAAAAACCAGACAAAATTCATCTCAGAAAACACACAAGCAGCACAACGAACTTCAAACCAACACGTCAACGAAACAAACCAAGACACATATACATATATATCATATTAGCAAAAATTTTTTCAACAACCTCAAAATTTTAGCTTTTTCAAACGGGGGAAGTGTTGCGAAATAACCATCCCAAACAACACATAAATTCAATTAACATTTCAATCATAAGCAAACAATGTTCTAATTTTCCTATTCCCACGCGCAACACACAAAAACACGTGTGCGTAAAGAATTTAAGAAAATTACAAACTATAAAAACAAACCCAGAAAGAAACCTTGCACATGAGAAAAAATGTAATTTCATGCAAATTAAAATTCGAACAAGTTATTAATTTTCTGACCCAAAACCCAATTAAAATTTTTAAAAACAATCTAAATGTGTGACACAAAAAATTTACGAGTGGAAAACTACCACTCAGCACCATTTTGAAACAAAAACAAAAATTAATAAGGGCTATAGTATATAAGCCAAAAAATTGTAAAATGTTTTTTTAGTTAATCAGAAAAAGTGGTCAATCACAAAATAGTATCTCATCAACAAACAAATTTAAATAGTTCAAATAAAAGTCTAAATAGTGTGAACCAAATATTTTAAAATCTATATGTGAAATTTATATCTACTCAGTGTGTAATCGAATTGAAAAGTCTATCAATAAAACTTTTATATACTTTCATACATTTCATATACAAAATCAAATTTAAGTAGTTCAAGTAAAAGTCTAAATAGTGTGAACCAAATATTTTAAAATCCATATGTGAAATTTATATTGAACACTCTATCAATGAAAACTTTATATACCAAAATCAAAATTTAATAAGTTCAAGTTAAAAGTCTAAATAGACAAACCTATAAAAGTTACCAAAATATTACACGTAAAATCCATAAGCAAAATTGTTAATATATGTAAATTATTGTGTCGAAATTTAATTGTCAATAAAAGTATAAATCACAAAGTAAACAATCTAATAAATTAATTGTGTTTTGATTTAAAATAGTGAAATACAGTGCATTCATTATTATTTAACGTATAACATTCATCAACTCTTCCAATACAAGTATAATCAGGTAAGAACTTGACACTACAATTTAATTTCCACTACATTTTTATATTACATCAAATTATATTATTTATATTATTTCACAATATATTTAATCCAGTTACTAATTAAAATTATCATTTACTAAACAAATATAATTCAAACCATTTTCAACTACATACAAATATTTATAACATTTTTATAAACTATTCCACAATATTAACTCTCTACGATACTATTCTCATACATAATATATATATATATATTTTACAGCATGTAAAACTCGCATGTACAATATATACGCTATGTACAATATATACGCTATGTACAATACTAGCGCATAATTCTTATTTGAAATCAATTACTATCAATAATAAACTTTGTCAAACAAATACAACAGCAACATTAACATTACATGTAAAACACTACCCCAAGTCAAGTTGATATCACGAACAAGCCCAAAATTATAGCTCTGCGCTCTTCGGCAATGGCATTGTGAAGTTAGATCGGAACTTTAAGCATTCTATCTAAAACTCATAGTGTAGACCATGTCTATGGGTAATGACAAAATTCGGAAGTAATGACACACTGCTGCTTCATGTCCGGTAATGCTGTGGTATATGATGTGCCATCTATTCTCTGGAGGAGATTCTGAATACATGGCTCCATCCCTTCTTCTTCTCGGGATCTCGTTTTATTCCATTTTACAATTTATTGTATGCTCTTTTCATGCGGTCACATAATGTTGTACTAGCCCTAGCAACGGTTGGTTGGTCGCGATGATGATGATGTTGTCGCATGGTCTGCTTCTGCTTCGCGCCCACTTACGTACTTCGCAAGTTACCAAAAAATTCTGCGTGTATCAATAGTACCACGGAAAGATGAATGTGACTTGATCTCTTATTCTTCTAACGTTTATTGCAATATTTCGTATGCTTATACCATTTATAACGTTGCTTAGGACAGCCATTTTTTAGTTAAGCCATTGAACTATTGGGTGCCAAACGTAACTATGAATGTAATAAGATTATTATTACTTTCAACTCCATAGAAGCCTTAACTGATTTTTTTTTATCTCAGCTAAAGATAATATCTCTAATAACAGAGATAAAGTAATCATATATACGACCAATAATAAAAAATAACGATTACCTGCCCTCCTAACATTTACAGCAAAAAATCACCATTCACTTGCTTGGATGTACAGTTTCCTCTAAAATAAACATTTCCTGTGGATTTATCATTTTAGGACTACAGCAAACATTTCAACAACAACATTATTGAGACAATGAAAGCACAAGAGCATCTCGAACAGCATCAAATGCTTTGTTACGACTGTATGGTCGCAACGACGATTTTTGTGTTATTTTATTCACCCCGGTTGTTGTCTTCGTTTCGCCCATCTTCTCTTATGTTTTTATTCACCTCTGTGTTTGTCTGTTAAATTGTGCGCTGAACGCACCCGCGACTTTTGTTTTGTTCCCCATCGTTTGGTGGCGCAGAGGTGAAGAGAAGACGGGAAAGAGATAACAATGCGCATCGAGTGTGTGCAAAGTAAAACGTTTTGGAAAAAATGTTTTTCTTATATGTCTCTCTCTTTTATATCAACGAAAATTTGATATAAAGGAGAGACAGAGAAGAGAGGTTAATTTCTTCTAAAACGTTTTACGAGTTGTGCGGTGCTCGAATTTTTTTTGCTTTTGATTAGTCGAGTTTGTGATTTTTTATAGAAAAGTCGAGTGGTGAATTTTATAAATTGAGTTGTGATTTTGTCGAGTTTTGGTCGATATAAAATTAGATTTTTTTTTTTTTTTTGAGTAAAATATTAAGTAAAATAAATTGGTAAAACAGTAAATCTAGTTTTCAAGGTGATAAAGTGGAGTTTTTTTTATTGATAAACGAGACACGTTAAAATTTTATTATTAAGTATTAATAATCGAAATAAAAGAAAGTTGTTGTAATAATGATTTAATAAAAAAAAAATTATGTAGAATATATATGGCAAAATAAGTGTTTTACGACAAGTGAAAAGAGGAAGAGGCTCTAGTAATTTTTTTGGTTGAACGTTTTTTTTTATTTTTGAAACCGCCATAAGTCAAAATCCCGATTTTTCTTTTCTTTTTGGCCGGTTGAATAACCATGTGATGGGATATTAGTGCAACATACATATAAAAACAAAAAAATTTTCTTCAAATTATTTTGGTGCGGGAATGTGCGGAGTGATTTAGCTGAGCACATACGCTTTTGTGAGTGAAGGTTTGGTGACGACCTTGCGTAATACGTATACGAAATTCCGTTGTTGGTGTAATTCATCGATAAAAAGGGGGTGACGTCTTTGTCGGAGGCTCACGGACCATTTATTTTACGTGCAGCCAATTGAGGTTCGCCGCATGTTTGCGTGTGTTGAATAACGGGTACCGATTTCATTGGAAACGCGAATTTTACCAAAGGCTGATTATATACGCAGTTATTCTAATGGCTGGCTGTAATAAATTTCATGACTACGGGTGCTGTAGTTTCCACGTATTGTACAGATCAGTGAGACAAAGCCGATATTGACGGATTCGGCGGCCAGTTGAGGCAGCCGTATTTTTGGAGGTTATCGGCGGTTGGGCCGCACCGGTGGAGGACGGTAAAATCAGACCGCAACGTGCAGGTGGCCAACCGGCCAGTTGTACATTTTCGATTATTGGTATCGGGGAAAAGCCCCGCAACGTACGGGTGGCCAACCGGCCTCTCGTGTTTTTTTTGTATAATTTTGTGGTATCGGGGAGAGGCCCCGCCACATTTGGGTAGCCAACCGGTTGCCCGTGTTTTTGGTTATCGGTGGTCTGCCACAACGAACGGGTAGCAGACCAACCGGTTGCCCGACTATTATAATTGGTATCGGGGAGAGGCCCCGCAACGGATGACCGCCCAAGGTCGCATCAACACCAGAGTGGTATCGGCACATAAAGCCGCAACGATCCGGGTGGGGCAAGGCCACCTGTGGCATGACGGCCGCTCAAGGCCGCAACAATTTGTTTTATTTGTAATTAAGGTACCATTTTTTATTTTTATTTTTACTTTTTTATTTTTTTATTTTTTCTATACTTTTATATATTATATTAAATTTTACATTTTGTAATCGAGCGCCGCACAGCGGGTGCACGCTCGGTACACATTGGTCTCTCTCTCTCTCGTTCTCTTATCGTGGTACGGGTGAAGGGGGAAGTTGTTTCTGTTCGTTTTTTTTTGTTTCTTTTCTTAAAATAAAATGAATTACTAAATTTTCGGGTGTGGTATGATGGGAGCGGAGACTCCCTCTGTGTCGGTTTAGTGTTTGCGGTCCCTTAGTGCCCGCATCCAAATTCGTAACCGGGGCTTTGCCCTGTTTGAATTCGAATGGATGCGCGCACCAAGGCACCTCTCTCCCATTTATAATTTTTGAGTTGTTCGTTCCTCAGGTTCCGGCCGACGAATTTCGGCGGAACATCCGGGTATTTTTTTTATCATTTGCGTATATATTTTCATTTAAATGTCTGTTAATCACGGTGTAGGCCAGGAGCCCTGCATGCCTCAAACCCCACGACCCTTCGCAGTTCTCGTTGAGAACGTAGCCGGCAAAATATTACCGTGGAGGCCTCTGCAGGTGCTTAGTGAATATCTGCAGGTTGGCAGTAGCCAGCCTGTAACAGCTTTTTCATCGGTTAGTCCGATTCATCTAAGATTTTTTCCAAAATTTGTTGAAAAGCTACATCCCGTTTACTAACATGGCTTCAACTATGAAAAAGCTCAAGGCACCTAAGTTTTGTTTTTTACTCGAAATATGTATGACAAACGATACCAGTGTATGTATGACAAACGATACCAAGCCACTGCCTCAGGTGCTGTTTTGTAATAAATATAATACTAAAACTCTCTCTCTCTCTCTCTGGCCTTCACATCCCATGAAGGGATTTCGCCGCCTGCACTAAGGCACTCCATCCACCTCGATCCACCGCTCTCGTCCTCCAGTTTCGACATCCTAATGTTCGTAGATCTTGTTCGATGTCGTCGCGTCAGCGTAGTCGGGGTCTTCCTCTACGACGTACTCCGGCTGGTTGTTAAAATGGTCGTTTAATACTTAAACGATTGTTAGAATTTTTCGCGCAGAAATTATTTAGTGTCGTTTTAGTTGGAGTCGCAATTTAGCAAGATTTCACCATTTGCATGTACTACAAGACACTGACTAGACCGATTGAACCGTAAAACTTGACATATTGCGAGAAAAACGCTTCACTTGGATTTTTGGATTGTTAAGATCAAAGGTCCTGGTTCCATTTTTCCGATTTTTTTTGTTGTTTACTAATACGTTTTGTGGAAAAAGTGTTGTCGGAGGCTTCGAATTGGCTTAAAATTTTAAAACGTGTATACGAATAAGAATATATTATACTTCCGTATATACATATGTGCATGTGTGTAGCCAAGTACCTGTGCGCTACTCTTGTTTTGAAAATGTGCGATATTATCAGTCATAATATTTTTATAGAAATAAATTCAGTTCAGTATTTCGTTTATACAAATTCGTTTCTTCAAATATACAAATAAATTTCTAAATGCTTTCGTTATATTATTATGCAACACTTCCTGTTTCTGTTGTTCAAACTATAACGTATATACGAGTATAAGGTATATAGGAACGAATATGTAGAAATCCTGGAGAAAATAGTTATTAAAATGTCAGCATAAATTTGAACATGGTTGAATTTGTTGGTTTAATTTTATTTTTAGTTTTCTTTACTATTCCATATACTTGGTTCTGTCTGCTACATAGTGCTGCACCAACGAACCAACCAACCAGATGCATATAAATAAACTTAATTTGTTTTTAATTTAAACGAATGAATTCTATTCTTGCTGTACGTTTGGTATGGTGAATGCTTAATACGAAAGCTTTTATTGCATTTTGGTGGTGCGGCAGCAACCAGAAGTAAAATTAGTCTAGAAAAATTGGTAATTGTTACGCTTAAAGCTATCGGGATTATAGTGTAGTTGGTAGGTTGAACGAGAATTGATAGTTTGGCTTTGTGATTTATTTTGTATTAATAAAGGGGTCAAATATTTCATGAAAATGTTTATAATCGACTTGGTATACGGCGATGAAGTTAATTATGCATTCCATTGCCGTTTACGGAGTTTCACGAACACATGAAGGTTTTAGTTATACATTATTGATCATAATTACGATGATAAAGAATTTCCTAAAATCTTTCTAAATTTAATTATTTGATAGTATTGGTGAAACTTTCAATTATTGCTTATAATAAAGCATTCAACAAAATAATTGGAACAACAATAATAAAAATAATAAAATTTATTATTAACAAGCGAGAGCTTTCGTAAAGCAGAAATATTGTTAAAAAATCATAAATAACCAAATAAAAAATAATCAAAATTTTTATTCTAAAATTACTATAAAAACTATAAAACAGCAAAGAAGAACTAAAATACATAGTACAATTGAATCGTTTTGCAGTCGTAATTTGCTCTCCTAAACCACTTTAGAGTTCGAAGGCATCAATAAGCGAATATTTGTAAATAGATATTGGTCAGTTTAAGTTATGCAAAAAGTTTCAAGAAAATTGCTTGGGGCTATGGGGTCAAATTTGAATAAATCCCCAATAATTGAATTGCTGATCAATTGAATCGTTTTGCATTAATAATTTGCTTTCCTAAACCACTTTAGAGTACGAAGGCATCAATAAGCTTAAACTGACCAATATCTATTTACAAATATTCGCTTATTGATACCTTCGAACTCTAAAGTGGTTTAGGAAAGCAAATTATGAATGCAAAACGATTCAATTGATCAGCAATTCAATTATTGGAGATTTATTCAAATTTGACCCCATAGCCCCAAGCAATTTTCTTGAAACTTTTTGTGAACATCGAGAAAATCAGGTAAAGAGTATACATTTTCAAAAAAATTGTAAATGTAGGATTGTTTATGAACTAAAGCGAAATTGTTCACTTCCCACCTTAAAAATTTTTCACTTCCGACCATAAATCTCCGCTTTTCCAGAATTTATACAATTCTTCAAGTGTCAAATTATATTTATAATTTTAAACTATTAACTAAAAAAAAAATTTTAAAAATTTCAAAATTTTCCTAGACAAATTTAATTACATATTTTTTGAATAGTTTTCTAAAATTATTTCCTAAATAATTCAAAAAAAAAACATTTCATTTCATTTTTTTACTTTTCTTAAAATATTTTGAAAAATAATTAAGAATCGTACAGATTAAATCAACTTTTATTATTTCATTTTTATCAACTTTTCTTAAATCATCAATCAATTAAAAACATTTATTCAAATTCAGAAAAAACACTTTCATTAAGAAACTTTCTTTATTCGGGTAGCCGTTGATCAGATTTGTTGAACATATTTTGGATCATCATTGAATCAATCGTTCATCGTGTAGTCGATCTATTTTTGTTTATTATACTCACTAATACTAAGATACATTTGTAGAGTTTTAGGAAAAACTTCACATTTCTATATAGGCCTGTGAAGTATTTCCTAAACTACTCCTAATTTTTTGTTTTTGTTGTTAGGAAATATTTAGGAAAAGTTCCGCGCATTCATAATTAGCAATTGCAGTTAGTTTGACAAATGTCTCGAAATGTTTCCATAACAACATTTTGAGATCATAAGCTATTTGTTTAACAAATGCAATTTTCCATTTGTAACATTTTACTTTTCTTTCTCACTTGGACCTTTTGTTTCTCAATGGAACTTTTGCGCCATTTGGGGTTTGCATAATTCCATTTCTGATTAACTGCAGAGCCCCATATCGAGATTGAGAACCTCAACTTTTGCGTGCTCTAATTAAGTCGGCTGCATGTTAAAATAAATCGACGGCGTGTGGGAAACAAATCCGCTTGTACGGATTTTAGAACTCTCGAAGTCTCTTGTATCTCACCTGAAATTGTTACAAATTACTGTTCGGGGAAATAATCCGAACTTCATAATACATATTATATCTTTTAATGGTGCCTGAGTTTAACATAAAAAGTATTAACCTACTTTATACTATGTTAATCAGATTCCCTCAATTAAAGATTTTCCTTTCTGGAACCATACATTTGGATTTTATTGTCTTTGGTGCAGGTTAGATAATGTGGGAGCCGTAATAATTTTTCTTAAACATTCCAATCGTTGTCCTAAGATGATGTTTGCACACGTAAAACTAAAATTTTTTTTCTACCGGTAACGAGGAGTACGAAAAATGGTGTTCTACTTGTTGCTGATCCAAATGCGAAGCACTACATAGAGCGAAAAATCCAATTATATTTGATTATGTTTGTTACGCATCGCCCGCTCTATATTTTTCGAACATTTGTAGCATTTTTGATATTCCAGAAGCTCTTGGAGATGAAGCCATGTCGTTTTTATGCATATCATAAACTTTTCTAAAAACTTTAGAAAGAATAAGTAACAGATTTACTATGGATTAATTCATGCACATGACACCACCCAGCACTATGCAACATACTTAGTTGGAAAGTAGTGGGTGGAAAAACTGGCAATTTTAAAGAATTTATGATGCATAACTTTTTGAACATAGTTGATCATTTGACAGTACTTCTTTTGCTGCGATCTGAAATGCTTGTCGTAAATTTTGTATTGACAACACCGAGCTAGATATCTGTTGTCGTTAAATTTGCTGAAGACTGTAGAAGCATGTTATGTTGAGAAACTGCCTGCATTCATGATCAAATTTTACAAAAGCCCTATATACTCTTTCATATTTGAAAATTTTAGGTTAAGAAAAGGCAAGTTTCATTCCCTATTGCTGAGTGCTTTAAAAACCAAATTTTACCTTAATGTGTAAGCAAATGGTTAATAGATCCAATCATACATTTATTCAAATGTTAATGTTAGAATTCCAATTCACCTTGATTCGGAACCATCAATTATTTTATTCATTTACTAAATTGTAATACTGTCTTGAAAGAAATAATTACCATCCCGCTTTCCCGCTCATTATCAAAATCGAGATTTTGAAGAGTTTGATCCTGCTAGGCGGGATTTTGAAAATTGAGGTTTTGAAATACGTGTTCTTGAAAAGCGAGAAGAGCAGGCAACCGGGTCGTTTGTTAACAATACAAATGTTCTGCAAAAAATGTCAAGATTGACGCAAACGGATTTTAATTGTGTCAACCATGATCGTTTTAGCTTTCCTAGTGGTACTATTAAAAATTGCTGAAAGGATGGCTGACCTCTATATCGAAAGTAAATTACTGCTGGAAGTTGCATCATACTACTATGAACATACTACTATAACATTTGGAGGATTAAAGCTAATGAGAGCTAATGTTTTCTATCTGCCAGTATTTTTGTTCATGTGGCAGGTGACTAATAGTTTCAGTGACACGAAAAAAAGTTACTAATGTAAATTTTATTAATCACTAAAATAGATGGCATTGAGAATAAAATATTTTAAAATATTTAAATTATTTGTAGTCTCACCCGTTTGTTTTGTTAAAATTGAATGTTAACTTCCAAAATTTAGGAAAACGCTGATTTCAACTAGAAAACTATCAAATAGCAACCTTGCATTGTATTTCTCTAGTCGAATTTAAAATTTTATTTGGTTTCGTTAAAGGTTGTATAATGTATAACGTCGGATGTATAACGTAGATGCTTCAACTTTCCGAGTTGCTTCCTTGACGATGGATTAAACGAAGTGGATTACACCGATGTCAGCGTATATCGATATTAATAATGTGTTAGGAAATGTTACCAGAACATATTTCACCCATAAGATCAATAATTCTACCGGTGTGCTCTAATTTGCCAACAGATATGCGAGAAATAAATTGGAAACTTACTCCACTGAGTGCTTGAATGTTTTTACAAATTCCAAATATTGCCGAAGCAATACCATTGAAAAGTGGTTTATGTTAATAATCTTGGATTTACAAATAGTACAAATATGGGATCGGCACATTAGCTCGAATTTCGAACTCCCGAATTATCAAAATCCCTATTTTTAAAAATCTCGCATTTCTTGAGAAATCTTTTTTGCATTAAGTATGATTAACATCTTGGTCATACTGCTCGACCGATCATTGTGAAATTTAAATTGTGAGGTGAGATTCGCATTTAAACATGAATTTTTCAAGAATTTTTGTACCAATAATTGTTAAATTTCTTATGCAGAATTAGTTTGAGACTTTAACTATAATTTTGAATGCACCTTTCAAAGGTTTACAATTGCATAAAAATAAAATCAAAAAAATGATGATCCGTTTTACCGGTCCAATAGCGTAAATTCCAAAATTTATTTATTTTAGATGATTTTTTTTTTATTTAGTTTAATTATTTTTATTTAATTATGTTAATTGCATAATTTAATTTAATTGTCGACCATGCTGAATGTAGGACTAGGCGCATAACATCAATTTTGAATGAAGTTGAATGAATTTTGGCCATATCAAAACTAATTAATGAGGTTAATATCAAATTTCGTATTTTATTGATAAATAACCGTCCATTTCAGCACGATTAAACATTCGTATTAAACCAAAAAGCTATAATAAAAATTTCGAGTTAATCCACAAGAGATTATTATTTAAAATCCATTTTATTTATTTTATTAATTTCAACAAAAACAAAACAATTAGCAAAATAAAAAAAACTGGAGAAACTGCCTTGTTCCGTTTAGTATGGCCGAACTCTAGAATTTTATCCCAAATTATTTAACCCTAATGTGAGTGACGTGGGTATCCGGCTACCTTTTGCATTTTTAGACGTCTATTTTTCTGTTACTCCTAAAGTTTTAAAAACTTTAAATTTTATGAGAACTTCTAGTTCAATTGGTATAGATTTCGATTTACTTAAAAATTAGAAATGCTACAATTTGGACGAACGTGGAAAAAATAAGTTAATTACTCAAATTAAGATAATTTTTTCACTCACATGAGGGTTAAATTTCACTAAATCTATACAAACTCATTCAAATTTGAAAATTCTTGGTTGAGAAATGTTTGAGAGGCTAAGTTTCATTCCCTATAGCGAACTGCTTTACAAATCAAATTGGAAGTGTAAGATTAGGCTTAGTTTTATTTATCTCGATAAATTCAAAAATATAAAATTTAAAAATTGTTACATGCTGGCTACTGCCAACCTGCAGATTTCAATAAGCGCATTCAGAGGCCTCCACGGTGATTTTTGCCGGCTACATTCTCAGGGAGAAGTGCGAAGGGTCGTGGGGTTTGAGGCATGCATGGCTCCTGGCTTACACCGTGATTAATACAGATAATTTAAAAAAAATTAAACCGCAAATAATAATAATAAACCCGGAGTTCCGCCGAAATTCGTCGGCTGGAACCTGAGGAACGAACAACTCAAAATTATAAATGGGAGAGAGGTGCCTTGGTGCGCGCATCCATTCGAATTCAAAGAGGGCAAAGCCCCGGTTACGAAATTGGATGCGGGCATCAAGGGACCGCAAACACTACACCGACACAGAGGGAGTCGCCGCTCCCATCATACCGACCGGAAAATTTAGTAATTCATCTTATAAAATTTTTCTTTTCTATTGGGAAAACAAAAGGAAAACAAAGCGAAACAACTTCCCCTCCACCCGCACCAGAAGAAAACGAGAGCGAGAGAGAAAGCAACACGCACCGAGCGTGCACCCGCTGTGCGGCGCCCGATTACAACAAATATTTATTTAAAAATTTAATAAAATTTAAGGAAAAATAAAAAAAATAAAAATGAAATAAAAAAAATAAACAAAAAAAATTTGTACCTTTATAAAAATTGTTGCGGCCTTGATCGGCCGTTATGCCACAGGTGTCCACCACCCGGACCGTTGCGGCCTTTCACCGATACCAAAAAAAATGAGGTGCTGGTTGGCACCCGTACCGTTGCGGCTTGATGCCGATAACTATTTTAGCCTCGCCTGGCCGCCAAAATCACAATCAAAATATAGGGCGTTGTCTCGCCAAAATCTGTAAATACCGTAACTGCGGATGCGGGGCTTTGTATGCCTTCGTTGGGCTTTGTATGCCTTTGTTGGGCTTTGTATGCCTTCACAAAAATTGGGCGTCCTTCGCCTAAAATCGTATTGACAAATAAAAATATCTCGGCTGGCCTCAACTGGCCGCCGATACCGTAAAACCGTAAAACACATACCGTAAAACACACGTTGGGCGTTGGCTCGCACAAACCCGAAAAATGGGGCCTTAACGGGCCACCCGAAAAATATTTCACCTCGTCTGGCCGCCCGCTATATTGGGCGTTGGCTCGCCCACCGTAAACGCCGTAAATAAAAGTGAGTGGCTGTACAAAATTTTTCGGTGCGTTGTTTCGCAAATGACCTCAACCGGCCACCCGTGTCGTGTTATTCCGCTATTTGTTGGGGCGTTGTCCCGCCGAATACCGAATATTGATTTGTTAGTACACTAATAATATCTCTGCTCACGACGTAAATCAATTACTTCCCTTCAAATCGTTATGGCCCATATACCATTTTATATTCGTTTTCCCATACTACCAATCTCGCACCTTTTCCATATATCACCGTGCACCCACAAAAAAAAAATTCACAAAATCTGTATATTAGGGATATTTTTTTTTATTTAAGTAACAAGATGGGCTTTTTTTTTTTTTCTCTTATATAAAAAAATTATTTCACCCCACAAAATGTGATCAAAATTATAAATCTTTATTATAATATTTTACATCGATTATTATCATAAAATTATTTATTAACAATCAAAACAACTATCAAAAATTTTACTCCCAAAAATTGAAACTCGAATGAATATTTTTTATACCAAATCAAACACTCGAAACCAAAATCACAACTCGAATGTCAAAAAAAAAATTCGAGCCCCGCACAACTCGTAAAACGTTCTCGAAGAAATTAATCTCTCTTCTCTGTCTCTCCTTTATATCAAATTTTCGTTGATATAAAAGAGATAGACATATAAGAAAAACATTTCGTCCAAAACGTTTTACTTTGCACACACTCGATGCGCATTGTTCTCTCTTTCTCTCCCATTTTCGTTCCGTTGCCAACATAACAGAAGAAAACACACAAGAATCCATCCACCAAGAAACCACGTTTAGACAGCGAAAACCCGGACGCAAGAAACCGTGGAGAATAGAAACACACAAATTTACAAAAATTGCTTGTTAAGACAACACAGTCGTAACAAAATATAAAATTTCTTTAAACTTCATCTTAGAATTGCAATTCATCTTGATTTGGATCTATCAATTATTTTATTAGTTTTCCAGATTATACTATCTTGAATCAACTTAAAAATATTCCGTTTTCTATTATCAAAATCGAGATTTTAAGAAGTTGTATTGTAGCGGGATTTTATCTTGCTTTTCAAGCAAACGGATACCGCATGATAATTTTAATCACGCAACAGTGGCCATTTTAATTGGTTTAAATTTTAGTACACAGTGGTAGTAAGGAAGTTTCATAATGGATCGCGTACGTACTCAAAATTGAAAGTAAATTATTTCAGGAAGTTGGGCTATATAGAACATTGAGAGGATTGGACAAATAAGGAAATTAATTTAGGGGCATAAATTGTTGTATTCTACTAAATTCTAAACTAAATTCTATTCTGGTGGTAGTGGTATTTATGGTTTGGCATTTATATTTGTGGCAGGTGACCTTTACTTAGTTTAGTTTGAATATATTTTTTTGAAATTATTATGTTTTTAAAAAGAAATTACCAAATACATACTGTCATCTGTGGGCATTCATGTAATTTATCCGACACGACTAGTACTTAGTTCAACGTATGATATGAAATTTTACCGTGGTCTCCGAAAATCGATTACATTGGTTTTATTTAAAATTTATAGATTTATGATATTTAAAAAATTTGAATATTGCCAAACACAAACAAATGTCAAAATTTCATCTCACAATAATGTGCCGAGACATAATTTTCACTTGAAAATAACTTGGAGAATTTATGCACTCCATCTTTGATGTGTTGAACACACTTGCCTACTTGCCTTTTTCACTGGTGAAATGAGTACTACAAAATGTAAATAGAAGTGGAATTTTTCATTTCTATCGAACTGAGTACGAGCTTTTATCCTTTAATGATAGTGTAAATTTGTTATTTTTCCTATTGGAATTTATTTTAAACCATTCTAAATGTTGTGCCGTTGAATCACAGAAATATCTACAAACTCTAGCTGACATGTTTTTGAGATTAGTTCTATTAAAAAATATATTTAGAAATTAAGCATTTTTGAAGGGTTCTAACAATATTCCAGGAAATTCGGGAGATGTCATCGGATTTTCACTTAGTTATAGAGATACAGGGGATAAACGGACAGAAACCACAATTTTGATGAGTATTTCAAGTTTTATAAAGGGCGAGTTTATATATTCACAGGTCCTGGACAGTGTTTACAAATAGAACAGTTTATCGATTTTGTCCCAAAATGGGTGAAACGAAATGAGTGTAACCGGAAACATATAGTAGTAGTTGTTTTACTTAACTACACGCATGTACGTCACGTGTCATTGTTTTTGTTTATTCTATTATCTTCTGTAAATGCCAATTTTTAAATAATTTATGTCAATTTTTTTATATCTAGTGAATTAACATTTTATTTTTAAAATTTATGAAATTTAAAATATATTTACTAATGAAATTTTGTTAATATATAGTATACAATTAATTTATGATAAAAAATAAATTAAATATAAAATATATTAGCATGTTAAATAATTACACTCCGCAGCTCGAGAGCAGTCGTAATCGTAAAGGACCAACTATAGATGTAATAAAAAAATAACAAGAATAACGTAAAAACGAAATCGAAAAATTTTATTCCAATTTGGCTTTTCGTCTAAAAATAACTTAAAATATTAAGTTCATTCGTTTAGAGTATAAACGTATTATGTGTCAAATATGTGTGTAAAAATAGTGAAAATCATTTTTGATTTTATATTCATTTTAGTTTACGTGTACATGAATATTTTATAAATAGAAAAGATAAATTTCACGAATAATTCCAAATTCACTTATATAAAAAAATAAACATGCATATTACATTCAACGCAAACAATTTTTGTTTGAATTTTGTTGTTGTATTTGGTAAGTTTTTATCCCTGGACGAAATTTTTTTTTGGTTATTCTTCTTAGTGACATCAAAATTGAAAAAAAAAAATAAAATGCAATTTTTGTTATTCTTTTTATTTTTCTTATTCTGAGTATGGTCGAATACATCTAAATCCTATCTCTCGCTCTCTTACGTTGTTCTTTTTTTTAAACACTCCCTGCTCTTTCGCGGTAAAAAATAAGGCCGATTTAAGTTACCATCTGCGCATTGCACAGTTCCAAGTCAGCCTATACTGGATATGGAAGATGGGTCGGCCCATGAGTTTCGCACGCCAATAAGGGGTCATAAATGTGTTCCTTTTTAATTACAGATCGTATCTATTGATGAAAATATCCTTATCGCGGATCCCAGAGATGTCCATGGCATTACACTTACATTTTAGATAGCTAAAAATATAGCTGAAAATAATTCCTAATGAACTTTGCTATGTATTTGGCAATTTAAATCATTAAACGGAATTTGATTATTTCCAATAATTTGCACCGCCACTTCTGGATATGTTCACGGGTTGAAATGAACCTTGCTTTGGTTAATAAAATTTTAAATTGACATTACAAAATTTGTACGTGTTTTGATGTATTTTAATGTCTGCTAATGATCCAGAAATTGTCCACGCGTACTGTCCTATATTTTTTGACATTTGAAATTGGTCTTTGAAAACTAATGTCTGAATGATTAAAAATTTTTTCGATTTTCGATAACTTCAACGTTTTGTACCGTCGATCCTGGCCTTTGATTTCAGGCGACATTCAATTTTAATTTTATGCTGCTGCTTTTTCAACTTACCATTGTTAGAATTTCGTGCGATTAAATTGAGAATGTGAAATATCTGAGTGTGTCTGAAATGTATGTGTATGCGATGATTTTTCGCGATGTTGATAAAACGGAAGCATAAAATCTGATTCAGGCTAAATTGGTAAGCTCCGTATTACAAATATAAATTTTTTTATTTGCGACTCAATGGTAATCAATTGACACCCTAAATTCCTCTACACAGTAAAGACAATTGAGTTCACTAATCACTCGAACATTTTCGAATAAATCGAATTCGTGAAATTGTTGTCTCGATTTTAAATACCAAATTATATACAATAGAAGTTTATAACATTCGTTACTGTACACCCCCAGGATAAAACCCATGCTGAGTCGAAGAAATAATTGGCTTTTTTATAGTATATGTAATCAAATTATAAAGTTTAGATATCATGGGAAACCTATGACGATTTCTGGTTATACGTACCACATCGATCTATATGCTTTAAAAATTCTTTGAAATTCTGAAATAACCCGGGGCTTTCCATAAATAGATCTCTACGTATATTGACTGAAAATATGAATGTTATCACACATAAACTTTTTGCGCAATATTTGATAAGAATTGGAGAAAACCGGTTGCAACCGAGGCTCTTATCAATATAAATTTGGAGCATGTTATAAACGATACCCTACTTGCTAGTAGCACTAATGAAATACCGTCGAACAAAATTCTTCAATTAAATTACCATAACACGAAAATACTAACGTTTAAGCCAAAAATGTATTAGATAAAATATAATTATTTATGTAAAATAATTTTTACAAATTTTTATCTTTAATTTACAATTTATGACTTCACAATATTATTTTGATGAGACTTTTTGCACCGAACGAAACAAATATTTGTTTTACTAAATTGTAATGCATACATAATGTACGGTGATTAGATATGGGAAGTTAGCGCGAAAAATTATCCCGAAAAACCATTATAGTTAAATATGGCAAGACTATTATATATTTACAGAATATTTTAATACTATCCTGATAGTCAAGTATACATAATTAATATTGCTGCATATAAATCAAATATATCACGAGATTAGCTATAATGTATAGTAAATTATTATATAGTTTTGTAATACATATTAAATTAGTATCACGAAATTTTCAATTACAATTATATGTACAAAATACATATATTATTATTTAACATTTCGTGATAAATTTGTATATCACCTCGAAAAAATTACACTAAAATAATTTACATCAATATAATCAAAATTAATAAAATATAAAAAATAATTAATTTAAATATTTAATATAAATAAGACAATAATTCTCTGAACTAAAATAGAATTATTTTATTTTTTTAAAATGGTAAGAAGATATAACAAGTTAAACTTTAGATTTAGCTGTGTAAAGTCGTAGTAAATATTAAATAACAGAGCAAGGTTGGTATGGAGTTTGTAGAGGAAGGATCCACCTTTCAAATGCTCAAAGATTTAAATCAGGTCGTATGAAGTCGTAGTAGATATAAATTAACAGAGCAAGGTTGGTACGGAGTTTGTAGAGGAAGGATCCACCTTTCAAATGCTCAAAAATTTAAATCAAGTCTATTAGTCAAATTTTAGATATAGTCGTGTGAAGTCGTATTAGATATCAATTAACAGAGCAAGGTTGGTATGGAGTTTGTAGAGGAAGGATCCACCTTTCAAATACCCAAAAATTTAAATCAAGTCTATGAGTCAAATTTTAGATATAGTCGTGTGAAGTCGTAGTAATAATATCAATTAACAGAGCAAGATTGGTATGAAATTTGTAGAGGAGGAATCCACCTTTCAAACGCCAAAAATTTTAAATCAAGAAAGTGAGTCAAACTTTAGATAAAGTCGTGTGAAGTTGTAGTAGATATCAATTAACAGAGCAAGGTTGGTATGGAATTTGAAGAGGAAGGATCCATCTTTCAAATGCTCAAAGATTTAAATCAGGTCGTATGAAGTCGTAGTAGATATAAATTAACAGAGCAAGGTTGGTATGGAGTTTGTAGAGGAAGGATCCACCTTTCAAATGCTCAAAAATTTAAATCAAGTCTATTAGTCAAATTTTAGATATAGTCGTGTGAAGTCGTATTAGATATCAATTAACAGAGGAAGGTTGGTATGGAATTTGTAGAGGAAGGATCCACCTTTCAAATGCCCAAAAATTTAAATTAAGTCTATGAGTCAAATTTTAGCTATAGCGTTTAGCTAAACTAGTTTAGTTAATCTATTACAAAACCAATTAGGTTGACACACTATGAGGTTTAGCAAACCTTGTTTCAATAATAAAATACGGTAGCGCTATGTTTGTCCGGAATCGGTATTAAACAAATGTCATTGTCATTAATTTTCAATTGTCATTGAGTGCGGTGCATAGTTTTGTTTATAATACTCGTTTAACAATACTCGTTGAAATTATAAATAATGTGTCCTTTTTCTAAATGGGTCATATATATTTCTGCTAATGTACCTGATAGTAGACTTCCTCCCAAGAAAATAAAACGAGTTATGTACATAGGTACAGATTAAAAAAATATGAATCCCAAATACAATACCATGGTTTATTATCCGGCACTAGAAATAAGTCAAATATAGCACCAGTGGTACTTTAGCTGCGTTTTTTTGAAAACAATCGAGTAGAGTTCACGATAGCTATTTTCAAATTTGTCCAATTTAAAATTAAAAATTTAATTTTTTTTTAAATTAAATAATTTAGATTTAATATGAATCAATCTATGTATAACCAAAAAAATTCATCATAAAAGTTGTATGGTTTTCTTGTAATATCGTTGTTCTGTATAGTTCTGAACTACTCCGTTATTATACAGAACTATACAGAACAACGATATTACAAGAAAACCATACAACTTTGATGATGGATTTTATTGGTTATATTTCTATTAACTTTATTAGATTTCTATTAAATCAAAATTATTTAATTTAAAACAAATTAAATTTTTTAATTTTAAATTTTAAATTGGGTCAATTTGAAAATTGTTTTTGAAAAAACGCAGCTTTTATTTGTCATGATATTATAATACGCACTCTACCAGAATGCACAAATGTGTATGTTGGTCCAAAACACATACAAAAATCAATTTTTGATATGATGCGTCTTCGTTACCCACACAATTGTGATGGCAGGCAGAAAAAGGAATATAACCTTTCCCAACCAGTATACACAATTGTGAATGCAAAAGTTGCTTACGAAAAACGAATGTGTCAAACATAGAATTATGTGTATATTGAAGACCAATAAACACATTTGTGCATACTACTAAATTTTTTGGTTAGAAAAAAAACACTAACTATAATAATAATAAAATAACTAATATGTTATCAAAAACAAATAATTAATATGTTATTAAATTTATGTGTTATCAAATTATTATGCTCTTTTTGAAGAATTCCCATTTAACTAAGATCCGTTAAAATACGGAAGACAACCTGTCATTATTTACATACACATTTGTGTATGTTGAACTTAAAATGAAGCAAAAAAAATGTTTGAACTCGAAAGGAATAACTCAAAACGTAAGCGGCATCTATCATTGTATCACATCACTAAATGGCACTGTTCTATTTATAAATTTTAACCTTCATTGTTAGATGGCGCTCTCGCTAAACCCATTTGTATGCGATAAACTTCAAAATATTAAGAGATTAGTGCACTAAACCCGTTTAGTTACTAAACCTAAAACAAAACCCGTTTAACTAATCTCGAAGTTGACACATTAAGAGATAAACTCGAAAAAACGACTAAACGCGTTTAGCTAATCGCTAGTCTGTCAAGGGTATTACTTATAACCAGAGTGCTTGGTTTTTGGATTCACAACGCTAGTAAATTGTTTGTTATTAAATTAATTTCTCGTGATATAAATTCCTGCGCTTCGCTTTTTGTTTACTGGAATTTTCTGTATTGGAATTCTTTTCCGGGATAACAAAAAAAAAAAAATAAAATAAAATATCATGATGGGAAAAATGTCATGATAGTAAAAAAATTTCGGGATGACAATCAAAACTAGAGTGATATAGAAGATTTTTCGAGATGACAGTGAAAAATGTCGTGATATTTGTTTTATAGTGTTGCCATCGCATTTCTTCGGGATATTTTTCGGGCTAACTTCACAGACATTATGATAATGCGCTAAACGTCATATAGTTTTATTGGGCAATGTCAACTACACACTCACCCCTATAGATGAAGCGATACATATATTGTTTGACAAGCGTAAGGATCATATATTGAAACGGAAAATTGGATTCGAGATATATTAAATATTAAAGTTAGCCGACTCAGCAGAGAAAATGGTTTTAATGCTAATTTAACCTAATCATATGCAAATGACAGTCAATTTTTGTCGGTAAAATGTGTCTATCGAAATGCCCATCGAAAAATGTCGATAATGCGTATATAAATTTTATGTCGGAATGTAATTATTTATATTAGACATTTTTATTTTGCTCTTTCTAAAAACCAACAAAAACTTGGAAATTGAGCTGAAACTGTTTCCACGTATGAGCATCATCGAGTTTCCCAGACTCAAAAAATGGAAATTGACCTGAAACTTTTGAAGTTTTGCTTGATATATTCCATCCAGTTTTCCAGTTCTTTTCTATTGCATCCAGTTCAATTTCTAAAGCGAAAACGAATTTGTGATATAAATTGTCTTGTTTAACAAAAAATAATTATTCCTTCTTAAATTTCAGATCACTAACAAGGATAATCCTTGTAAAAAATAAATTATTCATTGCAAAAATTGGAATAGTATTTTCCAGTAAAATGTTAAATATGATCTGAACTAATTTTGTTTGAAATTTAATTTACTATCTTTTTAATTTTAATCGGTTTTTCGTAAATGCTATGCTATTTACTTTATAAAATATTTTCAAAAAAAAAAACAAAAAAATTCATATGGAAGCTTTCATGAGTAAGAAGTTTCATCCCAATCCCATCCAAACTGGTCTGGGCCGATATTGTTGCTGGTCTGGGCCGATAATTCATTTAAAATCTTTTATTTTGTAGTAGTTTTTCGTAAATGATATACTGTTCAAAATATATACTGTTCACAATATTTGCAAAACACGAAAAGTTCCTATGGAGGATGCCATTTCCGGTGGATCCATTTTAGACAAAAACATTGACATTTTCCAATTATGAGAAACGTATAAGTATATGAAGTTTAGTGGTCATAAGGACACATACACACTCAGGGGTTTTTTAAAAACTATTTTTTATGATTTCGGCGATATAGCGAATGGTAAATATGTAAAAACCGCAAGGTCAACAATGTTTACGATTACATATACCATGCTTTTACCACGTAAAAGAAAGTAAAATGAAGATTATTGAATATCAAGGGGAATATAAAAATTGTTAGAAGCGCTCGAAAGTAAATTTATATAAATGGAGAGACAACTTATACGGAAGAGCGGGGTTTGTGAGACTTTCATCTCAAGCTCGAGAGAACGTTATGCAGTTTTGCAAAGCGTACCTGCAACAGTTAGACGATTTGACGTTAAGATAAGCATATTATGAAGATATCCCAATTTTTCATCCCAGGATTTTTTTTTATTATTACTTACATGCAACTATTATTTTCCATCCCAGTGTTTTCATTTTATACCTCTATAAGACGATTTAAATTATAAACACAACAACAAAATATCCCATCCCAGTTTTCTCGTTTATTTGTTGTTCATGTAAAACAAATACTTGGAAATAATGTATTGTGTTTTGGCAATAGTAATTCTGTATATTTTAAATGCGAAATAGTAATACGCCATATTATAAGATTAAAATATTAAGGGTAACTTATAATGAACTCCCCAGTGCCAGCCATATGTTAGGATTGGCACAATCTTCCAGCTTCGATATGGCTTACTCTAATAAACAACGGTAAGAAGCTGTTTCTTCAAATTTGATCATACGATTGAAGCTGGTCACATGGCAAGCATTCACTCTGCCATGTACCATCTCAAAATATACCTTGAAATGTCCAAACCATGTAGATGCTTGACGTTATAGACAATTCTCTTATACATTTATAATGTATCGCCAAAAAATCCCCGGAAGATTGCTTTTCATTTATAACTTTTTAGACAAACACATTTTAATTGATTAACAGCTGGTTTAGCTAACTTGATAACATAACCATTTCCTCAAATTTAAATATATAGCTGTTGCTGTCGATATTTCTGGCCCAGGAAGGTTTTGGAAGTTATAGACGATTTTCATATAAATTTATATGGGGCCATATCGAAGCTGGAAGATTGTGCCAATCCTAACATACGGCTGGCACTGGGGAGTTCATTATAAGTTACCCTTAATATTTTAATCTTATTATATGGCGTATTACTATTTCGCATTTAAAATATACAGAATTACTATTGCCAAAACACAATACATTATTTCCAAGTATTTGTTTTACATGAACAACAAATAAACGAGAAAACTGGGATGGGATATTTTGTTGTTGTGTTTATAATTTAAATCGTCTTATAGAGGTATAAAATGAAAACACTGGGATGGAATATAATAGTTGCATGTAAGTAATAATAATAAAAAATCCTGGGATGAAAAACTGGGATAACTTCACATGCTTCGTTAAGATACGATGTAGCGAAGAGACATTTATGAACTGCAGCCAAATAAAATTTAACTCGAGATCTTCGGGGACTAAACAAATTAAGCCAATCAGTTTCACAAATGTTCGTGTCGATTGCTCATGGAAAATTAGAATTTGCTTTCTGCAATTCAATTTTAATAAAAGTAAATCAATAATTGGAATCAAAACACTTACCTATTCACCCTCGAATTTACAAATTTCCCGATAACGCTGTACTTGACAAGTCATAGTCTAAATACGAAAAGGAAAATACCTCTATATATAAATAATAAAAAACATCAAGAATGACATCTAAATATATAAAATATAGATAAAGCGTTGTTCACAATAAAACTTGACATTTTCTTATTTCTTCACATAGTTTGTTGAACAAAACAAGAAGACGAAATAAAAATAAAATTCCATTTGAGAAAATTTAAATTTTTCAATGGACTACAAAATGCAAAAAACGATATAAAATATTTGCAAAACAGAAAAAATTGAACGAACAAGAAGAAAATTGTACATTGTACAAAAAATAAATAAAGGAAAATGATTGAAAAAAAAAAACTTTTTTTTTTGTTTCGAGAAAAAGTAAAGCAACAAAAATCTTACAAAAAACCATTGAATCATTAAAATCAATCAAACGTTAAAATTGATTTTATTATTTTTCCGAAAATGAAAATTTGTTGATGTATAAATTTTCCTTAATATAATTTGGGTTACTGTGTGTTCTTCGGGCTCGTCTGCTCTGACATGATGAAAGCAGATGAAAGGTAATAATTTAATTGTTTTGCGTTTTAAGTGCTTTCGTGTTTGTTTTATAGTATGTAGGTTGATTTCCACGTAAGATATACTCGTAAAACAAAGTGTTGCGAACCTTAATGTATAGGAAATAAAACGGGATGGTCTTTTATTATAATAGTATGTGTTAAAGTTTTTTGTATATTGGTTGAGACGAACTTTTAATAAAGATAAGGTTTGAAATGTTGAGGTTCCTATGCATGTGCATGAATACCAAGAAAAAGAAGTATAAATATTAAATTAAAGATACAAGATATATTGTCGAAGAACTGGACACCAAACCCTTGGAATCTGATAATGAATCATTTGGGATTACTTGGTCTAAATTCTAATCCAAAAGAAGACACATTTAAGTTCAAGGTGCATCTCGACGAATGGCTAAAAGCAACCAAACGCTATATACAATTTTTATTCTAACGTCTGTGGCTACTGAAACTTGGTTGGGATGACCAACTTCCTATTAAAATTAAACAAAGCTGATGAAATAAAAGATATGAGTCATCTGAACTCGAGAGAATTCGCATTCCTCGAGCTCTGTCTATAACGAACGAAAGATGAAAAAACCATCGAACTACATGTATCTTGCAACGCTTCTGAATTAGCCTACGCTTGTCTATGAGTGAAATCATCACAAAGTCAATAGCAGCAAAAACAAAGGTAGCATCATTAAAACAGGTATTGCTACCAAGGTTCATGGAATTATGCGGAGCATATCTACTTTGTAAACTAGTAAAACTAGTCAACGAATAATTAACCATAAAGTATGGGCCGATTCAAACATCGTACTGACTGGGCTCTCACAACATCCCCGAAAATGGCCAACATTCATTGAGAATCGAACGTCTCAAATTCTATAATATATACCACGTCAATTTTAGAACCATGTATCCTCAAAGGATAACCCTTCGGACTACGCGATAAGTATAACACCATCAAAACTGAAAGTCAAGTGTTATGCGTGATCTAGAAACACGTATTCGGGCTCTAGACATTTTTCATGGACAGTTAAATTTTGATTTTATTAATGAACATTTGTAAAATTCTCATCATTTGCAAATATTAAACGAATCGTGAGCTATTTTTTCAGATACCACTATAACTTAAGAGGGGCAACAAAGTCGGATACACTAGAATTATAGAATTAGGCTCATTAACAACAGGGATTGAACCACCTACATTAGACGAAATACAAGCCGCAGATCAATTATTCATAAAATGAGTAACGATTCGTTTCTTTTGACTCCAGAGGATTTTGATTTATGAATAGTACTCGTCGCGGTTCCAGGATAAAGTTTGGTCAAAACATATATTCATATTTTGAATCGATAATATACCCCTGGATATTTTTTAGAAGTTACACGCGGTCCACTTTTGTCTCCATCACCACCCTAACCGTTTTACCCTAGTCTTCCATCATCGGAATGGTAGCTGTTTGGATTTTATTAAAATGCACTGGTTTTAATTGATATATTTGTGGATACTAATCAGGTTATTGTATAGGTGCTCGTTATGCAAATCATCCGATATAATATACCTAGATAGGGTTCTGATTACATTAGTTTTATATCTTAAATATAATCGACAAACAATTCTCAATAAACAATATACGAAGGTGGCAGAAAAAAAATTAAATAAAAATAAAAAAATTAATCTAATACTTAACGAAAAGTGCCAGAAGATTAAACGTTGACTTTCTCCGTCCTGGATGACTCGTCGACTGTTGTACTGCACCGATGTATATCTCAAATTTAACCACGTGACACTATGCAATTGGTTCATGAGCTGGCACTTAAATCGGCAATCTATCGACACTACACTCCAAAACGATCCTCCAACAAAACAGCGATAATTATAAGTGCCCGTCGAAATATTCTACCACAGGTATATCCACAAATTGAAAATCGGTACCCTGACCGACTATATTGTTAACACTCTCGTACGTTGGTAAGCACAGCTCGGGCGTAATAATTGGTTAGGTTGGTTAGGATTTGGTTGTTATGTACTAACCAGATTTATTGCGTTGTTCGGAGTGTTTTTGTGTGTATGATTTGTTTGCAAAACAAAACATAAGACTTTTTTTATACGTTTTATGGCCCTATTCCAAGGAAAAAATCTGCTGTTAGTAAAAATAAAAGCGAGGAAAAAATATAGGTTTTACTGGTTGTGTACGAAACAAAAGATGTTGTCAGTAAAATTTTACTGAGAGAATAGTTGAGATAGGGGTCTGCCATAATACTGCCATATAAAATGTAAATTGGAGTATTTTTTATGGCAGCATTTTTCACACGCTCCGCCCCGGTAGCAAAGTATTCAGTGTGCTTGCGCCAGCGACCAGAGCTCTCGGGTTCGATTCCCGGTAGTGACAAGGAAAAAATTGCACGGCTGGTTTAAGATCAATGAATTAATCACTCATTATCCGAAATGAGAACATGATTATGAAACCTCATTTGAGGCGGCCAAATCCCTTGATGGGATATAGTGCCAGAGAGAGAAATTTTTCACACATCTACAAAAAATGTATGTAAAGATAAGAAATTTTTCTCACACTCATATAAAATAAGTCCTTCGCCATTTTTATACTCAAATGTCGGTTTGTTTTTTTTTGTGTTAAAATTTGTTAACGTTAGTAGTTTTTTGTGGTCTACACGAGTGACAAAGACACGAAATATTTTTTATTTCATTTTATAGCAAAATTTTATGGTTACATTTTGACATAATCTACAATTTTTTTCAAAAGTTGTAATTTGCAAAGTGTAACCGGCCATTAATTTTATAAGCCATTTAATATATAATTATTTGTGAATTAAATTTTTTTTTATAAACGTTTATATATCGCCAGTATGGATTTAAAGGATTTAGATTATTTAGATCCACTAAATATAATAAAATTAAATAAAAAAAAAAAAAATAAAGAGAAAAGAAAACCAAAATGTTGGGTACGCCCTTATTATTTAGAGCGGTATCAAACGGGCCGATATAGTCGTATTTTTAAAAGTTTACTACAGGATCTAAAATTATTTTATGTATACTTATACCCGCATGGGTATCAAAGAGTTTGAGGAATTATTGGCGATGGTTGAGCCCCTGAGTTCCAAAGAAACTGTGGTGATAACGCCCTTGAACCCAATTTTAAGATTGGCAGTGACATTGAGGTATGTACACTATATGTAATATACATAACAGAAAATATCGATCGGATATTTTTGAATTCGTGTATTCTATATGAACATTTAATACTTTGTAGGTATCTTGCTACGGGTGAATCCCAGACCAGTTTGGCGATCACCTATAAGTGTTCACAAACCAGTATTCATAAAATTGTGACAGAAACAACCAAGGCCATCACAACAGTCTTAAAAATCAAAGTGTTTTCGAAGATAAATAAGGAATATTTTAAGACTGTTGCATCCGTATTTGAAGAAAGGTGGAACTTTCCAAATTACATCGGAGCCATTGATGGAAAGCATGTGTTAATTCAGGTGAGACAATTTCCGATTTCCAAAACTATTTTATTAATTAATATTTTACTTCAGACACCAAATAATTCAAGCTCCGAATTTTTTAATTATAAAAAACTTCCTCCATTGTTCTTATGGCAATCAGCGATCACAACTATAATTTTATAATGTGTGATATTGGTGCAGATGGCCGCCAGAGCGATGGAGGAATTTTTAGAGAAAGTCGATTTAGAAAGCACTTTTATGCAAAAACGCCTCCGTAAGTATTGTGATAATTTTGAAAATATAATAGACTGCAATTTAATTTTTAAATATTTCTAGTAATCCTGTACCGCGAAACGTGAGCAACAGCGCCGTATGTTTTCGTAATAGATGATGCGTTTGCATTAGATGAAAATATGATGAAACCATATGCAACTACGCCGTTGAAGAAACAAAAAAATTTTAATTATCGATTAAGCCGGGCTCGCCGTATCATTGAAAATTGTTTTGGCATTCTTGTCTCTAACTGGCGAATATTTAGGACACTCATGTCTGCTTACACAACTGGCTAAGACAGAAAAGTCGCAGTTATATTACTCCAGATCTGATAGATCGACAAATTGATGGAGTTATAGTACCAGGTAAACCTTTTAATTCGTAATTATAAAAATATTACAATTTACAATGTATTTGACATTATAATTATTAAGGTTCATGGAACAATATCGACAGTATCTTTATAAATCTTCAAAAAATGAATAGAAACTCAAGCAACGCAGCACAAAAAAATCGGGAACAATTTGCAGATTAATTCTCTTGAGACTGCCGGGTAGAGTGGCAGGACGCGCGTATATAAACATAGACAAACAGAATAGCTGAAATTACGACGGTTAAACTTAAAAAGATAAGTATCTTTTCATATATTTTTAAGAAAATTTCCTGGATATTAATTATTTTTTTTTATTTACGAGATATTCATGAAGAGCAATGAATGAAATAATTATCTTTATTATGATAAATGTACATTTTTTGCGTACGACTTTTATTATAAGTACAAATTATAATTTTGTTTGGTTAGTATGCATGCTATAAGGTTTTTATGCCTAATGGAGACTTAATTTTTAATTTGAATTTTATTATGGTGTCTCCATATGTGCTTTTCCTTACATAAATAAATAAAATATAAAATTAAATATTTCAATTAGTTTCATTTTACTGGATTAGTTGGATAAAATAAAAATATATCTCGGAAAATCAAAACAAGCCCATTTAATTACACTTTAGTTTGTCTGCCCGAGGATGCGCCACATATTTTTAATTCTGCGTGCAGTATCACATTAACATATCCTCACATTTACTTACCCATACACTTTACAGAATATCTTATCTGCTCATTGCAAACTTCAATTCACATTGTCCTTAAATTTTGTATGAAAAACTTTAAGAACAAAACAAAACGAATTTTATGTACCTTAAATTCAGACGCTCAGTTTGGATAATCATAAAAAATAATAACAATACCTCCCACATTATCCAAAAATGTCAAAATTTTACTGTGCTTGTATTTTTTTTACCTCCTGTAGCACCACTAGTTGGCCTTTTTTATAACGATTATGTGAGGCCTTTACGGTTTCACAATGTTTTTTTACCCTCATAACATTTCGCTCATTATTCTCCAGATCTGTAACGATAGAATAAGGAATTTTTTTAATTAAAATCAATTAGTTTAGATTTAGCAAAAGTTCTTACTTGATTCCCTGGTAACTTCTTCCCACAATCTTTTATTTATCACCTGGTTTCGAAAATCAACATCCCTGATGTACCATAGTGGTGGTCTGGCTCGTATACGGCATCAACTCCAAAAACATTTCTAAAATTAGGATTTCAAATCTTTACCTGTATACCAGTCCAAGTTGTTTTCTGAAGTAGATTTGAGTCTTGTGTCTATGGGTGCCGGTTTGGGGGTCGTGAATTTGGGTACCGGTGTAGGTGTCGTTAATGTGGGTGCTTTTGTGGGTGTCATGATAGTTGACTCTGAAAAAAGCTCACTTTCATCCACATACCCAGTAACTTGGATAATTTCGTTTGAGCTTGTACTTTTGTCGTACTCATCATCATCGTCATAATAAGCGGTATAATAGTTTTGCGGTGTTTAACTACTACCGCTGGTCTCCAACTCAATGTCTAGCACTTGTATTTTTTTCCTCTTAAAATTATAAAAAAGTATGTCCCTCGTTTAATTTTAATAATTTTGCTTTGGCGATTGGTGACATATTCGAATATTTTAAATTAAAAACCTATTATAAATTAAATATTTGTATCTAAAGGACGCTCGTTATTGAAAAAAATGTGTTTTTTCTACATTGCCAATCGCCAATCATTAAAATAATGTGAGTGAATCAAACTTACCGTATTTGTTCATATAAATTTTATATTATTATATAAATTAAAAAATATTTATGATACTATTAGTATAATACTATATTATTATTAAATTTAAATTATTTTTAATTATTATTATTAAAATATTTATTATTTTTTTAACACAGAACAACAAAAAAACCTCAACCGTAAACAAATTTAAGCTCGAAATGACATTTGACTATAAAAATTGCGACAATCAACATGAGTGTGTGAAAAATTTCAAAAATTTCTTATCTTTACATACATTTTTTGTAGATGTGTAAAAATTACTGCCATAGAAAACACTCCAATTTACATTTTTATAGCAGCATTATGGCAGTAAACTACCCCTATCTCAACTATTCTCTCATTAAAATTTTACTGACAACATCTTTTGTTTCGTACACAACCAGTAAGTAAAATCTATATTTTTTTCTCGCTTTTATTTTTACTTGCAGCATATTTTTTCCATGGAATAGGGCTGCACTTTATTTCGGTATCTATTTCGCTGATACCTAAATACAAAATTAGTTTTTATTTTTTTTTGTCTTGGCACAATTTCGTTCATTTGGTAGCAGGTTGAGATTCTTTGCTAACCTTCAAAATGCAACAAACAGCACCTCCGTTAATAATTAATTATGCTACGTTAGGTTCACAATCATACATATGATAGATTATATTGGTAGCCGTAAAATTCTTATTATTTTTATACACCCAAAAAGACATGTCCGAAATAATCGCTTAGCACGCACAGATATTTTCACAAAAGAAAACTAAGGCAATTGGCTTTCTACTAGCCCACGTATATAACTTAACGGTTATAATTATAAGAAAAATCTCAAAAATGTTCGATTTAATATCGATAATGAACTTTCTATTACAATAACCAAAGAACAACTAACCAAAAATTTTCCTATCTTTTTTGGCTTGGTCCATCTCGTTTTCAAATAATTATCATTTTTAGGTGGGCAGTTTTATATAATTCAGTATTCGCAATAATAAACTGCAATACCATTACCATCACAGAAAATAGAAAAAAAAAATTTACATAATGACCCGCTCGATCGTTACAAATGGGCACAAAAATCTACCGTTCGAGAAGAAATTCAAACCCAGTAAAAAATCGTGCATTACGTCCGTTAACTCTATTTTTAGACGAACGTGGTTTAATACGTGTTGGTGGGTGAAGAAGAAGAATCATCATGTCATTTTGACACTAAACATCCCCTAATTATAAGTTTAAATTATATTGCAGAATATCACTAGAAGCATCTCTATCCAGGGTCCATTTTATTATTGAGTTTGCTTCGTCAATAATTTTGGTGAAAAATTACATTAGCAAATGTATGGTGTGATTCCGTCAAAAATCAGCAACCTGTACACAGCTGATGAGCAATCTGCAAATATCAAGGGTGTCTTCTGGAAGACCGTTTGTGACAACGGGTGATGATCTGGCTGGTACAGTAAACCTGAAAGCTGACAATAGTCATTGCAACAAAGCATCATTTGAACAGAGTAACGGGTTGAGTAGTCTTTTGGCGCAAATTGAAGCTGTTCTGAATTCCATACCTCTTGTAGTGGAAGTTCGAAATATTAGCATGAACTTGAAAATTTTGTATTTTGTCAAATTTTTTAAATTTTACTTTACGTTGTATCAACCGATACGCTTTTCGTGCTAAAATAGTTTTTCTATGCGTATTTTAAGTTGGTTAATTTTGAACTTAACTTTTTTTAGCAATTAATTATCAAAATTTTTTTGTTGTATGTTTTATGAATTCTTCTACTCAAAATGCAACAATCAAGATTCAAACCAAGAGTGATATCAGCGCACATTTCGTACTAATTTAACGTGCTACCTTCACAGACATATCTAGGTAGCACCCGCAAAATTACCCAACATTTCATTTTAAAAATGATTTTATTGGTAACGAACACAGTACACTTAACATCATATCCATGATCACACTAAAATAGATAGATTAACAAAAGGAACCCCTGCAAAATACAAAAAGAAATAATTTATGAATCATCAACAATTCGATAAAATATTGTTTGGCTATTTGGGTTAGATGACCCCTTATCACCTTGTTTCAATTGGTTTAACAAGTCTTAAACACCTTGTATTGTGTAAATGTTATTAGTTTTTATAAAATTTTGATGAAGGCAAATATTTTAAGCAGAAAATTTTCGAACGGACTAATTGGGAAATCCGTTAAACCCGGATGTCCGTTAAATCTGAATGGAATATTTTTAAATTTAATCGACTATAGATTTTGCACTTGTTCTGGAATATGGCCACCTAAGACAAAACTCGTTTATCTCTTAACCGATTATGAAGAGCTTTTGTTTGTTGAATGAAAATGAGATTCATAAACAGTTTTTAGAATAAGTTCTGGAATATGGCCATCTGGGAAGGAACCCTGGCATTTCTTAGCTGATTATGTTGGGATTGGGTGTGTTGGATGGAAAGGGGATTCTTAAATTATTATTGAATGAATATCTGGCATAAGGCCACGGAACTTGATCATGGGATTTTTAAATGATTTTTGGAAGAAGTTCTGGAATATGGCCACCTGGGACGGAACTCTTTAATTTCTTAACCGATTATGTTGGAATTGAGTATGATGGATGGAAATGGGATTCTTAAACGATTTTTGGAAGAAGTTCTGGAATATGACCTCCTAGGACAGAAATTGGGTATTGTGGATGAAATGAGATTATCAAATAATTTTTGGGAACAATTCTGGAATATGGCCATATGAATTATGCGAACTTGTATTGCAAGTACCTCAAAAAACAAAATGTTCGCTTTGTTCTAAAGGTTCTAAAGATCTCATGATCTTAGAAGACATCATATTCATTGTTCCCGTGAAAGTTTTCGAGGTCGTTGTTGATAAGAATAATATAAATTTATCTAAGCTCTATGTGTAGCATTCATAACGTGATTTTTTTGTGAGAGTAAGTAGTTGACCTGCCTTTTAACTTCCTAATCCCATGAGTGGGTTACGTACTAGTGAAGAAAAACGCCTGCTAATTATTGGGTTCCGCCCTAGTTTAAATTACCGAGTTTCATGGCGATATTCCAAAATTTCTTAAACAAATCATTTAAGAGTTCCTTTTCCATTCGACATACCCAATTTCATCATAAGCGGTTAAGAAACGACCGAGCCCTGTCCTACCTAACTCCTTATTATTATTTTTTCGAAAGGTACTATAGTTTGGCCAATTAAAATTATCTTTGAAAATCAATGGTTCCGAAATGTGATTATGCTAGCTTTCTCTAATTTACGTAAATGATCTTATACACATATATATGATTAAAGCTTGTTGAGATCGGGAATGACTATGCACTGGAAGAATTAGCTTGAAAAAAAAAACGGAAGCACCAGAATTGAATTACAAGATTCTTTCCACACTTGATGTGGTAAAAAAGATTATTTTCCGACAGTTTCGTTAAAGTTTCTCTAAGAATTGAATTTTCTGTCCGCCAGTGTAAAGAAAGACATATAATTACTTTGAAAAAATCCTACTTATAGAACGTCAAGTTTTCTTTGACTTACTTCCATTGATTTCATCTTAAATATAAAGATGATTTTGCGAAAGATTTTTTTTTATTCATTTCATGCGGGAAATAAATATAAAAATCACGACGAATTTTCTTTTCTTTTTTTTTATTTGATATCACAAAATGTCAATTTATTAGATGAAAATAAAATAGAAAATTAAATTTAAAATATTAAATTGGAGCATTGGAATGGTTTCGCCTTGTGTATGACACACGAGATGACAAAGAAATTATTTGAAATTGAAAAAAAAAAAAAATTGGAAAATTTCTCTCTCACCAACCGCTCAGTGTATATTATTTTCATCTTCTAGATGGGTGGTTATGGTTTTATTTTTCTTTAATATGTGACCTTTAAAAAAGCGCCCACTTTAATTAAAAATCTGGTTTTACTGTTTTTGTAATATATTTCAATCATGGTATGCGGTATATAAGGACGACGAAGCATTACAAAAAAGAAAAAAAATATTCAAAATTGGTAGCAAAATCTACAGAAAAGCCGCCATAAATCCTTTTTTAATTCGATTCGATTGACATTTTTGAGGGAAAAAAGCTAGAGACAGTGCGGAAAAAAGCTCTAAATATTACACATGGAACTTAATCCGTGAATAAATCGAATATAATCCGTTTTACTATTCCTTTTCTAGTGTACATTGATGGTTTTTTCCTATAGATTAGTGATGCTGCGGCCTGGTGTTAGTGATGTGTGTATTAGTTCGAAATATAGGAATATCGGAAAAATTCTATTTTTTTTTTTTGCTGAATTGGGTTTCCCAATAAATTTATTTGTTTTCATTTCAATTAATTTTCGAAAGTCTTGTTGACGTAATACGTTTATTACTGCACAATTTTTGCTTGATTATGGCGACTCAATGAATTCTGCCACTCGAGCGTGTGTATCGGTTTTTTATTGGGTAATTACCATCAGAAAGATTTGTGTATTGCGTAATTACACCAATATTCTTCATACGAATTAACGCCCCAATTACCATAGTCGCATCACGTCATATTTTGTGACTATAGTCACATCGCTTACTTTTTCTATTCTTATAGTCGCAACTTACGCCTATTGTCGTTTTATACGACTATTGTCACATCGTTTTCTTGACGTGACATATGTGACTGCGTGAAATGGAGGGTCGTAAAACATGAACAAAACTATTTAATACAATACACATTTTTATATATGAATTTTTTTTGTAATACAATTTATTTTGTAATTCATTTTACTAATATATGTATTTTACTGCATAAGATAAGTTTATCATTCTAATTTTTCTCCCGTTGAAAATTTGGATAGCCCAAACCACCAATTCTTAATTTTAAATTACAATGGAAAATTACAAATTTTTTACGTGGTAGATATTTTGCCTTCACCATAAATTATTGTACGGGTTCTAAAAATTAATTTGATCATTAAATAATTAGATTTTACTTACCTATTTTCAATTTACGTGCATTTACAATAAAATATTCGTAAATATTTTGATTTTTGACATCGAATGGCATGTCAAACTTAGGGAAATTATTAGTGCTGCCCAATATTTCTACTGTAGTATGCGTGTCGTTTAAAACGACTGTGAGAATGGGCGCTTTCAGGTTCCCTATCATGATTAGTGAAATCATCGCCAATTTAATTTGAAAATTTCATAGTGCTAAACATGTTCATAACGTTGGCTGCGATTTTACTCAACATGTTCCCAACTGTTGGGTGTCCTGAAAGCGCCCAATGGCAAATTTTAAGTGAAGTGACACGACTATAGTCACTTTACATGAAGTGATGCGACTATGGTAATTGCGGTAATAAATATGCCGCGCTGTGCTTGAAGAATTCAGAAATTTTAATAACAATAATTCTCCAAGTTATTTTATCAAATGAAACTTTGTAGTCGGGAATTTAACCGAAATCGTTTTATTGTAAATTAAAATGGAGTAATATGGTCTATAAGAAGCTTTACGACATATAATGTCATCAGAATTTTTATAGAACCCACAAAGATTTCAAAAGCTTACATTGGTTTTGTATAGAAATTATATCTGTGCTCGTAAAACACATGTCGAAAAAATCAATTTTTCGGGAGAGCTGAATCAAATTTTATTTTAAAACTTATATTATATAATTTTTTTATATTTAAAAATCTTTGAGTCATTCTAACCATAGTTTTGGTATAATAGCATGAAAATAAGGATATTCGAATGAGTTTATAATAAGCTTAAATTAATTTATTATTTCTGGAGTAATTAGGAAAAATGCAAGTTGTGCGCTTATTAAAAAATAATGTTTAGTGAAAAATAAGGTATAGGTCACTTATGCCCTTTTGTAAAATTTCATTAATTAAAAACACAAAAATTATGCCCAAATTATTCAAATTTTTCCAATTCATTAAAACCTAATTCATTATAATTGTTCAAAAAAATTAGAAACAAAAACAATAATTAAAAATTTATTTGAAAGCAAAAATAACACTCTTCAACTGCAAGCCTCATTGGTCGCCATATAAAAGGTTGTCCGCCATATAAATCGGGTGAGTTTACTGTACTAAGGTCCATGTAAAATCGATGAAAATTTGAATACGGGTACCTTTTGCACTTTTAAACGTTTAGCTTTGTATATGTTCCAGTTTATGAGAACTGCTAGTTCAATTGATAGATTACGATCACACTTAAATATAAGAAATTTTCCTTGGACGCACTTGGGCGCACGTGAGAGCAAAAAGTAGTTTAGTTGTACGAATTAGAGTAACAAAGGTACCCCGGGTACCCCTATATAATTTACACTCTATTTGAAAGAAATGGTATGCAGATATTTTATAGTTTTGTGCTATATGTCGTTGTATTTCATTGTTTGTATTTCTGTTTATTTATTTCAAAAAAACTAACCAACATTTTTTTGTTACTATCGATCATTTTGTTCACTGATGTGATATGTTGGATTATTTATGTTTTTTCCACAAGGTTCTTGGAAAACTGACATGTTGCAGCTAATGAAAAATTGTTTTCAATATATGTAATTTTAGCAAAAAACGTTATACATACATTTCATAATTGCAAAAACAAATTTAAAAAAATTTAGTTTGAAGAAAATTTCCATGTAGAGTACCCGGGTACCCTAGTCACTAAAATTAAGATATTTTTTTTTCACTTACATGAGGGTTGGTTAACCACCTTATTTCATTCCAGTTAAATTTATTGCCTTTTGCATTCATTTTTCTCCACGTACATTTATTTCAAAATCAAAAAATTGTAAATATTTTCCTGAGTCATCTCACTACTTCGTCATCACTACTTCGAATTTTCGTTTGTCAACAGTGCGCACGAATTGGTACCCTTGGATGGTGAATTTTAATGGATGTTTTTTCTTTGTACGCTGCATTTTTCCTACCTTTCAATACCCTTGTTTGAAGATGCGTTGCACTTGAAGACATGTGGAAACGGCATAATTTTGTACCCGAACAATTTTGTAAACAACAATATGTCAATGAAATTTGTAAATCAATTGAGGTTCAGTCTGTTCCGGTTACTATGAATAAAAAATTTTATTCCAGATTTTAATTGTTATTTTTCGGTTCCAATTTCTGGAAATCAAAATTTTGATTCGCACCAATTTAATAACATTGATTCACCAAATCAAATTGATGCTTTTCTTCAAAATTCAAATTCAAAACAAGCAAATTATTTTGTATGTTGGAATAGTCGTGATGTAGGACATACATTTATTAATTGCCCAAAGCCACGGAGATTGTTTTGCCATGGATGTGGTACACATGGGTTTTCCAAACTAAACTGTCCAAATTGTAATCGCACGGGAAACGAAAATTCGGGGACTCTTTCAGCTGCAATGAGCAATCCTCGAAACGATCAGCAGCATCAGGCAAGACAACCAACTACAATTCTGAGGAGCAATTCTCAGTTAAACCAAAATTCCAAAGGTCAGACGTAAATAATTCAATTAATTCTATTAATTCAAAATTCAAAACAAATAATAATATCCCAAATTCAGATAAATTACGTATTCGGAAATATTGGGAAAAGCGAAAGGAAATTGTACACAGGATTTCTGAATCATTATTTACACAAGAATCGGATGATCAACCTTACGCCAAATATCAATGGCATACCATATAAAGGTTTGATGGATAGTGGTGCATCAATAACCGCTCTTAGTTCAGGTTGTGAAAATTTTTTGTCTAATCCGGATATCAAATATTTACAATGTTTCGTCAAATGTCAAAACAGCTAGTGGACACACACAGCGTGTACATGGCGATTTCACTGCGTCTGTAAGCTTCAATGGTATTCAGAAATATATGAATATCTATTCAGTCTCACACAATCTTTGTATCTTGGAATCGATTTCTGGAAACTATTTAATATAGTTCTCAAAACCATTTCTGAATTAAATAGAACTGATTCTGATTTTCATTCTCTTACCTCTGATCAAAATTCTCGTTTAGAATCAATTCTTGAACAATTTCCTTCGTTCAATAAACATGGTTTAGACAAAACTTCCTTAATTTCTCACCATATCAATGGCCAAGATGCCACGCCCATCAAACAGCGATACTACCCTGTATCTCCTGCAGTACAGGCTGACATGTATCTCGAGATAGATCGGATGCAGTTGTAACCGACTGCTCGATTACCGAAAATTTATTTTTGGTTATTCATTTAGAGGCTTTGAACGGTCATCTATGGCCAGCTATAGCTCAGGGTTAAGGGCGTGGTTTTTCAAAGCTTAAATAAATCTTGATAGACCGTATGAATTTTAAAAGAAAAGGACGAACAAAAAAAACAACACCAAATACAACTAGTCGATTGCAATTATACACTGATTAATTACTACATCATCACTATCAAACGCTCTCGCAATTTCACCTCCTCACCTTAAGACACTTAATTCATATTTGGTTCATGAATCTCATACAATAAAAAAAAACAAATCCGAAAATTTCATTTTTGATTGTATAATTATTGAAATTAATTTAAATTTTTTTTTATAAATTTTTAAATAGAAGTTAACCAAAATGTTAACTAACGTTAATTAAAGAAGATTATGTCTAAATAGTTTTAAAGGGAAATTGAGAACAAAAAATTTAAAACTAAGTTAATAAATAAGAAAGAAAAAAATTACTTATTTAAATCTAAAATATTAAATATAATAAAATTTACAACATTACATTTTTGTTGGACGCCGATGCTGATGACGATGTACGAAGAATGTTGGTTGAATTTACTGATGATGATGTCCGTTTTTTTTTTTTTCGATGAGTAATCGTGGAATTATCATTAAAATGACGTATATGACGTATAATTCTTGTACGTTATTATATAATAGCGTACAGTAAACTCTATTTATTATTTTACTATTTATTTATTAGAATTATTATTATTATGATTATTATTATATTATTATTTAGATTATGATTAACATAAATTTTACGTTATGTAAATATGTTTAGTTTGCTTATATTATTAGTAGTTAAATTTTTATTATACGGATTATATTTTAGAATATTATTATTATTAGAATTATATTACACTGCATATAATTAAATTAATTAGAACTATAGAATTTCTAACTTTACGAGCAACTTTCACTTTTTCTTGAAAACCGCATGCCTATACAATTTTTAGTAACGCACAGTTTTATGTCTATATTTATTTCACTGAGCGTTAAATCGTTCGACATTTTCACAGTTTTTTTTTTATACAATTTTATAGTTTATTTTCACTAATTAAACTTAGTATTATAACTTATTATTATGCAATTTATTATTATTATTATTATTATTATTATTATTATTATTATTATTATTATTATTATTATTATTATTATTATTATGTCGCACTTATTATAAATTTATTATTATAAAATATATTTTCGCGACAACCGAATATAAGTTAAAAAAAAATTTTACGTGTTCCGATGTAACACCAAAATTACAGCAAAAAAAAATTTTTAAGTCCTTTATTATCTTAAATTTATAAGTTTTATATTGGAATCAAGTTATATTGATTCTCGTAAATGTTTAATTATTATTTCGGAACACACACTTTATTTAATTGATATTTTAGATCTTAACTCGATCACGTTTATAAATCAACTCCCTGATGTTTGTTTTTCGTCCAACCAACTCATCTTTCCCAAAAAAATCTCAACATCGATTTTTTTTATGTACATACGTGCAATTGTTGTTTACAATCTAAACGATCACTACTATACAGAATCTATATAATTCAAACTCCTATATTTTTATATACAACTAAGCTTTACATTACTTATACAAAGCAAAATTCAAACATAAATTGTAATTGTATCGAAGAATTGAGTGAAATTAGGTTTTATTATAACGAGTTTAATTGAGTGAAATATCATGAAATTAAGCAGAGATTATCAACCATTTTAAAATTTTACTGAAAATTGAGAAAATTTGATCATTACAAAAACAATTATTATCACCCGAACCTGAATTATTTTGCAAATTTAAATTTCTGGTCAAATTGAAAAGATACATGTAAGAAACTTAATTAATTTTTGGAACGAATGAAAATGCAGTTGTTTCACAGTCTCTGGAAGAAATAGAAGAATCAAACAGTTCTTGGAGTTCAATTGTGACATTGGTTCGGAAACCAAATGGCAAGGTTCGCTTGTGTTTAGATGCAAGACGTGTGAATGAGGTAACGGTCAGGGATGCGTATCCACTGCATATAATCGACGGACTGCTAAGCCGATTGGGAGAAACCAAATGTATTTCAAGTCTTGACTTGAAGGATGCATTTTGGCAGATTCCATTAGCTCTTGGGTCCCGAGATAAGACAGCGTTTACCATTCCTGGTCGTCCTCTTTACCAATTTACAGTTATGCCATTTGGTCTCTGCAACGCGTTACAAACCATGTGCCGGTTAATGGATTAGGTGATACCCCATGAGTTCCATGATCGTATTTTAGCGCTCGCTTTTGCGAGCAAGCTTATACAAAGACTTAGGCCGTCTGTCTGTTAGCAACATCACAGCAAAAACTATATAATATACCAGAGAGCTCAACATATATACCAATTTGCACACAGATAGATACTACTCTAAAAAGGTCACATTTAAAATTTGGGAACTCTAGGTCAAGTAGTTTTCGAGATATTCAACTTTTCTAAAAATAGAGGTCACACAGATGCGGCTGTCTACTTTTTTTTAAATTTTCAATTATTATTCTAGGCTACTTATTCAATGATTATTCTTTTCTATAATAAAAAGAGTGTTATTTCAAAACTAGTTTCTGTAATTTTTTTTTGATTTGCTTAAGATTCTATTAATTTTTTGTCTATTGGGCTAATTTGTTGTATTAGCACCTTAGTTGTTTCAGAGGTTTTACACCTCTGTCCGTCCGTCTGTTGCATTTTTCCTATTTTATCGAGCGCTTGTCGAACAATTTCAATTGTCCGCTTCTACTAGTTTGTATATCTGGATGATCTTCTGATTACTTCCAGAATATTTGAAGAACTTCTCGAGTTGTTATCACTTGTATCTAAGAGATTGTGCGATGCTGGTCTAACGGTAAACTTGGACAAAAGCCACTTCCTCCTCAAACCCATAAATTATCTTGGTTATGTAGTTGGGGATTGAACCCTTTCAACAAATTCCGATAAAGTACAAGCCATAACCGACATCCCAAAAGAAACCGCTCACAAGAAACTTCGTCGTTTCTTGGGAATGGCTGGATGGTATAGGCGCTTTATCTCGTGTTTTGCATCTTTGGTAGCACCAAAGCCCAAGAAGCATTTGATAGTGTCAAATTGGCATTATCAAATGCTCCAGTGTTGATTCATCCTAATTTTTCCAAACCGTTTGTGATTCAGTGCGATGATAGTACAACTGGTGTCGGAAGCGTATTGTTGCAGGAAAGTGATGATGGTGAGGAGCATCCCATCGCATTTATGTCTCAGAAGCTGAACGCAGCACAGCGCAACTACTTACCGAGTTAGAGTGTTTAGATGTCACCATTGTTACTTACCACGCCAGTCTTAAATGGCTTATGAGTCAAAAAGAGCTCACAGCAGACTAGCGCGTTGGAGTCTGAAACTTCACAGTTTCGATTTTACCATACAGCATCGTAGTGGATCACAGAATGTCGTACCGGATGCATTCTCGAGAGTCTTTATGGATGAGATTTTCCTAAATGAAAGTGACTTTAGTATTAACCTTTATTCGGCTTCTTTTAAATCTAATGAATATTTAGATTAAATTTCCAAAATTGTGTCCTCTTCTGGCTTTATCTCCAAATTCTTATTAACACATTTATAGTTGAGTGAAATTTAAAGTAGTAGTGTTCTCAGGTATTATTGTTGCCTTTAAACTAATGTCCACCCACCCGTTTTACAACTCACCGAACACAGCTACCGGGGTCGTAAATTAGAAAGGTAACACATTTTCGACAGTTTTTAAGTTGATTGCAAACGCGTTTGGTTTTAGTAATTCATTTTGATGTAACTTATGGCAATCCTTTAATTAGTTTTTCTGCAACTCTTTACGTTTAGATAATTTAACTCCCTTTTTTGCGGTAGAGTTTCCAAATTTGATTCAATTTTCCGAGGTATTTCAAAAACTTCTGAATCAGATGAATAACAGATAAAGTGGTACTACATTTCAATTCCTTTGGAACGCAATTTGAATCTGTATCGCTAAAATGATCATAAGGTTCAGATTCAGGTTTTTCAACATCAATGTTTTTTGCATCGGGATTGTTTAAACATGGGTTTTGTTTCATTTGGAACGACGGGGTTAAAGTATGTTAAACTAACGTCTGGGCTAGATGAAGATCCAGCTGAAAAAGACAAAGAAAAAAGAAAATAATTGATGAACATTATTAACTAGAATTGCTCACAAACCTAATGGAGTGACTCCTAAATTTTGTCTTCCTAATTCAGTTTTCACTGATATTTCCATTGAACTAGCACAGTCGCTCTCATTTCTAAGTTACAGTGTTTAGCGGTTACTTCTTAGAGGTAGTTGCTTAATTTAAGAGGGTTAATCCAATTCATATTTTTACTTACCATCTGTTTTATTAGCCATCTCAGGAGTGTATCCGGTAAAGCCAACACAGCAGAATAAAAGGAAATATTAAAATGAAATTAAGTTTATGGAACTGTTTAAAATGAGAATAAAATGTGATAAAAGCTTACAATAAAATGACTAAGGTATTAATACTATTACTATCATTACCATTACTACTACTTTTTCCACTAAATTTCAACTTCAAAAGATGTGACTAAATACAACAAGTTTTATGTAATAACCCTGAATAAAAAGGAGATATCAACAGTTTCTAATAGCCATTGTTTAACTTTAGGTAAAAAGGACTTCAAATGAATATTCTTCCTAATGTAAATTGGTAACACATTAAAAAAGGTTGGTGCAGCGACCACAATAGAGCGACGGAAGTGGTCATTGAAGAATCTTGGGATGTTACAAAGAAATTGATGGTTACCGCAAAAATTGTAACGAAAATCGCTTCTCATTATTTGTTGACCACTTCGATTAAAAAAACTCTCAATAACTTATAAACATACAAATGTTTCTACGGCAAGATATTCATCGTAAAGAATAAATTCCCAGATGGTTCAGTTCTTGTTTTCTTTAGATATATTCTCAAAATCATTTTCTGTAGAACGTATAAAGGATACAAAGTAGAAGCATAACAACTACCCCAGCACGACAATCCTTATTCCAATTTAGCCATAACTAGGGCATGGTAAGCTATTTTTAGAACCGACGGAGGACAATAGTAACGAAGAAGGTAGAAAATTCTAGCAGTTGATGACAGATACTGGTTGACTGAATTAACATGCGTTTTCCAATTAATGCAAGTGTCCAAGTGAACACCAAGATATTTAAACGAGTCAATTTGTTCGATATCAAAGCACTCAGAGTGGCACCTAATAGACGCACATTCATACCTGCTGTGATTAGTGACCGGCGGCAAAATAGACATATTAAAGCTACCATACAATTTAAACAACATGAATTTAGTTTTCCGGCTTAAGATCAGGCGATGCTTGTCGAACCATGAGAGTAAAACTTTTAAATCAGCATTGATCATCGAAATAACGTTACTGGGAGAATTCCCACAGTAAGCCAGAACTATGTCATCAGCAAACCCGGTAGAATAGCCATGAAGATTCAATTTAAATACGGAGTTTGTATAAATGAGAAACAGCAGAGGGCCTAATACTGAACCCTGGGGAATACCAACGTCTATAAATTTCGGATCGCTTAACTTATCATTTATCTTAACTCTCATCGATCTATCATCTAAATACGATGCATTAAGTTTGTGGGAACACTTAGAAGATTGCTTTTGCCAAAACAGGAAGAAGTGGAATAATTGATTGAGACACGGCTGATGATAGTCGGGTTCAAATTAATTTCTAAGAAATATTCACTCGTCAGAACAGAGGTAAAACATTTGGTTGACCACACATTAAAACACATGATTCCAATTCCTACTTCCACTGCACTACTGGCCATCATAATTGTATGACAACTGAGTTCTCTTAATCAATCACATAAAGCCAAAGAATTAGCTAAATTAAAGGTAATTTTAAATTCCACGTGCTGCACGTTAATCATAAAAGGATACGCCCTTAAGTTAAATAATAAATTAACAGAGAAAAAAACAATTATTTTAAAACACACATTATTAAATCTAAATATTTAATGCGGTGCCGACCCACACAGTGGTTACAACCTCCTCCAGTTTTATACAAACCGAAAAGGAAAAAAATAAATTCCGTTTGACCCACTTAAAAACGGTATTTCCAAAAATAAAAAATAATGTGTTTTTGCAACCTACCGTAAATCTCTACTTTTACCACTTTAGGTACGATCTAAATCTACGGGATGAAAATACTTGCTATTTCGTTCATTTTAATAAAATTTCAACAATTACCTGAAAGAACTCTCGCCAAACATTACATTCAATAAAATTTTCATTTTAATTGACTGTTTCAAAAGTTATTACTATAAATTTGCTTCCAAACAAAAAAATTGTATAACAAATTAAAATAAAAAAAAAAATTATGCTCCGCGTTGTTACTTTTAATCAACATGGAACATAAGACGTATAGAAAGAAGAACCTCCCGATCCCGAACGAACGAAACGAATCACTTTGAATAGAAATAATATTAAGAAGCATACAAAGTATTTTGTTGTTGTACATAAGAAAATGAAATAATAACAGTCGGAAATGAAGAAAGCACTAAAAAGCTCGTGTACATATAGACATACGTATCCATATACAGAAGGCGAAACGAAACATCATCATTATATATGCAAATTTGATATTTTAAACCATCTGGATTAAGAAACACAGAATATTCAGCGCAGAAGAAAAAAAAAATAATAATATTATGAGTAGAAAGCTTCCAGAAGAGACGAAGCAAATTATTAATAATTTAATATTTTTATTATTTTCGTTTTTCCTCCAAAAGAAAATAATAATAATTCGTACACACAGAAACATACAGAAAATTCAGTTAAAATATTAAAGAAAACGCCACCAATGAAGAAGAAAACTCAAATGGGAAAATTTTATCTAATGGAGATGATATGAATTTCGTTTTTGGCTGCGAGTGACGATAGCACATTAAATTAAAGTTGGTTAGAAAATTTTTCATGCTATAGTGTAGTGGATTTTTTTTATTGTGTTCTTTGTTTTGGTTTGTAAATGTTATCTGGTACATTATTGCACTTTAGCATAGAGGGATGGATTTTAGGGTCAGAACACAGGGTTCGCTTATAGTAAATCGAATTCATTTTCTGCTATGACGCTTGTTAATATTGTTGTAATAAAGCGTTTCAAAGTGTAGTGTGTGAAAATTTTCGTGGGATGCCTTCAATTTATCAAATACCTCTGTGTAAATTATCAAATAAAAAAACTCTTAACGAGGTAAATGTTCGAGTGACGAAAGCCGAATTCAATTCACAAAAACTCTGATATCAAATTTGTGCCGAAAAAACAATTGCATTCGATTTGTCAACGATTTTGCGGAATGTTAGTGCATCCGGCGTCCCCAAAGTGATTTGGGATCAATCAAATAAGATTTTTCATTTGCATTAAATAAATTAAAAATCAGGCCAACGCCACTAACGTCAGAAAACTACTGGATATGTCTGATGAAGTGATAAGAGGATTAAAGGCACTGAGAAAAGATGGTGAATCCAGAGGTTAATTAATATAAGAACACTATGGATGCAAGCATCATATGGAGAAGACCTGCCCAATTCAAAACGTTTCTTTAAATTTTTATTAAACCTTTCAGTTGGTTTAGAATCATTGAGACCGGTTACAACTAAACGTTCATTAACTCGCAAGGTAACAATGGCTCACGGCACTACAGAATACAGAAACGAAAAGCTGGCCAATATTTCATGTCGAACATCCTGGACAAATAGATCAGATTAATAAATAATCATAGCAGAACAATCATTCTAGAAAAATTCCGAAAACAACATATTGCAACCACATTTATAATAGAAAAATTCCCAAAACTACGGCGTATTATGGTAAATTAGGTAAAACCATTTTAAAAATAGAATATACATAAGTGCATTATCTTTACCTTCATTTCTATCTTTTTATTGGTTAAAAATATATCTATAAGCGCATATACATATTATATTTAGTTTAAGAATCCTTTTTGTTTAAAATAGGTGGTGGGGAATCTTAGTATAAATAAATAAAAATTTAGAGTATAAGCATTAGTATAGAAAAAATGTGTAAATAAAATAAGCAAAATATGAAATCGAATCATAAAACAAAAAATTCATTTATCATTTCATCATAATATATTTTGGTCCTTCGTAGCCGAATAAAATAAAAAAAAAAAATAGTGTACTATCATACTAAAAATAAAGTGTTAAAACAAAGTGTTAATAAAAGATGGGTTCATTATCAGAACAAAAAAAAAACGGAAGTGTTTGGAAAACACAAATAACAAAAGCCAGTAAAAAAGTGGAAGATATTCAAATGCCTTTCGATGCATCCATAACAGCGACACTAAAAACACTTCAAAATTTGTTAACATTGAACATTGAACGTTTTAGAGAAAGCCAGCAGGCAGTAGAGAATGCGCAGTTAGAAATTAGTTCAGATAAGTTGGAAGAAATTGTAGCGGAAAATGCAGACTATGTGTACGACGTTGATATCATGTACAATAGCATTATGAATAAAATAGAAATGATGCTAGAAGAAATACATCTATCTAACCAGTTAGCAACGATATGCAGCAATGTTAACATCATTAAGAATTCAATAGATACGTATGATCAATCTACCAGTGGAATTCATAGTTTAAAAACTTTGTCAATAGCACTCGAAAAATGTGAAGCAGATTTTTCAACCAATTGTGACCGTCGCAAAGTTATAAATATGACAAAGGAGGATTTATCAAAAAAGCAGGAGGCCTTTGAAAAGGATTACTTAAATTATAAAGCAAAACTGGCCAAATTAGAAGAAGAATCAACGTCAATTGACAAAAAACCAGCAATGAGACCAGCAATGTTGATTTATCAACATTCTCAAAGTTCGAAGAAGTATACTAGAGACATTGGCAAATACATCGTCAAAAATAAAACCAAAATCATTTTCCGGAAATCATCCAGCATCATTATCATCAGTTGCCTTATCAAGCAATACGTGTCCATCGTGCAATATGCTACACGCAATATACTAGTGCCCAATTTTTCAAAAATTAACTCCGGAAGAAAGATGCAACCTTGTGAAAAACAAAAAAATGTGCTATAACTGTTTACGAACGAATCATCAAATTAAAAATTGTTTAGCTGCTGGATGTAAAATATGCAATCGAAAGCATAATACTCTGCTGCATATTAATAAAACGAAGTTCAACAAGTGTCGCAAATTACTGAATCGAAATCAACGTCTTTCGAGTTCTATAGTTAGTCTAAAACAGAATAATCATATTTGGTTAGCAACCGCATTGGTGGATATAGAAGACCAATTTGGAAACTTTCAAACCTACAGATGTCTCTTGGATTCCGGTAGCCAGTCCAACTTCCTAACGACAAAAGCCAGGCAACAATTAGGAGTCAAAACAATCAAAATCAATACAACAGTTTCGGGAATTCATGAATCTCAAACACAAATATTCGTCAAAAGGCTTGTGTAAAAATCAAGCCCAAGTGCACATCATTCAATATACATCTGGATTGTCTTGTAATTGAAAAAATCACTGGTCTAATACCAACCCATAAAATAGAGTTTGCGAATTTATCGAAACCAAATAATATACAGCTAGCACATCCAAATTTTAATTGTCCAGGAAAGATAGACCTTTTAATCGGAGCAGAATATTATCACAACATTATCAAGGAGAATATTATTCGTCAATCAATTCATTTCCCAGCATTACGTAACAGTGAATTCGGTTATATCGTATTTGGCTCAACTATAATTCCACAAACTACCATAAACCATTGCCATTTATCAACAGATGACAATCTTGATCAATTGTTGCAACAATTCTGGAGAATTGAAAATTGTGAAAGCCAAGGAAAATTATTATCTGTCGAAGAAAACTATTGTGAAGAGCATTTTAAAAATACGTATAAAAGAGACAAGGATGGAAAATTTATTGTAAAGTTACCGACTAAACCAAATATAAAAAACTTGGGCAATTCTAAGGAGACAGCCTTGCGACGATTTCTAAGTTTGGAAACAAAACCTGCAACGTATCAATCATTGGGACATATGCGAGAAGTCACTATCGATGAATTGAAGCCACAATATTTTATTCCACATCATGCGGTGGTGAAACCTGATGCAGTTACAACAAAATGTCGCGTTGTCTTTGATGGTTCTGCCAAAAGTTCATCTGGAATTTCTATTAATGATGCGCTTATGGTAGGCCCAAAGGTTCAACAAGATCTCATTTCAATTATGTTGAGATTCAGACAACATAAATACGTGTTCACTAGTGACATAACAAAGGTGTATCGCCAAATTTGGATTGATAAATCACAGCAATCATTACAACAAATATACTGGAGATCAAGCCATGAGGAGGAAATTAAAACATTTTCGTTACAAACAGTAACCTATGGATTGGCATGATCCAGCTTTTTAGCCACAAGAGTATTAAAGCAATTAGCAGTTGACGAAAATAATAGATTCCCGAAAGCAGCAAGAATAATTGAAAGAGACTTCTACGTAGATGACCTCATGACAGGTACTGATGATTTAAATCAAGCTATAGTTCTGAAGGAACTACGTCGCCTCGGTGGTTTTGAATTGCATAAATGGAACGCAAACAACAAAAAATTGATAATAAACCAAGAAGAGAAATCAATAGACATGTCTATGAAAGAATCACCTTACATAAAAGCTCTTGGACTGATTTGGAGTCCATGCGATGACGTTTTTAAGTATAAATTCCAGTCAACATCAAATATCATAACAAAGCGCTCAATTCTATCGGCTATAGCTAAGCTGTTCGATCCAATAGGATTACTTGGTCCCGTAAATCTCATTGCAAAATTAATAATGCGTGATTTGTGGAAGCCGAAAATAGATTGGGACGAAAAATTGCCTTTAGATATCATCAAAAAATGGCTAATATTTCAAAATCAAATGTCTGACATTAAACATTAAATGGCTTGTGGTACCAGCTATACCGTACAAATATATTGAGCTACATGGATTTAGTGATGCATCAGAATCAGCTTATGGAGCATCAGTTTATATAAGAACAACGGATGATCAAGGCACTCATTATTCTCAGTTACTTTGTTCAAAATCAAAGGTAGCCCCGGTAAAGTCACAAACAATTCCACGAATAGAACTTTGTGGAGCGCTTCTGCTGGCCAATTTAGTAGATATAGTAAAATCATCAATGGAGATTAAATTTAATAATATCTACATGTGGACTGATTCCACAATTGTGTTATGCTGGCTAAAAATGGAATCATCTAACCTTAAACAATTTGTGGCAAATAGAATAGCAAAATTGCAAAGTTTAACGAAAGATGCAGAATGGCGGCATGTGGGTTCGAAGGCCAATCCGGCAGATTTAGTATCATGCGGCTTATTACCAAACGACCTTAGAGAAAATCAATTATGGTGTAACGGACCTGATTTTTTAAATAGAGAAAAGGAATTTTGGCCAAAAACCCCAATGAATATACATTTGCCCGATCAAAAGGAGATAAAGCAGAAGACAATTACTATGCTATGTATATGTATATTCTAACGTAGAAACAAAATAAATTTTCGTGTCGCAGAAATATCACCTTTGAACGTGTGTGAAATTAAAAAGGCGAATTCATGCTTGATTAAACTGATTCAGTCTGCATGTTTTCACAGGGAAATTCAACAGTTATCAAGCACAGCAACACACCGACCTACGGTTGATCGAAAGAGCGTTCTATTTCTATTACATCCATACCTGGATGAAGAAAAAATACTTCGTGTTGGTGGTTGTCTGGAAAAAGCTCAGTTTCCATATGACAAGAAACATCAAATAATATTGCCTGCAAAGCATCATTTCACACGCCTGGTATTCGAATATTACCATTCCATAAATCTCCATGTGGGGCCACAAGGGCTACTAGCAGCAGTGAGACAACAATACTGGCCTATACGAGGAATAGACATGGCTAAATCAGTATGTCAACATTGTATAACCTGTTTCCGCAACAAACCTAAAGGAATCTCTAATTTAATGGGAAACTTACCATCTTCGAGATTAAAATTTGAGCGTCCGTTCTTAGTAACAGGTGTAGATTATGCAGGACCGATAATGGTAAAAAGGATATACGGTCGCTCGCCTATATTGGACAAAGCATACATAGCGCTCTTCATTTGCATGTCAACGAAAGCGGTTCATCTTGAATTGGTTAGCAGCCTAAATACAGCAGGTTTTATAGCAGCATTTCAACGATTCATTGGACGTCGTGGGAAACCATCAGATGTATTTAGCGATAACGGTTCAAATTTTAAAGGCGCAAACCATCATCTAAAAGAGCTTCATCAGATGTTGTATGATCAACGAAATCAGACACAAATAATTGATAATACCTCCCATAAGGGAATAAAATGGCATTTTATTCCTGCTTATTCACCAAATTTTGGAACATTGTGGGAATCTTCTGTAAAAAGTGTTAAATGGCATCTTTATAGAATTTTAGGAAAATCGCATCTCACTTTTGAGGAACTTTCAACAATATTAGTACAGATTGAGGCTGTCATCAACTCAAGACCTCTTACTCCAATTAGTGATAGCCCAGATGATATGGGGGTAATAACAGCAGGACACTTCCTAATTGGAACATCACTCAATGATATACCAGAACCAGATGTTACTCAACAAAATTACAACAGATTGTCTCGTTGGAATCGAGTTACACAACTAAAACAACATTTTTGGAAAAGATTTTCTGATGAGTATTTAACTTCTCTCCAAAAACGTTATAAATGGAATAAACAAAACAACAATATCGCTATCGGCACACTAGTATTACTTAGAGATGAGAAATTCCACCGCTTCATTGGTCAAAAGAAAAAATAACTCAATTGTATCCAGGTAAAGATGGTATCATTAGAGTATGTGATATAAAAACATCACATGGAACCGTACGTCGTGCCATATCAAAAATTTGTCCTTTGCCATTGGAAAAAATTGAAGATAAATCTTCAACCCCGGGAGTTATGGACAAATAGATCAGATTAATAAATAATCATAGCAGAACAATCATTCTAGAAAAATTCCGAAAACAACATATTGCAACCACATTTATAATAGGAAAATTCCCAAAATTACGGCGTATTATGGTAAATTAGGTAAAACCATTTTAAAAATAGAATATACATAAGTGCATTATCTTTACCTTCATTTCTATCTTGTTATTGGTTAAAAATATATATATAAGCGCATATACATATTATATTTAGTTTAAGAATCCTTTTTGTTTAAAATAGGTGGTGGGGAATCTTAGTATAAATAAATAAAAATTTAGAGTATAAGCATTAGTATAGAAAAAATGTGTAAATAAAATAAGCAAAATATGAAATCGAATCATAAAACAAAAAATTCATTTATCATTTCATCACATCCGTTGTTGGATTGTGGCAAGTTCAAAAATTACACGATAACCGAGCGCCGGCCTACATCAAGTCAGATAATCGTTGCTACAATTGTTTACGAGCTAATCATCCAGTATTTCGATGCCAAAATTGTGAGGAAAAATACTACGCGTTACTTAATCCAGAGGAGAAACGAACAACAACAATTGCGCAGGCTAACACATTATTCAACTGTATACTGCCGTTGGTAGTTGTAATGGCTATTGATGACAAGTAGTAGTGGTTTGGAAAATCAAGTTTCTAAAAGAATTAACTTATATTTCACGATCCCGATTTATTATAAAAAAAAACAATTTTACTTTAATTTTTCATCAAAGACTTTATTTAATTTATTTTTATTTATTTAAGATTCTAATTTTATTTATTAAAGATTTTAATGTTTCTAGCCCGAAAGATAACTTAATACTAATTTACAATTATACGTAATTCTAAAACGTTGACATGCGATATACATAAATTTTTTATTTTTTTTTTATTTATTTAAATAGTACAATCTTATCAAATGATAATTTATTACTAAAGATAATAACGCACTTATTTGAAACTAATAAGTGGAGCAAGTGTGGGTTTACAGAAATCAATATTCTGCTCCCAATAATGAAACTTTATTTATTAGATGACTAGCTCATGCGGTTTAATTCTTTTAAGGCGTCTCAGTTCTTGTGTTATGTCAAGAAGTTGTATTGCTTCACTGTTGGTATGTTGCAGTAACCTTCTTTCATGTTTGATTGCAAATTCCTGGATCACTTCATCAATCCATTTGACATTTAGGTCTTTGTGTAATTCCTCGTTGGTTACGTAGCGGTAAGCATTCGTTATTGTACGTAGAAATTTGTTTTGACAACGTTGAATAATTAAACGATTTGATTGTTTAGTACAGCCCCAGAGCTGGATACCATACATCCAAATTGGTTTAATTATTGTTTCGTAGATCAGGCGTTTCCAGTACAGGCTAAGCTTAGAATGTCTTCCTATTAGCCAGTACATCTCACGTTGTTTCATTTTCATTTGCTCTGCTTTTTGTCTAACGTGATATTTCCAGTTCAATCTTGAATCGAGATGCAATCCGAGATATTTTGCGGATTCAGCTTGGGGAATTTGTACCCCATTGAGAAATGTATGGATGTTGCTATTTTTGTGCCGCAACGTGTATGTTACATGTACTGATTTCAGCTCGTTAAGCTTTATTTTCCAATCCCTGGTCCATTGGCTGATTTTATCGAGTGCGTGCTGTAAGTATTCTACTGCTTGCTTCTGCGATTCGCTTGATGCCAATACTGCGGTATCATCAGCAAAAGTTCCAATGAAGGTTGTTTCCGTTGTCGGTATATCAGAAGTGTAAAGTAGATATAGGATGGGTCCTAATACGCTACCCTGGGGCACTCCTGCTACGGCTGGGTAAAAGTTGGAATATGTTACTTCATGTGATACTCTAAATATTCGTTTGGAGAGATACGACTCGAGCAATTGGCAGTAATTTTTTGGCACTAATTTACTTATCTTGTAGATAAGACCCTCATGCCACACACTATCGAAAGCCTGTGATACATCTAGAAATACGGCAGGGCAATATTTCTTCTCTTCAACTGCTTGTTCTATCTTTGCAGTCACGCGATGAACTTGATCAATTGTCGAATGTTTATTCTTGAATTCAAACTGGAAGTCAGGTATAATGATCATTGGTCTTAGTCGTTTCAATAACAACTTCTCAAACAATTTTGAAATAGTAGGTAACAAAGAGATCGGCCTGTATGAGCCCATTTGCTCGGCTGGTTTGTCTGGTTTTTTTATCATGATTATTTGTGCAACCTTAAAACACTCAGGCACATATGTAAGTCGAAAGCAAGCATTATATATATATATATGTTAACATAGTCACTGCTCTTTTTGATAACTCCTTAAACATCCTTGGCGAAATGTCATCAATTCCAGGTGACTTTTTGGGATTCAAATTCATGTCAATTTCTTGTGCAATTTCAAGTGGGGTGACACTTCTGATATTTGATGGAGATCTATAGACTGGTTTAGGATCAATCCTAGATTGTATGTCGTGTGGTTGAAATACTGATGCCAAATGTTGTGCAAATAGTTCTGCTTTTTCTTCGTTACGTCGCACCCATTCTCCATTTATGTTCCTTATAGGTGGCACTTGGACTATTGGCCTCTTGAATCTTTTAGTAGCTTTCCAAAGAGAATAATTTTTGTCAGCTTCAGGACCCAGTCCTTTCAAATAATATTCAGTACAAGCTTCTTTATGTTCTTTTATTAATCGGTTAACTTTATTACTTACCCGATTAAATTCTCTTTTGTCATTAATGTTTCTAGTTCTATGCCATACGCGCCTTTTCTTACGCCTTTCTTTTATCAGTTCCCGAATCGCCAGGGGGTAATTGATCTCTTGTACAACTTTCTCACCTAATACGGGTGTAGCCTGCATAGCTGCATCACGCATGGAGTTAATAAAATGTTTAGTTTGTAATTCAAGTTCTTGTTTAGTTTAAAGACTAACTTTTAACTCAATTAGAGTATCCAGTTTCTCTCTAAATAATTCCCAATCAGTAAATTTATTAGTAAGGTTAAGTTTGGTTTTCTTTCTTATGACTAATGTACTCAGAGTCATTAAGACCGGTGTATGATCGGAAGTAAGGTCGTCAATGCCTTCAACTTCAATGTAATTTGAGGCTATTCCTTTCGAGATATAAAAGTCAATCAAATCAGGAATTTTGTTTATGTCTGTAGGCCATTAGGTAGGTTTACGCGATGAGTGATATTCACATCCTGACATTTCTATTGCACTTAGGAGTTCTTTTCCTTTTCCTGGTGTTATGAGTCGAGATCCCCACGCAGTATGTTTCACGTTGTAGTCACCTCCTATAATAAACCTTGGTCCAAGTTTATTAAAAATGTTGACATATTGATTTCTTACGATATTATGTCTTGGTGGGCAGTAGATCGCCCCTAAACTTAGGCACCACCATGGTTAATTGTTATTACGGTTGCTTGCATAAATGGTTCCTTAATTTCTTGTTGTTGGAAATGTAGGATATTTTGTTTGATTAAGATTGCTGTCCCTTCTCGAGCACGACCACTAGGATGCAATGTCCAATAGGCTCTATATCCTGTAATTTTGATAAAGTTTTTCTCCGTAAAGTGCGTCTCTGATATTAAAGCTTCATCTATGTTGTTGGTTCTTAGAAATACTTCTAGTTCTTGGGCTCTTGCATTAAGCCCGTTAGCATTCCAGGTAATTATACGTAGGAATGTTACAGTCATTTACTTTTTATGTTTTAGCGGTTTGTTTGGTGGTTTGGAATTATCTTCCAGTTTATCCACCCTGTTAGTAAGCTGGCTGAAATTTTGTCTCATTTCTGCCTAAAATTCGGTGAGCATTTTCATTATATTACTAATGGTTGGCTCGTTTGGCACAGGCTTCTGCCTGCTTACTTGATTTGAATTGTTATTTGAGGTTTTGGTCACCTGGGCGTAGGAAACCCCCTCTCTAATTGTATCATATTGTTGGTTTGGCTTTTGCTGTAGGCGCTCTGCTACTGTTTTCTCGGTAGCTGAGCATTTAGTTTTTTCTGATACACCAGGCATCCTTTATAGCTAGCCGGATGACCTTTTTCTCCGCACAGTGCACAAGTTGGTATAACATTTCGCGGCTTTTGACATTGTTTTGTTTGATGATTCTCAGCACATTTGACACATTTGACTTGCCTATTGCAGAAGTTCTTCGTGTGTCCTAACTGTTGGCAATTTGTACACTGGGGTATACCTATTACCTTTTTAGGTGGTTCAATAGACACCTTGCAATATAGCAGGTTCTTAATTTCGTATATGTCCTTATTGTTTTCCCCTGCAACAGGTCTACATAAAACAATGGGAAGTGTCTAATAATTTTCTCATTATTAATTGTCAACTTTTTATGAACGTTAATAATGTTGGTTACTTTATGGCCATGGTCCTCGATTGCCGCTTTAATCTCTTCGCGATTGGTAGATGACGGTAAACCTCGTATTACGATTCTATACCATTTTTCACTTTTGAGCTGATAAGTATGGTATTCCATCTTATATAGTGTACTATCCTTGTTATTGGATTCAGTGTCTTTTATATCGCTAAGTAGTTTTTTAATTTTACGGTAGTCATTTTCAGACTGCGTTGTTATTTTTATGTCGTTATTGGATATTGCTTTAAACTGAGCAGGTTTCTCTGTCACTGCCAATACTTGAGCTCTGAGTATATTAAAATCTCTAACGTTGCTGACATTGATTGGTAAGGGCTCCTTTTTGTGTGCTTGTTGTGGTTGTTTTGGTATTTCATTATCTTGCGGTAGAGATAACCTTGGTGATGGCGTTTTGGAGAGTCTCCTCTTTTTATGTACATTTAGTTTATTTTGTCTAGGTTGGGTTTCTTAAGGCTCTGACTTCTACCATTAGTAGACGTAGAAGGTTTATTTTGCCTTTCTAGTGATTCGATTCTGTTTTGTAAGTTTACCAAAATATCTTGGTATTTATTACATTGTAACTCATATTGCTGGCATTTTGTCCTTAGTTCATTATTCTGGCGCTCAAGCGAGGCTAATTTTGATGTCATTTCATTGCCGTCTTGAAGCATACGGTGTCTTTTCGTTAATGTTGGAGAATGCAGCATAAACAAACATACAACAAACATAACAAAAAACATGCACCCAGGGTAGTTACAGGGGGTTTTTTTAATACTTTTGTTACAAAAACTGAAAACATTTCCCATTAAAATGACTTCAGAAATGTAAGGAGTGCTATCAAGATTTGATGTGGCCCTGTATTTGCATATCGATGATTATGGTAATTTTAATATATTTTGAGAGTACTTACGCTATACATACGCAAATCGTTTTTAAAAGAAAATTAGCCAGCTTCGCTTCAAAACGTTTAAACATATATTTTCTCTTCTTTTTCATAAGTTCTTTGATTTTTCAAAAAATTTCTGCTGGTTTCGTAAAATATCAGCAGGAAATAATTAATTTTTGTGATCGTGATGCCTCTAGCGGGGAATAGCAAAACACATTTTTTTCTCCCGAAAATTTTCTGCTATCTTATACAGAATTCCTTAACCGGACAAGTGGTGCAGTGGTCAAAGCTTTGGCACTTGGACCATGAGGTACTGGGTTCGAATCCCATCAGAGGCTAGATGCAAATCGAATTTTCATCATCGATTACAATCGATGATGTTAATAAACACAACTATGACCCTCTGATGGAGTGCAGAATTCAGCGCCGACCCACCGTCCGTGTCAATGTACAGATTCACATGGAGCTTGCAATGTGCAGGTGGTATACTGTAGTTGTGTGAGTAGGTGAATGGGTTAATGATGTGGCGTGAATGCGTGGTATCACAATGGGCCAAAAATGGCCTAAGTGTCAACCACTGAAACCTAAACCTATACAGAATTCCTTAGGAGGGAGTTACAATCCTCTACGCATGACACGAAAACATTAATACGAGTAATTCTGTTCAAATCACAATATTACATTTAGGAACATTTTGCTGACCAACGTAATAGGATATCAACATTTAAGATTAAGTGTAACGAATTTCACATTTCGTTCCCTGCTACAGTTTCTAATTCTTTCAGGAAAAACTTTTTTTTTGTCTTCTCGTTGCATTGATTGTGGGTTGTGAGTTAGATGAGGTGTGTATTCCTAATAGGGGTTTATATTCTACTTATTGAATATTGTTAATGCCAATGTTGTGTAATGAACTAAAAATATGCACACACCAAAATATTTCTGTACTGTTAACTAATTGATATTGCTTCAAAACAAATATTATATATGTAATTGTATTATGATTTGGTATCGAAAAACAATGGTATTAACGACGATGAGATGACACGATGGTCCAAAAGAGATGACGAGGGAGAGGGAGGTGATGAGGAAAAGAAAAAACATTTGGACAGGGAATTGAATGTTGAATTTTGATAAATAAAGAAGAGACTTAATAAATTGTGCAGTGTGTTTATATTGATCACTCCAAGTATAATCTTAAAATATAAAAAGTAACAGTGATTACCAAAAATACTTGGTCATATTTTTTTTTATTGTACAATTAAATGATCAATCATTTAAAGCTAATATATATGAACTTTATAAATTTATTTATTTAATATATATAAAAAGATAAAATAAACAAGTGAAAACGAACATTAAATTTACCAGATGTGTCATAAACGGTAAATTGGTTATAAAAATATGTCATGTGAAAATGCCGAACTTTATTTGAAGTGAAACGACAGTTCAAACGTGAATGAAAATAATCAGATGTTGGTGAAATCGAAAGAGTTGTTTGGTGCAAAATATTAACTGAAACTATACTCTATGTCGTACTATTATGTGAATAATTGGTCCCGTATATAATAAAATAATAAGAAGTTGGACGCAATTTAAGTGCGGCTCGTAAACTCGAAGAATTATAAAATGGTGAGCCATAAAATGTGTAGTGATGGACGTTAAAACTCAAATCTGTTTTTTTTTGGGTGTGGTTTTGTGATAATCGTAACTGGACAATATCGATATAAACTGGACAATATCGATATTAATAAGAGTCTAATAAGTTTAATAAAATCTTTTCTAACTCGAACTGTTCCAAAGATTCTAATTAATAATAAATAAATCCATTAATAACAATCAAAATTCTAACCAAACTAAAATAAAATATCTGCCTTTAATTGAAAAATTCGTTCATTCACAACTCCAACATTAATGAATGATACGTGCTACGGAAATAAGGTCATCCATCGTTGTCAACGTCATGGCGCCCAACGTTTACAATATTTGAGAAATTTGTTTTGTCTATTTTATTGTAAGTTATTTAATATAAATTTATTATTACTTAAACATTTTCGTATTTCTGAAACGAAGATTAAAGTTTAAACTAATTCCTCAAACAATAAATAAAATTAATTCTTAAGTTTCCATTTAGTGCAAAGGTGTATATTTATTGATTGGTAAATTAGTTTGTACTTCTATTATAAACAATATATTTTGGTCTATTTATCAATACTCCTTTATTTTCAATTTAATGATAATATTCATCCATTATCAGTTTTTTTTAGTTTTTTTTTGGTTTTTGTAATTTAAGTAAATTTCTGATGTTAGTAATTTAAGGTAAATCCATTTAAATTTTCGTTAGCATGTAAAAGGAAAAAAAATGATAATATTTGAAGTTAATTATTATGAATTTGACCTAAAAATTACCTATCGCTTTATTCAATTAATTAATTAAAATGAGGTAAATTCTGTTAAGGGGGAGATGCAACGGAGGTGAGTAGTTTGGCTGGGCATGTGACCATCAAGTGTTTTTTTTTCTTCTCGAGAATCTTAATTTTCTTTCTTAGTTTATTTTCTTATTTTCCATTTACGGTCATTACTGATTGGCACATGTTCCGGAAACCCCACCCCTGACGCTCCTGACACATAGCCGAGCAATCGACCGTCAAACCGGAACCGCTGAGCTGATAAAAATATTTTCTGTTAACGGTTCAGCAGTAGCTGAACTGTTACATAAGATACACGTTGGAAATTAGTTTTGTTAAGTATAGTATAAGTTGAGCTGGTTATTTAAATTTTAAGATAGTATTAAAGTTAGCCGATATTTCCCAGCCGAAAGTAAAAAAAAAATCGATAATGCAGATAGTGTCTTTGCTATCTCAGCCGAAAATATAAAATGAAATACCCTATTAAAGCTAGCCGATATTTCCAGCCGAAAGATAACGCATATAGAGTGTCTTGACTATTCGTTAAACTCTCTTTATTCTCTCGCTCCTATCGATTTTTAAATTCCTAAAAACTGAAATAATTTTCCCTTCACCCGAATGATACAACCCGATCCTAAATTCGTAAATTCTTAAGTTCATGACTGATTTTTGCTGTATTCAAGACACTATCTGCATTATCAGTCGGCTGAAAAATGTCGGCTAACTTTAACAGTATATATGAAATGTAAAATATTAATATGCATCAGCCGAAAGTTATCAGCCGACATTTCTCAGCCGATATTTTTCAGCCGAAAGTATTTTTGTATACCAAAAATATTTGATTTCTACAAAAAAAAACAAAAAAAAACAACTGAAACGGTTAAAAATAAAACACTAAACTATATTTTTAATAGCATTATAGATTGTTTAGAAAATTCATTTTCCAATAGAGAAACTTGTATATTAATATATCGCACACACAAAATTTGAAATTTTTTAAATATTGACTATTTAACGAGTCATGGTTGGAAATAGATTCAAATCAAAGGTCTTAATGATGTTCACACCTGGACAAATTTGCAGGTCAATTTCCATGTGGGGAGCTCGGGAAAACTCGATTGAATATATCGCACACACAAAATTTGAAAATTTCATATAAATAAATATTTGATTGCATTTACCATATTTTGATAATACTAAATTATTGTTATTATTAATATCATCATTGTGTGTTAAATACAATCATATTAATAATTGATTTTTTCATACTATGATATTATTGATCATTCTTCTTTTCTTCTTCATCATAACAATGATGATCACTTGTGATTTTTTTTTTCACAAGTGATCATCATTGTTATGATGTAGAAGAGAAGAAGAAGATCAAGAATATAATAGTATAATAAAATCAGTTATTTACCTAATCCTATTTATTTGTGTATATGCTACGTACAATTGACCGTGAGAGAAACAATCCTTTTCAAAATTCAGGCCACAAACACTCAAGAATTGGCTTTGTGATTTGGTGATCGTCATGGCGAATGCAAGGCGAATCGGAAATTGAATTCGTTTAAACTCGAATGGCATATCAGTTGAAATAATTGGAGTTCTCGAAATGAGAACTTCCTCGCCTGTGAACTTGTCCATGAGTTTCCTCACCACCAAGCGCGTTCCGTTGCATAGTTTTGGTTGATTCATGTTTCGAAGCATGATGACTATACCGAACCAACCTTGAGTTGTAAGTTGTGCGGTGACAAGCCAGGTAGATCCAATGAGTTTAAAAATTCAGTTGGATAGTTGGTTGCTTCGTCTTCGTTTGTTACACAGTCGATTGGTTTGATGGAATGCAGTGAACCAACGATTTGATTTTGAATTATGAAATTTAAGTGATCCACGTCTTTGTTCTTTGCCGCAAGAATTACTCGTTCACTCAACTAATTGTGTTTTTTGTAGTTAGTAAAGATGTTCGGAATGGCACAGTAGTTAAAGCTTTAGCGTTTCGATCGGGAGGTACCGGATTCGAATACCGATACAGGCAGGATACAAAGTGAAATTTCACCAACAGATTACGATCTGTGTGGTGAAATGTAACACATCTATGACCTCCCATCGGAGTGCAAAACTCATAGGCCGAACCATTTTCCATGCCAGTATAGGCTGGCTTTGAGCTATGCAATATACAGATGGTCTTAAATCGGTCCTATAACCTCCCCACATGGTAGTTGACCTAAAATTTTTACCAGGTGTGAACATCACTAAGACCTTTGATTTGAATCTATTTTCAACCATGACACTTTAAATGGTCAATATTTAGAAATTTTCAAATTTTGTGTGTGCGATATATTCAATCGCGTTTTCCCGTGCTCCCCACATGGAAATTGACCTGAAATTTCTTCCAGGTGTGAATATCACTAAGACCTTTAATTTGAATCTATTTCCAACCATGACACTTTAAATGGTCAATATTTAGAAATTTTCAAATTTTGTATGTGCGATATATTCAATCGAGTTCTCCCGTGCTCCCCACATGGAAATTTACCTGAAATTTTATTCAGTTGTGAACATCACTAAGACCTTTGATTTGAATCTATTTCCATCCATGACACTTGAAATGGTCAATATTTACAAATTTTCATATTTTGTATGTGTGATATATTCAATCGCGTTTTCCCGAGCTCCCCACATGAAAATTGGCCTAAAATATTTTCCAGGTGTGAACATCACTAAGGCCCTTAATTTGAATCTATTTCCAACAATGACACGTTAAATGGTCAATATTTAGAAATTTTCAAAATTTGTGTGTGCGATATATTCAATCAAGTTTTCCCGAGCTCCCCACACGAAAATTGGCCTGAAATTTTTTCCAGGTGTGAACTTCACTAAAACCTTTGATTTGAATCTATTTCCAACCATGACACTTTAAATGGTCAATATTTAGAAATTTTCAAATTTTGTGTGTGCGATATATTCAATCGAGTTCTCCCGTGCTCCCCACATGGAAATTGACCTGAAATTTTTTCCAGGTGTGAACATCACCAAGACCTTTGATTTGAATCTATTTCCAACCATGACACTTTAAATGGTCAATATTTAGAAATTTTCAAATTTTGTATGTGCGATATATTCAATCGAATTTTCCCGAGCTCCCCACATTAAAATTGGCCTGAAATATTTTCCAGGTGTGAACATCACTAAGACCTTTGATTTGAATCTATTTCCAACCATGACACGTTAAATGGTCAATATTTAGAAATTTTCAAATTTTGTATGTGCGATATATTCAATCGAGTTTTCCCGAGCTCCCCACACGAAAATTGACTTGAAATTTTTTCCAGGTATGAACCTCACTAATACCTTTGATTTGAATCTATTTTCAACCATGACACGTTAAATGGTCATTATTTAGAAATTTTCAATTTTTGTGCGTGCGATATATTCAATCGAGTTTTCCCGTGCTCCCCACATGGAAATTGACCTGAAATTTTTTTCAGTTGTGAACATCACTAAGACCTTTGGTTTGAATCTATTTCCATCCATGACACTTGAAATGGTCAATATTTACAAATTTTCAAATTTTGTATGTGTGATATATTCAATCGCGTTTTCCCGAGCTCCCCACATGAAAATTGGCCTGAAATTTTTTCCAGGTGTGAACATCACTAAGGCCCTTAATTTGAATCTATTTCCAACCATGACTCTTTAAATGGTCAATATTAAGAAATTTTCAAATTTTGTGTGTGCGATATATTCAATCGAGTTTTCCCGAGCTCTCCACGGAACATGACCTGAAATTTTTTCCAGGTGTGAACATCACCAAGACCTTTAATTTGAATCTATTTCCAACCATGACACTTTAAATGATCAATATTTAGACATTTTCAAATTTTGTGTGTGCGATATATTCAATCGAGTTTTCCCGAGCTCTCCACGGAACATGACCTGAAATTTTTTCCAGGTGTGAACATCACCAAGACCTTTAATTTGAATCTATTTCCAACCATGACACTTTAAATGATCAATATTTAGACATTTTCAAATTTTGTGTGTGCGATATATTTATATACAAGTTTCCCTATTGGAAAATGAATTTTCTAAACAATTTATAATGCTATTAAAAATATAGTTTAGTGTTTTATTTTTAACCATTTCAGTTGATTTTTTTTTTTGTAGAATATATATTTTTGGTACAAAAAACTGTCGGCTGAAAAATATCGGCTGAGAAATATCGGCTGAGAAATGTCGGCTGAGGTATGTCGGCTGAAAAATGTCGGCTGAAGCATATTAATATTTTACATTTCATATTATATTTACCTTGTTAAAGTTAGCCGAAATTTGCCAGCCGAAAGATAATGCAGATAGTGTGATTCAACAGAAAGTTAAACTTTCTTTATACTCTCGCTCCTATCGATTTTTAAATTCCTATAAACTGAAATAATTACTCCTTCACTCGAAGGATATAACCCGATCCTAAATTCATCCTAAATGCTAATTTATGACTGATTTTTGCTGTATTCAAGACACTATCTGCATTATCTTTCGGCTGGAAACTTTCGGCTGGAAACTTTCGGCTAACTTTAACAGTATATATTTCCGACTGAAATAGCAAAGACACTATCTGCATTATCGATTTTTTTTTAATATCGGCTAATTTTAATATTTATTTATTTATTTTTTATTTTTATACAATTTACAATTTTGCAAAACCACACACCCCATTTTGAGCATCAAAGCTCATTCACAACGAGGATGCAGTTCTAGTTTGCTCCAAAAGTTTAATGTGCAATTTACAAGCTCAATTATAAAATAGGGTAATTTTAAGGTGTTTATTAGGTGAACAAAATTATATTTCGATGAATTATAATCGAATTTTGAGGTTAAGGGAGTTTGTAAGATGATTTGGAAAAGCCAGCCATTGGTTACTAGTGGAAGTAATGGCGAATAGACGGATTATTGTCAAACATCAAGATTTCATATACCGAGTTCCTTTACTTCGGAGATCAATCAATTTGCCATTTGAATGATCACTTTTAATATTTTATTCCGCTGAGATATTTTATTTAGTGAAAAAGTGGTACATAATGAATGAAACATTTCCGCTGGTAATTACATAACAAAATGAATTCTCTTTAGTAATAGTGCTGCCACTTGCGGCGAGTAGCGTAATCTTTTATTTCCCGCTGTCAGCATATTTTCTTGTTCCAAACGAGTGTATTTTATACATTAGTTAAATTAGCTTCAGTAAAAAAATAAATTTTTTCTTAAAGTATTCAAATTTCAACCGTTACTTATTTCAATCATAAAATTAGAGATGACTAATAAAGTAGACCAGTTATATAAATTGTGGGTAACGAGCAGATAGAGAACCATTGGTGCTATGCCACTGATTTAAGATTTCCTATTGTTTTATCTATAAACCATTTATTTCGTTTTCAAGAAAACTTTAAAATCTTTCTTCTAGTACCTTGTTTTATTCTATTGTATACAGTTTCTAATTTAACAGTCAGTCTGGCAATCAATTGGTTTTTATTAAGAAATCCAGACAAGATACAAAATAAAATAGAAACTCTTGAAGTAACTTATTTGTGTGGTTGTGTGTGTGTGTGTGTGTGTGTGTATACTCGAGTATAAGGACGATTTATTTAAAAGGTAATTTTGTTAGTTTTGATTATAGTATCTAGCAGAACAAGCATACTACGCTTGTCGATCATATATGTATTACGTATGTATATATGTATGTACATACATAATGTTCGTCCGCAACATTGTGTTACCGCAACACACAAAATGAGGATTCGTAATAGCAGCATATCCAGCAGGGTACTAGTCTACATACTATACATTATTACAGCTATGGTATAGCGTACAATAGAAAAAATATTTTCCAAAATAGATTTTTTATTTTGTTTGAACCAGATGCTGAATATTTTATACATATCCCATCATGTACATACGAAAATTCCATCTATAAGATTGTTTGTTTGTCTAAAATAAAAATAAAAGAAATGAAGCGAATTAAGATGATTTTTATTATTATTATTGTTGAAACGAGCGAACACACATATACTTATCTACCATCAACCACTAAACGGAAATTTTTAATATTTTCCATTCGCACACATACCCAGATTCTATATCATGTGGTATATTGAATAGAAAATTCGCCGCGAACAAAATTAAAGTTGGCGAGAAGAAGTAAATAAAAAACTTGGCGAAATACCACGGATTGAATTTAATTGAAAATTTTATTTTATTAAATTTAGAAAATGTTTATACATATAAATAAAAGTATTACATTTATGCTTGAACATAATGTCCCAAGAATACAGGTTCATTACGTTCCGCTGTTAGTACGGCGAACATAAAGGGTCGATCAGCGATAAAAGAAAATTCGATTTTACGTGAACCCTGGGCAGGACTTTTCATGTCTACAAAAAAATACGAAAAAATGATTTAAATTAAGTAAATTTCTATAGATCAATCTGATTGGTATACTTACTTCCATTATTTGATGTCTCGGTACCATGTTGATTGACAACAATCTTAGTTTTTTGTTTAATTTCATCAACACCCAATGGTGGTGTTTTATCAAGCATATGCAAATCACGTCGGTTAAATATCCATGGTGAAATACGCCGTCCATCGATGCTCGACTCAATTTCAAATACGGGAAACTCAATTTTACTATAAACAACTTTTAATTCCTTTCCAATATCTTTAATCGTTTTGCGCTTTAGGTGAGCCTTTAACTCGGTTAGATTCGAATTTCTTTGTGGTAACATAATCCAAAATATAAACTTATCATGTTCGTAGGGCAATTGAAGCACATCTACTTTGGCATCTTTTAAACTTGCCACTTTGTAATCACCTTCATCGCGAATAAATTGAATCGATTTACGTTTACCATCGGCACTGGTAAAGTTGGCGTGTACCAAATTATGCTCAGCAAATGGTTCGAGCCACAAAGCTTTAAAGTAAATTGTGTTCAGGATATAGAGGGCGGTATCCTTATTTACCGAATTCTTGTTAACCATGTGCCTAATTAAACCATTTGTTTTTACTTCGGCCCATTTATTCATTTGCTTAACAATATCGAGTGGCTTACTAAAATCAACCTGTTCCACTTCTGAATTATATTTGGTTGCAAGTTTCTTTAAGGCGGGTGCCAAATTCGTCATTTTACGTATGTAAATTTTATTTCCGAACCTAATATTATCGAACTTTAAGATTTTATTGAACGATTTTATTTGACTTTTAATCACATCTGTTTTATTAAAACTATCCATCTCTGTCGAAAATAATAAATTTCGTAGCTGAGTCTCTAAATCCTTTTGGGCCGTTTGGTAAATCATCGAATACAAAATTCGAAATGAAAATGGTGAAAATATTAAATTTTTATGCTCGTTGTAGAGTTTCTGTAAATAAATTATACAAAACATGTTAGGTTTAGGTCAAACATTTTAACAAAATAATTATTGTTACTCACACGATACAACCGTATACCAAAATTAATTAATTCATTCGACTCTAGTTTATTTGCCCCTTTTTCAGCCTCCTTGTCCTTCTCATCCTTTTTTTCTTTCGCCGAATTTACATCGAGAATTATACAACAAATTACAAGTAACCAAATAAATTTCCTCATTTTAATTTTAATATTTTGTGTTTGGCCCACTGGTAACCGTTTCGACTAATTAAGGCCGCACTTAAATATGTTTCGATACTAATCGCTTTGAGATCTTGATCTGAACTGAAATTCTAATTTTGGAATGCTATAAATTTAAAGCATTTAAATGCTAAATTTTTTGTGGTTTAAAAAAGTAAAAGTAGGAGTGGAAAATAATTTGTTTGCGATAAGATTACGTAATTGCGATATAAACCAGAAATTCACTAATGAAGTGTGGGGTTGAGGTCGTGCGATATAAATAAGTGTGCCTCAGTTACAATGATGCACTTGTACTTCTGAATGATATTTTAATTATGATTGTGGGAGAAATTATTATATAAAAAATATATTTATTTGTCTAAATCATAACATAAATATTTTGAACTCATGAACACGTAAATAATTTTGCTCTGAATTGCATGCGTGTACCTTCTAAACCACATAATTTTGATAAGATGATTAAAGTGTTAAATAATATGTTAACCTAGATTGCTGAACAATTTTATCGCAGATTGTTATCTGAAAAATTTATAAAAATTGTTGACAAATTTATATCTCATATGGACACGTAAACTTTATAAAATTTGGAATCCGATATGACGTATCAATAGAAGACCGTCTGGTTCACCAAAGGTTCGAGGTCAGCTCGCTTGACGATGATCGGTTTAAAAAATATTTAGCGAGTCTAAATAACTCAAACAATTAATTTGTTTGGTCTGTGTAGTTTGATGAGATGATCAAATGTTATGACAAAAGAATTCAACATCCCATTAGCCTTGTTTCATACTAAGGTCATCGTCTAGCACAAATTATTAGATACAAACACTGGCTGAAGTACGAAGTTTTGCCCGGGTTAAAATTCAACTGCTGTAATTCAACAGGTGCAATTTCTCAAGTGATTTGAATGAATTAAATAGAAAAATAATTTGTTGGCTTTACCGCCAAATGCTTCCTTGTAAACCACAATTTTCTATATTCCTTACCGAGCTACAACATACAAATTTTTTGATTCTCCTGTTCTTAAGCATGCCACATACAAAATGCCCAAGACAAAATCAAGCACTTTCCAAATTCACGCCTGGAAAGAGCGAAACCTCGTATTAGGTTCTGTATATTTTTAATGCCACAATTGCTCTCTCGCATAGCTAATCAATCTTACTGAAGTTTGGGTTAACTTTTGGGTATAGCTATGTTCTGAATTAGTTGCTATGGACGACACTAACTTGCAAACATTTTCAATGTATGTGAGATTTAGTTTATTTGTTGATCATCAGTTTAGCTGACTGGAACTCGCATATTTCTTGACAATTGTAATTTCTGTACTTTGTTTCACCACCCGAAACCACTAACATTTCTCCTATCAACACGGTTAAGTGCTTACAATTATATTTGATTTGTCCTTGCTCATTCGTCATATAAGATAAGTTTGCACAATTATAACACAGATAAACACTTCATTTTCTGTAGCCATATTGAGAAGTAGCTTCAATGCTATAAGAGCACTCTTCGCCTTCAGGCCATTAGGGTGGTCGCTATGCCAGATGATACAATAACAAGCGCCACTTCCTGTTCATGTGTATATCTAGGCCAGTATGCGATTTATTAGAAACAATTTTATTGTGTCGTCCGGTGCATTTAAAAACAACCGGCCGCTCGAAACTTGTCTTCTAAAAGAATTCATGCCTCATTATTTTGGTAAATAGTTCAGGTTCAGATCACCGTGATGCCAACGACCATCAAACAGTACATCTTCACTCAAGCTCTTATATCTTTCGTATAAGTTGTTCGGATTTCACAGGTTGCATGTTGTTAACATAATGACGAAGAGGTTTCTAATTTACTTAAATTTTCGATAAAGTTTGTAACAGAAAGTAATATCCAGTTTCGAACTGATAATATTTTGTGTCCTATATGTAGAACATCCGTAAAACCGTAACTCAAGTGAATTATATGACAACTCACTAAATTTATTCCTATTTTAAAGTGATCTCGCATTTTAGATTATTTAAACATTTTAGCAAGCTTAAAATAACTTGTTTAAAAATATAAAAAATGTTTAAATATTCTAATTTGCACTAGGAAATACGTTAAAGCTGCTACGGAATTAGATTATGATCAGAAGCCCGCATACCATGTTACCGTGTACAAAATATGTTTCTCGAATTATTACAGTTATATAATACTTTTCAATATGTTATCGTCCTCGCAAGAAGATTTTGTTGACAGAAATGAAAAAATGCGGTAAATGTTGTGTTCGGTGGTGTAGCAGATACTCGTAAAGCTTAAAATACGAGAAACTGCCTTACTACTGCTGATGTATCTAACAATTTGATAGATTAGAACTTCGTCAAGCAGGATCCTTTTTACCAGTCGAATCACAGCCGCATAAGGGAATTGATGTGTTCACATATTTGCAAATGTTTTTGATGGAGTTGACAGAATTATAGGAGTCAATGTTGATATGACCTTGGAACATCTTGAAAAGCAATTGTAAATAATCGACCCGTGTATCATGTTTCTCTTTACCACCTTATGACCTTATACAGGAAGGTGTCTTGCTCTGTATTGGGGAACTCGTTGAAGATTACACTGTAACCTTCTGTTTGTTGTTATTCAACCACAGGAGTATATGAGCATTTGCCAGTCCTCTGGAACTTCGCTAAATATGATCTATGTTAAAATGTCTAGCAACGTTAATAGCTTTTATTGAAACACCGTCACTGTTAAATCATGTTGTTCAACTGATGTCTGGCAGAACATGTGCTCTTCTTTAATCCCGGGCCATGCGGGATTGCAAGTGAACGTTATCAAAAGGTCCGTGCGTGAAGCACGAACGACGATCTTATATTCATACTTTGGCAATTGCTATAGGGCAATTAAGCTTGTTACTCTGTAGTTGATTATGGAAATGTTCGGGGCCTCATAATAATGTTCAAATATATTACAAAACCAGGAATATTCAGATATAACGTTGATCTGCTTGATCATGTTTGCACCCCCATATAATAAATTTGTAAGAATATTGGCCACCCTTTTGCGCAAGAAAGAAATGAGGGTAGTCTTTGATAAACTTGACCCTATAGACTTCGAATGTGGGATAAAACCTGGTACACCAAAATAAAAGATGCCATGAATGATGCCATCTGAAAACACCAGTTTTCACTTGAGACATTGAATTGAAGCTAAAACTATTTTCATGTTAGATAATTTTGGTAGTCTAAATACGGATCATAGTTAAAGTTGCAAGCGTAAATTGATAACATAGCATAGGTAACGCAATATTTCAATTAACTGCAATATTTCAATACAAGGTGCACTCATTAAGGTATTTTGTATTTGTTCGAAACCAGTGTGCTATGTAGTAAATCAGCGCCAAAGATAAGCGGGAACAGAATATGTGTAGTATAAATTGGCTCAACTATCCTGCTACCCGAACCGCTTATATATTATAATCTCAGTGCTTTTCTTCTCTTATAGAAATACATTATTTGTTTTTTCAACATTCATAAGACGCCACAGTAAGCTCGCAATCTCAGACAATAATCATAGGTGCCTTTAAAATATTTCTGAAACAATCAAAAGAAATTGGCCAGACTTGATACATGATCGATTACTTAATGAGGAATGACCTTAATTATGCATCACATTACATAATGTTAGAAATAATATAGAAGTCGTTCAGCCTGTAACCGCGGATTCTCTAGAAATTTGCAAGAATGCATCTGTTAGGTCGATGTTGCAGACCTGATTTTCCTTAATCGTCTTAAAAATATCTATAAACGGCAAGTGATAATCGTATCCTTCACAGTGGGTTAGTTTTCCTCCCTCGCATCAAGACATAGACTTACCGCGGAAGTCATTTCTGCTTTCTTCGATAACAGCAATGTATGCTGCTTAAATCTATCGTGAACAAGAAGTGCGAATACAAATTTAAATTATTAATTTAATCGGCAAAATGAAACTTATATCTCCCATTTTAATATTTGTTAATCCTTACCCATATAAGACAATATGGTTTTTATAGTTAATTAAAGTTTGTCATATCGAAAGATTATCGTTAACTAATGATTAAAAGCTTTTGAATGTTGTGCAAACGTGAAATTTTAAATGGCTACACATGTAGGAATCAAAATAGACATCGGTTATAAATTCGCAGATACTCGCTTTCTTAATGGCCGTAAATAAGTAGACGCCCAAGCACTGCTCGTTTGCCGAGTAACATCAACAAAATATATTCGTAACAGAACAGATTCGACTAATTCACAAAGAGCAGCAATAAAATCTGCCAAAAATTTGAAATATTTTCAGTTACCTGCAGCAAATGTATCACTCATTTGACACAACTACATATTTACTCATTCCTAAGATATTCGAATAAAACGATTCCCAACAGTTCATATTTTTATTAGTTTGTCTCAAAACATACTTCTATATAGTTATTTCTAGCATATTAGGTAAAATTCCACATAAAAAAAATCAATCCGTGAAACAAACTAAGAATTTAAGATATTGGAAACTATTAGTTATAAGAAAATTTACAAAATATTAAAGAATTATAAAAATTAAGATCCGATTGAGGATGTAGGAACAGAAAAAAATTAATTTTACTAATCAAAATGTATATTACAGAATGTATGTTACTCTTGAAAACACCGTTTTTACAAACAATTTTGAGTGATATTTTTAAATCGCTCTACAGAAAAATTAAAAATGTTGAGTTACGAGGGTATATCAAAAAGTCTTGCAATATCATATGAAAAAAAAGAGTGAGTGAGACAACAATATATTTTTCAAAACCATTTTTTGTCGCGATGAAACTTCTAGAAGAACATTTCGATGTAAATTTTACAGCTCGTTTGTTTTTGTCAATTTAGTAACACGTGTTTTGAATTTTTCTTAAAATGAATGAAATTGAATATCGCGCCGTTATTAAATTTTTCTGTAAAGATGGACGAAATGCAATTTATATATTCAACTATATATCAAAAGTTTACGGCGAATCTGCACCATTATATGCCACAGTAACAAGGTGGGTAAATTAATTCAAAAGTGGTCGGGAGTCATTAGAAGACGACAAACGCTCGGGTCAGCCAGCAGACGCTATTAGCCATGAAAACGTAATTTTGACCAAATCTATTGTATTGGAGGACCGGCATATTTCTGCTCCGCGGTTAGCGTGGAGACTTTCTCTTTCATACGGTACCACATATACTATATTACATGACCATCTTCACATGTCAAAAGTAAGTGCGCGATGGGTTCCCCATTTGTTGAATGCAGAACAAAAAAAAAATTGCGTGTTCAAACTTCAAAGACGATTTTAGATATGTACAAAGAAGATCCAGAAAATTTCTTGGATAACATAATAACAGGCGATGAAACATGGCTTCATCACTGGGATCCGGAATCCAAACAAGAATCGATGCAATGGATTAAACGTAGTGAATCGCCACCAAAGAAATTCAAAACTCAACCGTCTGCTGGTAAGGTTTTGGCAACAATTTTTTGGGGTGCTGAAGGAATTTTGATAATCGATTATATGCCACCGAAAACCACAATCACAGGCATATATTACGCAGAGGTTTTGCGAAAATTGAAAAAAGCGATCCGGGAAAAACGGCCAAGGAAAGTTAGGGAAAAAATCTTGCTTCTTCACGACAATGCACCAGTGCACAAGGCTAATATTGCTTAAGCTGCATTAAAGGACTGCGACTTCGTGGAAATTCCGCATCCACCGTACAGTCCAGACTTGGCACCCAGTGACTACTTTCTGTTTCCCAATTTGAAAAAAACACTAAGGGGCCGGAAATTTTCCAGTGACTATGAAGTACAGTCTGTTGTAAATGAATATTTTATCGAGCAAAAGAAATCTTTTTTTTAGAGGGTTTAGGCAAGTTAATTGATCGATGTGACCAATGTATAAACCTTAAAGGGGATTAAGTCGAAAAATAAAAATATTGCTGTCTCACTCACTCTTTTTTTTCATATGATATTGCAAGACTTTTTGATTTGCCCTCGTATATCACTGTTGCAGCAAATGATCAATATTAAAAAAACATTTAACTTTAAAAATTTCCTTTAAAATTTATAGAAACAAGGAGATATTAAGATAACTTATATTGTTTCCAGTTAGGTACAGCGTGATCGCTTTCGACCAATATACGAGGGCAAATCAATATATTCGTAGCATCGATACAAAAGAACTATACAGTGGTGTTCAATAAAATAAGACATATGGCGCTTTTGAATGAAAATGTAATATAAAAAGAAAATTACATATCAATTGACAATTTTTTTTTATTTATTTAGATAATATTTTTGAATACATATAAATAAATCCTAATACTCCATTTAAATTCAATACAAATAAAAAAAAAACATTTATTTAAATAAAAGGCTGTTCAAAAAAATAGCACAGTTCTTTCAATTCGTAAATATTACGTCAATTAAGTCTTGTATTTCTGATAATCGACTATTACATTAACTAATATTTAGTTGTATAACCCTTTTTGCTCAGCACTTCCATGCAGCGGCGGTCCAAAGACTCCACTAACTTTTGGCAAGTTGTCACTGGAATTTGTTCCCAGGCAGACCTTATTACATCCCATAATTCGTATTCATTTTTGTACTTTTTGTACTAATTGTTATCTTGACAATACTCCATAAGTTCTCGATCCGGTGATTGAGCTGGCCATTCTAAAACCTCTACGTTATGTTGCCTAAACCATGTTTTCGCCTTTCTCGAGGTATGCTTATGGTCATTGTTTTGTTGAAAACACCAACCTGAGGGCATTGTATTTTCAGCAAACTCTAGCATCACGTTATTTAGTATGTCAACATACACATCCGCATTCATCTTTTCCTTTATCCAATGTATTGGCCATACCACGAAAACCACCTCATATTATAATTGATCCACCGTCGTGCTTTAAAGTTTTGTTTGTGTATTTTGACAACAAACTTGTATTTGGTGGCCGTCGTACATAATTTCGGCCATCGAAACCAAATAGATTTACTTTGGTTTCATCAGTCCATAACACTTTCTTCCACTTTTCTGGGACTGTATTTGCTAGGTGACTTTTTGCAAAGCTAATCCAATGTTTAATGTTCTTTTTTGACAAAAGTGGGACAGGCTGGGCGGCGCAACCCCTTAAATTGTTCTCTAGTAATCTCCTTCTTATAGTTACACTCGAAAAATTTGAGTTTAGATCAGTCTTGATTTCACTGGATGTCATAAAAGGGTCTTTTTTTGCCATCCGCACAATTGAAGCGTCTTCCTTTTCTGTGGTTTATCGAATACGTCCATGTTTTTCGACCAGGTGTTTCACATTAAGGGCATTTAATACCATATTGCGCGATCTGGATAGGATTCGGGCAATTTCGGAAATGGATTTTCCTTCCGATTTTAGTTTCAGTGCAATTCTCTTTTCTTCGCTGGTACAGTGTTTTGCAAGACCCATTTCTGAATTTCTGAATAATCATTTTTAGTTTTTTTTAAATACTGTTTAATGTTTGAATTGCACTTATCTTATTTGTAATAATTTTAATTAATTTTAATATGTGTACCTCACGAAGTTTAAATTAATACTGATGTCTTATTTTTTTGAACGCAGAAAGAATATTTTTATAATTGTTTTCGGTGATTCCCCGAAATATACAAAAAATATCGGCTTACTCGATCTACATTTTTGTAGTAGATTATATTGAGACTTCACCAGGCAAATCATAATTAAATATTTTTGTAAGAAATTTGCGAAATTTAAAATTAATGTCCTATTTTATTGAACACCACTGTATATTTAGAGAAATATTATTTTTATTTTTCCACGTAATCTCCTCCAACATTAATGCATTTATCACATCTTTCAAATAATTTATTTAAACTGTCGAAAAAAATAGTTTTGTTTTGGTCTTCAAAATAACCTTCAGTAGCGGACTTGACTTCATCATTATTTGAACATTTTCGGCCCCTTAATTGTTTTTTTAAATTTGGAAACAGAAAAAAATCACTAAGGGCCAAATCTGGACTATAGAGTGGATGACGGATTTCTTCAAAGCCGCATTCACGCAGAGCAGTTTGTGCAATTTTAGCCTTATGAACAGGCGCGTTGTCATGGAGAAGTAAAATCTTACTTCGAACTTTACCATGCCGTTTCTCCCGGATGGCAGCCTTCAAATTGTATAAAATTTCCTCATAATAGTTGCCTGTGCTAGTGATCTTTTGTGTCATATAATCAATTAACAAAATTTCTTCTGCGTCTCAGAAAATTGTGGCCCTAGCCTTCCCAGCTCACTGTTGAGTCTTAAACTTCTTAGGGGGAGGTTCATTACATTTTCTCCATTTCATAGATTCTTGTTTCAATTCCGGACCTCAATGATGAATCCATGTTTCATCGCCCGTCACGATACTATTTATGAAATTATCAGGATCATTTTCTTTCATATTTAAAATATTGCTTGAAGTTTCGACACGAATTTTTTTCTGTTCCGGGGTTAGCAAACGGAGAACCCATCTTGCACTAACTTTTTAAAGATGAGAATTGTAAATGTGGTAACAAAAGAAAGCCTAAGATTTCTCGATAATTATGCAATATTTACACGGCGGTCCTGTAATACAAAATTGTCTGCCAAAATAACGTTTTCATGCGTGATGGCGGCCTGTGGTCTTCCCTGGCGCTCATCATCTTCTAGCGATTCTCTACCAATATTGAATAATTTAACCCACTTCGTTACTATAAAATATTTTGGTTCACATTCACCATAAACTTTTGACGTATAATCAAAAATAAATTTAGCATTTTGTTTATCTTTACAAAAATATTTAATTACCGCACGATATTCAATTTTATTCATTTTCTATTTTTGTCTAAACACGTATTGGAAAATTGACGTCCAGAAATAAATTAAACAAAATAAAACAAAAGTTGTTTCTAGATGTTTCTTGTAGTTAAAAAATAAACAAAAAAATATGGTTTTCTTTTTCACTCCATAATAACCTACAAATATTACGAATATATTGATTTGCTCTCGTAGCTCAACAGATTTTCGGCCAAAGAAAGAATAGACTCCCAGTTCACCTGACCATAATCTTGCGTGGTCGTACAAGCTATCAAAGTTGAATAATCGTACATTTTCTAATTTCGCAATTTCAAGCAGTACTAGTGGATGAAACCACAATGGAATATGCGCCTTGCTTTTGAAAAATGGCGATAGCTGATTGATGAAGCAAAGGGCGGAAGAAATTTTAAACGCTTGCTTAGAGTAATAAATAGATATGTATATGGAGTTAATTATTTAAAATAAAAAATAAGTTGTACTATATGTTGTGGCCCACACCCGGTTTTATTTTCCCGAGAATGTGTATGTACAAATTCGAATACATCTGCACACATGATTTCTTAAGCGAAAAATTAGGCTTACCGGACTTTTGGTAAAACTGTCTTGTGTAATCAAAAAAGAAGGAGCAATGTCCTGAGAATACAGAGGGTGCGGTAAAATATCCCACTTGAGCGTTTCCAAATATTTTTTTACAACTTTTGCAACGTGAGGCCGAGCGATGTCTGGCTGAAGAATAGTTTTATCATGCCTTTCCTCATATTCCGGTCGTTTTTCCCGTAATGCATGGCTCATACGAATTAATTGTAGTCTGTAACGCTCGCCTGTATTGGAATCGCCAGGTTATAGCAGCTCGTAGTACACAACGCCTCTTTTGTCCCACCAGATACACAGCGTAACCTTCGAACCATGAATGTTCGTCTTTGGTGTTGATGTTGAGGTCGATGGCATCGATTGGCTGGGCGAACCGTAATTTTTTTTCTTCTTGGGGTTATCGGACAAGATCCACGTCTGGTCACCAGTCACCTCGTCATCCGATGTAAAAACACCCTTTCTTGTTTGCCTTTGAAGCAGCTGCTCACAAGAAAATAAAATTACCGATCCAAGTCTCTTGGTTTCAATATTTAAGGGATCCAATTGCGATGCTTTTGAATCATGCCTATAGATTTGAATCATACGAAAACAGTTTGTTGGATCACCTCCAATGTACCGAAAAACTTCTCTTGCGTTTGAGTTGGATCTTGATCGAGCAATGCCTCTAAATCAACGTCTACGAATTTTTTGGCTGTCCTAAGCGATCTTTAACATTGAAATCATAATTTTTTAAGCGTTGAAAACATTCTCTACATCATCAAGATAGAACTTCTATAAATCAAATAAAAAACAAAAAATAAAAAATAAGTGTTTAATTTATTCCATTACTTTAACTCCAATTAACGTATTTTGAATATTTTGGCATTTTTCGGGGTTTTTCCCCCAAATTGCAGGTAATTTTTTTTTCAAAAAATTACGTCATACATGTATTTAAAATGAAACAATAAGCCAATTGCATTCAAAAGTTTTGAAATTTTAGCAAAAAAAGACTCCAATTTGCAATAAAATATGTTTGCCCAATTTTTTTCCCAGCACTGTACTTCAGCTTCCAATTAAAACAAAAAAATAACACTTCCCGCAAATGCTGTTATCACAAAATCCGACATATTCAACATCGTAAAAAAAAACACGTATGAAACTCAAAGCAATACAAACTGAATGTTAACGGCAGATGTCTGAAACAACGGAAATCAGCTGTCACTATAAAAAATGTATTATAGTCAGAGCCACTTTTTGAAAACGGACCGAATTAATTTGTAGTCCCAATATTTTTCTATATTTTTTTTAATTATCTTGTTTGTCAATTTATCAGATACTTTACACTTACTTTACACTTTACAGATACTACATAGGCAACCGTTACACTACATTCGTCGTCGGGACAATGAATTTTTTTTTTGTTCAAAATCAAAAATAAAAAATTTTCGTTAACAAAACTTTATGACGTTCGTTCACTCGAGTGTAAAATAATATTTCCAAATTACATTACCACTTTAAAGGCCGCACGTCTGCGCATTTAAACTTCACCGGGGGCTGGCAATATTTTTAAAGAATTAACTTAAAAAAAAGTTATATAAATACAAATGCTAAGTTCTTTTTGTTCTTTTATTTTTTTAAGAGTCCAAAATCGTAAATGTTCAAGACACAGTTAAAACGTCCTTACTCTCATCTTTGCAAGTAAATAATTTATTTGTTTGATAGAAATTTTCTAAAAACAGGCTAAGTTCTAAGAAAATTTCTATCAAAAATATAAATTATTTAATTATGGTAAGATGAGAGTAAGAACGATTTAACTGTGTCTTGAATATTTACAATTTTGGACTTACTCATTTTGCATTTCTCGCCGACGATAAGCTAAAACGCAGCACACACATGTTGTGTGAGCGGTCACTAATACTTGTTCATGCTATCACACATATGCTGTGTGAGCGGTCTTTAAAGTGTTAACATTTATCGCATTGCACACAACAGAATCTGTTTTTAAAGCTCGACCCGCTTAGTCTAACAAATACCGTCAATCTTACTGTCTTTTCGCATTTCGTATTTATTCGTTTCCCTTATAAAATCGACTCGGGTCATTTGGGTGAAAATGTCCTAAAGATTTCCCGTCCATATCTTATGTATATGAAATGAAGCTAGCCCGATACACTGCCCGAAAAAACGCGATGGCAACATTAAACTATCACTATCATGAGAGCTTACTATCACAGCCCGAAAAAATGTCACTATCGCGACAGTGACTAAACTGTTCATTTAAATGAAGCTAGCCCGATATTCAGTTGAAAAAGCCCGTTACCAATACTAAACTATAACTATCAAGAAAGTTTTATATACCAGCCCGAAAAAATACCACTGTCGCGACAGTAAAATGTGTCATGGTAATCTGTTATGACATTTAGGGCATTCAGCCCGAAATTATAAATATAATTTTTACGTATTTTTAAATTATCCCTTCAATTGTTTGGAAACCTAGACAGCCCCAACCTAATCTGAAAACGATAATGCGGAAACTTAATTAGCATTACGTAATTGAAACTTTGAATCTAGCAGGAACTTTCAGCCCAAAATTTTAATTTGTTGTTTATGGATATAGTCGTTAGAAGTTTTGCCTACAAACTGAGAGATTTAAAACAAAAATTTAACGGGAATAACCGGGATAAAGACGTTTGAATCTCGTCTCAGAAGCGATTCACGAGCACCACCGGATTCGTTGAAGTTTTGACTAGAAACTAGTTTTGACTAGAAATTAGAAGATTTGTAGAAAAATTCTATCTGGAATTATCTAGATATAGTCGCTTGAATCTTGCCTCACAGGCGATTCGCGAGCCCTTGGCATATATCGCCGGATTCGTTGAAGTTTCGACTATAAACTAAGAAATTTGTAGAAATTTTTTATCTAGAATTATTAAGATATATAGTCGCTTGAATCTTTACTCGCAGGCGATGCACGAGCACAAATTCGGCGATATATGCCAAGTGCTCGTGAATCGCCTGTGAGAAGAGATTCAAACGAATATATTTAGATAATTTCAGATAGAATTTTTCTACAAATTTCTCATTTTGTAGTAAAAACTTCAACGAATCCGGCGGTATATGGCAAGTGCTCGTAAATCGCCTGCGTGCCGAAATAGAATTTTTCCGAAATTCTGTCGGTTTCTAGTCAAAACTTTAGCAATTCCGGTGATATACATAGGTCAAGTGCTCGTGAATCGTTTATGAGGCGAGATATAATAGAATATACTCCAATTAATATCCGATATTCTTTCTCTCAAGCTGAATTTAGTTCCCATAATTCCACTGTAATACACAATACATAATTAATTAATAGTTATAATTTGCGTGTGACACAAATTTGCCTTATAGTTATAATTTGCTTATATTTTGTGTCACGACAGAAGTTGTATTGCCATAGGTAAAAAATTAAAATTTCGGGCTAGCTTCACGGAAGTCCATATCTTCCAGTTCATAAGTGTTGATTCGCATTCCCATCTTTCGTTTAATTTTACACTTATGATAAACTGTTCAGTGTAAAGTGTTCCGCGCGCCAGACGCTAGCATGTTTCGTCTAAAATTAACAAAGTAGGGCGTGTACTTAGATGATTCATGTACTGCTGATCTCGAGGAGCATGAAATTTCCCCAATCTTACCATCCCAATTTCACTAGGCCTTGTCTATATAACTATGTATTGCGGACAATATACTTTTATTGACTCTTTCAGCCGGATTTGCTTGCGGTAGGTAGTACGCGTTAAAGAAATGAGGCACCTGGTATCACTGAAGGAAATCTTTAAATTGACTACCGCTGTAGAAAGAATAATACGGACGGTACGTCGAATACCAGAAAAAGATTTTCTTCTAGGGACCGTATTATAACAACACGGATTCAGCATTTCAAACGGACTTTAGCATTTCAAATTTGCTAAACGCATCGATCACCAGCACGAGCAAAAATTGATTTCCCATTTTAGAATGCGTGTATTATCCCATATAGTCTATGGCTAATATTTCCCACGAACGCGTCAGATCTCTTAGTTCACCAACAGGCACCCTTAAAATCTCGAACTTCGGTTTATTTAACTGACATTGCTCACAAACTTTAATGTACTGTCGAACGTCAGCCAACATCCTGTGTAAATAACAATTCTCTTGTATAAAACACAGAGTTTTAAAGAATCCCAAGTGCACAGCAAAAACACTATCGCGGTTCTCATACATGATTGATTTTCTATCATATTGCTTCCAGCTCCACGTATGCGTGGGGTCACCTTGAACTGTCTGGTAATATTTTTATACTTTCACTTCTGCAAGCCAAAGTCAATATACTAGTGAGGATGATCGTTAACTCTTTTAACCGAAACTGTTCAATATTCAACAGCACCGCCACCACTCCAGTTTTGTGGCCGGATGAAATTTAAAGATAACAAGTATCTCTCCTTTCAAAGACACTAGGAGAAACATTATTCCTTCGAGTAACAATACGAACGGTAGGTTGGAAATTCAAGAATTGCTTTAACACACGAACATCATGGATTCCGCTGAAATTTTATACCAGCAAGCCCCTATAAGAAAATTAAACATTCTAATCAAAATCAACTTGAAAAAAATGGGCCTCACATAAAAACTATATTGCGAAGAGCATCTCATTAACCTTCAACTTCTGTACAACAAATTCTGCACAACAAACACAGAATTGATACATTATTTGCCCGATGATGATCCATATCGCAAACAAGAATATTATAGGCAAGTCCAGATGGCATTTGAAGAGACGAAATCCATGCTTCACAAAAGAAGAATTAAGAGTAAAACAATCTAAAGAAGACAAGCAAAAAGGCAAGAGAAGATGAAGTAGCCGATGCCGCCTCCTACATATTTGGGGAAGATGAGGAAGCCACTGGATCATCAACCTAACATGAGTTCTGACGCCAGAACCTAACAAAGTCTATTGCAAGTTGAAATTAAAGCAGCTAACAGACGAATGGAATTCATTCTACAATAACCATGAAAATATTACTGCAGAAATCGAAAAGGAGGATTTGAATAGAGAGTATTTCGTGAACAACGTTTTTGGCAACATTCAAACCAAATACGAAACAATTGTTATTGCGTTACAAGAAGAGCTGGATAACGAGTTGAACAGCTCAAACATTTGTAATGACTAATGACAATATAAAGAAGAGCCTCAAAATAAAGTTAGCTAAATAGAAAATTCACTTGTTTTATGGGGACTATAGGCAATGAACATCCTTCTATAGTCCATTCAATAGAACTGTTCATTCCAATGAAGAGCTAGCCAACGAAGAAAAAATGTATTACCTACTTTCCGAGGACAAACAACGAAGATATTCAGCCATTTAGCATGGTCAGGAGAAAATTATATCACCACATGGAATACCCTCATCAATAGATATGAAGACAAACGGATGTTGGCCAGCAATCACATTAACACATTATTGGATTTACCTACATTAACAGTAGAATCAGCCAATGGAATGTGAACAATGCATGATAATGCCTTAGAATGCATACATGCTCTCACCAATTTGGGTATCCAGACAGAGCACTGGAGTGCCTTAATAATAACTATATACTCTCAAAGAAGCAGGACACAGAAACACACCGCTTGTACGAAACCAGCATTAAAGTACCAAATGAAATTCAAAAGATGATTTTTTTTTTGATTTCTTGAAACAAGATTTCATTCTCTAGCTACAGTTGCTAGAGATAAAATGAGAAAATGGAATCACCACAACAAAATATCCAGAAAAAGCAACACGTAACACGGACGCTTCCATCATCATGATGTGCTTATTGTGGTGGTGATCACGAGTTGTGCACTAGCAGACAGTTTGTTAACTAAAGTGTGACTGTCGTGGACAGCACAACCTTAGTTACATTATTGTTGCCACTATCTTTTTAACTGTACCCCGTAGGCGGCATTAACCCGCTAGCTCTCAGCGGTAAAGGTTAATTGGCCGTGGGGATGGGGATACAAAGATAGCGGCCTAGATTACCGTCGAGGTAACAAAATAAGACGGGTACGGATGTGAGAAGGCATCGGACCCTTAAATATTGAATTGGGCGATCAGCCCATTGCAGGAAAAGCCGGTCAGACGCTGACCGTGGTTGTATTATATAAAAAAAACTACTTTCTCATCTTAAAATTTGGCCTCCCGGGCCTGAACCATTATTATGACTAAAAAGGTTAGTACCTAGTTATTTAAGTGTAGCGGTGGTATGCCACTTTGCATGCTGGGCGAAGGAAAAGATCCACCTAGTGTCACCAATTTCCCTCCCAGCAAACCCCGTGTCAACCCACCGCAGTTATTTAGGTGGTTAGTATAAAAAGTTTCTTACCTGAATTATTCCCCCACAATCGAAATATCTTAAGAAAATATCCACACAAAAGGCAACAAAAAAAAAATCACGGGAAAAACAACAAAAAAAAACACAAGAAACACTTTGAATTGGTTTATCTTAATACACACTTTATTAAATTTCACAAACAAAAAATAAAAAAAATACTTAACACGACTCAAACAAAAAAAAACCAAAAAAAATTAAATTAGCAAACACTTAAACTCAATATGACCACTCGTTGGTCTGCCTCAAAACTGACTGCCCAACCAAACTAGTAGAAGCGGACAATTGAAATTGTCCGACAAGCGCTCGATAAAATAGGAAAAATGAAAATCCTTTGACGTATTTTTTAAATGCTAAATTTTTTTCAACATCATTACCAAAATTGAAAAATCTCTCATGGAAGTTACTAGTTCCACCACACAGATTTGCAACAAATTTGGCAAGGATCTCCCATAATAAACGGGATAAAGTTTAAGTTTGAAATCGGATTCCAAATACTCAATCCGCCTGGACTGTAGAGATGCCGAATTTTGATGAAATACATTTGTTTTTCATCAAAACTCGCCATTTCAGGTAAAATTTGAAAAAAATTAAATCTAAGCTCCTGTGGAACATTTCGGTGAAATTTATGAAAAAACCAAAAGCTTGAAGTTTTATCAAGACCAATCAATCAGCTGGGCTTTACAAAGGCCGAATTTAAGTTGTAAATCAATTATTTGTCAAAAGTAGTCATTTATGCTTAGAATGTCAAATTGATGTGGACTGATATTATTGTAAAATTAATTTATAATCTGTTAGTGCTTAGTCGTTTTTCTCTAAAAACATATGATTTTCAAAATATTTGCAAAAAAAAAAATAAAGCTCTAATGGAAGCTGCAGCTTCCGGAGGAACGATTTTGTACAAAATTCATCCGTATCTCAAAATTTATGGGAAGAGCTAAAGTATGAAGTTTGACTAGGATCAGTCAATCCCCGTCTAGGCTATAGACAAGCTACAGACATTTAGTCTCGGAACCACACAGACGAAATGTCATGAAAATAGAGATCAATTAAGGAGCAAGTCCATTATCAACATAAATGTTGATAATGCCGGACTCTATTTCAAACTAAATAATTTTTAATAGTCGATTTGTTGACCTCACAGGAGACAGGTGCTTTCTCGATGAAAATATTTCGCTATCAAAATATCGACTTCTTGAATGCATTAATGAATGTTGAGAATCCTAATCATAATCAAACTTTGCCAATGCTTTCAGAAATTCTTCTTATTTTTCTTCCCTCAAGTAATTGCAAAATTGCCCCCTATAACAGAATGGTTCCAACAGTCATCAGCAAGATTTTTTTTTTGATCAAATCGGAATGCAGAACGGATTGCCTGAAGACGAAATTACCGCTGATGAAAACGAGTTAATAGCAAAATTATTCAATGTACGTAGTTAGTAACATCAGTTTGTTTCCAATAACAAAATTTATGATTAATAATGATTAACAGCGCTTCGGCCAACTTCACTAATGTCGATTTTCATTGAAGAAAAAATAGTACCCTATGGTACCCTATGGTACTCCAACTGCTGTCAAAATGTTTCATTGAAAAAAAATATTACCACCAGGGTAATATTTTGTTACTCCCGGGGTAATTTTCATTGAATTTCTCTAGGTTTTTTGGTGGAATATACGATTTTGTTGTTGTTATAAATCTATTCGCCAATTTTTTTGCTGTCATTTGTCAAAATATGCGGCGCGTTGGTAATTTGATTAGTGAAATTATAAAAATCAAATATAAATAATGAAGTAAACATTAGAGAGTAGTAGAGTAGTACATTTTTGTTCCATTGAAACAAAATGGGAGTAAAAAACGAGGGTAACATTTTGGGAGTGAGAAAAAATTAATGAAAATCGACATAAGAAATAAAATTCAATGCAGTTCGATAAACAACGAAAAATTCAGCAATCTACTAGCAAATTCAAGTTTTTCTCTAGAGTACTTGATTGAATTAGTCTGTCTAAAGGCCCTTTAATCAGATTTGTTAAATTAGATATTGGGGAAGATACTCGATTGGCTAGCAAGCAAGCAATTTGCTAGCCAAAATCCTGGCTACTCAATCAATTTTAACAAGGAAATTTGAATTTCAAATTATGTTTTTCAATTTTTTTTTGTTTTCTTGCGATTGCACAGTAAATTTTGCGGCTTTAAGAAATGAACAGCAAATTTTTGTGTTGTTTTACTATGCAATTGTAAAAATAAACAAAAATTTTATAAAAATTATAATTTGAAATTCAAATTTTCTTGGTAAAATTGATTGAGAAGCTAGGATTTTAACTAGCAAATTGCTTGCTTGCTTGCCAATCGAGTCTCTACCCCATTATGTTAAATATGTTTCTTTGTCGGCAGTGAAGGTGTGTTTCATTTTGATGGATAATTATAGCTTATTCATATCTTTCAATGAAGATGTAACATTAAATAATCGCCAATCGGCAAATGTTAGGTTATAGTTTTGTTATTCATTTGCGTCGTTATTTGAATCTTGCTCATGGAATATATTATGTTCTCCAGCTACGATGGATTCAGTGCCAGTATTTCAAATTAGGTATACCAGAAAACCGAACCAAATTTTGGTTTTTCTGGACAAACCAAAACTGAAGTTTCAGGTATTTGTTCAAACCATTTGTTCGATATACATATCGTCGGTTTGATGCACATCTCAAGAAAGGATATTTTTAAGGAAATCGACTTGAATTTTTTTTGTTAGAAATGTTTTTATTACTACAATTTAAACAATAAATGTAATTGTTTTGTATGTAACTTTTTTTTTTATTTATTTATGGATGATTTAATTGGAGTATCTAATTTTTCAGAGCTGCATTTAAAATATTTAGTTGACCCTAATAAAATTAGGGCACAAACATCACGTTATTCCTAAAAAATAATATAATATTATGAAACTATGAGTAATTTTGAAGTGATGACTACATAAAATATTGTTATGATTTAAAAGATATTTGCTCGAATATCTCAAAATTGATAATTTTTGACTTGTGTCACTATTGCACCAAACCGACGATATACGCATATAGTGATGTCATCATACAAAATATTTAATTATTTCAAATCCGCAAATCACGGCATCGAAAATGTCTGCTGACTGGCGTGTTAGCCAAAAAAAAACTTTTAAATCTATACGGCATATTAGATGCGAATTTGGAAAAGAACATATAGTCTCAAAAGCACGTTGAAATTAAGCAATGTTTAGAGTGCTGTCTAAACACATATGATAATCTAACATCAATATATGTTCAGTGGAAGAAGATATTGCACCAAATTTCCTAGAAATTAACGATATCGAAAACAGTTTTGATGACAGTGACAAGGATCCGGATTATGTACCTAATGAAGCCGACTATGACTCCATTCTATTTCAGAGCAAGAAAATTTAGAAAGTGATCGTCCGCAACGTACCATGAAATCAGGAAAGGGTAAGTAATTACATCATGATCTAGCAGGTAGAAAGCTACCTCAACCATTATTTTGGTATGTAACCGACTAAAATCTTGTGATTGAACAGATGGGAGCGCAATTGGAGAGAAAAATTTGTGTGAAGAATCAGTTGAAGAGAGCCCAGACGAAATAAAAAATTCATTAACCCAAATGGAGGTTGATTTATTTGAACAGATAAATATACCAAACATCGACACCCCGTTCTCGATTTCATCAACAAAAAAAGAAAATCAACGGAGACGTAATACTGGTGAATCATATGTAGGCTGCAGAAACAAAAAAATGGAGGCCAAAAAATGTATACCATTACAAAAATGTAGAAACATATGCATGAACAAAATTTCATTCGAGCAACAACATAATTAATTAATTAATTAATAATAATAGTAATAAATTAATAATTAATTTTTAATTTCAATCAGTATTGGTCACTGGGAAGGTATACGATCTTCGAGTGATTTACGTTTCAGGCCTAATTCAGGTCATTCCAACAAAAAAGAAAACTGCCTTATAATCAGGAATTGTCTAAAGAAATAGAGAGAACGCATGTTGAAGTAGGTGGCATGCACCAAAAGGTTTGTCAAAAATGTTTTCTATACACACCCCACTCGGAGAGACAGAAAACTTTATCAAATTGGTTGCCAAGAAAAAGTTAAAATCTGCAAATGTAAACTGGTTACGTGATTTTCGTGGCTTATCAACTCCAGCGACAAAGTTTAGTGATGCTAAAATGGACAAATTAAAACATCATATTCTTTCGTTCGCAGCTTATGAAAGCCACTACACCAGAAGACACACTAACCAATTATATTTTCAGCCGGATTTGAATGTAGCCAAGATGTATTTATAAATTATATTGTGAAATAAACCATAATCCTGCTTCGCTAAGCAAATACTAACAAGTATTTAAAGGTGATCTTAAACTAACATTGTGTAATGAAATCGAGTTTAACCTACACTTTTATTCTTTTTTAGGCATCGGTATCATATTTAAAAAACCAAAGGTGGACACATGTAATAAATGCGACATTTTTAAAACAAAAATTATAAATTACAACAAATGTGGAAAAAAATGAGCAAAAGGTACACCACGAAGCGGCTATACCAAAGCTTACGATGACAAAAATGAAGATAAGTCAATTGGTTAGACATCAAAAAATTCAACCGAGTGTTATACTTTCGACCTCCAACAATGCTGTCACAAACATCGGTGACTTTTTACAAACAACCGCTTTGGACCTTTAATTTGACGGTGCATCTTTGTGTAACAAATGTTCCATACTGTTACATGTGGTACGAAGCTATTGGAGGAAGAGGTGAAAATGACATTAGTTCATGTATCTTAAAACATTTATTAAATTTGCCAGAATCAGTCAAATCCGCAATATTTTGGAGTGATTCATGTGCCGGTCAAAACGAAACTTCTTTTATGGTGGCCATGTATGCTATTTCCATGGCTAACTCTTCTATGCATCTGGAACAAATTGATCTCAAATTCTTAGTGTCTGGAATGTGACACATGTGGAATGTGACAGTGACCATGCCATTATTGAAAAGAAAATGAGGAAAACAACGGCCAAAATACACCACCCTAGAGACTGGTACCAGTTCGTAAGAACAAATTTACAAATTTTTACAAATTTCATTGGAATCTTGTAAAGTAGCTTCGCTTTACTAAAAAATTTGGAAAAATGTATTACAAAAATTCATTGGATGAGGAAGAACCATTGAAGACCCTTGAAATATCAAAACGAGGGATTCCAAATATTGCAATTAAAGATACACCTAAATCTTTTAATGGACAGCAAAAAATTAATAGTGGGAAGAAGAAAGATCTCACAAGCATGCTACCTCTTATTGACGAGTAATTTCATTCATTCTATAAGAATCTTATCAGTGACGATTTAATTAGAGATACGGATCCAGATTTGATTGATGTAGATGAAAATTAATAATGTCTTTCAATTATGATAAATAATTCGATATTGGATTAAGCGATTAATTTTATTATTATTTCGTATTTTATTTTTAATGAATAAACGAATTTTTTAAACAGAAGTTTCATTGGTTTTATTTCACTTGGAAGAAGAACTTAAATTATTTCAGAAGTACCAAAATAACTTAAGTAGCATTTTCTAAAAAAATTGGGAAAACCAACAGAATCGTGAATAAAACGATTACAGCTTGCAGTAGTGATGCAATGGCAAATAACGGCAGTTTTCAGAACCTACTTCTTCAGAAATTATATTTTTACTCTACTGAGAAATCGTGAAAAATCACTTTCGTGGTTATGGTTTGTGGTCGCAGAACTTATTGAATCATTCTACCACCCGAGTGTTATGAATTATTATAAATTTCTATAAATTTGGAATTTTCCAGCTCCGATCTCAGAACTGTCTGGACCAAATGGTTTCTGAATCACTAGGTAATAATTATGAATTATTATGAGATCGGAGCTGGAAAATTCCAAATTTACAGAAATTCATAATAATTCATAATAGTGGAAGCATGATTCAATAAATTATTTCTACCAGTATTCTCCATGATATCGTAATCAACTTGGTTTGATGTTGTGGTCACGTTTTATGCTTGAATGTTGTTTTCTTTTTTGTATTAAACCACTGCATCTAGCTTCTGTTTTTTTTAATAAACAGAAGCTGGATGTAGTATTTTATTACAGATATCGTGATTAGTGAATATATGTATTTATATTAGAAAAAGGATCCGTAATTTTAAAAAAATATTATTTTCTCGGGATGAAATAAAGTTTTATGTTTAAAACATATTTTTTTTTGTTGATAAATATTTTTTTCTGGCTAGAAAAAAAAATTTCGAAACTCACATTTTGAAATTTTTTTAATTTTCGGGCTGACATTTGAATTTATCATGGAAATACACCACATAAAAAAATGTCATTTCGCGATAGCTTTTTCGGGCCAAATTAACAAAAATGTCTAAACATTGATTTGCAGAACGCATTTGCAGAAATTAAACCAATAAGTAGCCAATCTATCAACGGCCGCTTTCACAAGCTTCATATATTTAGTATTATACATCGACTTTCGAATGTTGACATTGAAAATGAAACGACTGTCATGATCACAAGCCAAGCTACTTGTACAAGAGGAACTGAATATAGCCATCCGCGATGGAGTGGTGGAAAAACAATGCTTAAAGCTACAGCTGACTGTTGATACAACCGAGTAAGTATCGAACGACAGATTTCGTACCGGTACTGTGTAACAATTGCGCTACATGAATATTCAGAAAACCATTACAGTACGCACTGTATATGCAACGCAATTTGCTTACCAATCCGTGTTTGATTTACACAACGGCTTTAGGGTGATCAAAATTTGTTTGCGTGTAATTGTATATGATCAATAAAAACCAATAAATGTACATTATACACCGATTACCAATAAAACTCAGTTGATGCTATATACCGTTTGCCAAAATTGTCTTTGTAAAGGTGTGGTTTCAATTAGAAAAATCAAAATATTGGCAGTCATCAATCGTGGTTCAATCAGTAAAAAAGTGCTCTTAAGAATTGTGATTAAAATAATTTAATTAGATTAATTATTATTTTCCTCGTTAGCCTTATCGCATTAAATTAAAACTTAACTTAAAAGCCAAGGTAAATATTTTGTAAATCCTAAGTGAATCCATATACCTAGTTCTGGTTAAAATGTGCTTTGTTTTTCTTTTTATTTTTTATCGTGTAGAAGAACGCGTGAAGCCTATACAAAAGTACCTAAAACGGAATTTACGGATAAATATTCCGGTACTATACGCAATAAAAACTGTAAGTCATTTAATCGTAATTATTTATTTCATGTGGTAGGCAACATACCACACGAGTGATTTACGCGAGCACTAAACCACGAACCTTGCGCGGTTCTTCTTGGTCATAAAATAACGTATCGTGAAATAAATAACGTATCGTGAAATCGAACGTATCGTCAAATAACGTATCGTGAATTAAAGTATCGTGAACGAAAGTATCGTAAACGAAATTTTTTTAAAAGAATACTATTAAACAGTATCCTAATTGCCGTGAACGAAAATTAAAATTTCCATACTAACCAGCTAAAATATCAAGCGGCGCCATTGCGGGTGTGGCGCAAACGAATAAACGGAAAATCAAGGTCACTGTGCTGGAGTTAAAATATGGTAATCCGTGTAAAATTATCATAGCTATTTTATAAAAATATGGTATCCTAAAATAACAAGGCAAAGCCACCTTTCATTTTAATATGGCAATGTCTGTATGAAACTCTTAATTTAGTGCGGGACCATGGTTCAAAGTTGATGAAAATAATTCTTAAGAAAAATCCTTAGACTAAAATTTATTAAATTATTGCAAATATTTATCATTATGTATGTTATGTATATTATATAATTTTTGATAGTTTTAGTAATATTTTCATTAAATATTTGTTTATATATTATTTTACCTATCTAATTTAACTAACTTCTACTAACATTTTTTCTTGGTTAATATATACTATATGGGCATCCATGCAATTTTGATTGCGCCCAAATGCTATTTATGAGCAATGTTATAAAAGTTTTCTTAAATTTCAAAAATAATATGCATTACATATACTGTTTAAAGCGAATTGTTGTACGTTGCGTCTTATTTATTTTCTCATTAAATAGTGTATGAATATGTGTGATCATTTAATTTTACGTCAGTCGTAAAACTTCGTAATGAAGTGGTAAATACAAAGTGATGTTTTAAGTTTCCGCGCTCCATTAGACATGGGGATACACCAATCTAGGTGTAACATGTAATCGTGTTTGGGTGGGTAACGAAAGGTGGTTATTAACAGCTAACCACTGCAACCTTGGATACTTCAGGCAGCATGGTTTTCATACAGTAATAATACGGTAAACTACAAATGTTATTAACTTTCACGTGGCATAGCTAAACCTAAGATTTACATGGTGAGTGTTACTTTTTTGTTTCCTTTTTCTATATTATATATCCAAGCAGCATTTCTAGCTCTAATTGGTTAGTGAAAAGATCCCCCCCTCCCCACCTGACTGCCACCTAGCCAGGCAATGTGCTGCTTCACTATTTCTCTCCAATTAGAGATTTCTGATAACGGTGTAAATAAAAGTTACATATTTCAATCCCTAGTTAATTTATTAACCAGAATGGTAACATCCAGTTAAAGCACATCGTTACAACTGGACGCCCTTCAGCGTCTGTGTGTATAATTGATTATGGAGTGATATTTGTTTCAATTGGTGTGGTATTAAATAAAATGTCGTTTCAAAATTTACTGGACAAAAATAAAATTTTATTTAAGTTTTAAAATTTTTTAACATCAAGATGAGGCTCAGCGCTGTCGAATTTGGCGATTTAGCGCCAAAATGGAGCTCTGAAATATGTTTGGAGCCGTTGCTGCCCAATGGAGCTCATAAAATTATAAATTGGCGCTGTAATATATTCTTATAGATAATTATTATTGGTGTTAAAAATTCAAAATTTTCAAAAGTTAATGTTTTATTACATAACTATTCGGTGTTCTTTTGCAATATTTTTATTATAAGTGTTTTCTGGGATTTAATAAAAAATTCGATAATACATATTTTCATAGTATGTATCGGTTATTTTTCTTTCTATAATCATATCTGCAATCTGCATTACTTTCCATATGCGTGTGTTTATTGGGTATTTTATAAAAAAACGTGAAACGTCAAAAACTTTTAACCTCACTTTTTCTACATTCATTGAACAATGATTTTCCTATTTTGCCAGTATTTTTTGTTTCCGATCTCATTTAATGTAAAAAATGGATAAATCTAAATCAAAAACAATTTTTGAGTAAGTGTTTGAGATATTTATGATAAATTATTCGAAATTTAATGTATATGTTTCATATTTTAGTTTTTTTTTTTAAAAACTAACGAAAATCATCAAAGGAATATGCCACCAGCAAAGAAACACAGGTAATCAACAATAATTATTCTACTGTTAGTAACTATACAGCAAAATGTTATTTCCATGCACTTTATTAGATCATCCAATTCTCTCGCGGCTGATACATCCCATGAATTGACTATAAATGAAAGGTAAACAGTGTTCATAATTTCGAGTGCCGACTGAATTCCAGTTTATTGTCTGCTTTTTTAGACCATTAAATTTATTTGAGGCTGATATTACGCCAGTCTCGAATATAAAAGTCAGCACATCATTAAATGTTAAAAAAACATGCACCTATCGAAAGCATGGCATCACAGATTGATAATACAGATTCCATACAGATTGAAAATGAAATCAGATCTGATTCAATTGATTTGACATCAAAAAAGGTAGGAAAAATAGAATTTTTTCATCCAAACTTCTTACTCGGAAAAAATTAAAATAACGGTTATTTAGCTCTTTTAATATTTTATTAACTACTACTTAAGCTTTCGGAACCATTTCGGTTCCATTCTCAAAAGTATGTAAATCAATTTAACAAAAAAAATATTTTCTATACAAAATAAAATAAAATCGAAATCAAGGCTAACTAAAACGTAGCTATTTTCCTGTAGATATCACTCGCTACTAGAAAAAATAAATTCTTTATTTTAGCATAGCAACAAAAATTGATATCTACAGAAAAAACACTTTACAAAATAAAATTTGACTAAAAACATAAATTGAAAACAATTTTATCCATTTTAAATAATATTTGAATTGTGTGTAAAAGCAAAAAATCAAATTATAAAAATAGATCATATGAATTGCCAATGTACGCGAAATCGTTAATTTTGTTAAGAGAATTTGAACTAGATTTTATATGTAACATTTCCAAAATAGATCGTTTTCTGTAATTAGATTGTTTTTCCAAAATGTCTACATCTTCAAAAATAATATGATGGTTGGTATCTCTAATATGTTCCGAAAGTGCACTTATTTGATTTGAATTTGAATTTCCCGAAGCACCACGTAAATGTTGAAAGAACCGCTCCCGCAAAAACTGTTTTGTTTGTCCCGTGTAAATTAGGTTACAATCATTACATTTAATCCTATAGACAAGATTAGATTCTTTCTTTAATGGTATCGGATCTTTTAATTTTGAAAACAAAATATCATTTAAACTGATAGCTGAACGACCAATAATTTTGAAATTATAATTTTTAAATAAATGTTTTAATTTTTCGAAAAGATTTTTTATCAATTTTTAATTTCAGGATTTAATGTACAATTTTGATAACTTCTAGAAGAAACAAACAATTATTTGAATTTACTCCGTCAACAAATTGAAGATGTTCTTCCTGTGTACGAGTTTGGCGTGTTTTTTATTAAGGCGAATGAATATTTCGTTTACCATTTTAATGAAATCAAGGTAAGGCAAAAAATCAAATTTGATAAAATTTTAGTAGATAGTTTAAATGAATTGTCTGGAAATTTAGTGAACACTGTTGATAAATGGCTGGTGAACATCTCCAATATAGATCTTCCTTTTCATGTCAAAATTATTTTAAGTTTGGGAAACAAATTTTGTCCTCCTTCACTTGGCCATTCTGTTCCTTATTTCAAAATTATTTCTGATGTCGAAAGTGCAATTTTTCATTTGAACGATAATGATCGTTATACTATTTGGAACCGTTTTATAAATATTTTGACAAATTTTAAATATAAATCTAATTCAAATACATTAACTCCTTTTGAAAATCGTATTTTAAGTTATGTTAAACAATCTAAATCATTTTTGAAAGCTAATCCAAGTATTGTGGTAACTCGTGCGGACAAAGGTAACGTAACTGTTATAACATCGCGAATTGAATATGTTACAAAAATGGAAAATTTACTCAACGATAACACAACATATGTAGAATTACCAAAAGATAATACAGTTCCGATACAGAAGTCAATTAACACAATGGTTAAAGATTGGAAAAATTCCGGTAATGTGGATGAAACAACTAGAAAAATGTTAACCAAATATAATTCGGTGATTCCAAAATTATATGGATTACCAAAAATCCACAAACCTGGTTTTCCATAGACCAATTATCAGTTCAATTAATGGGCCAACACATAGTTTATCGTCTTTTTTGGGTAAAATTTTAAAGTTTAGTGTTGGTAATACAAATCCAAATATTCTAAATTCGGAAGATGTTAAACAAAAAATTCAGATTGTTACTCTTCCTCAAAATAACCTTTTAGTTTCTTTGGATGTTACGACTTTGTTCACTAATGTTGATAATAGACGTGTGACTAACATTATTAAAGATAACTGGAGGAATATTAAACAAAATTCAAAAACTAAATTAACTAAAGTTCAATTTATGTCGGCATTGCAAATAGTTTTGAATAATTCTGATTTTTCTTTTGGCAATAAAATTTATAAACAAACTTTTGGTTCTCCAATGGGTTCTCCTATTAGTCCCATAATAGCAAATTTAATGACGGAATTTTTGGAAAAAATGGGATTAAACTCTTTGGATTTTCAACCGGTATTTTACCTTCGTTATGTAGATGACATTATAACGGCAATCCCTGAAGACAAAATTGAAATTTTTCTGGATGTATTTAACTCTTTGGATAATAGAATAAAATTTACTGTTGAAAAACAAATTGACCACAAAATTTCATTTTTAGATTTACTTTTAATTCATGAACCGGATGGTAAAATTTCTTTTGACTGGTACCATAAAAATACCTGGTCCGGTCGTTATCTAAATTTTAATTCTTGGCTTCCTATTTCTAACAAAATTAATACAATCAAAGTTTTAACTCAAAAAATTCTAAAATTGTCCGATACTAAATTTCATTACAATAATTTCAAACTTTTGGAAAACACTTTGGTAAATAATCAGTATCCTAAAAAATTAATAAATAAAGTGATTTGGAAACACAGAAGTTATCAAAATTGTACATTAAATCCTGAAATTGAAAGTACAAATTATTTATCTTTACCTTACATAAAAAATCTTTTCGAAAAATTAAAACATTTATTTAAAAATTATAATTTCAAAATTATTGGTCGTTCAGCTATCAGTTTAAATGATATTTTGTTTTCAAAATTAAAAGATCCGATACCATTAAAGAAAGAATCTAATCTTGTCTATAGGATTAAATGTAATGATTGTAACCTAATTTACATGGGACAAACTAAAAGGTTTTTGCGGGAGCGGTTCTTTCAACATTTACGTGGTGCTTCGGGAAATTCAAAATCAAATCAAATAAGTGCACTTTCGGAACATATTAGAGATACCAACCATAATATTATTTTTGAAGATGTAGACATTTTGGAAAAACAATCTAATTACAGAAAACGATCTATTTTGGAAATGTTACATATAAAATCTAGTTCAAATTCTCTTAACAAAATTAACGATTTCGCGTACATTGGCAATTCATATGATCTATTTTTATAATTTGATTTTTTGCTTTTACACAATTCAAATATTATTTAAAATGGATAAAATTGTTTTCAATTTATGTTTTTAGTCAAATTTTATTTTGTAAAGTGTTTTTTCTGTAGATATCAATTTTTGTTGCTATGCTAAAATAAAGAATTTATTTTTTCTAGTAGCGAGTGATATCTACAGGAAAATAGCTACGTTTTAGTTAGCCTTGATTTCGATTTTATTTTATTTTGTATAGAAAATATATTTTTGTTAAATTGATTTATTTACATACTTTTGAGAATGGAATCGAAATGGTTCCGACAGCTTAAGTAGTAATTAATAAAATATTAAAAGAGCTAAATAACCGTTATTTTAATTTTTTAAACTTATAAGCTCATTAAACAATTAAATTTTTTTAATTTCTTACTCGGATTTCCAATATCTAACTGTAATAGAAAAATCATAAAAATATTAAGCAAACATTACATTATGAGCTAATAATTAAAATTTCATCTCAAAATTTTCAGCCAAAAAACAACATCCATATAATACGGAAATTTAATACGAAATGGATTCATGAATTTCCGTGGCTGGCAGAGAACGACGGAAGATCCTTTTGTAATTTGTGTGAGCAATGCTTCCTGAACCATTTCCACAATCTTAAGACACATGTCGCTTCTACAAGGCACTTAGCCATATTTAATTCTTTAAAAAATCAACGGCACATCAGCGACATTAAGCAAATTTCGGAATTAGTGGCAAACACCGATAAGTATAAAACAGCTGAACTTAAAATTTTAATGTTTATTGTTAGAAACAATTTACCGTTCTCGATCGTCGAGGAAACGGTGGAAATCGTGAAATCTTTAGACAAAGATTCCAAAATACTACAAAATATTAAATTCGCTAGAACGAAAGCTACTGAAACCATTTGTAAAATATTAAGTGAGGAGGCCATAAATAATATTATTCAAATTTTGAAATCACAACATTTCTCCATCGTGATTGACGAAACCACCGACTGTAGCTCCAAGAAATGTTTAACATTAGTTGCCCGTTATTTTGATGTAACACTGAGCAAAACCATCGATACTTTTTTGTGCCTACTCGAATTTGAAAACAGCTACGCAAAGACTGTATATCATAAGATAACAAGTTTTTTCGATTTGCATCAAATTCCGATTGAAAACTGCTTAGGGTTTGGAGCCGATAATGCTAGTGTTATGGTTGGGAAAAAATATGGTGTTCAGGCATTATTAAAAATGGTCAATCCGTATATGTTCAAGCTGGGATGTACGTGTCATTCGCTTCATTTCTGCGCTTCAGCAGCTGCAAAAAAAATTCCTTAAGAATGTGAAAAACTGGCTCGCAACATTTATTTCTTTTTTGCACATAGCCCAAAAAGGCAAACTGATTTTCGAACTTTTCAAGAATATTTTAATGCCCCAGTACACAAGATATTAAAAGTAGCTGGTACTAGATGGCTTTCGCTGGAAGGAGTATTTAATAGAATATTAGAGCAATGGAAGCCCTTGCAACATTATTTTTTAATCAATCAATTTCAAAATAATACAGATTTGACAACACAAATATCGGAAAATGTAAATGACAGCAATATGATTTATTTCCTCTTTTTATCATATGCACTCAAAATAAATAATAATTTAAATAAAGAGTTTCAAAGTGAGTCCCCAATAATTTATAAACTTCTTCCTTCAGTTAAAACGTTTTTACTATCAATTTTACACAACTTTGTTAAACCAGAATGTATCGACGAATCAAATTTAAATAATTTAGTATTTTCGAACGATGCATTAACTGAAGGCCAACTTGTTTACTTAGGACGAAAAGCGGAAAATGAGTTAAATAAAAATTTGAATCAGTTCTCGAGATTAAAAAATATTGCAAAAAGTTTTACATAAAATTATGTAAAGAAATTTTGAGTCGGTTTAATTTTAAAGATGAAACTTTAATCGAATTACAAAAATTAGATCCCTCTAAATTGGGACAAAGTATAATAAGTTTGCTGAATATTTTTCCACATAGCAACGAAAATTTTGAAGAAACTGAAGAAGAATTTCGAACTGTCCGTTTCCAAAAATTTATTGATGTAAATGTAACAACGGATTTGGAAGATTTTTGGGGACAAATTTTCCTTTTGACAAATGGTTTGGGCGAACCAATGTTTCCCAACTTAACAAAATTCGTTGTGCCTTATTAAGTTTGCCACACAGTAGCGCCGCGGCTGAAAGAATATTTTCAGACTTGAATAACATAAAAACTAAGAATCGAAATAGTTTGAAAACAAATAAACTAAGCTCATTGTTAATCTGCAAACAATTAACAAAAAACTGTTCCCTACTAGAATGAACACCATCAAAAAAATTATTAAAAAACTATAAATTAGCATCGTAAACATTAAGTTTTATTCTTAAAAGTAATTATCATTTTTATAATTTTTTATGTAACCTATATTTAATATAGATGATTCCGGGAGGCCTAAACCTGAAATAAAGCTGAAATGAAAACGCTTGATTTTAAAGTCAATAATGTGATAATATTGACGTGTTTTTAAATGAATTGTAATTTAGATTTAAGTTAAATTTACCGTACATATGTAGTTGTTATCCTGACTGAAATAAATTTAAACTTATACAACTAGCTAATTAAAGACTTTTAAAAAAATTGTATTTGGAGCCCATTGGAGCTCAAATAAAATGTAGATGGGGTTGGTTTACTATTTTTGAACGACAGCGCTTTTACAGGCTATCAAGACGATAGAAGTTTGGTTTCGAACTAATGAAACATTGAATTCTTTGTATTAAAAACATCGGTTGTCTCATCAGACTGCAGTGACCAAACTACAAAGATATTGAAAATACTTTGGACTTATCAAAGTATAATCACAATGCCTTAGCGAATTTTAATGGTTCGCTACGCAATTGCCAATCCTTTGGTAACCTCGAATTTTATTGTATTTAGCGCATACATGCGACATCTATATGAAATTTTGGGTTAATCTGGATTGATAGCCAAATATTATTTTTACATCAAGGTGAGGTTATCAAGACAATGGAAGTTTGGAAACCTTCATCGTCTTGATACCCCCACCTTGATGTAAAAATACTATCTGGCTATCAATCCAGAGTAATCCAAAATTTTATAAAATTTCTAACTTCCAACATCAAATATAGCATCTCATTCGAAATCTGTTAAGGAATTGCAACAATTTTTGGTTATTATTAAAGGTTTTCGTAAAATTAAATTACGATAGTTTTTGCACTCGAGAGCACACGATAAAATTTATTAGATATTATATACACAAAGAAATTGTTTTTGAAGTTTGGATTTAAGTTAATATTTTCAATTTGATTGATTTTTTCGTGAAACTCATTAAAAGTATTAGCTCTTATGCTAATAATGCATATTTTTCTGCAAACAACAAAATATATACTCTTGGAAAGAAATATAGTATTTTGAACCCCCGGTCTTCTTCTACTTAATTACGTTTTCCTATATTCCGTTATTTGTTTTTGTTCGAATAAAAAACACGCCTAAATAATTAAATATTTATGAAAATATGAATCGACCAGGGAAATGCTATACCTGGTGTTCATTTGTAAACTTTACAATCAAAATGGTTTAGAAAGAAGCACATATTAAAAATAAATTTGGAAACGATAAAATTCGATAAAAAAAACTGTAGAGAAGGATTTTGTTCAAACAATATTTGCCTATCCTGTTGATGTGGTAATTAATTCGTAAACTACCTTTGGTACGCTACTCGTAAGCGAAAGAGAAAATACTAGCAACTCGGACACTCAGTTTAAATCTTTTAAGACAACCACAAGTCCTTTCTTGGGTAAAATGATTAAAAATAATCTTTAACGTCAAATTGTGGTAACAGTTTGTCATAATAAATATTGATTTCTGGTACAGATGAACTGAAGTAATTGAAAAATTGCTGATGCTGTATAATCAAACCAGCACACTTTAGTTTGAAGTGCGTTTGTACAATACGCAGGTTTTTTTGCTCTATTTTTTGCAACGAAACTAAAGCCGTGCACGAAAATATTAGCTTTTTGTGGTATTCGAGATGGTAGTGTTCCATATTTGAGGTTTTGGTCAAATATAATACCCGGATGTTTAGTTTTCGACATTAGTTTGTGCGATTAACCTTAAAACTGCACCACGGGAACTTCAATCATTCACAAACAATTTTCTCAAACATCCCACAACAACACTGCAAAGAAAACTTCAAATAAAATATAATTCTATTAATTCATTAATTTAATCTAAGATGGCGACGAAAAGCCCAATTGGATTTGTATAATTCTACACAGACCCTCGGGAAAACTTTGCTTGAAATTGTTATTTTGTTTTTACACGAAAAAAATTAGGGACGCAAAAATGAACCGAAAAACGCTTTATTTGGCCATTACTGACCTGTTTATGTTTTATTTAATAATTTTAAAACTGAGAAATATATCGAAATAAAACCAAGTGCAGATTACTCTCTTGCGGTGGTTCTGGCGTGAAAGCCGAACTTGATTATGGCTACTTATCTGATAACGCATCTCTTATATAATGCAACAATGCAAACTCGAAAACAGTCATCTGAAGTATGGGTGCTGATTCGTTTTATTTCTCTGGAATGACTAATTCTTATTCTAGCTTTTAGATGTGCTGCTGGTGGATTCGAATACCAGTAATTCAACTTATACGTATTTAGAATAGTTTAACCTATAGATGTTTGTTGAACTGGTTCAATATTGATGTTTATGGAACGTCGCACTTATTTCGTCAAGTTCCGATCATAACGTTCAATGAATATAAATATTGAACGAATTCAACATACATCTAGCTTGAACCATGATTTTAGCCAGATTTTACAATAGTATAGATTCAAATAAACTCATACATCAACCGCCGTCCAGCTCATTTAAATATAATGTTTTCCTAAAGGGCAATCATTTCGGCGTGCGTAAATTATGTATTCATAGAAAATTGCTCATTTTATATATTTTTTTTTAAATTAGTGACATCTAGGTTTTAATAGTAGCATTACAGCTTAACATTTTCATGGTATTGCAGATTATAGCATAGTAAACCTGGAACAGAACCGAAAGTTCGCGAGATATCCCAAATATTCAACGTGGTATACAAATAAAATGGACACAAGAGTTATTCGTTTAGGAGATTCAGTTCACGAAAAACTATTAAGTGAAAAAAATTGAGCCATTTATTGTAAATTGTCAAAGTGAATTAATAATAAAAAAAATAGAAAATTATTTGTTGTAGTGTTTTTAAGTGTTAAATAAATATTTGGAAATTTAATCTAAAATTATTTTCAGCATTTTCAGGAATATTCCGGAAGCGGTGTAAATTAGAAGTATTTAAGTAACCGTCAAATTCTATAAAGGCATTCACAATCCAGTGATACGAAGCGGAATTGATAATTGTGGCCTTATTCTGGTAATTCCTCGAAAGCGAGGAACTTCTAAAGGGTGTTTCGTTTCGCGGTATAAAACTTTGAATTGGCAACACTTTTACCAGGGACAGCCGATTCGACAGTTTGGTTTGTAATTTCATAATGAATAGACTCACGCCAGCATTCTCGCGACTTGCAATGCTTGCAATTTGTTCAAATTTGCTTTGAAAATAATGGTTCAGTTCGTGGGACACATAGCGCGCTACGTTTATTTTATGGACACAATAATCGTTCAAAAGAGAAGTTAATTCGATTAACTATGGATCGCTTTCGCAACATATTTACTCTAAATGATGAGACCCCATATGGCACGCACCGAGCAGGCGGTGGCAGCTGAAGTGTGTAGTATTGAAGAGAATCCAAATGGGAGAATCTTTATGGGCCGAAGGAATCATTGGACCATAGAAGTTTAAAAATGATACTGTTGAAAACGTTACCCTTCACGTGGGCTGGTATAGAGACATGATTACTTATTTGTTTCACTATTGGATAGTATTGACATCAGAGACATGTGGTTCCAATAAGAGGGGCCTCATATCATGATATTTATCACCTTTGGACTATTTTATCTTTGGTGGTATGTGAAATCACTTGTAACGGGTGATTTTTTAAGAGCTTGAGAACTTTTTTTTAAAAAAAACGCATAAAATTTGCAAAATCTCATCGGTTCTTTATTTGAAACGTTAGATTGGTCCATGACATTTACTTTTTGAAGATAATTTCATTTAAATGTTGACCGCGGCTGCGTCTTAGGTGGTCCATTCGGAAAGTCCAATTTTGGGCAACTTTTTCGAGCATTTCGGCCGGAATAGCCCGAATTTCTTCGGAAATGTTGTCTTCCAAAACTGGAATAGTTGCTGGCTTATTTCTGTAGACTTTAGACTTGACGTAGCCCCACAAAAAATAGTCTAAAGGCGTCAAATCGCATGATCTTGGTGGCCAACTTACCGGGCCATTTCTTGAGATGAATTGTTCTCCGAAGTTTTCCCTCAAAATGGCCATAGAATCGCGAGCTGTGTGGCATGTAGCGCCATCTTGTTGAAACCACATGTCAACTAAGTTCAGTTCTTCCATTTTTGGCAACAAAAAGTTTGTTAGCATCGAACGATAGCGATCGCCATTCACCGTAACGTTGCGTCCAACAGCATCTTTGAAAAAATACGGTCCAATGATTCCACCAGCGTACAAACCACACCAAACAGTGCATTTTTCGGGATGCATGGGCAGTTCTTGAACGGCTTCTGGTTGCTCTTCACTCCAAATGCGGCAATTTTGCTTATTTACGTAGCCATTCAACCAGAAATGAGCCTCATCGCTGAACAAAATTTGTCGATAAAAAAAGCGGATTTTCTGCCAACTTTTCTAGGGCCCATTCACTGAAAATTCGACGTTGTGGCAGATCGTTCGGCTTCATTATGAAATGTCAAAGCATACTGAGCATCTTTCTCTTTGACACCTTGTCTGAAATCCCGCGTGATCTGTCAAATACTAATGCATGAAAATCCTAACCACAAAAAAACCACCCTTTATAAGCTGATGAATTAGAGACTATTGAACACTTGGAAGTCAACCTTCGGCGTGTTATTGCTGGAATAGGACCAGAAATGCTGCGAAGGATAATTGAAATTCTATCTTTCAAATAAACTAACATTCGTACCGACCACACGGCACAGTATTTAAAGCTTTGTCGTTTGGATCGGGAGGTATCGAGTTTGAATCCCGATAGGGGCAGGGTGCAAAGGGAATTTTCATCTACGGATTACGATCTTGTTGGAATACAAAACTCATGTGCCGACCCATATTCTATGTCAGTATAGGCTGTACGTATACTCGAATTGGCTGGTAAAGGCGTAAAAGTAAGGACGAAAAAAGCAACCCTGAAAGAGTTGGCAAAGCCTTGGCCCCAGAACAGATTGCAGGGATAATAATAAAAAAAAATTAACATTCGTGACGCCATTAAAACTATTTTTCCGTGTTTTATATAAATCCAAAATTCTATATCTCGAAATGAAGCACCCTTTAATAAAAATATTTTTTGTTTTTGGCGTAGAGGTAATTTTTTGAAACCGATAATTAAATTGGGAATAATTTTCCCTTTCAATTTCTCAGTAGGCCAGAAAAAACTATGTAAATTCTTTCCTCACTTCCCTGATCCCACGGAATTACTACAATGGACCACTAGCCAGCTGGTGGTTACAAAAATAAATTAATATTGCGATTACGTGGGCATAACCTCACAAAGGGAGGAATGGTTAGACCTAGATAATTATGAGTTCGAAGAGGTGAAAAAAATGAAATATTTGGCACGAGAATGAAACAAGGTATTAAAAAAATTAAAATAGGCAACGTAAGGTTCGAGAAAGTTAAGTGAGTGCAAAAAAAGTTCAAAAGCTGTAGTAAAATGTTCAGGGTGTTGAAGAGAAGTAGTAGTTTGAGGTTTAACGTTTCAAAAAAGAAGGTCTTAAAAGGTTGGCCTGAAAGCAAATGGAACAACATCCAAGGTATCCAATTTAAACCGGCTGCCAGTAGAAATGCATTAAATGAGTCGCAGAATTAATGGAAGCTCTTAAAAGTGAAGCAGCTGATACATTTTAAACAATTACCTAAATATGTCCGCCAACGATTATATGCGAAAAACCAAAATGAATGCTTTCATTAATGGCATTTGAGATCCAGAAACACGTTGAGCGGTGGTTTTGTAATCGAGAGTAACATCGTTCAGCAACACCCAGAGTATGTGATAGTTTGATTACTTGTAGTCATTACAATGTGGGACAAATCTCGTGGAACAGCCAAGGAAGCAGGGACCCAAGTCATCTTAAAGAAGCAGAAGATGACTCCCAAAAACTAATTGCTTTATATCCTCCATACTTATTTCAAAAATAGCATGAAGTGGTGATAGCCTAACAATAAGAGGTGATATTGATGGGAAAAGTTATGCAATTACTTTACACACAGCAGCATTACACAAGATTATTCGAAAGGGGCTCATCAGTAAAAGAACACAAACAGATCCTAAATAAGAAAGTAATGAAAATATGATTTCTAAATACTAATTTTCAACATGAAACATTTTCTGTAGTACACCACACAATAATGGTAAGACCATTATGGTAAAACACAAAATTAACCCAGGACCAAGCACCACGAAGATTGCATTTGGCAAACAACAAAAAGTAGAATAATTAAAGAAATGTGGACGGCAGGAGAAATCAAGTTATCGAGTAGTCCGTGGAGCTCACAGGTGGTGTTGGTCGAAAAGAAGAGCGGAAGCATGATATTTTGTGAAGATAATCAAAAACGTTATAATGTAACGGAAAACGATAACTTCTACACCTAATGGAATCTTCAAAATAGCTATAGGCAGGTAAAAGTTCAAGAGAAATATGGCAACGGCTTATTGCAATTTTTTTTTTTTTTTTTTTTTTTTGAACGAATGCGTTAAATATTTTCATAAATCTCTTTATGGCCAACAATTGCATTTACGAACAGACCATGGGGCGTTACATGAGGCGCAATTGAAATACACTATCCAGGTAGCCCTGTCAAGTTGAATTTAACCAGTGTTGGTGCATGGTATAGGAAAGAAGGATATAATCGATATACGGCTTACGAAAGTACTGCTTGATGAGGAATGGATGAATGAATTAATCTGGAAAGAGGAGTTATGAAATGTAGATTCATAAATAATATTGCAATAAGAACCTCTTAGGGCCGTAAGTTTGAACGAAGATTAATCATCAACCGAGGATTTACCCTCGGTTTGGTAAGTTTAAATGTGGTTTATTTGATCTATGGTTATTTAAAAAATCCACCCATTAGATAGATAGATTTAAAGCAGTTTCCCATAGGTAGATTTAATGCAGTTTTGTAGTATTGCAGAATATAGCAGAACAAATCTGGAACGGAACCAAAAGTCCTCGACAGATCTCGAATATTCAGTGCGGTCTAAAAATGCGGGTGTACTAAACACGACAGATAGTCATTCAGGAGATACGGTACGCGAAAGATTAAAAGCGAAAATGAACAGTGCAGGAAATTATTAGGAGTTTTAAGTGAAATAAAATTATGTGATTTATTGTAAATTGTCGAAAGTGAATTAATAAATCAAAGTAAAGATTGTTTGTTGCTTTGTTTTTAGGTGTTAAGTAAGTATTAGTAAAACTATTCTAATATTAATTTCAGGAATATTCCGGAAGCGGTGTAAATTACGAATACAGTTGTAGCAGTCAAATTCTATAAAGGAATTCATAATCGTGTGATACGAACCAGATTTGGCAGGGCAATTTCGTAACTACTACTGAATAAAAAAATAAAGTGCTAGATATTCGTGACAGTTGCGGGCTTTACAACATAGAAAATGGCCATGAGTACACCTAATATATCAAAAAACCAAACATAACAATTTTTGCTATCTCACCCCAGAAATTTCGGAAGGAAGTTTTTAAATGAGCACTTGGTATATACGAAAACTCATTTCAAATAATAATTATTGCCGTTAATTGTCTGTTTTCGATAGATTTTGTAAACATAAAATAAAAGTTTTAAATTATTATAAAAGAAAATATATTATTATAAGCTATTTTCATCATTAGCTATATACATATATACGAGTATACGAATAGTTTGACTTTCCTGCAAGAAAAAAGTTTTCTTTTCAACAAAAATATTTTTCAGCAGCATAAACTTTATGTATTATTAACACAATACTTTATAGCAATATTGATAGGATAATTAATATTTTTTTGTGTACTTGCTATGTATTTATACGTCTTGTTCATCGTCTTAGTCGTTTACAACAAAAAATAAATTAAAAAGTATCACCAAGAATTAAATAAGAAGTTGTAATACCAACAATATCATCAGGTATTAACGTCAATTAATAACTAGAACAAAATTTATTGAATTTAAACGAAAGCTCTTTTTAAACTTTGTATGTCATTTAAGTTACAGAGAAGTTTGCAAGTGTCGTGTTGTTTCGTCTTTCACAACTTATTTAATTTTTATTTATTTTTTTGGAATTTTACAGGCGATTAAATTTCAAAGTATTTTTATCATAATTTTTGTTGTTGGTGTTGTACAATAAAAGTGACGATGGTGAAAATAACCACAAACACCAAAATAATAAAAATTAATTAATCATTCATTAAAAATTATAATTCCATCGTATTTAGACTTTAACCGCCAAAGCTGCGTGGTATCGTAATGTGATGCTATTATATCATTATGGAATCCGTCGTGCCATCAAATCTTTGTACGTTTATGTGACATAAAATTTTTAATTTTCTTTCGTGCGATATCTAGAAAATTTTACTTGTATAGCGTTGATATATAAGCGCAGGTGGTCTGGTGATGATGCATTTAATTTTGGAATGTTTATACGTACCGTATGCTATATGCTATCATAGTTTATGCGATAGTGATAAAGTCGAACATAAAATGTATGTTAGCGAGTGAGTTAATTGTAATGGAGTGATAAAATAAATTTTTATATTCAATGAGTTGGTTATGGAGCGTTTATATAGTGCTTTTATTTTATTCAATCCCAGCGTGTGATAATAAAAGCTTTCCAGTACAAATTTTGCACTTGATTTCGTTCATAAAAATTCAATCTAGATAAGATTAGAAGAATTTTTAGACATAATATGCTAATTATTTACGATCATCGATCCGTCGAAAAAGTGAAATATAAAGTAAAATTTAATAATTCATATTAAAATGCATACTATGGACTATTGAATGATCAAATTGTAAATTATACAACTCGACGACTTCAAAAACCGAAAGCGATTTTCATCAAGTGTTTCCGTACTAGGAACAGCAAGATCAAAATGTAATAATACATAACTACAATAAACGATAAGCTAATGTGTCTTGATACCCTTGTTATAAAGAACAATCTGAACAAATTCGCATAGAGGAGGATAAGTTGCCAAGTTGATCAATTATCTACGATGCACTGAGGAAATCTTTAATGGTGCACGTAAAATAATCATAAATCGTGATTTAAAAATGAAAGGCTTCTGAAGAAAAAAATCTGATAATGTAAAAAATCAACTTCAACTATTAAACGCGCAAAACAAAAATGGAATGAAAATGAATCAAAGGAGAGAACATTATTTCCTAAATTCTCGGTATTTGGTCATATCGACGTATCTCAGTTGTCACAGCCGCTTTGGTTGGTTAGCAGATGAGGTTGATTGGATACGTAAAGGTGAGGCTGATTGGATTGTTTTTCGCTAAAGAATGGTCATTGTAAATTTCATTATACTGTTGAAAAAAAGATTCGTTGATAGTTTTTGCATTCTCTTAGCTCGCTTTTCTCCAGTATTGTTATGGTTAAGCTCTCTTTCAATTTTAGTGAAAAGACCTGAGCTGTTTATATGTTGTGTAGTTTGATTATAGTTCCGTTTAATTTTTATTTTCTCACAAATAAGTTTGACGAGACTGTTATGAGACTGTTATTGTGCCGTTCTAGAGTTTATATATTGTAATATATTTAGTATCAGAACACATGCCGACACCCAATGCTTATCTCGAGAGAATACAACAAAATTAAATTTAAATTTAATTTAGAAGACCTCTATTAATCTAAAAAAAATAGTTTAATGTTTTTGGTGTAAGTGAAGCTGCGGCTGCAACGATATTGCTCCATGAATATCCTAAATTGGATAGGCTGTTTCATGAAATTTTCGATGGCAGATAATTCACTGCTCAAGTCACTGTCCCAAATAAAAAAAATAAACACGTATTAGTAAATACACTGTTAAAAAGTTCTTATAAGAATTTTGAGTGAAAATTAGAAAATAAACTCAAAAAAAATTATTTTACATTTTTCATAATAGTCCGGAAAGTTCTCATTTTTAAGTAGTTTTACAGAAGATAATATTTCAATATCTTTAAATACTGGTTAGCATTTGAAATAGTTTTTGTTATATATAAATAAATAATGAACAAATAAACTTAAAACTGCAATGTCAGGATGCAAATATCCGAATGTTACCAATAATATACCGAATGTTAGCAATAAAATATAAATGTTACCAATAAATGTACAGCTTTTTACCGTCAAATTATTGAATTTGGGTTTGAAAGTTAAAAAACATTAGCATCTGCTCTTTGTTCAAATTAATTGATTGCGACGCACTTGTTGGTATTTGATTATTTTGAAATATGACTTTATTCACACATTAGATACAATTATATTATCAGCACTGATGTAATTATAAAGATAGAAATATGTACCTTTAAACCAATCGTATTACATCTAATTTATGCAATCACAACTCCAGGAAAAGATATCCATAATTTATCGAAAAAAAATACGGTAGGCTCTGTTCGGTGGCATTGCTGCAGGGGTTGTTATGCGTAGAACTACTCTACTCATATAAATGTAAGTATTTTTTTGGCGATAAAAAGATAGTTTTTGAAACATTTTATTATTTTACATCACAATTTTATGAAGGATTGGTCTATGTTACGAAAAGTAACAAATCGATGAAAGAAGTTCTGGAGTTAGTTTTTTAGTGAATGACAAATCTATGTAAGTATTTCCTAATGTACTTGGATAATTGGTCGGTACCATTTCCTAATGTACTTGGATAATTGGTCGGTACAAACGCAAACGCTCCTTCATTCCGTTTAAATTATTGGAAGTATCCACTACTAGCTGATCCGGCGAATCTCGTACTGCCTCAAAATCAATAAATGTTGTGTAAAGTTATTAGCTTAATTAAATTGAGTTTTTTTTGAAGATAAAATAAATTTCTCTCTCTCTGGCACTATATCCCATCAAGGGATTTGGCCGCCTCAAATGAGGTTTCATAATCACATTTTCATTTCGGATAATGACTAATGAGTGATTAATTCATTGATCCTAAACCAGCCGTGTAATTTTTTCCTTGTCACCACCGGGTTACATTGAAATGAATATAATTCACGCGGCAGCAAGGCTTTTGTTTTATTGAATTGATTCGAGATGATTCGCGTAGCATTGTTTCACTACTTTCTTTTAAACTATTTAGGAGAGAGCGAGAACGAACAAAACGGATGGTTTGCCGACACGTGAACATGCTACGTACAATTGGCCGTGAGAGAAACATTCATTTTCTAGATTCAGGCCACAAACACTCAAGGATGGGCCTTGTGATTTGTTGATCATTATGGCGAATGCAAGACGAATCGGAAATTGAATTCGTTTAAACTCGAATGGCATATCGGTTGGGATCATCAGAATCTCGGAATGTGAACTTCCTCACTTTTGACCTTTCCTTGGAGTATCGTCGCGTGAATCACATTGCCCATAAGTGTTCTCAAAACAAACTTGGTTGATTCAGGTTTCGTAGCATGATGATTACCGAGCCAACTTTCGGTTGTAAATTGTGCGGTGGCAAGCCAGGTAGATCCAATGAGTTTAAAAATTCAGTTGGATAGTTGGTTGCTTCGTCTTTGTTTATCACACAGTCGATAGATTTGAAGGAATGAAATGGAGCGACGATTAGATTTTGAATTGTGAAATTTAAGTGATCCACATCTTTGTTCTTTGCCGGAAGAATTACTCGTTCACTCACCCAATTGTGATTAGTAGTGTTAGTAATGATGTTCGGGAACACTTTGTTGATGAACTCGTCCTTCGTTGAGACAAAATTGCAAAAGTTCTAAGAAAACGAATTCAATCCGTTCGATTTGTCGACCGGAACACGGCCATTACCGATAGTCAGCAATTGCTGAGAGAACTCTTCGACAAATGGATCGTTTAACCACAGACAATCAAATTAAATTTTTCGGTTGAGCTATAAAATGAAAATAAAATATAGCGTAAGCGATACAATTATTCACACCTAAAAAATTTAACACAATTATTGACACACCTGCATTTTTTAAGCTTTATTATAAATTACTCTTACCTATCCCCTCCAAATCATACATTTTCATAAACAGTCGTCAATTCTCATTCTCTTTAATCTTGCTATTGTTGTTTAAAAATTTAGTTTGGTAAAGAATTTTGCGTAACAAAGTCGCGTGTTTGAGTATCCATGAGTTTGCGTTGAAAGTACCTAATTTTGGTAAGGATTTCGAATATGTAAGTACTTTAAATTAATTTAATAAGTACATTTAAATAACAATCAAGTACAATTATTGAATATTAAGATACAAATTTCTAAATGTGTAGTGGAAAGTGCGATATCTTAAATTAGAATAATAGAAAATCATTGTTTATTTATTTATTTATTTATTTAAAGAAATCTATTTTGTAATATACATGTATGATTTCAGATTATTTACAGTTATAGTTAAAATTATATTAAAACAACAAAAAACTTTAAAACAGAATAAAAAAAAAAATATAAACCAAATTTTGGTTTAAACAATTAAAAATTTAGAAAAAAGTCTTTAAGGATATTTTTAAAGTTGTTCTTTGATAAGTTGAAGTCAAATACATCGTATTAGGTATGAGGCAATCGTTTTGTAGTTTAATTTGATGTTATTAAAGTTAATGTTTTTGTGCTCGCAACGTGATGTTACCTTTAATTTTATATCTGCAAGTCCTTCTTTTGTAGCACATAGCACAAGATCAGTGCCCAGATTATGGTTGTTTATAATCCATGTTGATTTACCACAGCCAGGTACACCTTGAATATTTGTAATATCCGGCATCTTTATGTTTGTTTTAAGATAGATATTGTTTAACGAGTTGTAAGTCTGATGATCTAACATAATTACCGTACCCGATGAACAAAAAATGTATCTGTTTGGGGTAATAAATGTGTTTGTGTCTTCACACAGTTGCACCAGATTATTCCCATCGAAGCCAAACTGATGTTTTGTGTTCGGTTCTTCGAGATATTGTTTGGTAGCGTTGTCAAATATAAATATGTTTAATTGTCGTAAGGAAGCAGCGGAGAAAGGTAATAGATTTATGTTCTTAATGTAATGATCCTTTAAGTGGCTTTTTATTAGGCTGTTTGAGTGTTTCATGTAAAACATTATTTCTATGATCGAATTCTTATAGCTGGACTCTGCAGACAACACCTTGTGAAAAGTCGGAGATGTGGATGGAAAATCCGTACAGTTTCCATATGAGAACTTCGAGGGATCACCTGTAATCCAACGGGAAGATAACATTCTCTCATACTGCAGTGGCATATTGAAAGGAATATTTAAAACCCATTTGATGTTGTTAAATGGAGAGTTTGTAACATAATCCAACACTGGCAAAACCTTGTAGACATGATGGCTAACATCCAAGGTAATTATGAAAGGCTCATTTTTTCGATGCTGCAAGTAGGATGTTAAAGTTTCTAAAGCGTAGATTAGATCACTGCAATCAGTTTTAGATTGATGAGTAACTACAATAACGTAGTTACCTCCGATTTTATAAACTTTTGTAACTTCATTAACTGATTTAATGTAGAAGTTATGTAATATAAGTCCATTTCGGGATAGATATTTTTTAAGATTGCAATTATCCAATTTTTCTTCAAAAGCAACACAAATAAAAATAGATGATTTTATTAAGTGTTTGCCATTTAGCCAGGTTGAAATCTGTGGTTCGGCATGCATGAATTTTTCAGATGGGATATTTTTAACAAACTCATATCCGCCGCCCCGGTGGCAAAGTGGTTAGCATGCTTGCTCCAGCGACCGGAGGTCCCGGGTTCGATTCCCGGTGGTGACACGGAAAAAATTTCACGGCTGGTTTAGGATCAATGAATTAATCACTCATTATCCGAAATGAAAAAATGATTATGAAACCTCATATGAGGCGGCCAAATCCCTTGATGGGATATAGTGCCAGAGAGAGAGAGAAATATCCGTTTATATAATCTTCTTGGTGGTTGTTACTTATGCTTCTTGTTAACATAAGTTTAAATTTAAATGAGGAGATGATTGATTTGTTGTATGTTGATTTGATGTCAATATCAGTTTGAGTTTCGCAGTGTTTAGATGTGCACTTATTACCCAGTCTTGGAGTCTTTGAGTAGTTTTCTGAAGATGAAAAATGAAATAAGCCTCCATTTGAATCGCACACAGCATCTCTCATTTTGATGGTTTTAACTCTCGCTGTCTTGACGAGGTTTTCATAGCGTGAAAAATTCATCAAGTCAGCATTGACTTCATCAACCTCACCCATAGTACGTATATTAAAACCACCATTGAAGTTGCAGGCAGAGTTGCTCGTTTTGGAAGTTTTTAAGTTATTTGGTTGTGGTTTATTGAATTCCGAAAATCCGATTGCTTTTTTGGAAACTTAAGTTCATGTTCAGAAAGGTTGGTGATTGGTGCCATAAGTCGAAAATTTTGGCGACGTCGTTTCCATTCAAATTCTTTAACCAGTAGTCCAGAAGGCCACAACGTGGAATGTAATGCAGTTAAAAATTGATTTGCTGGTAAACTAACACGGAATGATGTATAGTCATACATATGACCGTTTTCCTGGTTGCGGGAAATTTTGATACACACGGCGTTATCCAAGTTCATTTTAGTTTTTAGAAAGTCTTCGAATTTTTCTTTCGTCACAGAGTTTTCAATTCTACTAACGAAGAGCCATCGTCGAGGTTCTACAGCTTTTATTTCATCAGATGCTGACTGATATGACTGTTCATGTGTAAGATGTGAGTTTAATGAAGCTGCAGTTGTGGTTACTGATGATATAGGCTTTAAGTGCGATGATTCCGTTGGCGATACAGATGTTGTTTTTGGAGATATCGCCGATGAAGGTGTTGATAAAGAGTGAGATGTTTGAGGTAGCGGGTCTGTGGTCTTCGATACAGACGGTATCAGGATATCAGTAGATAAAGTTTTCGAAGAGGCAGTTTGTGGTATTGTGTCATTTTCCCGTTGAGTTTTTGATTGGGATCGTGTTACTCTGCGGTTCTCAACAGTTTCATTAGAAACCTCGTTCACTGTATGAGTATCATTGTTCGAATTATCATTTCCTTGCACGATTTCTTTTGATGTGACAAGCGAGTTAGAATGCAATACTTTCATGTTAGTTAGACATTCAGAGCAAAACCAACTCAAACCGGGCAATCCATCAAATATAAATTTCATGGCCTTCTTGACGTCATTGGGAAATTTAGTCATTAGCTTTTTGGCGTTAGATGTTGCACACGTGTAACTAATGACTCTATCGCACATAAATCCCTTACATGCGAGAAACCATTCATCCACAATTATGACGGAGCGAATTATTGTGTCAATAATTGTATTCGTTTTTTATTCATATCCAATTATTGACGCTTGGTGTCAATAACTATATTCTATTGGAGTATAATAATTGACATAGTGTCAATAATTGTAGTTCAAAGGGTGTCAATAGTTATAATTAATTTAGAAAACTATTTGCACAGTGAACATGCAAAAAACGAATAAGAATTATTCAGAGCGGGACGTTCAAAATGCTCTTAAAGCTCTTAAAAACACAAATATATCAAAAAAGCAGCTTCAAAATATTATGGTGTTCCTAGAACGACATTAATATTTCGAATGGGTGAAAAATTAAGAAAAATTAGACCGGGTCCATCGACGGTGCTAGCTACCGAAGAAGAAAACACGTTAGAAGTATGGGTAATCACCTCATAGAAGAAAGGGTTTTCCAAGAGAAAAGAGGACGTTATGCATGCTGTTAAAGAATTCATTGAATCCGCACAGCTAGAACATCCATTCGGTTCTAGAAATTTTCCCTGTAATGGATGGTTTCGTGCTTTTTTAAAGAGACACCCGTCCATTTCTATAAGAACACCAGACCCAGTAACAGCAGCTAGTGCGACAGTAGGTGCAAGTGATATTAAAGCCTGGTTTTCTTCTATTGAAACGTATTTGAAGGAGAACGAATTTTTCGAAATATTAAGCGATTCCTCAAGGGTTTTTAACGGAGACGAAACCAGCTTCCAATTATGCCCCAAAACCTAAACAGTATTGGCAGCAAGAGGTGCCAGGAACATATACGAAATCGATCGAGGATTAGCGAAAACAAACTTAACTGTTATGTTTTCGTTTGCTGCCTGAGTTTTGGTTCCCCCTATGGTGATTTATCCATATAGAAGAATTCATGACGATATACGGAAATCGTTGCCAAAGGATTGGGCTTTGGGGATTAGTGACAATGGGTGGATGACCAAGGAAGTATTCTACGAATACATTTCGAAAGTTTTCCACCCCTATCTTGTCAAGTTGGGAACGAAATTCCCCATAATATTGTTTGTAGATGGTCATAGTACTCATCAAACACTGCTAATTAAGCAAATTGTGCGTTCACTTAGGCATTGTTCTGGTTGCTCTGTATCCAAATGCAACGCTTATATTGCAGCCCGCGGACGTAAGTGCATTTAAGCCACTCAAAAATGGGTGGAACAGAAGGGTGCGTGAACGGCGGCGAGAACAGCCAAGAAATTTTTAACAAAGCAAAAATTTGCACCGTTGCTAGCAGAGATGGTTGCAACCAGCATTACACCACAAACTATTCAGCATGGTTTTCGGGTATGTGGAATCTTTCCTTGGAACTACCATGCAATTGACCTTTCTCGATGTTTGGGGAAGTCCTATAACAATCGAACTGAAGGCTCAGACGCTTCGTCCAGGAAAGAAATATTTTATCAGAAATTCCAAGAAATAGTCGGTACAAAAACAATGGACGAATTTGAGAAAGCTTACGATAGTGTCTGCAACATTTCACATTGGTCAAATGACAAAAAAACTATGTATAAACTGTTTCTTCAGTTTAAACCTGAAAATTTTATTACCAAATCACAAGTATCGTGTAATGTTGACAGCACCAGCACAATTTTGGAATGTGACATATTAACTTTTGATCAAGTAGATAGTTCGTACATGGAAATATCGGGCATCAACGATTTTATATTCGTTAATGAGGAAATAGTTGTAGAAGAGACTGTGGAAAATATTGAGCCAGTAAGTCTAGGTGAGTCCTTTATTCCTCAAATGACTCCGCTTAAGGTAGCACCAGTAATTGATGATTTCTTGGATTGGCCGATAACACCTGAACGGCAGGGAATAATGCCGGTGAGACCGAAAAAACCATTTGTGATTACTGATTCCCTGTGGATTAAAACCGAGCCAACGAAAAAGGAAGGGAAGGAAGGGAAGCAAAATTAACTAACAGATAAAGAGCAAAAAAAACTGAAAAGTTAGAAATCAGAAAGCAAAAAATTATAGAGAAAGCACGAAACTCAAGATTAAAAATAACGAAGAAAAAATAAATAAAAAGAGACCGAATTCTTTTCCTTCTGCCACCGTTACCAGTGCTACGATAGTAGAAGAACCATGTCATATACGTAAGGGTTACTTTAAAAATACAAGTATGGACTAATTCTAGGTTGTTATATAATTTTTAACGCTGACACAAATAGATAATATCTTGCCAATCAATTTCGCAAATGTTCAACATATTGGTCTCTAAACTAAAATACAAAAAGAACAAATAAGCGGCCCTGTCGATGGTATTTTTATCATTATTTATTTGATTAACATTAATTTTAACTATTCTAAATTTAATATAGACCATCAATGCGCTGGTGATTCTCATATTGAGGATGAAACTAAAGTTGATGCGGATGGAATAGGTAATCTTGTTAATCGCTTCTTTAATTATCAATTTAGTTTACATTAATTTTAGCTGATCTAACTCTTACAGACAATCAGAAGTTCGATAGTGGAGAGGGAGCAGCGAACCCTTGCCAAAACCACATTAAAAAATTGTTTCAGGGGGCTGAAAATTTCGATTACATTGGGGAGAATATAATTGCGTTAGGTTCCATGTATTATAAATGTAATGGAACTCACTTACATTCCAAAATTTGTATGCGGCGCGTGTTTGAATTAATCTAGTTTCATTACAATAACTGTAATGATTCATATTAGCTGTTTAATTTCAATTATAAGACTGAAATTTAATTTTAATTGTGTTATTTTTATATTGTATGAAACGAATTGAAGATATTTTATTTTTGTTTTGAAATATGTTGCGATATTGAATTGGGATATTCAAAAGCTTTATATAAGTGATGGATATGTAATAAAGTTATTTAACTTACGAAAGCTATAGCTAAATTGATTATTAATAGGTTACGAATAGCTTAAAGCTACTCGTAGCTAACCAACTAGAGTATTTGAAGAAAGCTGGTATGGTAGGTATGTGAATAACTATGATTTTTTCTAGTATCAATAATACTGTAATTGTGTCAGTAATTGTAGTTTTTATGGTGTCAACAATTGTATGAGAGTGTCAATAAATGTACTTTTTCAGAAGGGTTTCGTAAATTGGCGATTGAATTGACGATAGAATCATTGCGCCTCCAAAACATCTTGAGTCATTGCGTAAATCTTTCATAGTTCGATTGAGTGCTTCCAATGCGCAATTGTGCGCCATTTTACATTAATCCTAGATGATGATTTTACTTGCTACCAAAACTTTCGCCATTGCTGAGTGTTTCACAATGTTGCAAGTCGGGTTTTCAGCTGATTGAAGATTTAACTACAATTTCAACACTGAGCAACTGGTACAGCAATATCGGATCTCGCACGACCGAAATGAGGAATGTTTTCCCAGTTCAACCGGGCGCATCGAAGAAAAATAATCCACCATTTCCATCATGAACTATATAGCTAAGTAGATAAAATAAATAGATTGGGATAAAAAAAATAAATACAAATTTGCATGCAGCCTCCAGTCGGATTCGAATCCAGTACTTCACGGCCCAAGCGCCAAAGCTTTAACCACTGCACCACTCGTCACATACAAACTACACATACAAAATTCATATAAAAATGGCTTTTTATTAGATTTTTGAGGGTTTCCTTTTGATTTTTTCTGACTTTTCTTTTTTTCCTAAACCAACACTGTACTGAGACGAACAAAACAAAAAAAAATCATCGAAATCGGTGAATCCATTCTCTAGATACCATCAAAACTGCCATTCCATACAAAATGTATGATAAAATGAATTTTCTTGATAATTTTGTTTTTTTGGTGAATTTTTCTGATGTTTTAATAGTTATTATGGTATTCGGAGCGAAGACAAATCCAACAAAATAAAGATCATAAAAATCGGTCCAGCCGTTCTTGAGTTATAAATGGTGTAACTATTTAAATCGACCTCTTTAGCATGCGGATGAATGTAAATGGTACCAAGTACAAATTTTGTCGAACTATTCAAAGTAACATCCACTAGACAAATATCACCAACTCAATTGATCAACTGTCTTCTAACATTAATATCCAACTCAATAGGCTGACAATCTGCTACACCAGACATCGGCTGAGTAACAAAATTTAAAGTATATTAAAGAACATTTAATTACCCGACGTATTAGTCAAATTATTGCGTACGTGAGAATAGAAAAGGGCGGGGTCTGTAATTGGTGAGAACCGGATTTCTCGGTTATTTTCTTGGTTAAGAAATATTGATTTTCTAATTTCGTAAGATTCTAAGTTATCTAAACATCTCCCTTTGGGTTGTATATGTAATATGTCTAAATTGTTCAAGCTAGCTGTATGATTTTCTAAAAATAAATGGTTATGAAAAGTTGATTAATTTCAACCAGATAAATGTTCTTTAGATCTAACTCTAAAATTGCGCCCAGTCTGACTAATATAGGAGAAACTACAATCATTGCAATTAATCTTATAAACACCAGACTTGGAAAGGCGATCAACTTGTAATGACTAGGGATTTCTTATGCCAACTTTACCTACATATACGAGGGCAAATCAAAAAGTCTTGCAATATCATATGAAAAAAAAGAGTGAGTGAGACAGCAATATTTTTATTTTTCGACATAATCTCCTTTAAGGTTTATACATTTGTCACATCGATCAATTAACTTGCCTAAACCCTCTAAAAACAAAGATTTCTTTTGCTCCATAAAATATCCATTTACAACAGACTGTACTTCATAGTCACTGGAAAATTTCCGGCCCCTAATTTTTTTTTTCAAATTGGGTAACAGAAATTAGTCACTGGGTGCCAAGTCTGAACTGTACGGTGGATGCGGAATTTCCACGAAGCCGCAGTCCTTTAATGCAGCTTGAGCAACATTAGCCTTGTGCACTGGTGCATTGTCGTGAAGAAGCAAGATTTTTTTTCTAACTTTCCTTGGCCGTTTTTCTCGGATCGCTTTTTTCAATTTTCGCAAAACCGCTGCGTAATATATGCCTGTGATTGTGGTTTTCGGTGGCATATAATCGATTATCAAAATTTCTTCAGCATCCCAAAAAATTGTTGCCAAAACCTTACCAGCAGACAGTTGAGTTTTGAATTTCTTTGGTGGTGGTTCGCTACGTTTAATCCATTGCATCGATTCTTGTTTGGATTCCGGACCCCAGTGATGAAGCCATGTTTCATTGCCTGTTATTATGTTATCCAAGAAATTTTCTGGATCTTCTTTGTACATATCTAAAATTGCCTTTGAAGTTTGAACACGCATTTTTTTTTGTTCTGCATTCAACAAACGGGGAACCCATCGCGCACCTACTTTCGACATGTGAAGGTGGTCATGTAATATAGTATATGTGGTACCGTATGAAAGAGAAAGTCTCCACGCTAACCGCGGAATAGAAATACGCCGGTCTTCCAATACAATAGATTCGGCCAAAATTACGTTTTCATGGCTAATAGCATCAGCTGGCCGACCCGAGCAGTTGTCGTCTTCTAATGATGCCCGACCACTTTTGAATAATTTTACCCACCTTGTTACTGTGGCATATGATGGTGCAGATTCGCAGTAAACTTTTGATATATAGTTGAATATATAAATTGCATTTCGGTCATCTTTACAGAAATTTTAATAACGGCGCGATATTCAATTTCATTCATTTTAAGAAAAATTCAAAACACGTGTTACTAAATTGACAAAAACAAACGAACTGTAAAATTTACATCGAAATGTTCTTCTAGAAGTTTCATCGCGACAAAAAATGGTTTTGAAAAATATATTGTTGTCTCACTCACTCTTTTTTTTCATATGATATTGCAAGACTTTTTGATATACCCTCGTACGTTATTAAGCTGGTTACATGAAATATACAGCTCACACCTACCTAGTTTGCTGAACATTTATCTAAAATAAAATTCATGAATTCCGCCGCGCAACGCATTGTAGAAATTGCTTTTGGTGCTTACCCTCGTCAATGGTCGATTGTTGTGTTGGAAACGATAATGTATTGTTTAGGGTGACGGTTGATCATATGGATTTGATTGTGGTAGTGTCGATGATCAAACTTGATTTGGCAAAATTTAGGCGGGATAAAGAAAAGACATAAAAACGGAAATAAATGGTGAGCCGGGGTCAGTTGGTTTTTGGCTAGTCTAAAAAAAATAAAAAAAAATTATTAACACAAGGAGAACACGATAATATTTCGTAAAATAAAAATATAGTTTCGTATATAAAAAAAAAAAAAAAACCAAAAGTTGAAATAATATTAATTAGAAGTTAAGTGCATGTAAAATTAAATGATTACTGTGATCTGTGTATACAGACTTTATTGTGTACTTAAATAATAAATACATATTATAAATATGAGTTGTACCTTAAAACTTATAACTAATAATAAAAATTTGATGATAAATTAATAACATTAAAGTATATGTATATTAGCATATGAGTGCATATGATATATAAATGTTGAATTGTACCCCATCAACAACAATTACCAATAAAAACAAAAATAAAAATAAAAACATTCTGTGCAATAAAAATTTATATAAAATCCACCAGTGTGTTATTATTGAATAAGGGCGAGGCTGTATTCTGTTTCCTGCGGTTGGTGGTGTAAAAGTCTCAGCGTTCGTACATATCTCGGTGCATATACCGTTTTAATGCACAAGTGCAGCTAAAGGCTACATACGTAGTACAGTGTTCATCATTAAAAACAAACGGTAGTGCTGCTTCTGGCGAACGTAAAATCTAACCAAAGAGTTTAAGTTCGTGGTTGCTGGTTTATTTATCGGATCAATATATGATAGACAAACGAAGAAACTAGACGTGACGTAGCGGTAAAAGGTAACACCCTAAACGCATAGGATTTGGATGCAAGTGAAATTGGCGTTTAGTTTTGGTGCAACGGAGCCTGGCCACACCCCACAGCCAAGGTCGCGGGATCAATCGACTGGATGGTGACGTAGTCATTTTTATTACCTTTTTATTTAAATATTTTTTACTAACCACTAAATACATATTCTTAATCATTCCTACTAACCCTTTTAGTTAAGTTACCTCATTTACATATATATTTCATTATCTAAATTTTTTTGTATTATCATATCTGTGAAGTATCATTTCAACTTCGCGAGAATTTCGTTTTCCTATGACGATTAAATGTATATCTTGTTGTTTATAATTCTTAATATGACCCGTGAAGAGTAATAAATTCATATGTCGTGGGGAACGAAATAGTCAGTTGCCGCTACAGGCATGCTTCTGCGTACCATCGTTTAACGGTTGTTGTTGTTTCTCTTTAATAACCGGGAGTATGTTTTAATGAACGCGAATTATGAATTGTTGCTAACGTTGACGGTTCAGCATATGTCATGTCGTAAAAACCCACCCTCAGACTGACGGCTATCCGATACATCGCGTTCGACATATAGCTGAGCTGAACGAAACAAGTCAAACGTTACAATGGCGCCGAAACAGGGACTCGAGTTTATGCATACTCTACACAGTTAGATTATTTAAAATGTTTAATCTGAAATAACGTAGTTTTTTCGATATTGTATTTTTTGTGGATGGTTGCCCTAAAAAGGCATCCAGGTGGCCTCACCACTTAACGGACAAATAGATTACAAAGCCGCTTAAGTATGACCTAGCGGTTAATCTATCTTTTAGTTATTTGCTCTTCTAGCTTTCAGCAATCACCTTTTATGTGGTTGTTCACCATTTTCCATGCTTTTCATAGACTATTTGTTTTCAATTAAAAAAATATTTTACAAATTTGTAGTTAACTAAATTTATAATAATCTTTTGATGGTCGATGGGAAACGCATTTAATGTACAATTGATATTCCGTGATTCTGGATGTTCTTGTACATTAGTGGGTTGACTCCCCATTGGAATTATTATAAAATCATTTTAAATAAATTTTTTTCCCATAATTTTTTTTTCTGAAAAATAAATTTTCAATAATAGATGAGACAACTTATGGTTGACCGATTGATGGTTCAGTGAATCTGGATTCTTCGGCCAAACTAAGAAAGTCTTCCTTATTGAGGATTTATTGAGCTAAAGCAATTCATAGATATTTCCATATTTAAGTATATTGCCTACGTGGGCCTATGAAAAACAAACTTTTTACTTTTTATATTAAGTTTATTTAAATTCCGATTTAAAGCAGAAACAACAATGTCAACCGTTAATGAATTTACTTTTAGCAGATAAGGCATCCGATCGATTGCGCCTAAAGAAAATTTATTGTTTTACACACCTGATTATTTCGTTCCCACCTATGACATATGTATTTGAAAATCATAAATATTTAAACGACACTAACATAATTGAATTATATTTTATTAATATTCGTAGTGAGTTAAATTAAATCAAGATATTTCCTAATCGTGGAAAATTTGTGAGAATACTTGTAATAAATTCTCTTAATTATAAATTCGCATATATTATCGTTTCCATTACTATTATCGAATTATTTTCTCTGTGCTAAGTATTTGGGTATTTCTATAAAGCAATTCAGTACTACGTCTAAAGCTATTGAATCTTGGTGGTCTTACTCGAAAACAGTAATTCTTGATTGTCGCAATATTTCTCAATATTAAATTTGTGTAGTGTTTTCGTTTTGTTCCGTCGATAATCGACGATAACCTTCCGATTATTCCCGATAAACTCTCGAAGTATCAATAATTTACCAAATAGCCTACAAACACCCTATCTCTCAGAATGGAGGTGGAATTAATTTATGACGCATTAAAGCCTGAAGAATTAGGTATTGAATACGAAATTCGGGGCATTTCTAGCTCCCAAGTCGGGGCTGAAAAACTGTTTATCGAGAAACTTCAGAAAGAAGGGGAAAATGTTCAGTTAAAACCCAATAAAACGCACACGGATGATTTCGAAGAAGAGTTAAATCTTATAACCCAAAAATTAAACCAATTGGATGAATATTTAGACAGACCAAAGGATGGGTCCACCAAAATTCCCGAGTTAAGAGGAATACTAATACGGGGTATACATTGGAAGGAAAGAGCAGAACGTTTGCAAAATTCCAAGCCAGACTTGCTGGGAATCAATATTGTGGTAAAAGCATTCCAGAGAACTATAAGGTATTTATCGAGGGAAATAAAGCGCATTATCAACTCTCAACAAGAACGTCAAAATTCAGATTCACATCAACAGCCTGGGCCTTCAGGAAAGAAAATCAAACGTCACCCGAGTCGAGAACTAGATGAAGCAAAAAGAACATCTCTCCCAGAAGCTACTGCAGAACTGGTATCCAATCTAGAAAGACGATTCTCTGAAAAGTTGGAAGAAATGACTGACGAATTTAAGAAGAGATTGACTACTTCGCGGTCAACAAGTAGAAATAAAAAAGTATCACAACGAACCTCTTCATCAACATCTAATCGTCATCAAACATCTTCAAATAGTTGCTCCGGAAGTGATAGTTCATCCCCTGTTGGTAACGCGAGGCATCGTCAAAATCGAAACAGTCGAAGAACAAGTACCCGCAAACCAAACTATTTCCAGAATCCAACGAAATGGAAAATCAAATTCTCTGGTCGCGAAGGAAAGGGTACCGATGAAAACGTCCAAGACTTCATTATGAAATTGGAAGAGCATGCATTGCAAGATGACGTGCCGAGACAGGAGTTAGTCCACCTGATGAGAAATTTCGTATCTGATAAAGCAGAGAAATGGTACTTTATCTATATTCGGAAACACAAGAATTCAAGTTGGCGAGATATGCGGAAAGCTCTTCTGGAACGATTTACGTCGGTGGAAAGCGAACGGGCCTTAAGAAGAACCATAAGAAGCAGAACGCAATATCCGAAAGAACGCTTCAACGAATATTTACTCGAGATAGAGAGTATGAACTGTCGCTTGGCTAATCCACTGGCGGATGATGAGTTGTTGGAATCTATCCTGGACAACATGAACGCAGCTCTCAAAAATGCAACCTGTAGTATGACGTTTGGAAGTGTAGAGCAGTTAAGAAAAGTCTGCGATAACTATGAAAAACTCTGGAGCTCGTCTGGATACGATCCACGAAAAATGATTGAAACTCGAGGTCGCTATGCACCGAGGGTCGAAGAAATCACTGACCAAAAATTCCCAAAAGGAGCGATTGGCAAGGAACAGGATGAGGACGAATACGGCGACGTAACTGAAGAAGCAAATCTACAGGAAGTTAGTGCTATTAATAAACAAATGCACACGCCCATTACAGTTTGCTGGAACTGCAAAGATATTGGGCATCGCTTTAAATGGTGTCCAGTTGAGAAGACCCATGAGTTTTGCGATGGCTGTGGATTAGCGAACAAAAAGTACAGCGACTGCTACAAATGCCAGAAGAAGCGGTTGGGAAACGAAATTCCGAACGCGATATTTTCTGGGGAAGCACGTTCGGGAAAAATTTACAAGCCCAGAGTAAATCAGTCCTACCAACCGCAGACGAGACAATCTCCTCCAAAGGAAGAGAAGTAAATGCAGAGACGTATTATAATGTACCTACCGAACATGACCAGTCAGCTAACCTTACAAATTCTACTAATTCTACCGCCGGAATCTACGAGTGCCCAAGACTACGAAATAAACAACAACAGAGAGTCCAACAGTATTGGAAAAATAGAAAAGAGTTTCTTCAAGACTGTGCAGTGTGTTCAATTAGAGAGTACCAAATACACGATCAACGACCTTATGCAAAAATATTGATCGGTAATCAAGTAAAGTTTGGACTACTTGATAGTGGGGCTAGCGTAAGTGTTTTGGGGAAAAACTGCGAAAAGCTGGTAAAATCACTCCATATACCGATCAGAAAACTAGAAACCTTCGTACAAACGGCCGATGGAACTTCCAATCCAGTTATTGGGCACGCTTACATTCCAATCACTTACATGGGCAAAACCGAATCCATTAAATTTTGTTTAGTACCATCCCTCAACTCAGAAATTTATTTAGGAATAAATTTTTGGAGAATCTTTCGAATTGCACCAGACATTGTAAGTGAGATTTCTGAAGAAATAAAGCCCTCTAAGTCATCCATGCAGCACGATTTATCCATAGATCAAAAAGTTGAACTAGACGACGTAATTGCTTCTTTTCCTTCATTTGCAACAGAGGGTTTAGGTAAAACGAAATTATTGCAGCACGTGATCGACGTTGGCGCCGCCGCGCCTATTAAACAACGCTATTATTCAGTTTCTCCCGCTATACAGGATATCATAAATGCAGAAATAGATCGTATGCTTTCCTTAGGGGTGATTGAGGAAAGTACTAGTCCCTGGAGTTCTCCGATGGTACTCATAAGGAAAGACAACGGTAAAGTGAGACTCTGCCTGGATTCGAGAAAGATAAATTTAGTGACAAGAAAGGACGCGTATCCTCTACCTATAATAGATGGATTGATATTTCGATTACAAGAAACCAGATTTATTACAAGCCTAGACCTAAAGGACGCGTTTTGGCAAATCCCGCTTTCACAATCATCCAGAGAAATAACAGCGTTCACCGTCCCGGGTCGCCCGCTCTACCAATTCTGTGTCATGCCGTTTGGGTTGTGTAATGCGCCCCAAACCATGTGCAGACTTATGGACAGAGTGATTCCTCACGAACTTAGAGACCGCGTCTTCGTATATCTCGACGATCTACTTGTTATATCTGCCACATTCACTGAACACATACGAATTCTCAAATTAGTGGCAAAACATCTGACAGATGCCGGATTAACGATAAATTTGGAAAAAAGTAGATTCGTTTTAAGAGAAACTAAATACCTGGGATATTTGATTGGTGAACGGGGTCTCAGAGCCGATCCTTCCAAAGTGGAAGCGATAAAAAATTTTCCGACTCCAAAAACAACGAAACAAATTCGGAGATTATTAGGAATGGCCGGATGGTATCGGCGGTTTGTGCCAAATTTCGCGGAGGTAACATCACCGATTACTAACCTTCTTAAGAAAGGAAGTAAAACTACATGGAACGAAGAAGCTGAACTTGCCTTAAACAAGCTTAAAAATCTCCTTATCAACGCGCCAGTATTGCATAATCCTGATTTCAAAAAGCATTTTTTTATTCGGTGCGATGCAAGTACCCAGGGCTTAGGAAGCGTTTTGTACCAAGTGGACCATGAAAAAAATGAATTGCCAATAGCATTCATGTCCCAAAAGTTAAATGCGGCACAAAGAAATTATTCTGTAACAGAATTGGAGTGTCTCGCGGCAATTGTGAGCATCAAGAAATTCAGGCCTTACGTTGAAGGATATCAATTCACCCTAATCACGGACCATGCCAGTCTCCAGTGGCTAATGTCTCAAAAAGACCTTAGCGGGAGATTAGCTCGGTGGAGTATGAAACTACAGGGGTATAATTTCAACATTATACACCAAAAAGGCAGCGAAAATATCGTGGCGGACACCTTATCGCGTATATATTGTGACACAGTAGAAGAATTGGTTTCCGACATATACTTGCACAACCTCGATATCATCCCGAATAATATAGATGACGAAGACTACGATAAAGTGTACAAAAAGGTGGCAGAACACCCAGAGCAGTATCCAAATATGCGCATCCATCAGAATCATCTTTTTATAAGATTGGAACCACGATGTGAACAAGTATTAACCGATATTCCCGTATGGAAGCTGTGGATACCACGCGATATTAGAATAAGGTTGATTGAAAAAGAACATTGTCCCCCAGATGGAGCTCATGGAGGAGTTAAGAAAACGCTCGATCGACTACGGCGGTTATACTATTGGCCACATATGTCAGTTGAAGTTCATGATTGGGTTACCAAATGTGAAATCTGCAAACAAACAAAAGCCACTAATCAATGTTTACGTCCTCCTCTAGGCCAGCAAGTTTTTTCCGAACGACCTTGGCAAAAGATTTACATAGACCTTTTAGGGCCTTATCCAAGAACCTCGTCTGGTAAGACGGTTGTTTTAATAGTTTTAGACCATCTTACGAAATTCGTGTTCCTGAAAGCACTGAATTCTGGAACAGCTTCCAAGATTGTAGAATTCCTTCGAGATGAATTTTTTTCGCTCTTTAATGTTCCTGAAATAATTCATTCTGATAATGGCGTCCAGTTCGTGGGCAAAGAATTTAATAGTTTAGTTAAAGACAACAGCATATGTCATGTCGTAAAAACCCACCCTCAGACTGACGGCTATCCGATACATCGCGTTCGACATATAGCTGAGCTGAACGAAACAAGTCAAACGTTACAAACTCTAGGTTTATTGTTAAAAATCATTTTCTTTATTGTGTTATTATTATGAAAAGATTGGTATAATTGGACACGATGTTATGCTTATCCGTTGGCTCGTTTTTCCTATATACTCTAAGCGACGCCAATTTTCCCACGTTGGTCTATCCAGTGGATAAATACTCGTTAGAGTTTTACGCTTTAGCTTTTTATTCAATAACTTTAATATAGTCCTAGTTGCATATCCGTTATTCGTTGCTATTTGAAGAATTATTTTAAGCTCAGTGTTATAATTTGAATTTGTCAGAGTTATTAGTCTATCTATGAGTGATCGGAAAGCTGAAATATTATAAAGATGGTTTGAAGAACTAGGGATAACAGCGTCTGTATAAGTGGGTTTCCGATAAATTTTGAAGTCTTAAGAAATATTAATCCTGGTCATTGTTATATCTAGAAAATTAATTCTTTTATTTTCTTCTTTTTCTAACGTAAAATCAATGGTGGGATATTGAGAATTTAACCAAGTAAGGAAAGAGTTATAGCGGGTGTTACCGTGGTTTTTAATATTGAAATAACACTCACTATATTTTGTTTTTAAAAACTATTTATTTATTATAACATATATGTATCACTATTATTATTTACAATTAGTTCACAAAATGGTGTGAACGATTGTTCGGCACTTTTACTCTTGTTATGTGAGACTGTGTCTCTTTTGACTTCTAAAACGCGACTAATCCTTTTTCGTTTCTTATTTCTATTTTGCTTCGTGTAATTATTTGAAATTTCGATATTTATCGATACTCGATAAATATCGAGATTCGCGTATGTAGGTGGCGAAATAGCTATATTCAGCAAAACGAGCGATGCCTCGTAATTAAGCGGTGCGGTGTATAAATAGTTTTGCTACGAGGAGTGCCACGAAGTGAAAAAGATTTTTTGAGCCGCTACAGAGTCTAACAGAACAGTCTATCAGTTCCATTCCATAGACATACTATGTCATCAACATATCTATACCAAAAGATTATATGACGAAAATAAGGATTGGAGCCTATGGGTAGACCATCAGCGAATTTGAATTATGTATTATCAAAACAGAAATAATTTTGTTTAATACAATTCCCAAAAACTAATTTAGTTCACCGACGTAAGCTCTAATCTACAACATTCCTATCTAAGTAATTACAAACTATTTGCGACAAACTATTAATTGAAATAGAAGTGAAAAGTCTATTGGTCTAATCGGAATACCTTCCTTATGGATTTTTGGTAAACCATAAAGGATCGGGGCAGATGGATTCATGACAGAGTACTTCCATCCAGTTCCATCAAATAAACTTCTAGCATTGGTTGAAATCATACAGCTAGCTTGAACAATTTAGACATATTACATATACAACCCAAAGGCAGACGTTTATAGGTTACCTTAGAATCTTACGAAATTCTACGAAATTCGAAAATCAATATTTCTTAACCAAAATATCCTTAACGAAAAGAGAGAAATCCGTTTCTCACCAATTACATACCCCGCACTTTTCTATTTTCACGTACGCAATAATTTGACTATTACGTCGGGTAATTAAATGTCCTTCAATATACCTTAAATTTTGTTACTCAGCCTATGACTAATCGCCTCGTGCAAGTAGGTAATCCATAGATTAATTTTTATTGCTTATTTTTTGTCCCTCCTTCTTTTATTTATTTTTTGCTTTTTTCTACTGTATAACCCTTTTATGTTTTACTAACACAATTGTGCGATTAGGACAAAAGTACCATGTCAAAAATTTAGTTTTGTATGTTTTTTGAACCAACTTACACATTTGTGAATTCCTTTTTAACATATTTTCGTCCGAAAAAAACATTATATCTATACACGCAATTGTGTTTTTTTTACTTAAATTCAAGCGAAATTTTTTATCAAGAACGCCATTACATACTATGGTTTTTTACTCACACATTTGTGTGGGTTGAACTAAAATTGAGCCAATGTTTTTATTTTCTTGGTTGAAAAAGAGATATAAAAAAATTTTTTATTTTTTCAAATCAGTAGATACTTTTGATGGTGACCTAACAAGTCGAAATCGATCGAGTGATTTTTTAAACTTATTGAAAATATTTAAAAAACAAATGATTAATAAAAATGTGTTTATTAATTAAACTCAGGGGTACGAACCAGGCTTACAAAAATTCCGGCATTCGCCACAACGGTTATTGGTGTATTGAACTTGAAATCAAAATTTCGTTACTGAAGTTACTGAATAATTACCTAACATAAAATATATTCGTTTGCCTAGTGTTACTGCAAAAATGCTGTATTTTTACAGAGTGGGAAATAAAAGAAAGAGTATAGTAATTTTTTTTTTCATCGTTTATTCAAGATATTGTTACCAGGCATCGGTTAAATTGTTCCCGACTCGCAGTCTACGGTCACAAATTTCTATCGAGGTAGAAATCAATAATTGGTCATTTATTTTCGATATTCAAGGTAAACTAAACTGTTGAAAAGTACAATTTTGAAATTTTCAAAGTAGGTATCGTTTGCCACCAGCAAATAAAATGCAGGAATACAAAAAGTATTAGCTCCTTTTGCCTCAAGTTATTCAAATTAATGCTATATTTAGTTGCATATAAGGCCTGAACCTATAAATTAATCTGTCGGCTTAAATCTGTACCATTTTCTTATTTGTCTTATACTTAAAATGTTTTGGTTATAATAATAAGCAACTTATTATTTACTTTCGCTGTCGAGCACAAATTTTTAAAGGAGTACTTAAATTTATTTTTTGTATATCCGTTGTGCAATCGAGACAGCTTCTTCAGAGCATCTGTACTTTTTACTGTCCAGGATCAATGATGATTTTAAAATATTACCTAAACTCATCCCCTAGTACTATTGCCTTTAATATACACATACAAAGACGTTTGTAAAGTATAATCAACCGGCTTTTCCAGCTGAGCGGACAGAAGCAATATGATTCACTTGTAGATATTGCTTGACAAACACTTTACTCAATAAAACATTTTTGTAGGTGGTTCTCTTATTTTATTATTTGAACTTAAATATTAAATAAATCTGTATCTCGGAGGCATACAACACCATGTGAAAAAAAAATCAGAGATATATGAATTTACTGAAAGATACTGACTTCTGCCTCTAACGCATACCGCACATGTTGTTACTTCAAACATGTGAACTGCAAGGACTTTAAGGATAGCATAGTTTCATATTCCTTTAGAAAGAGAATTAAACATAATGAACCCACAATGTGAACAATTCATTTTGTGAAAAAAATGGACATAGTGTTGTATGCCTCCGGAATTAAATGTATTTTGTGTTATATTTAAACTCTAATATACACGCAACCGGCGCAACAGAAGGATTCAGTCCCTGCATGTAATAATTGCAATATTATCATATTCGTGAATAGTTTGTAGATAATTTTTTTAAAGATTTTTTCGGCTTTTCAGACAAAATATTATTTTTAAGGACATTTCACAATGTTTACGACGTTTTTTTTAGTAGATAATGATGAATTTTTTGTAGATAACGTTTGAGAGACACTTTAGTCAATAAAACATTCTTGTATGTGGTTGTGTTATTCAATTTTACTAAATAAACAATGAAATTCACTTCGTGCTTGTAATAATTTGTTTGGCTGACCAATTTTTGGACATCCATCAGTATTTTTGGACATCCAATAACATAATTCATTTAAGTTTAGGAAATGTTCCCACAAATTTATTTGTATCGATACTTATATAGACATTGGTATAATTTACTTTGTGTAATCTTCTTAACTGAGAAACATCTTAACGCGAAGGTTGACATACAATGTCCCTTAACGGGTTTCATTGAAAAACATAACTCTAAATGACCAAGGCTAGTTATAAGATATTTTCTTCTGGCCAACTGAGATTTTCATTTGGCCGAGAGATTCCTCAATCCTATTTTTTCACTGTTATATTGAGTTGTGTTGCCTGAAATAACACCTAACGAGTCTTCGGTCAACTTTTCTGGTTTATAAGGTTAATTAAAAGATGAACTAGTATACTCATTTAGACCCATTGCACATTTAAGCAATGCTTATCTATGGAACATAGTTCAATATAGCTTAGTGTAGGCCGCTTCGTTTATTGCTTTCACATTTTAACAATAACATCGCTCCCAAATTTTTGACGTTATTAAATAACTTTGTTTATCTGTCAATAGCAAAAATAGCAAGCGGTGGAGTTGGCATCAAACAAAAGAAAACTCGCGGTAAGTTAGTTTGCATCGCTCGCAACAAACACACATAGCCCCCGCATGGTTTGGTTTAAGTATGCAGCATCCTATTTAAACTCTATATATTACAGAAAAAAAGCTCGCAAATGTGCAACGGGTCTTAATGTATACTTATCTGAAAAACTATTTATCATTAGTAAGCAAATAATTTTTGTATGGCTTAGTGCGCTGAGAAGTATTATTTCTGAACGTTCTCTTGCTTGGCACACGAGTATAACACATTATTTTGTGTTTTAACATTTTATTACGTGGTAATCGATGTTTTTCATTAAGCACATTAATTGTTTGTGCTGTGATTGATTTGAAAACTTAAGGCCCCGATTCACGTATTTTGCAAAAACACGACTTTTCGTGGTACCATTGCGTAAAAACTAACCAACCGATCGCCAACATTTATATCTTAAAATTTTAATTGAAGATTTTTAGGAAAATTGACGGTGGCTTTTTTCATTTTTCCCTCTAGATTTTCCGCTATGGCATTACAAAGCGAACAATATTCGAAAAAATCGCAAAAGTTTTGGTACCATTGCGACGATATTAGTGAACAAAACTTAGATTGTGATATATCAAAAGACGCAGAAAAAAAATCTGAGACGATTGACGGTGGCGTTTTGCTAAATTTGAAGTATTAACCGAAAAATTAGCAAAAAACGAAATTCCTTTGGTAAAAAAAAGAAAGCAAAGTAAAGAACCAATCTGTAAAATTTATTGATTTTATTTATAATTAGTTTTACCAGAATACAACAGATGTCGCTAGTTTCCACGCACAGTAATAAAACTCAGTATTGTTTTCAAATGTTTCGATGTATATCTATTTACGTACATATGAATGTATATGGAAGATAAAAGCAAAAGAACATTATCGATGTACAGCTGTGCAACTATCAATATTTCGTAGTGGTGTGTATGAAATTGAGATGATTTTCTTTCAATCTTTATAAATACAATAATGTGTTTGTATTTTATTTACTAGAGAATGAAAAGATAAGTATTTTACTGAAATATGAATGCATCATAACTATATGTACGTAACAATTCTGTATAGATGTGTGTAAATTTGGAGTAGTATGAATGTCTTAAAACTATAGATTATAATGATAAACACAAAAAGAATGAGATTGAAAAATAAACTATGTGTTGTTGTTGTTGTTGTTGTTGATTTAGTGAGTATGGGCCAACTATAGGTAGAATAAAAAAAATAACAGAAATAACGTAAGAAACGAAGACAAAAAATTATTTTTCCAATTTGACTTTTCGGCTATAGATTACTTAAAATATTAAGTTCATTCATATTTTTCATGTAATATTTTTTTTCATGTATTTCCTAAAATCTTGAGTGAAACTACAATAGTTTTGAGTAAAAATGTATTACATATCAACAAATATATGTGTTTAAAATTATAAAAAATATTTATATGCGGTTTGAATTACCGCAATTCGATAAACTATTTTTTTAGGTTAGGTTTAGAAAAATACAATTCTACGGTGTAGTGAAAATTATTTGTGATTTTATATTCATATTTGTATATGTGTGCATGAATATTTTATAAATAGAAAAGATAATATACACGGACAATTCAAAATTACCATACATAAAATAATAAACATGCACATTACATTCAACGCACAAAAATTTGTTCGAGTTTTGTTGTTGTATTTGTTAAGTTTTTTATTCTTGGACGAAAATTTTCGCTCGGTTATTCTTTTTAAATGACAGCAAAATAAAACGCAATTTTTCTTATAGTTTTTATTTTCCTTATTCTGAGTATGGTCGAATACATATAAATCCTATCTCTCGCTCTCTTACGTTATTTTTTTTATTTTTTTTATTCTATCTATAGTTCCCGCATTAGTTGTTTTGTTAGGATAATAAATTCATTTGTAGAAATTTTCACGCAGAATTGATTTTATTTTGTTTACCTTGATTACATCTCGTAAATCGCGATACATAATTTTATACAAGCAGATCTGATCATTTGTTGTTTAAAATTACATCTCAAGCTCATATTTTTTTTTCGGTATATTCAAGATGTATACTAGGAAGTTAATTATGTAAGCAGACTGAAGGCTACCGAATGAAAATTGTCTACGAACTACGAGCTAGGTGCAAAATAACAAAGTTAAAAGTGTGTGATCTCAAAACGGTGGTACAACAACAATTGCATACAACAATAATTTACAAGAACAATTACATTATATATCACACATTTTTAACTTTGTTATGTTGCACCTAGCTCGTAAACAATTTTTATGTGGCACTGCCGCATGAAAGTTCTCTACGAGCTAGGTGCAACATAACAAAGTTAAAAATGTTTTTGAACCCACAGCGGCAGCCTTCAGTACGATTTACGTTTATCGACTCAAACTAGTTTTGACAATTTTTAATGAAAACAAACAGATCAATCATTACAATTTATGTCTCACATTTATAACCGACATCCAAAATGCTTTAAATAATGTAATGACATAATGTTTGCGTAATCTACCTCAGATTTCATAAACCTATTGAATTTGACGGCAGGGATGCCAGATCCAAAAAGTCTAGCAAACTATCAGAAAAATCAAATAAATTAGGATTTGTAATTCTTGATTAAGTTACCGGTCATTGTGCCGTTCAAAAAACGATCAAATTTTATATCCAGAATCTCTATATATGTATAAAAATGACGTGTGTGTTTGTGACATTAAGAACTGCTGTACCAATTTTGATAAAAATTGGTGTATAGTTGTATGAGTCATGATAATGGTCCACCGGAAGTTACAGCTTCCGTAGAAGCATTTTCGGTCGATAAACTCAAAAACTACAGCATCGATTTCAATAAAAATGTATATATACAATATATATATATATATATATATATATATATATATATATATATATATATATATATACATATATATATATATATATATATATATATATATATATATATATATATATATATATATATATATATATATATATATATATATATATATATATATATATATATATATATATATATATATATATATATATATATATATATATATATATATATATATATATATATATATATATATATATATATATATATATATATATATATATATGTTCTACAGGTCGTGAGCCAATGGAAGTGGCAGCTTCTATGGGAGCTTTTTCGAATTTTTAATTACATTGATAAGATCGCAAATCAACATATAGCATTAGCAATTGCTTCTTCAAGAATAGCAGGAACATTATTAGATGGCGGACCCCATTCAGTACTAAAACTCCCATTAAATATGCAAATAATTTAAACACCAACATGTAGGTTAGGTTTCACTGGTTGACACTTAGGCCATTTTTGGTCTATTGTGATACCACGCATTCACGCCACATAATTAACCCATTCACCTATTCACCTACTCACTCAACTTCAGTTTACCACCTGCACATTGCAAGCTCCTTGTCAACCTGTACATTGATATGGATGGTGGGTCGGCGCTAAATTCTGCACTCCATCAGAGGGCCTTAGTTGTGTTTATTAACATCACCGATCGTAATCGATGACGAAAATTCGCTTTGCATCCAGCCTCTGGTGGGATTCGAACCCAATACCTCTCGGTCCAAGTGCCGAAGCTTTAACCACTGCACCACTTGTCCGATGTCATATGTCCAACACTTGTCCAACATGTAACATTCCAAAAACATCAGGAAAGGTATTGCAATAATGCACAATGGCACATCATAAATTATTAGAAGCATTAGATAAAACATTACAAGATTTATGCAATTACCAACAGATATCTGATGGTACAACAATATAAATATCAGGTAACTTTAGACAGGCACTACCATTATAACCCGATCAACTCCAGCTGCTGAATTAAACGCGTGTTTAAAACCATATAATTTCTGGAGAAACATTTAAAAATATAAATTTAACAACAAATATACGTTTTCAATTGCAAAACAATGAATGTGCTGTAACATTTCCAAAACAATTATTAGACATTGGAAATTGAAAAATTGATAGTGCAACTGATGCAATTACATTTCCACAGAAGTTTTGTTTTTTAAAACACCCAAATGTAAAATTAATTGAAAGTGTGTACCCAAATATTGTATAACAATTCAAATCATAATTGGTTAAGTGATCGACCAATATTGACAGCATAAAACAAGTACGTTAATGATATAAATACTGCCATTCAAAGTAAAAATGTTGGTGAAACATTTGCATACAAACCAATTGATTGTGTTATAGATCAAGACTAAGTAGTAAATTATCCTACATAATTTTTAAATTCATTAGATTTGCCTGGAGTACTACTACATATTCTTCAATTAAAAATTGGTGTACCAATCATTTTAATACGAAATATTAACCAACCAAAACTTTGTAATGCCGACTTGCTATTAAAAAATTAATGACAAATTTAATTGGAGCAACCATATTAGCTGGCAAATACAAAGGAGAAGAAGAGTTAATCCCAAGCATTCCTACTATAATTCCGTCAAATATTTAATTTTAAATGAATACAATGCCCAATGCGTCTAGCTTTTGATATGACCATTAACAAATCTCAAGGTCAGTCATTTGAAGTTTGTGGTTTAAATTTGGAATATCCATGCTTCTGACACTGTCAATCATATGGTGGATGCTCACTTGTAGGAAAACTGGCATCAATATATGTGATTGCACCTGAAGGATCAACAAGAAATGTTGTACTACGAGTATATACCAAATAGCATTGGAGCAAATTAATCAATTTTTATATAATTAAAATATTTTTGATTTCATTTTTCATTTTAATTTAATATTACCAAAAATAAAAATAATCTTTGATTTGAAACCACGCAAAGCGGGCTGCGTACAGCTAGTTTTATACAAATATAACAAATTTTCTCTGACTACTAAACATCTGAACCCGGGTCAATTCTATAATTATTACAATCATGTCCTGCCCCTATATCTGGTTATTTGTAATACCGTTAGCCTTGGTACACTCTAAATATGGCGAATTAATAATAATGATATTGGCTTCTTAATTTGCAACTTCAATTCTCCGGAACTTGCCAATAATCCTTCAAACCTGGTGTGTCATCCATGCAAGTCCCATTTATAGAGAAAATCAAATAATCGTTCATCAAATTCATATTGGAATAATTTGGAACCTAACACAAGCCGAAGTCTCATAAATGATGCAATGGAAAACAGTTCTGAAATATTACGGCCACAATATCGACGTGTTTCAATGTACAATCTACATATGCCATTGCTTCTCATTGATTTAGGCGACGTTGGCGTGTACATGATCGATCTGATTCCTCGCTAAATGTTCATATGAATGACGAATTCTATATCTCTAATTTTATGCTGGTCCTCAACCGTCCATAAACTGAAGAGACTAACTATCAGAAGTCGACAATCAACTTGGAATGAGGTCGAGTACAAACATTAAGTGGAGCCATTACTGAGAATCTCGTCGACGGTGAGTCAAAATCAATTAACATAATCTAATCAAAATTCTCTTATGGAAATGTAACAATTACAGCAACTACCAGATTACCAGCTGTGAATACAAGGGGGGTCAATATTTATTGCTATAAGATTAGTAAAATACAGATAAATCAAGAACAGCTGTTAAAAGCTGACAGACAAAAAATGCAAACTTGAGGATAGATCTTATATAAACTATCGGTTATCATAAGCTATCTTACCTCAGCAATCCTCTAGTATTTTAAAGAGTCGAATCAGTCCGTATTTCCATAAAAATTTGGTTCGTTTCAACAGATTCGTAGTGAAAGATGGCGTTATAGTGTGTAACTCGGTTATGTAATTTTACCATGCGGTGATTCTTGCGCAATATAGAGATTATATTTTGCTCATATACCATCGATTCTAAGTAATCGAACTTTCTCATCGCTGACAACCCTGATGTGAAGCTCATTTGTTGGACGGTTTAACGGAAACGAACTAATTTGATTTATAATACAAGAGCTGCACTGTTGTATGTTCTGTCGTTAATGACACGATGAAAAAAACTTAGCTATTTGGTTTCATTGCCGAACATTGTACCCGTATGTTATTTAAGAAGCCTCCAAAAACTTGCCTTATCGATTTTTAGATTATGCCGTTTGAATTGGATGAATAATTATAAACACATACCCCTTAAAAAAGTATATCAGAAGATTATGTTGGAATAAAAAAATCCAAAGAGATGATCAATGGAGATAGTTTGGATGGATTGGAATTTCGCTCCTTACGAAGAATGGTCATCTTAATTTAAAATGGAGTGTGGGATTCACTATTATTAATGAATAAAAATGGTCAGGTTTCGTTCAGCCTAACCAATCTAATCCATTTAAGTACCTTATGTTTAATTTAAGATTGGCTTATAATCCCACCATAAAACTGAATTTGATCAAAATTGGTCCAGGCATTTTCAAATTCCATTCGACGTTTTGAATTTGTTACATTCATATTTGTTTATTAAAAAGATCGATTAAATTGTAATATCTATCGTGGAATAGCTTTGTTTAACACAGGTTGGCTTAACAACCGTAGTAGTAGCAAAGTTATTTATAGCAAGCGCATCTTAGCCACGAGTACCAATTTATGTGGAATTCATTCATACGTATGTAACACCCGACCAAATCTTCATATTTATAGTTTATTTAAAAGTTTCAATAGGCGTGCGACAGCATCTGATGTGTATCTGCAAATTACTAAGGACTTTTAATTCAGGATATACAGCAAAGATAAAGTTTCGGCAACCTTTAAAATTGCATGACGACTATCGGCCAAATACTTTTTAATTTATTCTTATAATACGTCATATGTGAGCTCAATATAGACCAGTGCAGCTGATACTAGCATATGTTAATGGCATCTGGCATTTAATTCGCAACGTTGTTCTCCTGAAACAAATCACCTTGCCATTATAATTCCCAGCTCATCAGATCGACCTACAAATGAACCAAAAGCCATTTACAAACTGTTAAATGATCCGGTGCGTTTTGTTGATTCGTAATTTGCAAACAATTACCGCAAATCTTCCTAATGAGTAAAGTTATTTTTATTATAACGCGTCATTCACTTGATGTGTAACTCATGATTTTTAATAATCGGGTTTGTCTTTTACACATTTGTGAAGGCATTCTAAAATTAACATCTGCATTTTGCGCTGCGGTTACATCGGTGGTCGCTATTAATTCCCGCTAACCGTATACGGTTAAGAGACATCCAGAGGCTTGTTGTACTTGAGCTGATGGAAAATTACGATTCATTCGTAATTCGGAATTATGAATGAGTTACGAGATAAGAAACCATCTCGAAAAAGTAGATATGTTGAATTGGAGTCATTGAAAATTCACTAAATTCAGGAGCCAGCAAGTTAAAATTCATTCAATGGAAAGTAGAACTGACGGAAGAACTGATACACGATGGCTGTATCACGTTGAGCGGGATCTAGACTCACTCGATTATGGTTTCTCTCATCTCCTTGTTATAAACAGTAACATTTGAAATAACATCGTTGGGGATACCAAATCCCTTCATGGAATGTACCACCAACAGTCAAACAATATACATTTTTGGAAAGACATTTATACTCTTGATATCACTTTGAATTGTTTTTAAAATTTGCTACTTCTGGACTTAATAATTTATGAAATTTACCAGACTTCCAGTCTACACAAAAGTGTAAAACCAGCAACAAAAGAGATGTATGGGTTAACAATTTAACGCGGCCAGTAGATATTATTTATTACATACTAGCTGACCCGGCGAACTTCGTACCGCCTCAAAATCAATAAATGTTGCTTAAAGTTATTATAGCTTAATTAAATTGAGTTTTTTTATTAAGATAAAATGAATTTCTCTCTCTCTCTCTCTCTCTCTCTCTCTCTCTCTTTCTGGCACTATACCCCATCAAGAGATTTGGCCGCCTTAAATGAGGTTTAATAATCATATTTTCATTTCGGATAGTGACTAATGAGTGATTAATTCATTGATCCTAAACCAGCCGTGCAATTTTTTCCTTGTCACTACCGGGAATTGAACCCGAGACCTCCGGGTCGGATAAAATGAATACTCCAAATTAATTAAATTCAATCAAAATGAAATATATTTTAATTACATTGAAATGAATGTAATTCACGTGGCAGCAAGGATTTCATTTTATTGAATTAATTCGAAATGATTCGCGTAGCATTGTTGCACTACTTTCTTTTAAACTATTTCCTGAGTAGGTTGCAATAAGGTCGATTCCCTTCAGTAAAACATCTTGTGATATACGACATTTTTTGTTTTATTGTCAGGTGCGAGAATCGAACAAAGCGGATGGTATGTCGACACGTGAACATGCTACGTACAATTGGCCGTGAGAGAAACTTTCATTAGCTAGATTCAGGGCACAAACACTCAAGGATGTGCCTTGTGATTTGTTGATCGTCATGGCGAATGCAAGACGAATCGGAAATTGAATTCGTTTAAACTCGAGTGGCATATCGGTTGGGTTAATCAGAATTCTCGGAATGAGAACTTCCTCACCTTTGAACTTTCCTTGAGATTTCTCAAAATAAAACGCGTTCCGTTATATAGTTTTAGTTGATTTAGGTTTCGTAGCATGATGATTCCCGGCAACACACCAACTTTCAGTTGTAAATTGTGTGGGGGCAAGCCAGCCAGATTCAATGAGTTTAAAAATTCAGTTGGACAGTTGGTTGATTCGTCTTTGTTTGTCACACAGTCGATAGATTTGAAGGAATGAAGTGGACCGACGATTAGATTTTGAATTGTGAAATTTAAGTGATCCCCATTTTTGTTCTTTGCCGCAAGAATTACTCGTTCACTCACCCAATTGTGATTTTTGTGGTTAATAATATTGTTCGGGAACACTTTGTTGATGAGCTCGTCCTTCGTTGAGACAAAATTGCAAAAGTTCAGAGGAAACGATAAAAATAAAATAAAGTAGAAATGTGCATGTAGCCTCCAGTCGGATTCGTAACCAGTACCTTGCGGTCCAAGCGCCGAAGCTTTAACCACTGCACCACTCGTCACATACAAACTACACCTACAAAATTCATATAAAAAAAGGTTTTTTTTATTAGATTGTTGGGCTTCCCTTTTGAGTTTTTCCGACTTTTCTTTTTTCCTAAACCACCACTGTATTGGAACGAACAAAATAAAAACAAATCATCGAAATAAGTGAATCCATTCTCTAGATATCATCATAAAAGCCATTCCATACAAAATGTATGAGAAAATGAATTTTCTTGATAACTTTTTTTTTTTGTGAATTTTTCCTATATTTTAATAGTTATTATGCTATTCGGAACGGAGTCAAATCCAACAAAACAAAGATCATAAAAATCGGTCCAGCCGTTCTTCAGTTATAAATGGTGTAACTAACCCGACTTTGTTTTATATATATAGATATAGATATAGATATACAAATAATTGAATCATTCGCGGAATCATCAAATGAGCAAAACATTTTATTATCACCCTAAGGGATACGAACACTCTCTTTAGACCTGTCTGTAAATATTTGTGTGACTAAAATTATGTATGTGCATTTTCACCCGAAATATTAATAATTTAAATCATTCCGTTAAATCCAGCTCAATGAGGTCAGTTCCTGAGTTGAGGTGACCATCGCATTTACTTTGCTACTCCGTACTACGAGATTTATTTATAAAAAATTGATATTATTTCATTATGATTGTAATATTGTAAAAACAAACAACAAATACCCGAACATATATCAAATACATAATACATATATCAAAGAACCGAAAATTAACAAAAAACAAAATATACATATGTTTGTTGTTGTAACCAAACCATTAGGTATTTGGAATTTTGGATTTGTAAAACATTTTTCATTCTTTCGTTTTATGTTTATTTTCGATGCACATGTCTCCAAATGATAAAAAAATGAAAAATTTTTGAATATTACAATTTTGATGAAGATTTCAAAATGGTACTGTACGCTCCATCTACTAGATAAAAAAAACATATGTTTTTGTGTCTTAGCTTTGAAAATCGACCACGTGTTATCTTGAATCGGGGCCTTAACTGAGAATAAAATTCTACTTTTAAGACATGTGTCTAACGTTTTTCGGTTTTTTCGAAACCGCCCAAATAAAGTTTAAGCTTTATCAAATATGGAATAAGAGTGAAGTGTTCCGTCTTGAAATGTTTCTTTTATATATTAATTGTCGGCATTGTTACGATATTGTCTACATGCTCTACATTGGTGACGTCAGTTTTTAGTTGTCTACCTACACATGGTACATGGTTGAAAAAATGGGTATAATTTTTAATACGGAAATCGGTGTAAAGGCATTTTAATACCATTTTACATATAGTTTTAATATTTTTCCATAATATAAAATCTGTTTAAACTGAAACTTATATATTTGTATCCGGAAAAAGTATAATTTTAATGTAACTCATATAATTCATATCTATTCCAGTATACATTTTATAAGAAGGAATATAGGTTTTTATGATGAAATTGTTTAATAAGGTTAAGTTATAGAGTTTCATACATATTAGTTATAGAAGTGGCATATTGAATATCGTAGCCTATATAATTCATATAAGGATATAATTCGCTAAATCGATAAGTTCTTATTTTGTACTAAAGGTAAAAGCAAGAGTTGAAATTTTGAAGTTTGTTCGTTTTAATCAAGCTGCTAAATAGAAATCTTAGTTCTCATTTTTTAAGGGTTTGTGTTTCTTATCTTTGTGTACACAAGTACCCTGTGGTTAAAATGGGGAGGAGTGCATTTTTCTACTTTTGTGGTGGAAATATTGCGAGTAAATGGCCTCGTTATTTTCTACGACTGGAATAGTCGTAACATTGTATCGTATGTATGGATCATCGATGGGCCAATGGGTGCTATTAAAAGTAAGATTTTGTTCAAAAAGCCGAAAAAATCGACACTAGTGGAGTATACAACTTTTTTATACCCATTCTATTATAAAATTTTATACGATGACTTATATAATTGTTCTAAACCCTTCAGTAAATAAAAACCATAAATTCATATATATTTTTATAAGTGATGCAAGTATAACATTTATACGTTTTATTTATGGATTTATATGAATAACAAAAAAGTATTAATTTTATACTGATATTTTCAACCGTGTAGACAATACGGCACATCGGCTGATTGACACATGATATCATCATAATGAATCGATTGTACTTTATTTTGACAACGCGACATTTAATCTGGAAGGACAATAGAACAATATCATTGATGGCTCACATCCAAGTACATCTTGGATAATTGTCACATCTGATATCTTAATATTTTCCTTAAATTATATATGTCAAAAATGTGTTAATGTCCATACTCAATGCCTACAATGATCTCTACAATTCCTATTAAAGCTAAACTAAAGTTTCGTGGCCTGTTGAATGAATTAACTATTTCAAAATTGATTTGGACATTCGTATAAATACATATCATACTAGCAAATCGAAGAGCTCAAAAACCGCGCTTAAACGTCTGTTCATTAGAGTTTCACTAATCTTATCCAAACATAATTTAATTATCCCATTTACATTAGTGATACCAAACTTCATCATGATTGGTTAGGAAGTGGCTTAGTTCTTCCCCATAATTGGTCGTATTTCAGAACTACGTCTAAAAACTTTTTGTAACCCCATTTTCATTCTGCATAAGTTTTTCTCTATAATCTGCTGAGAAATAACCCATCCCGGTAAACCATACTCCAGATAGTCTTACAAAATTAAGAGAATAAGGAAATAATCTACACACAATTTCATTTTGATAGGGCAATAAATGACTAAGCTTCGTCCCAGTTATATATACTACTTTTTCTAAAAATCCTTTTATAGCCCCATTTTATTCTAGCACAAAAATTGTTTTCATAATCTTTCAAAAATGAATTCATCCCGGATGGTTATATTCATGAACTCTTGCAAAATCATTTAAGTGCCTTTCGCTGCCACTTACCCACATAGTTCCGTCCCAGATTTTCATATTTCATCATAATCTGTTAAGAAATACAGCCTTTCGATACAATCCATAGCTAGAAGCAGCTATTTCGAGAATTATGAAGTTGAAAAATGATTTCTTTCAACAATTGATACATCCAAACGTCATCCTGAAAATCACTGAAAATGTTAAAATCAGCTATATCTTTAACTGCCAGCAAAATAGCTTCAAAATTTTTAGTATTTGGCCGGGATCTCGTGCTTGAGGATTTCGTTTTTCGGGATTTTGACTTAATTCCGATTTTTGGGATTTGATTTTTAGGATTCCATCTTTCAGGATTTTGATTTCGAGATTTCGTTTTCAGATTAGCAACACAAATCGGTGCTAGAGTGCTTCTAATGTTACGATGCTACTATTTTGAATAAAGTTTTTGAAAATTTTCTACAACAAGACGGCACACACTGTAAGTCAAACGGTTGATATGAAGGTGGATTATGACATGATTGATTTTATTGGAAGCCGACCGGATTAACAATTGTGGCAATACGTTTCATTAGAAACTTAATTCTTTTACACGTTCTGACGGCCATTCTATTAAAAGTTCTAATTGTTGGAGGAGCCACAAAAATTTCTCTCGGATATATGAAGCTTATAGTCTAGCTTAAAATTTTGTTAAACATGTTTCAATTTTTAGAAACTGAAAATCGTCATTCTGATTGGGATCAAACACCAGCTACAGCCGCCTCTAATATGGAGAGTAAGTTTCATTTCAATCTGACAATTCTTTAAAATCCGCAGCTCAAAGTAGATATGCAATGAAAATTGAGAAGTTCATTAAAAAAAATTAAAATATCAAAAATCTTACGGTGGTTAAATTATTTGTAGAAAAAGATTCAGAGTCAACGGATATTCATGCTGAGATCGTAAATGAATAAGAAATGCTGCTTGATGCATCGTTTTTAACATTCAAAACAGTCTGCGCATTGTTTGTACGAAACAATTGTGGTCTCAGTTTTCTGGTGTGATAAATGAATTGTATATTATGTATTTGGAAAATATCTTGAAAATGTTAAATAAATAACTGGAGAAAACTCTCAAACACATTTGCATCAACTGAATCTCAAAATTCGTGAGAAAGGTTTGCAAAAGGAAAACATTCTATCAACACATTACAACACATTACTGGACTACTCAGGTATTTTGATAAAGTATTCGGGTAACGTAAATTTAAACTTTTTTGAAGGAATCGAAAGCCACCTATGCTACAACCACGTCATGCACTTAGCCGCGCTTAAAGTAATATAGTATACATAAAAATTCAAATAACGAAAATGAAACAGAGAAAATTAACGAAAAGAACGATGATGATTTCGCTAGTTTCAGCAATGTAGATGAGGTCGATGATGACGAAAACTTATTTAATATACAATAATAAAATGCCCCAATATTAATGCATTATTAGACAAAATGCGGAAAACCATAAAATTTAAAAAAAATCAGCAATTCGGACTGAAATAATAAGAAACACTGGAAAAAGAAGGAAAGGTGTTAAAAGGCGTTCGAGACTGCAAGAGACGTTCGAACACTCTGTTAACGTCCGTCAACCGTTTTATGAACCTACATATATCCGCATAAAAACTCTCCGCTTAAGAACTTGGCGTTAAGCAAATTTACCACATTCAAATTGCAATTTAAACCGAAATTTCAATTGACTCCTAAAGATTGCTGATAAAGAATTAAGTAAGCAGGCGATGGAAAATCCCACGATGGGGATACATGGGTGTAATTTGACAAAATTTTCATAGTTCAATTTCTGAAAAACTCATTGAATGGCCCGGCGCTCTTGTTTAACCTAAATTTGCATTGATGCCACTATAGCCATTTGATAGACCCTAATGCCTGTTAAGGACAGTCCAATTTTAAAAAAATTCCGATGGGGATACGCCAGGCCATTCGTCAGGCTGTTGATAAAAGGCATTAGGGTCTATCAAATGGCTATAGTGGCACCATTGCGAGGTTAGGTTAAACAAGAGCGCCAGGCCATTCAATGAATTTTTCAGAAATTGAACTATGGAAATTCAGTCAAATTACACCCATGTAACCCCATCGTGGGATTTTTCATCGCCTGCTTACTTAATTCTTTATCAGCAATCTTTAGGAGTCAATTGAAATTTCAGTTAAAATTGCAATTTGATTGTGGTACTATGGACATTTTTTTTCAAATTACACCCCTGTTTCCCCATCAGATTTTCTTCAAAATTGGAATGTTGTTAACATCAACGCATCAATGCATCAACGTTTTTTCAATTGGTCTCGAGTAGACATAACATGTTTAAAACTTTTATTTTAATATCAACTTAAAGAAGTAAATAAAATGAAGGAAAAAATTATAATTCCTAAATATCGGCTGGTAACTTTCAGCTGAAATATATTGATCAACGTTGTTGAAAGTTTATGTTCGGCTATCAAACCAAAGGCTCAATCTGCAAAATCATTTTTTTTTTATTTTCGGCTGGCAACTTTCGGCTGACAACTTTAACAAGGTTTTCATATCAAGTGAAGAAACGATTCAGCTGTAAAGAACTATTTTACACACCTTCCGGGAGGATATTATAAAGATGGGATATTTTACAAAGTATACAGAGGATAGATTATAGCATTGCAAATAATTTTAGCTTGATAAGCAAGCTAACAGCTCATTTCCAGATTCAAAAGTCATGAAGTTTATGTTCGCTCAAAGACGCTCAAGAATTTTTAAATTTATTGAATATTTACTTTCCAATTTGCTAATAGGCAATCAATAGACCTAAACGTGTAATTGTATTTCTTACGCCATAACTAAAAATAATTAAAGGGTTCATGACGATTATTTGAGTGTTGTTATAGTTTTCGAAATAAATTGTACTCACTATAGAAATGTAGTGTAGAATCTCGCATAATTATGTATTGTACTTGTGGTAAATTAACTCTAGTACAGCAATACGTGTTTCAAAAGTATATAATACCAAAATTGTCTATTCTTCAAAATATTCTAAAATTAGAATTTGTTCCCGTACATATTTGCGGTTTTTCCATATACGGAAGGTAATTAAATTTTATCGCGAGAGCAACAATTCATTATCAGCATAAAATAATTCAATTAAAATTTTTAGGGGGCGCCCAGGCAATATTTGGTTTTGGAATTTCTTTATATACCTAAGATTATGTAAATGTGTATAATATATTTCTTGTGATTTATATACCGTATAGTTGTAAAATAATTAATTTAATCAGCTTTCTAACCGCTAGAAGCGAGAAATTTACTTGTTTTGTTGTTAATTTATAGTCTTCCAAAAACATTATATGTTTATATAATTCTAGGGATATATATATATATATACGATATAAATCTGAATCATTTGTATGTGTAGAAGATGGACCCAAACAGTTCTTTATCCATATATGGCATTTAATAAATTAAATTACGACAAAAAAAGGCCCGATAAAATCAGCAATTTCATCAAAAAATTAAATTGTATTGGGAAATGTAACTTTATATGTGTAAGACTCTAGAATCCCATATCTCTCGTTGTGACAATATTTTGTATCCATTCCAATTTATCTAAATAATTTCCACACGATATAATTTCATTGATTACTACTGTATTTATACATACGAGTATTACATACATGTTCCTTCCACTCAATAGGTATCTGTGTAAAGTTTTATTTAAACGCTCCATATGTAGCCACGTATGCAAGAACATTGTACGTTGAACAAAGCATCGCGTTTTCCCTTTTATGCACAAAACCATAATAGTGTTGAAAATATTTATGAAAATTATTCCTTTTTGTTCATAACTTTATACCACAATCATGAATCAACCATCCATGCAGTACATTCAAAAATTATTCATAGGCGGGATTATAATATACTGGCACGTATCGAAAAGGGGCATTCATTAGATACCAGTGTTCAAGTTAAACTATTTCGTACAGATCCACCATGTCCATCAATTCTAAATCGTAAACTATAATCGTCATCTTTGTCTAAAATGTGCACTCATCCCATCAGAGTGTATAATACGAGAGGGCGATAAACGGCACTGACTTTTATGTTCGCGCACTATGTACAACATATAACATATAAAAACTCGTGCATAATGTTGTGTGTTTGGTCCGTTAAACGCGGAACTAGATAAATTATGATTTAACAAAAGTTTGCTGTTTAAAATACGGTGGTGTTGAATTCTATGAAGGTGGTATTATAACAGTTAAAAAACCATTTGTTTTCTTTGCCCATATATATTTTTCATATATCATTTAAATTTTCACGAAAAGCTTTGGTAAACAATTTTTTCTGTAAGGTTTACGGGATGTGTTTGTGTATGTGTGTGAAGAATAACAATATTATGTTGGTGCTATATTACATATAATATATGGCGTTGGGTGTTAAAGTAGTGCGAATAGAGTAAGTTTATAAAATTCGGTTCACTGAACTCGAATAATTTTCAGACTGGAATTTTATTGTGTTATAATATTTTGAAGTTATGAGTAAGCTTTTCTGTAGTAGTAACCAGATTGGGAAGTGCCTTCACCAGTCACCCGAAAGGAAAAGGGCACTTATTGTAAATTCGAGTCGTCTACCAGGAATTACAGTTTCTGTTTTCCCAAGGTTTTCCAGTTCTCGAAATCCGAGAATCTCAGATCGACCTTTGTGAAGTTAGACCGTAAAATCATCCCGTAAAATGATTATAGATAAGTATGGCAACACCATTATATATTTAAGAAATTATAATGAAACTATAACTATCACGATAAAAAAAATATAACGATAGTAAGAAAAATTTGTATGAAAAATAATACGCGAAATGGCGGCCATTATAAATAAAAGCCGATTAACAAATTTTATCTTGCGCTATATATAGCTATAGGGTATAGTTGACATGATGACAAAATAAAAAATTACATAATTTGTATATGAACAAGTGGGTTTGTTTATATAATAAGTAATAATTAAATTTGTAAACAACAACAATGTCAAAAAAAATTGGTTTCTTCTAAAAATTGTCAAAATTCCAGATTAATTAATATTTAATAAATACACTTACAAATATAAATTACTGTGTACTTCAAAGTACTGTAGCACAGAAATTGGCCTGTTTATACCTGTTTATAACAAGTGGTAAAATAATTCTATGATTTAGAGCTCTGCTATAGCCGTCTGAATTTTTAGTAGATGTCCATTACCAGAAACAGGTTTATATAGGTTTTGTAGTTCAGGGATTGGCCTGTTTAAATAATAAGAGGCAAAAAAATTCTATGATTTAGAGCCTCGCTATAGTCGTTTGAATTTAAATAACAAGAGGCAAAAAATTTCTTTGATTTAGAGCTCCGCTATAGCCGCCTGAATTCTTACTAGATGTCCATTACCAGAAACCGGACTATATAGGTTTTGTAGTTCAGGGAGTGACCTGTTTAAATAATGAGAGGCAAACAAATTCTATGGTTTAAAGCCTCGCTATAATCGTTTGAATTTAAATAACAAGAGGCAAAAAAATCAAAGATTTAGAGCTTTGCTATTATAGTCATCAGAATTCGTAGATTTCCAATTTTCTCGTAATTTAGGTAAATTATTATTTGAATCACAAAATAAAATAAAAAAAAATGTGTTTCCCCAACAAATTGTAACAGGTACTCAAAAGTCAAACCAAAAGCGAATGCAAATATCCGAGCATTACGTATACATATGCACAGCCAAATCAAACACAAATAATAAAAATACGTTTTGCATGTTAGGTATAGTCTGTAAACGCGAAAACTATTTGTCATACCCTTGACAGACTATAGTTTAGTTAAACGCGTTAAGCTAAACTAGTTTAGTTAATCTACTTCAAGACCAATTAGATTGACACAGGCTTAGCAAACCCTGTTTCAATAATAAAATACGGTAGCGCTATGTTTGTCCGGAATCGATATTAAACAAATGTCATTGTCATTACTCAGTTCAGAACTAAATTTTCCCGTTATTATACAGAACTATACAGAACAACGATATTACAAGAAAACCATATAACTTTGTTGACTGATTTTTTTGGTTATACATACATTTCTATTAAATCAAAATTATTTAATTTAAAAAAAAAATAAATTTTACTTTTAAATTGGACCAATATGAAAATATTATGCTCTTTTTAAGAATTCCCATTTAACTAAAATCCATTAAAATACGGAAGACATTACAACCTCTCATTATTTAGATACACATTTGTGTATGTTGCACTTAAATTGAAGCAAAAACTCGAAAGGGAAAACTCAAACAGTAAGCGGCATCTATCATTGTGTCACAGTACTAAATGGCATTGTCCTATTTATAAATTTTAACCTTCATTGTTAGATGGCGCTCTTGCCAAACCCATTTTTATGTGATAAACTACAAAATATTCCGCGGTTCCGCACTTTAATTCTTTCAGCGTGGTTCTTTCTTCGTTTCTTTCCCCTTCATCCACAAACTAATTTTTTGGCGGGGAAATTTTTGATTCTTTTTTCGTCAATATTTTTTTTTGATTCATTGATTTCTTCGCACTACTACGAAAATAAAATATTTCAAGGCCATTTTATTTACAGGTAACCCTCTAAGAACGTGGTATTCGATGAACACGGTTTCGAAGAACACGGATACCCATTTGCTCAAATTACACGAATTCAAACAACACGATTTTCGTTTTCTGTTTTATTTTGTCTGCAAACAAAACAATCCGAATGAATTTTTTGGTATCCCCTTTTTCTTTACTATAGCCAAAAGAAATGCGCAAAGAAATCAAATGTGGACGTCGATTGATTTTTTGAAATCATTGAATCACGACGAAAGAATAAAAGTGTGGCGAGATCGAATTGGCCTCGCCAAAGTTTAATTCTTTTATAATTTTCGTGATTCTCTGATTTTAAAAAATCAATCGACCTTCACGTTTGATTTCTTTGCGCATTTCTTTTTTATGTAAGTGCGTAAAATGCGTAATATTATGTTTTTTGATTTATTTCGTATAGTAAAAAATATTTATTATTTGCTGCGAAAATTGCTTCCTTTGTTGAAAAAATATATTTTTTTCACTTGAAGCAAATTAAAATTAACCTAAAAACGACAAATAAACAAGGGGTCTTTGAAATATTTATCTTTGTAGTAGTGCGAGAATCAGTTGAATCAAAAAAAAATATTGACTAAAAAAGAATCAAAAATTTCCCCGCCAAAAAATTAGTTGGTGGGTGAAGGGGAAAGAAACGAATAAAGAATCACGCTGAAAGAATTAAAGTGTGGAACCGCGGAATATTTTGTAGTTTATCACATAAACATGGGTTTGGCAAGAGCGCCATCTAATAATGAAGGTTAAAATTTATAAATAGGACAATGCCATTTAGTGCTGTGTCACAATGATAGATGCCGCTTACTTTTTGAGTGTTCCCTTTCGAATTTTTGCTTCAATTTAAGTGCAACATACACAAATGTGTAAGCAAAAGAGCATAATAATTTGATAACAAATAAATTTTATAACATATTTATTATATGTTTTTGATAACATATTAATTATTTTATTATTATTATAGTTAGTGTTATTTTTCTGACCAAAACAAAATTGACTGGTATGCACAAATGTGTATACTGGTCTTCAATTTATACATAATTATATGTTTGACACATTCGTTTCTCGTAATCAAAATAGGCATACACAATTGTGTATACTCGGCAGGCCAGGTCTATCCCTTTTTCTGCCTGCCATCACAATTGTGTGGGTAACGAAAACGAATCATGTCTAAAATTTATTTTTGTATGTGTTTTGGACCAACATACACATTTGTGCACAACTCTTACCGTAGAGTGCGTATTATAATACGATGGCAAAAAAAACTGCGTTTTTTTTTTAAAACAATCGAGTAGAGTTCGCGATAGCTATTTTCAAATTGGTCCAATTTAAAAGTAAAATTTAATTTTTTTTTTAAATTAAATAATTTTGATTTAATAGAAATGTATGTATAACCAAAAAAAACAGTCATACAAGTTGTATGGTTTTCTTGTAATATCGTTGTTCTGTATAGTTCTGTATAATAACGGGAAAAGTTAGTTCTGAACTGAGCAATGACAATGACATTTGTTTAATATCGATTCCGGACAAACATAGCGCTACCGTATTTTATTATTGCAGCAGGGTTTGCTAAGCCTGTGTCCATCTAATTGGTCTTGTAGTAGATTAACTAAACTAGTTTAGCTTAACGCGTTTAACTAAACTATAGTCTGTCAAGGGTATGACAAATAGTTTTCGCGTTTACAGACTATACCTAACATGCAAAACGTATTTTTATTATTTGTGTTTGATTTGGCTGTGCATATGTATACGCAATGATCGGATATTTGCATTCGCTTTTGTTTTGACTTTTGACTAGCTGTCACAATTTGTTGGGTAAACACATTTTTTTCTATTTTATTTTATGATTCAAATAATAATTTACCTAAATTACGAGAAAATTGGAAATTTACGAATTCTGATGACTATAATAGCAAAGCTCTAAATAATTGATTTTTTTTTGCCTCTTGTTATTTAAATTCAAACGACATAGCGAGGCTTTGAACAATAGAATTTGTTTGCCTCTTATTATTTAAACAGGTCAATCCCTGAACTACAAAACCTATATAGTCTGGTTTCTGGTAATGGACATCTAATTTTTTGCCACTTGTATTATTATGTTGGTTTGTTTTTTGTTTTCCTACTCCTGGGCGCAAATTCCGGTTTAATGATAAATGACAATGAGTAATAATTTCATTATTTATTTGTAATTTCTGCCTTAGTTTTCAAATAATTGTCGGTTTTGCTCCTTTAACCAGGCTAATGAAGCTACCTTATAGGACCGGTAATATAAATATTTTAAAAGTTCAAACTAAAAGAATGACAAAAAATACAAGTCATTAGTCATTCCCATTAGTCATTGAACCGGAATTCATGCACGTATTTAATTTTCCTATATTATTAACTTTATATATCATTTCATGTTTTTTCTATATTATATTTTTGTTTTCAAAAATTATTTATTTTCTTGTTAGAAAGTTTGTTGTGACATAATCTTTTCCGGGCTGGCATCAGTTTTCAATACAAATTGTTTATAAATTTTTATGAATTGATATAGTAAAAAACTGTCATGACATTTTTTTTCCGGGATGACATTCAAAAATATCGTGATATTTGTATGTTAGTGTTGCCATCGCATTTCTCCGGGATCGTTTACCGGCTAACTTCTCAGACATCTCGGATCGATAGTAGAAAATTTACAACATTCATACATTTCAAATTTTAAATATTAAAATCCAAATTAAAAATTAAGTAAAAATTATAATTCTGGGATTTTATAAAATAACGAAGAGCCATTTGTTGTGCTATAAAAACATGATCAATAAAAGGCCATTGACTGAATGTGCTCTATGCGACACTGAAAGTAATCGAAAATAAGGTTCGTTTGATCTATGTAGATATATCGATGGCCAGTAACGGAAATTATTATATTCTAAACAAGGTTGCACAGTTAGTCCTTAGTTCTCGTTTTAATTTCAAACCATTTGCATGTTATCAATAGAGTTATGATAGTTTTGGCCAGTATGGTATTGGGTTCTTATAATATCCAAAAGGATTCGGCCTGCGTATGTATTATATCAGACACCAGTGGCCCTATTCTGGCTTTCCCTGGGAATATGGAATTGGGAAAAACATTTTCATAGCATTTTTGTCAAAATTATATTTTTCTGGCCTACTGCAGGAATAAGTTTAGTGTACATTTTTTTAAAACCAAGTGAATTGGGAAACTTTTGTTCCACAAAATTTTTATAGGGAAAAATATTTTCCCATTTAACATTGTTTCGAAAATATTAACACCAAACATGTTCCCTTGTAGGCCAAAAAAATACAATTTAGATAAAAATGCTATGAAAATATTTTTCCCAATTCCCTATTCCCAGGGAAAGCCAGAATAGGGCCACAGTAGTAGAATGTATTTTATACGAAGCGTCAATGGTCGTATTTACCATCTGAAGTTTCAATTTCAAACCGATTTGCATGTTGTGAATAGAGCTATGATGGTTTGGGCCAGTATGGTATCGAGATCATATAATATATAAAGGGATTCGGCATGGCATGGCTTGGTTGACGGGACGTCAGTAACCGGAAGTATTTTATTCGACACGGGATCAAATTAACTATTTTAGTGAGTCCTCTTGCCTCACACGATGGGGTGATTATTTAACATGGGTCCCCTGGCCTCTTACGATGGGGAGCTTATTTAACGTGAGTCCCCTTGCCTTTCACGATGGGTTGCTTGTTTAACGGTATTATATGAACTCGATACCATGGCGTTTGGATACAATGGCTAGCAAATTAAGGTGCTCCTCAATTGTGGCAGAAGTGATCAACAAGTCCTCAAGGTAAACGAATATTTGTTGATGGTAACAATGCGACACCACTTTGTCCATCAGGCGACACATCGTCTGTGGAGAATTACATAATCCGAATAACATCACTCGAAATTGGTATAACGTGGTATAACGGTCGACCAGGAACTGTGAATGCGGTTTTATCTCTAGAGGTATGAGCGAGTGGTATCTGCCAGAAGGCGTCTTTAAGATTAATGCTGCGTATATATTTTGTACAGTTTAATCTACCTAAGAGGCCATTGATTAAAGATAAAGGATATGCGTTTTTCGTCACAGCATTGACCTTTCGGGAATCCAGGCATAGCCGTATCTTGTTAGGTTTGCGAATAAGCACAACTGGCTATGACCATGAACTCAAGCTCTCTTCTATTGCCCCTAGAGATAACATCAAGTTCCTGGTACATCAGTTCCTAGATTGCCGGCGAGACAGCGTTATGTCGCTGTTTTATTGGCAAACTATTTCCAACATCGATGTGATGTTCAATTAATTTCGTATGACCAAATCCTTTCTTATCATACCATGTAAAAGAAGCTAAAATCTTATTGAATTCTGTGGATTGTGCAGGAGTTAGGGAATGATTATTCTCATCCGTAGTTATAGAAGAACTAAGTTCGAATGAATTTACTATTTCAGGCTTGATTTGAAACAGATTCCAGAAATCGATTCCTAGGTAAACTTGCCCAGGTAAAGAAGGCACAATGTAAACTCGAACAATTTTACTTTGGCTATTAAATTTTAACGACAAATCGACAAAGCCGACAATTTTGTTTTTGGAACCATCAGCAGTAGAGACTTCAGCTGCAATGCATTTGTAACTAGCCTTTATTTTCTTTATGAATTCTAATGACCGATGTCCTAATACGCTAAGAGAGGCGCCGTTGTCCATTAACCCACGAATAAGGGTCCCATTAATCTCAACAATCGCATATGGTCTATTGTCGTTTGCAATTCCGATACAAATCTCCGCACAGGCGCAAATGAAATTACGCCTCTCTTTCCAAAATTTTGTTGTTCTGGCATGTTACAGTTCCAGCATATTAATTTTTGTTGTCTGCAGTTGAAAGCCTTGTCCTTTGAAGATTGGCGCATACCTTTATTTATATTAGTGGCCATTTCCTCGACATAATATCCATTTTCGTCAGGGTGAAATGAATCATAATTGCTTTTGTCATCACTATAGTCGAGGAGTGTCCTACGTCGAACGTCAGTGAATTGGTTTTGAGTTGGTGACATTAATTCATTTACAAACCTTACTCTACGATCTATGATCGGCCTGTCGCTTATTCGTTTATTTTCCCACAATCGCTCGTATCTGTGGCAAATTAATCTTAACTTTTCTATGGAGGATATAGACAAATGAAGATCATTTGTTGTAATTCGAAGTTCATGTTTTCTAACAAATCTAGTTCCAGTAACGTTCGGTTCAATCTGTGGTTCATACTTTCTACTTCAAGGAGGAAGTCGCTTATAGATTCATTAATCCTTTGCTTCCGCGTCTCAATCGCTCTTCGAGTTGCGCGATCGGTGTCTATGCTACTAAATCTCTGTATTATTGCTTATCGTAGTTGGAAATATGAAGCTCCTGGATACTTTTGGATAAAAATCCAGTACCATTTTTCTGTGGCACCTGCTCTCGCCAAGCAATTGACTCCATTCGAAATATGAAGTCATGAACTTCTAGGCCTTGAGGTTGTCCGGAGAAAGTTATGTTCCATTTTGGCTCATATTTATAGGTATACGGAAAGTTCGGGGGGGGGGGGGGGGGCAAAGGATACAGGCGATTGATAAGTATTGGAAACATACGGAGGTTGAACGAAGGGCGGATCTTGATTGCGATTAGGTTGCCTGACCTGGTAGGTCAAAGCGTCATTTGCAGTTTTAAAGGGGTCATTAATTGGAACGTTCTATCCCTGAATTGGTTTGATCGCCAGTGTTTTATCGTTTTCAGTAATATGCTGGTTCCAAGTGTGAGGTACAAGTTGGTACGCTAAAGTTTTTGGGGCGAAATTATCTTTTGTGCTCCATATAACCGTGGTTGATTCGTGCAGTGTCCGAGATAAAATTGTGCTATCTGATGAGGTATAAAAAATTGTTGTGGACACCGGATGAATATTTAGCGGTAACGAATCAGGAGCTACTATTTTTTCAGACTTAATGCCTACAGTCAGATTCGTTAAAGCATCTACTGTTGTAGATATTGCTGGGTCCAAGGGTGAACCAGAACTTAAGTCTTCCAATTTTTCTTAGCAGATCTGATATAAACGTTCTAATCGTCGCCAATGATTAATTAGTTTGTCCACTTCATTATCTTGGTGGAAACAACCCTTTAATCGATAAGTTCAATCTGATCTGAATCCGATTCTATAATCCGTTCGTCTTCCAAAGTTCTAGTTAAAACGGGAATTTCCTTAGAACATATAGTTTCAACTCGTTTTGGACATCGGTAGCTTGTGTACTAGTTGGCTTTAAGGATTTGAATTGTTTCTTTCTGAGGTAAAAACCTTGATTAACATTTCTTCCCCCTGCGAGTCAGATCTTTCAATACCCCTTACCATACATTCTACGTCTACTTCTTCAACCGATAAACCTTTAAAGGGGTCCCTATTTCCCGAATGACTCATAGTGGAAAGACAGGATTTTATTGTTTATAATATGCGGTCTCCCAACTCACGAAAGTGGAAAATGAAAGTTACTTGTGCAAAGTGAAAACCAAACCAAATGAAAATTATTAAATATTAATCAAAATATGGTAATAATATAATAATAATGGTATATAAAAAAAATTTAAAATTAAATTCAAATAAGGTTATAATGTGAAATTATGAAAACAGTATTAAATTCGTTTATTAATAATTGATATATTATTCTAGTGATGATGACGGGTAACCGAATAAGTGCAAAAAAAATTATGAAATCCCCACTTAAAATTTAGATACAAAATTTTTACGCAAGAAAAAAATTAAGTTTATTTTCGATGTTCGGCAGCCGACAAGCATTTATTCATCCATGAGATAATTGCGTTATTCAGAGGGTAAATCAGGATAATTGTTTACTTAATCAATTACTACCGACAAAGCAAAATGTTATTATGTACGCAGTGTGAACCCAGCAAGTAATCTAAATGATAGAACGTTTAATTGCTGATGTCTATTCTAACGCCATTTTATTGTAAAAATTAATCACGGAATTGAAAGTTGAACATTAAAAATATGAAAAGAGAACAAATGAAATTTTATTTTACCTCCCGGAAAGGTTATGGCTAAAACGGAAATATCCATTATGCTCGACGAAACGGAATTCCACATTTAAAGAACCGTCAACGGATCGTCGAGAATAATAAAGATTACAATCTAAATATAGCCACAATGGAAGCCAACCTCTGACATTTGTGTAGTTTAATATAAACTACAACGACATCCTTTCATTCAAAATTTTTTTAAGAAATGTACACGTGTGCAATCTGTCTAAAATCGAAATCATGTCTAAACAAATTTGTTTTGGATACTCGCGTAAATTTCTGTCCAATTCATAAAAGTTTCCAAAAATTTAAAAGTGTCCAAAAACTTCACACCGGTTCGATTTTTTTTATATTTCATTGTATATAGAATATTATTCCGTTCAGGGGAATTTTTTAACAACTTATCAATAATTGTTCTTGCTCGTGAGATTGTTTCATGTATTCTCATGTTTGAATTTATTTCAGCGGTTGTGTCAGCAAAACACTCGAAACTATCATCTGAATCTGAGTCAGTGTTAGAGCCATTGTTTGAGTAATTCTTGCAGATCTCCCTGCTATGTATAGAACGTCCTTTTTTCATAGAAAATGGCACAAATAGTTAAGCGTATCGCTTGATTGTAGCATAATTGCTGATGAGCTGGAGATAATTTTGTGTATTTTAGCCGTCACTTGTTGTGGAAACAATATCGGATTCGTAATTCAAATCAAATGTCTGAATTTTATTCGATACCATTTCAATCGCTTTTTCAGCAGGACAAGAGTCTTCAATTCGCATCAAACCATGATTTTCGCAATTACATCGCTTTTGACACTGTCGTAGAATTTACAAATTAAGTTCATTATATCTGAGGGTTTTTCGGTAACATAAAACCTTACATTTCGAAACTATGTCTGCTCAATGAAGTTTTATAAATAGTGTTAATTAAAATTCCATCGAATGCTGCGAAATTCGATATCCCTTTTGCAGCCCGCAATCACAATTGTGTACGTAAAAATCGTGTACGAAAAAGAATCATGAGAAAACCAAAACGCCGTTACAAACTATGGTTATTTACTTACACATTTGTGTACGATGGACTTAAATTGATGCAAAAACAATTTTTATTTCTGAGGATATAATTTGTTCAAAATTGCGATCTTTTTTGGGGTTTTTGAAATAACTTGTCAATTTGTTTATTTGTTTTACTTCCATGCATTGTCGATCCACTTGTGGTTGAACCATTTGCATGGTTCTGCTTCATAATCATATTATGTAAGCTCGTAAGATGCCGATGTTGGCTACTGGTTGACGACGTTTTACAAGCAAGAATCTTTGCACAGAGACTACATATGGCTTAATCTCTATTATTCTCTGTTCTTTTAAAATAATTCCACACCTTGTCGCTTTCATAGCATGAAAAAAATATATAGGACAAATTTCAAAAAATATAGGAGCCGGTGCACTGGTGGAATATAATTGGACATATTACTATTTAATGAATAGGAATATTCACTATAGCGGATAGTAAAATTTACTACGGTTACCATGTAAATAGGAAACTGTTATATAATATATAGCCGGGCTTACTATTAAAATCTTAATTTTCTTGAATTCCTATAACAAATAGGTAACATTCCTATAAGAATTCTATAGTTAATAGGAAATACTACTATGGGAAATAGTAATTGGTGTAATTTATAGGAGAGATTCCTATATAGCACTGTCTACTATGCAAAATAGAATGTTTCCTATATACTTAATGAATTATATAATAATAAATAGTACAGCTTACTATAATCGGACTCCCATACATAAATAGGAAAAAAATTGGTGATTTTTTTTCTCCGTGGCATAGTCAGTCATTTTTTGCAAAATAATTTATTTACAAGACATAAATTAAATAATATAATGGGTTGGCGATTGAACGTCGTAGAGGAAAGACGTGTTTTTGTCTCTCCTCTATATAAATAAGTAAGTAATTAATTTAAATATGTCAAAATTAAATAATTAATTAATAATATCTGAATATATAAATAATAATAATAATATTAATAATAATTTGTGTGTTTTAAAAGTAGTTAATAAGTGAAAAATGTTACATATTGCATATTTGTATTAATTTGTGTGTTGTGCGCTTGCAATGGTGTAGGATATGTACATAACAATTTTCGTTTATATGTATGTATTTTGATACCGTTGTTTGAATGCATCACGCATTGTAATGCAAATTTTCAATGTGTACATATGTAGGACTTTTTGATTGCAAAGGATGGAAAGATAAGTGTTTTTCATTTTTTCATTGTTTTACATACTAAATTACATAACACATAACTTTTTCCCTAAATAAATTTTACTTTTAAGTACACATATAAATACATATTTATAACCAGTGTTGTGCCTGTTTTTTACGTTACGTAATATACTCGGTTTTTTACATGTAAAATACGTATTTTACACATAACAATTTTTTACAAAATGTAAAATACAAAAACTATTCGTAACTAATTCAAAATTACTTATAGTTCATAATCTCAATTCTTACGTATCTATATAAAGAAAATTGGATATAATAATTGAATTGAATTGAATTTATTTATAATTCTTCTAATTTATTAATTATAATTAAAAGTAAAATGTTTGTAGAAAAATATAAATACAATTATTTTTTTTTCAAAGAAAATATGGTTTGTTTCTCAGCTGCTAACTTATTTTTTAGAATCCACAGAAAAACAAAATCCACAACACTATGGGATTGAAGTGTAAATCGATTAATCAACAAACTCATTCAATATTAATGCTATAACATTTTAATGTTATCGGTTACAAAAATTGTTTAGATGATTACGAGAAATCCTTACCATCTTAAAAATAAAATCAAAGAAATGAGGATTGGCTCATTTACAAATACGAAAGTGGAATATCCCATACTTTATACTCAAAAAAATAAGAAATCCACAAGATTTTTGGAGCATGCAGCGATAAGCCACCCGAACTTATCCAACTTTGCACTGAAATTATTAAATCTTCGATCACATTCGAAACTTGTCCCTCCCTAGTCGAAATTTTTTATCAAACAGACTCTTAGGGATTAACTACGATAGCTGTCTTAAAGAAATTCGTGCAAACCTATCTGAAAACTCCGTAATATTAATCGACGGATATTTCTTCTTTTATGATTAATATGATACAAATTTACGTTTCGTTCATTAAGGTTTGCGACTTTACTAAGGTTTTTAAATACGCCTTTGATTTTATACAATATTATACGTTTTATACAGTAATTTAAGTATATTACCATTTTTTACGTAAAAAATGTATAAAACAGTTTTTTACATACAATTGCACAACACTGTTTATAACCCATGAAGGTGTAAAGTAGAATTATTCTCATGTTATGGGTTGTTATCCGACCGAATATAGTTTGCGCGAGAAAGGGTTTTTTTCAATTCTGCTGTTTTTGGTAGACTAGCTAACAATTTTTGTTGTTGTTTTTGGAAGAGAGTATGCATGTTTGGTGATCGACGAGAATTTTTCGTTTGTTTTCTGCTTTTGGTTATTTTAAATACTATCTTTTGTTTTGTGTACTTATTTACTCGTAGTCATATATTATATTTTACATGGATATTAGTATTGGAGGTGTTTGGCGCGCGGGAAATGAATTTCAATAACCACCGAAAATGTGGTTTTGCGATATATAACTCGAAGCCGATCGCAATTATATTCTATAGAATGTAATTGTGTTTGGTTCTGATATAGCATGTTATACGTATATGCGTTTAGCTGTGTCCTATGTATGGGTGTGCGAAGGAACATATGAGCAATACCAATACAATTGGTATTGGTATTGATATGAGATAATAATTATTATTTATTTTACATCATTGTTACATAATTATATATTTGTTGTATACATATTTACGTTTTGTGCTTGTGTGTGCAGATGTTTTACAATACGCGTGTGTAATTCCGTGAGCTGGACTTTTTGTTGTTTTAATCAGCCAAGCTACACACGATTTCAGCTTCTGGTTTCAAATTAAGTCGTGATGGATTTTGTTGTTGGTTTCTAATTTTTAAAATTTAATGTCGCAGTAAAAACGGATTTTGTGGGTAAAAGGGGAAAGAAAGGAAAGTGAAGCCGGTCTTACGAAACCGTGTGTAGCATGGCTGAATGGAAAATTAACGCATGCTTTTCGACTGCGAACGCTATTATATCTTGTCTGTATAATGTTAATTGTTTTTCGATTCATGATGGTAATGTTTTATTTTGTTTCGCATGGTATTGCTGATGTTCATAACCTTGCTTGTAGCATGTAGCACGTTTTATGTGGATTTGTTCAGTTTCGTCGGCTGGTTATGTGATTCTTGCTTGGGTAATGATGAGATTGCGATGGGCATCTCTATTTCCTGTATTTACATTTTTAGCGATTTGGCAGGGAGTACACTTCTTCTCTATAATGTGGAGAACTGAGGGAGGGGGGGGGCGGTTAACGAGTGATGCAATATGTGTGATCAATTTACACAGTGGCGGCGGGAATATGGTATAGTTGTTAATTATTGCTAAATGTTGTGGATGTTTTTGTTAAAGTTTATCGTCAATTTAGCTGGGCGGAATTAGAATTTTAGAGTAAGATAATTACGGTAAATTGACGAAAAATTTCCACTAATTAAAAAGAGTCATCTATTATTTAACTCATTAACTATAATTTTATATAATAAAATAATCTGGAGGTTCAGATATAGATGGAAGTGGAAGCTGAGTCTTTTAAGCCTCATAACAAATAAGGCTATTTACCTTGGTTTAGAATAATATTTAATCATTGTTAATACTAATGAAATTTTAAAATAATTATAGTTTAGATTAATCACATTACAGTTCATATACAATATTTATAATAAACATTATTATACAAATAAAATGGAAGTCAGCTAATTTAATCTTATTCTTAATCTCTATTATCTAATATGAATGTTGAATAATTATATTATTAGTATTCCAGGTTGTGTACTATATCTACAAATCTCCTCCAGGTTGATGTTGGGTTGTAGCAAACGACCACTATTAAATTTAGAATTAAGTTTATAATATGTTATTGTATGATAGAAAGTATACTTATACTTGGTAAAGTAGTTAGGCTAATTTATGATGGGTGCTGATTAATGACAAATATTCGGGTGTGATAATGTTTTAAAAATGGATTGGAATAATAAAATTAATTTAATCCGGATTTAGGAAAGGATTCCGGAATTAATAGTATCTATAGTATTAGTATAGTATTTTAGATTAGTTTTATTATCAATATAATTGACAGTTTAGTTATGAGTTTATAACTTGTGGATTGTATTTCGAACTATCCATTCAATTTTTTTTTTTTTTTTTTTTTTGTTCAAAATTAATTTATTACAAGTTTCCACTGGTTTTTTCAGGGAAATATAATTTCCTGAACAGTCAAATTTTTTTTTGAGTAAATTTTTTGAATGGATAGTGAGATTTTATTTTATTTATTTTATTTTATTTTTATACAATATTGTATTATATTTTAATTATATCATATTTTAATTTTAATTTTATTTTATTTTCAACTTTAACTTCAATATTGAAAAGCAACTGTGCATGTGTAACTTTTTTTTTCTTCTCATTTTGCGCGTTATAATCATGTTTTAGTATCTTGTTTTTATGTTTCTTAATACCTTGAACCGTGAAGTGTAAGTAATAAGGTTACATATATTAAATAAATTAAGTAGTCAGTAATAAGCATACAGTTTGTTTTCAGGTTTAATAATTAATATATGTTTACTGAGTTATTTTAACGGCCAGTTTGCAGTGAATTTATTAAATGCTAATGGTTTTAGAGAAATTATTAATAATTTAATATTAATTGTTAATATAATTCAATTTATTATTAATATAATTCAAATAACTATGAATTCAGGAAATTTTATTGTAAGTTATGGAGTTGTAGAGGATTAATAAATATTTATATTATTTAGGAAACCGGTAGGGTAGATTAATTAAGAATTAATTTCAGGAATCTTTAAATGTTATGAAGTAATATTTCTTTGAAATATTAATTGCTGGTTGTGTAGATTAGAATTGTGCTTTCATTATGTTATTAATTATTGGCTTCACCTAGGTATTTGGAACCGGTCTGATCTAATTAATCAATTTTGTTTAGATAGCTGAAAAGTATTAATGTAGAATTATATTACAGGAAATTTCCAGATGCACGTGAAATAATATTATTTTTTCTCAGGTTGCTGATTTAGTGAGGCAATTGTTGAAGATCAAAGCAATACCATCGTTATCCATTAAACCTATTAAGCCTTTATCCTTCCTAGTAGATTAGAAGTAGATTAGAATTGTGTTGTGCCGTACGATCGCTAGCTGTCTGCAACCGGATCGTTCCGTCCCAAAAAAAAAAAAAAAAAAAAAAAAACCTTTCCTATCCTTCCTATTGTTATGTGTAAACAGGCTGTAGGAATAGGCCCGGCGTTATCCGGGACTCTTGGCTAGCACTTGGTTCTACAGTCCAATCAATCAATCAATCAAGACATCAATTAAATAATATAATATCCGTTTAAACTTGTTCCCAAATCTTTAAAATTTTCGTTCGCTTTTGTCGCGCTTCAAAGAATAAGCTTTACCTTCTCGAGTTGTTTGACGTCACGTTAATAAAAATCTCCTTTATTGTAGTAAACAAACTAATAACAAATTTATTTATATGTTGCTGTTCTTGTTGTTATGTGCAAATATGTTGTTGTTTTATATTGTTGTATTTCGGTTTTGTTCTTCACTAAAAATCTTCAATTCAAATAATACAACGTCACTGACAATTGCTAGATTATTATAAAATGTTACGTTATTTTTTCTTATTATTTATGCAGAATATCATTTTAGCGGTGGCGGTGATCTTTAGTCAATTTCTCGAAAATCCCGACCAAATTATCTCGAAAAATGATTGTCTTGAAAATTACAAAATAAATTTTCTCGAGATTTCGAGAGCGTAGGTTCAGGTTTCAGTGGTTGACACTTAGGCCATTTTTGGCCCATTGTGATACCACGCATTCGCGCTACATCATTAACCCATTCACCTATTCACCTACTCACACAACTACAGTATTACCACCTGCACATTGCAAGCTCCATGCCAACCTGTACATTGACATGGACGGTGGGTCGGGGCTGAATTCTGCACTCCATCAGAGGGTCTTAGTTGTGTTTATTAACATCACCGATCGTAATCGATGATGAAAATTCGATTTCCATCTAGCCTCTGATGGGATTCGAACCCAGTACCTCCCGGTCCAAGTGCCGAAGCTTTAACCACTGCACCACTTGTCCGGTTTCTTTCTCGATATTCGAATTTTTCGATTAACTATACTAAGAGACATTTGATATTGGGTTTGACATTTTAATTCATTCGTTCATTTCGTCATTGTGTGATTTGTTGTTGCCCAAAACAAAATCAAAAAATAAGTTTGGTCTAGGCAATAGTGTCGAGAGCGTAAAACTGTGATGATTTCCCGTGATTCTCGAGACGAGATTTCTCGAACAGAAACTATATTAATACAAAACTTAGCATTTATTCTTCCAAAAATTACTTCAGATCTACCACCCCAGTCCATCTTAGTTTATCTGTCCTCACTTTTCTCAATCTGATTCTACAGATGTCGGTGCAGATCATTTTTTCTATTTGTTGGAACGTGGTCAAATTAAAATTAATGAACATGTTATCATATATTGTATCGAAATCAGAAGAGATCGATGACTACATTTCAGGTTCCTGGGAACCGTTAATTTAAATCCGAATTGTGTTATTAAAAATGATTCGGCCATATTCACATATGGCACATTAGCGCCAATCCTAATATACGGATGGTCTTGGACTTTTATTCGAAAGTAGTTCAAATTCTGTCCGATATCAAACGAGATCGGTTAGGATACTTAAGGTTCCATGGAACAGGTCGTTTAAATCTTAAAATTTGTCATCCCAGGATGCTTTAGACCCATTCTCAACATACCTCTCGTCTTGTGAATTCTGTTTTGGATAGCGTCACGAAACTTTTGGAAACATTAATCGAAAATCAATAATTCATGGAGGGCCAGAAAGATATGGTTCATTGCACCAATCTCAACATACGGCTTGCCTTCTTATCATATCACTTTAGATCAAGTATTATCATATTTTTTTTCATTTCAAAATTTCCTGGGATGAATTTAAAATACCTGGGATGGGATACGCCACTAGTATAACTTCACACACTTATCTTTCAGCCAGATTCGGACATACATATTGGAGTAAATCGGATAAAACTAGTAGAAGCGGACAATTGAAATTGTCCGACAAGCGCTCGATAAAATAGGAAAAATGCAACAGACGGACGGAGGTGTAAAACCTCTGAAACAACTAAGGTGCTAATACAACAAATTAGCCCAATAGACAAAAAATGAATAGAATCTTAAGCAAATCAAAAAAATTACAGAAACTAGTTTTGAGATAACACTCTTGTTATTATAGAAAAGAATAATAATTGAATAGTAGCCTAGAATAAAAATTGAAAATTTAAAAAAAAGTAGACAGCCGCATCTGTGTGACCTCTTTTTTAGAAAAAGTTGAATATCTCGAAAACTACTTGACCTAGAGTTCCCAAATTTTAAATGTGACCTTTTTAGAGTAGTGTCTATATGTGTGCAACTTTTGAGCTCTCTGGTATGTATAGTTTTTGTTGTGATAGTGCACAACAGACAGACGGCCTAAGTCTTTATATAAGCTTGCTCGCAAGAGCGAGTGCTAAAAATAAGGGGATTTAATTGTTGTGGCCAACACCACAGATACCACCATCCTCCTTTTACGATAAATACACGGCTATCTCAAATACACCACAATTAATTTCTAAATCGAAAAATTGAACTTACCGGATTTTTAATAAAAACGTTTCAGAAAACACACAAAGTTGAAAACAAAATGAAAATTTATTCTTCATATTTGGGAGAGAGTTCAAATTTGGGATCTTGCCACGAAACAATTTTTTCTACTGTGTAATCATCTCAAAATCATGTAGCCCTCATTCGAAAGATTTTAATTTTTTTGCGAAATATTTTAAGTTTTATTTAACGTAAAAAAAGTTATCCCAGACTTTCATCCCATAAAAATCAAATATACGCTTGAGGCAATACTACCTAAACTATCATGATATTATGTTATATATATTATTCTATCACTCACGACATAACAAAAGAAGTTTAAAATAAACCAAAATATTTGAATAAAATAATTTTGGCAAAAGTTTGTTGGCCTAAGTGACGTAATTAAATATCCCTTTTTCGTAATTAAATATCCCTTTTTCAACCAAAAAAAAATTACCTCTATTTAAGACCAAACCAAACAAATGTGTGAGTAAAAAACAATAGTATGTAATGGCGTTTTTGATAAAAAATTTCGCTTGATTTGAAGTACAACCCACACAATTGTGTGTCTAGTTACAGTGTATTTTTTGGACGAAAATAAGTTTGAAAGAAATGCACAAATGTGTAAGTTGGTTCAAAAAACATACAAAAATAAATTTTTGACATAGTACTTTTTCCGTACCCACAAAATTGTATAACCGAGTAGCGAAAGGGATATAAAGTTCCAAAAATCAATAAATTAATCAATATTTTAATACTCAATCGCTTCCACAGCTCGTTCTATAAAAGTGTCGGATTAGGACGAGTGTTTTTTAGATGCGGCACACTATGTTCTTCATACAGAATAAGTTTTATAAAATTTCTATGCGTCCAAGCTGCAAAAATCGTTAGCTATCTATTCTAGGTCCTTTTGACATCCCAATCTATTACGTGTGCAAGTAGACGCTCGGCTCTAAAGTTGGTGGTATTAAAATATACTTAAGTACTTTTGAAATTATTCGCCATTTTGGATATATGTAGCTTACTATATCTTTTTTATGACAAAAGTTTTACTCATTCATAAGTCTTCATGCCGTGTACATCAATTTTAGGAGGTGGATATCGATAAGCTTGCTATGGAATTGATTAACTCGTCATTGAGTGAACATTCTGTGAGTCATTCAACAGTAAAAAAGTAGTTTGTAAAACTTTGTGATGGCAATTCTGGTCTTGAAGACAATCCACGTCCAGGTGCAGTTAAACAATTTGAAGAAAATAACTTAAAGTTTTACTGGATAAAAACCCGTATCAAACTCAAAAAGAGCTTGCAGATCACTAAGGAGCTAGTAGTTATTCACCAAGCAATATCACTTCGATTGCACGCAATGGTGGGAAAATACAGAAGGAAGGAAACTATCTTGCTCATCAAATGAAAAAAGAAACAATCATTACGGGTGAAGACTAGTGGATTTTATACGGCAATCCTTAACGCAGAAAACCATGGGTTGATCCAGGCCACCCATCAAGATCAGTTACAAAAATGAAAATTCATGAGGAAAAAATATAACTCTGTGTCTGGTGGGATTGGAAATGAGTCATTTACTAGGAGCTTCTGCAAACTCGTCAACATGTAACTTGCTGTAGAAGCGAATGAGAATTAAAATATTGAGTAATTTAATGATTTTGAGAATTTAAAATTTAATTGCGCAGCTTGGATGCATAGAAGTTCCATGAAACTTATCCTGTATGAAGATGTTAGTGCGCCGCATCTAAAAACCACTCGTCCTAGTCCGACACTTTTATAGAACGGGCTGTGGAAGCGATTGAGTATTAAAATATTGAGTACTTTAATGATTTTGATAATTTAAAATTTAATTGCGCAGCTTGGACGCATAGAAGTTCCATGAAACTTATCCTGTATGAAGATGTTAGTGCGCCGCATCTAAAAACCACTCGTCCTAGTCCGACACTTTTATATAACGGGCTGTGGAAGCGATTGAGTATTAAAATATTGAGTAATTTAATGATTTTGAGAATTTAAAATTTAATTGCGCAGCTTGGACGCATAGAAGTTCCATAAAACTTATCCTGCATGAAGATGTTAGTGTGCCGCATCTAACAAATTTTCGTTCTTATCCGCCACTTTTATAGAATGGGCGGTGGGATCGATTTAGCAGTTAGTTTGGTTTTAGTTTTATGAAACTTATCCTTTATGCATTCGTCTTATTCCGACACTTTTATAGAGTGGGATGTTTAAGTAGATATGTAGAATTAGTTCGTTATATTTAATAAATTTTTTATTAAATTCTATGATTTCTGTCGTCCCATTAATATAATGTTAGTACTTTAGTTATTATGTGGTTGCTATAGTTTTTACGGAATGGGTGTAATTTTCGGGCTGATAGTGATCGGATAGTGAAATTTCGCTGTAGTGATACCTCGCCTAACTCTATTTTCTGGGATGATAGTTTTCTCTCATTATAATTTTTCCTGGGATGAAATATTCTGGGATGGTAAAATTTCTGGGCTGATAGTAATATCCTGGGATGGAAAACTGTCGTAATAGTTTAGTGTTGCCATCGTCGTTTTACGGGATGAATCCTGCGCTAACTTTATATAAATTTTTATTTAGCAGAACGAAAATGAGAAGTGAAGAGTTCGTTTTTGGGAACATGCCACGGGATGATTTTTTTTAACATGGAACATGAAATTTCTAGCCCCTAGTTCATTCTCGGGAACTTTCTACAAAACAATTTTTTCTTACTTGGCCTAAAACTAGCTAGTAGTGTATATATGTAACTCACAATCATTTAGTCCTGTTCCGAGATATTTTTAATTTTGGCGAAATAATTCTAGTTTGATTGTGCAGGACGATAATTTAAATTAAATTTAATAAAATTCCAAACCGAGAGTTAATTTTCTGGAACTTGTCACAAAACGATATTTTGCTTATTTAGTCGAAAATTAGCTGATGATGTTTTCATACGGAAATAATGCCGCCCTGACCCGAAATGTTTTTAGTTTAGCAAAACAATTTTAGATTTATTGAGCGAGCCGAAAATTTAAATAAAAATTAGTGGAATTCCTAGCCCATAAAGTTGATATCAAGGATCTTGCGATGGCATATTTTTTTTTTTAACTAGATTAAAATTAGATAGCTAGTGTAAATATCTCAAAATCAAGAAGCGCTGATCCGAGACATTTTAGTTTTGGTAAAGTATCTTTAGCTTTATTCAAAATCATGTATGGGCTTGGCCCAAACCAATTTAAGCTTCCGCAAAATAATTTCAATTTTATCGAGCGTGGCGAAAATGTAAATTATAAATCATCAAAAATTCCTACTCAAGATTTTTTTTTTTAGCTTGGCCTTAACTTATCTTGAACTGTATATAATACAGTAAAAGGCCGTAATTGGTAAATGTCCTAACAAAAATTGGGAAAAAGTGTTTTAGGGAAAAGCCTATATTCCCAAAATGTATGGGGGAAGGTCCACAAACATTTCGTAAACATCCGACTTCCGGACTAGCAGTTTGTAATTGTGTAAATGATTTATTAAAATAAACATTTCAGAGACATTTTTAGTTTTAACCATTTAATTCTAGTTTTATCGAGCGGAACGAAAATTTAAATAAAAATCAATTAAATTTCTAGCCCACAGTTGATTTTCAGGAACATTGCCGCACGGAACGATTTTTTCTAGCTTATAAGAAATGTGCTATTTTTAATTTTTGAACTCAAAGTCAATCAAATAAAACACATACTTTATAATTTGCCGTTGTTATTTAAAATTTTCTATAATTATCCGGATGGTATTCACAGGAGGATGCTTGCTCTAAAAACTAAAAAGCTGTGCACCTATATGAAAAATAGAATCGTTATTTCTCAATTTTTCAATTTACAATTTCCGGATACATTAAATATAACAAAAAATAATATTTCAAAATAAAAATAAAAGTTTCAGTTGAGCTTTCTCCTATTGCAACAAAAAAAACAAAATAAATAAAAACACACAAAACTTTTAACAAAAATATTCATTTTCAATAAAATCAAAACTACTGCTATAGCAGTAAAAAATATAACCTCCTTTCCTGTTCAGCACAAGCATTATTGTTGTTTATAAATTTGTTTTTGTTTGTTTAAAAAATTGCAACTCATTGTTAGCAGTACTAGAATAATTGTAGTTGTAGTTGTACAGCAAACTTTTTTTTTCATTTCCTTTTTAAAAAAAATTGCATTAAACAACAAAACAACTAAAAATAAAATAAAACTACAATAAATTGTAAAAGTTCACTCTATAACTGCACAACAACAGAAATTGTTTATTGATAGTTTACGGTTAACTATTTGTTTTTACATCTTATGCATTGAACTTCACGATTTGATCGAATATGAGTGGATATAAAATGCGATCCGTTACCTCGTTTAGATACACAACCTATCCTTCTGGAATATAGATTTGAGTCAAAAGCTTTTTTTTATGTATTAATATTAATTGAAAATTTTCCATCTCAATTATGACCAGAACATTTTGTATTCTATTTTCTTGTTTTGTTTCAAGCGAACTTTGGAAGATAAATTCTAAACCAAGATGACATTTTACCAACTCAAATATGTATGTATACATACTGTATATGTACACATAAATATAAATACAAATGGATCGACAACAAATTTTTCGAAGAAACAAATAAAGTTGACTGAGCGAAACAAAAATAGAAAGAAAAACGAATGAAAAGCTTTACACAAAATAAATATTTACTTAACAAAACTTTTTATTTTTGGATTTTTTTTATTTTTTTATTTTTTGTTCCTCATCTCATCTGGATTGGGTATGTCGTAGATAAAGCATCAGCATCAGCAGCAACAAGGATATAATAGGGAAATAGAATGGAACAAATAAAAAGCTCTATAATTATTATATCTGTAAATCTAAATCTAAATTTGCTTTTCACAGTGGGTATGCATGTATATGTGTACACAAGAACGTAAATAGAGGAAGAAGTAATAAAAAAAAAATCTAAAAGCTCATTTAAAATGGAAAAAGTTTTTTTTGTTTGTGAAGCTTTTTTCTTGTGTTCATTTGTTTCTTTCATCATCATACATTTATTGAGATTTGTCGACAACTTTTTTTTATAATTTAAATATAGAGAGATCTGTGCTGAATTCGAGTTACATAAATTATTATTATTCATTATCTACTAGAGTCGGTATACGTCTCTATTATATACACACACATATTTCACCTATTTCATAATTCTAAAGATCGGAGGATGCAGATTATATTATGCAAATATGAGATAACTGTGGGTATTTGATTATCATAGGACTGCATCAGATAAAATCTTGATAAATCTTGAGTTGATGAAAATGTGTAACAGAGTTAAGCAGATTAGACAACACTGTAAGCAATTAATTATGATTTCTTTATCTTAAGTACAAAGATGATTGTTATTTAAACACTTTTAGCGTTAGAAGAAGTTTAATAGCACCAAAAACCATGTTATTTATTTTAACTACAGGCCTAGATATCACATGTATTAAATGGTCTTCAGAATGTTTTGCGAAAAATATTCTACCCTGACATGCAGAAACCTCATGTTTTTCATTCTCCAACTGCTATGAAGGCTGGTCTTTTGATGAAATAAATCAAAAATGTGATTGTGATTGATGTGTTTAAGTTACAAAAATATGATTTAAGAAATTTTGTTTGATAAAAATAAAAAAAAATGTACATCCGAATCTTACAGATTTTTCAGAAAATTTATTTTATATAAAAAAAATACAACAACGATTTAATCCTGAAAATATATTCCATTGTTTTTATAACCTTGCGCCATCTCTTAGGTAACATACGGATGTCGTCGCGAAAGAAACTTGCAGCCTTCGACGCAATAAAGTCATCGACAAATTTACACTCATGTTTATCTATTAAGGTATGCTGCATTGGCCAGAACAAATGGTAGTCGGATGGGGCCAAGTCCGGTGAATATGCCACGTGTAGGAGAACCTCCGATCCCCGTTCAAGAGGGTTTTTTGAAACACGTGAGCAACTTGAGTATACCTCCGTGTCCAGTAAATGGGCTTTTCTGATGAGGTTCTTCGCGCAGTTTGTGAAGTTAGCCCGTAAATGATCCCGGAAAAATGCGATGGCAACACTAACATACAAATATCACAATATTTTTCAATGTCATCCCGAAAAAAAATATGTCGTGACAGTTTTTTACTAAATAAATTCATAAAAATTTATAAACAATGTGTATTGAAAACTGATGCCAACCCGAAAAAGATTATGTCACAATAAATTTTCTAACAAGAAAATATACAAATATTGAAAACAAAAAAAAAACGTGTATAATATAAAAAAAAACATGAAATGATATAGTTTTGTAGTTCTGGGATTTAGAGCCTCGCTATAGTCATCTGAATTCGTAGTAGATTTAAAATTTTCTCTTAATTTAGGTAAATTATTATATTAATCACAAAATAAAATAGAAAAAAACTTGTTTCTCCAACAAATTGTGACAGCTACTCAAAAGTCAAAACAAAAGCGTATTCAAATATCCGATCTTTGCGTATACATATGCACAGCCAAATCAAACACAAATAATAAAAACACGTTTTAGATGTTAGGTATAGTCTGTAAACGCGAAAACTATTTCTTATACAAAATGCTATGGAAATAATTTTTTGTCGTTTTTTTTAATTACGTTACTGAAAAACGTTACTAAACCAATATATGCTGTATTTCTTTGGTAAATTGTACAACAATAATTGCATGTATCTAAATTGAAAAAAAAATTAGCTAAATTGGTTTTTTTAAGATTTACGAATTATTTGATTTTTACAAACCTTTGGAAAAAAAATCTTAAAATTATCTCCGAGTGGTAAGCAACTTAATTCAAAATTTCGAACTCTAAATCATAAAATGTTTTTGCCACTTGTTGTATAAAAAAGGTCAATCGCTGAACTACAAAACCTATATAGTCCGGTGTCTGGTAATAGACATCTACTAAGAATTCAAACAGCTATAGCGGAGGTCTAAATCAAAGAATATTTTTGCCTCTTGTTTTTGAAATCATAGAATTTTTTTGCCTTTTATTATTTAAACAGGCCAATCCCAGAACTACAAAACCTACAGTCAGTCAAGTAATAGCGTGGTCGGGTTAATTTATAAAAAAATTTATTTGGTGAAACTTTCATATTTATAAATATATTGTACACATTACAAACGATGATGCAATTCGGTTAATATTGTGTCCAGGCACCATCGGCGTCGATAATTGCCTGACATCTCCGAAGCATGCTTTCTACTAATTTGACGGCGTATTCTAGTGGCAACGATCTCCAGATCCGACGAATTTCGCAAGAAAGTGTGTGTGCGTCTTCCATGAAGTTTCTGTTTAATATATGCCCACACATTTTCAATAGGGTTTGCATCGGGCGACTGCGACGGCCAATCCAATGTAACGATGCCAGATTGAGTCTTCCACTCAGTACAAAGCTTGCTGAGGTGTTTAGGATCGTTGTCCTCTTGCAGAATCCAATCTTCATTTTTTGCTGATGAACCAACGTTTGGCAGATGGCAGTAAAGCCTTTTTGTAGATTTTAATCATTTTTTCGGCATTTAGGTTGTCGGTAAAGAGGTACAAAGTGCCGAATCCCTGCTTTGAGAAGCAGCCCCAAAGATGCACCTTTATTCCGTGTTTTACGGTCCGCTGAACAAGCCTATTGGTGGAAGTTGACCAGGCTCGTGTGAGGACACAACGTGCCCATACAGAACATTCATCAGTAAAAATGACATTTTCAAAATCTCTATCGATATTCTCATGCGCCCAAGCGAGTCGCTTTTTCACATGTTTTCCAGTCAACAGAAGCGTCTACATTGTGTTGCGCCATTTCAGGTCATGAGTACGGAGATGGGTTCGGATAGTTTCGTAGGATATATCTAAACCTTTTGCCTTTAATTTTGCTTGTCCTTCACTATTCTTTTTCATCTTTTTTGTCCACTTTTCCTATCGAGCCACGTTCTGGTAAATCATCGACATTTTTAGCCACTTTATATCGCTGTACCCACTTATGTACAAATGCCTTCGACTTTCTCATACATTTAGCAGCCGCTGATTGCGACATTTTGGGACCTTTCGGATGGGTGCTAAGGAACACAGCCTCGTAGCGCGACGCGTATTTAGCACTCATTGCGCTTAACGTGATTCTCTTTCAAAACATCAAGGACAACTGAATCTTTGTTGACAATGCATCAAGGACAAAGCTTCCCTCTATCGGCTCGCAAAGGAATTACAGCGAAATCTTTCATTACCTGTCGGTAATGACGACCACGCTCTTACTTAACTGACTGTATATAGTCCGGTTTCTGGTAATCGACATCTACTAAGAATTCAGACTGCTATAACAGAGCTCTAAATCAAAGAATTGTTTTGCCTCTTGTTATGTAAATTCAAACGACTATAGTGAGGCTCTAAATCATAGAATATTTTTGCCTCTTATTATTTAAACAGGCCAATCCCAGAACTGCAAAACCTATATAGTCTGGTTTCTGGTAATGGACATCTACTAAGAATTCAGACGATTATAGCAAAGCTCTAAATCAAAGAATTTTTGGCCGCTTATTATTTAAATCCAGACGACTATAGCGAGGCTCTAAATCATAGATTTTTTTGCCTCTCATTATTTCAACTGGCCAATCCCTGATCTACAAAGCCAATAGAGTCAAGTTTCTGGTAATGGACATCTACTAAGAATTCAGGCGGCTATAACAGAGCTCTAAATCAAAGAATTGTTTTGCCTCTTGTTATTTAAATTCAAATGACTATAGCAAGGCTCTTAACCAAAGAATTTTTTTTCCTCTCATTATTTCAACCGGCCAATCCTTGAACTACAAAATCTATATAGTCCGGTTTCTGGTAATGGACATCTACTAGGAACTCAGACGATTATAGCGGAGCTCTAAATCAAAGAATTTTTATGCCTCTTGTTATTTAAACTCAGACGACTATAGCGAGGCTCTAAATCATAGATTTTTTTGCCTCTCATTATTTGAACAGGCCAATCCCTGATCTACAAAGCCAATAGAGTATGGTTTCTGGTAATGGACATCTACTAAGAATTCTAAATCAAAGAATTTTTTTGCCTCTTGTTATTTAAATTTAAACGACTATAGCGAGGCTCTTAATCATAGAATATTTTTGCCTTTTATTATTTAAACAGGCCATTCCCTAAACTACAGAACCTATATAGTCCGGTTTCTGGTTATGAACTTCTTCTACGAATTCTGATGACTATAGCGAAGCTCTAAATCATAGAATTATTTAGCTACTTGTTGTATAAACAGGCCAATCCCTGTACTACAGTACTTTGAAGTACACAGTAATTTATATTTGTAAGTGTATTTATTAAATATTAATTAATCTGGAATTTTGACAATTTTTAGAAGAAACCAAATTTTTGTGACATTGTTGTTGTTTACAAATTTAATTATTACTTATTATATAAACAAACCCACTCTTTCATATACAAATTATATAAATTTTTATTTTGTCTTATAGTGTTTAGCTATATATAGCGCAAATTAAAATTTGTTAATCGGTTTTTATTTATAATGGCCGCCATTATATTTTTATATCGTGATAGTTATAGTTTCATTATAATTTCTTAAATATATAATGGTGTTGCCATACTTAACTTTAATCATTTTCCGGGATGACTTTACGGGGTAACTTCACAAAGGTCGTTGTGTCCGATCCTAAAAAACCACAAAATACCGTGGAAATATTTCCATTTTAAATATAATTTTAAGTTCGAAGACAAAAAAATACTCTAAAAATGTGCGAGAACATTCCGCCCTGTTGAATCCCCGGTGTAATACAAATTACTAGTAACCTTTCTAGCAGCTTACCCATAAACAATAACAACATTATGGAACTGTAATATTTCGAAGATAGTAAAGCTGTATAACTAAGTTTCCAAATTACAATATTTTCACCTTATTTCCACACCTTACTACCTCCACAGTAAATTTTAAACAGCTGTATTAATTTTACTGTGGTGTTGATGTTTTACTGGGACCTATGCCATGAACGTTGAATTATTTCAGTGATCAAGTTGTTAAGTCCTGGTGACTTGTTACGCTTGAAGCAGTGGTGAGTTCTGGTGACCTCTTACTACGTATGTAAATGGGACTCTTCCGCAACTGCCAATGGCCAACTGATGTTAGACTCACAGAGCTATATGTGATTCAGTTTCGTCTAGTATTTCGTCCGGTAGAGGGCAGTTAAATAACTCCAAGCTTGTATCATGCCACATATCTGTAACGACTCCATTTGTCTTCCTAACGATATTTAACACTTCAGGAGGTCTTGATTTTCGATCGACAAATTTGTACACAAGGCCCATACAAGGCCCCACTATTTTGCTTCGCCTTAAATACTTCAAGGAAGTACTTATAGTATTCAATGCCCCTACAAACAGTGACAATTTTAGCTCCATTGCTTCTGGGTTTCTTTCCGTCTGGTATGCTCTTCGCTTTTGCATATAGAACATGAGAATTTGTTTAGGTTAGAGTTTCACCAACTATTTCGTATCTAAGCTCCTCTTTTTCTGGGAATTGAGTTATTGCAGACACTGGTTAGCTGTGTTGAGATCAACTCTACAAGAGCATCAATTTGATCGATCTAAATAATTTCTGGAAGTTTTTTGCACGTTTGGAAGTTTATAGTTATCAAAATTTCTCACACACCACACAACTATCGAGCCCAACAAGGCTTCATTGACTACTGTTAGATCAATATAAGAGTTTCCATTAGAAGAGAATGTTGTTGGGTTTCGGGTGCAAGTTCATTATGAAAAGTTTACTCCTAAACACAAAACTCTCCATTTTTCTTTCGATTTCATCGGTTAAACGGCCATTTCGCTTCTAGTATGAAGTTTTCAGTCCATCATTGTACTCGATCGGTTCACTATATTGGGCATATAATGAAAATAGGTAGAGAAAGGAACCCAGAGAAAATGGCTACTTACTTGATTCTGATTTTCACGTGAAACTGGCGTGTTTTTGTAATTTTCGTCTTTTCCGAAAAATATTTTTGAATGGTTTTTCAATAATTATACATTGAGACAATAAATGGACACACATCAGCTAGAACTACCAAAAAGCATCTCTGTTTTACAAAAGGACACAATTTCTTCAGAGATTTATGAAGGTTTACAAAGAAGGCAATGCGAATATTTGGAGAAATTTGAATTGCGATCCTCCTTTGCATAAACTTGATCCGCCTGTGTTCAACATCAGCCTATAGAGCGGTAACTGATTTTGTTTTCTTCGCCTTAGTCTTTCAGACATGTGTCTTGAAGCTACGCTATGAGTGAAACCAAACTCCAAGATATTCGATCTGGTCAACTTGTGTCACTCTTACTTCTTCGATGGAGTATTCTAGATTTATAAGGAATCGTTTTCCTACCATTTATACCTCATCATATCTTCCCCGGGGCCTGCTCGAGGTGATTTTTACCACTGTATTGACTTGCTCTACCAGTTCTTCCTTGTTTTGTGTGCTAACAACGAGGGCCAGATCATCTGTATATCCTACGCTCTCTCACATAGCACAATTTACACTCCCCGACAATGAAACACGTTCATTTTAAATTATCAGTTTATTTGATAGTAGCAACAGTAAACTTATTTTGACTGTATAATAACGGTACTTTAACTAAACATAATTATGTGTAGCACCGCGAACATTCGGTTTGAAAACGAAATTGGGACGAAAACAAAAAATAGAAATAGTTAACGAAAAGAGTGCGACAATAGAATACGATCGGTAATCTTTTGATATTTTATTTATTGAAATTTATCGTCTTATTATGCAAAGTTAATTTTATTATAATTTTTGTAAGTATTTTAGATACGTTTTTTATCTGTGTTAAATAATATTAATTCAACCTTAGGAAATGGGTCGTGGAAAAGAAATTGAATATCACGAAGTTCAGACGGTGTTGGCTTTGCATCGAAATGAACTAAGCAATAGAAAAATTGCATCACAAGTTAACCGCGGCTTAGATGTGATCAATAAAGCTGGAAAAATGAATGGAACAATATTTTATTTTCGGATGAAAAACGGTTTTGTCTCGATGGCCCGGATTGTTATAACTACTATTTTCACGATATTAGAACTCCTGAATTAACACAAATGAGACGGCAACAAGGTGGGAGTCGCGTTATGGTGTGGGGTATTATTTCTTCTTTCGGCAAGTGGAAATTTGAATTTGTTGCGGGATCGCTAACTGGTAAAAGATATAAAGAGTTGTTAAATAATAAGTTTTTGCCATTTTATAAGCAACTACGTCGAAGAAATTTGATTTTTCAACAGGATAATACACCAGCGCATAGATCCGGCATAGTAAAAAAGTGGTTTGAAGCAAATAAAATCAAAGTTATGCAATGGCCAGCAAAGTCGCCGGATCTTAACATCATAGCAAATTGTGAGCAGAACTATCGAGAATGGTATACGGTCAAGGTAGGCAATATGATTCATTAATTGACTTCCAAATAGCAATAGAAGATGCAAGCCTCCAACTTAACCCTAGATACCTTCAAAACCTGTATAATTCTTTACCAAAGCGAATTTTTCAAACTATTGCAAATAAAGAAAAAATTACTCATTATTAAAATACGCAAAATTAGTTTTATTTGACATTTTCGTAAATGAACGTATTTCATTGACGCACCCCGAAAATCGTGTTCTACAGTAACACGAGGTAAACAAAAAGATGGGTACCAATATCCATCTAGGATCATTTAGCAATTTGAATATATAAATAACCATTGTAGAAATTTTAGCGATATTTGATTATTTACAGTAAAACCAAAAAAACATTTGTGAACGTATTTCACTGTCGGGAAGTGTATATAACTTGGCCCCTACTATACTCTGAGTGGCACGCTGGTGGCCACATAGTAACAGAGTTACCTGATTCTATAACAATCTGCTGATCTTCGTGATAGCTTTGAATCATTCGGCGTAGATATTGGCTGAGTTGCCGTTCCTTCAACCTTCATTAAATTAGGTCGCAACGTCGCAAGCTGTAAGCACTTCTGGCGTGAGCAGTCCGAATAATTCTACGTTTAAGTGCAATATTTCCTTTCAAAACTAAATCGACGAACATCATGACTTGCCGGTTGTGGATCGCTCTGCTCGATATCCAAACAGATTTTCCACAAACCCTCCTCCCCTCGTAATATCGCTCGTACCAACCTATGCACCAGTAGGTACTCAAGTATACAGTTTTCCGAAAAGTTTTATAGAGGTATACTAAGACTAAATGAGCTTTCTTCCAGATAGGCGAACTTAGGGAATCCAAGTCGGTTCTACCCGACTTCGTGTAGTTGGGCAATTATTCACCCCCAGTGACACCCGAAACCATCGGGCATCGCCGCAAACAACCGAAACCGACAACCCTCCTATGCATCTCAACGAAAATGGAAAAAACATAAACGTACAGATCCCATACGTTAAAGGGAATCCAATTACCCGACTAGGGAATCTAATTACCCGAATTTCGGGTACCCGACTTTCGGTTCCGTGTTTTTACCATTACCCCACCGGTTTCTACAAACATACGTTTCAATTTTTTCCATTTTCGTTGAGATGCATAGGAGGGTTGTCGGTTTCGGTTGTTTGCAGCATTTCTCGAAGTCTCTGGGGGGTAAGTAATTGCCCAACACTCAGAAAAAAGATTACTACCAAATACTTAGTTAAATTAATTTGGTTGTTTTAACACAAAATTTTGAGCTAGATAAACCAAATCTCTTGTTTAAATTAGAAAGTTGGTATTTTCTTACTTGGTTACCACAAAAAGTGAGTGAAATTTGAGTTACCAGGATGTTGGTACGTAGTTTTGTTTAATTTAACCAAAAAAAAATTTGTTAGGTGAACAATATTCTTGTTATAACTAACCAAATATGTTGGTTTATCTTAATTAGTTATTTTGACCTATAAGTTTTGTCATATAAACTAAGACTTAAATTCTAGCGAATCAATAAAATTCGCTAAATCATTGTGATTATATACTTTGAATGTAAGGTCAAAATATTTTCATTATTTTTGTAGTTTGATCACTGCATTCTGATGAGACGCTCGAATTTTTTAATGTAAAGAATTCAATGTTTCATTAGTTCGAAATCAAACTTCCAACGTGTTGGTTTGGTAACCCCACCTTGATGTAATGTGTTTAACCTTAAACGTTTGCAACATTTACCGCCGTTTTTGTTACATTACTAAGAAAATGTGGTAGAATTAAACCAGTAAAATAATAATAACTAATTATTAGTAAAATAATTTTTTCCCTTGGTTAATTTAACAAAATAGTTAGTCACTGTTACCAAATATTTTCCATTTCTATCCATTAAATTAACCATATGTTTTTGGTTATATTAACTAAGTTATAAATTAAATAAGCAGGATTTGGTTATTTTAAATTAAAATTTTATTCAACTAAGATCTTGTTCGTTTTTTAACTATGAAATTTGGTTGATCGAAAATCACCAAGATTTTGGTAAAATAGACTCAGATTTTTGTTTCTTTTGACCCAAGTTTTTCTCTGAGTGAACTACACGAATTCGGGTAGAAGCGACTTGGATTCCCTAGGCGAACTCGCTTCTTCTCAAAACATTATTAAAAACGTTCAGAAACCTTTCAGGATATACTATCACTCCATTTTCTACGCTAATACTGAAAATAGGGTTATCTTGCACCTCATACACTTCTTGCCTGGTCGGTTCCTACATACAGAAAAGCATAATTTCGTGTCCGCTGCTAGCGACGGAACCATGTACGTCCCAACTGTTTTGTAACAATTTTTTATGCATATTTCCTAGAATTATTCTCAATACTGAAACTGCGGTCGTTCCAGCTGGTGTTGTTTTAAAGCACACAATCGCTTTTCTTAGTGTAATCTTAGCCCTAAAACACAGTTGGAATCCGTATTAAATTTGAGCTGTGTCATGGATTGCAGAAATAATTACTAGTTAAATTAGTATTGGAATTTTTGTTTTTACGTTATACCAATCTTCTTTCTGCAAAGGACTTTTTGGGTTTATAATAAACAATTGGAGTTCAAACAACTTAACACCTTCATAACAACTTAAAGAAGTTTTCATTAATAAGATTTTAACATCCTACAAATTATTCATGCCTCTTCTAAAATTTGCATTAAAGAAAAGGCAATGAAATTCTTATTCAAATAATAGTTAATATCGTTGAGGGACATAAAACATCACAATTGAAAAATATTTTGAATGGAAATCGGTTTTATATAATTCAACAGATGCTTCTGGATTTTTTTTTGTATAAAATTTTTCAACTTGCCCGTATTTTGTGTGAATTTTCAGTTTCAGTAGTAGTATTTAAAATTAATATTAATCTTTATTAACTGTTAAGCAATTTTCCAACCAAAATTCGGTGCGTTGACGGTTTCTGCTGCAAAAAGTAACAATACCAAAAGGAGATATGTTTGTAAAATGTTTCGATAGAACGAATTCGAATTTTAGCATAAGAGGAAAACGTTAGATCAAAATATTAAAAAAAAAAATATTTGTTAAATTTGCTGAATTTATTCGGAAACCTCCTATAAACCTGCGTCCCATCTAATCGAAAAAATTTGTCCATTTTGAACAAATTTTTGGTTTAGAGTGAAAGACTACTATAAATCGAAAGCACAATTTTCTGAATTTTGCCGGGAAACTTTAATAAGTTTTGATAAAAATTAAATGTTTTTAAATGAGACAGGACCCAGTAGTAATTCGGACAAAATAAAGAAGTTTCATGATTAGAAATTACCTAGTATCAACTTAGTATGTGCGTTACTAGCAACCTGGTTTCTAGAAAGGTCCCAGAAAAATTTGCCTGTCCTAAAATGTCATAAACACACCAAATACCACATTTTGTGTTAAGATTAAGGCTTATAGCATCTTGCTATATATCACTTACCAAGCTGTTTTCATTAGGAGTTTCTCACAAAATTTCACAAAATTATTCGCTCAATTTTGCTGAAATACACATGTTTTCGGAAATATAAGATCATCTCAATAAATAAGTCTTTTAGAATGCTGGTTTAAAGCAGGTTCCCGTAAAAATTCAGAAATTTATGAGTTCAATTTATTGTAAACCAAAACAATTTTGACGGTTCTCGAATACCCAAAACACACAGTTTTGTAAAAATAAACGTATTTTTCTATTAGATTGAAAGTAACAGTATCTTAATATATACGTCACTTAGCGTGCTGGTGGTTAGGAGTTTACCGGGAAAATGTAGAAACTCTACGTACCAAGCCAAATATGGCTGCCCTTAACATTCTAAACACCATCAATGTGGTCAAATTAAAGTTAGTTTTAGATTAGATAGGACATAGTAGCATAGTAGGAAAGTATTGCGGGGGAAATTATACTTATAGTCATTGCTCTGAATGCTTGCACTACCTCCTTTGATAAGAACTATCAAGTTATAAACTCTAAAGAAAGGATTCGAATCGTTGGTAGAACACCATAACCATTTGCCAAATATGCATAGATCTTAAACTAACATATTATATTAGCGCTCATTTGTCTAGGAATTTGAAATAAACTCTCTAGACTAACATCATCTGGCTCCGTAGAATCGTAGTGGAAGTGACACTATATTATTCCTTCAAAATACCATCAGGCGAACGATACAGATATTCACTTGCAGATGTGCTGAATAATCTGGTGCTCAACTCCGTAATAAGGAAAAACTCGATTGAAATTTCAAATTCAATGCCAGGCCAAATTCTTCAATATACAGTTGAAGCCGTGCTTCGTAATCGTTATTAGAAACTACAGGAGCTTTTTCGTTTTTCCCAAATATTTTGAAAAGTATATCATTTATGAGACAAACAACCAAGATTCTAAATTAATTTTGCAACAATATGAGATGATGTTTTTGCACAAGAAGAAAAGTGAGAGAAAAACTTCTTTGAACTAAAAGATTTTAAATTAATTTTGCAACAGCACCGAGCCAGGTAAGTATTCCAAAATTTACGCAGAAATGACGACTTTTTGTGAAAATCTGTTTTTTCATAAAAAAAATCGACCCTCTATTCAGCTCACAAGGATTGATTGGTCGGGATGCAAATAAATACTAAAAGTTTTTCAATAAACTGGAAAATTTATTTTAATCGTTTTTTAATGAACCAATGTCGGCTAAACAGCACTGGAACCTCCCTAAGTATGAAGTGTCATCTAGATCAGTGGTTCTTTACCTTTTTTTAGTCACGGCCCACCAAATAATTCATAATTTTTTTGTGGCCCCCATTTTTTTAATAATAATTTATATTTGTTAAATTATCTATAATAAATTATTTTTTTTCATAATTCTCGTGTCATAGTTCGCGTGGTTTTCAATTAAATGCGATAATATATTTAATATAAATCCCAGGATGCACTGCAATGCCACATAAAGAAAGAGTTTGTGTTAAATTTCTGTTTGTTGAAGTCCTTTTGAATACACAATTTTTTTTTGTTTTTCCATCAGGTATGTACACAAATAAATCAGACGGTTTTTCGACACGTGAGCATGCCACATGTAGCTGGCTATGTGAGAAGAATGGATTTTCCAAATTTAGTTCATAGTTTTGTCAAATCCGAGTCGCACCGGAAACTGCAAATGCTTTAATTCTAATGGCATATCTGTCTGAATCATTGAGATTCGCGGCAACAGTCTTGTGGCTTAAATAATTCACTTGAAGTTTAAGCTTTGACGATATTGTTCATCATCTTTTTCACTAAAATTTTGATACGGTAGCAAAGTCGTGGTAGACAGATATATCATAGAGAAGAATGATAGGCACGCCAATTTTCAATTTTAAAACGTGCGGTGGTGTCCCAGGCAATACAGATGTATTCAAGAATTCAGTTGTATAACTGACAACTTTGTCTTGATTCACTCCATTATCGATGGACTTACACGTTTTCATTGAATTTTGTAATTGATAGCAATGTGCACTGAGTAAAACATGATTTTCGAAAATTCTGTGCGATATTTAAGAAAATTTCGTGAAACAATTCGTCTGTGGTTGCTGTGAGTTTAGAGAAGTTTCATATAGTAATGTGATACTTTGTATGGATTCGTAAATTGCTATTTTACCATTTACAATATCCAACTAGTGTTTTGCGACACGTAGTGGATACATTATTTGTAGTTGTATACGTATCGCCATAAAATTGATGATTTGACACATGCATTAAGTTTATCAGCGGCTGTTGAACGTGTTATAACTGGTAAAGTTTGTCGAAAATCATCAGATAATAAAATGAATGCGCCACCAAAGAGCTGATAATTTCCTCTCAAATGTTTTAGTGTTCCATGAAGCGCTTCCAATGCTTTTTTGTGTGCCGATGGCAGTTTCAGTGCTGAATGTGCAATTCGATCACTATTTACAAAACTAAATTCAAGATGACGCGGTTGAGAGTGCAATATCTTTTCGTGATCGTATAGTTGCCAAAATAAACGAAATGAGAAAAGTACTGCTTGTGACTACGGGCGCATCTAGGAAATACAATCCGTCGCTTTGGTTTGTAATAATATACATAATTCTAAAATACGCTAAGCGTTGTTCTGAAACCAAGTTCTGTAGATTAGTTTGAACAAATGTAACCAATTCTTTGACATGAAAATATCTTTCTTATTACAAATCACAATAGAAAATGTCTTTTGCAGATCCACTCGGCCCTGTCAATCTGAATTGAATTAGTGCTTTGATAGTGATTGCCTTATTTTACACGTTTGACACGATTGGATGGGAATCGTATTTGCTGTGCTTGAGAAGTGCCGCAGTATGCATCGAGAAGATTTAATTCTCGTCAAGCTTCACAATAAGTGGGTTCATACTTGACCGTTAAGAGTTCTCAATTCTTGGAAGGGTGTCGGTTTACTTGCGTTTATTGCAGTGTGGGTTTGTACGCACGGCCTAACACGTCGGTTGAATAAATGTAAATTGGGATATTAATCAACTAATTTACCTTGTTTGCGATGTTGAAACATTTTCGCTGACGCATTTCATGTGTTTACTACACTTGGCACTTTAGAGTAAAAAGTGTCTTTGCAAAATTACATGATTTGTCTTCTCTAACTACAGCTTTGGAGTCATCAGCTGGCATTTGTGCAAAAGCAGTTTTAACCAATCGAATTAATTCTTTGTGTTGATCGAATAAAGTTTGTAAAGTACGACAGTTTCTAGTTTAAAATATATTTGAACAAATTAAATAGTTTATGTGGTAAAATTTATGGAATATTAGGTAGGTTGTGGAGGACTGCCAAACTAATTGAACAAAACGTTAAAATGCACATTATTCGTACATTAGTAGGACCAATAATTTCATACTGTGCATCAATATACTCAGAATGCTTCAAGAAATCATTTATGAAATTAAATGTTGCTTTTAACGGTTGTACTAGATATGTGTTCTCAAAAAGAATTGGTACCGGTGTGAAGTTTTTGGACACTTTTTTTGGACACTTTTATAATTTGGACAGAAATTTACGCGAGTGTCCAAAAATAATTTTTTTAGACATTATTTCGATTTTGGGTAAATATTTGCACACGTGAACATTTCTAAAAAATGTAAATACAAAAAAAAAAATTTTGTTTATAAAAAAGATCAAATTTTTGTATTTCATATATGTACACATACATATTAAACTTTTAAGAAATTTAATCATCAGGAATATTATATGAATTTTTGTATAAAAGGATGTCGTTGTAGGTTATGGTAAATTACACAAATCTCAGAGATTGGCTCCCATAGTGACTATATAGGTTCGAAAGGGGATACATTACGGAATTATAATCACCTAATGCCATTTCGAAATGAGCCGTAGGGCTCTCGTATAAAATTTTTGAACATTCACGCTATCCGCGATTTTCATATGAAAAAATGTCGTTGTAGGTTATGGTAAATTACACAAATCTCAGAGATTGGCTCCCATAGTGACTATATAGGTTCGAAAGAGGATACATTACGGAATTGAAATCACTTAATGCTATTTCGAAATGAGCCGTAGGGCTCTCATATAAAATTTTTGAACATTCACGCTATCTGCGATTTTCATATGAAAAAATGTCGTTGTTGGTTATGGTAAATTACACAAATCTCAGAGATTGGCTCCCATAGTGACTATATAGGTTCGAAAGGGGATACATTGCGGAATTGAAATCACCTAATGCCATTTCGAAATGAGCCGTAGGGCTCTCGTATAAAATTTTTGAACATTCACGCTATCCTCGATTTTCATATGAAAAAATGTCGATGTAGGTTATGGTAAATTATGCAAATCTCAGAGATTGGCTCCCATAGTGACTATATAGGTTCGAAAGGGGATACATTACGAAATTGAAATCACCCAATGCCATTTCGAAATGAGCCGTAGGGCTCTTGTATATAATTTTTGAACATATACGCTATCCGCGATTTTCATATGAAAAAATGTCGTTGTAGGTTATGGTAAATTACGCAAATCTCAGAGATTGGCTCCCATAGTGACTATATAGGTTCGAAAGGGGATACATTACGGAATTGAAATCACCTAATGCCATTTCGAAATGAGCCGTAGGGCTCTTGTATAAAATTTTTGAACATACACGCTATCTGCGATTTTCATATGAAAAAATGTCGTTGTAGGTTATGGTAAATTACACAAATCTCAGAGATTGGCTCCCATAGTGACTATATAGGTTCGAAAGGGGATAAATTACGGAATTGAAATCACCTAATGCCATTTCGAAATGAGCCGTAGGGCTCTTGTATAAAATTTTTGAACATACACGCTATCCGCGATTTTCATATGAAAAAATGTCGTTGTAGGTTATGGTAAATTACGCAAATCTCAGAGATTGGCTCCCATAGTGACTATATAGGTTCGAAAGGGGATACATTACGGAATTGAAATCACCTAATGCAATTTCGAAATGAGCCGTAGGGCTCTTGTATAAAATTTTTGAGCATACACGCTCTCTGCGATTTTCATATGAAAAAATGTCGTTGTAGGTTATGGTAAATTACACAAATCTCAGAGATTGGCTCCCATAGTGACTATATAGGTTCGAAAGGGGATACATAACGGAATTGAAATCACCTAATGCCATTTCGAAATGAGCCGTAGGGCTCTTGTATAAAATTTTTGAACATAAACGCTACATGAAAAAATGCCGTTGTAGGTTATGGTAAATTACACAAATCTCAGAGATTGGCTCCCATAGTGACTATATAGGTTCGAAAGGGGATACATTACGGAATTGAAATCACCTAATGCCATTTCGAAATGAGCCGTAGGGCTCTTGTATAAAATTTTTGAACATACACGCTATCCGCGATTTTCATATGAAAAAATGTCGTTGTAGGTTATGTTAAATTACACAAATCTCAGAGATTGGCTCCCATAGTGACTATATAGGTTCGAAAGGGGATACATTACGGAATTGAAATCACCTAATGCAATTTCGAAATGAGCCGTAGGGCTCTTGTATAAAATTTTTGAGCATACACGCTATCCGCGATTTTCATATGAAAAAATGTCGTTGTAGGTTATGGTAAATTACACAAATCTCAGAGATTGGCTGCCATAGTGACTATATAGGTTCGAAAGGGGATACATAACGGAATTGAAATCACCTAATGCCATTTCGAAATGAGCCGTAGGGCTCTTGTATAAAATTTTTGAACATACACGCTATCCGCGATTTTCATATGAAAAAATGTCGTTGTAGGTTATGGTAAATTACACAAATCTCAGAGATTGGCTCCCATAGTGACTATATAGGTTCGAAAGGGGATACATTACGAAAATGAAATCACCTAATGCCATTTCGAAATGAGCCGTAGGGCTCTTGTATAAAATTTTTGAACATACACGCTATCCGCGATTTTCATATGAAAAAATGTCGTTGTAGGTTATGGTAAATTACACAAATCTCAGAGATTGGCTCCCATAGTGACTATATAGGTTCGAAAGGGGATACATTACGGAATTGAAATCACCTAATGCAATTTCGAAATGAGCCGTAGGGCTCTTGTATAAAATTTTTGAGCATACACGCTATCCGCGATTTTCATATGAAAAAATGTCGTTGTAGGTTATGGTAAATTACACAAATCTCAGAGATTGGCTCCCATAGTGACTATATAGGTTCGAAAGGGGATAAATTACGGAATTGAAATCACCTAATGCCATTTCGAAATGAGCCGTAGGGCTCTTGTATAAAATTTTTGAACATACACGCTATCCGCGATTTTCATATGAAAAAATGTCGTTGTAGGTTATGGTAAATTACACAAATCTCAGAGGTTGGCTCCCATAGTGACTATATAGGTTCGAAAGGGGATACATTACGGAATTGAAATCACTTAATGTTATTTCGAAATGAGCCGTAGGGCTCTTGTATAAAATTTTTGAACATACACGCTATCCGCGATTTTCATATGAAAAAATGTCGTTGTAGGTTATGGTAAATTACACAAATCTCAGAGATTGGCTCCCATAGTGACTATATAGGTTCGAAAGGGGATACATTACGGAATTGAAATCACCTAATGCCATTTCGAAATGAGCCGTAGGGCTCTTGGATAAAATTTTTGAGCATACACGCTATCCGCGATTTTCATATGAAAAAATGTCGTTGTAGGTTATGGTAAATTACACAAATCTCAGAGATTGGCTCCCATAGTGACTATATAGGTTCGAAAGGGGATACATAACGGAATTGAAATCACCTAATGTCATTTCGAAATGAGCCGTAGGGCTCTTGTATAAAATTTTTGAACATAAACGCTACATGAAAAAATGCCGTTGTAGGTTATGGTAAATTACACAAATTTCAGAGATTGGCTCCCATAGTGACTATATAGGTTCGAAAGGGGATACATTGCGGAATTGAAATCACCTAATGCCATATCAAAATGAGCCGTAGGGCTTTTGTATAAAATTTTTGAACATACACGCTATCCGCGATTTTCATATGAAAAAATGTCGTTGTAGGTTATGGTAAATTACACAAATCTCAGAGATTGGCTCCCATAGTGACTATATAGGTTCGAAAGGGGATACATTACGGAATTGAAATCACCTAATGCCATTTCGAAATGAGCCGTACGGCTCTCGTAGTCACGTATATCATTTCGTCTTCAAATTAATTTATTTTGTAGGCGGAAGATATTAAATCATACTCCGATATTTGTGAATCGAAAAAATTTATTTCAAAGATATAAATTTCTACATTAATAGCGTTGTTAGCTTTCGTCCTCACTGCAATTTTGATTGCGGGGTTTTCTTTTTTGAATTTTCTTGTCCAAGACCAGCTAAGACAGACTGTTTTTTAAGAATAGACACATAATTTTATATATTATATAATAGATATATAATATATATAGGTTCAATAAACATTTAATTACACAGCATTTTTTTTTTTTTGAAATAATGGCCAGAGTACAACTGAAACTCCTACTAAAATGTAGCGAATGTCACAAATACTAATCATTATCAGAATATATTTTGTAGCCATAAATTAGATCATAAAACATTGATTTTTGACATCTCCATCTCCACCTCTCCGCATACGCATCCCAAAATTATACTGACCATTTCGTATCAAAATAACAATGTTAAACCTTTAAACATCTCTTCAGAATTTTTTTTGTAGGCGTATCATAGTTTATATTTTTTTAAACCAAAAAGAAAAGAGAACAACCAAATAATATTCGACGAGTACAATTATATAATGCCCGACTGCAAACGAAAAATAGCGAAGAATGGAAATTTAACTTCGTTAATCGTAAGGTTAAGGGAAATTGATAAAACAATAGCAATTAACTATAAATTTGAAACGCAGTAAATATTAATGTTCGTTGTTGCTGCAATATTCGCTACTTAGTAGGTATTTCAATGCACTTCGCCCACTGTTGCTAAGTAACATCGAATAAATGATGCAACTATGACAAACCGTTTTTAACATAACATACATATATACCATAGGTGTTATAATGTATAAATGTCACTATGGGAGCCAATCTCCGAGATTTGTGTAATTTACCATAACCTACAACGACATTTTTTCATATGAAAATCGCGGATAGCGTGAATGCTCAAAAATGTTATACAAGAGCCCTACGGCTCATTTCGAAATGGCATTGGTTAATTTCAATTTCGTAATGTATCCCCTTTCGAACCTATATAGTCACTATGGGAGCCAATCTCTGAGATTTGTGTAATTTACCATAACCTACAACGACATTTTTTCATATGAAAATCGCGGATAGCGTGTATGTTCAAAAATTTTATACAAGAGCCCTACGGCTCATTTTGATATGGCATTAGGTGATTTCAATTCCGCAATGTATCCCCTTTCGAACCTATATAGTCACTATGGGAGCCAATCTCTGAGATTTGTGTAATTTACCATAACCTACAACGGCATTTTTTCATGTAGCGTTTATGTTCAAAAATTTTATACAAGAGCCCTACGGCTCATTTCGAAATGACATTAGGTGATTTCAATTCCGCAATGTGTCCCCTTTCGAACCTATATAGTCACTGTGGGAGCCAATCTCTGAGATTTGTGTAATTTACCATAACCTACAACGACATTTTTTCATATGAAAATCGCGGATAGCGTGTATGTTCAAAAATTTTATACAAGAGCCCTACGGCTCATTTTGATATGGCATTAGGTGATTTCAATTCCGTAATGTATCCCCTTTCGAACCTATATAGTCACTATGGGAGCCAATCTCTGAGATTTGTGTAATTTACCATAACCTACAACGGCATTTTTTCATGTAGCGTTTATGTTCAAAAATTTTATACAAGAGCCCTACGGCTCATTTCGAAATGACATTAGGTGATTTCAATTCCGCAATGTGTCCCCTTTCGCACCTATATAGTCAAAAATTTTATACAAGAGCCCTACGGTTCATTTTGATATGGCATTAGGTGATTTCAATTTCGCAATGTATATCCTTTCGAACCTATATAGTCACTTGGCCAATCTCTGAGATTTGTGTAATTTAACATAACCTACAACGGCATTTTTTCATGTAGCGTTTATGTTCAAAAATTTTATACAAGAGCCCTACGGCTCATTTCGAAATGACATTAGGTGATTTCAATTCCGCAATGTATCCCCTTTCGAACCTATATAGTCACTATGGGAGCCAATCTCTGAGATTTGTGTAATTTACCATAACCTACAACGACATTTTTTCATATGAAAATCGCGGATAGCGTGTATGTTCAAAAATTATATACAAGAGCCCTACGGCTCATTTCGAAATGGCATTAGGTGATTTCAATTCCGCAATGTATCCCCTTTCGAACCTATATAGTCACTATGGGAGCCAATCTCTGAGATTTGTGTAATTTACCATAACCTACAACGGCATTTTTTCATATGAAAATCGCGGATAGCGTGTATTTTCAAAAATTATATACAAGAGCCCTACGGCTCATTTCGAAATGGCATTAGGTGATTTCAATTCCGCAATGTATCCCCTTTCGAACCTATATAGTCACTATGGGAGCCAATCTCTGAGATTTGCGTAATTTACCATAACCTACAACGACATTTTTTCATATGAAAATCGCGGATAGCGTGTATGTTCAAAAATTATATACAAGAGCCCTACGGCTCATTTCGAAATGGCATTAGGTGATTTCAATTCCGTAATTTATCCCCTTTCGAACCTATATAGTCACTATGGGAGCCAATCTCTGAGATTTGTGTAATTTACCATAACCTACAACGACATTTTTTCATATGAAAATCGCGGATAGCGTGTATGCTCAAAAATTTTATACAAGAGCCCTACGGCTCATTTCGAAATTGCATTAGGTGATTTCAATTCCGTAATGTATCCCCTTTCGAACCTATATAGTCACTATGGGAGCCAATCTCTGAGATTTGTGTAATTTAACATAACCTACAACGACATTTTTTCATATGAAAATCGCGGATAGCGTGTATGTTCAAAAATTTTATACAAGAGCCCTACGGCTCATTTCGAAATGGCATTAGGTGATTTCAATTCCGTAATTTATCCCCTTTCGAACCTATATAGTCACTATGGGAGCCAATCTCTGAGATTTGTGTAATTTACCATAACCTATAACTACATCCTTTCATTCAAAAATTCAATTTATCTGAATTGATGATTAAATTTCTTAAAAGTTTAGGTATGTACATATATGAAATACAAAAATTTGATCTTTATTATAAACAAAATTTTTTTTTTGAATTTACAATTTTTAGAAATGTTCACGTGTGCAAATAACTACCCAAAATCGAAATTATGTCTAAAAAAATTATTTTTGGACACTCGCGTAAATTTCTGTCCAAATTATAAAAGTGTCCAAAAAATTAAAAGTGTCCAAAAACTTCACACCGGTAGAATTGGTGACTCTATATCCATACTGTCAAACTAGACATTTAACATGAGCTTGAGAAAATACCTTGAGTTCTTGATGTTAACTGTCATGTTTAATTTAATACTAAAGAAGAACCCACGCTATCTTTATGAAAATCACAATTTTAGCTTATCACAGCGTACAATCAAATTAAAACTGCCCAGGTCGTGTAGGTCGAAGCCAAGACGCCGTTCTTTTTCTGTTAATGGAGTAAAATTGTGGAACAATGTTGACCCATCTGTCAAAGCTGCGTCAAATTTGATTAATTTCAAGAAGACGTATCTGGATAGCTATAGTATATATTGTGATTTAATCCCTTTTTCCTTTTCTTTCCTATCCTATTTTCCGCATCCTTTTGTAGTTTATTTATTATTATTACTATTCATTATTATTATTATTATAATTAATTATTGTTATATTGTTATATTTTAGTTTTAATTGTTAGTATAATTGATCACTGTTATTTATAAGTCTTATATGTATTTCTCATTCTTTTACATTATGTACTGCATTACACAAAAGAAAATATTACGTAGGTATATTATATGATACTAGCTGACCCGGCGAACTTTGTCTCGCCCCAAATTATTTCGTCCGAGCAAACACTTTTCACCTTCACGAGAATTGATTTTGATGAGAGAAAAATCAAACAATTGAACTCAATTCTCAATAGACGTTTGAGTTAGACGGTTGAGTGGCCATTCCATTCACTTTTTCATCGAATTCAACACTAAAGGTAGGTTTATGGTTGCGTTCGTTCGTTCGGTCATTTGTTCGACCAATCATCTTTTGTACAAAAATTCTGAATCGTCAATTTTGATCAATATGATTGGTGGAAAAAATTGTCAGAATGAACGAACGAACACAACCATAAAGGCGGCATAATCTATTGAAAAGTGAATAAAAGGTGGATTCAAACTTAGGCATCTATTGAAAATTTAGTTGTTGTTTGCAAATTGACTTTGTGATTTGTTAATCGTCATAGCGAACGCCAAAAAAACGGGGAACTGAATGCACTTGTTTTGTATATAGAAGATAAAATTGCCAAAATTCTACACAACTTATATTTATAGTAGTCCGCAACCAACGCCATCTATTGAAAATAATCCGAAGTGGCTATTTAAATGAATGATCATTGTCAAAATACAATTTTCATCGGTGGTGTTAAGTGTGTTTCCATACAAAATTCCTCTACAAAACGCAATTCTCGATTTTTATATTTTTTGATTTTTCGGTTTTCCATTTGGTTTCCAGTTTTTTCGTGTTTACGGATTTTCCTTTGAATTTTCTGTTTTTCTAAGCCCCACTGTATTGAAATGGACAATGCACAAAAAGAATCATTTAAATTGATCGTGTCGTTCTCGAGTTTTTGCGAGACTAACGCACGGCAATTGATTTTTATTTAGATAAATAGATAGAGTAAATAAATAGATAAAATAAATAGATTGGATAAAAAACAAAGTAGCAGTTTGGATGTAGCCTTCGGTGGGAATCAAATTCAGTACCTTCCAATCCAAGCGCCGAAGCTTTAACCACTACACCATGACCTGTCTCATAAAAAATATGCACACAAAATTCATATGAAAATGGTTTTTTATTCGATTTTTCGGGTTTTCCGACTTTTCCGGTGGACTTTTTTAAAAAATTCTTTCATAAGAACCATCTTCTGGTAATTGCGAACACAACAGAAAATATTGAGCCAAATCGGTTCAGCCGTTCTCAATTGATGCGCGCACATACATATTTTGCACCATTTTTATAGATATAGATTGTAAAAAGGTCTTGGCCTTATTTGTGTAAATAATTAATTAAAAATAAATAAATAAAATAAAATAAAAAAATAAATTTGTAATTTTCGTTCGGCAGTGGTAGTTAGTGATAAGTTTGCCATTGCAAATTCCTTGAATGCTGGCATGTAATTCTTGCGCACGATATTTGTTGTATCGAACAATGACATTGGGAAACACGAATTGCACTTGCGTATGTTTACTAAGAAATGTTGCGATTGGCCTATACCACCTGATACCAACGTTGATAATGGTTCGGGTGGTGAATGTAATTTTGGTAATTTCACATTGCCTACCGTGCAGCACATTCCTAGTGTTTTAATTTTGAATTTGAAGGCACTTCGTGTATTAATTGCGTAAATTATCCATTGTCTGTCTTCCCTTTTCTTGTCTGTTTCTGACAGCGAGTTCATAAAACGGAAAAGATTTCGTATTTTTCTATCCTATCGTTTTAATCAATTACATCACGTAAATTATACTACAGGAACACTCTTTCAATACAAAAAATTTGTATGTAAAATATGTATAAATGACGATGGGCTCTGTTTGATGGGGTCGGAATATCGCATTCAAATGTATCGTATGGCCTTCTATCATATTCAATTGGATTGTACTTAGTCGGTATGATTATAACTCGAACAACACATTTCAGGCGATTCGAGAACACCAGGATTTAGGGGGCGTACCCCTTCATATATATTACAAAAACCTGCTCATTTTAATATAAAATCCCTATGCAAAATTTGGATCAGGTTGGATAAATGGTGTGGACACTTAAGAAGGCTCCTTAAGCGGATTCGAGCATGTCACTAGGTTCATATAATTCCTTTCCCCATCCTGTACATGCAACTTATACATGGTAAAAATTTTATGACATAGGGTGACCGGCTGAACCACCCTTTTGGAACAAACAGACATTTTTGGGAAACAACTATGTTGGAGCCCTTAGATCCAGGGAGCCAACCCCTTTAAAAATATTTCAAAAACCTGCTCATTTTGATACAAAATACCTATGCTATATTTGAATTCGATTGGATAGATGGCGTAGAGACTAATAAGAAAGAACCACAGGATTCATGGGATGGACCCTTAAATTCAAGCATGCCACTAATTTTATATAAACCCTTTTCTTAACTTATTCCCTTAGAACAACTTACATCACAAAACTGATCTATAACACAATCAATTGATTTGTATGCTGAAAATAACATCCATATCCGTATTATAGGCGAATTAGTATAATTAGGAATCAAAATCCACCATCTCGACTTGCAAGAAATAAAAGTCAGTTACGTATTTAGTACCCTGAAAACGAGATCCATGTCAGCATTATTAGCGTAGATAGTAGGTAGTTGCCAAAATTGAACGCCCCCTTCACCACATTTTGTGAAAAACCAAAGGTGAGTAATGTAATCAGTACCTATGAAATTGACACCTACATTGGCATTGGTAGTATAGGTGGGCGCCAAAAAGCTCACAGCTTCTCATCTTGAATTCAGAAAAACAAAAGTCGGTAACTTAGTCAGTACCGCGAAAACCCCGAAAATGACACTCATATCGGCACTATCGCCGTAGATAGTAGTTAGGTACCAAAACAACACGGTCGCCCCTCCCTTCATCACGACTTCCAAAAACAAGTTAGTAACGTATCAGTTCCCCGGAAGCCCCGAAAATAAGACCCATGTTAGCATAGACGTAGATATTAGTATACGTACTAAAAATAACACCGCCCCCAACACACCTCGCACAAAAGAAAATTTCTCCAAACAGATGCCATATTCCTAATTAGCACTCCCGAAAACCACGAAAAGGACCTCGTTGGCGAAAACCAAAATCAAGGAGTCGAATTTTGGTTGAAAAACAGTGTCTCGGCAAAAGTCGTCGTTTCCGCTTAAATTTTGATTTGGACCTGTATCGTTCTTAGTAGTTTCTCTTGTAAATGATACACTTTTCAATATACATAATTGCAAAACACGAATCAGCTTTTATAGAACCTGCCATTTCCGGTGGAAAGATTTCGGCCAAAAAATACAGAATCACTCCTCATGACCTATAGAATATCGGTGATATATATAAATTTTTATTGAAATCGGTGCAGTAGTGCTTGAGTTAATCGATCGAAAACGATCCTATGGAAACCATAGATCCCTGCTGGTGGACCATTTTCAACTAAAAACACTTCTCATCACCCTTAGAAAATATACACAAATTTTTATCAAAATCGGTGCAGCAGTTCTTAAGTTTTAATGTTATGAACACACACGTCATTTTTAAATATAGAGAGATAATAATATAAAACATAACTTTATTATTTCATTTCAATATCTATTTTAACTTTCATAATTCACAATTTGGTATTACGGTTAGCATATTTGCATTAATTTCTTTTGTACTAACAAAGTTGTAAGTAGGAAAAAATAAGAAATTAATAAAAAAAAAACTAAATAAGAAATCTTTATTTTTCTTATTTCAATTTTCAATATGATGTTCGGTTATACATCAATTTTCTTTTTATTATATTCTGAATGAATATTTGCAATTTTGGCGGCCCCCGGCAAACTACTTACGGACCCCCTGGGGGCCGCGGCCCACCTGTTTAGAATCACTGATCTAGATCAACCAATAGTCTTTGATATAGAGGTAGAATTTTTGTTAAAACTTATCTGAACCGGTGTTGTTGTAAAATAAATTTACAATCTGAAAAATTGGAATTAAAGCTATCACTTCCAATGGAAAAACGAAAAGGCTCCTCTGGCAGCTGTCACTTCCGGTGACCCTATTTCTGCTTAAATTTACTGGGAGCTCCTAATTTGTAGAAAACGCTTAGGTGTGAAGTTTCATCCCCACCAATCAGTCCATCTGAGCGGTACAGGGGCCAATTTTTTGTTAAAATGTGTTTTTTGTCACATTGGAAATTGTCATTTCCGCTTAAATTTTAGAAACTCTGTTTTTGACCAGTATTACTACAAATTATATTTTGAATCTTTTGTTCTGAGTTATTTCCTCTTAAATGATATACTTTCCCAAATGTTTGCAAAAAAAGAAAATGTTCCTATAGAAGCTATCATTTGTGGTAGATCAGAGAGCCAAAAATCACTGGAATCTCCCGATTTATGAAAAATAAATGTGTATGAAGTTTCATTCCGTTCAGACGAACCATTTGGGCTGTAGGGAGAATAAAATCATTTAGTCAACATGCACACACGATTGAGCCGTGTAACTTCTGTAATTTAATCCAATATTTTGGAACAAAATTTTAAATAATTTAATTTTATAAATTGGAATTTAACTTTTTCGAGTTTTGGAATTTTGAAACTTTTAGAGTTTTTACAAAAAAAAATTGTTCACGGTGTCATGATGGCACTGGAACAAAGGTTCTTAAGAGTTCTTGACCGTCTGTCATATTGCTTATCAGAAATAAATTGTACTCTAGACCAGTGATTCTTAACAGGGGGCCGCGGCCCCCCAGGGGTCCGTAAGAAGTTTGCAGGGAGGTCGCTAAAGTTTGCAAAATTTCCTTCAGAATAAAAAAAAATTGATTTATAAGGTAAATGTATCAATTACCGACAGCATAAGAATCTCGTTGACGTTTTAAAACTTAATAAAACTTAAGTTTCAATAATTCTTTCATATTAATCATAAACATTAAATAATTTCATTGTAAAAAGTCTATATTCTTATTATCGGCAATATGCGATTTATTTTTGATCTAATTTCCGGCAGCACTTGTTGTTATTGTCTGAGTGTAAAGTTTAAGCGGCTGAAACAACAAAAACTTATTTTCAATAAAAGAAAACTTTTATTTTTCGTTTTTTTTTATAAACGTTAAGTGTTATAAACAAATTATGTCCTGCTAATTCCCAGCTAGGATATTAACTTTAGAAAATCAATCAAAAATAATAAAACTAGGCGATAACCAAAAATAATTCACGTACTAGATAATTAAAAATTTTAATAAATTCATCTGGCATTTAATAGAGAAGTATGTAGGGATATGTAGGGTTTTGTTAACCCCCTTCCTTAAAATTGATAGCCTTTTTTTAATTTTAAATTCTATTTTGTGGATAATGTGGGTAGTTATGGGTGTAGTTATGGGGGTGATAGGAGTGGTGGTTTGGGAGATGATGGGGGTGGGTGGAATGAAGGTATTTTGGTTTTGGTGTGGGAATTGTGATTTAATGGATGAGGGTTTATGAGTTGTGTGTTTGGGAGTGGGTATGGAGCTGGTGTTAATATGGGTAGTACGGTATATATTGTGGTGCGGGTGAGATGGGTTTTAGGGTTTGGATAGTGGATGGGAGTGGTAATAATTTTTAGGTGTATTGGTTTGCGATTGATTTTGGTCGGTTGAGTTATGGGGGATTGAGGTCGGTTGTGCTGGGTGTAAATGGGGTTAGGTGGGTGTGAGTGGATGTGGGTGGGTGTGATATCTGAAATACGCAAATCACATATCACAGCCTTATAGGCAACAAAAATGCTTATAGAGTTCGGTTCCGAACCTTTTCCGTCTTGTTTTTAATTTCTTTTACACTCAATCCGCCATCTGTTTGAAAATAAGTGTTATGGTCTTGGTTCAAATTTCGTTTTATAAATTGTTCCGTTCTTTTCTCTTTTGCTTCAGTTTGCTAAAGTTTTTTCTTTTTTGTCTCTCTTTCTGGCTCGCGCCAATTTTCCAGATAATGTCTTTTGTTTATCCATTTCAATTCTTTTAAGTGTTCAAAATATTTATTTGTTGTAATTGCATCAGGAGTAATTTTTCTTTTGACAATTATCTTCTTTTCAGTTGGAGCCTCCGGATAATAATTTTTTTTTTTGGATGGAGTGGAATTAAAATCCTCATTAAACGACAAATAAGAGCAACCCGGTTGCTGCGTTATGTTATTGTTTTGATCAGCAACATTTTTAATTGGCGTACTCATAACTACTGCACTGGATGTAATTTGGAATTCAGCAACATTGTTAAAATCAAGATCTTCGTAAAGCCGTACCGATCCATCTTTATCCACAATGCAATTCAATACTTGATTTTCCAGCCATACCTTTAAGTTGAGCGTTGTTTTATTGTCAATCAATGATTGAATTTTGCTTGTGTCTACGTCTGCGGAATCTATTTTTTTTCAAATTTCGCCAAAATAAAAAGAGATTTTCATCTTTTATATTAACTTTTTACTCACGACTTTCCTGATGATGATTAAGAGTATTTTATTCGAAGTATTGCCCATTATTATTTATATATTTTTCCCATTTTTCTGACAATGCTCTGATGGCACGGCAAAAAACTGTTCTTCTTCTGAAGCAAACCATAGTTATCGAGCCATTTTCATAGGAAGTAAAGTGTTCCTCAGCAAGCCCACCCCCATAAGTCTGCCAAGTAAGCCGCATGTGAAAGTGTTTCCCAATTAAATGGTTCCAATGTTTTCATAACCGGTTTTGCTTTGTGTGATAAGCAAAATCACTTTGTGTTGCCTTTTATCATATTCTGGTCGTTTTTCACGCGTTCTTGTTGTTGGTAGCTTTCAATATTTACGGTTTCGCCAGGTTTTAGCAGCTCAAAATAAATCACACTGCAGTCGATGTTGATGATTGTACTGGATCAACCCAAGACATTTTGCGCTTTGGATTCTCAAAATAGATCTATTTTTCATCGCCGCATAGTCACAATTCAATGGAGAATTATTTTTATTGTGTATCTGGCGAGCAACATTTCGCAAGTGATTTTTTTATTTTCCTCTGACCTTTCATTCAGTTTATGAGAAACGCATTTTGCCAGCTTTGTGATCTTTCACGTGGCTTTTAAACTTGTGAAAACGGCTTCTCGTGACACATTCAATTGATACGCGAGTTGTTTTTCGTTTGAGCGTCATCCTCATCCTACAATGCTTGCAATTCACTGCCTTCAAACTTTTTTGGTGGTCTTCCACGATCTTCGTTTCTCATATCAAAATCACCACTTTTGAATTTATTAAACCAAGAGCATGCTCACCGTAAATTTTGACAAACATTCGATGTGATTTTGCAGCAGTTTTTTTCAAATGATAACATAAAATCAATGATGTTCCTAAATAGTAATATGTAGGCAAACAACTCGACATTTTTAAAAGGTAGAAAACATGCGTTATTGTATGAAACTTGTAAGGTTATAAATTGAATGTTATGGACAGATCAAAAGAAAACAATGGCACCGATGAAATGGTTTGTCGAAAGGTACATTGACAGGTGGCGCCATTTATAGGTAAATTCCGATTTCATATTTCCACAACCTGATATTAAAGATAATTTAACAAATATAAATTATGTATTATTACAAAAATGGGGGCCACAAAAAAATTATAAATTATTTGGTGGGCCGCGAGTAAAAAAAGGTTAAGAACCACTGCTCTAGACGAATCATTCTTTGGTGTACGCTTCGCATCTTCGATTTAGGATTGTTTATTTAAATATTTCTCTTAGATATTCAAAATTTTGCTACATTGGATTACCTAAACTAGAAATTTTATAATGTTCGCATCATAATTTCTTAATACCTCAAGAAAAATTCCGCAGCAATTAGGCTTCTTGACCAATAGCTGAATGGCATAGTTACCATTTAAAGGATTGGTCAAAAATAAATTCAACCTCGGCACCAAATTAAAGGATATAAAACAAAACAACTTTACCTTATCTGGTTCCACAATGGTTAAATTAGTTATTCAGCACATAAAATAAAACTTAATGCTTTAGTAAAATTTATGACAAAAACTTTTTCAGAATTTTTAAACCACACATCTTCACAGAACAAGACGTAACGAAATCCGTTGTTAAATCATTATATTGTCAGTCATGTACGTTGGGGTATACATTGGACAAATATTCATCTTTTTAGTTTATCGTAAGAATTATTAATTTTATTTTTTTTTTAAATTTTAATTGAAAAATAAAAATTAATAATAATAAAAAGTAACAGCAGCAGCGTTTATTAGCAGTATACCAGCAGGATAAAAGTCATACCGTCTTTTTGTTGTAAATGGGAAAAGTTTTTTTTTTTTTACTTTTGTGTAACTATAGAAGTCACGTTTCAAACAAAAAAAAATTGTTGTTATTGCAGTGGTACATAGCACACACTTCAATAAATTATGTGTTATTTAAGAAGAAGTTTGAAATAAGTTTGAATTTCCACAGTTAATTTTCAAAAGATAAAAATATTTTACTTTGCGTATAATTTTTATGATTTTCAACGAAATATTCTATAAAAATTTTAAAAAGCTTTCTAAAACTTTTATATACGATATTACCGTTTCGGTTATTATTTTATTATGTTGTTATTTTTTTATGCAACTTTTATTTGTTGAATCAAAATCATCTAAATGAAAAATATAATTTCCGGGAAAAACTATATCCGGAAAAGATTTTAATTCCTGACCTTATTCGTTCTCCATATACTAGCATGAAGATAATATTACTACGGCTACACGGTAATATGATTTTGGTCGGTCATCATGACACACACACACACATAAATTTGTTTATTTATACACAAATGCACAATTTTTTTATGAAAGTTAAGCTTTTATTGTTATTATGCATACAGTTCAAACGGAAAAGGAACAGAGCGTAGCTATATACAAAAATTTACTTTTAGACGATAAATTAGGTTTTTTGTGCTTTTATCACTCTGTTTCAAATTTAAACTTAGAGAGCGAGACTATATGAATAGAAGTGCACAACATTTGTATATACGGGACAAAATATTAATATTTGTTCGTTCTTTAATTAAAATACTAATGGCGTTTTTAAAACAACGAAAAACTGTGACGGCTATCTTTACCAACTTCTTATTATAATCCGTCACTGCAATTTTATTTTTATATTTGTAACAAAAAAATAATGTCCAGCTATAGTAGAAGTGTCCAGACGACATGTAACTTGACAGATTTATGATTACAATAAACAACATAGAAACAAAATTAAAACGAAAAAATGAATATAAAAACTTACATAAAAGCTCCAACAATAGAATATTAAAATGAATATAAAAATAAAAGATGTAAATATGCAAAAGCTTTGCCATCCAAAATAAATCACACACAAACTGTAAGAAAATAAACGTTACTATATAAAGGGTTGGTCCCCCGTTCCTAAAGTTTCGCTGACGACATACGTCACCGTTGTCATCCAGATAGGAGGGATGGTATACATATATATTCTGAATAATGTATAACTACAAGTGCATATATATCCAAAAGCATAACAGTATAAAGTGTAACGAGATACCGAAATATGAAAGTTTTACTGGTGCCGTCATAGTGGAGGATGGAATGATTTTCCCATAAAAACTGTAAATTTTAATTTTGGTTTAAATGATATTGGGGACATGCAACATTTCCCGCAGCCATTCTCATATTACAAACACTCATATATACGCAATCATAATTGTAATTTGATATTATTTTAATCCCGCAAAATTTAGCGCCATAAATTAAACAAAAAAAAAACTTTTAAATTTGGTTTGTCAAACAAGAAGGGTTAAGTATTTAAAACAACAACAAAACTATAAAACACCAACTATCACAAAACTTAGTGTTGATAAAAAATATAAACTTTGTCATGTGTAGCACAAAAAAAAATTATGATAATAATAAAACATAAACTAACAACTGTATATACTTTATACTTGTTTAGATTCTATTGTAAATTTTGTTCTAACTATAACGCAAAGTTTGTCTCCATATTTATGCATTTACAGTGATAACCTGAATAACGCTGTGTTTTGTTCTACTAAACGATGAATACTCTGGCCCTAATCATATAAGTAAGCGCTTCGGATAAGGCTGTGTCCATTAATCGACTAGTCTCACACTGTGAACACACTGTCATGGTATGGTGTATGGTGCAACATGACGCAACATTCCTCAATATGAGAGTAAATAACGCTAGACTTCTAATTAACACAAAACCCAGCATTAAGCAACAAGAAGCAACATAGTACAAGACCGCCCGTGACACGCTCGTGACGCAACAATATATAAATTCTAACATCATTCCACAACATAATGCAGCATGACGCATTATAGTGGAACATCAAATATCCATCAACAAGATTAAGCATCTTGCAATATTCTAATTCCGAGCTTGATAATTTTCTAGTTTTATTGTCCAATTATGGTCTTGACATATTAATCACCGAACCTACACGTATTACAAATAGCTATGCTACGTGTATTGATAATGTTCTTTACCGACTTGACCAGAGACATTATCAAAAAGTTACGTGTACGGTATTAGATTTGCGAGTTTGAGACCACTGTCTTCTAGATGTTGAACTATCAGCCTGATTTGCTCTCAGTCCCCCCAAAAAGAACAAAAAGCATATACTTTCCCTTACTGATTACAGTAAACTAAAAAATTTACTCACATTTGAAGAATGGGGCGCGGTTCATAGTTGTAAAGATGCATCAGTAGCGTTTTACAATTTCATAGAAATTTTCTCTAACCATCTTAGTAGCTGCACAAGTCAAGTAACTAGATCAAAATCACATAAATTGAATGTATATAGATGTCCAATTATCTACTAAATCTCCTACGTAAACGAAATAAGTTTTGTCAATTAGTTAAAAAACATCCTACTAATGCTAGATTACGAAACTACAGCCTGAAGTTGTGTGAGTTAGTACACCGAAATATAGATTTGTCCAAAAACCAATATTACAAAAATCAATTTCGTCTTAATGGTAAAAGTGCTCGCAAGAACTGGAAAACCGTTAACGAAATTATAACCGGGCATCCAGAGCCAAATGATATTAAAGAAATAAATTCTCAGTCAGGATACAATGTATCAGATCCAGCTGCAATTGCCAATGAATTTAATGTATTTTTACGAGTGTAAGTTCAAATAACATCTCAACAGTTGATTTAGCAACCACTGACAAGGAACGGCTAATTATGGACAGTAACAACACAATAAACAGTTTTTATTTCACGCCCATTACGCCTTGCGAATTATATTATGTGATAAATTCCATGAAAAAAAAAATCTTCTCCTGGAATAGATGGTATAGCCAATAGTGTCTTAAAGCCCCTCGCCTGTTTTTTAGTGGATGTTCTAGCCTTTATTTTTAATTTAAGCGCGGAAACAGGAGCGTTTCCGTTATATCTCAAAAAAGCTGTAGTTATCCCAATTTTTAAAAAAAGGTGATAAATCGTGTATTAACAATTATCGCCCGATTTCACTCCTGTCTGTATTTTCGAAAATATTTGAAAAGGTTATGAAAAAAAGAACTTTATGTTTTTTAAATGTCAATAACTTACTCTCCGGATCGCAATAGGGGTTCAGACAAAACAAGAACACCGAAAAGGCACTTTTATCTTTTCTGGATCAAATAACTGACCATATGGATAATGGCCAAACTGCCTCAGCTTTATTCATTGATATGACAAAGGCTTTTGATAGAGTTGATCATACCATCTTATTAAAGAAATTGTCCTATTAAAGAAATTTCGGAAACGCACCCTCAGCAATTTTTATAAAAATTGTGCATGACGAAAAATATAAAGACCACGGACCAAACGCAGCGTAATTAACGTTGACCTTGGTTTTTTTTAAACCAAACTCAAACATTAATTAAATTATTGGGTGTTATGGTTGTTGGGTGTTGTGTTATTTTGAACGTATTATATATTTATTTCATTTATTACTATTATTTTATAATTTTCTGATAAGTGAAGTAAATAGTTTTAATTTTTATAATCTTTCACAGTGTGGTATTTTTTTGGGTCTACAGACTGATATACGAGTTTTAAAGTAAATTAATATTGTCACTCAATGAAACGTCATTGTCAATGAAAAACACAAGATCCAACACAAATCAACGTGATAAAAAACCACGCAACATGGAGCAACTCATCAAAACATGATACAACATTATGGAACCTTGCACGAAATCCCTCAACAAGATGCAACATCGAGAAACATCACACAACAAGGTGCAATATTATGCAATATAATGCAACATTCCACAACATAGTGCAACATAACGCTACATTGTGCTAAAGATTCGGATTTTTATAATCATTTCCGTACAATGGAAACCTCCGCTCTGCCAAATTTTACCAAATCCGTTCTAGGTTATTAAAATGATAAAACAGGGCACCAAACCTCCCGAGAACACATATGATTGAGGACTGGATGACCCCCTAAATGAGTTGTCTAACATTATGCATCTTGGCGCAACATAAGGGAGCATAATAAAACATTCCTCAACAAGATGCAACACCAAGCAACATAGTGCAGCATCACGCAACATTGTGATGCAACATGACGCAACTTGGTGCAGCAGAAATCACTATAATCGGTTTCTTGCCACCCTGTTATGCCGAATTAAATCAAGGCAAATAAAATTTTAAGCACAGGTCAAATTTTATAAAAACCAATAAAGCCGAAAAAAACAAAAAATAAGCCCGGGTCCCACACTGAAAGACACTCTAAATGAATTTTTCCTTAATTAGAATGCATCGAAATCGATTCTTGGCATTTGAAATCCGCTTTTCAGCAGGTTTTTGTCACGTAACGTATGATTCCCTAAACTGACAGGACACTACTTTTTTGGGGAACATGCAAGAAGGCTGGGTCTACAGACGAATGACTTTTGTAGAAGTTGTTTAGGCAAAGAGGAGGAAGAGACGTTAGACGTTGTATGATAGTGCCAGACACGAGCATAGGAAGTGACTATGCTCGTGTCTGGCACTATCATACAGAATGCATAAGTATTTAGGTGTGTACGGTATGGACAGCCTTTCGGAACTCGCGGGCTGTGAAATGCGAGATATTTTACGCTACATCAGAAGCTCTGGATGGTTTCAGCAGGAGTAAAGGAGAGATAGGATCCTGTGGTATCACAATGGGCCACTACTGGCCTAAGTGTGCGATAGCAGTCACTCTAACCTAACCTAACCTACCCTAAATGTTGACAGGTAGCTTAAACCAAAAATTTAATTTTGTATTCATTCGAATACAAACATTACAATCAGGCGATGAATTAAGATTAAAATAAAAATATAATACGATGTGTTCTTTTATTTTAAAAAATAAATTAAATTTGGCTTTTTTTTTATTAATTCATAAGTAGTGTTCAATACTGTGGTTTCCTTATCCTTTCTGGATCATTTTTAAGTTAAATTTTCATCAACGCATCGTTTACTTCATCATTAACACCATCCTTCAAAATTGGAAATAATTCAACATTCTGGTTTGGAACATCATCATCTTCATCTTTACAAACATTTTTCATCATCCTTAGAATTGGAAAACAGTTCACCATTTTGGAACATCAACCTCATCATCTTTACAAACAATTACAATATTAAATGGGGCTGAAGATGTTTCAAACGCAACATTCCAACGGTAAAATATTTGTATATAAAACAAAATAACTAAAAATAAAAAAAATAAATAAATAAAATAACGAATATATTGAACGATACTGAGGAATCAGATATTGAAGATGTTTATGAGGATCGCAATAATATTATAGAGGTAGCGGATGATGAAGAAGATAGTAAATGTGAAGAATAATGCATCAATTCTGAAGAGGTTCCTGAAGTACGTTATTAATATGACTATGATGACCTTGGTATACTGATTACAGCTGGCATATACTATTCAAATAATGAACAAATAGTGAACAACTTCAAATCCATTGTATAGAGCCAGTATGGGTGTTAAACAATTTTCGAAAATTTCGAGATTCTTATGAATCGACAATCTAATTACAAGAAACGAACGGTTGAAAGAAGATAAAAACGCGGCAATATCTGAATTATTTAAGCTTTTAAATAATAATTTGCAGGCAAATTATACACCATCGGAATGCGTGGTTGTAGACGAGCAGCTTTTTTCCATTGAGAGGTTGAACTCGTTTCACTCAATGTACATTCCAACTAAACCGGCCAAATAAGGAATTAACGTATGATGGGTTTGTGAGTTTGTGACGCATTCTTCCCCCATAAAAGTTACACTGGGAAACAAGAAATTGGGAGAGAACCTAATCAAGGTGGGCGTGTCGTCAAAAACTTGGGTGACGGTCTCTTTATCGTAAACAATTTATCGTGTTTCAATTTAACGTGAACATTTAACCGTAGAACAGATTATCGTAGACACAATTAACCGTGGACACAATTTATCGTGGGACAATTTATCGTAGAACAGATTATCGTGGATAATTTATAGTAGAATAGTTTTATGCGTAGTGTATAAAAATTAGTGGGATTATTGAATGATTTTTGGAAGAAGTTCTGGAATATGGCCATGTGGGATGGAACTCGGTAGTTTCTTAACCGATTATGATGGGATTGGGTATGTTGGATGGAAATGGGATTATTGAATGCTTTTTGGAAGAAGTTCTGGAATATGGCCATGTGGGACGGAACTCGGTAGTTTCTTAACCGATTATGATGGGATTGGGTATGTTAGATGGAAATGGAGTTATTGAATGATTTTTGGAAGAAGTTCTGGAATATGGCCATTTGGCACGAAACTCGGTAGTTTTTTAACCGATTATAATGGGATTGGGTATGTTGGATGGAAATGGGATTATTGAGTGATTTTTGGAAGAAGTTCTGGAATATGGCCATGTGGGACGAAACTCGATAGTTTCTTAACCGATTATGATGGGATTGGTTATATTGGATGGAAATGGGATTATTGAATGATTTTTGGATAAGGTTCTAGAATATGGCCATGTGGGATGGAACTCGGTAGTTTTTTCACCGACAAATTAAAAACACAGCAAATTGAATATTGGTATAAAACGTCATGTCAAAAAACAAGTGAATTCGTATATTTCAAGCCGTTAAATGTTTGTTTTATGGATGAATTTAGTTCTAATTTTTATAGTACAGCGACATCAGTGAATAATAGTTGCAGTATCAGTAGAATTTTTCCATTCGGTGCCGGATAGTGCTCGAGTAATAAAACACTGCTATTTTCAATCATAATTGTTCGAGTATTGAAACAACGGCGACTAATCTCAAGCAACATATGTCTAAATTATTGGTAAAATCTGATACTGGTTCCTAGTCACCCAACGTTTTAATTTTTCGCAACAATGTCATGCAGTGTACTTCGTCATATGATAGAGCAGCCATCTTGATATTGATATCGAACTGATGAAATAACGTTCGTTCATTAGTTGTATGTCTGTTAAAAAGTGTTGAAAAATTAATTAGCCATATTTCAAGAACGAACGAAACCGTCCTATATTTATTATTATCAATGACGATTTCCTTCGTCCTCGAAATATAGCAAAATTATTTTTCAACACTTTTTATCGTATCATAATACAGCGATATCGATATGACGCGGTCATGCAGTCTTGGTGAAGTTATTTTGTAATTTTGAGATAGATTTCACTGACGTGCTCAAATTTTATCCCAAAACGCTTTGGTTGATTCTTCATCCATCCAGTTATTTTTTGTTTGTGGTTTTAAAAATTTTAAATGTTGTAATAATTTTTCACTGATCCTCGACGAACTGAAGAAATACCTGTATTAATATTATCGAAATGTTTGAAGTTAAAAAGCGCAGTGGTTAAAGCTTTGTTGTTTGAATCGGGAGGTACCGGGTTCGAATACCGATAGAAGCAGGATGCAAAGGGAATTTTCTTCCATGCCAGTATAGCATCGATATAGCTGGCATCGAGCTATGCAATGTGCAGATGGTAATAAAATCGGACCTATAGCCGTACGGCGTAAAACTAAGGATGGAAAAAGCAGACCGCGAAAGAGTTGGGACCACCTCGGCCCCACACCAGATTGGGGGATAATAAAAATAAAAAAATAATAATTATAAATAAACAATAGTACTTTCACGTCGTCTTGCAGTATTTTGCTCAAAACGATTATTATCATGATGTTGTTTGTAGAAAGCATGACTAGTTTGATCAAATTTGCCTAAACCTTGGGGTATATATTGGCAGACGAAATATCAAAATTACGTTTATTAAACCCGAATGTGCAAATACGGTGTTTAATAGGCGTAACGATAATCACAATATTCAAAGAGTTAGTGGATGCTTTCTATGCGATTGAAGTTAAGTAGAGAGAGTAGTAGTAGGTTCCATTTCGTTTGCTTCAGTTTAAAATATTGATATTCATTTTTCACTTATTCTTCAGTATATAGTATTCTATTCAATAAACTAATAAACTTTTTATTCGTTATTGAGTTTTCGTACTTTATTGAAAATAAGAATGTTTGACTTCAATCTCATTGCATTGTGCAAATTCTTTGTTTTTTGTAAAATTATAAATTCCTATAAAATATGGGGGCACAGATTTAGATTTTTACCTCTTTGTGGTGCTGGTTGGGTAACTCTAAACTAATACGGAAGTCGAGAGAAAGCGATGCAGGAAGAATTTTGCTTATGGCCTTTGACACTACATGTCAGGACAAGTTATGGGCGCCACAAATCCACACATAAGCGTATGTTCTCCAAGCTAGGGATGACGGAAGTGAGCGTTTAACTTATAGCAAGGAGCTTACTATGTACATGTATATCACTAGTCTGTAATGCACACACGTGTCAACCCAATAAGTGGATTGAGCGGTCAGCCAACTATCTGCTCCCAAAAAAAAACCTTTTAAGACTTAAGATCTGCAGTAACTTTCTTCCTCTTTTCGGGAACTTGTTATAAAAATCAATAAATAATCTCATTTCCACGGAACGGCCAAGTTCCATTCCAGGTAACCATATATTCCAGAACTTCTTCCAAAAATCATTCAATAATCCCATTTCCATCCAACATACCCAATCCCATCATAATCGGTTTAAAAACTACCGAGTTCCGTCCCACATGACCATATTCCAGAACTTTTTCCTAAAATCATTCAATAATCCAATTTCCATCCAACATACCCAATCCCATCATAATCGGTTAAGAAACTACCGAGTTCCGTCCCACATGGCCATATTCCAGAACTTCTTCCAAAAACCATTAAAGAAGCCCACTAATTTTGATATATACTACGCATAAAACTGTTCTACGATAAATTATCCATGATAATCTGTTCTACGATAAATTGTCCCACGATACACTGTTCTACGATAAATTGTCCACGATATATTGTTCTACGATAAATTGTCCACGATAATCTGTTGTACGATAAATTGTCCACGATAAACTGTTCTACGATAAACTGTTCCACAATAAATTGTACACGATAATCTGTTCTACGATAAATTGTCCACGATAAATTGTTCACGATAAACTGACAGTAAATCCAAAAACTTGTGTCAACGATTTAAGAACTCAGGTCTTTTTACTTCCCTGCCGCTGGCCTGGTTGTTAAAGTCAGGGAATTTGTCTATAGTCGAACCATTAAAAAAACAAAACCTATGTACCACACGAAATGCTACCGTCGAAATCAAGATTAGTTCTTTCAACACTTTTTGGATTCAGTGACGATAACATAACAAAATGTTCATATGTACCAAGAAAAAAGTGTGATAATGCTGTCAACACAACATTACTCTGATAACGTATATACCAGCACAAAAAGCAGGGTTGATATTATGGATAAGTTAGTAAGAAATAATACCACTAAACGATGGACGCTGACAGCGATGGCCGGTGGTTAAAGATAGAAAATGTGTAAGAATCTCAACAATCAGTTCGAACGGATGAGATTACTGATTTTAAAAAATCAGATTTCTCATCAGAACAATTGTTCGATACGGAACAATCACAGACACCATTTTTTATAATATTATCGACTTAGCATGTCTTGCTGCTTTTAAAAGTTATATTTTGAATAATCCAGTTGGGTGAAAGAAAATACATGTACGACGTGAGTTCTTGCAGGATTTAGGATTTCATCACTTCCACATATTTCAGCTCGGGTGAAAATTCCACACGTTTATAATCATTTTGGTACAAAATCTTGGATATGCGAAATGTGGTACTAAAGTCCTGTTTTAGTTCACGATTATCTAAATTTAATTTTGCCCACTTGAACCTGGCAGCTAACAGTCTAACTTTGTGGAATTCAGTAACGTAGTGAAAGATGTACCATTACATCTAATTGCTGTATCGGAGACATGGCTTAAAGATATACATAAAGACGTTCATGTTCACTTGGATGGGTATAATATTGTACGGAAAGGTAGGATTGATCCGCGTGGTAGACGTGGCGGTGGTGTAGCACTTTATGTACGCAATTCTGTCAAATATAAGGTAGTTAAGAAAAATGCCCTTGGGTCAAGTTTTGATTGTTTGTTCTTGGAAATTAGTAAAAGTCGTAATCACAAATTGTCAGTGAGGGTCGTTTATTGTCCACCTACGGTTAAATTCCTTAATAAAATTAAAAAACACCTTGCGGGATCTACCTAGTAGGTATTCTAATATTCTCATCCTTGGTGATTTTAACATGATTGTCATGTCAAATGCACCTGCTGTAAAGGAATTTAAGGATTTTATATCATCACTTGGTTTGGGAATTGCCTTGCATGATCCTACGAACTTTAGTAATACTGCTGCCACTTGTAAGGATTTATTGCTCCTGACTAATCGATCGAATTTAAATTTCTTTATTCAAAACTAGCTGACCCGGCGAACTTCGTACCGCCTCAAAATCAATAAATGTTGCTTAAAGTTATTATAGCTTAATTAAATTGAGTTTTTTTATTAAGATAAAATGAATTTCTCTCTCTCTCTCTCTCTCTCTCTCTCTCTCTCTCTCTCTCTCTGGCACTATACCCCATCAAGAGATTTGGCTGCCTTAAATGAGGTTTAATAATCATATTTTCATTTCGGATAATGACTAATGAGTGATTAATTCATTGATCCTAAACCAGCCGTGCAATTTTTTCCTTGTCACTACCGGGAATTGAACCCGAGACCTCCGGGGCGGATAAAATGAATACTCCAAATTAATTAAATTCAATCAAAATGAAATATATTTTAATTACATTGAAATGAATGTAATCCACGTGGCAGCAAGGAATTCGTTTTATTGAATTGATTCGAAATGATTCGCGTAGCATTGTTGCACTACTTTCTTTTAAACTATTTCCTGAGTAGGTTGCAATAGGGTCGATTCCCTTCAGTAAAACATCTTGTGATATACGACATTTTTTGTTTTATTGTCAGGTGCGAGAACGAACAAAGCGATTCAGGTTTCGTAGCATGATGATTACCGGCACACCAACTTTCAGTTGTAAATTGTGCGGGGGCAAGCCAGCCAGATCCAATAAGTTTAAAAATTCAGTTGGACAGTTGGTTGATTCGTCTTTGTTTGTCACACAGTCGATAGATTTGAAGGAATGAAGTGGACCGACGATTAGATTTTGAATTGTGAAATTTATAGATCCCCATTTTTGTTCTTTGCCGCAAGAATTACTCGTTCACTCACCCAATTGTGATTTTTGTGGTTAGTAATATTGTTCGGGAACACTTTGTTGATGAGCTCGTTCTTCGTTGAGACAAAATTGCAAAAGTTCAGATGAAACGAAATCAATCTGTTCGATTCGTCGACGGAACATGGCCATTACCGATAGTCAGCAATTGCTTGGAGAAATCTTTGGCAGATAGATCATTTAACCACAGATAATCAAATTAAATTTTTCGTTCGAGCTAAAAAATGAAAACAAAATATATTTCTGACAATTCCAATGTCATCGTTGTATCTGTCATTTTTCGTTAAACTGCGTATACGTTTACGCAAAAAAACAAAATATTTTTGGTTGTTTGCGGCTGTTTACAGAAAATAAACTCGCAGTTTAAATTTTTACGTTTACATAGAATGAAATATCTCTGTTAGGTTGTCTCTGGTTTAACAACGCAACTCGCATGTTTGTCGTCAGCTGAAGTTTCATCACATAGCGCCACGCGCTCTCTTTTGAGTTTTTCCGACTTTTCTTTTTTCCTAAACCACCACTGTATTGAGACGAACAAAATGTACTAAATATATGAGAAAATGAATTTTCTTGATAAATTTTGTTTTGGTGAATTTTTCAAATGTTTTAATAGTTATTATGCTATTCGGAACGGAGTCAAATCCAACAAAACAAAGATCATAAAAATCGGTCCACCCGTTCTTCAGTTATAAATGGTGTAACTAACCCGACTTTGTTTTATATATATAGATAAGTAGATGAAATAAAAAAAAATTGGATAAAAAATTAAATGGTAAATGTGCATGCAGCCTCCAGTCGGATTCGTATCCAGTACCTTGCAGTCCAAGCGCCGAAGCTTTAACCACTGCACCACTCGTCACATACAAACTACACCTACAAAATTCATATAAAAAAAAAGTATTTTTTTTATTAGATTTTTGGGGCTTCCCTTTTGAGTTTTTCCGACTTTTCTTTTTTCCTAAATCACCACGGTATTGAGACGAACAAAATAAAAAAAAACAAAATGTACTAAATATATGAGAAAATGAATTTTCTTGATAAATTTTTTTTTTGGTGAATTTTTCCAATGTTTTAATAGTTATTATGCTATTCGGAACGGAGTCAAATCCAACAAAACAAAGATCTTAAAAATCGGTCCAGCCGTTCTTCAGTTATAAATGGTGTAACTAACCCGACTTTGTTTTATATATATAGATTCCGTCCTGGGGTTATTTACCACCCACGATATGATATACGTTTTTGGATGTTTCTAGTTGCGACAGTTTTTGCTTTCGAAGAGCTATAAACTATATTGACCAGAACAAATTGATTGCAGAGGCTAATCGGCTTGACTTGGATCGGATTTTTTATATTCCAGAAATTGATGGCAATTTGGAATATTTTAAATCTTTGCTTGTAAAGCTTCTGGATAGATGGACTCCCCTGCGCAGAGTTGATCGGAAGCCGTCTGATGATCTGTTCATGCTCGATGATTCTTTCCTGAAGCTCCTGAGTATTAGGGACTCCTTACTCGCAGTTTGGAAATCTAATAAAAATGATACCACTTGGAAGCATTATACAGTGTATCGTAACAGGGTTAACAATTTGATCAGGTCGGCTAAATTTCGGCACTTTAAAAAAAACATTTTTAATCTAGACCTACCAAGTAGGCTCTCTAAAAATAAGCAAGCGGTGTCAACCGATTTTCAACCGGTGGAATTCTCTGCGCATTTTGCTGCAAGTTCTCAATGACCGCCTTTTAATTTGAGGGATTTTGATAACATTGGCTCTCATTCTGTCAATGCATTTTATTTTAGTAATGTAACGGACATCGAGGTATACGAAGTATTCAGTCTGAATCATTGGGTGCCGACGGTATACCTATTTCTTTTGTGTGCTTAATTCTTTCAGTAACTCTCACATTTCTGGCTCACATAATCAACACCGCATTAACCAAATCAATTTTTCCTAAAGCTTGGAAGTAGGCTAAATAAGCCAGTAGATAAGATTTCTAGGCCTGTTGAACTGCATGATTACAGACCAATTAGTGTGCTTGCTCTGTGACTCGAGGGTCCCGGGTTCGATTCCTGGTGGTAACCAGTAAAAAAGTTGCGACTGGGTGTTTCTAACGTGTCATTTGTTATTTATATATGTTCGTTCATTTCAGATTTTCAGATTTACAGCCATAGTAGTTACGGCTTTGTCCTTAATATTTTGTATCAAAGGTCTTGGAGAAGGTCATGAAGAATCAGATTCTTACTCATATTGATAAATTCAAACTCTTGCACCGGTTCCAGTCAGGGTTTCGCGAAGGACATAGTACAACAACTGCTCTCGCCAACATCACTGATGATTTGAGCTCATATGTTGCAAAAGGGATGGTGTCTTCGATACAAAATTGTCAAATTAAATGAGAAACTCTCCGAGCCTTCCCGCATATTATCTGACGTTCCACATGGTTCTATCTTAGGTCCAATATTATTTAGTATGTTTATTAATGATATTGCAAATTCTTTTACCTCTGTAAAATTTCACCTATTTGCAGATGATGTACAAATTTATCATTCAGGTGGACAGGGCAACGTGGAGGCTTGCGTGTTAAATATAAATGAAACTCTTGCGAGGATCGTAGCTTGGAGTAGGAACAACCTAATTACCATTAATCCGGGGAAATCTAAAACCATGATCATAACTTGCAATAAACGATTGCTCGAGTCTCATGTCTTCTGACATAATGGTAGATGGCAACAGAATTGGAATAGTGGACAAAGTTAGAGACCTTGGTTTAATAGTGAATAGTCAGCTAAATTGGGACGATCATGTCAATCATACTTGCACTAAAATTTATGCTACGCTTAGGAACCTGTGGTCTCATGAAAGTTACACTCCTCGTGATGCTAAACTTAAATTAATTCGATCGCTAGTAGTTCTTCACTTAGTTTATTGTGCGCTTATCTACTCGGGTTGCTTGAAAACATGTGTTAATCGATTAATGATTGCTTTTAAATCATGCGGTCGGTATATATTCAATAAGAGGAAACATATTTCCATCTCTAGGTATTCGCGATCAGTCCTTAATTGTGATCTATCTGATTATCTGAACTTTACTACAGTGTTATTTTTGTATAAAATAATCATTTATCGCAAACCTTCTTATCTTTTTGATATGGTTAAGTTTTTCAGATCTGCCCGGCTGTTCAATATCCATCTGCCTTCTAATTGTAAGTCTAAAGTGCGCCAGAGTTCATTCTTCGTGTATGCTGTAAAGCTCTGGAATTCCCTTATTCCTAATTTGCAATCCATTGTCAGATTGAATCAATTCAAGCAGGAATGTTTTGCATATTTCTCGTCTCTAAATTAACGTGTCTATTATGATTCTCGCCTCACCACACCACTCGCCGTGACTATCTAAGTCACCCGAGTTCAAAATTGGTATTGTGATTCTCCCTTTTATTTTGGCGAGCCGTTGTTTGCGGCGTCGTATGTGGATTCTTGTATTTTGTAGAGTTTGTTATTTGTCGTTATGGAAACCATATAGTAATGTCAAAAAATTTTAGTTGTTTACAAATAATTTTCACGAAAAAATATTTTTGTATGTCTTCGACGGATACGATATTTTTACGATACAAAATAATTGTATAAAAAATATTAAATATATAAAATATATTATATAAAAAATTGTGTAAAAATTGTGTATTAGATAAAAACAGATAATAAATACGTATTGTGTATATGTGTCGATTTTATAAACTCGATACAGAGGACGTCGAGTTATATTGAAGAGAGTATTTTAAAATCTGATTACGAAGCTGAACAACCTGGAATAAACGTAAACATGTTATAGGGAGGAAAACGAGTTCGAGATCAAATTTTTAATTCCTTATAAAACTTATTTCATTTCATAAACATTATATACATACATAAATAATAATAATAATAATATAAAAATTCAGTTTTTCATTTTTCAAAATACTTTGTCACTTGACTCTCACCATTATATTTTAGGTGAGCATATATGACATTAGACTCGCTCACTGTGAGAATTATAATACCAAAAATTCTATGCGGTGATTTCGAGTCGCCAAGCGACAGGTATGTGACGATCACTCACTCACTGCGAAAATCATAATACCAAAATAAAATTACAGTGACGACTCTTCACTCGGTGACGAGTAAGTGAGATTCATAATAGACCTATAATAAATTGTGTTGTATTCGTAATTTTGTTCATTTTATTAGAAGTAATTGTTAATTCTGTATCAAAACAAAAACAATAAAAAAATGTTTAAGAAAGAGACGAAAAAAAAATAAAAAGAAATAAAAAAAAATCTCAGTTTACATTTATATATAGTTTATTTTTACATAAGAAAATTGTCCTTAGCTCTAAGAAGAATTGTAAATAGGTTATGGCTTACATATAAATTAACTAATAAATTAAAAAAAAAAAAAAAAAAAAATATGGAATAGAATGTATTTTAGGCCAACCAATACAGCCACCAATACATTTGGACAAAATATGAATATTTCGAACAAGGAAATCCGAGACAGTAAAGTGAACGTGTGCCAGTAAAGGAAAAATGCTGGATTTACCTCTCATCCGAACAAAAAAATAAAAGGAACACGAGAGAATCCTGCAACATTTGCAACAAGCCAATTTGTGTTGTTATGCAATTAAAATTAAGGTTATAAATGTAACGAATTTTCTTTCAATGAAACTGTTTAATTTTAGTATAGTTGAAATGTTATTTTTTATCTTATATTATTAAATGAAAAACATATTGAATTTTGTTGCTATTTACCGTCTTTTGTAAATTTTACCAAATCTTCATGAAAATAATATGAATCATTTTTTAGCATGTCACTCGGCTAACCGGTTTTATACTAAAGGAGTAACAATCGTATTTAACAAAAAACTCACCTATTTTGAAGATTATTTTAAATTTTGTTTTCTAAATACAAACGGATCTAGCTATTCCTGGCTAGAGCAGATCTTTTAGAATGCTGTCTTATTCCGAAATTTCCGTTTAGTCCAAATTACTGGGCGTCTCATCCAATACAATAGACACACATTTTAATGTAAATATCCCCTTAAAAAGGATAATTATACTATTTAGGACTTGCGCCATTTTATATTGGTGCTGTATGTGCTGCCCTATTTCCACAGTTAAACGTTACATTCTTTATAAAATATGCATTTTTACTGTGCTTTTGGAGAAATGTCGCCTTATTTTTTAGCGGAATGGGATCAGGCGGAAATAATTAATTTAATTCAGAATTTGCTAAGATAATTTGAATTTTTTATATGCACTATGAAATGAACTTTACTTTTAAAGTTTGATCACTGCAGGTTTACATGCAGACTTTTTAGTTTAGACTCAAATGCAACGTTAATTTAAAAACAAGGTACCAAACTTTTAGTAACACTACTAATTAGTCACATAACCCGTTAAATCAGGTTTACTCGTATGTAGAGTTGCAGTTTTCCACATAATATATACAATTTTCCATATACATTAATAAATGCTCCTATACACATATAAAATGTATATGCGAAAGTTTTCCATTTTCCAAAAAATACCATAAAGTATATTTCGAGTAAAAATTAAAAATTTAAATTAGTTAAGCACAAAAATAAATCAAAACTATTTTCCAAAAAAAGAAAAAAAAAATTCGCCAGAAGAGAGATTCCATTTTATTTCCCCGATATTTTATATAATAAAGACGGATTTTTATTCGGTTAGTTTAGTTTTCGAGAAATTTATATACTTCATGTCATCCATATAATATAAAGCATTTCACCCGGCATTAAAAAATTTTATCTCAATTTTCTTTCGATTTGGAATTTCATTCAGTTTCAATTATCTCTCAAAATCAAAACTAGCTAGGCTACGTAATAATAATATACTAATAGAGAATTAGGCTTAAATGCCTATACATAATAGTATTATACATGTATAGGAATACAAAGCGTTAGAAAGATACGCAGATACATTTTCATCTAAACTGTAAATCAAAGAATAACTTGACTTAGGCGGATTTTTTCTGTATTTCAAAGTGATTTATCTTAAACATTTTATTGTTATCACGAAAATCCTTAAAATAGCTATGATTTTCATTTTCTACTTTCTCCAAATTTATATTTTGTATTTATGTGTGTTTTTTCCAAAAAATTGTCTTGGTTGTTATATTCCTTATTTCGATTTCTTTGTATCCGTGCATTATAATGTAGATTCCTATTTTAATGTCCCTTAACTTACATCGTCGTACACTTACTCGGGATTGAAAGTATTTTTTGTTGTTCTTCTATATTTCATTCAAAATGGGTGTGAGAACATATTTATATACTTTATCCGGAGCAAAGCGGAAGGCGAGTTGATTCATAAAAAAAAGGATTCAAGTCAATAAAATTGAAGAATTTATATTATCAATTTATTTTCTATGGTTAAGATTGGTATATGATACTTTTGTTGTATTTTTTGTATTTCTGTGTGTATATCTTAAAGGTTGAATGATGGATGATGCTATTTCAATAATGTTGATTTGATTGTATAAAAGAGACTATACGTATATAAAATATTTTCCACATACAGAGAATAGATTTATATTTTATTTATAGAAAATTAAATATCCTTAATCTTATTTTGTGAGCGGGGTAAAGCATTTAACCTAACATAAATCACATCCCATATGGATATTAATATTATCGTTCATTTTATCTCATTCTCGTCTTGCCCATAACAATACCACATTTGGGTAATTTGTCGTAATTTGTTTTTCACAATTCATCTAACTCCCTTAAAGTTCTAGCAACAATGAAAAAGACATTTGATGTACTCCATTCATTCAAAGTTGAAAATTATTTTTTCATATAACAGACAAAATAATTTATTAATTTAATAAATTTTGTGGCGGATGTGTTTATAAATTCATAATGAGCGTTATTAATTCAATAAATATACGATTATTGACCGTGTTAAAGTTGGCCGATTGTTTCCAGCAGTGTTTTGGGGAATACGAAATCCATAATTATTACGTTTACTTAGGGACTTTACGTAACATGGCCACAATCATTCGTTTTGGTTCAAATTTGTACCGTTTTTAGAAGACATCAAAATGAGATAATAATCGCTTGGTGTCAAGTCTTAACTTTAAGGTGGTTGCATAATAACCTCCCAACCAAGCTGTCGGAGATTCTGGCTGGTCGTCATGGATTTGTAAGTATTATAGTATGTCCTATTCCTGAATACGATACGAAAACGAAAGTTTCTTATTCTATTTTAAATAAGAATCGTAGGAATCTGATTCAATTCAAATATGAATCTTGTATTTTTGTTTTCGTATCGTATTCAAGAATAGGGCCGCTTGCGTTGTCTTGGTAAAATACGACGCCTATCATATTGGCCTGGTCGATTGCTACCATTAGTCGGTCCAATTGCTGGTAGTAGGGACACGACTTGAGCGTTTGGCCATTGGGTAGCAGCTCATGACAAAATCTTCATGGCCGTCAATCCTCGTCGATCTTGTTTGACATTGTTGTATATGACCCATCTCTCGTCGTGCCAGTCACCATCCACTTCAGAAATGGTTCGATTTCGTTCCGTTTTGTCAAGGATTCGCAGATGGAAACACGGTTCATAAAGTTTTTTTTGCTGCAATTCGCACGGTACCCAATCACCGAGGTTCTTTTTGAAGCCAGCCTTATACTAGTGGATTAAAACTGTTTTGTGGTCGATATTTAGTTTTTGTCGTTGTCTACTTTGATTAAACAAGAATATAAATTATGAATGATATGTGTAAATCAGTTGTAATGAATAAATTTAATGAAAAAAAATTACAGACACCTATACAATAGCCAGATACTACTCCAGCTTAACTGATAAAGGGTTTATATATTTATTTATCTTTATTTCATACCATTTATAAAATTTGATACAACATTAAAGTTTACAAACATTACTTAAAATAAAATTAAATTTAGATAAAAATGAAATGAAATAAGTACATCAATTAGAAGTGACACGCACTTGTGTTAATTGACGACAAGTAGTTTTGATATTAACTTTCTGTGATATTAAATTTCTGTTAGGTGAATACGTTTTCATTAAACTTGTGTGGATTCACAATTCTTTACATTGGCTTCAATTCGTGTAGCGACGATACTTGAATCGAACAACACAAGCGCCAATTTTTCAAAAAACTGTTTTTTACATCATTGGAAAGCGCTGATTTTGCTCTATACGACTGTTTGAAAACCTAATTAGTTTTTTTATGAAAATCCCGCTATTTTTGTAAAAATACATTTTCAAATATTCTAAGCGACATAAATCACAAGTATCATTTGAACTAAGGGACGACTCTCAGTGCAAAAGTTTGTATTGTTGGTGCTAAATTTGTTCTTAAATAATATAAGATTAACTTTCGTGAACGGTAAGTTTTTTGATTAAGAATAATGATAGATGTGTAGTGTTTTTATAAATGTAATTGTGCAAGAAAATTATCAAAAATCTCGCAAGTAATAAAGGTTTAAAATTCACGAAAATGGTTGTCGTTTGTGTCTTTCGACAGAAAGAAATAAAATCACACAAGCGACCATTTTTGCTCACGATTTTGGGAAAGTTTAAATTGTTAAAATAATTGATTTAAATGTATTATATTAATTAAATAATTTTGTCTGTGAATCACTAATAGGAATTAGTTAATGATCTTGTGTTTAAAACAATTATTATATTAATTGTAGTATAACGTTTTTACAAAATTAATTTTTATATTATGGCGTTTGTGTTAAATGTTTTCTCCATACAATATTATTGTGTCTATTATAGAATGACTTCAAGGGGTAAATTATTTGTTCAACTGGCTTTGGCCAAGAAGAACTTAGTAAATTCCAATCAACCAGCAACAACAACTATTTTACAGGATCAATGCGTTGACGAGCCTGATTCAATAATCCCTGCAATAGCTGAAATGGATACCTCAAAGTCCTCAAATAAATAATAATATTAATATTGGGATTCACAAACCAAAAAAAGACAAATGTGAGAAATGTGAATGGTATAAAAATAAAATTGTTAAATCGGCGCAGGATGAAGCTGAATACGCAGACCACATTAGATTAAAGGATGACCTTAAGAAAGCGTTCTTACAAGAACAATCGCTGGCTGATCCAACTGTTAAAGTATGTTCCTTTGATTTACAGAAAGTTTTAAATGTTCCGAATGGAAACAGTATGTTGCTGGGATACTACAGAAAATGTTCGGTCTATAAATTTACTATTTATGAATCATCAGCAATAATTGGAAAATGCTATTTATGTGGAGAGCATCAAGGCAAGCGAGGTGCCAATGAAATTTGCAGCAACCTGTTTAATTTTCTAATGGCGGTAGAAAATCGGCAAACAGTGAAAACTGTTTCACTATATTGTGACAACTGTGCTGGCCAAAATAAAAACAGATTTATGTTGGCAATGGTTCAACATTTTGTATCAGTTGCCAAATATGTAAAGGTAATTTCTGTAACATTTTTTATTACTGGACATACATACATGCCGGTAGATTCGATGCACGCTGTATAATAGAGAATCATAATAGAGAAAAAACAAAACTATTAGTTCCTATAAAGAATATCCGACTATGATCCGAAACGCCAGATTAAATCTAACACCGTATGAACGATTGGGTATCATTAGTGCCCAAAAACGAAAAATTAAAACAGTTCAAAAACCGAATGATTACTGAAAAGAGTGCCATATCTGTTTTAATACAGCCGAAAGTAGTTTTTTTTCTTTACTTTAATTGATTAGAAATTTCGATTACGATAAATAATTTGGTTACCAAACACTTAGTGTTGTAGGTAACATACTTAATAAAACAGTGCGCTGTTACATGTTTTATAATTTTAAAATATATACATAAATATATCTATGTTTGTAGTGATGAACTTGGAGAAAGCCAGTAGATGAAAATTTGCGATACACCTGGTGATTTGAGATGACGAACTTAAATGCTGCGTAGATGGCCGATTGATGAGTGTAGAAACGAAAAGCCCACTGTGATCACGGATTGACTGGTATGTTTTTATTTACTTTAGTGAAATTTAGAATTAGAACTTTTACAATTATTTAATGAATTTAATGATTTTTTTTTATTTATGTGCGAGTGTTCACTCTTCGCCAGATTACAGAGAATTGAATACTTATAATTAATTTCACAATATGGTTTTACAATTATATACGTTAATATAACTACTGTCATATTCAAATTTTATAAAAAATGTAGATTGTATCAAAATTTGACCATAAATGTACTATTACTAATATTACGTGAAGTACTAGTACGATATACTATGTAGCTAATTACACGGTTAAATACACTCATCGTACTACTACTCTAGTACAACATAAAATATTAACAATAATGACAGCTTGTTTTGTGTTTACAAAGTACATCGAACAGTAATAGAAAAGATAAGTATATAAATTACTTTTAACAATATAAAATTATTAATGAAATTCCTTCACGTCGATTATAGAATTCGCCGGATTTACTGCGGCGGGAGTCCAAACTACATATATAAAAAAAAAAAAAAAAACATGAATTTCGATCAAGGTTGCATGTAAAACTGGTTTTATGTTCACACAAATCAAACAAAAACATTCGTTCGAAATCCGCAGCTAAAACATTGCGAATGGTTTGCGAATCGTAAAAACTGAATTATTTGAAAATATACCCATTTTTCAACGCAACTTTGATTGAAATTAGTGATTTTAATTTTTTTTATATAGAGTTGGGACTCCCGCCGCAGTAAACCCGGCGAGTTCTATAATCGACGTGCTTAATTCTAGGTAGCTAATTATTAATTGGATTAATTTACAATATTTGGTAAGTAAAAGTGGGATATTTTCTGGTGTATGAAATTAATTTTGTTTACTTTTAGGAATATGATGAAACCGCTGTTGCAAAGTCAGCTGATCCGTAGTTTACTACTGTTGATGGTAATCCGCAGTTATGTACGATCCGCAATGACATCAATAAAGATTAAATATGTAAATTTCTCAGCTGGTGTTCTTTATTTTTAATTGGTTCAACAATCTATATACATATATAAAACAAAGTCGGGTTAGTTACACCATTTCTAACTCAAGAACGGCTGGACCGATTTTTATGATCTTTGTTTTGTTGGATTTGTCTTCGCTCCGAATAGCATAAAAACTATTAAAACATCGGAAAAATTCACAAAAAAAAAAAATGTATCAAGAAAATTCTTTTAATCATACATTTTGTATGGAATGGCTTTTATGATGATATCTAGAGAATGGATTCACTTATTTCGATGATTTTTTTTTATTTTATTCGTCTAAATAAGGTTTAGGGAAAAAATAAAAGTCGGAAAAATTTAAAAGGAAAACCCCAAAAATCTAATAAAAACCTTTTTTTTTAGATGAATGTTGTATGTGTAAGTTATATGTCACGAGTGGTGCAGTGGTTAAAGCTTCGGTGCTTGGGCCATGAAATACTGTATTCGAATCCGGCTGGAGGCAGCATGCAAATTTGTATTTTATTTTTTATCCATTTTTTTTTTATTTTATCTACTTAGCTAGATAATTCATGATGGAAATGGTGGATTATTTTTCTTCGATGCGCCCGGTGGAACATGGGAAGGCACTCCTCATGTCATTGATTTTTACCACTGTTCGTTTGAGATCCGATATTGCTGTAGCAGTTGCTCAGCGTTGAAATTGTCGTTAAACCTTCAATCGGCTGAAAACCTGACCTGCAACATTGCGAAACACTCAGCAATGGCGAAAGTTTTGGTAGCAAGTAAAATCATCATCGATTATGAATGTACAATGGCGCACAAATGCGCATTGGAAAAAATGAAAAGATTTCTCCAAGCAATTGCTGACTATCGGTAATGGCCGTGTTCCGGTCGACGAATCGAACGGATTGATTACGTTTCTTCAGAACTTTTTGCAATTTTGTCTCAACGACGGACGAGCTCATCAACAAAGTGTTCCCGAACATCATTACTAACCACAAAAATCACAATTGAATTCTATTTGTAATTCTTGCGGCAATGAACAAAGGTGTGGATCACTTAAATTTCACAATTAAATCTAATCATCGGTCTACTTCATTCCTTCCAAGCTATCGACTGTGTGACAAACAAAGACGAAGCAACCAAATATCCAACTGAATTTTTAAACTAATTGGATCTGGCTGGCTTGCCACCGCTCAATTTACAACTGAAAGTTGGTGCGGTGCCGGTAATCATCATGCTACGAAACCTGAATCAACCAAAACTATGTAACGGAAGGCGTTTAGTTTTGAGAAAAATCAAGGAAAGTTCAAAGGTGAGGAAGTTCTCATTCCGTGAATTCTGATGATCCCAACCGATATGCCATTCGAGTTTAAACGAATTCAATTTCCGATTCGTCTTGCATTCGCCATGACGATCAACAAATCACAAGGCCCATCCTTGAGTGTTTGTGGCCTGAATCTAGAAAATGAGTGTTTCTCTCTTCGCACCTGACAATAAAAAAAAAATGTCGTATGTCACAAGATTCTTTACCGAAGGGAATCGACCCTATTGCAACCCACCCAGCAAATAGTTTAAAAGAAAGTAGTGCAACAATGCTGAATTGAATTACATTCATTTCAATGTAATTAAAATATATTTCATTTTGATTGAATTTAATTAATTTGGAGTATTCATTTTATCCCCCCGGAGTCCTCGGGTTCGATTCCCGGTAGTAACAAGGAAAAAATTGCACGGCTGGTTGAGGATCAATGAATTAATCACTTATTATCCGAAATGAAAATATGATTATGAAAACTCATTTGATGCGGCCAAATCCCTTGATAGAGAGAGAGAGATCATGCATTGAGAGGGAGAGAGAGAGAGAGAGAGAGAGAGAGAGAGAGAGAGAGAGAGAGAGAGAGAGAGAGAGAAAGAGAGAAAGAGAGAGAGAGAGAGAGAGAGAGACAGACAGAGAGAAAGAAATTCATTTTATCTAAATAAAAAAATCAGTTTAATTAAGCTATAATAACTTTAAACAACATTTATTGATTTTGAGGCGGTACGAAGTTCGCCGGGTCAGCTAGTAAAAAAAAAAAAAAATAAAGGGAAGTTAAAAAATAAAAAGATTATGAATGAAAAAAAAATTATGATACACAAACATCTCAGGGGTAAACATCTGAGGTACAAGTTTTTGTGAATTTGTCACCATGAAAATTAGGGGTAAAAATCAAATTAAAACATGGAAATAAACAAACAAAAAAAAAAACAGTTTTATTAATAAGAAGTATTCCCTTCCTTGGCTCGAATGACAGCTGCATTAATTTCACCAAATTTTTCACAAAATCTTGAAGTATCGCCTTGAACCGTTATTTTCAACTCGTCCCATAAATGTTAGATGGGATTTAGGTCCGGGCTTCACGCTGGCCACTCCATAACAGTCACATCCACCTTTTAAAGGTACTGGTATACTACACAAGCCGTATGTGGTCTCGCATTATCCTGCATAAACAGAAAATGTTCACCAATAAACCCGGCAAAAGGTATGACGTATTCCTCGAGTACTTTCTCAATGTGCCGTTGAGAATTCATTCCTCTTGATCGACAGCCAGTATTCGCTCGTGTGATGAATACAAGATGTGTCTTCGCCTCTAATGATTGCCTCCCCAGAACATGCACGATCCGCTGCCATACGAGGCACGTTCATCAACGCAACATTGTGCATATTGCTCTCCTTGTCTTCTGTATACTCTTCCGCGTCCATCGGCACCATATAAACAGTTCTTGCACTCGGCAGAGAACAGGACTGTTCTCCATTCATTTTCTGTCCAATTCAAATGCTCTCGAGCGAACTCACGACAGGCTCGTCGGTGGGCTGCGGTCAATTTTGGCCCGTTTGCTGGTCTGTGAGCAGTTAAATTACTTTTTAGAAGTCGTCTTCTAACTGTCCGCCGACTGACTTCGACTTCACGAAATTATTGGAGCTGCCGTAAAAGTTGAACCGCATTCATACGGCGATTTTGCAAGAAGTTGTTACAAGAAAGCGGTCATCACGCTGTGCTGTAGCACGGGGTCGGCCAGATCCTTGTCGCCATCTGAACCCACCAGTTTTCTGATATTTCTGCCACACTCGACGAACGGAAAATCTGCTCAAATTTAGTTGTGATACTTCACTTTGGTGCGGCTACCTCTGGTGTGGTATCCATTTCTTTGCTCCGGTTGAAGACGTAATCAATGGAAGATCGTTCAGGCTAAGCGTCGATACGGGAATGATCACAATTCCGAGCGAGATATTTCATGGCATGCTATTGTATTGATTTTGAATTATTTTTAGAATTTAATTCAAAGGCCTGCTATGTTTAACAAAAAATCACTATATTGGCATGGTACAAGTATAAAAAGGTACCATTGGGTAGGTATTAAAATAGACTTTAAATCTGCATTAAAAAAAATTAAACAAAAATTGCAATTTTTTGATATTTTTGAACTTTTATGGAAAATTGATCAAAGTGCGATTTTTTTGCACCCTTACTCTACTAAAGAAAATCTACGTTAAACAATAAAGAGCATACATATTGCAGAAAAGCACTATAAAGTAACATTAAAATTAAAATTATCTCCGTAATAAGATTTTAATGAAAATTTATTTAGACATTTTAGATCCGATTGTTTATTTTAGGTTGTTCTTAAATACATTTTTAGGCATTTCTTAAACATGTTAATACAGTATATTGTTGTACAGTATATTGTTGTTTCTTAAGATAGTTGCAAAAAATTGCAAGTGGAAGTTGGCTCGCTGTCTCGTACCATAAGAATGAATATCAGACGCATGAAGCAGAGGTCAGTGAAATTTAATTAAACCACTTCGAATTTTACATATTGTCATTATGAGTTCGAAATAAATTATATTATGGAAGCTGAGTTGAGTGTGTGGGTTTCGGTATATGTCTTTTAAGTTTTTTATTTGTAGAATTGCGATCTCATCACAACGGAAACCTGCACATCCACTCCACACTGGGTTTAATTATTTTAATTGTGGTAAGACAAAGGAATTGTAGATCATTAGCAGCAAGGAACTTTGCGGCAAAATATGCTTCAGTTTTTTAAACGAGAATACAAAAGGTCGTATTTTAGCCTTAACCATATCGATATGGTCACTCCATTGCAATTTTTCATCTATCAGTAGACCTAGGTACTTAAATTGTTCAGAACGTTCTATCCGAATTCCTGCATAACTAATCCTGTACTCTCTTATAACTTCATCTGATAATTTTTTATTTGTAAATATCATATACTTAATCTTTTTTGCATTTAATTGAAGTTTGTTTTCATTGAGCCACAGGTTTAGCAACGTCAAATCTTTCTGCATATCTTCAAAAAATCGTTAAGATTTGTATTTTCATACTTTATAACAGCATTATCAGCATATAGCTGAAATGTGCCCTTAAAGTTTTGTCTGCACATGTCGTTAATGTATAAATGGCAAAAAGGACCGGCCCAAGAATAGATCCTTGCGGTACACCCCTTGCGAGACACATCATGTCGCTTTCTATTTGATTAACAACCACAACATGACGACGAGCTTTGAGATATGATCGGAACCACGACAAATGAATCAAACGCTTTCCGTAAATCCGTCAAATTTTAATAGATCCCAAAACTGTTTGGAACTTCCATTACAATTTTCTAATCTAGCTACGTAAAAATCTCATTTAGCTTTCTGCACTCTGGTTACAATCGAAGGTTTTATTTGATTGAACTTAACTGTTCAATGTTCACACTCATGGTATTTTACAGTTAGTTTAAATAATTTTTCCCTAGTTTTGATATCCCGGTATAAATCTAAGGTCATCCACGGTTGTTTCAGACCCACACGTCGAGTGTCACGCCTATATTGCATGCACTCCTTTACAACATTCTCCGGCCCACTTATCAGATCGTCCAGAGTTTCGACGGTTTCTATTTTTTGTCAAAAAAGGCTTTTCGCAACCAAATCATAGTTTCATATTTTAAATACTTGTGCCTGTTTAGATTCTCCAGCTCGTATATCTTAGACTATTTGAATTGATTTGTGGTCAGAGAATGATACATCTTCCAATGCAAAACTGTGAACTAACCCGAATTGATCAGTCAATGCATGATCTATAATAGTGGAAGTACTGTTGCATATTCTTGTGGCAAATTTTGATGATAATTTATTAATGAATATGAACCCATTTACAGATATTATATCTATATATTCACTAAATTTTTGGGTTTTAACTATTTTCATGCTGTCATCGATTCTCAATTATCGATAAAATGATTTGCAATTCAAGTTTTTGTAAGACAGGCATTAACCTGACAAAGCCAATAAGATGAAGCCCATTTCGTATTAGTTCTTGTTAGTGCCGTTCATAACAATTCCAACAAAGTCAAAAGGCGATATTCGCCTGCTAACTTTGTTTCCACCTAACGCTTTTATTACCCGATTTTCTTCCTTTAATTCGAGGTAAGATGCTTTTATTTGGGAAAATATAGATGTATACTAATTGAGTGTAGTTTGAATCAGTGTTCTATTTGAACATAACTTTTCTAGTTGATCAGTACAATACGCGCTACGTGAAATAATTCTGTCTAGTAGAGTGCACGATTATAATGGGTTATAATTTCCCACTCCCCCGGTGTTCAACCTTGTTATGTTGTGTATAAGAATTGCACTCATCAACTTTAGATAAGTCATGTTCAAATGGAATACTGATTCAAACTACACTCAATCATTGCACATCTATAAATGCCAAAACAAAAGCATCTTAGCTCAAAATACAGAAACAACATTTGTGAGTTCTAGAACTACATTCAAGCCGTATCCTACGAAGATATACTTTCACAGCATTAAGTCAAAGATCATCTAGTAGTAACGGGAGATTACGCTTCAATACCACAGTTCACGCTACGCGATATGATAAATGACGATCATACAGCACTTCTGACGCCAATTTTAGAAATAACTTTTTCCAAAATTTAGGCTATAAAAAAGGTTGCAGAACATATTAGATAATGTCTGTCATGAGTAGAGTGATTTGATAAGCGGAAATATAATGATCAGATTTGTCAACGAAAAAATCTTTATCAACATATTTTATCAATCGTGCCTGCAATTGTAACCGAAATTGTAGTGAAACATCTTAACGGATATTTTGAAAAATCTTTTAAAGACGGCCACTTCAAAAATGCTTCCTTACATACTATAATATTAATTACTTATTAAAAACCGGGCAGGAACTTAAAATTTCTGCACTGGACATAAAAAACTCGTAAATTTTTGACGATGGGATTGTATGAAAGGCGGGCTACAATTTCCCACAAAATATCTTCACCAAAATATCTTCCGATTTCCGTTCGCCAATATGTTAGAACTAAACCACGGCTAGTAGATTTTATAAACTTTTTGGTCGCAACGAATTCGGTCCACAACAAATTTACTCAATAAAAATTTGGGTATAGGGCCGAGCGTGGATCTTTAACTAATAGAATCAATCTCTAACGGCTGTTTATTGTTTTTTGACAGGCCATTAACACAAAAAAAACAAAGAATAACAGTTTTAAAAATTGTTTTATTTTCAATAGTATTGCGGGCCTAATGAGATGGATACTGGTACTTTTATTGACCAAATTGTTTATGATGACGGGTTGGAGCAAGCAACAGCCATAAAACGGAAGGACGACAGTTTCAACAATAGAAGAGATCCTCCAATAAGTGTGCGGCATTGTATAAAAAGAGGAAAACAATAATAAGCTGTATAGATCAGTCCGCAGAAATTAGAGTTTAATGAAAACGCCTAAGAGAAAACGTAGGTAAGCGAGTGATTCATCGAGCGAAGATGAAAGTGTACAGACCCCACAATGCAAAAACGCAACGCCACTCCATCTCTAGGAAAGTGATATGATCGATTTGAACACCGGTCATTGTGGGATGACCTTAAAGCTTTCAGAATGTAATATATACCTTTGCTTAACGAAAGGCTGGAATTATTTTGTAACATTCCTTACTAAAAGGTCTGATTAAAGTTTTTGTGGATAATTTAGTTAAATTTTTAACCACTTTTTGTTCCCCAGTAAATCGTTCTTGAAATTGAAATTATTATTCTGGATTAAACGCGGTGATGTAATGAGATACTTTATTTTATAATTAATTATCCGATAGTGAAATAAAATTTAATTTTAATTTGAAATTATATATCAACCATCACAATTGTACGTATGAATCACCGAATTTTATGTTTATTGTTAAAATGATTATGTATACGAAACCAAAGATTACTAAATTTCGATAAAGAATTTTATTATTAAAATTCGTTGATTCAAGGTAAGTCTTATAAATGACTGTCGAAATTGTAGCCAGTTCAATATGTTTTTAAATAAACGTTTCAAAAAACTAAGTCACAATCGTGAAAGTCACTTTGTATTGCTGCTAAAAAAAATATTTTTGTAGGCATTACAACATGCCCTAACAATTGTACTGACCTATTCGGAAAGGGAACAAAATATTTATTATTGTTAGACCTCATCTGTGATAAGTTCACAAAAGACAAATTAAACACTTTGACTAGTTTTAATTTGTCCTTTGCTGGGAATGGTTAATATAAATTTCAGGTCAGAAGTAAAATTAGATTGCTCTAAAACAGGTTGGCATGTATTTTCATCCGGATAAAATCAAATTATTTTATGCTTTCAAAACAATAAAGCAAATTGAAATATCGAAGAAAAATTTTTAGTGTTCCAATGCCAGTTAAACCAAAACATTTTGACCGTTATTCACCATTGCAAGTTAGATTAGCAATGCCTCTAAGTTTTGAGTGGATGCTTAACTAGGCAAAATCTCCCCAAAAGCCGGGTTCCAAAACGTGCTTTTTTAATTTAGAATTTTCACGTTGCCATATTTAAATTTCAAGAAACATTTCCATTTCAATAAAAATGATTTAAAATTGAAAAGAAAACCAAATTTAGGACAATTTCAGAATTTTCAAGTGCGGCCACACTAAATTTACCCGATCGTATTTTGGAATAGTTGCACTCATTTTCGAAATCATTTCCATTGTAATAAAATTGCTATAAAATGCCACATTAAATTTACTCGATCGTATATCGGAACATTTGCACTCGTGTGATAAATTATTTCGATTGCAGCAAAAACACGATTTAATATTGCAAACAGACACAAAATTTAATATATTGCAAGAATTTGTACATTGCCACACTAAATTTTCTCGATCGTAGAATTTTCAAGTTGACAAGAGAAAGATCATGATAATCAATACCAGAATTTTTACGATGCCACACTAAATTTACTCGATCTTATATCGGAACACTTGCACTCTTGTGAGAAATTAACTCATTAATATTGCAACCAGAAACGAAATGTAATACATTACAAGAATTTGTACATTGCCACACTATAAATTTACTCGATCGTTGAATTTTCAAGTTCCCACTCTAGATTTACTCGATCGTATATAGAAACACTTGCCCTATTTTGAGAAATCATTTCCGTTACAATAAATTAGATTAAAATAAAAATTAAAACCAAATGTAAGGCAATACCAGGGGGTCGATTTTTTCCAAAATTCGACGAATGACGAATGACGTTTTCGTATACGTATAAGGAGTATAGTATACAATTTTATATTAGGTTGTGTAATTTTTCTGTGTTTATATTTGTTTGTTTTCTGCGAACGTAAGCATCAAAAATTATGAATCGGTACAAATCGGTTCAGTTTTTTGGTGCTTATGTCCTTTCGTCGTCTCAGTTTTTTGACATCTCACCAAGTATTTGAGTGGTGAGTTAACACGTTCGTGTTAATTACTGCTATAGCGGTCATACAACTTTTTCGTTTTTTAACACATTTTTAACACATTTTAAGGAATAACTCGATATATTTTGCAGTTTTCACAATACATTCCTTTCCGCGATGAAATATCATTGCAATTACAAAAGTTATCAAATGTGTTCATGAGTAGCACACACATTTAGAAAGTGTGCCTCAATGTGTTAAGGAAAAAATATTTTAGCTACACATTTCAATTTTTTTTCAATGTGATGTCGAATAAATGTTTTGTTTTCACAGAAACACAGAATTAGAAATTATTTTAAAACTAAAATTAAATAAATTTAGTTTTATTTAAAGCATATTTATTTGCATTTACAAATTTTAAATGATAATAGGAAATGATATCTAGAAATGTCATATCCAAAAAATTAAATGGCACACATTCGTACTAATCCAAATACACGTACCACTACTAATATACATGCGGTTATTTCGTCAACTTGTCGAATTTTGGAAAAAATCGACCCCCAGAATTTTTACGATCCCACACTAAATTTTCTCGATCGTATATCGGAACACTTGCACTCTTGTGAGAAATTATTTATATTGCAATAAAAACGATTGAATATCGCAAACAGAAACAAAATTTAAAACAATACAAGAATTTTTGACGGTGCCACACTAAATCTACTCGATCGTAGAATTTTCAAGTTCTCACACTAAATTTACTCGATCGTATATCGGATTACTATAGCACACTTTTGAGAAACCATTTCCATTGCAAAAAAAATTTATTTAATATTGAAAATAAACCAAATTGTAAAAACATACAAGAATTTTTACATTACCACACTCAATAAAGAGATCCCCGAGATGAAACAATTTCAAATATGTCAAATCTTTTTTCAGGAAATGTGTGACTTTCCTGACTTTTGACTTTTTCAGGCAGAATCAGTTTAACCAGTGTGTTATTAGGTAAAAATAACTTAAATTTCGTATGACTGTGAATTTTACATCATACTGAAATAATGCACTCAATCTAAAATTGTACTGATCATGTGGCCAATCACCACTTATTTCGCCAAATAATATATAAAAAAAATTATTTATAACTATTAATTAAAAGAAACCTGTTGGGGTTAAGAAAGTTCAATTAAAACCGTACTCAAAATTCTTGCCATCTGTTATGCAAGATTAAACAAAGTCTTTAAGAATTTTATTTAAAGAATTTGACATCTAAACATATAAGAGAACCTACATCCAATTTTTTTTGCTATGCTCAATCAAATTTATATATGTTTACGAAGGTTAAAGTCAATATATTTTTTCTACAGTCACTCTGAATTTGCATATTTACCTATTGGTAGATGGTACAAGTACAAACAATATCTTTAAATTATTACATAACACCACCTTCAAGATTTCGATCAATATTTATCAATAACAAGATTGGAGTTAAAAAATAAAAATAAAAAAACACGAAATAGATCAATGAACTGTTATTTGTTATTTTGTTGTTGTTGTGTTTTGTGTACTAGAAGATTTATTGTCGAGTATAAAAGACATTTGAAATCCTAAGGTAAGTATTAGTTGTAAATTTGACGTTCTGTTATAAATACCGTTAAATTCTAAAATATCATAATGAAAGTTTTGCTTGTATTGAGTGTTGTAGCATTCGTTGCCGTGGCCGCTCACGTAAGTGTTCAAATATTATCGCAAAATTTATTTGCAAAATTAATTTATACAAATTTTATTCTATGCATAGGTGGACCTATCTGAAGAACAACTGGCTAAAATAAAAGTGATCAAAGATCAATGTATCCCCGAAACTGGTGTGACATCTGACGTATACGATAAAATAATTGCCGGTGATTTTTCAAACACAGAGAAAAGCACAAAATGTTTCGTAAGATGTTTCTACCAGAAAGCTGGTTTCTTCGATAAAGATGATAATCTAGACGTCGAGGCAACGATTACAAAAGTCTCAGCTGATTATGGCGCAGAAAATGTACGTGGTTTATCGCCATATTTTGTCTAATATTATAAAATTAATTGTTTTTGAATCGTTTAGGCCACAAAATGGGTAACACCGTGCAAGGATATTAAACATGAGGATCCATGTGATAAAGCATTCGAAGTTGCTCAATGCTTCTATAAGGAGAAAAATCCAAGTCCAAAATAATATAACAATTTTTGAAGTGTATTAATAATATGTCATATTGACTCTTTCAACAATGTTTGGTTTCAAATAAAATATTTTGATATGTATGATTTTATAAATCTAGTTGTTTGATTCTTGTTGGAATATTTGCTAGAACGATACAATTGAAATTTGCTGACCAACTCCGTTTTGATTTTATTGAGCCGGTTTAAAATTTAAAATAGAAAAGTTCATTAAGTTTATAATTTAATTGTTGTTTGTATCATATGTCTGAAAAGAACCGGAATGGAGCGGTAGTAATTTTTTCCATAACTTCTTAAGTTAAGAATTTTTAAAGGTGCTAAACGATAATATTTGGACGTTTCAACGGTTTTTTCCTCATGGTGTATACGATTTTTATTCCGTTATACGCTAATCTCTATGGGACCACCTTTCTGTATCGCTACAGGAAAACGAAGGGCTCATTGCCATTTATTTTCTGCTTTGGCCCGACCTTTCATTTACGTTAAGTTTCAGCACCATTCAACGTTACTTGGTGATCGATATTTTCCGGTATTCATTTGTGTAGTATCGCTGTATTTCGTATGCTATTAGATCAGTCAGGATACTAGGTGCAATTAGTTGTTAAACACCTAAAAGAAAAAGTTGTTGCACCAATTTCATTCCACGTTGCATCAATCTTATACCCTTGACTAAACGCGTTTAGCCAAACTAGTTTAGTTAATCTACTACAAAACCAATTATAGGTTGACACACTATGAGGCTTAGCAAACCCTGTTTCAATAATAAAATACGGTAGCGCTATGTTTGACAGAACTATACAAAACAACGATATTACAAGAAAACCATACAAATTTTATGATGGATTTTTTTGGTTATATGTAAATATATTTATATTAAATCAAAATTATTTAATATAAACAAAATTAAATTTTTCATTTTAAATTGGACCAATTTGAAAATAGCTATCGCGAACTCTACTCGATTGTTTAAAAAAAAAACGCAGCTTTTGTTTGTCATGGTATTATAATACGCACTCTACGGTACGAGGAATGCACAATGGTCCATACCACATACAAAATCAATTTTTGACATGATTTGTTTTCGTTACCCACACAATTGTGATGGCAGGCAGGAAAAGGAATATAACCTTACCCGGCCAGTATACACAATTGTGTATTTTGCTTACGAGAAACGAGTGTGTTAGAATAGAATTATGTGTAAATTGAAGACCAGTACACGCATTTGTGCATCCCCATTTAATTTTGTTTTGTTCAGAAAAATAACACTAACTATAATAATAATAAAATAATTAATGTTATCAAAAACAAATAATTAATATGTTATATAATTATTGTATAATGTAGTTATATAAAGTGTTATCAAATTATTATTCTCTTTTTTAAGAATTCCCATTTAACTAAGATCCGTTAAAATACGGAAGACATTACAACCTGTCATTATTTACATACACATTTGTGTATGTTGAACTTAAATTGAAGCAAAAAAAAAAATCCAACTCGAAAGGAATAACTCAGAAAGTAAGCGGCATTTATCTAACCTTCATTGTTATATGGCGCTCTCGCTAAACCCATTTTTATGCGATAAACTTCAAAATATTGAGAGATTAGTGCACTAAACCGGTTTAGTTACTTAACCTCAAACAAAATCCGTTTAGCTAATCTCGAACTTGACACATTAAGAGATAAACTCGAAAAAAATGATTAAACGCGTTTAGCTAATCGCTAGTCTGTCAAGGGTATTATTTCTTAGTTTGGGAAGAAGTTATATTCTCATTAACTCCTTCTATTTAATACATTGATTTAATAATGTCGTTTGTCGTATACGACCATTTACGTTTATAGCCGCCGCTAATTCTTCTTGTTTCGTGTTGCAAGCCGCTTCCGCCTTTCCATTTCTCATCTTAAACTAACTTATGTGAATTATCTGTGGGTGGTCTCGACAGTCTTGTTAACTTACCCTATTGCTTTACCTAGTTCCTACCAATGAGAACAGGAAAATCGTTTGCAAATCCAATAATCACTATACTTAATTGTTCAGGCCACAACACCAATTATTTTAAAATAGTTGTGTAGAGTTTTTTCGTACCACATTTCTATCGCTTTCCTTTAATTGCCTACGATGCTATTTCTTGTACTAATCTAATATCGTTAATCATTGGGTCTGTTTTCCTACATTCATCCTGCACAGAAAAAAAAACTAGTATTTTCATATAAAGACTAGCTGACCCGGCGAACTTTGTCCCGCCCCAAATTATTTCATCCGAGCAAACACTTTTAACCTTCACAAAAATTAAATTTAATGAGAGAAAAATCAAACAACTCAACTCAATTCTCAATAGACATTTGAGTTAGACGATTGAATGGCCATTCCATTCACTTTTTCATCGAATTCAACACTAACGGTAGGTTTATGGTTGCGTTCGTTCGTTCGGTCATTTGTTCGACCAATCATCTTTTGTACAAAAATCCAGAATCATCAATTTTGAGCAATATGATTGGTGGAAAAAATTGTCAGAATGAGCGAACAAACGCAACCATAAAGACGGCATAATGTATTGAAAAGTGAATAAAATGTCGATTCAAACTTAGGCAACTATCGAAAATTTAGTTGTTTTTTGCAAATACGCCAAAAGAACGGGGAACTGAATGCACTTGTTTTTATATATATAGAAGATAAGATTGCCAAAATTCTACACAACTTATATTTATAGTAGTCCGCAACCAACGCCATCTATTGAAAATAATCCGAAGTGGCTATTTAAATGAATGATCATTGTCAAAATACAATTTTCATCGGTGGTGTTAAGTGTATTTCCATACAAAATTCCTCTACAAAACGCAATTGTCGATTTCCCGATTTTTTTTTCGGTTTTCCATTTGGTTTCGATTTTTTTTCGTGTTTACGGATTTTCCTTTGAGTTTTTCCGAATTTTTCTTTTTTTCTAAGCCCCGTGTATTGAGATGGACAATGCACAAAAAGAATCATTCAAATTGATCGTGTCGTTCTCGAGTTTTTGCGAGACTAACGCACGGCAATTGATTTTTATTTAGATAAATAGATAGAGAAAATAAATAGATAAAATAAATAGATTGGATACAAAAACAAAGTAGCAGTTTGGATGTTGCCTTCGGTGGGAATCGAATTCAGCACCACCCAATCCAAGCGCCGAAGCTTTAACCACTACACCACCTGTCTCATAAAAAATGTACTCACAAAATTCATATGAAAATGGTTTTTTATTCGATTTTTCGGGTTTTCCGACTTTTCCGGTGGATTTTTTTAAAAATTTCTTTCGTAAAAACCATCTCCTGGTAATTGCGAACACATACATACATTTTTTGCATCATTTTTATAGATGTAGATTAATCAATTTCATTTAAAGTCAAGGATTGATTTTTAGCTATGTGATTGGTTGATTCGATGATTTTAACCAAGCCTTGAAATAATTGATTCAATTAAAACATTTAATAAAACACGCAGTCAGTAACGAAAATGATCATACAACCTGATTGTTTGTTTCTCAAAAATCTATTCAAATTTAAGCATTCCGCACTGGACTTACGCAATTTTGTTTCCAACTGCAGCTGTCTAATGTATCAATAACGTAGATTAAGGGTAAACCAGATTTCGATGTATTTTGTGGTTACAATTTATATAATTTTTTAGTACATTTTTTAGGTACATCCGGTTTTCTCGTACTCTTCTCGGAAAATTATTGATAGCGAAACATCACACAAAATATTGCAAATTAAAATAAAATTAAATTTAAAATGAGAAGGAGCTGGTTTGTGATAGTTTGGTTTTTTGTGTATTGTGGTTAGGTTGTGTGCTGGTTTTTAACGTGACGACCCGGACCTTACCGTCTTCGCCAGGATGAACTTTGATAACTCGACCTCTTGCCCACGTCAGAGAAGATGCATTATCATCTTTGATCAAAACCAGCTCGCCTTCTTTGAAATTTTGTTGTTGATGCTGCCATTTGGACCATTTTTGAAGCGAAGTGAGGTATTCTAAGTGCCACCTTTTCCAAAAACCTCTTGCCATATTTTGGATTAATTCCCATCTCTCACTTAATTTTAGTGTGGCGCTATTTGGACCCCTGTCTGGTACTTCGAGAATTGGTGAACCGATTAAAAAATGGCCAGGAGTTAGAATATTCAGATCGTCAGGATTATCATTAACTGGAGTTAGCGGCCGAGAGTTTACAATTGCTTCTACCTGGATCAATAGCGTTTGAAGTTCTTCAAACGTAGGTGCCGAATCGCCTAATACTCGTCGCAGATGTCCTTTTATTGATTTAACCCCCGCTTCCCACATACCTCCGAAATGTGGGGTAGAAGGTGGTATAGTATGCCACTGTATATTCTGTGTACCAAGATATGCAGATACCTTCTCGTTGTGTGGGTTTAATGATATGATGCGGAAAAACTCATCAAACCTTCGCTGGGCACCGATGAAATTAGTCGCGTTATCGCTATATATGTTGCTTGGTAAACCCCTTCGTCCTGTGAACCTCTTCAATGAGGCTATGAACGCATCGGTTGACAAATCACCAACTACTTCTAGGTGAATGGCCTTGGTTGCCATACAAATAAATAAGCAGATTTACCCTTTTAACCGTTTGGAACCTCTTCCCTTCTTGGAACTGATTGCTACAGGCCCGGCATAATCGACTCCAACATTGGTGAATGAGCGTGTTAGTGTGACTCGCGATGTAGGTAAGTTTCCCTTGATTTGCTTACCTAATCTTGGACGACCTTTTATACAATGTACGCATTTGTTGGTGATTTGTTTTATTACATCCTTTGCGCCAATGACCCAATATTTTGTCCTGGATACGAATAGTAACGTTGATGGATTGGGATGTAAATATTTTACATGCAGATAGCGTAGGAGCTTCTCCGTCAATGGGTGCTGCTTCGGTAGAATTACTGGGTGTTTGGTTGAATACCCAAGGTTTGCATTACTCAGGCGGCCACCTACTCGTAATAAGCCACTTTCATCTATGAATGGATAAAGAGATATTAATTTGCTGCATTTTTTAATTGGTTTGTTAGTTTGAAGTTGGCGTATTTCCTCGTGAAACGTTTTTTGTTGAGCGCATCTAATTAATATTGTTTCACTTCTTTGCATATGTTGGCTGGTAATGTATGGCGAGGTGGTTTTACGGCATAATTCGGCAAATCTAACACAACTGCTTATTATTCGAACCATCAGCATTAATGAAGAAAACTTGTCAATTACATCTTTTATCAGACAAGTTTCATCTGTGGTTACGCCTGTATTTGTTGAAGTTAAAACGGTTTTTCTAGCCTCGATCACAGTAGTTCGAACTGGATGTTTTTCGTGATTTGGTCAATGAAGCGTTGACCTTTGCAGGTATTCAGGACCACTCCACCAAAGAGTGTGGTTCAACAGTTCCCTTGGTGATATGCCGCGACTTGCACAGTCAGCTGGATTTATCTTGGTTGGTACGTGTTGCCATCGACTAATTGGTAGTTTATCTATGATGAAACTCGTTCTATTCGCCACAAAACAATTCCATTTTCTGGGAACATCTGTGAGCCATGCTAATACAACATTAGAGTCCGTCCAAGCATATAGGGAGCCTACTGGCGCTTCGAAAATTGCTGCTACTTTGCTGAGAAGTTTTGTTAGAAGTACAGCTCCGCACAATTCTAAGCGAGGAATGGATAGTTGCTTCAGCGGAGAAACCTTAGTTTTTGCAGCGATTAAGTGAACCGAGCTGTCGCCGCTAATGGTGGTTGATCTTGCGTATACTACAACTGAATATGCCTTTTCAGACGCATCACAAAAGCCGTGAAGTTCAATTTTATGCGTTGACTGCATTTGAAGGAATCGTGGTATACGGATACCTGTGAGACATATTAGGTCGTTTCTTGCGGCGCACCACGTCTTATGAATGTTGGATGGCAGCGGATCGTCCCATCCTACTTTCGACAACCAAAGCGACTGAAGTATGATTTTAAAGGTAATTGTTGCTGGAGCCAGCCACCCAAGCGGATCAAATATTTTACCACACTCTGATAACAGCTTCCGTTTTGATGATAGTTCAGAGTGTAATGCAGGTACACTAAAAGTGAAAGCATCCTCTTTCGTCAACCAGCAAATCCCCAAAGTTTTCACGTATATCTCAGGATCTTCAAATGAAATCGAATCCGTTCCTTGTCTCTCCATTGGTATTTGACGCAACAGCTCAGGATTGTTTGAACTCTACTGTCGTAGCGGGAAGCCAGCTTTCGACAATATATTAGACAAATCAGTGTACGTTGCAACAGCTTCTTCGATCGTTTCGCAACCTGACAACAAATCATCCACGTAAAAGTCCGATTTGATTGTACTTGCTAGTTTAGAGGATAATTGATTGTCTTTCGCTAATTGATGTAAACACCTGATTGCTAGATATGGTGAACACGTTAGTCCATATGTGACAGTATTTAGTTTAAAATGTTGCATTTTGGTTGTTGGATGTTCTCGCCATACAATTCTCTGGTAATTTTGATGTTTTGGATGAACTAATACCTGGCGGTACATCTTTTCGATATCTGCGACAAATGCAATTTTATGTTTACGAAACCTCGTCAGTATTGAAAACAAGTCGTTCTGAATAGTTGGACCAGTCATCAGTACATCATTTAAAGACAACCCGGAACTTGACTTACATGAACCATCAAAAACTACGCGGAGTTTTTTTGTTGTAGCGCTTACTTTATATACAGCATGGTGTGGTAGATAGTACACTTTCTCTTCCTCGCTTAACACTTCATGGTTAGGAATGCGGATCATGTGCCCAAGCGTTTGGTATTCCAGCATAAATTTTGTATATTCTTCTCGAAGTTGAGTGTCTCGTTGGAATTTACATTCCATTGCCATCATTCGAGATATTGCTGCTTTCAAACTGCCGCCCAACTGTTTAAAATTCTCCTTTAGAGGGAGCTCGACTACATAGCCGCCATTGCCGAATTGATGTGTCCTGGAGAAATGTTCTTCGCATTTATCGTCTTTTGGGATTATATTGGTTGATAACTCCTCCACTTCCCAAAATCTTCGTAGTAGTTGACAAACTTCTTCTGTGTTTACTTGGATCGTAAAGCACTTAGTTGTGGAATGCATTTTGTGATCAACGTAACCGGCAACTACCCATCCGAATAAACTATCCAGTAAATATAGGTTTGGTTTCAACAATACTCTCGTGCACAATGTCGTAGAAATTGTCGATACCCAGAATCATATCGATTGGATTTGGCTCGTAAAAATTAGGATCAGCTAGGCAAAATTCGTTTAAGTTGCCTTTGTATATCTCATGGATAGCTATTGCCTGAGAAGGTAGATAATTAGTAAGATTAGTTAATATTAATGCATCTACGATAACAAAGTGGTTTGCATTAAATCTGGAACTTAGTTTTATGCTAATCTGTCCTCTGGTACTTCCTGCGGAAACTGACGATAAACCATGCACCGCCACATGTGCATGCTTATGGCGTAATCCTAGCCTTTTGGTTAGTGATTCGGTGATAAACGTGGATTCTGAACCTGTATCTAATAATGCTCGGATGTAGTGAACGTTGCCCTGTGTATCTACTGTCGAAACAATTACAGTTGGCAATATTGGTCGTTTTTCTCCAACAGGTGTAGCCTTGGCAGTGGTGAAATTTTGAACCTCCGAGATTATTCGTTGACCAGGTTTGACCAACTCTGATTTAGTATCCTTAGATGCGTTGCTAACCTTTGGATTTTGAACTGAATCGCTGTTAGTTTCATGCAATATGGTGTGATGTTTTTCCCGGCACTTGAAACACGTGTTTCTCGATGAACAATCTGCTACAGCATGCCCCATCCTTAAACAATTAGTGCATAAATTGTGATCATTGATGAATCTTTTGCGCAATTCAACATCACATCGAAGTAATTTAAAGCACTTATGAATTGGATGTGGTTTGTTGCAATATAGACACTTATTCGTGGTGGAATCTATGTGCGATACGTGTGATACGTTGACAAAGTTTTTGGTTGGCTTCCTCGTTATACTGCAACCTTCTAAAGCATCACATCTTTGATGCAGAAATTTCAATATATCGTCGACACTTGGCACCTCCATGGAGACTGAATGCAATGCCCACTGCTCTCTTGTTTGATCATCTAACTTGTTGAGGAGTAAATGCAAAATCCATGGATCACGGGTTTCGCACGCTGGCCCTAACGCTTTCAGTTCTCGAAGGAGTTCATCCGAAGTTTCAGTGAGGTTTCTGAGTGCATATGGTGAAGCGTGGTGGATAACAGGCTGATCTAAAAAAGATTTAATTATTGTACTTACTATGGTACGTTTTTTATCGTATCGTTGATTTAGCTTCTCCCATGTTTCTAAGTAATTAGCATCGGTAATTAACAAGTGATTAATTAATTTGGCAGCACTTCCCCGAAGTAATCCTTTGAGTAGTTGAAATTTGTGCACGCGAGATATCGATTCATTGTTGTGTACCGTACCCTCAAATAAATCTTTAAATGACGGCCATTATGTGTAATTTCCATCAAATGGTGGAATATTAATTCTTGGCAGCTTGATTTCATTTGACGAACCCATTGTTTTGTTGTGTAGTGATTCAAAATATGCTCTTTGTTGAGCATACATATTTGTTAACGTGGCGTTAAGATCATCATTATGTAGGGGTTCGAAATGATTTCGCTGTTTTATTTCACGTGTCAAAGCAGCTGAAATACTGAAGAATTTCGTTTCAAATTCGCTTGATTTCGATTCTTGCTGCGGTAGTAACAGCAACTCATCTTCAATGCAGTAGAATTCGCTCCACCATGCGTCTAGTTTCCGAATTCTTAATTCGATTTCTTCGGTTGTGGTTGCATCGTTAACATTATCAGCGAACGTGGCAGCCTTTGTTAGAGAACCTAAAATTCGACCACGCTTCTGCACAAGTAAAGCAGCCATATTTGTACGCAAGCCCTCAATAATTTAATCACACAAATTATGTTAATAAAAGTTGCGTTTTTGCCTAGTCGCGTGTAGTATATCACTGTTTTTTGAATAACACGTAATAAAAATGTTCACTTCAATTTTATACCAAAGGTTTATGTTTAACTTTAATCACTGTAAGCACAATTCACTCGCGAAATCACGAAATAGTTTATATAAAATACATAGATAACTTACAGTTTATTGTTGTATATAAATTTATCGAGTATATTGAAAATATGTATGTATATACTGTACTGATGCAGGCGGTGATTATGAACTGATTGCTCGCTCTTCCCGAATTGATTAACAGAAGAGAAGTTTATGTAAGTTCACGTATTAGGCGCCACATCCGGCTCGAAGGACCATGTCTACGTATTCGAGGAATAGTAGATACTTTGCCGCAACTTGAAATGGACGATTGAAGCACAAATTAAATCGGATAAATCGCCAGAATTTGTTGGTGTGTCGTCGCAAAGATGAAGTGTATGGCCGTATGAAGTGTGTTGTAAAACCTCCAATCGAAAGTGGAAAAAATGAACATGCAAAATCGTTTGGTTACAATTTTTATTTATATAAAAATATAATTATGCGAAATGATGTCTTGCTTGATCCACGGTTGATGATAAAGAGAATGATTTTACAAAAATTGGTTTTTTAAGTTGACATAAATTTCGGAGTTTCGGAATTACCTAACTCACCCTATAAACAATTATCTTAAAATATATACTATTTACTTATTATACACCGAAATGCAATTCGGAATTAACTTGATTGTACGTTTGTACTATCTACGTGCAGAGTACCATCTACCTTACCTACATTCGGAGTTAAGTAGGTTCAATGGGTATATTTGGTATGAGTGTACGTAAATGTCAAACCAAATGATGGAAGTGTCATCGTCTCGACATGTAAACAAGGTAAGTAGTTTTTATTTATTCAAGTTAAATTCTTAAATTCTAAACTAATAATTATTATAGATAATTATCCTGCCTATTGTGACTGTTACAGATAAGTATTTTGTGTGTAGATAATTAATGAATTCTAATATTTAATTTTATTAAAGGAACATGAATTGGAAGCACAATAATATGGATAAATTTTGTGTACAAATAGTGTTTGACTGTGACAAGACAATAGAAAATTTGTGTATATGTGTATTAAAATTATATAAAATAAAGTTAGGATCAAGTTTCTAATAATAAAGTAACAAATAATAATTAAATAAATTGATGAAAATTAAGGAGTTTTAATTCATTATGTGTTGTTTTGTGGTGTACAAATTTCAGGTGGAAAATACCAAATGTTGCTCGTGTTGCGCGGCAACAGCTGTCTTATTGTCAAAATATATTGTGCGGCGCGGTGTTACAATAATATATACAGTGGGTCGCACTCATATTCATAAATCAAATATTTTCCAAAAAAACTCGGTTAAAAAAACATTCAAATGATATTATAATTTAATCATTTGAATAATTCTTAAGTTCACTCTTAATCTTCATTATAGAATGAATAACAGGTTTCGATAACGGTGCAATTCAGAGAAAATTATTAAAATCTGTACATGAGGGAAAATAAGCATCACATTCATATTCGTAAAATTCCATTTGTGTTTGAATTTTACCGTTATTTATCAATATCTTTTTTTGTTTTTGCGGTTTCGCTTTGCACTCAATATCAGTATAGCATTTAGTTTCGAATTGGCTGGAAGTTATCTCAATTTAATCCAAATTTTTGTCAAATGGGCCCTAAGCAAGGTGAAACGTCTATTGAATTCCGAAAATTAGTAATTTTACATCGGAAAGCAGGGAAAATATTTAAAGAAATCAGCCAAATAGTGCAAACAAGTATTTCTACAGTGCAATACATCGTAAAACGACACAAAATTGAAATTCGAGTAGAAAATTTACCGAAAAACACGAACCGCAAAACGTTTACTGTTGCAGAGGAACGGTATATTGTGCACGAAATTAAAAGAGATCCTCTTTAAAGTGCTCCAAAGTTAACAGCGCAAATCAACACTTCTTTTAATACTGAAAATGTACACCCAGAAACTGTTCGGCGCGTGCGACAAATTGTATGGTGAAAACCAAATATCGACATGAATATAGAGAATTTACGACCTACAGTAAAATATGGCGGAGGATCTGTAATGGTATGGGGTTGTTTCTCGGCATCTGGAGTGGTAAAACTGTACATAATAGAGGTAATAATGAATAAAACAAAGTACATCGAAATTTTAAAGGCAAATTTACCTGAAAGTGTGATAAAATTGGGCATAAGAGACGATTTTATGTTTTACCAGGACAATGATCCAAAACATAAAGCTTACGATACACGACAATGGTTGTTATATAATTGCCTAAAATTCATGGAAACTCCACCGCAATCGCCCGATATCAATCCCATTGAGAATCTGTGGCAAGAATTGCACAATAGAATTCGAAAATATTCGATATCTAATAAAAACGATTTAATATATCGATTGAGGACAGAATGGAATAATATTGATACGAAAGGAGAGGTGATCAAAACCAAGGGAAATCCAACTAAATATTAGTTATTAAAAAGACTTAGCTTTTTTTTATTTAACTGGCTAATTTAGTAACCTTCTGTGATGAATCGCGAATACGAAAGCGATATGAATTTTAGACTAAGTTCAATTTATTATAATTTTCTTAAAATATGTAACACATACTTTACACATTTTTATACTAAAATGAAGTTAACTATAGTGTTTCTGATTTAAAAATAAAAAAATTAAATGTTTGATGCACGTAAGTGTTTTTTATTCATTTATCGTTTTTAAAACTCCAATTACGAATACGAGTGCGACTCACAGTACATACATATTTAGGAGCGCTGCGACATTTTTTCTTGGTTAACGCAGTAACCAAACGAAATTTCAACAAATTTCAATTTGTCCACAAGCTGACAAAAAAAAAATTTTCTTATGTTGAACCAGAATATTTCTCGCGGAAAATAAAGCGAACTCCGACACTGATGTTTGAGAAAAATTTATAGAATATAAGGATTATAGAACTTATTTTGCAGTTTTTTATTAGATTAAATCATTTTACAAATTAACAAATACAAAATAAAAATTCATTTGCCGTTTATTATTAAAAAAAAGAAAAAATCAAGAATTTTTTGCAACGAAAATGATCAAACACTTTTAGTACGATCCTTGATTGATTTTAAATTATTATTTACTTCAATTTTGTTTCATAATTATTGTAATATCGAGTTGGTCCTCCTTTATTTTTTATAACCTCTTTCAATCTTCTAGGCTTTGATTCTACTAACTTCTTGGTAGCTTCCAGTGAAATTTCGTGCCATTTTTTCATTATTGTTTCTTACAACGTATTTTTGCTGGTAGTCGTGTATTTTCTAATTTGTCGTTCCTGGTGATCCCATAAATGTTCATTGGGGTTTAGGTCAGGCAATTGGAGTGGCAAATTTAACTGGTTTGGAACATTATTCAGAATTCATTCTTCCACAATGTGGACCGTATGCTTAGAACTTTTGTCTTTCTGGAAGATCCGTGATGACGCCTTTAGAATACCTAGGTATTTCCAGCGATTCAAATTTCCATTTATAAAAACTATTTTAACTACCGCACCCGCCGACATTTAACCCCGTAGCATTACCAAACCACCATCATGTTTAATAGTTGCGATGTCGTGTTATAGCGCCAGCGCTGCAGCAGGTTTTCTCCAAATTTTACTTCTCCCATCGGTTAAAAATGTTGAACTTACTTTTATCCGTAAAAACTACCGTCTTCCAGAAGTAGAAGTTTTTTGTTTTTAATTTTTCTGCAAATTCAATTCTTTTTTTGGAATTAAAATTCGGAATTAACGGCTTCTTGCGTGGCACACGGCCATGATATCTATGTTTCCACAAAGCCCTTCTAATATTTTGAGGGTTGGTAGCTTCATTAAGTACCATGTGTATTTGGATTTTCTCTCACCAACTCCAAAATCTTGTTGGCTTTCGTCCTGTCCGCTGCCCGTTTTCAACCGATTGTGTGACGTTGAATCTGGGTATTATTTAGGCAACTGTAGAGTCATTCTACTATCGGCCAACTAATTTTTTATATAAAATTTTGGGTTATTCTGGATTGATAGCCAGATGGTATTTTTACATCAAGGTGAGGTTAACAAGATGATGGATTTTTTAATACAAAAAATTCAATGTTTCATTAGTTCGAAACAAAACTTCCATCATCTTGTTAACCTCACCTTGATGTAACTAATTTTTTAATTTCGCACACAGATTTTCCAGTCCGTTTCATATTAATTATTATTTGGCGTTCTTCGCTGGTAGTTTTCCTTTCTAACACTGGCCGAACGCCTCGCAATCGATACACTTTAGTTTGTGGCGTATTTAAAATGAAAGAGGTTATAAATATAAAGGAGGCCAACTCGATATTAAAAGAATCATGAAACATAATTCATGCAAATTTTTAAAAAAAATCGAGGATCGTACTAAAAGAGTATGATAATTTTCGTTGCAAAAAATTCTTGATTTTTTTTTTTTATTATAAACGGTAAATGAATTTTTATTTTGTATTTTTGGATTTGTTAATATGTAAAATAATTTACGTTAATAATAACGTAAATTTTTCTCAAAAATCTGGGTGTACGACCATTTTCGTTACTGACTGTATAATATATTTGTTTGATTAAAATCAAAATTTTACTGGATTAAATAAATTAATTAGCTATAAATTAATAAATTAACTAAATAATTACATAAAACAATTATTTATAATTTGCACTAATGATCAGTTATTTAATGGTTTTTTTAAATTTTTTATGCATGTGAAATACGTCCCAAAAAGGTGTTTCATTAGTATTGTATGTTATAACCTTCTTTGTTGAAAATATAAATAACGAATCAAATCACAAAACTTATTTATTAGAATAAAATATCATATAGCACTAATTTATAATTAGAAGGCAAGTGTATAAACAAGTAAGTTTTTAAAATGCTAATAACAAAAGTCATCTTCTAAGATACAAATACACAGGGTTTATTCTCACAAGATTAAAAAGAATTAGAAATCAGTCCTACAAATTTCAAAAGATTGACCTGTGGGTAGGTTTTCCGGGATGCTCGTGATGCGTTAACGGGACAAACGAATCGAACGATTCCTGGGGTCAACGATATAAATAACGGGTCTTTTACAAAAGGGTTGTTGCAACAAATTTCAACGATCAAATTTGTTTAACTAATTTCAATAGATTGACATGTGGGTAGGTTTTCCGGAATGATCAAGATACGTTCTCTTAACGGAACAAAGGATTTTTAAATCAGTCAAAAAATATCAAGAGTTTGGCTTTGGCGTTTGCTATCGGCTAAAAAGATATTTTAGTAGAAATATTCGATCATCTCTTCGGAATGCAGCGTAAACTGTGAACTGTGTGATCAAACTGCAAGGAAATGGCAAATACTTTAACAATATATTTAATAAAAAACACTTTGACTTAGCGAAATATTATAATTTTGGTAAACAAATCTCAAATTAATGATGGATTCATTGATATGAATTATATGAGTTAACAAATGTTAATTCTATGATTTTGCTACTGATTTAGATAATTTATTTGTGGTAAAACATTCTTAAGTATGCTTACCATACTTTGCCGAAAGCTGAAACCATGTCAAGGGATACTATTGAGCCGATCTTCTTTACATCAAGTGGTTCTTCTGTTTTTCATGATGATTCTTACTTTATGAATATAATGTCTATCTCAAAATGTATATTGGTGCACTAGCATGAAGTTTCTGGCAACTTTCTGGCAAACCTTATAAATCCTATTAAACTTCTAACAAACGTTATAAATGTAAATAAATCCTGACAAATGCAAATTGACTCATGATGGAATCTAATATTAAAATTTAATTTACAAAAGTTCTTTAGACCATATTCTTAGTTGAATTGCAAATAAAAATAATCTAATTAATCGAAACTACCAACAATTAATTTAATATCAATATCGTGTAAAAAATTAGAACGTTAAGGTAAAAATATGATGATTGATTATATCGTTAAGCAATGAATTTATAATGCCATTTAAGAATATTTACACAAACAGCCACCATATACAAATTAACCATAAGGGTCTAGGCCACAAATAGAAAAATACTTTAGGTATATATCCATAATATAATATCCGAACGTTGACTTGCCTGCTATTAGCGGGTGCAATTACGTTTTCTCGATATTCGAATTTTTCGATTAACTATATACTAGGTTTCAGTGGTTGACACTTAGGCCATTTTTTGGCCCATTGTGATACCGTACATTCACGCTACATCATTAACCCATTCACCTATTCACCTACTCACACAACAACTCGTCGGCGCTGAATTCTGCACTCCATCAGAGGGTCTTAGTTGTGTTTATTAACATCACCGATCGTAATCGATGATGAAAATTCGATTTGCATCTAGCCTCTGATGGGATTCGAACCCAGTACCTCCCGGTCCAAGTGCCGATGCTTTAACCACTGCACCACTTGTCCGGTTTCTTTCTCGATATTCGAATTTCGATTAACTATACTAAGAAACATTTGATATTGGGTTTCACATTTTAATTCATTCGTTCATTTCGTCATTGTGTGATTTGTTGTTGCCCAAAACAAAATCAAAAAATAAGTTTGGTTTAGGCAATAGTGTGCCGATATGAATGTGTGGCATATTCGAAATGAGAATGCAAATATCCTTAATCGTTATTAACGCTTCGTTGTATATTTCCAGCGAAAAATCCATATTGGGATCTTGATCAGTGGCCCGAGAAGAGAAGAATAGAAGCTGGCGACAGAAAAGTCGCCATCAACAATTTGACGAATAATTAGCTAATTTAATGAAGAGAGGAAGTCATTAGTGTATCTGCAAGTGTGAGATCTCAAAGGTTGTCATCTTTCAGCAAATGTAATTCATGACACGCATTGTGGTACGTGTCCTACAGTAATAACATGGACTGTTCGCAAGTATTCGATGAAAACCAGTCCAACAACGTTAAGCAACAACAAACGCGAAAAGAAGCTTTCTCGTTGCTTCGGATGGACTGTGTATAATCGGCCTAATGTATTTTCCATGAAAATGCCGTCATATTCTTGGACTGAAACGCTACGCTCTCGTGGGTGGGGCTCACATTTTTGACTCTTTGTTCCACGTGAAAAATCGTGACACATCAGTATACATTAATGTCTTTGCGATTAGACCGAAAATACCTGGTCGGTTGCATAGTTCAAAAAACTCAGTTAGTATGTTATTTGGGGCAGTTAATGCTTGTTGTAGAGTAGTCTCTTCAGCTAAATAAACACGCGGCCCATGGTGCACGGCCAAAAGTATAACAGCAGGGTTTGTGTCGTTTATGGGAAAACTCAAAATGCGCAAAAAATACTTCATATCTGCTAATGAATCGGCTCATTTGATAACGTGTTATTTCGAGTCGTTATCATTTAAATTTTGAACAGCAAATACAGCCATATCGCAGCCGTTATGAACGTATTCAAATGTATTTGCTGGACTTCGCCGAACTGCAGAACTCAACGTTTATGTGTGCTTTATCGTTTTACAGCAACGGTGAATACGGAACCGCCCAGCGGTGGTCAATGTCAACCGTTCAATCATTTGTCTCTCGTAATTGATATTACTGGCAGAATAGATACGATTGGCAGAACAACGCCAAGCTACTACGCAAGTGGCTTGCGCATGTGTTGATGCGTACGTCAAATACCACAGAACCTATGATACACAAACATAATTATTATCTGAATTATTCACAGAAGTTTTATTATTCATGAACTTCTTAGAAGGTTTTAACGGTCAATTATTGTTGAACTTATGAATTTTTTCCATTTTATCAAATACTAGCTGACCCGGCGAACTTCGTACCGCCTCAAAATCAATAAATGTTGCTAAAGTTATTATAGCTTAATTAAATTGAGTTTTTTTATTAAGATAAAATGAATTTCTCTCTCACTCTCTCTCTGGCACTATACCCCATTAAGAGATTTGGCCGTCTTAAATGAGGTTTAATAATAATATTTTCATTTCGGATAATGACTAATGAGTGATTAATTCATTGATCCTAAACCAGCCGTCCAATTTTTTCCTTGTCACTACCGGGAATTGAACCCGAGACCTCCGGGGCGGATAAAATGAATACTAAAAATTAATTAAATTCAATCAAAATGAAATATATTTTAATTACATTGAAATGAATGTAATTCACGTGGCAGCAAGGAATTCGTTTTATTGAATTGATTCGAAATGATTCGCGTAGCATTGTTGCACTACTTTCTTTTAAACTATTTCCTGAGTAGGTTGCAATAGGGTCGATTCCCTTCAGTAAAACATCTTGTGATATACGACATTTTTTGTTTTATTGTCAGGTGCGAGAACGAACAAAGCGGATGGTATGTCGACACGTGAACATGCTACGTACAATTGGCCGTGAGAGAAACATTCATTTTCTAGATTCAGGCCACAAACACTCAAGGATGGGCCTTGTGATTTGTTGATCGTCATGGCGAATGCAAGACGAATCGGAAATTGAATTCGTTTAAACTCGATTGGCATATCGGTTGGGTTAATCAGAATTCTCGGAATGAGAACTTCCTCACCTTTGAACTTTCCTTGAGATTTCTCAAAATAAAACGCGTTCCGTTATATAGTTTTGGTTGATTCAGGTTTCGTAGCATGATGATTCCCGGCAACACACCAAATTTCAGTTGTAAATTGTGCGGGGGCAAGCCAGCCAGATCCAATGAGTTTAAAAATTCAGTTGGACAGTTGATTCGTCTTTGTTTGTCACACAGTCGATAGATTTGAAGCAATGAAGTGGACCGACGATTAGATTTTGAATTGTGAAATTTAAGTGATCCCCATTTTTGTTCTTTGCCGCAAGAATTACTCGTTCACTCACCCAATTGTGATTTTTGTGGTTAGTAATATTGTTCGGGAAAACTTTGTTGATGAGCTCGTCCTTCGTTGAGACAAAATTGCAAAAGTTCAGAGAAAACGATAAATATAAAATAAAGTAGAAATGTGCATGCAGCCTCCAGTCGGATTCGTAACCAGTACCTTGCGGTCCAAGCGCCGAAGCTTTAACCACTGCACCACTCGTCACATACAAACTACACCTACAAAATTCATATAAAAAAAGGTTTTTTTTATTAGATTGTTGGGCTTCCCTTTTGAGTTTTTCCGACTTTTCTTTTTTCCTAAACCACCACTGTATTGGAACGAACAAAATAAAAACAAATCATCGAAATAAGTGAATCCATTCTCTAGATATCATCATAAAAGCCATTCCATACAAAATGTATGAGAAAATGAATTTTCTTGATAACTTTTTTTTTTTGTGAATTTTTCCTATGTTTTAATAGTTATTATGCTATTCGGAACGGAGTCAAATCCAACAAAACAAAAATCATAAAAATCGGTCCAGCCGTTCTTGAGTTATAAATGGTGTAACTAACCCGACTTTGTTTTATATATATAGATTTGGGTGTGGTGGTGGGTGGATCGCAGTTGTTTGCAACAACTAATTATTCAAAAATCTTTAACTGTTTGAGATAATTGTTTACAGTGTTTTGTACCAATTATTGAAACTTTAGCAAACGACTATTTCAATATATGCAATATATGTGAAAGAAAATTTCACTTTAGCTATGCTGAGTATTTTAGCCTACAAGACAGTCAATGTAAGTTTTGCATTACATTTTTCACGCCATAAATAAACCAATTATTTAACATTTACTTCTGGTTAGTGTCAGCTGGGGACGACACTTAATCAACAAATACATAATTTGTAACAAACCAATTCGAAAACTATCACGGGATTCCGCTAACTGCTTTGTTATCACAGCCTTGTTGTGGCGAAGCAAATTTAACATAGCAAAAAATAGATCATTAAATCGAGTCTATTCCAAAGCTATCAACCAATGTGATTAAACCTGAAAAACCTTACTACACGGCAATTGATAAGCTGTTAGTGATGTCATTTTAAGCAATATCTGACTTTTTAAAAGCCACGTGACCGCTCCCCTTCTCTATATTTCCAAAACCTAAAGTGAATTTTTGTTTGCCTAGACGCTTATGGTTAATTTGTATATGGTGGCTGTTTGTGTAAATATTCTTAAATGGCATTATAAATTCATTGCTTAACGATATAATCAATAATCATATTTTTACCTTAACGTTATAATTTTTTACACGATATTGATATTAAATTAATTGTTGGTAGTTTCGATTAATTAGATTATTTTTATTTGCAATTCAACTAAGAATATGGTCTAAAGAACTTTTGTAAATTAAATTTTAATCATGAGTCAATTTGCATTTGTCAGGATTTATTTACATTTATAACGTTTGTTAGAAGTTTAATAGGATTTATAAGGTTTGAAAAAAAGTTGCCAGAAACTTGATGCTCACTATTGGTGCATAGTAATGAGTTCCTCACCGGTTCCATTCGTTTTAATAAAAAAATGCCACGTTGAAGCCTAATGCTAAAAATTTAAAAATCGAAGATGGGGCATGAAATTGTGCTTAATCAGAGCCTCCTTAATATAAGAGCCGTAACATTCCGCCATTTTTTTCCATGAGCTTTCCATAGAGGGGAAGCTTTTTGTTCTTTTTCATACCAATCAGTGTATTTTAATTTTTTTTAGAAGCTTTTTTCTATATAAAAACATTAATGTTTCGTTTCAATTTTTAATTTGAATGGTTAGTTCAATATTCAGGAAAAGCATATTTTAAAATTGAGTCATATTAACGCAAAAATATTTAAATTAGTCTACCACAAAATTTTTTTTTTATTGTAGAAATAAGAATTTGTTTATATGTGTATGTAAGAAATTAATATAGAGTGTTCCATCAAAAATTTCAGCATTTCTTTCCCAAAACAAACTTTTGTTAAAAAATGCTTTTTGAGTAGCTATGTAATATGGGGTTTATTGTGCTCTGGATTCTATTACAACATTGTTGATGAACAAACTTCGAACACTCTTTTTTCGTTATTTGTTAAAAATTTGATTTTTCATCGCAACAAATTTGCAGCCTACATTGTTTCATCCTGTAGTATAAACAAACTGGAGCTTCATATAATAAAAACATTATATTATAGAGCTTTTCGCAATAAAAAACCAATCAAAAGATGTCGCTAAGTATAAATTAAAGCTAAATATTAAAGCCTAAACGTTTGTTAACTAAAATTTAACAATTTATTAGGTATACTGCCTGGTTCAATAGATTATTGAAATCTCCTGGAACTGAAAATAACCGAAAACGAGCGAATTGAAATAAGAAAAGAAAAAATTTGGAAAAAATGTGACATTTTTCTATTATTGTTTTTCAGCGCACAGCAACTACGATGATAAATATTTTGCGATGAAAAGCTTTATTTATGCCAACCGTTTTATAAATAAAAATTATAATTGAGAATACGATGATGGTGTTTCGCTGCTATTGAAACGTAATTTGCTTATTTCCTTATTTTCACAATAAAAACAGCTTTTAATTTACGAATGTGTTCGCCAAACACATTCGGCGAACACATTCGTAAATTAAAAGCTGTTTTTATTGTGAAAATAAGGAAATAAGCAAAAATTATAATTGTTTTGAGTTTTATTAATTATGTTAAATTATTATATTAAAGATTTTGCGCTTAACTTACAATAATAATGGTTTATTTTCGCAAATAGTTATTTAATTATTTTACAATTTTCTGTAATTTCAAGTAAATTTATTACAGAGACATCTGTAAACGGATTTTCAAATTACAGAAAGCTCGTTTTTGCAATCGGATAAAATTGAAGTTATTTACGTTGTCATGACATCGTTAATAATTTTCTTAAATAGATTTTGATGTAAAAATTTTATTATATGAATAATATTATTGTTTCTACATGGTGATTCATAAAATTTCGCTTCAGCTCACGTTTTCTCTTTAATTTTGTTATAAATGGAGAATGTTTAGATTGCTATTAAGTGCATCGTTCATCTCAAAAATTCTGAGGTGCATGTGACCAGAATTTACCAAATAAGTTACATTTTTATAAAACTAAATTTTAAATTGGATGTAAGAGGAATCCGCGGCAGCACCCTTTATTATCTTACTTTATAAACCTACACAACTAAACGGAAAGCTCATTTTTATAGAAAATTAATAAATTTATGCTCCGCTTTAGTTTAAAGTTATCAAAGACATACTACAGTATGATGGCTGATTTTCAAATATGTGTTCTTTGAATAGTTTATTAAAAATATAAAATTAAAATTTAGATGATTTGTTTAATTTTTTATTCATAAATTCATGTTCAAAAATTTTCCAATTACTACGGTTTCTTATAGTAATTCAATAAAAGCTTCCCCTCTACTGAAAGCTCTTTTTTTAATATTACGGCTCTTCAAAATCATAGATGGCTCTGGCTTAATGCCTACATAAAAAAGCTTAAGCCTACTGATTTATTTTGGGCTAGAGTACTTGTATTAATATAGACCTAAATATAAAAAAGTTTGAGGTTGGTTCTCTCGTATTTACTTTATTTTTTTGTTTTATTATTACATATTTGTATTTTACGCTCACTATAATTGATAGTTGGTTACCTGATGTGTTTGCGATTGGCGAAGGTGTCATACAGACAGTTGGAAGGACGGTTGATTGGTTCCGGCGGTTTCTTCGAATGTGGCGAATTATGACAATTATCCCCACCGCAAATACTATCCATAGGATAAGATGGATTGCTGTATAATGATGAATATGATGAAAGTGCTCATTGATTGTGTTCTCTTCTACCTCTTTCACAATGGAGATTTGTTCTTTTAAGCCCCTTGTATCTGGAGTTGTTAATGGCTCATTTTCTTCATAGTTTTGTTTAGATATCTCTATTGTTAAATCTTTTAAGTATGGTGCAATTTCAAAATTCTCAATGGTAGTTTCGAATCTATCAGAGGGCAGTATGCTTAAGTGATTGTCTCTTAAGGCGCATCCCGATTCTAGCTTTATTATTCCCGACCCTGATAATTGCTTTTGGTTTGTAACTGATCCACATACAACCGTCACAGTTGTCTTCCTTGTCATTACGTATATCCATTTGGTGCTTATAGTTTTATCCAAAGATTTGATGTAACGTTTTGGTATTTTATCTCACATATGTCTTGTAATTGGACCTGTGTTGCAATATTGCGATTTCACAGTAGGTTCCTTTCCTGACACCCAACAGTATTGTTGGTATATCGCATGACATAGATGATGATGATGAATAGATGATCATCATCATTGATAATGTTGCATTTAGATATATCTCTGGCTGATAAATTCGTAAAATGTTCATTTTGAAGATCAACGGCGATAAATTCAGTTGTTGGTACAGCTACTACTGAATATATGTTATAGGACCAGACATATGATAAGGGAATTAAAATTTCGGTTATCACATATGCCTTTGTCATTCTAGTCCTGGTTGTCATATTTTTAAATAAGTGGTCTAACTTGCGCACTCTGTGACCCGGAATTGTAATGGAGACTGGTATTTGTTCTCTGATGCTATCTGTTCTTCAAGTTGTGATGGGCTGAATAAGAGTGGGTGTAAAATGTTTAGATGTGCATTGTGAATAACCTCTAGTAATGCTTCCTGCACGTTCCGTAAATTTCCCGTGGAAACGACTAGTTCAAGGGATGTCATCAAAATAGTTAATACTTGTTGTTCCGTTACACGTGTGTTATTTATGCTTTTGTCTAGGTGCTGCAATTTCCTCTGAATGTTATTAAATGCCTGTACTGTGGCATTTTGGCTGTCTTTGAATAGTTTTACAGAGTTATTAATCATTAAGGTTTGATTCTTTATTAGCAGTTTTAAATGATCTTCGTTGGTTTCTATAGTTTGAAAATGTCCTTCATATTGATCTGTTTTCTCTGTGTTAATATTCCAAACATGTTACCTAACACTAGTCCTGTAATGTCACCAATCCCCCGCTTCGCTCTGGTTACTTCTTTATTGGATGACATCAGTAATTAATTGCTTTAATTTATTCTGCTGATTTGAGATCGTAGTTGGTGGAATACTAGTAAAACCTCTCCATATCTATTATAAATGTATTTTTGTACACATTGTTGTAATGCTTGAGTTGTTTCTTCCCAATACGTATCTAAATTATATCGCACAATCAAAGTCCATCTCATAACAACTAGCTCCATCTTACAGACTTCCTCAAGATTCTCAATCTGCATCGGTTCTTTAGCCCTGCTAGAAGAAAAACAGATGCCCATCAAGGAAATCAATGCCAGATGGATTCCCTCTTTCGTCTATCTTCCTGGTTGGCGTCTAACTGGATGGTTGATGTTCCGCGACGTTGCTAGTTTTGCATCTGGAGTATCATTTGCGTTAATTATTTGTTGTGACCATGAATTGTCTTCTGCGCTTTAGGCGCTTTAATTTAGTGATAGGTCGTTTATAGATATTCTGGTTGCATTTTATGGACGCAATACAAACCAAGCCATCTGAGCCAGTATGCATCTCCTGTACTCTCCCTTTTTTCCAACGCGGCAGTGCTTTTCCTTCAGTAGAACGATATCCTCTACAGCTAAATTGGGCTGACGTCGTCCTCAATTTAGTATGTTGTTGTAACTGCTGCAGGTATAATCTCTAGACCTACTTTTCCAAAAGTCATCTGCAATCTTTTGTACTAAATGCCAACGTGTTCTTAGCCTACAAGTATCATCATTACTTTCTGGAACTACCTTTATTGGTCGAGAGTTTAAGCATGCCTCTATTTGAGCCGTTAATGTTGTTGCTTCTTCAAATGTCAATGCGGTCTCACATATGACTTTCTTCATGTAAGTCTTTACTGACTTTACCATGGTATGAAGTGCCAGGTTGTTTCATATTGTTGAAATAACCTTGCAATTTCTGGTTCTAGAGTTGCAATCTTCTTGACTTGTTGTTTCAGTACTCGTTCCGCACCAACAAAGTTGATACCATTATCCGAACAGATTTCTCATGTGAACCTGCGGTAAGCTGCTATAAATTCACCTGTTGTTTATCCGGTGACTACTTCTACATGTATGGCCTTGGTGGTCAGGCACACAAATACCGCTATTTAACCTTTGTGTGTGGTTTGACCTCTTTCTATCTTGTTCCTCAGTTGAATCGGCCCGGCATAATCAATACTCACCTTGCTGAATGGCCTTGATGGAGTTAGTCTGCACGCCGGCAAATCACCCATTAGTTGGTTGAGGGTTGCTTGTTTAAATCTAGCACATGTAACACATTTCTGTAAAATGTGACGTGTCAGATTTATACATTTGCCAATGCTAGTTGTATGCCTTCATGAAGTGCTGTAGTAGTATGAGCATCTTCAATTATTCGCTTGCTGATTGAGCTTTCCTTCGGTAAGATAATTGGTTGCTTTTGATTCATTGGTAGTTGCGAATTTTGTAAACGTCCGTGTAATTGTAATCTCCCATCCTTACTGATGACTGGATTTAAAGCAGATATTTTGGATTTTTTATTTATTAAAATCCCACTCATCAATATCTGAAGTTCTATACGGAAGTATCGATGTTGTTCAATCCTAATTATTTGGACTTCTGCGAGTTTCAGTTCTGGTATTGTCACTTCTTTCGACTGTTGCCGTGTATTGAACATGCACTTTTATGAACCTTTGGTAGTATACCAATATACGCCTCAACTTATGAATGTTTGAAAGTTTATCAATTAATTCATAAAGCGTGTTTGTTTTAGATCCAGCGGTTACTGTGAGACAAGTGGTATCCTCTGCGCTGTCTTGGTTGTGATCAGCTTGTATTTGCAGACCCTTATATGAGGGTGTTGATGGCCATGCATCAGGATTTTCCTGCAAAAATGTTGGTCCCGTCTACCAGATTGAGCCTTTTGAGGTGATGGTAGACGCTGCTAATCCTGTTGTTGCTAAATTAGCTGGTTGTTTGTTTGTTGGTAGGTAATTCCATTGTCGCTGAGGTAAATTACCTTTAATCTGAGATACCCGATTGGCTACAAAGGTTTCTAACTTCCGTCGAAAGATTTAGCCGCAGGACTATAGAAAATCCCTAGTGTTTTTATTATGTGGTTGATTTTTAAATTAATCATTCCTTTTGCACGTAGGTGCTCAGGAACGTTAGTCATGTCTTCAGCTGAATTCGACGCCCATATGTGCAACGGAAATCCTCCACTCCGTGCAAATCTTGCCATCTGTTGTTGAATGGTTACGACCACTTCAACGCTGCCACCCCCAGTCAGTAGATCATCCACGTTAAAATCTCTTTCAGATATATTTAAAAAAATATCTTTGTGGTAGTACTTTCGTTGTTGATCACTCCATGATGTGGTATATAGTATACTGGATTGTCATTTGGATCATCTTTCACCAAATGCATATGTCCCTGCGCTAGATAGTCTTCCATAAATTCGTGATATAATTTAGCGAATGGTTTATTTTTCAGAAAATTTCTTTCGATTTGCAGTAGTAGTGCTACTGTTTTTTCTGGATTCTCCTGATGGTGCTACTTGGGATGGTAAATGAACCATGTATTTCCCATCTGGTAGTCGCGTTGTGCTTTTTACTGGGTATGTGTTTTTTCTTGCGGAATGGATCATTTTCTATTAATAATTCTAATTGTTGTTTAATTGTTTCGGTTCTAACCATTGACAAGATTTTATATTCCTGGTTTTAGCGTATGCTGTCTATTAAGATCGAACCAAGCTCGGTTTCTTGGGCAATTGGATATTGTGGGCGTCCTCTAATGATGTTACTGTTTACAATTAGAGAATAGTAGTCAACCCCGATTATTACATGAATGCTATTGGACTTGTTGTATAGTGGATCTGCAAGTTGTAAATGCTGCAAATGTGCCCATGTTGGTATCAAAGTCGATGTCTGGAATATTATCAGTTAATCTTTTAAAAACCATTGCTTCAAACTTAATCCCAAAGGAACTTTGAAGCCTTGAAGATAAAGTCAGTTCGACCTTGTGATTGACAACCTCAGCTTCCTTTCGTCCCATTCGTGAGATTTTAGTGTTGACTTGTTTCTGCCTAGCCTTAAGAAGGTTTGTTGCGTTTGTGGAGATAAATGAAGCCTGAGAGCCTAGGTCTATTAATGCTCTGAAGAGCATGCATTTTCCTCGCTTGTTGTTAATGCGATTAGAGCTGTAGGTAATATCGCAGGACCAAATAGTGTTGTTAAATAACTTTTAGCACAGACATTCAAATTAGATTTTTCATTTGAACTAAAAAATGAAAACAAAACAAACTTCTGATAATTCCAATATCATCGTTGTATCTGTGATTCTTTGTTAAACTGCGTATACGTATACGCAAAAAAACAAAATATATTTGATTGTATGCGGCTATTTACAGAAAATGAAATGGCAGTTTAAATTTTTACGTTTACATAGGATGAAATATCTCTTTTAGGTTGGCTCTGTTTTTAGATACTCGCTGAATACCTGCGTTAGAATCGATGTACAGAACTGTGTTATGCTTTCCATTGCATATGTTACATTGGTTCTTCTGCCTGCAAACATATGTCTCATGTTCTGCTGATAACCAGTTTCTGCATAATTTATGAAACATTGCAATTTCCGATCTTTGACTGGAATTTAATTTCCTAAATCCTCCACATTCATTAATTGTATGTCCCCCTCGGCAGTAGACACAGATATTTGTTGTTGTAAGAATGTAGGTTTATTAGCTTTTGGTTGCCATTGGCCTCTAATAATTTGAACCTTCCTTCCAAAAATTTTAAAAATTCCGTTGTTGTTTGGAATTCCCTTGGATCTTCTAAGGAAATCTCACAGAGTCGCCTTGACTCATTGTCTAGTTTTTTAGTTAAGGTGACGATTATTATTGAGTTCCACGAACCAATAAACATTACGTTACGCACACTGCGTTACGTATTCCTTACAAACATTCAATTGTTGTATCAAGTTTTCTCAGTGCCGCTGCCGACTCTATGTTTATATTAACTTGACTGAGTAACGTATTTAAATATGTTGAAATGAGTAGTCTTCTGTTGTTATATCTCCTATTCAAAATTTCACAGGCGGCTTGGTAATCTTCGGTTGGTTGGAGGTGGTTGATTAATTTGACCACAGCACCCTCCAACTGACCCTGTAGATAGTTAATTTTATGGGTATCACTGATCTGTCTATTCTCATGGATGAGTTTGGTGAATGTGTCACGAAATCCAGTCCACTTCTGGTATTCCCCAGAAAATATTGGGATTTTAATTCGTGGTAGCCGAATGTCCGTTGTTTGGTTTGTTGGTATAATTTTTTCGGTTTCTTCTATCCTCGTTGTTATTTGAAGGATTACTGCTTGACACTTGTTATCAATGTTCTCAAAGTACTGTTCTGTGAAGTACTTTATACGTTGTTCTTCCTCATTTATTTATTTATTTATTTAAGAATTTCAATTGGGCGACGCACAGACAAAGTCCAATTACGCGTCGCCTCTATCTTACAAACAAAGCTAAGAAATATAATAATAAAAATATAAATATACAAAATAATAAGAATAATAATTATAATACTACGAGATACAAAATATAAAAAATTAAAAATTAATTTTTACTCGAATACAAATTGAAAGTTTGAAAGTTAGTCAGGAGAAAATGAAGTTAAAATTAAGTTAATAGTGGACCGCTTAAAATACATATATGGAAGTCACTAACCATTTTTGGTTATCTAATATAGATACTTGGTGCGTGTGATTAAAGAAGTTGAAATACCTCGATCAAACAATTAGGACAATAAAAAACTTGTTATCAATGTTCTCAAAGTACTGTTCTGTGAAGTACTTTATACGTTGTTCTTCCTCATCAGTAATTAGCATGAAAATTTCTTCATGGAGTTGAGTTATTTGTTCCATGAGTTTTTGCATCGCTCCAAGTGACAGTTTCATTGCTGGCTTTGGCCCAGTCACAACAAGGTCTTTGGCCTCATCAATCTTCCTGTAGTGACTCCTCAGCCAAATAGTCTGTCGTTTTATTAGCTGCTGCAATTCTGGATTCATTGTTTCAAAACCTGCATCTTTGTTGTTAGAACTCTGGTTGTTCGAATCTGGTGGGCTTATATTGCGATGATCCGGGACCGGTCTAAGTGGTAGGCCATTGTTTAATTTTGTACGCATTATAGCAATAAATTGATTATATTTTGCTACTACTCGTTATTGACGCGGTAGCTCGAAGGACCAATTTTGTATGTGCTTACTCAAAACTAATAATATTGTAGCGCTCGATAAATCCATAAATTAGCTGCATAACTTGAAAGAACATTTTATATGGTAACGCTCGAAAGATTAATGTGTGATGCGTATAATCGAATACAAATAATATCGGAATATATGAATATCGGCTTTATTTGGTTCGTTTAACAATACTTAGTTTTAATTAATAATTTTATTTGTACATTTCCCATTTATTTTGTTTGTACATTCGCCATTTACGTGGGTTGGTTAATACGACTGCTGGCTTTGCGTTCCTTTTCCGATTGAACTTTTACTTCTTTAATTTTCTTATTACGTAATTTTATTTGTATACTAAAATTACTCAGCATGCGTGTAATTTTATGAGCGCATACTAAAAATGTGAAATCTAAACGCAACCAGAACTTCTATTACTTTTTTTTGTTTTGTGTTTTGGGACAGATGACGTTTAGCGAAAAATAGCAGAATGTTTACATTTTGTCTTAAAAGGTTAGTACATATAACTTAAATTATTATACAATCGATAAATACTATTATTCAAGCATATTATATTTTAGGATTGGAGACATATTCTTGGATATAATGCAAATGGTAAGTATAATAATCTCAATAATATTTAGTTTGCATATACTTTTAGGTTAATGATGTGACGTAGACACGTCTACATCCAAAATAATAAACAACTAGTAAGTGAATATTACAGTCCTCAAATTAGTTATCCATCATCCAATTCCTCTTATAATATTCTCGATGTACGACTTTTGGTAGGTTAATATAATTATTAGTCTAACTTTCCTTTTAGGTTGATATGTTGATTGATGGATGTTTTATAGGTTGAGAAACGTCGCAGGATTTCGGTAGGTATAAGCTTTAGTCACGAACACTCGTGCTATAATTTTAAAGTACGGGTGCACATCTTTCAGCTCCCTTATTTTGTCATCTGTTTCTTGAAATTTTGTATAGAGCTTTTTAACTGTATGTATTCGCTTGGTGAGGTAGATTTTTGCTTTTCTCTCTGAACCATCCTTCTTGTAATTATTACAAATTTTATCAATCTGAGTCGCTCTTCTCAATTGAATGCAAGCCTTTTTTTTAATTTTGGCAGTTCTCGTTCGCCAGTTGATTAATTTTCGCGTGTTACTTGTTGTAATGTAGAATACACGTTTGTTTTCGCCTATTCTTAATGGCTCGAAGAACCACTGTTTAATTCAGCCTAAGCTTGAACTAATATAATACTTTTAAGACACTTTTAATTCCAAGCTTTCTAGTGGTGAGGGCTAATACCGGAATATTGATATAAAAGCATTGAGTAGAGTTTGACTGGAACTGAATTGTCCATTTATTTTTTGTCGTTTATATACAAATTTGATCAATTCTTGTTGTTGTTTTTTACATTATATATGATCATATACATATATCAATTTCAATATTTCAATATTTTATAAAATCCAAAAGTGCAGAACTGCATATAAAAAATTAATTATCTTATTTATAGCTAAATTAAAATTAACATTCTGCAAAACTGTATAATGTTGTAGTTAAATGACTCTGTTCTTATTGAACAGTAGATGAGAAATAGGTACATAGATAGAGCACAAAACAAAATTAGCGCACCAGCGTGTTTTCTCTCGAATTTATTTTATTTTTTATTTCGTTGCATATTCTTGTGACAAAATTTCGTTACATTTTTCTATATAATGCGACCCCAAAAACATCGTCGATGTAAATATTCCAAATAATTTGGTATAATAGGTAGTTGTGATTCAAGTACAGTGATCTATTAATACCATCTTGTTCACATTGTTCATACTTGTGTCGATCATGGGCATGTAACTTCAATGACTCGCGATCCAGCGACTCGCATGGTGCATAGTCAACAACACCATCATGTATATTCTCGTCTTCTTGAACCAATCGTGGTCATGCAATTCCCTTGTCTGCATAACCACCCAGCTCCACAGTGTTCAATTCCTCCATATGGAAAACTACAATTGGAACTTCAAGATTACTTGGTTGGATGAGTGTTACTACTTTCACTTGAATTTTCTTGTTTCAAACTAGGCTTTCCCCCATAACGTGATTATTCCTGCATGTCTATCCCGCTCAATCTTGTGATCAGCCTTCTTCGATATTAACTGGCTTCTCATAGCAACACTCAAGCAAACTTTTAACTTTTACCCTAAAACTACATTCGGAGTACGGTCATCTTAAAAGCCGATCAGGCACATAATGCGAGTTATTCATTGAGCTTATGCAGAGCCTCCTCAATAGAAGAGCCGTAAGATTCCGCTATGTTTTTCATGACCTTTAAATAGAGGGGAAACTTTTTCTTCTTTTTCATACCAATCAGTGTATTTTAATATTTTTTTGTGAAGTTTTTTTTGTATATAAAAACATTTATGCTTCATTTAAATTTTTAATTTGAATTGTTAGTTCAATATTCAGGAAAAGCTTATTTTAAAATTGAGTCATATTATGTCGAGTTAACACAAAAATATTTAAATTAGTCTACCACAATTTTTTTTTCTTTTATTGTAGAAACAAAAATTTGTTTATATGTTTATGTAAAGAAAATAAGAAATTAGTATAAAGTGTTCCATCAAAAATGTCAGCAAAATTTGATTTTTCAGCGCAACAAATTCGCTGGTTATATTGTTTGATCCTGTAGTATAAACAAACCAGAGCTTCATAAAATAAAAACATTATTTTATAGAGCTTTTCGCAATTACTAAACCAATCAAAAGATGTCGCTAAGTATAAATTAAAGCTAAATATTAAAACCCAAATGTTTGTTTTGAAAATTTAACAATTTATTATGTATACTGCATGGTTCAATAGATTATGGAGATCTCTTGGAACTGAAAACAACCCAACACGAGCGAATTGAATTGAAATAAAAAAATAAAAAATTTGGAAAAATTGTGACATTTTTCTATTATTGTTTTTCACTATGATGGTGAATATTTTGCGACGAAAAGTTTTATTTACGCCAACCGTATAATAAATAAAAATTATAATTGTTGTGAGTTTTATTAATTATGTTAATTAATACAATAAAGATTTCGCGCTTTACTAAATAAATCGTTTATTATCGTTTATTTTCGTAAATAGTTTAATTATTTTATCCTTTTCTGTATAGTTTCAAGTAAATTTATTATAGAGACATCTGTAAACGGATTTTGAAATTACAGAAAGCTCGGGTTTTCAATCACATAAAATTGAAGTTTTCTACGTTTTGTTGATTTTTGTAATTATATATAATTAAGAAAATCAACGATGTCAACGATGTTGTAAACATTTCCAGTAATAAAATTCTGATGAAAAATTTTTATTATATGAATAATAATTATTGTTTCTACATGGTGATTCATAAAATCTGTTTCAGCTCACGTTTTCTCTTTAATTTTGTTATAAATGTGATTGTTTAGATTGTTATTAAATCCATCGTTCATCTCCAAAATTCTGATGTACATGGGACGAGAATTTAATAAAGAAGTTGAATTATTATAAAACTAAATTTTGAAATGGATGGAAGAGAAATCTGCGGCAGCACCCTTTATTAACTTACTTTACTAACCTACACAACTAAACGGAAAGCTCATTTTCATAGAAAATTAATAAATTTATGCTCCGCTTTAGTTTAAATTTAATAACTAAACACTACACTATGAAGACTGATTTTCAAATATGTGTTTGTTAAACATTTTATTAATAATATAAAATTCAAATTTAGATGATTTGTTTAATTTTTTATTCATAAATTCATGTTCAAACATTTTCCAATTACCATGGTTTCTTATAGTAACTCAATAAAAGCTTCCCCTCTATTTAAAGCTTTCTTTTTAATATTACGGCTCTTTAAAATCATAGATGGCTCTGGCTTATGCCAATCTTGGGCTCATATCGAATATGAACTACTTCCCAAAACCTACTTAGATTCGCAAGAACATTTAGACCTGGTCACCATTCAGCAATTAAAAATGTATAGTGAAATGAGCCTAATGGTTGAAGTATAAAGTTATTGTACGATGTTGTTCTCCAAACCCTATTATTATCAATTGCTCTTTTGCAGGAGCTTAACACTGTATTAGCTTTCAAGTGGTGCAGTGGTTAAAGCTTCTGCAATTGAACCGGGAGGTATGGTTCGAATCCCATCCATCAGAGTGTAACAATCTATTGTTAATTTATAATTTAGTATGCACCTTAATTTGTAAACTCAATTTGATTTCGCGTACTGTACATCAGGTTGAAATTTAAAATCAAGCTTGAATCAGAATTTAAAAAAAACGGGAAAACTGGAAAGACACACCGGCGATTACGAAAGCGAAAGCAAAATGTGAGGAAAAAGAGGAATTAAGAGTTTTGAGGCAGTTCGGTTGTAAGCGTGTAAATTAAAAGATCAAAAATAAAAATAAAAAAAAGAAAGCCAAGCACACAAGAACGTACAAATTAGGAATTTATAAAGTAAAACTTAGAATAAAATAAATATTATTGTGAAAAAGTTAAATTAAAATAATTTTTGATTATAAATAAAATGTTTATAATAAAAACTAAGTTAATATTAATAATAAAATTGTAAATAAATTGTGACCAATGAAAATTACAACCAATAAATTTAAATACGCTTATATACTAATAACAAATTGTTAAGATGGTTTCCAATTATAAAATTTGAATAAAGTGATTAACAATTTAATATAAAATTCAGTTTTATTAAATAATTCAATTTTGCAACTGGGTGAGGCACAATATTTCGAGTTCGAGTGAACTAAAATCATATCTTAAAGTGCTATGCGATCATAATAGTTCGCAGCATATGAAATAATTAATTAATAATAATAATAAAAGTTATAATATCTATGGTATGCGGTTAATGTCTAAATGTAATATTGAACTATAATATAAACGTGCATTTATAACCAAGCACAAGTGAACAACGTAATTTCGAACCACGGATAGTTCATGCGGAGGAAACATTTCATATCACGTTGTGATCATGCGTATCAGGCTACGGAATATCCATATATAAAAACGAAAACAAATCCAAATCTGAGGAACCGCAATTTGTTATGGCGTTCGAATGGATTTACCGGAATTAGTGATCAAACGAGTAACGTCATAACCATACTGGAGGAAAACGTAACAACAGCATTGAGGGTCCTTCTACCACACGGTCGTCTAGTTGGAATTGGTGACATACAACCAGCGTTGTGCCGTATTGTCTACATGGCGTAATAAATACATTGTCTACACGTGTAGACAATGTATGTCGAAAATTAAATAAATCACGTCGACAATGTCGAGAATGTCGACAATGTCGAAAATTAATCATAATCATCAGATATTAACAAAACAATAATATTTATTAATTTATTTTAGATTTTTTTTGTTTATTACAAAATCTTTAAACATAAATAGTGCATAATTACATAAAAATAATAGTACCTATCGAATCCAAGTTTGATTAAAGATGAGTTTAGATTTAATTTCAAGTAAGCAACGCATATATAATCTGACTTTGCATTACTGTGTTAAAAAAGGTGTTAAAAAATTTCGCTAACTTAAATTTATACAAAAAAAAACAAATCAATTCGCCTTTTTGGCCCCTCCCTCGGCCTCAAGTAATGAGGATAACAACTGCGGTTTAATTTTTGAATAAAGAAAATTTAGTGTGACCGTGGGACTCCTGATATTATCGTACATACGTTATGTGTTGGAATTATTAAAATGATATATATTTGATAAGGAAAACTATTTGTGTGCCGGAAAAGTGAAAATATAAAAATATAAACTGACTCATCTATTATATTAATACGAATAATTTAATTAAGGAAATAGGTGTAAAAGCCAAGAAACGTTTTACCTATACTGTAAATTTTATATATTAATCACGGCGCCAGAATATCATGACAAAATATTTTTGTATTAAACCGTCATTACACCGTAACAATACAGAACAAAACAGAGAACATAAAATGATTTTACTTACATACATATGTACATACATTTTGGTGTTAATAGTTGTGTTGTGAGTGTAAAAATACAATTTTGTCATGGCACTCTATCGTCATGACAAAATTTTGCGACTGAAGATCGACCTTAATGCTTGGTTCACGTATGCGATCAAAAAATGATTCGCGAATCAAAGGAAAATTAAATCTTTGAAAACATATACAAATTTCCCCACATGAGATGAAATAATTTTAACTTTAGGAAAATTTTGATCAGAAGCATCCAACATGATAAAAAAAAATACAAATTATGAGTAATAATGCGAAATAATTACGCTCAAAGATTGGCTTGATTCGCGAATCATTTTTTGATCGCATACGTGAACCAAGCATAACACTTACACAAACATAATATCTATGGAAAGTTTTGAATAATAATTTCCGTCAGATTTCAGGCAAAAATCATGGGACCATTAATTTATGCGAAAAGGTTAAGTGGGAAGTTTCGTCCCGATATGCAGGTGATTTGTGTCCCAGTAATTTCGTAACCGGATAATTTATTAAGTTCTTAATTTCATGCTTGAACTAGCGTATCTGCTTTTTGTGTCGTGGTAAATCGACTATATAATCAACATAAGTACATTAGTTTGGTTATGTTGTTAATACGAGATTTGCTTTGGAAAACGTCAAAATTATTCATATACAAATGAAAATAGCACACAAATACCGCGGTTCTTTTGTACATTCTTATTAAATATTTAGATTAAGGTTGCGCGCCTCGGCAATTTGGTGCTTTTCCCTTTTGTGATTGTAATATTTAGAAATGGCGCATTTCAACAACATCAATGCGAGTACAAACGAAGACCAGAAGCGCGTCATTAATGAGGTCCGAAACGCGCTCGAATCTAAAACCCTGTCATCAAAGGTCTTTTACTTTGACGCTCCCGGCGAGTGTGGCAAAACACTTGTATTGCAATCACTCATTGCATTTGCCAAGGGGCGTGGCTTGGAGTCTATTTACTCTGCCTTCACTGGAACCGCCACGAGCTTAATGGAAGATGGGCGTACGCTACATAACATTTTCAAACTGCCGGTTTTAGTGGATGAGTCATCAGTTTCATCAATGAAGCCAAACTCCTCGCACGGTGCCAAGTTGAGAGGCGCGCGACTCATTATGATAGACGAGGCCAACCAGCATCAGGCCAGGGGCAACGCCCACAATCATAGCCGGAAGAGGATGTTCCATTCGCTGGAAAAATCATCCTCATGTGTGGTGACTTCCGACAGTGCTTGCCTGTAGTACCAAAGGCAGGACGCGTGCGAACTTGTGAGTCGACCATCAAGTTGAACCCGCTTTGGAAAATGGTAAACAAGATTACACTCACCGCGCGCATCGATGAAGATGAGGACGAGTTTGCTCAATACTTGCTTTCTGTTGGAAACGGCAATGCTCGAACCGGGTCGATCAAAGTTCCAGCGCGCCTTTCGAGTTCTCAAAGTGTGATCGATTTCGTGTATGGTGACATCAACACCACACTAGCCGGGGGAACCATCGAGAAGCGCGCCATCCTTGCACCCAAGAATGATTATTGCGCGCTAATCAATCAGTAGGTGCTTGACCTCCTCCAAAACGAAATTCTAACTAAAACGATTACTTTTACTAATAACAATAATGCATATAAACAGAATCTATTTAAACATAATCCTGCGCAAACTCTTGTTGATTGATACATATTTAAAAAAAGCCTACCAAAGAGTGTCTTGCTTACACAAACAAGTAACAATGCAACGTAAATTTGAATTTTTTTTCAAGTTATTTAAATAAATGTACTATAGAAAAAAAATACCAAAACATCTTTAGTTAGTTATTGTTTATTTCATATGTGTGGAGTTAGCAGGGCTTTCACACATGGCCAAATTCCACGTGCTTGATGACACGTGGAGCCGAATTCTAATAATTTCTCGTTACTAGAGCCAACTTAATTGAAGTCTCAATTTTCAATTAAGAACACAAAATAATTTTAATGAATTATTAAATGTTATTTAATTTTTTATTTCTTTTCGAGAGCTGCACTCACTCTTTCAAAAAGCCACGTGCGGCTCGCGAGCCGCAATTTGGCCATGTGTGGCTTATATTTAAGTAGATTCTGATGTAAATTATAATGTACTGCCTAACTTATAATCTACTGCCCTGCCGCCCGAGTTAAACTACTTTAGCCGTCTCCCAAAACAATTATTTGGATAATTTTAATTCTTATGAATAATTTAAAATAATAATAAAATTGAAATAAATAAGACGTATTCCCAAATGAAGGTCATATAACGAAGAATAATGAATGACTCATGCTCATACATGACTCTCTCGCATGGCTCATTATAGAATTGTACCAGAGGGCTGGAGTAACATTGATGCGTATCATCTCTGAGATGATTAGTAGATGACATTTTATATATGAAACGTATATTACAAGCCTCAAAAGATTACTATGTGACTTGCTATTCCATTTACATTACATTGACTCGCTCTCAACCTGAAATTAACATCAAATTATAGAATTCAAATTCGAACAGTTGTATGTGGTGGCGCAAATTATTAGGCCAGTTGCACATTTCAGCTAAACGCCAGAAACGTAGTTTCTATTAGCATAGTTTATTTCGCACAGACACAGCTCATTTCGCTGTACTTTGAGCTAATTACATCGCTCGCACATACATTTCAATACAAGTAAAATACTATGTCTGCCAAATTATTGTTAGAATCACATAGATGGGAACAACAATACTCAAATGTCATCCAAATTTCAATACATTTTAAATATGTACAGGGAAGGGATGTACTAACATCACTATTTTTCGATATTTTAACGAAGTCTGCGATTCTTTTTGCTAGAATTAATTTGATTCTGTTTCGTTTATCAATTATTTCTTCTCAATTATCAATAACTGAACAATATCTAGCTATATCTAGCTATTGCACTTATTTTCATTCTAGAATCGAAAATAAATTATTTGATGATAGAAACGCAGTAGAAATCACAATGTTGCAATATAGCAGGCTGGTAAATGATATAAAAATTGAAGCAGAGAAATAAACTTCGATAATTGATCGAAAATTGCTGATGTTAGAACATCCCAGCCCAGAATAATAGCAATGTGTGTGTGAGCGATATACCTGACTTTTGCAATCCAAAGCTAACCCGAGCTAAGTTAGTTTTCATCGCTCGAAATAGAGAAACATAGCTCACATAGTTTAGCTCAAGTGTGCATCTTTCTATTACAACTCTTTATTGATAACCAAGAGCAATGAAGTTAGTTCACATCGCTTAGCTTAGCTTAGCTGAAATGTGCAACGAGCCTTAATGTCCTGCATTGCAATATGTAATTAATTATTTTCGGTCGACTCGGCATGACTTGATGTTATACCTAATTTCGACACAATTGGCTAAACTAATTCAGGAGAAGTTCGTGAAATATAAAAACAGTTGTCATTAAAATAAAATTTCTAATCTGTGTGTCTAGTTTATATGTTAATTTATTTAGTATAAGATTGATATACATTAATTGAAAAGTCATCGAAAAGAATCCTCGTAAATTAAATTTTCATCGGCTTCGTAGTGAAAAGAAGCAGAAGCTTAAATATTTAGCTTAGTAAATTCAGTTTCATTAAAGCACACAGTATGTTATAATAAATTAAACAGTTTGTAATTATAAAGGTTAATATGATTTATTCAAACTCAACTGTAAAATTTAACAATGCCAAAAGAGAATAGGATCAGTTTTTCTGTTTGTAATGTGCTTCTTTTTAATGAAAGGCAATTTAACATAATATGTAATTTATATTATGGTTTAAAATGATTTCCACTTCATATGTCAAAAATTAGTATAACATTCAATAAGATATTAAATGTTAACTGCCAAAATTGGATTAATATATTATTATTATATACAAATAAAAATATAAACCAATATAATATTCTACAATTTTCTACCAATAATCTACATTCTTGACATATTCTACGCCAATTGTCTACATTGTCGACACCAAAAGCAATTGTCGACACATTATCGACGCCATGACGTCGAAAATTCCCAAAGACGCGTAGACGCACAACGCTGCGTACAACACATATTATTATTTTCATTTTTTTACTCAATATTTATAATTTTCTTAAATATTTAACTATATTATTATTATAATTTTCTTTCTGCAATTGGTATTTTTTTTTTTATATATAACTCGATTTATTTTCTGCTATTCATTATCAGTTATCATACATAAGTATTTATACTTATTAGTTTTAGAATTCGTAGTTAAGTGTAACGGAATTACTGACGTTCCATCCTTAAATAAATTTATTTCAATAAAATAATAGGTAGCACGATTGACCGCTGAATTTCTGTCTATAGTAACTTTAGCTGCCAGCTGTAATTTTCGAATATTATTTGTGATGCATGTAAACTGTATAATGGGTAATTTTAAAATCTCTTTATTACAATAATTAGTGTGGTACTAGAAAAAAAAAACAGAAAAAAAAACAGAAAAAAAAAAACGATATTGGGAAATATGAGTAATGGAGGGGATACAATAAGAATGAAATAAAACGAAAAAACGAGGGATTGGAGGGAGCAAGTTAGTTTTTGGGACGGTGCGAAAGATCACTCTACTAAGAGGAAAAATAAATAAAAAAATAAAAATTCATAGAAGACTAAGGTACAACGTGGGATAGGAGTATCGTTGTTGTACGTTTGCAAATATAAAAATTATTAAAATTTGCAAATCTAAAAATGATTCCGTCCGTAAATAATAAAATTAAAAATAAAAATAAATATTAACACCTAATAATAATATCATATAACTATAAAATTAGAGTAACTATTTAATAATACTATTAATAATATATTAATAAAAATTAAGTTAATAAATTCGATTAAAGTGAGTGGACATTTTATTGTGCAAAGAAAAATATGGATGAACAATAAAATCCAATGTAAAGGTGAAGCTGGCTACCTTGTGTAATTTTCTTTCAAGCCAGTTACTAGTGCGAATAATTTAAGTAAAATTAAGTATTAATTAATAATAGGCAATGAACTGTTAAGTTACGGTGATATACGTAAGTGTGAAGCCTAATCATTAAACGGACAATTCGAAGTAAAATTAAAAAAAAAAAAACTTAAAATTAAAAATCAAAAAAAAAACTTACTTAAGTGATTAATCTAAGCAATTAAAAACTATATATAATATTACTACTAACTAATTAATAATAATTTAATAATAATAATAATAATAATAATAATAATAAAAACTAATAAAAGTAAAAATCCTTCATCGCGTAAACCGCATATGTACGCAATAGTGGAGAACAATTAACACCATGGTGTTCATCACTCATCATAAGCGGATCCGCAACTCGCGATTTTAATTAAGGGAGTATGGGTAGTATAAGATATTAAATGCCTTACGCATATTCTAAATATTTTCTTTTCTTTTATTTTCTTTTATTTTTAATAAAATTCATAAAAATTTGTAAAATTCAATGGTCAGTGGTTTCAATTTACTTTTCGTTAATTTAATCGATTTCGTTCTCCGCTTGGGTTTTTGTACTCTAAATTTTAATATTAATTTCTGTGCATTCGTGATAAGTGATGAATTAGTGATTTAAATTTAACATGGCTTAACGTAAATAGTTTATTATCGGGATGATATCAAGGTGAAGTGGATTAACTAACGGTGAGTAGCTAGCTGGTTTCAATTTTAAACACCATCCTCCCCTTTTTCCTAAATCTCCGCGGTCTAATCTAGGATCGTTTGAGTGTTCAGATACACCCACCCCCAATCCCTGAGCCCTAGCCGGGCCAATGATGACCGCCTGAACATTCGAACGGTTAATTCTGTTAACAGTTAAGGATTTCATTTGATATGAGAATATAATTTCGTATTCTCATGCACATGACCTCCGGTCCTGTTACAGTGGCGCCCAAACACAAGCATACCGGTTCATATTTTTTTTTTCTTATATACATTTAAATTCATGTTTTCTTCGTATGCGCAATTGCATCTAGTTTTAACCGTTGACTCAATTGTAAAAACATACGTTTGTTTAATATTTTCTATTTACATTTATTTTTAAATTAATTTTCAATTTAATCATCTTTTTTTTTTTTTTATTAAATTATTTATTAATCATGACGCATTGATTAAGTATTTACCGCACTATTGCTCTATTTCTAAATGTTGATTCTAGTGTGAAACCATTTACTTTTTCCCTACGTTCATGATATAACCTTGTCTCACATTTTTTCACATGGGTCATCCATTTTTGATGTTGATCACCATGTCAGTGAGAAATGTGACACAGTTACGTTAAAAGGAAAAAAAAAAAAAAATAACATCTCTCATTCGCGAACGTTTCTGAACTTTTTTTCGTTGATTTGTTTTGTTAGATAATTGAAAGATATTGTTTTTTTTTTTAATTCCTGTTTATTTAACCTATTCCAGTTCCAATTTAATTTTCTTTTGTACCCAAAGGAAACCAGCTGCTCCACCAAAGGTTTATTATTACAAACTTAACCGCTAATCCCATTACTATGGTGTCATCCCGATAATTTGAATTTGAATTTTATATTAACCTTGTTTCAGATAATTCTTATTTTATTAATCTTTATTAATCATTCTTGCCAGTATTAAATTGTTTTTTTTCGTGTTTAGTAGTTTCATTAAAACTTAACTATACACTATTTTAGCGATAGCAACATAATTATTAAATTCAAAATAATATTATTTAGAAATTATAAATCATTAGTTAACCTTAACTCTTAGTTCTTGTGTGGGTTTATTCAATCTTAAATTAATTTTTTTTTTTTTTCTCGTAGCAACTACTAAAATATTTGATAGTCGAAATGGAACTCGTTATTAGGAGTAAAGATTTAGAGTCAGACGAAATCGATGTAGAATGTGAAGTTAGGAACTTAAAGGGTCCAATTTTGCGACAAATTTCAGAACTGCAATCATGTTTTGACAAAGAATTGCAAAATCCCGAATTATTGCCAGTCCGGGCACACTCGCGAGCTGCGAAAGCTCCCCGAAGAGAAGTTTCCGTTTGTACAGCTAAATTAAGGTCTCTTCATTCCGAATTACAACAATTTTTAAAGTCGAATGATGACCCGGATGCAGAGCTTTTTACAATAATGATTTCCCGTTTAAGACACGTACAATTACGATTAACTCGAATGTCCGCATCAAAAAGCGTTCAAACGTCGGTTACAAATTTATCAGCATCTTGTCAAGCAATTCTAGAACTGATACCCAAGCTCCGAGATGTCAATTCACTAGATACATCCTTGGAAACCTTAAATGGCCTCCAGATTGAAGAATATCAAGACGATCAACGGCAGTCCATTCAAATTGAAGATTGTGACGAAGAGCCCGAATCCATTAATGTTGTCAGTGGTGACGTACCCGAGCCAAAGAGTATCCCGCAAAGTCTTTTCCCAAAACAGGTTAATTTTATGGAATCGACGGGAAACGTTCTCACTTCCAGTAGGCCGCCAATTACCGCGCCTCTGTTCAAGTCGGATTACGCAACATCTTTTGCTAATGCATCTCAGGGCCCCGTTCGAAATATTCCTCCTATTCAATCAGGGCCATATGTACCTCCATCATGTGGAGCGGATCAATATACTTTTAGACCACCATTGTTGACAAATGAGAGGTTTACGGCTAGCTCCCAAGAATCAAAGACATTTAGTAGTGAGAATAAACCAACTCAATTTCCATATCAACCTGAAATTACTCACGCAACTGAGTCGACCCCAGTTTCAAATGTAAAAGGCCCCACGCCAAATAATTTTTATAATATGAGGCATACATATCTGCCTGAGCCGCCAACTACATTTTCAACTAGTTATGCCCCTACAATGGGACAAATTCGGTCAATCCCTGTAGATATCCAAAAGTGGAATATATCCTTTGATGGTTCGATCAATAATTCTACTAGTGGTAAATCAGTCCAAAAGTTTTTCTATAGAGTTGAGCTTATGGCTGTAACTCACGGTATTTCACCTAACCATTTGGTTCATGATATCGGATCTTTATTTCATGGGACAGCTCGAGAACATTACTGGATTTTGATGGAGCGTAACCCTAGATGTACATGGAATGAATTAAAAGATGGGTTCTTTCATCGTTTTCAAGATGGTCGAACAGATAATGACATTAAAAATACTCTGGAACATCGAAGACAAAAAAATAAAGAGCCATTTGTTGATTTTTATTATAATATTTTAAGTTTAGCGCTTCCTTTAAGGACCGCACTAACCGAACTCGAACTCATAGATATTTTAAGAAAAAACATGCGTCCTGGACTCAGAGTTGCCGTGGCTGGAGAAATATTTTCCTCTGTGTCGTCTATGGTGAATAGGTGCGTTGCAATTGAGGAGACGTGGAAAAATATGAATTACAATCCGGAGATTGCTATGGGGCCTGGTTTCTCCCGTAGTATTCATGAAATAGTCCCAACGTCGTACACTCCCACTCCTCAGGTTGACTACAGTCAATCAGCGCAAAATAGTTCGAATATGTTTCAACCTTTCACATCAACTGACGGAAATTCTAGTGCTAATCAAAAATTTCCTCCAGCTCAACATGTTAATTATACACCCGGCTTGCCACCTCCAGTACGTTGTTCAAATTGTGGTAAACCCTTGTTTCACCACTTGCCATATTGCCCTAATTGCTATTGGAAGACGGAAAACTCACAAATGGGAATGAGAAATTCTGGGAATCCTCATTTCCATCAGCAAATTCTGATACCTCCCAGACGGAATACCGAAGACGCGGCGGCGAACACGGATCCCGAGTTTTACAACCTGATCAAACGCAAGTAAACTTATTACGTACAGTTACCCCAAATTCTGCCTTTTACTATAAATTTGACAGTTTAAAGAAACATAAATCAAGATCAATTCAATATTTTCGTACCAAGAGATTACTATATAAGAAATTAGCTAAAGCCACGTTCGCTTCTGTTTTAACCTCAGAAGACCCTATCGACAATCGTCCATATGCCATAGTTAACATTGCGGGCACAAATATCTCAGGTCTTCTTGATAGTGGCGCTACGATTAGTGCGCTAGGAAGAAACGGCGTTGAATTTGTCGAGAAACATAACCTTTCGCTTTATCGTCTAGTTGCTTCGGTTCAAACAGCAAATGGTGCAAAACAATCGGTCCTTGGTTACGTTTACGTACCAATAACTTATAATGGAAAGTCTCTAAAAATGCAATTGTTTGTCATTCCTGAATTACATCAAGAACTATATCTGGGTTATGATTTCTGGACACGTTTTGGAATTAAACCCACGATGATAGAAGAAGTAATTGAGCTCTCTACAAATAACAACTCTACAGATAATCCTTCTACTATAACTTCTAAACATCACATTTTAAATTCGGATCAGACAGCAAAACTACAGCAAATAGTCGAACTGTTCCCGAGCTCGCAGAAACTAGGTCTTGGTAGAACATCTTTGGCAATGCATAAAATAGATACCGAAGATGCCTCGCCAATCAAGCAACGATTCTTTTCGGTTTCGCCTGCTGTCCAACGCGACATATATATGGAACTAGACCGCATGTTAGCTTTAGGAGTAATCACCGAGAGCACAAGTCCATGGTGTTCCCCCATGACTAGAGTCTTGAAAGCGAACGGGAAAGTACGTCTCTGTTTAGATGCTCGTAAACTAAATAGCGTTACCCGTAAAGACGCGTACCCCTTGCCCTTAATTGACGGTTTGCTAAGTCGACTGGAACGAACACAGTTTATGTCCAGTATCGACTTAAAGGACGCGTTCTGGCAGATCCCTCTAGACCCCGAGTCAATGGAGAAAACTGCTTTCACCGTGCCAGGACGCCCGCTATACCATTTTACTGTAATGCCATTTGGGCTCTGCAATGCGCCTCAAACCTTATGCCGTTTGATGCACAGAGTGATCCCTCATCACCTACATGATCGGGTTTTCGTATACCTCGATGATCTGCTCATTACATCCTCCACATTCGATGAGCACCTGTCTCTGCTGGCCGACGTAGCATCTCGATTAGCAGCAGCGGGCCTCACAATTAACGTGGAAAAAAGTAAATTTTTACTGAGAGAGATCGATTATCTTGGTCATGTAGTTGGTGGAGGCACTCTGCGACCAAACCCGGAAAAGGTAAGAGCCATTGCAGAGTACCCGGTACCAAAAACAGTCCGTCAGTTGAGGAGATTTTTGGGCATCTGTGGTTGGTACAGACGGTTTATAGATCAGTTTTCGTCCCTTTCTGCTCCCTTGACGAACATGCTTAAGAAAAACCAAAAGTTTATTTGGTCCGAACAATCTCAACTTGCTTTTGATAAACTTAAACTTGCCCTCACTACTGCTCCTGTTTTGAATACTGCGGATTTTAAGAAACACTTCTTTATTCAGTGCGATGCCAGCTCCACTGGAGTGGGTGCTGTATTGTTTCAAAGAACTGATGATGGACAAGACAAGCCTATTGAATACATGTCACATAAACTTAACCCCGCTCAACGTCATTACAGCGTGACAGAGCTGGAATGCTTGGCTGCTGTCCTGGCCATTAAAAAGTTTCGTTGCTATGTAGAAGGACTCCCTTTTACGGTAATTACAGATCACGCTAGCCTCACCTGGTTAATGTCGCAAAAGGATTTAACAGGGAGATTAGCGCGATGGAGTCTTAAGTTACAGGGTTTCGATTTTGGCATTGAGTATCGAAAAGGAACCCAAAACTGTGTACCGGATGCATTATCTAGAATGTTCATGGACGAATTAAGCAAAACATTAAAAGTAAATAAAACAACTTCTCTTTTGGATGACCAATACCCGTTTCAAATTGATTTAAATTCCACTTGTTTCGAAAGCGCAGAATACCTGTCACAACTGCAGCACGTCAACTTTGCCTCAACTAAATCCAATTTAAAAATAATTAATGGTAAGCTCTATATACACAAAGGACCTAAACGCGTTGAGGAAGCATTAGACATACCTGACTGGAAGTTGGTAGTTCCCGAACCTCTTCGGTTCAATTTAATGAAATCAGCGCACTCTCCTCCTACAGCCGCACATTTAGGAAGCCACAAAACATTAGACATGTTGAAACGCTATTTCTTTTGGCCTAGTATGATGCAGGATATTCGTCGTTTTATAGCTTCATGCGATATATGTAAATGTATTAAAGCTCCGAACTATACATTACGACCACCTCTTGTTTCCCTCCCTGCTACATTCCGACCTTGGCAGAGAGTGTACTTAGATTTCCTTGGACCATATCCAAGGTCCCGTAAAGGAAACACATCAATTTTAATAGCTGTCGATCATTTTTCGAAATTCGTTATAACACGGGCTGTGCGACACGCAACCGCCGAGGAGGTTAGTAAATTCCTCGAAAATAATATATTTTTGATGTTTGGGGTTCCTGAAACTATTGTGACTGATAATGGGCGGCAATTTGTGTCTAATACTGTCCAAAAATTATTAAAAAAATATGGAGTGTCTCATATTTTTACTGCCAAGTATTCCCCTCAAAGTAACTCGTCTGAGCGAGTAAATAGAACAATATTGGCTTCTATACGTGCTTATGTGGCCAACGATCACAAGACTTGGGATAACCACCTCGAAGCAATCACACAAGCAATACGTGGAACTATTCACGAATCAACTGGTTTCGCACCTCATTTATTAGTATTCGGCCAACATCCTATTATGCATGGGTCTTTGTACGATCTGCTTCGCGACGTCTACTCATCCACGGGCAAATATATGTTACCCGAACATAAACCCGATGAGTTATATATATTAACAGAAAAAGTTCGAAATAATTTTTCTTCTGCTCAGGTTAAAGCTCATACCCGTTATAACCTACGATCCAGACCCCCTAAGTTTCAGGTTGGTCAAAGCGTATTTGTGAGAAATTTCGCTCAAAGTAAAGCAGCTGAATTTTATTCCGCAAAATTGGCTCCTAAATTTATTAAAGCTAAGATTCTTCGTCTTGTTGGTAACGTGTCTTGCGAAGTGGTTGACGATCATGGCAATATTCTAGGAACATACCACTTTAAAGATGTAAAATCTTAATTTCACATGTTACAAAGTAGTGTTAAATTTATGAATATTTCGAATTTGTAGTTGTTGTTGGAGTTAGATTGAATGCCCAGCAGAATGAGACCTCAGGGTGCGATGGGTACGTCCCCACGAATGTAACGGAATTACTGACGTTCCATCCTTAAATAAATTTATTTCAATAAAATAATAGGTAGCACGATTGACCGCTGAATTTCTGTCTATAGTAACTTTAGCTGCCAGCTGTAATTTTCGAATATTATTTGTGATGCATGTAAACTGTATAATGGGTAATTTTAAAATCTCTTTATTACAATAATTAGTGTGGTACTAGAAAAAAAAAACAGAAAAAAAAACAGAAAAAAAAAAACGATATTGGGAAATATGAGTAATGGAGGGGATACAATAAGAATGAAATAAAACGAAAAAACGAGGGATTGGAGGGAGCAAGTTAGTTTTTGGGACGGTGCGAAAGATCACTCTACTAAGAGGAAAAATAAATAAAAAAATAAAAATTCATAGAAGACTAAGGTACAACGTGGGATAGGAGTATCGTTGTTGTACGTTTGCAAATATAAAAATTATTAAAATTTGCAAATCTAAAAATGATTCCGTCCGTAAATAATAAAATTAAAAATAAAAATAAATATTAACACCTAATAATAATATCATATAACTATAAAATTAGAGTAACTATTTAATAATACTATTAATAATATATTAATAAAAATTAAGTTAATAAATTCGATTAAAGTGAGTGGACATTTTATTGTGCAAAGAAAAATATGGATGAACAATAAAATCCAATGTAAAGGTGAAGCTGGCTACCTTGTGTAATTTTCTTTCAAGCCAGTTACTAGTGCGAATAATTTAAGTAAAATTAAGTATTAATTAATAATAGGCAATGAACTGTTAAGTTACGGTGATATACGTAAGTGTGAAGCCTAATCATTAAACGGACAATTCGAAGTAAAATTAAAAAAAAAAAAACTTAAAATTAAAAATCAAAAAAAAAACTTACTTAAGTGATTAATCTAAGCAATTAAAAACTATATATAATATTACTACTAACTAATTAATAATAATTTAATAATAATAATAATAATAATAATAATAATAAAAACTAATAAAAGTAAAAATCCTTCATCGCGTAAACCGCATATGTACGCAATAGTGGAGAACAATTAACACCATGGTGTTCATCACTCATCATAAGCGGATCCGCAACTCGCGATTTTAATTAAGGGAGTATGGGTAGTATAAGATATTAAATGCCTTACGCATATTCTAAATATTTTCTTTTCTTTTATTTTCTTTTATTTTTAATAAAATTCATAAAAATTTGTAAAATTCAATGGTCAGTGGTTTCAATTTACTTTTCGTTAATTTAATCGATTTCGTTCTCCGCTTGGGTTTTTGTACTCTAAATTTTAATATTAATTTCTGTGCATTCGTGATAAGTGATGAATTAGTGATTTAAATTTAACATGGCTTAACGTAAATAGTTTATTATCGGGATGATATCAAGGTGAAGTGGATTAACTAACGGTGAGTAGCTAGCTGGTTTCAATTTTAAACACCATCCTCCCCTTTTTCCTAAATCTCCGCGGTCTAATCTAGGATCGTTTGAGTGTTCAGATACACCCACCCCCAATCCCTGAGCCCTAGCCGGGCCAATGATGACCGCCTGAACATTCGAACGGTTAATTCTGTTAACAGTTAAGGATTTCATTTGATATGAGAATATAATTTCGTATTCTCATGCACATGACCTCCGGTCCTGTTACATAAGTACAAAAATTTGTTCTTCTTATTATTAGTGAGCGTGCTTGAGTTTTTTTTTCAATCGGCGAAACTCACAACAACGAAATAATATATAACATTAAATTGTTTTCCTCCTAGGAATTTATTATTTCAAAATGGAGTTCACAATTTAACCCAACTTAAGTAAAGAATAATAAAACATATTTAGGAACAATATATTCTTCGCAACAAAAGTTAACATTATTCCGAATAAAGACAAAAAATATTATTAATTTCTTTTAGTTTTGTTCTTAAAAAGAATAATTAAATATTTTTTTTTGATATTTTTATTCGCAAATCGGAATAATTTAAATTTAAGTTAGGTATAAATTGTTTAATACAAGGAATAATTAAATCAAATATTAGGAATAGGCTATTCAATAACACGGAATAAGTTGATCATATAAGGAATAATTAAGTTTAAAAATAAGAATAAAATATTCAATCATAAGGAATAAGTTAATCTTTATAAGGAACAGATAAATCAAAACACTAGGAATAAATTTACAATGATAAGGATTAAATTGATCATTACAATGAATGAATTTCAACAGAATAGTTTTCTTTTTGAACAAAAGGGGTAAATAAAATCACAACAATAAAATTATCAACATAATTTTATTTTAAAGAAGATGAATTTGATTTTTTTTTATATTTTTTTAAATTATTTAATGATTCATTTATTTATATATGTCTTAACATAAAATAATTTTTATTTTCAAATCTAAGCATTTCAAATGGTTTGTCAAATTATATTTAAAGTCAAAATGACTTACTAAAGTGATTAATTAAAACTTCAATAATGGCAAAAGTGCTTCCACATAAAAAACATCTAACCATCGTTTAAATTATGTATATTAAATAAAGTTTTAAAATTGAAAAAAAATCTGAATAAAATTAAAAAAAGGAAAATTTTCAAAAGAGTATATGTAATATTTTGTACAAAAAAAACATATCAAAAACCGCCAAAAAATTATTAAAATGGAGTAAAATTGAATCGGCCGAAACAATAAATTGTGGAGAATTTTCTTCACCTCTACATATGGCTGGTTGAAGTATAATTTTCCTTTTTACATAATTTTTTTTTTATTTAATTCTGTTTCAAAAGCAAAAACTAAAAAAGAATCCCATCCGTCACTGATGCTGATTTTTCCATAAAACTCCGTCAACTTTTTTCTGGCAGTAGGTTTTATTATTGAATTAAATAATTGTTTGCACTGCAATCTATGGTATTGTAGAAATCAAAAAATAAAAATATGTTTTACAATTAATTTCTTAACTAAAAACTGGCTTTCTATCGTGTATAGTATTTTATAAAATTGCCAAATAATATAAAATATCGACAAGAAGTGCAATTTTATTACTGAAGAATATTCTAGCATTTTATTCTGCACTTACTGCATACTATTTGAAAAATTTGTTTACATCGAACGAATTTTTTATTAAAAATTTAAAAATAAAACAATAAATTGATGTATACATAATTTGAAAAATTATGAATTTTCAATTTGTGTACTTCATTTTATTTTTAAATAACTTTAAGTGCTTCATTTTTGTACTTTATTTTATTTTTTAATTTTATTTTTTAATTGTCTATTGTCTATTTTTTAAATAACTTTAAGTACGAAATTGTGTCTAAGCCAGCGGTTTCCAAACTTTCTGATACTGCGACCGACATAAGAAAAAAAGAAAAATTGGTGGCCCCCTTATTAGATAAAACAATAAAATAATATAAGCACATTTTCAAGTTGTGACCCAAATCTGAATTAAAGTTTTACTATCCAATTCCTGTTGCAATGAAGTATCGCAAGATATTTCAATCGGTTGTTCTTTTTCGAAAATTGTCAATTCAAATGCATCAAGTTGGTTATTCAAAAATGGATCCATGCAAACTTTGTAAAATCAATTTCGTCGAAATAATGTGAACATGTTTTAGTAAACTTTGCAAATGTTCCAAAAAAGATTTTTGTTTGCTTTAATATTGTTTCTGTTACGGGCATCATTTAAAATTGGAAACATGTCATATATATCCTTTTCTAAATTGGATATCCATAGCTCCAATTTTTTAATGAATGCCGTGACTTTCTCTTTTTGAATCAGAGGATGCATTTGTGGACCTTGCATTGATTTATTTAATTTTTTATAAATTTCAACTAAAAAAGCAAGTTTAAGAATAAAGTTATCGTTGCGAAAAGAAGATGCCTCATCTTTGTGATTTTCAGCAAGAAAGATCGCAATTTCGTCTTTAAGTTCGAACACTCTTTGAATAAATTTTGAACTAGGTAGCCAAAGTACTTCTCAATAGTACAAGAGTGATTTATATTCAGCTCCCATATTTTCACACAACTCTCCAAATAATCTCGCTTTCAAAGGACTGTTTTTGATATATGTAGTTTACAAATAGAGAAAAAATATTATCGGCATTTACAGGGATTCTTAATAAAGTAATATCGCAACAAGAAATTTGCATTATAATTGAATGATTAAATGGATGTTTGCAAGTATTTTTTTAAATATGTTAAACAGAAATTTAAAACTTCACGACCCTCTTGAGCTTAATACGCGTCCCCCCTGTGGGTCGCGACCTACAGTTTGGAAACCGCTGGTCTAAGCTATGAACAAACGTTGAAAAATAGTAGTGGAAAACATAAAAAATTAATATTTTTAGTTTATGTGATAATTTGCTGAACGATAGATGCCAGTGTTTCAACGTCTCATCAGACTGCGGTGACCAAGCTAAACAAATATTGAAGATACTGTGAACTTATTAATCTAGGAGTTTGTGGTATTTAAGGCATAAATGCTATTTCTATTTAAAATTTTAGGTTATTCTGGATGATGGCCATCTCGATTTAAAACCAATAAGTGGCTATCACCCAGAAAAACAAAAAATTTGACAATTTTATTTATTCAGTTGTTTAAACTGAGTGCTATTATAAAATATAAAAAATACTTTTATTTAACGATAATATTTAGAATATTATTTTGTATTTGAAATTTTTCGAAATGAATTTGAATGATTTTCTAGTCGATTTCAATCTAAAATAATTAAAGTTATAAAATTGTCTTCATGTCTTAACCAAAATTAAAGCAAAAAAATTAACTTACTAACCCTAATCCTTCTCGCATCGGCGTGACGAAAAAGTGGCCATGTCCAATATTTTTTTCAGGGAATCAGAATGTTTTTCCAATTTCCGTGGGCCTTACATCGAATGTGCTTTTCCACTTATATTCTACTGTGGTCCATGGAGAAGTGTGGTAATACAGCCAGCCAATTTCGACCTTCTCTGACGATTTTTCAGTTTCATCCAAGTGTTCACCTACATATACACAATTTTAAATGCTATAAGATACATATCATGACTTCTATTTATGAAGATTTTGGTAATTGTAATACAATTAGACTTAGACAATTTGCGGTTTAATAAACTAGCTGTAGTAATTTTTCATATATGGTATGAAAAAAATAACAAAGTAAACCAAAAATGATGAAACAATCACTAATGAGCTTTAATGAGCTGTATTAAACTGCTGTATGTCTGTCTAGTAAAAACTTATAAAAAATTATATTATAAGAAATACTCAGTAACTGAACTTATTTAGTGTATATAAATGTATAATAAGTATTAATAAGTAAGGTTACAAAATTCACTAATAAAAAAGGAATTTTAAGTTGAAAATTGTATATAACTTTTAACACTGTTTATCTTTTATGACACTGTTTAATTTTTACGATTTCACTAAACGTATTTACAATTGCAAATCTAAATATCGACTGATCAACAAATTAATTTATAATTATATTATTGGTTATAACTTACTGTTTATCATATTCCCAATAGGAATAACTTTATGCGTTTATTCTTAATCGGAATATTATCATCCTAAGCACTGTTTAATTTATTCTTAATAGGAAAAATGAAATTTGTTGTTTATTCTTAATCAGAATAATATGTTCTATGCACTGTTTCACCTATTCCTAGTAGGAATAATTTTTGTTTTTGCAGAAATAGGAATAATATATACCTTAGAACTAACTGGTAATATATTTCAAATAAGAATAATTTTGTAATTCATAAAGTACTTTCTAAATTTAAATATATGATAATGTAATGTAAAATTATATAATAATTTAATATACCAAATTATGAAGTTTAAGGAGCTACATTATGTAAAGATATCTATGTCGTTTAGCTTTCATTTTAATATTTAACCTTTATGTGATTGACAAATTTTGCATCATATCCTGAGTGGCTAAGGTACATTTGTATCTTCATACGTTTTGTATGGGAAATTCACTATTTTCGTGATTTTTTGCGTTTGCGGAATGTTATTTCGATGAAATAGAAACGTTCGATGAAATAGAAAAATTATGATCAACAACAAGCTTATTTAGCTAGCTTATTGGATGAAGTAAGCACTGGTGATGAAATGGACCTTGAAGATAACGGCTCAGCAGACGAATGGGTGCCCCCACGTCATTCAAGTGATCAGGGTGTTGATGAATTATCGGACGTTGAAGATGCTTACAATGCACCTGATATTGAAATAGAGCTACATGATGATGTTCCAGATGAATACAAGCCAAATGAAGATAATGAAACTAAACAAGAAATTTCTGGTGCAAGCGTATCTTCAATTCGCGGTTTAATTGCTAAAGATGGTACGGTATGGACGCAAATTCCACCGGCTGTAACTTGGACACAAAACAGAACATTTTCCGAAATAAACCGGGGCCAGTCGCTTCAACAAAATGTTTGTCTGTTGCAGATATACATTTAAATGCGTATTTTCGGAAGTGATGGCGGACGTTATTGTACGTGAATCAAATCACACAATGGAAGTGTTTATCCTCAAAGGAGTTTTACGCATATATTGGAATGCTTATTACAATGGGTGTACATCATTCCAATTCGGAGCACCACACTGTTTTATGGCGTGTGGAATCATATCCAATCTATAGAGCGACCATGTCTATCGACCGATTTCGTGGTATATGCCGATTTATTCGGTTTGATGATGATGTCACCCGTCCTCAACGTTTGGATTTAGATAAAGCAGCTGCTATCAGTGATATCCGGCTGCTTTTAAATGCTAATTTGTCATCACATTACACAGTTTCGGATTGTGTGACCGTAGATGAACAACTATATCCCTATCGAGGCAGGACACGGTTCACACAATTTATATATACCATCCAAACCGGCCAAATATGGGTTAAAAATATTTTGGGTTTGTGAAGCAAAGAACTCATATCCCATCACCGTTCAATTGTACACGGGAAAAGGACCTGGTGGACTAGAAAAAGATCAATTTAAAGGTTCTTGCAAAACTTGCATCCCAAAGGAATTCAAGAAATATGCAAGTAAAGAAGAATGTTCATCCCGGTTTGGGTTTGGCGACGATGGGAAAGTAAGCATTTGCTCATCGAGCATGTTGTCGACGATGTACACTACAAATATAACGAGTGGTCCAAAAAATGAACCAGAAATGATTTTGTACTACAATGCCACCAAAGAAGGGGTTGATACCATGGATTATGGATAAGATGGTGACGCATTATACGACAAAACGCAAGACGCTCAGATGGCCGCAGGCTATGTTCTACAATATAGTGGATGTCGCCGCTCTTGCTGCATACATACTCTACAGCAAACAATTGGCCATGCCGGCTATTGAAGATCGAGCAAAAAATCCAAAAATTTTAGCTCATTTTTCCACTAAATCAGGAATAGAGTCGATGTTAGGCTATCCTGTAATCCTCTTTACTCAACCATCTGTCTTTGCGACGAAAACTGTAAACTCGAAAATGCTGCTAGATTTGCAAACGCCCAATTTGTAACGAACACGCAGAGAGAATTACAAAATGCAATCAGTGTATACTTTAAATTGAAATTAATAATTGTTTGATCATAAATAGGTGATTTTTTTATTTTATTTCCCATTTTATTGGCTTCGCTAAAGGAGTTTTCACAGTAAATATAGATAGGTACAAACGTACCTTTGTCATCCGTTTAAGGAGTATAGTTTTATTTTCCGGATTAACTAAATAATTTTGTTCTACACTTTAGTTGATAATAATTAAACCCGACTTAAAAAATGTCAACAGAGGCTAAATAAAATTATCAAGCATACAGCTCAAGTTTGTAAGTTATACAAGTGTAATGAGAATAATATCTTCCTAACCAATGCATGGTTTGTTCATTATAAGAGTAAATTTGGTTTTTGTTGTAATGCGAATATTGTTGTTTATTCTTAATAATAACCATATTCACTATATATTGTTTGATCTATTCCTAATAGGAATAATTATGTTTCTGCCAAAATAAGAATAATATAGTCCTTAGTACTACTGATTATTCATAATAAGAATAATTCTACATTACATTGATCTTAATTAAATTTAAATGTGTTGCATATTGTAATGTTTTAGAATTGAACTATTACCAATTCCGATAAATCTCTTTAGGGGAAGATGCCTTCGACGTATGCATGAACCCGTTCGGAAGTTTATTAGAAAAGGTTTAAAATACGAATACATATGCGAGTGAATGATATACAACTACAATCATAAAATATCTTAAACTCTGCTTAATTTATGCTTTATAGGAAAATATGGAATAGGTACGAAGGGCCGAATGTCGAAGGGCCGAATGGGTCGAAGGGCCGAATTTTTTTTTCTTTTTTTTTTGTTTTTTTGTTTTAAAAATATCATTTTTGGTAAAGGAAAGGAACATTTTGGTGAAGGAAAATTTTGTCATGCAAAAAATAATTAAATTAAATAAAAAAATAAATTTCTAAACACAAAAAAAAAAAAAATCAGCCCTTCGACCCATTCGGCCCTTCGACATTCGGCCCTTTGATATCATACCGGAAAATATAGTTTGCTTCTCGATATCATGAAGATTCCACTAACTTTACATTTTATGTTCCATTCTTTTAAGGATTAATTAATAATTTCAACTTATTAATTTTGCGAAGTTGTATTTATTCTTAAAGGGTAACTTAACTAATAAGTAAAGTATTAGTTTATCATAAACTGGAATAAATTAAATCGAACTGCTAAATTACATTTTATTCTTCTGTTTGCAATAGCTTATACATACAAATTTATCTCCGTATAATAAGATGATTGATATAAGCTGCGAAGTGACTTAACCTTGATAAAATTGACACGAATATAGCACAATTAAAGTATATACATAATGTAAAATGGCTTTCTACACCAGTTACGAAGTTGCAACCCCCTAGCCACTGAACGCTACCCGCATGATATAAGTGTGCGACATGGTGTAGGATTTACCCAATTCCATAGGTTACAAGTGGTTGGATGCAAAGCAAATTTTCGTCATCGATTATGATCGGTGATGTTAATAAACACAACTAAGACCCTGTGTTGGAGTGCGGAATTCAGCGCCGAATCACGGTCCCTGTCAGTGTACTGGTTGACATGGAGCTTGCAATGTGCAGGTGGTATATTGTAATTATGTGAATGTATTAAATGACCTTCAAAGGACATTAAAACCTCTGGATAGTTAATACTTTCTTAAAAAGAAAATACTTTCTTGGGAAATTTCATGTTAAATTTTAGATTTTACTTTTACTTAGTCCAAAAAAATGAGTTCATATTGGAGTAGATTATTTGTGATTTTATTTTTAGTTATTTCTTATGAAGCACTGAACTGACATTTAAAATTATGAATTAAGCCTATAATTTAAAACAAAACTTTAATAGATACAAAAATAAAAAAATTTACTCGATATCAAACATTTTAAAATATTTGTGTTTACTTATGAAAAATAAATACACTGAGGCTCTTGATAAACTCTTTCTCTACACACTACTTTTGATTTTAATAAATTTTTAATTCACAAAAGATTCGAAATTCCGTATCTGTACACTACATCCAACCGGGCTTACATAAATACATATAAAAATAAATAGAGTAATAATAATAAAAAATCATTCATTTATTCAGAAATCCGTTCCATTTTCATAATTTTCTTTCTTTTCAAAAAGTTGAACTAGACAAATATCACCGAGCGAAGAATAAAGAAGCGGCAGCACCAGCACAAAAAAAATAAAATCATAAGCATCAGAACCTGGGAAAAAAATGGAAATTTTTTTTTATGCCTTTCGTGAATTGCTTGAATAATTTCTTTTTCAATTTTTATTTTACATTTTGTTGAAATGGAATTGCGTAAACAATTTTTAATTTATTTGAAATGAAAAATTGTTTTTCGTTTTGTTTTATACATTTTTTCCAACAATTTTTCCTTTATTTCCATTTAATAAAAAAAAATATAATATATTTGATTCAGAGTAATAACAAGAGTTTTTGAGTTTTTCATTTTTGTCTGATATGATGAATTGCTTATTAAAAATTAAGATAAAGGCAGTCAGTGTAAGGCCAGTATACTGTATATTGTTTTCCTAAGTGTATACGATTTACAGCTTTTTTCCCCTTCTTTCCCTCCGGTTAGGTGGATTATTTTAAATTCATAACCTTTAATGAATTTGTAATTTTTGCTCTACATAATATCAGAATCGCAACTATAGTATTGTATACTAGAGTGTGTGTGTTGTACTCCTTGCATACTACCAGAATAATAATGTATTATGATGTAAGATCCATATCGTTAGTCATCAAATTATAATTTTTTATCTTTAAAATGTAAATTTAAAATGAAAATAATAAAAAAATAATAATAATCTTATATCGTATAGAAATTATACCATCTCAGTTGTTGGTGTGTGGTGTTGTTTTGGTTAAACAATTTTTTTCTTTCCTTTATACGAAGAAAAGATCCATTTTATATTTTTTACTTTGGTTTCATTTCTTAAAGATATATAATTCAAATGAATATAAGATAACAAAAAACAATAACACAATCTTCACCTCAACAATAAGAAAATTTAATTCTCACTTTCGTCTTTTGTGTTTTATTTGTGCTGCTACCGCCGTTGCTGTTGAAAACCTAAATTTTGCGCGCTGTTTTTTTTTGTTTTTTGAAACAAAAGGATGGATTCCTTATACATATTTGTATTGTGTTTATACACCAGTAGCACCAGCGACTTGGAGCTTTTTCATTTTGTTGTCCTTAATTAATTTTTTGTTGTTGTTGATTTTAATACTTTTTGATAAGGAGATAGGAGATACACGAGAGACGGTAAAGTCGAAAAATGTATTTAAGCTATTTGTGTACCCATATCGTGTTGTTGCAACCATAATATTTAAAAACATTAAATTTTGAAAGTTTTGTTGCACTTTTACCTTTCGATTATCAAATTAGGTTATGCAAATGGGAATAGAATATGTTATCATCATCTTAGGTGAGCTGTAAAGTTCCAAAAATTTGATATAGATCTAAATATTGTTTCGTTCAAAAGTTTTTTTACCGTTACTATGGATTCTGTAAGCGCGCCAGTTCAGTAAAGAATCGTCTCGACCTAAAAAAAGTTAAACGAAACTTGTTGAGAAAAAACTTTTCAGAACAAATTTCATTATACTGCTCAAAAGTGAGAATTTATCCTAAATCCTTAAAACATTAAAATCTACTAGTTAATATAATATACAAAACTCGGATAAACCGGTTAAACTATTACCAGTATGAAAACCACACATGTTACGTGTGTGCTTTCTATACTGGTACGCCGGTTGAGCGGCAGGCCACCTACATACTCTTACAAAAATCTTAAAGTTATGAAACCTAAATAAAGACGTCGTATTAATTTATCAGATTGTAGGGGCAATCCACTTTCCAAGGAACGGTATAAATGTAGTGGCCTTGCGATTCGTTCCCTTGTTTGTAGAAGTGTGTGTGCGGCGGCCAGAAATAGTTTCACCAAAAAACTGTGATTGAAATGTACAATAAACTTGTATGATAATTAATAAAGCTTAAAATAATTTATTTTGATATGTTACAGTTTATTGAGTTTTATAATTTTAATTGGTTTAATAATTTTAAGACTGAATAGCAAGCCGCACACAACATGAAAGAAATTAAATTTTCCGTCGTTTTTGGAATGTCATATTTGTTCTAAAAGGTTGTGGTACTAATTGTCGTTCCACAGTGTGGAATGTAATTTAACTGCACGCAACCCAACTTTCATTACGTTTTGGTGTAGTTGGGAACGAATGTGACGTATTACAAAAATGTCGGAATGTTTACAATTTTACATTGGTTAGTTTGCTAAATATTAACAATAATTAATTTGATTCTAAGTTAATGATTTTTGCTTAATTCTAGGAATATTTACATATAAATTAAGATAATTGCATCTATATGCAGCATCATAACATAATTATAATGGTAGTAAGTATAATGATAATAACAATTTCTTGTGTTCTTTTCATTTCAGGTTACATTATTGAGGTAGGTTATCTACGGGTATCTGAAGAACAACAGGTAAGCGACTGTTAACATCATTTACTTGAAATTGGATAACTGATTAATTTTTGATTATAATTTTAGATATTAAAATACTATATAATACAAAGAAAAGTTGTCTAATCATGGATTGTGAAATATTATGTAAATGTAATAAATACAGTGAATTTAAATTTTAATCTAAATGTACAATGTTTTGGTTTTATTTTCTTATTTTAATGATGAATTGCTCCGAATAAATAACCTTGTGATGTATAATGTGGTATAATGTGTTCCAGGTTGAGACTTTTACGGTAAGTACTCGTATATATGTTTCAGATTGAAATCACCGTGGGCATGAACATACCGCCGACGTTGAACCATTTGGTTCAATATATTGGCAACATTACGAGTTTGGTTACTGGTCGTTTGAATATACCGGATTGTGTTCGAATGGTAACGACTCGTACAAGTCTGTCCTTGCCTGGATGTAATTCTATTATTCGTCCAAGTGGCCAACTTGCTGGTTTTACATTTTCGTCTCTTATCAACACAATGTCGTTGATCATCAGGTTTTTATGTTGGTGTTGCCACTTGGACCGATTGTGTAACAATGTTAAATATTCGCTGTGCCAGCGAGCCCAAAAATGCTGCATCATTTGTTGAACAAGTTGCCAACGAGACAATCGGTTTTGTTGAATTGGTTTGAAGTCTGGGTCTGGCAACATGGTTAACGGGTGCCCAGTGAAAAATGTCCTGGTGTTAGAGCGTCCTCTTCATCTGGCGACAATAAACATAAAGGTCGCGAATTTAATATGGATTCAACTTGGCTCAAGAAAGTTGTCATCTCTTCAAAATTTAATATGGTGTTACCAAGTACCCGTCGGATGTGGTACTTTGTCGATTTAACCGCTGCTTCCCACAGGTGGCCAAAGTTGGGTGCAGATGGAGGAATAAAGTGCCACTTCGTATTAAAATCTAATAAGAAATTTGAAATTGAGTTATTATGAGAATTAGATTTATTTAATTTACGAATTTCAGCAAATATATTGGAAGCACCGACAAAATTGGTACCATTATCGCTGAAAATATCAGCACATACTCCTCTCCGGAACATAAAACGTTTAAGCGCGGCAATAAATGCTTCAGTGGTTAGTTCACTAACCAATTCGATATGTACCGCTTTAGTACTTAAACATACGAAGATTGCAATGTATCCTTTATGTGGGGTGCTTTTTCGTCCGGTCATGGATTTTAACCAAATAGGACCCGCGTAATCAACTCCGGTTTGTAGAAAGGCATATTTGAAATTAACGCGCTCTGGTGGAAGATCTCCCATGAGTTGACTCATTGTATCTGCTCGTTGTCTGGTGCAAGAGATACATTTCCGGATTCGTTGGCGGATAGCATTTTTACCATTAATGATCCAGTATTTCTGCCTGATTATTGATGTTAATAATGACTGGGAAGCATGAAGATATCTGGTGTGTGTTTCATCTATCAGCATTTGAGTAATAATGTGATCTGCTGGGATTATCATTGGAAACTTTGTGTCATACTGGATATTTGCATGGCGAATTCGACTTCCAACCCTCAAAATTGCATCAGTATCAAGAAATGGATTTAGAGAAAAAATCCTACTTGATTTTGGTAAATGTTTCTTGTCACTTAATAGGTTTATTTCGGCAGCGAATGATTCGTTTTGTACCCATTTAATGATGAGCTGAGTCGCAGTTTTGAAATTGGTAGGAGATAGGATAAAAGTCCTTTCTTCTTTATTTATTGCCATTCTTACGTTAGTGATAAATTGTAGTAGACGGGCGACGATTCGAATTAATTTCGAAAACTTAGAATATTTTTCGGACAGCTCAACCAAGAAGTCGCTTTTGATGGTCGTAATATATTCATTTACATTTGATCGTTTTTTCTCGTGGTTGCTATGAGTGTGTTGTAATTTGTTTTGATCGGGCCACTGTTCCTCATGCTGGATAAGCCACGGCGGTCCTCTCCACCAAAGTTCAAATTCGATTAACACGGAAGGCAGGATGCCGTGACTGACGCAATCAGCTGGGTTTTGATGTGTTGGTATATAATACCAGTTCGATCTGGTTGTGCTTGCTAAAATTTCAGCTGTGCGATTCGCTATGTACGTTTTCCAAGAGCGAGGGTGGGACGAGAGCCACCATAACACGTTTGCGGAATCGCTCCACAAATATATACCAGCCGTTGGGCATTGGAGTGCTTATACAACAGTTGTCATTAATCTTGTGAGAAGAAGAGCGGCGCACAGTTCTAAATGAGGTATTGATACGGGTTTGATGGGAGCCACTTTTGTTTTTGCTGTGACAAGATTTGTTTTTACTGTCCCGTTTGCATCCATGCTGAAATTCTAATGTTCCGGTATGCAGCCATCGGGGTAGGAAGATTCTCTCCAAGTGTTTAAATTCCGCTCTTAGTGCTGCCCATCGTTTGATGATAGTAACTGGCAAGGGATCATCCCATTGTAAATTTAGCAACCATAATGATTGAAACAAACATTTTACCATAATGGTGGATGGGGACAGCCAACCAATTGGATCAAAAATCCTTGATGCTTTGGATAACATTTCCCTTTTAGTTGTTGCTGGATTTGGCTCAATTAAAACTTTGAAGTGAAAATTATCCGTTTTGGGGTTCCATTCCAAGCCAAGAAGTTTTACTGATTCTTTCCCTTCGTGAATTTGTACTGGTGAGAATTCTTGATCGTCTATTGGAATCGAGTTTAGTAGTGACGGGCAATTTGAGGTCCATTTTCGTAGGGGTAATCGAGCGGCAGCTAGAATTTTAATAATCTCGTCTCTCAGCGTATGAGCTTCTTCCTCTGAATTTGATCCGGACATTAAGTCGTCAACATATAAATCCTCCCTAATAACCTTTGAGGCGGCAGTATATTGATTCTGGTACTCATCAGCTAATTTGATTAAAGTTTTCGTTGCCAGATAGGGAGCAGATGCAGTCCCGTAAGTTACGGTTAGTAATCGATACTGTTGCAATTGGGATAGTGGATCTTCACGCCAACAAATTCGCTGGTAGTCAGTGTCTTGTATATTGACAGAAATCTGGCGGTACATTTTGACTATGTCCGCTGCGAATACAATCAAATGCTTTCTGAATCTCAGCAAAATGGAATACAATGTGTTCTGTACAGTTGGTCCCACCATCAACGTATCGTTAACAGAAATGTGGTTTGAGGTTTTAGAAGACGCGTCAAATACCACCCGTAATTTCGTTGTGGTACTTGATTCCTTTTGCACTGCGTGCGGTGTGGTAAATAGTACGATCTGTCGTCTTCTACATCAATTTCGTCTGGTGGTATGAGTTTCATGTGGCCCATTGACATATACTCTCGCATGAATGATATGTAAGGTTCCTTGATATGAGGGTTCCTTTGCAATTTGGTTTCAAGCGAAAAGAAGCGTCGCTTAGCTGTATTCAATGAATTTCCGAGTTTGTCTCTGTTAGGTTTAAATGGCAGGCTAACCACGAATCTTCCTTCAGGTGAACGTCCATGTGTTTGCTCAAAATGATTTTCGCATAATTGTTCTTCGGCGGTCAAGTGTTTTTTTGTCGGGATTTCTTCGGTTTCCCAAAATTTTTGTAACGACGAATTGATATCCACTTCCGATAGGACGGTAACAGTTGCGCGACAGTTTTGATTGTGTTCGTTGATATTGCCGACTATGACCCAGCCAAATATGCTATTCTGCGCAATAGGAGTCCCAGCGATCCCAGTCCTCTTTCCGTCTGTGATAATGTCGAAGAAATGGTCTGAGCCGATTCTCTATAGCGCTGGTTTCGTAATAATTTGGGTCAGCCAGGTCCAGCGACTTTAAGTGATCCCAATCTTGTGGACAAAAATTTGCTGACGGTAGTGGCATTGCAATTTGCGGTAATATCAACGCTTGAACTATTAAATGTTGATTTGCCTGGAAGCGACTGTATACTTCTAGGCTGGTAGCTCGTTTGGCAGTGCCTGCGGTGGATGAGCCAACTCCGGTGATTTTAACGTTCGCTTTTCGTGTGGGTAGCGATAGCCGTTTAACGCATGCTTCGGTTACAAAGGAGGCTTGGGACCCAGAGTCCAGTAACACTCGACACGTGTGCATTTCTCCGTATGCACTCTTGACATGTACAAGAGCGGTAGGCAAAGGTGCTTGACAGTTCTGCGTACTTGCAACGATTGGTCTCACTATTTTATCACTATTGTTGTAAACATGTAATTTGTTCTAAGGTACTGGTTCAATTTGAGTGGTTGACGCTACGTTCGTTATTTCAGTAGGTGGATTCGGTGGTATTTTGTTAGATGATGTTGTTACGATGGGTGATGACCTGTTGAGTGACGAATCATGTGGTGTGTTGACTGAAGAATTTACTGTGTTGAATGAAGAACTATGTTCGCTTGGTGGTAACGTGGTAAGAAGTGCTTTAGATTGACTTAAATCACTGGTATTGACTGCGTGAGCAGACGTACTTGGTAAGTGCAGAAGACTGTTATGGCGTTTTCTGCAAATGTAACAAGATCTTTTCGATCGACACGATTGAACTGAGTGAGTTGCGCTCAAACAATTATAACAGCGTGAGGTTTTCTGGATAAACGATCGCCTTTCTGACACGTCCATCTCCTTGAATTTCGGACACTGGTATAATAAATGTTTTACATTACATATTGGACAGAGTACAGCAGACGTTGGTATTGCTGTGTGTGATCGCCTGATACTTGAGCTTGCTTGAGGACTTGGTTTGCACACGATATCACGAATGCCCTCTAGAGTATCTGCTCGCATTAAAAGACAATCGATTAACTCTTGTAACGTAGGGTGATCAATCTTGGCTGCGTGGTGTTGCCAAAATTGACGGCTTTCATCATCCAATTTGTTTGTTATAATGTAGATGAGCCAAGGGTCTCTTGCTTCACCTTGTGCTCCGATAGCCTTGAGTCCCCTTGTAATCTCTTCTGTTGTGCTGGCCAATTTTCGTATATTCGACGAATTAACCCGGGAAATCGCTGGCATGTGGAACAATGTGTCAATGTAGCTGTTGATTGTAGCCTTTTTACGGTCATATCTCTTGATGAGTATCTGGTACGCCTCAATATAGTTGGCTTCCGTTACGCTTAAATGTTTAATTAGGCTCAGTGATTCCCCTTTCAACAATCCCTTTAAGTATTGTAACTTTTGAGCCGCGGAAAGCGAAATCTTGTCATGAACGGAACTATTGAATAGATCGAAGAAGCTTTGCCAATCTTGACAATCTCCTTGGAATACTGGTATGTGCAGTTTCGGCAATTTGGTTTCCGTCATGCTTTGGTGGAAGGAGACTTCACCGTTACTGGTGGCGGTTCCCTGATTTAAATTGAAACTCCGTATGCGTCCATTGAGCAAAGCGACAGCATGGTAATACGTATCGTCAAATGCCTCAGCTTGGGATTCCACATCTTGGTCTAACATAAACATGTTCTCCTCGATTTTTGTAAACTCGATCCATAGTAGGTTAGCTTTATCTACCCGTACTTTTATGTCCTCGATGTCGGTCGTAGCTTCAAGGGTTTGGGCAAACGTAAGTATTTTAGTCATTCGCCCCTTGAGGGAAGCACGCTGTCTTTTAAAAGCCTCCATACCGTTATTATTGTGCACACTGGTTTACTTAATACTAACGCGTGGTTGTGATTCACCTTGAAAATTTCACACTTGTAATAAAAAATTTAAATTGACCAAGCGAACAACGGTTTGATTATGATAACGGCAATATGAATATTGGTATTAATCTTACTTTAAACCGATTGATTTTAACAATATTAATCGTGTTAAACTAATGAAAATTAAATGAAATATTTAAATTAATTAAATAAATAAATGATACTTAAGGTTTGTATGGTGTTGTTTGGTGGTTTCTGATGAATAATTGATCCCGTTGTAAAACCTCGTGGTTAAATTGGTGTGGTTTCTAATCTCCCGTTATGATTTCCCGTTATAATCCACTGGGTGGAGTGAGGTAGATTGATAATTCACTGGTTGTATCGGTTGGTTTGTAAATTTGCTGGTTACACATTATAAATCCACTGGTTGGAGTTCCATTTGGTACGTTGTCAACTCACTGGTTGTGGAGGTCGATTGAAAATTTGCCGGTTATAAATAATAAATCCACTGGCTGGTGAGACTGGTACGTTGTAAATTCACTGGTTGTGGTGGTCGATCGCAAATTTGCCGGTTATAAATTACAAATCCGCTGGCTAACGCAAGAATTTACTGGTAGGTTGTAAATTCCTTGCAACTTGATAACGTTCGGTTTTTCTCCAGGCTGGATAAATTTATTGGTAAATTCCGTTTCCGGCAATCCGGCGATCCGGCTCGAAGGACCAAATTATGTTGGGGCAATCCACTTTCCAAAGAACGGTATAAATGTAGTGGCCTTGCGATTCGTTCCCTTGTTTGTAGAAGTGTGTGTGCGGCGGCCAGAAATAGTTTCACCAAAAAACTGTGATTGAAATGTACAATAAACTTGTATGATAATTAATAAAGCTTAAAATAATTTATTTTGATATGTTACAGTTTATTGAGTTTTATAATTTTAATTGGTTTAATAATTTTAAGACTGAATAGCAAGCCGCACACAACATGAAAGAAATTAAATTTTCCGTCGTTTTTGGAATGTCATATTTGTTCTAAAAGGTTGTGGTACTAATTGTCGTTCCACAGTGTGGAATGTAATTTAACTGCACGCAACCCAACTTTCATTACGTTTTGGTGTAGTTGTGAACGAATGTGACGTATTAAAAAAATGTCGGAATGTTTACAATTTTACATTGGTAAGTTTGCTAAATATTAACAATAATTAATTTGATTCTAAGTTAATGATTGTTGCTTAATTCTAGGAATATTTACATATAAATTAAGATAATTGCATCTATATGCAGCATCATAACATAATTATAATGGTAGTAAGTATAATGATAATAACAATTTCTTGTGTTCTTTTCATTTCAGGTTACATTATTGAGGTAGGTTATCTACGGGTATCTGAAGAACAACAGGTAAGCGACTGTTAACATCATTTACTTGAAATTGGATAACTGATTAATTTTTGATTATAATTTTAGATATTAAAATACTATATAATACAAAGAAAAGTTGTCTAATCATGGATTGTGAAATATTATGTAAATGTAATAAATACAGTGAATTTAAATTTTAATCTAAATGTACAATGTTTTGGTTTTATTTTCTTATTTTAATGATGAATTGCTCCGAATAAATAACCCTGTGATGTATAATGTGGTATAATGTGTTCCAGGTTGAGACTTTTACGGTAAGTACTCGTATATATGTTTCAGATTGAAATCACCGTGGGCATGAACACAGATCATCATATCAACGACCTAGCAAAATGTACATGCTTTAAAAATGGGAACCTGGAACTTGCGTAGCCTTTTAAAAACTGGAGATCTCCAAAACGAACTTGACAATCAATTACACACCAGACGTACTTGCACTTAAAGAGCTTAGACGGTCTGGAAGTGGGATTCGCAGTACCACCAGTGGTTACACTTTTCATAACAGTGACCATCAGAATAGAGAAGAATGTAAAATTGGCTTTCCATCCATCGGCGCATTAAGCTTGATGTTAAATTCTTAGTGCGTGGTCTGACCGTACATATCTGCATGTTGATAGAACGAAAGTTGATCATACTATAGATCAACTTTCGTTCTATCAACATGCAGATATGTACGGTCAGACCACGCACTAAGAATTTAACATCAAGATCGTTAATGTGCATGCCGTCACCGAAGAATCAGATGACATTAAAGAATTATTTTTGGTCAAGTTAAAGGAAGGTAACTTAAAAACAGAAATCGGTAGGAGATGCAGAAAACACATTTTACCAACATGTCACTGCTCTGACAGCAACTTAGTCGTATCAAGTACGTTTTTTCACATAAGAGGATCCACACAGTAACGTGGAGATCGAATGTTGGAAGAACGAAAAATCAAATCAATTACTTCATATTCCCCAGAAGACACTCCACCAGCATATCCAACGTTAGAATTTACAGAAATACAGAAATGGACACCGAGCATTTGCTAAATATAAGTAAATACTGTCAACTACGTTCAATAGACAACATAAAAGCGTTCCATGGAGCGTCGTTGATTCAAAAGAACAAGCATTATTTTAGAGTTACCAGTCAGCTGTCACTGACTATCTAGACCAGCACGCAGAAGTGGCACGCTATACAGTCATCCATAACGATCGCAGTGCAAAATACTATCGAAAGAAAACCACCGAGATCCCGCAATGATTGGTTCGATTACCAGCGCCGCCTGCTCGTCAAAAATGAACAAAACCTTCATCAAAAATGTTTGGCTCGCAACAGAAGAAGCACTCTGGCAGAACTTTTACCGTGCTAGGAAAGATTCGACTAAGTACCTCCTACAAAAAAAGCGCCGTCATATTAGATCATGCATCCAAACGGAACAAGGAAATTTAAGGGACTGATTTGTAAACTCCATTACAGCCATTAAATGTACTTCTTGGGTGAAAGCCTTTAAACCTTCTTCCAAAATCTGCTAAATTGGGATGATAAAATTACCTCCATAGAGCAATTGCTCCACCAGTGGCACTGGTGAAGATAAAGATTTTATATGTAATTTCTATTTAACAAAAATATTTCTGAATTAAAAATCTAGTGGTCATTTTTTTGCAAACAAAATAAAATTGGGAATAATTTTCTCTGCAAATTTAGATATGGAAAAATCATTCCCAATTTAGAAATAGTTACATCAAACTTTTCTCCTCAGTTCACCAGAAAAAAAATATGTGAACTGAAATTACATATAAATTCTTTCCCCAATTCCCTATTCCCGGGGAATTACCAGAATAATGCCACAGGTGAAGATATTTTGGAATGACATCGTATAGTGGAGAGGAAGTAGGCGTTAATATTAGGAGATAAAAAATCAGAAAAGTACCAGGTATCAATGGAATCCGCGCAGAATTGATTGGGAGTACAATATATGACCATAGATCAACAATGTGTCTATAGGAATTCTAGAGATTCTCGCTTCGCTATGTAAATAATCATCATCTGGGTTCGTATGTAGAATCGTAATCGAAAGAACTCTATCAGACTCCTTTGAAATAACATGTGGTGTTCGACATGGAGATGCACTCGCGCCTTTGCTGTTCAATTTATTGCTTGAGTATACGAGGTACGAAAAGCAACATTGGTGCTTAGCTTTCTACATTGAATAAACCAGGCCAAATTATTCGATTTGCAGATCACATCTTTCTTTTAATTACTAAAGTAAAACTGAACTTGGTAAAATATACATTATCTCTCCCTCAATTACATTGTGCTCTCTCAACCCTTGCAATCCAATATACGCCGACCGATTGTTGATCTAATGTTTTTATTTTTATCACGGTTTGATGGAGATCTATCAACGTAGCCAACCATTTTTATTCGTTTAGGTGTAAATAATCCGATAATATTGCAGTCTCCAAGGAAATGCTAATTTCCCTACACAAATTTGACCACAACTGGCTCGTATTTGGTACTCTATAGCCTTTGGTGGTCATGGTCCACCTCAAACTTCCACAAGTTAGCATTGGTCGTTTAATCTGAGGAGTGTGAGGTTATATGACTCCGAGAAATATTGTGATCGCAACCATCTTGATTGTGCTAGAAGATTCAAAGCCCGACAGTTAACCGTGTTTTTATATCTACCTGGATATCAGTTGTAGATGTTGTAATTGATCGTAGGTTCTCCGTCGAGATACTTCTTGGTGTCCATAACAATTTGTTTTCGTTTCTATTGACAAACCTAGTATGGAAGCAACTACTTTCGGTGGACCGATTTCGATCAAAGTCGAAAGGGGTTTTTAGGATTTCCATACTTTTCATCGGTATATCCAGTTGTATTTTACTTTAAATTTTTAATTTTAATTTTTTTTTTAATTTGATTGGCGGTAGTGCTCAAAAGCTGTGGGTATTTCTCATTATACACATAATTTTTTTTAATTTTTAGCCGCCCCCTCAGCTCACAAAAAATTTTTTTTTTTTTTACAGAACTAGGTAAATCACCGATTTTTGGTTAATTATCTACTGCGCATGCCCATATTACGGATGATGCATTATTGCAAATGCTCTGTGCATGCATATTAGTAATTTAGTAGTGTTATGGTTGTGTTCGAGCGCAGTTGTGTCAAATCATTTTACTCGTAAGTTACCCTTTGTGTTAAATTGCAATTATTTTAAATGTTATCGTTGTTTTGTGTATTGTTGTGTGGACAGTAATTTAATAATGGCTATGACTAAAGCTTCTATTAATAATCTGGCCAGTAGAAGATGTTATGTTTTTGGAATGGCAAAAGATCTTGATTCTGTAACACCTGTTAAGCTGTTATGCTCCCAACGTATAAAGACATGATGAAATGCTATCAGAGTATTCGTTTAGAATTGAATGGCGTTGGTAACAAGGAACCTCATACTGCAGAAATTTCGAAAATACTAGCACAGAAAATTCTTCAAATTTGGCAGATTACCTCACTTTCTACAGTGACGCACAAGCGTGTAGTAGCTTACCATAATAAGTATCAAAATATTATTAAACCTCTGAAAAGTAGAAATACCGTTTTTCTACAAGAAAAATTGAAAAAATTTGAGACGAACGCAGAACACCTTTTTGATGTATGTGCCTGCAAATGCAATCAATCTTATATGTGTGTTTGCAGTTGTGTGAAAACAAGCAAAGTTCCCACCGATGAAATACCGTTTTTGATAGAAGTCGAAAGATCTGTGTTCGTAAGAGACTAAAACAGTCTGATATTGCAGGTACAAGCGGAATCCAGGATGTTTCAGGATTCAATTCATCTGCAAAGTCTACATCAAGTGATAATAATGATAGTGGAAGTGATGTGGACAGAAATTTCAAACAGTTAGTACATACTTTAAAGAACAGAAAATTGAATGAGATAACACAATCTTCTACCCACATGAGAATATCTTTGCTGAAAACTGCAAAACCTGCTGATCTTACAGGCGCTTCAAATAGAACGGTTGCCAAGATTGCAACAGCTGTTCTCGAAAATTTCAAGCTGGTTTTGGTACTTGATCCAAAATATGGTGTGAACAAAAACAAAATCCGACGAGAATTGAAAAAAATAGAAAATAAATACGGTCAAACAAACTCACAGATATATTGAATATTTCTTTTAAATAAGGATACTTTTATAACTTATAGATATAGCAGCTGATTCAATCAAAGGTCTTTATTTTGATGGTCGCAAGGATCAGACGTTAATTCAGGTGGAGAGAAATCGAGAGATAAGATTTGAGGAGCACATTAAACTAGTGGAAGAGCCGGAAAGCAAGTATTTTGGACATGTAGTAGTTCAACCTCTAGTTAAATCGGCGGCCATAACGCGTGAGATCGTATATTACTTGCAAAAATATATAATAAATTTTGCAAACTTAACTGTTCTCGGGTATGATGGTACTAATGTGAACACTGGGTGGAACGGGGGCGTTACGAAACCCATGTCGGTAAGCCTCTTCGATGGAATATATGTTTCCTTCATGCAAGCGAACTGCCACTTCGTCATTTAATGCGAAAATTGGATGGTCACACAAAAGGTCCATATTCTTTTTCTAGACCCATAGGAGCACACCTGAGCGAATGTGAGAAAAAACCGGTGATAAAATTTCAACCTATTCAAAGTATATTACCGGATATCAACATAAAAGATTTGAGTTTCCGTGTATCTTTATAATGATATGTCGCAATTTGAGTGAAGGTTATTGTTGCTCAAGCTTAGCAAGTAGTAGTCCAGGAAAGTTATTTCAAGCTAGATGGCTAACAACTGCCAACCGGCTGTTAAGATAATATGTAGCGACTACCGAACCATCAAGTTCTTTTCAAATTTTTGTGGGCTTCATAGTGAAAGTGTATATGCATCCATGTGGTTTCAAATCAAACAAAATCCAATGTCAGACAAATAATTCACAAAGTGATTTCGACCAATGCTTACTTCGCACACCCGGAAAATTTTTTACTTGCAATGATTACAGATCCTGATAATTGTAACATTAGAGAGCAGTGCATTAAAAGAATAGTCAAAGCTATAGGCTAGAGAAGCAGCATGGAGTCCGTTTCTTTAAAGTGCCTAAAATAAATTTCCAAGCACATAGTTACATATATGGAAATGATTAATTGGCAAGAATTTCCTGTAACTGAGCCGCTACATACCATTAGTATAAAGGATGAAGATTTACAGCTAATGTTGAGCGTAAAGAATGTTCCCGTTTTATTTATAGACAATTTTCCTTGTCACACACAAGCGGTTGAAAGATGCGTTAAATTGGTAACGGAAGCATCTTCCAAAATATTTGGCGAGGAGTCGAGAGATGGACACATTCGGGTAAAGTGAGAAGCCAGAAAAAATGTACCTTCGTTTGAGAACAAGGGACAGTACTACCAGAGACAACCTAAAAGATATATTTCATCCTATGTGAACGTAAAAATTTAAACTGCCATTTCATTTTCTGTAAACAGCCGCATACAATCAAAAATATTTTTTTTTTGCGTATACGTATACGCAGTTTAACGAAAAATCACAGATACAACGATGACATTGGAATTCTCAGAAGCTTGTTTTGTTTTCATTTTTTAGTTCAAAATCTAATTTGATTGTCAATGTTGCTACTAAAAAGACGTGTGCATTTTCTGTTTTTATATTTTTAACAGACGTATATATGGTAGCATCCAGAGGAATAAATTATGGAGTGTCTTGTAACATATTAGCATCAAAAATTGAAACCTCGTGAAAAATATTAATGGGTGGCTATAAAAGCAAAGTAATAGTCGAAGGCAGACTCTCGGATACTTTCGAAATAACATCAGGAGTCCGATCGTTTTATCTGTGATTTTTCGTTAAACTAAAATAAAATATTGTTGATTGTATGTGGCTATTTACGTAAAATGAACCCGTTGTTGTTCGATGCAAGGTGTAAGTAATCTAAAGGCTGATATTACCACGATGAATTTGCTAGCTGAAGTCACGCAAAATGTTCTTTCTATCGTAAAGAGCGTTACAACGAAACATATAAAATGTAAAATTTACAGTACGGTTAACAAGCGTATAAATACATCATGCAGAAACGCCATTTGGGAAAGACGGGGTTTAAAACTGGAATTGGTAAATATCTGGAAATTCAATGCCGGAAATCGCCAAAAATTAAAAAAATTACAAAGTAGAAGCTTCAGTAAGATCTTAGTTGAAACCACAATTCTACTAGTAAAACGAAATGCAGTTTTCATTCATTTATTCTTACCTGGCATCTCTACATTCAACCTTTTTCGAGTAGACTCCATATTATGAACCTGTTGGTACTTTAAAATGATCACAAAGTCATAAACCGGCTTTAGCATTAATCATTAGCCGGCCATAGTACAACTCTCAATCTATTATAGAATAGCAGCTGCCCGAACGCATCAAGGTAACAAGTGAAGGACTGAAAATTGTCTCTATGGTTTTTCGTTCGATTATAAATCAAAATTACGACTCGCGTCAATATCACTGTTGCGCATTTACAATGTAAAAAACGTTTTCACATTTTTATTTAAATAATGTAAATTACATAAAAATGGGTGCAATTTACCAAAATTATGTAAAAAACTTGAAAACTCGGAAAACGGAAAATTAAGAAAAATTAAGGGCTTACTCGCCCATCGTGTCAGACTTTTAAGAATATCAAAGGATACGATTTGGTGATGTCAAACAAGGTTAAATAAATACCTGTCAATGATAGGTTACGAGAAAGGGAGTTATGGGCAGTATCACGATAATGGAAAACTCGATTTTACAAAACACGCATTGTTGCCACTATTTAATCAACAGGGGCGAGGGATTCTAGGTTACACAAAAAATTGAGTTCGGTGGCAACGTACCTATTTTAATTACTAAGAATCAGTGTTTAAAATGATACCTGCATCATCTGTAAAATAAGAAGGAATCATTCTGATTTAATAATACTTTAGATTTAAGAAAAATACTTACCAATTTGTTTGTGTCGAGCATTTTGACATTTGACATTGCAAATGTAGTCACATTTGACATTGCAAATGTAGTCTACACAAATTTATACGTGCGTAAAAATTAGTGTGTTTGATGATTGATGATTCATCACTTTCACGACATCTACATACAATTTATTGTACTGATGAACCATAAATAACTACCAAGGTAGAAAAAATCATTTTTTATAATTAGTAGTTGCAATCTTGCCGCGTAGTAAAACTAACTTATGGATGGCCGCGTAGTTACTCTAATTTATGAATTAAAATAAAAAAAAATTAAATAAAAAAAATTAAAATTAAAAAAAAATCAGCACCATACCTTGCGACACGTGTTTGGAGGAATTGGCACGGTTGAATGAGGACAAATATCCTGAAATTTCAAACATATTGCGAAAGCATATTTTGATAAAGACTAGATGATGTGAAGCCATGGAGAAGAGAGGGAATTTAATAAAGGTGTTATCTAGTGCTGGTATGAGGTTGAGAAAATGGGTGTCCAACTCAACAGTATTATTGGAGGCGATTTCTGAGTGAGACAAAGAAATTCTTACGAAACAATTTGAAGATGATTCGCTTACAACGAAGGTGCTGGGTTTACAATGGAACCCAGAAGAGGATGTGTTCAGTTACAAAATTGTGCTTAGTGAATAAATTCCGAAAAACCGAGGGCTGTTATCAGAGAGTAGCCACATCTTCGATCCGCTTGATTGGTTGACATCAGTGATTATACAAATTAAGATAATTTTCCAACAACTTTGGTTGAAGCCAATAAGCTGAGATAATCCGCTATCAGAGTTAAGATTGGTGAAGATTCCGAGATGGCTACAAATGACAAGCAGCACTGAATTGCATGGATTTTGTGACGCTAGTAAAAATGCTTATGCCGGCGTAGTGAATGCAAAATATCAGAACATAGAACGCGAGTCCAACTGATGAAATCAGTAGAAGAGTTATTATGTACAACAATACACAATAAATATTATTGGATAGATTCCACAATCGTGCTGGACTGGCTGTCAGATGTACTAACTCGCTGGGAGGTTTTCGTGGCAAACAGAACATCGAAGATATTAGAAGATTCTCGAAGAGAAAATTGGTTTCATGTTCCAACAAAAAGTAATGCCGCTGACTGTGCCTCAAGAAGTTTATGGCCGGGAAAATTAATCAACAACCAATTATGGTGGAATGGTCCACATGGCTGAAGAATAAGGAAGAAGCCAAAACAACAACGGTCGTTTGAAAGAAAAACGACGTCATGTTCCACTAAGATAGAGGAGAACGAAGATTGGTTAAAAAATGTATCACTCCGAGTTTCATCATTCCATAACAGTAGAAAATAGTATCGCGACTAAAACGAGTGCTTAAAAATGCAATGACGACCAATAAAAATTACAAACTTGTTGGTCCTATACAACGAGAAGAACTGGTTGAAGCTGAACTATTTTGTTGGAAACATCTGCAAACACAATTATTGAAAGAAGATATTAAAAATCTAATAAGGTCACTGCCAATAAAATCAACCTTAAGATTTTTAAATCCATTTATTGACGAAGATGGTGTTGTTCGAGTTGGTAATCGTCTACAAAACGCTAACGTTCCCTATTATTGTGCCAGCAAAAACAAAACTAGCGAAACGTTTAGTAACATATTATCATTCGAAATATCATCATGCTGGTTCGCAGTTGCTTTTTGGACTATTGAGGCAAAGGTACTGGATCATTCGGGGCATGGACCTCGTCAAAAAGGTAATACGTGAATGTATTACTTGTTTCAAGATGAATCCAGTTCTAATAGGTCAACAAATGGGCAATCTACCTGCAGGCACAGTCGAGCATCCACGTCCATTTATAAAAGTAGGTGTAGATTTCGACGGAGCTATTATGTTGTCTCTCAAATGAGGACGAGGAGATATCTATTTGTCTCTTCGTTGGCGAAAGTTCCAAGGCAGTTCATGTCGAATTAGTATCGGATTTGACAACAGGTGCATTCTTGGCGGCTTTCCATAGATTTGTGGGTCGCAGAGGACTAAGTACAGATGTCTTCTCGGATTGTGAAAATGGAATTTTATGCCTCCAAATGCTCCACATTTCGACGGCCTCTGGGAGGCAGCCGTAAAATCAATCAAATTGCATTTCAAAACAATGGTGGGAAATACAATTATGACAATGGACGAGATGGTGACCCTTGCTATTGAAATCGAAGCTATCATGAATTCACGACCCTTGTGTGGCGTACCCAATGATGAATATGACATAATGACGCCAGCTCATTTTTACATTTTTAGCTCGGGCATTCGATGGTATTGGTTCTTGAATATGATCTTCGAAATTTTCCAATGAACAAATTTTATAGATGGCAGTTGATTCAGCAATGTAAGCAGCATTTCTGGAAGAAGTGGTCATTAGAGTATTTGACTGCATTGCAAACTAGATATAAATGGCAAACGATAAAGAAAAACATACAAATTAATGATGTCCTACTTATCGTCGATAATAATTTACCTCATATACTAAATGGATTATGGGCAAGGTCATTGAATTAATAAGTGGTAAAGATGGTCTGCTCAGGATCACTAATATTCAAACAAAAGCAGGAGTGCTAAAACGTCCTATTCATATAAGCTATGCAGACTAAAATAAAAAAGTTATCATTTCTTTTAATCATCATCATCGAACACAATCATTTTGACATATTAACATTTAAAATGCAGTCTACACAAATTTATACGTGCGTAAAAAATATGAGTGTGTTTGATGATTGAAGGTTCGTCATTTTCACGGCATCTATACATAAAATTTATTGTACTGATGAACCATAAATCACTACCAAGGTAGAATTTTTTTTTTGTAATTTTTTTGTAATCGTGCCGCCGTGCAAATAAGTAGTAAAAAATAAAAATTAGATTTACATCAAGCTGTTGTGTTGTCTGAATTGTACTAAGTGCTCTTTATTGTACTCCTCTTAATTACCATTGCATCGGACGAAGAGGGTGTTTGTAAATGGTGTATTTTAGAGGTTCACAACTTTGAATAGGCAACACTGCTTTATTTGACAACCCATTTAGCAGCTGATAGTTGCTTTTTGTTTATTTTGGTTTGACATTTCGTTATGTATAGACTTACATCAGAGCCATTGGTCCATATGCCTTCAAAAACGATAATGGTCAGAATGTTACTGTCTATGTTGAGTGGTATAGGGAGATGAATAGAAATCTTTTCGCACCTTGATTAGGTTAGGTTAGGTTAGAGTGGCTGCTATCGCACACTTAGGCCAGTAATGGCCCATTGTGATACCACAGGATCCAATCTCCCCTTACTCCCGCTAAAACCAACCAGAGCTACTGATGTATAGCGTAAAATATCTCGCACCCCACAGTCCTAGAGTTCAGAAAGGCTGTCCATGTTGTACACACCCAAGTACTTACGTCTTTTGTATGATAGTGCCGGACACGAGCATAGGAAGTGAACTAAAGTCTCTTCCTCCTCTTCGTCCATACAACGTCTACAAAAGTCATTCGTCTCTAGACCCAGCCTTCTCGCATGTTCACCAAAAAGGCAGTGTCCTGTTAGTATCCCTACGACCAATCCTAAATCTCGTTTTCCCAGGGGTACAAGTGCCTTGGAGCGCCGCAGGTCCAGTTTTGGCCAAACCTGGTAGCAACCCTGCACGTGAGAGTGTTGGTCCACCTCTCATCTGTCAAGGCGATTGCCTTTTTACTGAGCGTCAATTTGAGCGCTGCTATAGGCCTCCCCAGACCTCCCCTTTCCGGTTGCATCTGGAGAGTCGTACCGTATCTAGCTAGTTCGTCTGCCCTGCAGTCTCCCGTGACGTCCGAGTGACCAGGGACCCAGATCATGTGGATACTGAAATACTCGCTCATCTCATAAAGAGATGATCGGCAATCCAGCGCCACCCGTGACTTGAAACAAACCGTCTCTAGTGACCTGAGTGCCGCTTGACTGTCCACATAAATCGCGATATCCCTAACAGATACCACATTATGCTTCAACCATGTCACGACTTCCCCTATCGCCACCACTTCAGCCTGGTACACGCTGCAGTAGTCAGGGAGACGAACAGAAATATTAACATTGAGCTTCTCACAGAAGACTCCGGCTCCTACTTTGCCGTCTAGCTTAGAGCCGTCCGTGAAAAATTTCAGTGCCTTGTTTTCCAGTATTGATCCGTTCCTCCAGGATTCCCTAGAAGGACAGATGATCCGGAAACCTATATCGAAGCACAACGTTGGTTTAATATAATCTAGATTCACCAGTTCTTCCCTTAGTGATCTAACTATCGTCGAGTATCCCGCCTGAAGACACTTTCACTGAGAGACAGCCAAGAGCCTTGTAGCCACATTGGCTGCCATCTGCTTACCAAAAAATTCGATTGGAATAAGATGGAACATAACCTCTAAAGCGCGTGTAGGTGTTGTCCTACGCGCCCCGCTTATAAGCATACAGGCCGTTCTTTGCACCTTCTCCAACATCCTTATGTAGGTTACCTTTTCCAGAGCTGGCCACCACACGCCCACCCCGTACATCAGCACAGGCCTTACCACTGCGTTATAGAGCCTGTGTACCAGCTCTGGTTTCAAACCCAATTTCTTCCCTATTGCGTTTCTACACGAGTACATGGCTACATTAGCCTTATTCACCCTTTCTACAATGTTAGGCTTCCAGCTTAGCTTACTGTCCAAGATTATGCCCAAAAATCTCGCTCTGTCAGCAAAAGCCAGTCTAATGCCGTTCACAGTAGGTGGGCTAACTACCGGAATTTTATATTTCTTAGTAAATAGTACCAGCTCTGTCTTGGACGGGTTGATCCCTAATCCGCATTTGCCGGCCCATTTCGTAACGATCAGGAGTGCATTCTGCATAACATCCCTAATCGTATCCAGATATTTGCCTGAGACAGCTATCGCTACATCATCTGCATACGCTACAACCCCATCCCCTCTTTCTCCAGTTCCAACAGCAATCCATTCACCACTGCACTCCAAAGAAAGGGGGACATTACTCCTCCCTGCGGAGTTCCTCTAAACACCCGCCTTCTAATGGTGGACTCCCCCAGTTCCGAGATAATAATCCTGCTTACCAGGATCTGATTTATCAACCTACTTATAGGATAATCCACCTTCAAAAATGACAATCCTTCCATGATCGCCTCCATTTTAACATTATTAAAGGCACCTTCAAAGTCGAGAAATGCTACCATACAATACTCTTGCGAGTAAATTGACTTCTCAATCATGCGTACGAGATCGTGCAGAGCTGTGTTCACCGACTTTCCCTTACAGTACGCATGCTGCGACATTGCCCAATTCCTCGGCTCAACTTTTGTTCGAATAAGTACGTCTATCAATCTTTCCAAGGTTTTCAACAGAAAGGATGATAGAGTTATAGGCCTCAGATCCTTTGGATAAGCCTGTGAGCTTTTTCCCGATTTCGGGATATAAACCACTCTGACCTCCGTCCATTTCCTGGGAATATAGACCAATTGCAGACATCCCCTGAAGATAACCTCCAGCCAGGGGAGGATGACTGCAGAGTTCCTTTGGATCTCTGCTGTTATAATCCGATCCGGGCCCGCCGATTTATAAGGCTTAAAACCGTCCAGTTCCCACAGGATTCGCTTTCTGTCCACGATCCCATTCACATCTCTTAAAGGTGTTCCTCGATGAGCTCCAGGCTCCATCGAGTCATCAATGCTTCCCGGAAAATGGGTCTCAATGAGAAGCTCCAATGATTCCGCACTTGAAGCTGTCCATAACCCGTCCGGCCTAATTAAGTAACTAGGACTGGTTGGGTTAGTAGATATAATTTTCCTTAGGCGAGAAGTCTCGGAGACCTCCTCCATTCTACAACAGAAGAGTCTCCAAGACCCCCTTTGTGCCCTCCTCAACTCTTTTTTGTATTTTCTCAGGTCTTCCTTATAGGAATCCCAATCTCGATTTTCCCTGGTGTTCTTAGCCTTATTAAAAGCTGTCCTACACGCTCTTCGATAGGTTCCCAACTCCGTGGTCCACCATGTCGGTTTCTGCCTGCCCCTAGGTTTTATTAGGGGACACGCAGCATTAAATGACAGATTGCATGCCTTTGTGACAATTTCAACCATGCCATCTAATTCCTCTACTATCGCCAGAAGTCCAGGAACCTCCAGCGGCAATAGTTCCTTCAACACCTCCACATATTTGTTCCAGTTTGTCCTTCTGGGATTCCTGAAGGCTTTCCGGGCAACAGGTTTGATGTTTTTTTTTTTATTTTTATTGTTCATTCTCATTCAATAACAACGGCGGATTATCCAGTGAATTTAATGTTCCTTTAAGGATAATCCAAGTTGTTATACATAATTATACAAAAGTTACAAAATTTACATTCATAGATATATAAATATTATAAAATTTTTAAAAATTAAAGATAACAGAGATTTAATTCCAAAATAATAGAATATTTGATTTAAAGTAATTTTTAATATTTTTTTTAAATTGTAAGTAGTTTTCAGATTGCTTTATAAATTCAGGTACTTGATTATAAATAAATGGGCCCATAAACGTGATCGATTTTCTTCCAAATTCAGTTCTAATATGATAGGAATCAATTCTGTTACAGTTTCGAGTTGAATACACATGATGAGCGTAATTAAAGTCTATATTAGACATAAATGAAGATACATTTAGGCTTTTATACATATAAAGGGTTAATTGAAGCTTATATAAGACATTTATAGGCAATATCATAATATCATCTTTGCTATATAATAACCTAGTGGAAAATAGAAGTGGCAATCTGTATACTGCTTTTACACTTTTGTTTTGCATAACTTGCAATCTCTTCAGCCTGGTTAAGGTAGCTGTTCCATATACGATAAGGCCATAACTAAGTCGCGAATGAATAAACGAAAAATAAATCATAAGCAATACCCTAGTAGGAACAAAGAAAGATAATTTTCTGAGTAACCCAACAAGTGGAGCAATTTTCTTACTTGTGATATTGATGTGATCATCCCAAAACATATGTTCGTCAAATGTAACTCCCAAATATTTGAAAGAACTAACTCTCTCAATATTAATGTTATTAACTTCAAATAGAGGTAAACTAGTCATCGATTTATAAGGGGAACGAAATACCATATATTTGGTTTTAGATATATTGAGAGCTATTAAATTGGAATTAAAATATTCTAAAAGTATGCTAAGGTCATGTTTCATATCAAACAATATACTGTCTGGATCATGGGTTTCATAAAATAAAGCCGTATCATCTGCAAATATTCTAATATGACCCTTGAGCGGCAAATAGGAAATATCATTAATATAAATGAGGAACAAAAGTGGTCCTAAAACACTACCTTGAGGGACACCACATTTGATATCTAACATTTCACTTCCTACTCCATTTATCATCACATACTGTTTTCGATTTTATAAATAACTTTTCAATAAATTGTAAGGAATGCCACGTACGCCATAACAGTATAATTTACTTAGAAGTAACTGATGATCAATACAATCAAATGCTTTCTGTAAATCCAAGAAAAGCGCCCCAACATACCTTTTTGAATCAAAAGCAGTATATATCATACTCCCAATTTCTGCCAATGCCAATTCAGTTCCTAAACCTTTTCTAAAACCATATTGGTATGAATAAAAAAAATTATTATAATTTAAAAACGTTATTAAACGCGAAAATATTAATTTTTCAAAAATTTTATCGAATATAGAAAGAGTAGAAATAGGCCTATAATTATTAAGTAAAGAAGAATCTCCATTCTTTAGAATAGGAATTACTTTAGCGACTTTTAGACATTTGGGATATACACCAGTTATTAAAGTTACAATAAAAATATCAGACAACATGTTCGAAAAAAACTCAATTCTACATTTCAGCGCGCAGCTATTAATTTTTTGCGGACCTCCATCTTTACCACTGCTAAGCGAACAGATAACATTACAAACTTCAGCAGGTGTAATTGGTGATAGATACATGCCATCTGAAATCCATTTAATAGTTCCAAACCTGTGTATGTCTCTGTCGGAGGTAATAGATTCACTGATTAAGTAACCTGCGTTAACAAAGAAGCAATTGAAAAGATTGGTTATCTCAAGAGAATCACTTACGTATCGGCCATTTAAGAAAATTTTATCAAATTTAAGTGAATCGAGATTTTTATTAAAAAATAAGTTCACGTTCTTCCATAAATCTCTCTGATTTAAATCTGTAAACATATTACTAAAGTAACGCTTTTTAGCATAATATTTTTTAGAAGCTAATAATTTAGATAGACGTTCCAATTCAGATTTCAGAGCAACGTTACTAGGATTACGTTTTATTTTTTGTTGAGGTTATATGTAATATATCGGTGATCAGAGAATGAGTGCTCCTTCGCCACTCTCCATCCATAGAACCTCCTGTCGATTTCTTACAATGAATGTTGGTTCACACCCAATATTGCAAACTACAAGGTTAGTATTTAATAAGTAATCAAAAAATAACTCACCCCTTTCGTTAATGTCTGTGCTACCCCAGATTGTGTGATGCGCGTTTGCATCACATCCAAGTATCACACCTACCTTTCTCTGACCTGCTTCCCGGATCAGTTCCCCCAGGTTATCCGGTGGAACCTCCTTCTCGCGATCCATATAGGCTGAGGCTAGCCATAGTTTTTCACAGCCTACCTCAGCGCTCACCGCCGTAACGTCCCCGCTACTAAATTGTGGAAGAAGAAAAATATTCAAATTATTTTTCGCTAATATACACGATCTGATCTTTTCAGAATTGCTTGAGTATAATAATTTATACCCTTTTATTCTGAGGCCACAAATCCTGTTATTGTTAATCCAAGGTTCTTGGATTAACACCAAGTCCTCATCTGACTTAGTCAGTCTGAGCACGAGAGCTGCCGAGGCAGCCTTCGTGTGGTGTAGGTTTATTTGTACAATGCTAACCATTGTAATCTACCTTACTCACCACTTCATGCACTCCCTGCATCAGGATAGTGTCATCTGGCTCGTTGGTTTGGTCACCAATCCCCTCTCGTTGTGTGTTCGACGGGTTTCCCCCATCAGACTTCAGAGAGAGGAGGCTGCCTCCCATCACCAACTTCACTTCGTCCGAAATATTGGAACGGCTACTCTGGTCGTCCTCAGCCCGCTTGACCGTTTCCTGCAGGGGCCGTTCGCCGTCGCCCCAGGCTGGTCTTCCGCACCCTTATCGACCTCGTCTTTCCTATAAACTTTAAGAGTGATCGACCCGAAACCGAAGTTGATCACTCCCTTAGATCTAGCAAGGTAAGCCAAGGATTCCTTATTGATCAGCATGATTGCCAATCTAAAGCCCCTCTTGGCCGCTTCCTGCTTTACAATCCTCCATCCTTCCGTTGGAAGATTGGGATTACTGGCCCGGATAATCTCAATGATCTCCTCTGGCTTGTCCGGCTCGCTTGGTAACCAGACGCGTGCCCTCGGCCTGCTCGGGATTTCCCCTCTGCTGACCGCTTCAAGCCTCGCGCCCGGCCACACCTCGCCTACCTCGGTCACTGCCCTTTTTTAGAGATCAACCGATCTCTGATCCGAGCACGCAGTTAGCTTAACGCGCCCTTGGTGCAATCCCGCATCTCTGCAGGACGGGGGGGAACCCGGATTTTCTCTCAGGATCCTCAAGAAAATGGAGTTTAGTGTATTAAACACTACCCTCCACTTTTCCGACGTGATGCTCCCTTCTTCCTGACCTTTGTCAATTACGACTAGCACCAGCACGTGCTCCTTCAGGATTTCACTGAATAATTTCAGTTTCTGCCCCTTAGGAGCACCCGACGCCATGCCTGCTTGCACTTTGGCCCGCTTACTGCATTCTGCTTCAAGCTCATCCTGGGACCTCTGTCTTTTAGACACAAGTACCCTCTCCGAGCTATCACCCATCTATATGGATATCCCAAACAAATAGGACCCATTTCATTCAGGGGATTACCGTTTATAGGGTTCCCTACTCACTACCTGGAGGCTCGAGAGCGCAGGGAGACGTGACGCTCAGTTCACCGTGGTTGTGGTCGATGGTTTTATGGCGCCATCAGTTCGCCTTTCCCTACTGGGTATCATAGGCACTCAGAATTTAGTGAACAGAGGTTAACCACTCCCCCGTTCTCTGAGACTCTCCTTCCAGCAGAGCTGCGGTTGGGGACGGCTTATTTAATTCGCCGCTAACCTACCTATCGATAGGCCGTTCACAATCCACCACCTGTGACCCCCCGATAGCTGCAGCTCGCCACGGGTACCGTACCTTGATTAGCTGGCATCAATCTTGCTGACATGTGATTCCAACAGGACGTTGCCACATGCTACACAGCGCGCGCTACAATTGATTTACTCTAAGAAATTTTTGATGAAAGAATAATTTCGCGTAATGGTCCCATAAACTGGCCACCCAGATCGTGTGACTTAGCCACATTGGTTTATTTTCTTTGGGGTTATGTAAAGTCACATGTCTACGTTGGTAAACCAGAGACAATTGAACACCTTGAAATCAACATTCGAAGAGTTATTGGCGAAAAACGGCCGCAAATTCTACGAATAGTTTGTGAAAAATGGTGTTCCAGATTGCACCTTGTACGCGCCAGCCGTGGTGGCCACATGGCCGAAATCATATTTAAACATAAATATCATAAAATTTTCTATCCTATAAAGCCCGTTTCATTGATATTAAAAATATATTTCTTTGTTTTATTATAATTTAAACTTGTGTAACTCTATAAAAAACACTCTTTATCAACCAATTTTGGAAGGCGTCCGTTTTGTAAATTTGTGCAAATTTTAGTCAGTTCAATAGCACAGGAAGCACAATAAATTTTATACAGTTTTAGCCAAAAAGAAAGTACACTAACAAAGAATAAATCTAAAATGTTCAAAGTACCATCAGTCATCTATTTTTTCATATCTTCCGCGGTTGCTTTATTTTATGATTGGTCAATTCCGCCAGAGCTTGTAGTTTAGTTCTCTGAACACTGCAAGTAAAAAAAGCCATACTGTATGTACATAGTTTAAGCCATGCACACCAAGCGATTTTAATTCTCGAACACCTTCGGTAGCCGCCGAATCACTGTGCTTATATTTCGAACAAATTTCTGCTTTGGTCGCCGGTAATTGAAGCACCCTCACTTCGGGGGCTTCTAGAACTAAAGTGCGGATAAAATTATATTAAAATTAATTTTTTATTTTGAACGTTACACAGTCAATTTTAAAAAATATTAAGTTATGTAAGAGGATAACGCGCTTCTCATAAAAAATTTTATTTTGATTCGTTTTTTATTTTTGTCTTTACAAAATGTAAAATTTAAACGAAAAACTTTAACGAAATAATTCTTCGATCTAAAGCGAATTTCTCTCTAGCCAAAAACTGTAATTTTTAAAGTCAAGCTAAACTTGTTTTAAAGTGTGGGCTTTTTAAAAATTTTGTGAAAAGTTTATTTTTTATTGTGTAGGTTAGAGTTTCCGATTTAAGAAAGTAAAACAATTTCGTTCATGTAGCTCCCTCTGCTGGCTTTACAGTAAACCATCCTGTGGGTCCAGTTTTTTTGAATTTTTTCGATGAATTCTGTGCCTACTTCGCGAATAATTGTCGCCATAACATTGCTGGAAATGTTTCTGGATTAGCCACATAACATCTATCCTTAACAAAACCACATAGTCGGACGGCGTCAAATAGCAGCTCCGCGCAGGCCAATTGACATCTCAAAAACGGCTGATTATTTGGTTGCGAAATTTTGAGAGAGATTAATTATGAAATATCACTCTCGACTGTCAATGCATCTGGCCTATAGAACGTTAACAGATATATAGCCTACATGTGTGTTTGTGGACACACAGAATTTTTTTTAAAAACTACTAGTTTTGCCTTCTGCGATATAGCTTGTAAATCTGCAAAACTCGAGCTCAAAATTGTTCATTAGTACTATACTGAATAGAAGAAAGATATTAGTCTACGTACCTAATATTAAACCGTAATAAATAAAAAAATTTTATGAAATTTAAAGAAAATTTATTATTGTTTACGATTTTAATTTAATTATAATAATTATTGTGCATCACAATTAATCAGGCGGTAGTAAAATTTCAAATTTTACAATCCAAAAAACTCAACGACCCATTAAATTATTACGCAAGACATGCAACAAAATTATAGTTGGAAAAAAGTTTTTCGAAATCAACAAACTACGAGTATCTATTAGATTTAACAACAAAATATGTATGTCAACGGTACACCCAACATTATTAAATTTAATACAGTAACTAGTTTTCCTTCCTCTAGCATAATACAGAAAAAATTATTCGATCTTGACTAGGAAAAACATGAATTCATAACAATAACTATATGTGCAACTACAAAATATTGAAAGGAAAATACATTTAAAAATAAAATTTCTGCCAACATACTTTCAGTAGTTAAACAACATAATATTTTCGACATCTAAGATACATTTTACTCCTCACCATCATCAACATCATCATCCACTTGAAATGAAGTCATATTCGTTCGGTGTTTCTTTTCCGTTTTTCCCAACTTGTCTCATGTTACGAGTACTAGTCCCAGCCAGTTAAAAGTCATCATGTATGTACATACATACATACATAAAATATAGAGTTCTTATTCTTCTTTTGTACAACAACATTCCAAAAATTATTATTATTATTTATAGAAATAGAATTTTATATTCATTTTCTATTTTCATTTTTTCCCGTACTCCAATTTCTACAACAAAATATAACTACATGTGAAAAACTAACGGAATATGAAAGAAAATTACTGCACCAGAAAAAAAATCTACTTCCTTGTTCAACAAAAATTTTCTACTCTGCTGATCATATTTGTAGTTTAAAGTTCTCGTTTAGGGAAATTCTGGATTTTTTTTGTGTATTTTACTTTCGATACAATATAATATGAAACCGGCATCTATATAGAGAGACTACATTATAAAGTTGTATGATGTATAAAAGACTTTTTATTCCTAAACTTTTCTGTGTATGATCATTATTACATATATTGAATTATAACTCCTGCTTGTATCGACGAATATCACAAGTATTTTATATACTGCTCCCTGCTTGCATTTTATAAAAGTTTATGTTTCTGATTTTTTTTTAAAAGAAGTAATTATTATTCAGAGGATTTAATGTCCTTTGAAGGTCAAATAACACCACACACCCACCCATTCACCTACTCACAAACTTATAGTACACCAGCCACCTACACATTACAAGCTCCATGTCATCCTGAAAACTTACATGAACGGTGGGTCGGCTCTAGATTCTGCACTCAAACAGACGACCCTCTGTTTGTGTTTATTATCATTACCGATCTTAATCAGTACATCACGGTCCAAGTGTCGAAGCTTTAAAAACTGCACTGATTTTATCGGGAACGACTAATTTCGCCTTGTTACTTATTGGGGCCAAGATAAATAGCTCAGTACACCATCCGAAATGGTTTCACTTAGTTATTTGCTGTCGCTCGACAAAATATTAAAAATTGATTTTGTATTATGACGTGTTTATGTATTGACAACGAGATTTAAAAAAATACCTAAAGTCTCGTAGCAATTACTTTAAGTTTGAATTCGCCCAGATGTTTTTATTGCTAATGTCTATTCAAACATAGATGTTAGATCTCTACCCAAGTGAAAGTGAATTTAACAATTCAATTAACAACAAGTCAATTAACGTTTAGGCTAAGTGAATAATTGTAATATTTTCCCCTTTTAAAGCCTAATCTTCCTGGTTTGGATTTAAATGCCACTAATGTTTAGTTCGTACAACCACAGGCGATTTAACCTCTCCTCTGTGTTCAACCACGTAATGCCTTTGAACCTCGCAGTCACCATTCATACTCTATTCGAGACGTCCTTCAATCATGTATGCTTTCTAGCATGCTGTCATGCATACATAAGATTTGCACAGTCGCAACAAACATCCTAATCGATCAGTGTGTCATCGATGATCCCCTCACAACCATTCAATTTTCTCGAACTAAAGTGATATAGTTCTAACGCTCCTCTCAATTCTAGGCCAATTTTGCCACATTAAACCAAGAAACCATTACACACTACACCAAAAAAAATCGGATCAGAAGATTCTTTCGCAAAAATACCCAGATTTGAACGCTTGTATTTTGGTGAAATAACACATTTCAAAAAAAATAATTTTATTTCCAGTGGAAGGAAATTTTATCTACTTTTCGCTACTGGAATCCGTTTCATTTAATTTTGTTTTTTATGACTTTTTTGAGTAAAAAAGAAATTGTGTAAAAGGCTGCAGTGTGAGACTGTTAATGAACTTGCTCGAAATTTTATTCCGAAATTCAAATTAGCCATTTTATAGAGAATTTAGAAACTTTGAAAACAATGCTTTGGATATTTCTGTACGATTCCTTGTCGATTTTATGAAGTTTAAGCGAGAAACGTAACCAAAAAATGAGACACGCTTATCTGGCGTAATATTGGTGGTTCAAGATCAAGGAGAAAATAAGTTTTTATAATAAAAACGTGATTTATTTCAAAAGGTTCGTTTGGAAATATCTCTATAAACTTGACAGATTACAATAATTGTTTTAATCTGCAACATTACCGGAATATTTCCTATAATATAGGGTGTGTGCGAATGATGTAACAAAAACAAATACTAATATTTCTATTATTTAATTTATTTTTCATTTCTTTATTTTTTAGACTTTTATTACATTTTAACGCTGGAATGCATCTGACCATAATGTTGTTAGTTTTCATTGCGTGGCATAATTTTGTTCATTTCTTGCTTACAATATCTTCATAAATGAAATCTGAAGTAGTGAGGTCGGACGATCTTGGGGACCATTCAGCGTTTCGTGGGATTATTTCTTAAGACAAATTATTTAAGTAAGACCGCCATTACTAGTTTTATTATGTGACACCTGATGACTATTCCATCTTGTTGAAATCATAGTTTTCGGAAAAGGTATTAATGAACGGCGCCGCTCTGTTTAACTACTTTTAAAAAATTAAAAATGTTAACAGCGCTTTCCATTCAAAGCAACATTTGCAACGTTTTCTTCAAAAAAATAAGGACCGACAATACAGTTGGCAAATACTACGTGAAACACAGTGACAGATTCTGCATATAGTCTCGCTGGGTGGATGATGTTAGGACTTTCATTGACCGTAATACAACAATTTTGTTTCTTTAAATTTTCGTTTAAATCAAGGTGCGCTTCGTCAGACGTAAATAAGCAATTTATAAAGTTTACAGCGTTCGTAAAAGAAACGTAACGGCTTTTGGCAGAATTCTAGCCGAATAATAGATCTTCTCATAAGAAGATTCAGAGTTAAAACTTGTATGGAAACTCAAGCAAATATCTAAATTCAAAGTTTATTGAACCTTTCTTCAATTCGCATAATAATCCACCTACTAGGCCTATGCTAACTTCTATTTAATCTATCTAATCTATCTAATCTATCTAATCTATCTAATCTATCTAATCTATCTAATCTATCTAATCTATCTAATCTATCTAATCTATCTAATCTATCTAATCTATCTAATCTATCTAATCTATCTAATCTATTTAATCTATCTAATCTATCTAATCTATCTAATCTATCTAATCTATCTAATCTATCTAATCTATCTAATCTATCTAATCTATCTAATCTATCTAATCTATCTAATCTATCTAATCTATCTAATCTATCTAATCTATCTAATCTATCTAATCTATCTAATCTATCTACTCTATCTAATCTATCTAATCTATCTAATCTATCTAATCTATCTAATCTATCTAATCTATCTAATCTATCTAATCTATCTAATCTATCTAATCTATCTAATCTATCTAATCTATCTAATCTATCTAATCTATCTAATCTATCTAATCTATCTAATCTATCTAATCTATCTAATCTATCTAATCTATCTAATCTATCTAATCTATCTAATCTATCTAATCTATCTAATCTATCTAATCTATCTAATCTATCTAATCTATCTAATCTATCTAATCTATCTAATCTATCTAATCTATCTAATCTATCTAATCTATCTAATCTATCTAATCTATCTAATCGAAAATTTATTTTCGAATATCAAGTATTGATCGATGGATCTAAATTTTGGGAAAAGTGTTAAGGATTCCTTTTATAAATTGTTTTGTTCTCATCTCAAATGACTTTGCTGGAAAAAGCTGAAAGGGGTGTTGTGATTTTCCAAAAACTCTCTTTAGTGGATCTCTACTGAATCAAATTCAGCTTGTGTCAAAATTGCAACAAGAGGCATCACTTACTACTAGACAATTCAACCCCGAATATCGAATCATCATCCGTCGAATCTCCATTTCACACTCAGGTCATCATAAACCAGGTCGCATCGCCATTCAAAGATGTACTGTTCACCACACCAATCACTATACCGTATCGCACTCTAATTAAAATTTCAACATTCGAGTGTTGTTGGCTTTGGGATCTCAAGTCAGCTTCATATCGAAGAATGTAGCAAATTGCATCGGCTTAACGAGAAGATCAGTCGCAGTTCCAATCAGTGGAAAGCGAATGGGTGCGCTTCGGTATAGCCCACGTCGTCGAGAAGATCACAGGTACGGTGCCAACCAAACCAATTTACACGCACCAACAGTCATGCTTGGGGAAATAAAATTTATCGTTTAATTTTCTCAACAAGGTAGAAACTTAACGTTGCTGCTGTCATAAGTATATGCTTTAAAAAGATAGATGCGACAGCGGAGTTATTAGCGGTTCATCATTCGCCCAAAATTCAAAACTTGGTTACATCCTTTACGGAAAGGTAAAGCGCAAGACAACCAATCAACTGTCTAGTACAACGGCAACTATTGAAGATTATAACACCATCGACAACACACTAAGGTCATTCTGGGAAATTGAAAATGTTTGTTAATATCGAGACCTAACCACGAGTTTTTATATGAAGAACAAATTGAATTTGAAAATTTAAAAATTTCAACATTTCGCCTAAACGTAGTTTTTATTGAATTCTTACTAATACAAACACACTTTCGTTTATTTTTATTGGTTTAGGATTAGTTTAGGTCCAACTTCAAAACCATTGATACCTACACTAAGTGCGACGGACGGAACATAAGGGAAGTAATACACAAAAATACTACACAGTCATTCGCTGTAGTGGTCAGATCCTTTTAAGCTACGACAAGATACCAGTTAATGCCCATGTAAAAGATCTAGCAAGGCCTTCCCATGATGAGGGAAAAATATATTCAATGGTCGCAGTGCGAGCAGAAAGCGCGACCTTTCACAATGACCTATAATACTTACTCGCTCAGAAAATTAGTTCGTATAACGGTTTTCCAGAGTGCTTCAATCAGAATCGATACCTCAGCATAGCAATGCTATCGAAACGGATCATTTCCTTACCCGAGCTCAATTGATATTCCAGATCTGGGTTAAGATGGTTCAAAAAACTAATTTATTTTTTAATGTTTGTAAATTCTGCGAAAACATCTATTAGACAAGAGCCCGCTTCGATCTCACAGTACGAGAGATGTCAATCCTGAGGTCGCTACATTATTTTCTCAGAATCCCACCACATTACCATCTGGAATTTTGTTTCCCCTGTTTTGTTGCATTTTGGCGGCTTGTGGAAAGCAGGGGTACAGTACAATTGGTCCATCATCATTTACTTCTACCAACAACTGTAGGAATGTATTACCAGTACCACTTCTGGAAAATTTAGTCAACGAATTATGTATCCCGTCTAGGTTAGTTTTATCGAATATTCTGACAAATGCAATAATCTATCCTGTTCTTCGCATTTGATAGTTTGTGTGGCCTCACTTGTATCAGCAAGAAATGTCCTATTCTCGAATATCGATAAAAAATTATATAGAAGGTTGGTGGCAAGCACTAAACCCACTCGTCCATCACGTTTTCAATAATTCATTCAAAACATCATAAATTGCCCTATTTAATGCTTTAATCTACTGTAAATAGATGAATGACATACTGTTAAAAAGGACGCCAATAAAATCGGCGAGAGTCCGCATATCGGAAAAAAAAATATATTTTTTGCCAACAAATATATAAAATTTAGGGTTTCCAAATATCAATCATCATCTAATCCAATATTAGTAAATTGACAGTAATATTAATTTAATAAGAAGCATGGCAATAAAGAAGCAGAAAGACGAAGCACTATAAGAAATACACATTTTTTATTATTTATTTCCGTTTTTTTTTCTTTTCGAAATATGAAATAGGATCAAAACGGAACTGCTAATCTTTTCCGGTAAATCTTTTTCATTTTGATTGCGAGAAAGTAGCGCAAGCTTTTCAAAGGTGTGGAATCTTGTTACATTGTTTTTTTGTGTTGATATGATTTTCATGGATTTCCGAATATTTTTATTATCTGCATGATATGTAAATAATACAGTTATAGGACGTGATACTACTCTGGAACAAAATTCTGATGTTCTTTATTTAGGTATACAATCACCATAGAGATGTGATTTTTCAGATTACATCTTACAAGTAAATGATAGTTGTGGAGCTAATATTGGGATATATCAGATTCATTGCTGTTTCATCATCGTTAAATATGCAATCATTTTATACAAATTTTTAGTCATGTCAGTTTGAAACAACAGAAAATGTCAGAAAACTTCTAGGCTATTTTTGCCAATTTTGGCCAATTATGATACCACGCATTCACGCCACATTATTAACCCATTCCCCTACTCACACAACTACAGCATCTCTCCTGCAGATTGCAAGTTCCATGTTAACCTGTACATTGACGTGGACGGTGGGTCAGCGCTGAATTCTGCACTCCATCAGAGGGTCTTAGTTGTGTTTATTAACATCAACGACCGCAATTGATGATGAAAATTCGATTTGCATCTAGCCTCTGATGGGATTCTAGCTCAGTACTTCCCGGTCCAAGTGCTGAAGCTTTAACCACTGCACCACTTGTCATTCTGAAATTACAATGATATCCCAGGACAGAACTTAATATAGCAATTCTGTTCGATCTCGAAATTTCATTGTAGCGCCACACATTGAATTAAAAATTAAAAAATTAAAATATTAAAATCAATATTAAAAATTATTTGTAAAAGTGAAAAAGTTTAATTAAATTAATTAGCACTGAGTAGCAAAGAGGTTTAGCTCGCTTCTATTAAACAATTGTGTTTGAATACGTTCTATCTAACACTGGGTCATATTGAGTCGCTGTAGTTTTTGAGAGAGATCAAAGAGGTTCGGCCTTGTCTATCTAGATTACGTTACCTTATAATTATTCTAGTCTATGTCCATTGTCCACCTACAACACCTTTGGTTGCGAAATTGAAATTGAACTTTGGAACAATATATTTTATCAGGTCACTTTAAAGACCGTTAATGGTCTCGTTGTACAAATGTTTTTGAGAGGTCATTTGGAAAAAAATATTTGCTCTATTTTAAAAAATATACCAATTATTTTAAATTTAAAAATTCATTGGTTTTTCCTTATTAAAGCATAAAAATTGGGTTAAAAATAAAATAACTGACTCTAATAATTTTGAATAATTTTCACAATTTAAGTGGTTTCTAATATACATTTTGAATAAAGTGCTTGGCTATACTGGGTGAAATTCGGGCAAATCTTATTCAATAGTTGTGAAATGTAGATCGAAAGTCTAAATTATAATTCTAATGTCTATTTTGAACTTACTTCTGAAATGAGTACATGCTGCGGGCTGCTTGTCCACTTCTTAACAAATACAAATAAAAGGAGATTGGTCGAGTTAGATTTGAATTTCGATTAAATGGAAAATTAAGAAAGATCTTTAATTGAAGTATTTGATTTTTTGTGGCAATCGTTTATAGATTATGGCCATACCTCAAAAACTCAAAGTATAACAAATTTGAACGAATGTTTTTCTAAAAGCTGGATTTACATAGTGAATTTGGAAATATTTGGAGAATTATAACTGAGAATTTTTTTTAAACATTTTTGAGTTTTTATACGGCCATACGAGTAGTTTTCGATGTCTGTGTCATATCTCAAAAGTCCAACAGGTAACCAATATATACGGTTGTACCGCTGAGTTTACTTGGAAAATTTAACTAATATTTATCAATTAGAGTTCTCTCTATAACTGTTTGCCGTATGTGAGTTTTTCCTCAGTTTTTGGCCAAAATCTCAAAAAAATTTATATATGAAATTTATTATGTAGACTTAGTATAATAAACCTGAGCATCAGAAAATCAAACGTATATATATGGTTACCTGTAGGAATTATTGAAATATTGGCCAGAGAGTCAGTGTAAGTTTGTTGTCGATAATTAGTATTTGTGGCTTACCAAGTAAGGGCACACAAATATATTACGAGGTTCTTGTTTTACAACTGGTTTTTTTATTATAATTTCTACGGTTTTTATACATAAATTTAGTTTACTAAGCATATTATTATGAATGAATATAATACGCAGCACATACGATGAGCGTATATTAGTTGACCAAGCAAGTTATTATACTTGAAACTAAAGTACATACGATATTATGCACCTTGTTGAGTATCAACAGTCAGACTCATACTTTGGTACGACTTTTACTTTGGTTTTGGTAGTATAACTACATAGTATTGTTCTTATATATAGACAATATTCCAATGTAAAATAATACAACATCGCAGTCGTCGCGACCTGACGAGAAGGCTGATTTTTTTCAAATCAGTAATCTCATCCGTTCGAAACTGATTGTTGTGATTCTTACACATATTCACACCATCTATTCCATCTAGTCAAAAATTCAAAAAAAAAAATATTCCCGAAACTTCCAATGAGACTTGGTTTGAGCTTAGCTATTAAAAAAACAGTTCGTATTGGTTTCCAGTAAAAGTTTTTGAAATGACTTAACTGGCTGCAAAAACTCAAAACATGAAAGAGGCAGTTTGATAGATCTTCCACAAATCAATCAATGGTTTGGAACTACCGCTACTAACTAGCTTGAACATTTCCAGCATATGGTGTGTATAGCAAGGTACGTACATTCTTATGGAATAAAATGCTTGTCAGAGTGTGTTTTTGACGTTGATAGTTAACCCGAATATGTTTCTCCATAATCAAAGTGAGCCCTTATTTTGCGAGTGATTTTGTTCCCGCTTAAAGAGTTTAGGACATCGTTTTGCTCCTTTAATTCTGCGAGAAGTAATTTTTTCTGTGAAATAAAACCTTTACAGTTTTGGAACGTATCAGTGTGTACTGGAGTTATTTACAGTCTTGGATAAAAGTATTGAGCACGCATATGATATCTTACAATTATTTTGGGATTATCAATTTGATATAAATTGAAACAATTTTTATACAATATGTTCACATTACTATCTCTTCTCTCTATATATAAAAATCAAGTGTCACGATGTTCGAACACGCTGATCTCCGAAAACGCCCAACCGATTTCAATGAAATTTTGTGATTGAATATGGTTAGTTCAAGCTTAAAAGATAGAATAGTTTTTTAATCCGATAGGTACATTGCCTGATCGTCGCTGTTGTCGAGATTAAAAACATATTTTAATATTTTCAACAATTTTTTTTTTTAATTTTTTTTTTAGATTTTCCATTTAAATATACATACAACTACAAATTTCAACTTCCCTACTCCACCCATAAATATTTTTTAAGCTATTTTCTTAATTCTTAATATATAAAAATTACGTGACACAATCCGCAAAAACATTATTATATACCGAAGTTCCACGCTATTTTACATGGAACAAGTCAGGTAAAAATGGAATCCACGTAGACATGGCGAACCACATCCGACAATCACAAACGTATTCAAAGCCAATACATTGGGACGACTTAACACAGTACATCCAGAACTAAGTGAATGTTTCTTTCTGCGTTTGTTGCTGGCGAATGTTCCAGGACTAACGTCTTTCTAATTTTTGCGAACAGTCAATCGACAAGTGTTCATACATATCACGATGGATGTCGCAAGATGCGATTGCTGGAAGACGACACTCATTGGGATCTGATACTTGCAGATGCAGCATTTACATCCACGCTGAACAACATTCATTAACTGTTCATGTTACTGAAGATAGCAGAAAAATTCAGCAGAAAAAAAACTGTATTATCGACCTCCTTTATATACATTGTTAGAAAAATTCAGTAGAAATGTTTTGTTGTTTTTGACCGTTTTCTGTAGAAAAACTGAATTATTGACGTATTTAAAATAGTCGTAGAAAAATTTATTCAATTTTGTTTATGTAAGCATGTTTTCGGCCGAAATTCGAGTAAATTTCAATTGTTTACTATCAAAATGCATTCACATAAGCACAAGAACTGTTTTAACCCTCCGTTACTATCCTCTATTTTCAGTACAGAACTACTATCCCTGGGTGTAATCCACCCATACTACAAAAATCGCTCATGCAAAAAATCTTACCATCCAAATCGTATAATTTGTTAATTATAAGTAGATTTAATAATAAAACTATTACATTAAAAATAAAAATATAAAGATTTATTCATTCAATAATTTTTTCCAACGATAAACCATACACTTCATATCAGCAACAAAAAAAAAAAAAAAAAAAATTATGATTTTGTAAAACCTAGCACACTTAGTTTAATTCAGTCATTTTATGTTATATATGTGTGTTTTTGGAAAGCTGAAATGTTAAACAAGGTTTATTAGAACATAATTTTTTATTGGTTGAACATACATTTTGAGTAAAATACCATAGAAATCGAGCAATTTACCTTGTTTTTTTTGTCATCAAAATTATAATTCATTGCATGATGTAGCGTTTTCTTCAACCATGTGGTCCTTTTTTTATAGCCATCGATGCAAAGTAATGTTGTATGGGTACCACACTTGTATCTATCACATTTGAAACAGGTTGATTTAGTTTTTCGATTACTTTTGGAGCTACACAACAGGCATCGATATTTCGAAAACTTAGCACCCAATATTACATAACGTAACTACTATCCTGGGTGTAAACGACCCAGACACTTTTTATAGTCTATGATGTAAACATTCAAATGCCAAAACAATACTGAAATATATTTTAAATTACGGGGAAATACCTAAAGATAAAATAGAAATAAGTTTGCACCCGATAAAAAATCATACAGTAACAAGCTATTACATGCTTATTCAATAACGTTGGTTCTAAAATCTAAATAAACACCTGAAAAACTTCGCACACAACATTACTAACGTGGGTGTAAAACACCCAAAATTACATAACGTCACTACTATCCTGGGTGTAATCGACCCAGGCACTTTTTATATTCTACGATGTGACCACTTCGAATGATAAAACAATACTGAAATATATTTTAAATTGTGGGGAAATACCTAAAGATAAAATACAAATAAGTTTACAGCTGGTAAAAAAACATAATCGGTTTATTTATTCAACGTCAATTCTAATTGGGTGGATTACACCCATAGGATAGTAATGCAGGGTTAATAATAAATTAGAAGTAAAAAGTAGAAAAAATCTTCAGCCTTCGAGTTTAAAAGGTCCACCAATTTATTGATTTATACAAGTTCTGGACTTTTACGTCTATCTACCGAGCGAGTATGATGACCCGCCGATCGTGGGAATTTCCGCTATTCGAATATACATGACACGGGAAAAGTAATAATTCCGTTGAAAAGAATAAAAATTCTTTAGCCTCCGAGTTTAAAAGGTCCGCTAATTTGATATTTATACAAGTTCTGGACTTTTACGTCTATCAACCGCGCGAGTATGATGACCCGCTGATCGTGGGAATTTCCGCTATTCGAATATACATGACACGGGAAAAGTACTAATTCCGTTGAAAAGAATAAAAATTCTTTAGCCTTAGGGTTTAAAATGGTCCGGGATATAATTCGTAAATCTAAACTTCAACAATTTATTTTGTTTAAATTAATTCTTTACAATAATTAAATATTTATTTATTAAATTTTTACATCATGTTTACAAAATAAATTAAAATATATTTGATATATTAAAAGATTTATGATAGAGAGAAATATTTGCTTCTGAATATATGCAAGTGACATTTAGTAAGGTTTAGTAAAAAGTTTAATCGCGCATATAGGAAGATGAAGTTTTTACTAAAATAAAACTATTATGATTTTATTAAAATTTAGTATAAACTTCACTACCATTATTTTTAAAAAAAATTGTATGTCTTATAGCAAATTCTTTGGAAACAAAATTTTGATCTTAAATCAAAAAAATGTCTGACAATACAATAAATTTGATTGAAATGTCATTGAAATGCATTGCATCGCCAGTCATTTTTTTGATCTAAGATCAAAATTTTGTTTCGATAGAATTTGCTGTTAAATTACACTGTATTACTTGGATTAATATTTTAGTTTTGAACGGCCATTTTTGAAAAGAGTTTCACGCTGTCCTTCTTCTTTTTGTGCTTCCATAGTTCTGCGGGATCTATTTCGTTTTGATTTGTTTTTTATAATTTGTAAAGCCCTTTTTTGGAAATTCGTTTAATACCGAATAAATTTTATCATTTATACTGGCTCTTGCAAATTCGGGGAACCGTCCGACTTTTACAGGTCGGCTTCCTATTTCTACCGCTTTTTTGTCCATCGCCGATTTAATACTCCCGAAGTAACTCTCAACAGGAGCATTGGTAAAATGGTCAGTGGTATAGTCACATTTTTCTATTATTGGACACCATAAAGGCAAAATTGACATGAAATTTTGTAAAATCTCTATGGCAAATTTTGGTTTGTAGAATACGATGTTAACTGACACATTAACCGCCGCTTTAACACTGTCAATGTCTGGCATAATTTATGATTTTAAATCCAAATAAAATTTTGATCGTTCAAATAAAGTAGAATTATCCTTTTGGCCATCCTAGACTCTGCTTCATTGCCGGTATCTTTTAGTAGAGCTGATAGTTCCTCTAAATAAAGTTTAGATTCGTCTGGAGATTGGGAACAACAAACTTTCCATAATAAGTGAAATTTGTGTTTCACTCTTTCATAATTTGATTCGTGTGCCATAGAATTTAAACAAGCCAAAGTTTTAAAATAAATTGTTTTAGAGTTCTTTGGCTCTTTAAAATGTTTCAAAATAATTCTATTAAAATTTCGTTTTAAATGGGCGTAACATAATCTTATTTTAACGAATTCATTCGGTCCCTCCTCCTCATTATGGTACTTCTTTTGCACCCAACCATAACACATATTGATATATTCAACTCTAAATTATTCCAAGCTCTTGAAATAGCATTCAATGCAGCTTTACTGTTGTCCACAACAACAACATCAGAAAATATTGGCCAACTACCACCAGAGTGTTTACGGACTTCATTTTTGAAAAATTCTAAACACATTTGTATTCCAAATGCCGTTTGTAATGTAGTCAACATTTCAACAAATGGAAAATTTGATCCTGTTTGACCATCAACGTTCTGAACGCTAATTACACCGGCGTGCACATAAATGTGCACATAAATTTAAATTATTTTGCTTCAAGCGAAGCAAAAGCTCGATTTGATTTTTGGCCAATGAATAAACGGAAAATGGATTAGCCATTAAAAAGTGTAAGTATGGAAGCCTTACTACTTTTTTTTCTAAATCAACAAAATCATCACAATCATCGTCGTTTGATTGTAACGCCTCACTTCGAGCTTGGTTAAGCACATCAATGGGCTTAAAATTTCCAAAATTTCCTTGGGCTTTTAAAGAGAGATCGGCTTCTTCCATACCGACAAATTGGTGGACCTTTTAACCCTAAGGCTAAAGAATTTTTCTTCTTTTCAACGGAATTATTACTTTTCCCGTGTCATATATATTCGAATTCCCACGATCAGCGGGAATTCCCACGATCAACGGGTTATCATACTCGCTCGGTAGATAGACGTAAAAGTCCAGAACTTGTATAAATCAATAAATTGGTGGACCTTTTAAACTCGAAGGCTGAAGATTTTTTCTACTTTTTACTTCTAATTTATTATTAAAACAGTTCTTGTGCTTATGTGAATGCATTTTGATGGTAAACAATTGAAATTTACTCGAATTTTGGCCGAAAACATGCTTACATAAACAAAATTGAATAAATTTTTCTACGACTATTTTAAATACGTCAATAATACAGTTTTTCTACACAAAACGATCAAAAACAACAAAAAATGTCTACTGAATTTTTCTACCAATGTATATAAAGGAGGTCGATAATACAGTTTTTTCTGCTGAATTTTTCTGCTATCTTCAGTAGCATTAACTGTTCGCAATTTAATTAGCGACATTTTATCCAACACAATCATTGGTTGTGTGAGAAAAATACACGAATTACATGGCTGAAAATACAGGGTTATCCAATTCGAGGTTGATAAAGTAGAAATCTGTATACCGACATCTGTCAAAGATAAATGTCAAGTACGCTGTCATTTATTTAGTTGACATTCTGCCATTTAAGAATATGGAGCATTTAACAATCGACCAACGCGTTAAAATTATTAAATCTGCTGATGCTGATTTTTCGAACAAAATTTTCTCCAGTGACGAAGCTCATTTTTCGCTTGGTGGATACGTTAATAAGCAAAACTGTAGAATTTGGGGCTCAGAAAATCCACAATTGATTGTAGAGAAGCCATTACACCCGGAAAAAGTCACTGTTTGGTGCGCATTGTGGTCTGGTGGTGTGATTGGGCCGTATTTTTTTGAGAACAACCATGGACGAACCGTTACCGTCAATTCTGAGCGCTATGGCCGCATGTTAACCGATTATTTTTTTACGAAAATCGAAGATTATGATCTTGACGATATGCGGTTCCAGCAGGATGGAGCAACCAGTCACGTAACACGAGCAAATCGAGATCTTTTGCAAGAGAAATTTCCTGGACGTTTGATTTCGCGATTGGCTGATGTCAATTGGCCTCCAAGATCCTGTGATTTAACGCCTTTGGATTTCTTTTTGTGGGGCTACGCGAAAGATCGTGTTTACGCAAACAATCCTCAAACTCTTGACGAATTGAAAACTAATATTCGTAAGGTAATGGCCGAGATACCGCCCGAAATGTGCCGAAAAGTCATTGAAAATTACCTCAAAAGAATCAAGGCCTGTAAGAAGTCCCGTGGAGGACATTTGAATGATATCTTGTTTAACTAAAAATGGCAAGGATCAATCTGTAAAATGAAATAAAAATTACAATACATTCCGAATATTTTGTGTGTTTTTTTTAAGTTTACTTTATCAAGCTTGAATTGGATAACCCTTTATACTACACCGAGTAAGATACACAAACCAAGATCCAAACATTGATTACACGCCAGAAATGTACAATGAAGCTTAAGTGTTGATCAAGTATTTGTGTATTTTAATTTCAAATTGGCCAATAAATCATTATGGTATGCCATCGCCTGATCGTCCGGCAACCGACTTAGTTAACAGTGATGTGCAGCGAGAAGAACAACATATAACAATGTTGATTTAGCTACATTTATTGCGAACAATATCCTTGGAAAGATACGTTCGCAGCATTGGCAATTGCATCGTCAGCGCGAAAACTGTCATTAGACGTTCATAACAAACCGAACGCAATGTGTAGCATTAAAAAAACAGTGGAATGGCTGCAGTGCTGCAAAAAAGTTCGATCATTATCTGGGATGATGAAATTAACGCATGTTTAAAACAATCCTTTCTATGGTGAACCGAAGAGACCGTTCAATTGACCATCAACATGCGAGTACAATTGCAAAGTGACCCGTCGGCACAAATATTTTCTGAACAATTAGTGGATATTGGCAACGGTAATATGGAATTTTATCTAAACACTCAATGTATTAAATTTTCAGATAATCTATGCACTACCGTTAATTCAAAACATGAATTGGCTCAGTGAACGTGCTATTTTGGCAGCGAAAATGTTGATGTTGACGAAGCTAATTTTCAGATACAAGAGTCGTTGCCTGGCGAACTGATGTCTCGCAAATCAATCAACACTGTCGCTGATGAAAATGACGCAGTAAATTATCCAACTGAATTTTCAAATTCAATAGATATTCCAGGAATGTCACCACACAATTTTATAGTTAATAAACACATTTTTATTAATCACTTGTTTTTTGTTTCGCAGAATTATTTTTAATAATTTTCAAAAAGTTTAAAAAATCACTCGATCGATTTCGACTTGGGAGCTCATCATCAGGAGTATCTACTGATTTGTATAAATAAAAATTTTGTTATATAGCACAAAAAAGCAAAAAATAAATAAAAGAAGGAGGAACAAAAAATAAGCAATAAAAATTAATCTACGGATCGCACAGGTAGGCGATGAGTCATAGGTTGAGTAAAAATATTCAAGGTATATTATTGCATACGTGAGAATAGAAAAGGGCGGGATCTGTAATTGGTGAGAACCAGATTACTTTAAGGATGTTTTGGTTAAGAAATATTGATTTTCTAATTTCGTAAGATTCTAAGGTATCTAAACGTCTGCCTTTGGGTTGTATATGTAATATTTCTAAATTGTTCAAGCTAGCTGTATGATTTTCTGAAGTTAAATGGTTATGGAAAGTTGATTGATTGCAACCAAATAAATGTTCTTTAGCTCTAACTCCAAAATTGCGCCCAGTCTGACGAATATAGGAGAAACTACAATCATTGCAATTAATCTTATAAACACCAGACTTGGAAAGGCGATCAACTCTATTTTTATTGTTAAAAATCATTTTCTTTATTGTGTTATTATTATAAAAAGCAAAACTAATATTGGTATAATTGGACACGATGTTGCTAATCCGTTGGCTCGTTTTTCCAATATACTCTACGCGTCGCCAATTTTCCCACGTTGGGCTATCCGGTGGATAAATACCCGTTAGAGTTTTACGCTTTAGCTTTTTATTCAATAACTTTAATATAGTCCTAGTTGCATATCCGTTATTCGTTGCTATTTGAAGAATTATGTTAAGCTCAGTGTTATAGTTTGAATTTTGGGAATGTTATTAATCTATCTATGAGTGAGTGGAAAGCTAACATTTTAATATTATGGGGATGGTTTGAAGAACTAGAGATAACAGCGTCTGTATACGTGGGTTTCCGATATTTTTGAAGTAATTACAAACTATTTGGGACAAAGTATTAATTGGATTAGAAGTGAAAAGACTGGCAATGTCAAATGAAACTAGTTTTGAATGTAACGGAATGTCGACGTCTTGAATTTTGTTAATCAATTCTACCGAGTTCTTAACCGAGTAAGCCGAAAAGAACTTAGTATGACAATTGAAAAAATTTATGAAACCGTTACATAGCTTGTAGGCAGGAACATTGCAATACGCTACTATGGTCTAATCGGAATGCCTTCCTTATGGATTTTTGGTAAACCATAAAGGATTCAAAATAATTCTGCGAAACATAAAACAAGTGATTAATAAAAATGTGTGTATTAAGTATAAGTGTGTTTCGCCAAGTGCCTACGGCAAATAGCGTAAAAAGTACAATTTTATACATTAAAAATTGGTTCGCCGATAATTCTGCTTCGTAATTTAAACCCACACAGATTATGCAACAGCACACGTTTGGTCATCAAGCGGATCACTGGAAGTGTTATTGAAGCAACCATTTTTAACGGAAAGTTTAAGGGAGAATCCGCTCTTTTGCCACTTATCCCAAACGACAATCCTATTCAAACGGCTTTAATTGCTGATTCGTTTGGTATTCGTTATAACAATCAACAAATCTCAAGGGCAAAAAATGTCCGTTTATGGACTCGACTTTGAAAATTCATGTTTTCTCATGGCCAGTTATACGTTGAATCTCTTCATATTGGCAAAAGACAGATTAACAAATAATATTGTTCATAAAATCGAACTACGTTAAATTTATATTCGTTACTATAATTACAATTAAATGTTAGATAATTAATAAATAAAATAAAAAATATGTATCGAATGTTAGTTTTATATGGATAGTATTCGTATGGCAATCTATCACACTGTTCCGCCACTTTAAGAAACGTAAAATTGTTAATAATAAACGTTTAATTGTTACATTAAGTAATCATTCTTTACGAAACAATTTTTCCACAAAATACGAAACAAATGTAACACGAAATGCAATTCGTGTTAAAAATAAAACTGATAAATTTCTCTTTGCAATTTCAATCACTCCACTATGGTATATTGTGTGTAGTATTAAAAAATATAAAATAGCTAATTTTTAATGTTTCGCCAGTTTACTAAAATAAAGAGTAGTAAACTCATACAAAAAAATATATATTTTCATTTTTTACAAAATTTATAACAATATATATTAAAAAATATTAGTAATAATATAATATAACATAATATAACACTAAAAGTGTTTTTTTATCAAACGGTGGCGTTACCATCAGCCATTACAAATTTGGTAAGTTTCGCAAGTGCATTTTCTAATTAAAGTGTTGTGTGTACAAAATGTTTAAACAGTTTGACGTTAAACGAAGTGTTGAATATGAATATACTTAAAAATAATTGTTATATAAGAATCGCATAAACATGTGCATTTTTTACTATAAATGTCATTTACCGATTTAGTGCAGTAAATGATTTGCATTATGCATAATATGCCAATACTCAATTAGTTCGCATGCGCAAATAAGCAAATTTATTTGCGATTTTACTATGGTAACTACAAATATCTACATCACTAGTTAATTTTATAATATTTATATTCAAAGGATAAGTGACTTCAAACTACTATAAGTATCCATAGAAAAATCGCAAATAAATTTGCTTATCTGCGCTTGAAAATAATCGAGTATGTATTTGGCATCATGCAAATTCTTTATAGGCTCTAAATGCATTACCTAATTGGATTTTATTAAAGTTTTTTTTATTGTTTATTTACATTTAAATGCACGAAGGTTCACGATGATTGTATTGTTCTTATATATAATGATAAAACAAGCAACACGAAGAAAGGACATGTCTTCCACAAAAATGATAAAGTATACCATCACCCCCAGATGTCTTTTACGGTGTTATGCTAGTCGAGCCAAGATCAAGATGTAGACCAATTTTTTATATAATAAAAATCAAGTAAAACCTTCTTCAAGAAGAAGAATTATTTATTATTCTGGTTTACTATTTAAAAAAAATATGTGCGTCTCATTTTAAGAAAATTTTTAATAAAATTACGAAAATAAAGGACCATGGTTTAATTTATCTATTATTATTTCATTTGTCGGAAAGTAGTAAATTTCTGTATAAAAAGGAAAAACTGTTATAGTGGTTCAATATTTCAGAAACATTATCTTTCACTGACTGACAAATTTATTGATAATGTGGAATGGTACGTTCACTTCACTGTAAGGAAAACAATACAGAAATTTAAAGAAAGTTACTAGATCACTTTAATAGTAGCTTTATTAAGTCTCTTTATATTAAGTATTTTTTGTAAATATAAAAAAAAAATTTCTAGTAATATTCCTCAAGCTAATTAACAATTGTCTCAAATAAGAACAATTACAGTGGGCATGACTAAACGAATTAAAAACGAATTCTTTATCCCAATGAAATATACTTAAACCAAAAATTGATTGTTTATGATAGAATACTAAAAACCAGTATAATTTACTTGTTTGATTTTTTCAAGTTTAACAATATCTGATACATCGTATTAATGAAAAGTTCTTAGGCTACATAGTAAAGAATATTTATTTGTATTAATAGCGGGATTCTTTAATAATATGCAATTATTTTTTTGGGTGAACATTTTATTTTCATATGACTTGCTCATATGTTCTATGTATGTTAAATGCATAAAATATCAGACACCCGTGCTACCAGATAAAAGGCGGGTTACATGAAATGTGGTCTGCAAAGAAGACGGTTTGTGGCAGGACAACGTCTGCCGGGTCAGCTAGTTTATTTATATAAATTTAATATTTAATGGGTAAACGCTTTGCCTTAATTACGGCAGAAATTCTTTTGGGTAGACATAAACTCCATAAATGTTCTATGGGGTTCAGGTCCGTAGACTGGGCAGGCCACTCCAGATCCTCAATGCCATTTTCACGAAAACATTCCATTGTGCGGGCAGATTTATGATATGGCGCGTTATCCTGCTGGAATTTAACGCTATCCATGTTTATATCACCAAAAAGTGTTAAAAATGAGGGCAGCAACTCAGATTCTAGGACGTTTATGTATTTTGAAGAGTTCATGTGGCCCCAGAATTAGTCATGCATCCCCAGACCATTATGATGCCCCGCCATGTTTTATGGTTGGTACCACACATACTGTACTAAATGCTTTGCCTACCTGGCGACGCACAAAAGGCACACCAGGTGTACCAAAAATCTGAAATAAAGGAAATGTAGAGACTTCGGAAAACTAAAATATTTGTATCGATGAATTTCATTTTAAAATCATATTATTTAATATTATTAGGGCATATAATTGTCAACTTACTTCAAAGTTTCATTCGTCAGACGATATTTGACCAATCTTCTTCGGTGAATTTTGGTATTGTAAGGCCCATTTATACGGAGCCTTCTTTTTTCGGAGAGACAGGGTTTCTTCCTCGCTATCCATCCTTTCAAACCAGCTTGCTGAAACCATCTGCGAGTGATGCGAACAGAGATTGGTTCATTAATTTCTACTGACAACTCAGAATCGAGGTTTGAAGAGGTTTCCTATTTTTTAAAAGTTCTCTCAATAACTTTTGGTCGTCACGGTATGTGGTAATGCGTTTGCGCCCGGTTCCGTATCTATTACTGTGTGATCCACTAGCGGTGAATCGCTCAATAGTATATTGCATAGATCGGCGTGAACATTTCACAGTTTTAGAAGTCTCTACTTGTGATTTTCCTTGCTCATGAAAGCTGTATCTGCACACGTTGTTCTAAACTTATCTTTTTTGTTTCAGCAAATTGAAAAATATCACCAAATTTAACAAATCAAAACACCAAAAGCGGACTAGACCACTGGATGTGTTCACAATGAGCGAAAGTAGCAAACTGACGAATAAATACAAAATGGAAAAATAACAAATTTTATTGCCACCAGATGGTTTATTGCCACACGAGCGGTGTGAGTCACTATTTTTAGTCCTTCTAAGAAGTCGAAAAAATAATAAACAACAAAAGGGGTTATTTTTTGTTATACTTATCGTGTATGCGCCAAATTTACAGGGTGCTCGATACTTTTGGTCATGGCTGTAAGCGTTCTTTTCGAACAGTAGCTTTTTTTAGCTGGCAGCTGCGCCAATGTGATTTATAAGTCTGCTCATTAGGACGTGAGTTTATAGTATAATTTATATAAATACCTCCATTCTCCGTTGATTAGATCTCGTGTCCCATTATTATTAAGTATCCCGGGATGGGAGGTGAATGCGCTATCGTTGGCTCCAGGTGCGTACGTTTGTGTTTCTTCTGGCAACTGACTGATCTTAGTATAGTTGGCTTTTTGTGTAATCATTCATTGGTGGTTTTAATTCTTAAAATCTTAACAAAACAATAATTACCACTATGTACAACATGAATTCTTCCAATAAGCTATTTTTCTGAATATAGAGCATTTTATTTATTGAGTACTAGTTCTCCCTATACTATATTTGGTTCCATTTTATTTCATTTACTACGCTTCTGTAATAATAGTATGTATTTGGTTAGCCAGATCTTCCAAAATCCTTGAGTTGTTCTTATCACCTCCGACCGACACATATACTTAATTGCCTTTGGATCCAGTGCATTGTTATGTCTTTGGATCCAGTTTTTCCAAAAGAAAAACACTTTGGAATGTGGGTAACTGCTTTTGACCTGAGAATCTGCAAATGATCGATTTTCCTTTTTTTACCATGACATAATTTATCGGTGATTTCACAGTCAACATACTCTCGTTCTTTTTCGATTCAGTGCGGTTTTCAAGTTCTAGACAATCATTTTGATCTGACATATAGGGTACAATTCGCTGATACTCAATGTCAATCTTATAGAAAATTTGTTCCTATTCCGCATTGACGAACACTGTCCCATTGCCTGATCTGCGCACCTTCTGTTCGTTTTCTTGCTGCATCTGCATTACCGTGAATTTTGTCTTTGCTGCAATTTTACACTTTTGCTTCATAAAATATAGGTAAAGAAAATGTGAAAAATCGTCCTCTCGAACAAGGTTCGAGTCGTTAATGACATGTATGAAGTGAAATTTCCTTTATCGCCAGATTTGCACCCCCGCCACAATCAGGACCTTTTTGGAATTGAAATTCTTCTTCGAAAAATTCACCTTATGGCAGCCATTCTCATTCCAACTTGGTTGTCTGCACTCGTTGATATCCACACATACTGGTGCTATCCATTACGTCGAACAATCCACTGCCCTCTAGAATTAGGCGCATCGGAAATTTCCAAGTTAACCAATTTCACCCACCTTCCAATTTTTCTTTATTTAACACAATTTTTCTTTGTTTGCCTTCCATCTTGTGTTTTTTATTTTTAATTCGATTTATTTGTTACCACAGACTGTTTCCATAACCTGTTGAATTAACCTTAATCCTATTAATTTTTAAACTTTCAATCCAATTTTTTTTCATTTACATCTTTTCACACCTTCATTAATTTTCCAACAGTGGTACATTTAATGTGCTAATGATAGGTATCTATATTTGGTTTTTATCTGTTATTTGATTCATGAGTTCGGTATAAATTTCGACATATTGAACACACAAATACAAGACTGTGCACACACTTTTACAGTTTATCCTTCATGCGTGTCTGAAGCTGAATACATACCTGCTAGAGTGAGGCCGGCACAAATACGGTGGTATCGCACAGAATGTATTAAAAGAACAACAAAGTTAAAAATATTTCAACTCGAGTATGGAGCTAGGCGGGGCATAACGCATTTCCCGAAATTTGATTAGTTTTGAGTGCGGGGGCGAGTCAGATCATCTGTATTTCCGCAGGTATGTATTCAGCTGCAGCTTCAAGCTGAGTAGCTGCGAAAATAAAAAAAGATCACAATCAAATTTCGTGAAATGTTTTATTCCTACTATTTCCACACTCGAGTTGAAATATTTTTAATTTTGTTGTTGTTTTAATTCAGTCTGTGAGATACCAATTCAATTCAATTATCCGTCGTGGTCAACATTCCCGTAAAATTTACATCAATTCTTATACCTAGGTATAACCTTAAACTAAGAATTTTTAAATATGTATCAGGTCACAAGCCTCATTTTGCAATAATTGCATTGTTAATAAATTAGTAAGTTCGCTGATAATAGTACTAGGTACAGTTTAGCCGTTACAATTCAAAAATTGTATCGTTACCATCCCTAGTCGCTTGGAAATATGTACCGTCCGGTTAACCGGTCTACTCTAGCGCACTGTTACGTTCTTTTAAGACGTTGATCAGTTCGGCGCAATATGCCCGAAACTGTGGGAGTACTTCGGCACTCAGTAATTTTGGCAGTGATAATTCATGTATATTTGAGTTACCAAGCCACTTTTGTTTAAATGACTTGACCGTCACCTCGTTACATTCGAAAAGTAGGTGGTTTACATCTTCTACTTCCGAACCGCATAGACATCGACAATGGTTTATTATTTTAAATCTCTGGAGGTAGGCCTTAAACTTATCATGCCCAGAGATTACTTGACTAAACGAGCTCGTTAGTTGTAGTTTCATTTTACGACGATCTTTTACGTCTGGAATGAATGCAAATGTATGCCTTCCATTTGCTGATTCATTCCATCTTCTTTGCCACAGGTCAATCGCCATTTGCTCGATTTCATTTTTGTTGTTATATTGAATTTGTTCACTATCTGCGACATGTATAATATGGTCATCTGATTCATTCATGGCGTTTCTTCTAAGGTGATGCATGAGCGCTCGCTTTTTGATTAGAATATCCACCGGGAGCACGCCGGCCAGAACCACAACAGCGTCCTTAGATACCGTTCGGTAGGCCTTTGTTACTCCTAGCAGTATACTCCTCTGAGCACTTTCTAGTGATCTGATGTGGTGACAGTTTAACCTGTGATACCAACCAGCTGTGGCATACATGAAAAGCGCCTCCGCCACACCTTTGTATATTATTACAAGTGTTTTGTGATTCAGTCCCCATCCCTCTCTTGACACTCTCGCCAATGAGTGGAATAGTTTCTTAGCGTTTTCACAGACTCTAAGAACGTGAGATGTTACTCCCATTCGTTCATCTAGATCAACTCCTAGATATCTAACGCACTTGACCATTTTCATGTTTCGACCGTTTAGTGATATTGTTGGTGGTCGACTAGAGTCAAATTTGCCTTTTAGTTGCAGCATCACTGTTTTTTCTGCAGATAGTGACATTTTATTTGTTTCGCACCATTGTATCATGTTATTTATGGCGATTGGACCCTGGCGTTGAAGTTCAAGCCTCGAGTTGCCGTGCACCAGAATGACTTTGTCATCTGCGAATGCTATTTCGTCCAGGTTATTCATCATACTCGTATTAAACACGATGTTCCAGATAAGGTGTAATAGGATTGAGCCCTGAGGACATCCTTCTGTAACTTGTTTTGTTACTGAACCATATTTGTCTCTAATTTCTGCGGTTCGGTTGCTGAAGTAACTCTTAAAAACATTCATGATGTTTCCAGGTAGATTGTAAACTGATAAACTTGCAATGACACTAGGCCACGTTAGGTTATCAAATGCTCCAGCTATATCCAAGAAAATACCCATAACATATTTTGAACTTTGGGTTTTGACAGTGTTTGTTAGGCGGACTATCGCGTCCTCAGTAGACATGCTACGTCGGAAGCCGAATTGTTTGTCCGAGAATAGTCCGCTCTGTTCAATTCTTGGAGAGATACGAACCGCTAGTAGTCTTTCTAAGAGTTTCCCCATGACAGGTAGCAGCATGATTGGTCTATAAGACTTCGGAGAAAGTGGATCTCTATCCCCAGGTTTCCTGATTATAATCATTTCACCCTTTTCCACACCTTCGGGAAGTAGCCAAATTTTAGGCAGCTGTTTAATAATTTTACTATGGAAGTCCCTATTATGTTCCAAGCCAGTTGGATTATTTCAGCATTCAAGTTGTCAAGTCCGGGAGACTTGTTACGCTTAAAGCAAGTAAGGGCACTGTTGACCTCCTCCTACGTAAATGGGGGTCTTCAGCATCAGATATCCAACTATTGTTGGTGGCGATCTCGCGCATTTCTGCTTGAGGCCCAGTAACGTCAGGTGTTTCGTCCGGCAGAAGCGAGTTTAGTAACTCCATTTGTCTTCCTGATGGTGTTTAAGACTTCAGGTGGCTTGCTTTGCCGGCGGCAAATTTATATACAACTCCCCATGGGTCATTGTTGCCATGTTCCGTGACGTACCTTTGGAAACTACTTTGCTTAGCTATAAATACTTCATGGAAGTATTTATTCCTTGCCGCTCTAAAGAGAGACAATTTCAACTCTTTTGCTATTTGCTTCCTTTCCTTCTGGTATGCTCTTCTGAGCTTGTGCATCGAGGATCTAAGTTTCCCTAGATTAGAGTTCCACCAACTATTTCGTCTCTTTGCCACTCTCTTCTTTGGAATTGAGTTGTTGCAGACACTGGTTAACTGGGTTGTGATCAGCTCCACACGATCATCAATTTCGTCAATCGAGTTAATTTCAGGAAGTGCTTCTACACTGTCCCGAGAGCCGAACAGGTGTCTAGCAAATAGACCTCAATCAGCTATCTGTATGGCAAATCTCTGAGTTTTGCTACTTGCAAGAGGACCATTCTGTGGCGCGTTTGATAGCTCAAACGTGATGACTCTATGTTCAATAGAGGTCCAATTTTCTCTTACACACCACCCAACTATCGAGCCCAGCAAGGCTCCGTTGACTATTGTTAGGTCAAGGTTGGAGTTCCCATTAGACGAGAACGTCGTTGGGTGTCCCTGCAAGTTCATTATGAAGAGGTCATTTCTAGACACGAAGTACTCTACTTTTTTTTCGTTTTCATCGGTTAAACGGTCATGCCACATTTTACTTCTGGCATTGAAGTCTCCGACGATCATTACCTTTTTTTGTTGACCCGACAAAGCGCCTAGGATCGTTTCGATTTTGCACATATGTATACTCGATCGGTTCACTATATTGGGCGTATATTGAAAGTAGGTAGAATGAACCAGCTTCCGATGATATTTCAACATATGTGCAGTGGCTATCACAAGCCTGAGTTAGCTTCATCATGTCAATATCTATGTCGTGGGTGTAAATGCTTTCACATATTTCAGATCCGACTATTTTAGCACCCTGCATGTTGAGGTGGGCAATTAGTAGGTTGCTGTTACAATTCCTTTGATTGTGACTAATCATCATGCTTAGTATTAAATCTTAGGCGTTGGTCATTTGGTTTTTGCATTTCTTTGCAGCTTGCGCAGCTGGCAGGTTTGTCTTTATTAGGACATCCCTAGAAGCCATGACCATGATGTGCACTGCAGTGAGAGCAGGTCTCTGTGCGCGCCCTACAATTTTTTGCAATGTGACCGTATCGCTGGAACCTAAAGCACCTAGTTGGAGTCACATATTCTCTCACATGGCATCGAACCCAGTCCACGTGCAGTCTACCACACTTTAGCAACATGTTTCTGGTTGCTGGTTCTACTTCTACCACCCAGTGAATGGTCTCTTGGTTTTTCGCACCAGTTCTTAATAGAACCTTAAAATCTTTTTGATCCAGGTAGTTCTCTTTAATAAGACGGTTAGTCACCATGTCTCCATCAAGATCAGATCTGACGTTAAAGATAATTACCTTCGGTAATCTCTTTATAGGCGCTGGTTCGGTGGCTACTAGACCCATGCCTTCCAGATCTTTGTTTTCCGTGAAAACTTTCAAATCGGAGGAAGCATCGACAGTAACCGCGACACCTTTCGGGCCGGCGTTCGTTACATAGTGAATCTTTACGTTCGATTCGCTAGGTCGGATAACTTCTTTGATTTTCTTTGTAATCTCGGTGGTCGTTAGGCTGGATTCATTATCCCTTGCTGAGATAATTATCCATTTTGTTGTCTGTTTTGGCCAGCGTTTTCTGTTTCTCCGTTTCTTTCGCTTTTTACCGACAACTTGCCAGTTTCCTCCGTTTCCGTTCGGATCAGTTTCCACGTTTCTGGTTTTGTCCGAATTAGCACTGAGAACTGAATCCCGTGCAGCCACCTTTGGTGCCTTTTCCACAGTAACCATATTTGGTTCCCGGCTGCAAGTACACCTATGTTTGCGTGCTTCCTCCAGTTTGAAAACAACCAGATTCGTTTTCGCAACCATCTCGAGGATATGGATTTTCATGTTTTTTATTTGCATGGATAGATCACGAAACTTAGTTTCTGTAAGTTTCGTGTTTTTGACTTGCTCAAGCATCGTTTTAAGAGAAACGATTTCAATCATGAGGTTCTCATGGGGTCGTTCGCCTTTTGTTACTTGACCACTACTGTTTGGCGAAGTGTTTTCAACTTCAGCCGTCGTCTCATCATTGCCGACAAGCTCGGCATCAGAGGTTGAATCATTCATATTCTCGTCGAATTTAGCCTTCTTAGAGGCTCGTTGGAAGTCATCTTCTTGCGAAGATTGACCCCGATCACGCCTTGACCCCTTACCCATATCTCTGAGTAATCCGCTAAATAAATTTAGCTACGCTTGTGGTTGGATATTTAAATTAGCTTTAAATATTTACTTCACTCCACCTGATACCACCACAATCTACTTAAATCCCTTCACTAATTTTAGCCGTGCAGTGGATTTTTATTGCACCTTTACGGTGGAACCACTCCTTCGTTGCCTCCCCTCGGACCACGTAGAGGTATTAGTAGACTTCGTAGTTTTGGTTATTAGTCTTAAAAAAAAATTTTTATGAAAAATATATATATGTATATATATATATATATATATATATATATATATTTCACTCCTTAAATCACTATTAACTTATCCCCGTCTGTGATATACCGTGGTATTTGCGCCTCGATGGCCGACAACCACATCGCCGACAGCAATTTTGGCCGACAAGCCCACATCGCCGACACAACCAGAATGCCGACAAGCCACTTCGCCGACACAACAACATCGCCGACACCCACTTCACCGACACCCACATCGCCGACAACCACATCACCGACACCCATATATCACCGCCCACACTTTGCCGACAACCACATCGCCAACCGGACAGATGGCCGACAACCACATCGCCGACAGAAATTTTGGCCGACAAGCCCACATCGCCGACACAACCACATTGCTGACAAGCCACATCGCCGATATACAATAACATCACTGACACCCATTTCACCGACACCCACATCGCCTACAACCACATCGTCGACAACTACATCGTAGACACAACCAGATCACCGACCACTGATTTATATATACCATGGATATGACATGACAAAAACTATATGGTAGTGAAAAAATAGTTCTACGTTTGTGACAGAGACAGACAGTTTTTTTTTCTTTTCTTGAATTCCGAATTTTCGAAAATCAAATTATGTAAACAGAAAAAAGGGTTCCTATGAGTTTTTGACGTTTGACGTTTTGTCGACACGAACTCTTTTTTTATTCGAATTATTTGCAGGTGCGCGTTTGAAATATCACGAAAATCGGAAAAAGAAATTTGCATATAAAAGTAGTATCACATGATTTAAATGAATAAAATGTGATTTTTATTTTAAATCATTTGAATTATTTGTTTATTGACTATAATAATAAAAAACTAACTTCAGATAATTTCGAAATTAAATCTATCCTCGGTACGGTCCTATCTTTCGGAAGTATTTTTTGAAAGCAATAGGTGTATGTGAACGAGGGATATGACTATATAAAAAGTGCTCGCATTTTTTGCTTTTGTTTTATATAGATTTTCTCACTAATGTCGTATCCATGTATAACACATCGCCGGTAACAATATCGCCGATTGGCCAGATAGCCAACAACCACATCGTCGATAGGAATTTTGAAAGACAAACTGACTTAGGTGACACAACCAGATCGCTGACAATTCACATCACCGGCACAATAATATCGCCGACACCCACATAACACCAAAAAACCAAAACCAAATAAAACTAACCACATAAAACCAAAAAAAAAAAGTCTTTGTCATTTCTATTTGACTTTACATACACATTACGTTAGTGCAAATATTGTAAGTTTCTTAAAATCAGATGTCGTTTTCGGCAATGTGGGTATTGGCAGTGTGGGTGTCGATGATGGGGTTGAGCCAGCTAAATAGAGTGGGTACTTTAACCATTGTTGATCAAAATTCTTATAGGCGATATATAGGGTTACATATATGGTTGTCGGCATTGTTTGTGTTGGCGATGTGGATATCAGTGACGTGGGTGTCCACGACAGGTTTTATTTGATTTAAATCACTTAATTTAAATCGGCTGATTTAAATTAAGTGAATTAAATCATTTAAATCAGGCGATACTATTATAAAAATCTTTGATCAACATATAAATGCATAAATTTAAAAAAATAACCCTAAAAGGTGACTGTTATATAGGAAGCTCTCTTTGCGGATTGAAGTTTGTTGGAACATATTTAACGAAACTATGAAGTCATACACAAAAGATTTACCAATGATAGTGAGAATGTACGACGAACACAGAGCGAATACTGATAAAGAAATATATAGTCGATTATGTGCAAAACATTGCAGTAAAAAGAAAACTAGTAGAAATCAGTGTTGTGCAATTGTATGTAAAAAACTGTTTTATACATTTTTTACGTAAAAAATGGTAATATACTTAAATTACTGTATAAAACGTATAATATTGTATAAAATCATACGCGTATTTAAAAACCTTAGTAAAGTCGCAAACCTTAATATACGAAACGTAAATTTGTATCATATCTATATAAATAAAACAAAGTCGTGTTAGTTACACCATTTATAACTCAAGAACGGCTGGACCGATTTTTATGATTTTTGTTTTGTTGGATTTGACTCCGTTCCGAATAGCATAATAACTATTAAAACATCGGAAAAATTCACCAAATAAAAATTTATCAAGAAAATTCATTTTCTCATACATTTAGTTCATTTTTTTTTTTTTTATTTTGTTCGTCTCAATACAGTGGTGGTTTAGGAAAAAAGAAAAGTCGGAAAAACTCAAAAGGGATGTCCCAAAAATCTAATAAAAAAACATTTTTTTATATGAATTTTGTAGGTGTAGTTTGTATGTGACGAGTGGTGCAGTGGTTAAAGCTTCGGCGCTTGGACCGCAAGGTACTGGATACGAATCCGACTGGAGGCTGCATGCACATTTACCATTTTATTTTTTATCCAATTTTTTTTTATTTCATCTACTTATCTATATAAATAAAACAAAGTCGTGTTAGCTACACCATTTATAACTCAACAACGGCTGGACCGATTTTTATGATTTTTGTTTTGTTGGATTTGACTCCGTTCCGAATAGCATAATAACTATTAAAACATCGGAAAAATTCACCAAATAAAAATTTATCAAGAAAATTCATTTTCTCATACATTTAGTTAATTTTGTTTTTTTTTATTTTGTTCGTCTCAATACAGTGGTGGTTTAGGAAAAAAGAAAAGTCGGAAAAACTCAAAAGGGATGTCCCAAAAATCTAATAAAAAAACATTTTTTTATATGAATTTTGTAGGTGTAGTTTGTATGTGACGAGTGGTGCAGTGGTTAAAGCTTCGGCGCTTGGACCGCAAGGTACTGGATACGAATCCGACTGGAGGCTGCATGCACATTTACCATTTTATTTTTTATCCAATTTTTTTTTATTTCATCTACTTATCTATATAAATAAAACAAAGTCGTGTTAGCTACACCATTTATAACTCAACAACGGCTGGACCGATTTTTATGATTTTTGTTTTGTTGGATTTGACTCCGTTCCGAATAGCATAATAACTATTAAAACATCGGAAAAATTCACCAAATAAAAATTTATCAAGAAAATTCATTTTCTCATACATTTAGTTAATTTTGTTTTTTTTTATTTTGTTCGTCTCAATACAGTGGTGGTTTAGGAAAAAAGAAAAGTCGGAAAAACTCAAAAGGGATGTCCCAAAAATCTAATAAAAAAACATTTTTTTATATGAATTTTGTAGGTGTAGTTTGTATGTGACGAGTGGTGCAGTGGTTAAAGCTTCGGCGCTGGACTGGAGGCTGCATGCACATTTACCATTTTATTTTTTATCCAATTTTTTTTATTTCATCTACTTATCTATTTATATAGATAAAATCTTCGTCCGAGTTACGATTTCATTGCGAATAGTAGATTTTGACAGCTCCAAAAAAAGTTTTTTTCCTTTGCGATTTTAATGTTAAATTTAATTTATTTTTGGTTTTGGTTATTTCATATTAGTTAAGTGGTTTGTGGTTTAGCATATAATATTAAAATAAGTGGTGGAATTTAGTGAAATAAGAGGTTGTGTGGTGTATGCCAATAACAATAAGAAAACAGTACTTTTTTGCGTACAATAGTACGTAATTTTTTTAGTGGTACAGAGTGTCCCAACACCGGACACCAGTTTTTTTTTGGTTTTTTTAATTTTTTTTTTATTCTGCGGAATTCTATTTTCGATCGGGATTTTTAAACGGTAAGTTCCCTTCGAAGATGTTCACTTTGTGAGGTTATCACATTTGTGATTGTGCGCACATCGATAATTGATTATGTAATTTTGGATTGTGTGATTAATTTTCCAGTATTATTTACAATGCCGCGAGCCAGAAGATCTAATCTTTCACCACGAAGCCGTAATGCAATTAGACTTCGGACTATTGCGAATCAATCCACTGCAGATGAACAAGAAATCACACGAGAAGTGCGCCGCGTTAGTATGGCCCGACTTCGCGCTTCACAAAGACAAGCACAAAGAGAGGCAGTACGTCAAATGGCTCAGTTGACAATGAGAAATCGTCGAGCTTATCGCACAGATCAACAACGAGATAATTTTCGACGCGCAAGAAGAAATCCTTCAAGTGTTGATTTGAATCGAATAGCGTTTCAATACGATTGCACAATTGACTACAACTCGCATCCTTTCGTTCGAATTGGCCCAATGGAGTTTGTGTGCGACCATTGCGGTGCATTGAAGTTCGCTGGAGAAACGCCTGGATTGTGCTGTCTCAGTGGCAAGGTGAGATTGCCATTATTGCCTGCACCACCTGAACTGTTGCGTTCATTGCTTCGTGGCGAGACACCAGAATCACGACATTTTTTATCCAACACTCAAAGATACAACGGATGTTTCCAAATGACTTCATTTGGAGCAGACATTATCGAAGAACGCGGATTCAATCCAACATTTAAGGTCATTTCTGCTCGAGAGAGTAAACATTCATTTTCTTTTGGTGATCAAAAATCTATAATTCTGACTTCGTCTTCGACTTTACAGATTCAAGGCCAAATTCACCACCGAATTGGGTCATTGCAACCGATTGAAGATGGACTGCATAAATTCATCCAAATATACTTTATGGGCAATATGGAGGATCAACTTGATCGGCGCCAAACGATCAATACAGCAATGAAAAGGATAGTTCTGAAAGATTTGCAGCAACTACTCCATGAACATCATGCATTGGTTCGATTGTTTAAATCTGCGTTGGATCGCATGCCAAGTGACGACTGCAAAGTCGTGATCAGAGCAGATAAACGACCCGCTGGAACACACGAACGCCAATTTAATGCTCCAACAATAGATGAAGTCGCAATTGTGATTGTTGGTGAAAGCGTGGAACCGCGCGATATTGTGCTTACACGTCGCGACACTGGACAACTGCAACGAATAAATGAAACACACCGTTCATACGATACATTGCAATACCCGCTGATGTTTTGGCAAGGAGACGATGGATATCACTTCAATATCAACATGATAAATCCATTGAGCGGTGAGTACTGATATCATAATTTAGATTATGACACTAATTTTACTGATTTCATTTCAGGTGAGGAAACTAACAAGAAGGTTAGCTCGATGAATTATTATGCATATCGTTTGATGATTCGTCAAAATGCTGACAACTATTTGCTGCGATTTCGTCGTTTGCTTCAGCAATATATCGTCGACATGTACGTCAAAATGGAAACAGAGCGCCTCATTTTCATTCGGTTGAACCAAGCTAAACTGCGTTCGGAGGAATATATCCATTTACGCGATGCAATCAGCACCGAAGGAGATGCAGCTAATGTTGGTCGATTGACTATTCTACTGGCGACGTACATTGGCAGCCCGCGTCATATGCATGAATATGCGCAAGATGCAATGACATATGTTCGTCATTACGGTTGTCCAGATTTATTCATCACTTTTACTTGCAATCCGAAATGGATAGAGATTGTTCAACTGTTGCTACCCGGGCAAATAACAAGTGATCGGCACGACATCATCGCACGTGTCTTCAAACAAAAACCCGGTCGCTGATGCACTACATTGTTAGGCATTGCGTCTTTGGGGATACTCGATGTTGGATGTATTCAATTGAATGGCAGAAACGAGGCTTGCCGCATGCTCACATTCTTATTTGGTTAGCCGAAAAAATTCGACCAGACCAAATAGATGACATCATATGTGCCGAGATTCCTGATCCCGAAATCGATCCAGACCTGCATGATGTTGTAATTACGAACATGGTTCACGGTCCGTGTGGCTCCATCAATCCCCAATCACCGTGCATGGTCGACAACAAGTGTTCCAAGCGTTATCCACCAAATTTAACCGCAGAGACTATCACTGGCAATGATGGTTATCCACTGTACCGGCGTCGATCAGCCGATGATAACGGTAGAACTATCACAACGATAGTGAGAGGAAATGAGTTCGTGGTCGACAACACTTGGATTGTTCCATATTCGCCACTTCTTTCCAAAACATTCAAGGCGCATTGCAACGTGGAGTACTGCAATTCAGTGAAGTCCATAAAAAACATTTGTAAATATGTCACGAAAGGTAGCGATATGGCAGTTTTTGGTGTTCAAAATCCCAATACAAACGATGAAATCACGCATTATCAAGTTGGTCGATATGTGAGCTGCAATGAGGCGATTTGGCGTATATTCTCATTCCCTATTCATGAACGTCATCCCACTGTTGTACATTTGGCGGTGCATCTGGAGAATGGTCAACGAGTTTATTTCAACTCATTGAATGTTGCTCAACGTGCTGAGACACCTCCAGCAACAACATTGACCAGTTTCTTTTCGATTTGTCAAAGTGATCCGTTTGCACGAACATTGCTCTACTCTGAGATGCCACGTTATTACACTTGGAACGCCTCATCAAAAAAATTTCAACGTCGGAAGCAAGGCGATGAGGTTCCTGATCATCCAAATGTGCGTTCTACTGATGCTCTTGGTCGCATTTACACAGTTCATCCGAAGAATGACGAATGCTTCTACTTGCGGTTGTTGCTGGTGAATATTCGTGGGCCGACATCATTTGAATCACTTCGAACTGTCAATGGTGTAGTGTGCCCAACATTTCGTGCTGCATATCAACAGCTCAACTTGCTTGAAAACGATACTCATTGGGACATGACAATCGCTGAATCAATTATTTCTGCAACTCCAAACCAGATACGCACATTATTTGCTATCATTATTTCGACATGCTTCCCATCAAATCCACGTGAACTATGGAGCAAGTACAATAATGACATGTCAGAAGACATTCTACATCGAATTCGTGTCAGTTTCGGAAATCCCGATCTCGAGGTGAATGAGGAGATACATAACCAGGCTTTGCTTTTGATCGAAGACATGTGTTTTCGCATGTGCGGCAGTTTGTTAGTCAAATTAGGAATGCCAACGCCATGTCGTGGAATGAACGACGCTTTCAATCGAGAATTGGAACGTGAACATGAATATGATCGAGATGCATTGAACCAATCAGTTCGAACCAATGTACCACTGTTGAACCTCCAACAGAAAGGAGTGTACGATACGTTAATGAAGGCAATTCATGATGGAAATGGTGGATTATTTTTCCTCGATGCGCCCGGTGGAACTGGGAAGACATTCCTCATGTCATTGATTTTGGCCACTGTTCGTGCGAGATCCGATATTGCTGTAGCAGTTGCTTCTTCTGGGATAGCGGCCACATTGCTAAAGGGTGATTTTTTTGTGGTTAGGATTTTCATGCATTAGTATTTGACAGATCACGCGGGATTTCAGACAAGGTGTCAAAGAGAAAGATGCTCAGTATGCTTTGACATTTCATAATGAATAGACTTACTAACTTACTTTTCAGTGAATGGGCCCTAGAAAAGTTGGCAGAAAATCCGCTTTTTTATCGACAAATTTTGTTCAGCGATGAGGCTCATTTCTGGTTGAATGGCTACGTAAATAAGCAAAATTGCCGCATTTGGAATGAAGAGCAACCAGAAGCCGTTCAAGAACTGCCCATGCATCCCGAAAAATGCACTGTTTGGTGTGGTTTGTACGCTGGTGGAATCATTGGACCGTATTTTTTCAAAGATGCTGTTGGACGCAACGTTACGGTGAATGGCGATCGCTATCGTTCGATGCTAACAAACTTTTTGTTGCCAAAAATGGAAGAACTGAACTTAGTTGACATGTGGTTTCAACAAGATGGCGCTACATGCCACACAGCTCGCGATTCTATGGCCATTTTGAGGGAAAACTTCGGAGAACAATTCATCTCAAGAAATGGCCCGGTAAGTTGGCCACCAAGATCATGCGATTTGACGCCTTTAGACTATTTTTTGTGGGGCTACGTCAAGTCTAAAGTCTACAGAAATAAGCCAGCAACTATTCCAGTTTTGGAAGACAACATTTCCGAAGAAATTCGGGCTATTCCGGCCGAAATGCTCGAAAAAGTTGCCCAAAATTGGACTTTCCGAATGGACCACCTAAGACGCAGCCGCGGTCAACATTTAAATGAAATTATCTTCAAAAAGTAAATGTCATGGACCAATCTAACGTTTCAAATAAAGAACCGATGAGATTTTGCATATTTTATGCGTTTTTTTTTTAAAAAAAGTTCTCAAGCTCTTAAAAAATCACCCGTTAGAAGGATGCCGAACAGCTCATTCAGCGTTGAAATTACCGTTAAACCTTCAATCGGCTGAAAACCCGACATGCAACATTGCAAAACACTCAGCAATGGCGAAAGTTTTGGTAGCAAGTAAAATCATCATCTGGGATGAATGTACAATGGCGCACAAACGCGCATTGGAAGCACTCGATAGAACTATGAAAGATCTACGCAATGACTCAAGATGTTTTGGAGGCGCAATGATTCTACTTTCTGGCGATTTCCGTCAAACAATACCAGTTATTCCAAGATCGACAGCTGCTGCTGATGAAATAAACGCTTGCCTCAAATCATCGACTCTGTGGTGTTATGCGAAGAAACTTCAGCTGACGACAAACATGCGAGTTGCATTGTTAAACGATCCATCTGCCGAAGAATTCTCCAAGCAATTGCTGACTATCGGTAATGGCCGTGTTCCGGTCGACAAATCGAACGGATTGATTTCGTTTCCTCAGAACTTTTGCATTTTTGTCTCAACGAAGGACGAGCTCATCAACAAAGTGTTCCCGAACATCATTACTAACCACAAAAATCACAATTGGGTGAGTGAACGAGTAATTCTTGCGGCAAAGAACAAAGATGTGGATCACTTAAATTTTACAATTCAAAATCTAATCGTCGGTCCACTTCATTCCTTCAAATCTATTGACTGTGTGACAAACGAAGACGAAGCAACCAACTATCCAACTGAATTTTTAAACTCATTGGATCTACCTGGCTTGCCACCGCACAATTTACAACTAAAAGTTGGCTCGATAATCATCATGCTACGAAACCTGAATCAACCAAAACTATGTAACGGAACGCGTTTGGTGATGAGAAAACTCATGGGCAATGTAATTCACGCGACGATACTTCAAGGGAAGTTCAAAGGTGAGGAAGTTCTCATTCCGAGAATTCCGATGATCCCAACCGATATGCCATTCGAGTTTAAACGAATTCAATTTCCGATTCGTCTTGCATTCGCCATGACGATCAACAAATCACAAGGCCAATCCTTGAGTGTTTGTGGCCTGAATCTAGAAAATGAATGTTTCTCTCACGGCCAATTGTACGTAGCATGTTCACGTGTCGGTAAACCATCCGCTTTATTCGTTCTCGCACCTAACAATAAAACAAAAAATGTCGTATATCACAAGGTGCTACAATGAAGGGACTCGACTCCATTGCAACTCACCCAGCAAATAGTTTAAAAGAAAGTAGTGCAATAATGCTACGCGAACCATTTCTATTCAATTCAATAAAACGAAAGCCTTGCTGCCACGTGAATTACATTCATTTCAATGTAATTAAAATATATTTCATTTTGTTTTTTGTAATTTCATTGAATTTAATTAATTTGGAGTATTCATTTAATTTATTTAATCTTAATAAAAAACTCAATTTTATTAAGCTAATAACTTTAAAAAACATTTATTGATTTTGAGGCGGTACGAAGTTCGCCGGGTCAGCTAGTTATTAATAAAAAACAAATATGTTGTATTTCAAAAAAATTGTTTATTACTTTATTTATTTATTATAAATTCAGTTTTACTTTTAAAAGTAACATTAATGGAATTTTGTTTATCGCAAATCTTCATTATCATCACTATCAACAAATCGAATTAGAATTTCTTTATTATTTAAAGAATAATATTAATAAATATGAATTAATTTTTTAGACCTATTAAATGTCAGGCTATTTCGAATTAGGCAAGGAATTTGACCCCGATTTGAAAATATCCGTTCAATCTGCGCTGTCGATGCTGGAAGACTTAATAATTTCAGTGCTAAGTTGGATACGTTTGGGTGGCTTCGCTGCAGTGTTCAAAAAAATGTCTGGATTCTTTGAGTATAAAGTTTGGAAAATTCCATTTTGTTTTTGTAAATGTGCTAATCCTCAAATTTTCGTGGCCAATTAAATTTGTCAGACACCAAAATAGTCATGGCAAATATATCAAAATTTATTTTTGATAAAGATTTAATCGAAAGCGTACAAAACTCAAAAGAATTGTTTGATCCCATATGTAATCTTATAAACACTTTCCAACGTGGAAAAACTACTTTGGCGAATGCTGGTTTTATGTGGCGATCATTTAACGTGCAGGTAAGAATTAGAGATAAACTACAAATATTTTTTGGAAAACGTCAGCTTATTATGTGCATCTTTATTACGATAACGACCTTTTAATTGATAGTCAAATGGATAAAATCAATCAGTTTTAACAAATTTAAATGGCCAAGGAAATGAGGATTGGCTCATTTACAAAAACGAAAGTGGAATATCCCATACTTTATACTCAAAAGAAATAAGAGATCCACAACATTTTTGGAGCACTGCAGCGATAAGCCACCCAAACTTATTCAACTTTGCACTGAAATTAATAAATCTTCGATCACATTCGAAACTTGTCCCTCCCTAGTCGAAATTTTTTATCAAACAGACTCTTAGGGATTAACTACGATAGCTGTCTTAAAGAAATTCGTGCAAACCTATCTGAAAACTCCGTAATATTAATCGACGGATATTTCTTCTTTTATGATTAACTAGCTGACCCGGCGAACTTCGTACCGCCTCAAAATCAATAAATGTTTTTTAAAGTTATTAGCTTAATAAAATTGAGTTTTTTATTAAGATTAAATAAATTAAATGAATACTCCAAATTAATTAAATTCAATGAAATTACAAAAATCAAAATGAAATATATTTTAATTACATTGAAATGAATGTACTTCACGTGGCAGCAAGGCTTTCGTTTTATTGAATTGAATCGAAATGGTTCGCGTAGCATTATTGCACTACTTTCTTTTAAACTATTTGCTGGGTGAGTTGCAATGGAGTCGAGTCCCTTCATTGTAGCACCTTGTGATATACGACATTTTTTGTTTTATTGTTAGGTGCGAGAACGAATAAAGCGGATGGTTTACCGACACGTGAACATGCTACGTACAATTGGCCGTGAGAGAAACATTCATTTTCTAGATTCAGGCCACAAACACTCAAGGATTGGCCTTGTGATTTGTTGATCGTCATGGCGAATGCAAGACGAATCGGAAATTGAATTCGTTTAAACTCGAATGGCATATCGGTTGGGATCATCGGAATTCTCGGAATGAGAACTTCCTCAAATATGAACTTCCCTTGAAGTATCGTCGCGTGAATTACATTGCCCATGAGTTTTCTCACCACCAAACGCGTTCCGTTACATAGTTTTGGTTGATTCAGGTTTCGTAGCATGATGATTATCGAGCCAACTTTTAGTTGTAAATTGTGCGGTGGCAAGCCAGGTAGATCCAATGAGTTTAAAAATTCAGTTGGATAGTTGGTTGCTTCGTCTTCGTTTGTCACACAGTCAATAGATTTGAAGGAATGAAGTGGACCGACGATTAGATTTTGAATTGTAAAATTTAAGTGATCCACATCTTTGTTCTTTGCCGCAAGAATTACTCGTTCACTCACCCAATTGTGATTTTTGTGGTTAGTAATGATGTTCGGGAACACTTTGTTGATGAGCTCGTCCTTCGTTGAGACAAAAATGCAAAAGTTCTGAGGAAACGAAATCAATCCGTTCGATTTGTCGACCGGAACACGGCCATTACCGATAGTCAGCAATTGCTTGGAGAATTCTTCGGCAGATGGATCGTTTAACAATGCAACTCGCATGTTTGTCGTCAGCTGAAGTTTCTTCGCATAACACCACAGAGTCGATGATTTGAGGCAAGCGTTTATTTCATCAGCAGCAGCTGTCGATCTTGGAATAACTGGTATTGTTTGACGGAAATCGCCAGAAAGTAGAATCATTGCGCCTCCAAAACATCTTGAGTCATTGCGTAGATCTTTCATAGTTCTATCGAGTGCTTCCAATGCGCGTTTGTGCGCCATTGTACATTCATCCCAGATGATGATTTTACTTGCTACCAAAACTTTCGCCATTGCTGAGTGTTTTGCAATGTTGCATGTCGGGTTTTCAGCCGATTGAAGGTTTAACGGTAATTTCAACGCTGAATGAGCTGTTCGGCATCCTTCTAGCAATGTGGCCGCTATCCCAGAAGAAGCAACTGCTACAGCAATATCGGATCTCGCACGGACAGTGGCCAAAATCAATGACATGAGGAATGTCTTCCCAGTTCCACCGGGCGCATCGAGGAAAAATAATCCACCATTTCCATCATGAATTGCCTTCATTAACGTATCGTACACTCCTTTCTGTTGGAGGTTCAACAGTGGTACATTGGTTCGAACTGATTGGTTCAATGCATCTCGATCATATTCATGTTCACTTCCAATTCTCGATTGAAAGCGTCGTTCATTCCACGACATGGCGTTGGCATTCCTAATTTGACTAACAAACTGCCGCACATGCGAAAACACATGTCTTCGATCAAAAGCAAAGCCTGGTTATGTAGCCTTGGTTCTCCTCATTCACCTCGAGATCGGGATTTCCGAAACTGACACGAATTCGATGTAGAATGTCTTCTGACATGTCATTATTGTACTTGCTCCATAGTTCACGTGGATTTGATGGGAAGCATGTCGAAATAATGATAGCAAATAATGTGCGTATCTGATTTGGAGTTGCAGAAATAATTGATTCAGCGATTGTCATGTCCCAATGAGTATCGTTTTCAAGCAAGTTGAGCTGTTGACATGCAGCACGAAATGTTGGGCACACTACACCATTGACAGTTCGAAGTGATTCAAATGATGTCGGCCCACGAATATTCACCAGCAACAACCGCAAGTAGAAGCATTCGTCATTCTTCGGATGAACTGTGTAAATGCGACCAAGAGCATCAGTAGAACGCACATTTGGATGATCAGGAACCTCATCGCCTTGCTTCCGACGTTGAAATTTTTTTGATGAGGCGTTCCAAGTGTAATAACGTGGCATCTCAGAGTAGAGCAATGTTCGTGCAAACGGATCACTTTGACAAATCGAAAAGAAACTGGTCAATGTTGTTGCTGGAGGTGTCTCAGCACGTTGAGCAACATTCAATGAGTTGAAATAAACTCGTTGACCATTCTCCAGATGCACCGCCAAATGTACAACAGTGGGATGACGTTCATGAATAGGGAATGAGAATATACGCCAAATCGCCTCATTGCAGCTCACATATCGACCAACTTGATAATGCGTGATTTCATCGTTTGTATTGGGATTTTGAACACCAAAAACTGCCATATCGCTACCTTTCGTGACATATTTACAAATGTTTTTTATGGACTTCACTGAATTGCAGTACTCCACGTTGCAATGCGCCTTGAATGTTTTGGAAAGAAGTGGCGAATATGGAACAATCCAAGTGTTGTCGACCACGAACTCATTTCCTCTCACTATCGTTGTGATAGTTCTACCGTTATCATCGGCTGATCGACGCCGGTACAGTGGATAACCATCATTGCCAGTGATAGTCTCTGCGGTTAAATTTCGTGGATAACGCTTGGAACACTTGTTGTCGACCATGCACGGTGATTGGGGATTGATGGAGCCACACGGACCGTGAACCATGTTCGTAATTACAACATCATGCAGGTCTGGATCGATTTCGGGATCAGGAATCTCGGCACATATGATGTCATCTATTTGGTCTGGTCGAATTTTTTCGGCTAACCAAATAAGAATGTGAGCATGCGGCAAGCCTCGTTTCTGCCATTCAATTGAATACATCCAACATCGAGTATCCCCAAAGACGCAATGCCTAACAATGTAGTGCATCAGCGACCGGGTTTTTGTTTGAAGACACGTGCGATGATGTCGTGCCGATCACTTGTTATTTGCCCGGGTAGCAACAGTTGAACAATCTCTATCCATTTCGGATTGCAAGTAAAAGTGATGAATAAATCTGGACAACCGTAATGACGAACATATGTCATTGCATCTTGCGCATATTCATGCATATGACGCGGGCTGCCAATGTACGTCGCCAGTAGAATAGTCAATCGACCAACATTAGCTGCATCTCCTTCGGTGCTGATTGCATCGCGTAAATGGATATATTCCTCCGAACGCAGTTTAGCTTGGTTCAACCGAATGAAAATGAGGCGCTCTGTTTCCATTTTGACGTACATGTCGACGATATATTGCTGAAGCAAACGACGAAATCGCAGCAAATAGTTGTCAGCATTTTGACGAATCATCAAACGATATGCATAATAATTCATCGAGCTAACCTTCTTGTTAGTTTCCTCACCTGAAATGAAATCAGTAAAATTAGTGTCATAATCTAAATTATGATATCAGTACTCACCGCTCAATGGATTTATCATGTTGATATTGAAGTGATATCCATCGTCTCCTTGCCAAAACATCAGCGGGTATTGCAATGTATCGTATGAACGGTGTGTTTCATTTATTCGTTGCAGTTGTCCAGTGTCGCGACGTGTAAGCACAATATCGCGCGGTTCCACGCTTTCACCAACAATCACAATTGCGACTTCATCTATTGTTGGAGCATTAAATTGGCGTTCGTGTGTTCCAGCGGGTCGTTTATCTGCTCTGATCACGACTTTGCAGTCGTCACTTGGCATGCGATCCAACGCAGATTTAAACAATCGAACCAATGCATGATGTTCATGGAGTAGTTGCTGCAAATCTTTCAGAACTATCCTTTTCATTGCTGTATTGATCGTTTGGCGCCGATCAAGTTGATCCTCCATATTGCCCATAAAGTATATTTGGATGAATTTATGCAGTCCATCTTCAATCGGTTGCAATGACCCAATTCGGTGGTGAATTTGGCCTTGAATCTGTAAAGTCGAAGACGAAGTCAGAATTATAGATTTTTGATCACCAAAAGAAAATGAATGTTTACTCTCTCGAGCAGAAATGACCTTAAATGTTGGATTGAATCCGCGTTCTTCGATAATGTCTGCTCCAAATGAAGTCATTTGGAAACATCCGTTGTATCTTTGAGTGTTGGATAGAAAATGTCTCGATTCTAGTGTCTCGCCACGAAGCAATGAACGCAACAGTTCAGGTGGTGCAGGCAATAATGGCAATCTCACCTTGCCACTGAGACAGCACAATCCAGGCGTTTCTCCAGCGAACTTCAATGCACCGCAATGGTCGCACACAAACTCCATTGGGCCAATTCGAACGAAAGGATGCGAGTTGTAGTCAATTGTGCAATCGTATTGAAACGCTATTCGATTCAAATCAACACTTGAAGGATTTCTTCTTGCGCGTCGTAAATTATCTCGTTGTTGATCTGTGCGATAAGCTCGACGATTTCTCATTGTCAACTGAGCCATTTGACGTACTGCCTCTCTTTGTGCTTGTCTTTGTGAAGCGCGAAGTCGGGCCATACTAACGCGGCGCACTTCTCGTGTGATTTCTTGTTCATCTGCAGTGGATTGATTCGCAATAGTCCGAAGTCTAATTGCATTACGGCTTCGTGGTGTACAGCCTATGGACCCGGTTACAATCTCGTCAAATTATATTCCCTCGTTGTCACCGTAAGAGACGCAATACCAAGGTCCTCTTGTTTTGTTGTATTGTTATATTCACCGTGTATTTCCAATAACTGGTATTCGCTGGTTCTGGTACTGTATATGTATGGCTCAAAGTTTTCTCACATATAACAATGTATTCACTGGTAATAAAGCCAATACACGTATTAACTTCACAATATGTAATTCGGTTAGATACAAATAATCTTTATAATTTTTATTTTTTAGCTTTACATGTTTTACAAACAACGTTCCATGACAAAGTGATTTTTCTCAAAAAAAATATTTCTTACATAGAAAATTATAATATCGCGCCATCTTACTAAATGGTAAATACAATTAAAATAAAGTGATGACAAGTGCCATCTTACAATAAATAATTTAATTACTTTACAATAATGATAAGTGTCATCTTGGTTTGACTAGCCTAAACGAATTTAATTCACAATTTTTTAGTACTTTTGTTTTATGTCTTTGTTATAATTACTTTTCTTCTCATTGCTTTGCATGGAAGATATCTGTCAAAAGACATAAACAAAATACCAATTTGACAGCGTATTTTATAGGTAAGTAAATAATAATACAAATTTAATTTTAATATACAATTATACAATACAAATTTAATTTATAATAATCTTTTTCCCCTTTTTCCCCTTTTGTAGATCAACCCCGAGCATTTTCACGAGTATGATGAGATGATAATCAATTTACTTATACAAGACAAGTTTGCATCAGAATCAGATAAGTATTTTATCGTATTTTAATGTTCTTTCGATTCTTTGTGGTTTTATTTATATTTTTAGGAATCGTCGTGAACACGTGGTGAAAGATTAGATCTTCTGGCTCGCGGCATTGTAAATAATACTGGAAAATTAATCACACAATCCAAAATTACATAATCAATTATCGATGTGCGCACAATCACAAATGTGATAACCTCACAAAGTGAACATCTTCGAAGGGAACTTACCGTTTAAAAATCCCGATCGAAAATAGAATTCCGCAGAATAAAAAAAAAATTAAAAAAACCAAAAAAAAAACTGGTGTCCGGTGTTGGGACACTCTGTACCACTAAAAAAATTACGTACTATTGTACGCAAAAAAGTACTGTTTTCTTATTGTTATTGGCATACACCACACAACCTCTTATTTCACTAAATTCCACCACTTATTTTAATATTATATGCTAAACCACAAACCACTTAACTAATATGAAATAACCAAAACCAAAAATAAATTAAATTTAATATTAAAATCGCAAAGGAAAAAAACTTTTTTTGGAGCTGTCAAAATCTACTATTCGCACTGAAATCGTAACTCGGACGAAGATTTTATCTATATAAATAGATAAGTAGATGAAATAAAAAAAAAATTGGATAAAAAATAAAATGGTAAATGTGCATGCAGCCTCCAGTCGGATTCGTATCCAGTACCTTGCAGTCCAAGCGCCGAAGCTTTAACCACTGCACCGCTCGTCACATACAAACTACACCTACAAAATCCATATAAAAAAAGGTTTTTTTTATTAGATTTTTGGGACATCCCTTTTGAGTTTTTCCGACTTTTCTTTTTTCCTAAACCACCACTGTATTGAGACGAACAAAATAAAAAAAAACAAAATGAACTAAATGTATGAGAAAATGAATTTTCTTGATAAATTTTTATTTGGTGAATTTTTCCGATGTTTTAATAGTTATTATGCTATTCGGAACGGAGTCAAATCCAACAAAACAAAAATCATAAAAATCGGTCCAGCCGTTCTTGAGTTATAAATGGTGTAACTAACACGACTTTGTTTTATTTATATAGATTATTATAAGCATAAGTAAACAAAATATTTATTTTTCAGTCAAAATTCTACTTAGTTAAGAAAATTAAAATATTCGAGCCAAAGAGCCATTGGTATAGTTTCATTTGACTTGTAATTTAATAAGTAATAGAAAACTCACTCGAGAACGGTTAGTAAAATTTTAATATCTCGGGCCAAATTTTGATTTGCCGTATTCTTATAGCTAAGTCTAAGATGAGCGATACATCGAACAAGCATAGTTTTGAACTTCAAGTCATTCATACGAAATATCGTTTTCAAGCAAATTTGACTATCATTGATTCCTTGGCCGTAATAAAATCCTCTATTTTTGGAGCTGGTGTATTTGGAGCTGGTGGATATAATTATATTATTTTGATATAATATAATATTTAAATTTTTATATACCTGATTTTATTTTTCGATTTTTATTTTTGTTTTTTTGTGTTGACATTTGACAATAACAAATGACACCTAAATTTTTGGATTTTTACTCCTCACGTCACATAGCGCAACAATTTTTTTATTTCGTTTTGCTACAATATTAGAGCAGTATGAAGTTGTTTATTTTAAGCAATGTAATTCTTATTTTAAGCAATAATCGATAGAGAACAAATTGCACTACAGATGTCTCTGTCTGTGTCAAGTTAAATAATCTTGTCGAAAGATGGTAATGATTTCTCGTAATCATCTACACAACTTTTGTAACAGATAACATTAAAATGTTATAGCATTAATATTGAATGAGTTTGATGATTAATTGTTTTACACTTCAATCCCATAGTGTTGTGGATTTTGTTTTTCTATTCTAAAAAATAAGTTAGTAGCTGAGAAACAAACCAAATTTTCTTTGAAAAATAAATAATTTTAATTATATTTTTCTACAAATATTTTACTTTTAATTATAATTAATAAATTAGAAGAATTATAAATAAATTCAATTCAATTCAATTATTTAAAGTTTAATTCTCATTTTACATCATACCTATATCCAATTTTCTTTATATAGATACGTAAGAATTAAGATTATGAACTAGAAGTAATTTTGAATAGTTACGAATAGTTTTTGTATTTTACATTTTGTAAAAAATTGTTATGTGTAAAATACGTATTTTACATGTAAAAAACCGAGTATATTACGTAACGTAAAAAACAGGCACAACACTGGTAGAAATGTTTCAACTATTTATCCTTAGATTACATTTTGCTAATACTCAAATTGCTATATCCACATCATATTTGCTTTCAGCGATTATTCTGGTGATGTGGTTCGCCGGCGAAGTCGGTGTATCGGTAAAGTGGCTTATCGGCAATCTGGTGGTGTGTGCTAATTAATTATGATTGTCGGATAAAATTTCTGTGGGCTATATGTGATTTTTGGCGATGTGGGTACAAAATTCTCTTGTTGGTCAAAATTCCTGTCGGCTATGTGGTTGTCGGGGATGTTGTTGTGTCGGTAATGTCGCTTGTCGGCGATCTGGTTATGTCAGCTAAGTCGGGGTTGGCGATGTGGGTGTCGGTTATGTGGATGTTGGCGATGTTATTGTGTCGGCGATATAAATTGTCAGCGATCTGGTTGTGTCACCTAAGTCGGTTTGTCATCCAAAATTTCTGTCGGCGATATGGTTGTCGGCTATCTGGCCAATTGGCGATATAGTTACCAGCGATGTGATCTAGAACTGTTATGGCGATGTGGTTGTTGGCAAAATGGTTGTGTCTACGATGTAGTTGTCGACGATGTAAGTGTCGGCGATGTGGTGGTTTGCGATGTGGGTGTCTGTGAAATGGGTGTCGGCGATGTTATTGTGTCGGGGATGTGGGTTTGTCGGCCAAAATTTCTGTCAAAGATCTGGTTGTCGGCCATCTGTCCTGTCGGCGATGTGGTTGTCCGCAATGTGGGTGTCGGCAATGTGGGTGTCGGCGATGTGGGTATCGTCGAAGTGGGTGTCGGCGCTGTGGGCTTGTAGGTCAAAATTGCTGCCAGCGATGTGGTTGTCAGCCAGCACATCGCTAGAAAATCGTCCATCAAGCCTCTACTAAATATCTCCTATAAGTACAACAAAAGCGTGAACATATAAGATCAAACATAGTATATATCACCTTTCAAATGGGAGAGTGAATTTCAAGAGACTATTTATTTATTTATTTATTATTTTTTTTTTTTTTTTATATATATTTATTTATTTTATTTCCTTTATATCAATACAAAAGACAAACATATTAAATTACATATCAGATCATTTTTGAGTATACTTAAGAATAATTAACAAACAAATAATAATTATAATAATATAATATAAAATATAATAATAGTTAACGCTAAGTAGTATTCATATCAACAAAAATTATATTTGTATTGCATAAAGAGGAAATTAGGAAGTTCTTGTGACCGACTAAACAATCAATTTTTAGAACTACTAATTAAAACTTTAAAATTAAATATATTTGATGAGGGGCGTCAAATATAAAATAAAAATTATACTAATTAAATTATTTCATAAAAATCCGAAATAAACAAAATTGTGTAATACATTAATAAAAATAATTATAAACAAAATTACTTCATTACTTTGAATAAAAGTTCGGAATCATCCAACTCTATTAACCAAGTGCGCAAGGACTTTAAGAACGGATTGATATTATTCATACTTTTTATATTATTTGGTAGCTGATTAAATAACATAGGGGCGGTGTACACATAAAATCGCCTGAAGAATTCTTTCTTGAAGCAGGAACCACACAATATTTATTTCTTAATGGATACAATGATTCTTTAAAATGACGATTTCCACTTCGAATAAAAAATAATTTTAGCACCTTAAAAATGTATAAATTCCTTATTGTTAGAATATTCGCTTTCCTAAATAACGGTTTGCTTGACATGTGTCTTGATGCATTATATAGATTTCGTAAAATAAACTTTTGGGATACATGCAGTCGCTTTAAATTGCTATAGTATGTATATTCCTCCTCAACAATTAATTCCATAACTAAGTCGAGATTGAACTAAGGAGTAATACAAATTTTTAAGAAGAATCTGTGGACATAGTGGTTTTAATCTAAAAAGAATACGATTTGTAAGAAATAAATGGTTTTGTAAGATGTTGATATGAATTTTAAAATTTAGGTTCTTATCTAAAGTTATTCTGAAATATTTGAAGAAATCAACATAATCAATTTTTACACATGAGCTGGAACAATTATTATCAGTGAATTACATATTAGAATTATTTTGATACGTTGTTGCATGTGAGTATATAAAATTGGAATTTCTATCAAGTAAATTATTTGTTATTTGGAATTGAATATTTTAGATTTATCACTCACGATCATAAATTGATTATCAAACCCAGCTCGCAAAATTCTCAAATAATGAGTTATTTTCATAGATAAACTTAAACTACTAGTACCACTATATATCAGTGCAACGTCATCCGCAAACGCTACTTTATCAGCATATAGATTAAGTTCAAGAAATGAGTTACTGTAAATGAGGAATAGTAGTGGCCCTAGAACAGAGCCTTGAGGCACGCCATATTGAACATGTTCAATGTTACTCAAATTTACATTGATATTACTTACTTGAATTCTATCTTCTAAATAAGATCGAAACCAACGATTAGTAACTCCGCGGATTCCGATTGAGGATAACTTAGCAATTAATAAATTGTGATCTACCGTATCAAATGCTTGCTTAACATCAATAAACAAGCAATTAACAACACGGCTTTCATTTAAAGTGTTGTAAGTAGAGGTAAGTAATTCCATTAGTGCATGCTCAGTACTAAGTCCTTCTCGAAATCCATATTGATGTTGAGAAATAAAATTTATTTTATTTAAATAAGACAAAACACGAGCTTTAACACACTTCTCTAGAATTTTTGAAAAAACTGATAATAGTGATATAGGTCGATAGTTAGAAAGTGAAAGGTTCCCAATTTAAGTTAAATTTTAAAGATGTCATATAATGATCAGATAATTCTAAATTATTTTTACTATTTTTATTATAGCAACAGCACGGCCAGGTGAGGAGACCCTTGCCGATTATTCTGGTAAACCTTGGTTGAAGTTGTTAGTAAGTTTTAGTTGGCCATTACTGAACTATTTATATTTAGTGTTTTAACTTTAACGTTGCTCCCGAGATTGACAGTTTCAATCAAATTATTTAATCTTTACTAAAACCGGTGCAGTCGTTTTAGCGTTTATCAAATCCATTTGGAATATACCATTAGGATAAAAATATATTATGCTTTTCAAGGTATTGTATCTAAAGTGAAAGACATAAGACAAAATCAATTCAATTTTTGGGTTCTTCATAACTCGTTTAGGATTTGTCACTAGTTGATTTCGCTATGTCATCCATACATAATGATTTATTGCGAAAATTCGTTAGAAACTCACTCATCTTTCTCCACGATTCGAAGTGTTCGGGACTGAAACCTTGACCAATACTAATAATTTTCTAATTCCAATGAATTTTCATAATAAATCATTATAGTGACCAATCTTAAAGGGCAGTCGACCAATCGTATGCGATCGTTGGATTTATAAAAATTTCCGTGGTGGTACTTTTTCGTGCGGGGAGATGAGTTTTTACCGAATTTTTGCGCAGTAAATCATTACATAGGGATGGCCAAACGAAAACACTAGTGACCAATCCTCAACGGTGTTCGAGCATATGATTTTAATCGTTGGATTTACAAAATTATTACTATTTGTAAATTTTCTAGACCCGAACACTTTGAATTGTTCCGAATAATGAGTTTTTAACGAATTTTTACAATAAATCATTTAGTATAGGGATGGCCAAATGAAATCAACTAGTAACCAATCCTGAAAGACTTTTGAAGAACCCAACACTTTAGGTACAATACTTTGAAAAACATATATATTTTTATCCTAATGGTATATTCCAAATGGATTTGTTATTTGATTTTGTAAAATGATATTTCCAAATAAGCAATGAACCTGATTTTATTGAATTAATACTTTCCGATTTTATTTTTTTGCAATAAAAAATGACCCATTGGTGACCTAACGCCAAAATGTGTTGATGTCTTAACAATTACCTAACGAAATTTGATAAAAACTGTTTGGTTTTCTTGCAATGAGGTGCTATCCGAGAATTTTTTATTTTTTTTTTTGAATTTTTCAATATTTAATTTGGTAATAATGAACAAACGATAAAAGCTATAGTGACCAATCCTGACCAAACAAATTCAATCAGCATTTTTTACAAAACCATTATAGATGAGGTGCTAACAATGCGGAGTCAAATATTCATTAATTTCAAAACAGACAGATAATATAGACTAACTTTATTTATATGTATAGATATTATAGTCCCATTAGTCTTAGATACATTGCAGCGGTGTTTTGGACCACCTTAATTGTTATCCTCGGAGATGCCATGTATATAAAAACTGCTTTTTAAATATCATAATTATGTCATCTAATACAATACTGAACGTATAATTTGAAGACGATGAACGCAAATTTCACCCTCGATACAAATTTGAAAAGTTTTTTAAAATAAAAAAAAATCATCTTGAAGAAAAGCTAATTATCCTTTAAGAGATGTCCCCCAATAGAAAATCCAAATAGACTTGAACATACATACACACACACAAAAAAAGAATTCCCTATAATAATAAAATAGATAAAGGATAATTTAAGAATAAGACATTTTCGGATCTCTTCTTTTTCTTGTTTTTCTTGTCATTAGTAAATAGTAAGTTCTTTTAATTAACTTTGACTTATCTAATTATAATTTAGCTTTTAAGTAGCTCTATAAAAAATCAAAATACAAAATAAAGAAATTCGTTTTCGGTTTCTTATGGTTGCAAACATTAAACTGTAGACAAGGAGACACACATATACGTACGGAATTTACTTAGGAATTAAATACGAGTTTATATGTGTGGTGGGGTGGTGTGAGGTTTTATTTCTTATTGTTTTGAAAAGAATTACGCACATATGTATTCACATACGTATAACCGTACACAAAAAGGTCAGAAAATAAGTACTTAAAGAATGCTTTAATTATAAGTAATTTGCTATTTATATCCGAGGAAAATTTTTAATGCAAGAATAAGAATTAAGCATGTTTCGAGGGGACTCGGCTTATTTATTTAGGTTTGTTTAAACACGGCTTTTCGTGTTAAATATTGTTCAAGATTAAAGCATTAATCGCACATAACTGCGGATTATAAGTTATTGCACTTAAGTTTAAGTAAAATCGGAACTTTTCGATAATTTTTACAAGCGTTTTTTTACAATTTACTAATCGTTTGAATTTCGTCAACTTATCAAAATACTATTATAGTTAGGCGAAAGTCTTCATACGAAAAATGTCCATAATGCAGGTTTGACTGAAATGATCAACATAAAATTTTGACAATGCAGGTTCAAATGATCAAAATTGACACAACAGTCTATAATTGTAGATACAGATTGTATTGATATAGAATAGAAGATTAACTTTGATATTCAGCCGAAAAAAGTAACTAGTGCAGATTTAAAAATAACAAATGATTCATCAATTTTCCAACCAAAAATGTCAATAGCAGGCATCTATGCAATAGCCAGGCAACAGTCACGTTTAACTGTGAAAGTTTATTAAAAATTATTTATTGAGCCAATAATAACTATTTTAATAACATTTTTATTGGTTTAGGGCTCGTTGTTCATTTTAAATAAAATAAAACAACTTTATGACTGAGCTTTAGATATCGCATCGACATCATTTTGAAAGCTAATGTAAAAAAGAAATTCAAAGCTTTGAAAATGATGTCGATGAGACAACGAAAGCTCAGTCATTAAATTGTTTTATTTTATTTAAAATAAAAAACGAGCCCTAAACCATTAAAAACTTTATTAAAATAATGAAAATTTTGTTTGCCGATCCGACTGTAAAAATTTGATGAACCATGTTAGGAGTGGATTAGATGAGGGTATAGGGGTGACATGCTCCATTTTCCATTGCTTAGACGATACAATTGTCCACCATTCAAGATTTTCAAATGCTCAGTGTCTGTCTGACTAAGAAAACTCTATTGAATACGGCTCTAGGTGGATTTTTATTCTAAGTTTGCAGTTGGAGGTTATTTGTAAAATTTTGAGTTTTTCATTGTTTTGTCGACAAAATCGTTGGTTATTCACAAAATCGTTGGCCTATTAGATGGTCCACGACTTTAGGATGATTTTAGTTCCAAATTTTGGATGGATTTGGCGTGGTTATAAAGGTAAACTATTGATTTTTCCCTATGCTAAGTTGATGCATTCGTTCGTCGTTAGCAGATTTTTATTATTCATTTGGGGTAAATCGAGGTGAGAGGTTATAGGGGTCAAATGTCATATCTGTTTCGTACAACGGATAATTGCCGATAAAGAAGTTTATTAACCACGACGAGATTTTGATGTTCACCTTCTTCTTTCGATAAAATCGTCCATATTATTCACGAAATTTGCTAGATATAGACACCATTCTGACAACATCAATTCGATAGCCCATGACCATAGGTAGATTTCGATTATAGGATTGGGTAATTCTGATGGGATAGAGGGTTGAAATTTTGATGTTCCCAATGTTTTGTCGATAAAATTCGTCATTTGAGATTTTGTCAGATAAACACCAATCAAACCATCCCATTTCGATGGTCCATGACCGTAAGTTGATTTTGATTCTAAGCTTGGGGTAGGTCAGATTAGGTTATATAATTGAAGTTTTTATTTTCCTAACGTTTTGTCGATAAAATCGTTTTTCATTCGAAATTTTCCCAGATTAACACCAATCTGATTATGCTATTTTAATGGCCCATGATCTTTATTTTGCATATAGGTTTGAGGTAAGTCCAGTAAAAATACAGAAGAACGGGAAATCAAAATTTCACCCTTTTACCCTACCTATAAACATGCCATCGAATTGGCATGGATAGCTTGGTATCTATCTGGTAAAATATAGAATGACGATCAATTATATCGCCAAATAAGGGGAAACTCAAAAGTTCACTTCTATAGCCTCATCAGAACCACCTCAAACTAATCAAAATCTAGCACGTAAAAATTATCATTCATTATTTTAGTAGTCAGAATTAAACACAATGAATAATATCAAAAGAAGAGAGTGAAAGTCTGTCTAAGTTTTAAACGGCCGATGTTTAAACGTATATCTCAACGACGATGTCAATATTGCAAACGGCGATGGCTCGATAAATCCAAGATAACTGCCAAATCAGAGACGAAATGTTGTTACGGTTCACCTCAAACGCGGCAAACCATCGATTCAATAAACATGCCTAGGAACCGGTGTGAAGAACTTAACAAAAAAAATTATTTTAAAATTAACGCTAGTGTACATTCAATATTTTAACAGTGTAATCCAACAAAAAGATGAACAGAAATGATTGAAAATCGCCTTAAAATAGTTAAAACCAATCTCATTAAATTTTTTGTGTTGGAAACGTTGTGTATTGTGATGCACGAGGCTGATCCTAGAGTATTCCACGCGGATTCATTATACACGTTAAATCACCTAACTAATAGGCTTTCAAAATGTCATGGTAAGATTTAGAGCTAGTGCGATGCTTTTTGAATTAACAAGCTTTAAATGGGAAATTTTTAGGATCGGCCCCGTGCATCAATACACCACGGTTCCAACACAAAAAATTGAATGGGTTTGCTTTTAACTATTTTACTGCAATTTTCAATTATTTCCGTTCAACTTTTCGTTGAATTACACTGCTAAAATATTGAATGTACACTCGCGTACATTTTAAAATGACAAATTTTGTTAAGTTATTCACACCAGTTGCATAGGATCAATATTGATGCCAACAAAACCACGTACTCTGATGTTTGCTCATCAATTTCATCATCTCAAACAATCCTATGTCATGCGAAAACATTCAGCGATCTGTTAGACTCAGAGTCCCAATGAGCCTCATCACGGAAGCAAGCAAACAGCTTTCAAATTTGAAGGGGCGAAACGCTCGCCGTTTGTGGACTATGAGAGAATCTAAAGTAAGATTTACAAAATGAGTGGTAAATGTTAGAGAAAGAGTTATGAAGGGCGCAGAATTTTCCCTTGAGGCGTTTACCCTACCAAAGTATACAACGAAGTTGAGAAATCAAATTAGTGAATCTCAATTTTTATACCTCCAGCAAAATTGACATCCCACCTGGTTCCTAATATTTCATTGGACGAAAGTCAAACCTAGACGAAAGTCAAACCTAGCTAAATAATCATGGGCTCATACTTCAGAGAACCGTATTCGGTCGGGTTGTTTCCGGCAGGACCAACATTTCGTTACGAAATGAAGCAGTTTCACTGTCGGCCTCTTCAAACGGAAATTCACTACTTGGTATTGATCAAAAATTAAGACAAGTTTGGAAGATCGAGTCAATTGCCAGCACCCGAAAATTATTATTTCCCGAGGAACAGATCTGTGAAGATAATTTTCAAAGGGCATTACAAAAAACAAAAAACGACCGATTTATAGTGAGCTTCCCATTCAAAAATTGCAAATGGAACATCGATTTAGAGTTAAAGGATCTTTTCCACAAATTCGTGCTAGAATACCATTAATTGAACATATGGACTAAATCTCACAGAGGGAGGTAAATGACTCAAGTTTTTATTTACCACATCATGGTGTTCTACGCAAATCCAGTACCACAAATAAATGACCGGTTGTTTTTGATGGTTCTGCTAAGAGCTATTCCGAGATTTCTCTGAACGACTGTTAAGCTGTCGGCTCTATGATCTAGTCAACACTAATGCGATACTATTAAGATGCCGTGAGCATAATTCTATTTTCTCAGTGGATGTGAAGAAAATGTATCGCCAAGTACGGGTTTCAAAGGCTGATACACAATATTAAACAATTGTTTGGCGATCTTGCCCAACCGAACCAATGTAGTGTAGTGTAAAAATGCATAAATAGTCTTTTAGAATATTTATATGTTTGGAAACATTTGAATTTACGACAAATGAAATTTTATATTTGGTAAATAAAATTTTAGTTAGCAAAAAAAATTATCGTCACAAGTGGGTTTATAATGTTAACCAGTCACGTTTTATGGTTGCGGGCGTCAGTACTTGTAATAAAAATATTGACCATAATGATGACACATTTTATGGTTGCGTGTGCCATCATGCGCAATAAAATACAACTAAAAAGGACACCTGCAATTTTTTATTACCCCTTTTTTACAATATTTTGCGTCATGTTTGCTGATGATATAAAAGACCTAGTTTTCGTTTAACCGTCATCAGTTTTACAAAAATAGTTATCACGTAAACTTCGAACAAAAAAAATAAAGTGAAAGTAAATTTAAACCAGTGAATTGCAATATATACTAAAATAAAATGGAAGTGATTATCGACGAGCCGTTAAATTTGAGTAAAGTGAAAAATATCAACGATTTTTGCGGTCATAGGCTCCGTCCAATTAATTCGGATTTTTGGGGGCACAAACGGATTGTGCTTAATGCGGAACCCGTCTGCAGCAGTATCTATCGGCCAAATTATAATAAGGAGTTCACACTACAATCGTCGAAACCGGATGGTCATGCATCAGGAAAAATGTGGAATAAGCGATCGTTTGACGATGAAAAAATAAATGATCACAACAGAATTAATTCGCACCCAAAGCGAATGCGGTATTCCTCCATAGATTCAGCGGATTTAAGTTCATCCATCACCGATGATAGTCGTGAATTATCATCCCCTCCTAATGATTTATTGTTAGCGATGGGGTTACGTGGCTCATCACTGGCTGCGAAGGCTAAGGAAGAACAAGCCCTAAGCGAGCGGATCAATGGCAGAGAATCATTATTGGTAGGATTTGTGTATCACGGCAATATGGCGAGGCAACAATATCCAAGCGCAGGTACTCCCGAACGAGTTGAGCGTCGCCGTAAAATCAATCAATATACTCGGATCCGGGCAAAAGCAGTCGAGCAACGTCAGCAGCTCTTGGCGATTTGTACACAGAATGAAAATACTCGGAATAAGAAATCAGTTGCTGCATTAAGAATGTATGCAAATGAATTAAAACAAATGTTGCGCCAAGAAAAAATCGATTGGATGGGAAAGTGGAAGCAGATCAGCAAAGTCAAATTAATTAATTCGGACAATTAAAATATACTTGTATAGTTAGTTAGTAAGAAAAATGTATTAGATTATAAGACTTATGTAAATTTTTACCATTCTGTGAATTATATTTGCATCTATTGAACTTGTGATAGACAATTATAGTATTTGAAAAATATTTCGCGTTATTATTTCCTATTTCTTTTGGTTCGATTTTTACAACGTTTAATAAACGTCGCTTTCGTGTTTGTCTATCCATGGTATTGCAATCGAATTTTCATCAATTTCTTGACTTGCCAAAATCAGTTGGATAATGACAACTTCGCCTTAAACCCTTGTAGTACGATGGACTGCGTTGCCGCTTCGCCTGGTATTTCCTTTCGAATAATAAAATCGATGGCATTGACATCGTTATACTTAACTGCTAATCATAGTACGTTATTCACTAATCATTTTTATAATTGTTTTTGATATTTGGAAATACTTTGTGAATCAATTCGTTTGTATTTGTTGAACCGTTTTCCCATTCCTAATACGTGGCTTGTGCACGCATATTGGTTTTGAAATAAAAGTTCTGTACTTGTCGCCAAAAAACTGATTAATTGCATTAGTTGCATGCAATTGGTTCCAGTTCAGTTGTCAAAAATCCCCAGTTGATAAAATGTGTACGTCGCCAATAAAGCTGTTCCTTTTCATGCAAATATCGTACTTCCAATGATGTTTGATAAACCACTGTTCATTCGTTCTATACATAATAAATGTTGAGAATGGATTTTTATTGATATTGATTCTTTGTGTCTCAGTAATTTACCAATTCAGCAGCAATGTCAGTGCCAAATACGGTCACCATTAAAAATAGTTGTCACAATTCCAAATGATGCGATTTTCAAGCATTGTACAGGAGCCTAACGGTTCTGTCTAATGTAAATCAGGAGGTCATTTAGAAGCTATAACTTCTTTAGGACGTTGAAATTAGGGAATCCAATTTGGTTCTACTCGATTTCGTGTAGTTGGGCCCTTCGGGAAATGCTGCAAACAACCGAAACCGACAACCCTTCTATGCATCTTAACGAAAATGGTAAAAATAGAAACGTATGTTTGTAGAAACCGGTGGGGTAATGGTAAAAAAACGGAACCTAAAGTCGGGTACACGAAATTCGGGTAATTAGATTCCCTAGTCGGGTAATTGGATTCCCTAGTACATACGTTTATGTTTTTTCCATTTTCGTTCAGATGCATAGGAGGGTTGTCGGTTTCGGTTGTTTATGGCGATGCCCGATGGTTTCGGGTGTCTCTGGGGGTGAGTAATTGCCCAACTACACGAATTCGGGTAGAACCGACTTGGATTCCCTACTTGAAATTTGTTCATGGTGCGCTGCCAAATAATAAAATGCAAAACGATTGTCAACTACAAGAACATTGTTTCGTTTTTTTAAAGATGAGAGTTGGTCGCCATCTAGGATTATAGTTGGTGGTAGAGAGTATCTATATCCGTTATTGCTAGTGATTGTTTTCCTGATGCACCAGGAATTTATGTTTCCACAAGTATTAGAGATCACCGGGTAATTGGATAAATAACTTAACAATAAAATGCACAACTTAGAATTATTGTCTTTAATTTATTATAACAATTATTTGCTTTATAAAAATGCTGGTGTTGTCTAGTTTGCGGTCGATGAAAAAGTGACCGAGCTATATTTATTTTTTCAATACTGAAATTATTTACGCTAACTGCTAACTGTATTTGAAATTAAAATTATTAAGCTATATTAAATTATAAAATTACAAATTTAAGTACTAAAAGGTTAATAAACTTGATAAATGAACTTATGACTCACAGATGGCATTATACAAAACATTAAATAATAATCGATATTGCAGTTTGAAATTATATAATGCAAATGTCAGTTTATGTAAACACTACCGGATTATCAGTACTTTATAAAGCTAAGTAGATTTTATATTTTACTTTAATAATTAATTAATCAAATTTGTTTATTTCAGATATTAGCTCGTATCTTGAATGGAATTAAAGATAAGTAACAATGATATAATATAAATATTTATAATAAGAATACATGTTTAATACAGAGTTTTTCTTCGTTTCAGATGTTTGTTTTGATTATACATAGTTACCAAAATATTCCGCCGGCATTAAAACGTTGTTTTAACATACTGGAAGGATGCATAGCTTATGAACTGGACGTTTGTAGATTCCGCTTGCTGTCTTTATCGTAGCTACTCGAACGATACCATCATTACCGGGATGCACTTCTATAACACGGCCAATTGTCCATCGCGTGCAAGGTATGTTTTCATCCTTTATTATGGCAATGTCATTGACCTTGACATTTACACATTTGCTGATCCATTTACTTCTTCTTTGTAGGCTGGTTAGGTAATCGCGATGCCAACGGACCCATATATGTCGCTTGAGTTTCTTAACTAGCTCCCATCTAGCATTAGTTGACATGGGTTTATTTAGTAGATCATCTTCTGGTAATGTATGCATTGCTCGCCCAATAATAAAGTGTGCTGGTGTTAGTATCATCTCGTCAATATCATCGGATGCTGAATCTGCTGCACATAACGGACGTGAATTCAGAATGCTTTCGATGCCGGTCATCAGTGTACTGAACTCTTCCAGTGATAAAATGGAATCGCCAACAACCCGTTTAAGATGCGTTTTGGCCGACTTCACAGCTGCTTCCCATAGCCCATTCATGTGAGGAGCGCCTGGTGGATTGAAATGCCATATGATTTCTTGCCTTAAAAGATAAGAATTGATATTAGATTGATTTGTTTTTAAAAATTGATACAATTCTTTCAGTAGTTTATTAGTTCCCACAAAATTTGAACCATTATCGCTAAACATTGCTCTACAGAGACCACGCCTTGCAGTCATACGACTTAAAGCCGCCAGAAAACTTGAAGTGGATAATTCTCCAACAACCTCTATATGCACGGCTTTTGTACTTAGACACACTGTTGCGCTACACACAACCCAGTCATCCCCTATAAATACATAAACTCTCCATCAAAACTAAAACGACGGAACAAACGACATTCCAATCTCATAAACAAAAAAAATAACAACAAACGTTTCATTTTTCCCATTCCATATTTTACAAAACATTTGGCGCTGTAGCATCCGTCCTGATGCGATTAGAATTAGGTAGCAAAATTATGCGACCGTAACTAAACAAATTCACCAAGTCGAAATACCAATCACCCAATTCACACACCCAGTTGCAACACCTTACGGTCGTACACCCATCCACTAAACCATAGAAAACTTCCTTTTGTAAACAACAGTATAACAAGATCAGGCAAACCCCAAAAATAAATGAGCGGCCAAGCACCGTTCGAAAAGAAATCATTAAAAACATCTAGATCACCAACGCGAGCAAGCGAAAGGCTCAGAAAAAAATCAGAGCCTAACGTGCTAGACGCGATCACCCCAGAACCACAGCAAGACTCACAAGAAACTGAAATAACGAACCAAAGACAAAACCAGACAGAAACAGCATCTATTATAGCAGATTGCATACCCGTACAAGTGACCAAAGAGAAAACTACGCCGAACTATATACTAATAAACACAGAAAACAAGGGACAAGATAATCAAGAAAAAAAAAATGAACACAAACCAAATCCAACAAAGTATCGCCAGCTTCATCCCAGAATTCAGCGGCGAGAATTCCCCAAACATATCAGACAAAGTCACACGATTCATAGACACGGCAAACAGCATCTATGACAAAATGGAGTCAGAAGAAGAAAAAAACATTTTCTACCAATTAGTAAAACTAAGGTTGACCGACGAAGCCTACACCAGAATTTCACAAAGGGACATAGATACATACCCAGAACTAAGAGACATATTAAAGAACATGTACGCGAGATCATACACACTAAACGAACTAGAACGCGGATTCACGGAACTAAAACAAGCATATGGGGAAACTGTCAGAAATTATGGGTACCGATTAATAGAAGCGCTAGCTAAGTATAAAAAAGGTTATCGTGCTAAATATAACACAAAACAAATTGGAGAAGCATACTCAAAACACTTGAATGCAAAACTAGTCGAAATATTCAAAAGAGGATTGAACAACACAATTCTAAAAGAGAAAATTGCGACAGTGAGGGCAGATAACGTAGACGAAATTATAAAGGAAACAGAAATAATGGAAAAATGCTCGAGATGACAACAGGAACCACAATGAACACAACAAACCAAACGCAAGCAATATTCGCACCAATAAACACATACAGAAAACCACCAATCATCTGCAATTACTGCCAAAAAATGAACCACACTTGGGACGTATGCCGCACGAGGTTAAGAGATGAAAGAACGAACAAAACACAGCAGTACTACACGGGTTATCAGGGAAACTACAACCCAAATCGACAACCGCCAAACGCGCACAACAGGACCAACCAACCGTACATACAAAACTGGAATCAAGCATTCGACCAACAATCACCAACGACATCACGAACGCCACAATACAGTTACAATCAGCAACAGCAAGCACGAAACCAATTCACACCAACGAACAAACAATCACAGTATCAACGCAGAGAATATTTCCCACCAAAATACTGCTCGCACTGCAAAACAACGACTGGCCACACATTCGAGGAATGTCGAAGCAAATTTTTCAATAAAATGAACTCAGGAAACCAAAATATACAGCCCGATACAAACACGTTAGCTGATACATTCAACAAGATGCGAATCAATGCAATATTTCCGCAGCACACGCAGGCAACAACACACCAAGCACAGCCGGGAAACTCCGACGGGTCCGATCAGCTATAGGAGAGCCCCTGACGTCGGATCCAACACCAACACCCCCAAGAAAAACCAACACACCAGAAGACAAACAAAGATACACTCTCCAAATGGGTATTGTTCCAGAAATATACCTAAGAAACCTACACATAGTAGACTACACTAGCACAAACCAGCAAAACACAAGCCAAAGTGCCAAAGACAGAAATTACAAATTACAAATTATAAACTCACAAACAAAAGCCGTCGCTACAATTCCGACGCAAAAGCAACAAACAAAAGCCGTCGCTACAATTCCGACGCAAAAGCAACAAACAAAAGCCGTCGCTACAATTCCGACGCAAAAGCAACAAACAAAAGCCGTCGCTACAATTTCGACGCAAAAGCAACATACAAAAGCCACCGCTACAATTCCGGTGCAAAATTTAAACTCTCAAACAAACCACCAACAAGAAAACACTCACACAGAAACAAACCAACCGAGCCATTACGCTTCAACACTAAAATTAAACGAAACAAATGAAACTAATCAAGAAACAAGAATTTTGCAGATAGACAACATATTCATCGTAATACACGTCATAATCTTATACCTTTACGCTAAATTCACAAACTACTACAAAAAAGCAAAAATACAATTACCTAAAATCCAACAGAAAATCAAAACTATCAAACAAAGCATAACATTTAGCATAAAACAAAATTTAGCCAATAGCTCAAACTACCTCCACAAATCTTTACATTATAACAATCTCAAACACCTTCCTCCAATCAAACAGAACCCTAAACGTCCTAACATAAAACAGAAATCAGAAAAAACAAATATACTAGACCTTGACGAAACAGAACAGAACGTTCTAAAAAATCTACTCTATCCAGATACCGAACGTACAATAAACCTGACAACAAATTCCAAGATATCCCGAGACACAATCTCACCCATCATAAACAAATACAAAGTACATCTTCTAGTCGATTCAGGAGCTGACTTGTGTGTAATCAAGAAACACTTCATAGGGCAACTAGACACAGACAAAAAAGACATCATGACGTTAGCAGGAATAGGAACCGGCTCAATTAAAACACTTGGGTCCTTAAACCTCACTCTACAACTTAGCAATAGCTATCAAACTTTTCACAAATTCCATGTCGTCCCAAATGATTTCCCAATCACTGAAAACGGAATATTAGGCCGAGACTTCTTCGACAAATTCAAGGTAGACATTTCATATGGCACAAATACAATAAAGATACAACGACACGTTATACCATTTTCAAACAAACTAAACAGTAAAATACCCCTACCCAAGAGAAGTGAAACTGTTGTAGAAATTACAACCCCCACCAACCAACTATCAATCTGCCATGCCACAGAAATCCAACCAGGCATTTTCACGCCCCACGCACTACTCCAACCAATGAATTACAAAGCCAAAATACTGATAGCCAACACATTAACAGAAGATGTAGAACTCTCGAGCATAGAACCAAGAATAGAAACAGTGACAGAAGAATTACGCTACCGACACATAACGGAAAATCCTGACAGTAGAAAAGAACAAATCACGCAAATAATCACAGAAAATTTAGACCAAGGAAATAACGTAGAAGAAAATATGACCATAATGGACCTATGTCTAAAATATGAAGACATATTTTTCTTAGAAGGCGACCGACTAACGACCATAAACGGAGTACAACACAACATAAACTTATACACTGACTCAAAGCCAGTCCACGTCCAACGCTACCGGTTACCACAAACACACAGAGACGAAATAAACAAACAAGTTCAAGAAATGCTTGATGAAGGCAAAATACAGCCCAGCATTAGCCCATTCAATAGCCCCCTTCTCGCAGTTCCTAAAAAGCCAGGAGCCGATGGCAAACCAAAGTGGAGAGTTGTTGTCGATTTTCGTAAGTTAAACGATATAACTATAGGCGACTCATTCCCCCTTCCAAATATTAATGATATCCTCGACCAACTTGGTCATGCCCAATACTTCTCTACTCTAGATATGGCAAGTGGATACCACCAAATCCAAATGAACCCAAACGACTCCCATAAAACAGCATTCAGTACAGATTATGGCCACTTCGAATTTACTCGAATGCCATTTGGTCTAAAAAACTCTCAAGCGACATTTCAAAGGACAATAAACCATGTTCTCTGAGGATTCCAAGGCCTCAAAGGATTCATTTACCTCGACGACATTATCATTTATGGTAAAAACCTCAAAGACCATAACAACAAACTCACGGAAGTGTTTCAAATTTGTAGACAAAACAATCTAAAACTCCAATGCACTAAATGCCAATTTCTGAGAAAAGAAATCACTTTTCTAGGCCATGTAATCACGCCAGACGGCATAAAACCAAATCCTTCTACTGTAAACGCAGTACAAAATTTTCCAACTCCACGAAACATGCGGGAAACACAATCATTCTTAGGTCTTGCTAACTACTACCGCAGATTCATCCCGAAATTCTCAGAAATAGCTGAGCCATTAACAAAACTAACACGCAAAGGAACTCCATTCGTGTTCTCCGAACAGTGCAAGCAAGCACTCGAAAGACTGAAAACTTTCCTAACTAACCAACCAATACTGAAATACCCAGACTTAACGAGACCATTTAGACTCACTACAGACGCTAGTGACTATAGTTTAGGCGCAGTTTTATCGCAAGTATACCCCCAAGGCGAGTTCCCTATCGCTTACGCTAGCAGAGCATTAGGCAAATCAGAACGGAACTACTCGACTATAGAAAAAGAAATGTTAGCCATATACTGGGCAGTAAACAATTTTAGGCCATACCTTTACGGTAAAAAATTTATCATTTTCACCGATCACAAACCACTTACTGGAAACCTAACAAAAATCCCCAATCGCATCCTTAAGTGGAACTTAAAACTTTCCGAGTATAATTTTGAGATACTGCACAAACCAGGTAAATTAAATACGAATGCCGACGCACTCAGCAGGATTAAATACACTCAAGTAAACGTTGTAACTAGAGCCGCAGCAGCTAGAGACAGACAGTCACAAGAAACAGAAATAGAAACACAAACACCCGACAAATCTAACAGCAACGACGATACAAATAAGGACACGACACCATCTACAGATTCAAAATTCAAACTAAACAACAACGAAATCAAAACAGTAATAGATGTCCGCAAACGACAGCAAATCTTAGACGAATACCACAATCTCCCCCTTGGTGGACATGCCGGCACATGGCGTACATACAAGCGCATTAGAATGTTATATTATTGGCCAAAGATGCTAGTAGACATCAACCGATTTATCAGGAAATGCCAACTGTGCAAGAAAAACAAAGCGCACCGAAAAACCAAAATGCCACTACAAATCACGGACACATCCACCCACCCCTTCCAAAGAGTCGCATTCGACATAGTAGGTCCACTACCGACAACAGAAAACTACAACAATTACCTCTTAACATTCCAAGACGATCTCTCAAAATTTTCAGGAGCAATCCCAATACCAAATCAAGAGGCTAACACAGTAGCAAAAGCCTTATGCGAGCATTACATTACCAAATATGGTATCCCCGAAAAAATCCTTACCGATCAAGGCAGCAATTTCATGAGTAAATCATTCAATGAAGTTTGCAAATTTTTGAAACTGAAACACATAACCACAACAGCATACCATCCTGAGACAAACGGAGCTCTAGAAAAGTCCCATAACACACTCAAAGAATACCTTAGATCCTTCACGGATATTGACAGAAACAATTGGGATGAAATGTGTCACTATGCCATTTTCGTCCACAACACGACACCCCATTGCTCAACAAACTACACACCGCACGAACTAGTATACGGACAACCGGCACTCATAGCCAGCGCCGTACAAAAAGAACCTGAACCGATATACTCGTATGATGATTACGCGCAGGAATTGAAAGCGAGATTAAGACTAGCGCACGCCGTAGCTCGTGAACACATAATAAAACGGAAACAACAGACGAAGAACCAGTACGACAAGTCAACAAACACACTTCAACTGCAACCAGGCGATTCAGTATGGCTTAAAAACGAAGCCAGACGGACCAAACAAGACGCACTATGGCTAGGCCCATACCGTGTAATAGACATCAACTCACCAGTCAACACAACTATCGAAGTCAACAGAAAGAAATGCAGAGTACACAACAACAGGCTACTCAAAAATCAAGATTGAAAGATCAAAAGAATTTAAAAAAAAAAAAAAAAAAAAAAAAAACAAATTTAAAAAAAAAAATCAATTTCGAAAAAAAACAAATTTCAAAAAAAAATCAATTTCAAAAAAAAAAACAAATTTAAAAAAAAATCAATTTCGAAAAAAAAACAAATTTCAAAAAAAAATCAATTTCAAAAAAAAAAAAAACAAATTTCAAAAAAAAAAATCAATTTCAAAAAAAAAAAAAACAAATTTCAAAAAAAAAAATCAATTTCAAAAAAAAAAAAAACAAAAGATTCAAATGAACAAAACCCGCAAAAAAAAAATAAAAAAAAAAAAAAAAGGATGAAAAATCCAAATACTAACACAAACCTACTAACAAAAGAAAACAGCCAACTACAACTCCACAATATCACCCACAGTTAAACATGGCAACCCAACAAAAAAAAATCAGCCTTGAAGAGTACCGAGCAAGAAAACCAAACACCAACATCTCACCGGTTGCCCAAGACCAACAACCAACACCGGCAACATCAAGAAATTCCCCAGGCCAACTACAAATAAAACGGCAGGAATTAAAAGACGCAAGAAGAATCCTTTCGTTGTGTCATCGCCAAAGCGACGTGAGAATTTTCCAAGAAAAAGTCGAGAAAATTCAAAACGAGATCCGGAACATCCGAAAAGAAAAAGGTGATAGAATACAATTAATCAAAGGCGACCCGAACTCATTTTTTCATAAAAATGACTCAATCTGGGCAAGTCTGGAAGCAGCGGAGAGAATAGTCAAAGAAACAGACAAACCAGAACCGGTAGAGAACTGGCCGGAAACCGGTTACGAAATAACCGAAATGATAAGAGAAGCAAACAAGTATTGGGAGGAACACCCGATGGACCTGGGTGCAGAAGCCCGAGAATACATGAAACAGAAAAGGGCATTTCGCAGTAGGAAAATAGAGCCGCATTACAAAAATTAAATTAAATAAATTAGATTATAAGAGAAAACAAAATAATAAATTAGATTATTAAATAAAATTAACCTATATAAATTTCATTAATTAAGAAAAATAAATTTAGTTAAATCAATTACAATTAATCTGTAATAGTTCATCGTAGATTCATTTTCATTCAAAACCAAGATTTTAAAATCATCAAAAATTAAAATTTGTACAAATCATTTATTTAGAAACAAGATCTAAAAAATAATCCATGTATACTATCAAAGAAAATTGTAAAACCACTCTATTTCTATAAATTTCGCAAACTGAAATTCAATAATAAAAGAAAAAAAGTAATACTTATATTTTAATTGATCAAACATTCACTCAAAACCTTAAACCAAATTTTATAAATAAGAACAACAACTAAATTGGAAGCCCAACAGTCATATATTTTATAATAAAAATAAAATCCCTTACAGGAATTTTATTTTTTCGCGAAGAAAGGGAGGTGTTGCGCTACACACAACCCAGTCATCCCCTATAAATACATAAACTCTCCATCAAAACTAAAACGACGGAACAAACGACATTCCAATCTCATAAACAAAAAAAATAACAACAAACGTTTCATTTTTCCCATTCCATATTTTACAAAACAACACGAATATGCATATGTATGCTTTGACTGACTGCTGTCCTCTTCGTCTAATGGGAGTAATTTTAAATGGCCCAGCGTAATCGACTCCAACATTGACAAATGAATCAGCGTACGTGACTCTTTCTGCTGGTAAGTCACCCATCAACTGAGACTCTAAGGTTGGTTTTTGTTTTATACATTGCAGGCACTTGTGGACAATTTCCCGTACGACATCTTTGGCATGTAAAATCCAATATTTATCACGCAATAGGTTGCTTGTTAAGAGGATGCCAGCATGATAATATTTGACATGATAATCTCGTACAATTGTCTTAGATATGCTGGAATTGTTTGCTAAAATCATTGGATGCTTTATTGTGTAGGGTGCATTCGAATTTTTAAGTCTACCGCCGACTCGTAAAACTCCGTTCTTATCTATAAATGGATTTAATGATTTTAGTTTGCTGGATTTGCTGATTGGCACACCTTTCTCCAAATTTCTCATGTCTTCTCCAAACGATAATGATTGCTGAAATCGCACTATGATCCCAGCTGCTTCTTCGATGTTCATTGGTAGTAATATATTTATGCTTCTCTGTGCCTTTGGAACTTGATAGTTTCGCGAAAATCGTAACATGAGTGCTAATATTTTGCACATTTTATAAAAGCTGGAGTATTTCTCGATGATGTGTTGGATGACATGGTTCTCTACAGCTACTTTAAATGTTAATGTCTCACGAATTTTTAGCTCTTCATTGGTTCCATATGATACAAGTTGAGGTGGCCAAAAATCACTCGGTTTCGCTAACCAATACGGACCATTCCACCACTGTTGATTTTCAATCAACTCATTGGAGCTCATTCCGCGAGACGCAAAATCGGCAGGATTGTCGGCTGAGCTTACATGTTTCCATTGGTCTCTGCTAAAAGATGTCAAAATTTCTGATGTCCGATTGGCGATGAATGTTGACCATTTTCGGGGATGGGATGACAACCAGTCAAGCACGATTTTCGAATCTGTCCATAACGTAGTTTTCTCGATGTTCAGGTTCAAAGCATTTTGCACTACCAACATTAATTTCGTGAGCAAAAATGCACCATTAAGCTCCAATCGAGGTATACTAATCTGATTAATTGGTGCTACTTTGGTTTTTGCTGCTATGAGACTCGTTACGATTTTGTCACCGGAATTACTACGACAATATACGGCTGCTGCATATGCCCACTGACTTGCGTCGCAAAACCCATGCAATTCGATGTTCGTACGTGATCCAAACCATCGCGGAATTTGTACGTGCTGTAAATTTTTCAAATCGCTGCGTATGTTTACCCAGTGTTCTCGCGTTGCTGCTGGCAATTCGTCATCCCAATCAATATTTTGCAACCAAGTACTTTGGAATAATATTTTTACACGTACGATCGTAGGCGCCAACCATCCCAAGGGGTCGAAAATTTTGCTCGATTCCGATAACATCGATCGTTTGGTATGTCTCACTCGCTCCTCAAAATTAGTGGCAAAGTAAAAGCGATCGGTTTTAGGGCTCCACTCTAAACCCAACAGCTTGGTTTCCTCTGGATATACCGCGATTTTTAGGCTGCTTGCTGTGTCTCGATTTCCACATATTATTCTTCGAGTTTCCTCATCATTTGATGCCCACTTTCGCATATTGAATTTAGCTGATTTGAGAATTTTGGAAATCTCGGTTTTTAATTTGATAACCTCTTTCTTTGAATCAGCTCCTGTCATCAAATCATCTACGTAGATGTCTCGGTCTATTGCTAATGCCTGTGCGTCGTGCTGCCTTCTGTTTAATATGGCTAATTCTTTAAGACATCTCGTGGCCAGGAAGGATGCTGATGCGGTGCCGTAAGTTACTGTTTTCAGTCGATAGTGTCGATATGGTTTTTCTTTGTTGCTTCTCCAGACAATGTTTTGGGACTTAGCGCTTTCTGAATCGACCAACACTTGACGGTACATTTTCTCTATGTCACCGGTCAAAACAAATTGATGTTGGCGAAAGCGCAAAACTATATCCATCAACGATGACTGTACTACCGGACCCACTCGTAATATGTTGTTTAGTGATTTTCCAGTATTTGATTTGGCTGATGCGTCAAATACGACCCGTAACTTCGAGGTTGAGCTGGAAGCTTTAAGGACACCATGATGTGGTAGATAATACATCTGCTTTGTTAATTGGTCGCTTGCTATTTCTTCCATATGACCCAATTCTTCATATTCCTTCATAAAGTCAATATAAAGATCTTTGAATGTATTGTCTCGCTCAAATCTTCGTTCCATTGCTTTGAAACGACATTGGGCTAAATGAAATGATGATCCAACTGCGACTGGAGATTCGGAGAATGGCAGCTTCACTATAAATCTACCGTCTGTATTTGTTGTAGTGGTCTTGGAGAATAATTCCTCACACTTTTGCTCATCAGGAAATAACTTTGCTATAGACGGAACTGATTCGACTTCCCAAAATGCTCGTAGGGATGCATCGATATCGAGGAGGATGTTGAAACATGTGGCAAAATTAGTCTTTTTGTAGAGCAAATCTGCCTGCCAAAACCCAGCCTAACAATGTTTCCTCTGCTACTAAATGGTTATTTAGCTGTAGTCTCTTACCTCCCGTTACGCTATAATATATTTCGGTGCCAAGCAAAACATCGACTGAACCTCTTTTATTAAATTTTGGATCCGCTAGTACCAAACCATTCAGTTGCTCGCAGTTGAAAGGATCGAAGTCGTTAGACGGAATTAATGATGCTATTTTTGGCACGACGTATGCTTCTGTTTCGAACTGCGGATACTGGTTATTGATTGGGCGCACTGAAAGTACGACTTTTCCGCGAGAATGCCCAAGTTTTGTATCGCCAAGACCTCTCATTAACATTCGACCATTTGCTCGTTGTAGTCCTAATTTCTGTGCACATTCTTCCGTGATGAATGACTCTTGTGATGAGGAATCTAACAAAGACCTACATTCGGTTTCGTTCCCATCGCTGCACCTCAATTTTACCATCGCTGTGGGTAATACGACTTGAGACGATGTGGTTACCTGATAAACTTTTGTGGATGTAGTTGCTTTTGACTCGGTAGACCCACTATGCTGTGCTGAGCTGCTGTTCGCTTTTTGTTCTTCGTGCAGCAAAGTGTGATGTTTACGCTGGCATTGACGACATCTGCCTCGGGATTTACACATGTAAACGCTATGATTGTGATTGAGACAATTAAAGCACCGTTTCTCTTCTTTGATGGTTTCTGCTCGTTGCTCCACAGTCATTGCTTTGAATTTATCACAATCAAAAAGTTTATGATCATCTGTTTTGCACAACGGACATGATGGTGGTGTAGATTTGCTAACAGCTGTCGTAGAAAATGTATTTGCTTTAACGGCTTTCATCGGTGGAGCTGATGTGGACTTCTTCGTTGTATACGCCTTCAAAGATTCTAATGCATCTGTTCGATTTTCTAAAAATTCAAAAAATTCGGTTAGTGTGGGAAAATCTTTGTCTTCAATATTTTGTTGCGACCACAAAGCTTGAGTTTCAGTATCAAGCTTGTTCAGCAGAATGTATATCAGCCAAGGATCGCGACGTTCTGCTTTCGTGCCTAAGCATTTGAGCCCTCGAAGTGCTTCATCCGATATATCAAGTAACGAACGAATGTTAGCTGCGGTTGGGACACTAATTGACGGCTGCTTTAAAAACGCTTCGATATGCGACATAATTGTGTGACGTTTTTTGTCGTACCGCTTGATCAGCTTTGCTAAGGCTTCATTATAATTCGATTCCGTTACATTCGTATTGCGCAAGAATCGCTCCGCGTCACCCCGTAAAAAGCTTTTGAGGTATTGGAATTTTTGTGCCGACGTTAAATATTCCTTTTCATGAATCGTTGATGAAAACAAGTCAAAAAACGTCTGCCACTCTTTGTATTCACCAGTGAAGACAGGAATATTTATTTTTGGTAACTTTACATCTGCACCACCATTTTGTGATTGATTGATCGTATCACTAGTCACCGTTATTCTCTCCGAAATGCTTCTTTTCCTTATCCACGAGTTGAGGCCCGACAAAACGGTATAGTAGTTTTCTTCAAACGGACCAAGGTCAGACTGTTCCGTTGCATTGCACCGAATAATTTGTTCTTCGACATTCATGAACATATCGAAAATTTCTTGAGCGCGCTTTGCTCTAGTTTTGAGCTGTTCAATATCTGGAACACTATCACTATTTAACTCACTCACATAGTTCAATAATTTTGTCATACTGCCTTTGGCATTGGCTCGTAGCCTTTTTAAACTTTCTAATTCGGACATCACGTTTTCACTTTTGTTCTTAACACACGTATAAAGTTCCTTACTATACTACACTTTTATCACTATTCACTTAGATTATCTTTTGTATGTTTATGTGTGAATATTGAATATATGCACTGAAACGATTTTAATAACCGTATAATTTTCACGTTTCAGGCACAAAGGTTCACAAATAGCAGTTACTCGGAATAACTGCGCTTAAAGTTCAAAGCCGAACACAATTTAAATTTATACCAAAAGCGGATAGTACAAATAATGCTGATATATTTTAATTTAATGTTAAGAAATATAGTAATAAAAAACGTGTTTTGAAATATATTTGGCTTTATTGATAGTGAAAAAACGTGTGTACTTAGCTGTTTTGTCCGCGTGCTTCTCAATTTTCCGATTACCGTTATTTCCACCGTTGTTAAGTCTCGAAAATCTCCAATATCCAATTGCTGCTTTGTGGCTCCTTTGAATCACTGCTTTGTGGATTGCTGCTTTGCTGCTGTATTTTCCGCTGCTGTTGTTCTGCTGCGCCGGACTATTCGGCTTCGAAGGACCAATGTTTTCCTGATGCACCAGGAATTTATATTTCCACAAGTATTAGAGATCACCGGGTAATTGGATAAATAACATAACAATAAAATGCACAACTTAGAATTATTGTCTTTAATTTATTATAACAATTACTTGCTTTATAAAAATGCTGGTGTTGTCTAGTTTGCGGTCGATGAAAAAGTGACCGAGCTATATTTATTTTTTCAATACTGAAATTATTTACGCTAACTGCTAACTGTATTTGAAATTAAAATTATTAAGCTATATTAAATTATAAAATTACAAATTTAAGTACTAAAAGGTTAATAAACTTGATAAATGAACTTATGACTCACAGATGGCATTATACAAAACATTAAATAATAATCGATATTGCAGTTTGAAATTATATAATGCAAATGTCAGTTTATGTAAACACTACCGGATTATCAGTACATTATAAAGCTAAGTAGATTTTATATTTTACTTTAATAATTAATTAATCAAATTTGTTTATTTCAGATATTAGCTCGTATCTTGAATGGAATTAAAGATAAGTAACAATGATATACTATAAATATTTATAATAAGAATACATGTTTAATACAGAGTTTTTCTTCGTTTCAGATGTTTGTTTTGATTATACATAGTTACCAAAACAGTGATAGCCTCGGCAAGTAAGTCTTTTTTGTATCGTTGCGTGCATTTCCTTGCAGACAACATTCACTTTTAATATTGTTCAATCATCGTTTTGGTGACGACGAGTTGACGGCTTCAAATAAATGTGGATCAATGTCGACATCTGGTATTTCTGCTAAAATGACTTGGTTAACTTGATCTGGTTTGAATTTTTAGATCAACTAGAGCAACCAAAACAAAATGTATGAAGCAAAAAAAGAAATAGCTCGGTTTCAATTTTCACATACGGAGGAACATGTTTTGGAGGAACAAGTGTCGATATTTCCAGATTCGATTTTCGGAGTCTCATTAATCATCATATCATGGTACTGAATGTTGAAATGATATCCATCGTCGTATGGGCGACACTTTCTCGTTTACTGCACGCATTGAGCTGCCAACGTTGATCAATTTGTTCATTAGTGTTCCCCATGAATTAAATTTGAAGAAATTTGTGTTTTGCATTCGGTAATGGTAGTAGCGATCATGAACAATGATAAATTTGCCCTTGCACTTTATAACTCTTAAGGAATCAAACTTTAATATGCTGTATAAGATAGCAGAAAATTTTCAGCAGAAAAAATGTGTTTTGCTATTTACCGCTAGAGGCATCACTATCACAAAAATGAAATATTTTCTGCTCATATTTTTTTACACCAGCAGAAAATTTTTGATATTTTTATGCAAATTAAAAAATCTCAGCAGAAAGTTTTATGAAAAATCAGAGAATTTATGAAAAAGAAGAGAAAATGTATGTTTAAACGTTTTGAAGCGATGAAAGCTAATTTTCTTTAAAAAACGATTTGCGAATGTATAGTGTAAGCACTTTCAAAACATAATTAAATTATCATAATCATCATTATGCAAACACAGGGCAACATAAAAAAAGGGCCATTGTTGAAAGCACTCCATACATTTCTGAAGTCATTTTAGTGTGAAATGTTTTCAGTTTTTTAACAAAAGTGTTAGAAAAACCCCTCTGTAACTACCCTGGGTGTATGTTTTTATGGTAGCTGAGATCATTGTATATATAAATGAGCAACATAAGATTCACACCTGGCGTGAGTAGCCTTCAACACATTTTTGAAGTCATTTTAATGTGAAATGTTTTCAGTTTTTAAACAAAATGTTAATTTTTGTGATAGTGATGCCTCTAGCGGTGAATAGCAAACCACATTTTTTCTGCTGGAAATTTTCTGCTATCTTATACAGCATACTTTAATGGTAATAAATGATTCAGTGCAAGCTTTTTAAACACGATAGTGATATAACCACCCAACATTTGAAGTAATTAGGAGGGACTGAAATTTGACCTAGTCTAACTAAAAGAGTATCAGACTCTCACTTAAGAAGCCGCTTGCGGTAATATAACTACTATCTTTGAAATCAGAGCTAGCCATCAGACATGTCGATGACACTCAAAAGCACTCATTGTGGCTAGAAATATATCATTCACCTATCTCTTCAATACCTCATGCACAAATGCAGAAAAACAAATCAATTTTTGTTCCCGGGCACCAATACTTGGAATTCACAATTTATTTCAATTTATGGCGTTTAAGACCCATGAAACACAATCGAATGCGATAATTGCTAAAAAACTCGAGGAACTCTTCCCTTCGGTCCACATTATTGTTAATAGTACGTAGTGTTTTGCAGTGGCTGAAATGGTTAACTTGATCTGGCTATGATCCTCGGATCCTGTACACGATAATCGGCACTGCAGAAATCTGACAGTAAATGAGCTTATCCACACTGAACTAATTTAGATGACAAAAATAAACATCACCATACAACAAAAATAACCATCACCAATAAATTGATTTGTTTTTATGTCAAAGAACACGATACACGATTGATTTTTTTTTGGTAGTGTATCTGTGATAAATTGACATTTGATTTTCAAAAATTTTATATTGACAGTATATTGTCAACAAATTATCAACACAATTTTTTGTCAACACAATTATTTTAACATAATGAAAACGAAACAATAAAATTATTTCGAAAAATAAAATTATTTCTTATGTCAAATTCTCTCGGCCAACTAGTAAAATAGTTATAATGTTTACGTTTATATTTTTTGAAGTGTTTATGTTTATATTTTTGACGTGAACATATTTATGTGTTTGTAAACGTCAAAAAAAAATCTAATAAAATATTGAGATTTTTCAAAATTGATTGCAATCAAAAAAAAAACATTTTTTTTAGTTGGAAAGAAATTGCTATAAATTTTACGAAATCGTGACATACTAAAAAAATGACTGACAAACGAAAAAATGGCCAACTTAAGTTTCTGTCGCCCAAGCTCAGGCGCTCAGTAGCAAACCAAAACTATTTGTCAGAATGGTTATCTACTGTAAAAATAGAAAAATCACCGGAAATTATTCCAATCCGCCGTATCTAAAGCTTCATTTAAAAAAAAAAATTAACAAAATAACTCAGATGATTTAGTTGGACGGCTTAGCCAAACAAATTTCATCACCAGCATAGATCTCAAGGATGCGTTGTGGCAGATCTTGTTTAAGTACGGTCCAATCGAATAAAAGGCATTTACAATTCCTGCAAACGATCTCGCGACTTATGCACAAAGTTCTGCCTCACACTTTCCACAATACTGTATTCGTCTATTTAGACGAATAGAGTATCTGGTACGTTGCAAGAAGTCTACGAATTGTTTAAGCTTGTTGCTCTGTGGTTCTTACAATAAACGACAAGAGTAAGCATTTGTAAGAAAAGAATTGATATATCTTGGCATTGTGGCCTAGAGTAAAGTTAAAATACACAAAGTGCGATCCTTAGAGGTCGATGTAATAATTTCGAATTTTTAATAAAATTTTGTATTGGGTGTTAGGTAATAATGGTTTCTTACATCAACTACAAATTAAAAGCCACTTCTATTTCAAATAGTGTTGTAATATTTGTGTTTATTAAAAATGTTAATTAAAAATGTTATTTTGAAAGTTCAATTTTTGAGTGAAATTTAAAAACAAATGGTTAATTTTGTTGGAGTATTTTGTTGGTTTGAGAAGCAGATTGAGCTTTTGCAACTCTTAAGATCTTTTCGCACTGATTTTTTTCAATCAGGATTATTTGAAACAATTTTTTATTCGTTACGATGCAAGCACTTCCGGGGCAGGAAGTATTTGGTTGAAAAATCAAACAAAGATGGAGAATGGACGTTTGCATATGTCCATAAGAAAATTAAACCCATGTCAAAAAGGGAATTGGAATGTTTGGCAGCGATTACTAGTGCGAAAAAAATTTGGAACCTATAAAAAAAGGGCTGGGAACCGGTTTTTCATTAAGTTAAATAATTAAATTAAAAAAATTAATTATTATTATTTTTACTTTTTATTATGTTTTTAGAATTTAATTTTTTGATAATTTTTTTTTATGTTTGGAAGAAACATACCATATTTATTTTTTTATTTGAATTAATGAATAAAACTTATTTATTTAAAAATTTTAGTTTTATTCTTATTTTAAATTTTTTTCTAGAATGAAAACCAAAACCAAAAATTGTCATTGAAAGGAACCAGAAACCAAACTAACCGAAAATACAAATTGGTTTCCAGCCCTGACAAAAAAGGTGTATATTTACGACGACTGGCAAGCTGGAGGCCTAAACTTGAACTGTACAACTTTGATATAATCCACCAAAAAGGCTATAGCAATTTTATTCCACCAAAGTGTGCATTTTGATTGGCCTCCTGTATTATCAACGGTTCAACTCAATTCCGAGCCCGATATTAGTTTTAGATCGAGGCGAGATTACTAAAGCGTTTGACATTTAGTGTTGAACTAATGAAACATTGAATTTTTTTTGATCACAAAAGGCATTGTGATTATATACTATGTATGTAAGCTCAAACTAAATTCAATGTTTGTCATATACAATCGTCCAATACCGGCCTCCAACCAGGTAGTAATGCAATTTGCAATGAATCTGAAGAATTATGATTCAAATAGACACTGACACAGTTTTTATTGTCTAGCGAACATCATTACATCAATCTGATATCGGTTGAGAAATGATACGCCCACCAGCTATATCTTACGATGAAATGCGAAGATATCAAAATTGAAAAATAAAAAGGCACTTGAATGCTCAAGAACGAGAAGATTACGTTTATTCCCGCTAGTTTTAGCTAGTTTTACGGGATTCTCTCTGCGAACAAAATCGATCAAACTAGCTAAAACATGCGGTAAAAAACGTAATCTTCCCGTTCTTGTGAATGGTCCTTTTTATTTTTAAATTTTGATGTCTACGCACTTCATCGAAAGATGGAACTGATGGACGAATTATTTCTCAATTGATATCAGATTTATCATCTATCATATAAATGAAATCATGTGATTGAAGTGTGAATCATGTGATGAAAAGCATAAGATAAAGTAATAGTCGAATGCAACCTCCCGGATGCTTTTGAAATAACATAATGAGTACGGCAAGGGGACCCAATAGCACAAATTATTTACAACCATTCGTTAGAATATTTCATTCGTTGACGAAACATAGAGTAGTCAACATGACGACATGTGCATCTTGGTCGTAACATCGGGTCTCTCAAAGAAGTTCTACTCCCGTTCAAATTGGTCTCCATATCAACCAAGCAAAAACCGAATGCATGGCTATCGCAAGAAAGGAAACACTTGGAGAATTTTTAACAGGCGACACAAAGGTAAGTGACTACTGTCTTTGGTATAGCTAGTCTTAGACCCAATCAACACGGCATAGCAAAAAGCTTGCCGTTTATGTGCGCAGGATAGTTTGATTACTAAGGATGGAGACATCTACATTATGCACCAGAATCTATGTATATGAAGCTAGATCGATATCAAGGCCGAAAAACGCCATAGCAACACTAAGCTATCATTATGGTAAGAGTTTACTATCCCAGCCCGAAAAAATATCACTAACGCGACAATAAACAGTGTCATGATATACTGTCTTGACATTTATAACATTCAACTCGAAATTTCAAAATTACTTTTACGTAATTTTAAGATACATTCCTAATGCTTGGTAGTTAGATCTAAACTGTTCATTTATTTGAAGCTAGCCTGATACTTAGTTCAAAACGCCCAATAGCAAGATTAAACTATAAAATTTAAGGATACATTTTAAAGTGCATTGAAAACTTCATCGAATCCGATGGTATACATCAAGTACTGGTTAACCGGCTGTAAGATGATTATTCAAGCGACTAATTTAGATCTCAGTTTGGCCCAAGATTTCAACTTCCAGAGAGAATTTTTCTAAAAATCTGTCGGTTTGTAGTCAAAACTTTAGCAATCCCGGTGGTATTGGTCAAGTGCTCGTGAACCCAAGTTATTTCCGTTAAAAATTTTCTCAAGCTGATTATCGTTCGGATAATTCTATTGGAAACTTTTTTACTTTTTTTTTGAAAATTTTACCTATTAGGTTTTTTTACTTTGATGTTTTAGGTGTAATAAATTTGTTTTTATTATAAACAAACTAGAAGCCACGATTAATTCGATGGCCAGTTAATACACAACAATTTAACAGTTATAATTTGCGTTTGACACAAATTTGCTTTATAGTTATAATTTGCGTATATTTTGTATCATGACAGAAGTGGCATTGCCTAACTAATTCTAATTTCTGGCTGAAAATTCGGCTTCACGGTGGCCCTGAATTTCAAGATCAGAACTGATCTGAACAACTTTGATATAATTGAAACAATTAAATCTTCAAGGCTGTTCCGGACGTTTAAAAGAATTGTTGAGGCGGCTGATATGAGATGTAGCGCCAGCGAAGAAAATTTTTTTTAAATTTATAAGTGGAAAAAAATAAAAGTTTTCTAATCTCTTCAGTTCTCTCACTTTTCAGTCCTGATATCAATTTTCTTTCGAATTAAAAATTTCTTGTCAACTAAATAATTTTGATTTCATGTATTTCATTTACAATAATTAAAATAATTAAATAAAACAAAAAAATCCTAAAAAAAATAATTATGTGTAAGAACATGCCCATATTTCTTTGAAATGGGAAGACATAAAAAATAATTTGATCACACTGGTGTTCAAATAGAAAATACACAGAAATTCACGACTAAAACTAACAAGACACAATACAATAAACAATTTTTGTTATATATATAAATCTACAATTTTTTTATTATCGAGAAATAATCACTGAATAACGTACATAATTAATATTTTAAATTAGATTCTTAATTAAAACCAATATTTATTTTTTCTTGTCCTTCGATTTTGCCTCATTGATCCGCTTCCATTTCCCCAACCAATCAATTTGCTCGCGACGCAACAGCCTATTTAAATTGTTTGCGTAAACAATAAGGGCGGCAACTGTTTTCTTGTTCCGAATATTTTCATTGTGTGTACGAGTGGCAACCTCTTCTCGTTGTTGATCGATCGCCTTGGCACGAGCCCTACTCAAACGGGCCGCTTGACTATTTTTACGACGATGTTCAGCTTGTTCTGGTGTTCGATTATCAGCGCCTGGATAACGACGCGCCATATTTCCATGGTACACTAATCCGCTTAACAGGGACTCGGACCCATTGATCCGTTCGATTACAGCCTGTTCATGTTTTGCGATAACTGTTAATGGTGAATCACGTAATCCCATATTCGTAGACGACGATGATGAATTTAGATGTGGTGAGCATGATGAATTATTATGTGTAAATGATGCAATTTCATGATCCTCCTCGGTAGCTGTTGAATCATAATCTATTGAAAACTTTGATGAACATCGTGATCGCTTCTGTTGTGAACTATTGCAACTCTGATCACCTATTTTTCCTTCGTCGAATGATCGCTTCTGATATACAAATGTTTTGTTTGATGCATCTTCTTCATCGGAGTAATTGGTTGCAATTTCCATTGAATGCGGTGATGATGTACTCGACTGTTGATCCAAATCCTTTGAGCAGCTAGGTAAATTATCGACGCAATACTCAATTCTAAGATTGTGCAACGGCGATTTTTTTGTTGTGAGTTCAGGTGGTGGTGTTGTCATACTATAATTTGGCCGGTAAATACTATTATAAAATGGTGACGACTGATGCACAATTCGTTCATATTCGTAAAAATCAATTGGTCGTTGATTATAATAATAAACTACACGAGGATTTTCCACTTTACTTAAATCCAATGGTTGATTTGATTCAATTTCCATTTTACACAATTTCTTATCACTTTATTTTATCACAAATTCACTTTGTTTTACTTGATCGATCGATGCTAACCCGATAACTTATTTTGCAGAACTAATACTAGTTAGCTGAAAATTTAACCTTTTATACGAGCCAAAATGGTGCAAAACACGAGCGTAACGAATGGTGGGGAAAAAATAAATAAAATCCTTAAATAATCTTTTGTTTTTTATTACCTAAGATGACGCGCATCTAGAGCAATAAAATTTGATGTGGACTGGACAAAAGGATTGCAATAAACACCCACATTTTTGCGATGGTCACAATGCCTTCGAAAAAAAATAATTCTCAACTATATATTCTTAACAATAAAAAGGATTCTTAAAAACTAATTATTTTTTAGCTGGAACCTCCCCAATAAATATATAGGTATTGGCAAGCAAAAAGGATTGTTTTATGCACTGGAATTTTTTATGGTCGGAAACACCTGGTTGGTCCTAACGATGTGCTTGGTTTCAGACGCTGATAATTAGTCATAATTATGTGACCTAACGATTTGCATTTCTAATCCTGTTGCTATACTAGCGATTTAACAAGATGTTTTGGTAATTTCACAAATTAAACGGTCGATTTATAAATTGCAACCAAATTTAGGATTAATTTGCGATTTTTTGAATCATATTTGAACAAATGAATACGGTTAAGTAAAATTAACCTCTATTCGGGCCAAATATGTTTGTAAGAGACGATTTGTAAATTTTATTTAAATTTCAAAATTTATCACTCTATGTTGCATGTACATAGTAATATGAAAAGCCGAAGTTGCAAGTGCGAATGTAAATGGTCGTAATTTGTTTCTTAATTTTTACCTATAAGATGACGCATATCAAGAACAATAAAATGTGACGTAAACGAACAAAGGGATTACAAAAAAACCCAGTAAAATTACTTTTGTGTGGTGTGTAGGGATAGATTTGTAAAACTAATAGTTCAGTTTAGATGGAACCCTGTTCTAAAAATATTCTTTATTGTTTGACTATAAATAGACAATTTCGTGTCAATTAACTCAATTCTCTCTAGTCTGACCCTATAAGCTTAAAATAACGTTATTCGCGTTCGAAAGTTGCTACTTGATTAAATTCTATTACAAAACGTTATTTATGCTTCATCAACTTAAAACACGATTCCATAAATTGTCGTATGACTATCGTTCCAACTGCACCCTAATGTTGAGCTATCATTTTATATTTTTTTCGTTTGGACGAAATAATTTTTTGTCGATCATTTGTTTCAATGTTTATTTTAGTTTATTTTCTTTTTGACTGCTTCAATTAGTTTTCTTTTTGTTTTAATTGTATTTGTTTATTACAATTGATTTACAAATTATCTAATAATTTAACGTTCATAAATTTCCCTCAACAGTTTTTTTTATATTTATAGCCGATCCAGATTGAAGGGTTTTAGGGTTTCAGTGGTTGACACTTAGGCCATTTTTGGCCCATTGTGATACCACGCATTCACGCCACATCATTAACCCATTCACCTATTCACCTACTCACACAACTACAGTATACCACCTGCACATTGCAAGCTCCATGTCAACCTGTATATTGACATGGACGGTGGGTCGGCGCTGAATTCTGCACTCCATCTGAGGGTCTTAGTTGTGTTTATTAACATCACCGATTGTAGTCGATGATGAAAATTCGATTTGCATCTAGCCTCTGATGGGATTCGAACCCAGTACCTCCCGGTCCAAGTGCCGAAGCTTTAACCACTGCACCACTTGTCCGGTATCCAGATTGAATCAATTAAATCAAGTGGATTCTTCCTTGTAGCCGTCTTGTTGCGTTTGTATCATCCAACATACGATGGATTGTCATATCAAAACACAACCCAAACCATCACGCGCAGTAAATACGACGCAATCAGCGGAAAACCTGCACCACCCATCACGCGCAGTAAATATGACACAATCAGCGGAAAACCTGCACCACATTCTAATGCATGCAAATTCCAACGATGCAAACAACGAAACATAAAACGCGTATTTTATTCTTAATATAATATTTTATTCTTATTACATTTATATTTTTATTCTTACAAAGTAAATTAATTTAATGCACTTAATGCACTTTTTTTGTATTCATATTCAACATATTCAATTTGTAGATGTGCTTCAAAGGGTGAATTCTCCAATCAAAAATAAAAAAATTGTCGTAGAATATTATTTTTGATTTCCTTGGTTTAATATTTAATTTTAATGTTGACACCTTGGTGGTTACAGCAAGAAGGGATTTTTATTTCTATTTTAGAATATTAATAACAAAAAAGTGTTGTATATTTACTATAGAGGGATGTCAATCGCGTTCGAGATAAATCGAGATAAAATTGAATTGCCACTAGATGGCATTATAAACTTACATGTTACGTATTAATTGAACGCACTCTATAATAAGTATGTGTTTTGATGTAATTGCATTGGTGGTAGTACAATCTACCCAAATGTCAATACATCATAACAAACAGGTAAGAAATATTTACATATTAAATTTACATTTATCTTAACTTAATATTATTATTTTAGGTAGCTAATTACATTCGTTGTGTTTTAAAGGTAAGTATCTACGAGTTAATTAATGTAAGGTGAAATTATAAGTTAATAATTGTGTTACAATATACATGGCATAATTTGTTTTGATTACCAATTGAAGATCAAGTTCAAGGACAAATTATGTTATGTACATTGTTTACATATGATTTGGTTTGTTTGGACTAATAATTTAAACTAATTTCTAGGAAATCAAAGATGAATTTATACAATCACAAGGTAAGTATTGATTAATTGCTAATATTTATTTTAGTTTTAGGTGTATATAATTGATGCGATGTATTCCAGGTTTAATTATGTGTTACAGGAAGAGAATATCTTACAGGTGAGTATGACTGGACTTAATCGACGTTTGACTGTTGAACTGTTGGTGAACACAAATTTATACACAATTTCTATAAAGCAAACATTAAACTCATTGTTAATTTATTTTTTACTTACTTTTCTGTGAAGTAAGCATTTATGTGCATTTATGCTCGCACATTTTATTTTCATTTTTAAAAAGGAAAATCAGAATTGATTTGTGGTTGGAAGAGTAAAGTACTTTAAATACAGTTTAAAACCTAAGTTATTGTTTCCTTTCATGACGGTGACGCGGTTTCCCAAACATTAAACTGGCGCAGTTGGAAAAACAAGTGAAATTAAATAATATAGTGTTGTATAAATTAAAAGTATTTTATACTCATTAGTTAGTTAATAACTATAAAGTGAAAACATATTGTGAGTGAAAAATTTCGTGCAAAATACCACATGTGAATAGACATTTATTGACACATCACATTAAACAGGAGTGCACGCCAAATTTAGTGAAATGGATACAATAAATCTACTAGCAGGGTAAGCGATTTTTTTTTTCTCATATGTAAATTCCTTTCGTTCCAAATTTCCATAATTTCAATTCTCCAAGTGTAAATATTTGTATACTTGTAAAACTAAAATCATAAACGGTGTTAGAATAAGCAGTTTACGTTATCTCTAACTACCAACTAGAAAATAAAATTTAAGAATTAAATTCGTATTTTTACAACGAAAGTACCGTACTTCGCGTTGTATAAAACATAATTTTATTTTATTTTCATTTTATTTTAATTTAATAATTCGTAGATCTACCGTAGTGTATTTACGTGAGTTAATGAGTGTCCAAGTGAGCGCAGTTATAAAAATAAAATTCTATGCCTACTGTAACATCAGATTCAGAATCAGAAAGTGAATTTTTAGAAGTGAACGATAAGTTAGAATCAGAAAAAGAGTTATATAATAGGGAAGTGCTAAGTTTTCGTAAATTTGTCGACGAACAAACTAAAACATCTCCGACCTCAGAAAATAACGACAGTTTACGAGAATACGTAGAAAACCCAACAGAATCTATTAGGGATAGCTCACCAATACAGAGAATAGAATTAGGAAAATTATTTAAAAAATATAAGGATAAGTTAAAGATGGATAAAGTTGTCGAAATATTCAAAGTGAACAACATCACGAAAAACATAAACTCCTTTGATGGAGATAAATCGGAGATTTATAATTTTATAAATTCGGTCGACGAAACTCTCCTTCTATGCGAAGAGATAAAAGAATTGGACGCATTTAAAGTAATCCAACGTAATATTAGACAAAAAATTACTGGTAGGGCTAATCAATCAAAAACGTATCACAATATATCGAATGAATGGGTAGACATTAAAAAACACTTAATTGATCAATTCGCCGACAAGCGCGAGGAATCAAATTTATTGTTTGACTTATATGGGTTAGTTAAATTAAACTTAGAACCAAAACCGTTATACGACAAAATTTGTTCTATAAATAGTCTGCTTTCAAATCAGTTGAAAATAAAAGGTTTAACGGATGAAATAGTTGAATATCAGCTAAAACAGTATAGGAATACATGTTTAATAATTTTTATGGCCAGTCTTAAAGAACCGCTGGGAACCTGGCTTAGAGCAAGGGACCCAAAGAGTTTAGAAGACGCATACGAGCATGTCGTGAAAGAAGCCAACATTAAAACTTTGAAAGGGTCATCACAGGAACAAAGTAAGAAACCCTATAAAAATTTCACCAGATACCCAAACAATTCAAATAAATACCAAATTAAATCAGAACCAGGCACTACTAGTAATCAAAAACAGTTTTATAGTAATTCTTATCCAAATAAAAATAATTTCCATAACAAATACGTAAAAACCGAACCAAGTACATACGTAAAACCCCATTCTCAAATTAAAATCGAAAAGGGAAAGACTTATAACATAGAGGCAGCCATTGAAAATGAAAATTTTCAGGCAGAAGCCTCAGAAAATTCACAGTCGCAATGAATCTAATTAAAACTAGTGGATTGGGCTTTATAGTTCTGACCTGCGGTACTCAACATTATAAATTCTTGATCGATTCATGGTCAAACAAATCGTTTATTCACTCTGATTTCGCTAAAGAAATAATACCGGCGGACCTAACTATAGCTAACTATAAAGATGACATTACCCATATTAAGCAGAAAACTATCAAAAAGTTTGAAGAGTTAAATAAACCAATAGAACTTTACATATTTAACTTCAATAAAGTATATGATGGATTATTGGGCCTTGAAACTTTAAATGAGTTAAATGCGGACATTTCAATAACGCAAAATCGGCTCTTTAGTAAAATTTTTAATGAAGAAATCCACTTCAAACTATGGTCTTGTGTTCCACCAATAATGGTAGAGTGAAAATCTAAACAAATTATAGAAGTACCAGTCAACCAAAAGACAGGGGAATTCTATACGGACCAAATTAAGATCCAGAACGATTTATTCATTTATCCAGGGATCTATAAAATTAATAAACCAAACGTAGCTTTAATGGAAGTCATCAATTTTTCAAACAATTCACTACAGTTTTACTTATTACGACCACTAAACGTACAACAATTTAATACAAAATACGAGGAAATAAATCTCGTGTGGTCAAATGAAGAAATGGAAAACTTACAAATTCCATTAAGTTTAGGGCACCTGAATAAGGAAGAAAAAAGTAAAATAATCCCATTATGTCAAAAATTTAAACAAAAGTTAACTTTTAGTAATCAAATTAAATACGAAATTGTACTATCAGATCCGAAACCGGTGTATGTCAAGCAATACAGACAGCCGCAAAATCTGAAAGAAGAAATTAAAAACCAAATAGAAAAACTGTTAGATAATGGTATAATTAGGCCATCATTTTCTCCCTGGTCCAGTCCAATTTGGATGGTACCAAAGAAAACCGATGCCGACGGCAACAAAAAATGGAGGTTGGTTATCGATTTCAGAAAATTAAATATCCAAACAACAATCGATGACAAATACCTTCTGCCTAATATCACAAACATCCTAGATAGTTTGGGAAAAGCCACCTATTTCTCAACTATTGACCTGGCGAGTGGATTCCACCAGATTGAAATCTCTCCGCAGGATATACCAAAAACAGGTTTTTCAGTGGAATCAGGCCATTACGAATTTGTACGTATGCCTTTTGGATTAAAAAATGCACCCAGTACATTCCAGCGTATAATGGATAAGACAACGTACTAGGAGATTTACAGGGCAAGCAGGTATTATGTTATATGGATGACATAATAGTGTTTAGTCCTAATCTTCAAGAACATATGTACCACCTTAAAAAAGTATTTAGTAAACTTCGTCAAGCAAATTTAAAAATACAAGTTGAAAAAACATTCTTTCTGCAAAAGGAAATAGGATTTCTTTGTCATATAGTTTCAAAAGATGGAGTAAGACCAAACCCATCAAAAATAGAAGCTATTTTGCAGTATCCTATACCCAAAACGGTAAAAGAAATCCAAAGTTGTCTTGGGATTACAGGCTACTATAGAAAGTACATAAAAGATTATGCAAAGCTTGCAAAACCGCTAACATCATGTCTCAAAAAAGGTTCAAAAATCATACATACTACTGAATTCGTTGAATGTGTAAAACAATTCAAACATATCTTATCAAGCAATCCGTTGCTACAATTTCCTGATTTCACTCAACCATTTGTGTTAACCACGGATGCATCAAATTATGCATTGGGAGCGATTCTAAGCCAAGGAGTAATCGGATCTGTAATCGCATACGCATCTCGAACGTTAGGCTCTGCAGAAACAAACTACTCCACAATAGATAAAGAGTGTCTAGGAATAGTTTGGGCATGCAAGTATTTTAGGCCTTACTTGTATGGCAGAAAGTTTACTATTGTGACTGATCACAAACCTCTAATACATCTCTTCAATATAAAGGATCCTACATCTAAAATGATTAGGTGGAGGCTCCAATTAGAGGAATACAATTTTATTATTCATTATAAAAAGGGAATTTATAACACTAATGCAGATGCATTATCTCGCATTAGATTAAATCAAATATTAGAATCAAAATTGTTGAAAGTACCGGAAACAATAGATTCAATCGCAACTCGCTCAAAAGAAACATTTAAAACTGATGACATGTCACATATTAATATGAACAAAGGAGTTCACAGTGGTTTGACGGACACAGCCACAAGTACTAAAGCAAATTGCAAATGCTTATTATTATCCCAGTACCAGGGTAATATGGTCACAGAAGTGTCTGACTTAGCTACTCAGCACGAAATCCAAAAACTTGCACAAATACAAATCCACAGTGATTTAGTAAAAAGCAAAAGTTTCAATATAAAAGAAATAACAACCTCTCTGAACGAGTTTAGGAATCAATTAGAAATTATCATCGACCCAAACCACGACAAAATCAATGAGACATTTTTTATAAAACATGAAGTATTTCAGCGTTTTGTAATTAAAAAATCAACATACAACTCGGATAACGTTATATACATATTGAATAAATATCTTCGCAAAAAGCATGTTACAGCATTATTTTGTAATGATGAAGTATTTGCCCAAATCGATAATGTATATACTAATAGCTTCTCCGATTCAAGTCTGAAAATAGTTCGAGCAAAAATTCAAAGGATTGATATAGGCGATCCCTTAAAACAAGCCGAAATTATCATCAATGAACATAACAAAGCTCATAGGGGTATTAATGAAAATTATGCGAAGTTAAAACGTAAATACTATTTCCCGCAAATGCGCGAATTAATAGCAAGTTACATTAATAATTGTGAAATATGTAAAACAAATAAATATGAGAGAAATCCATCGAATATTAAATTCAAAGTTTCCCCAACACCTCAAAGACCGTTAGAAATATTTCACGTAGATACATTCTGCTTGAAAGGAAAAACTTTTCTAACACTGATCGACAAATTCTCCAAATATGGAATGGTCGAATTTCTGCCGGACAGAAAGACAACCACCATAATTAAAGTATTGAAAAATATATTTTCCAGAGAAGGAATCCCAAAGGAACTTGTATTTGACAATGCCGCAGAGTTTACATCAGAATTAATGGAAACCGTTTTAAAGTTTTACGAAGTAAAAGTTCACATAACTACAGCAAAATCCTCTACAGGTAAAAGCCCCGTGGAAAGACTGCATAGTACCTTAACGGAAATTTGCAGACTAATTTTCCAACAAAATAAGAGCCTTGAAACACAAGAACTATTAACGGATGCAATATTAGCTTATAATAACTCAGTTCACTCGACAACGGGATTAACACCATTCGAATTGCATAGAAACAATATTGAAATTAAAAATATACCTAAGCTAAACCCCGTTCAACCAAACGAGTATCTTGAGAAAATGAGAGATGAACCAAGAAAGTTCGATAAAAATGAAATAATTTTTGAGCGAAATTCCACCAGGGATAAACTCGCACCAAAATACATAAGGCATAAAATCATTGAAGACAATGATGTTACCGTAAAAACTAACAAACGTACGGTGCACAAAAATAAAATCAAAAAATGAAAATAACAAAATAATTTTAATTTTTTTTCCAGGTGTATTCTTATATATTTCGTCACCATTGTAAAATCTCAATCGCTAGAAATATTTGACCTAAACAACAACCAAGGGGTTATCGGGTTAAGTTTAGCAGAAGCAAAAGTAATAACAACACATACAAAATTGGTACATATTATAGAACTAGAAAACTTAAAAATTAGTTTAGAAAACATTCAGGGTAACTACGAGAAACTAGAAGATATTACAAACAAACACAAACTCCCAACGTATCTATTAGTAACATCCAAAAACAAAATTCAAAATCTCCAAAACGAGTTGAATAATATTTTACCCATAATTATGAACAGGTTTAAAAGAGGAGTCTTTGATCCACTAGGTACACTAATCAAGGCTATATCAGGAAATTTAGACAATAACGACTAGTCCAAATACAAAATTCAATAAAAATTTTACAAGATGGAAACTACGAGGTAGTAGAAAAGTATAATGAACAGGTAGAGCTAAATCATCAAATGATAGATAGGTTTGAAAATGTTACGATATACGTTAACCAGATGTCGAATATTTTAGAAGAGGTATACAAACAACAACTCAACAACTCGTATACTAACTGGGAAAGTAAACAACAACAGAAATATCATTACCTGTTAGACTATAATATAGAAATCCTGAAGGACCAATTACGTGAGATTCACGAAATAATAACATTCGCGAAGCTAAATATAATCTCTAGATATATACTGGATGGTAGCGAATTAGAGTATGTCAAAAATATATTAAAGAATCAAAAAATTAATATTAAATCAGATGAGCAATTGTATTCATTATTAAATTTAAAAGCATATTATAATAATACGAATATTGTACTTATTATTGAAATTCCACATTTCCACCAAGAAACATTTTCCTATTACTTTATCAAAACTATTCCTATCCTAGGTAATCAAATAATTATTATAAACACAAATCATTTAATCCCCTCCCAAAATTTATATATGGAAATAAATAGCCCATGCAACTTAGTAGAAAACACGTATTACTGTCACATAAGTCAGTTACAAACTACTAATAATAGCTGTATTCCTAACCTGCTATTAAATAAAAACGCACAATGTAAAACAACAGAGATTCAATCTGAAGATGAAAATAGCCATCTTCAACCTCAATATCTGTATATTTCATCAAAAAATGGAACCAACTTTACGTCATCATGCAACAAGAATGGAATAATCTACGGAAAAAAATTGCTAAAGTTCACAGATTGCACAATTTTCATCAAAAAAAATCAGTATACAAGCAAATCAATGCAGAGACAGCAGCGAATCACGGTTGTCCAACCATTTGACGAAATAAACCTAACCACATCTTTGGAGAAAGCCCTCATATTCCAGAAGCTTGAACAATTCAACCTAACCAATATAAAAACAATAAACAACATTCGGAAGTCCTTAAATCAAACTCATTATGCCACATCAGGATTCTCTATAATTACGATTATTGCAATCGTAGCAACTTTCAGTTATATTTTCAGAAAATTCAGATATGTCAACAAGGATGTTAACAATCTTGGAAGGGAGGAGTCATATCCCACACAACCCAAACCATCACGCGCAGTAAATACGACGCAATCAGCGGAAAACCTGCACCACCCATCACGCGCAGTAAATATGACACAATCAGCGGAAAACCTGCACCACATTCTAATGCATGCAAATTCCAACGATGCAAACAACGAAACATAAAACGCGTATTTTATTCTTAATATAATATTTTATTCTTATTACATTTATATTTTTATTCTTACAAAGTAAATTAATTTAATGCACTTAATGCACTTTTATTGTATTCATATTCAACATATTCAATTTCTATAAAGCAAACATTAAACTCATTGTTAATTTATTTTTTACTTACTTTTCTGTGAAGTAAGCATTTATGCTCGCACATTTTATTTTCATTTTTAAAAAGGAAAATCAGAATTGATTTGTGGTTGGAAGAGTAAAGTACATTAAATACAGTTTAAAACCTAAGTTATTGTTTCATTTCATGACGGTGATGCGGTATCCTAAACATTAAACTGGATCTCAGCATTGTATTATAAACTAATACGTTGCATATGTTTTATTAAACGAAAAACTTTGTTACTTCGGAATGACTTGATAATATTGACATTCGTTTTCCTTGTAAGTGCACACACAGGTTTCAGAATTTCCTGGTACAGTAGCAATTTATTACGAAAAGTTAGCTCAGAATTTCTTCCTACGAGCCAATCCATCTTTTCGTATTTAGTACAGGAAACCCTCCCAGAACACGATTAATTCGTTCCGTGTTCTTTAAACCGGTGTTGTTCATAACTCCAAAAAAGAAAAAGAAATAAACGTTACGTTTTATCTTTTTGTTTTTTGTTATGATATACAAAAAACAAAATAAAAAAAAATGAAAATCGTGTTGTTTGAAACCGTGTAATTTATGGAATTAGGTATCCGTGCTCTTCGAAACCGTGTTCGTGGAGGGTTGCCTGTATTTTATTTAATATTTCAGTCTTCGTTTTTCCTTTTCCATTTTAGTTTCGCATTTAGAGTCATGCCTAAATATTTTGCTATGTATTTGTCGAGTTCAAGTTTCCTCAAGTTTTATACGCCATGTTTTCGTTCAGGTACTGACAATATTAATAGCTCTTTGCAATTTGCTGGTAGATTCATCTGTCTTATCAGCGACTGCTAAGATAACGAAATCATTTTTAAACGTTGCTATGTTTGTCTTCTCCTAAACGCTTCCGCCGATATTTGCCTTATTTTGAAGTATTCGTCATCTACTTTAACTGTAAAGTGTCAGTTATATATGTAAAATTTTAGCATTTCAAAAATCTTCGTCTGTAAGTCTCTTTGTAATTTATATTTCAAATTACGTCCCTATTAAGCTAGCAAAACTCATACAGCAAAACATTACAAGATAGTATGAATAATTGTTATAGAAGCCATTGCGAATCGAGTGAGAGGCCTTTGGATACAATGATTGGAAACTTTCGGTCATTTTTTGGAGTGTTCCTAATACCAACAAAGGAGCACATGTGTTTGGATTGTCACGCCATAATATTAATTGATAATTACAATCCATCGGATTTACCTTGATCTGGCGATACATTTTTTCAATGTCAATGCAACAAGCGCAATTGTTGACTTCCGAAATCGCAGAACAATCGTTGTCAAATTTTTCTGAATGTTGGGTTCGACTTGGACTATATCTTTAACGATACTGATGTCGTTGTTTTACTGGAAGCGTCGAAGACCACTTTTAGTTTTGTAATACTACTGGTTGACTTCATGACAGCGTGATGTGGTAAAAAATACTTCATATCATTATCATTTGGAATCTTTTTCCATGGAATAAGACACATATGATCTAATGTGATATATTCACTCATGAACTCCTTGTAAGCCTTATCAAAGGCTGGTGATGAGACAAATCGTTTTTCCATTGCTAACAATCTTCGGCGTGCAGCTTGCAATGAACTGTCTAACTGTTTTCTTGGATGCTTAAAGGGAGGTCTCGCGGCAAACCTACCACTTGCATCCTTTGTTGTCGTTTCATTATAGTGCGACTCACACTATCTTTCGGAATCATCGAGTTGGACCTGCTGCGAAATTTCCTCCACCTCCCAAATTTTTTTTAGTAATTGGTTAATATCTTCTTCGTGTATAAATGTTACACATGTATTGCTGGAAGTCTCTGACATGAACGTACCAGCAATCAACCAGCCAAATTTTGAATTTTGTAGCTGTGGTAGACCAGTAATTTTCCTTCTTTCTGAACTTAATACTTCGAAAAATTAGTCTGCTCAGACTAAAATGTCGATTTCATGGCGTTTATGAAATTCTGGGTCAGCTAATTCTAAACGTTCTAGATCTGGATGTTGTATAATTTGACGTCGGTGAAGTGCTACCAAATTCGTGATTTTGGGTATGATATGAGCTGTGATCGTAATAGAATATTGTTTATTCAGTCGAGAAATAATAGTCATATCGGTTCGTACCAGCCGATGATGAGGCTAGACCGTAAATTGAAATGCAAGCATTCGTTTATTGTAAGCCTAGGTTTTGGATACATGACTCTGTTACAAATGACACTATTTTGTGATCCTGAGTCAAGCAGTACTCATGCTAGCTGGAGTTGTCCTGTACAGTTGGTTACATACACTAACGCTGTTGGAAATATTGTATCATGTGCTGAGTACAGTGTATGGAGTACTGTAGCATGATTAGATTCAGCTGAATTCGGCCTTGTGTTACCCTCGTTCGTATTGGTTTTTTGAGTTTGACCAATTGGTGTGTCCTTGCAAAAGGTATGATTGCTCGATACGGTGGCTGCAGTGGTGCTTGCTGAAATCGGACTAAGTTGGGAATGCTGTAACAACTGTAACGATCTCCCACCCTAAGTTAGGTTAGGCGAAGAGGTCACAAAAATTATGAAATTATTTTTGATTTCATGGATGCCAAGATCGTTAGCAGAATAATGAAATATTGAATCATACATTAGGCGGTCATATTCATGCGCGGCTTAGCTCAGGAGATGTGGGGTGGGGTTTCTAATGTACGATTTCAATCTTGCTAGACCGCATTTAAAAAAAAACTTACTAAGAAAAAATTTACATTTAATTACTTCAGATTATTGAACCTGACCGTAACGAAAAATAAAATTAATTGTATCAAAAATTTAGAAGGTAGATCGACAATAGGAAGGAATTACGACAAGATCTCTTCAACATATTATAAGAACAGATTGATGTCTCACTATCCGTACCTCACACTAAAAAATTTTCGGATATTCTATAAATTTATTTATATTTTTGTTCAGATAATTTATATTTATATAAAATTCTATATAAAAATTATAAATATTGAACCTATATAATTCGTTTATATAATTCTGTAATATATTTTATACAAATTCATAGTATACATCCAATTTCTATACTTCCATTTGTATACTTTTTATAATCTACTGTATAAAATTTCTCTCTTTATACCATAATTGGTATACAATTAATATATTTATCATATACAAATTTTGTTTTATACGATTAGTCTTATAAAATTAATAGAAAACGAATATTTTTTGTTAAAAACGGGATTTTTATACTATTGGGATCGTTTGATTTTTTTCAGTTCTGTGGATATCGTGTAGTGAGTAGAAGTGTTCTTAAGTTTTATTGTGGATTTGTGAAGTTTTTAATAGAAGCTGCGTTTTTTAAAAACAATCGAGTAGAGTTCGCGATAGCTATTTTTCAAATTTGTCCAATTTAAAATTAAAATCTTAATTAAATATTTTTTAAATTAAATAATTTAGATTTAATATAGGCATTCATGTATAACCAAACAAATCTATCATAAAAGTTTTATGGTTTTCTTGTAATATCGTTGTTCTGTATATAGTTCTGAACTACTCCGTTATTATACAGAACTATACTGAAACAACGATATTACAAGAAAACCATACAACTTTTATGATAAATTTTTTGGGTTATGCGTAGATTTCTATTAAATCTAAATTATTTAATTTAAAAAAAAAAATAAAAATTTTAATTTTAATTTTAAATTGGACAAATTTTAAAATAGCTATCGCGAAGTCTACTTGATTGTTTTAAAAAAAACGCAGCTAGTGTCAATTAATATAATTTGTTAATTGTATAGTGAAATATCATAATAATAAATCGAATAATTAACTATTTCAAGTGTTGGTATAATATAGGTATATTACATACCAATGTATTATGTTTACACTATCTGTGCATAATCATGTATTTAATAATGTGAATAAAAGAAACGTGTGGGTCATTACACCATTGATTATAATTTCAAAAATTTAAATAATAATCAATGAAATTTTGAAAATATTTGAAAAAGCGTAGTAATTCGCAAACAATAAAAGTTTTCAATTCTTATAAAAGATTTAAATCTAGAAACAAAAATGGAAAATCGGAAAATACTTTATTTAGTAAAGAGTTTATTCGATAAAATAATTTATCTCATAAATCGTTTAATATATCGTGGATTAATTATAATACTCCCAATCGGCATGGACTATTCTAAGCATCACCAGAAAGTGATGACGATAACCATACCGAATTTTATGAAATAAAGAGTATAATTTTAGAAAACGAGATATTGCATTTTTATCTCAAAAGTATTTATTTGTTACGTTTGACAAGCTATGGTAGTCAATACTGCAGTGCCTGTTCAATTATAGACACTATTAGAATTTTGGAAATTCCTAATTTCTGCTATTGGTTTATATTTTAAAATATTAGCAGTGAAAAAACTTGCTATCGGAGCATTAATTAAAACAAAAAACCATTCATACCGCGAGATCGCCAAAATGGAAAAAGTTTCTTGCTCATCAGTAGTAATTTAGCAAAAATATTTTCAATCTGGGGGTAAATTTTATGAGACCAAGAGAACAAACTGTAAAGGGATCAAGAAGACAACGCCCAGAACAGACCGGAAAATTATTTAACCGGCCTTAGAAAAGCCCAGAGCAAGGATGAGCGAGCTACAAAAGTACCTTAGTGAAGAAGGGATAAAGATATCAGCGATGACATTGCGACGAAAGCTATATATTAAAATAATTTGAAATGTAGGCGTCCAGCAAAAAAACCCAGACTCACTGAAAAATGCGGAAAAACGTCTTATTTGGCTAAACTTCATAAGCACAAGACAATAGACGACTGGAAGAAGGTAAATCGGATTTTTAACACTCATTATATATTTTCAAAAATCAAATAAAAAAATCCGAAATTTAACAGTTTTTTTAAATTTATAGGTTAAATTTAGTGACGAATGCAGGCAAGAGACCGTTACAGAATCAGCCGAGTTCGTCCGAAGGAGACCAGGAGAAAGATCTAAAGAGAACTGCGTATAATCAGGAGCACAAAACATTCACCATCTGTAATGATATGGAGCTGCATTAGTGGAGATGGACCTGGTCCAATATACTTCGTAGAGGAAACGATGAGAAAAGAATAATATAAAAAGGTGTTCTTAATAGACCTCTTATTTTCTCACATGAGGTCGCTACCTCAAGGCAAATACTTTTACATATTTATGCAAGGTGGAGCCCCTTGCAATACCGCAAAATTCATAGAGAATGTCCTTTTGAACCAAAATATTGACATCCTCTCTTGGCCTGGCAAGTCTCCGGATTTAAACCCTATCGAGAATTTTTGGACCTTACTACAGTCTCCACCCCAAACAAAATATTGAAAAATATGGAGAAATAGTTATGAAATTCGCAATATGATCACTTCTTATATATGTATAGCATGCCAGAAAGAATAAAATGCATACTCAAAATTATTTAATTTTAAAGAAATTAAACATTTAAAAAAAATTTTTGTTTTTATTTATAATTTTATAAAATACTGGAGTTTTTCACTATATTGAATAGTGTTCATAATTCAATGAATAGGGCGTAAATAAATTAATTCTGAAACATTTTAAATTCAACAGAAGTTACGACACTGCCGTGTCACGAAAAACAAAACATATATGTATTATATTAAATAGTAGCATATAAATTACTTTACACTTAATTTAATCGTACCTCTTGTACACTTTTGTAAGTAAAATTAAATAAATATAATATTTAAAACAATAATATGATTTTGATAAATATATCGATTTTAAAAATAATTTAAAATTGTTTAATTTATTTGACAAAAATGTATCTTAAATTTCATCAGTATTGAAAACTGAGTTCAATTCTAGCATTTGAAATTTCCAAACTTCTATTCTAAAGCAACTAAATTTTATACGATAACCAGGTTGATATTTTCTATAAGTAATTTATATAAATTTAATACTAATCCCTTATAAACAAAAATTAACATTTAGTGGATTAACTTTATATTTTGTAGTATATAGATATTTATACGTTGGAGTATCAAATTTATACCAGTGACCTATCAAAATATTTATATGGAGTAATATAAATTTTATACAATGTTTTTATAAAATTGGGTTATAAGTTAAACTAATATAAAATCTATAAAAAATTCGTACGGAATTATATTTATATTATAATTGTATTCATTTTATCTATAAATTTTTTGGTGTGTACCTGTTACCTACACATTTGCTCCAATTTATCACTTTTCTAACACATCCTGAAATCTAAATCAGCAACGAGTGGAAACGAATTAAATTTTGTGTGTAGCGAATTTACAATCAAAGACATTATATTGCGACCATAAAAATTAACATTATTTTATTTAAATCAACAATAAAAAAAACTTAAAATGCAAATTATTTTATAGAAAAAAAAAAATAGAAAATCGAAAATTATCATTTGTATTTTTACAAATGAAGATATATTATGTTAGTTAAGGGTTAGTATATTATAATTAAGTTTTAATATTAAGAAAGAAAAATAATAATAATAATGAGAAAATAATAATGATTTCAGACTAAATAATTGTCAAAAAAAATTAATAAAAGTTAAGCGAGAAAAAGAAATAATATAAATATAATAACTATAACAATAACTTTAGTAAAGCGCTTACGTACGTAGATGATATTTAACGTTGGCCGGCATTGATGACGTGTGATGATGGCAGTAGGCAACGCGTTTTCCGTTGCTTTTATAATAACACAATGGTTCGGAATTCGCGTATTCCATTGTGCACACAATATGATTTTTTTGCTTTTTCGTTATTTTTTTAATTTTAATTTTTTTTTTTTTTTTTATATTTAGTAAATTAATCTACTTTCGTAATTTCGCAGTTACACTGTACAGTTCAACGTACTACACAAGTAGATTTCATAAACACGTATTTTTGTAGGTATCACTGTATTGTTTCGGCCTAAATCACGTCACATTAATCCTGCATATAACATTGCATCATGCAGAATTTTTTTTTATTCCGTAACGTTTCACTATTCTAATTTTAGTCAATTTATTTTTGTAGTTATTTATATTAATTTGTCGTTTATTTATTTAATTTAGTTATATTATATAGACAATTTATTTAGCAACATATTAGTCACTTATTTATGAATTTATTCACACGCGTACGTTATGCATCGCAGGAACGGTAAAACAAAAAAAAATCGTATGAGTTGAATATATTTTTACATGCATTGACTTTGAGCACTTTAACTAATCATTTGAAAGAACTTATTCTTTTTATACACAATAGACTTTAGTCTTAATTTTTAACTAAATAAAAATGATATTTTTATTTTCACTTGGATTTTCTTCTTTTATTTTGATGTGCTCTAACTTTTAGCACGACACACCAAAACCTAATCCAATATACACAAACTCTGACTTATCAAAATATCAAACTAACTGATCGACTCTCTCTCTCTCTGGCCTTCACATCCCATGAAGGGATTTCGCCGCCTGCACTAAGGCCCTCCATCCATCTCGATCCACCGCTCTCGTCCTCCAGTTTCGACATCCTAATGTTCGTAGATCTTGTTCGATGTCGTCGCGCCAGCGTAGTCGGGGTCTTCCACTACGACGTACTCCGGCTGGTTGTTGGTGGAACACTTTATTTATCATCCGTTGTTGGGGAGACCTTGTAACGTGGCCGAGCCATCTCACTCGATTAGATTTGGTGAATCCGATAATATCGCTGCCTCCGAGGAGTTGCTTTATTTCGTGATTCATACGAATCCGGTATTCGTTGTTCGCAACTTTAATTGGACCAAAGATTGAACGGGCAACCCTCCTTTCGAAGGTAGATAATAATCTACAATCGTTAGTGGTCATGGTCCAGCTCTCGCTTCCGAAAGCCAGCACAGGTCTTATAAGTGCTTTATAAAGTGCGAGCTTGCACGACTGCGATAGATGTTTCGATCGCAATAATTTTGATTTGGCGTAGAAAACTCGTTGTCCGGCAGCGATTCGGGCTTTTATTTCTGCCTGCATATCATTCGACGATGTTATAACTGACCCTAGGTATTTAAAGTTTTCGACGCTATCAAAGTTGTGGTCGCCAATTTCGAGATTTGCCGTAGAGATGTTCCTAGGTGTTACTAAATATTTGGTTTTACTGCTGTTCACCTCCAAACCAAGTCTTCTTGCGCAGCGATCGAGCGGTATGAAACTGTCTTTGATATCGCTAGGTCTTCGGCCAAGAAGCACGATATCATCTGCATATCCAAGAATTTGGCCTGACTTATTAAATATACAGCGCGAGGTTTCGATGTTGCTTTTCCTCACTACGTACTCAAGCGCCAGATTGAACAGCAAAGGCGCGAGTGCATCGCCCTGTCGAACACCAGATGTGATTTCAAAGGGGTCTGACACAGATCCTTGGATTACGATTCTACATACAGATCAGGATGTTGTTAATTTACACAGAGAAACGAGTTTCTCTGGGATTCCCGGGCATATGAGCGCGGCCCATAGGTTGTCGCGATTTATACTGTCATACGCCTGTCTGAAGTCTATATATAGCTGATGTATGGTTATGTTGTACTCCCAACATTTTTCCAAGATCATCCTCATGGTGAAACACTGGTCAGTGGTCAATCGGTTGGGACGAAAACCACACTGATAGTCGCCAATGATGTTTTCGGCGAAAGGGATGAGTCTGGCAAGTACAACATTAGCCAACACTTTGTAAGCAGTGTTCAATAGAGCTATGCCACGAAAGTTTTCACATTTAAGACGGTCGCCTTTTTTATGCAACGGACATATGAGTGCGGTCTTCCAATTCTCCGGCAGCTCTTCTTGGTCCCAAATACAAACGACGAGATCGTATAAACTTGTTGCAAGAGTAGCGCCTCCGAGTTTAATTAGTTCTGCGGGGATTCCATCGAGACCGGGTGCCTTGCCGTTTTTCAATCGACTAATAGCTGCGTCTACTTCCTCTACTGTGGGATATTCGACAAAGAACTCTTCACCTGGTGGAGCTGTTGCTCTAATGGGGGTAACTTCGTCATTCCGATTTAGCAGATTTTGAAAGTAGATTTGCCATACTGAGAGAACATCAGCCACGTTTGTTCTCAGCTCTCCATTCCCGTCTACTTCTTGGATGGAAGTCTTTAGTGAGATTCCTGGCGTTGGGAAAACAGTCCTTTGAGTTTCCTACTTCCGCTTGGAAGCTGATGTTTTCGATGCATAATCTCATATGTTCGCGCTTCTTTTGTCGAAGGAATTTAATCGTGGCTTTCCTAGCGCGGAGATATTCTGCTAGAGTGCTTCTGGTATTGCGAGCCAACCATTTTTCACGAAGCGTTCGTTTATTTTCGACGACCCTTCGGCATTGACCATCGAACCAATCGTTGCGGGGCCTCGGAGGTCTTCTTCCGATGGTGTTTTGCGCCGCGGTTGTTATGGCTGACTGTATAGCGTGCCACTGCTCCTGGATGTTAGGAGGAGCTTCTTCATTGTTATGGGGCCGGTCTAAATAATTAGTGACAGCTGATTGGTAACTCTGCAGTGACGCTTGGTCTTTTAGAGCATCGATATTCCATCGAACGGTCTTTTGTGCTTGTCTGTTAAACGTAGATGACAGTTTGCACTTATACTTAAATATGACAAGCATGTGATCGCTGTCCATGTCTGCACCTCTGTAGGATCTAACGTCAGATATGCTGGTGGAGTGTCTCTTGGACACCATGACGTGATCGATTTGGTTTTCAGTTCTTCCATCATTCGATCTCCACGTTACTTTGTGGATTCTCTTATGTGGGAAAAACGTACTTGATACAACTAAGTTGTACGTTATTGCCAGGCCGGTGGCGCGTTGGCCGTTGTTGTTACTAGTTAGATGCAGGCTGTTGGGACCGATGTGCGATGTATTTTCTGCACTCCTACCGATTTTTGCATTAAAGTCGCCCACGATGATTTTAATGTCGTGGTGCGGTATGTTGTTGATGACTTCCTCGAGCTCGACAAAGAAGAGATCTTTGATGTCATCTGATTTATCTTCGGTGGGTGCATGCACAATAACGATCGTGATGTTAAATTTCTTAGTGCGAAGTCTGACCGTGCATATTCGCATGTTGATAGGGCGGAAATCGATGATATGGTGCTTCACGCGCCGATGGATGAGGAAGCCAACTCCAAATTCTCCTCCGTTCTGATGGCCGCTGTAGTGAAGAGTGTAACCATTGGTGGTGTCATGGATCCCACTCCCAGACCATCTAAGCTCTTGTAATGCAAGTACGTCTAATGTGTAACTCTTTGCTTGGTTCGAAAGGTTCCGGAGATCTCCAGGTCTTAAGAGGCTAAGCACGTTCCATGTTCCCATTTTTAAAGCTTTGTCCGTGTACAATTTCCGAGGTCGAGTTTGTGATGAATCCGATATGGTAATCCGAGGCCTTTGTTTAGGGTTCATAACTTAAATGTTTTTATGAGAGAAGGTTGTTGGCCTGCCGCTCAACCCGCTTATTACGTGTGTGGGTCACGTACTGGTGAGAATCTTAAGGCATCCAGTCCTACCTTGAAACACATTTATATAGCAAGCCGCTTGATACAAGACAGACGCCCGCTTCAGCCGCTCCTAACCTGGAGATCAGACGCTGGTTTGGTATTGGTTTTGAGGTGCCAATGGCCCGCCTTGACATGTAGTGTCCATGACTATAAACAGGATTTAGTCTGCTCGTCTCCACTACACCGCCTGATTCATTTAGCGTTACCCAGGGAGCACCGGCGAGGAGGTATGAATCTAGGACTTTGCCCCCCTTGATCGACTGCTCAGTATTAAAATTCAAAATTAACTCTCCGACTGCCTCGGCGTGGGCGTAAATTCCGCTTTTATACTACCTCGAACATCCGTTACTTAAAAATTATCACCAAACTTTTACCATTATATACCCGTCTCATTCGGTGTACGTTGTATGTGTGTGTATTTAATTCCGATAATTACGATAATTCGGTAAACCAAAATTAAACTAAAGAATTATAAAATATAAACAGGGCTTGCAAAACACGCAGGAACGACATAAGCTGACGTTACACAACGTATGATGGCGGTTTGTCATACGCAAACAGTTTCTACACAAATCATTCTGGATTATAGCTGTTTCTCAAGCTTCCGCTGTCATATTTTTAAATGTAGTGTTACGACTGTGTTGTCTTAACAAGACATTTTTGTAAATTTGTTTCTATTCTCCACGGTTTCTTGCGTCCGGGTTTTTTGTTGTCTAAACGTGGTTTCTTGCGTCCGGGTTTTCGCTGTGTGAATGTGACTTCTTGGTGGATGGATTCCTGTGTGTTTTCTTCTGTTATGTTGGCAACGGAACGAGAATGGAAGAGAGAGAGAGAACAATGCGCATCGAGTGTGTGCAAAGTAAAACGTTTTGAAAAAATGTTTTTTCTTGTATGTCTCTCTTTTGTACCAACGAAAATTTGGTATAAAGGAGAGACAGAGAAGAGAGATGCATTTTCTTCTAAAACGTTTTACGAGCTGTGCGACGCTCGAATTTTTTTGATTATGGCATTCAGTTTGTGATTTTGGGAAAGGTAGATTAAAAATTGTGATTTTGGTTTCGAGTGGTGGATTTTGATAAAAAAAAAACCACGTTGATAATTTTATATAAAACCGGCTAGTTTTTTTTTGGTTTTTGAGACAAAAGTCTTGTTTACAGTTGAGTAATAAAAAGTTTTTTTTTTAGTTTGAACTTGGAGAAGTCAAGTTTTGTATTTTTTGGTTAGCGGATAATTCATTGTTTTAAGTTATATAAAAAGTACATAAAAAAAAAAAATATGAAAATTACTTGCTGTGTATACAAATATATGGAATAAAAATATTGTTAAATGATACGCGAGAAACGTGTTTTATGACCATTTGATTGGCGTGTGGGTATTATACCGTACATAGACAAATATTCAATGTAATTTCGGGTATAAGTATTCCCAAAATCAGCTGTGTTAATTGTATTCCACTAGTTAAATATATTTTGTGGGTGAATTGATTTTCGTGAATGCAACAGGAAAAATTCTTTTGTGGTATAAAGTTTGAAGATTTATCGGTGGTACCATCCCAATCCGAAATTTTTATAACGGCGGACGTGCCGCTACGTTTGATTTAATTTTCTGAGTTCCTAACGAGGCCAAAGATTTATCGGTGGTACCACGCCCAACATACGGATGGCCAGTTGAGGCCATTTATTAATTTGTTGGTATCAGTGAAACACAGCGGCAGCGATAATAAGGCGGAAACACCGAGGCGGAAATAACGCCAAACATAATTATTTAAGGCGGTCTATCAAGGCCAAATATACGGTGTTTAGGCGGGCAACGCCCCACAAACTTTTCTTGTTTATATTGGTATCGGGGAGAGGCCCCGCAACATTACGGTAGCCAACCGGCTATTGTATTTTAATCGGTGGTCGGCCGCAACAATACGGGTGGCCAACCGGCTATTCATTTTTTTGGATTTATATTGTTATCGGGGAGAGGCCCCGCAACAACCGGCACCTCTTATTAAATTGGTAACGGTGAAAGGCACCGCAACGGTCCGGGTGTGGCACATCACCTGTGGCATGACGGCACCAAGGCCGCAACCCAATTTTTATCGGGGAGAGGCCCCGCAACAATAACGGCGCAAGGCCGCAACCTTTTGTTTAATAATAATTAAGGTACATTTTTTTTTATTTTTATTTTTAATTTTTTTTATTTTTATTTTTTTATATACATTTTTTATATTACCTATATATAATTTTCAAAATTTTTTGTGATCGAGCGCCGCACAGCGGGTGCACGCTCGATCCGTATTGCATCTCTCTGTCTCTCGTTCTTTCTCCTTCTTCTTTCGTTTCGCGTGGGAAGTGGTGATTTTTTTTATTTTGTCTAAATTAGGAAAATAAATTTAAAATGAATTATTAATTTTTTTCGGTATGGTATGATGGGAGCGGAGACTCCCTCTGTGTCGGTTTAGTGTTTGCGGTCCCTTGGTGCCCGCATCCAATTCCGTAACCAGGGCTTGGCCCCGTTTGAATTCGGATGGATGCGCGCACCAAGGCACCGTTCTCGGTTTATAATTATCAGCTGTTCGTTCCTCAGGTTCCGGCCGACGAATTTCGGCGGAACATTCGGTTTATTATTATTTGCGTTTCATTTTTTTTTAAATTATCTGTAATCATCACGGTGTAAGCCAGGAGCCATGCATGCCTCAAACCCCACGACCCTTCGCACTTCTCCCTGAGAACGTAGCCGGCAAAACATCACCGTGGAGGCCTCTGCATGCGCTTAGTGAATATCTGCAGGTTGGCAGTAGCCAGCATGTAACAGTAGGACATGTATATAAATAATGAGGATGTTTAAAAATAACACAAGCAATCGTATTGTCAGTACGGTTCACGAAAGTTTTAGTCACGGATCTTGCATAGGTAGAAGGATTCTTACTGGTTCACTCACATATCTCTAATGCGTCACATCTTAGATTGAGGAAATCAATAAATCAATAAATGGTAGAAAAATTCTTGTTTACTTTTTGTTTAACCCAGAGTTGTTTGGATTCATTGTCAATTTTCATTAACATCACATAATAAGCCATGGATCATGTGTCTCACGTCGCTTGTTGACAAGCTTTCTGGTCTAACATTGATTGGATAAGAGTATATTCACAATAGGGCTCAACTTATTGTATCGCTTACACAACTTCTCCCATGCTTCATTATAATTTGCTTCAATTCTTGTTATTATGCACTGTTGCCACATACAGATCATGGAATGATGTCCAATATTGAGAGTCACCGGAAAACGCTTAGATGGACACCTTTGGAAGGCGTAAATGTATGCTGAATTTAGACCTTCGTAAAATGTTTTTTACTGTCCAATAAAGTTTTCCAGTATCGCGTTTAACTCAGGAGTCCCACTCGAGGTCGTGTTTCGTTTTGACATTGCCTTCATAAGTAACGTCCGAGCTTTATAATACGTTTCATCAATGGCTTCGATAATGGGCCTATAATTTTCAACCGCAAACAATTCCACCTCGTACTCATTGAATTTAAGGTAACGCGTTTCTAAACGAATTGTGATTGCCTCGATTGATGTGTTATCGGTTATAGTTTCAGCGAATTTTAGAACATTGTTGATTTGAGTAACTGCACTTTCCAAACGATCTATCATTTTCTTTAACTCTAATTTCACAAACGTTCACTCAAATTTTCAAAGTAGAGTACACACAAATTAACCAAATTACAAATAAATTGAAAGTGTACTTAGCTTGTCTTATTTGATGATTAAGATCCCGGGTTTCGGCACCAAAAATGTAGATTGAAATCCCAATCCAACGTGGTGAAGCAGCAATATCTTGGTATTCCAGAAGATGGTTAGATAAGTAGGTCGTTTGTTATCCCAAAATTGTATAGCCACACCCAAACAAGGTTTAATTATAGGCTTCAGCAATGTGGTTTGTTCGTAGAAACTCCCAGTAAAATACGGTACTAACTTATCGTGCTAGTTGAACTTTATATAGATCCATTCACTTCAAGAGTTTATTGAAAGAGACTTTTAAGTTGGTTTTATAAGATTTGACAAATCTTATACTACTTATAAATTAAAATTAGTTTAGGTACATTTTATAACAAAATTATAGCAAAAAACTAGGTAATAATTGCGCAAAATATAAATTATTTATAACAAAAAAACAAGTAATTATAACACTTAGGTAACAAAACACACCCTTGGTGTTATGTAATTAATTGGTATAATCTAATTTATTTGACAGATGGTTATTACTTGTCAATACAAATTAATATATTTGCATAATTTAATTGTAAATATAGCAATTTTTCACCGATTATAATTATGGAATCTTCCAACAATAATTTTAGGCCAATAATAGGATAATTAAATCCTCTATTAAAAAATCTTAGGCTCCATCATGCTGTATAAGATCTGTCATGCTGTATAAGATATAATTACCAGCGGAATTTTTATTGATTATTTATTTCTTTTTTACCAAATAAAGCATTTCAGCCAAATTAAATGTTAAAGGTGATCCTTAAAATGGCAAATTGTTTGATCTCCGAATTAAAAGAACTCGGTATATGAAATCTTTACAAATTTAACAATATTCCGTCTTTCCGCCATTTTTTAACGAATTACGATGAAATTTGGACAGTAGTATAGATCAGGGACTTTAAAGTAAGTTTTGAACAAAATTCTAGGATCTGTTCGTGTTGGACTAAACAATTGGAAAATTAAAGAATAGTTTTAGGCTAATTAAATGCCCTAAGATATATCGACATACACAAATAATTATAAGCTTATTGTGGCCTTATCAAATGCTCTATTAAAAAAAATTTTAAACTCCATTTATTCTTGACCATTCTTTAGGAGCCAACATTTTTAAATGAGTCATTTTATTAGACCATTTCCGTTGGCCTGTTGCTCTCTAGGAAGGCTTTGCAATATTTTGGGAGAGTTGGATGCTGTAATGTTATTAATTATATAAATTAAACTCACTTATAACTTTATTAAATTGGATTTATTTAGACCTTTTCTAATATTTTACATATTTTATCTTTTAGAATTTACTTTATTATTAGACCATCCATCGACGGCTCCTCAAACAATAATAATCTTTTCACTCGATCGATTTTATCAATCTGCCAAACTTAATTTTAATTATTAAAATATTTCGTAATGCCTAATAAACATATTTTATTTTTGTTATTAAATTATGACTAGCTGACCTGTGACTGAATAATCAGTCACGTGAATACATTTTGTTGAATTTTTGGTTCAGAAATGATTCAAAAGATTTTTTAAGATGTAAATTTGATGCACTTTTATCAACAATAAAGTAAATTCATATACGTGGTTGATTTTTAAATCTTAAACAGCAAGCACGCGCTCAAATGTACACAGTATGACTTACGTGTCAAGTCAAATATTCATATCTCAAACAGGAAGCGCGCGCTCGGGATCACATGAACACTTACGCACCCAAACTAAATATTAAATTCGGAAAAAGGAAAAACACACAATTGCTGAGGCAAACTTTAATCTAAATATTTCATAAGAAATGTACAAAAGGATAATAAAATAGTAGTAGAAGGTAGGTAGTAAAATAGTAAAATATATTACAATTTACATGCACAGAATCTCTTCAAAAAATACATTCTTTGTTGTGATGTGCCCATCCCGATCAGCTGATTGATCGCTTATCTCAACGATAAACACCGTAAGTCCGTCAAATGAGCGGCATCTTGAAAATGTAACATACATCTGATCATGCGTAAATATGGGGTCCGGCAAGTACACTTCTACCTTCTTCAAGCTTTAATCCTGACTCTTGTTTATGGTTATGGCGAACGCAAGCTGAACCGGAAATTGAAGGCGAGACATTTTTAATAAGAAGATGCCTTCCGATCAGCACCTCACATTCCAGAATGTAGCGGTTCATTTTTGCGACGCGCATGCGTGTTTCATTGATTCGACCCTTGCTAGTGTTTAGATTCCTCATCAAACGAACGATCGCTATTACCTTTAGCGGGATGGCATGCCCCGGTAATCCGGACAATCAATCTTGTTGAGAAACTCGACGGGTAGACGGAGTTCCTCATGAATGTCGTCACTCTCAAGTTTATCAGCAATATGTTTGACTTCTTGTTCGTCGGACAGGAGGTCAAGCACCTGCTGATTGGTTAGCGCGCAATCATCATTCTTGGGTGCAAGGATGGTGCGCTGCTCGATGGTTCCCTCGGCTGGTGTTGTATTGATGTCATCATACACGAAATCGATCACACTTTGAGGAAGTTTGCCGGAAGTGTGATCAAGTCGGTTCGAACATTGCCGTTTCCAACAGAAATCAAATATTATGCAAACTCGTCCTCACCTTCATCGACGTGCATGTTCTTGGTGAGTATAAACGTATTTACCAATTTCCAAAGCGGGTTCAACTTGATGGTCGATTCGCAAGTTCGCGCACGTCCCGCCTTCATGTAGTCACCACACATGAGGATGATTTTCCCAGCTAATGGAACACCCACTACCCGTCTATGATTGTGAGCTCTGCTCCTGGCATGATTAACTTTGAATTTAAATCGCGCGTCAACCATTAAGCAACTTTGAAATTAATTCGCGTGCCGACAGTGTTGTAACTTCGAATCTGAACCGCGTGTCAACTGTTTTACAACTTTGAATTTGAATCGCGCGCCACTAATTTGAACAAAAATATTTGCTTTTTGGTCGTCCCATAAAATTCTCAAAAGTTGCAACATTTCACGTGCACAAAAACTTGGAAATTTTCTGAAACCACCTGAGATACCCATTTCGGGTACTTTCCGGTGGAATTTTTCCGATTTTTCTAGCCCACGCACAGCGCAATATTTATGTCGACGTACCCTGAAAAAATCTAACGGATCGGATCATGTTTAGGGGTCATTTTAGGGTTTAGTATGAAAAAATTAAGAATATTAATATAATAGATAGATAGAAGATAGATAGAAGCTGACCTTCGACTGAATAATCAGTCACGTGAATACATTTTATTGAATTTTGGTTAAGAAATAATAAAGAAGATTTTTAAGATGTAAATTTGATGCACTTTTATCAAAAATAAAGTAAATTCATATACGCGGTTAATTTTTAAATATTAAACGGCAAGCACGCGCTCAAATGCACACAGTATGACTTACGTGCCAAGTGAAATACTCATATTTCAAACGGGAAGCGCGCGCTCGGGATCATATGACCATTTACGCGCCCAAACCAAATATTCACATCTCAACTTCGGCTGGGGACATTTTCATTATTCACTGCAGCAGTTGTTTTACGAAATGCATCCAACTGCTTTTCGTTTAGCAAAAAGAAATTCGTAATTCAGCTTCTTCGGCTTCTCGAACTGTATCGAAGACTCGCACTTCTACTGGACTTCTCGATGGAGTTGGTAAGCTGATCATAGCGCAAGAAAGTCCGGGCTATATAAGAATTATGTTGATATCGTGGAGAGCCAAATTTTTGCTACATTTTCAATATGGTGTCAGCTGTAATCGAGAGTCATGTCATCTGCATACTTCATCCAGAGATCAAGAGGCTTTGAAGGTTGACAAAAGCAACAAATATAAACGCAAGTCTCTCGAAGCTATCTTGGCATTTGAAAGGCTGCTGTTTCCGTTAAGCAGTGATCCCATTGCTGCTGTTTCCGTTAAGCAGTGATCCCATTCATCATCGTTTACCAGACTTCATGCAGCTATAACTTCTTTGAAGGTTTTGTAAATAAAACATTTAAATGTTCATACAAATTCAAAGCTGGCGGAACCTCGAATATGTAGCAAAAGCAGCCGCAGGGAGAGACGCTCCTCATCTCTCAGGATTACTGTTTACATTCGTGCAACAACCAGCTTTCCACTTCTTTAACGAAGTTGCCATTTACCGCGACGTATACGTAATGGTGGGGAATGTTAGTATATAAGAATTGACGTGCGTTTTGATCATTGAAGTTGAGCTGAAACCATGACTGAAGCTTCGTTCGGCCAGTTTGTGCCGCAAACAACGCTTCATCTTCATTACTTGCTTCGAATGTAATTATTTATTGATTCGGTAGGTGGGCAGAAAACGGATCACGGCATAAGATCGCTCATGCATTTTCGACTCGATAAAAAATAATTTGATATCGCGATTTTCAACAAAGTAGCTGACATCTGGTGAATTAAGAGTTTATGCTGTGTGCCTGACACCGATTTTTTTGTCTAAATTTCCGACTAACTAAATTGATCGTTAGTTCACCCAGGTATTGTTAGATGTCTCTAATTGTAATTATATAATGCAAAATCTACCCGATATTAAGTTCTAAACAGCAAACTTAGTTTTGGTTTATCAATTACTGATAAAGATTGTTTTGTGGAATGTTACATTTAAGTTTATATAGCAGATTTTAATTAAACATCAGATGCGGTTTGTTTTATGCCATCTTTAAACGATTGGTTTGATTTAACCATAAATTTAGTTAGTTGGAAAATTATAGACAAAAAAATCGACGTGAGGCACACAACATTATTAATATAATAATAATAATAGATAGAAGATGTATGGCGTGTCATGACCAAAATGTATGTAAAATCATTTTATGTTCTCTGTTTTGTTTAATTGAGATTCAATTACAAATTTTCTACTCATTTTGTCATCACAGTGTGTCATCACAAAAACAGCGTCAATTGTAATAAATTTTGTCATTGTCACGGTGTAATGCGCATGTTCATATATTCAATATAAACATATTTTGTCATGGCATTCTGGCGTCGTGACAAAATTTTGCTGAAAACACCTGAGGTACTCGTTTCAGGTACACACAAAAAAATAAAAGGTCACCACAACACCAAATCGGTGTTACATAGTGTCCCACCGATCGGATATTTATAATTTGAATCCAATCGGATGTTATAATAAAAATGATAAAAAATACTATTGAATAAAAACTTTTACACCGAATTTGTTTAGAAATTATATCCATTAAAATAATTATTATATTAACACCAATTCGATGAACTTCGTAACACCTCTTTTATCTTTTGGAAATATCCTCTTGGGCATTTTACATACCAAAATTGGGCATTTTTAAAATAAGTAAATAACATAAATTTTAATTTTATAATTCTTTTTATTTTATTTTTGTAAATAATATATGGTTTACAATTTGGTGAATGCCTTGAATAACGTTGTAAAGGCATTAATGCTTATAATATCAATGATAGCGGAATTTCCTTACATATCTCGAAGAACCATGTGTGGCTGCGTCATCTGTGATAGTTGTTTCATTCTAAAAATATATGTTATTATTTTATTTTAGTTTTTAATTTATAAATATGAATTACTAGTACACTTACTTTTTCAAACACTAAAAATGATTATGGCTGTAGTTTTACGTCAGTCGTTCACACATTTTTTCCTCTAAGTATGGCAAAGATGAAAAATAGCGCACTGAAATTGTCATCAAATTCTAAATAAATTAAAAGAAACAAAATTAGAATTAATTTTTCATTCACACATTTTTTCATTAATTTATTTGTTTACCATTTTAATAGATTCTTAACAATGATGATTCCACATGAATATTTCCACAATTCACAAATACAGTATTACAACTTTTTATGTTAAATTTACAAAAAAGTAATGAAATTTTGAAGTGATATCCACAAAATCCAAATTAAGACTGAAATGTAATATTTAAAATCGTTAATCCTTGAAAACATTTTTTACAAAAAACACCAAAAAAGGATTAAATTTTATCCAAAGGGATAAAAATTTTCCCTGAGTTTTTGGGATTTCCCTTGCAATATAAAACATATTAACAAAAGGTTGAAAATTCCTTAACACCAAAAGAGGTAACAAATTTTATTTTCAAAAATAGTTATCCCATCGGATAATCTTAAATATTTATCCGATGATGCGGTGTTAGATTCTAAAATAATTATCCGATTGGATAAAAATAAACTAGTCATTAGGATAAAAAATCTATTAGCACCGCTTATTTTTTTGTGTGTACTTCCCGGTGGAATATTTCCGATTTTTCTAGCAAAGGCACACCGCTATATTTATGTTGACCTACCCTGAAAAATTTAAACGGATCGGATCATGTTTACGGGTCATTTTGGCGTTGAGTTTGAAAAAATTAAGCGTATTAATATAATAGATAAAGCAAAATAAATTTTGAAATACAAAATATGTTTATTTTACAAAATACAATTTCATGCAATTTCTCAAATCATTAAATATTTTTCGCGTGTAATTATTTCGAAATGCAAAGTGTATTGCACCGCGAATGATGTTGAAATGTCATGATAAGTGTGTGGCATTACAATGCCCATTTTCTCAAATTGAATCCACCTTGCGTTGCGAGGGCTTGCAGATCTTGCAGCAACAGTAGAGCCTCGTCAATGCTGTCTGCGCCAGTAAGTAAATCGTCCATATAGAAGTCGGTCATCATTATTTTAGCTGCTTTTGGGTGAGTATCCTTCCTTGGCCACTTGAATCAATGTTCTTACCGCTAGGAAGCTGGCAGCGGTAGTTCTGTACGTCATTGTTTTTAGCCTATATGCTTTTATCGGCTCGGAAGAGTCCTGTCTCCATAATACTCGGTGATAATCCCGGTCGCTTGGGTTGAGCCAGATTTGACGGAACATTTTCTCGATGTCGGCTGTCATGGCAATCTTGTGCTTCCTCCACCTTAGTAGTATGTCGGCCAAGTCTTCTTGTATTTTGGGCCCGGTCATCATGATGTCGTTTAACGAGACCCCAGTTGTTGTTTTTGATGATGCATCAAACACTACTCGAAGCTTGGTCGTTGAACTGCCTGGTTTGATAATGCCGTGATGAGGTATGTAATACGTATTATCGCCGCGCTCCACTTCTGGCTTTTCTTGTATCAACTCCATGTGGCTCAAATCTATGTATTGTTGCATGAATTGTTTATATAATTGTTCGTAGCCGATAACTGCTCTTTTTCTAGACTCGCCAAGTTTGACGTGATCGTCCTTAAATGGAATTTTTACTATGAATCGTCCATCTGTGTCTCGACTCAATGTTGATTGGAATGCTTCCTCAACTTGATTTTCTTCCGCTGTATGGCTCCTTTCTTCAGGAATGCTATCAACCTCTATAAATAATTTTAGTTGTTCCTCGATTGGCTTGGTTGTCACCATGGTTGTTCTTGTTTTTGGTGTTTAAGTTACTCAGGCTGCCAATTACGACCCATCCGAACTCCGTGTTCTGTGCCATTGGTTCTCGATGGTCACCTTTGATAATACTATTGGTTATTATCAATGGATAGTAATCTGCTCCAATTATGAGATCAATCGGCTGAGCTTGATTGTAGTGTGGGTCCGCCAACTTTATGTTATTAAGATGGGTCCATGCTCTAGTGTCAATATCAGCTTCAGGTAGTTGTTGGGTTAGCTTGTTAAATATTAAAGCTTCGATGTCTAAGCTAAAGTCTCCATCAAATCTTGGCACAAGCTTAATGTTGATTGTATGCTTGCACATTCCTGCTTCGCTACCGCCAATGCCTGAAATGTTAACATGTGTTTTCTCTTTTTGATGTTTAGCAGATTGGCAGCTCTCGATGATATTAATGTAGCTCGGGACCCGGAATCAATTAACGCCCTCAATGTGGTGAGATGTTCAGTGTCTGTGGCTACTCTGACCATTGCTGTTGGTAGTAGTACAGGCCCTTGTTGTTTAACTACTAGAGTTTGAGTGATCCCCATGTTGGTTGATACCTTGTTATTACCATGCAGAAGAGTGTGGTGATGTCCTTGGCACACAATGCATCGTATTGCGGAGATGCATGGGTTACCCATTGAATGTCGCGTTAAACAACGTATGCAGGTGAATGAGCTCGGTGAAAATATCGTTGAATGAGCTCCAATGCTCATAATCGCCATAAAATGTTGGTAGTTCTATCTTGGGCAATTGTACCTTGACTTCTCCAGCCTGGTTCGAAATTTCTTCTTTCCGGCTGCGCTGCCATCGCAATGTTGTTGAGTCCACTCTCTCCTTGAGCGCCTCATAGTAGTTATTTTGAAAGTAGGGAGCTGTTTGTTCTTGCTCTTCCATTTCTACTAAGAGGTTTATGTGCAAATCGTCAATTGCCCCCATTTCTTGCGATAATTGAGCCATTTTTAGGCTAATGAACTCCATTGGAATGTTGTTGTTGTCCAATGCTTCTTCAATTGATTCTAATTTTCTATGCATCATCCTCATCAGGACATCTTGCTTCTTGATCAGCTTCTGGTTGTTTATGCTACCCCTTTACTAGAATTTTCAGACTGATGCTTGTAGTCCTTACTGGATGATTCCGATGATTGATTAGTTTTGCCTCCTTGGTCGTTGTTATTTCACTAATCGTCGGCAAAGTCGAATTTGGCAGATGCGTTTGGAGCTGGCGTTGATGACAATGATGATGAGTTTAGGCGTTGACGCATATCTTCAACATATTTTGTGAACCCTTCCCATACTATTTGCTTGTCTTTATAGTATTGGTGTTTTGTATCTAGTTCAGGCTGGAACTCTCTTATTTTATTATCGACATCGACGTATTCGTTGTACGTCTTTTTGAGAGTAGATATTTTTGCCTCCAGATATCTTTTAGTTTTCCGAGCTGCACCATCTTTTTTGTAGCTCGAGATGATGTGCTCCAACTCTACTGCCTTGTCACTTTGCTGCTGCAATAACCGCTCCATGTCTGTGCTTTTATTGACAGGGGTGTTGGACTGTTATCGTGTGGCGTATACTGGTTTATTTGCCGGTTGTTGATTGGCCGTTGAATTTCAATCGTTGTTGTTGTGAGTTTAATGCTTTGACGTATCTTGGCCTATAGCTCTATGTTTGTGGAACGTGTTGGCTGCCGGTTGTTGTGGTAGCTCGAATCTCAATGTAAAATTCCTTTACAACGTGAGTTTTATTGTCCGCCGGTTGTTTTGGCGGCTCAAAGGACCATGTAAAAATCTGACCTCTTCCTAGATTTTTGTTTGTTTATGTGAATATTTGGTTTGCCACTGGTGAGTTCCAAATATTCACTGAGAATTAAACTAACTGTTGTTTATGCGTTATAATTCAATTCTAATTTTATTACCTCAATAAACCGGGTTTTATACATAAAATATTACTTACGCATGAAATCAACAATAATTATATACAACAAAAGTACAATATAAAAAAGAAAGAAACATTAAACCTGTTGAATTTGCTACAATATACAATATTCCACCCGTGTCGATACTATGTCATCGACCGCTTGGAATATTGTATTATTGCGCATGTTGACACTGATTCAACAATGAGCCTACAATTATTTGTATGTAGATTGATCTTGTTTCGCGTTCTAGTTTCCGTTCCGGTCCGATTTTCAATTTGGATTCTGCTAGCTTTAGATTAAATGACCTAAAACTTGGTCAAGAACGAGTGGAGCCCATAATATTTAAGGGATATTTCTTGGTTTGCGTTATATTTTCGACTTTGGCCCGATTTTTTAAAATGTTGTATTTTTAAAGAATTATGCTTTTCTTAGAACGAGCAGAGAAAAAATCAAATAGCCTAAAATTATCCTTTAATGTTCCGATTGTTTCTAAATAATTTTTTGTAATGGGTCCTGCTAGCTTTTTCTAAAGCTAGCGGAATCCATCGTTTTACTTGGCAGGGGTGGAGTCCAAAATTGTTTAATAGAAGATTTAATTAGCCTAAAATTATTCATACTCTCTTGTAATGTTCTGTTGTATGGGTTCAGCTAGCCTTAGAGACGTTCCAAGCCTTTATGTCATACTATGCCAAAGGCCTGTGCTACATCCAAGTAGATACTTAAACATACTTTCTTTTTTTCAAGAACATCTTCAGTTATGTTTATAATTTGATGTATTTGTATAATGTTCAATTGTTTCTTTGAAGCCAAATTAATTTAGATGAATAAGATTTATTTCTCCTGCTATCGGTTTGAGTCTCTTCCGGACTAGTTTCTCGAACATTTTTGAAATTGGTGGAAGTAAAGAAATTGACTTGAGTTTTTGCCAATTAGTGGTTTTCTTGGGCTTATGTATGTGTCATGATTACTTCGGCAACTTTTCATTGATTTGGAGCGTGTTAAAGTAATACTTCGTTAATTATTTGTAGGAGTTTACGCAGTCCATTTTTAGGAAGGGTTTTTATTATTTGTTCTGTAATTAAATCATATCCTGGAGATTTCTTTGCACTTAGATTAAAGTTAAGTTGGATTTCCACTTTTAGTTGTTGTAATGTGAGAAGATATATTGTAGTTATCCACATTACTTACTGGTGATATTTTCTCATTTGCTGTTTGTCTAGGTAGAGGCTGAAACGTTTTCTTGAGGCGGGTTGTATACTAAGACTTTTCGGTTTACACTTAATAGCCTATATGTTCCTTCTACATCTTTAACTGGTGGAATTTAAAGTTGAGGTCGTTATAAACTTTTGTCGCTTCCCAAAGAGCATACTTGGAACCTTTTTCCCTTACGGCCACATAGGTACTTGTTATGGATTCGTTCTTAATTTCTTAAATAAGCAATTTTGGTTTATTGGACACACAATTTATATTTATTTTATATTCGGTCTTATAGTGATTGAAATACTAATTTTAATGTATATTTTAGTGATTTCTTTTATTTGTTAATTGTAATAAAACTTTCAACTTTTATTTTGCCTGATAAACTTAGCCGAAAGTTGGCAGCAGAAAGTGAAAAATCAATAAAAGTGTATCGGCTACTTCAGCCGAAAGTTCGAAAAATTATATGCTACTGAAGTGTGGGGAAGTTTCGGTCGAAAAAATCTATTATTAACATATTTCGTATCAGATGGTAGCTCACAATTCTGATGATGTTTTAGCCGAAAATTACATGTCAAAAAAATTTTGATTATCAGTAAAAATTCACATACACTGAGAGAAAAGTAAACTCATATTAAGCGGGAACGGAACGATTCACAGAAACTTCGTGTTCGAATGTGTGCTAAGCATATATTTACTTGAATTGAGATGAGTGTTACTAAATTCATTAAAATCAAGCAATCTTTTTTTGAGAAATACATGTTTACTTTTAATAAATATAATTTCTTCGATTGAATTTTATATTCTATTTTTGTAAAATATTTATTCTTCGTTTGAGAGATTAGTATCATATTTTGAAGAATAAGTTTCTCAATTTCAGTATTTCAAATTTACAAAAATATAAAATAATATCTCACTTCGAACTAAATTTCTGTTCCAAAACAGAACTTTCACTTTTCATTTAAGATTTAATTTTCTTAAAACACAATGACTAAATCGGAAACTGAGAATACCTAACATCGATTTAAAAAAACAAAACTTGATGATCTTGATGGATTTGCTTAAATCAAATATTTTTATTCCAAATTGGAGAAAGTGTATACCACATTTAAGAATGAATCTATTCTTGGATAGAGATTTGTATAATTTCAGCTTATATTCTAATTTATTGAATAAAATCAATTTTAATAGTTTTTTTTAAAATCGTTTTATTAAAAAATAAATGTTTATACATAAAATCATTTATAATAATATTAAAATAATGGTAATTTGGCGTACATTGAACCATCTTCCAATGTCCTTAATGTAATTGGTTTTACAAATATGTTACTATTCAAATTTATAAATTCGTATTCCATTAGTTCTTTCTTAATTAAATAAACATTAAAATGCTGGTTAAAAATTATTTCAATTTTTTGTGAAATTTAAATTATAATTTCTTTTTCGATTAAAATATATTTAATTTTAAATTACGTTAATTTTAATTCAACAGTTTCTAAAAAAAATATGCATGATTTTTGATTAGAGTATTATGATAAGCAATACTTGAAACTGATACCATTTTTGAATAGTTCTCTAATTTATTAAAAACACAACAGTAGTTTAAATCTTGTTTAATTTCAGTTAAAGAAATGGTACTAAATTTTATTATTTTAGCAATGCTATCAAAACTCTTGTTTTGTAATAGTGAGTAGACAAATTTAATAATAAATCTCTTTGCTATTGAAATTGGCAAATTAACTCTGGAAAATGTTACATTCGTATAATTTTTAATATCTCTGTGTTTAGATTCGTAACGCATACACCAAAACATACGTAAAGGGCCAGATTTTTTAATAATAGATGGGCCAAAGCATCACATGCTTATTCATTATAAGCATGTGATGCTTTGGCTTTAATACATTTTATTGTGATGCCTAATTAAATCTCTTAACCTGTTTAGATCGTTTATATCAAATGAGTGGCTTAACATTAATTTCACCATGTCATACAATACAATAGCGTATTGATATACGTTATCGTTTAGTGGAATATGATTTCCCAAAATACAAGTGAAATAATTTAAAAATGTGAGCGTTTGGCTTGCCGACATTTTTAATTTATTATTTCTTAAATTGTAAATTTTGATAATTGGAGGTCTGTTACTTTTTTCAAGCTGGCCATAATCGAAGAATTGAATGCATGAATTAAGTTTAGCAATTGTAATGAAGTCTTTATTAATGAAATAATTCAGAATTTCGGTTAGGCCATAAACTGCAACTCCTTCTAAAACATCATGCATTAGGTCAACACAAAAGTTTTCTGTGACATAAAAATTATTAACTTTATTCAGTGCCGAGTTTTCTCTTATTCCGGTGTCATTGTAACAACTAGTGTTCACATCAAATAAATAATTAACAGTATTTCGCAAAACAACATGTTCCTCATTAAGAATATTGTTTATATCATCTTTATTTGATTTGCACATCCGACAAAAATATTTATGGGAAAATGATCTTGCGAACCCCAAAAGAGTATTTAAACCTAAATTGTCGCCTATAATAAGCCCCAAGGCAAAATGAACAGTTATTGCGGTATTATCCACAACAATCTTGATACCTTTATCTTCTATTTTATTCAAAACTTCTACCAACTTATAAAGGCACTTTGAGGTCTCAAACAATTTTAAATTAGTAGATTTCAAAAATAGTGTTGTGAATATGTTTTCAAGAGAAGAATAATTGCAAGGCAATGTAGGAAAATTATAATAAAAGGCTGCGATGGACTGCTTCCCTGCAGAGCTTGCAAGAGTATCGCCGGTCTCTAAGTCATCATAATATAAGAATAAGGGAATTACCGGTTTATTTTGATATTTAATTTTTTTTTGCCATAAATCACCTTGAACGAAATTTTTTAAAGCTTCAGACACTGTAGAATTTACAATGTATTTACGCACCGGGCTACATAAATCACTTTCACGTAAATTCTTATTAAGTTTATATTCGCTATTAATAATTTGAAATGGATCCAAACAATATTGCAAAAATTCTTCTATTTTGTTTTTTTATCTTCAGCACCATTGAGTAAAACTATGTTTCTCACTTGTTGGATTATACTATGTAATATAATTTCTTTAATATCGCGAATTAAATTTTGAACTGTAGTGTTTGTGAAATAGCTATAACTAAATTGTTTACAACAAAATTCTCGAACTTTAGAAAATAATACATTCATTGAATCATTTTACATGTCATTGAAATTCATGTCTAAATCGGCATTTATAGATTGTCCAATATTATCGAAAATGTGAACATGATTCCTATTAGGTGTTTCATCGGACTGTTTCGAAATTGGAAGAGTGTTTCCAGGTAAAATTAATGAATTATCATTCTGTTGGTGTGACATTTTAAGGTGCCTTTTAAAGAGATTCTTTTTTGAAAATGTAGCCGGGCATTTGTTTTGAGCACATCTAAATTCATCATTTTGCTTAAGCATATGATAGTCTTTTAAATGTACAAAAAAAACTTCTAAATCCAAAAACTTTTGTTCACAAATAAAGCATAAAAAATACATTTTGCTAAATTTAAAACAATTTCCGTTCTAACAGAATCTTCGTTTAATAAGGAATTTAAGAACTAATTTTCAGTTAAAATTTATGATTTATATTTAATATAAGTTTTTATTAGAAAAATTTTATTTTTTTTATAATTCGTCATTAGATTAATTTTTTTTAGTTAAAAGTTACAAAAAATATTAATCTTTTGTTAAATTATAGTTAAATTATAGAGTCAAACAAATTTAATTCAGTTTGCTTAACAAACAATTTGTATTATGTGGTAACGGTTCCGAAATTCAAATATTAGGGGTAATTCAAAATTATACAATATTAAAATTAAAATATATTAACATAAATTGCTTTAATTATTTGTGTTCAATTTTTGGTTCAATTTCAATATTAAATTCATGACTTTCGGATCTGCTTTGTCATATTTGGTATTAATATTATAAAAAAAATTTCAATAAAGTACCAAAACTTTTCGGATTCGAAGGGATATTTAAAATCGAAAACAAAAAATAATTTAAAAAATAAGTCTATGGCAGTTACTACATTATTAAATGTATAAAATATTTAATTTATAAATAATAATCAATGGCTGAAGTGTTAAATTAAAATCTGCGTATTTTTCCCGAATATTTGGTGACGATTGTTCCAATGTTGCAATACTTGGAAGTTCTAACAAGCACGAGGACACTGAATTTTCAATTGATGGCTTCCAGATTTTTTGTTGTTTTTGTTTTTTGTGTTTGCGATCCGTGCGGTTGGTGGCAAGCAATAGTGGAGCAGTTTTAAAACTTCGAGGTTTTTTAAATCTGAAAAAATACAAACATAATTATTAAGCAACTAATGATGTATCATTGAATTTAAGACATATTATCGACCAACCGAATATGTTTTACACATAAATAAGCAAAAGACTTTTTAATACCACGATTCACGCCCAGGGCTTCGATACTATTTTTTAAAATTAACCCCAAGTTTACTTTACTATGAATTAATTATATAGCGCGTTGGTTTGAAAAACGAAATCGTTGGGGGTAGAGAACGGTGGTCGATCCTGAGGACAGGAGCCGTTCACAAAATTAGATAAGAAAATGGTGCACAATTATTAGTAAACAAATTCTAAAATTTTTAAAAGACATTAATAAACTTAATTTTATAATTTCTTTTATTACACTTGTAACAACCAAAATTTATAAAAGTAAACTAATATTATTTTAGTTGCACCACACTATAATTTAGAAAATTAACACACGAAATTTAACACACGTCCACTGTCTTTGCAATTTTCGATTATACTGACCATTTACGATGCGAAAAATATTAACGATATTTCATTAATTGTCTACTGCTGGAAAGAATTAATTCTCAATTCTAGAATGAAAATTCCGCTTAATATTGTAAAATTACTCTTCGTTTGAGATCACATTAACAAATATATTGTTTTATTCTCAAAATGAGAATAAATTTCTAAGGGACGGAATAAAATTATATTTTTATATTCTAAAATAGATTTTTTAATCTTAATTATATTATTTTTAATCTCGTTTCAAATTTATTCACTATCATATATTTAAGAATAACGATTCTATAATTGAACATAAAATTAAAGAAAAGGATGCCTATTTTTTTTTAACACGAAAGGTTTTAGTTTTAGAGTATTCTAAGCCCCGTCTCTTATCAAGAGTTCTTCTAAACAAGATTAAAGTAAAAAAAACGACAACTAAGTTTAATTTAATTATTTAAAATTACTAAATTATGTTGTTCATGTTCTAAGACTTTCAATAATCTAATTTGAGTATATGCGCGTATAACCAACTAATTTAAATTTTGTAAATTTTTGTGTTTGATAACGTTATCTCTATTAGAAATTTATTTATTTGTTATAGTTACATGCACTTTATCAAAAGTAATATAAGTAAAAAATTGTAATGTATCAAAAATTCATTGCTAAAATTTTATAAACTTTGTTCCTTCACGACTGTAATTATAAGCCTTGTTTATCGTAGTTTAAGAGCATAATCCATCCATAATCCATCGAAACACGTACGAGCCTTTAACGATATTTGGAATACGTAATTAGCGTATTTCGTACTTGTTTGTGAAATTTAAAATCGGTCATCTGGTCAATTCCTAGAATTTCACCTGTTATAACAAAATTTTGTCATAAGATACGATTAAACAGCTGCACTGATATTTTGATATAGATTCACAAAGGGGTGTCATTTAATCTAGTATTTACAGATCTAAAAGGAAATTGACAATACGGATACATATTATAATGTATCTTTCGTATCTTAAGTAGATACAATCTTGTTAAAGTTATCGCAGTTTTAAAATTTTCGAATAGAAATATCATTAATGATTCAGGGTACCCATTAGTTTTACCAAGAAGGTAATTCGATGCATTAAAATAGACCTTTGAGGGTAAGTGCTGTTGTAACAAATTCGGGAGTACCATTTTCTTGTACAAGAAGGTATTTCGATTCAACTTATTGTATGTGAATTACTCAATGCTTATCAATCGATCCTTGAGTGAGTGGGTTATCTATACTAATAAAAATAAATTGGCGCATGTATGATTGATCATCACTAGAGAACGGTTGGAATGATTTGACCGATTTTTATTTTGTTGTGTTCGTAATTATCAGGGCAAGGTTTGTATGAAAGAAAATTTTTGGAAAATCCACTGCAAAAGTCGGAAAATTCGGAAAACCGAAAAATTATGTTTTGTACGGTTTTTTCGCACGTATCCGATCCAGATGGTCTTTTAGAAGAGAAATTTTTTAAATCTTATTTGAAAACTCGGAAACTTCCGGAAAAACCTGAAGAAAATTAAATTCTTTTTTCTAGCGCATCAGTTGAGAACGGCTGAACCGATTTAATCTATTTTTGTTGTATTCGCATTTACCAGGAGTTGGTTCTTAGGAAAGAAAATTTTGGGAAAATCCACCGGAAAAGTCGGAAAACTCGGAAAATCGAAAAATGATCTTTTTGTCCAGAATTTCGCACGTATAATCCAGATGGTCGTTTAGAACAGAAAAACTGGAAAATCTTAGTGGAAAACACGGAAACTTCCGGAAAAACTCGAAGAAAATTGAATTCTTTTTTCTAGCACTTCAGTTGAAAACGGCTTAGCCGATTTGGCTCCATCTTTCTTTGTTGTATTCGCAATTACCAGGAGATGGTTCTGAAGAAAGAAAATTTTAGAAAATTCCACCGGAAAAGTTGGAAAATCGAGAAATGATGTTTTTTGCGGAATTTCGCACGTAACCGATCCAGGAAAAATTGGAAAATCTGAGTGAAAAACGTGGAAGCTTCCGGAAAAACCCGAAGAAAATTAATTTTTTTTTCTAGCGCATCAGTTGAGAAAGGCTGAACCGACTTGGCTTTATCCAATGGACTTCATCGTGATGGTTTTCTGACATCCACGTTGTCGGATGTACTCAGTTGATCAAATCGAATCATCAGTACCGAAATACCAAATCCAGAAGGAAACCCGGAGCTGTTCGCGGAAGACGCAACCAACACGATTCACGATCCGTGCGGAGATCATAATACAGATTTGCCGTGTATGGTCGATGAAATCCACGTCCGTTGCTGCCATACACAATTAGTGGAAACGACGGTTATCCACTATATCGGCGTCGTTCATCTGAAGATGGTGGCAGAACAGTCACGATGTCGGTGAACGGAAAAGATGTTGTGGTCGATAATCGCTGGGTCGGTTCGTATTGCAAGCTTCTATCGAAAACATTCGCAACACACTGCAATGTTGAGTACTGTAACAAAAGTATTTGCTCGGAATGAAGTAGTTTGGGGCGGAACGAGGTTCGCTGGGTCCACTAGTAAATAATAAAAGTTATATTATTAAATAGTGGAAATGTATGAGTTGTTTTATTTGTGTAGTAACGCACAATCCTGCAGCTGCTGTAACTTTTAAAAAATAAATGACATTTCTGCATAATTTGACTTTGTTTTCAATATTTAGTTTTCTAAATAGTCGTTCTAAAATAATTCTCAACACGAGAAAAACGGATCGACTATCTTGCTCGGTTTTTTTCGTGTTCAGAATTATTTTATTAAATTTAGAGGAGAAAACAAATATGATTTTCAAGAAACAAACATTCTTTATTCAATCGTTAAATATTGTAACTACTTATCGGTTTTATGATACACTAGAGAATAGATACTGATTAAATTCATAAACAACGTAAACATTTAAAATAGAGCCTAAAATTATCAAAAGAAATGTAGTGTTTCTCAAAATTAGTAAATGCTATTGCATTAAAGAAATAGTTGCATTTCTTAAACTAAGAAACTTAGGTTTAAGTCTATATTGCATTTTATCAATAAAATTAAGCGTTAGTAGCTTCATTTATTTAACTTATTCTTCCTTCAGCTAATTAATTCTTGAATTTTACTAAAAGTTGAATTTATTGATTCATTATTCGAATTTTCTTAAAATTAGAATACGATTTTTCTCAGTGTATGTTTAAAGATAATATGGACTGGATGAAGTTAAACCTATTTGTAAATTGGAGTATTCCATGTTTATAATTTGTCGTGCTAGAGGACAAAGCACCGAAAACCAGAACATATTTTATGTAGCATCATATAGTAAAATTAACTAAAAGCTGCGGACGCAAGATTAATTTGGACTGGGCGAAGTTAAATCAATTCGGAAATGGCTCAGCATGCAGCTAAATAAATAATGATGATCCATAAAATATGCTCGGATATTTGGCACATAATTTTACAGTTAGTGCTACTACCGAAATTCATTGCCCCTTAACATAACAAATTATAAACTTGGAATCCAGCAATTTACGAGTTAATATAAGTTCGCCAGGTCCAAAATACCACTAAACACGCGTTGAACCTTTAACTTATTTGACTATGATTCTAAATAAAATATACCCTGATTTTAGGCAGAGGTGTTCACTAAATGCCACCAACTCAAATTCTTTGCTCCTTAACATGACAAATATTAAGCGTGGAATTCAGATCTCCGGCGTTTAATTTAACGTCAAACAATAAACATGGGATCCAGCAATTTACGACAAACAACAAAAACAAAATTTAAATACGTAAGGTCTTAATTGAATCGATTCGTCGAAGGTTATCGCTGAAAAATTTTTCAGGCCAAGTTTTATGTTGGGAGTTCGGGAGAATGAAATACACGTGCAAACTAGAAAAATATGGAGAAGCTTAATCTTGCGCGGTTTGTTCATGGATGTCGCTAGAAAATTGTCCATCAAGCTTGTACTAAATATCTCCCTTAAGTGCAAAAGAAGTTCTTTAGTTTGTTTTTCTAACGCCCAGAATCCCACAAAAGACTTGCATCTTTTCCAATAAATTCAGCAAATCTGCCGACTTAGAATAACTAAGTGCCACCTATTAGAGCAACTGCTTCGCCAGGTGAGGAGGCCCTTTTCGATTATCCGACCTTATAGAAATGTGAAGCAACTATAAGTAGATCAAAAAAATGAAATTGCACCGTATATGATCCCGTCGTCGCTATTTGGGAACAAGAAGAGATTTGATAGACTTCCAGTAGGCGCCTGAGTTACTGAATTTAGCACTCGACTATATAGTAAGGAAATGCAACATTCTAACTTTCCCCGCTATGTTTAAAAAATTAGGCAATATTCTTGGATTTGCAGAAAATATCGTGGCCACAGGACAAGCGATATCAAAGACAATTTCATACCGCTCGTTTGCTACGCAAAACTGATTTGGTTTAGAAGCAAACAGCAACAAAACCAAATTTGTTACCATTCAAGAACATTTCATAATTTTGTAAGCGTGGAAAAATTTAAAATCTCAGGTCAGTAGTAACGTCATCAAACGATATGCAAACAGAAATATGCAAACAGCCTGAGTTGCTACTGGACACTGTGTTTTTTGCGCTCAATTAAAGTTATTGTGATCTAAATATCTATCGCGGTCGTCGAAGCTCGCACTTTATAAAGCCCTCATAAGACCTGTTCTAGCTTTGGGAAGCGAAACCTGATCTCTGCCCTTTAATGCCTGTGTAGATTATTATCTACTTTTAAAAGGAAGATCATTCGTTCTTTCTTTGGTTCAAAAAATTAATATCGGTTCCGTATGAATCAATTGCACAAGGTGGCTGGGTCGACCCATCGTCCATACCAGTATAGGCTGGCATGGGGTTTGCAATGTGCAGATGGTTTTAAATAGTTCCTATAGCCGTACGTTCACAAGTTGACTGGGTAGGCGTAAAGTAAGGACGTAAACAGCATAACCACGAAAGAGCAGGGAGCCCTAAAACAGATTGCATTGTAAATAAATAAAAAATAAGAAATAAACGATGGATGACGTTACAAGGTCCTCACAACATTACATGATAAATAAAGTGAACCATTCACAACCAGCCGGTGTATGTCGTAGAAAAAGACCCCGACTGCGCTGGCGTGATTAGCCAGACTCACGTATTAGTTTGAGATTTTGAAATACACATCAATTCAATCGAGAATTTGCGTTTACATTTTTTTTTAGTTTTGCCGAAAGTCACTTCTCAAGTGCCACTACTCAACCATAACCACATTTCGCAACAAGAGGTTTTAGTCAGTTCGATAAATAGTTTTGCAGTTTTGCATCACGCTACACCATGTTATTTAGCAAAGAACAAACGTGAAAATAGCGGTTTATAAATTGCAAAAACATAGTATGTGCGACGTTCAACAAGTGCATACATTTTATACGAATCGGTCCAAAACCGGAGGATCATCATTTACTGTAGACTCTATAAAATTCACTTAATGAGTAATCTAAGTTCATCATTTATTAAAGTATGTATACATTTATCTGTTCATATACGTGGCAACTCATACAGAAGTAATTACCGATCTAACAATCGAAACCCTCCGAATTCTTTACTTTGCTATATCATTGGCAACATCGCTGAAGTCTGAAAAAATGTTTTTTAAAAAGTTCTCTGTGCACACTAAAAGTTTGTGGCCACTATATTTTTCGTCGGAATCGGTTCATAGTAATTAGTAGTTTCCTAAGGATCATTTCTGTTTGTTTGCAATGGTTTTGAAAACGATTCCAAATTAAATTAGCAACAAAAATGGTCCACATCAGTTTTTTTTCGAAACTAAAGGGGAAATATGCTTTTTGTAAAAAAACTGCTTTTCGCCTAAAATCAGGATTTCTACACTCCATATACATTTACTCCATATCAGTTTACAGTTACTGCCATGGCATGATAATTCATTGCACCAAAAATTACAGTTTCCATAGGAACTTTTCTATTTAAAGGCATAACCTACCATTACGAAATATTTCAGGTACGTATTTATTCTGTAAAAATATTTTTGACAAAATTACCAATGAATATGAAAACATAAATTTTTAGAAAAGCCTGTTACCATATTTCTTGTATAATACCAGTCTCTAGGGAATCCTGTATCGAAAAAATCTATTTCTGTTCTACTGTTCTTTAATATAGTTACTCAATCGCAACATTATTGTTGTTGCTGCTGGTATTGAAATTTTTCATGTTTCTTAACCGCAATAATCCCAATAAATTTACTCAACATAATAACTTACATAGAAAATCAATTTCCCATATTACCCCTCCAAACCTCCCCCACATATAACACAAAAACGAAACATTTACATCTTTTACGTTATTCGGGTTAAAAAAAGCACAGAAAAATCAAATGAAAATCCAACAAAACCTAGAATAAGAAAATATTGGGAATAAAAAAACCTTCCAGGTAAAATTCATAAATTGCTTTTTTGTTGTACTTGTAAATTTTTCATACACCCAGACTAACAAATTCAAACCGCTTTGGAAACGAACATTCAAAAATTGGTATATGAAAATATCGCGTTTGGAAAAATATGAAAAAATACGAATCTTACTATTTTCCCAGTAAATTTTTCATTTTTTGCACTCACAACCAAACGAAATAAAAAAAAAACGGTAAATATGAAAAACCATGAAAAATCTCACGGGAAATTAGAAACATATTCTTTGAGATTATTTCATATTTTTCTTAAGATTTTCGTTTTTCTGTTTGATTGTTTAAAATGAAAATCTGTCGGGAAAATTATTATGAGACTAAAATAACGGAAAACTTATGTATGTACCGAATATATAAATGTGTGAATGTGTGTATAGTTCTGATTTTTTCTCATATATGCACGTGATGTACATATACTGTGATTTTTTTTTATGTACCGGAGTACACAGTACATAACTCAAGAAATAATGATTTTTCATCTGTGATTGCTTTAAGGCAGTAAAATTTATGTGTGTTTTTTTAGATTGTAATCGTCATACGAAACAGAGGTGTTACACAAGCGAAATAACAGAAACCGTTTAGTTAAGATTCTGTTAAATGACACAGACATTACGATTTACGATTTGATCTTTTAACTTTTATCCTGGGGGATGCATTGCAAATCATGATTACTTTTTGAAAATCACCATTCGCGACAGCTGTTGATGAGGTGCTTTATTTAACAAAAATCTCCAATCGGATGAATTAATAAAATTTTCCTGAAAATTACATAAGAATAACGGAATGCTGTGAAAAGAGAGCCATTGATAGAAATTAATACGATATTTCTCTCACAAGGTGGAAAGGTGAATTGAGCGCTTCTTGGCCTCTTAATATCCGCCCTAATGGAGGAAATGACCTTTCGCAAATGAACGAAGAGTTAGTACGACTCGATTTTGTTTCTGATTGAAATTGGTTTCTTCATAACAAAAAATTATTAGGGACAGTTAGTGTGCTGTCTCTAATCGATTTTTACCCAAGCTTTTAAAAAATAATTTTTAAATTTTATTAAAACGTTCCAACTTGTGGTTAATTTTAAAATGTACCACCATTTATATTTTTGATAGTATGAGTATACCATATGCTTTTTCACAGATGAAAAATAGCAACCTTCCGGTTATGAAGGTTATGTTGAAATTGTAAAAAAGAAATTATATGCGATAAGGAAAAGAAAATTGTCCGTTAATTGTGGCCATTAAAAATTTAGTCGGGCGGCGCCACATATCATACTGCAACAGAGAAAGTTTAGTTTTCGCGCGTAAATGCTTTGGTAATTAAACGTTTTTCCGAGGAGGAAACTAATAGGTCATTGATTTCATAGGAGGGCATTTATAAACAAAAGTCTTTTCCAGAGACCTAACAAACAATTGATGCCTTTAATCATTGTATTTAAATTATTAGAGCCGCAGATACGCCAAAATATCAGCAGTATATATATTTTAAGATATCTAAATTTCCCAATATTCTGATATTCGTAAGCATTGAAAACCATTCGCTTTAAAGAATTTTTGGTAGAACTCACAAGTAAGTGTTTTATTTAGACGCTTAAACTATAAATAATTTGGTTAGGTTAGGATGCTCTTGCTTCGAAATACTATGGCGTAAAAATCGTTTAACGATCTGTAGTCTATAATATAAAAATAAGTCCTTCCTGACGCTATAACTCCAGAACGCACGAACCGATTTCCACGGTTTTGCATTCGTTGGAAAGGTCGGGCTCCGTGAGGTTTATAGCAAACAAAATTCAAGAAAAATTTCAACAGAAAAGCAGGAAAACAGGGAAAATCGTTTTACACATACAGCGCCATCTCTGATACATAGCATGTACTACAAACCAATATGGCCTTGCATGGTGGTGGAGCAGATGGCGCCAGTACGTGGTGTGTAAGTACGTTTCATTTTAAGTAGATGGCGCCGGTGCGTGATACATTGTTTGACAGCTACTCATTGTACTCTGCTCAGTTAATTTCATGTGACATTTATTATGCGCACGTTCTTTCAAACGCTAACTTAAAACCGGTATTGTGTTCACTGTGAAATTGTGAAATTGAGGTTAAAGTTATTCGTTTCCTAACAGTTGGATTGGTAACCATCAAATCAATCACGCGTATTGTGCAAATTTTTATTCAATTTCAACAGCAGGCATTTGTTCTTAAGGTGGTAAGTTGAACTGTGTTAATTATGTGGATCGTGCATTTGAGGTTAAATTAAATAAATAGTCTGTCCATAGTCCAAAATGCCTAGAGTACGACGTGCGAACATCGGCCGCCGCACAAGACACGCAAGCCAGCAAAAAGTGTATTCACAGAACTTAAGCGAAGAAAGACAAAATATAATAAGAGAAAATGCCCGATTGAGACAACGCGTGAGCACACAAAGATCATTGGCATCATACAATCGCTTGGCATTCCAATATGATCCCACTGCGAACTACAGTGATGATGACAATTTAGATATTGGACCAATGACGACTGTATGCCTATATTTCAATGCGTTAAAGCTCAAAAGAGAAACGGATGGATTGTGCTGCGCAAGTGGAAAAGTCAAACTGGATCCATTACTTACACCACCACAGCCACTGAAACCATTGTTCGATGGAAGTGATCCCGATTCCAACCATTTTCTTCAACGCATCCATGAATACAATAACTGCTTTCGCTTGACTTCCTTTGGAGCTAATATCATTCGAGAAGGCTGCTTCATGCCGACTTGCAAGGTAAAAGATACAACACACACAACCAATCACTCACACCAATCAATCACACCAACAACAACATTTGTTCAGCAAATATATTTCATTTCGTCGATGGTGGATCAGGTGAATGTGTGGTGCAATATACAGGGAACACAACAGTTAAAGAGACGAATTATTGAACAGTTGCAAGCTTTTTTTCACGCTAATAACGCTGTGGTTAATATATGTTCAAAACATCATTGGAACGAATGCCATCGAATACGCATAAATTTGTCATAAGAGCGGATCGTACCCCAACAGGTGAACATGTGCGAAGATTCAATGCACCCACCGTTGATGATGTTGCTGCAATTATTGTTGGCGATCCAACTAAATCACGAGACATTGTCGTTCAGCGAAGAAGCAATATCATGCATCGTGTAAACGAGACACATTGTTTGTACGATGCGTTACAATATCCAATCATTTATTGGCAAGGGCAAGACGGATACGACATCACGTTGAAAATGGTCGATCCAATTACAGGTACAATATTCACACACTAATTATTGCTATTATTGGTTTCCATTAACAATCCATTTAATTTTGCATTTTCAGGCGTATCAACGAACAAAAATCTAAGCGCAATTAATTACTATGCGTATCGTATGATGATTCGTACACATGAGGAGAATGTCATTCTGAAGTGCCGTCGGCTATTCCAGCAATTCGCTGTCGACATGTATGTCAAAATCGAGACCGAACGTTTAGCGTTCATCCGATTCAATCAGGCAAAGCTACGATCTGAGGACTATATACACTTGCGTGATGCTATTCACTCAGATGGTAATGTTCAGAATATTGGACGCCTGACGATTCTCCCATCATCTTATATCGGAAGCCCACGACACATGCACGAATACGCTCAAGACGCAATGACGTACGTGCGAAATTATGGAACTCCGGATTTATTCATTACGTTCACATGTAATCCGAAGTGGACGGAAATTGAACGTGAATTGGACCCAGACCAAAAACTGCTAGATCGCCATGACATAATCGCCAGAGTATTTCAGCAAAAACTCAAGGTTATGATGGATGTTCTTACTAAGTATTGAGTTTTTGGTGACACACGTTGTTATATGTACTCAGTGGAATGGCAGAAGCGTGGACTACCGCATGCTCATATCCTAATTTGGTTTCTGAGCAAATAAAATTCAAATGAAGTGGATGACATCATATCAGCTGAAATTCCTGTTACAGTCACTGATCCCCATCTACACGACATTGTGATGACACAGATGGTGCATGGACCGTGCGGTGCATTAAATCCATTATCGCCTTGCATGGCTGATGGAAAGTGCACAAAACGATATCCGCGACCGTTAGTTGCTGAAACAGTCACAGGGAACGATGGATATCCAATTTATCGTCGGCGTTCAAAAGAAGATAATGGTCGAACTATCAAAGTTAAAGTAGGAAATCAAGAGAATGAGATCGGAAATGAATTCATTGTACCATATTGCCCGCTGCTATCACGAATTTTCGAAACACATGCGAACGTTGAGAGTTGTCATTCGGCCAAATCAGTCAAATATTTGTGCAAGTACGTCACAAAAGGCAGCGACATGGCTGTGTTTGGTATTGCGTCGGATAATGCGAATGACGAAATCAGCAACTTCCAAATGGGCAGATACGTCAGTACTAATGAAGCACTGTGGCGATTATTGTCATTTCAAATTCATGAAAGATATCCCACAGTTGTACATTTAGCAGTGCATTTGGAAAATGGACCAAGAGTTTACTTCACTGAGGCTAATGCGGCACAACGAGCTGAGAGACCACCATCGACAACATTGACTAGCTTCTTTGCAATGTGTGAAGCAGATCCATTCGCAGCGACGCTGATGTACGTTGAAATGCCCAAGTATTACACTTGGAATCAATCAACAAAGAAATTCCAACGTCGCAAACAAGGAACCCCAGTTCCAGATTGGCCACAGTTGTTTTCCACTAATGCGCTAGGTCGCATGTATACTATTCATCCTAGAAATGATGAATGTTTTTATTTGCGACTGCTGTTGTTAGATGTACATGGACAAAAATCATTTGCGCATTTGGAAACTGTGAATGGCCACCAATGCCAAACATATCGAGAAGCATGTCAACTATTGCGTTTGCTGGAGAACGATTCTCATTGGGATTTAACACTTGCGGATTCAGTTGTTTCATCAAATGCGTACCAAATACGAACGCTGTTCGCAATTATCATCACCACATGTTTCCCTTCACAACCAATTCAGTTATGGAACAAATACAAAGACGACATATGTGAAGATATCTTGCATCGCTTGCGCATTAGAACGAATAATCAGGACATGCAAATAACCTATGAAATCTACAATGAAGGATTGATTCTTATTGAGGATCAATGCTTGACTATTGCAAACAAGCTACTGATTGAAGTAGGAATGATTGCGCCAAATCGATCGATGCACGATGCATTCAACCAAGAATTAAATCGAGAGCTGCAATACAATGTTGATATATTGCAGGAATTCGTTTGAAATAATGTGCCGTTGCTGAATGAACAGCAAAAACAAGTATACGAAACATTAATGCAAGCGGTGGACAATAATACTGGTGGTCTATTCTTCCTGGACGCACCTGGAGGAACAGGGAAAACATTTGTCGTTTCATTGATTTTGGCCACTATTCTATCAAGATGTGACATAGCTTTGGCGTTAGCATCATCTGGAATTGCGGCGACTCTTCTAGATGGCGGTCGTACTGCACATTCTGCGCTTAAGTTGCCACTCAATTTAAACACAATTGATACTCCAACATGCAATATTTCCCGATCCAGTGCAATGGGAAAATTGTTGATGCAACGCAAGCTCATTGTTTGGGATGAGTGCACAATGGCACATAAGAAATCACTTGAAGCACTTAACTTCACACTGAAGGATCTTCGGCGAAATAACAACATCTTTGGCGGCTTGATGATATTGTTGGCAGGCGATTTCAGGCAGACGTTGCCAGTAAACTTGTGCTTTGACTTTCGCGTCAACCAGTCGTTTGTTTTTCCTCAAAATATATTTTTTTATAATTTTTATTTCAATACCCAAAATGGAAAAAACAAAAAATCTGTGCAGGCATTTTAGCAGCTCTATCCAAAATGATACCGAGAAATTGGAAATTGTATTTTTGTTAAAGTGAAACAGTGCCCTCCAGTAAAAAGTTAATATACCGGTATCGATTGTAGGATATATTTTGAAGCAGCTTGCTGAACCACTCTACACGAGCATTTAACGATCGGCTAATTGTCAAGTAGCACGTCATATGTTAAATGTCGTTTAAAAGTAGATATCTCTGTATACTTGAAAAATGTTGCTGTGTGAATTTGAAGAAAGGTAATATTGCGCTTGTCCTCCTAGTAATTGGCACCTACTAGCTGTTTAACACACAATGACTATATGCATTCTGAGCAATTGCAATCTTTTGAAGACGATAAAATTATGGAGCTATGAATTACATCCATTTTATAATTGAGCTTGTAAATTGCACCTAAAACTTTTGGAGAAAACTAGAACTGCATTCTTGTTGTGAATGAGCTTTGATGCTCAAAATGGGGTGTGCGGTTTTGCAAAATTATAAATTGTATAAAAATAGATAAATAAATAAATAAGTAAATAAATAATTCCCCGTGGAACGCCTGCAGATGAATTGAATGCTTGCCTGAAGGCATCACCTTTGTGGAATAACGTAAAAACATTATCGCTAACCACTAATATGAGAGTTCAACTTCAAAATGATCAAAGTGCTGCACAATTTTCCAAACAATTGTTAACTGTTGGAAATGGAAAAGTCCCAGTTGATGCGACAACTGGATTAATTGCTCTTACCAACGACTTTTGCCGATTTGTAGACTCTCAATTATCTCTTATTGAAAATGTTTTCCCAAACATTAGTGAGAATTATCAGAATTATGCTTGGTTAAGTCAACGAGCAATTCTCGCCGCAAAGAATAATGATGACACGCACTGAATTTCACCATTCAATCAAAAATCGCGATTTGGTGACATACAAATCCGTTGACTCCATAACAAATCCCGATGATGTAGTAAATTATCCAACGGAGTTTTTGAACTCTCTGGAGTTACCAGGATTTCCACCACATAACTTGCAACTCAAAGTTGGTTCAGTTATTATCATATTGCGTAATTTGAATCCACCGCGACTTTGCAACGGTACTCGACTTGCGGTGAAAAGACTTATGCCGAATTTGATTGAGGCAACCATTATTAACGGAAAGTACGCAGGTGAAAATGTATGTATTCCTCGAATACCAATGATTCCGACTGATCTTCCGTTTGACTTCAAACGATTGCAATTTCCGGTTCGCCTTGCGTTCTCAATGACAATTAACAAGTCGCAATCACTTAGTGTTTGCGGGATAAATTTAGAAAATCATTGTTTTTCACATGGGCAGCTATACGTTGCGTGTACACGAGTTGGGAAACCATCCGCTTTGTTTGTGTTAACGTCAGACCAAAAAACAAAAAATGTGGTGTACCAAAGAGCACTTCAATGAAACGGATAATTTGCGGACACGTATAACGCTTCGATTCAGTATTTACTTTGGATTCACTTTCATTTTTTACTTAGAGAAGTTCAACTAAATTACACTTCATTTTTGTAATCGAAATGAATTCATTACTGTTGTGAAATGAAATAAAATTTTTCCTTTTCAAATATAAAACAAAAAAAATAATTTTTCTTCATCTTTTAATCCCCAAACGAAATGGTACAAAAAACGAAGCCATCTGGTGGCGAAACGGAGTTCGCCGGGTCAGCTAGTCATACCATATAATTCACTTTATGGTCCTTGCATCGCCTTGCCTGTCTGTACCCTGTTCGTCATGATTATATTTATTAAGTTGCCGACATGGCCTATTCTAAGTTCGCTCAATCATTTCCAGTTTCGCAAAATATTTAATCAATTTCAAAACTTCAAAATAACCATTTTCAGTCATCCTCTGAATCAGATCACACCAACCGCAAATCAGATCACCACAACTTGTTCATCTATAAAAATTACATTTTTATAGTCGCTTTGGATAATACTGCGATAGTTCAGTAATATACCGATCTTTCCTATTTTTTCACGCTTCATAAACCATTCCAGATGCCGATAAGAAACACTATTAACAAAACAAAATAATTAAATTTCTATTTACAAATTTGTTACAATTTTTTTTTTTTATTAATATGTTTTACAATTCTATAAATGTAAGCGAACGATTTACTCGTCGCAAGAAAAATGTAATTCAAATTTTTTCATCCGCTCCAATAGATTAAAATAGCCGCTTTCGAATAAATGCCCGCCCGCTGTTAATGTTACATTTCGTGACACCGGTGATTCGAACGAATTTTGAAATATTGTTTCATTGGGCGCCGATTTTGTTGGACGCAATTCATTAACTGCATCAAAAAATTCCTCGTCCCCCGATGATGATGATGATGATGATGTTGTTGCGCTCGGAATGGATGAACATGAAGAAGATGCTTTTATTTTTCGATTTAAATAACTTTCAAAACCGTGGTATGAAGAATTTCTTTGCCCTTTTGGTATGGCGAAATTATGTTGAGTTGGTGATACGCGCGGAATTACTGTTCCCGGTGACCACATCGCAATTTTATAATTAGGTTGAAAAATACCATTGATTTGTGTTGGTAACTGATTTATGAAAATATTTTTGTTATTATTTTGCTGTGACATAATTTTTTTAATTTTTTTTTTTTTTTTAAACCCACTGGCCCAAGTAAGCAAACTCTAAACTATTATATTTCAAACTAAATATTTTTCCAAAGTGTATGTGGTATTTATACCCGTGAACAATGTGTTCTTGGTACCTGTTATTGTTGAACATAAACATAATTTTTAGGGGTGGGCAAGATATAAACAAAATCAGGTATAACCATTTTCCAATAGGACTGAGTCATACTTTCACATACATCGTGTTGCGGTTGTAAATTTTATTGTTGCGTCTGACTCACGTTGCGTGATCTCGTCACTTTAAAAATATTTATCTTAAACCATTTATATGTATAATACCAGAAGGCAATAAAGTTCACAAGCATATACAAACACATTTGAAAAACAAAAAGTTCAGCGAGAACATAAAGCTTACAAATCTGGTGACAATCTTAATTTCGGTAATAAATTCAATATACGAGAATATTAAACGCCCAGTTAAACGTTATGTTTTAACGTAATTTATCGTTTTCTACGAGTTTATCTGGTAACCATTTTTGCTCTCGAAATTTATGATATTAACGCGCGATATTGATTTATGTCATTGTAAAAATTACTAGAAAATTTAATGTGCGCGAGACAACGATTAAAATTCAGGATAAGAAATGAAAAACTTTTGATTCCACTTTTAATTGAAATAATTTTTTACCCTCGAAATGAGACGATAATTAAAATAAAATTTGTGTTCTTGACTCTTAACAAAACATACTGTAGTACTCGAGCAGAACAGAAAAAACGAATTAAAGGATAATTTTAAAAGTTGAAGGATGAACATAAATTTTTTGTTAAAAAAAAGGCTTTCCACTTATTATGCACCCATCAATTGTATACGCGAGCGGCAAATATATTGTATTGTTTGGTTGGTTTAGTACAACGCCGTGTTGCACACAGACATCTTTTTAGTTCGATAATTTGTAGGAATTAATGCGGGGGTATGATCATTATAATCCACCCGTTCGCCCGTTTAACACTTTTTTTTATGTAAAATGCTGTAATTAAAAAGTTGAGAAAAAGAATTTCATCTTTTGTATTAATTAACAGATGAGCTCCTTTTGAATATATTTATTCGACCATAAATACACACTGTTTTTAAAATTAAATATTTATTTTATGATATGTAGGTGACTAATGCACTATTCTAAATATCTAATAAGAAAATATTTTGTGGGATATAGCAATAAAATTTTTGGTTTAATATTAACAGGTGTCCCAATCCGGAGAAATGTGGGTTGAAAACTTAAAAATAGATCTGTCTAAAATTATATGCATAAACGCACGTACTCCAAAATTGGTGTGTAATAAAATTAGTCACTTCGAATTTACATCCCATGCCTAATTTTTTAAGTCCAATATCAACCACATAACTTTTCATTAAACTTTGTTTTGATATCTTTTTTAATTCAACATCATGTTATTTCCGGTGTGGTGTGCCTGGAAATGTTGCTTCGGGAGTTTTTCATAAACTTATTTATTTTTCCGGAAAATTCAATTTATTTTTTATATGATTAGATACAGAGTTATCGGTGCGTCCCGGTTCGATAACACTTTTAGTTTCACGGGGAAGCGTTCCAAAGTGATTTAAATAAAATATTTTTTATTGCGTTATAATTATGTTTACTCTTTGAATCGTTTACAAGAACTGATTTGATATTTTTAATATGCAAGTTTAAGTTAAATCACATGGAATATGAATTTTAAGATTCTAATTACATTTAGTTTGAGTTCTTAGAATTGATGAACTAAGCATTATGTCGAGTTTGCTTTCTGGTGAGTTCTCGGTAAACTCGTGGGATATAACTCCTCCCCTCTTCGTGTGACGTCGTCCTCGGCGTCATTTACGAAGACATTTACTTGCACGTTTTGTCGGTTTTCCTCAGGGTTTGATTTGTCTGCCCTCCCAGCGTATTTCCTAAGCTTGTTGTATATGCAAATGACAGCTATTGAGATGAGAATAAACAAAATAAACGATGTTCCTGAGATGATAGTATAATTATTTTGTTTCATTTCATTAGAATTTTTTGGATGATTTATGGTTTCCAAATTATTGATAGAAATATTGGCCAATCGTGATAAATTTATTTGCTCCAATGTTTGTGTAGTAACATTTATACCGTTAAAAGTTTGTACTACGACAGTTTTATAAAATGATATTCTATTTTCGTTGTTATAAACTATATTATTAATTGTTATAGAGCAATTGTTAAAATGAAGTTTTTTTTCTTCCTTTTAATGTTGCGTTTTTTGCTTTTCAGGTTGAGTACATGGGTATGCTTTTTGCTGTTGACACATAGATGTATTCTGGTTCCATGTAATCAATATCTTCGATGTCGAAGATTGAAATGGTGGTGCAATGTGCATGTTGATTATTTGAGGTATACAACTATTATTAATATTGTATATCTGCTTCCGTTGGCAATAATACGTTGATTCGATTTTTAGACATGGTTTGTTAATCATCATGTAAACATTATGGTTTTGGATTATGGAATTGGTTGTTGTGATTTTTAGTTGGGAAATATTTATTGGTATGTGTTTTATATGATAATATGTTAATATATCGTTAAAAAATTGTGGTATTTGAATACCTAAAATGAAAATAAAAAATTAATTAACTAATTTGAATACCTACCTTTGAATTCGTTCCATTATAGTACGCTTTAAGTTCAAGCAATTCGTAAACTTCTTCGTACGAAGCCAAATTTACTTTTTTTTTCCAAGTGTTCATGGATGTAAATTTATTCCTGTCTGTTGAGAATATGACGTCACAGGTGGTGAATTGTGAACGGCCTATCGATAGGTAGGTTAGTGGTGAATTAAATAAGCCGTCCCCAACCGCAGCTCTGCTGGAAGGAGAGTCTCAGAGAACGGGGGAGTGGTTAACCTCTGTTCACTAAATTCTGAGTGCCTATTATACCCATTAGGGAAAGGCGAACTGATGGCGCCATAAAACCATCGACCACAACCACGGTGAACTGAGCATCACGTCTCCCTGCGCTCTCGAGCCTCCAGGTAGTGAGTAGGGAACCCTATAAACGGTAATCCCCTGAATGAAATGGGTCCCATTTGTTTGGGATATCCATATAGATGGGTGAATTAGTGGGTGGATGTTGGAGGGGCCGTGGTGGGTGGGGTACTCGGTAAGCCAATGGGCTGGATTAAGGTGTTACGCGACCCGTGCTGATGATCGACTAGACTGGGGGCCCATTTAACAAAGCCCAGTGGGAATAAATGGAAGATTTAAAAAAATATAATAAAAACAAGGGGAACGGCACCCACCAAAAACCGAAAAGTACTATAGAAGGGAGTAACTCTAACCAGAAAAGTGGGGCTCCCTCATCTGAGGCAGGGGTAAGCAACACCATGGCATCGAAGCCAGGTGAAAGCGGAACCGCCAAACAGAAGAGCGGGGGACCGAAAGAGATCCCCCCAGCAAAACGACGATACAGAGAGAGACGGTCGGCGTTTAGAATTCTGGAGAAACTAACTGCGACGTCTGAGGGGCAGCTTACACCAAAGCGGCAATTATTAGTTTCAATTCGGTTTCAAACCCGATTTTCAACTTTGGTTTCAAAACCAAAAAGTTTCATAAAACATTTTAGAAACCGCACACATACTGCACAAAACCGTTCTGAATACTATGTTTGACCGAGGTTTTAAATACTTTAAAAAAATTTTGAAACCTTTCTGATAGGTTTATAATTTGATTTAAAAAAACCGCAAAGTTTTTTAGAAACTGCGTTGGTTCTATTTTGGAACGGTTTCAGAAAAACTATAAAATAAAAATGAAAAGGTGTAAAACAGTGTCTATAACGGTTTTAGAACTTCAAATTGTTTTTTAAAAACCGTTTCATAAACGTTTTGCCTCTGTTTTGGAAATCCGGAAATGTTATTGCTGAAACGTTTATCCAATTTTGTCCAGTTTCAAAATAACTTAAAAGATGTTTTATATATTTGATTGTTAACGAAAATATTGAAGGATTGATTTGCTTATACCATAATACACTGTAATTTCAATAATTTTTCATTAATTTTTATTTCAAAATTGCTTTACCCAAATTGCTTTTGGAATATAAAATGCCTCATAAATTTGTTTATGGCATTGCAACTACGATTAGATGATATTCGATTAAGGGTTCTGATTAGCCCCTTCTTTTTCTGCCACGCGGATTAACCGCGTGCTTGCTGATTTTAAATAATCTTTTAAAAAATGTTTGGTATCGTGATCAGTAAAACCATCAAATTTTTTTTTACTGCCATTGTTATTACGTAATTAACTTCGGAAAACGTCAAGAATGGTTTTTTAACGTTAGTACCACCCCAGGAATATGAAACCAGCACCGTATCCGAAACCAATTTTTTCATTATGTTGCGTGCGCATCCGTTTGCATTTGGTCCTCCAAACGTGGACATGTAGGAAATCCAATTAGTAATGACACAAAGAATAATATATATCATTTTTGCCATTAATAAGCAAAGGTGGTTTATACACAGTACACATTGCACTAATGTATTATAGTCTCTATTATTTTAGTCACATCACTTCCTGCGACGTAACTGGATCTTCTTGGTTACTGGATTATAAACTCAAAATTTATTAATAATTATGCACAAAACCTCACCGGAAATAATTTTTAAATCTTAGTAGGCTGCCTTTGTTTAAAAAAAATCAATTTTTTATCGCATCAAAATTTCAAGTGATAACCGTCGCAAGTTAATATTTATAAAGCAGCATACTATTCGCGATTTGCAACAAAGTAGCTGACATCTTCTAGACAAAACGTGAATCGCAGTTTTCTATGAAACAAGGGTGATCAAAACTGTCACAACAATCGATTTGACAATTCTCGTCCCCCTTGCAGACGTAGAAACCAACGCTATCTACATTCGTTGAAAATCGCCAATAAGATTTAAAAAAATTTTTAGTTTGAAAGGCTCAATTTAATAATCTAGTAACCACGAAAACGAGCAGTCACATCGCATGAAGTGATGCGACTAAGTGAATAGAGATATATAAGTCTCATGCCCCAACCAGCGAACACTTAAAGCTTAAGTTGCACGCTGTTTATACCATTTCGGTTAGTGTTACACGCACCAAAATTGTATAGGGTTCTAATCACAAATAAACAACTGAACTCTAAAATTAAGTTTTCGCTGGTTGAGGCTTAAGCTGGAAAAACATTATATACTGTTTTTTAAATTTAATATAATGAAAATTAACATTTCTATTTAGTAAAAATTTTATGCTTAAAAATTATTTTCTAAATCTGTCCGAAATTTTATTAATTTAAATATTTTTGATTCAAAACGATTTCCATATATTTGATGTTCAATTTAGAAGATGAAAACAACGTTTATTGTTTTACTTGTTTTTGAGGTACTATCTAATGATTTTTTCACTTAATTAAATTAGAATTGGTATACCATTAATTAATTATATATTAATTGCATTAAATAATTTTTGTCTTATTTTGAATAAAATCTCCTCTCACAAGATTTTCGATGGAATAAGTTATGGGACCTTAGCTTACAAGTTGCTGGTAATCTTTTTATACTTACCATTTGGTTTTTAAAATCAAGGTTTGTTTTCATTCTCCACTCAATATCTTCTAATTCGTTTATGGAAGTGATTGGCAGTTCCGTATTGGGTGGTTTTTCATGAGGAGCAACCTTAGTTTGCAAGGGCGGAATTTTTTCTAAAATAATATTTATCGTAACTTTTAAATCGGCCAAAATTTTAAAAATTTGGTTGACTTTTAACTGCAACCCGCTTAAATCATGCGAAATTCTTTGCAGCTGGTCTTGATTTTGTGTGGCGGTGTTAGCTACAAAATACAACGAAATAATTATATAAGAAAACCTACTTATAGAACTAATAATTACTACTTAACATTCGTAAATTGCGTTGAGCGTGTATCCAGATCCAAAATCGCATGTTGCTCTCTGATTTGAGAGGTATTAATAAAGTCGTCTCGGCTAACATCTATAAATATAACAAAAACAGAGTTTATCAAACATCACATAATCATTATTTTATATCATAAATATTATTGAGACCAATTTTAAAAATTTGTTCGTTCATGAAATACACATGTAGTTCAAGAAATCATATGATTATTAATGGGTTGAGTTGAATAATGATTAATATAACCAAGTACATAACCCTCCAGTAGCCATTCATTACGACATCTACATGAAAAAATATTCAATGATGATGATGATTCGAAAACTTATAAACTGATGATATATAATGTATATGTTACGGTTAAAGTGCGAAATCGGCGAATGTCCACACAAACATGTCGCACTGCGTGCCGCACGTAGGAGCAGATTATATAGACAAACAAAATTATAGTAAATTTTAAACCAAAAGCGGAAAAATTATAAATAATACGTAAAAAATTGAAGTTAATCGAACATTTACCAAAATGTGCTCGTAAATGTGGAAATAGTCTAAATTTGCAGGTAAGTAAATTGAACATACATTTATCAAATGGATAGGTAAATGTGTACATTTCCCGGTAAATGTGGACATTCGCTGCATTTCGGACTTTAACCGTAACATACATATATAAAACATCATTTTAATTTCTTAAGTATTATAATAGAAATCGCTTATCTATAATCCAACTTTACAAGTTTTATGACTATACGACTTACGTTGTGCGTGATTGGATGGAATTTAAGGGCATATCAAGGGCTACATGTAACATAATAAATTTCTGACGAAATTTTAATATGTTGTAGTTATAGTAGCGGGAAGTGATGGTATAGAAGGAGGTATTATTAATTAAACAACAATGAAAGATAAGGATATATGTAAATGAAAAAATTTAAGTTAGAAAGCCGTAATTTTTACCTTGAGTATTCTGTAGCACTTCTTCTCCATTTACAGCAAAATTCACATCTGATAAAAATGTTTGCTGAATCGAACTTCCGTTGTTTAAATTTGAACTGGATGATATTACTGCAGGCCCCTGCTGCTTTTCTGAATTAATTTGGAGACCATCTGCCAAATAAAATACAAAATTTGCTATAGTTATTAGTATTACATTTAAGAATACAAAAATATTATAAAAATCAAGATATATAATGTTTTTTACTGTCTAATTTAATAAAGTGTTTCTTCTTTTATGAATCTGTCTCTGTGTTGCAAATAATGAACTATATTTTGAAGCACATTTGATCATAGCTAGCTTGAATCTACTGACTTATTGGAAAATATCACATTAAACCTAACTAAACTATTGAGATATTTATGTCCCGAATTAAATCGAATCTTAAGTTCATTTCCTAGTACAATGTGCTCTGACAAAGCAGAAATTAGGGAGTCTGTTTATTACGTGAATAGCACCAACAGTGATAAATTAAAAATATAAATACAAATAAAACAATAGTTACCGTGATTAATTTCCTTAAATTGTACATTTTCATTTGTCGCAAACAAGGAATTTATATCTGGAAGTTTGTGCTGATGCTTATTCGATTTAATATTTCCGGTTTCATTCTCGCTTGACGATAGGTATGCGGACTTTTGTTCTTCCACTAAAGCATGTTTTTGCTATCTAAAGTCAAAACTACATAGAACAAGTTTGACTTTTGCAAGTTTAAGTTGTTTAATTCTCCGAGGCACGAGGCTGAAAATCCTCGTCATCCACCTCTGTTTCTATATTGTATGATTGTGTTTGATTGTTTTTCCTATATTGCTGAGGTTCAGTTTTAATTGGTGTTCTATAGAAATTATTATTTTTGTGGGAGTTATAAGTATTTTGCGGTAGACTACTAGAAGGTGATTGTGTAAACTTTTCATTAGATTGAGCACCAGTGGCCGTATTATGTCTTTCCCTGGGAATAGGGAATTGGGCAAAATATTTTCATAGCTTTTTTGTGTAAATTGTATTTTTCTGGCCTACTGAAGGAATAAGTTTAGTGCAAAAATTTTCAAAACAAAGTGAATTGGGAAACTTTTGTTCCACAAAATTTTTATTGGGAAAAATATTTTCCCATTTCACTTTGTTTCAAAAATATTAACACCAAACATGTTCTCTCAGTAGGCCAGAAAAATACAATTTAGACAAAAATGCTATGAAAATATTTTTCCCAATTCCTTATTCCCAGGGAAAGACAGAATAAGGCCACAGGTGTATTACTAGGATTATAATTTTTAATAAACGGTTTATAGTGTTTAAAAGGTTTTTTCTTCGATTTTTCCAAATTCTTTATGGGCTCTTTTATTTTAAAAATGTTATTTTCTTGGGTAACGAATTCCAATGCCTCATTCAAGGTTTTTGGCTGTCTGGCTCTTAACCATGATCCCGTCGGTTCTTGGATCCCGCCAATGAATATCGTTAAACCCATTTTAACATATAATTCTAATTTAGCCTCCATCACACATTTTTCTAATTTTTGCAATTTTAGTTGATTAGTTAATAACGTGATTGTTTCGGTTACCTTTTGATACAGTTCACTTGCACTTGAATTATTTTTAATGAGATTGCGTAATTCAAACATTAACGTGGTTTCGTCACGTTTATCGGCAAAGTTTAGAATTAACACATTTTTAATCCCTTCCGAGTCGTTATTGTCAACTTAATTAGCTAGTAGAACATTACTCGCTTTCCCGATTATTTTGTTTCTTATCCCGCTAAGGATAACCCCATAATAATCGGTGTCCCTAATTTTATCACAAAATTTTAGTATATTGTCTATACTATTAGTAAAGAAATATATAGAATTTGTATCGCCATCGAATGGTTTAATACGTTTTACCGCATCCGGCAGTTGGAACAATTTAATCGTTCTTGCGATTTCTTGATCCATTTCTAATTTTTTTTTAAGTAAATCGTACTCTTTTAATTTTTTCACTAATTGAATAGGGGAGACGACAAATTTGTGTGTATTAATGTCGTCTTGTGACATACAATTTATCACTATGAACACTTTACTATATAAATAAAAAATAATGATAAAAATTTTGGTTCAGAATACTACGACGATTCGTATATTTTGGTGGAGACTTGAAATAACGATTCAACACAATTTTATAACGAATTAATGTGATTAGGAATTATATTTTAATATGAGAGGCATAGTTTACTATAAAAACTCACTTACCATGCTAAAATCGTGAATATCCAGTAGTAGTTCATCGTACGTTTTAAAGTTGATCAGGCTCTAGGTTCGTCGATTGTTCACTATGATACTTTTTTCCACCACACAGACATTTTTTTTTATTCTATTTAAATTCACTTATACAGTCTATTAATTATTATGTTCACAACATTTTATTATTCACGGTTTTCTTTAGTTTTTACTTTTACACTTTTACTTATTATTTTTTTTTTAAGAAACTCGCGAAATTTTTATGCGTTTAATAATTAATTTTTGTATATTTGGCTTTTCAACTGCGCCATTTATCGGTGCGTGCCGGTTCGATAACACTTTTAGTTTCACGGGGAAGTGTTAAAACGTGATTTAAATAAAATATTTTTTATTGCGTTATAATTATGTTTACTCTTTGAATCGTTTACAAGAACTGATTTGATATTTTTACTATGCAAGTTTAAGTTAAATCACATGGAATATGAATTTAAGATTCTAATTACATTTAGTTTGAGTTCTTAGAATAGATGAACTAAGCATTATGTCGAGTTTGCTTTCTGGTGAGTTCTCGGTAAACTCGTGGGATATAACTACAGCTCTTGGGCCGGTAGGTGCTGACCCACCATCCCCTTAATTGTACAGGTTGACATGGACCTTGAAATGTGCAAGTGGTGAACTGTAGTTGTGTGAGTAAGAGAATAGGTGAATGGGTTAATGATGTGGCGTGAATGCGTGGTATCATAATGGGCCAAACTTGGCCTAAGTGTCAACCACTGAAACCTAACCATGATAGAGATATGATACAAAATGCAGTATGATAAAAACCACTTGTTAATCTTTATGACAAATTGTATTCCATTAAAAATTATTTATTAGTAAAAAAATAGCAAAAGGGAGCTGCACTAGCTGCGGTGATTCGCTTCGCGTGAGGATGAACAAACGTTAAATTTTTTATTTTTTTTTTACTTTCTTTTTATAACTGCCTTTGGCTTTATTTTTGAATCTTTCCTATCCTGGGAAACTCACAAGTTGTTTTCAAATTTTACAAGCTAATTGGACAATTTTTTTTTTGAAATATGCACTATTTGGTTTGTTGTTTATATGAATTAGTTAGCTAGATCTTTTTTTTAAGGCGCCGAATACCATTCCTCCCGGGCTAATGTGTTGGGATGTTGTTCTAACTTAGTATTGTATTTTCTGCTGTATTGTATGTGCCACTGTTTCGATATTTAGATCACGGTGTATGTTTGTGTTACGTATGTACCAAGGTACGTTTACCATCTTCCGTAGTATTTTTGATTGTACACGTTACAATTTTATTACATTTGAGGTGCAGGATGAGCCCCACAATTGTATTCCGTAAGTTCAAATTGGTTTTAGTACCATTTTATACAATAAAAAGAATTAATTAATTAAGATTGTTTTCCGAATAACCAATTTATTTGACCACTTTTGATGTTGTTTTGTTGTCATTTTGTCTCGATATGTTTTAGCACCAACTTGGGCGTCGCTAACGTTAGCAAAAAAAAAACTCTTGAAGAGTACACCATCTTCACGCCACTAGCTCGTCGGTGAAGGTTATATTTATCGTGGGTTGATTCTCTGGCCACTCTATGCAGGTCTCTATGATGTCATTAATACGAAATAGGTCTCACTCACATGTTACTCATCTTTTACTCATGTTCAATGGCCACTTGCTCTATGACAGATGTACAATTATATTAAAATAATGTAATTTTATTTGAACCAGGTTATAACAAATTTTATAAACATTAATAAAAAAAAACTATCATCAATATGCTACAATATGCTAATTCTACGTTAAACAAAATTTCAGTTAATTAATCGTCTGAATACGGATGTTTAGACAGGACTGACCAAACAAAAAAAAAATAAAAAATAAAGTTATAAAATGTTACCTGAAGCATCTTAAACGCAAAGAAAGCTTTCCACGATCTGGGTATTGTAGAATCAATTTTTGAAAAAAAAATTCTAACTAGAGAAAGAAAACAAATTGTTAATTAACCAGCCATAATTCATTAAACAGCAGTAACACAAGATTAATGATTTTATGAGAATTAATAAAAGAAATTAAAATTAATCAATACCCAAAACCAAAATAAATTTAAGTTAATAAATATATAATAATTAAGAAATTAAGAAACAAATAATTTAACAAGATAAAAAAATTAAGTGTGCTTTAGACCACACTACTGAAGTAAAACTTCTAATATATATTTAATATTTATAATATAATATAGAAAAATTATAATATTGGAAAAAAAATTGGTCACCCTTTGCGTTCTCGAGTGTCACCTAGCCGTTTATGTCTGATGCCACAAGAGGTAACCTTGTAACTTGGTAACTTTTTCAAGGCCAACTAGTCGTAATAGACAATGTTTATGTATGTGTCACAAAATGGACAAAAAAACCATTTTTGAAATCTCTTCGCATAGTAAAAATGGCCTTGAAATATTTTTTATTTCATTTATGTATAACCACAGTACATCATGTGGTTTCATCGAAAATATGTTTAAGTCGCATTAAAACCTGTATCATAGGCAATTGGGGAAAGAAACGAAGAAAGAATCGGTTTCTGCGATACCTCGTGTGAAATGGAGCTATAATATAGAAAAAATACATATATAAAATATATCACACGGACGAATTTTTTTTGGTCACCCTGTGCGTTCTGGAGTGAGTAAGTTAGTGAGTGACATAGATGTTATAATATAGAAAAAAATAAAATTTTTGGTCACCCTGTGCGTTCTCGAGTGAGTCAGTCAGTGACATAGAAGTCTATATTATGACTTTCCAATTTTCCTGTTTTTCAATTTTCCAATTTACAAATTTTCCAATTTTCCAATTTACCAACTTTCAAAATTTCCTACTTTCATATTTTTTATTTTCCTATTTTGCAATTTTGCAATTTTGCAATTTTTCAATTTTTCAATTTTTCAATTTTTCAATTTTTCAATTTTTCTATTTTCCAATTTTCCAATTGTCCAATTTTCCAATTTTCGAATTTCCCAATTTTCCAAATTTTTCAATTTTCAAATTTACCAATTTTCCAATTTTCATATTTTCATATTTTCATATCATCATATTTTCATATTTTCATATTTTCATATTTTCATATTTTCATATTTTCATATTTTCATATTTTCATATTTTCATATTTTCATATTTTCATATTTTCATATTTTCATATTTTCATATTTTCATATTTTCATATTTTCATATTTTCATATTTTCATATTTTCATATTTTCATATTTTCATATTTTCATATTTTCATATTTTCATATTTTCATATTTTCATATTTTCATATTTTCATATTTTCATATTTTCATATTTTCATATTTTCATATTTTCATATTTTCATATTTTCCTATTTTCCTATTTTCCAATTTTCCATTTACCTGTTTTCCAATATTCTAATTTTCCAATTTTAAAATTTTCCAATTTACAAATTTTCAAAATTTCCAATTTTGCAAATTTCGAAATTTCCAATTTTCCAATTTTTCCAATTTTCCAATTTTCCTATTTTCTTATTATCCCATTTTTTTAACCAATGATTAAAATAAAATGGTATCAACTAATGTTCCACCTAGGGATTTATGAATTGTCATGGCACATCCTGATACTAAAGGAAAATGATTTCGTTTTGCGTCTATTGTTTCGTTCGCCTCGTTCGATTACACTTTTCGTAACGCATTTGCCAGCTTAGTCCCCAAGTCAAGCGTGCCTAAAGAAGTTTTACTTCAAAAATGCTTCAAATAGAACCATGATTGGTTCGGCATACTGTGATCCATTCAAAACTTTCCACGAAGAAACTGTAAATTTAAGCTAGACAATTGCTTTGTCATTCGTACAGCCACAAAAAAAAATGTATACCACATTCGACAAAGTAAGAAACGTTCCAGGTTATATCGCATCACCAGCCGGCAAAAGGCTCAATAGCAACTTATATCAAACCAACAATAGCACTCAATTGTAATTTTTCTGATTAATACTCTTTTATGTTATTAATTACCAACTAGTTCGTACTTTCGCAAAACTAAATTTTGAGCAATTTTGTTAATTAAAATAATACTTCACTTAATTTAAATATTTAGTAATATTGTACGTTCCGATTGAAATTTCGCACTCAACTCCTTTTCCAATCACAAAAATCACAAACCCACCTCAACTTTTTTTTTATATCTCCGACGAGAACAACAACACCAAAATTTTCATTTCATACAAAAACTAGTTCTTCGCGCGAAAACAACAAAACTCGTACGATCAACAAACAAGTCATAAACATACACACCTAAAATTATTATCATTCGCAATTATTTGAATTACGCCTATGAACCCAAATTTACGTGGTGTACTGTATTATATGCGTGCATTCCGGCGTTTGCATATATTGTTACGTTTTTGCCTTGTCACTCAAGGTTCGAATCACTGGATTGTGAATAAATACAACTGCTTCAAATTTGAACTCACACAATTTATTTACACAACACAATTTATTATACAACACAAAATTCACAATTAATTATTATAATTATAACACACTTTTTAATTATCACTTTAATAATCGCTTTAATAATCACTTTAATAATCTTTCTATTTAACCTTCACTGTATCACGTTTAAAATAAAACTCAGCATTCCACGCCAACGCGCGCCTCCACACACCAAAACACTCGTTTCCAGAATAATCCCAAATGCGCAGCAAATATGTTAATATAGAAATTACGCCTAAATGTTGAGTATAAATCATAAATGCAATTGAACAATTAATGAAATTAACTTATTCTATTCTAATCTAGGTGCCACCGTAACACTACCCCCCACATAAGCCTGTTCGTCCCGAACAGGATCCAGATCACCTTCTCTGTAGAGCGCCAAGCGCTCTAAATGCACCACCTTTGGTTTACCTTTCCGTCCTTTCTGTATGCGATAAACCACGTCGTTCAACCTTTTAATGAAAGTGTAAGGTCCTTCCCATGTGGGTTGCAACTTCGGTGATAATCCTTTCTGCCGTTGCGGGTTGTGAAGCCATACCAACTGGCCTTCCTCGAAGCCTTGATTATTTGGTCGTATGTCATATCGAGCTTTCATTCGATCACTTGATATCCGAATTTTCTCCCGTACAAATTGATGTATTTCATTGAGTTCCTCTTTCATCCGGTCGACATAATCCTGTCCGCATAGAGCTGCTGATGGAACAGCTCCAAACTTTAAATCTCCTGGTAATCGCAGATTTTTCCCAAATATGGTTTTAGCTGGTGTCACTCCTGTTGTGTCATGTACCGCTGATCGGTAGGCCATCAGGAACATCGGTATATGTCGATCCCAGTTGCGTTGGTTCCTTTCCACAACCTTTGCTAGATATTCCTCCAATGTGCCATTGAATCTTTCCACCATACCGTCCGACTGTGGGTGTAAAGGCGTCGTTCTTGTTTTATTGATTCCAAGCATCTGACATATCTCCTGAAATACCACCGATTCTAAATTTCGTCCTTGATCCGTGTGAATTTCCATCGGTACACCAAATCTGCTAATCCAATTGTTGACCACGGCATCAGCTATTGTTGTTGTCTCCTGATTGGGTATGGGGTACACTTCCGGCCATTTGCTGAAATAATCCATTATTACTAGCACATATTTATTTCCGCTCTCGGTGGTCAGAAATGGCCCCGCCACATCCATTGCAATTCTCTCAAATGGTGCCCCGACATTATATTGTTTCATTGTTCCACGGCTTTTTCGTGCTGGTCCCTTTACTGCCGCACATTGGTCACATTTTCGACACCATTCTACTACAGACTGTCTACATCCGGACCAGTAGAAACGTTGGCGAATTTTGGCTAGTGTTTTATTAATCCCTAGGTGACCTCCATTTGCTCCTCCATGATACTCCTTTAGGGTTTCCGCTATCCGATCTTTTGACACCACTACCAACAATTGTTTTACTTTATCATCCGTGCTTTCCCACTTTCGTTTTAAACATCCATTTTCTATGTGGAGGCTATCCCATTGAGCCCAATATGCTTTTACAATGGGAGTTTGGTCAGCTATCTCACTCCATGTGGGCCGGTGTTCCTTTTCATTATGTTTCATGATGAATGACAGGTCAGCATCCCGTAATTGCTCCTTCTTGATCATTTCATCAGTCCATTCCTCATCTGGTAGCACTTGCATAAGCCGAATATCGATGATGTTTTCCTTACCCTCCACACGCCCACAATGCTTGCATTCCACGGGACATGGCCTTCTTGATAATACGTCGGCATTTCCATGTGCGGTTCCCTTCCGATGCTCAATTTGGAAATCGTAGCTTTGCAAACATTCGATCCAACGTGCTACTTGTCCCTCTGGATTTTTGAATTGTAACAACCAGCGCAAAGCTCCATGATCCGTCCGTAGAAGAAATTTTTGGCCATAGAGGTACTTATGGAAGTGCTTAACACATTCCACTATAGCCAACAACTCTTTCCGTGTTACACAATAATTCCGTTCCGGTTTTGATAACATCTTGGAGTAATATGCAATAACTCGCTCCTCACCATTTGTTGCCTGTGATAATACTCCTCCTATACCATCATTACTTGCATCGGTGTCCAAAATGAATTTAACGTTGGGTATAGGGTATGCGAGGATTGGTGATTCGCATAATCGTCGTCTTAGTTCCACGAATGCCTTTTCTTGATAATCCTTCCATTCGAATGCCTTGTTCTTCCTGGTTAACTCGTGTAAACTCTTTGCAATACTGGCGAATCCTGGCACGAATCGTCTATAATAGGTGCACAATCCAAGGAAGCTCCGTAATTCATGTAAGTTTTTAGGTCGTGGCCATTCCTTCACCGCTGCGATCTTGTCTTCATCGGTATGGATTCCATTGGTTGTTACCTTATGACCCAAATATTTTACTTCCGTCCTAAATAATTTACATTTCTTTGGGCTTAACTTCAATCCGGCGGCCTGTATCCGATCTAAAACCTCTGCTAAATTCCTTAAATGCTCGTCGAAATCCTTGCCCATAACGATGATGTCATCCAAATATACGAGGCACGTCCTCCAATGTAATCCCTTTAGTACGCGCTCCATTAGCCTTTCAAAAGTCGCAGGGGTGTTACATAATCCGAATGGCATAACGTTAAATTGCCATAATCCGTTACCCACACTGAATGCCGTTTTCTCGCGATCTCGTAATCTCCTGGGTGGTTGGCGAATCGGCATTTCTGCTCCTGTATCTATTCGATGTTTTACCATTGTGGTTCTCCCATTATTGTTCGATGTACTGCAGAATATTGGCATGTACCGCTCCAGCAATTGTTTTGCCAAATTTTTCTTTTCCATGGAAAGATCTTCGGTCCATTTCTCCATAAGTTGTTCTATAATCTCTTTCTGCACTTGCGAGTTAGCCGTCTTAATCGGATTTTTCTGCTCGCACTTCACTATCGCAGATATTTCTTCACATTTTCCGATTATTGTCCCTTTCTTGATGGTTTTCGTCTTATCCGAGAGATTTAGAGTCCTAATTGGTACTCTATTATCGCTGTCTGGTTTCACCAGAACTTTCCCGATCATAATTTCTCTGGCTCCGCTCTCCGCTTCATTGGCTTCCACAACCCATCACCAGGGTGACTCAAAATCTCCTTCCAATTTTGCCCATACTATTGTTTCCGAATTAGGTGGCAGCTTCTCCCGATGATCCATTATAATTTGCCTGGTCGTTTCTCCTGTAGCGCTAACGTGAAGTGGCAACTCGATATTATCGTAGTTTAAAACACCCCGTCCAACATCCACCACGAAGCCATTCGTTCTCATGAAGTCCATTCCCAAGATGACTTCGTCTACAATATCTGCAACCAGCACCTCGTGTTGAAAATGATTTCGCCCAATCTTTATTTTTACGACCTTTTTCCCTTTTATTGCTGAATTTTCTCCACTGGCCGTTCGTAATTTCATTCCATTAGCTGGTTCCATAATTCCATCGATAATATCCTCAAGAACAATCGTATGAGTTGCTCTCGTATCCAGCGTGATCATGCATTTCTTCCCATCAATATCGGCTTCAATTGTTAAGCTGTCACCGCTCCTTGCTACTCTCGAAACATGGGTGGAGGTCATGGGGCAATCGGTTGTGGGAGTCAGCTTCTGCCCCTGCAAACTGAACGACTCCGCTGTCGTCTGACTCTCCTTTCTGGATTCTATCTGCTCCTCGTTTGGTCTACGCTTCTTAGGAGATGGCGACCTTCCTCGTTTCTTCCTAATCTCCCAGCAGTCCCGTGAGATGTGACCCGTCCTATCACACGCCCAACATTTAATCTTGCCCCTTCCTTATCTGAACCTTGGCGTAGCCCGCTCGGTGTCTATTCTGGAATCAATCTCTTTTCGGCGAATTTTCATTGCTGGTTTGACGATGGCCTGAGCAGTTTCGTTTGTTAACGCACAAGCGATGGTTTCCGTAAAAGTTGCCTTAGGTGACAACATCACTGCTCTGCGTGTCTCAGGATCTCGAATACCGTCAATGAATGCATATATTTTAATTTGCTCCATGTAATCGGCCGACATATTTGAATGTACTAAATGCGCGAGCCGCACAATTGCCGCTGAAAATTCCTGTAGCGATTCTCCTCCTCTGTGGTATCGACCCTTCAATTCCATGCGATAGATTTCTCGCTTATGGTCACTTCCGTATTTTCGATCTAGCGCCTTCATAATTCCGATGTAAACGTTCCGTTCTTGCTCGTGAATGATTTGTAGTGTTTCCGCCGCTTCGCCTTTAAGAGCCACAATTAACGCTTGTACACGTTGTTCTTCATTCCACTAATTTTGTTTAATCGCCGTTTCGAATTGGAACTTAAAAATACTGAAGGATGTTGTTCCATCAAATGTTGGTGGTTTCAACTTAACTACATTAACCGTCTGGATCACTTGATGTGTCGTTCCATTCGCCTTGACATCTTGGAACTCCTTCTCGAGACGTTGAAACTCCCCTTTAACATTTTGAATTTCCGCGTGTACTTCTGTTTGTAGTTTTTCCACTTTACCGTGTAGTGTAGAAGATAACTCCAGAAACCGCTCGTCCATTTTCTTTTGGCCATCTTCTATTTGGTTTTTAATGTCCGCCCCTTGTTCCTCCATCTGCTGTTTCATGTCCTGGTTCGACAATTTCATTTGATGTTTAATGTCCACCCCTTGTTGCTCCACTTGTAACATCTGCTGTCTCATTTGATGTTTAATGTCCGGCCCTTGTAGCTCCAACTGTTGTCCCATCATTTGATTCATAGCAGCCATCAACTGCGATAAATCGAAACTTCCAGATGTGTTTTGTGCTGCTCCGACCACCGTTTGCACGTCCTTTTTTTTCTTATCCATACTGATCTCATCCGTTTTTTCCTCCTCGAAATCATACACGTCTGGATCTTAACCTTCCTTCTCCATGGCCTCACGTAGTCGCTCCACCAAACTAGCTTTTGTGCCTTCACTGCCCAAACCTCGCCGTGTCAGTTGCTCCTTTAATTGCACAAGCTTTAATCCGTAGAGAATCATTTTCCTTATTATTCACAATCCCACCGCTGTCACCAATTGTTACGTTTTTGCCTTGTCACTCAAGGTTCGAATCACTGGATTGTGAATAAATACAACTGCTTCAAATTTGAACTCACACAATTTATTTACACAACACAATTTATTATACAACACAAAATTCACAATTAGTTATTATAATTATAACACACTTTTTAATTATCACTTTAATAATCGCGTTAATAATCACTTTAATAATCTTTCTATTTAACATTCCCTGTATCACGTTTAAAATAAAACTCGGCATTCCACGCCAACGCGCGCCTCCACACACCAAAACACTCGTTTCCAGAATAATCCCAAATGCGCAGCAAATATGTTAATATAGAAATGACGCCTAAATGTTGAGTATAAATCATAAATGCAATTGAACAATTAATGAAATTAACTTATTCTATTCTAATCTAGGTGCCACCGTAACAATATTAATGATAAATCAGGTAATTTATACAGCTGACCTCTGTAGAACGCAATTCAACCATGATACAGGTTAACGTCGTAAATCACCAACAACATGGAACAGGCGTTACAATGAATCTTGAATGTTAATCTTCTATCTAGATGTATTTAACAGTTTCGCATTGGGGTGGGTTGATGTAATTTAACCCTTTCGATCCTGTTGGTACACATATGTCCCGGTCGACATTTTATCAGCTCTAAAATCAAAATACACATAAGACATGATTGAAATTTGTCCCATTTCGTAGTTTATGATCAATTTATCTACTAAAAGAAAAAAAGGATGTACTATTTTTTTCTATACCCTCTCTGTATCTGTTCAGTCTTGTTCAAATCGTGAATGTGATTACATTGCATGTATGTTTTTGTCAAAAATAGTGGTGAAAACTAGGTATTTTTACTACCAAAATCTTCATAGAATATTGTCGTGTATAAACATAAGAATGAGTAAGGGTTAGTATTTTATTTTATTACACTTGAATTTAAAAAATTTAGCAAACGAGATACAGGTATCCCACTACATCCCCCCACTACAAACGAAATACAGGCGTCCCACTACAAAAAGTTACGCAGCCCTGGTTAGCTTGTGTAATACTTACATTTTTGATATATAAATGAATTAATAAATAAAAATAGTAAATAGTGTTTAAAATAAGTGAAAATCTATAGTGTCAAGTGTGAGATGCTAAGGAACAGCAACAAAATAGAGATTTTGTGGAAAACTGAAAAGAAATTACATAAAATAGTCAAAATCTAAAAACATTCTTAATAAAAACATTCGTAATATATATATCTATATAAGTGTCAAATTCAAATACAAAACGTACAGCTAAATCCAGTATTTTATGCAACTCTTGCAACTTATTTATTTTTAAATTAAATTGTCAGTGAAGTTAAACATTTATACTGTTGTGCATGAATTGAATTACAAATTATAATGTCTCAGTGTGAAAAATGTAAGCAAGTGACCGATTCGAGACAAAGAACAACTTTGCGAGTTTTGGTCGATGTAAAAAAGTATATCACTATACATGTATTGATTGGAATTTCGACAAGTCCAAGACATTATTTAAGGAATGTCCCTATGCTAGATTTGTATGTGCAAAATGCCAAAATCATGAGGAGGATACTATATATGAGGAATTCAACAAAATTAACAAGTTCGTTGAAGAATTAAAACAACATTTATGCGCAAATCATTTGAAGCTTAATGAACAGTTAGGAGTAATTAAAACCCATGTTGAAGAAATCCAAAAACCTGATGAGACGAAATCCTTTGCTGCAGTCGTCAAAACCAATCCAACCAAATTAGTTTTGTTACAGCCAAAGAAACCACAAGAGAATAAGAAAACCAAAGAAGACATCGTAAGCCAGATTGATCCGAAAAGCATTCCCCTAATGGGATACCGAAACGTTGCTAATGGGGGAATTATATTGCAGTGCGATTCAAATGAAGCAAAGGAAAAACTGAAGCAAATCGCCACAGATAAATTAGGAGCTCAATATGAGGTTAAATTGCCTACAGAGCTAAGGCCTAGAGTGACAATTTTAGGAATGTCAGAACAACTAGAAAGCGGTGAAATTATATCAGCGTTGAAGCAACAAAATTCGTTTTTAGCTGCTAGCGTCATAAAAGTAGTAACAACCTATCGAAGAAGAAATACACAGAAAGTCGATACAATCATTGAAGTTGATGCCTCTTGCTTTAAGAAAATAATGGAGGCTGAGAAACTCAATGTCAATTTTGATAGATGCCACGTAGTAGAATCAATAGGCTTAACAAGATGTTACAAGTGCAATGGTTATTCACATCACGGCGATAAGTGTACCTGCAAGCTAACGTGTCCAAAATGTAGCGGATATCATAAATATAATGAGTGTAAGAGGACAGAAATCAAATGTAGCAACTGCGTTGAAACAAACAAGAACCTAAATCTTAACATTGATGTAAACCATGCTACGTGGGATAATAACTGCACAGTATATCAGCGCAAGTTGAAAATACTAAGAAACCAATAGCAGTTTCGAAAACAAGACGCCCTATACACCAACATCCGAAGTCTATCGTCAAATTTCATATTTATAACTATAAATTTATACGCTGCGACTCGGATAGTCGACATACAGGAGGAGTTGCTATGTACATTCATGAAAACATAAATTTCAAAATAATTTCCAACTGTGAGAAGGATCGCACTTGGTTTTTAGCAATACAAATCTTAAAAGGATATCATACGACTGGGATATTTGGAGTAGTATACAGATCATTTCAAACAACGAGAGCAGTTTTTTTAGATAAATTTGACGAATGGATGGAAAATATGATAAACCATAACAAAAATAATTTCATATTCGGTGATTTTAATATTGATGTCAAATCCAATGAATATTACTGTGTAAAATTAAATCAATTGATAAGTGATCATAGACTAATTCAGGTGGTTAAAGAATATAGTAGAGTTATAGCAACTAGTGAGAGTTTAATAGATTTAGTGATAACTAATTCAAAAAATGTGCAATGTGAAGTAGTTAAAGAGCAACAAATTAGTGACCATTGTATGTTAAGCATTAATTTAAATTGTAAGAAGATAAAAGCAACAAGAAATTGTGACCCGATAGAAATACGTTCGAGAAAAAAATTATTCTCATGAATTACTTAACTATGCTTTAAATCAACAATTTCTGGGATGCCAAGATGCTAACTTTACCGAAATAGACCAAAAATTAAACGAAGAAGCTGAAGAGTTACTGTTAAAGTTAAAAACTTGTCTGAATGAGTTGACATGTAAACTACCATGGTTCTCGGAAAATTTGAAATTACTAAAGCAAGATAAACTGCGATCTTATGAAATTATGAAAATTATAAACTCAAATGAGAGCTGAGATAATTATAAAAGAGCCAGAAATAGATATAAACAATCTTTAAGGAAGGAGCAGTCCACTTTTTTCAAAAACAAATTCATAGAAAATCAAAATAATCAAAACAACTATGGAGAATGTTAAAATCGATGTATAAAACTAAATCCACAACACAGTGAAACATTCAGTTTAACAATAAAGTAGTAACCGATAAACTAGAATTGGCCGAATCTCTTAATAATACATTTGTATCCAGTGTGATTGACATCCATAACAATATTCCAAAAGTAAAAAATTTTAATGAATCGAATGCGTATCCCTACACAGTTCCATTCTGTTTTCAAAATATTACAAGTCAAGAGATAACTAAAATTATTAGTAGTTTGAAGTCGAACGCTGGAATTGATGGTATAAACCGTACTATCATGTTAGATGCTATGAAGAATGAAATATTCTCATCAAAATTTACGAATTTAATCAATAAAAATTTATATGAAGCTAAAGTCCCGAGATCATGGAAAATATCAACGGTTATTCCAATTCCGAAAACTTCTAAGCCAACAACACAAGGAAGAACTACGCCCGATAAATATGCTACCAACCTAACGAAGCTGTGTTAGAACGAGTAGTTAAAATCCAATTAATAAACCACATTAACAACAATAATATACTAGTCGACCAACAATCTGGATTTCGCGAACACCATTCATGTGAAACTGCATTAAACTTAATGTTAGATAATTGGAAATCTGAAATAGATGACAATCAAGTAGTAGTAGCAGTGTTCCTGGATTTTAAACGAGCTTTTGAAACAATCGATAGACAAATTTTACTAAAAAATTAAGTAAATATGGAATACAAGGCGCGGCGTTGGAATGGTTCAATAATTATCTTCAAGAAACGTAACAATATACAAAAGTTGATAACTGTATCTCTAATCCAACACCAAATAATCTCGGAGTACAGCAGGGATCTACTTTAGGACCATTGCTTTTCATCCTGTATATCAATGATATACACTCAGAAAAAAGATTACTACCAAATACTTAGTTAAATTAATTTGGTTGTTTTAACACAAAATTCTGAGCTAGATAAACCAAATATCTTGTTTAATTTAGAAATTTGGTATTTCATTACTTGGTTACTACAAAAAATGGAGGAAATTTGAGTTACCAGGATGTTGGTACGTAGTTTTGTTTAATTTAACCAAACAAGATTTTGTTTGGTGAACAATATTATTGTTATAACTAACAAAGTATTTTGAATTATCCTAATTACTTATTTTGACCTATAAGTTTTGTCATATAAACTAAGACTTGTTAAAAATTACAATATTTACGAAGGGGTTAATAATTGTGTAGCGAATCAATAAAATTCGCTATTACATTGTGATTATACTTTAAATGTAAGTTCAAAGTATATTCGATATTTTTTTAGTTTGGTCACTGCAGTCTGATAAGACAGACGACCGAATTTTTAAGATAAAGAATTCAATTTTTTATTAGTTCGAAACCAAACTTTCAAGTTCCAACGTCTTGGTAAAATGTTATCAAAACATTAAGTTACATTTACCAATATAAAGTTTTACTTACTAAGGCTACTTTGCGTATTTTAAAAAGAATTTGTTCAATATTAACAAATAGTTGCTTGTTTCAACCTAAAACGTATTCAACATTAACCTCCAATTTGGTAAAATTTACTAAGAATATTTGGTAGAATTAACTAAGTCATTAGTAAAATAATTTGTTCCTCGGTTGATTTACCAAAATAGTTGGCCACTGTTACCAATTTTTTTCCACTTATATCCATTATAATAACCATATGTTTTTGGTTAAATTAACTAAGTTAAAAATTAAATAACCACGATTTGGTTATTTAAAATTAAAATTTTTTTCAACTAAGATCTTGTTCGTTTTTTTAACTAAGAGATTTGGTTGATCGAATGATTGAAAATCACCAAGATTTTTGCAAAATAGGCTCAGATTTTCGTTTCTTTTGACCCAAGTTTTTCTCTGATTGTAGTAGAAATTATAAATAATTGTAAAGTGAATATGTTTGCTGATGACACCTTGATTACGATTGCAACACCAACCCTTAGTGAAGCTGTTCAGAATATAAATGAAGATTTGGAGAACATGAGAAAATGGCAGATGTTCCATAAGTTGGCACTTAACATCTCTAATACAAAGTACATGGTGATGTCAATGAAAACAATACTAGAATGTAATTAAAATATATTAGTAGATACTGAAGTCATTGAACGTGTTAAACAATATAAATACCTTGGTATTATCATAGATGAAAAGTTAAATTTTAATGATCATTTGAATTATGTTGCTAAAAAAATTGATAAAAAGTTAGATTTATTTAATAGAATTAAGGATAAAATGCCTCGTGAAACAAAAATCATATTTTACGAATCAATTGTTGGACCACATATTGTTCATCAGTGTTATTCATAATGAATCAATCACAAATATATCGTCTCCAACAAATTCAGAACAGATTCCTTCGAGGTATTTTTGGAGCAGATATTAGGACACATATAAGTGAAATGCTTAAAGTACTAGGATGGAAGTCTATTAACCAAAGAATATACTACAACGTTTTGAAGTTGATGTTTCGCCTTCAAAACGGAGCTCTACCAAAATACTTGGACTTAATGTTATGCTCTAATAGAGACGATCATAACTATAATACCAGAAACACACATTATCGATTACCAATGTATAGGATGATTTAGGTTCTTGTTTGTAATGGAGTCAAATTATATAATTCTCTGAGCAATTTCTATACTTTGGGAGAATTACGAGAGTTACAATACAATCATTTTTTGGGACTATTGAGTGTATTTATTAAAGATAGAATTTGTATTTAGCTAGTAATAAGTATAATAATTATGTTCTATTTAATTAATTCAAGATATTTATTTATTTAAAGAAAATCTATTTTGTAATATACATGTATGATTTCAGATTATTTACAGTTATAGTTAAAATTATATTAAAACAACAAAAAACTTTAAAACAGAATAAAAAAAAAAATTAACCAAATTTTGGTTTAAACAATTAAAAATTTAGAAAAAAGTCTTTAAGGATATTTTTAAAGTTGTCCTTTGATAAGTTGAAGTCAAATAGGTCGTCGATTAAGTTGAAAGATTTAGACATCCTATTAATTGGGTTGTTTTCTCCATAGTTGGTGGAATGGTGTTCAAGTGCTAAAAATTTATGGTTTCGAAATGTTCTGCATGGCACGTGAATTGATATGTTTTCCAAGATGTAAGCTGAATCTACGTGACCAAGCAAAACGTTACCAATAAAAGCTGCTCCCAAGAGAAGTCGTTTGTAATCTGTGCATCTTGTTGTGTATGGAGGTAAGCGAGCCACAATAATAAGATTAAAAAAATGTCATTATTGATAAATAAATAAATAAATAAATAAATAAATAAAAATAAAATAAATAAATAAAATAAATAAATAAATAAATACATACAGGTATCCCACTCGGTATTTTTGGTATATAGTATGTCCCGGTAGGTTTTTTTTTTTTTTTTTTTATTTATCAAATTATAGTAACTATACATAAAAATTATTTTTCTAATATTGTAACAGCCATATAATACGACGAGTATACACTGAAGATGAACTTCGAACCATTTTAGAAGAGTCAGATGACTCTGGGGATTTTTCAAGTGGGAGTGAGGATATGCGACGAGTATACACTGAAGATGAACTCCGAACCATTTTAGAAGAGTCAGATGACTCTGGGGACTTTTCAAGTGGCAGTGAGGATAACTACTCGGGACTGAAATGTCCCGCTAAAAACCGGTTGAGACTTATATGTCTCAGTCCTTAGCGCTGCCCCCTAAAATAAATGGGCGCTAAAGAAGCCGAAATGTGTTTTATTTAAGAGTTCTTGATCAATAAAATTCAAAATAAACATCCTACTTCCAGAATTTGTTTTCCGGATCGAAAGAGTTAACTTCACCACAGGGTAGGTTTGTTTACGGAGAGTGAATGTTATGTGTGCTTATTTTTGTTCGTTTGCTTTTATTCTCCGTTTTGAAAGCCACATAGCTATTTCTTCTAAGTGTTCTTACAAGACTCTTGATGCTATTTGAGAGTTTTCATGTGTCGCTTATAATAATGTATCATCTGCAAATGGCGAAACTGTTACATAATTTGAAGTAAGAATGTCTGCTGTGTAAATTAAATGTATTACTGGGCCCAGTACACTGCCTTGTGGAACCCCGCGTGTTTTTCATTTAAATTGGAAGATGCACTATTATATTTCACCAATAATTTCCGGTTTGGCATGTAATTTTTAATGATCGCATGATGGTTTGCTGGTAGCTGGGACTTAATTTTATGGCTTTCATGCTTTAAATTGAGGAAGTTACCCAAGTATGGTGGATCATGCGGTCATCTTCGTTACAAGTTGTTCCCGCCAATGCAATTAATGTGTCTAATGTTAATGTGATATCTACTAAAAATCCGTCTGGGGTCCCGAACGTTACTCGGAAGAAACGGAAACTGGTCGGGGTACAGAATAACCAATCGGCTAAAACCGGCATCAAAAGGATGAGGTCGGCCGCTTTTGTTGAGTAAGGGTCAAGAGCGAAAACAACTAATGCTATCAGTAAATCCGTCCAGTGAAGTATTGGATATGGCCATTCAAAGTATTTTTCCCGATACAGATGTACAATTATCACCAAAATTATTGGCAGTTTCTTCATCTAAAAGAGGAAGGTGCCTTGGTACGTCCACCATAACGTACATTTCAAATATCACCAGCCACAACCTTAATGAAACTAATCATAATCGAAAGTTATATGCATTCAACAGGCCATCAGGGTTCTGATGACCAAAATAAAGAATAAATTACTTTTTACATAAAAATAAAAAATACTATTTTTGTTATTGATTAAGAAATACAAACAAAATTACACAATTTGGGAATATTAATTTGCACTAATTGGATGCACTCAATTGTTAAATATTCCTCCTTCTTTTGTGTAACCACTTTCTGTAGTTTATTCTGAACAAATTCCTTCATCTCATCTAAATTTGTGGTCGCCTCTGCAAAATGCAAAAACATTACCTGTGGCAAGAGGATTGCTAAAACTATATATTGTACATCTTGGAAATATTGTCAAGAGGCCTATCATCTCGACAAATTCAATATTTACGATTAATGCCTAAAGACTAACAGTTGCCTATATTTATCCAAATAATTTCTAGCGAATAAAGGTACAATTTTTTAAACTGAATTTTTAAAATTTTTCGATAAATTGTTTGACACAATGAATTCATAAACAATCCATGGCGAAACGGTATTTAGAAATGTTTTTAATGGCTCTTCAAGCCAAGTTAAATTGCAAGAGGATGCTCTGCCATTTCTTAGTAAGTTAATGATCACAAATCAAAATGAGCAAAACTTTTCAAAGAAAGGAAGATTAAGTGTACCCGGGTTGGAAAATTCTAATTCGCGCAGTTCTTGATCTTTTTGCTGATTTATTTGCAGAAGGTTATTCTTATCTCTTAACTAAACATCTTAACCAAGAGTGCCTGACATTAAATTTTTTCGATCATTTAAAAAGTTTTTTTGTTCAAAGTTTTTAAATGTCTCAATTTTTTGTTCTATCGCGGCTTTCGCTTGTATCGCAAGGTTGCACACAAAATTGTCTTAGAGAGAGCGCAAACCGGTCGGAGGGTTCCTTTAACCCGCATATTTAACGGCCAACTTACAAAAACCAAATCCATGTGTGTGCCACAAATAAAAATGTAAATCTAATAAAAATTAACTAACACAAATAGAATGTTAAACATTTTTACACCACTGCGCGCTTTCAACACCCCATCAGAATTTACTCCGTTAACATATCATTGCGATGCTTAACCAAGCCTTACAAAAAGCATAAATTAAACCGCGATTGAATTGTGTGTGGAAATTGTGATTAATCAATCTTCACTAGATCACTTCCAAGTTAGATATTATAATTAAATTCCACCAAAAAATATATTAACATTTAAACAGTAAAAAAAAATTAGCTTACAACTATTATATCTTTACCAGTTAATGTCCCGTTTACGAGGTAACAGTCCGCGGATTCGAATCTTTCTTTTATCCCCATGATTTGATTATTTACAGCAGCCACCAGTCAGCTTTTTAACATTGGATTCTGCAAACGATTCTGTCAGGTTCTGGTCTATGGTTGATATGCCAATTTTGTTTCTTCAAATAGAAGATAACGTACTCGTAGATATATACCCAACTGCACGGTTGCTACCTTAGCTTTTCGTGTTAGTTTTATTGTTGGTTTTTTTTTCTAAAGAAACTAGTCTTGGAAACTTCACCAAAATTAAGTTATACAAATGCACAATATCAATTTTACTTGTATTTTATGAAATTTTTATTGCTTTTGTTTATTAAGCGTTTATTATTTAAGTACAACCATTATATACAAATAGATAGAAGTTGTATAAAAAACATCACAACAAAAGATGCACTCAACATTTTTTTTATAGTAATCATTATATTTGTTACATTAAAACGTTATAATCTTTCATTAATATAACTTTACATAAAATATTGTTAAAATTTTATAATTTAGTGATGGTTGTTTTTTATTCAATTCCAAGACTCCACTATCCCTACCCAAAAAATCATCGTCTCCCAATTCATTTTTTTCGAGCGCATCAACAAAATGTAAGGCATGAATACTTTGATCAAGCCACCGTAATCATGCGGTTTTTTGTTTGTGTATATGATAGATAATTTTTATGTATTAACTCATCTTAATTATAATTACTTAACCCTACAGAAAAATCCCGGTGGATGAGTTCAATCTATATTGCTTGCTACCATTCTCTGTACGTAAGAAGTAAATATATCCACAATAAATGAAACCTAGCCAGCACTTAGGCGCAATGGATTTCTATTACAGCTGGCCTTTGTTGAACGTTGTACAGCCGATCGTTACAAAGTTTCTCTTCTTTTCAAATTACTATTGCTATTTATTTTAAATAATTTGATTGACTACCTATTTGAAATCAATTGTTGAATGATTTAATAATACTAGCAAACGTTTTAGTTTCAGGTCATACCCGTATTTTCGGCAATTTGCCATGTAACGATTTTATTCTTATTCGGTATAGAATTATCTACTATATCTCAAATTTATAAAAGTTCTGATCCGAAACATTTATATTGTAGTTTTGCGAAATAATTTTAGATTTAACGTGCGGGACGAAAATTTAAACAAATATCAATGAAATCGCTGGACCAGAGTTCATTTTCGAGAACTTGCCACGGACGAATTTTTTCTAACTTGGCCTATAATTTTCTATTACTATATACCTTAGTTATTAATCGATCAGTTTTATTTAGATTGCCATTCAGATGCCATCAGATGGTTTGATGTCTAGTTTTTTTTTTTTTATTTTATAATTGAAGTCACATCGAATTTAATAAATTTGATACTTTTTCGTTCTTTCAATAATTTTGTTAAAATTTCTGGGTTGGGCTAGCAAGAAAAAAAACAAATTGGTTATTGATATGTTAGTGTTACCTGATTAATATTTTAATTTTTTTAAAATTCTCTTTTAATTTTTTGCAGTAAAAAAAAACCGAGGAAAAACAAAATCACAAAGCTGCTTGTGGTAACTCCAGGGCATCTGTTACAAGCTCCAAGTAATAATAATAGATAAAATTATTCCAAATTTTATTAAAACTCTACAATAATGTAATAAATGCAAACTACAGATTATCTACACCATACGCTGTTGATTTTTTTATATCAACACAGTAAACATTTATAAATTGACTTATCCGACAACAACAAAGCAGCAACTAAAAATATCAAAAAATAACTAAACAAAATTGATTAAACAACATTATTTAAAAAAATAAATTTATATTGATTACATAATTCTGGAAAGCTTTACTAAATAGACATGAAGTATTTTTGGGATTGATACCGAATACCCCAGTTTATGTATTTTGTAAAGAGTAAAGTGATAAGAATTTATTGAGGGATAACCAACCAAAAAATGATAATCTTTCTTGCTCGATTTTCCTATTATGCCAAGCTTTTTTATAATGTCAACACCATTGTTGTTGTACTTAAATTTTTCTTTATTTAATTTTATTGTAATATATATTGTTATACTTACAAGCAAAAATACTATTAGAAAAATGTTTGTTTATACAGTAGAGCTTTCATGACATTTATAAACATTAAACCCAAGTTTGTACACAAGAAAATCAATTTTCTTCATTTGTACTGTACATATTCAAAATACTCTTACATACGAGGGCAAATCAAAAAGTCTTGCAATATCATATGAAAAAAAAGAGTGAGAGAGACAGCAATATTTTTATTTTTCGACATAATCTCCTTTAAGGTTTATACATTTGTCACATCGATCAATTAACTTACCTAAACCCTCTAAAAAAAAAGATTTCTTTTGCTCCATAAAATATTCATTTACAACAGACTGTACTTCATAGTCACTGGAAAATTTCCGGCCCCTTAGTGTTTTTTTCAAATTGGGAAAGAGAAGTAGTCACTGGGTGCCAAGTCTAGACTGTACGGTGGATGCGGAATTTCCACGAAGCCGCAGTCCTTTAATGCAGCTTGAGCAATATTAGCCTTGCGCACTGGTGTATTGTCGTGAAGAAGCAAGATTTTTTTCCTAACTTTCCTTGGCCGTTTTTCCCGGATCGCTTTTTTCAATTTTCGCAAAACCTCTGCGTAATATATGCCTGTGATTGTGGTTTTCGGTGGCATATAATCGATTATCAAAATTCCTTCAGCATCCCAAAAAATTGTTGCCAAAACCTTACCAGCAGACGGTTGAGTTTTGAATTTCTTTGGTGGTGGTTCACTACGTTTAATCCATTGCATCGATTCTTGTTTGGATTCCAGATCCCAGTGATGAAGCCATGTTTCATCGCCTGTTATTATGTTACCCAAGAAATTTTCTGGATCTGCTTTGTACATATCTAAAATCGCCTTTGAAGTTTAAACACGCATTTTTTTTTGTTCAGCATTCAACAAACGGGGAACCCATCGCGCACTTACTTTCGACATGTGAAGGTGGTCATGTAATATAGTATATGTGGTACCGTATGAAAGAGAAAGTCTCCACGCTAACCGCGGAACAGAAATACGCCGGTCCTCCAATACAATAGAATCAGCCAAAATTACGTTTTCATGGCTAATAGCATCTGCTGGCCGACCCGAGCGGTTATCGTCTTATAATGACTCCCAACCACTTTTGAATAATTTTACCCACTTTGTTACTGTGGCATATGATGGTGCAGATTCGCCGTAAACTTTTGATATATAGTTGAATATATAAATTGCATTTCGTCCATCTTTATAGAAAAATTTAGTAACGGCGCGATATTCAATTTCATTCATTTTAAGAAAAATTCAAAACACATGTTACTAAATTGACAAAAACAAACGAACCGTAAAATTTACATCGAAATGTTCTTCTAGAAGTTTCATCGTGACAAAAAATGGTTTTGTAAAATATATTGTTGTCTCACTCACTCGTTTTTTTCATATGATATTGCAAGACTTTTTGATATACCCTCGTATATGCTTATTTTCTTGTAGTATGTTCGTAACAAAATGTATGCCGATAAAACTGCAACAATGAACAAAAAAACTTAAATTTTTAAATTAGTGTGAGAGAAATATTTTACTAGAAAAAATTTAGGTTATAAAATTTTAAATTGCACAGAGTAAATTTAAACTTTATTTTTTGTACATGTATCGATTTCAATATATGTACTTACATACTACAAAACTATTTAAATTTTGATGTTCAAGATTACAATTAAAACTATCGTAAGTGTACGTATGTACCACCCCACCCGTATTCTGTAGAAAAATAATGTATAGATACAGAACCAACAGTAGATGTCTTAAATATCTTGTATACGTATACGAATCAAATAATGACTACATGAACTGTGAAACCAAAGTTTGCAAAGAAGTTAGTTAAATTGATAAATAAGTAAAATGTATTTTTCCATGATTTACGTTTTCTATAATAAAGCTCCCAAAACGAAATCATGAAAATCATCATTAGTATGGTATGTGTGTACAATTTTTTTTAAATCTTTTATATGTGTGCTTTTTAAGCACATAAAACCGAAACAATAAAAATATATTTATGAAAATTGCTTAAAGCTATGTATGAAGTGAAGATATGTATGTACATTGTGTATGAAAAGCTCTTTCCCTCTCACTATTTGTTTTTTAAATTATTATTAATACATTTTTCTTTATTACATTTTTTGGTTGGAAAATCGATAAAATATTTCGGAAAAAATTGGATCTCTTTTGTTTGTACGGTACATGCTCGCGTAGAAAAAAGCTTGCGGGACAGGGAATTTAAATTCAATCGAAATTTGAAATTATTTTGTTTTTGCAATATAAAAACTTGTAAACTACTACAAAACTAATACAATTTAAGTGGGTTGTAGCCAATACAAAGAATAGAGAGCTTTTTGTTAGAACTATTTACTAAACGAGCTACTCGTGTTTATATAGGTTATTACAATGTTATTTTAAATTATTTTTGACATTTTTTGGCATGTGCTTTAGTTAATGTCGAATTATGACGTTAGCCTGTGATAAAATAACTGGTGCACAAATGTGATACATGTATTTACAGAAAAAACAAACGAACTCTTTAATTTTCTCTAAATCAATCATAAATTAGTTTGATTTTAAACATTGGCCACTTCTTTTATACAAACGACCATCAATTCTGAACACTTTCATTTACTCCCTTGAAATACGTATTCGAAAATCTATTATTTATTGGAAATTATTGATGGTAAAAATAATAAATTTAAATTTTTCAGTGTGATTTTTATCTCTACATATTGGAACAACAACAAAAATGACAGAATGTTCAAACAAAAACTATTATTTAAACCTAATGGAGGGGTGAATATTTTGTGGCTGACTTTCTTTTACCACAAATGTGCAAAGATCTCGAAAACACCACACTTCACTTTTAAAACGAAAATTTAACCTACCGGATTTTTGATAAAATATGTATTGTATTAATATTAAAAACAGTATCCTTTAAATTAACATGAAACTTTTAATTTAACTTTCGGGTTTTATAAATGCATTAATTTTAAAAATCATTGCTAAAATTTTAAAAGCTACCACTTTCGGTATACAAGATTTCCATCACACTTAGCGAGGATCTCTAAATTTAGAGAAAAAGGTTTCGTATGAAATTTTATCCCAAATAATCAATCCGAATGGATTGTAGAGATGCCGAATTTCGATGAAATAAATTTTTTTTAAACCATTTTTACATGAAATTTAATTTACAAACATTTTGAATTTACTCGTTTTTTCCCATTTTAGGTAAATTTCGAAATTATTGCAAAAAACGAAAATCCGAAAGCTGCCACTTCCGGTGGATCAATTTTCACTGGGGGACCCACACCACTGGAACCCCCAACTATGTAGAAAAGTCTTAAGTTTGAATTTCTATCCCAATTTGTCAATCAGGGCTCTACAAAGGCCAAATTTTTGTTTGAAAAACTGTTTTTTTTTTTGTCAAAAATCTTATGCTCCGCCTAACTTTTGTAAAACTGATATGCACCGATATTGACGCAAATTTAATTTAAAATCTTTAGATCATAGACGTTTTACTCATATTATAGGGCAAAGTTTCAAAAATACTTGCAAAAAACGAAAAAGCTCTTATGATCGCTGTTGAAATTTTTCCATTTATTGAGTCTGGCGATCTGTGCTTCCACGAATGTTCAATGTAATCAAATCCCCTTACTTGACGACTAAAGCCGTGGTTAATTCACTGTTAAGAATATTAACCGCTTAATAAAATTATGAAATCTGAATAGACTCGAACCCGCGACGGATGGGAATTGTGATGTACACATTAACCACGCGAATCGAATTCGGAACAATATTGTTTTTAACATGAACATTGCTTTTTTTGAGGCATATTTTGAATGCTTCTAATTCTCTACCGGACAAATGATGCAGTGGTTAAAGCTTCAGCACTTAGACCGGAAGGTATTTGGTTCAAATTCCACCAGAGGCTGGATGCAAAAATCGATTTTTCGACATCGATTACGATCGGTGATGTTAATAAACACAACTGAGACCTTCTGTTGGAGTGCATAATTCAGCGCCTATCCACCGTTCATGTCAATGTACAGGTTGATATACGTGTATTGTAAAACGGTGTAAATGGGTGATATGTGCGTGAATGAAAAGGGGAGTATTAAATGACCTTCAAGGGACATTAAATCCATAATTAATACTTAAAAAAAAAATTTTGTTTTTTAATTCTCTGAAATTACTTTGTAGTTTCACATCTGCCATAATGTAATCTGCAGTTAGGTGTTGTCATGTGCATACGCAGCACATATTGAATTTTATCGCAACAAATATCGCTGTGAGTGTATTTTGTGCTACATGTATGATGCAGATTTTGCGCTCTAATTCTGAGATACTGTTTATTTTCGTACGCCTTGAATGATAAATGAGCCCCACTCGAATTTTTCATTAGTCTGGTTTAGCCATCTCCCATTTTTATATTTATTTACTTTGGCTGTAATCCATTTAATATGCTATAAATGATTTTTTTGAAATACTCTCATAGAAATCATAATAGTTTTTAACCGAAGCCGCTCACTATGGCACATTTCAAAACAGGATGTAATAAAACAGGACATCACAAAACAGTACATGGTACGGAACAGGACCGATAAAAACAGTACATCACAAAACAGTACATGGTACGCTACAGTACATGGTACGAAACAGGACCGATAAATACAGTACATCACAAAACAGTACATGGTACACTAAAGTACATGGTACAAAACAGGACCGATGAAAACAGTACATCACAAAACAGTACATGGTACGCTACAGTACATGGTACGAAACAGGACCGATGAAAACAGTACATCACAAAACAGTACATGGTACACTAAAGTACATTTTACTGAACGTTAAGCTGGAGGATTTTTTCAGCTTGATTTGTTAAATAGTTTTTATTGAATACGTTTAGTAATTAGGATATTATCAAGTGGATATTTGCCTTCACCTAGAGTAATTAGACAGTATACTATATAGAATTATAATTGCTTTAATTTATAATAAAATATCCCTTCACCTAACAATATATAACATTATTTTTATTTAAATCGCTAATACTTGATCTTTGCAAAATAGATCAAAAATTTAAATAAATATATCCCTTTTTTAACCAAAAAAACCACACAAATGTGTGAGTAAAATACCATAGTATGTAATGGCGTTTTTGATAAAAAAATTTCGCTTGATTTGAAGTACAACCAACACAATTGTGTGTATAGTTATAGTGTTTTTTCGGGCGAAAATAAGTTTCGAAAGAATGCACAAATGTGTATGTTGGTTCAAAAATCATACAAAAATAAATGATTGGTGGTTTTGATGTGGTACTTTTCCGTACCCACACAACTAGTTATTAAAACCGTGTGGTGTTCTCTTTTAATATGTACTGTTTTGCGATGTACTCTTCCGTACCATGTACTTTAGTGTACCATGTACTGTTTTGTGATGTACTGTTTTAATCGGTCCTGTTCCGTACCATGTACTTTAGTGTACCATGTACTGTTTTGTGATGTACTGTTTTCATCGGTGCTGTTCCGTACCATGTACTCTACTGTACCATGTACTGTTTTGTGATGTACTGTTTTAATCGGTCCTGTTTCGTACCATGTACTGTAGCGTACCATGTACTGTTTTGTGATATCCTATTTTGTGACATCCTGTTTTAGCACATCCTGTTGTGAAATGTGTCGTTTCGTATGAGACCCGTTTTTAACACGTCCCGGTGGCGGTACTTTTAAAACCCCTGTTGCGAAGTGGGTTTATTTATTTGTTATGTTTCGATGCATTTTTAAGAAAGGGCATGGTTAAAATTTATTTTCTTACTCTACCCAAGTAACAATTTGTTTGCTAAGAAGAAACTTTTGCTTAAATCAGGCAAATCAGAATTTATTCAGAAGGTGTTAAGCAAAATTTTAGCAAGAAAATATTGTAAAATTGAATTTTTATTTTATTATAAATATTTTGTCTATTCTGGCAAAATAAGTTCTGATTATGCAAAAATTTTTGCTAAACTTCAGAATGTTTTACAATTTTATTTAGTCTGAATGATTTGCTTTTTTTCAGTTCTGAATTAGAGAAAAATAATTTGCTTAAAATTGTCTCATATAAATAGAAAAAATATTGGAAAATTAAGTTCTGATTTTTCAAAAAAATTTGCTATTATTTTGCTTTACATATTATGTTTATGAATTCAGATTATAAGCAAAATAATAGAAAACAATTTTTGGAAATTTTGCTTATAACGAATACAACAATGTAAACCTCATTTCGGAAACACACGCCATAGCTGTTGAAAGTTTGTAACCGGCTTTCTGTATTATTACATTTTCATCGGCTCTACAGCTGTATTTACGTATTACAAACAGGTAAGATGATATTTTCTCCTTTACTATAAGAGTATATAATGATAATCGAATAGAAATAAATTTACAAATACATATTATTCTTATATTTCTTGCAGATTTTGACGTGTATGAATCGATGGTGTTTATTTTAATCAGCGATACAAACACCACTGCAGGATCACAACAATCGGTTGAAATTTTGTCAAATGATATGTAGATCAACCAGCAGCATTAAATAATGTTATTCAGCATCAGCACGTAATATTTTACAAATATCGTACATGGTTTTAATAACAAATATAACATGTGTGCCCTAATACCTTTTAGAAACGCCCTAGCTGGTGAATCACAAATAAAACATCGAATGTGTACATTCATTTTTTTTATCATTAATTAATATTCTGTTTTCCAAAATATTGTTAACTCCTCGACGAACTGACCTAAATACTCTGACAGAAATGATGGTTTTCAAGTTCCACAAAATAATCCAATTACCATCGGATTGAACTCAGGCATGTTATGAATATTAAATAATACTGGCCAAAATTCTAGTTTCGAACTTTTATAAATGGGAAGCCCGTCTATATTAATGTTGATGAAAATTTCAATAGGTTCTGTAAGTTGATTAAAATACTTGCGCAGACACATTTCTAAGTCATAATTTATTTATTTATTTATTTATTTATTCTACCATAGGGAAACACACAGAAAAAAAAATCCATTTATGTGTCCCACAATATTACAGAAAAAAATAACAAGTTTTAATATATTTTTATACATAGCAGAAATATTCAACAATATAAAAAATAAAATATTTACTAGCAAAAAACAAAAAAAAAACAGACTGAAGTAACAACCTAGGAAACAAAAGCTAGCGGAAACTGTCAAGGTACCCAGCAATTAAACATTGAGTTTCTTGAACTAGCTGTAAAATAAGGCACTAATTCAAATCGACATGCCGCGGAGATGTAATCTGTATCGACGAAGTGACAGTAAGAACAAATCCAAAGTCATAATGCCAATATTGATCATTTTTATTTGCAAGCGTACTAATTGATAAATTTTTTGGTGTTTCCATTAAAGTACGAGCGTCTATTGGAAGTTTCACGTCAATGGTTTTATTGAGAATTTCCAACAAATCATTAATTGCGGTATGTTTTATGTTATGTAAATTTAACCACTTTCTTAAATCACTTCTAATTGTACTAGTTCTTGTACAAAATTCTTCCCCATCTTGTTCAGAATAATTGCTGTCATCACTGGCATTGCGGTAATCATCAAAAATATGAACTTGAGTATTTGTGTCTTCTGGCACAGGATCAACAGGGTTTGGATCAGAAGTAGCATTATCCTCAGTGATGATGACTGCTTGTGCCTCGGAATAACTGTAGTTCACGTAACAATCTTTTTCATGCAGTGAGGCGAAATTTGATTTTATATTGGCATGACTTGTTGAAGTTGAATGAAAAGTTAAAAGATTTTTTTTAAGCCTTCTCGAATAAGTTCCACTATTTTTAAACTTTTTAAATTGCTCAATGGCTTTTACATTTATTTCCATTATACTTTCTTTTGTTTTGTTCAAGCCTTGCATAATGTTTTCAATTATAAATATTATGTCTAACTAAATCTTTAATCTGCACCTGTCAAAAGTACTTTAACAATAAAGTCATTATGCTTAAAATGTGCTTATGTGCAAAAAACTAGCAAATGATTACTAAAATTTAAGAATACTATTAAGTGGTTTCATAAATGCAGTATAGATAGCAGAGTGGTTAACGTGCTGGTTTCATATGCAGGAGATCTAAGGTTCGAATCCGGTTAAGAGGAACACACATAAAAGTAAGTACATTTAATAATATTTCAATAAATCTTAAATTAATACAAGTTAAAATTTACTTTACAGACTAGAAAAATCAATATAAATTGCTGAAAAAAGAAATGGCCGAAATATATAAAAATGTTAATGTAAATAAATAAAAAAAAGTATACTTTTTGAAAAAAATAGGCAAACTTTTGAGATCATTTAGCTGTTTACAGAACTTATTCAGAGAAAAATTTAGGCAAATTTTTCTCAGTTTTTTCTCAAATTTGTCTCTGGTTTTTCTGCGATTTTGCTATGGTTTAGAACTTATTCAGCGAGAAAATAAGGCACATTTTTCTCTGATTTTTCTCTAATTCAGAAATTATGCAATTTAGAGCACTAGCAAACTAGTTTGCTGGAGCACTCATTTGCTGTTTTTCAGAAGCAATTCAAAGGGGTTTTTACCTCCACTTAGTTCTGAATTCCTTCTGAAATACTATAAAAGAGTACTCATACTTTAGCAAACTGTGCCTATTAGCAAATCATTCAGAGAAATAGATTAATTTGCTTTGAAATGTTACTTGGGTAGTTTCTTTAATACAAATTCACTCTATTTGAGCTCAATATTTTTTGCAGATTTACTATTCGCTATATCGCCAAAGTAAAACAAAAGATTTTTTACCAAAATTTCAGTGTTTGTGTCTATCTCTCCAATTCCAGTGATTTTTGATCATCATATATTTTGGTGGATATAGCATTAACGAGAAAAATGATTACAAACTAATAGGTTTTAAATAAAATTTGCAACAAAATCAGACCAGATCCACCGGAAGTGACTACTTTCATAGGATCTTTTTCGTGTTTTACAAATATTGTGAAAATTATAGCATTCACGAAAAAAAACAAATAAGAACTTAAAGGTTCTAAATAAAATTTGTAACAATACCAGATCCACCGGAAGTGACTACTTTCATAGGATCTTTTTCGTGTTTTACAAATATTGTGAAAATTATAGCATTCACGAAAAAAAACAAATAAGAACTTAAAGGTTCTAAATAAAATTTGTAACAATACCGTTCCAAACCAGTTTTCCAAGATTTAAGCGAAAATATCGAGTTTTTATTAAAATCATTTTGCAAGAGAAACTCGGCCCCTGTATGGCCCAGATGGCGTGATCAATCGGAGGGAAATTCATTCCTAAAATTTTACGACAAATTAAAAGACCCTAGTGAATTTTGGCTAAAACCGGGCTACCAGAAGTGACAGCTTCCAAAGGAGCTTTTTCGTTTTTACGCGCGAAGTGGCAGTTTTAATAGGAGCTTTTGCGTTTTTTTCTATGTATTTTTCAGTAAAAGTTTATTCCTTATTAGCAATAAGGATTTAGTGATCTGACTGAATCTTTATACCTACGGTTTTGGCAGCTTCTAAGTGCGTCTTCGTGTTTTCCAAATATTTTGAAATGTATAGAGATAGCATTTACGAAAAAACGATTAAAATAAATAAATTGTACATTAAATTTCAAACAAAATTAGTCTATTAGATTTTTTAAATTTTATCGGAAATCACGAGTTTTGATAAAAAAAAAAATATTTCACCAAAAGTCTGCATCCCTACAGATTAGGTGAATTAACAATTCAGAATAAAATTTGATACTAAAGCTTTTTCTAAAAAAAATTGAGAGAGGTATGTGCGATGTATTACTAGAAATGGCAAGTTCCGTAGGAGATTTTCAATTTTTGCAATGAAGATTTACATTTTTACCAACGATTGACCTTGTTGTAATTCTAAAGATTAGACAGGAATAATGATTTTTGATAATACAAACAATTTTTAACACAAACCCGGTAGGTTCAATTTTTCGCTTTGAAATCAGGTTGTGGTGTATTCGAGATCAATGAACAATTGTTATCGGAGTGAAGTCTCTGCCAAAATAACTAAATATACACTGTGACCTATAAGTACTTAGAATTGAAAAATACTCAAATGTTGAATTTTCATAATAATATCTGAAATTTTTTAATAAACACAAATATTTTTACACTATAAGTAGCAAACATTTAAGTTTTGTAAAAAGTATTGAGTGAATTTTATAAACTGAAATTTTTTACAACAAAACACACTACGAATCGCACAGAGATGATCGAAGTGGTTCTGAACTAGTACCTAATGGAAGAAACCAATCTTATTTATTTAATGCAGTTGGTCATTTCAAGTCGTACATAATATCAAATGCAAACTGGGAAATACAAGATAATTTGGTAACTTTCCCTATTGAAACTTATGCTAATGCTAAGGTAAATCCCTGCATTTTGTTTTACTTCAAAAACTTATAAATTTTTTTTATTAACACTTAGAATTGAAATAAATTAACCTTTATAGTTTTTAATTACAATGAATTATTTTAAAATTTTATTTTGTTTTTTATAAAGCGTTACCGCAAATCTTTTCCAACAACAGAGCCTTGACGTGGCGGGGAAGCTTAGAGGAAGCAAATGTGTTGTAAATATAAAAAAAAATTAATTTCCAAACTCCTCCAAGGTTTTGATATCATGATATTTGAAAATTCTTCAAATAATCACAAATATTTATAAATTTAAAAAATTTTATATTTCGAAAAATGCTCAAACTCTTTTTTAACAAGATAAGATCAGTTAAAATTAGAAATTCTATGAAATATCAAACAACTTTCTAAAATGATTGGTTTCTTAATAGGAAAATCAAATCAACGGAATCTAAATGGAAACCGCCTTAGACATTTCTAAATATTTAAGTATTTTCATATTACATTCAATGATGTTCTGTCTCGAATAACAAAAATCTCAGAGATTTCCGGGCATGTGGATAAATAAGATTTGTTTCTTACATCAATTTCTAGTTCAGGGGCCGAGATAAATAATTTCATATGTTGAAGAATTTTCATATTACACTCAATAACGTTTTGTCTCGAATAACAAAAATTTCAGAGATTTCCGACCATGTGAATAAATAAGATTGGTTTCTTACATTAAATACTAGTTCAGAACCACTTCGATCATCTCTGTGCAATTCGTAGTGTGTTTTGTTGTAAAAAATTTCATTTTATAAAATTCACTCAATACTTTTTACAAAACTTAAATGTTTGCTACTTATAGTGTAAAAATATTTGTGTTTATTAAAAAATTTCAGATATTATTATGAAAATTCAATATTTGAGTGTTTTTTCAATTCTAAGTACTAATAGGTCACAGTGTATATTTAGTTATTTTGTCAGAAACTTCACTCCGATACAATTGTCTTAAAAAAAAGTCGGGTGTTGACCACAATAAATACACCCCTCCATTTTTTATCTAGCGATTATTTTTATATTAAATGAGTTGGCGAGCATTCCTCGGCTTACTTAATTATATGCCCGATGGGGTTGTAAGCTTCTTTCACGGTGAACAGTGTACTTTGTGGAACCTAAAATGCGATAATTTTCAATGCCGCAACATTCAGTTTCAGAGATATATCGTTTTTCTGTACTATTTCACAAGATTGGTATGTGAGTTATTTTATGCAAGTCTCATTAATTACGGGTTTCGAACATATTTTGTTTTATATATTTCAAAATATTACGAAAGCTTTATACTTTGTCTCCACATATTAACATTTGCAATCTTTTTAGAATATAAATTACATAGAATATGTATGTATATATTCAAGTTGATCTATAAATATAGTTAAATACACAAATCTAATGAAAATATAAACTAAAACTAAAAAAGTAAAAACAAAAATTTGAAAGTAACCACCATTTCTCTTTTACACAAGCCAACAGAATTAAACATAAAAAACCAAACCAAAAATTAGTACCGAAAAATACAAACTTCTCTTCAAAACTACCTCGGTACGAAGTTCAACTGAAATTTGAATATTTCTATTTTACAATTCTTTACTAATGAATATATAATAATATATTCTGGATTTCTCCGAAATTTTATTGTGTTTAACTTTTCATCAGGTAATTGAGAATTTTATTTTCGAAAGATTTTCCTGATAAAAATAATGAATATTTTGTGATAATTCTTTATTTTACTTTGATAAATTTACCTTTGGTTAAATCCATTAATTACAAAACACAGCTTAGTACCGATTAAACTTTAATCTTGATTACCTAGAATGGTAAAAGAAATTTACGATAAACAAAATTTATAAAATTTAAATGCTTAATTTTAAGACGTTCGCTGCCTGTTCAAATTGAAAAGACTTTGTTTTGATTAGATAAGGGAAGGAGAGATTGGGAATGTTCAACTTATTTGTGTTAGAAATTAATTTTTAGGACACAAACTATTTCTACTTGCTCGTGTTGCATAAATTTTCAATGTGTGCGTTCTCAATAAACCCATATTTTCCTTTATTCATATAAAGATGTGTGTACGAGCATAAAAGACATAGTTACGTTGAGGATATTATATATTTATCTCTAATATTTGAGGTTTGCTTTTATTATGATGGTTTGTTTTATTAACAATAATATAAACTTTCAGTTTATCTAATTGAAACAAACAGGGTGCCATAAAATAACGTACTTACTGCGCAAGCTAAGAAGGATCTTAACATATAAACATACTGAACATAATGCTAATTGCTAATTACCGTATATTTTTGATATACAAAATTAACACAACGAGGGGTCCGCTCGAAACGTGATATTTCAAAACGCGAAATATTGAAACGAGATATGGTATAAAACGCGATATATTACAGAATGTGCATTGCAAAGCGACGGGAGCACAGCGCCCCGCCTGATATAACCCGGTCCTATACTCCCGCTCCTATTAATGTTTAAATTCCTATAAACTGAGATTGCGCTACTCGCCGTAAGTGGCAGCACTATCACTAAAGAGACACTTTTTTCACTAAATAAAATATCTCAGCGGAATAAAATATTAAAAGTGATCCTTAAAATGGCAAATTGATTGATCTCCGATGTAAAGGAACTCGGTATTTGAAATCTTTAAATTTAACAATATTCCGTCTCTCCACCATTTCTACCACTAGTAACTATTACTTTCGGTTGTTTTTCTAATAGCTTAGGTCATACTGAGAATCTATAGGAAATTTGGGGAAAATTCATGGACTAGAATTTTCTCTAGAGTGTTAGTATCACCTAAGCTATTAGAAATACAACCGAAGGTATCGGTTACTAATGGAAGTTTTTAAGATATTGGCCAAAAACTGAAAATAACTTATTTGGCCGCAGAAAATCAAAAAATTCTAGTGAAAATTCTAGTCCATGAATTTTCCTTAAATTTTCTATATAGTCTCAGTATCACCTAAGCTATTAGAAATACAACCGAAGGTATTGGTTACTAATGGAAGTTTTTAAGATATTGGCCAAAAACTGAAAATCACTTATATGACCGAAAAAAATCAAAAAATTCTGGTGAAAGTTCTAGTCCACGAATTTTCCCCAAATTTCCTATAAAGTCTCAGTAGGCTATTAGAAAAACAACCGAAAGTATTGGTTTCTAGTGGAAGTTTTTGAGATATTAGCCGAAAACTGAAAATAACTTATTTGGCCGCAGAAAATCAAAAAATTCTAGTCCATGAATTTTCCCTAAATTTTCTATATAGTCTCAGTATGACCTAGGCTACTAGAAAAATAACCGAAAAAATTGGTTACTAATGGAAGTTTTAGAGATATTGGTCAAAAACTGATAATCATATATATGACCGCAGAAAATCAAAAAATTCTTGTTAAAGTTCTAGTCCATGAATTTTCCCCAAATTTTCTATATAGTCTTAGTATGAACTAGGATACTAGAAAAACCACCGAAAGTATTGGTTACTAGTGGAAGAAATGGCGGATGGTCGGATTATTGTTAAATTTCAAGATTTCATATACCGAGTTCCTTTACATCGGAGATCAATTAATTTGCCATTTTAAGGATCAGTTTTAATATTTTATTCCGCTGAGATATTTTATTTAGTGAAAAAAGTGGTACATAATGAATGAAAAATTTCCGCTGGAAATTACATAACAAAATAAATTCTCTTTAGTGATAGTGCTGCCACTTGCGGCGAGTAGCGTAATCTCTTATTTTCTGGTGTCAAAATTCCGCTATCTTATACTGCATCGGTTCGTGGAACTTTGGGGTTTTTATCTAAGGGGCGTAATTATCTAAAATTTTCTATAGAGCATTCCAAATCATCTTTCACAAATTCAGCTAGCCGTTGATACCCGTTAGACATTGGCTTGGGAGATCTTCTATTTCATCATTAAACAACACATCGCTAATTTAATTATCTGTTAGGATTCAAAGAAATTTGTTATTGGTCTTAAAATAGCAAATCGTTGATCTTCAAAGAGCAAATTTTTTTAATCTTGAAAGAATCTTCGTTTTATGGTTCCCTATAGGTTGTGTCAAATCAGATCACCAGTATTTTGAGCTTGGAAGAACTAGGCTGACTCTTATTAATAATTGTAAAATTTGAATCGAATACATTGAAGATTCGGAAAGTTTATTGATTAGAATTTTTAGTATAATTTTTTATTTTCTGCGGCCCAATAAAGTTATTTTCAGTTTTTGGTGAATATTTCAAAAACTTCTAGTAGTATCCAACAGTTTCTGTTGTTTTTAAATTTATTTCCAAATTTTACAATTATTATATAAAAATCAGCCGAGTTGAAATCCACTTTAATCGTGTAGAAACCAAATTTCATACGGATTGCAGGACAGCACGAATAGATTCAAAAATTTTGTCTAAAATTCACTTTATAACCCCTAACCAATACTACTAGCCAAATTGCATTGTTAAGAAATGGCGGAATGAAGGAACATTGTCGGAAAGACGGAACATTCTTAATTTTCAAAATTTAAAATACCGAGTTCCTTTAATCTGGAGATCAATCAATTTGTCATTTTAAAGAACACTTTTAATATTTTATTCCGCTGGGATGTTTGATTTTGTGAAAAAAGAACCGTTTTGTGAATAAAACATTTCCGCTTGATTGATTGATTGATTGGACTGTAGAACCAAGTGCTAGCCAAGAGTCCCGGATAACGCCGGGCCTATTCCTACAGCCTGTTTACATATAACAATAGGAAGGATAGGAAAGGTTTTTTTTTTTTTTTTTTGGGACGGAACGATCCGGTTGCAGACACCTAGCGATCGTACGGCACAACACAATTCTAATCTACTTCTATTCTACTAGAGGAAGGATAAAGGCTTAATAGGTTAAATGGATATCGATGGTATTGGTCTTCAACAATTGCTTCTCTAAATCAGCAACCTGAGGAAACAAATTTATTATTTCACGTGCATCTGGAAATTTCCTGTAATATAATTCTACATTAATACTTTTCAGCTACCTAAACAAAATTGATTAATTAGATCAGCCCGGTTACAAATACCTAGGTAAAGCCAATAGTTCATGAACTAATGACAACACAATTCTAATCTACACAACCAGCAATTAATATTTCAAAGAAATATTATTTCATAACATCTAAAGATTCCTGAAATTAATTCTTAATTAATCTACCTGTTTCTTAAATAATATAAATATTTATTGATTTAATCCTCTACAACTCCACAACTTACAATATAATTTCCTGAAACCATAGTTATTTGAATTATATTAATAGTAAATTGAATTATATTAATAATTAATTAATTAATTAATATTAAATTATTAATAACTTCACTCATATAACAATAGGAAGGATAGGAAAGGTTTTTTTCCCCCTTTTCCCTTTTCCCTCATTTTTCTTTTTGAAACGGAACGACCCGGGTTGAGACATCTAGCGATCGTACGGAACAACACAATTCTAATCTACTTCTATTCTACTAGAGGAAGGATAAAGGCTTAATAGGTGCAGCAACCTGCGAAAAAAATATTATTATTTCACGTGCATGTGGAATTTCGTGAAATATTATTCTACATTAATATTTTTCGGCTTCCGAAACAAAAATTGATTGATTGAATCGGCCTTTTCTGTTTATAGACACCTACAATCACAACACAATTCTAGTCTACAAAAACAGCAATTAATATTTCAAAAAATATTATTATTTCACAAGCATCTGTAGATTTCCTGAAATTTAATTCCAAATTAAAATTTTCCGGCTTCCTAAATAATATAAACATTTATTAATTTAACTCCTCAACTTACAATAGAATTTTTGTAAACCATATATGTAGTTATTTGAGCTACAATATATGTATTTACAATTACTCTAAAATCCATTTGTATTTAACCCTTGAATTGAGCAACCACGAAATAGTAAAAAAAACAAATACAACGACTAAGTGAGGCATCCCGAAGGTAATGCTTCCTAGAAAACTATTAATGTTTATATTTCAAATAAATTTAGCTGATTTCGTAAAAATTTCAAATGCGTTACTAATTTGGTTACCAAAGAATATTCGATTAATTACCAAGTCTACATAGGACATATTTATCCCATACTCAAAAGAACTTTACCATTCCTCAACCAATCACCATGAAATATGGTCTGCAGAATTGGAGTGCCACTCCAGCATAATGCTCAATTAAACTAGGCCATCTGTCAACAAATGATGGTCAAATTCGGTGTGCGAAGCTGTATTTGAACGAAATTTTGAGATTCGGCAATAATGAATGGAATCATGCCGTTATCGGTTAGGAATCATGCCGTTATCTCAAATTTAGTTTGTAGAGCTGGGCAAGAACCAATCAACCTGCATCGGTAAAACCAACGCGTCCCTCCGATGAAGCCCCACAGCCCGACAATTCCGAACCGAACCCGGCCACACCCCCACCCCAGTCACCGCCAAATCACGCACGCAGAACTTAGTTAAATCTCCACCAAGTTCCGCATACGTGACCCAGCAATAGCCGAAACAGGGAAACGGCCAAGGGCCAATCAGAATGGTCAAACTGCAGAATCCCACCAAAAAGACACGTCAAAATCCCGAAACAGATTTAAAAGAAGTTCTAGAGTTCGATTTTAATTACATAAATTATAAACCAATTAAATAAACATTATAATAATAAATAATAATAACGCCTCCTATAAATATATGTACACATTATATATCTCATACATGAACTTAAATTACATTGGGTGAATCCACACGAGGACTCAGATTTCAGGCTACCACCAGATTACAATCTGTGAAGAAAATGAACACAATTATGAGCCCCTGTCGAAGTGCAGAACTGATGGGCCGAACCATATTACATACCAGTACTATAGGGTGGCATGAAGCTATGCAATGTGCACATGGTTACGAAAACCTACATATTAGCAGGACGTTCTCGTGACGTGAAAAGCGAACTGCGAGAGAGTTTCGGCCCCACAACGGATTGCAAAGATTAAATAATAATAAAAAATAAAAATAATAATAATTAAGAGAAACGACGCGTTTATTACTTTTACCTCGGTGCCGGTTTATAAATTTTGAAAAGGTGGAAACCTTAATTAGGTTGAATTATTGAAATCAAATGAGATAACCGCAGTGGACATAATTCAATTCTGAGAAAAATGGGTGATTTAAAGAAAATTTGGTGAATTTGTTGAGAACCATGTCAGCTAGAAAACCTAATCAGCGCTTCCCATCAAGAGGTGGGGACAATTTATAGAATTCTGTATTCTGACCAAATATATTAAGAATTCTAAGGCCAATTAAAATATCCCTAGAAATCCAAATACAACCTCAGGTATATGGAGTGTTAGCTGGATTTTCAACCAGTTCCATTTCATTTCAACTGATTGATTAACTGATTGGAATATGTGACCAAACCTAAGTAAGATTCCCGCTTGACGCCGGACCCAACCACACGCTCTTGTACATATAACAAGATGGAGTAACAGGAAAGGTGAATTAATTATTATGTAAATTGACCCGGTTTCAGACACCTAAGTAGTCAATAGTTAGTAAATTGTTAGTTGAAATATAATGTAAGACGGTTAGAACAAGACAACAAAATTATTTAATATATTATGGAATAATATCCAGCAATCAGAATCATAAAAATATATAAAATTATCGGAAATATAACTCATACTATTTTCAGTGATCGTTTTTACTATTAGGAATACCAATAAAAAGTGATAAAATATTGAAGTTTGAATAATAAAATTAAAGCAGTTAAATGTAATGATTCGTATATTAATCCAACTCAATTATCCTGATAAATATTAAATAAAATTAATTGAATTCAAATTACCAAACAATTAGTACAATATAATAGTACTCGTCACTGCCGTCATCTGAAAATCCAGCTAAAATCTAAATATAAAGACTAAAACCACATTTACACCATAGCCCCTTTAATAGTATTCTGCTAACAAAGTATTTTTCTCGTTCAGTTTACACCATAGTGGTGTGAACACATTATAATAGTTTATTACTGATATATTTCATTAAAATTTAAAAAAGAAACAGTTGTCTTTTATCACAATAAACAAGAAAAATCAGAAGAATGACTAAAATGACATTTCGTATCCAAAAAATATGATATAGTATCATTCTCACCGCAAACACTATACCAATACTCATTAGATACGTAGAACACTTTAATTGCAAAAAAGTATGTACGTATTAAAGTAGCAAAGTATTTTACTTTGAGTTTACATCGACATACTTTTATGATACATACTCTTATACTACTGGTATAAACGTGGTATAATTAGAAAAAAAAATTATAATTTCAGGAACTTCAACTCTTTCTAAATACTAAACAAAGTAAAACATTAAATCATATATTTACAATTATTAATAAGAAACAAAAAATTTCACTTTTACCGAATAAAACCTGTCAAAATATAATATAATATAATTCAGTAATAATTAGTTCAACTTTTAAATAAATCGTGATAAATATAAATAAACTTAGATCTCGGCATAATTAAGACTTAAACCAGAATTATTTTCCCAGCAAAACAAATTTTGAATCAAACCATAACTAAAACCACTATGCAGGCCTGCACACAAAATCTTGATTAGTTAATTTAAAATAATGTTAAAGTAGACATGACATGGAATTTACCCTAAACCGAAAAGAAAATAAATTGGTAAAGTTAAATAATTATTAGTAAACAAATTTATAAATACAATACTAAAGTTATGTCTTAATGATTAATCAATTACCCAAAGCCGTGACAATTCGCGATGAAATCTCAAGTTCTTTTTTTTAAATAAAACCTGAAAATACTATCGATTATCATTTCGCTGTCTTTGTCAAAATATATAAATATAATATAAAAATAATAATAATAATAATAGCAACAAGACACAATATACTTTACAAGGATAACAATTACGGACTTGTTACTGTAAAGTAAAGGTTCTACAAATTTTATTTTATTTCCATACATTACGCATGCATATCATGTTTAGTTTCGTTTTTTTTACGAACATATTCTCTTCATTTACACACAATACTATGATAAAGTCGAACGAGAATTGTGTGTGGGTTTGTGTTCCACAATATAACCTGCAGAATGCATCCGTGCCGGTCACACACACACACACACACACGACACAAACAAAACAACAAAAACTTTAAAACTTTAACAAGGATATCAAATACACGTACAAACAAAAATACAAAATTAAGAAATCCTCTCCCGCTCAAACCATATGCGACTAACACACTATGTACATGAAAATGTTAGCTAATTACGAATAGTAAGTATACTGTAGCCTGATTCTCCAAAATGCAAGACAATGTGTAAACGTGAAAACCATAGTAAGCTTTTCCAAAATTACAACAACAATCCTGTGTGATTTTGTTTATTTTTTCGTTAACACACAATCGTGTTTCTAGAGAATCAGTGCACTGGTGCATACAATATCTTAAATTTTTTGGAATAAAAATTATTAAATACAAAAATATGTATTAAAACAATGAAAAAATGATAAAACACTTAGCTTGAGCATCCTTTGAAATCCAAAAAGTCCTATACATATTGAAAAATTACACACAATGTGTATAATGTACTTAACAACGGTATTAAAATATACATATAAACGAAATTGTTATATACATATTCTACGCCATTGCAAGCGCATCACACACAAATTACTATAACTATTCAATATGTATTTTTCATATACTATTCTTTTCATTATACTTAAAACACAAATTATTATTAATATTATTATTATTTATTTATATGTGCACATATATTAATAATTAATTAATTAATTTAAACACATTTTAAATTATTTACTATTTATATAGAGGAGAGACAAAAATCACGTCTTTCCTCTACGACGTTCAATCGCCGACCTTTGGGATGTTTGATTTTGTGAAAAAAGAACCGTTTTGTGAATAAAACATTTCCGCTTGTAACAAAATAACAACAGAAATTCTCTGTTGTGTTAGTGCAGCCATTTGTAGCGGGTAGCGCAATCTCTTATTTTTTGCACCATCCGAATGTTCAAATTTGAGTAAATGCGGCAACCTTCCAAAATCTCAGGTGAAGTAAAATTAAATTTTTATCTCTTCAGATGTTTCTAAGCGGGTAATGGTTCTTCATGTTTTCAGCTGGTAAATATAGATAAGAGCAAACTATGGTGAGTGCTCCAGTGCCAGCTTACGATTAGTTCCAACTTTGTATGGGCCCATTTAAGTTTAAATGAACATCGTCCATAACTTTCAAGACCTTCCTGGGCCAGAAACAACAATTGACGTGTTGAGATGGTACGTGATAGGGTCAATGCTAATTAAGTGTCCAGCACCAGCCGTATGTATGTTTAAGTTTGAGTAAATGGGTGACTTACAAAATCTCAGGCGATGTTAAATATAAATTCGTATCGCTTAAGAAGTTCTTAAATCGTAAATGGTTCTTAATGTTTTAGGTTGGTGACGAGGCGAAATTATGGTGAGTTTACCACCGCCAGTTTTAGAAATTTGATTATACGGCTGGTGCTGGCCACTTGGTTAGCACTAGACAAATCGTATTTTATAGTTATCAAACGAAAAAACTTTGATGAAATAGAATAGTTTCGTGTAAATGTTAAAAAATCCCTAGAATGAAAATCTGGGATAACTTCATATGCTTGTTGAATATCTAGTTTCCTCTCACTGGCGGAAATTAAAACACGATGAAGTTGGGGCCTCCGAAGAATTGATTCGTATTCTACTGTCAGTTGTCGGAGCCATGTGTCGATACACATAACATCTCGTATGGTATCTTTGATGAACACACATTCAATACTCTTTCATTGCTAATCTTGATTCTTACACCGGTTGTCTTTCAATGCGACTGGGTCTAAATAAAAAAATGTACTAACGTACTTTGATAATAATAAATAATGTTAGAACGAAGGACGTCAATCCTTACATACAAAATGAAAACGACGAACCTGGTGTTACATATATTACACAGAATAGAAAAGTTATTTATTGAAAATGGCGTCAAATACTGCTTACAGTGCGCTATGAATGATTGAATATTGCATTGCCATCGAGCAATAAGCTGCTATGCGTATAGAATTACAACAACAAAATCTAAAAGCAATTAAGTCAGAATGTTAAGATTTTGTAGCAGGGTTTGTTATTTTAGGTCACCCTGTTAAGTTGGTGATAAAAGGTTAGTTAGCTGAGAAGGGTTAAAATAGAGGCCCAAACAAATACAACAGTAGAAATGGTTGATTAGCAAAGTGAAAAATTAATTAGTGTTGACCTTTTCATTGGTATCGATTAATAAAATAAATTTTTCTTTTGAAATAGTTTGTTGAAAAAAGATTTTAAATGAAAACTTTCCAAAAATGCGATCAGAACCCGTCCCTTTCGTTGCTGTTATACATACATTCGACTAATTCAATTATAAATTTATTTCGAAAAATTTCCTCTCTTGCATATTTCATAATTGCTGATGAAACATATTTACAGTTATGTGGACAATATATACGAAAAATCCTTTCTTCGAGAAAATTTTCCGTAAATATTTTTCTGTTATCCTTATTTTATGGTCTAGTCTATATGTTTTCTATACAATCCTTAAAAAGTATACGAAAAAATGTATGTTTTGTAAAAAACAAGAAGAAACGAATCCTTAATAACATTTTTAAAAAAGTTGTGTCTTTCATCCGGTTCATACGAGCGTTTACTCTTCTATAATAATGTACACACAAAAAACACATCCGATTCATAATTTAAGTCCCATTCTCTTTCTATACGGTCTGTGTTCGAAAATTGGCATATTAGGTATAGTAAAAAAAGGATTAAATTATTTTCCATTAACACATATTATACAACAACGCCAAATTTTTCCTCTAGATTTTGTCGTCCACATCCCACCCCTACCACCCCTACATAAATGGATATTATAAGTAAAAGCAAAAAAATAAATTTATCTAAATGAAAAACCAAAAAGAAGCTTAACAATTTTATTTAAGGATAATTGATGAATTTTTTTATTACTTCTATTTATATATGTATTATGTAACTATTATGTTATGTAAAAAATATATTGTACCTACATATGATATGTGTGTATAATATGTGCTTGACTTTCTAGAATACTATCTATAAAGGATTTAACTTGTTCTAATCATTGACCATATTTAATTGGTTTATTTTTAGAAATACATAGAGGACCATTGTGTAAAATATTAGTTTGGCAGGATGTCTATATAGTATACTGCTATTCGGGAATAGAATGAAAATGATATTTTCATTTTTATATGATATGGTTTTGGTATGGTATCAGAATACGATAATTAATTATTGGATTTAATTGTGCCAGAGTCAATTTGGTAACGATATAGAATGCGGCATGCCATAAGTATGAATACAAATGTCTAAGAAGAGACGACAAGATAAAAAATTATGTGTGCAAGTAAGAGTAAGCTTGATAACATTGTGCTGATTTCTAAAATTATTGTGCCTCACAATCGCCACCACCTCCAGGTTTTTATTATTGGTAACGGAAATGGGTGAATTAAGTAATCTAGGCGTGGGGTGCGTTATGCTTAATGGCGGCAGATGGGTCAGATCAAGTTGTTATGCGAACCGTGCCGATGATTAGCCAAGCTCGGGACGCATCTAAAATAATTGCCCAGTTATGAACAGAGGCCTCTGGATACCTGGCGACCTCCAGTTGTATATAGCCTAACCCCTTTATATGGATACGGACTCGTGGGGCTAATAATGGATTCTTTAAAAAATAAAAATAAAGAAGTGGTCAGCTTTTCAGCTTTTCTCAAATGCTGGTAAAGACGGAGGGGGGGGGGAGGAGTTTGTGAATCCAGACTGAAGAACAGAGAAAATCTGTTAACTAGAGGATCTTGTGTCTAAAAAGCACAGATCTAACGAAGAGGAGCTGGTGGTTTGGATGCCGAGATAAAACGGGCCAAGCTTCGTTTGGTACTTCATGTGAGCATACGCTTTCTAGCGAAATTGTGAAGAAGGGAATTTTGCTAGCCGTCGTTGGCGAGAGCAATGAGAAGGGGATCATGACAGGAGAAAAATGAAGGTTGGTGTTTAATGCATTTAACTTGCACTTACTGTGTCAAAATCCTTCGACAACATTCGGGACCCCCGCCAACTTATAGGGACGCGGGTTGGTATCAGCGTCGGCTGCAGCTGACCGCGTGCGCAGAACAAGGATCGGCTTTTCTTTACAAGAAGACGATTGAGGAGTAGGGCGAGGTATGGCGAGGAGCTAAGCTCACGGCAGTTCCTAAGGAGGAAATACCTATCAGACCTAGGGCAATGGTCTGGATTCCTATGGAGCCGGCTAATCTGGAAGAATGCCTGAAAATTATCCAGGTCTGCAATCCAGATCTTCCGACGAGGAATTAGAGAGTTGTGAAGCAGGAGGAACCCAAGGGCAGTTTCAGATTATCTATCATAATAATCAATAGGGAAGCTCTGGCTCCCTTGTCAAAAACCAAAGGGGTTATTAACTTCGCCTTCGGTTCAATAACACTTAAGGTGATCAAGAAAAACGAATCCGAGGAATATTAGGGTGCGCGCAACCAACGAAAGGGGAGAAAGAGGGAGCGACTATCCCTAGGCATGGGGAATGGAGATACGTCGGACTCTGAGGAGGAGAAGTGGAACGCCTTAAGTTCGAGGATTGCGGAGTGACTGAGACGGAGGAGACCAGCGACTCCGTTGGGTACAACAAACCAATGCAGCATGGCTGTGGCAATAAGGTAAGTGAATCAGGTTAACAATGATTAAGTTTGTGCAGATAAATTACCATCACACGAAGGCTTCTTTGGTGGCGCTACTCCTTAAAGTTTCTAAGTCAGGGGAGGAGATAGCTCTGATCCAAGAACCATGGATCAATAATATCATGATCTGTGGCCTGGGAGCGAAGGCGTATACCCTATTATACGCTAGCGGGACAGATAAGAGCACATCATGTATACTGGTGGAAAAAAAATATAAATGTTTTTCTACTTCCGCAGTATTGCAATGGGACAATTTTGTCTTGCAGCCGCATATATGGACCGAGAGAAGCCAGTGCCGCCAGATATACTGGAGCACTTGTTTGCGATGCAGAAAGGAGGAAGGTCGGAGTTATCCTAGGGTGCAGTGGGTTATCCTAGGAGGACAGTATGGCGCTTTTATAGGAAAGTATTGGAACGAAACATTCCATCTCGAGACCCAGGACTCCCTGGCACGGGTAGTAATCTGGATCCAATGGTGGATATTCTTACTAGGGCTAGAGGCCTGCCCACTAACAAAGCTAAGGGGGAAGCGTAACGCTGTTTCGTGGGCCTCAGCACTTGAAGTGTACCGAAAAGTCTATGGATCTTCTTTCAATAGAGCGAAAATATCGATAGAAAGTCAAGACTGGGACTACTATAAAGAAAGGCTCAGCGACTATAAAAGGGTAACAAGAAAGGCGCAAAGGATTTCGTGGAGACTTCTGTGATAGAATAGAAGGGGTCTCGGAAACCTCGCGCTTTTGAAAGATTCTCTCTACCCGTCCAGCTGTTCTAGGCTATCTGATTAAGCCGGATGATGAATGGACGGACGACTTCTAGTGAAGAGACTATTGATCTTTTGATGGAACGCACTTCCCGGGAAGTTGGGATTCATCGATTGCAGGGCCTTTGTATGAACGAGGTCTATGGATGACTGCAGACCCAGCTGTTATGTAGAGAGTATATTCTGGGGATTATATAGGATTATATACCAGCAGAAATTTAGAGGAACTCGAAATTCTTGCTCCCCTGAAAATCATTGAAAGGCTGCTGGATGTCCATATTCTGTTAAGAATTATACCCAGTAACCAGTCCAATTAACCACTTACTAAGAAGCAGAAGGGTCATAGCGGGGATGAAAAACATCTAGAAGATATAAAACGTCGGAAGTGATCCCACCAAGTTTGAGTGTTATCATGCTGGCTGGCCTTTACTGATCAGGCGAGATTCCTAGGGTTTTTTTGGACAGTAAGCTCAGTTGGAAACCCTACTCCTGCAAAAATGATATCGAAATAAAATGGGGTTTAAAACAGGAGCTGGTTCACTGGTTTTACACGGCAGTAGTAAGGCCCGTACCGCTGAATGGTGTGGTGTATGGTAACCAGCTCTGGAGAATTTATCTTACTGGAACATGATGGGGAAGGTGTAGAACGCAGCCTGTTTGATCATTAGTGGGGCACTGAAAACGATACCCACCAGTGTCCAAGAGGCCATACTGTGTCATCCCGTTGGCTATCATCGATAAGCAATTGGCGGTCAATACAGCCGCCCAGCTATCAGCGGTTTCGGGGTGGAAGTGCTTGCAAAAAGGCACTCAAATATAGTCAATTCTGTGAGGCATGTCCTGGTGAATTTAGATTATTTAACACCCATTTTGTGCTTTTGCAAGCGTTTTAAGGTGATTCTTCTCTAGGGCGGACTGGAAGAATGGTAACTTATCGTGGGAACCGGGACAGTTAAATTCTTCACCGACGGCTCCAAGCTCGATGGTAGATTGGGAGCTAGTGTGTTCTGTGGGGAATTAAATGTGAGTTTATCTTTTTGTCTCCCTGATTACTGCAGCGTGTACCAGGCTGAAGCTAAAGGTCATGAAGAGGTCATGATTTGGTTGAAGCATAGTGTAACATGGTTGACTGATATCTGCACTATTTATGTGGGCAGTCGGGCGGCTATTCTTTCACTAGATTCGGTTTCCCTGGCGTCAAGGGTGGTGTTGGATTGTCACACATCTCTTAACGAGATGAGTGTACATTTCAATATCAAGTTGGTCTGGATTCCAGGCCATTCTAATGTTGAGAGGAATTGCAGGGCAGACGAATTATCAAGGTACAGTAAGACTCTCTAACTGGAACCAGCGAGAGAATGTATAGCAAGGCCAGTTGCCTTGGCAAATTCTAGGTAGCTCGCCAGTCCGATTGGTAGTGTGGCGAAGCAATTATGGCCTAAGCAGAACTTGAAGCGCTCCATTATCTAAATCACACTAGGGAAGCCTGATTTAGATACAATTGTAATGGTACTTACTGGACACTGCCTTTTAAGAGATCGTGGTAGACGGCTGCGGGTCCAGACCCAAATAACTTCTGCAGAAGCTGCAATAACAAGGAGGAGGAGGGGAATGAGAAGAAAGAGAATCTTGTTCACTTCCTCTGCTCATGCCCTGCAATAGCTGGCAGAAGATATCATCACTTAGGCAAATACACTATGGTCTGCCTCTATCACAATGGGCCAAAATTGGCCTAAGTGTGCGATAGCAACCACTGAAATGTAACCTTAACTAACCATATAGGTATTCTAATAGTCAAGGTTTTTAAGTTCACACAGTCCACCCCCTTATAGGGTGGTTTTTGAGACAAAATAATAATTCTCAAAAAATTACACTTTTTATCGAAAATCTGACTCAAATTCATAATCAGTGATCCCAAAAATTGACTATCTATAGCGGCCGTCTTAAATTTAAAAATGTTGGTTAAGTTTTCGTTGATTTTTATGGACGTCAAAAAATTGATCTTTTTTCGACCATACTCGATCCGCACCAATTGGGTCCGCAACCTTAAACTTTTCAAACTCTATCCTCAAATTCCTGATAAGCAGTCACCATTCCTCGTCATGTTAGAACAAAAGATTTTCAAGCACGTCGAAAAATTAAGTACTATTAGTGGCCATTTTGGAATTTTAAAAAACTAATAAAAGATCTGTAATCTGTGAGTTAAATAACACTTTTTTTTTATATATTCATAGTTTTATTTAAAAAAAATTATATATATGTAAATTAAAACTAATCAGTTGTTAAAAATAGTGAAAATAAAACTAGCTTGTGAACTCCTGATTTAAAAAATGTCACGGAGTCACGATTCATAACTAATAAAAACAAAGTATAATACAAACTAGAAAAGTGTAAAATTAAAATTAAAAATATATAAATATAATTTAACAAATTTAAAAAAATAACATAGTAATAAATTTTTAAGCAATATTTGCGCATGGTTTGAACATTCGTAGCATATTTTTTATATTCCTTATAAATGAAAGATGTATAAAAAAGAAGTAGAATATACAGTTTAGGATAGTGTTCTAAATAAGATCTCAATGTCATTTTTTGAAAACAACCATTCTTTCAACAATTTTATAAAAAGACTGGGAGTGCCCGCGGTTACAATATAGGTTGGTAACTGGCTCTAAAACTTAGGTGCAGTGTAAGAAAAGAAATTCTTGAAATGCTCTTTAAAAGGTTGCTCACTATATATCGCCCGCTTCGTGACAATACCTCCTATCTGACAATTTTGGGAAAACGAGATTTTGATAAGAAATTCTGACGCACTATTAGACGCAAGCTTACATATAATAAAAATAGGTTTGTTAAACAAGAAAAAAAAATTAAATCGAATCTAAATCATCAAAAACAGAGAAAATATATAGAATGATTACGAGGTTTTTGAATTTCTTGAACAATTCAGTTTTGTCAGATAGGAGTTATTGTCACGAAGCGGTCAATATATTCATTAAACGATTCCCGCTTTTTAAATAAAACATTTTCAAAACTTTAAATACGTATAGATACCGCAGTGGTAATATTTTATAATTTAAAAACAATGGGAAAGATGGTGTAGTTCTTGGCAAATGATTTAAAATTCTAATCACACTTTTTTGTATCGTCAATAATGGTTTGATGTTTGACAAATAAATTCCACCCCAACATGTTAACCCGTACTGTAGATGAGAATCAACCAAAGCATAATAGAGACATTTCAAAAATTCGGAGCTGCAGATATTACGCAAATGGAAAAAAGATCTTAAAACACGTCGGAGTATCTGTTTTAAACTAATCACGTGATTTTTAAAGTTAAGCTGTGAATTAAGATTTAAACCTAAATATTTGAACGAACTAACTGTTTCAATGGGAACGCAGAGAGTACTGCAAATAGAGTCATTACACGCCAATGAGTGATAGGTCACTGAGCCATAATTAATGTCAGGGCTACTCAGATTGAAGTACATAGTTTTAGACTTGCAGCTAAGAACCATGAAATGAACGTAGAACCACTTTTTTAGTGACTTTAGGTCACACTTAACGTCATATTTCAACGAATCCACATTGCAGCGCAACATCATCGGCAAAGGCGACAATATTACCACGTAAATCCAGATCAAAAATAGAATTACAATAAATCAAAAAAAGAAGAGGTCCCAATACAGATCCTTGAGGAACCCCAACATTAACCATTACCTCATTACTTCGGACATGATTAATACATACACTCTGAACTCGATTACATAAATAGGATTTAAATAGAGATAGTGCCACACCCCTAATACCAATATGCGATAACTTTTCCAGTAACACTTGATGATTAACGGTATCGAATGCTTTAGTAACGTCTATGAAAAGAGCGGATACCTTAAGGTTCTTATTCAAATTGTTATGAACAGGCATTAACCCTTAACCACTGTTATGATTTTTGTTACTCAGACACTTAACTTGCGCCGCTGGAGCGCTAGTATAAATTCTATGTAATTATAGAAAATTCAACAAACTGTTTTCGTTTAATTCATTAATTGCAAATAAGAATTGAAATAATATCAGATAACATTCATTTACATACTATTAAAAAATTATAAAATATTTATATAAAGTAAACTGAAAAAATAACTTTAATTCATATAAAAATTATTCTTGAAACTACTTAATTTGCTTACATGTATTACAAATAATTTTTACATGTTCCATGCAAGCATTTCTTTTGCAATTATCACAGACTTGAAAAATTTGTCGTTTTGTATTACAAAGATGACATTGTGCATGTTTCGCTTTCTTGCAAGCTGGGTCTATTGACGACGATGACTTTGAATTTCTACTATGTATTTAAACTTACAGAATACTTTTGCTGTGCTGCTTGTTTCGTGCCGATGTAACTCTTCTGTTCAACTGAGCTTTTACCAAACTTTCGCTAGTTTGTTGAAGAAAATTATTTCTTCTATCTTTCTTTTTAATTTCCTAATTACGATATAGTTTGGTAAATGCGTTATATGATGCAAGTCCACAAACGTCTAGCAAGTTCATGGAAAATATATTTGGCCATCTGTTACTACGACGTTTACATTAATAATTTCCCACTATTTGGTCCATCAAATCTGTTCCACCTTTTGTCGAGTTGTAGAATAATATTATGTCCGGCTTGTTATCATTTTCCGAAACAACTACTTTATTATGAAACATGCTGGAAAACAAAATGACCAATTTTCCTACCCGTGGTGTATATTATACTATGGTAAAAATTTTTGTGAACCCAAACACTGACGAATATTGCGGGCGCATTCTATTTGGGAGGAAATTCTTTGGGATATATGACTTTTTTTTACGCAATGTACCAACAGTTGCAAGACCACTATTTTTTAATTTTAGTGCTGGTTGCATCGACGTATAAAAATTGTCGCATGTTACATTTCGATTGGTCCCAAAATAAGGAGCACATAGGAGCATATATTTGTGGAGCACATATTTGTGTATTTGACAATATTCGCTAAAATTTGTTCGTTCATATACAATCTAAAAGCATCAATCGCATCTTCAACTGTTATGCCCGGGGGTAATACTACCTACTGCTATTATTAATCTACTGCTTAATCTACTGCTCTTTTTATTATGTTATGTACGGGTAAACGTCCAGTTAACTGTGGCTCACAAAACCATTCGGTTTCATCTTTAGATGGCGGATGTTTTTCAGTTAAATTTGCCAACTCTGCTGGCTCATTTAATTGATCGTCATTATATAGTCAATTACATCATCAACATCCAAATTTTGGCTTGCATGGTCTTCTTCGTTTATAAGGCTGTCGTCATTTGTGCAATCTAAATCGTCTTCATTATCTACTTGGTCATCGATATTCACATTCCCAGTTTCATCATTATTGGACTCATTGAGAGCCAGAATAATTTCCTCATATGTCAGACATCGTCGTAGTTTAAATAATACTTACGAGGACACTAATCTCCTAATTCTATAAAAATAACGGTTGTTTTCAATATATTTGCACTCATAAAATTTTTTTTGAAGAAAAAGTAAACTAAATATTTTATATTTTACGATGTAACACCTAAAATAAATTCAAAAAAACTGTTTTTTGATGAAAAAACAAAAAAATATTCTACGAAATAGAGAAATTATTATCAGAGCCGATGCGGCGCTAAAAAAGTGTTTCATTATATAACAAAAAAATATAGTGAACCATGGCTGGTTTTATTTGAATCATAATTAAGAATGTTCAATACAGGACTACTAAAAATGTTTGGGTAATATAATTAAGAATAAAAGATATACAGATGTAATTATATTCGAAAACGCCGCAGCGGCGCATAAAAGTGGCTAAGGGTTAAAAATGAAAGAAGAGCCAGTTCGGTTGAAGAATTTTTAATAAACCCGAATTGACGTTTATCGAGAAAATTAGTTTTCTCTAGAAAATTCAATAATCTGGATCTAATAATTTTTTCAAAAATCTTAGAGAAAGTGTTCAGTACGGTGATTGGACGATAATTGTTCGGGTCAGCCCGTGAACCCGTCTTAAAAAGTGGTTTCACGATACCTACTTTAAACTTATCAGGAAACACCCCTTTAGCAAGGCATAAATTAAAAACAAACGCAAAGACAGGCGCAATACTAAAGATCACATTTTTAGCCACTATATTAGAAATTCCATCAATACCACACGAATTTGTATTTTTGAGTTCACAGACGGCTGAAACAATTTCCAAATCACTAACTGGGAAAAAAATAGATTGGAGCTATTAAACCGAGTCAAAACCATATTATTTCGAACAGTATTTTCGACAGTCGTATTTTCTTGTGTTTCGTTCAGAACGACGCTTGGTATATCAATAAAATGATTATAGCACATTATATATATGAATATAGCACATTAGCAATTTCATTAAGATCCGAAATGAAACATACTTAGCAAAATTAATTGGCAAACGACCTTAATACTATTTATATTAATATTTACAATGGAATTGGCAAACAGTCAATATTTAGGCTCTGGCAATAATTGTTAATAACATTATGTGACAGTCAGAAATTGACAGTCTGAAAGTTGACCTTTACAAGAATAAACATAAATATAAACAAAAAACAAATTTTAGTGGCCCAGAATTATGTGGTTTATGTGATAGTTTAATGAAAATATTATAGTTTAATTTTAAAAAAATGACAAACTTATCTGTAAACGATTTTGTGAAAATCCATTTAGAGTTGGTACAATTTGCAGCGTTACACGTTTGTCCGAACGGAATAATGATTTGCGTTGCGATAAATTTTATTATCATCTTACTCTTCTCATCAGCAGCCGGTTGTTGAATTTGTGCGATTGGAAGGGCCAGTTTCAGTATCCCGATGGATAGAATGACGTGTGTCGGATGAGCCCCAGTTAAACAAATTAATATCGTTGAAAGAAAATATTTCATGAACTGGAGAATCAGCTGTTTTACGTAAGAATATTCTATTTTCTTTGCACCATAAGAATTGAAAGTTACATTTTGTTTTGACCGTTTCAGCTGCATTGTAAAGCCTCGACTGGAACCTGGTAAGATGATGGAGCAGAAAAATCCTATGATTAGGCGGATATGTGGCATATTCAGCTCCCAATTCTTGGCAGCAAACAAATTTCATCTTCCGAAAAGCACCCAAAATTGTATTTTTTAATTCTAGTGAGCTTAATTTTACAATAAAAGAACTTTTTAATATCGAAACGGAATCTTTTTTATGCATCATTTGTTTAATTGATACAGTATTGTCTTTGTCAACTTCTACCCCAGCTGCGGCTAATACACTGGTTATCATTTTGGGGATGCTTTGGCAATAAGATGGAATTCCACATACAACAATGTTAGACAGAATTTGTTGCTGATATGATCGAGCGAGTTGGGCTTCCATAATGTTGAGTTTCTTTTCGTGTGTTTCACATTTGCTTTCGAGACTAGCAATTTTACCATGTGAGTATTCAGATTCATTAGTTAGCTTGTTGATTGGTTCTTCATGCCCTGCAGAATTATGGTTAAATCGCTGAGCGAGAGATTGCTTTTACACATGTGTTTGGAATATTATCACCTCTCGATGTATCATCAATGATTGAGCAATTCGCTTTGGATCGGCAATCGGGGCACAACCACGTAGTAGAACCAGCTTGAAGGTCCTTCAGAACCTCATCGGATATAACGGCACATTTAATGTGAAACAAACTTCCACCCAAGCCACATTTGACGCCCGGGTGGCGTGCTTTGGAGATACCACTGAGGCATTTTTCACAATTTCCACTCATTATTTTATTTTTAGAAACTGTTTTGGAAACAAACACTACATTGTTTTATCAAAATGGCGGTGAACTAAATGAAATTGTTTTTTAATAAACTAGGATTTAGTTTATTAGTTTAATTATTTATTAATTAATTTAGTTAATTTATTCACTAAATAATTTATTAATTAATTTATATTTATATTTTATGTTTTAATATGTCCAAATTCCAAATTTTATTTTATATTTTTTTTATTTTATTATTTTTATGCAACTAGACACTATAACAGTTCAATGATGAATTAACTTTTCAGAAAGCTAACAAAGTTAAAATTATGTTTTTATAAAAATTTAATTAGAAATAACAGATATTGAATACCCAAAACGGTCGTACGGCATTAAAAAGTAGCCACGTGAACAGAAATGTTAAGTCCAAACGGTAAAATTAACAGATTTTGGCCAAATATCACTGTGATCACGAAATTTAGGGAAAAAGATAAATTATAAAGTTACATTCCGACCAATCTGTCTAGGCTATATAGAGGCCGAACTTTTGTCCGTAGAGTTCAAAATAGCTTGCAAATACCAAAAAGCTCCTATAAAAGCTGCCACTTCTGGTGGTGCGATTTCAGGCAAAATCAATGGGATCTCCCCAGTGATGCAAATTAACTTTAGAATATTTTACATTTATATTTTCCCCTGTAAATGCTATACTTTTTAAAATATTTGCAAACAACAAAAAAGCTCTAATGCAACCTGCCACTCCCGGTGGAGCGATTTTAGCCAAAAACCACTTGAATCTTCCAATATATGAAATAAGCTTTTATATAAAGTCTCGTCTTGGCTATAGAGAGGACACAGACATTAAGTCTTTAGACGCACACACGCACTCACGTACACACAAAGATTTTTCAGAAATTCCTTTTTTTTGACTTCGGCGATATAGCGAATAGTAAATCTGCAAAAATCTTTAAATTGTTACTAAATATACTTTACCGCTACAGATTATTAGATCATAAATCAGTATGAAACCAAGAACATATTTCTAATCCAACAAATCAGTCCGTATATGTATACATGACCAAAACGGAAATTTTCGACTACAAATTGAAAAAACAAATTCACCTTAGCAATCGTTCAATTGATTTCCACCGACATTAAAATAAATTGATTTTTATGGCCGGTATCGTATAAGATTAATGCCTCGTAATTATAAACTAATTTCGTTTTAATATTATTTTTAATGTCGAGCAAATCTAATACAAAACGGTAGAGACCAACAAGCGAAGAAAATAAAATTTCCCATTTCCCAAAAATTATCTCAACCGTTTGCTTTTAACATCCAATATTTTCTAAAAACTATAAATTACGCTGTAGACAGATTCTATTTAATTTTATTATTCCCTGAATTCGTTTATAATGCCCCTTTCACTACTTCCTCATCGTCTTCGTACGTTTTCTTTTATTTTTATCTCGAAAATTTATTTTATTGCTTCTTAGAAATATTACTTTATATTATTTATTGAAATGACTTTTCCGAAAGTAAATAAAAAAAGTATCCAAAAACAACAACCGATGAAAATCTCCTCTCCACTATCACTATATGAATGTAAATAATATGTACAGGGGTTGTCGCTTATGTTCCAAACTATCAATTTATTGTACGTAAACTCGGTACCCGGTCACATACTGTTGTGAATTTTAATGTGATTTCCCTCATAATAAAGCGCCACCACTGTGCTTCTGCCTCAGATTTATTACATTGAAAATTAGAAAATAATAATTTCTAATTATTTGTTAAGTTAATAATAATAACAGTAATAGCAATAAGAATAAGATTTCGAAAAGGTAAATTAAATTGTTATGTCACAGTACATAAATTTATGTTAATTTATTAGTTTTTGTATTTATACATACTTGGTACCAAGGAAAACACAAAACGAGAAGAAAAAAGAACACGAATTATTTATAATCGAATTGGACCAAAATCGAACTTCCTCTTGGGACTAGGTTACACAAAAAACGTGAGTCGAGATCTGAGCGAGATTTTTTAGGATGGGAGGGTGGGATAAGTACAATAAAATTCAAGCGAAATTTGTTATGACTTTCGTGCGATATGAAATCGTGCATAGAGAACAAATACGCGTTAAATATATGGTAGACATCTTAAGCAAGTATTTGAAAATTAAGATTATTTCGTCGTCAAATTAGTATTTGAGAAAATGCGGTTTATCGAAATTAAAATTATGATTTTAAAGCTTAAAATTATTCTTCAAAAGTGTCATGTAGTTACAGTCTAAAATTACAGAACCCTGCGTCTAAGCCTCTCTTTTCTGTAATAGTCGGCTTTTATCTATCTCATATAGCAGACCCTATTATAAGAATTGACAAATTTTTGAATTGTTGGATGACCAACCATTTTGTGATGACAGCCAAAAAAACCCCTGTTGAACTGGCCTACTATCAAAAAATGTAGAGCTCATTGAGTTTACCAGGTATTTAAATATTTTTAGTGGGGCTGAGTCAACCGACTTAGCCTCCCCACCACTAAAACGGAGTATTTTGTATAAACATTTATTGTATAATGAACATCTATTTATGAGCTTTCAGCTTAAAATTACTTCAATTTTCGCGCCCACCCTTAAAACCATAAGTAACCTCATAATTTGATTGGGATCAGTACATAATTCTGTTTTACAAAATTTTGGTTTTTCAAAATTCTGTTTTTTCGAAATTTTGTTTTCCTGAAAAATTCTATTTAAAAAATTTTGTTTTGTAAAATTTTGTTTACAAAATTCTATTTTACATAATTCTGTTTACGAAGTTCTTTAACTTTCAAAATAATTTATGATATTTAACATACACCAGTTTACTTATAAAATCAACCCACGCACATGAACCAAAAATTATATTGGAAATATTTTTTATTTATGAAATCGAAATTTAGCAAAATTGTTGCTTTTCAAATTTTAAACGACCGTTGAAATCATACCAAATCTTTGAGTTTATAAGGATAAACTATAATCGCGATCCTTTTAAGAAAATCAAATTTTCCCATCTTGCGAGGTTTTTTTTTATAAATTTTTCAATTTTTTTTTGCTTCTTTGTATGATTGACTTTTGCTTTCTAATATTACTCCCCGAATTTATTTTTTCCACCTACATTTTTTACATTATCATCTCTTTTCACAAGTGACGCACGGCGTTTCCCGACTACCACTTTCAAACATCGGTGCAATGCATCATCTCTGTTTTGCGTTCTTGGAAAATACCCTGTCCCGGGTTTGCTTTGGTATACTGTCCAAAATATTGGAGAATAGACTTATTATGCCCATTAAAATCTTTTTTTCAAAGCAATCTCTAAATTTTGCAGATTCTCTGTGTTCAAATTTTTCTTTTAATTCTAAGTAATATGAATATACATACTTCATCTTCCGGAACAAAGGCTAGGCTCTTTATCATCCTAATTTTCAACGAGATCGATACTGAATTTTCATATAATTTTTTCATCCTGTCCTTTTCGATTCTACGCCATAAAATTTGCTCGAAGTGAAACAATGTGCTCGAAGTGAAACAAGTGAATCACAAGATTCATTGTGGATTTGGTTCCATTTCGAATTTTAAAAATATTTTTTTTAATTCAAAAAAGAAGTGGTCGTATAACTTTAAAGTTTTTTGGCTCATTAAATGTGAAACTAATGGTATAACTTCACCTTCAATATGGCCGTAGATGGAAAATGTTGACTCTGGTACGAGTTGTGGAGATGATCTAGTACCCATTATGATACTTTTTTCTCCGTCGGCTACAGACTCACACAAGACAAACAATTCACCTTGCAATTGACGTAATTCTTCAGGGATGTCAATAAGGGCAAGATTTTGTGGCTCAGCAATTATATTCTTTCTTATCCGATGAATCTTCACTTTTTGGGCTTCTATTGTTGGTAAATATTCGGACAATATTGAACAACAGAATTTCTTATAATTTGTAACGGTCTTTTTTCTGATGTTTTGGCTGAAGTTTTAATGTTGTTGTTTGCCATACAAACTTTCAGATCACTGGCCACTGGTGGATGCGTATGGATTGTCATTTCACAATTTTTTTTTTGTATCCAATTTTCTATTATAGTGGTCAACCTGCCTTTACAATACAACGATAATCTTTTAGCACAGGCCCAGTTCCTTTCTTGTGCTTCCTATCAAAATAATAGAAGTAACCGTTAACATTAAGTTTGTTGTGGCCTTTGTTACATTAAGCGATGTTAATGTTCATTTTGATTTGATTTTTTATTTTGTGTTTCACTACGTATTCATGGGGCAGACTCTCGATCGGTTAGCAAGCAAAAAATATGGTAGTTATAATTCTGGCTACTCAATCCATTTTACTAAAGAAATTTGAGTTTCATTTTATATTTTTCATAAAATTTTGTTTATTTTTGAGAAATTTTACTTTTAAATTTACGGCTTCAAATTTATGAAAAATATAATTTGAAATTCAAATTTCTTTGGTAAAGTGGATTGAGTGGCCAGAATTTCAACTCGGATATGAACAATATGCAATACTAATTATCACTATTGTATTTATATAAAAATTATATATAAATTATATAATATAAAATTATAGAACATAAATACCGACAAAAAATTAATTGCAGAATTAATTTTTAGCAGAATTATATGAAAAAGAATTTTGCGAACCAGAATTATGTAAAACAGAATTTTGTAAAGCAGAATTTTGTGAAGCCGAATTATGAAAATCCGAATTTCGTACTCATAACCCAATTTGATTTCACTAATTAACCCGTATTGTATATTTGTATACGTATAACCGGCTAATTCCTTCACAATAGCAAAATGTAAAAATTGCTGCTGTAGATACATCATAACCAGGGATGGGCGGGTAGATTACGTAAGGTAATCTACGTAGTTGTCGACACGTAATCTAGCACGTAGATTACATACCGATATTTTGCTTTCCAGACGTCAACAACGTAGACAACGTCGATAACTAAGAAAATGATATTAAAAACTTAATTTTTAATTATTTTTCGTTAACCGCACTATTAAAATTTGTGAAAAATTACTTAAATCTAATTTTGACAGTTTTACAAGCATTTGTTTTATAAATTACAAATAAATTTAAAATCTCTGAACTAAAGACATCTATCTAAAACTATTGAATATTTCAAGTATTTCAATAGATTTAGGCTTTACGCGCCTTCTTCTCAAGTCATCTTGATGCCTGTATAAAAATTTATTTATTTTAGTTATAATAATAATTTAAACATATAGCTATATTTAATTTATCTAGCTTATTAATTTTATTGCAGTTGGCTGAATTCATAACCGCCGATATAATTCTATTTCGAAACCATCCGTAGCCGTACATTGTAACTTTGTAAGTGCCTTTGATTAAATATTCTCTTAGAAATTTATTAGTTTTGGTTTTTGTAGTTATTGCTAGCCAAAGACGAAATATCACGTGTACGATTATGTGCACTCGATACATTAACCGCCTATCTATGCATGGTAGGGGTAAATGAATTGCACGCAGCGATGTTAACGTTTTCCCAGAATATGTTTTACCTGCAATAGCGCCTCTTGGAACGGACACTTAGACAATTGTAAAAGTACCATTCGCTAAAATTTTGCTGAAACAGCCATATCTTCGTCCAGAGAATTAACGGTAGAATTCGGAGAAGTTTTGGTTCATTATCTAGGAGTATTCCAAAATTACATTGGATTCTAACTTACAATGATTTCTAAAATATAAATTCATAATTATAGCATTGACCAGTAAATAAGTATGAAAGTCATTACTTACAATGTACAGCTACGGAGAGATTTGATATAAAGTGATATCGGCGGTTGTAAATTCAGCCAACTACAATAAAATTTATAAGCTAGACAACTTCGAGCTACAGAGATGCAATCTTCGAATACATAAAGAAATATGTGTAATCGGCCGGATTATCTTCGGGCAGATAGGTCGGTTGACGGTTTGAACTGTGGTAAGATTTTTTGGCCACTTTCTCTCGTGCCCGCTTGAGTCGCTATTGCAGGTAAAACATATTCTGGGAAAATGTTAAAATCACTGCGTGGCAATTCATTTACCACTACCGCGCATAGACAGGCGGCTAATGAATCAAGTGCACATATTCGTACACAAGGTATTTCGTCTTTAGCTAACAATAACTAGAAAAACAAAACTAATAAATTTCTAAGCGAACATTTAATGAAAGGCAATTAACATGTGCGGAGGGATTCGATCTAGAATTATATCGGCGGTTGTGAATTCAGCCAACTGCAATAAAATCTATAAACGAGTCAACTTCCAGCTACAGAGATGCAAAAGATTGCTGATCACATGCACATCACCAAGAACTTTGTTTTAATACTTTTATCGTTGAGTGCTTAACACAGAAAAATCTGTCAATATTTTGACATTACTTTCAATGTTATAATAATATTTTTTTTTAAAGTTTCTTAAAATTTAATAAAAGTTGCCACTAAAATGAAACTTTTAACTAAATAGTGTCTTATTTATTAATTTATATATATTTGTAGACGAATAATTAATCTTATTCGAAGTTACTAAAATAAAGCAAAATTCACTGCGTATAGTTATGAATGGCAGAAACTTGAAAATTGCATACGAGCTAAATCACAATACACTAAAATTTTATTAATATTCGCAAATTTAATTTAACTTTTTTCGATTGTCAAACAATTTTTTATCGATAATGGATAATTATCAATTTATTACGCAATTTATGACATGAATATTAGGCACAGTATGTTTCATAAATAAAATGTCAGCTATCACTCAGTAGTATACAGACAATTCATGGTGAGTTTTATTATAAGTTTCAATAGGTGGCGTAAATTAATTTATCAAGTAGTTCTCGACGTAGTCGACGAGTTGTCGATGTTGTCGACGAGTTGTCTGCGAAATCATGTAAAAACTAGTAGTCGACGCGTAATCGCCCATCCCTGATCATAACCGACTAACAACTTACGAAATACACGAAAACTAATTTCTCAACAAAGGCAAATCTTTTAAAATTTGTAAAAATCCAACATTGAAAATTTAATTTTTACAATTTAAAAGGAATTTGTACTTGTGAAATTTAAGGTGGTCTTATAAATATTAATTTGTGTGTATTTTATGGGTGGGGGTGGTATTCATGCTAATATTTTCGTGAGGTGTAAATCGGTACATCATACCCAACATTGAAATGCTTAAGTTTTACAATTTTAATAAACTTTATCAATTGAACAGTTGTTTATGGTTTAACCTTTATCCGGCTGAATAGTTACAATTGCAACTTTTTTTTTTTTTTTATAAAGCTTAGAGACTTCGCACTCCATGACATCTCTATTCTTTCGAAATAGATTATTTTAGCATAATTTTTCAAAAAATAATTTCACGTTTTCCAGTGAAAATGTCTCATGTGCTTCTTACAACACATTTCGGCTGGATAGGTACAATTGTACCTCCGTGTGATTTTTATGAAAATACTGTGAATGGAGATAATATAAAAATTATTTTTCAATCATAATTTTGTTCTATGCATAAGGTGAGTTTTTAGGCTGCTTTTTTGCAGTGAAGATATGTAGTCTTGAATTGATGTGTTTATCGTGTATTGGTTTTAGACAATAAACACACATTTTACTGGTTTACATTATTTTTTGTTTAATTCTCGGCAGATATAGCAACTGCGACAAATAGGACTGGATCCCCGAACCTTAAAAGGCTTTTAGCTGCTGGTTGGATTCTCTGTAATTATTAGTCGACGTTGAAGCACCATTTCAATCGCCGATCTTACAAAATGATTATTCGTCACTTGATGATTTTTGCTTCGAGCTTCGAAATATTTTAAGAATTTTCGACGGCCATCCTTCGCTCTACATCTAGGATTGTGTTGCCGATAGATTAGATATGCTGCTAAAGCAGCCACGTCAACCATGTTGAAAAAATGTCAAAGGCTATTGTTGCGTTTTGCGTTTTACGGTGTATTCACTCAGCATCTTATTCATCGTGTCGACTCCGTCTTTAGTTCTATTATAATATTTGATGATTTCCGATTTTCCATTGAGGGTCTCGTCAATCTCACTTGTTGCATGCATCGATGACAGAGCAATCACGGGTTTGTTCTTCTTTTGAACATGTGAATTATAAAATTTCGGTTATAAAATTCCTTTCAGAGCCGTTGTATAGGGCAACCAAATCTAAAACAGTGCGCTTATCGACATTTGTTTAACGAGGACCATCGGCTAGCTTTCCAGTGTAGAGCTGCTCTTGCTGAGGTTAAGCATTTGCTGAGTTACAAACCCGTAAAACGTTTATTCCGTACTTTGCAGGTTTGGAATGAATATACTGTGTAAATCTTGTATGTCCCCTGAAAGGGACCAACTGTTCATCTACAGTTAAAGATTCGGATGGTGTGTATCTCTTTTCGATATTTTTATTCATTATTAACCAAACATCTCTAATTGGTGCAGCTTTATCGATTTCAAGACGTTTTCTTCGTGTATTTTGGTTGTCGAATCTAATAAATCGGAGCAATAGTTTAAGTTTATCATGAGACATACTCTAATAATTGGTAAAGATAAAGAGTGTAAGGCCCACATTTCGTCGATATTCTCTTTATTGTTTCTATGAACCCCAGCGACAATCAATGCTCACAAAAATTGTTTCAATATCACAGTTGTTATTTATTTTTAATGAATAAGAATTTGTATGGAATTATGGAATTTTATACAACATAAAATTATAAATTATTATCATTTTCCATATAAATTACATGAAGGTACAATCGTTCCTATTAAGCCGAAATGTGTTGATTTTTTCTTCAGCCGGACAAAGGTTAAAGGGCGAGAGTCTGGATGTTTGATTGAGGCTCGTGGATTTGGTTCTGCTGGTTTATATATTTAGGGAGTCTTATTTTTTAGTACATCGAGATTTCTGCGTGGATAATTTGCACCTGCAACTGAAAATAACCAGCATATAATCACTGTCAATATCGGCGCCTTTATATGATCTAATGTCAGTTATACTGGTATAGAATGTCTCTTTTAGATCATGACGTGGTCAATTTGATTTTCCATTCTTCCGTCAATCGATCGTCACATTTCCTTGAGGATTTTCTTGTGTTGAATGAACTTACTCGATTCGATTTAAGGCATCTAGTCATACCTGGAAAACAGACGCTGATTTGGTGCTAGTTTTATGGTGTCAATGACTTGTTGTGGCATATTCCAACTCACATAAAAGATGTGTAAAATATAAGTTAACTTCTGCTCAGAAATCAAATCAATTAATCTCAATAAGCAAAATAACAAACAATTCACAATCCTTAATTATCCTCCACGGTAACGGTCAGTTGTTTATAAAGCTTGTTTATAAACCAGTTGGTCGCTAAGAGTTTAGATTGTACTCTAGTAAAAACTAATTGTCTCGTTCCGTTTTGTCAAGAGCTTTCAAAATTATGTCAGGCGAGAAACATTAAAATAAATATTCCCATATTTTGTTCTTTTATACCTGGTTACCTAATATACCTAAGTTACTTACTCCCCTACTCTCATACAAGTGATAACTATCATATAATGTGATAATCGCATTTTGGTGTTCTCTTAGTCGATTGAAGTGATGTTTATCGTTTGGTATGATAACTATCACTTAAAGTTGAAGCCACATTCTCTTAGTCCTATGAAGTGATAAGTGTCACTTGAAATGATATATTTCATCACCTACTACTCTTAAGTGATACGAATAGCAGGCAAGGTACATGTTACTAAAATGTAAAATTACGAATAATTATATATGTATATATTATATTATTTTATTATTATTTAAAAAAAATATTTAATTAAATTAAATACATATATATTATTTTATTATATAAAATAATAATATATACTATACATATTTAATTTTATCAAATATTTTTTTTTATATTTTTAATTATTAATTTAATATTTGGGATATTTAAAAATATTAATAATTAAAAATATAAAAAAAATATATATATTTAATAAAACGTAAAAACATTTAAAAAAAATATTCATTTTAAATGTGTATACACGTATATTCAATATTGTATGTATTCGCTAATTATCGCATCACATCAGTTCGTCGTATATCACATCACATGAATCGACTAAAAGCTCAACTTGTGCTCCGTTTTGGGCCACTTAGGAGAGCGGTACGACCACCAAAATTTTAGAAGCCCATAAAGTTTTGGTGATTGTAGCACTTAGGGTTTGCGAATTTTACCGATTTTTGAAAAACCGGTAAACGGTAAGAAATTTATGAAAACCGGTTTACCGGTAATTTATCGTATATAAAAATATATGATTACGTGAAAAATTCAATTTAAATTAAATATCTGAACATAATTTATTTCAAGAATTGTATTCACTTCATTGAAAACCAGAACAAAATTTCATTACTGTTAATAAACATTTACACTTAAATTCAGAAAAATCTTTGAATAATAGTCAAAATATGGTTTAAAATCAATTTTGTCTTTTTCCTGAAGCTTCTCAGGTCATCCGTTTTGAATAAAATAAGAAACTTTTGATAATATTCGATCTTCAGATGTATATTTTTCGATCAATTTTGCGTTTATTGGGAAATCTGTAATGATTTCATGATTGATCTGATGAACATTATGTAATTTTGATTCGTAGTCATCAAAGTTGGTATCAGGACCCATAAGTAATCGTGAAAGTGCGTCAGCGTTAGCATGCTGTGTGGTATTTTTGTATTTAATGTATTATTTTGAAGGTGATGTTAATGTGAAGTTAATGGTTGATGATCGGTGAAAAGTTTAAATTTTTGCCCTGTCAAGTACTGGTGAAATTTCATTACTCCCTAGGTAATTGATAAAGCCTCTTTTTCAATTTGGCTATATGCACGTTGGTTTTTCTGAGCCTTCGAGATGGATACCGATGAGAAATAACAGCACCAATTCCAATCGCTGAAGCATCTGTAGATAAAATTACTGGATATTCCTCATTATAATGTACAAGGCGCATAGCATTGATAATCGCATTTTTCAACGCTGGAAACGCTTGTTCCTGATGCTCACTCCATTTGGCACGTTCTTGTGTCGAAGTTCGTTCAAGGGTGCGGCAACTGATGTACAATTTTGAATAAATTTATTGTAATAATTTATTTTTTCGATGAATGCTTCCAGTTCCTTCAAGTTTGTTGGCAGCGGCATTAGTGAGAGTGCGTCTAGTTGCTTTTCGGAAGGTAAGATACCCTCAGCATAGATCACATGCCCAACATATTCAATATGTTCAGCCGCAAGCTGACATTTATTTCGTTTACATCTTAGCCCTAATTTTTCATATCGATTAAAAATTTCGGTTAGATTTGCTATATGCTCCTCGTTTGTTTCTCCAGAAACAATTACACCGTTACACTTACACCTTTGATATTCAAATAATCCGAATGGCGTATTGATTACCATTAATTTCTTCGATTCGTCTGCCAAGCCAATTCCAATTGCAGATACGCGTAAATCAATTTTCGTGAAAAATTTACCTCCTTGTAATTTGTGGAAGAGTTCCACGATTCGCGGTATTAAATAGCGATCGATATCAATTTGAGGGTTTACAGTAACTTTAAAGTCACCGCAAATTCGATTTTGCCGTTCGATTTCTAGACGATAACAATTGGTGCAGCCCATTGACTCAATTTTACTGGTTTTAAAATATTTTGGCTGACCAGTCTGTCGATCTCCTCACGAACTTGTTTGACGTACGCAAATGCATATTGTAGGGATTGAAAAACTTCGGCCAAACATCCGACTTGAGAACTATTTCGGCTTTAAAGCTTTGCAAAGAATCAGTGTTGATGAAAACCAATTCGGGTGTTCGGCACATCCATCTGGAGAATATAAAATAGAATTAATCTGATTTTTAGAACTGGAATAATTTTTTGGATACGAAATATCAAAGTTAAGTGCTTTAAACGAGTATATAATAACATAACATTTCAGTGACTCCTTTCAATTCAAGAAAAGTTCCACCTTATGATGTTAAAGACTTATTTGTAGGGTGGTATCGTGGCGACCCTAACTTCCTATATGCACCCAGTCCAATCAATGAACACGAAGCACCCGTGCCGACTTCAAAAGTCATTGCGACACCGTTAACAAGAAGATCCATGACGATTTTACCGGATGACTCACTCATAATTGATGAGTTGACATTGACTTCAACTGAATTTATATGACGGAATAAAACTGAATTAGTTCTCTCTTTTTGTTGACTCGATTCTCCGTTACTATTATTTCGGTTACGAATTCTACCACGTTGATGATAATTGTAACTGATAATATTTTTTGTATTTCCACTATTAAAATTTGTTCCAGATGATGAACGGGATAAACAAACTGGCGAAAAATGACCATGCTTACCACAATTATCACACTTAGACTTAATATGCTTACAGTCACGACGCAAATGATTAATATTGCATCCTGGGTATGATTGATTACCCGTATATCGTCGCTGCGATGACAATGCACGATTGTTGCGGTTTGTGTGACGTGATCGACTGTGATTGGAATGATAACGATGATGATTTTTTCCGTTTTTATTCGAATTTATTTAATTAACATCAGCCGTTGCAAACGTGGTTGGTTCTTTTTTACTTCTTTACATGATTGCTGGGTAGACTCGTAGATGGTTGCAATTTCGGGAACTTCATCTAATGTCGGATTTGTCCGACAAAATCCGGTCGCTGGAGCAAGCATGCTGACCACTTTGCCACCGGGGCGGCAGAATTATTACTACCGTAGTTTAATTGTTTTCCACTTCCCGCCAAAAAGGTACTGCGAGTGCCCATTATCATTGCCTTGTTTGCTTGGCGGGTTTCGTTATAGTAGCACGAAATAGAGTAATATGTAGAGGTCTAGTTTAAGGCCAATGGGCTAAACAATGTCATGTAGTTGTTATTATTTCATTCAAAATAATTTTCTTTAATATACTTCTTTCTTCAGCTTAATTACCAGCCCAGTTTGAATGTAAGCAACCTCGTCTGTGTGTGTATAACCAATTATAGTTATAAATGTTCAACCGTATCTGATGCTTTCATATAATAGTTATTCGCAAATTTAAACAACTATGCATTTTGATGTTATAAAATGCATTCAGAATTACTCACCGAACAATGCTGTTGGACAGTGGGATGTCTTAAGTAAAGAAGGATGGTGTCAAGATTTTTTTTTATACGAGACAAATAACACATAAATAAAATCTATGACGTTTATCGTCAAAATATTAGAAACCCTAATGAATCGAACATACAGCAAACTCGGACTCTCCAAATGGCACAGTTAGAAAAGAATAATGATTCAAATTACAGAAGAATAGACAACGTGTTTTCCGAGCAGTAATTGATGATACACTTGCCTTGTTTAACCTACAAAAACATTCTATTCACAGACAAAATATTTGTCTTCAGTAATCAATGTCCTTTGTGTATTTTATTAACCCTTATAGGTATCAACAAACTATCAATATGGTTGGTAGCGAATTTTGCAACTTATTCTAAGCAATTTGGAATGGAAAATTGTTGCCAACTATTGTTGCATAAAATAGGAAATACGGTTATAATCTCAGTTACATTTGGTCTTAAGTTTAAAGTGGTTTTGTTTGTTTAGGCACTCATAAATAAAACTAAAAATTTATATAAAATAATATGTTAAATTTGCTTTTAAATTGTAATTATTATAAATATATTGTTTTATTTACTGTTTAATTGTAATTAATACAAATAATCAGTAACAATTATTATTAATTTGTAAAATTAAAAAAATATTGTTACATATTACTAGTAATTTGTAATTTTAAAATACAATTTGTTTGTAAATTTTATTATTACTCGTGCATCAGTTTCAGTTGAACCACGAATCAGTTTATGTTATCTGGTGAAAAGTTTATAATCTTTGTACAAGTGTTTATTTTAAATATGTAATTTAAAATTAATGTTTGGTAAGAAAGATTTATTTATTTATTAGAAAAGCATTCGATGCGCATCGAAACATATAAACTAAAATTAAGTTTTGTGCGTTTCTTATCTTTAAAAATTAATGTTAAATAATATTTTTCATTTTTTCAAAAATGGCGAGTTTATGTTGTTAGTATAAGGTTGTGATTTGTGATTCTCCCAGAAGTTGTCAGTGTAATCTTTCAAATAATGCATGGGATCTAACGTAAAGTTAATTTTTTTGCTTGACATTAAATAACAATTGTGACAAAAAATAAAGTTATAGTTTCAGGTATATTAATGCCAATAAAACCTTGAATTATGTGTTTTGGTTCAATAATGGTAATCTAAAAGTATCACATATCATAAACAATAAAATGTTAAACTTCCTTCCAATTAATTGTTTCATTTACTCTTAAATAGTAAATATGGTTTTATTTACTAAATAATAAATAATAATAGCAAATGTTATTAAATTGTAAAAAGTTAAAACAATATATGTATATGTACTAAATTTTACAAACAATTTGTGTAAATTAATATTAATTTGTAAATATTATAATGCGCCAATTTTTCTAAAACAACGTGGTAGGTCGGGTCGGGTGATCAGTTTCAGTTGAACCTTAAACTAGTAAATATGTTATTTAGTGAAAATTTATTAATAATTATTAATTATTTTGAATTCAACAATTTTTTTATTTGGTAATATAAGTTCAATGCTTGGTAAAAAAGATTTATTTGATATATAAACCCGTTTAATAAAAAATCGAAAAATAAAATTTAGTTTTGTGCATTACCAAATTTATAAGGTTATAAAATATTTTCCTTATTATCAAAAATTAAGCACGTAATTGTTAGTTTAATCACGCAATCTGTATTTTATTGTGACTTTTTTATTGCGCAAGTTGTTTATCTGTGTGGTATAAAAAATCGTTTTAAAAAGCACGCAACAAATTTACGCTTGTCTAAACAAAAATATTAATGCCCGGTTGCACAGAAAAATGAGTAACGGCAGGTTAGTTGTGCGCCAGTTAAATGTTTTATATGAAATATGTTTTCGCAGTCAGAAAAAAATCAACACAAACTTGATTAAATATATTTTATTCCCTGGAAATATTTAGCTTGTGTATAAATATTTAAATGGCCAATTTTGATTGAATAAATTTTAACTAATCGTTAAATATTTCCATGGAATAAAATAAATTTAATCAAGTTTGCGATGATTTTTTTCTGACTGCGAAAACATCTATATAAATAAAACAAAGTCGTGTTAGTTACACCATTTATAACTCAAGAACGGCTGGACCGATTTTTATGATTTTTGTTTTGTTGGATTTGACTCCGTTCCGAATAGCATAATAACTATTAAAACATTGGAAAAATTCACCAACAAAAAAGTTATCAAGAAAATTCATTTTCTCATATATTTAGTACATTTTGTTTTTTTTTATTTTGTTCGTCTCAATACAGTGGTGGTTTAGGAAAAAAGAAAAGTCGGGAAAACTCAAAAGGGAAGCCCCAAAAATCTAATAAAAAAATCTTTTTTTTTTATATGAATTTTGTAGGTGTAGTTTGTATGTGACGAGTGGTGCAGTGGTTAAAGCTTCGGCGCTTGGACTGCAAGGTACTGGATACGAATCCGACTGGAGGCTGCATGCACATTTACCATTTTATTTTTTATCCATTTTTTTTTTATTTTTTGTACTTAGCTATATAATTCTTGATGGAAATGAAGGATTATTTTTCTTCGATGCGCCCGGTGGAACTGGGAAGGCATTCCTCATATCATTGATTTTGGCCACTGTTCGTGCGAGATCCAATATTTCTGTAGCAGTTGCTCAGCGTTGAAATTGTCGTTAGACCTTCAATCGGCTGAAAACCCGACTTGCAACATTGCGAAACATTCAGCAATGGCGAAAGTTTTGGTAGCAAGTAAAATCATTATCGATTATGAATGTACAATGGCGCACAAATGCGCATTTGAAGCATTCAATCGAACTATGAAAGATCTACGCAATGACTTAAGATGTTTTGGAGGCGCAATGATTCAACTGTCCGGCGATTTCCGTCAAAAAATACCAGTGATTCCAAGATTGACCGCTGTCGATGAAATAAACGCTTGCCTCAAATCATCGACTCTGCGTGGCGCTATGTAATGAAACGTCAGCTGGCGACAAACATGCGAGTTGCATTGTTAAACCAGAGACAACTTAACAGAGATATTTCATTCTATGTAAACGTAAAAATTTAAACTGCGAGTTCATTACGTATACGCAGTTTAACGAAAAATGACAGATACAACGATGACATTGGAATTGTCAGAAATATATTTTGTTTTCATTTTTTAGCTCGAACGAAAAATTTAATTTGATTGTCTGTGGTTAAACGATCCATCTGCCGAAGATTTCTCCAAGCAATTGCTGACTATCGGTAATGGCCGTGTTCCGGTCGACGAATCGAACAGATTTATTTAGTTTCCTCAGAACTTTTACAATTTTGTCTCAACGAAGGAAGAGCTCATCAACAAAGTGTTCCCGAACAATATTACTAACCACAAAAATCACAATTGGGTGAGTGAACGAGTAATTCTTGCGGCAAAGAACAAAAATGGGGATCTACAAATTTCACAATTCAAAATCTAATCGTCGGTCCACTTCATTCCTTCAAATCTATCGACTGTGTGACAAACAAAGACGAATCAACCAACTGTGCAACTGAATTTTTAACCTCATTGGATCTGGCTGGCTTGCCATCGCACAATTAACAACTGAAAGTTGGTGTGTTGCCGGTAATCATCATGCTACGAAACCTGCATCAACCAAAACTATATGTAACGGAACGCGTTTTATTTTGAGAAATCTCAAGGAAAGTTCAAAGGTGAGGAAGTTCTCATTCCGAGAATTCTGATGATCCCAACCGATATGCCATTCGAGTTTAAACGAATTCAATTTCCGATTCGTCTTGCATTCGCCATGACGATCAACAAATCACAAGGCCCATCCTTGAGTGTTTGTGGCCTGAATCTAGAAAATGAATGTTTCTCTCAAGGCCAATTGTACATAGCATGTTCTCGTGTCGGCAAACCATGCGCTTTGTTCGTTCTCGCACCTGACAATAAAACAAAAAATGTCGTATATCACAAGATGTTTTACTGAAGGGAATCGACCCTATTGCAACCTACTCAAGAAACAGTTTAAAAGGAAGTAGTGCAACAATGCTACGCGAATCATTTCGAATCAATTCAATAAAACGAAAGCCTTGCTGCCACGTGAATTACATTCATTTCAATTTAATTAAAATATATTTCATTTTGATTGAATTTAATTAATTTGGAGTATTCATTTTATCCGCCCTGGAGGTCTCGGGTTCAATTCCCGGTAGTGACAAGGAAAAAATTGCACGGGTGGTTTAGGATCAATGAATTAGTCACTCATTAGTCATTATCCGAAATGAAAATATGATTATTAATGATCTTGATGGGATATAGTGCCAGAGAGAGAGAGAGAGAGAAAGAGAGAGAAATTCATTTTATCTTAATAAAAAAACTCAATTTAATTAAGCTATAATAACTTTAAGCAACATTTATTGATTTTGAGGCGGTACGAAGTTCGCCGGGTCAGCTAGTACTTTATATAAAACATTTAACTGGCGCACAACTAACCTGCCGTTTGTTATTTTTCTGTGCAACCGGGCATAAGTGAATTTGTATATTATTTTACATGTATAGTTTGTTACGTGATTATCTTCAGATTTTAATTGTAACCTCATACCTCGACACGTTGTACAACTAATATCTGACTATCACCCAAACAACCCAAAATTTCATATTGTACTTCCTTTAAATATCTAATAACTTCTAAAATTATAACTACATCTTCTTAATTATAATTACTTATCGATATGTTGGATAAATACTAATAATAAATGAAACAAAATTGTAGATACATTTTATAGATTTGAAAAATATTGAAAAAAAGTTTAAGAATTATTCTGAAAAATTTAAATATTAATCTGAGCCAAAAACACTTGACCATTTAGAATTTTTGACCAATTTGTTTTAACAGCTATTTAATATACATCGACTAACCCAGAAAAATTATCAATAATCAGCTTACGGTACTTGGATATATGGACATAGTTTAATTAATTTATTATTTTATTTTCTATATAGGTTTCCTACATCATTACGCTTTACGGAACGTCAAAATAAACAGCATCAGAAGTTTTTACCAAATCCTGCTGCACGTAACACATAATCATGCATTTAAAAACATACATGGCTTTTGGTTTGCCACCTACAATAACACAACAACGAAGATTATAAATATTTTTGTCATTCTAACTTAACTTATCATATAATTTTTTTGTGAAATACAACGAAAGAAATTTTTATTGATCAAAATCAAAACTCCAATTTTGCCAAAACAATTGGAAATCGAATAATCTCAATTATTTTAAAGCAGTTAGCAATATATAATTTATTTAATTTTCACCTTTAGGGACGTGTCGTTAGTTAAGTTGTAAATATTTTACCTGCCACATCATTTAAAATAATTCTTTAAATATATTTCTAGAAATCACTCCGCTAGTGATGACAAGTTTTGGCTACCCATAAATATGCGTCTACGTAGCTATTGAAGAACGATGGAGAACTACAACTGAACAACGTCAGGCCGGAACTAAAATTTTCAAAGAAAGTAATATATCAGCAATTTTAAAAGAATGGTCGCGGTACAAAGATCGTGAGGATCATTAGATTGGAAAATTAAAATAAATTGTTTGTTTTATTGTATCATTGCTTTACTGCTGCCATTTATAGCATGCTATTGGTTTTGAAGCCATTTATAATGATCGTGGCGCAAAATTATTTGAATAATTTGATTTGAATTCGAACAACTAAATTAAAATAATTCATTCCTTTGCTGAAGCTAATAATACTGGTAAGTTTTGTTTCATTTATTACTTTGTCCATAACGTATAATGCAAACCAAATAAATTTAAAAAAATTTGTTTTTTAACTTTCAAAATTGCAATGCAACATATACATGTATTTAAATTGTTGCATTACTTGTTGCAACCGGTAATTAAACATAAACTGAATGTGGCTGAGAAAAATTAATTGGAAACCATCAATTCAAGATTACATAAATAGTGTTATATATTTTGCATTTCGGAAAATGAAGCAGAAATCAACCAACAGATAATTTAGAGATGAACATCTAGCATAAAATTTAACCCTTCAACAAATAATAATCGTTATTATGCTAAACGAGTTGACGATTAAATTTTTTATAAGGCAAGAGTACACTACGTAACATACACTCTTTGGAACAATTGATATATATTTTAAAACGTTTCCAATTTTTAATTTAGTCTGCGTTTTGATAAACCAATATCCACAGCGGCAAACTTAACTTACTGATTTGTTTAACATTTGAACACACAATACTTAAAGTACAAATTTATTTAATTGCATTAATTAGTTAATTTTATTTTATATTGTTCTTTAAATATTTATATAATTTATTTTCTTGGGGGGTGCATTATCTGATACTGTGTCTGCATTTTGCAGTCACATTGAAAAGAAATATGCATGGAAAACATCGCCGTTCGACACGTTTTATAAATATGGTTTTATTAATTAGTGTTAAACTTACTAACCTAAGTATTCTTCTAAACGAAACTTACTGACACAACATTCATTAAAAAAACCAATCGAAAGAATCTATAATTAAAATTTAAGAATTGCTTACATTAGAGCCAATTCCATAAACAATCAGTTCATCTGGTTCAAACCGACGTAACTGGTTTATCAAAGGTTGTTAATGATAAAAAATATGTTTAAAGTTAATGTAGGAATATTTTTCAATTTGTACAAATTTTGAAATTTTATAGTATGATACACTTTAACCCATATGTTTTCAACCGCGCTTACTCGGGTAAGTTTTCGTGTTTTATTGACCAAAATTTTATAGATTTCGTTTACTTATCAGCTTGAAATCTTTAGTATCTTAACAATTATTTGTTTTAAATTAGGTTTTGCCAAAATGTATTTATCAATTTAAAATACAATTACAAATTATCATTTAATACTAATGTATGGAATTATATGGACATACCTGGGTATGCTGGTTGTAAAGGTGAAGGTTAATGGTTATAAGTTACAACTAAAATATTAAACAGTATAACCATTAATACTATAGAAGATTTCAAACATCTCCCAACTAATTTACATAAAGTATAAAGCGGTTTTAGTTATGCGAAAATCAAATATTTTTAACATTCGTATTGGATTTTTAATTAATATGCCGAGTTTAAGGCCTGAATTATATTACCACGACAATGCTATTGTGTTCTATTAATTTTATGGTGACAGGTAATCTCATGGTGCCTAATTAATACAATTATATAAATATAACAAAATATTGTTTAAAACTTTTTAAAAAATATGTTAAAATCATAAAATTTTTTGTTTAACTCTTTCAACGTTGTACTCACCAGATTATCCGAAAACAATTTTTGCAATAATTCAATTGTTTCGTTGCCTACCCACGATAAAAAACATGCTCGTTTTTGACTATCCGCCATTACATTGTTATCTTCAAAATACTGTTCTAATTGTAGAATATAGTTCCACCATGCGACTTTTTCTGGAATTATATTTATATAATAATTATATTGATTTACAATTAATGATATACGGCATGTCATGAGATTTACCATCCTCGGCTCCTCTCGTTCTTTGATCGTCATTCGATTTCTTATAAACAAAAATACTGTTTTATTTTAATTCAAAACATTTGCATTTTTTTTTAATTTACCGTAATTTACCGTAACACATGCATTACATTTTTTATTTAATTGCAACTGTTCGAGTGCGAATATTCAAGTCACAATTTTCCACCAATCAAATTACGTCCATAAAAGATAAAACAATTTTAACTGTAAGCAAATATTCGCAGACCATGTAAGTTTTGTTGAAAAGACCAAAATATGATTTCGAATAAACGGATTCTTATTGCAAATTCGACGCTGATTCCGAATCTGGGAGTGAATTCCCAAGTAGCATTTCAAGTTGTGAAACGAACCCTACATCGTTGTCACAACTAATTTTATCGCTATTTGGATGTGGCGAATCGTAGATCACAACGGCTCCTCGTGGTTGTCACAGCCAATTTGGCGAAAATAATCGGTTGTCACAACATTGTGACAGCGTTGTGAACAAGTTATGATTATATCTCACAACTGTTTGAATTTGTCGTGAAACGGGGATGAAGCAGTTGTTAAACTACTTTTATCACAACTGAAAAGAATAACTATATGGTAGTATGAACATATAATAATAATGAATAATAATAATAATATATTATATTAATCTGATTTCATATATAATTCAATTTGATTATTTATCGCACATATACGTGAAAAATCATGGGAAATGTCAATTTTACTGTAAAACAGGGATTTTTAGTTTGAAAATAAAGATTCGCCCTATTTTATTTGCCTTTTCAAATAAATTAATTTTTAGAAAAAAAATATTTAAAAAATTAATTTATATGAACTAAAAGATCTATGCCCGCTGATTGTAGGTTATGATTTTTTTTTTCAAAATGGTGGCACGTATTCTCCCTATAAAAATATTTAATCCGCCGTATTATAGTATAGTTGTGAGTGCAACCGTTCTAGATGAAGACGAACAATACAATTTTGTGAAATGGTTCTGTTTGGAACTAGGTTAATGAAAATAAACCTTGAATCGGTTGCGAAGCAAACTTTCTATATTTATTAATTTTATTGAGAACCAGTCTAACTATGTTTGTTTGTGAATGGGTTGTGAAACAGTCTAGTGAAAAACTATTTTCCCCATTACAATTTTGATATTGTTGACAAAGTTTTCAAATTCTTCATTCAGACTAATGATTTCGATATCGTTTACGCTGTTAAATGGAAATGAAGGCACGTTCTGGTTACTCAAGGATAAAACACTTTCAAATGGAGACTGTGAATTTTCTACTACCGCGTTTTCACAAGGAACAATGTCTATGTTACGAACTTTGAAATTTAACCAATTCCTAATCAATAACCGTCTGTATGTACCACCTTTTCCCATTTTTTCCATTCGAAAATCAATTTTCGGCCTGAACATTTTGAATTGAAATGTGTGAAACTTGAAATGTGCAATGACGTTTCGCGAAATTGTAACTTCTTAAATTGTCAAATGACATATAAACAAAATGATATATAAACAAAATTCGTAGTTTTCAAGCTCAATTTTCACATCCAATGTACAACTAACCAAATAAACGACAACTAAATTAGTTCGCAAAATGAGTTTTGAGTTTATTTCACAACTTATTATGCACTCCATTAAGAACTTATCTTAAATGGTGATTGTAACCAGTTGTTAGAACTGTTTCACAAGTAATTAAATGTAACATTTATTTTAGTTCATTATTGGTGATTAAATAAGTTGTGGCATATATGTCCCATCCAACGCAGCGACCCAATTGGTGGTAGTTCGTAACTGGTATAGCTTTTTTAGTTGTGACATGCGTGTGCGAACCAATTTTGTCAACCAATGTGTGGTGTTTGGTAACTGGTAACCTTTTTAGTTGTGATATGTATGTCCGAACTAATGTGACAAACTAATTGGTTGTGGTGACCATTCAGCTGTGGATATTATAAGAGACAACAACTCTACAAATATAATTTATCAATAAAGTATATGCTAAATTTGACAACCATTTCACAAGCAATTTCGGGTTGTGACAATTATGCGACAACCATCAATTGGTTGTACACAACTAACTAGTTGTAAGATGCTTCTTGGGTTCCCGTTCCGTGAAATAATGAAAATGAAAACTTTTTTCCATTAGCAATCGAGTAGGTTTGCGTTTGTCATGAGAATTTTTGATTTCACACAGTAAAAATTAAATTACGTGCGAATAATTCAAACTACTAGATTGCCAATGAAAAAAACTTTTCATATTCATTATTTCACGCAACGCGAATTGACTCCCTGTAGACTAACCTAATCATAAAAATATTAAAATTATGCGATACATCGTGCCCAATAAATCGGTGAAAAAGTGTGATTCTAAATTGTCGCACAAAAATTCGCACTCGAACAGTCGCCTTGAAATACGACACATTCAAATAATTAAATTAATTATTAAATTTGATATTGCACAAAAATTAAATTTAATAAAATCCAACATATCACGCGCACGAAAACAACATTACTATAAAAAAATAAACGCCCCGTTGTTTATTTTTTAGTTTTTTTTTTAATTTAAATAGTTTTTTTTTAATAAAATAAGGTGCCAAACAAATGGTTTTTAAATGCAAAGTATCTCTTTTTAAAATTTATTATTCTCGTCAAATAAATATTTTATTTAAATTTAGAAGGTATTTTTTTAAACAATTCTACAAAATATTTTATTAAAATCAAAAAACTTTTTATTTTTAAAAATTGCATTTAATAACAAACGAATAATTTTGAAATTCAAAACGACTGACCAATTTTTAGAAATCATAAACTTTGTTTTTCTTTATTTTCCCGTGAGCACTAATTACCACAAATTGGGCTTAATCGCTATTGAAAGTTTCATTTTGAAATCTGAACATTTCGACCATAAATGATTGAAACATAAATGATATTCTCGTTCTATCCTTGAAACGAAGGTGCTACCATAAAATCTGCATGCCCCATTGTAAACCTCGTTAAAGTAAAACGAAACTTGTTAATGTTAAATGTATTTTATAATTTATTATTTGTTGGAAAATCTAAAACTGGTTAAAGCGATATAAAATACTCAATAAACTTAAATCAGCATTTTTAAATATAAGAATATTAAAATTTGAATTATTTAAAATCAGTGACTGCAACCGAGCTAATAATGTTGAATAAAGTTTGTTAAATAAATTGTTTACACCCCGCGAATCGGTATGATATACTAAGGCAGCAACAACTATGGTGTATTGTATATATTGTATCAAAACACCCACCACCCCCATTTATGGTATTATTTTGTAAAGTACACAAAATTAATGTTGTTTCCCACTTTTTGCTTTGTACATGTCAAAAAATGCCGCGGGATACAAACTCGGACATTTTGCACAAAACGAGTTAACGAGGATCCGATTAAGTAGACGGTAAAATATTTTGTATGTTTCTATAAACCCTCCATTTAACTTTTTGCAGCGTTTACGTAAATCGTTCAAAGTAAGCATATATACAAAAAAAAAAAAAAAATAACACACACACACACACACACTAAAAAGAAAAACTCTAACAAAACAATATAAATTTTCAGTTTTTATTTTTATTATTATTATTTATTGTAATATTCTACTTGCATTTTGAATATAAATTGAAATAAATTCTTATATTTTTTTTATTATTTATTTACACTAACAATAACGAATAAAGCTCAAAACTATCATGGAATGAAAACATAAAATATACACAAACGCGATATGAATTTTTAAATAAGAATTTTTGAAGATTTTGTACCATGGTTCCACAACTATTTTCTATCTTGCTCTAGTTTCTTCTAGATGTGTTTGTTGTACGTTACATCTGTGTGTATGAATTATACATATATAAGAGTTGCAATGACGCATACAAAACTATGTACATGTGAAAAACTGTATATCGTGTATTTTTTTTTTTATAGAATAATATATTGGATAATAACTGAAAGCATATTTTCAGAGATGGTGATGGCAAACAAAAATCTATATATACATACGTTTTATGTACGTAACATAAGCATTCAGCTGGATATAAACATATTTTAGTATTCGATTGAAGTGAAAATGTTAAACTGAAATTGCACCCGGAAATCGAAACATTGAATTGTAATGATCGAAAATCGTAAACGGTTCAATATGTTATCTTAATAATAAATCAGCAATGATATTCAACAATATGGGTACATAAAAAGTGTTCAACCCGAATGAACTGATAAAATTCCACCTTGTGACTATATTCATTCATACAACTTTTATATGGCATTAATAAACCTTCTTCATTGTTTGTGTTGTCATATTTTCATTTTTGTTTTTGTTTTTATATTGTCAGGATAATGGTGTGACAATAAAGTTTATATTTATTATATTATGTCATTTTAGTCCTTTTTTGTATGCCATCGTTGTTGGGCTGTGTTTGGTCAAACAAACAACAATAACAAAGCCCATCACCAAAAAAAAATAATAATAAAACATACAAAAAAAAAAAAAAACTGGAAACTATAAATGAGATAAATAATAAAATTTTATTTTTAATATTTTCATTGTTTATCTCAAGCTTTTGGAATAATAGCCCAAAAAAAATAAATGTTAACATTTTTTTTATTCCCTTTCTCTTTCTGTGACCAGAAAAACTGGTAAAATATTTATATTTATTCTGCAATATTTATAATATAAAAAAACTACGTACAGCATATACCCAACAAAAGCAATAATAAAAAAATTGTAAAAGCTCAGAATTATCAACAATAAATACTTTTTGAATTGTATTTATTTATTTTATTTGTATTGTTTTGCTGAATTTGAACAACCCAACAAAACAGTCGCACACACACATACACACACAAAACAAGTACCAAAAAGCTCAACCAAAAAATAACAAACTGTCAGTTAATGCAGATTATTTTGTTGTGTAATTTTTATTTTTTGGTCAGTTTTAATTATGATTATTTTATTGGAATTTGTTGTTGGTGTTATGGAGCTTTTCCAACTTTTGTAACATGAGTACACAAGTCCCTGATGAAGCGTAGTGAATGCATTCCAGTTTTTGTTTAAAAATAATTTATTTATCCATATAAGTGTGTGTGTGGGTGGATGTGCGTGTTTAAGTGGTTTTATTAATTAAAAATAGTTTTTTGAATGGCATGCAGTTTTTAGAAAAGTTTCTTGCGAGAAACTATAATTCTAGAAAAAACAATTCGTCGAAAAAGTATTCAGAGAAAAGTTTGTATTGTGATAGGCCCAACTATTTCTGTGACGACTTAGACTTTAGTATTGTGACGAGCTGTACTTACTCTACTGCACTGTAGCATAATAGATTGTCTTGTTAGGCATTAGGCTACCGGTGTGAAGTTTTTAACGAAAAGCGTAGCTACACAAATTAATGAAAAGTGTAACTTCTAGGAAATGTAGCAATTAAAAGTGCAAATAGCACACCTTTACTAAAAAAGATCTTCAAAATGTATATTTCTTGTAAATATCGGATCAAATTTTATCATAATAATTCTAGTCTAAAAGGAAAAAATAAAATTTAAAATAAACTAGTATGAACATCCAGATCAAATTTCATGATTGTGCGTACTCTCTCATCAGCCAGAATCGAACTTACTAGACCCTTCCTTCAACCCTAATTTCAAAAGAACAATTTGTGAAAAATTTTATATGGGTGATTTCTGGAAATTGTAACGACAGCCTACCGTTAGCAAAAAGAAAATATAAAAATATAAGATATACCGGGTGTGTTTTTTAAGCTGAAACTTTCAAATATCTCGGAAAATAAGCCCTCTACGATAAAAATGACCATTATCAAAATTAAATCATTCTGGAAAGGAAATACATTAGTGCTAAAATTAGGACCCCCGCCCTATTTGTAAGGGGGTGGGGGGAAACTTGGAAACTAAGATAGGAACCCCTATTTTTTGCAGATTCGGATTCTACGGCTAAAAGTTCGTAGGATTTCCTTGAAACATTTTTTTCGATTCATGATAGATGGCGCTGTAATAGGAGATATTATTTTTTTTCGATTTCTCCTACTGAGAACATTATGCATACGATTCTGCAAATGTTTGCATTAAAATTAACACGTTTTCAATGTAAATACTTGAAATTAGTTTTAAACAAATGGTATTTCTTAAATTAAAAAAAAACTACTTTTAGCGTAACCCAGGAACAACGACGCCGCTGATTTTGCATAGGAACATGCGACTAAATTTGTTTTCAAATAAATGATATTTTTTGTTTTAAAAATATCGATTCAGTTCAAAGATTATTTCGAAAACAATAAGACCTGTTTGTATAAGGCTATTACAATTCAAAATGGAATATTTAACTGTACAAGAAAAAATTTAAATGGTCCTGGTTTATGGAGAAGCTGGCCGTAGTCTTGATAATGCGGTAAATCTCTACGCTTCGCGTTTTCCAGATAGGATTCGGTCACGTACTTCAGTTTACTGGACTATCAAACAATTCTCTGCTGATGGAAGTGTTCGACCGAAGAAAAGGTCCCGTCGAGCAACAGTCACTGAGGAAAATAACGAAATTGCTGAACCGACATAAGTATCATCCGTTTCATATGAGTTTACACCAAGTTCTTTATGGCATTCATTTTGAAAATCGGGTAACATTTTGTCAGTGGGCAGTAGAACAAATACAGCAAAATTCCAATTTTTTTTGCTATGTATTCGCTATGCATTACTGGAGTGTTGAAAATCCACACTGGCTTCGCCAAGTTGAACATCAGCGCCCTTGGAATGTCAACGTGTGTTGTGGAATAATTGGCAACCAACTCGTCGGCCCCCATATTATTAAAGGCAACTTGAATGATCAAATGTACCGAGACATTTTGGAAAATGAACTGCCAACATTATTTGAAAACTTGAGCTTAGAATTGCGACAGAACATGTGGTTTCAACATGATGGATGTCCAGCACACTATTCGTCGGTAGCACGTGAAGTACTTGATCGTGTTTTCAATGGTCGCTGGATTGGTAGAGCTGGTCCGGTAAATTGGCCGGCAGGTCACCAGATCTTACTTCGCCAGATTTCTTTTTGTGGGGCTATCTCAAAGACAAAGTATACCAACAAGTACCAACAACACGTGAGAATATGATTGAGCGAATTCGAAATGCTTGTGCCGAAATTCCAGCATACACGCTTCTTAGTTGTGTACATTCATTTGAAATGCGGATTAATAAGTGCATTGAAGTTGAAGGCTCTTATTTCGAGCATTTAATTTAACTAAAAGATGACGTCACGTCGTTGTTCCTGGGTTACGCTAAAAGTAGTTTTTTTTAATTTAAGAAATACAATTTGTTTAAAACTAATTTCAAGTATTTAAATTGAAAACGTGTTAATTTTAATGTAAACATTTGCAGAATCGTATGCATAATGTTTTCAGTAGGAGATCGCAAAAAAATTTAATATCGCCTATTACAGCGCCATCTATCATGAATCGAAAAAAAATTTTCAAGGAAATCCTACGTACTTTTAGCCGTAGAATCTGCAATAAAAAATAGGGGTCTATCTTAGTTTTCAAGTTGCCTCCACCCCCCTTACAAACGTGGGCGGGGGGTAATGTATTTCCACTCCAGAATGATTTAATTTTGATAATGGTCATTTTTATCATAGAGGGCTTATTTTCCGAGATATTTGAAAGTTTCAGCTTAAAAAGCTCACCCAGTATATGATTATGTACAAAAACTGTTTGCCAGAGCAAGCTCGGATTTCCGCTGCCAGCTCAGAAGGGGGAGGTAATTTTGCTCGTGGGGGGACTCAACGCAACTATGTCATTACTCATTAACGGAGTATTCGGCGGAGAAGTTCTTTCATGACCTTGATACTGCTTCGGTTTAGTATGATCAATATGGCTAGGAAAAAGAAACAAAAGAAATATTTGATTAATTGAGAAATTATAACAAAAAAAATCTGTTCTTAATTGGTACTAAGATTAATCAAAAGAAAAATTATAACTGTATCAAAAATTATTACTCAAAAACAAAGGGAAATTAAATTCTAATATAATACAAAAGAATAAAAAAAAAACCAATGACTTAGTCAAACACTCAGCTGGAGGGCTACATAGTCCTTGACTGGATACACCGTCCTTGTCCCGGCTCGCGAATTCTGCCACACCTTGTAACGATTTTTTTTTTTTGAATTTCTTATATAAAACAATTCTGATTGGTTGAGATTCAATGAATCATCAAAAATGGAATCGGTAATTTAATTTATATTATACTAGCTGACCCGGCGAACTTTGTTTCGCCCAAATTATTTCGACAGGACAAACACTTTTGTCCTTCGCGAAAATTGATTTTGATGAGAGAAAAATCAAACAACTTCACTCAATTCTCAATAGACGTTTGAGTTAGACGATTGAGTGGCCATTCCATTCACTTTTTCATCGAATTCAACACTAAAGGTAGGTTTATGGTTGCGTTCGTTCGTTCGGTCATTTGTTCGACCAATCATCTTCTGTACAAAAATCCAGAATCATCAATTTTGAGCAATATGATTGGTGGAAAAAATTGTCAGAACGAGCGAACAAACGCAACCATAAAGGCAGCATAATGTATTGAAAAGTGAATAAAAGGTCGATTCAAACTTAGGCAACTATCGAAAATTTAGTTGTTTTTTGCTAATTGACTTTGTAATTTGTTAATCGTCATAGCGAACGCCAAAAGAACGTGGAACTGAATGCACTTGTTTTTATATATACAGAAGGTAAAATTGCCAAAATTCTACACAACTTATATTTATAGAACTCCGCCACCAACGCCATCTATAGAACATAATCCGAAGTGGCTATTTAAATGAATGATCATTGTCAAAATACAATTTTCTTCGGTGGTGTTAAGTGTATTTCCATACAAAATTCCTCTACAAAACGCAATTGTCGATTTCCCGATTTTTTTTTTGATTTTTCGGTTTTCCATTTGGTTTCGATTTTTTCGTGTTTACGGATTTTCCTTTGAGTTTTACCGAATTTTCTTTTTTTGTAAGCCCCGCTGTATTGAGATGGACAATGCACAAAAAGAATCATTCAAATTGGTCGTGTTTTTCTCGAGTTTTTGCGTGACTAACGCACGGCAATTGAATTATATATAAATAGATAGATAGAGAAAAAAAAATATATTGAAAAAAAAAACAAAATAGTAGTTTGGATGCAGAATCCGGTGGGATTCGAATCCAGTACATCTCAAACCAAGCGCCAAAGCTTTAACCACTGTACCACCTGTCTCATAAAAAATGTACATTACTAATAAATGTACAAAGCTTTAACCACTGCACCATCTGTCTCATATACCACCATCTAAGAGATTTGCAGAAAAATTCTATCTGGAATTATCATTTGGATATAGTCATTAGAATTTCGTCTCACAGACGATACACGAGTACTTGACATATACTGCCGATCTCGTTGAAGTTTTCACTACAAACTGAGAGATTTGCAGATAAATTCCATCGGGATTTATCTAGATATAGTCGTTTAAATCTCGACAAGCAGGCAATTTACGAACACTTGACATATACCACCGGATTCGTTGAAGTTTTGACTATACACTAAGAAACCTGTAGAAAATTCTATCTGGAATTATCTATAGATGTAGTCGTTTGAATCTCACGGGCGATTCACGAGCACTTGGCGGGATTCGTTGAAGTTTTGACTTCAAACTAAGAGATTTGCAGGATTTGCCAATTTAGCCAATTGGTGCCACAACTGTGTGGGCAGGCAGAAAAGGGATAGATAATATAGCGAAATTTTAAGAGAATATTTGACAACTACGAAATTATAACCAAAATTAGTTGAAAAATGAAAATTATTGTTAAATCAATTTTATTTATGGTATAAAAATTGCACTGTTGCGCTGCTTACACACATAGGATTTTGGATTTTAGCTGCATAAACTCGCTCTTATGCAGCGTGAAAACAGTGAGCGAAGCTATCTTTCCATAACAACAGGTTTGTTTGAGATGTATTATTTATTTTGTATCAAAATTTGAGAAAATGTAATGCTTCCATAATTACGAAACGAGATTCTAACGACTATATGCAGATAATTTCAGATAGAATTTTTCTGCAAATCTCTTAGTTTGTAGTCAAAACTTTAACGAATCCGGCGGTATATGCCAAGTGCTAGTGAATCGCTTGTAAGACGAGATTTAAACGACTATATTCAGATAATTCCAGATAGAACTTTTTTTACAAATCTTTCAGTTTGTAGTGAAAACCGCATCTCATTCAAATGAGTACATCCCTTTAATGGCAGATAGGTTTTTTGGTCAAATCTCTCTGTTTGTAAGCAAAACTTCAAACGACTATATCCAAATTCAATGCTAGATTCATTGTGGTCAATAACGTTATGCTAATTAAATTTCCGCAATATTGTTTTCAGGTTTGGTGTGTGCTGTCTAGGGTTCCCAACAATTGAATAGATAATTTAAAAATACGTAAAAGTTATTTTTATAACAAAACAAGTTATACATATTTATATTTAATTTTAATGTCGCGACAGTGATATTTTTTCGGGCTGGGATATAAAAGTTTTTCAATAGTTATAGTTTATCATTTCTAACGGGCTTTTTGAACTAAATATCGGGCTATCTTCATATAAATGAAGAGTTTAGCTGTGACTAGGCTAGTGAAATTGTCTCTTTTGGTATTTTTAAACCACAATAAATTCACACTTTAAAGTGGTGATTAAAGTTGTACTCGCGGATATCGACGACTACAATCGACAATTTAATTGACGTTTATTTGTGAATTTTAACTTCGGATTTCGAAAGTGTTTATTTTTTTATTATTTTAATCATCAAATTATTATTTATTTGTGTTGTATAATATTCATCTGGATATATTGAAATAAAAAAAAGTAATTTTCTAAGTTTTTTCTAATTCGAGTCTAATTTTGTTTTACGTGCACCATTGGTAGACATATTATGTATTGAACATTTTGTTAACAAGTCTCATAAATTTGTGTGTAATTTTGTGTTGAATGCTTTATTGTTACATACATATTGTTAAAGAGTGACTAAAATCAACATAAATTAACAATCTATTGTAATGAGTGCGCGCTGTCTACTATACTATATAGGCATATAAGAAATACATTGCTACTATGAACGACTTTACTGATATAGTTTCATCAAATGACTCTGAATATTTCTTGGAAACTGTTAAATATAAAGCTGAGTGCGGTTTTCAAGAAAGAACTGATGAAAATTATTATAACGTTATTGAATTTAAAATGCGATTTCGTTTTTCAAGAAAAATATGAGTTACTTGGAAAAACTAGTCGAGAAGGATGTATTCAAACTGTTTCTGGGGATCTACTTTTTGTAACACAGTCAATTGCATGTGTTACAATTCATGAAGTATCAAGAGCATTTGCAAGTCTCTCAAGACAGTTCATTAAAATGCCTGCGACTCGGGAAGAAATAATTAAATTATAAACAGAATTTTATAATTTAAATGGAATTCCTCGATGCATTGGATGTATTGACGGATGTCATATTCCGATAAAATCACCGGGAGGAGAAAATACAGAGATTTTCCGCAAGCGGAAAGGGAATTTCTCAGGTGAAAGCAGTATGTGACACAAAATGTAAAATTTTAAACATAGTTGCTAGGTATATTATAACTGGGGCAACCAAAAATATGTTCTTAAAAATCGGTTTTAGGGGTATATCCTCTATCCGGTCGCAAAATATTTAATTGCGAGGCAAAATGTTGTTACTAGATTTATGTTGCAATGGCAATTGACACATTTTTTTTTAAATTTAAATTTGTTTGGCGATTGTAAAGTAGAAATACACTAAAAGACTGTTATGCATTTACCGAGGTCGCTATATCTTTTCTTGTATTTCTCCTTTACGATCGGAAAACAAATTTAAATTAAAAATATGAGCCAATTGACATGGCAACATAAATCTAGTAACCATATTTTGCCTCGCAATTAAATAATTTGCGACCGGATAGAGGATATACCCCTAAAACCGTTTTTTAAGAGCATATTTTTGGTTGCCCTAGTTATAACAATATCATAAAATTTAAAATAATCTCAATTATCATAAACATATACTTTAGATGACACGAATCAGCGCACGACCAGACAATTTTTGATTTTTCAAAATTGAAGCGACGCTTTGAAGACTGGGAATTTGGTAATGCGTTATTGATCGGAGATGGAGGGTATGGATCTACTAATTATCTAATTGCACCATATTGAAATTCGGAATCTCGTTAGCAGATGACGTACAACAAAGCATTATGCTCTACGCGTGCGTGCATCGAGCGAACATTTGGTATATGAAAGCGGCGGTTTTCTGTATTAGGCAAAGGTAAAAAGTATACAACTGAAATGATTTTTCTTAATTATTCTCATCTTAATTTGATTTTCAGCATCACAAATTCGGTTAGACAATTTCCTAACCATAATCATTGCCACAGCAGTACTACATAATATTGCTATAGATTTGGGGGATGATTTGTTAGGAGACGATGATTACTTACCCATCAATCAAAATGTGCCAACTGAACCACCTAACTCAGCTGAATATAACCTAAGTGCGGATGTGCGGAGACAAATTACTGAGACATTTTAAAGGGTAACCATTTTGTAATTAAAATCAATATTCTAAATTCAATAAATATTTATTTTATATTCAAAATAAAACGTTTTAATTTTCGTCACTCTTGCTACTTTCAAAGTTTGTTGGGCACTTTGCTTGTAGTACCTATACATGGCTCTAGCTGCCTTTTGCTGTATTTTGCTCAGTTTAATTTTTTCATTTAAGGCATCTAGCTGTCTTTGTTTTATTACATTATCTAATGATTTACCAGACGCTCGATTTCTAGGCCTTGGTAAATTTGGTCGATTAACGGTATCAGGTAGATTGGATGCTGGAATATTATTTTTGGTATGGGAAGGAATGATTTGGTATAAAGATATATTGTTGGATGTGGTAGGTATGTTTTGGGATGGTATATTATTAAATGCCGTGTTCAGAATGTCATCATCGTCCAAATATTCTGCTTCCATTTCAATGCTTTCGTCTATTTCCTGAAGTATATAAATATAATACATGTTATATTTATAATAAAAAAAATATTTACTTACATCGTCGCTACCGCCATCATCGTATCGGTTAGGATGATACTTAATTGTTGGCTCCAGTAAGCTAAACAAAAGACCGTTTGCCTCATCTAAAGGAGTTGAAGAGGGACCGCCACCGGTACTTGTGACTTTCTGCTTATTATTGGCTATGCTTTTTCTCAACTTTCCCTTCATATTCATGTAGGCTATTCTAAGCTGCTTCCAATTTTTTTCTCCATTTACACTGCGCACATTAAATTCGCCCGTTATTTTTACCCAACATTCTTTTTTTTCTTTATTAGATACGGCGTCCGTTTTTTTATTTTCGACTATTTATATTTCGTTATAACTTTTAGTAACAGTTCTTTATCTTCGTCATTTATAGGCGGGTCATTTTGATTTTTAAATTTCCACAAATTATGAACTCTTAAAATCACACATGAAAATCCACTACTCGTACAATAATCCATTTTTTTGTTGGTCGCTTGTTTTCGAAAAATTGATAGTTTTAGTTCCGTTTAAAAATTACAATAAATTCGTGAATTAATTTGCAGTTATAGTGTGGTTGAAAAATACGGAATTCGAACATCAATTTCGAAAAATTACCGACCACAACTACAAGTTGTAGTTGCGTTTGTCGATTTGGCCCTAATTCTTAAAAATACATAAAAGTAATTTTAAAATTTCGGGCTAAATGTTATAAATTTCATGACATTGACATGATGACAATTTCATGATACTGTTACTGTCGCGATAGTGACATTTTTCGGGCTGGGATAGTAAACTCTCACGATAGTGATAGTTTAGTGTTGCCATTGCGTTTTTTCGGGCTGAGTATCGGGCTAGCTTCATTACATAAAGTAATATTATATTGTGAATCTATAATAAATATAAATTAAAATGAGCAAAAAGCAAACAAGTGTTGATTTTTGTGAAGTCATTATAAAGCTGCACTTAGAACGCCGTTGAATGCCACTGAAATTGCAAAAATTATGAACAAACCGAAATCGACCATTCAGCACATAGTACAAACGTATATAAGAAACAAGGAGCATCAGTTATAGGCCAAGACCAGGTCAAAAACGTATTATGAACGAGCGGAATGAACGTGCTGATGTACAGATGATTCGCCAAAATCCCAGAACATCCAGTTCGGCTGTTCAGAAAATGGTAGCCACCAGTTGTAAAAAGAACGTGAGCTCTCGGACTGTACAGCGGCTGCTGAATAGACACAGCGAATTGAATTTGCTAAATTGCACCGAAATGAAAAAATTTACTTCTGGCAGACTGTTGTGTTTTCCGATGAGAGGAAGTACAATGTTTTTGGGCATCACGGGCCGTCGAAAGTGTTGCAAAGAAAATGCAATTCAATAATCTTAGAAGTAATATGAAACATGGCGGAGCAAGTGTAATGGTTTGGTGCTGTACGTCTGGCGCAGGTGTGGGAAATTTAGTTTTCATTGATGATATTATGGACAAGCATAAATACCTCGACATTTTAAGGTGCAATTTGGATGCATCAGTAGAAAAGTTAGGTTTAGTAAGCAATTGAATATTCCAACAGGACAACCACCTCAAGCATACTGCTCATATAGTTCGGGAATGGCTACTCTAAAACACTCCTAAACAATTGAATTCACCTCCGCAAAGTCCAGACAAAAATCTGATAGAGCATCTGTGGGATTATGTTGAAAAAAGCTATGTAACCACGTAATAACTTCAAAAAAAATCTTGTAGCAAGCTATCAGAACGGAATGGGATAAGGTTCCACCACAGTTTAGCCAGAAATTGGTGTTATCGGTGACATAGAGACTGCAGTGCATTCTAGATGCAAAAGGTGGCCCAACCAGATATTGATGGTTTGCATAAACACTATTTTTTTAACTGACCGATGAATTATGTCTGATAGTAAATGAAAACTTTTATTTTTTTAATTATATTAATTAAATTAAATAAAACACAAAACATTGAATTGTGCACAAATAGTTTTTATTTCCGACCGCTTTTCTAACCTATATATGTTGATAATATTGGTGGCAAGGTTTTTGAGTTTTCATAGATTTGAAGGGTGTACGATGAATCATGTCACACAGTGTACATGGATATATCTCCAAAATGTCCATAATACAAAAACAGAAACAACTAAAACTATCGCTATTCCACTTTTAGCACTGACTATCGAGATCGGTCACTTTACAAAATCCCACTCGTTAATAAAAAAAATTATATTTTTCTAATATTTAATTAGACACCACACTTGATCTATTTGAATATTATTCACTTCATGCCTCGAGCGATTATTATTCATCGTCATTGATTTGATTGACTGGCTAACAAAAAAAATTTATTTTTTACAAGAAAAATCGGAAAAAATTTTGTATTTGTATATAGTTAAGTACAGCAAAAATCCGATAAAATAATAAAAAAAACCATCGTACGATTTGCAGACGGTTCATGCACCGATAATGCAAGTCATTTTAATCAATAATTAGTCGCCTAAAAGTATACTGTATCGATGCATGCCCACATCGCAGACGTTTCAATAGTTGAATGGTAAAAAATTGCAATCATAGATACAGTGTGTCATGGAAGTTGAAAATTGAACGATATACGCGATGAGATAACTGGAACGCACATTACAAAAGTCCACTTTTTATTAATGAAATCACTTAAACTAGTAGAAATGAACATTTAGATTAAATTTCATGATTGTGCCTACTCCCCATCAGTCAAAATCGCACTTACCTAGTCTGTTTCTATGTTCACGATTCTGGCTGAAATGGAGTATGCCACTATTGAATTCTGGTCCAATGAGGTTATTATACATCTAGTCTAAACATTGTGACTAGAAAACTCTGACGTTTTCTTAAATAGTTGATGCAGATAAAACCGTTCCAGGAAAAACCCTGACCAATTCTGGAAAAGAACTAAATTGGTTTTGACATGCATAGTTTTGCTCAATTAAACTAAAGCAAAGCATGTGCTTTAATCATTAAACGGATCTATGGGATTTCTGGTGTGATAATCACGTCAGAAATCCCACATTATTTCCCAAAGTATGTACATTACGTACAAATTTTACCGTCAGGCGAACAAAATTGCACAATCAAATACTACTCGACAAAAAGAGAAAACCGTGGGATTTCTGACGTTACTCACACACTGGTAGTGCTTCAAGTAGAATTCGTTGACGATGACACTCAGCACATAATCGCCTTTTTTTAGTATACATACGTATAGCCGTTGTCTACGTATTCGAGGAATAGTGGAAAATTTGCCGCAACTGGAAATGGACCGATTAAAAACTCCGAAATAATTTGTTGATGTCGTGTCGCAAATGTGAAGTGTACGGCCTTGTGGAAATTCCAATCACCGTGGTAAAAATGAACAAGACGCACCAACTCGTTTGAATTTACAATTTTTATTTTTATTAAAAATATATTTATGCGAGTATTGATGATATTGCTTGGTCCACGGTTGATGCAGAATCTACTTAAATATAAGTCCTGCTTACTCCTATCATTGTGTGTTGGTTACACTAACAATGCAACGTAGATTTGAATTTTTTTTGCTCATATTTTTTATTGTTTCTACACCAACACATTTATACTTAGTTATTTAAAAAAAAAATACTATGGAAAAAAAAGTTCCAATACATCTTTACTTAGTTATTGTTTATTTTACATGTGTGGAGTTAGCACGACTAATATTTAAGTAGATTCTGGTTGATGAAATAAATTTTGCCCGTGTTGCGCGGCAACATACTCCCCCGGTTAAGCAGTTAATTGCTTAACTAACTCCTCGATCTGAATTTCGCATAGTTTGACAACTGGACGTAGTAATTCCCCAGTCCTAGTTTTTAATTTGACTCGTGGGGTAGGTAAGCTTCCCATGATTTGCTCTCGTAATCTTGGACAATTTCGATGTATGCAGCAGTTGGAGATTCGTTTTATTATAATATCCTTCGCGCCAATGATCCAATATTTTGTTTTGGATACGAATAGTAAAATAGACGGATTTGCATGTAGATATCGTAGGAGCTTCTCAGTCAATGAATGTTGCTTCGGTGCAATAAATGGGTGCGCATACCCAATATTTGAAATTCTCAGGTAGCCACCTACTCGTAATAAGCCATATTTTCATCTACGAATAGAAAAAGAGATATTAATTTACTGGTTTGTTATTGGTTTGTTAGGTTGAAGCTGGATCTCCTCTTGAAACATTTTTTGTTGAGCACATATAATTAGTATCGGTTCACTTCTCTGCATATGCTGATTGGTAACGGCTGATGATGTATTTTTGCGGGATAATTCGGCAAATCGGACACAACTACTTAGTACTTGAATCAGCATATATGAAGAACACTTGTTAATTACATATTTTATCATTATCGGACAAGTTTCGTCTGTGGCGGTACCTGCATTTGTTGAAATTGAAACGGTTTTTCTGGCCTCGATGGTGGTAATTCGAACTGGCAACTTCTCGTGATTTGGCCAATGAAGCGTTGACTTTTGCAGGTATTCCGGACCATTACACCAAAAATTGTGGTTTAACATTTGTCTTCGTGATATGTCACGACTTGTACAGCCAGCTTGATTCATCTTAGTTGGTGCGTGTTGAGAGATTGGTAGTTCGTAGGAAAATTTACAATCTTTCGCTAACTGATATAAACACTTGATGGCTAGATATGATGTACACTGCACACGTTAGTCCATACGTGACAGTATATTTAATTTAGAATATTTCATTTCGGTTGTTGGATGATATCGCCATACAATTCTAGGGCTTACTTTATATACGGCATAGTGTGGTAGGTAGTACACCTCTCGTTCCTTGCTTAACACTTCCCGGTTAGGAATCCAGTAGAGTTGATGTGTTCTGGAGTACCGTTCTTCACATTTATCGTCCTTTGGGTTTATTTTGGTTGATATCTTCACCACGTTCCAAAATCCTCGTAGCAATTGACGAACTGGTTCTGTATTTACTTGAATCGTGAAACATGTGGTTGTGGAATTAATTTTCTGATGAAAGTAACCGGCAAATTCCCATCCGAATAAGCCATCAAGTAAATACAGATTTGGTTTCAATAGTACTTGTCCCTCGTGTACAATGTTGTAGAAATTGTCGATACCTAGAATCATGTCGATTGGATTTGGTTCGTGCAACTTAGGATCATCTAGGCAAAATTCGTTAAAGTTGCCTTTGTATACGTCATTGATAGCTATTGCCTGAGAAGGTAGAGAATTAATTAGATTATTTAATATTAATGCATCTGCGATAACAAAGTGGTTTGCATTAAATCTCGAAGTTAATTTTATGCTAATCTGTTCTCTGGAACTGCCTGCGGAAACTGACGATAAACCATGCACCAACACATGTGCATGTTTATGGTTCAATCCTAGCTTTTTGGTTAGTGGTTCGGCGGTAACCCGGATCCAATAATGTGTGGATGTGGTGGAGGTTGCCTTGCGTATCCACTGTCGAAACCATCACGGTTGGTAATAATGGTGGTTTTCCTCCAACGGGTGTGGTATTGGTGGTGGTATAATTTTGAAACTCCGAAATTATTGGTTGACTATACCTGACCGAATCTGATTTGATATGATTGGCTGCGTTGTTACCTTTTGGATTTTGATTTGAATCGCTGTTGGGTTCATGCAATATGGTGTGGTGTTTTGCCCTGCAATTAAAACACGTGTATGTCGATGAACAATCTGCTACAGCATGTCCCACCCTTAAACAATTAGTGCATAAATCGTGATCATAGATGAATCTTTTGCACAATTCAACATCAAAATCGTAGCAATTTAAAGCACTTGTGAATTGGATGTAGATTTTTGCAATATAGACACTTAAACGTTGTGGTACCAATGTGCGATACATGTAATACGTGCGTTGCGGATTTATTGTTGTGTACAGTAGCATCAAATAAATCATTCAAAGTCGGCCATTGCGCGTAATTTTCATCACATGGTGGATTATTAATTGGTGGCGGCTTGACTTCTTTTGAGTAACCCATTGTCTTCTTATGTAGAGATTCATAATATGCTCTTTGTTGAGTGTATGTGTTTGTTAACGTTTCGTTAAGATCATCATTATTTAGGGATTCGAGTTCATTTCGTAGTTTTATTTCACGTGTCAAAGCGGCTTGAGTACTGAAGAATTTCGGTTCAAATTCGTCTGACTTTGATTCTTGCTGCGGTAGTAAAAGCAACTCATCTTCAATGCGCCAGAATTCGTCCCACCACTCGCCTACCGAATTCTTAATTCGATTTCTTCGATTGTGGTTGCATCATTAATATTTTCAGCGAACGTGGCAGCATTTTTTAAAGAACCTAAAATCCGATCACGCTTCTCCATAAGTAAAGCAGCCATATTAGCCTTACGCACTCAATGATTCAAAAACACAAATTAACTTAATAAAACGCAGCGGTTTTGACTAATCGCGTATAATAAATCACTATTTTTCGAATAACGCACGTAATAAGAATGTTCACTTTAATTTTCTACAAAAAGTTTATGTTTAACTTTAACACTGTAAGCACAGTTCACTCGCGAAATCACGAAATATTTTACATAAAATAGACAACTTACAGTTTATTGTTGTAGATATAAATTTGTTAGAGTATATTGAAAATATGTACATACATAAATATACTGTATTGATGATGAAAGCGGTGATAATGAACTAATTGCTTGCTCTTCCCGAATTGATTAACAGAAGAGAAGTTTTATAATGTTCACGTATTCGACGCCCCATCCGGCTCGAAGGACCATGTCTATGTATTCGAGGAATAGTAGATAATTTGCCGCAACTTGAAATGGACAGAATAAAAACTCTGAAAGAATTTGTTGATGTCGTGTCGCAAGGTGAAGTGTACGGCCTTGTAGAAATTCCAATCAACGTGGTAACGTTTGCTTTACAATTTTTATTTAATAAAAATATATTTATGCGAAGTGATGTTCTTGCTTGGTCCATGGTTGATGAAAAAGAAAGAATTTATAAAATGTTGAAATTTTGTTTGTCAAAACCTATGCTATAATTATAACAAATGTACATAAAATTATTTACTTGCTAAGTAGCGCGATCTTTGAATCGATTAACGCACCTTAACAATCTAATACAATTATTATAATTTTACAACTGTTATAATAGTACAAGGAGCAAGTTTGACAGCTCGATTATAATTTAATTTGTTTATATAATGCAAGTGGTTTGAAATTAATTTAAGTGTGCAAGTTAAATTAACAGTGCAAATAAAATTTAACTGAAATTATAAATGTGTATGTGGGGGGCGAAGTCCGAGATTCCAACCTCCTCGCGGTGCTCTCTGGGTAACGCTAAATGAATCAGGCGGTGTAGTGGAGACGAGCAGACTAAATCTTGTTTATAGTCATGGACACTACATGTCAGGGCTGGTTATTGGCGCCTCAAAACCAATATCAAATCAGCGTCTGTTCTCCAGGTTAGGTGCGGCTGAAGCGGGCGTATGTCTTGTATCAAGCGGCTCGCTATATAAATGTGTTCAAGGTAGGACTGGATGCCTTAAGATTCTCACCAGTACGTGACCCACACACGTAACAAGCGGGTTGAGCGGCAGGCCAACAACCTTCCCTCATAAAAACCATTTAAGTTATGAACCCTAAACAAAGGCCTCGGATTACCATATCGGATTCATTACAAACTCGACCTCGGAAATTGTACACGGACAACGCTATAAAAATGGGAACATGGAACATGCTTAGCCTCTTAAAACCTGGAGATCTCCAGAACCTTTCGAACCAAGCAAAAAGTTACAGTTTAGACGTACTTGCACGACAAGAGCTTAGATGGTCTGGGAGTGGGATCCATGACACCACCAATGGTTACACTCTTCATTACAGCGGCCATCAGAATGGAGGAGAATTTGGAGTTGGCTTCTTCATTCATCGGCGCGTGAAGCATCTTATCATCGATTCCCGTCCTATCAACATGCGGATATGCACGGTCAGACCGCGCACTAATAAATTTAACATCACGATCGTTAATGTGCATGCACCCACCGAAGATAAATCAGACGACATCAAAGATCTCTTCTTTGTCGAGCTCGAGCAAGTCATCAACAACATACCGCACCGACCTGGCAATAATGTACAACTTAGTTGTATCAAGTACGTTTTTCCCACACAAGAGAATTCACAAAGTAACGTGGAGATCGAATAATGGAAGAACGGAAAACCAAATCAATCACGTTATGGTGTCCAAGAGACACTCCACCAGCATATCTGACGTTAGATCCTACAGAGGTGCAGATACGGTCAGCGATCATATGCTTGTCATATTTAAATATAACTGCGAACTGTCATCAACCTTCAATAGACAAGCACAAAAAACAGTTCGATGGAATGTCGATGCTCTAAAAGACCAAGCGTCACTGCAGAGTTACCAATCAGCTGTCACTAACTATTTAGAGCGGCCCACCGACCACAAAGGAGCTCCTCCTAATATCCAGGAGCAGTGGCACGCCATACAGTTAGCCATAACCACCACGGGGCAAAACATACTATCGGCAGAAGACCGCCGAGATCCCGCAATGATTGGTTCGATGATCAATGCCACCTGGTCGTCAAAAATAAACGAAAGCTTCGTGAAAAATGGTTGGCTCGCAACACGAGAAGCACTCAGGCAGAATATCTACGCGCAAGGAAAGCCACGATTAAATTCCTTCGACAAAAGAAACGCGATCATATGAGGTCATGCATCGAAAACATCAGCTTCCAAGCGGAAGTAGGAAATTCAAGGGACTGTTTTGCTAATGCCAGGAATCTCACTAAAGACTTTCACCCAAGAAGTACAGCCATAAAAGACGGGAATGGAGAATTGAGAACAAACGTGGCTGATGTTCTCTCAGTATGGCAAACCTACTTTCAAAGTCTGCTAAATCGGAATGACGAAGTGACCCCCATTAGAGCAATAGCTCCGCCAGGTGAACAGGTCTTTGTCGAATATCCCACAGTGGAGGAAGTAGACGCAGCTATTAGTAGATTGAAAAACGGTAAGGCACCTGGTCTCGATGGAATCCCCGCAGAATTGATCAAACTTGGAGGCGCTACACTTGCAACAAGTCTACACGATCTCATCGTATGTATTTGGGACCAAGAAGAGTTTCCGGAGAAATGGAAGACCGCACTCATATGTCCGTTGCATAAAAAAGGCGACCGTGTTAAATGTGAAAACTTTCGTGGAATAGCTCTATTGAACACTGCTTACAAAGTGTTGGCTAATGTTGTACTTGCCAGACTCATCCCTTTCGCTGAAAACATCATTATGGCGACTATCAGTGTGGTTTTCATACTAACCAATCGACCAGTGTTTTATCATGAGGATGATGTTGGAAAAATGTGGGAGTATAACATAACCATTCATCAACTATATATAGACTTCCGGCAGGCATATGACAGTATAAACCGCGACCACCTATGGGCCGCGCTCATATGCCTAGGTATTCCAGAGAAACTTGTTTCTCTGTGTAAACTAACAACGTCTGGATCTGCATGTAGAATTGTAATTGAAGGGACTGTGTCAGACTCTTTTCAAATAACATCTGGTGTTCGACAAGGAGATTCACTCGCGCCTGTGCTATTCAATTTGGCGCTTGAGTACGTAGTGAGGAAAAGCAACATTGAAACTTCGCGCTGTATATTCAATAAATCAGGCCAAATTATTGGATATGCAGATGATATCGTGCTTCTTGGCCGAAGACCTAGCGACATCAAGGACAGTTTCATACCGCTCAATCGCTGCGCAAGAAGACTTGGTTTGGAGGTGAACAGTACCAAAACGAAATTCTTAACAACACCCAGGAACATCTCCATGGCAAATCTCGAAATTAGCGACCATAACTTTGATAGCATCGAAAATTTGAAATACCTAGGGTCACTTATAACATCCTTGAATGATATGCAGGCAGAAATAAAAGCCCGAATCGCTGCCGAACAACGAGTTTTCTACGCCCAATCAAAATTATTGCGATCTAAACACCTATCGCAGTCGTGCAAGCAAGCACTTTATAAAGCACTTATAAGACCTGTGCTGACTTTCGGAAGCGATCAATTTTTGGTCCAATTAAAGTTGCGAACAATGAATATCGGATTCGCATGAACCACGAAATAAAGCAACTTCTCGGAGGTAGCGATATTATCGGCTTCATCAAATCTAATCGAGTGAGATGGCTAGGCCACGTTGCAAGGTCTCCACAACAACGAATGATTTACAAAGTGTTCCATCAACAACCAGCCGGTGTGCGTCGTAGAGGAAGACCCTGACTGCGCTGGCGTGACGACGTCGAACAAGACCTACTCGGACGAGAGCGATGGACCGAGAAGGATGGAGGACCATAGTGCGGGCGGCAAAATCCCTTCATGGAATGTAAATGCTTGAGATACAGAAATGTGTAAGCTAATTTTAAGTGATATTGTTTTTCTAGTAAACTGTATTTTTATATTTTAGATGACTGCATTGAACAGCTGATCATCATAACAAATGGAAAATCAATATTATTGTGTTAAGGTTTAAGTTATACAAAATAAATTTACAACTAAAATAATAATAATAAAATAATAAATAAATATTATATATAAATGGATATAAATCAACTTGTTTTAATTCATAATTTTGTGTTGTGTATTTTTCAGGTACAAATATTTATGTTGTGCAAAATTTTGCACGTGTTGCGCGACAACAGCCGTGATGTTAGTTAAGTTGGAGGGATTGTCTTGACATTTTTTACTATGAACCTAATATGAAAACATTTTGAGTAATTTAATAGTTATTAACAATTTTGAAATATTTTCAACATTTTCAAGGGACTTTAGTTTTGCTTAGAAACCTAAAAATTATTTTTAATAAATTTAATTGAAATATTAGAGAATAAAGAATATTATAGTTCAAAATTAAATTTACCCGAGAACCGATGCTTCTGCGATGACAGCTACTGACAACCAACCACAACAAGCTTTCTAAGAACGATGCGTAGTTGGAATTACTCAATCAAATATAATTTTCGACCTACGAAACCTACAACATAGGCCAAATTATTATGACATTTATATGGTAAGCTATATTCCTAGACATATAAATTAACAAAATGTTATGACAAGTGTCTTTTATTTGTTTATAATTTTGAATTAAATTAAAAATGTAACCCCTTTTCTTCCGTTTCGCAATAAGGTAGACTAGAATTGTGACTTAAATAATGGGTCCCTGCTGTAAAAAGTTAATTGAAAATATGTTGCCGTGATTGGTTGAGTAAACAAAGGGGGTGAAGAAATATTTACGACAGCGTATTTTGTGCAAACTAATTCGGAATACTAATTAACCGTATCCGCAAAAAGTATGACAGTGTAAATGTGTGAACAAATTCTGGTCGATAATTATTAGATTATGGTTATGAGCCTAGAACTTTGTTATGCTTTCACTACACTGTTTTAAATTTATGATTAATTTAAATTTGTGCTTTTGATTTAATCGAGCTCCTGTAAAATGTTACACCGTTAACCACACCGCGTACAACAAAATTGTTATCAGTAATTTTCAATCTTAAAAACTATAATGTACATTCCGTCTTTACCTCTATAATCATCAAATTTTTCATTTTATATTTTATTTGGGGTTGTCGCACCACCGCATGCCATAACCACAGTAAACAATTTCTTTTTACCAGACTTATGAGTATAATAATTTGTATATAAAATGCAGGAACGATATTCAAAATCGTATAACTTTTATTTTATTTTGGAAAATGAAAATGAAAATTCTTGTTGATTTACCAATTTGCATAAAAAGAAAAATTCATTGTTGCGTGTTATGTCAATCAAAGTGGAAATGCTATATACTGCTACATATAGTCACGCGATTTATTTTGGTTAAAGTTCTTGTTTTGTGCGGAAAAATTTACCATCAGAACATTGAGCATATATGATTATTGTTGCTGTGATTGTTGAAAGAAAATTAAAAGGCGCGACCAAGATAGCAATGTTACCAAAAATATTGTTGGTTTTGCTGCTGCTATCATAAATATTCAAGGTATAAGACAATGGAAAACTTTGTGTGTTTGTTCGTTTTATGGTGATCATAATTCTCTGGTAGATAAATATATTTCATGTCTTTTATGTTAATTTTACTTGTATGAATGAAATACAGTAGGTAAAGGCGAATCAGTTTTGAACGAACCAAAAACATTTTGCATGTACATAATTATAAACTAAATGTCTCGGTTTTCAACAAGATTTTCTACTAAATTTTATTTAAATTTGTGTGAGGCTAATAATCAAATCAAGCCAGCACATGCACATTGGTTGTCTATTAGCCTGGAAAAACTTTAAATTTATTTAATTTTTTTATATACGAAAAATCCATAAAACCGAACTAAAAATTTATCAAAAAAGCTCACGAATGTTGAAAAGTTCTGTTCCACACAGGAAAAATAACGAGAATAAAATTTTGTGTCACATTAACACGAATTTGCAATAAATTTTCTTACATAAGATAAATGCAGCTGCTGATTATCGGTTATGCCATCCAATTTGTGTTTTTGGTTTTGTTTATATAAAGCTTTTTTGTACTTTATTTTTATATATATAATATATTCTTTAAACTGTTTATATATAACATAGAAATTCTTTAATCTTTTTAGCCATCAAAAGTAAATTAGAAATAACAGATTTTTCCACCCGACTTCGGTGACCGTCTCTTGCTTTGTGTATCTCGAAAAATATATAAATCTATTTGTATCAAAACGAACAACAAGAAGAAAAATGCAATTTTCCGGATGTTATGTCAAAATATAAAATGCGCTTAAGGTGAAAAAATAAAAGTTTTCAACTAGAAAATAAAATTTATGAGAAGTTTTTAGGAAAAACTAATATAAAAAATTGGATGCGATAAGAATGCGGGATGGTGGCTGAGAAAAATGACTTTGTTTTTTTTTTTTAACTTCGTTTATATACGAAAAAATATTGGATAAACTTGTATGTATGTATGGGTATATTGAATCTGAAAGATAAATTACGATAAGATTTGTGTAGAAAAATATAAATGAAGTCAATATAAGTAGTTTTCATTCGAAAATCGTTTGTGATTTATCCCCTGAATTGGAAAATTTAATTTACCACAAACACACGCCTTTTCTGTTTTTAGTTTGATAAACTTTAGATTTTGAAAGATACGGCAGTAAATCAAAAGTCAATAAAAACGTGTTTGAAGTGATATATTTCATTCACATGCTTCTAAAGCGACAGTTGTTTTATTGACCTTTAATAAAATTTAATGTGCCATCATAATTCATTACATGGAATCCTTTATTAGGAGATATACGGATGGCTATTATCCGTATATTTTCTAATGCAAATACAAAAAAAAAAATTACAATAAATTTTATTTATATTTTGTTCGATCGCATAAAAGTCAACATTTTCTACAAAAACTATCAGAATTTTCATATTTTGTCCTGAAGATAATAAAAAATATTAAAGTAAGCAGAATGAAGGAGAATATTACTGTGATTAATAGTTTTAATTGAGCTTTTATGATTTTCAATTTTCTGATAACAACAAATGCTGTGTTTTAATATTGGAGCACTATCCGGAGCCAAATGGCAATGTTCTATTGGAACTGCAGCTATTATTCACTGGTGTCGCTGTACTATAAAAATTAAAACTAAATTCATCAATAAAACAAACATTTATCACCTGAAATATATTAATTGACATTTATTTTGAAATGACGTTATAAACAAGAATTAATTTAGCTGTGTTTTAAATTTTTATTGTAAGATTTAGTTTCTAATGGTTTCAGGGGTTTACAAAAATAAAAGCCTTTTCAAATTTCCCATTGAAATGGATAGCGCTTCCGATAGCGGCTCCCGATAAATAAGAGAGCAAGATATTTTTTTTATCGATTTTTACCTAAAAAGTTGAATGAAAAATCTTAGTTTACAGTTAAAAATAAATTAATTATATGCAATAATAGCGCGCTAAATATAAGTTTTGACATAGAAAATTGGCTGCTCCGGATACAGCTATCGGGCGCTAATAAAAAAACACAGCAAAAATCAAACTATAAACGCTGAATTACATTTTTATAGTCGACTTTAAATTAAAAGTGTACATTGTGAAATAGAGCCTTAGCCAAAATGATTGAGTACCCATGATATCTTACAATTGTTGTAGGAGTATTAATTTTAAATAAAATGAAACATTTTTTATAGGCCCACATTACTATATATTTATGTATAAAATTAATATTTTGTGGGTCCACCCTTTGCTTTAATTAAGGTAGAAATTCTTTTGGGTAGAGAGCTTACAAATTTTTTAGATTCTGCAAGGCGTAAAGCACTCCATTCTTGATGGAGAGAGCGTTTTAGGTCTTCTTTGTTATTTATTGTGTGGCGCCTGACTCTGCGTTTTGATAAACTCCGTAAATTTTCTATGAATTTAAGATCTGGGGACTGCGCAGGCTTACCCAAAACCTCAATGCCATTTTCTCGAAACCATGCTATTGCGCGGGCAGCCATGCAGATTCCATATTATTTAATATGTAATATTATTAGGGCATAGAATTGTCTACTTACTTCAAAGTTTGATTCGTCCGACCACACGATATTTGACCAATCATCTTCGGTGAAACTTTGATATTTGAGAGCCAATTTATACCGAGCCTTCTTGTTTTTTTTCGGAGAGCCGTGGATTCTTCCTGGCTTTACAGCCTTTCAGACCCGCTTCCTGAAGCCTTCTGTGAGTGGTGCGAGCAGAGAACTGTTCCTTAATTTCTACTAACAACTTAGCAGGGAGGTCTGAATAAGTTTTTTTTCCTATTTTTTAAAGCTTCTCTTATTAAATATCGGTCCTCACCTATTACTGTGTGATCCACTATCGGAGAATCGCTCAATAGTATATTGCACAGATCGGCATGAACATTTTACAGTTACTCAACTTGTAAAATTCCCTTGCTCATGCAGAAGCTCTATCTGCACACGTTGTTTTAAACTTAACTTATTTTTTTTTGTTTCGGCATATTGCAATAATAGTTGCTATCCAATCGACCACCGCAAGCAAGTACTTATAAACACTTATGGTTTTAGTCTTTGCTAAATAAACTACTCACAACTGTTCTTCCTTTTTATTATGAGTAGTTGAAAGCAGTTACGATAAATTTGTCACTAGGTGATTGTGTGTAGTATTTTACTGTAAACAATTTTAATTGAATGTCGTATGTGAAGCGCTAATAAAATTTTGGTATAGATATTCTTTTATTAAAAAGTTATCACAAATAAATCACACATTTGTAGGTTATGTTTTGCTTTTGTGCTTTCCAATCGAAACTTTAGCCAATACACATTTTTGCATTTACAAGTACTTGCGGTGGTCGATTGGAAAACAACTAATATCACTAAATTTAACAAATCAAAACACCAAAAGCGAAGAGAATAATTAATAATATGAATATGAATAAATACAAAATGGACTAATAACAAATTTTATTGCACCAGATGGTTTATTGCCACACCTGCGGTGTGAGTCATTGTTATTAACCTTTTTTAGATGATTAAATTCTTTATTTCATTATAGTCGTTTGATTAATTCATTTTAATGATGGCCTTGTCACCGTATTATGACATTAATAGTAAAAATTGTAGTGAAGTGTGTGTGGGCCTTATAATTCTGTTCCATGTCTATTGTATTACATAAACGTCGAATAATTTGACAGCGATTCCAACGTGTACCTTGTGCGTGTGTGAGAAAGACTAAAGCCTCAACTAGTGAGGAATAAGAAAATAAAAAATACGAATTTTAACGAATTTTAACCAATTGTTTTTCTTTTTTTTTGACATTCGAAACAGTGAAAAATAATAATTTTAAGTAACAGCTGTTGGTTTACAAACAGCTGTTTTATATTGTGAAATGTCTTTTAGAGAAATTTCATATTTGTTCATGTTGTTATATATTTTTATATATAAATTTCGTATTTGAAAATGTACACATACACGAGATGCTTTTACATCACAATGAAAAAAGGAAATAAACTAAACAAAATTAAAATATTCTAGTAGCAATATAGCATTTACACTACGACTATAATATCATACCATTAACAAATTAATTTTTAACAAAATTCACTAAAACACCATTTTTACTTTATCGCACATTATTAAAATTATTCACATAATATGAAAAAATATTAAATTAGTTTTATTTAATAAATAAAATAGAAAACAAACAAATGTACACAAAATAAATATGGCTTCCACTCCCCGCATCACAAATTTATCTTCTTTTGCTGTGTATAAAACACAACAACAAATCGTATTTTTAAGTATTTCTTATTTTCGAGCGAGAAATAGCGCGCACTATTATTTTAATAAGTGACAGCTAAAATTTTACGAAGGGGAAATTCAGCTTCTTACAAGAACATTAAGTTTGACTGGGTAATAACATTGAAATGCCATTTATCGCATTGTTATTCTATTATTTTGTTATTTTCTTATTCCTGACTGGTTCCGCTATAAGCTATAAAAGGATATTTTTTTTGTGATTTCGTGTTTTGGTAAGAGCGATGTGAGAGAGTATGCAAATGACGCGCATGAAAAACAAAAAAGATATTCTTCTACAATTTTGTTTTAGTGCGAGAATTGGAGTCTAGTTTTGGAATTTGGGACAACTAAGTCGAATTATGTTTTTATAAATCAAATAGTCAAGTTTTGTTTGGTATATAAAAAGTTGAGTTTTGGATTGTATTAAATCGAAAAGTATATAAAAAAATAAGTAATTTTTTTTATTTTTTGAATTGGTAAAATTATGTGGTGGCTGCTAGTAATGGTATGCCGCAGATAATATTTTAAAATTAATTAATGTTAAGATTAATATTTTAATAAAACGATTAAAATTATGTTGATTTTGTTTGGTGCATAAATTGATTTTTTTATGGAAATGTGCACAAATTAATCTCGTCATATTGGATTGCAGTGACATTTGTTTGAGTAAATATTAGCTCGACCTTAAGTAATATTAACCCTCTAAACATGGTGAATCGCAAGCGAGTCACAAGCGAGGTCATACTTATATGAAAGACCTCGCAAACGATTCGCCTTGGCGATTCAAAAGCGAGTCGTTAGTGTTTCACCTGGCGTATGGAAATTAAAATGAAAGCAAGCTCATATAAATGTATTGGTAGTTCGTATTCTCTTCACATTAGAGTCATTTACGACCTGCGGGTGAATTAAAAGCGAGTTACAGGCGAATCAAGAATAAAATGCATGCGACGTTAAAGTGAATCATTAGCGAGCAGCTTTTTATTTCTCAATCAATACTTTTATAAACAATGTTTGAAAAATAAAATTCAAAACGTTGGTTTCAATAAAGTCGTATATATTTTTTTCTAACATTTTATAAATCATTTTGTATTATCCTTCTAGAAGTTCATTTTACATTTGTAATACATACTTAAAATTTTCTTTTAATTTAATATATTATGTTAATCAGTCAAATTTATAAGTATGTTTTCAATTATTTGCATTTTTCCTTAAAAATAATAAAACTTTAAACATGATTATAAAAACATATAATTTCATTGAAAATTTGATATTTAAAGTTACATTATATTTAGAAATCGTTTCATATATTTTATATTATTCAAAATATCACAATAAATTACAAATATTTATTAAGGATTTAAAGTTTTACCTCTCAAAATTTTTTATATTTCATATATTTATTTATATTATGTATATTTAGTATGTATATGTATATTTCATTATCACGTTTTATTATTATTTATTTTAAAGTAGCACAATAAATTATAAAACCTTCTGCACGATTTTAATTTCTACCTTACAAAAATTTCAGATTTCATGTTTTTAGTTACAGATTTTCATTATCACGTTTATATTTATTTATTTAAATGCATATTTGCCTTACGCACTCGGTCGCATAGTGAAACCATTTTTTTATAATATTCACTATTTCATAGGTACGCACTGATGGGAAACATTGTATTGTGGTTTCTAGAATGAATAAAAAAAACTAGAGCCTTAAATCTTTCATGAAGATCATCATTATATTAACCTTTGATTATGTTTATTATAGCGAATGATTTCACCGGAATATTATTGCCCTTACCAAACCACGAAAAATTTGTTGCTGTGGTATCAGTAATCACCGATTTCAAACATGCTCGTATGAATTTATCATTGGTCGGCTCATTTCATGTCCCTATTGTATTGTTCAACATTTATGAAAGATTGATAAATTAGACGATGGTATAGGATAATTAAAACAATTATTTAAGTTTGTTATAAAACGGCCTTTTATAACATCATTTTGAATTTTTTGAATTTTTAAAATTTTTCCTTATATTAAGCAGTAATTATTTGGCTAAGAAGATGAAAGTGAAAATATTGGATTGCATAATAATTGATTTTGTGATTTTGAATAATGTTCTCTTTCTTTTAGTCGGTTTAGAATTTTTTGAATGGGAAATGATCCTTTCTCTACCATTTTCTTAATACTCTGGATCTCATTTTCAAATTTGAATGCGCTATAAGAATCCAGATGTTCAAAACTTTTACATCGGCACACAAGTGAAGTAAACTGTGAACGTTGTAAAACACATTTTCTTCACCATATATATTAGAAAATTGTGTAACAAATTCTTTTAATAAATAGGCAACACAATCATTATTCGTCAAACAGTCTTACGGGTATTGCACAATATTCGGATGGCACATACTAATAACAAGAAATGATTGTAATATTTTTCATCAATAATATATTTTTTTTAAGGCAACTAATCCCGTATAACATAGAAACATACTAAGTCGGTTGTTTTCCAGTATTCCATATCATCCAACGTGCGTTGTTTTCTTACAAATTCCAATGGCATACATTTCTTCAGTATTATAAGGCGTTCATTAATTTCGATTATAGCATTCTTCTTTAATGAAAATGGTTTCTTGCGTTGCTTAATCAAAATATTGAGCATTTGCCCCATTACACCTAATAACACACAATGCATATAATCTACTATATATCGAAGTTTGCCTTATAAAGAATTCCGTCGAAACGGACATGATGTTCTGGATGTATTTTGTTGCGAAAGCTATTATCAGTACGAAGAGAATTATCCATCGATGGGAAACAGACCTTATGTTGTAAATAAATGCCTTGTATAGTATATTTAGTGCAGCTATTATACCCCGAATGAGATTAGACGCCTAATTAAATAGAAAAACAAGTATTTAATTAATAAACGTATCAGGCTGTAGGCTTATTTCTGAATATCATATTGCCGTGACATAAGTCATTCAGGGAGTTATCCCCAGACAATATGTTTGTTGGTAAAAGAAAAATACGATCCGTTTCGTATCGAATGAAATTCCTATTTTATTTAACTAAGAAACGAGCATATCTGATACTAATTTTATTGTTATCTAATACGAATTTCATTCGAAACGAAACGAATCGAATTTCCAAATAGGCCTGAGTTTTAAATAAAATATTATGAAATTACATTTGGAATTTCTTAATAAATAATTGATTAATTTTCTATTAACAAAGCTAGTTATGAAATATTTATTTGAAAATATGTACTCAAAATACAAATAACTTATCCAAAATAAAAGATCGTGCTGGGGAATCGCAAATAATCGACATTATTTCTACCATAATTTTCCTGTTTTCAAACGAGATACCATGTTCATTCAAGTCGATTAATTCATCGACAAAGCGTTGTAGGAAACAATTGGCACAAAATGACTTTTTAAGTCTATGAAATATCCCAATTAAGAATACTTCTTTTAAGGGAACTATGTTTCCCAAGATTGGCCACAATTGTTGTGTTGAACTTTTGGCCAAAGGCACACCATCAATGCCGATGTCAATACGTACTACGTTACTTTCGTATCTACTGTTTTTAAGAAAAATTTCAACATATTTTCTCAATCCAATATGTCAATATAATCCTTCACCCATGGAAACAATAGGTTTGTTCGATTCGTTTGGTGTTTTTTTTTATCGTTCGTATATTTTTGGGCAAGTTTCGATGATACTTGCTTAAACATTTTAGCAAACCATTTCCAGCTGCCTATGTAATTTTGAATTCAACAAACCATTCGATTAGATCCTTCGAATTGTTCATAGTCGTAGTAGTTGATGCATATTCATTTTCAAATAATGAACATTTTTTTGGACAATGTTCAAATTTTGGAAAATGAGTCTAATTGTTCTATTAGACGTGTCTTAGAAATGATACATATAAAGGGTACGGCAAATAACATCAACAAACAATCTGATTGTACTTATTTACAAAAGACGTACAATCATTTCTTATAATTTTGAGATTGATGTTATTTTAACAAATTTATTTTATTATAAATCTGTATCTTTTTATGCTTTTTGTTTTTGTTTTGAATTATCTTTTTACCTATATCTACGTTTTTGGATACATCTACAATTTATGGTTTGCATATACATACGTGTTGTTAATTTTTATATGCATTTTATATATACAATTTCTACGATTTTTAGCCTTAATTATATCAATACTGCTTTTGTATATTTAAAATATTGTTTCTAGTGGTTTTCTGTTTATAAATGGTCAAGTCATTTTTCTTTTTTGTTGTGCTTTTTTTGTGTGATAATTATAACTTTTATATACAACTGTTTCTAATTAATTTATATTCTGTAAGTTTTCTTTATGTTGAATTTTAATTCATATTTGTAAATTTTATTATTTGTTAAAAATAATAGAAATAGATCGCCCTGAAGACGAACAAGAATTTTGTTCGAAACGTCGGCATAGGAAAATAATTTTTTTTCATTAACATAGGCTTTATTCCAGTAAATATAATTCTAAAATATTCATTTTCATTTGAATCGTCATATTCATTTTCACATCGATTAGTTTCAAGATCACAACACATAAGTTCAGCGATATCAGCATTCTGTTGCACTTTTGGATCTCGATTATGTTCGGTATCACTTATAAAGTCAAAAATATTCGCAATTTCTCGTCTTATGTGATAATATGCCTTACTGTCCATCTTTTTGAAATGTGCTTATGAAAAAAATTAACACTATACTTACTTAACACTTACAAACTATATAATATTTTTAATACTATATTAACACTATTAATTAATACTACACTATTAACTATTATTAATATTTATTATATATGCACACTTATTATTATTTTTATCAATAATCAAATTTTTCACAACTATTCCACACTAAATGCGTCAATTTAATGATAATAAACAAAATGGCTACCTTACCCATAATAAATATGCTCGCGTATACTATACTAATTTTCCATGTATTGGTATCGTATGAAAATCTTAATTCGCTTGCGACTTGCTTTTGAGTCAATTTGGCGAGGCCTCGCAAATTTTTTTAGAGGGAATTTAACAGTTTTAATACTTAACTACCAGTGGTTCGCCTATTTTGTTAATGTCCAAGTGAACGCTGCAAACCACACCGATTGTAAATATAAGAGGGTATATAATTAGTTGTGTCGGTCAGTGAACGCCAATACATTTGTATATATAACGGAGCAATATTTTGTATGTGAAAGTGAACAACGCCGAAGCAATTAAGGTTACATAACGGAACCGGGTCTTATGTTATAGGTAGAAGAAAATAAGACGAAAAACGTGCAAGTGGCCAACCGAGGCCATTTGCTGCATTTTGTTATCGGTGAAAACACAGCAACGGAAGGCCCATCGGGGCATTAAAATATATCAACGTGCCTATTCCCAACGAAATTCTACGGTTAAAGGCGAGAGGACTCCCAACTTAATTTCCAGTTTACGGTTTAATTTGCAGTTTACGGCAGAAACACGCTCAACGATAATTGCGGTTGACAGGTGGCCAGTTTGTTTTATAAGGCGATCGATTTTATAATTTGAATTTATACATTTTTGTATGAGGATTATTATGTGGAATATTGAATTTGAGTGTTATGTTGAATTTGAATTTATGTGACGCGTTTGATTGATTTATTTTAATATTATATTATCCTTATATAGTTAATTGATTTGACTCAATTAATTATAAATTACGTTAATCTTTCCTTAACCCAATAACCACTGCGTATTAGGTCAGGTATCAGCTATGCACCTCTATTAAGTCAGGCTAGATTAACGGGATAATGTTGGGAGCTAATTTCTAGTAGATTAATTTTTATGTTATTATTGAGTCACTGTCCGTCTTCGGTTGGACTTATGGTGATTAAACACCTTTGTTAGTAAGTATTTATTTTGTTTTGGTTATATTAGTTCCACTAATGGGCTTTGGCTTGCCCAAACTATAAATCCTTATTCTGGACAGATATAGAAGTGAACTAATGCGTATATTTTGTTACACAAGAATACATACCAAAGTTTCTGTTTCCTCCTCCTTGCTTGATCTCACTCTTTACGTTTTAGTATCGTTAATAAATAAAACGATTTAATTAAGAAACCAATTGATCAGTTTTAAATGATCCACCGTTCACCTTTATTATCTTAATTTAAATTTTATAATAAATTTATTTTCTCAGCTTAATTAATGCTTCCTTTTGATTAACTTCACAACTCAACTCTGAACTTTACAACTATATCTATAACTTTTGCAAATAACAACTGATAACTTTACGATTAACTTTACAACTCAACTCTGACAACTGCAACTCTAACTGTAACTCTAAAATTTTCGAGTTTATATAAGATTTATTTTCCTACTGAAAATCAATTTTGGCTTCGTGAAGGCGGGACTAAAAGATCCTTATTTTTTGTAATTTTGATATATTTAATTTTCATTGGATGAAATATGATTTTTAAATTTAAACGGGGCCTTAATTTTGTTGCGAGATTATATTTTCTATTTACTTTTTATTGATAGTGATATCTGCTATTTCGTGTACTTTGAGATTTTACTGATCTTTTCAGAACATGTTTTATCCTGGTGTTCCTTGATATTCGACATATGTGGTTTATCTTTATTTTTGTGTTTACTTAAAATTAAGGGACTTTTTTAGTTTTGTTGTTGTTATATGTTTCGTGACTATTTTTGACTTCGTCTAGTGCAGACGTGTTTTTAATCAATTTATTTTGGTTCATTTCTTTTTATCTTTCTATTTTACCGTATTTTTTTGCTCTTTTTAATTTGGTGATAGTGACCTTTAACATAATTACTTAAATGTGCATAGTATATTCTGTGTAATGAAAGTTTCATTCTAAGTTTTATCAATTTTTGTTTTCTGCGATTTTATCAAATTAACGTGATATACTTGTGCGGATAATAATAAACATGTAATCTTAATATATCTGTGATAATAATATTACTTTATTTTAAACATTGTGACCCGATCGTAAATTTCATAACTGTGATAATATTGTAAGATTCCGTGATATATCTGTTGATATATTATGTCACTTAGATTTTATTCGCGTTCAATACCGTAGTGATTCGTAAAAACTTATACATGTTTGTATCTGTATTCAAATATTTGTGAAACGTGAATATTTATACTATTATAAATAACAGTGTCTATTGAATTAAGTGAATAATTTATTAATTAAAATTTGTGTAAAATATATTAACTAATACTTATTTATATTTGAACTAGTACCGTTTTTGGTAAATATAATATACAATAATCGAGTTTTGGTTGGTGTGTGTTGTTGTTGTTGTTGTTACGTTGAATATCGTAACTGCCGTTTAGTGTCGACATCACAAAATAATATTGTTCCATCAAATTGTGCGGCCATTCACAACCAATACTGACATTAAAATAATCAAATTAACGGGATTAAGAAGAGACGCATTGGACATCATACAACAAATATAACACGATTACTGCAGCTAAGTATCTTTTTATGTTTTAACGGTTAAATTTGTTCTGTATTCGCGTGCATATTATTTTTTTAATTTTACTTTTTTAATTATGAATACTATAATTGTATGCTGCTTCTGCGGCTCAGCGTTTGATCACTCCTCTGAGAGAGTACCTCACTTGCGCGCTGATTCCGCTTTTTTAAAGAAGTTTTCCTTCATCTGCATTGAATGCAAAAATGGTAGCAATATGTATGCCAAAATTCCGTTTATAACCGAATCCATTGCTACAATTGCAAATCGCGTGGAGGACTGTAAATTAGACTTTGACGCAAACTGTAACCGTCTTTTTAATATGGAAAAAAAACTAAATTTATTGTGCGCTAGTGTTGATGACATGTCGAGTTCGCTTGACCACATTGATGACAGTATTGCAAGCAACACCAAATCGATCGCACTTAACAACTTCAGTCATGATAAATACTTTGTAAAAGTTGTAAAATTTATCGATAATTTCGACGCTATGGTGAATGAGATGTTTTGCAACAAATTTGATTTAATTTTTTCGGACATGAATACGAGTATGTCACTAATTAAACAACACAACAATCAACTTACAAGTGAATTTAGGAATCACAGCCAGCTCACTAATGAACACTTATTATCACACTCGAAGGATATAGCAGACCTCTCTCGTAAATTCGATGATTTCAGTTTCGCTCTTAGTGATGGTTTTGAGAAAAACACTATCAACATCTCCGAACATATACATTCATCTATCTCCTGCTTTGAGAATGAACTTAAAACAACGAAGGACATTTGTAGCGAATTGATGAACTGCGCGATAACAAACCGACCTGCAGCATCAGAAGCTCCTCCAAATGCCATCTCCCTTCAACAAGAACTTCTATCAACAAATTCTCAGTCAAACAACAGCCGTATTTCACCTACAACATCTGCAGCTCGCGTTTCTCACACTACTTCAATCAACAGTTCTACATCTCCAACACTAATAGCCCCTATATCCGCTCACTTCTCCAATAACCCTGCTAATCCGCCATGTATCCTTAGAGCAGTCCCTAAACCGAAATTTATATTTGTATCCAGATTGTGTAACACCACAACTAACGCCGATGTTATATCACATGTTAATTCTGTATTGAATCGGCATAACATCCAGGGACAAAGAATCAAATGTAAAAATATATCCCGGTTCAATGGACATGTTGCTTCGTTTAAATTAATGATCCCTGAAGCTGTATTTGATACGTTGCTCTCCCCTGAATCATGGCCCGAAACAACTTTTCTTAAAGAATTTGTCGAGTTCCGAATTAATAATAATAACATAGCAGAGCCAAAAAACTTAAACGCTTGTCCCTCTACTACCAGAATGTAAGGGGACTTAGAACCAAATCTCACGCCGTTTTTTCAGCAGTTCAAAGACTTCCATTTGATATTTTTGCACTCACAGAGACTAACTTGAACAGTGATTTCAATAGTAACGAGTTTTTTTCCTCGGATTTCAACGTCTTCCGCAAAGATGGTTTTTACTGTCCTGACACAAATTCAACAGGTAGAGGGGTTCTTATTGCAGTGCACATCAATTTTGATAGTACAATTGTTACCATTCCCAACACTGCTAATATCGAGTTAATATGCGTCAAAATAAAGAATAATAAAAGTAATGTTTTTATTTTATGTTGCTATATTCGCCCACTTAGCCAGGTCGTAACCTATCAACTTCTTACTAACGCTGTTGACTTCATCTTTGACCTGATGGATACTCAAGATGACATCTTTGTCGTGGGTGATTTTAATCTCCCCGGTCTGAAATGGGACTATTCAGACGATAACAGTCATTATGTTGCGTCGAATGTACTAACCACCAAAGAAGCTTTATTTACTGATAATATGTTGAACTCTGGATTATTTCAGATCAGCAACGTTAAGAACAGTTTGAACAGACAGCTCGATTTGGTATTTTCATCTGGTACCAACAATAGCGTCGAATCGGAAACCAATCTCATCCTTTGTGCCATAGATGTATACCATCCTCCCATTTTAATTACATTTTGTCTGGAGCAAGACAGTTTTAATGTTGAAACTCCGCCATGTTTTAATTTTCGTATGGCCGACTTTGTGAAACTTAATGATTTGTTGTCAAATATCAACTTTGACACCATTTTGAATGATAATAATGACATAGAAACACAAACTGTTAATTTTTATTCTGTAGTTTTTGATTGCTTTGAACAATCCATTCCGTATACTCGCAAAAAAACTGTATTGCCATCACCTCCTTGGTATAATAGCGAATTACGAGCATTACGCAACCGTAGAAACAAACTTTGGCATAGATTTCTAAGAACTAAATCGGACTCTGATCACTCTAACTATTTGATTAGTTATAATGATTTCAGTAGTTTATCGGACGAACTTTACGGGAATTACATCAGACTCATGCAGTCCAATCTTATAGCCGATCCTAGGAGTTTCTGGCGGTTTGTTAATTTGAAAAAAAAATCCGACGGATACCCTTCCACTCTGAATTATAAAGATCATTCCTCTAATGATCCTCAAATCATAACAAATCATTTTGCTAACTTTTTCAGTCTGGCTTTTGCAAACAGTGATTTTGAACCCGATGAAGATTACTTCATACACATGAATAACTGTGTTCAAACAACACTAACTTCGGTTCAAATCGATTACGAATCCGTGGTACAAAAGATTTCCAAACTTAAAGATGATTTTTCACCTGGTCCTGACGGTCTACCATCCATCGTCCTAAAAAACTGCAGTAATATTCTTGCTCAGCCGCTGACGGCACTTTTCCAAAAGTCGCTTTCACTTGGAATTTTCCCATCTATTTGGAAAAGTTCCTTTATAATTCCGACCCATAAGAACGGCTCCAAATCAGACATTTGTAATTACCGGCCGATTGCAAAGTTATCTTGTATTCCCAAGCTGTTCGAAAGTATTATATACGATTCATTGTACTTTTATTGTAAACCGTTGTTTTCCGACAATCAGCATGGTTTTCTCAAAGCTCGCTCCACGACCACAAACCTTGTGGAATTCACTTCACAAACATTAAATATGATTGAAGCAGGGAATGAGGTCGATGTTATCTTGACCGATTTCAGCAAGGCGTTTGACAAGATTTCCCATAAAGTTATTTTGTTTAAGCTCAGGGCTCTTGGATTTCCCCCACAATTTCTCCGTTGGGTGGGCTCTTATCTTAAAGACCGTATTTATCAAGTTCTGTTTAGGACATCAGTATCAGCTCATTTTTCAGCAACATCTGGAGTGCCCCAAGGCAGCCATCTGGGGCCGATTTTTTTCATTCTGTCTATTAACGACGTTGCATGTTTGATTAAAAATTCATCCATTTCTATATACGCCGATGACATGAAGATTTACAAACTGATTTCAAACACAACGGATAAGAGCCTATTACAATGCGACCTCAACAACTTCTCCACTTGGTGTGCTAAGAACAACCTCGATTTGAACGTGGGTAAATGCAAAACAATCACCTACTCTCGAAAACGTGCACAGTCTATCTCTCGCGACTATTACATTAACAGCGACGCCGTTACCAGAGCCAGTTCTGTTCGAGATTTGGGGGTCATTTGCGACAGTGAATTGAATTTTAGACATCACATCGATCGTATTATCAGCCAAGCCAATTCTGCGCTCGGTTTCATCAAGCGTTGGTCGAAAGAATTCAACGATCCTTATGTTACGAAGGCTCTTTATTCAACATTCGTTCGTCCCCTGCTCGAATATGCCAGCCAGGTGTGGTCGCCTTTTCATGAGGTTCACATTAAGAGGATTGAAGCAGTCCAGCGTAGATTTCTTCGCTTTGCTTTACGCGGACTACCATGGGTGGACATGTTTAGCCTGCCTCCATATCAAGATCGTCTGCAGCTAATTAATTTACAATCACTTAGTAAGCGCCGAGTTGTTGCGGACGTGGCTTTCATCCATCAAATACTAACTGGGGGTATCGATTCTTCTGCTCTGTTAGGTAAAATCAATCTTAATATTAATTCTCGGGATTTAAGATCAGTACCTATGTTTAGAATCGACCCTCATCGAACTGATTACGGAAAGAATGAGCCCGTCTCTAGAATGTTGTACGAAGCTAATCAGCACTGCCATCTTATCGATTACAATATGACAAAACGTACGTTGAAAAAACGTCTTTATTTTTCTTGACTATAGTTTGATATTTTATTTAACTTATTTGTTTTTTGTTTTTTTGTGTCATTTTATTTTGCTTGACTTTATCTTTTACTATTTAAATTTTTTTTAATCTATCAAATCTGTTTGTACTAAGCAGACTCGACTTCCGTTTTCCTGCCGTGTGCGACGGGTATCATCTTGCTTAACTATTCATTTAGCTATCTATTTATAATCACATTTGACTTTTTTTTTTTTTGCCGCTTTAAAATCCAATTTTTTAATTTCTCTGGTTAAGCATCTCGATATCCTTGTTTATAATTCACTTGAATTATACTCAAAAAAATAATAATAATACAGATGGAGACTCCCCGCGCGCGGTAGGGAGGGGTAATAGGTCGTCGGGATAATTTATTATTATTATTATTATTATATTTTCTATTTTATTTACTTGATTAAATAGTTTCGGTAAAATTTCTTTGTGTTTGTATATATTTTGGTGGAAATATGTTTCGGGGTCCTAATTTGTATGAGTTATTTGTTGTTATCTTTGCGCTATATCTATATAATTTATTTAAGGTTTATTCCTGTTTACATTTCAATTCTTTTATGTTTGCGTAATTTACTTTGTATTTTTATTTATATATGATTTACGGTATTTTTATTTGGTTTCGTTGTGTGGCCAGGACGATGTTCGGCGTGTTTTATCTTATGGGCCTATTGTCCTGAAAACACAACAAGTTGAGAGGCATGTGAAGTTATCCCAGTTTTTCATCACAGGAATTTTTTTTATTATTATTTACACGAAACTATATTATATTCCATCCCAGTTTTTTCATTTTATACCTCTATAAGACGATTAAAATTACAAACACAACAACAAAATATCCCATCCCAGTTTTTTTTCGTTTATTTGTTGCTCACGTAAAACAAATATTTGAAAATAATGTATTGAGTTTTTGGCAATATTAATACTGTATATTTTAAGTTCGAAATAATAGTACGCCATATTATAAGTTTAAAATATAAAGGGTACCTTACAATGAGCTCCCTAGTGCCAGCCGTATGTTAGGATTGGCACAATCTTCCTGCTTCGATATGGCCCCATATAATAATTTACATGAAAATCGTCTATAATTCCCAAAACCTTCCTGGGCCGGAAATAGCGAATGATGTTTTGAGATGGTACATAATTAAGTGATTGCTGACCAAGTGGCCAGCACCAGCCGTATGTTGAAATTTGAGAAAATGGCCAAGTTCCAAAATCTTTAAGTTAAATAAAAACTTGTATCTCTTAAGAACTTCCTAGGCCGGAAATGGTTCTTTATGTTTTGAGTTGGTAATGATAAGGGCAAACTATGGTGAGCTCCCCAGTGCCAGCCGTATATTAGGGTTAGTATATGTTCATGGCTTATTATGATCAGTAATGAAATTGAACACAACCATGACTCCCTGTCAGAATGCAGAGTTCAAGTATCTCTTTCATGCCAGTCTATAAAACTATGATGGAGCTATGCAATGGGCAGTTAGTTCATCGTAAATCAGACCTACGTCGTCGATTTGACCACTATTTAAGGAAGATCGTGGAAAGTAAACTTCCAAAGAGTTGGGAGTTTTTTGATACTACAACAGATTGCAAATGTTAAAAACAAACAATTAATGGTGAGCGGTACAGTGTACCCGTAGGTAAGCGTTTACAAAATTTGTCAGCATCGTTTGCGCCCCTATACACTGTTGCCTCTTTGTGTATTTAAATTTGTTTGTGTTTCGAAATGGTATATTTAGGTAAGACAAGCCTCATCAAATTATTGTACCTTCTTATCTATCGTTGCGAGAATGCTGTGTATAATGTTAAGAGAGATTTGAATGGTTTATAAATCCTCTTATATGAAAAATCTCGCCATAATAACATTTAATGCTGTCGGTATAATAGAAATAGTTAAGCTCTGGACTGCTTCGATGCTTTTTCACTATGACAAACATCAGAAAAAAATATCATCAACTTTGTATGTTCTGAACAAAGTTGATGATATTTTTTTCGGAATATTATTTAATTTGTAATAGTAAATAAAAATTTAAATAGCTAGATACCGAACAATACATATTTAAAAGTTCAAAAATTTGAACATACGTCTGGTGCTGGCCACTTGGTCAGGAATTACTTAATTACATATCATCTTAAAACATCATTCGCTATTTTCGGCCCAGGAAGGTTTTGGAAATTATAGACGATTTTCATATAAATTTATATCGGGCCATATCGAAGCTGGAAGATTGGGCCAATCCTAACATACGGCTGGCACTAGGGAGCTCATTATAAGTTACCCTTTATATTTTAAACTTATAATATGGCGTACTATTATTTCGAACTTAAAATATACAGTATTACAATTACTATTGCCAAAATTTCAATACATTATTTTCAAGTACATAATTGTTTTACGTGAGCAACAAATAAACGAAAAAAAACTGGGATGTGATATTTTGTTGTTGCGTTTATAATTTAAATCGTCTTATAGAGGTATAAAATGAAAAAAACTGGGATGGAATATAATATAGTTTCGTGTAAATAATAATAAAAAAAATTCCTGTGATGAAAAACTGGGATAACTTCACATGCTTCCAGTTGAGGCTATTCCAAATTATGGTTTACGGCGGGAAGACGCCCAACAGCATTTTTGGTCAAAGGCGAAGAGACGTCCAACCCATTTCGGTGAAAGGCGTCGCAACCCTAGGGTGACCCATCCAAGGTCCTAAGTACGATTTTTTATTTTAATTAATTTTTTTTATTTTTTTTCCTAACATTAAATTCAATTAAATTTTTTTTTTTCCATTTTTTCACTTTTAAATTCAATTATCATTTTTATTTTCAATTTCAAATTCATTTAAATTTTTTTTTTTTTTTGCAAATTTCAATCAAATTCTATATTTTAATCGAGCACCGAACTACGGTGGTCGTGCGCGCAACCTACGACCTTATTTTTGGTGTTGTTCAATTTATTTCTGTTAACGCTTCGAAATTGATTCCGAATTGTTAAATATTTTTAGTACTTAAATTCTGTGGTTTGTAGATTCACAAGATTAGTTTGGGTTACCACGGATGAGGCCCAAATTAAAGCGCAAGTATGACCAAGATATAGAAAGAAGTAAGTACGCAGCTGTATGGATGTCTACTACCTTTTATTTTATAATTCGTTCTATTTTATACAATTTGTCAATATATTGTAGAAGCGACAATAATTTTATTATTACAAAAAATGCATTAAAATGCAATTTAACACTACCCACTTTATGTACTTATGTTGAACATTATGATGATGCGTCAACAATTTCCTTTTTGTTATCCGCGTCTATTTTTTTTTCTCATGATACATTTTTTTTGTAAAATAATTGCTCTGTGATTCCCATTGGCATTCGGTTCCATTTTCTTTTTATTTCATCGGCCGAGATCTGTAATTCCGGTTATTATTATTTATGTCATTTTTCTCATTTCTTTTTTCTATTTAGACAATAAAATGAAGTACTAAATTTCTTTTCGGGTCGGTATGTTAGGAGGAAGATACTCATTTCGTATCGGTTCCATATTTGCAGGCTGGGCTTGTCACTCCCACGCACCTCTTTAGCAGGACATCCACAGAATCGGAGTGGCGAGTCCAGCATACGTGTCAAAAAAAAATATGTGTCAAAGTAAAATCTACGCGGTCTCCCCGTGACACTCCGATAGTCTCCATCTGTCGTAGTGTGAGTTATGGGAGATTGCCTAGAGGTCTCTCCTGGAAAAGACAGTCTTTGTCTGTTGGAGAAACGTCCCTACTCTCTTGTTCGGCTTTGTTAAGGCTGTTCATCGGTCTCTAAGGGTCGATTGGTCATTCGGGGGGTTTCATCAGCAGACATGGTACTTGTCACTCGGTCACATGTAGGTGGTGTTTTTAATTAAATTTCAGTGTTTTAGTTTGCTTTTGCTTTTATTTTTATTCTGTTCACGGTATAGGCCAGGAACACGCAAGCAAGCCTCAACTTTCCCACCACCCAAAAACCCTGAGATCTTGTCGGCAAAATCACCGTGAGAGAGGCCTCAAATAATAGGGGTTGTATTCTTTTATATTTATCGTGTACGCCCGAAATTTATAGAGTGCTCAATACTTTTGGCCAAGGCTGTACGTACCAAAAATATTACCAAAATTTACACTGTTAAATTTAAAAATATTCCAATTGGATTTATTTTGTAGTGAAATTGAAACATTTTTAGATAATCTTTAAAATGTATATCAGAGAAGTCGCTGAGTCCCTAATAGTGTCGCTGTAAAGATCAAATAATTTACTAACAAAATGTGATAAACACGAGAAAATTTTGTTTCAATTTACTAAAGTTTTTTTAATTCTAAAGATGACTTCACGAGGTCTCACGTTTATGACCGAATAGCTAGATTAAAACCCAACGTGAGTGATGCACAAGATTTAATTATGATGATTTTTAATAAGTGTAGCGTATTTTTAAACAATTGTGGTTCTTGATGTGAATCTATTTTCAAATTTTTCTTTTGCCGCTCCTAGAGATGTTCACAGTTTTTTTTAATGAATTTTAGGATAGCGTAGACAAAGTTCTAACACTGAAATGAACATGGTTCGTTTAGGAATTACATGAATTTTAAAAAATTTTCAAATTTTTTATTTCACCGGATCATAGAGATGTTCATGGAGTCTCATCTACATGGTCAGATAGAACAGTCGTGTGGTGAACGGGATATAGTTATGATGATTTTTAACTTGTCCCGAGACATTTTTACGTTTACGATTATGTCCCATATCTTTGAAATATTCCCTTTTCACAATATTGATAGAAAATATTCCTGTTCGACATATTCGAATATATGAAAGAGATCCCGTGAACATTTTAGGGATATGAGACATAATCGTAAACATAAAAATGTCTAGGGACAAGTTAAAAATCATCTAAACTATATCCCGTTCACCACACGCATATGGTTTTGACTGTTCTATCTGACCTTGTAGATGAGACTCAATGAACATCTCTATGATCCGGTGAAATAAAATTTGAAAATTTATTAAAATTCATGGAATTCCTAAACGAACCATGTCCATTTCAGTGTTAGAACTTTGTCTACGCTATCCTAAAATATATTAAAAAAACTATGAACATCTCCTGGAGGTAACAGAAAAATTTGAAAATAGATTGCAATCAAAAATCAGAATTGTTTAAAAATACGCTGGATTTGATAAAAATTTTCATAACTAAATCTCGTTCACCACTAACTTATGGTTTTCAATTAGCTATTCAGTCAAATAGGTGGGACTCCGTGAACATTTCTAGGATCGGACATATAAAAGTAGAAACATTGTCTAAAATAGCCATATTTAGAAAGTAGTCCTATCGAAATTATTTCAACACCAGAAATTCACCTAGCCAAACCGCAATTATCGTTTACTTGCAAGGTTCAGTATCAGTCTTGTCACGAACAGATTGACCAAAAATAGTGAAGAACCAGGTAAACATTGATCGGTTACGGGACAGTTTTGTAAAATATCCAGAAACATATACGCGAAGACGTTCTAGACAACTGTTTATCTCGGCATTTACACATGCATCCATACAAGGTCCAATTGGCTCAATAACTTTAACAGTTGACTACAGAGAAATGATTGATGAAGAACATTTCCATCTTAAGGGAATAAGCATGAATGTGAATAAGCAAAATATGCAATTTTGGGGCATTGCACCCTAGAGTTGTTTAACAGCGTAAGTTGCTCTCGCTCAAGTGGACAGTATGGTGAGGAGTGACATTACAAGTGCTATAGGGCCCTATTTCTTGGAGAATGAAGTTGGTAATGCAGTGATGATAAATGGGAACAGGTATCCTAATATGAATAAAAATTTTGTACTCCCTGTGGCAGCCAACAATTGTTTCCAGCAGGATGTATCAACAACACACACGATCCGTCCACAATTACTCTTTTAAGTGAAAATGTTTAATGACCGAATTATGCCAAGAAATTCGGGATTCAATTGGCGAGCACGTTCACCAGATTTAACTGCGCCTGATTATTTTCTATTTGGTTATCTCAAAGGACAAGTGTATTTGAACAAGCCTCAAACTAAAGAGAAGCTAAAGCACAACTTTTAAGCTGAGATCTGGGTCATAGAGCCTGATACTTTGCATTCTGTTATGCAAAACGCTCGTTTAAGAGTCAAATTGTGCATTGATGAAAATTGTGGTCAGCTATGTGATATTATTTTTCATAATTAAAATTTAAATCATTTTAATTATGGAAAATAATATCTCTTCTAATATTAAAAAATAACAATAAAAAACAATAATAAACAAAAAAGTTATATAATTTTTAACGCAGGCGTGACTTTTGACCCACCTTGTATAAATGTAAACGATTATCTAAAAGTGTTTCAACTTCACTACAAAACAAATCTAATTGGAATATTTTTAAATTAACCAGTGTAAATTGTTGTTATTATTTTTGGTCGCACTCCTCCTCCACATTCAATATCCTAATGATGGTAGATTTGTTCGATGTCATCACGCCAGCGTAGTCGGGGTCTTCCTGCAAATTACTTTTAGGCCCAAATTCCTAATGAGTATATCCCTAAGAATTTCGAAAATAAATTGTCAATTTAACCCATTTTAGATATGAAACCTATGCTAAGATTTTGCTTTAGATCACACCTTTATATCCGCCATTAAGACTTGAACTATTATCGCTATATCTGAGATGGATGGACCTAGTTTTTGAGCAAATAATCTGAAAGAGGGATATTTCCTGGATTCCAGCAATTAAATTTCTATTTTAAGCGATTTTTTATATAAAATGGAAAAGTTCAGTCAAATTTAACTATTGAACAAATAATCTCGAGGTGGATATCTCCTGGATTCCTGTAGTTAAATTTTTAATTTAACTGATTTTTCATATAAAATGGAAAAGTTCAAGCGTATTTATTTATTTATTTACATCAAAAATTTGGTAGCAACCACACATCTCTTTTGAGCTAAGGGCTCATTGATAAAGCGGGGCGTGGAAAGCCTATATATTTTGTCAAAATAACTTTTTCTTAAAACTGTAAATTGGATCTTCTTTTCGGCTTTAAACAATAAAAGCGGATCGTAACCTGAGTTAACTTTGATGTTCTTGCAATTCGACTGCTTCTCCTCTTGTACTTAAACCTATATTACCACGGCCCATTGTATACCCATTAAAAAATATAATTAAATAAAAAATTGCAAAAATTCGTAGACAGAAAAAACAATCATGTCCATATATGACAGAAAAGTCGAAGAAAAACAACTTATGCTGATTTGCTTTAGATCACACCTTTATATCCGCAATTCAGACTTGAACTATTGGCGGTACATCTGAGATGGATGAACCTAGTTCTTATGTTTGGTAAAACATTTAGGGGACTAGTTTTGTGTTCATGTTACACGATGCGTTAGATACTATGTTATGCTAAATGTGTTTTTTTTTAAAGGGAAGTATTAATTGTCCAGTGGATTTAATGTCCTTTGAAGGTCAATTAATACCCCCTTTCATTCACGCACAGACCACCCATTCACACAATTACAGTATACCACTTGCACATTGCAAGCTCCATGTCATCCTGTAAACTGACATGGACGGTGGGTCGGCGCTGAATGCTGCACTCCAACAGAGGGTCTTAGTTGTGTTTTTATTAACATTACCGATCGTAATGAAATGTTGCGTTGATTACGTGACTTTTTAACGTAAAATGTTATACATAAAAACCTCCATTTAATGAACTAATTGCGGAGTCCGTTAAATCCGATTTTCCGTTAAATCCGAATGTTTTTAAATTTAATCTCTTCGATCGAATTTAATCTGGGAAGAAACTCAGGCATTATGGGAGGCATGTTGGATTGGGTATGTTTAATGGAAATATGATTCTTAAATGATTTTTGGTAGAAGTTCCTAAATATGGCCACCAGGGACGGAACTCGATCAATTCTTAGCCGATTATGATACGATTGGGCATCTTGGATGAAAATGGGATTCTTGATTGATTTTCGGAAGAAGTTCTGCAATATGGCTACCCGGAACGGAACTCGAGCAATTTTTAATTTTTAATTAAGATATGATTGGATATGTTTGGTGGAAAGGGGATTCTTAAATGATTTTTGTAAGAAGTTCTGGAATATGGCTATCTGTGACTGAACTCGATAAATTCCTAACCGATTATGATGGGATTGGATATGGTGGATCCAAATTGGGTTCTTTTATGGTTTTGGGAAGGAATCTGGAATACGGTCACCTGGGACGGAACTTGATAAATTCCTAACTGATTATGATGCGATTGGGAATGCTGGATGAAAATGGGATTCTTAAATAATTTTTATAAAAAACTCTGGAATATGGCCACCTGTGGCCCTATTCTGGCTTTCCCTGGGAATAGGGAATTGGGAAAAATATTTTCATAGCATTTTTGTCTAAATTGTATTGTTCTGGCCTACTGAGGGAACATGTTTGGTGTTGATATTTTCGAAACAAAGTTAAATGGGAAAATATTTTTCCCTATAAAAATTTTGTAGAACAAAATTTTCTCAATTCACTTTGTTTTGAAAATTTTAGCACTAAACTTATTGTTTCAGTAGGCCAGAAAAATATAATTTTGACAAAAATGCTATGAAAATATTTTTCCTAGTTCCCTATTCCCAGGGAAAGCCAGAATAGGGCCACTGGGCCGGAACTCGATAAATTCCTAACCGATTGTGATGCGATTGGGTATGCTGGATGGAAATGGGATTGTTTAATGATTTTTGAAAGAACTGGAATATTGCCACCTGGGACGGAACTCGATCAATTCTTTACCGAATATGATGGAATTGGGTATGTTGGATTGAAATGGGATTCCTAGAAAAAATCTCTTATGAGAAAGATCTTATATTTAACCAAACATTTGCGGTTCAGGTGGAGCTTGAACCCCGTTTGTTTTTTAACAAATAATCTGGTGGGAGATATCTCCTGCAATTAAATTTTTAATTTAACCGATTTTTTATATAAAACGGAAAAGTTTAATGCAACCTATGCTGAAATTTTGCTTTAGATCACACCTTTATATCTGCCGTTCAGACTTGAACTCTAAAGCAAATTTGGGCAGCCAAATTTGCCTTAAAGTACTAATTTCAGTTCTATTTGTTCCAAGGTTCGAGAATTAGCATACCTTGAATTAAGTTCTAGTATACTAGCTGCCCAGCAATTGGGACTCATTTTGAGAGTTTCAGTATTTTTCAATGGTACCACAAACATATCACTGCATGCTAGAAACCGATGCAATTGTTTGAGGTTACCGTTGAATTCAGGAACGATTTCAATTGCTAGGCCTATATCATGACTATACACATATGTATTTGCCTTTCAAACCATTTATGACAACTTTTTTAATTATTTTTATGTGGCAAGCAGAAGTATTTGCTCGCCAACAGTTTATTCTAAATGTGTGAGTTGACTTGACTTCACTTTCCCACAGTTTGCCTTGATGTGGTACTTTTGATATTATTAATTTCTTATCTAATTTCTGTTTCAATGTAGGAAGTTTTAGACCTAAATGTTTTCAAATGATTTTTTGTCTTAAACGAAATTCAGTCCATTGTTGCAATTATAGTGTTGCTTTGCTCTCATCCTCTTAAATATGCCTGTGTATTTTAAAAAAATCAGAAATTGATCCCTATATTGCAAAGGGAAAAGCTGGTAGCATTAATTCTGTCTCGTGTTCAGATTTTTTTAGTTATTACTTCTATCTATTTACATTTTTTGCGATGCGCGCCTTCTCAGAACCAAGTAGTTTTGGCGGACTAGGCGTTTTAGTGTGTGAACACCCGCACGTTGATTTTCGTTATATTGTATGTGGTGGGTAATCAACATTGCCAGCCGCCTTTGTTATGATAAAATTGTTGGATGTTATAGTGTAGCTTGATTGCACGGTTGGTCCAATCGTACGTGGTGTTTTTGGATTTATTTAAAACCAAGTAAAAACTATGAGATTTTGGATTAATTTGAAATGTTTTTTATGTCCAATTTTATATGTTGGTTTCGCCAAATTTCTTCTTGTTGGGGTTTTCCTTAATTTCAAGTTTTATAAATCGTTGAATCTGAAGTTGATTTCAGTTATTTATTGCGATTTATCAGCACCTACCTGCCAAATTCTTGTGATGAGCGTATTTTCATTGGTACGGGGCAAACCAAACGTTTGATAGAAAAGCCTCGGTGACAGAGGATGCCTCTAAACCCGTATATAGTAAAGTTGAATTTAAGTAGTAAACCACTGCTGTTTAGTAACGTTAATTCATCCGTTTTTAGTGCATCCGTAAAATATTTGTTATGAATTACAATGCGTTGATGTTTCGGTCTATTTAATGATTGGCTGGCCAAATATTGCTAAACTGAATGTAGTCTCCTGGAATTGTACTATAGTGAATGATGTTTGCGTGAACATATTATGGTTATAGCATCTTTTTTTCTTCCCCAGCACGAAAACCTCGTGTTCATCCACGGGAAGCATTTTAATTTATCACAATCGGTTAGCTGATAATCCTTAATATTACAAGCTGGGCAGTTTAAATTTTTAAAAATCGTAAGACATCGTTTACACTTACGCTGAGTGATTGATTTCACTTATTTGTCAAAAAATTCGAAAAAGATGCTCACTAAGTATACTTCCTGTCTTCATCGTTCTGCTTTTGCACCAACAGATTCATCACCCATGGATAGAGATTGCACCTGTTCACTTAATGACCTTGAGCCACATAAATATCTCAAAAAAACTTTGCCTTTCGGTATAGTATATCCATCAAAACGCGGAATGTTAAGTCTCAGGTGATTTATCTATACTATCTTTGTACCAACAATTCATTGAATTATCTGCATGCATACATTTAGTTTCGCCACTGCTTTATAATAACATATATGTATAAGATTGATCGATTATAAAGTAGAAATATACGCAACAATAACCGCGTTAATTTGATTGGATATTCTTCAGTTCTTGAACTTTGGGAGCATAAAGATACAAATCTTCCATAAGAATACATTGTAAAGAGGTTCCCCTTAATTATTTATTACACAAACCTTTTGATACATTGAAAATATATGCAGTCGATGCCCCGTTTAATCACCTCTGGGAAGTTAGCGCGAAAAATTATCCCGAAAAACCATTATAGTTAAATATGGCAAGACTAATTTACAGAATATATATATATTTACAGAATAATTTAATACTATCCTGATAGTCAAGTATATATAATTAATATTGCTGCATATAAATCAAATATATCACGAGATTAGCTATAATGTATAATGAATTATTATAAAGTTTTGTAAAATTAAATTAGTATCACGAAATTTTCAATGACAATTATATGTACAAAATATATTATAATTTAACATTTCGTGATAAATTTTTATATCACCTCGAAAAAATTACACTAAAATAATTTAAATCAATATAATCAAAATTAATAAAATATAAAAAAAAATTAATTCAAATTTTTTAATAATAGAAAAATAACAATTCCCCGTACTAAAATAGAACTATTTTATTTTTGTAAAATGGTAAGAAGATATAACAAGTTAAACTTTAGATATAGCTGTGTGAAATCGAAGTAAATATTATTTAACAGAGCAAGATTGGTATGGAGTTTGTAGAGGAAGGACCCACCTTTCAAATGCCTAAAATTTTAAATCAAGTGTATGAGTCAAATTTTAGATATAGTCGTGTGAAGTCGTAGTAGATATCAATTAACAGAGCAAGATTGGTATGGAGTTTGTAGAGGAAGGACCCACCTTTCAAATACCTAAAATTTTAAATCAAGTCTATGAGTCAAATTTTAGATATAGTCGTGTGAAGTCGTAGTAGATATCAATTAACAGAGCAAGGTTGGTATGGAGTTTGTAGAGGAAGGATCCACCTTTCAAATGCTCAAAAATTTAAATCAAGTCTATAAGTCAAATTTTAGATATAGTCGTGTGAAGTCGTAGTAGATATCAATTAACAGAGCAAGGTTGGTATGGAATTTGTAGAGGAAGGATCCACCTTTCAAATGCTCAAAAATTTAAATCAAGTCTATAAGTCAAATTTTAGATATAGTCGTGTGAAGTCGTAGTAGATATCAATTAACAGAGCAAGGTTGGTATGGAGTTTGTAGAAGAAGGATCCACATTTCAAATGCCCAAAATTTTAAATCAAGTCTATGAGTCAATTTTTAGATATAGTCGTGTGAAGTCGTAGTAAATATCAATTAACAGAGCAAGGTTGGTATGGAATTTGTAGAGGAAGAATCCACCTTTCATATGCCCAAAAATTTAAATCATGTCTATGAGTCAAATTTTAAATATAGTCGTGTGAATTCGTAGTAGATATCAATTGACAGAGCAGGGTTGGTATGGAATTTGTAGAGGAAGAATCCACCTTGCAAATGACCAAAATTTTAAATCAAATCTATGAGTCAAATTTTAGATATAGTCGTGTGAAGTCGTAGAAGATATAAACTACCGGAGCAAGGTTGGTATGGAATTTGTAGAGGAAGGATCCACCTTTCAAATGCTCAAAAATTTAAATCAAGTCTATAAGTCAAATTTTAGATATAGTCGTGTGAAGTCGTAGTAGATATCAATTAACAGAGCAAGGTTGGTATGGAGTTTGTAGAGGAAGGATCCACCTTTCAAATGCCCAAAAATTTAAATCAAGTTTATGAATCTAATTTTAGATATAGTCGTGTGAGGTCGTAGTAGATATAAATTAACAGAGCAAGGTTGGTATGGAATTTGTAGAGGAAGGATCCACCTTTCAAATGCTCAAAAATTTAAATCAAGTCTATGAGTCAAATTTTAGATATAGTCGTGTGAAATCGTAGTAGATATCAATTAACAGAGCAAGGTTGGTATGGAGTTTGTAGAAGAAGGATCCACCTTGCAAATGCCCAAAATTTTAAATCAAGTCAATGAGTCAATTTTTAGATATAGTCGTGTGAATTCGTAGTAGATATCAATTGACAGAGCAAGGTTGGTATGGAATTTGTAGAGCAAGAATCCACCTTTCAAATGACCAAAATTTTAAATCAAATCTATGAGTCAAATTTTAGATATAGTCGTGTGAAGTCGTAGAAGATATAACCTACCGCAGAAAGGTTGGTATGGAGTTTGTAGAGGAAGAATCTACCTTTCAAATGCCCAAAATTTTAAATCAAGTCTATGAATCAAATTTTAGATATAGTCGTGTGAAGTCGTAGAAGATATTAACTACCCTAGCAAGGTTGGTATGGAATTTGTAGAGGAAGAATCTACCTTTCAAATGCCCAAAATTTTAATTCAAGTCTATGAGTCAAATTTTAGATATAGTTGTGTGAAGTCGTAGCAGATATCAATTAACAGAGCAACGTTGGTATGGAGTTTGTAGAGGAAGGATCCACCTTTAAAATACCAAAAATTTTAAATCAAGTGTATGAGTCAAATTTTAGATATAGTCGTGTGAAGTCGTAGTAGATATCAATTAACAGAGAAAGGTTGGTATGGAGTTTGTAGAGGAAGGATCCACCTTTAAAATACCAAAAATTTTAAATCAAGTGTATGAGTCAAATTTTAGATATAGTCGTGTGAAGTCGTAGTAGATATCAATTCACAGAGCAAGGTTGGTATGGAGTTTGTAGAGTAAGGATCCACCTTTCAAATGCCCAAAATTTTAAATCAAGTCTATGAGTCAATTTTTAAATATAGTCGTGTGAAGTCATAGTAGATATCAATTAACAGAGCAAAGTTGGTATGGAATTTGTAGAGGAAGGATCCACCTTTCAAATGCCCAAAAATTTAAATCAAGTCTATGAATCAAATTTTAGATATAGTCGTGTGAAGTCGTAGTAGATATCAATTAACAGAGCAACGTTGGTATGGAGTTTGTAGAGGAAGGATCCACCTTTCAAATGCTCAAAAATTTAAATTAAGTGTATGAGTCAAATTTTAGATATAGTCGTGTAAAGTCGTAGTAGATATCAATTAACAGAGCAACGTTGGTATGGAGTTTGTAGAGGAAGGATCCACCTTTCAAATGCCCAAAATTTTAAATCAAGTCTATGAGTCAATTTTTAGATATAGTCGTGTGGAGTCGTAGTAGATATCAATTAACAGAGCAAGGTTGGTATGGAGTTTGTAGAGGAAGGATCCACCTTTCAAATACCAAAAATTTTAAATCAAGTGTATGAGTCAAATTTTAGATATGGTCGTGTGAAGTCGTAGTAGATATCAATTAACAGAGCAAGGTTGGTATGGAGTTTGTAGAGGAAGGCTCCACCTTTCAAATGCCCAAAAATTTAAATCAAGTCTATGAGTCAAATTTTAGATATAGTCGTGTGAAGTCGTAGTAGATATCAATTAACAGAGCAAGGTTGGTATGGAGTTTGTAGAGGAAGGATCCACCTTTCAAATGCCCAAAATTTTAAATCAAGTCTATGAGTCAAATTTTAGATATAGTCGTGTGAAGTCGTAGTAGATATCAATTAACAGAGCAAGGTTGGTATGGAATTTGTAGAGGAAGGATCCACCTTTCAAATGCCCAAAAATTTAAATCAAGTCTATGAATCAAATTTTAGATATAGTCGTGTGAAGTCGTAGTAGATATCAATTAACAAAGCAAGGTTGGTATGGAGTTTGTAGAGGAAGGATCCACCTTTCAAATGCCCAAAAATTTAAATCAAGTCTATGAGTCAAATTTTAGATATAGTCGTGTAAAGTCGTAGTAGATATCAATTAACAGAGCAACGTTGGTATGGAGTTTGTAGAGGAAGGATCCACCTTTCAAATGCCCAAAAATTTAAATTAAGTGTATGAGTCAAATTTTAGATATAGTCGTGTAAAGTCGTAGTAGATATCAATTAACAGAGCAACGTTGGTATGGAGTTTGTAGAGGAAGGATCCACCTTTCAAATGCCCAAAATTTTAAATCAAGTCTATGAGTCAATTTTTAGATATAGTCGTGTGGAGTCGTAGTAGATATCATTTAACAGAGCAAAGTTGGTATGGAGTTTGTAGAGGAAGGATCCACCTTTCAAATACCAAAAATTTTAAATCAAGTGTATGAGTCAAATTTTAGATATGGTCGTGTGAAGTCGTAGTAGATATCAATTAACAGAGCAAGGTTGGTATGGAGTTTGTAGAGGAAGGATCCACCTTTCAAATGCCCAAAAATTTAAATCAAGTCTATGAGTCAAATTTTAGATATAGTCGTGTGAAGTCGTAGTAGATATCAATTAACAGAGCAAGGTTGGTATGGAGTTTGTAGAGGAAGGATCCACCTTTCAAATGCCCAAAAATTTAAATCAAGTCTATGAGTCAAATTTTAGATATAGTCGTGTGAAGTCGTAGTAGATATCAATTAACAGAGCAAGGTTGGTATGGAATTTGTAGAGGAAGGATCCACCTATCAAATGCCCAAAATTTTAAATAAAGTCTATGTGTCAAATTTTAGATATAGTCGTGTGAAGTCGTAGTAGATATCAATTGACAGAGAAAGGTTGGTATGGAATTTGTAGAGGAAGGATCCACCTTTCAAATCCACCTTTCAAGTCAATTTTTAGATATAGTCGTGTGAAGTCGTAGTAGATATCAATTAACAGAGCAAGGTTGGTATGGAGTTTGTAGAGGAAGGATCCATCTTTCAAATACCCAAAAATTTTAAATCAAGTGTATGAGTCAAATTTTAGATATGGTCGTGTGAATTCGTAGTAGATATCAATTAACAGGGCAAGGTTGGTATGGAGTTTGTAGAGGAAGGATCCACCTTTCAAATGCCTAAAATTTAAATCAAGTCTATGAGTCAAATTTAAGATATAGTCGTGTGAAGTCGTAGTAGATATCAATTAACAGAGCAACGTTGGTATGGAGTTTGTAGAGGAAGGATCCACCTTTCAAATGCTCAAAAATTTAAATCAAGTCTATGAGTCAAATTTTAGATATAGTCGTGTGAAATCGTAGTAGATATCAATTAACAGAGCAAGGTTGGTATGGAATTTGTAGAGGAAGGATCCACCTTTCAAATGCTCAAAAATTTAAATCAAGTCTATGAGTCAAATTTTAGATATAGTCGTGTGAAGTCGTAGTAGATATCAATTAACAGAGCAAGGTTGGTATGGAGTTTGTAGAGGACGGATCCACCTTTCAAATGCCCAAAAATTTAAATCAAGTCTATAAGTCAATTTTTAGATATAGTCGTGTGAAGTCGTAGTAGATATCAAATAACAGAGCAAGGTTGGTATGGAATTTGTAGAGGAAGGATCCACCTTTTAAATGCCCAAAATTTTAAATCAAGCCTATGAGTCAAATTTTAGATATAGTCGTGTGGAGTCGTAGTTGATTTCAAATAACAGAGCAAGGTTGGTATGGAGTTTGTAGAGGCAGAATCCACCTTTCAAATATCAAAAATTTAAAATCAAGTGTATGAGTCAAATTTTAGATATCGTCGTGTGAATTCGTAGTAGATATCAATTAACAGAGCAAGGTTGGTATGGAGTTTGTAGAGGAAGGATCCACCTTTCAAATGCCCAAAAATTTAAATCAAGTCTATGAGTCAAATTTTGGATCTAGTCGTGTGAAGTCGTAGTAGATATCAGTTAACAGAGCAAGGTTGGTATGGAATTTGTAGAGGAAGGATCCACCTTTCAAATGCCCAAAAATTTAAATCAAGTCTTTGAGTCAAATTTTAGATATAGTCGTGTAAAGTCGTAGTAGATATCAATTAACAGAGCAAGGTTGGAATGGAGTTTGTAGAGGAAGGCTCCACCTTTTAAATGACTAAAATTTTAAATCAAGTCTATAAGTCAATTTTAAGATATAGTCGTGTGAAGTCGTAGTAGATATCAGTTAACAGAGCAAGGTTGGTATGGAGTTTGTAGAGGAAGGATCCACCTTTCAAATACCAAAAATTTTAAATCAAATGTACGAGTCAAACTTTAGATATGGTCGTGTGAAGTCGTAGTAGATATCAATTAACAGAGCACGGTTCGTATGGAATTTGTAGAGGAAGGATCCACCTTTAAAACGACAAAATTGTGGATAAAGTCTATGAGCCAAATTTTAGATATAGTCGTTTGAAGTCATAGTAGATATTAATTAACAGAACAAATAAATTAATTATTTACTACGACTTCACACGACTATATCTAAAATTTGACTCATAGACTTGATTTAAATTTTTGGGCATTTGAAAGGTGGATCCTTCCTCTACAAACTCTATATCAACCTTGCTCTGTTTATATATATCTTCTACGACTTCACACGGCTATCTCTAAAATTTGACTCATAGACTTGATTCACAATTTTGGCATTTGCAAATAAGATATCTCTCTCTACAAATTCCATATCAACTTAAAATAAACTAAAATTTGACTCATATACTTTATCCACAATTTTGTCGTTTTAAAGGTGGATCCTTCCTCTACAAATTCCATACCAACCTTGCTCTGTTAATTAATATCTACTTCGACTTCACACGGATATATCTAACATTTGACTCATAGACTCGATCCACAATAATTGTTTTCTTTACTAATAACCAGAGTGCTTGATTTTGCGTTTTTGGATTAACCACGCCAGTAAATTGTTTGTTATTAAATTAATTTCTCATGGTATAAATTTCTGCGCTTCAATATTTTTTTTGGTTTCGGGATGGTTCGAACACCTGTTGCTATTTGTTTACTGAAATTTTCTGTATTGGAATTCTTTTTCGGGATAACAAAAAAAAAAAAAAATATCATGATAGTAAAAATGTCATGGTAGTAAAAAAAAAAATCGGGATGACATTCAAAACTAACGTGATATAGAAAATTTTTCAGGATGACACTGAAAAATGTCGTGATATTCGTTATATAGTGTTGCCATCGCATTTCTTCGGGATATTTTTCGGGCTAACTTCACAGACATCGTTTAATCTACTCACCATCTAGTTGAAAGAAATTAAAAGAAAGAAGCTTGTATAGAAAATTTTTACTAAGTATTTTTCAAATACGGATTTGTTTTACCAACCAAATTCGAAATCCATCTATTCAATATTTTCAAAAATTAATAACATTCTTTATGCGAGTGTGCAAAGGGTATCATTTTTGCGTGGGGTTAGTTAAATCCTGTTTCAAGATAATTAATTTATTCTAACCGAGATTACGTAAACGGTAAAGTTCGTTTATGTAACATACATAAAAATATCGAATTTCACTTTATATATAAATATTAAATATCAGATTGTAAGACGAAGAATTATGTCATAACAATAAAACATCATTTTAAAATGTTACTGTGGCGTATTCCGTATAAATGATAAGGTCACCATCTCGTCGTCAACTCGTTGGTAATAATAGACTGACACCCTTGAATTTTCAACAATTTGAATTGTTTGAAGCATTCAATGGGTATAATTATTCACCACCATCGTAAGGTGGATTTGCCTTACCATTTTCGCTCCTCAGTTTTGTATCATATTCCGAAACATTATATATTTATTCATCATTAATTCAAAAAAAAACAATTTTTTTTTATTAAATACAATAAAATATTTAATTTTATTTATATTTCGAAAAATATTACTCGAACAAAGGAATTTTTTTTATTTTTATTCCTTTTATTTATATATCTCTCTCGCAAAAAAGCTTTTGCCATATTATAATATTCGTATTTCACTTGAGACTTTTTTGTAACAATAAAAATAATAATAATAAAATGTAATAAAAAAGAAAAAATCAGCGGAAATGAAATAATATAAAATATAAAAATGAATAACATATGTTTTCCATATACCTATATAGGAGCACAAGGAAAATGGAAAATAATAGGAAAATCCGTAGCGCTTTACTCGTTATCGTTATTATATTATATTCTACGATTACACATATTTCATTTAGTAAAATTAAAATTAGGTTTCTTTGCTATATATACAAAATATAATAATAATATGCTGTATGAATTATTACACCGCATTATACTTCCGAAAACACTATCCAACTGTTCACATTTGTTGAATTTCTGCGTACCCATTACTACTGTACTACATAATATGATACTCCTATCTAAATCCCGCAAATATTTATTCCTATTGTAATTTCTAAGTAGCCCTATGGGAGTTGGATAGGTTTTGGAACTAACAATTCAGAATCAACGCAGAATATTATTACAAATAGGCAAACGAGGTTAATGATTTGCTGAAACATTTTTCTAAACTGTCCTAACAAAACAAGTTAATACATGTGCCTACAACCAAAAAAATACTCTTTGTTCTATACCCGGCTACCCAGGTAGCTACGAACACGTTCTGATTTTAGATTTGGTTGTACATTGTTGCAATTGGGTGTACTACGAAATCTCGGTTTTCAGTATCTCGGTTTTCAAAATCTCGGTTTTCAAAGTCCCGGTTTTCTTTAATTCTTCTAGTTCTAATTGCACAAAATAATTAATAAAGTTTTTAATTGCAAGATTTGGCACTTGCAACGTTTTGCGATAGCAACATTTTGTAGTTGCAAGATTAATAAAAAAAGCAATATTTAGTTAATGCAACATTTTGAAATGCAATAATTGTAGAGGCTGATGGCTTCGCTAACTCTCAAGGGCACTTAGGCACACCTCCACACAAATTTCATTCCTATTAGCCACTTTCTAGAACTTTATCGCAAACTCATTTTTGAATTTTGTCAAAAACTGATTTAAGAGTCACATTTTCCCATAGGCCAAATTTTAAAAATTCAAACCGGGATTTCCACAAAATCGGAGTTTTTTTTTATATAAAATCGGGATTTTGAAAACCGGGATTATGAAAATTGAGATTTTTAAAACCGAGATTTTGAAAACCGAGATTTTGAAAACCGAGATTTAAAAAAAACCGAGTTTTTAACAAACCGAGGTTTTGAAAACCGAGATTTCGTTACACACCCGTTGCAACTTTATGCAAAAATTAAAAAGAGCATCCCAGTATGAAAGAAACTTTGAAAAAAAAATTAACTCGCTAGGTTGTTGAAAAACTTATGAAATAGTTATCAAACTTTTCACTTTTCACTTATGAGAAATACAATGAAGCTAACTTCATTTTCAAAATTGGTTGTTGTTTTTCTGCTTGTCAATAGTTAATATTGGCACGAAAACGAAAAATAATTTTGAAAAATGAAGTTTGCTTTGCTTTAAGTTTTTCTTATTTTTGGTATGCCCTTCGTATGCTAAAAGTCGTAAGTTGTAAGTCATAAGCCATAAGTTTTCTATTGGGGATGCGCTGTAAATTTTTAACGTACGAAAATGGAAAGAAAACACACGAAAAGGTAATTCCCCGATTTTATAAATTTGAAATAACGAAAAAGAAAATATTTTTTAGTGATTGTTTCGTTTTTCAAACCATAATTTAAGTCATAAAATTGCGGAACTCTCTAATAATCAATTGACTGTAAGTTTGTTTACATTTATTTTACAAGGATCGATGACTAACAAACCTAACTTACAAATGTATTATTTTTGCACGATTCGGAAGACGAGGGCGAAATTCTTAAGATTTGCGACGACTAATAAGACGAATAGCTTTCAACAACAGCAGAACAAAATGGAGAAGATTCTGACGTAGAACACGTGTTCAATGACAGTTAAGTAAGATTTAAAATGGCCGATGTAGAATTAACTGAAATTGAAGACAACCAAGAAGACACTGAATTGAATGCACTAATGAAGAAAGCACACTAGAAGTTCTAAAATGTAAAAAAGACAAACTTTGCAGCACAATATTTTAAAAAGCCAAAGAGATGGCCCTGTAGGATCGACGAAAATGTTATTTATCTTAGCTGAGGTCATGACTAACATAATAATCAGGGAAACGAATCGGTAAGTCAAAGAAGTTTACTGTGACTTCAACAATTAAAATCCTAAAAAGACCACCAAAGGTACTCAAATTATTATCTAATGTGATGTTTAATGCTTATTTAGACGTTCTAACTAATGCTGGCGTCAAAAATCAAATAATGAACAGCGGAAAGATATTATGGGAAACTACATCAAACCCATTATATCGCGCATGAATGGGAATACCACACCTTTTCTATTGGAAACTAATAAGGCTGCAGCTACAAGTTTATAGTAGGACACTGTTATACTCTGTCTGAGTGCATATCGTTGTCGGCGAACAATTCTTTCTTTTCAGAGGTATTGGTTTATAATATGGTCAATGTTTTTACTCTATATGTTGTGTTTATCATGCATTAGGTTAAATTGCTGTCCAATAAATGGGGCGTATGGAACCACAAATTCTTCTAGACATTCCACGATATACCTTTATGGGTAGTAATAGTGCCGCCGTGTAGAAAAACAAGGTCCGTACGGGCGTCTATAGAAATGCCTGCCCACACCATAATTGAGCGGCCATGAAATGGGACTCCTGGGGATATGGCACATTGTGAATATCGCTCTCTAGATCTCCGCCATACTCTTGCTCGTTCATCCGGTCATCGCAGACTGAACCTTGATTCATCAATGAACAACACGGACTTCCAGTCGTCCGTAGTCCAACTGACGTGGTTACGAGCAAAAGTCAAATGGTTTCTTCGATGAGCTGAGAGAAACTCTGGCCCTGTAGCAGCCCTTTTGGATTGCAATCCATGTTCATTTAATATTCGCAATGCTGTGCTTACTGAAATATTGACACCACGTACCTGTGCCAATCGACCAGCGACGATTCTAGCTGTTTGGAAACGTTCTCGCAGTACCATTGATACCATAAACCAATCGTCCCGCTCGTTTGTTGCTCTTTTACGACCTGATCCAACCGTTCGCTCATACTGACCAGTTTCACGATATCGTTGAATAGCGTCTTGAACTATACTTCGAGGGAAATTTAGGTGGGCAGCAATATAACGCACGCTACGGCCATCCTCACTCAAAGCGATTACTTTTGTGTTATTTTCTGGTTTCATAATTATAATATTTGCTAATAATAATAACAAAGCACTGTTAACGTTAACTGTAATAATAATACTAACAATAAATGCTACTTGTTTCAAAACAATTGATAGATGCCCATTTATTTAGAAACGTAACAATCGAAATGTTGAATATTTTTCATTTATTACACTTTGTTGCTGTGATTGGATTTTAAATAAAAAAATACGGTTTCTGTTACACCTATTTTTTGGTTATGTACTATTTAATATGGCAGTGCCTTTAAATATAGCGTAATTGCTCTCGAAATTGAAGATTTACGAAGAAATTCAAGTGTCCGGGTTTTTTTGACGAGCAGTGTAGAAAATAGAGTATTTTTAAACATTTTTGGGCTGACACTTGCCTATAGTCAAAGTCTGTATATTTTAGTATTGCCATCGATTTGTTTTGGGTTAGAAATTGGGCCAATTTCATATACATAAGGCGAACATGGCAAAATCTTTACGTTGGTAATTGTTTATCGTATAAACAAATCGATGGTAAATCGTATTTTTCATTTATGTTCCAGAATTTTTGGTTAGTGATAATGGTAAGTAGTTAATAATGGAAATCATCTCACTTTATTACAAACCTTTCTTATCGAACAAAATATAGACATCATGTTAATATCTGCAACACACTTCACAAAACAAAATTTTTTTAATATTACCGGCTATTCCGTTTATGACACCAAACATCCGGATGGAAAAGCACACGGCGGCACTGCAGTCTTAATAAAAAGAAGATTAAAGCACTACGAGCTCCAGAAATATGCTAAAGATTACATTCAAGCTACAACTATCAGTTTGGAAGAATGGCCTGGGAAATTTTTAATATCGGCTGTCTACTGCCCACCGAAACACGCAATTAAAAAACAACAATTTATCGATTACTTCAATTAGTTGGGAATCAAATTTCTAGCAGGGGGTGATTACAACGCTAAACATGTGCAATGGGGTTCGAGGTTGACGTCACCCAAGGGCAAGCAACTTTACGAAGCAATAAACGAGAAAAACCTAGATTATTTATCATCTGGACACCCCACATATTGGCCTACAGATAGAAAGAAAATTCCTGATTTAATAGATTTCTGTGTAATACGAGGAATAGCACGCAACAATGCTCAAGTCGTTGACTGTTATGATTTATCATCAGATCACTCACCAATAATAGTAACACTAAGTACCCAAGCACTAAAAACTGAACCACCCCAACGTTTAACAAACAAACTAACGAAATGGGTTCTCTATAGAAACATAGTAAATGTGAATTGTCATCTCAATGTTCCACTTCGCACACCAGAAGACATTGATGCCGCGATAGAAAACTTAAGTCAAATAATGGAAATGGCTGCAAAAAAAGCTACTCCGGTTAACAAAAATTCCGAAAATAATACAAGGCTTTCAAGTAACATTCAAAAATTATTGGCAGAGAAGCGGGCAATTTGGCGGCTGTGGCAGCTCCACCGATCTCTTTGCATAAATGGAAATTAAATAGAGCTATTAAAGCTCTGAGAGAAGCAATTCGGGAAGAACAAAATTTAGGAATACAGAATTACCTAAGTGAGCTCACAGCAACAGAAAAAACCGATTACTCACTGTGGAAGGCAGCAAGAAATTTAAAAAGGCCAGAGATATCGAACCCACCGATAAGGAAACCAGATGGTCACTGGGCCAGAAGTGACTTAGAAAAGGCCATCGCTTTCTCTAACCATCTACAAAAAGTGTTCACCCCAAACGAACAAAATAACGATTGCGTACTACCACAGTTTACGAGGGACGAGTCGAACCCAAACCCAGTAAAATTTAAATGGAAATGCGTCAAAACGGTTATCAAAAAAAGTATAAATCCTAAGAAAGCGCCAGGTCATGACCTAATAACTGGAAAAATGATCAAAGAATTACCAGATAGATGCATAAAATATATAACATATATTTTTAACGCGATTATGAGATGTGGATACTTTCCCCAAAAATGGAAAATATCTCAAATTATCATGATTCGTAAGCCAGGTAAAGACGAAACCCAAGTCTCGTCGTACAGGCCAATAAGTCTACTCCCGATAATTTCAAAGCTTTTTGAAAAGATGCTACTACAACAACTAATACCTATACTATCTTAAGGTCGCATTATACCAGATCACCAATTTGGATTTAGAGAGCAACACGGCACAATAGAACAGGTAGGACAGGAATAAAATTAAACAATATCACAATTCCTCAACAAACAAACGTCAAATATCTCGGTCTTCATCTCGATAGAAGATTGACATGGAAAAAGCACATTGAAACAAAACGCAATCAATTAAAAATAAAATTTTCTAAAATGTACTGGATAATCGGTAGAAAATCGAAACTCTCTCTAGACTGCAAGGTTCTACTCTACAAAGCGATCCTAATCCTCATACGGACATATGGAATCCAACTATGGGGCTCAACTAGTGCATCAAATATAGATATTGTACAAAGAACGCAAGCAAAGATACTTCGTAGCATTACAAATGCCCCTTGGTATATTCGAAACAGCAACATCCATAGAGATTTAGGAATCAAAACTGTTAAAGAGACAATTAAATCATGCAGTCTAAAGTACCAACTGAAACTGGAATCACACCCTAACGAATTAGCTAGAGAACTACTAAGGCAACCGAAATACAGACGGCTGCGCAGGGCAGATCCTCTAGATTTAATTAACTGAGAAATATAATCTAATAATTACGTGCATGATGAGCTAACACACTAAAATTAAGTAAATAATAATAATTTAATAATAATAATGCATAATGATATTAAGTATTAACATAGGTTAAGGCTTAATTTAAAATAAAATATAGTTTTTAAGATTTTCACACTTCTTGTTAGTTTCGTATAAAGAAAGATTCAAGAATAAAGCCTTTGGCAATAGTTACAAAAAAAAAAAAAAAAAAAAAAACTATTACTTTTGGCCAACATCATATTAATCATGAATCTGAATACGAGTTATTAAAATTGTTACCAAATTTGAATGACCGTATAATAAATATGTCGAACGCTGATCGACGTAGTGGCATTAAAAAAACATATTAAAGCATCTAAAAAAGGCTTACGTGCGAAATTAGGAAATTTATAATTTAAAGACACTCGCTCGAAAATTTCATATTGGTAAACAAGTTTACGTGAGGCCATTTTTTTCAGCAATGAATAAAATTTCAGCTTAAGTAATGCCATTATTTAGAAAAGCTGTTATAAATAAATTAATTGAAAATGTAGCTTATGAGCTTAAGGATCCAAACGGTAAAATTCTTGGAATTTAACATGCAAAAGATATTCGCACGTAATATTTATAAATCGCTTGTCATGAGAATAACTAAAAGCATCTAATAGTTTTAACATCAGATATCTAAGAGGAGCATTCAAATTTAACGGCTAACCAATGAAATCCGTAGTATGGTACACGACATGACATGAATTATTTAGCGGTCACTTAGAAAAAATAGGAAAATTCCCAATGAACCGATGCAGATTCGGCAACAAAGCGGGAAAAATAACCGAACACATATTGTTCGCAGGCGATGTCCACTCTATTCAAAGATCCAAACTTTTCAAAGGTTATAAATGACTCAACATTTATGTGATAGGCGAAATGAGATGCACAATATATCTATCAGTGATCTCATAGGTCTCAGTGCGAATGGCTCCGCTTCAGATACGTCATTATAAAAACCATTCGATCAATTTATAGGTTTATTGAGTGATTCAAAAATTAAAAGAATGTTTCTGATAGCATCTCAAATATTCATTAATTGCATGCCTCCTGGAGATTTTGATATAAAAAAAGTATATGAAACATGTTCTGCAAAATATGACTCTATTTGGTGCAACAATAAACCCCCTGCTCATATTTTCATATAAACCCTACAACAAGAGTTATTTAGTTATGTATTTTGTGTGAACGATTTTCTTTTCTGATTATTGTTCTCTACCAACCCCTTCTTAATCGTTCGGTATATATAACATAAACTCATATTTCTTCCATCTAATTACACGTGCCATTCGTTTGTAATTACAGGATTTAGAAAATTCTGGATTTAACATTTTCGTTTTTCTTCTATTTTTTTTGAAAATTTACAATAAAAATTAAATAAATGGGCACGTGCAATGTTTAGATAAAACCTAATTAGTTGATTATAATTTGAAAAATAATGTTCGTATACATTTCGTAAAAATGCGGGTATACGATGATGGTGCGCACTACCCTACCAATGTTGGTGATGAAAATGTTATATTACAATTTGCATACAAAACTTATTTAAATTTTTAACGTTGAGGATCCGCTTATTATTTTTAATCAAATTATTTAATTTTGTTAATTATATACTTAACATAATATAACCATACAAACTATTTCAATATGATATCGAGGCTATTATACAAAATTAACCATAATATCATATACTGGATATAGATTACAAAAAATCGCTCGTCGCTGTATGCCTAATAACACTTTCACGGCTAACAAAAGGAATTTTATCGCTACATGTTATATAATGTGCATCCAAAAATTGTTAAATGTGACGGCAATAAAATGTTCGCGTTACATCTGATTAATCAAATACAATAGCATGCCATAAAACTAAATGAATACCGCAATATAATTAAAAATTACTAGTACCTATATATTAAATTGCATACGAAACAACCCAAAAATAAATAGTAAAGCTTTTGAAAGCTTTAACAGAAATATATAATGCGCCTTCATGAATGTGCATAATACAGTAAACAACAAAATTTGAAAATTCAATTCATCAATATTTTATCGGAAATGAATTTATTGAAATGTAAAATTTATTGTACTGGTATTTATGCTATTCTTGCATGTAATAAATTTAATTAAAGCTTTTATGTTGAGCTTTTATATAATATTATACACATTTTGTTTTATATAATCTATTCTTATTGGATTTCAATATTTATACATACTCGTACATGTCTAGTTTTAGTATATTGTTGCTCCCAATCTTGGTGATAATCTGTACGCTCAGAGTGTTTTAGGTTCATTGCAGATATAGAAATTTTTTAATTTTTGTCACCACCATTAGCACCATTGTTGAATCTATTAATTCTTTGCTGTTTTTTGCATATGCTAAATATTTCAACATCATTGTCAAAATTTAAAAAGCTCGTTTCCACCAAATTGCGGGACGGTTCAATTAATAGAAAGTATTATGGTTGGTATTAAAGGTTAAGCTTATAATTATTTTTTTTATCAAAACTAGTCAATTGAGGCAAAATTTGAAATGATCTATATAAATTTTGTGTGAAACTTAATTTATAACCTTTTTTATTTAAAAAGTTTTTTCACCAATTTATTACACTATTCAAAATATTTGCAAAAAACGAAAAAGCTCCTTTAGAAGTTGCCAAGATCTCCCTTTTTTGGTAAAGTCTTAGTATGGAGTTTTATCCCGATCAGTCAATCCGTCTTCTACACTGTACAGAGGAAAAGTTTTTGTCGAAAAACAGTTTTTTTGTCAATAAACGAAATTTTCGCTTACGAAACCGCTTTTGTATAATCCAGACGATTTGGTTTGCTAATCAAGGCGAAACCTCATACTTAAGCCTTTTTATAAATTTTGAGACTCCTTTGATTTTTCATCGGAAGCGATAGCATCCATAAAAGCTTTTTGAATTCCTCGAATTTGTAATCCACATTTATTATGGTCTGTCTCGAAAAACCAAATTTTAAAAAAAATATTCTTTCATCAACAAAGACAAAATTAATTGAGATTTAACTGACATTTGGTGGATAAATGATAAATAGAAGTGAATCGGGGATTTACCGATTTACCCAGTCACACAAGTCATAATAAGGAAAACGAAAAAATAGATAAGAAATAATAGAAAAAGAAAATAGGAAGTTTTTGTTAAATTAATAAAACCGGTTTTTAAGGAAAATAAAATCGGATTATATCTTCACAAAGTTAGTGTACCGGAAGTATATTTATAAGAAAAAATCTATCCGACACCGATGGGTTTTCAATTTTCAGAACAATGTTCTGAGGTTTTAGTTTCCAGCACTAAAATATCGTAAAAAGAACAGTTTCGCTTAGTTTGTAGGAGATTCGCATCTCAATGGTTTTTTGACTCTTAATTTTTGCAAAAGACTACCACAATTTGCTGTTAAACGATTGTTATGCTTGACGTTGATGATCATCAAGCTCATGATGATGATCAGGAATAGAGATTACACATAACAAATGACTACCGATATAATAATCAATTAAATCAAACCCCCCAGCGTATACATATTTCATTAGGGCCCTGATTTCCAATTTTATATTATCATCATTGCCTCATCTTTAACACACTTTTAAATGATGATTAAAGCTCATACATAAAATATACGTAAATTCATAAATATATCTAGATATCATGATAAATACTTCACCTACATCAAATTTATAATGATAAATTTACCTTAATTTTTATCCTTATAAATTAAATTCAAATAAAATTTTTTCATTTTTTATTTTTTGTTCGGGGTAGGTATGCTAAGGATGGAAGAAAAATTTCTTCGAGAAAAATCAACTTCCAAAACAAAAAATAACAAAAAGCACATTTACACACACAACATACACACATGGAAAGAGCAGCATAAAATAATCATTTTTTATATTTGGATTGATGATGAAATATAAGTCATGATTTTTCTTATTTTTCATAAATTTTCCTTAAAAATTGTATATTTCGTACACAGATTCCTTGTTTTATTTGGGTCACACCCTGAAGCATAACAAATATACATATATACATCTATATAGAGTAAAATATAGTGTATATATCGAGTGTATGTATGTTGTACATGGCAAAGTGTTTGTATATATGTGGATTTTATAAATTTTTATTATTTATGCATATATTTGGTTTGGCTTATGATGATGACGATGAAAATGATGATGATGGCAATGATGCTAGAGCAGCAGCTCGTGGGTATACAAATATACATTTTTGTTTTCGTTAACCCCAGCTAAACAGAATCAAAAATGATTGAGTAACCCGACGAAGGCATTAATCATGTAAATTTGCCCAAAATCGAATCCATTTGGTCCACAGTGATAAATTCAGACGAGTTCAAAATTGTTTACCTACTATATACGTCTAATATGTGTGTACGAATAAAACATTTTTTTTTTGTTATAAATGTATCATCATACAATTTGAGATGGTTAGACATATAGACATATATACAATATAAAAGGCAAAGATAAAAAATATATGAAAAAAAAACCGAAAATCTTAAAGTCAAATATTATAAATTTTATAAATTTATTTATATTTTTCTTTATGGAAATTCGAAGGCAGTAACAAAAACAACAACCACACAAAACTGCTGGATAAATTGAAACCAAGCAAGAAATAAAAAAGCAAAATGTTAAATCGAAAAAGTGTTTAGAATATAAATCCAACATGAAAAATTATCATTTTCTTCTCGAGCTGTATGTTTACGTATAGACGGTTGTTTGGCGTACACACAACTAACAAAAAAAAAAAATTTATCACTATGGTGTGTGCTTCTGATGCTGTATTGCTACTGCTGCCTGATATCATTCGAATGAGAGGTATAATGGATGATCTGTAGAATATAAAATATCTACAAACTTATTCATACATATATACGAGTACACTATGTGTTTATAGGTTATGATATTGACATACAATGAATCAAAACTCATTTTCAATTTATCTTGGTTGGAGATGGGTTGCTCGCCTCTCACATTAAAACCATACGTATATCAACAAACAAAAATCCAAATCTAATTCTTTTACGTATATGTTATATAGGAGAAGTTCAAAGGTTAATAATTTTTGGAACAAGAAAATTCTGGGAAAATTTGAAATCAAAAAATTTCTAAAGTTACGATTTTCTATTTGAGTTTTTGTTTTTCCAGAATTGATTGATTAGTACTAAACGGTGATGAATGAGGCACACAAAAAATCATTTAGCGTATCAGAGATACTGGTTGGCTTAGAATTTCTATAAGGAAGCTATAGAATTTACAAAAATGTGCCCATTACATTTCTTCAGGAAATTCTTCTTTAATTTTTTTTTAAATGTATCAGTTTAACGGTCTTAAATAAAAACCAATAAGCATTTAGATTTTAAAATAAGTTTTAGTACCTTAATAAAACTAATCATGTATGTGCAAAAGTTGTATTATGTTCATTGCAATGAACCATAACAAACAAACCTAAAAAAAGTAAACGACAAAATTTCTATATTCAGTATCGTAAACTTCATTAAAACCCGACATAAGACGCAGCGAATTTTTTGGCCATGATTACATTGTTTATAGATGCGATCGGTCTCCTGAAACTAGTTCAAAGAAATCGGGTGGTGGCGTACTAATAGCAGTATACATTCTAAACTCTGGAATGCTCGGAGATCGGTGTAAAAATCAAAATCAACCAAACCAATCTAATCATCTACGCAGCATATATACCACCTCAATCAACTAGTGATCATTATGCATCTTGCATTGATGCGATTGATGAAGTTATTAATACAACAAACTCGTCAGATTTAGTTCTTGTGCTTGGTGATTTTAATCTTCCAAACATAACTTGGAATTTGGACCCGGAACTAAATTGTATTTTACCATGCAATGTAACAACAGATGCGGAATCTTTATTTGTAGACGCCATGCTTGGTTTTAATTTGAACCAAATAAACACAATTGCTAATAATCGTGATAGATTATTGGATCTTGTCTTCAGTAACGACATTGACACCTTTAAAGTTTCTGAATCCCTATTACCTTTTGTCATAAATGATGTTAATCATAAATCTTTGGATATTGTATTTGACTTAACTAAAATGGCGAGATCAGAACACCTACAACCAATGAAATACAACTTTAAAAAAACTAACCGTGTGGGGCTACAAAGTTACCTCGAATCCATCAACTGGCGAATAACTCCCAATTCCAATGATATAAACGAAAATGTGGACAAATTTATGACATCATGCTTCAAGGCTTTGAACTGTATGTACCTATGTGCTGTAAACCACAAAATGCTCACCCTCATTGGTTTGATGATAGACTAGTTAATTTAAAAAATCGGAAATCGAAAGCGTATGCCAAAATGTTGAAAAGCGGGTTAGAAGCGGACAAAACTATGTTTCTACAACATAGTAATGAATTTGAAATTTAGTTCAAATCAAAATACAGGTCGTATTTTGATCAAATTCAAGACAAAATCAAAGTAAATCCAAAACAATTTTGGAAATACTTTAGGAATAAACGCGAAATTGAAGGATACCTTGCTAATATGACGTAAAACAATACCTGCTCTTCAAACGCCAAAGATATAGCTAACATGTTCGCGTCATTTTTCAATCAGTCTATAGACCAAGCGTTACTAGTGGATTGTACGAACAACCCAGCAACAACAACACATCAATAACTCCTCCTATTATTTTTGAGGACAACATTTTATCGGCTTTAAGGAGGTTTGGAGATGGTTGCGGTCTTGTTCTATTCTGAAGGAGTACGCTGAAATTTTAACAATTCCATTATGTTATCTATTCAATCATTCCTTAAGCACCGCTGTGTTTCCCGCAAAATGGAAAATTTCAAATATTACTCCAATTTTTAAATCGGGTAAACGTGAGGATATCTCATGCTACAGAGGAATATCAACTACATCATCAATTCCGAAATTATTTGAGTTAGTATTATGCAACAGCTTTAAATCCACAATTACACGTCATATATTAATAAACCAGCATGGGTTTATGCCTGGCCGATCCACATCGACTAATCTGGTTGAATTCACCAGTAAACTAATTAACGAGATAGAAAAACACCGTCAAGTTGATGTAGCGTACACGGATTTTAATAAAGCATTTGATTCTATCTGTCATCATAAAGCACTCCAGAGTTTATTCAACTTTGGGTTTTCTCTCGATTACATAAAGTGGTTTAAGTCATATCTATCAAACCGGCGACAATTTGTAATAATGGGAAATGAGAAATCAAACGTCATTAAAGTTACATCTGGTGTTCCCCAAGGATCACACCTTGGGCCTTGGATTTTTATTGTTTTCATAGACCGAATAACCGAGATAATCAAAAACTCAGACGTGCTCATATTTGCAGATGATGTGAACTTCAAGAAGACTTAGATAGATTAAGTGAGTGGTGTGATCAAAACTCACTATACTTAAATATTAAGAAATGCAAAATCATGTCCTTCCATCGTAAAAGAAATCCAGTAATTACTTCATACAAAGTCAACAACGAAGCATTGCAAAGGGTCAATGAGATTATAGACTTAGGTGTTACATTTGTTGGAAATGCCAGTTTCAATAGGCATATTGAAAATTGTATTGCGAAACGAATGCCATGTTCGGATTTGTTAAAAGATGGACAGGTGAATTTAAGGATATTCAAACCTTATGTTCACTCTATTTCGCTTATGTTCGATCTCAACTGGTATACGCTGTAACGGTCTGGAATCCATACTATGCTGTGCACATAAAAAGAATTGAAAGCATTCAAAAGAAGTTCCTGATTTTTTTGTTAAAGAAAAGTGACTGGGATTACGATCACAACTTTCCATTCCATGAAAATGTGGCTCGCTTACCTCCCTACACAGCAAGATGCACGGATTACAAAATATGCACGCTTGAAAATAGACGACTTCTCTTGGGCGCGGCTTTTATTGGTAACGTTTTGCTTGGTCACGTTGATTCAACTTACATCTTGGAAAACATATTGTTACGATTTTGCTTGTCACTCAAGGTTCGAATCACTGGATTGTGAATAAATACAACTGCTTCAAATTTGAACTTACACAATTTATTTACACAACACAATTTATTATACAACACAAAATTCACAATTAATTATTACAATTATAACACATTTTTTAATTATCACTTTAATAATCGCTTTAATAATCACTTTAATAATCTTTCTATTTAACCTTCAATGTATCACGTTTAAAATAATACTCAGCATTCCACGTCAACGCGTGCCTTTTTATACCAAAACATTTGTTTCTAGAATAATCCTAAATGCGCATCAAGCAAATATGTTATTATAGAAATGACGCCTAAATGTTGAACCAAATCATAAATTGCATTTATATTGATCAATTAATGAAATTAACTTATTCTATTCTAATCTAGGTGTCACCGTAACAATATCAATTCACGTGCCATGCAGAACATTTCGAAACCATGAATTTTTAGCACTTGAACACCATTCTACTAACTATGGAGAAAACAACCCCATTAATAGGATGTCTAAATCTTTCAACTTAATCGACGACCTATTTGACTTCAATTTATCTAAGGACAACTGTAAAAATATCCTAAAAGACTATTTCCTAAATTTTTAATTGTTTAAACCAAAATTTGGTTTATATATTTTTTTTTTACTAGATTACATCATAAGAGTACCAACATCCTTTGTGTGAAATTTAAATCATCAACCATTCTACAAAACATCCTGCATACAAAACAAAGAAATAAAAAGTAGCTCACTACTCAGATCTTTGGAACCAGCAACCATACTAGAGATATTTAAATAAATGAAAGTTTATCTTTCTATACACGCCAGTTTTTAACGCCGCTCGAAAATTGAAAGTTGCTAAGGTGAAGAGGTTGTCCGTATAAGGAGAAATGAGGATTTATTGAACTTATAGTTCAATATTCTTCAATATTTTTTATTATAGATGAGTCTTACAACTAATATATATATAACTTAATTAGTGAAAACACTTCATCTTTAAATCCTGCTCTTAGCTTTTCTGTTCCTAGCAAATCTCAATCGCAATTCGTTATACTGCTTCAAAATATACGTAGCTTGCTTATAGCAACTTTCATTCGCTAGTAGCATATCTAAATAGTTTTACAAATTTGCCTCATTTAATATTTCTTACAGAAATTTGGATATATGATGTGGAGTTGAAAGATTACAGTTTGCCGGGTTACAATCTCTATGGGTGTTGCAATTATTCGTATGCTTCAGGTGGTGTGGCTGTTTTTTCTAAATCAATTTATACTTGCACGCCAAATATATATAGCCTTTTAACTGCTGATGTTTTAAAATACGAACTAGCCTGGCAGAATGAGAATTATACTGTGCTTTATATATATATATTTGTTTCATGAGTATGTCCTCCATAAGCAAGTCTTTTTAGATGAACTGAGTAAACTTTTACAAAATATTAATGCTAAAAATCTGCTGGTTTTAGGTGACATAAACTTAGACTTATTAAATTAATGTTCCGATAATGATAATAATTATTTGTTCTTGTTAGCTTCTCAGTGTAACAGTTAACACAAAAACTTGCATTGACCATGTTTTTATTCGTCATCAAAAAAAGCAAATCGCTAATTGAATGTAGAATATTAGACCATGGTATCACTGATCATGGCGTGATCAATATTACTTTAACAAATAACGATTCTACGTTAAAATCCAAAGACAAGTATATTCCATTTAAAGTTCGGCCTAAAAGTTGGCTGGTTATTCAAAACTAAGTTGTCAACTCAAATTTTAATTTTGGGAGCCGGTGTACTCTGTGAATGATCCATCAATAGCTTATGACAATTTTTCTAGTATTCTTCGTCAACTTTTAAATAATTGTAAAGAGGAAGTTCACGTAAATAATAAACATTTTAAGCGCTTACAACCTTGGATGTCTATTGCTTTGCTTAAGAAGATTAATAACAAAAATTCAGTACGTAAAAAACATCCATCGAATGTTAAGCTCCAAAAATATTCTAATAAACTTTGTGCTAAAGTAAAAGACGACATTGCACTAACATGAGACAAATATTTCATTACCGAGCTTGAGAAAAGTTCAGGGGACTTTAAACGTAAGTGGAAAGCAGTCAACAATATATTGTGTCAACAAACCATTCAAAACCAATACAATCATTGAACTTGATACTAATGGAAATGTGATAGATAATGTAACCGATACGGCTAATCAATTTAATAATTATTTTGTTCATTGCGCTATTAATTCTCTACCACTAGCTCACAATAAACAATGTTTGTGTGATAGCTACGACCTATTAACATTTGAAACTAATGAAACAAAAAGCTTTTATTTTGAGCCTTTTACAGCTTCAGAAGTTTTTAGAATGAATCGGACTCTAGATAATAAAAATTCAAGTACGTCGGATCTCGTTACCAATACAACACTTAAACAGAATTCTTATATCCTAATCGATGTATTGAGTTACATATTCAATTTAAGCGTGAAAAGTGGTATTTTCCCAACAGGACTAAAATCTGCAGAAGTTATTCCTTTATTTGAAAAGGGCAATCCTATAGACCGCCTCGGAGGCAAAGTTGTCAGCATGCTTGCTCCAGCGACCTGAGGCCCTCGATTCGCGGTGGTGACAAGGAAAAAGTTTAACGGCTGGTTTAGGATCAATGCACTAATCACTCATTATCCGAAATCAAAATATGATTATGAAACCTCATTTGAGGCGGCCAATACCTTTGAGGGGATGGAGTGCCAGAGAGAGAGAAAAACCCTATAGACTGACGCCTAACTATAGACCTATACAGGCGCGTACGCAGGATGAAACCATCGGGGGGGGGGGGGGGGGGGGGTTGCAGAAAACATATTTTATATAATTTTTTTTCACGTAATAGAACTAGCTAATATACAGTGAGTAACTTTAATATTCGGTTTTTTCATAATCTTCAGGGTTTCCATAATCTTCAGACCTCTTGTTATTAAAACAGCAAAAATGTTAATTTTTCTTTTTCAAAAATTAAAATTTTATTATTTTTCAATAAAATTTAAATAGTTTCGTATGAAATAAATAAATAAGGATTGTAATAAAAAAATTAAAACAAAATAGACTACTATTTTAACGTTACCTTAATATTCGGTTTTTTCCATTGTGCATGCATTTATTTGTGAAATAACGGTACTTCGATATTTTGAAGGATTTTGTTAATTACACTGTGCTTGAATTGCAAACTTTTTTTTCGTGACAAGCGGGGCACCCGGGGGTAAACCTAATTCGAGTATGCTGAATTCAATGGTGCTAGTCCCATTTTAAAGTTAGTCCCCATTTTTGAGATATTGCATTCGACATGTTTTTCCTCTGAGTCAAAATATACCCTCATTTTCACGTTGATAGCTCTTGAACCATTAAGATTATCGTTATACTTTCTTCAGCAAAGTTGTTGCGCAGGTCAAGATCAACAACTTTGTTGAACATATCAAGACCGAAAAACCACATCTAATTTTTTTTGCTTTTCATTTCGACGAAAAACACTGTTTTTATCATTTTTAATCATTTTGTTGAATTTAAATCGAGTAGAATCGATCGAATAAACATCGCATCGACAAATATAGATACAATAGAAACTATTTAAAAGAAAGCTAAATCGATTCAATTGATTTTATGGTGATTTTTCCTAAAACAAAATTCCTAAAAAATTAACATTTTTCTTATCTTTGACAAAACAATGGCGTGCCGCTGTGATAGTGGATAAAAATCATGGATTTTTCCATCCCATCGTTTTAACCAATTACATCACGTAAATTATCACTTTGGGCGGCAGTCCAAACGAGTGACGTAAGCACCTACTGTGCTGGAAGTCGAACTCGTATATATACAGTATGGGAAAAAAAAATTGGCCAAACGTATTTTATTGCAAATTGGAGTCTTTTTTTGCTAAAATTACAAAACTTTTGAACGCAATTGGCTTATTATTTCATTTTAAATACATATATGACGTAATTTGTTGAAAAAAAATGTACCTGCAATTTAGGGAAAAAACCCTGAAAAATGCCAAAATATTCAAAATACGGTGATTGGAGTTAAAGTAATGGAATAAATTAAACAATTACTTTTTAATTTTTTTTTTGTTTTTTATTGATTTATAGAAGTTCTATCTTTAATATTAATATTTTGGTGGATCGCCATTTGCTCTTATTACAGCGATACACCTCCGATTCATTGAATTTGATAAATTTTTCAAAGTCGTAGGAGGTATGGATTCCCAAATCGTCATCAACAAAGTTTTTAAACATTGAACCGATTCTGGGCGCATTCTTGCTACTTCTAGCTTCATTATAGACCAAATATTTTCAATTGGATTTAAGTCTGGACTATACGGGGGCCAGCTCAACACATCGATACTTCTTTCTTCGAAGTACTTTTTTACCTTTAAATGAAAAAATAAGAAAAAAAACAAGTTTTTAACAAATTATTTATGTTTATCTGAAAGCCAATTTTTCTATCTACAGTTCAAATTTAATAACTCAAAACTTTGGTATTATGGCACGTAAATGTGTCCTGTTGAAAAATAAATTTACAAGTCTCGCCAAAAAGCTTTAACACATAATGCTCAAATTCGTTGTGTAGGACCTGCAGATGAACAGCTGCTGTAATGTTGGAACTAAGGAAGCACAATCGACCGGTTTCATTTCCACAAAAGCATCTCTAGACCATAACTCCTTCATTTTTTGGTGAAACTCTTAAAAGACATTCGTTGCCAAGCCTCTCGCTCGGTTTTTTCGTACGAGAATTTTTCAATATCCAACATACAGCTTGAATTTTGATTCATCGGGGAAAATTACATCATTCCACATCTCTGAAGCCCAAGAAACATGCTCCTGGGCAACGTTCCCTCTAATTATTCAAAATCGTGCGCCGCATAACTGTATTTTGGGCAAGTATTTCAAATTTACCAAAATTTCGAGCAAAATTTAACAAAATTACAATTCAATAATTTTTTTAATATTAAAAAATAAATAAAAATACTTTAAGGGATATAATTTCCAATTATCCCATGTTTCCCCTTTATAAAAATCACTGTCAGCTTTTGCTTCAATGCATATTTTACAAAGTTCAATTGTTTCAATTTGGTAACTAAAAATTTCAGCTAATTTAAATTTTTGTTTAATTGGTGATGGCGGGATTTCTGTTTCATTCTGTTTCACCATTCTACTACTGTAAATATTGAAGTTGTCTTGTTTGTGGAGCTTGACCTTACATTCAATTTTCGTATTGTCATTACAGTAAAAGTGTTTATAAATTGTTTAAAAAATATCATATCTTATAAAACATCACCAGTGGCCCTATCCCTTTAGTGATTACTAACACAATTGTGCGGGTAGCGCAAAAGTACCATGTCCAAAATTTATTTTGGTGTGTGTTTTCAACCAACTTACACATTTGTGAATTCCTTTTTAACTTATTTTCGTCCGAAAAAAACACTATATGTATACGCACAATTGTGTTGGTTGTACTTTAAATGAAGCGATTTTTTTTAATCAACAACGCTATTACATACTATAGCTTTTTACTCACACATTTGTGTGGGTTGGACTAAAATTAAGCCAATTTTTTTGTTTTCTTGGTTGATAAAGGGCTATTCTGGCAATTCTCCGATAATAGGGAATTGGAGAAAGAATTTACATATAAATCCTATTTAAATCATTTTAAGTGATAATTTTTTTGAAAACAAAATATAATTGGGAATAATTTTCCCTGCCAGTTTCGCTATGGAAATATTATTCCCAATTTGTAAAAATTTACATCAAACTTTTTTCCTCAGTAGGCCAGAAAAAAACGGATTTATAGATAAAAGATATGTAAATTCTTTCCTCAATTCCCTATTCCCAGGGAATCACCAGAATAGGGCCACAGCAGGTCGGTTCTGGCTTTCCTATATGAAAAAGGAATTAGGAAAAATATTTTCATAGTATTTTTGTCACAAAAACTTTTTTTTTGGCATACTATGGTAAAGAGTTGGTGTAAATTTTTTCAAAATCAAAATTAAATTGGGAATATTTTTCCTACTCAATTTCGATACGGAAAAAATATTTCCTAAATTCTAAAATTTTAGATCAAACATGATTTCTCAGTAGGCCAGAAAATGATATTTGTGACAAAAACGCTATGTAAATATTTTTCCTAATTCCTTTTCCTATAGGAAAAATCAGAATCGACCTGCAGAGCTCGTTCCTGGTTTTCCTATAGGAAAAGGAATTAGGAAAAATATTGACATGGAGTTTTTGTCAAAAATATTATTTTCTGGCCTACTACGAAATCATGTTTGATCTAAAATTTTAGAATTTAGGAAATATTTTTTCCGTATCGAAATTGAATAGGAAAAATATTCCCAATCTAATTTTGATTTTGAAAAAATTGACATCAACTCTTTACCATAGTATGCCAGAAAAAAAGTTTTTGTGACAAAAATACTATGAAAATATTTTTCCTAATTTCTTTTCCTATAGGAAAATCAGAATCGAGCTGCATATCATATTAAAATTTTTGAACCGTTTGGGTTTACTAATATTTAAACTTTGTGTCTAAATCGAAAAAGAATGTTACCAATATTGTAGATGGGCACACTAAAAATTATGATGGGCAAAATACAATATATATCTGGGCGGCCGCCCGTGTGCCCAGCTTAGCGGGAACGTTGCTCCTGGGCCCATAGCAAATGTTGTTTTTTCACTAGTAATGTGAACTCAGACTTCTAGACTGGTTTAAGTGCTCTCGAACCAGCTTTAACAAGTCTTTTTCTCACTAAGCTGGCTGAAATTTCTTTTCCTAATGCTCGCTCAACATCCCGTCGTATGTCCGATGAAGTTTTAAAACGGTTCCGACGACATTGTAATATTATGAAAGGATCTTCCACTGGCGTTGTCTTTCTGGGCCTTCCAGAGCCTTTCTTTCTTTGTGTACTGCTCATCTCTCGCAATTTTTTAATATTTCACGAGACAGTATTTTTAGGAATATTTAATCTTTTTGCTATTTTACGCATGGTTAAATTTTCACGCACCCAAACCAACATACTGCTTTTACACTGCTCACTAACTTTTCCCATTTTTTTAAACTAAAATTGTACTATATTTTTTATTTGACTAGAATCACTTGCAGAATAACTTAATCTTACAAAGTATGCACTATTTATGCTCAAAAAATAAATTACAGGCAATTAAACATCTGCACGCTAATGTCGGCCAAGAACGATCGGCTTAAAATAAAATAATTGCTTGACCAATTTTTTGCACATCAGTTGCGGGAGTTGCGGGGTTGTACCGGTGTAATAAAACAAAAGGCAGTCCACCAAAATATTAATATTAAAGATAGAACTTCTATAAATCAATAAAAACAAAAAAAAAAATTAAAAAATAAGTGTTTAATTTATTCCATTACTTTAACTCCAATCACCGTATTTTGAATATTTTGGCATTTTTCGTGGTTTTTCCCCTAAATTGCAGGTACATTTTTTTTTCAACAAATTACGTCATATATGTATTTAAAATGAAATAATAAGCCAATTGCGTTCAAAAGTTTTGTAATTTTAGCAAAAAAAGACTCCAATTTGCAATAAAATACGTTTGGCCAATTTTTTTTCCCATACTGTATATATACGAGTTCGACTTCCAGCACAGTAGGTGCTTACGTCACTCGTTTGGACTGCTGCCCAAAGTGATAATTTACGTGATGTAATTGGTTAAAACGATGGGATGGAAAAATCCAGGATTTTTATCCACTATCGCAACGGCACGCCATTGTTTTCTCACAGAGAAGAAAAATGTTAATTTTTTAGGAATTTTTTTTATAGCAAAAATCACCATAAACTCAACTGAATCGATTTAGCTTTCTTTTAAATAGTTTCTATTGTATCTATATTTGTCGATGCGATGTTTATTCGATCGATTCTATTCGATTCAAATTCAACAAAACGATAAAAAATGATAAAAACAGTGTTTTTCGTCGAAATGAAAAGCAAAAAAAAATTAGATGTGGTTTTTCGGTCTTGATATGTTCAACAAAGTTGTATGTCTTGGCTTGCGCCACAACTTTGCTGAAGAAAGTGTAACGAAAATCTTAATGGTTTAGGAGCTATTAACGTGAAAATGAGGGTATCAGAGCAAAAACATGTCGAAAGCGATATCTCAAAAATGGGGACTAACTTTGAAATGGGACTAGCACCATTGAATTCAGCGTACTCGAATTAGGTTTACCCCCCGGGTGCCCAGCTTGTCACATTTTTGAACTAGCACAGTGTTATTATTATATCCATAATTAGTATAAACCACACATAATATTATTATATATGTAAATTTATTATTACTTACCATTTATGATTTAATATTGACATTTGTCATTTTGTGTTGACAATTGTGTACCACTACTAACGCAAGATTAATGAGCGCGTTTTATACCTATTATGTATAATATAGTGCCATCTAGTGGCAATTAAGTTTAGGATTAATATCCCTCTATGTTAAATTGCAACATTTTTTGGTACTTAAGTTGTAAAATAAAAAATAAAAGGGCTTCTTACTGTAACCACCGAGCGATTAATACGTAAATAAAAATTGTGTAAAATTAAATAAAAAATAAAATTGTAAATTAAAGTGGAAGTTTCAAATCCGAGTATAACATTATAAAAGCGAATTTGCGAGGAATTTTGAACAACAACCAATTGAACCAGCCTTCTTTTCCGGAGATCCATTATTACCGTACATCACCGTACAGCTTTCTTATTCATATGAACCAACCAGTTAGCATTTTTGACATTTATTATATGGGACCGACCATTTAGCATTTTTATACTTTAGACTATGTTATGCGTTAATTTACAAACACGGTTTAATTTTTACGTTGCGCATATTCAGCACATTAAAGCTTTACTTTCAAATGAATGTTTTGATTAGCTGCGTTTTTCTGAAAATAATCGAGTTGAGTTCGTGGTACCTTTTTGCAAAATTTTCCAATTTAAAATCTAAAATTTAATTTTTTTAAATTTAATAATTTAGATTTAATAGTAATCTATGTATAACCAAAAAAATCCATCATAAAAGTTGTATAGTTTTCTTGTTATATCGTTGTTCTGTACAGTGCTGTGTAATAACGGAGTAGTTCAGACCTATGCAGAACAGTTATATTACAAGAAAATTATGCAATCTTTATGATGGTTTTTTCGGTTATAACGGGTGATTTTTTAAGAGCTTCAGAACTTTTTTTTAAAAAAAAACACATAAAATTTGCAAAATCTCATCGGTTCTTTATTTGAAACGTTAGATTGGTCCATGACATTTACTTTTTGAAGATAATTTCATTTAAATGTTGACCGCGGCTGCGTCTTAGGTGGTCCATTCGGAAAGTCCAATTTTGGGCAACTTTTTCGAGCATTTCGGCCGGAATAGCCCGAATTTCTTCGGAAATGTTGTCTTCCAAAACTGGAATAGTTGCTGGCTTATTTCTGTAGACTTTAGACTTGACGTAGCCCCACAAAAAATAGTCTAAAGGCGTCAAATCGCATGATCTTGGTGGCCAACTTACCGGGCCATTTCTTGAGATGAATTGTTCTCCGAAGTTTTCCCTCAAAATGGCCATAGAATCGCGAGCTGTGTGGCATGTAGCGCCATCTTGTTGAAACCACATGTCAACTAAGTTCAGTTCTTCCATTTTTGGCAACAAAAAATTTGTTAGCATCGAACGATAGCGATCGCCATTCACCGTAACGTTGCGTCCAACAGCATCTTTGAAAAAATACGGTCCAATGATTCCACCAGCGTACAAACCACACCAAACAGTGCATTTTTCGGGATGCATGGGCAGTTCTTGAACGGCTTCTGGTTGCTCTTCACTCCAAATGCGGCAATTTTGCTTATTTACGTAGCCATTCAACCAGAAATGAGCCTCATCGCTGAACAAAATTTGTCGATAAAAAAGCGGATTTTCTGCCAACTTTTCTAGGGCCCATTCACTGAAAATTCGACGTTGTGGCAGATCGTTCGGCTTCAGTTCTTGCAGGAGCTGTATTTTATACGGTTTTACACCAAGATCTTTGCGTAAAATCTTCCATGTCGTCGAATAACACAAACCCAATTGCTGCGAACGGCGACGAATCGACATTTCACGGTCTTCAGCAACACTCTCAGAAACAGACGCAATATTCTCTTCTGTACGCACTGTACGCATTCGTGTGGTTGGTTTAATGTCCAATAAAGTAAACTGAGTGCGAAACTTGGTCACAATCGCATTAATTGTTTGCTCACTTGGTCGATTATGTAGACCATAAATCGGACGTAAATCGCGAAACACTTTTCGAACCGAACACTGATTTTTGTAATATAATTCAATTATTTGCAAGCGTTGCTCGTTAGTAAGTCTATTCATTATGAAATGTCAAAGCATACTGAGCATCTTTCTCTTTGACACCTTGTCTGAAATCCCGCGTGATCTGTCAAATACTAATGCATGGAAATCCTAACCACAAAAAAATCACCCTTTACTTAGATCTAAATTATTTAATTAAAAAAAAATTAATTCTTTAATTATAAATCGGGCAAATTTGGAAAAACTATTGCGAACTCAATTCGATTATGTTCAGAAAAACACAGCTGATTGTGTTAAAGAATTTTATTTGTATTCGCCTAATTGTTTTCTAATTTTTATACAATGTTTCGTTTGTATTGCATATTTTTATTTTTATTCGCTTAATTGTACCCTAATTTTATATTTTTAACTAAGAGCAACATTTAGGGAAATAACTTACCAATACATTTATATAGCGTATACGTATATGAGAAAATTTGTTATTTTTTTGTTAAGTATTTGATAGGCATAATTTTAGTTCAAATACGAGTTCGCTAGGTAAAACGGTTTCACGGTTAAAATTTTCAAAATATAAAAGAAACAAATTTAATTTTTGTATTTAACGCGATTTTTAATAAACCTCGGGCTGGGCTAGCTTCAGATAAGAACAACTGAAGTTTTTTATGGGTTAGTATTACCTGAAGATTATTTTTTTATTTTCTGGGATAGAATCGTGAGATTCATATATCTCTATAATAAACAGTTGAATATTTCAGGAAAGGCAGAACAAACCTAATTATCCTATAGATAAACATCCTAATCATATTTTTAAAATAATTTCAATGGTAAGTGCAGAATACTGTGTGTAGATTTTATAATGCTTTTGTAAACCGAAACTTTCACAAAAATTTCGTATTAAAATTAAAATATAATTTGTCGATTATTTATTATAAAAAATTTTAAATTTTCGTTTCCTTTTCCGCAACAGGTTCTACATGTATATTAAGCATCTATCTTCGCATCCAGCGAGTGGAGATACCCTAGTTTGTATATATTTGTGTAATTAGAAATATATTTGCCAGTCAGCACAAAACTGGATTAAATTAATAAATTGTAAAAACGGAACACCGGTGATAAGAAACTGAATAATTGTGAACATACCAACATCCGTCGTTAAAAAGGATTAATTAATTTTTGTGTTTGCAAAATACAAAAAATTTAATTTTGTTGTGTACAAACGTTAAATTTTCCACTTTGCATTTCCACACCGTGTAATTGAGACAAACCACAATAATAAAACCATTAAAATGAAATTCCCAGTTTCTAGCTAAAAGATCGTATTACGGTGAACCAGGTGAATATATATAAGGAAAAACATGTTTACCTAAGCTACTTATAATTCTTCAGTTTTTTTTATATAATAATTCTTCACCATTTATTTATAATTTGAAGTGTATTTACATATGACACCTTTGAAGTGAAGACAATTAATAAATTTATTATTTTAAATTTCTGATGGGTATACGATGCTCAATCCGGGTATTTTTCATCCTTCTAGAAAATATTACATATAACTCAACGTCATCTGAATAAAGCTGTAAAATTTCATTATCCGTCTTAACATAATTTTATACTGGGGTTCGTAAACCGTTTTTATAAATAAATTTAAAATGTTTGTATGCCACCATTCAACACACTAAAAATTGTTAATCACGTCTGACAGACATCACCTTATATAAAATATACGGTGCGATGTACATTCTTGCGAAATTTAAATTTAATTTCCGTCTCCTTGTGCCGGTGTTACAACTTTAAGTTGTTTTCATATAATTATCTTTATTCATCATAATCATCGTCCTCATAAAAAAAACTGTGAAAATCGCGTATCTACATAAAGTGCAGAACAAAAAAAATGGCACTCAAAGCTTTTTTTTTCATTTTGCTTAAGCTTTTTAATAAAATTATCTTTAATAGCAATATTTACACAGATAGAAAAAGAAGACGACACAAGATGACAAAAGATTAAAATTTGTGATAATTATACACGAAATGTATCTTTATCTGTTATACGTACACGTCCTTATGTTTATATATTAAAATTGTGCAGCTTCCCGTATTTATATACGGATTTCTCTCCTCGGTGGAATATCAATTTATCATCATTGCCAAATCCAAACAAATCTATATCCTCGGTAATTATATTCATCCATTTGCAATTCAGGCATAGTAATGTCAAGGAATTCCATCAGACATGCATTTCATTTTGATCAATAATGTGATGAAAATAAATTCGATTTTCCATTTTCAGTTGAGAATATTGCATTCAATTTTCATTCATATGGAATGTCATGCAACTGATTCGATATAATATCGGGAAGAAAATTATCCAGTGTTATAGAGAACATTAAATTATCATTATCGGAACGGGTGTTGTGGTTGCATTCCAATTTCTTGGATATTTTTTGCAGACTTGTCTTCTTGTTTATAGGGAGATATAATATGATCGTTATATACCGAACAATGATAACCATAACGATAAAATGCTAACCGAATTAAACCCAAATTCATAGTTTTGTTGATTTAAACGGGAGATATGCATAATAAAATATCTATGCGGTTGTGAATGGAGTCTGTGTATAGAGATAATAATCCTGTGGGATATTATCGAGATGATTTTTATTATTTTTTCATTTTAAATTTATTATTCACTCAATTTTAGAACCACATCTATATAAATAAAACAAAGTCGTGTTAGTTACACCATTTATAACTCAAGAACGGCTGGACCGATTTTTATGATTTTTGTTTTGTTGGATTTGACTCCGTTCCGAATAGCATAATAACTATTAAAACATCGGAAAAATTCACCAAATAAAAATTTATCAAGAAAATTCATTTTCTCATACATTTAGTTCATTTTGTTTTTTTTATTTTGTTCGTCTCAATACAGTGGTGGTTTAGGAAAAAAGAAAAGTCGGAAAAACTCAAAAGGGATGTCCCAAAAATCTAATAAAAAAAACCTTTTTTTATATGAATTTTGTAGGTGTAGTTTGTATGTGACGAGTGGTGCAGTGGTTAAAGCTTCGGCGCTTGGACTGCAAGGTACTGGATACGAATCCGACTGGAGGCTGCATGCACATTTACCATTTTATTTTTTATCCAATTTTTTTTTTATTTCATCTACTTATCTATTTATATAAATAAAATCTTCGTCCGAGTTACGATTTCAGTGCGAATAGTAGATTTTGGCAGCTCCAAAAAAAGTCTTTTTCCTTTGCGATTTTAATATTAAATTTAATCTATTTTTGGTTTTGGTTATTTCATATTAGTTAAGTGGTTTGTGGTTTAGCATATAATATTAAAATAAGTGGTGGAATTTAGTGAAATAAGAGGTTGTGTGGTGTATGCCAATAACAATAAGAAAACAGTACTTTTTTGCGTACAATAGTACGTAATTTTTTTAGTGGTACAGAGTGTCCCAACACCGGACACCAGTTTTTTTTTTTGGGTTTTTTTCAAGCACAAAGAGAGGCAGTACGTCAAATGGCTCAGTTGACAATGAGAAATCGTCGAGCTTATCGCACAGATCAACAACGAGATAATTTTCGACGCGCAAGAAGAAATCCTTCAAGTGTTGATTTGAATCGAATAGCGTTTCAATACGATTGCACAATTGACTACAACTCGCATCCTTTCGTTCGAATTGGCCCAATGGAGTTTGTGTGCGACCATTGCGGTGCATTGAAGTTCGCTGGAGAAACGCCTGGATTGTGCTGTCTCAGTGGCAAGGTGAGATTGCCATTATTGCCTGCACCACCTGAACTGTTGCGTTCATTGCTTCGTGGCGAGACACCAGAATCACGACATTTTCTATCCAACACTCAAAGATACAACGGATGTTTCCAAATGACTTCATTTGGAGCAGACATTATCGAAGAACGCGGATTCAATCCAACATTTAAGGTCATTTCTGCTCGAGAGAGTAAACATTCATTTTCTTTTGGTGATCAAAAATCTATAATTCTGACTTCGTCTTCGACTTTACAGATTCAAGGCCAAATTCACCACCGAATTGGGTCATTGCAACCGATTGAAGATGGACAGCATAAATTCATCCAAATATACTTTATGGGCAATATGGAGGATCAACTTGATCGGCGCCAAACGATCAATACAGCAATGAAAAGGATAGTTCTGAAAGATTTGCAGCAACTACTCCATGAACATCATGCATTGGTTCGATTGTTTAAATCTGCGTTGGATCGCATGCCAAGTGACGACTGCAAAGTCGTGATCAGAGCAGATAAACGACCCGCTGGAACACACGAACGCCAATTTAATGCTCCAACAATAGATGAAGTCGCAATTGTGATTGTTGGTGAAAGCGTGGAACCGCGCGATATTGTGCTTACACGTCGCGACACTGGACAACTGCAACGAATAAATGAAACACACCGTTCATACGATACATTGCAATACCCGCTGATGTTTTGGCAAGGAGACGATGGATATCACTTCAATATCAACATGATAAATCCATTGAGCGGTGAGTACCAGCGTTCAAAACTACTCTTCACTTTCTTTCTATTCCATTTATATTCTCTCAAAATGATTTTTTAATTTTTTCCCCACTTTTTCGTTCGTAAATAGTAAAACAAAAAATTAAAAATAATATTCTGTTTTCAACGAATGGTGAGCGAATAATGAAAAACAAACAGATCGATGTTTTGAATAGATCAAAAATTATATTTTTCTACTCTCTGCTCCTTGCTAAACGAATAGTTGGCGAACACTTTTTACATTTTGTGTTTTAGAGTAAATTTTTTTCCATGTGGAAATTGATTGTACTATACAATTTTTTCTGTTTGCGAGAACTAAAACAAAATTTTATTCTCTTCTTTTGTTTTACTTTTCATATTTGTTTGAATAGATAATAGAATATTCCACTATTGTGGGAATAGAGAATATATTTTTTTGTTTTCTATTCAATGCAAGATGAATATAATCAGTAAAATTTTGTTTTCTATTCACTATTCGCGACGATCAGTAGTAAAAAATATTTGTTCGATCAGTAAAGAAAGAATAATATATTTTATAGAGCGAATTTTAGAACCCTGGTGAGTACTGATATCATAATTTAGATTATGACACTAATTTTACTGATTTCATTTCAGGTGAGGAAACTAACAAGAAGGTTAGCTCGATGAATTATTATGCATATCGTTTGATGATTCGTCAAAATGCTGACAACTATTTGCTGCGATTTCGTCGTTTGCTTCAGCAATATATCGTCGACATGTACGTCAAAATGGAAACAGAGCGCCTCATTTTCATTCGGTTGAACCAAGCTAAACTGCGTTCGGAGGAATATATCCATTTACGCGATGCAATCAGCACCGAAGGAGATGCAGCTAATGTTGGTCGATTGACTATTCTACCGGCGACGTACATTGGCAGCCCGCGTCATATGCATGAATATGCGCAAGATGCAATGACATATGTTCGTCATTACGGTTGTCCAGATTTATTCATCACTTTTACTTGCAATCCGAAATGGATAGAGATTGTTCAACTGTTGCTACCCGGGCAAATAACAAGTGATCGGCACGACATCATCGCACGTGTCTTCAAACAAAAAATCCGGTCGCTGATGAACTACATTGTTAGGCATTGCGTCTTTGGGGATACTCGATGTTGGATGTATTCAATTGAATGGCAGAAACGAGGCTTGCCGCATGCTCACATTCTTATTTGGTTAGCCGAAAAAATCCGACCAGACCAAATAGATGACATCATATGTGCCGAGATTCCTGATCCCGAAACCGATCCAGACCTGCATGATGTTGTAATTACGAACATGGTTCACGGTCCGTGTGGCTCCATCAATCCCCAATCACCGTGCATGGTCGACAACAAGTGTTCCAAGCGTTATCCACGAAATTTAACCGCAGAGACTATCACTGGCAATGATGGTTATCCACTGTACCGGCGTCGATCAGCCGATGATAACGGTAGAACTATCACAACGATAGTGAGAGGAAATGAGTTCGTGGTCGACAACACTTGGATTGTTCCATATTCGCCACTTCTTTCCAAAACATTCAAGGCACATTGCAACGTGGAGTACTGCAATTCAGTGAAGTCCATAAAATACATTTGTAAATATGTCACGAAAGGTAGCGATATGGCAGTTTTTGGTGTTCAAAATCCCAATACAAACGATGAAATCACGCATTATCAAGTTGGTCGATATGTGAGCTGCAATGAGGCGATTTGGCGTATATTCTCATTCCCTATTCATGAACGTCATCCCACTGTTGTACATTTGGCGGTGCATCTGGAGAATGGTCAACGAGTTTATTTCAACTCATCGAATGTTGCTCAACGTGCTGAGACACCTCCAGCAACAACATTGACCAGTTTCTTTTCGATTTGTCAAAGTGATCCGTTTGCACGAACATTGCTCTACTCTGAGATGCCACGTTATTACACTTGGAACGCCTCATCAAAAAAATTTCAACGTCGGAAGCAAGGCGATGAGGTTCCTGATCATCCAAATGTGCGTTCTACTGATGCTCTTGGTCGCATTTACACAGTTCATCCGAAGAATGGCGAATGCTTCTACTTGCGGTTGTTGCTGGTGAATATTCGTGGGCCGACATCATTTGAATCACTTCGAACTGTCAATGGTGTAGTGTGCCCAACATTTCGTGCTGCATGTCAACAGCTCAACTTGCTTGAAAACGATACTCATTGGGACATGACAATCGCTGAATCAATTATTTCTGCAACTCCAAACCAGATACGCACATTATTTGCTATCATTATTTCGACATGCTTCCCATCAAATCCACGTGAACTATGGAGCAAGTACAAGAATGACATGTCAGAAGACATTCTACATCGAATTCGTGTCAGTTTCGGAAATCCCGATCTCGAGGTGAATGAGGAGATACATAACCAGGCTTTGCTTTTGATCGAAGACATGTGTTTTCGCATGTGCGGCAGTTTGTTAGTCAAATTAGGAATGCCAACGCCATGTCGTGGAATGAACGACGCTTTCAATCGAGAATTGGAACGTGAACATGAATATGATCGAGATGCATTGAACCAATCAGTTCGAACCAATGTACCACTGTTGAACCTCCAACAGAAAGGAGTGTACGATACGTTAATGAAGGCAATTCATGATGGAAATGGTGGATTATTTTTCCTCGATGCGCCCGGTGGAACTGGGAAGACATTCCTCACGTCATTGATTTTGGCCACTGTTCGTGCGAGATCCGATATTGCTGTAGCAGTTGCTTCTTCTGGGATAGCGGCCACATTGCTAGAAGGATGCCGAACAGCTCATTCAGCGTTGAAATTACCGTTAAACCTTCAATCGGCTGAAAACCCGACATGCAACATTGCAAAACACTCAGCAATGGCGAAAAGTTTGGTTGCAAGTAAAATTATCATCTGGGATGAATGTACAATGGCGCACAAACGCGCATTGGAAGCACTCGATAGAACTATGAAAGATCTACGCAATGACTCAAGATGTTTTGGAGGCGCAATGATTCTACTTTCTGGCGATTTCCGTCAAACAATACCAGTTATTCCAAGATCGACCACTGCTGATGAAATAAACGCTTGCCTCAAATCATCGACTCTGTGGTGTTATGTGAAGAAACTTCAGCTGACGACAAACATGCGAGTTGCATTGTTAAACGATCCATCTGCCGAAGAATTCTCCAAGCAATTGCTGACTATCGGTAATGGCCGTGTTCCGGTCGACAAATCGAACGGATTGATTTCGTTTCCTCAGAACTTTTGCATTTTTGTCTCAACGAAGGACGAGCTCATCAACAAAGTGTTCCCGAACATCATTACTAACCACAAAAATCACAATTGGGTGAGTGAACGAGTAATTCTTGCGGCAAAGAACAAAGATGTGGATCACTTAAATTTTACAATTCAAAATCTAATCGTCGGTCCACTTCATTCCTTCAAATCTATTGACTGTGTGACAAACGAAGACGAAGCAACCAACTATCCAACTGAATTTTTAAACTCATTGGATCTACCTGGCTTGCCACTGCACAATTTACAACTACAAGTTGGCTCGATAATCATCATGCTACGAAACCTGAATCAACCAAAACTATGTAACGGAACGCGTTTGGTGGTGAGAAAACTCATGGGCAATGTAACTCACGCGACGATACTTCAAGGGAAGTTCAAAGGTGAGGAAGTTCTCATTCCGAGAATTCCGATGATCCCAACCGATATGCCATTCGAGTTTAAACGAATTCAATTTCCGATTCGTCTTGCATTCGCCATGACGATCAACAAATCACAAGGCCAATCCTTGAGTGTTTGTGGCCTGAATCTAGAAAATGAATGTTTCTCTCACGGCCAATTGTACGTAGCATGTTCACGTGTCGGTAAACCATCCGCTTTATTCGTTCTCGCACCTAACAATAAAACAAAAAATGTCGTATATCACAAGGTGCTACAATGAAGGGACTCGACTCCATTGCAACTCACCCAGCAAATAGTTTAAAAGAAAGTAGTGCAATAATGCTACGCGAACCATTTCTATTCAATTCAATAAAACGAAAGCCTTGCTGCCACGTGAATTACATTCATTTCAATGTAATTAAAATATATTTCATTTTCATTTTTGTAATTTCATTGAATTTAATTAATTTGGAGTATTCATTTAATTTATTTAATCTTAATAAAAAACTCAATTTTATTAAGCTAATAACTTTAAAAAACATTTATTGATTTTGAGGCGGTACGAAGTTCGCCGGGTCAGCTAGTTGTGTAATAAAACTAAACATATTCTTAATTTGACAATGGATATAATTATAAATCCTTTGGACTATCAATGCCAGTTTAATTCATATTTATTTTCAATATGGGCTATTATGAAATAACTATTATAAGTCTAAAATAAATTGACTGCACATGTATTATATCTTCAGAAATGTATCCGAAAAACAATATTATTTTTAAATAATGTAAAATAATCATGTTTTGGCAGTCCTTAGGCGGGTATAATGTCTGTTCATTCGGTTTGAGACGAGTGTACACAAATTTTTAAGGTTAAATTGACCAAAATATTATTGACTCAGTGGTAAAAAGTTTACTGTTTCGTTAGAATTGCAATTAACTGACTTAGCAATATTATATCGGGTTAAAATGTGAACTTATAGCGGGTTAAAATGTGAACATTTCTCGCAATTTCGTAAGATTCTAAGGTATCTAAACGTCTTCCTTTGGTTTGTCGTTGTAACATGTCTAAATTGTTCAAGATATCTGTATGATTTTCGAAAGTTAAATGGTTATAGAAAGTTGATTGATTGCAACCAGATAATTGTTCTTTAGCTCTAACTGCAAAATTGCGTCCAGTCTTTCCAATATAGGAGAAACTTCAATCATTGCAATTAACAATATAAACACCAGACTTGGAAAGGTGATCAACTCTAGGTTTATTGTTAAAAACCATTTTCTTTATTGTGTTATTATTATCAAAAGCAAAACTAATAGTGGTATAATCGGACAAGATGTTGTGTAACATTTGGTACTATTCGGTGTTAGTTTTCAAAAATGAAGTCCAAAAATTGTAGGTAAATTATAGCTAGAAGCACAAAATCCAAATGTTATAGAATTTTTTTGGATATCATCAGGGACTCTTGAGCGGTCGTTGCCGGCTAAGCATCAATAAGTTATTTGGGTGGGTTTTCAAGAGTATGACGAAATCAGGAGTAACCGCGTAAAGAAATGGTATGCTGACTACCTACCTCTAAATTACGGCGACATTAAAACACTTATCCAGTTCATCCCCAAAATTGAAAATAGTTACCACATATTATTAATAGAAACGCGCAAAATTATGATGTATGTAGATATACAAAAATAATTCATTTATTATACGAAAAAAATTAATAATAAAAATTTAAATTTGTTCGTTAATATTATAAAAATAAATTGAATACAAAAAAAAACGGAATCACAAAAAAAATATTATTTGCAAAAAAAATATAATTGAATTAAATTAATAACCAGCTATACCTAATTACCTATCCCTTAAATATTATAAAATAATAGATAAATTATATAAACAAAGAAAAAATATTTTTTTTAGTAAAAGAAAGAAATGAAGAAAAAAATATTGTTTCATTTACCATCAGCTGATTTTTTATGGTATCCAGTTTATTGATGAACGTTGAGTGATGGCCAAATTTATTAATATTTTTTGTGGTTGTTGTTGTTGATTGATGACGTATATCGTTAAAGTCGGAGTGTTAATGTTGCAAATTTTCTGCAAACTTTACCGGTACTACAACTTTCATGTAAGGTATTTTATTTGTGACCTTAACATGTTATATTCACCAAGAAAAAAAAATGAGGTTCCTCGCTGTTGTGAACCAAAGCATTTATGGTTTACCGTACAATATTATTATGCACATTAACGTTTATTTCGGTGTTAAATTTCTTTTTCGTTGCGTGCCCGCTTTTCGAAACTCCGACAAATCACTTGTAAACTCACTTAGTATAATTATCAAAAAAAAAAAAAAACGTTAGCACCAATCCTATTTTATGTTTTGGCACTACTCTAGCAATTCAATAATAAAAAATACCCAAACTACTAAACACCAGTTATGAGCACTTTTAGGACAAAAAATCTAGCTTTGTAGTAGCGAGGTTGCACTTTATGTATTTAACGGATGCTCACATTCTTGAATTAGCATACCACCTTCACAACTATCGAGTTAGTTCAAGTTATTTGATGCCATTCACATTTAGCACTTTAGTCCTTTTCACACACTATAGATATTATTGTCTTTAGATATCCGTATGAAATTCACTCATAAAAAAAACTCGGCAAATGTAACCTTACAAACTAACAATTTCAGAAACACAAACAAATTTGATTCACTAATTAATTTATATTAAATCCAATTTTATTTTTTTTCAGCCTAACTAAACCGATTTTTCTCTTTAATGAATCACAACTGAATGATCGTTTTTATATTTTTTCTTCCCTTCTTATAACATTTCGCCCAAAAACATCAAAGTACAATCATATTAAATTCATGTATTATTATTCAAAAAATTTCATCAATGTGCAGTCTGACATCTACAATTTCGGAAAGAAATCACTAGCTCATACAAAGATAACTAAACTATCTGCAATTTGCATTTCCGAAAAAAATATCGACATTTTGTTTGAATTCAACCGGGCGTTCACAATGCACCATGCTCTTCGACGTGTGACGGAGCATCGAATGTTGTTACCCCGTTGGCTCGTTTTTCCTATGTACTCTAAGCGACGACAATTTTCTCGCGTTGGACTATCCGGTAGATAAATACCCATTAGAGTCTTGCGCTTTGGCTTTTTATTCAATTTGTTTTCCTTTATCTCCATTTAGGAGGATAGGGCGTTTACTAGACTGGACCATCGAACTCTATTTGGGGCTATTCTCTTTAGTTCCCCCATGTCTTCTTAAGATGTTTTGCTTCAGTGAGCACCGTTCTTTTCCAGGTCACTGCTGGCCTTCCAACTTTCCTCTTTCCTTGCGGATTCCATTTTAATGACATCCTGGTTATGTCGTTTAATGGCTTCCTCAGCGTATGTTCTATACATCTCCATTCCCACTTCCTAATTTCCTTCTCAATATCTACTTGGTTTGTTTGTCACAGTAATTCTTCATTTGTGATCTTGTTCGGCCAGTAGCATTTGATCAATCGCCTAAGGCATCTATTCACAAACACTTGGAGCCTTCTTGCTATTTTCTGGGTATATTTCCACGTTTCATAGCCATACAACAGTACTGATTTTACACAGGCATTGAACAATCGTATCTTGGTGTTTCTTGACAGGACGGATGCATTTCAGATCTTATGGAGCATGTTAAACGTTTTTCTCGCCTTGTTGATGCGTTGATTAATGTCCTCTTCCGTTCCACCTGTTCTTGATACAGTACAGCCAAGGGATCCGAATTTTTCAACATTTACTATTGTATTTTGGTTGATGCGAAGTGGTCTATTAATGCTTGTGTTCAATCTCAGGGCCTTTGTCTTTCTTATGTTTATCTTGAGCCCGACATCTTGTGCTATTTCTGATAACTTCTGTAGCTTTTGCTGCATGTCTGCGTATTTGTGTGTTAGAAGGCATATATCATCTGCGTAGTCGAGATCATTGAGTTTTCTGATTGGACCCCACTGAATTCCGTTTGGTGATGCGGTATCTAGCTTGCGCATGACATTATCCGCCGTACTATGAGAAACAGTAGTGGAGATAGTACACATCCTTGTGTAACTCTTCGTGTATTGTAGTATGTGCCACTCTGCTTTCCTTTGTGTTGAACTTTGTTTCCAACATCCCGGTACGTTTCTCGGATAAGTTCGGTTATTTTCCTCGGGATGCCTATTTCACAGAGTGCTTTCCAGATTGCGCTTCTATTGATGGAATCGAATGCGCGTTCGAAGTCGACGAAGAGTAGATATAGTGGTGAGTTCCATTCGTTGGATTGTTCGATGATAATTCGGACTGTGTTAATGTGGTCTGTACAGCTTTTTCCTGGACATGGATTCTTTTGCCTTTTCAAAATCAATTCAAGTTGAATTTTGTATACGTATACAGTGTATAATATACACTTTTAATATTGTGTGCTGTCATTTTGTATCATTGTATGTGTGTGTGTCGAATCCACATGAAATTTCGCCAAAATGTTGACCCGAATTTTATAAATGATACTTTCGGTAGAGAACAATACCAAATATAATATTGCTGATCTCATATACATTTTTTCGCCAAATTTTTTTTTAAAAGATGGAACCAATGCACACTAACCCACCATACGGACACTTTTTTCATTAAAAAGTTTAGCTAAGACAACAATTTTTGTGAGACATCTAACGTTACATGAACAAAATTTTACGAACTTTAAATTTTTTTATCGATCTTTATTTTCGACGATTTGCACATACTGGATGCACATGTTGAAGTATGTGCATATACTTGTTGAATAAAAACGTAAACAAGAAGCAAGATCAAGTTTGAATTTCTTCAAGGGTTTTTGCTTTTCGTAAAATATTTTTTTTTGTTTTGTGTCCTTTTAAAACAAAATTATGTTTTGTGTCCTATATTACCTACGAGTATGTACCTTATGAATGAACTGTGAAAATATTTTATGATACGAGAGACTCCATTAAAAAGAAGTTATTGTAAATAAGACTTATTATTATTGTAAATGCAACATTGTTATTCATATTATTAAGCGATAATTTGTTAATCCGTGGATAATTGATAGTAGGGATAATAAATATATAGATTATATTGTATTTTTTTAATATTAAATCTAAGGAAGCATGCACGTGTTAATTTTATCTTGTCTTTATGAGTGTGTATTTTAAAAATGCATATGAACAAAATCGACCTTGAACTAGTGTATGAACTAGACATTTTTGTTTTATAAACTTATTCTTAGTGTGGAATACCGTCGATGAGGTAAACTAGTTCAGCGTTGCACTTTTTTATTTATTTATTCTTGCATCGATTGGTTTTGATATCGAAAAAATCTGAGAATGATAAAATTTTATAAAAGGGCCCCAATTTATAAATATAGTCTAAGAAGTAAGAATATTATTAAATTATAGGAGCCTATTATAATGAAAAATATTATATCGTTAAAAAAACAGCAGCAGATAATTTTTTTTTATGAAAGCTGATGTTCGATAGGAACTAGAAGAAACTCGCGTTTATAGTTGATAAATTTGAGTTTAGTTTGATTTCGGTTTGTTATTTATTTAGTAGAAATGTGGAAATGGGAATTGAAGGAAGACGAACAAATATGAATATTTATACAAAATATTTTTTTTATTTTTTCCTGTGATGTATGTGCAATAAACTTTTATTTAAAAAAGTCGAATATTATAAATGTATTGTTTCTCCAAAATTATTTTTCCGAGGAATTAAATTATTTTTCCTTTAAATATTATAAACAGAAAAACGAAATTATTTAAATTCCTATTTTGTTTCTTCTTATTTTTTACGTTGATCGTGTACTCTCGACTGCAATTTATTCTAATGCTAATATATAAACGGTAGTTATTAATATAACATACAAATTACAAGATGTAATATACATTAATAATATTAAAAAGCAGGTAGCCAATTTTTTTAACGATTTAAGTATGAAATATGGACAATTTAAATAAACCTTAAATTTTTTAATATTTTTTAGCGGTTGAACAGATGATTGACTTGTAATGATATCTGGATATTTTTTATTTTTTTATTTATTTATATTACGACTGAGTCTTGTACCCATTTAGTAATTTACATTGCTTAATAAAGTATTTTGATAACTCGGCGTAATCAAGTGATTATCCCCAGTTTCGTGTAACTCCTCCTCAGATTTTTTGCCAAAGTAAGTCTACGGACCTCCTGGTCGCGAAAAGTCCAGTGGTTTGGTAAAAATAAAAATTAAAATTATTACTGATTACGAAAAATTTATCGAATGAGTAATTTCAACTAGTTGGGATTGTTTCACTTATTAAAGCGATTTCCTGGAACATGGAAATAGTTCACTAATATTAATTCAAAATGAAAAATCTAATTTGATTGGCAGGAAATAGAATCAGATTTTAGATTTAGATTTCTATATATATATATAGATTTTTTGTTTTAAAATAATAAGTTGCAACTGGTTGCATAACCAAATTTAATAAATGATTACATTTGGATTTTTTAACGATTGTTATTTAACTTTTTAAAATATCGTCACACAATTAAATGTAAATTAATTTTATGAATTTTTAAGATTGGAGCAATAAAAGAAGCATGGGGATGAAAATTAAAATTTATTATTTTATTTCCAGTAAAATTCCATAGTACAAGTTACTTATAGTATCATGTTACTAACCTTTACGAGTATATTATATAAAGGAAACTTTTGTTGACATTTTTTGTAAACATTACGCATGAACGCCAGCGTCTCCATGGCAAATATTATTGGCACAAAGTGCATTGATGCAGAAAAACTTGTAAACAATTGGATTGGTGAATATGTTGTGGCCTACACCACACTTTTTTTACCACGAATGTATACATAGATCTCGAATACATCAAACTTGATTTCTAAAGCGAAAAATTAAAGTTACTTGTCTTTTGGTAAAACTGTTTTGCACAATCAAAAATCATAATTCCCGCGTAAACTTCAGAAAACCAACAAAATCAACCCTTGTTGTAAATTTAATCTTTAAATTTATTTAAAACTTTAATCTTTAAATCTATAACTTTTTAACATCAGTGAAAAAATTGAAAAAGCTTCCGTGGAAGCTGCCACTTCTGGAACACAGATTCCCACTAAATCTCGCAAGAATCTCGCAATTAATACAAATTGATACAAATTAGTCAATCCGACTGGGCTATATAGATGTCGAACTTTTGTGACATAAAGTTTTATTTTAGAAAAAGTCATCATTTCCGATAAAAATTAAAAATTAACCAAACTAATGTATTTGGAAAATATTTTATGAGTAAATAATAGTAAATATAAGGTTTTATTTGGTATATGGCTCTGATTTTAAATTTATAATAATTAATTTCTAAGCTTTCGATGTCAATTTAACATCATTATCAAAGCTAAACTTCAAACTAATGTGTTTGAAATTAAATTTACGAGGATGCTCGATTTTTAATTGTAAATAAAACATGTTGTGTGAAATTTTTTGTTTGTAATAATATTTTATGGTATTTAAGCTTGGAATATAACGTCATTCAAATGTCCGTTGGGGTTTTGCTTGGTGAGACGTATTGGGGAGGTACAATTTTCAATGAATCGAATAAATCTCGCTGAATTTGCTGGATGGCGTTCGTTATGTTTACTTTGAGGGCATCAATTGTCTGCGATTTACTCGCATAGATCTGCAATTTAAGGTAGCCCCAAAGGAAGAAGTCGATAAAGATGATTTTTTTAGCGAAATTTGGGTTAACTTCTAACTGCTCCAGAGTTAAACCAGCTAGCTTACGGCGTTGTCTATGGTCGTTTACCTTAAGTTCTTAGGTCAGTTGGATTTTTTACTGGTGTAGACCCAAGCCTCTACACTAAATTTGCCAAGCTGAAGTCGCGGGGCAAGATCTTGTGAATGACGAGAAATTTAACTGCTAAGGAGTTTCCCGTACACTCTTGCACAGCAGCGATGTTTTCATCAGACCTTGCTTTTCTGTGAGAAAATAACAAAAATTGCAAGATCAACATGTTTCATGGTTACTTTACTTTATTTTAATACGTAAAATAAATTAAAATGATCTGAACAAATTTTGTTTCAAATTTAATTTACAATCGTTTGGTTTTTAGTGGTTTTTTCGTGAATGTTATATAAAAGTATGTATATAATATTGCTGCCACTTCTAAAATTAACGCGGTCTCTTTATTTATAGTAAAGTCTGGCTGTACAAAGCCTGAATTTTGTTGATAAACAGTTTTCTGTTAAAATTACCATTTCCATTGAAACACTGATTTTAGCCAATATTATTGTGAATTTAATTTAGAATCTTTTAGTTCATAATGTTTTTTCTAATTATAATATTTGCACAAACCGAAAAGGCTCCTACGCCACTTCCGGACTGTCGGCTAAAAATAACTGGGATCTCCTAATTTAGGAGAAAAGCTTAAGTATGAAGTTTCACTCCAATACAATGTAACAACTTCAAAAACAATTAATTTTAGAATCCAATTCCCGCAGATCATAGCAAATTTCATTTAATCTCGTTAAGCAATATTCAAGTTTCTGGTTAATTTGTAATCGTATTCCAGAACTTAAAAAATACAAGAAACTCAAACTCAAAATTTATTAAGAAATATTAAAAATTTAAGTAAATAAATCTTAAATTTTTATTATTTAAATGTTTGCCCATATTTATATTAATTATCATCTATACATACAGGGTGTCCCTAAAGTAGCTAACACGAATGGTACCGTTGGATTCCTTGATCAAAACGAAGGTAAGTTTACTTCTGTCACTTTGCACGTTAAAGCCCCCCTTTCAAGTTATACATGTTTAAAGAGGAGCCTTCCAACGCAGCACCTTGTATTAAAGAAACTTCAATATCTTGAGAAATAACTATTTTTATTTCCAAGTATTAATTGCTTTAAAAAGCTCAGATACTATTCTCTTTTAAATAATAATTAATAATATTTATATAATAATAATAATTATTAATATTTAGTTAAAAAGTATTTCAATAAATTTAAACAAAACTTTTAGAATTCTATTTTTTTAAAGAAATTATTTTCTTTCTGTATCATTTAACTCTTAACACTACTTTACGACAGTAAATAATTTTTGATGAAAATTTCAGAATCTCAGAAAAGCTAATTGTTAATCATATTTGCTATTTTATGTTACCTAAAAAATTAAAAGTTCACAATGAAAATGTTGTAGTTTCTTTATTAGACACTGCTGCGCAAAACCAAAAATGAACAAATTTAAAAAAAAATTCACCACCTCATTCTTTGTCGAGTGTAAGGATTTCAGTGTGACACAAGCTGAAACACTCGTAGTGACCTTTCTCGGTGCCAAGCCCCATATTGCGAAGTTTGCCTTTGATCTCGTAGGTTTTAATCGCTGCATACATTCCTCGGTAATGAATAACGCTTGAGATCCCAAGTCCAGCAACATTCTGCATATATTTGTAGATTTCCAGATTGGAACTCGAACTACTGCTGTTGGTAATAATGATTGGAAACTTGATATGGTTGCTGCATTTGACAACGACATGAGTCATAGCCTCTTCTATGTTTTTTCTAGTAGCCGTGTTCGCTGTTGGCCTGACTGCATCTTCGGTGTGTAGCATAAGATGGTGTTTTCTGTGGCATTTACCGCATGTATAACTCGAGTTGCATACGATTGACTGATGGCTTGGAGTGAAACAGTTTAAGCACAGCTTTCTCTCAGGCACAAAACCTACCTGTCTGTCATTAACGCTTAGGGAAAGAAACTGGTCACATTTACTGAGGGAATGGCCTTGCGAGCATTTAAGGCACAAAGGCTCTGCACTTGATTGAAAGGAGTTAACTCGATTGCTGGTCGACACTTTATTGACTTCTATAGCATCAAATAAATCACTTCGTTTGCTTAAAAATCGGAAAAATCTTCTCGTCGTAGGTAAATCCTCTACAGTTATCTCATTTGCCTTTAGTCACACTATCCAAATGGTTTACCAAAATATGAATGAGCCATGGGTCTTTTTTTCCGCTTCGGCTAACACCTTCAATCCTCTCAGAACTTCATCCGATACGTCAGCTATTTGATGATGCGCCTTAGCCGAAACCTTTGATATATCTGGCTTATCAACAAACTGCTTTATGAGATTTGTCATCACGAGCCTTTTTTTATCGTATCTCTATTTAATCTTCTCCGTAGCCGCACTATGTTTGCCTCAGTTACTGCGATATGACGAACTAATGTGGCAGCTTCTCCTGTTAAAAGTTTATAATATTTAAAGGAAAAATAGTTTAATTCCTCGGAAAAATAATTTTGGAGAAACAATACATTTATAATATTCGACTTTTTTAAATAAAAGTTTATTGCACATACATCACAGGAAAAAATAAAAAAAATATTTTGTATAAATATTCATATTTGTTCGTCTTCCTTCAATTCCCATTTCCACATTTCTACTAAATAAATAACAAACCGAAATCAAACTAAATTCAAATTTATCAAGTATAAACGCGAGTTTCTTCTAGTTCCTATCGAATATCAGCTTTCATAAAAAAAAATTATCTGCTGCTGTTTCTTTAACGAAATAATATTTTACATTATAATAGGCTCCTATAATTTAATAATATTCTTACTTCCTAGACTATATTTATAAATTGGGGCCCTTTTATGAAACTTTATCATTCTCAGATTTATTCGGTATCAAAACCAATCGATGCAAGAATAAATAAATAAAAAAGTGCAACGCTCAACTAGTCATCGACGGTATTCCTCACTAATTCTGTGTGCCTGACGTCGATTTTTTCGTCTAAATTTCCGACTAACTAAATTGATCGTTAGTTCACCCAGATATTGTTAGATGTCTCTAATATTGATAAACCAAAATCTACCCGATACTTAGCTCTAAACTGCAAACTTAGTTCCGATTTATCAATTACCGATTAGAAATGTTTCGTATAATGTTAAATTTAAGTTTATTTGGCAGATTTTAATTAAACGTCAGATACGGTTTGTTTTGTGCCACCTTTGAACGATTGGTATAAACTAACCATTAATTTAGTTAGTTGGAAATTTAGACAAAAAAATCGTCGTGAGGCACACAGCATAAGAATAAGTTTATAAAACAAAAATGTCTAGTTCATACACTAGTTCAAGGTCGATTTTGTTCATATGCGTTTTTAAAATACACACTCATAAAGACAAGATAAAATTAACACGTGCATGCTTCCTTAGATTTAATATTAAAAAAATATAATCTACATATTTATTATCCCTACTATCAATTATCCACGGATTAACAAATTATCGCTTAATAATACGAATAACAATGTTGCATTTACAATAATAATAAGTCTTATTTACAATAACTTCTTTTTAATGGAGTCTCTCGTATCATAAAATATTTTCACAGTTCATTCATAAGGTACATACTCGTAGGTAATATAGGACACAAAACATAATTTTGTTTTAAAAGGACACAAAACAAAAAAAAAAATATTTTACGAAAAGCAAAAACCCCTGAAGAAATTCAAACTTGATCTTGCTTCTTGTTTACGTTTTTATTCAACAAGTATATGCACATACTTCAACATGTGCATCCAGCATGTGCAAATCGTCAAAAATAAAGATCGATAAAAAAATTTAAAGTTCGTAAAATTTTGTTCATGTAACGTTAGATGTCTCACAAAAATTGTTGTCTTAGCTAAACTTTTTAATGAAAAAAGTGTCCGTATGGTGGGTTAGTGTGCATTGGTTCCATCTTTAAAAAAAAAAATTGGCGAAAAAATGTATATGAGATCGGCAATATTATATTTGACAATACATTTCGTCTGCTCGCGAGCAAAGGAAAAAATGACAGATGAGAAGTAAATAGGTTTAGGTTTCAGTGGTTGACACTTAGGCCATTTGTTTGGTCCATTGTGATACCACGCATTCACGCCACATCATTAACCCATTCACCTATTCACCTACTCACACAACTACAGTATACCATCTGCACATTGCAAGCTCCATGTCAACCTGTACATTGACATGGACGGTGGGTCGGCGCTGAATTCTGCACTCCATCAGAGGGTCTTAGTTGTATTTATTAACATCACCGATTATAATTGATGATGAAAATTCGATTTGCATATCTAGAAGTAAATAGTTTCGATTCCAATTTTTGTTTTGTGAATTATTATTATTTTTTTTTTGTTTTTGGTTTTATTTAGGATTTATTTATTTATTTGGATTTATTTATTTTTATTTATTTATTTTTTCCTTTATTTAGGATTTATATTTAGATAAAACTTAAATAAAATAAATTTTATTAATGTTTTTATTAAATTTAATATTCCCTACATTAATTGTATCTATATTTGTATTTAATTGTATCTATATTCTATCTATATTTGTATGTTATTTTTGGAAATAATATTGAGAAGCAAAAGTTTAATAAATTATAAAGTGGATAAACTGTGGAAATATGAATGATAATGAAATTACTTTTAGAGTTATTTACTAGGAATTAGATTAAATTATTTAGGAAATTAACACAACACTTTATTAATTTAAATAGTATGGTGAAATTTAATAAATTCACAAACTATCTACCAAGCATATAATTTTGTATTCTTAAATGACGTCAAAAACACAAAACAAAACAAAACACGTACACCAATATGTACACTACTACTATGACGATTCGGTAAAATTCGAGTTGAATTGTAAAAAGGCAACAGAATCCATGTCCTGGTCTGAAACCAGCTTGTTCGTTTCTTATGTATTGGTTCACAGTTGGTGAGCTTCGTTCCAGGATGATCATTGCTAATACTTTTATTGTACTGTTGAGCAGGGAGATGCCTCGCTAGTTTTTGCATTATCTTAAGTCGCCTTTCTTTGGAATCGTTATGGTTAAGCCATCTTTCCATTTTCGCAGAATTCTCCCAGTATTCCACACTTCAATTAATAGTGGTGTTAGTGCTCCTGCAGTTGCAAATGCGTCACCATTGAGTAATTCAGCTGGTATGTTCTCGGTTCCAGCGGCTTTGTTATTTTTCAGCTTCATTATGGCACTTGTAACTTCCCGCTCCGTTGGTGGATGGGTGTTTCTGGTTTCGTTATAGTTGCCATCTGGAAGCTTCTCAATTGGTTCGCTATCTATGCAGTTGTTCTCGAAGAACTCTTTCCATCTATTTAGTTGTTGGTCGTTTGTAGTTAGGACTTGTCCATGTGAATCTTTTATTGGTGGTGTATTTGTAAATTTTCCGGTGATCATTCTTACACATTGATGTAATGTGCGCATATTTCTATTTGCTGCCGCTAACTCGGCAGTCGTGAGAATGTCTTCCTACGTGTATTTCCTACGATCCCTCCTTGCCCTTTTCTTCACTTGTTGAGCTGTATCTTCATATTGTCTTCGAATTTCCGCCGTATTTTGATTGCCTATTTGTATTTTAAGTTGGCGGCGTTCCTCGATTTTCTTCTACGTTTCATCTGTAATCCACGGTTTTCTTGTATTGTCTTGGTAGCCCAGTACAGTAGCAGTTTTTACGTAGGCGTTTTCTATTCCTTCCCATTTTTGATCTATAAATAGTGATAGTTTCGTTATTCGGTAGATTGATTTGGAGCGTTTCATTGGAGATATTTCTCGTGTCTGTATTTCTCAATCTATCTATGTTGAATTTCCTCCGATTGGTCCTTGTAGTTTTCACAGCGGCTGGTTTGATTTTGTAGGTTGCTATTACTAGTTGGTGATCGCTGTGTACATCTGCTCCTCTCATTGCTCTGACATCTTGTAGGGAGGATAGAAGCTTCTTATTTACCAGCACATGGTCAATTTGATTTCTCGTTCTGCCATCTGGCGATTTCCAGGTGTATTTATGAATATTCTTGTGTGGGAATTTGCTGCCGCCTATGAATAGCTGATTTGTGACACAATAGTCGATGAGTCTATCTCCGTTGTTGTTCCTTGCAGAAACTAGTGCATGTTTACCCATGATTGTCGCCATTCGGGTGTTGTCAATTCCAATTTTCGCGTTGAAATCTCCTTGGATAATTTTGATGTCATTTCGGTGTGCACTTGATATGGCAGCTTGTAGCTGCTCATAGAATTCATCTTTGATTGTGTCATCTGCTTCTTCTGTGGGCGCATAGCATTGTATGATTGTTGTATTTCTGATTTTTGAGTGGAATCGTGCAGTTATTATTCTGCTACTTATTGGTTTCCATTCGAGTAGTCATTTCTCTCCCTTAGCCGTTGTTAGTATACCTACGCTTTGTTCGTGTTTATCTGCTCTACCAGAAAACATCATATAGTTTCGTGCGCTGGTTGTTATGTCTCCGCTATCCTTCCATCTTACTTCGCTGAGGCCGAGAATTTCTATATTGTATCGCTTCATTTCCTTCTCAACTTGTGCTAACCTCGATGTTTCCGTTAGAGTTCTTATGTTCCATTTTACAATTCGTGTCCGGGTACGATAGCCAATGGTCGATATTTGTGTTGTTTGCCGGTTTGAATTATTTCTTCTAGTGTTCGTTTCTGTAATCATTTGATTTCGGATTAATGTATGATTGGTCCAATGAATTCTAGGCCCAGATACCAGGGCTGCTGAGTAAGGCATAGCTGGCATGCCGGGGGGAGGTTCTTAGCTCGTTTCATTATTCAATTGCTTTAATATATAGTCCTAGTTGCATATCCGTTATTCGTTGCAATTTGTAGAATTATATTAAGCTCAGTGTTATAATTTGAATTTGTCAAAGGGATATATATTAGTCTTCTATGAGTGAGTGGAAAGCTGACATTTTAATATTATGGGGATAACAACGTCTGTATACGTGGGTTTCCGATAAATTTTGAAGTCTAAAGAAGAATTAATCCTGGTTTATTTTTATATCTAGAAAATTAATACATTTATTTCTTCTTCTTCCAAAGTAAAATCAATGGTGGATATGGAGAATTTAACCAAAATAAGGATTGTTATTTGATATGATCATTTGTTTGAAGAAATTCATGAAAACTTCAGCCAAAAAAGGTGACAGAGAGGAGCCCATGGACCATCAGCGAATTTGAAATATATTTTATGAAAACAGAAATAATTTTGTTTATACAAGTCTGAACCACTAACTTAATTTCACGACGTAAGCTCTCATCTAAAACATTCCTATCAAAGTAATTACAAATTATTTGGGACAAAGTATTAATTGGAATAGAACCTAAAAGACTGCCCACGTCAAACGAAACTAGTTTTGAATGCATTGGAATGCCGACGTCTTGAATTTTGTTAATCAGTTCTACCGAGAAAGACGAAAAGAAATTAGTATGATAATTGAAAAAATTTATGAAACCCTTACAAAGCTTGTAGGCAGAAGCATTGCAATACGCGACTATTGGTCTAACCGGAATCCTTTTGGATATTTGGTAAACAATTGTCTAATTAACATGAAATCTATGACTACCTCACCTATTAATCCTTACTACACATGATTTGTGTACGTTACCTTTAATAATAAGTCTTTTGTCAGTTTTTTGTCAATTTGTCGGAAACTATCCGACAACTACTCGACAAAATAAGAATACCGTGGAATTTCCAATATGGGATTTCTGTCGCAACTCATACATCTTTCATGATTATTATATACATTTTATTTTATTACGTTTTATTACACCTTATATATGGTGTAGTAACCAAGCGTTGAATCACTACAAAACTGCGTTCGCTAAATCTCGACGATTAGGAGCCTACTTTCTCACTCCCGAGAGCCGCCAGTACTGAGCATCCTATTCCCTGCACCGTATCATTTTTCTGCATGGTTAAATCCACTGCGTATTTAGATTCTGGGTTCCTTCCATTAGCATTTTATACCTACTGCCAAATTATTTACAGCCACCTCTAACATGGAGAACAGGCGCTGGAAAAAGCCATCAGTAACTTGGAGAACTAACCAAAACTTTTGAAATTTTCACGTGTATTTCACTCCCCCAATTTACCTGGACTCTCAACAAAAACTTAGTCTGAAACATTTTCCAGCGATAAACATCGACGAACCGATTCAAACGAGACATCCAGACATAACAATTAAAACGCCAAGTTTTTATAAATTTTTGAAATTTTCTCATATACGTTTCATAGGAATAGGTACAAAGGGCCGAATGTCGAAGGGTCGAATGTGGAAGGGCCGAATGTCAAAGGGCCGAATGTCGAAAGGCCGAATGTCGAAGGGCCGAATGTCGACGGGCCGAATGTGTCGAAGGGCCGAATGGGTCGAAGGGTCGAATGGGTCGAAGAGCCGATTTTTTTGGTTTTCAGGAATATAATTTTTTAAATTAATTGGGGAGAAAAATGGGGAGAAAAATTGGGGAGAGTGAAATACAAGTACAAATTTCAAAAATTTATAAAAACTGAACGTTTAAAGTGTTATGTCTGGAAATGTTCTTATTTGAATCGCTTTGTCCATGGTTAACGCTGGAAAATTTTCCAGGTCAAGTATTATGTGGGGAGTCTAGGAATATTGGGGGGAATGAAATACGATTAAAAATCTCTTTGAGCTGTAAACATTGTGTATTGTTCTTTCAGATATAATTGAATTTTATTGTGCCTTATAAAAGTTTTTTTTAAAGTACCGCGCCCCGCTTTTTTACTACTTTCTTCTTACTTTTTTTTAATAAAAAATTCATTTACTAACTGTGTATTTTAATAACATCGTCACTAAATTTTTCTAAATTACATTTTAAATTATGCCGCGCGTACCATATAAATAAATCAGTTCTGATAAATAAATCAGTTCTTGAAAATACGATAATCGAACATGTCAGCTGTTTTGAGGAGATGAAGTTCGGGTCCTCAAATGTAAATTCCCTATTTTACAAAGTTTGTAAAAGCATTAACGGTCTTAAATGTACAGAAACAAACAAATTAAAATTAAAACGACTATTAGAATTAAATAATGAATTTCGAGATATACTCAAATAAAAACTAGAAACTATGATAGTTAATGAGTGTATTACAACTATCAAAATTTCAAATGAAAACCCGACGTATTCACTAAGTATTTTAGAACCAGAGCCAAATCATATTGCTCAACAAAAACTAAATATTATTAGTGCTGAAGTACCAGACTATAATCCTATTTACTCCTATAACAACCAGACAAAACAGTTACAAATGAAATCGAATATTATAAAAATCAGTAATATTCTAGAACAGGATGTGTTATCAACTGATCGTAATTTTAATAAATTTGAAGATAAACTATTTCAAGATATTGACGAGGTTAGCGACTTAAATGACTTTAAAGAAAAGAAAACTTTATCAAAAAATTTTCTGAAGAAGCCTAAGTTAGCCGCGATTAAAAATAAGTTAAGTTCAAGAAAAAAGTTTTTTCTTTCAGAACATTCAATAATATTTTCTGATTTTGAATGGGATACTGAATTATTTGATAATCAAACTACAAAATTAAAATCAGATTCATACATGGACTTACTCAGAGCAAAATTTTCTCTGTTTTCCCTTGCATTGTTAATGTAACAGATGATAAACTAAACAACGAAAGCATAACCATGTATACTAGCAAGTGTCTACACCGATTCTGCCCACGATTTTACAAGTTTGTTTGTAATCGGAACATCAATCCAAAAACATTTTCTATTTATTATTACGGGGGTGAAATTTATCATGTTGACCAATTAACCACCTAGCTAAAAGGCAAACATAGAGAAACCATACGTAAGAAATTGTCAACATCGTATGCATCGGATATTCAGAACTCCTTAAGAAAAGACTGCGATTTAGAGCTAAAAAAAGACGACAATCTGGGTAATTATAAAGGGATCACTGTATTGAATGTAGCTCGTTCGGAAGCTCTAGCATCGCTTGATGGCGATCAGGATGATATCAAAGATATTATGAAGAAAATGGGGAAACAAAATTTTTATTTACATTTTTTAATTATAAATCCCTTTACTGTATATTCAATGTCAAAAGAGCTCACATAGATATCACGGGATCGCACATACGGGTTTTAAGTAGTGTTTAGTCCCAAAAATGTCTAGAGCTTGTTTGTCTGAGCTTACGATTTTCAAGTTACAAAAATGAAGCATTACCGCGACTTGGTGTCTCTGACCGAATAGCGCTTATGCGGTGGGTGCCTAAGGCGACAATATATCGGCGGCTCTTACGAAAATGGTGATATCTTTTTGCTCTTACGAAAAAAGTGACATCTTCATTCTTGCCGCGAAAAAGGTGATATATTCATTCTTACCACCGATTGTTTGCTTGTTTATTTGTTGGTTTGTTTATTTGAGGTTTGTTGGTTAGTTTGTTGGCTGGTTTACTAGTTTAATTTTGAATAAATCCCAAAAACCCGCTAAAAATCTTGAAAAATCCAGACAATTTTCTCTCACTAGGATCGAGTGTATTTTTTATGTAATTTTGTGCGATGAACTCGAATCTGTCGAGTCGTAAACTAACGAAACTAAACCTAATCTAACCAAACCAAACCTAACCAAACCAAACCTAACCAAACCTAACAAACAAACAAACAACCGAATCAACAAACAAAACTACCAACCTTCACACAAAGATGCCAACAAAACACACAAGCAAACAAACAAACAGACAAACAAACAAACAAACAAACCATTAACAACCAAACAGAGCACCCAACCAAACAAACGAAACAAACCAACCAACCCAACAAACGAACAAACAAACCTACAAACAAATCATGCGACAAACCTCAAATCACCAAACGAACCAACCAAGAAACCTCAAACCTCTAAACATACAAATCAACGAACCGAAAAAAATAACCACCAACCTTCACACAAACAAACAAAACAAACCATCCAACAAAGCAACAAACACAGCAACAAACAAACAACCGAATTAATAAACAGTCAAACAAGCAAACAAACAAACAAAAAAAAGGAACAAACAAACAAACAAACAAACCAACAAACCAACAAACCTACAAACAAACCAACAAACAAACAAACCAACAAACAAACCAACAAACAAACCAACAAACAAACCAACAAATAAACCAACAAACAAACCAACAAACAAACCAACCAACAAACCAACCAACAAACCTACCATCAAACCAAGCAACAAACAAACCTACAAACAAACCAACAAAGAAACCAACAAGCGGCAAGAATGAAGATATCACTTTTTTCGTAAGGGCAAAAAGATATAGTCACTCGCTTATAAGAAATCCTCCGAATATTACTGTGTATATTTGGAGTTTTTTCTTCTTTCTTATAAATCTAGCTCAGTCTCGTTTTAAACTCTAGTATAGAAGGTGGGCAACGGAGTTGTCTCACTATCCGGAGAAGTCCCTGGGTTACGGCGTACATGCCGTCATGGCAACTACTCAAAAAAAACTTACGAGACAGGATCACGGAAATGCAGAACCAGCGGCTGGTCAGGGTGGGAAAGCGGGCCCGCAGGCGTCTTCATCATGCGACCGCAGCTGTACATTGGTTGGAAACTTGGCCTCTGTAGAGTCAAATGCTACAAGAAATTTATCATGTTCTATGAAACTCAATCTTTTTTGTGTTGTTTGTGGGGAGTATATTCCAGAAACAAAATTCACGTTTTCAGTTTCGTTAAAAGTAAAATATAAGAAAATTTATAATGTTTCAATCTCATTGGATAACTCTTATACACCAAAATCGATTTGTCATAAATGCCGCAATGTTTTATATGGAATTAATAAGAAGGTATTGTCTCGGGCAATGATATGGAGACCCCTAACAGATCATACCACTGACTGTTACTTCTGCCTAACAAACTTGAAAGGGTACAACCGAAAGAATATATGGATTTTATTTCTTACGCACGTGTAACATCTGTGACTTTACCAGTTCTTATTGACACAGATTCTGATCACATCATGGAAATTAATGAATCCAAACAAGAAATGGTGATTGATGAAGATATATTATAGATGAAACAGTCCAAATTGAAGAAAGTGAAAATTTTAGCACATCAGAATCAGATGATGAAGAATATATATTGGAAGCCAAAACGTTTAATCAAAACAAATTAAGTGATATCTGCAGAGACTTGGAACTCTCGAAAGATAGATCGGAGATTTTAGCATCTAGGCTGAAGGAAAAAATGTGTCTATTAAAAGGAACAAGAATTTCTTTCTATCGTTCGAGAGAACGCCCGTTCAGGAAATATTTTACTCAAATGAAAAATCTAGTCTACTGCCATAATATTGAAGGATTAGTACAAGAATACGGTGTAGAGCACATAGCAAGTGATTGGCGACTGTTTATAGATTCTTCAAAAAGAAGCTTGAAAGTTATATTATTACATAATGGAAACGTTTATGCCCCTTTAAAAGTCGCTCATTCTGTTGTTCTAGATGAAGAATATCATAATTTGGAGTTACTGTTGCAAAAATTGAAGTATGGTTGAAACCAGTGGCAACTTTGTGGAGACTTAAAGATATTTACGATATTACTGGGCCAGCAAAAAGGGAACACTTCTTTTCCTTGCTTTATTTGTGAGTGGAATAGTCGGGCTCGAGATGAGCATTATGTGAAACAAGACTGGCCGTTGAGAAAAAAATTAATTCCAGGGGGAAAAAACATAATAGGTCCAAGTTTGATATCAGCCGATAAAGTCCTACTTCCCCCTTTGCATCTAACTAGGTCTTGCAAAGCAACTTGTAAAGGCCATGAGCCGAAACGAAAGTCCTGCGTTCATGCATATTTTTCAAGTGCTACCCAATCTTTCAGAAGCTAAAATCAAAGAGGGCATATTTACTGGACCACAAATAAGAGACCTCCTGGAAAATGATACTTTTAAAAAGGAAATGAATAGAATCGAGAAAGCAGCATGGAAATTAGAGAGGTGGCGATTAAATTTCTTGGAAATCATAAAGACCCTGATTACAAAAATATTGTTGGGGATTTATTAAAAAATTATAAAGAAATGGGGTGTTTAATGAGTTTGAAACTGCATTTTCTCCATTCACACCTTGATTGGTTCTCTGAAAGGATGCACCAAGACTTGAGTGAATTTGAAAAAAGGTATCAAGGTGTCTGGGGGATAAACATGTTGGCAGATTATTGCTGGAACCTGAAGCGTGAATCAAATAAACCTCATAAAAGAAAATCAACTCGAAGATCATTTCACGAGAAACGAAAGCGTACTCGTTCAAAGTAGTACTTTAATATCCCAACGTGAAAGGCAAGGGGACTCACGGAAATAAAGCACCCCAATGGGATCGGAAATTTGCCACGTCCACGTCGTCGATTCTGGGTAACCCTAAGAGCAAAAACAGCTTAATAAAAAAATTCGATTAGGCTTGTATAAACACAAGCATTGTGCATGGAACATATTGCGACGTTTACCAACGTTATCCATTATTACCCCAGGTGTCCACCATTACTCCGTGTGTCCATTATTACCCCGGGTTTTTTTCACACCTGCATCTGGAACCTCCCTTTGAACATGTTCCATGTTAATAGTGGCTATAGCAAAATATCAACTTTAGAGGTTTTGAAAACGCCAAATATATACAGTATGATTCTAAGGATTTCTTATAAACAAGTTACGATATGATAACGTCTTAGGCGACCACCGCATAAGAGCTATTCTACTATAAGAGATATAATACTAGCGGTTCCTAAACGGCGGCAGCGACAACCGGCTTATACATGGCTCCCATATGAAAGAAAAGTAATTCAAGACCCACGGGCTCAGCTTCATTTTTGTACCTTGAAAATCGTAAGCTCAGACAAACTACGGAATCGTACTCAAAGACCTTCACAACATACGCATGAATTTTTCGCAAATATTTTGGTCGAAATATGTCGATTTGACCTTCAAATGGCCTTCAAATGACCTTTCACAAAGTCGTATCGTCAGACTAACTACGGAATCGTACTCAGAGACCTTAAAAACATACGCATGAATTTTTCGCAAATATTTTGTTCTAAATTTGTCGATTTGACCTTCAAATGACTTTAAACAAGGGCGAAAGGTCAAACAAACTACGGAATCGTACTCAGGGACCTCGAAAACATCCGCATGAATTTTTTCAGATTTTTTTGGTCGCATTAAGACACTTTGACCTTCAAATGACCTTGAACCTGATGTGATGAAGGTTAACCAACCCGCTCATCGTAATCAGCGATCCGAAAAACCCCTAATGCACCATAGCATTCCAAGTGTTACGTTTTATATCAAATGTTGACCGGTATTTAAATTTTGTTTTACTTATGACACATTTGTTCTCGGCTGATTTTTTAGGTTATTACTTTCGGCTGGGATATTTCATTATAATACATATTTTTTTTAACTTTCGGCTGATGTAGTCTAGACACTATCTGCATTATCGATTTTTTCACTTTCGGCTGGCAACTTTCGGCTAACTTTAACAGTATCATTATAATATATATATATTTTTTTAAACTTTCTGCTGATATAGTCGATACACTATCTGCATTATCGATTTTTTCACTTTCGGCTAACTTTAACAAAGTAAAAATTTTAGCGTTATAGCGCGTCCTGAATATAAGGAAAAATTTGGCACTACAGTGTGCAGAAAATTTGGTTGGTTAGTAATCAGTATGGGCAAAAGGAGCCAGGCAATTATTAACAGTAATGGTCACGTTACTATGTCTTCGTTGGTAGCGCCTATATAAAATCAATAAATCTTTCATAATAAAAACAAAAAAAAACTCGTAATTTTATTTTTACTTTATATTACCAATATTGGTCGACAAACGTTGGAACTAACTTGGGTTAACATTTGTCTTATCGTCTGGACACACCTTTATAATAAGCTTTTTTCGATAAGAACAATACGCGATCTGTAAATCTTGGGAATCGGATGATATATTGCACATTCACTGTATGTTGACATTTCGAATTGGTATAATACAAACAAATTTGTACTCATTGATTTATTTCAACACAAGAATTAGATTAATTTCCTGGCTATATATAGATTGCAGGTATGTGTATGTTCCACGTTTCAATTCACATCTCGTTTAATCTAAAACAATGATTGCATATGTTGTATATAAAACTAGCTACATACACACTGAATAATATGGAGATCTATCCTTATTGTGTAACCGTAATAATAAATAAACTGAAAATCAAATAGATTCTATATTTTACACAGTTGCAAGCATGTGGTGTATGTACTTTGAAAGCTTTTCTTTACTCCATGCCAAACTACTTCTATAGTAAGTAGGTATTCTTTGTAAGGTTTCTATTGTTAAAAAGATGGAAATATAAAAAAAAAGAAAATTGTTTGTGTCTATTCTGAAATTGTGTACTGAAAAACAGAAAATCCAAACGACAAGTAGAGGTATTGTATAAATGTAAACTATATGCAACATACATTTTGCTGTATCTATTTTCACATCTTATATACGATATGTACTCCTTTGTGTATTGTTTTTACATTTTATTGTAACAGACAAGGCAAAGTGTTGTTGGGTTTCTAGGTGTGTGTGTGTGTGTGTGTAACACACAACTCACACACACACAGTGGTAATATATATGTATGACTACAAATGGTGGTTTTATTTGTTCGATAACCAATGTTATCTAAAGTTTATAAGATCCGTTTTATCATTATGTTTAAGGGATTTTCCTATAAAGCAAAATCCAGAAAAATCTAAATTTTGTTTAAATCTAATAGCAAAAGATTTGTTTAACTTACAAGCTTGTTCTGAATATCTTTCGTATATTTTCCAGTAACAGAAAGCATGCACGAAAAATATACATAAAAGGAAAAATCACAATGCAAAATTGAAGCTCCAGAGAGGTTATTCTTAAATATTGAAATCAATTCCTAGCATTCCGTATGTACACTAGCTATGTATTTCTAATATGTATACAACAATAACATCATCATCAACATCATCGTCATCATCGTTGGTATGAACAATGGCAGAGAACAACAGAAAAACCATGTCGACAAGTTTTCTTTATTATTATGATGATATGCAATATAGAATACTAAGAGACGGTGGTACTGTGGTATAAAAACAATAGGGAAATTTTTAAAGCTCCACAGTACACAAAAATTAAATAGAAAAGGTTTCGTCAAGTGTAATCAAGAAAATTGTTTATAAAAAGGGGGTAAGTGTGTATATTGTACACCTAAATGTAAGTAAAACTTTATATAAGAAATCCGCTAAATGAAACCATTAATTTAATTGGTGTTAGGGAAATTCGTTTTTCAAGAGATATTTTTTCCGTGTTAATAAGAGGACTTTGTCTTGCCACAAGGAGGAATTAAAACTAATTTTTTTGGTGGAAAATGTCTACATTTTTTATTACTTATTTCACTATAAAAATTATGAATTTCGCCCCGGGCGAGCATTTAGGAGAATTTTTCTGGATGCAATAGTGTACTATTAAGGTTTTTGTGAACAGGCTATGACATTTCGTTTGTAAACATCGATGTTTGTATCACAGACACTTTTTAGGAACCCAAGGATGAGTAATACTACAATCTTAAAATAATTTGGATGCCTTTAATGCTCAATTTTATAATTTGATTTGATTGATCAATTTGATGATTACACCGAGTTCAAACAAGAACAACTTACCCACCATTAAACTAATTGTGCAGTATAATTTTGGTGTTTCAGGACATAATTTTCTCGAAAACAAATTCGTTAAGGTACGTGGAAATCAAATACTGGAAGAACCTTAATTACATTGATTTTATCCTTACATACAAAAACACATCTCTTCCCGGTACTGATGAGAAAAAAATTTTCCTCGCCTAACAACACAATATTATTTCCAATGAACTTTGAAATCAAAAGTGGTGTATTTTCAACATATGTATTCACTTTTTGGGGGAAAAAAAAAATCGCAAAGCCATTATTTTTAATTGACAGAGTTATAAAAAAGATTTTATTTGAAAGGTACAATTTTCAACGATAAGAAATTTAAATTTGTTTTTTTGGTGGATTCGCATCCGGTTTCACCAAAACACACTAAAATTGAACGGGTGTGAAGTATGTCCTAAGTTTGTCCTAACTTTTTATCGTGATAATGTATTAGTTAATCTCCCGTTATAATGAATTTTAATATTCGTAATAATTGTAAATATTAATAGAAAATACAGAAGCAGTTAAGGAACGTAAATTAACAAAACATTTATCAGAAATAGATCCAACGAAAAAGTAATGGTTTGTGAGCTTGTTACTAGCCGCTAATCGTGGGTTAGTAAAATTCCAGTAAATCGAAACAAAAATTGTATATAATGTTAAAGGCAATTAACGAGCACTTGTCATATATCATTGGGTTAAAGAACGTGTCTTTTCTGTACGAATGTCGATTTGAGTACTACCGCATAAGGGATTCATGGGTGTCTATCGTATAACGAAGAATTAATTCAAAATTTCAATGTTAGAAGCGATTAACGAGCACTTGTCATATATCGTTGGATTCATTTAAGTGTCGTAAACATGATATTCATAAAAGGAATACTAGGCACTTAAACGAATCCAACGACACCTTTGAATCGCATATACGATAATACAAATGACCTTGAAAGGAAATAAATCATCATATTTCTTTTCAAGGTCATATAATTTTCGTGCTACTTGCACTGGTAGTAGAAGACGCTTAAACGAATCCAACGACATATAACAAGTACTTGTTTATTGCCATCAATATTGATATTTGGAATTATTCTACATTACCCAAGGGCATAATACTTAGCATCTTAGCAATATTTTTTTACGATTTTAAACAATAATCGATAATTACAAATTATTTATTGAGCCAATTATAACTATATTTAAGTTGGTAATGGTTTAGGGCTAGTTTTTATTTTAAATAAAATAAAACAATTTAAAGACTGAGCTTTCGATGTCTCATCGTCATCTCAATCATCAATTTTAATATAAATTTTTTAAAAACAAATATAAAAAGCCTATACAGTAAATACAATTTTTTCAAATAGCAAATACAAAGTAAATTTTAAAGTAAATTTTACAAACAAGTATATACAATATGAATATGATTTTAAAATTATTAAAAAAATATATAAATGAAAATTGTATATGTATATAAATTAAACAATGAAATAAATTTAGCAAAGAAATAAAGCAGACAAAAACGAAATTAGACAAAATAATTGTAGCAATTGCCAATGTAGGCGCAATCATTATTTATATTTATAGAATTAATGTAAGATTTAATATATAGCATCTCTAAAATTGATCTTTTCTTAAAATTTCGTTCTGCTTCTAATATTTTAACATTATTTACGCTAATTATGTGACCTGAATTTTTTAAATGTGTAGAAAGTGCACTAGTGCCTTGTTCTTCATCTTTATTTACACCGTTTTTATGTTGATAAATCCTTTTTTCCAAAAATTGTTTTGTTTGACCCGTATAAACAACATTACAGTCACATTTAACTTCATAAATTAAATTTGTCTGCTTATTGAGTGGTATAGGATCTTTAAGTTTAGAAAAAAGACAATCATTTAAACAAGATGAAGAATTACCGACAATTTTGAAATTATAATTTTTGAACAAATGTTTTATTTTTTCAAATAAATGTTTAACATAAGGAATTGAAAAATAATTTTTATCATTGTTAATGGGCCGAATTTCAAAACTTGTAATAAAATTTTTTTGTTCCCAAATACACTGATTTATTAATTTGGCAGGATAATGATTAGTTAACAATGTTTGCGGAGCTTCACTATACCGTAGCAGATATCCACACCATTTTTTAATTGTTGCGTCCAAATCAAACGGAAAGATCAACGAGCTGGTGGAGTTGCCTTGTACCAAAAAACAGGAATATCTCACGTAATCACGCCGCATATGGAAATCCTTTGGAGACAAACTAGTGGTCTCAGAGTTGCAGTTAATCAGGTTGGAGATATTTGCTTGGTCAAAATCTATTCTTTGTTATCATATACATTTTTCAAACCAGAAAATAATTGGCAAATTAAAAAGTATCTACTTCATTCTGTCGCCTTATGCAGAATGTGATTCTTTTGGCTCTTTTTGTTTTCAATGAAAAGAAGCTCCAATTGAGCAGCTGCTTCCGCAAAACTCATTAGCATTTTTAAATTAGATTACTCAAGCGCCCTAATTTATATTGAAATACTTCTTTGAAATTCTTCCAAAAGTAAAACACATTAACAAACTGTTTGCTTGTGTCAAACTGGACGGTGATCGTCATTTAATTATGATAGATTTGATTTCATCTGTCTGCTTTTAAACTAAAGTCTTTCTAGTTTAGCCCATTACCTCAAATCTTTCAAATATTGAACTGTAAAATGAAACTGCTTAAAGATCCAAACTATATTTAATAAACTGCCCAATTTGACAAGCGAAAGCTCAAAAATTTAGATTTTTACTCAAATCAATTATTCTAATTAATTCTAATAACACGAAATAAAAATTTCTAGACTCAGAATTGCATATAGCAACAATTAGATGTATAACTCGTACTTGAACGAGACGCAAAGCAGAAACATCAATAATGAATTTCATAATAATTTGAATCATTTCTAAAAACAGTACAAAATTTTAAATTTCTATTGAAATTCTTAGAAAAATGTCTGCACGGTGAATTTTTTGTAATGAAACGTAATAAAACTGAAATTTTATACGGATTGAGTAAATCAGCTTTAATAGGTATATATCCCACCTAAATTATTAATTTAATGAAACAACACGGTAATAAACGTAACCTAAGAAATTGAAACGAAAATTAAATTTCAGTACAAAACTCAAACATAAATAACCATGATAGTACTTCAGCGTATCTTACTAAGTTAGACTAGCACAAAAGCTCCTTAAGAAAAACTAAACTTTTGTATATTTTCAAAAGTGTTTCAATATGAGATGTACGTACATACTTCTAATTAAATAACCACCCCCCCCCCCCCCCCCCAGCAATAACTTTTTTTGTATGTATTACTTCTGCCTATGTTTGTCATTTTATCTTTTTACCATTTTCTTAAGTGTTTGCGCTTTTACCGTAAAATAAAAAGTTAAGTTTTTCAAAGGATAACTAAGAAATGGACATATTTTCTTTATAAAACAACCAAGATAAATATTTACACCAATTTTCTTGTAAAGGTATATTTATGTTTTATTGGTCGTGTACGACAGATGCGCAGACCAACAGTAAATAAACCGAAAACGTATACAAATTTAAATGGAATTATGAAAATAAAGGTTTCAGCTGATTGGAAATTTCTCATAATGATAATTGAATTTGTTTTATTTCGTTACAGTATTGTCCTTTCGATTTAATTTTATGGGTTTCATGTTGCACCATGTACAGTGTAACAATGAGAAACTGAACTTCTTTGAAACAAAACTGTTCAACAAGCATGCAACCGTGTTATTTTGTAGAGAGCAGGTAGTTCTTAATAAAAAAAGTTTCTTGCCTTGCATAATTTCATTGCACATTCCAATATATTGTGGAAACTACTGGCAAAATTTTATTTTAACCGAATTAGTCTGTTTGTATATATTTAAGTTCCAATTTTCTCTGTCAGAGATGAAAAACTCCTGAATATCATTACTAATGTATAATCAAATAAAACTACATCGCAAATGAATTTCGGAGCCATTCTTTTTCTTAAAAAAGGAATAGTACCAGCTGGAAAGCAGGAACTGAAGACGTAGAGCATTCAAGTGACAAGAAATGAGATGAATGGGCGAAAGACGATACAGAACCATACGGTTTTTACCCAGATAGGAACTGACAAAAAAGTTCAACTCTCCAAAAACTTAACTGTAGCCGAGTTCACTGGGCGATGGCTATGCAGAAAATTAGCACGAATGGCGAAGAGGAATGGCAACAAAAAATGTTTGGCTCATTGACAAGGACTTTTAAAGATCCCCATAAACCAGCAAATTAAGGACCGAATTGATTCGGAAACCAAGTTACAGGAATTGATATTATAAAAATGAAAGTAGAAATAGTTTCTCCCAGAAAGAACGAGGAGGGATGGTAAGAAAAAAAAAACAGATAGTTTGGGGGCGTCCATTCACGGAAGGTGGTTTTAACGATCATACTCACACATCCGAAAGAAATGCAGTGGTTCATAAACTGGTCCTCTCGTGTGGAACCGTCAAATCTGATGTAAAACAGCGTGTCAAGTAATGGTGGCTTAATTTGTAGTTAACATCGATAACGTATTGATCTCATTAGTCACACGTGGATAATACGACAGTGCAACTGCTTAAACTGTGGAAAAAACAGATGTTGAGAACAATCAGGAACGCTTGGGTATCTGGTCAGATACAAGAGGTCACATAGCAGAGGTCATATAGCAAGGACCTTAAAGAAACCGAACTGCTGTACCCTTCATTTCAGCTGCAAACAAAACAACAATAAGCACAAGACTTCAATATGAGACTCAGAGTGTCTACTAGAAAGGAGAGGTAACTACAATTGATGGTAATTGTGGTCCTAGCGAATGAACGAAGCCATCGTAGAATGGCGAACTGATGGCGCCGTAAATAACATTGCAACTACTAAATAAAACGAAGGAGGTAAAAAAAGTGCTAGGTGAAGCTAGAAGACGTGAACCTAATGACCTGCTACTCTCTCCCGATAACCCGATGGAGAAGTCGAACGAACTTCGTTTGATAATTCAATTTAAAATAAAGGAGGTGAACGCCATAGGCAAATTAATTCAAAATAGATATCAGGGGAAATCGTCTTTCTACGTAAGTCTTTGAAGGTGGCGGTTAAGGCTTCATTGTCGTTTTTTTTTGTTTTGAGAATATCGTGGATCGATTTCTTAGTTAGAAAAATGCGGAAAGTTTCAGCGACCACAGCTGTATCATATTCAAAGTTATTATAGCCGCCTCGGCTTACAAGCACGACGAAGCGCTGGTATCAGCTGTAGCTGGGGATAGTGGTACGTGAACAACACCTGCAACCCCTTATAATGTTAATATTTCACAAGAACAATTAGTCATAACTGCAACAGGCGCGAGTAGTGTTGCATTGTTCCCTAGAAGGCAAAACAGAGAAACCCCCTCCCTTCCCCATTACTGGGAGAGAATAGGCATAGTTGAAGCCAAATGAATATCTTCTTAGTGAGCGAGATAAAACGAATTAGATATAACTTGAGGGATTGAAATTAAATTTGAAATGTTGGAACTTTACAAAACTAATGAAATCTACCCTTGGGGAGATTCATACAAGACAGCAATAAAGAAGTTTGTGCGAAATGTGTCTATCCTGACCAAGAATCCATTAATAATTTTGATGGTGCACCCGATATATAAATGGGTAATTCAAGAGACCATAAAACAACACAGAACAGATTTTATCTTTAACTCCGCTGGAACAGAAGGTTGTAACATGGTCATATTTAAATCGAAAGGACACCGAATGAATGCCAAAAAGCTCTACTGAGGATCCACTGCGTTGCTATCATCCAGTGCATTGTTATACGGGGTAGATATGCAAAATCGATTAAAAATAAAAGAGAAGCTAAATTATAAAAGACTTCACACATATTATTAGCAGTTGAACAAATTTATATAATATAAAAAATTAAAATAATTTAAAAATTTTAATTTTTTTTTAAAATATTTAATTTTTTTTTTTAAATTTAAAGAATATAGAGAATTTAAAGATATTAAAGAATTCAAACAATTTAAAGAAATTAAAAAATTTAAGGAAATTAAAGAATTATAAGAATTAATTTAAAAAATTTAAAAAAATTTAAGAATTTAAAGAATTTTAGGAATTTAAACAATTTAAATAATTTAAAGAATTAAAAGAATTCAAAGAATTTAAAGAATTTAAAGAATTTAAAGAATTTAAAGAATTTAAAGAATTTATAGAATTTAAAGAATTTAAAGAATTTAAAGAATTTAAAGAATTTAAAGAATTTAAAGAATTTAAAGAATTTAAAGAATTTAAAGAATTTAAAAAATTTAAAGAATTTAAAGAATTTAAAGAATTTAAAGAATTTAAAGAATTTAAAGAATTTAAAGAATTTAAAGAATTTAAAGAATTTAAAGAATTTAAAGAATTTAAAGAATTTAAAGAATTTAAAGAATTTAAAGAATTTAAAGAATTTAAAGAATTTAAAGAATTTAAAAAATTTAAAGAATTTAAAGAATTTAAAAAATTTAAAGAATTTAAAGAGTTTAAAGAATTTAAAGAATTTAAAGAATTTAAAGAATTTAAAGAATTTAAAGAATTTAAAGAATTTAAAGAATTTAAAGAATTTAAAGAATTTAAAGAATTTAAAGAATTTAAAGAATTTAAAGAATTTAAAGAATTTAAAGAATTTAAAGAATTTAAAGAATTTAAAGAATTTAAAAAATTTAAAGAATTTAAAGAATTTAAAGAATTTAAAGAATTTAAGGAATTTAAAGAATTTAAAGAATTTAAAGAATTTAAAGAATTTAAAGGATTTAAAGAATTTAAAGAATTTAAAGAATTTAAAGAATTTAAAGAATTTAAAGAATTTAAAGAATTTAAAGAATTTAAAGAATTTAAAGAATTTAAAGAATTTAAAGAATTTAAAGAATTTAAAGAATTTAAAGAATTTAAAGAACTTAAAGAATTTAAAAAATTTGAAGTATTTAAATAATTTAAATAATTTAAAGAATTTAAAGAATTTAAAAAATTTGAAGAATTTAAAGAATTAAAAGAATTTAAAAAATTTAAAGAATTTAAACAATTTAAAGAATTTAAAGAATTTAAAGAATTTAAAGAATTTAAAGAATTTAAAGAATTTAAATAATTTAAATAATTTAAAGAATTTAAAGAATTTGAAGAATTTAAAGAATTTAAAGAATTTAAAGAATTTAAAGAATTTAAGGAATTTAAAGAATTTAAAGAATTTAAAGAATTAGAGAATAAGAGTATTAGAGAATTTCCAAGAATATCCAAGAATTTAAAGAATTTAAAGAATTTAAAGAATTTAAAGAATTTAAAGAATTTAAAGAATTTAAAGAATTTAAAGAATTTAAAGAATTTAAAGAATTTAAAGAATTTAAAGAATTTAAAGAATTTAAAGAATTTAAGGAATTTAAAGAATTTAAAGAATTTAAAGAATTTAAAGAAGTTAAAAAATTTATAAAATTTAAAGAATTTAAAGAATTTAAAGAATTTAAAGAATTTAAATATTTAAAGAATTTAAAGAATTTAAGAATTTAAAGAATTTAAAGAATTTAAGGAATTTAAAGAATTTAAAGAATTTAAAGAATTGAAAGAATTTAAAGAATTTAAAGAATTTAAAGAATTTAAAGAATTTAACGAATTTAAAGAATTTAAAGAATTAAACGAAATTAAAGAATTTAAAGAATTTAAAAAATTTATAAAATTTAAAGAATTTAAAGAATTTAAAGAATTTAAAGAATTTAAAAGAATTTAAAGAATTTAAAGAATTTAAAGAATTTAAGAATTTAAAGAATTTAAGGAATTTAAAGAATTAAAGAATTTAAAGAATTTAAAGAATTTAAAGAATTTAAAGAATTTAAAGGATTTAAAGAATTTTAAAGAATTTAAAGAATTTAAAGAATTAAATAATTTAAAGAATTTAAAGAATTTAAAGAATTTAAGGAATTTAAATAATTAAAAGAATTTAAAGAATTAGAGAATAAGAGAATTAGAGATTTCCAAGAATATCCAAGAATTTAAAGAATTTAAAGAATTTTAAAGGATTTAAAGAATTTAAAGAATTTAAAGAATTTAAAGAATTTAAAGAATTTAAAGAATTTAAAGAATTTAAAGAATTTAAAGAATTTAAAGAATTTAAGGAATTTAAAGAATTTAAAGAATTTAAAGAATTTAAAAAATTTATAAAATTTAAAGAATTTAAAGAATTTAAAGAATTTAAAGAATTTAAAGAATTTAAAGAATTTAAAGAATTTAAAGAATTTAAAGAATTTAAAGAATTTAAAGAATTTAAAGATTTAAAGATTTAAAGAATTAAAGAATTTAAAGAATTTAAAGAATTTAAAGAATTTAAAGAATTTAAAGAATTTAAAGAATTGGAATTTAAAGAATTTAAAGAATTTAAAGAATTTAAAGGATTTAAAGAATTTAAATAATTTAAAGAATTTAAAGAATTTAAAGAATTTAAAGAATTTAAAGAATTTAAAGAATTTAAAGAATTTAAAGAATTTAAAGAATTTAAAGAATTTAAGAATTTAAAGAATTAAAGAATTTAAAGAATTTAAAGAATTTAAAGAACTTAAGGAATTTAAAAAATTTGAAGTATTTAAATATTTAAAGAATTTAAAGAAATAAAGAATTTAAAGAATTTAAAGAATTTAAAGAATTAAAAGAATTTAAAGAATTTAAAGAATTTAAACAATTTAAAGAATTTAAAGAATTTAAAGAATTTAAAGAATTTAAAGAATTTAAAGAATTTAAAGAATTTAAAGAATTTAAAGAATTTAAAGAATTTAAAGAATTTAAAGAATTTAAAGAATTTAAGAATTTAAAGAAATTTAAATAATTTAAATAATTTAAATAATTTAAAGAATTTGAAGAATTTAAAGAATTTAAAGAATTAAGAATTTAAAGAATTTAAAGAATTTAAAGAATTTAAGGAATTTAAAGAATTTAAAGAATTTAAAGCATAAGAGAATAATAGAATTAGAGAATTTCCAAGAATATCCAAGAAATTAAAGAATTTAAAGAATTTAAAGAATTTAAAAGAATTTAAAGAATTTTAAAGAATTTAAAGAATTTAAAGAATTTAAAGAATTTAAAGAATTTAAAGAATTTAAAGAATTTAAAGAATTTAAGGAATTTAAAGAATTTTAAAGAATTTAAAGATTTAAAAAATTTATAAAATTTAAAGAATTTAAAGAATTTAAAGAATTTAAAGAATTAAAGAATTTAAAGAATTTAAAGAATTAAAGAATTTAAAGAATTTAAAGAATTTAAGAATTTAAAGAATTTAAGGAATTTAAAGAATTTAAAGAATTTAAAGAATTTAAAGAATTTAAAGAATTTAAAGAATTTAACGATTTAAAAATTTAAAGAATTTAACGAAATTAAAGAATTTAAAGAAATTAAAGAATTTAAAAAATTAAAGAATTTAAAGAATTTTAAAGAATTTAAAGAATTTAAAGAATTTAAAGAATTTAAAGAATTTAAAGAATTTAAAGAATTTAAAGAATTTAAAGAATTTAAAGAATTTAAGATTAAAGAATTTAAAGAATTTAAAGAATTTAAAGAATTTAAAGAATTTAAAGAATTTAAAGAATTTAAAGAATTTAAAGAATTTAAAGAATTTAGAATTTAAAGAATTTAAAGAATTTAAAGAATTTAAAGAATTTAAAGAATTTAAAGAATTTAAAGAATTTAAAGAATTTAAAGAATTTAAAGAATTTAAAGAATTTAAAGAATTTAAAGAATTTAAAGAATTTAAAGAATTTAAAGAATTTAAAGAATTTAAAGAATTTAAAGAATTTAAGAATTAAAGAATTTAAAGAATTTAAAGAATTTAAAGAATTTAAAGAATTTAAAGAATTTAAAGAATTTAAAGAATTTAAAGAATTTAAAGAATTTAAAGAATTTAAAGAATTTAAAGAATTTAAATAATTTAAAGAATTTAAAGAATTTAAAGAATTTAAAGAATTTAAAGAATTTAAAGAATTTAAAGAATTTAAAGAATTTAAAGAATTTAAAGAATTTAAAGAATTTAAAGAATTTAAAGAATTTAAAGAATTTAAAGAATTTAAAGAATTTAAAGAATTTAAAGAATTTAAAGAATTTAAAGAATTTAAAGAATTTAAAGAATTTAAATAATTTAAATAATTTAAAGAATTTAAAGAATTTAAAGAATTTAAAGAATTTAAGTAATTTAAAGAATTTAAAGAATTTAAAGAATTTAAAGAATTTAAAGAATTTAAAGAATTTTAAGAATTTAAAGAATTTAAAGAATTTAAAGAATTTAAAGAACCTAAAGAATTTAAAAAATTTGAAGTATTTAAATAATTTAAAGAATTTAAAGAAATAAAGAATTTAAAAAATTTGAAGAATTTAAAGAATTAAAAGAATTTAAAGAATTTAAAGAATTTAAAGAATTTAAAGAATTTAAAGAATTTAAAGAATTTAAAGAATTTAAAGAATTTAAAGAATTTAAAGAATTTAAAGAATTTAAAGAATTTAAAGAATTTAAAGAATTTAAAGAATTTAAAGAATTTAAAGAATTTAAAGAATTTAAAGAATTTAAAGAATTTAAAGAATTTAAAGAATTTAAAAAATTTAAAGAATTTAAAGAATTTAAAGAATTTAAAGAATTTAAAGAATTTAAAGAATTTAAAGAATTTAAAGAATTTAAAGAATTTAAAGAATTTAAAGAATTTAAAGAATTTAAAGAATTTAAAGAATTTAAAGAATTTAAAGAATTTAAAGAATTTAAAGAATTTAAAGAATTTAAAGAATTTAAAGAATTTAAAGAATTTAAAGAATTTAAAGAATTTAAAGAATTTAAAGAATTTAAAGAATTTAAAGAATTTAAAGAATTTAAAGAATTTAAAGAATTTATAGAATTTGAAGAATTTAAAGAATTTAAAGAATTTAAATAATTTAAAGAATTTAAAGAATTTAAAGAATTTAAAGAATTTAAAGAATTTAAAGAATTTAAAGAATTTAAAGAATTTAAAGAATTTAAAGAATTTAAAGAATTTAAAGAATTTAAAGAATTTAAAGAATTAAAAAAAATTAAAGAATTTAAAGAATTTAAAGAATTTAAAGAATTTAAAGAATTTAAAGAATTTAAAGAATTTAAAGAATTTAAAGAATTTAAAGAATTTAAGGAATTTAAAGAATTTAAAGAATTTAAAGAATTAGAGAATAAGAGTATTAGAGAATTTCCAAGAATATCCAAGAATTTAAAGAATTTAAAGAATTTAAAGAATTTAAAGAATTTAAAGAATTTAAAGAATTTAAAGAATTTAAAGAATTTAAAGAATTTAAAGAATTTAAAGAATTTAAAGAATTTAAGGAATTTAAAGAATTTAAAGAATTTAAAGAATTTAAAGAATTTAAAAAATTTATAAAATTTAAAGAATTTAAAGAATTTAAAGAATTTAAAGAATTTAAATAATTTAAAGAATTTAAAGAATTTAAAGAATTTAAAGAATTTAAAGAATTTAAAGAATTTAAGGAATTTAAAGAATTTAAAGAATTTAAAGAATTGAAAGAATTTAAAGAATTTAAAGAATTTAAAGAATTTAAAGAATTTAAAGAATTTAACGAATTTAAAGAATTTAAAGAACTAAACGAAATTAAAGAATTTAAAGAATTTAAAAAATTTATAAAATTTAAAGAATTTAAAGAATTTAAAGAATTTAAAGAATTTAAAGAATTTAAAGAATTTAAGAATTTAAAGAATTTAAGGAATTTAAAGAATTTAAAGAATTTAAAGAATTTAAAGAATTTAAAGAATTTAAAGAATTTAAAGGATTTAAAGAATTTAAAGAATTTAAAGAATTTAAATAATTTAAAGAATTTAAAGAATTTAAAGAATTTAAGGAATTTAAATAATTAAAAGAATTTAAAGAATTAGAGAATAAGAGAATTAGAGAATTTCCAAGAATATCCAAGAATTTAAAGAATTTAAAGAATTTAAAGAATTTAAAGGATTTAAAGAATTTAAAGAATTTAAAGAATTTAAAGAATTTAAAGAATTTAAAGAATTTAAAGAATTTAAAGAATTTAAAGAATTTAAAGAATTTAAGGAATTTAAAGAATTTAAAGAATTTAAAGAATTTAAAAAATTTATAAAATTTAAAGAATTTAAAGAATTTAAAGAATTTAAAGAATTTAAAGAATTTAAAGAATTTAAAGAATTTAAAGAATTTAAAGAATTTAAAGAATTTAAAGAATTTAAAGAATTTAAAGAATTTAAAGAATTTAAAGAATTTAAAGAATTTAAAGAATTTAAAGAATTTAAAGAATTTAAAGAATTTAAAGAATTGGAATTTAAAGAATTTAAAGAATTTAAAGAATTTAAAGGATTTAAAGAATTTAAATAATTTAAAGAATTTAAAGAATTTAAAGAATTTAAAGAATTTAAAGAATTTAAAGAATTTAAAGAATTTAAAGAATTTAAAGAATTTAAAGAATTTAAAGAATTTAAAGAATTTAAAGAATTTAAAGAATTTAAAGAATTTAAAGAACTTAAAGAATTTAAAAAATTTGAAGTATTTAAATAATTTAAAGAATTTAAAGAAATAAAGAATTTAAAGAATTTGAAGAATTTAAAGAATTAAAAGAATTTAAAGAATTTAAAGAATTTAAACAATTTAAAGAATTTAAAGAATTTAAAGAATTTAAAGAATTTAAAGAATTTAAAGAATTTAAAGAATTTAAAGAATTTAAAGAATTTAAAGAATTTAAAGAATTTAAAGAATTTAAAGAATTTAAAGAATTTAAAGAATTTAAAGAATTTAAAGAATTTAAAGAATTTAAAGAATTTAAAGAATTTAAAGAATTTAAAGAATTTAAAGAATTTAAAGAATTTAAATAATTTAAATAATTTAAATAATTTAAAGAATTTGAAGAATTTAAAGAATTTAAAGAATTTAAAGAATTTAAAGAATTTAAGGAATTTAAAGAATTTAAAGAATTTAAAGAATAAGAGAATAATAGAATTAGAGAATTTCCAAGAATATCCTAGAAATTAAAGAATTTAAAGAATTTAAAGAATTTAAAGAATTTAAAGAATTTAAAGAATTTAAAGAATTTAAAGAATTTAAAGAATTTAAAGAATTTAAGGAATTTAAAGAATTTAAAGAATTTAAAGAATTTAAAGAATTTAAAAAATTTATAAAATTTAAAGAATTTAAAGAATTTAAAGAATTTAAAGAATTTAAAGAATTTAAAGAATTTAAAGAATTTAAAGAATTTAAAGAATTTAAAGAATTTAAAGAATTTAAAGAATTTAAAGAATTTAAGGAATTTAAAGAATTTAAAGAATTTAAAGAATTTAAAGAATTTAAAGAATTTAAAGAATTTAAAGAATTTAAAGAATTTAACGAATTTAAAGAATTTAAAGAATTTAACGAAATTAAAGAATTTAAAGAAATTAAAGAATTTAAAAAATTAAAGAATTTAAAGAATTTAAAGAATTTAAAGAATTTAAAGAATTTAAAGAATTTAAAGAATTTAAAGAATTTAAAGAATTTAAAGAATTTAAAGAATTTAAAGAATTTAAAGAATTTAAAGAATTTAAAGAATTTAAAGAATTTAAAGAATTTAAAGAATTTAAAGAATTTAAAGAATTTAAAGAATTTAAAGAATTTAAAGAATTTAAAGAATTTAAAGAATTTAAAGAATTTAAAGAATTTAAAGAATTTAAAGAATTTAAAGAATTTAAAGAATTTAAAGAATTTAAAGAATTTAAAGAATTTAAAGAATTTAAAAAATTTAAAGAATTTAAAGAATTTAAAGAATTTAAAGAATTTAAAGAATTTAAAGAATTTAAAGAATTTAAAGAATTTAAAGAATTTAAAGAATTTAAAGAATTTAAAGAATTTAAAGAATTTAAAGAATTTAAAGAATTTAAAGAATTTAAAGAATTTAAAGAATTTAAAGAATTTAAAGAATTTAAAGAATTTAAAGAATTTAAAGAATTTAAAGAATTTAAAGAATTTAAAGAATTTAAAGAATTTAAAGAATTTAAAGAATTTAAAGAATTTAAAGAATTTAAAGAATTTAAAGAATTTAAAGAATTTAAAGAATTTAAAGAATTTAAAGAATTTAAAGAATTTAAAGAATTTAAAGAATTTAAAGAATTTAAAGAATTTAAAGAATTTAAAGAATTTAAAGAATTTAAAGAATTTAAAGAATTTAAAGAATTTAAAGAATTTAAAGAATTTAAAGAATTTAAACAATTTAAACAATTTAAAGAATTTAAAGAATTTAAAGAATTTAAATAATTTAAATAATTTAAATAATTTAAAGAATTTAAAGAATTTAAAGAATTTAAAGAATTTAAGTAATTTAAAGAATTTAAAGAATTTAAAGAATTTAAAGAATTTAAAGAATTTTAAGAATTTAAAGAATTTAAAGAATTTAAAGAACCTAAAGAATTTAAAAAATTTGAAGTATTTAAATAATTTAAAGAATTTAAAGAAATAAAGAATTTAAAAAATTTGAAGAATTTAAAGAATTAAAAGAATTTAAAGAATTTAAAGAATTTAAAGAATTTAAAGAATTTAAAGAATTTAAAGAATTTAAAGAATTTAAAGAATTTAAAGAATTTAAAGAATTTAAAGAATTTAAAGAATTTAAAGAATTTAAAGAATTTAAAGAATTTAAAGAATTTAAAGAATTTAAAGAATTTAAAGAATTTAAAGAATTTAAAGAATTTAAAGAATTTAAAAAATTTAAAGAATTTAAAGAATTTAAAGAATTTAAAGAATTTAAAGAATTTAAAGAATTTAAAGAATTTAAAGAATTTAAAGAATTTAAAGAATTTAAAGAATTTAAAGAATTTAAAGAATTTAAAGAATTTAAAGAATTTAAAGAATTTAAAGAATTTAAAGAATTTAAAGAATTTAAAGAATTTAAAGAATTTAAAGAATTTAAAGAATTTAAAGAATTTAAATAATTTAAATAATTTAAAGAATTTAAAGAATTTAAAGAATTTAAAGAATTTAAAGAATTTAAGGAATTTAAAGAATTTAAAGAATTTAAAGAATTTAAAGAATTTAAAAAATTTATAAAATTTAAAGAATTTAAAGAATTTAAAGAATTTAAAGAATTTAAAGAATTTAAAGAATTTAAAGAATTTAAAGAATTTAAAGAATTTAAAGAATTTAAAGAATTTAAAGAATTTAAATAATTTAAAGAATTTAAAGAATTTAAAGAATTTAACGAAATTAAAGAATTTAAAGAAATTAAAGAATTTAAAAAATTAAAGAATTTAAAGAATTTAAAGAATTTAAAGAATTTAAAGAATTTAAAGAATTTAAAGAATTTAAAGAATTTAAAGAATTTAAAGAATTTAAAGAATTTAAAGAATTTAAAGAATTTAAAGAATTTAAAGAATTTAAAGAATTTAAAGAATTTAAAGAATTTAAAGAATTTAAAGAATTTAAAGAATTTAAAGAATTTAAAGAATTTAAAGAATTTAAAGAATTAAAAAAAATTAAAGAATTTAAAGAATTTAAAGAATTTAAAGAATTTAAAGAATTTAAAGAATTTAAAGAATTTAAAGAATTTAAAGAATTTAAAGAATTTAAAGAATTTAAAGAACTTAAAGAATTTAAAGAATTTAAAGAATTTAAAGAATTTAAAGAATTTAAAGAATTTAAAGAATTTAAAGAATTTAAAGAATTTAAAGAATTTAAAGAATTTAAAGAATTTAAAGAATTTAAAGAATTTAAAGAATTTAAAGAATTTAAAGAATTTAAAGAATTTAAAGAATTTAAAGAATTTAAAGAATTTAAAGAATTTAAAGAATTTAAAGAATTTAAAGAATTTAAAGAATTTAAAGAATTTAAAGAATTTAAAGAATTTAAAGAATTTAAAGAATTTAAAGAATTTAAAGAATTTAAAGAATTTAAAGAATTTAAAGAATTTAAAGAATTTAAATAATTTAAAGAATTTAAAGAATTTAAAGAATTTAAAGAATTTAAAGAATTTAAAGAATTTAAAGAATTTAAAGAATTTAAAGAATTTAAAGAATTTAAAGAATTTAAAGAATTTAAAGAATTTAAAGAATTTATATAATTTGTAGAATTTAAAGAATTTAAAGAATTTCAGAAGAATTTATTTAAGAATTTCCAAGAAGAGTCAGAAAATTCCGCAATTTCTAAGAATTTCCAATAATCTGTAACGACGCCCTCGGCTGTCGTCGTTCCCAGTGCTGAGTAACTCAAAACAAAAACGGTTTTTTGGTGGACCAGTATAATGATGATGATGAAAAAAAAAAAATACAAAGAGTTTTTTAAAAATATGCGATCGAAGTAGTCAGGTGTAGATTTTTGGATGATAAAGACCAATTAAATTGAATAATAAGTTTACAACTATGTAGATCCAAAATTATCTTACAAATAAAATATTTCTTTAAAGTGTACAAATTATAATTTTTAGTGCATAATTTGTAAACCTGTTATCGAGTTCATATAAACCTTCTGATAAGTTAAAGTTTTGTTATGTGTTCAATTGATCTGGTTATTATTTGCGGGCGTGGTTGATAGTGCCGCTTAATTAAATTTTAAACAAATAAACTGTAAAACATATATTGAGTAAAACGTGGAAAAAATCAAAATTATACATACATTTATTTAAGATTAGTGTTTTTTTACTGTGTGACTAAGCCTAGTGATTAAGTCCGTTAAGTCAACATAAATTAAAAGAAACATCATTGCAAACGCGGCTACATATGAATGGTGTAATAAAGAAGTACGCTAACAAATCACAAGTGCAACGTCATGCATACAATAGTTCTGGTGATAACACTGATAACGTTGGGATTAGTGATAATAGTGTTGGTGCTTAGGTTATATACTAAACATACCACTAAGGCATAATCTAAATTAATATATTAATATTACTGTTCCGGACATTTATAATAGAAAAACTATAATTCAAATCTATATAATCACCGCTAAGTTCGTATTACGTTCGTATGTTACTACGGATCAGATAGCTCTAAGTAAAAGGCCACATAACGACCCAACTAGCTATACTGTTTCTACTGGTATGTACCACGTTAAACAAATAAAACATGCCAAACCGTATGCAATTGAATATAATTAAATTCTGCACTATAATTATTAATAAATAAAATTAATCATAAATTAAAACTCTAATCGAGCCAGCTTAATTCAACAATCATAATAAAAGTATTCTAATATCGAACGAAAATAACAAAAATAATTAAAAATAAGGTGCACGTCATTAACAGTAGTGGTTTTGAAACAGCCTCAGTATTAACATTAATCATCTTAAAAGTTGAACATCGATACGGATTATAAATTTCTACGGTAAAACAACAACATTAACAACAAAGATAAACGCAAAGACAAACATAAACGCAGCATCGTTTCGCCAAATATGTACATAGTAAATATAAATTTTTTTTATGTATACATATAATTCCAAATTTATTTAAAAATCGTTTAAATTTTTTTTTGCTAATTAAATTAAGTTAATAATTTTGGTTTGTTAATTTTGAGGTGATTATATCGGTAGTTAAGCAATAGATTAGATAATTGATTAGATTAAGTTAGTTTATGATAGTTTTGATTTTTTTTATTACGACACATGATGACGAGTTATTTTATTTACAACTCAAGGTCGTAATTTTTTTAAATAATTAATTTTTTGTTTTTGCCACAAATGCAATATAGTACTTAGATCATAAATAATTTCCACTATATTATTTTTCGAATTTAAATAATTTTATAGATGAATATTGAATTGTCAAATATACCATTATATGAACTTAATCAACAATTTAAATATTTAATTATGCATTAATCGAGATCCCCGACCGGATAGTGATGAGTGTATGTGGTAAGTCCGTCGATTACAGAAAATGATTCGTTGTACTCCTTCCATGTGCGGTGTATTCAAGATTTGCTGTAAGTTTCTGGATTTCCCCACGACCAACACCCTGAGCTTAGCCGGCTACCTACCATCGCCCAGAAAACTCTACACAAATATTCTGATAACGGACAAGTTTCGTTATAAATCTTTAAGTATTATTAAGAACTAAAAAAATTCCAAGAATTTTCACAAATTTCCAAGATCCAAAAAATTCCGCAATTCCTTAGAATTTCCAAGAATCTCCAAAAATTATTATGAAATTCCAAAAAATTCCAAAAAGGCCCAAGAAGTTCAAAAAAGTTCCAAGGAGTTCCAACAAGTTTCGAGAATTTCCAATAATTGTCAAGAAGTTCCAAGCACTTTCAAGAATTTCCAAGCAGTTCCAAGAAGTAAAAATAAGTTCCAGGAAGTTCCAAGAATTTTGAAGAAATTTAAAGAATTTCTAAAAATCTAGAATGTGAAAGGATTTCCAAGAATTTCAAAAAATTTCAAAGAATTTCCAAGAATTTAATGAAAAATCTAAAGAAAGATCTGAAATTTTGAATCGAAATCAATTTAGCGCCTTTGCGTTGTATCATGAAACAGGAAATGAACTGGATTAGATCAATCATCAAGAAACACAGCACAATGTTATTTTCCTTTTCGCCTTATTGTAGTTTTATTGTATTATGAAATTTATTATTTATTGTTTCATAATTTTCATCTAAAAAAGGCCACACAATTTTTTGAGCCACACGATTTTGCTACTGATACATCAATCGAATTTCTTGTTTTTTAAGGTTTAACTGTACCACTTTCTACCTTAATACAATATTTTCCAATTCCCTACCCAGCAGATATTTCGTACACTAAAAACTAAATTTGATTGGATGCTGATCATTATTACAGTTATTACATTGAATTGTTCACGTAAATAAAATTTACCTTGATGATGATGATCATTATTACATTTCGTCAATACCTATTATGTCGATTTGTTTTTTATACTCTTATAAGAAAAAAATCGACAAAACCGGAGAAAACTTACGAGGAAAATGAAATATAATCGGAGTAAAAGCAAAAAAAAAAAACAAAAGAAAATAGAATTTAATTAATTTTCGTTTTTAGAGCTTTTTCGTCATGTCCTCTTTTTGTCTTCTTGATGTGCTTCGATGTTCATTTTAGATTAAAACGTGACAGAAATATTCGATATACGTTATTATGATGGTTGTGTATATCACACAATATCACAACACATACACATATTATACTCGTACAGACCTAGATACACATAATTCTATATTATATTGATTTGATTAGTATTTTGGTATTTGATAGAAATATTTGAAAATTACGAAACGAAAAAATTTTAATTTCATGTTGGAAAATTGGCTTACATTGCAGAAATTGTAAATCGTACGATTTTTTGAACTTTTGCAGTCAGCACTCTGTAGAACTGTACACCCTCGTTTTCTATGGAATATCTTATAGCATTCCAGTACAATACAATAACGATAATTCAATTACGTAAAAAATAGTTTTAATTCATTTTATTATGAAATCATTTACATTTTCCCATTGCCTTTATTTTCGCTTATAGATTTTGCATTTTTTTTTTAATATAGGTAAGGTAGAGCATACTTTACTAATTATTACCATAAGAAGCTCAAACTTTAGAATTTTAATTCTTAGATGAAAATATTTTAATAGATAATATGATAGAAAGATTTCAGATTCTTTTGATTGAAAAATAATATATTACAGCTTTGTGTTTCTGTGGAGCTGTTTAATTCCTTAATTATGATATAATTTACGTTGTTGAAAGTTTTGTTCGGCACACGAGAAATAAAGGAGAAGGAAAACAATTATTGGATAATTAGTTCAAAATTAACTTAAAAGAAACTTTTTTTTGTTTTTCAAAGTACCATGACTCCCAAATATTTTAATTTTAAATTTTGATTCTGCACGTCATTCCAATGTAGTTTTACAATTATTTTTGTAATTTTGAATAAAAAAATATAGACAAGGAATTCATTCCGCTTGCTAATAATTTCTTAATATAAATTTAAATTTAACATCAAAATCATGATAATGACACTTTTATACTGTTGTAAAACAATTTTATTTCCTTTTTACTAAACACAAGAGACACTCTATTTTCTTGTCGCAAAGGAAAAAATATTTTCTTTCAATTTAGTTTTACAATTTACAAGATTATTATTTTTGAATTTTAAATGCAAAAGCATTCCCGTATTTTTATTCAAACGAATTCTGTTTATTTCAATTTATAGTATATTCGCATTTAACTTTTAAGAAATAATCGAAAGAACAACAGAAGTTGGAAAACAATAAATTTGTGTTTCATATGAAGATGCGACTTTTATCTTGTTTATATTGCATAAGAAAGGATATTGAAGGCTTGGATAAGAAATATTAATTTTAGAGTATTTGAATAATTATTTGCCTGCCAAGGTAAGCTAGATTGATATAGACAATAACGCAAAGATGTATTTCATACATATTAATTCCATATCAAGCTTATCGAATTTTGATGGTTACGTAATTAAAGTTTAGTACAAAGTTATATGCCAATTTTTAATTTGGCGCTACTCTTCATTCCCCTGTCGTTTAATCGAATTCATAACTTTTCACTGGTAGCATAACTTTTCGCATAGAAGAGCTTGAATTGCTGAGGCTATCTCAATTCTATTTTTGCATATAATTAATATCCATCCAATTCGGATGTTGGATGCCCAATGCCAGATACCGGTCGATGATAATACAGGCAGGTACATTGCAACTTTTCAATTGTTTGACTTAGATACTTATTTATGATCATAGTAAATGCTGCCTTCATAGGAAATTGTTGTTGCTTAAGCTTAAAGTGTAGCTCCAGGTCGGAACTTGAAAAGCAAATTCTTCGAATATAAACAATGGTAACCTTATGAGATCCAGTGAGCACTAGTGCCACAATCACGTCATCTTTTATGTCATCTTTTTCACAACTAATAGTGTACCGTTGCACAATTCTTGTTTACAGTTGAAATCCCGAAGAAGCATAACTGTAGTCCTATTTTTAAGATTTAGATTATTTTGAGGTAACCCAGCCAGAACGATGGAATTCAAATATTCTAGTAGAAAGTTAAGACATTCACTTTCATCTTCTGTTTCTACTACAACTTGACTTAAATAAACTCGACGTTGTTCAGACAGCAAAATTTTATTTTGATTGTAATTTCTGTTCACATCAACGCCTTAAAGTGTCATTTGCCTATACAAGAACGGATGTCTTTAAAGAAAATATTGCTCTACTAATTTCTGTCACCAAATCAACTTTACAAATTAGTACTTCTGGAATTTCAATAGAATCAGGTTGTAAGTTGGTACCACAAACAACTTTTCCTCCTCTAACCTTATCTTCTCAAAATTGTGACACTTTTGCAAATACTAAAAGCGTTGCTGAACCACATTAGACCGTATTGCATGTGGATCAATAGTTAAATATTCCCGGAATTCCTGAACGTTTGTTTGTATAATTTACTGTAACAAGTTGACCATATTGTTACTCATCCATAAAAGTAAATTTTGAACGACGGATATTTTGTGTATCATCATACTTAATCCTGGTTCTTAATTATGAGACGGATGCTTCACCGATTGTGCAGGCACTTGAAAAATAAATAGCATGTTTGTCCGAAGCAAAAACTAAATGATTTCTTTCGAGATATTTAATACAAATAAGTTTTGGGGGTAGTGATTCGGGACCATCAAGAAAACAACATCGATTTAGGTAGAAAGTTTCTAGTAAATCCAAGTATCCTTAAAGCGAATGCAAATGTTCCATACAGCGTACGAATCGCAATTGGTACAATGTTTATCCTTTTTGTGAATTTTTGGCGCCTGTCTTCAATGATGTCTTCTTTATTTTTATTCCAAATCAACACAAAGACTGGCGATGACGAAATTGAATAATTGGACTTTCCGCTAACTGCAATCGTTTTAGCGGTTTCAAATGATTCAGGTCCCGTGTCATGTTGAAGCAAGGGTCTAAGATTGAATGTTTCAGAATACTTGATACTAACAATATACATCCGTCGAATTGCTGTTGTCGCTTCTTCCAAAAAGTTTTTGTCGTCCCAAACATAGTGATTCCCAATATTTCCATTGGTTTGCATCTGAATTGCATTTCCTGAATTTCCTGGATTTGCCTCGGATTCCCTCGGCTCCTCGGATTTCCCCCGGGGCATCTGGCATCTGGAGCATGTTGAATGCAGGATGCCAGATGCCTGATGCCATGTGTCGGATGTTGGATGGTTTCTTTGAGAAACGAAACGCAGTCTAACTCGCACGCCACGAGTTTCTATCACAATTCTATTTTTTTTAAATAACAAGGACTAATATCTTTGAATGATACCATAGCTGAAACCAGCCATATACAAGTCCCTTACATTTACATTTGCACTAATCGAATGACAGATAGAAAACAACCTGAAGATTCTTTATTTCTGATTGATTGGGGGATAAGTTATCGACTAATGTGTTGATGGCGTAAAACACAAATTACTTTATTTAATTAATGAACAAGAATTCACAATAACAACAAAATACATTTAGATTTAGATTATTCCACATGGTACTGAAGCATGATTCTAGTTGTGAGAAAGTTTTTAAATTGTTTTGTGTTACTTAATTTAACAATGGCTGATGTAAAACTTAAAAGCCTTAGCTCAAAGAAACGTATTCATAGAGCAACTCCAAACCTTTCTAATTGATCTAAATTGATGAAGGTAATATTCGGTTAACGGAAGGTAGTATCTGTAACCCAATTGAAGAAAGTGAAATTGAGTATTCTCGGTCTCAAAATGGATGAACTATTAGCGACTGGGAAACTATTTATTAGGAATTTCATGCTAAATTAAGATTATAACTTAGAACCATGATACTGAAACGTGCACAATAAACATAATCAACACACTCAACATAACCAAGGACAAGAATTAAGACTTCCCAAGGGAGTGGTATATCGATATTTGATGGAAATTACTATATGAAATGGCAAACATTTCTTGGTTTATTTTCTTAAAATTTCCATGACCGTGCAGCATTAACACTATAGATTGTAGAAGCTTCAATTCCACTGAAGTGAACTTTTTAGCATTTATCAAAAGTGAAGCTACATAAATTTAAAAAACGAATGGTTGCTATTGATGCTGATTAGTTTTAAGACAACACATCTGCTTTTCATCAAACATCTATATCCGGGATGATTTATGTTTAATAAAATAAAACATCTCTGTTGATTTTGAATTGATTTCGTAAACATATAGTTTTCTTTCTGACAACATAGGTAATTACTAGTATCTGAAACAAGCGCACGAACAAATGGACCTTCACGAAATCTATACTTTACTTGCCTTTGTAGTAATGAGCAATTTGTTCTTGAAATAACTTAAAAAGATCATTTCTCTTTTGAGTATCTGAATCCAATTTGTTCAACAGTACTCATGTTATGGGTTCCTAGTTTGCATCAATAATCTTAAAATGGTTTTTGAGATTACTGCTTCTGACCTACCTCCAAAGGAATCGAAACCGGAGTGAACTATTTAACATTTATCAAACGGGTAGTTAATAGCCAATTAACAAAAATGTAGTTACACAATTTATCAAAAATTCTGGCCGTGTTCAGAAAAAACGTGGCAGGGTTGAAATTATTTATTTTTTATATTATACTAAACAAAGTATAAGTAAGCAAAACATGTAATTTGCACAAAAAATTACCAGCTCAGGATTATAAAAAAAAAAATTTAAATTTTAAAAAATTTTGTCAGAACAGCTGAAGATCCTTTTCATGATTTCTACTGTTTTAAGAAGTCTTTCTAATCGATTTTTCTTGTTCTATTGCAAGACAGTTTTTAAAAAATTATTCGTCTTGTTCATCTAGAAAATCATTTTCACTAATATTCGTTACTGTTTTGTTATCCTTCTTTTTAATTTTTGATTTACCGTAAGTTTTTACATTTGTGTTTTTGATTTTGCTGCTAAGGTAACCTCCGTTTGTATCAGGTTTATAAAAGAGATCCTTTCATGATAGAAACATATATGTAAGATTATATACTTAGTTTTTGAACTAAAACTTGTAATTTGACTGATACTTACGATTCCATTGCATTTCCTGTTAGGAATTTTGTAGCACGAACGAATTCGTATAATTGTATTGACGCAAGCTATTTTTGGATTCCTTGTCGGGTAATTACCACAGTTATTTCTTAAAAAATTTGATGCTATTCTAACTATTTCTCTTCTAGACGTGTCTTTCAATTAGTTTGCGTTTTGATATTCCGTCAAAAGAAACGAACTATCACTGTGTTGAATATTTGACTCCAATGCCTAATAAGATTAAACAAAAATAATATAGTGATAAAAACATCATAAGGAAGTACTAAAAAAATTTACTTAGGTATTTTTATTTATTCAGATGTGAACAAATAGCAAAAAGAGATGAATTGAAATATATACGAAAATTGTTATTTCGATTAAATTTTGTTTTTATAACTCATTCTTCATTATTTTAGTTGAATTCATTATTCAGTGTAAAACTTATACTAAATAAGTGCAACCTATTTCAATTATGGGGAATTATTTAAAAAATATTTGTATTTATTTTTAAAATATTAATTTTAGGAACGAAAGCCGACCGCTATAAATCGAATAAATTAAACTTCTTTATATTGCATACAGCTGTAATCCGAACTGAGTATTAAAATATATTACAACATTTTTAACAGTGTACTTAGCTCCGAATGGTTTTGAACAAGGATAAAGGGGAATAGAATCCTGTGGTAGTACAACTGGTGGACTACGGTGTAAGTGTGCAAAAGCAGCTACTCCAACCTTACTTAACCTTACTTTGGCCTAAGTAAAACACACATATATGGTGGATGTAATTTTTCGGTTTTGATATGTTCGGCAAAGTTGTTTATCTTGACTTGCGCAACAACTTTGCTGAAGATAGCATAACGAAAATCTTAATGGTTCAAATACTATTGGCGAACAACGAAAAAAATTCCTGTTTTTTACGACATTTTGTATTAAAAAAACCCATTGGGTGCAATTAATTTGCCGGAATAATAGGAACAACTTCACTGATAAAAGCAAAACGAAAATCTTAATGGTACAAAAGATATCAACGTGAAAATGAGTGTATATTTTGAAAGATTTTTGACTCAGAGTCAAAACATGTCGAAAGCGATATCTCAAAAATGGGGACTAACTTTGAAATGGGACTAGCACCATTGAATTCAGCGTACTTGAATTAGCTTTACCCTTTGGGTCCCCGGCTTGTCACATTTTTCAACTAGCATAGTGTTATTATTACTTTTTTGAAATGCTGATGACAACGTCCTACTATAACATTATAATGTTGAAATACAAATAAATCAACCTCAACCATCTTGGTGATGGTAGAATTAAATTTATTAAACATTTTGCTTAAATTTGCGAAACTAACGAGTTAATTTATAAGTTTTAATTTGACATCCACCCATTATATTTATACAGAAAAACTGTAACCATTTTTGGTCCATTACAAATTCCATAAATCATCAATTAAATTTTAGGCAACTTGTCGTTTTAATAATTTAATTAAAATTTAATAATTCCAAATTAATTAAAAACTTTTGTTTAATTACAAAACAAAATATATAGAAATATAACCCATAAGAAAACCAAACTTCGTCTAATTCCCTAAATAAATCGACCAACCTGATGATGACGTTAGCATAAATAATATTAAGATGATACAGAGCAACAACAAATAAAATTTTAAATTATTTTAGGTTTATAAATGGCATTTTTATGTCTTAAGTGAGAGATTTTCAATTATTTTACTTTTCGTAAATTAATGATAATTAATATAAATTAAATTTATTATTTTTTATTCTATTTAAAATCAATTTTAAGTACTAACAAAACTTGTTTGGGGAAATATTGAAATACATTTACATATAAGACGATTATAATTTATTTATGTAATATTAAGTTAAAAGTTTAATGTTGCTTTATAAAAAAAATTAAAATCTTATTACTAAATCTATTTAGTATCTATTTATTTTCTCTCACCGAAAAAGTCGGAAAATTCGGAAAATCGATAAATGATGTTTTTCAGCTGGACCGATTTGCTTCAATATTTTTTTCGAAAAATGATGTTTTTCAATTGAGAACGCCTAAACTGATTTGGTTTAATCTTTTTTTGTTGTGTTCACAATTGCCAAGAGATGGTTCTTACGAAAGAAAATTTTGGGCAAATCTACCGGAAAATTTGGAAAATCGGAAAATGATGTTGACTATGAAATTTTCAAATCAAATTCGCGATGATTTGAGCGATAATGACAGGGGACCTGAAATCGCCCATGGTCGTTTTCAATTGTGCAAACGTGTTATATTTCTTGCTGCCATTAAATTGGAAATTTGAGTATTAATTCACTGTTTTATAATGTTTGAATTGTATTCATTGCAACCATAAACGGTACCATTATTAAAATAATATGAAGTTGGGTGTGATTTTTATGTTTTCGATAGTTTTTTCTAGAAATTTTTTAGTGCGTGACAAGTGCGATTATCAAATTGGGTTGCAAGATTGAGATTGATTCAATATGGAAGTTCATTTTTGTGGATTAATGATTTTAAAGTAAATGAGTCAAATGAATCATTGTAATGTTTAGGATTTTTGATTAAAATGCCGGCTATCAGACAATCGAACCTGGGACGAAAAAACCATAATTCACAAAGAATACACGATGTCCGTGAGAATGAAATGCAAGAGCAACGTGAAGAATTAAATGAACAAAGATCTTCTCTGCCTTGATATTGGCACATTGTCTGCCGTGTGCAACATTGCCAAGCATTGAAGTTTCAAGCAGAATGCCAGGGCTATGCTGTGCCGATGGAAAAGTCAAATTGCCGTTTTTGATTTCGCCACTGGAGCCAATACGTCCTTATCTCTATGGAGATTTAACGCTATCCAGACATTTTCTCGCACACACACAACAGTACAATCAATGATTTATTATGACGTCATTTTAAACCGAAATTATTGTTCGTCAACCCGGCTACAATCCCACCTATAAGGTAATGACGTCACCGCGTGTTCATAATTTCGATAATATTGAACGATAGTATTCATAATATTAAAAACTGTTCTCTATTTTATACATTCAAGGGAAAACTTATCATCGAAGCGGAGCGTTGATGCCAAAGCCGAATGAAGAACCCAAGTTTCTTCAAATTTACATAGTTGGAAATCCCGAATTTGAAAAAAGTTGTCGGCTTGCGCTTTTCAATGCGTAACAACGAGAGATAATCAAATAACTTCAATGTCTTCTGCATGACACAATGTGGTGGTTGGTTTGTTTAAAACTGTTTTGGAGACAAGTTTTCCGATGATCACAAAAAAACCATCAAAGCAGACAAAAGACCAACCGGAGGCCATGCACGTTAGTACAATGCTCCCACCCCAAGTTGCAGTTGACCACTGCTGATTTTTCCAAACAACTAATGGTGCTTGGCAATGGTCAAATTCCTGATGATGTTTCGACCGGATTGATTTCTTTTCCCTCGAATTTTTGTATGTTTACGACGTGGAAGGGAGAGCTTATCACGAAAGTGTTTCCGGACATCCGCCGAAATTATATGAATCACGATTAGTTCAGGGAACGATTGATTTTGGCAGCGAAGAACAAGAATGTAGGGAGTCTAAATTACTAGATTCAAAACCGAATCGCTGGGGAAATGCATTGTCACAAATCCGTTGACTGTGTGATCAATAAGAGGAGACAACCAACTATCTGACTAAGTTTTTGAATGAATGCGCTTGATTTGCCGGGAATACCACCGCATAACTTGATGCTGACGGTCGGATCTGTGGTAATCATGCTGCGCAATCTGAACCATCCGAGATTGCGTAACAGGACGTGATTGGCTGGGAAGAAACTGATGAACAACGTGATTTACTCGACGAAGGCACACTCAAAGCTGGAGAGGATGTTCTACTTTCGATAATTCCATTTATTCCAACTGACATTCTGTTGGACTTCAAGCGAATTCAGTTTGGCGTTCGTTATGACGATTAACAAACCGTAAGGTCGATCGTTGGAAGTGTGCGGAATAAATCACGAATCTCCATGTTTTTCTGATGATCAGTTGTTCGTCGCGTGTTCGAGAGTTGGCGAAACTTCATCGTTTTTCATTTACGCACCGGAGAACAAAACAAAAAATATGGTTTACCACAATGCATTGTATTGATTTGCGTCTGTATTAGATTTAACTTCAATCGAATAAAATACAATGAATTCTTTTAAATTTCAACTGACTCCAATTCATTTCCACACTGAGAGAAAAATCCGAAAAACAACTCAATTTTCGATAGATGTCTGGAATTGAATCGACATTTCATTCACTTTTCATCACATTAGTGTTGATTTCGATGAAAAAGTCCATTCAACTCAATCGTATATTGAGAATCGAGTTGAGTCGTTTGACTTTTTCTCTCATCAAAATCAATTTTCGTGAAGGACAAATTTTTTTGCTCGGAACGAAGTAATTTGGGGCGGAACGAGGTTCGCCGGGTCAGCTAGTATTTTATAAAAGTGATTATGGCTTGTGCTAGACAATTCTGTATGATCGTCTAATATGTGCCAAATGTAATTCTGTACTGGCGCTGATCAAATTGATTTTTAACAGTTTAATTTAAGAAGACGAAGTAAAAATTTACAGATAAACACGAGATATGGTGGCCGAATACGCTACCATTACGAGTTGCTTGCGATATAATGACATCAAAATTATTTTTTTAATTTTTTCTATACTCGCACACATTTAGCATTTCGAGATGCAACTGTTGATTTTTTATATTTTGATTTAAATTAAAAAATTTACAAAATTCCAAACAAGTTTGCCGCAAAATATGTGAATCTAACTTTTAATCCTTCCAAAATCGAGCCCTTGAAAATGATTTGAGATCATTGCGAGTCGGTATTTTAAAGAATATATGGCTTCTCTATGTGCGTGTCTGTTTTTATTATGAACGACTATAAAAAAACAGTGGTAGTCGACACTCAAATTGTTGTTACAAAATACTCAATACGATTCGATCCGCTCAAATCCAAATCTAAACCCAAATCCACACCCACATCCAACTCGAAATCGAAATCGAAATCGTAATCGTCATCGAAATAAAAATAAAAATAAAAATCGAAATCAAAACCAAAATCAAAATCAAAATCAAAATCGAAATCGAAATCGAAATCGAAAGCGAAGTCGAAGTTGAAATCGAAGTCGAAATCGAAATCGAAATCGCAATCAAAGTCGAGATCGAAATCGAATTCAAATTCGAATTCGAAATTAAAATCAAAATTGTAATCCAAATCAAAATCCACATCCGATACAATACGATACGATTCGATCCGATTACCAACATCGGATATCGGATGGATTGAATTGGACAAGATCAGGTCAGATCGGATCTAGGGCCCTATCATGATTTCCGCCGGAAACAATTTTCGCACGATATCGTGAATTTGGTATCACCAAACACGATACATTTTCGCTATCTATCCGATAGCGAGAAAAGTTTCACCATCATTGATCTCAAAGTAATTTTGTTTACACTGATAAATGTCAAGTCAACTCACATAAAATGGGTGCGTTTATGACATTAAATGAGGGCGGTTACACTCTTTTTTATAGCGGAATTCATGATATGAAAATTGAAGAGGATCGAAAAGTTCAATCGAAATATTTTACGATTCGCCGTGGAAATCATGATGAGACCCGTAGTCGTTCCGGATCGGATCATATTGGGTCGGGTCGGTTATGAAGTCGGGTCAGATATCAGAATCGGATGGGACAGGGTCGTATCGGATCAGATCGGATCGGATGGTATCGGTTTAAATCAGATCGTATTGGATTGGATTGGATCGGTCCGCATTGAATCGGATCGGATGTTTTCAGAGCGGATCCGATAGATTTGGATATCGGGTCGGTTCGAATCGGTTTAGATCGGATCGGATCCATTTGGATCAAATCAGATCAGCTCATATTCAGATCGTATTTGGAATGGATCTAACTTTTCGGATCGGATCGGATTCTGATCAGATCAGATCAATCAGATCAAATCAAATCAGACCAGACCAGATCATATGTTATTTTGTCTTACTGTTGCAAGTTTGAATTTAATTTTCTATGATGATATGTAAATTAAAACATTCTATTGGTTTAAATGTATTGGAGATATAGTAAATTATTCTTAGTACCGTCAACGCCCTAGTAAATTTTGTGCTAATACTAAAAAACACTTAACCGTTAAATTCATAGGACAAGCCTATTGTATTTTAAGACCAATTTTGTTTTGGAATTTAATATTTGTCTCCATTCACAGTACACCTCTCGCCATTCGCATTAAGAAGAACAGTCTTCAGTTTATAGAAATTATTAACTGCTAATTATAAAAATGTACAAATTTAGAATAGAAAATACAATAGCCTAAAATATCGTACAAAATCAATTTTATTCGTTTCTTATTTCGGTATACGCATTTGTGCTTATAAAAAGCTTAATTTTAAATTTTTTCCTATATTTAAAATCCTATTTTTTGGCCTAACTAGTATTTGGGTTGAATTTCGATTTTTGTTAATTCACCTATAATTATTAACATTTATAAAGTAAATAATTAAGCTGAAACTCTTTAGGCAGCATTTCATTACGAATTACTGGACCCAAATTTCCAGCATGTTGTTTGTTACAATACAAGAAGAAAAAAATTCATGAAATTTTTTTTATCGATTTATGAAATAACCTAAATGTAACATAAACTTATACAACTTTAAAAAAAATCGGTAAGGCAACATTAATTTGTGAAATATAAGGTTTATGCTCTACAAGATGTATAACAATAACGAATTTATTTTTAATCACTTTATCCATTTTTAGGATATTCATTACAATCTATTATTTCAGTATTTCAGCATCAAACAAAAAATAAAAATCTTATAATAAAAAAAATTCATCTTCATTTTCTTATATGAGCAAAAAAGTTTTCATCCTCTTTGCGATTTTTCTTTTTCTCTAATTTTTAAATTCCCTGAAAGCGAAGTTAGATGAGAAAAGTATTGTGAGTGAGGAATAATTTGTGTAATGGTTTTACCTTTAATGGTGGGATAGGGCCTCACGCTCCCTAAACTCAATATATATTTGCACGTCTGTGTCCTCCCATTTGGCTGCGATCAACGACAATATATATAAATGACAGGTGATTCGAAATATCGAACTGGAAGAAACATATTTTTAACATAAACTTTGAGAATTTGACAGAAAAGTAAAATTCCCTTAACTTCGCCATTGTTACAAAACTTCAAAGAGCAAAACATGATTTTTCTAAAATATAAGTAATATAAAAATAATAAATAATTTTTTTTAAAAATCGTAGTTCCCGCTGACTAATTCCCTGTTGACTAATCTAAACGATATACATTTAAGAATAATAAGATTCTAAATTAAGGTAGATTCTTAATTCCCTATCGTTTAGATGGAATACTTTTAAATTTTCTTAAATTTCTCTGGCTAATGGAAAAGAATAAGAAGTTAACTCCCTATTAGTCGCTTGAAATTCGTCGAAGCAGCAGATAGTTAAACAAAATTATTGTAATTTAATTTGAACGGAATCACAAACACACATCGTTTTTCAGATTTCATATAATTTGCATTTATAATGAATAGTAAATTAACAAATGTTTCACCCTCTTCTACTAAATTTGACCTCTAAATTCGGCAAAAAAGTACTTTGTTTAAAGTTTGGTTTTAATTTTTGGAAAATCCTTTGACTTGGTAGACCACGAGGCCAGACCGCTAGTCTAGAATTTGGAAGCAACCCAAATACCACTTTTGTCTTTTCTCGAGAGTTTTGTTTTATTATTAAGAAGTATAGCATTTTCGAAAACCGTCCCAAGGATTATCAGCATCTAATAGGCACAAAGATTAAATTTTAAAGAAAGCTTGTCATAGTAAATTTTCTAACTTTCTTAAATTTAAGCGGGAATGATGATTTTTGTTAAACAAGACCGTTTTTAATGAAATTCTGCTATTAAGTTGTATTTTTCGCCTAGAAACAAGTGTAGTGTATCCGAAATTTTTGTATATTTGGGGTAAGAGAAATTCTGGTATTTTACCACACATATACACCTCCATTTTTTATTAAATAAACAATATCCCTTCATGGGGTTGTGTTGGAATAAACGAAGGCATTCTTTATACTGTGTCCCATTTTATGTTAATAGGGTCGACTCAAATATATCTGCTCTTGGGAGTCCATCCAACTTCAACCAAAATCCACATTAAGATGGGTACATTGAAATTTGTGGAACCTTTGTTCAAAAATAAAATTCTTGAAAAAATTCGAGGTTCAACATATTTTTCTATAATCGTTGATGTAAGATTGTTCACATAGAGAACAAACCAGTTTCGTTAATCGATATTTAAAACTAGTTGCTAATTTCAAGTTTTCAATTGAGGAGCGATATCTCAACTATTACTCTTTTACACGAAATAAATAATTTGTAATGTGGACAAATGTAAAATGCATCTGTATATTTATGTTGTACAACCAAAATGAAAAGTTTTCATAAAAATACCTAACAACTGCGTCATTTTAAAATAAGTTATAAAAATGTCGTTGTTAGAAGTATAGATGGCCGCAAATTAATTTATATATTTTGCCAGGAAAACCCGGACAACCAAATGAACGAAATCACTACTTGAAGGATCTTAGATTCAAAAAATCGTTTATCTACAAAACAATTAAAAAATTTTCGAATAAAGAACCTGTGGATAGAAAACACGGCTCTGGTAAAAAATGTCAACTTCAAGATAGCCAAGTTCGAATGAAATTGAAAGATAAAATGGTGGGTCGAACTGCAAAATCGTACAGACCGCTGAGTAAAAAATATCAAGTTGAACCAAAAACTGTCATGAAGTATTGGCAAGGTATGAATATACATCGCAAACCCAAAAAGTCAGCACCAGCAACTACAGCCAAACAAATAGCTACAATCAAGTCTAGATTAAGAGTGTTTTCCAAAACATATTTTGCTACTTCTTCAGCTTATAAATGTGTGATGGATGATGAAACTTATTTCACTGTTGAAGGTAATGAATGACAGCCAAAATACTAGTACGAGTCTCCCGATCACGAAGCACAAGAAAAGAAGAAGTTTATTCATAAGACTAACCTTGCGATTCTGACGTATAGTCACAGATGTCTTAACTACAATATTTCTCTTAAGTAGGCATTTTCTCTTACGTAAGACTATTTGGCGATTCTACACGTACTCATAATTAATAGATTCTCTTAAAAAACCTCTTAGGTAGGACTACTCAAATATGTGGTAATACGCGCCATCATAACTTTGACGTTTACTAGCAAATTGTGTTTCTGTTTCGTGAAATATATTTTATAAAATTAAAAAACTAAACATAGGTAATAAAAAGTTTAAATAATAAAAAATTTGGTAGGTTTATTTTTTTAAATAACTAAAATTTATTTGAATTAACCATTAATAATGTGTTTCGTTTTTCCTAGTGTATTTTGTTAATATGGATTTGTTATTACAACTTTTAACGCTTTTAATCAGCGAGGAATACAAGTAGGTTTCTTTTTAATTGACATGGTATTACATTAGTATATAATCCGAGTATTATGTGTTTATTTAGACAAAATCGTAAACAATATCTCCGATATTTACGGGATACAACAAATCCGTTCGACGTTGAAGAAAAAAATTTTCGTGAATTTTTTTGCCTTCCAAAACAATTAGCTGTGGAGTTAATCGTGAAATTGGAGCAGCAAAATGCGGAAACGTCGGATATCCTATTTGCATTACGGGTTAGTATTATTTTAAATTTATAATTATCCACATTAAACTAACCTTATAAATTAATGTGTAGGATTTGTCAATTTTGCATTTTATGGATCATGGGTCCTACCAAAAAAGTGTATCATCTAATTATCTGCTTCCGATGAGTTAGCCCAGTATATCAAGTATATCACAGAATATCACACATATATTTTCCAATTAATGGTATATAATATGTCAAATCTTATTAAATTTTGTGAGGAAGAGGAAGAAAAGAACGCTGTTAAAGAAGGGTAAACATATTTTAATAACACATTATTTAGCTAAAATATTAACAAATAATCATTAAAGGTTTTACACCAAGTTTGGAATTAAAGGTGTGATTGGAGCTATCGACTGTACTCACGTTGGTATTGTATCTCCGCCGATACTAGATCCAGTATGACCAGCAAGGCTTTATCTGAACAGGAAGGGGTATTATACAAAGGGGTATCAAAAGATCCTGCATCTTTAGAGACAAAAGCTGCATTAGGTTAGTCAGTGGTTGACACTTAGGCCATTTGTTTGGCCCATTGTGATACCACGCATTCACGCCACATCATTAACCCATTCACCTATTCACCTATTCACACCTACTCACACAACTACAGTATACCACCTGTACATTGCAAGCTCCATGTCAACATTGTACATTGACATGGACGGTGGGTCGGCGCTGAATTCTGCACTCCGTCAGAGGGTCTTAGTTGTGTTTATTAACATCACCGATTGTAATTAATGATGAAAATTCGATTTGCATCTAGCCTCTGATGGGATTCGAACCCAGTACCTCCCGGTCCAAGTACCGAAGCTTTAACCACTGCACCACTTGTCCGGTCAAAGCTGCATTAATAGTACGAAAAATACGTGAAAACAGTGTAACGAATCTTCGTCACAAGTTTTGCGGTTCGATCACGCCTCCTGGTCAAACATACTATGTTGGGTTTAACTCCACTGACTAGAGGTTGTTTATGAATGAATAATTTTGTTTGTAGTATGATTGGTTCCTCTTTTACTCTGAAAGAGAAATTTGATTAATTAACGGGATTTTATGTAGGTATAAAAAGACAAACTTTCAACCATGCGGGAGTTCGATTTTAAATTTTGGCGAGAGTAGTACACATAGTACTGCGGGTTTGAGTTTTGAACGTTAACTCTAAGTTTTTGTGTTAATTAAAATTAAATAAAATTAAAGTTATGGTTTATGAAGAAACCCAAAAATATATTATACATATATATCTATTCTTAAACAAATAAAATTAATATAAGTTAAAACAATTTAATATCCTATAAACCCTAAATACGCCTATATATTAATAACTTAAATAAAATAACCATATTACATAAACTAAATACTAGTACGTGCATCTACTTTATAAATATTAAATAATAATAAATAAAATGTGAAGTTTTAATTCATAAAATGATTTAGGATAATAGATATTTGTGAATCCTAAGTGAGTGTGAACAGTACGCTTAGTAAATAAACTGTAAGCGAGGACTGTAAAACCTAAGAGGTTGCAATATTAAATCCTATAATCGGTAAAGTGGAGATATCAGTGCATTGTAAATAATTTTATATAGTGAGAACTAAAACTGGCAATCGTATAAACTGTGAATTTTGCTAAATAAAATTATAAATAAAAAAATAAAACTTAAAAATATATATATAATTATAAGTGTGTCGTGTATATCCAAACGTAAATTAATATTCATAATAAACATTACAGTGCTACAAGTTAATTGTGATACACAGTGGATACCAAAATATATGCTACCCTAAAATTGTAAGCGATGTGTTAAAGTTAAATTATCTTAGAACATTAATAAATAGTTAAATAATAAATAGTGTAAACCTAATCATCAATAAAGCCATTTTTATATTTTTAATGGCTGAAAAATTGTGCAAAGATACGAGCACGCTATAAATAACCTTCACGTATATATATAAGGTTCCGTTCGTAAAACTTCGGTGGGAAAAAAAGGTCCGGACTCATTTTTATCTACGCATCAACGGCCGCAACTCCAGAAAGGTATTTCGCGTCATAACAATAATAAAGCAATAATTTCGGTTTTCATAAATTTTTGATATAAAATCATTTTAATTTTTTTTTTTTTTTCATTAAATAATTTTTCTTGTATTACTATAATTAAATTTAGTATTAGATTAGTCTAAAGCCAGATATTTCCAATTAATTTTTTTTGAATTTTTATCTTAGTTTTTACGTATGACTATTATCACTTGGATAATAAATACGTTATTTGGGAATATTTAGTTTTCAGATTAGTATTCCATATTATTTAAATTTTCCTAACCCTTACCACTAACAATTACAAATCTAAGTACCATTTTTTTTAATCTTATTATCTATTTTAATCTTATGTTTCAAATAAAATCTTTTTATAATGAATTTAACACTCAAAACTCAATGCACTTAATTTTTCTCGGGTTTTTTTTTTTCTCTGGCGTTCCAACATTTGATTGGAACCGTTGTGTTTAATGGCATGGGTTGTCGTTTTACTATCGTAAGTGCGGGAAGCCAAAAGTCCAACATGGAATAAATAGTGTTAGTGATTTTGGAGAATGCAGTGAAGCAATGTAAGTACGGAAGGTGAGAATCCATAGTAAGTAGTATCATTGTCTGGCCTAATTTTCCATCCTAAATTTTCCTTTAACATTTGTTCTTCCCTATGGCGGTTAGACACGGACGATTAACGCTTCAAAACACCCACCCCATCCACTGAGTTTAGCTGGCAGCCAACCGCCTTGAAGCCTCTTAATAGTCGAATTATGATTAATTCTGTTAACGACCTAGTATTTTTAGGAGGGAAGCGTGGATACATGCGTGCCCAAACAACTCATACTAGCGGGCGGTCGTTACAACAGCGCCAATGCAGGAGTTCTATAATATTACGAATTACGTTCATTAATTACATAAAACTGACAAATTAATGAATTGTTGTAGCTACGAATTAGTCTGTACTATTTATGATTTGATTCATATACGATACGAAAAAGTTTATAATTTTAATGCAATTGCAAGCGTTTATGGATGAATAATTTCTTATTATTAACGTAAGGCATTGTAAAATAGTAAAAAAATGATGATTTGTTGAAAGACTAAATTCATAGATAGCACGAAATTTTTCATAACATTTTGGCAATTAAATTTTTTAATAACGTCTAATTCATACATGTAACTAAATAAATTCATTTTATATACGTATCAATACTGATATTTACGAAACTAATGTTATACTCGTATGTAAGTTGACAATGCCCATAGAATGTCAAGTAATTCATAAATAAAACAACTATTTTCGTAAATATATTGATGATGATTATTCTAATATAAGATGCAGTTCATGAATAATAAGCACAATTATGTTTTTTCTTAATTTCATACGACGAGAATGTTTTATTTATTAAATCATAATTTAAAACTTATAATATTTTTACAAAATATTCACAATAAAATATAATTTAATGCATAATTAATACTAAGTAAAATAATAAATCAAAAATTACTCAAAACCATTACCATTACACTTATATTCAAATAATTAATTTATTTTAACTATTTTTGTATTTTTATTAGTTTTAAATAAATTTCAGTTTTGCATCACCTTATGATTTATTACTTAATTATGTAACTTAATAAAATGATAGAAACATAGAAATTTATTCAATGTTTCCTATAAATACACGTTATAAGTATTAAACAAATGATCAATATTATTTTAATAATATACTTTGAATAATACAAAATAAGTTAAAATGTCTATCAGCTCAGCATTAAAATAGTAAAAATAATCAGTTAGGATAATAAAAAATATAAACCAACACTATTCTAACTTGTAAGCTCTTGTAATATCAGACTGACTTTAGAGGATTTTTGTTTTGTTTTAAAATATGGTAGGATTTGTTAAAAAATAAACATACAATATTTTTCGCACTGCACCTCGTTTCCTATACCCAGTACAAATGGCTAAATGCATTCTAATTTTTCTTCATCTAATTTTCCTGGAAAATCCTTTGTAAATCATTGATTCCTGTCCGCTATTATCCTTTTTATTATTTTTTTGGATAGAAGTTAAGAATCAATGGAAGCACCAGAGAAGCTGAAGAGCGGCATAGTCTAGAAGTATATATGTAATTAAATTGACTTTGACGTTAATATCTGAACTTAATTTACCTTTATCGACCTTTAATTAATTTACCTTTAATTAATTTTATTCATTTATTTTTCATTAATTGATTTTTCTTCATTTATTAAAATATTTTGAAGCGATGTTAGGTCCTGTTGTATTTCCTTAATTTTGTATCGGCTACAAGCTTGCCAAATGCTCCCGAACTCATTAGCTGATAGATCGTTGTAGTTAATGTGCTTTTTAAGCAAACTTCAGCGTCACTTTTCGGATCTATAAAATTATTTAAGAATTATGTTATAATAAATGCCTATAAATAAATAAATTTTTGTGACTAACTAACACACGTAGTGAAATAAAAATGAATGCTTTTCTATGTGGATGATCTAAAAAAAATTCCTTTAAATATAATACTTACCTGATACTCGTATGCAACTAAAATTATTACTATTTTATTACACAAACAAAATAATAGTTGTTTTTATTTTATAATTAATTATGAAAACGAAATAAAACACTATGCTTTCAATAAATTATTTCTTTTCAATTTATCACCAAGAAACACAACAAACTTGCAACAAATTTTAAGAACGAATGAACTAAATGACCGTTATATGAAATATAATACGTATAAAATATAAATATTACGAACTTTTCGTATATATTATGAATATTTTTCTATCGTCCTCTATAATACGAACTAATTCGTAGATGTAAGAACTTTTCATATATATTATGAATATTTTTCTATCGTTATCTATAATACGAACTAATTCGTGGATAGTGCGTAAATATTTGACGAAATTTCAAAACGAGTACAAACAAATTAATTTTTATTTAACGTTGGGGTGGTGTATAGAAGGATATCTTCTCAAAAACATATTTCAAAACTGTATTTCTCAAAATAAGGCAGGATTTTTCAAAACAGCATTTTTTCAAAACGGCAATTAACCCGCACACTCTAAAATACATTGGTTACAAAGCCTAAAGTTCTACTCATGGTTATGGTATGTGAATATATCCTCAACTTATATCGTAAAAAGGCACCCCTTCCGAATATTGTTCTAAAGTTTAATCATGCGCGTGCTTCTCGATTATTTTATAATTGTGGATGGGTAAATTATAAAGAGTGTCGAAGATAAGTTATGATCAAAGAAAATGTGCGTAAACAGAAGACAAATTTAAAAAAAGATGAATCGTTTGGATGAATATGTTATGGACAAGTTTGATCATTTGAATTACATCTTCAATGAACTACCAGTAATTAATATTATATTGCATAAAACTTCTACATATTCAAGTCACTAATGATAAAAAGAAACTGTTTATGTAAATATTTGTGTGTTTATTACAGCCTAACATCTTTAATAAATATTTTTAAACATGTTCAAATAATTTTTTATGAATTTGTCATAATTAGCTATATAATAAGCTATTCGTAATATTAATAATGAAATTCGTAAAACTTAACATCGGTATGAATATCAAGATCGATATGAATATCTATAAACAATAATTTTAGAATTTCGCTATTGTATCTTTACTACGTATAATTTCATATTTTTAAGGAATAAAAATTCATTATTGCGAACCGATTCGTATAACAAATTAACAACAAATATAAATATAATGCAACAATACAAAAAATACTTTTAAAGGAACTATAAATTTACGAACTGCGATTCTTACTATTAATGCATGAAGTTGTAGAATTTGTTTGTTTATTTTATTTTCTACGTTTATATAAAGATTTTTACATTAATCGTAGGAATTCGAGTTAATGAATGATATTCGTAAAAAAATACACAAAATTTTTTTGAGTGTAGCATTAATGTAGAAGCGGTAACATTAATACACAAACAAGTTGAGAAAGTAATCTAAATCATATATCTTCTAATTTTCTTGTAGATTGTAGATTCAAATCTTAAGTTTCATGCGGTCAATGCAAAATATCCAGGCAGTGTACATGATTCAGCAATATGGACAACAACGCCGGCTAAAATTCATCTTATTAGACAACACAATAGCCGCAAATTCAATTGGTTGCTTGGAGACAGTGGATATCCATTGGAACCCTGGTTGTTAACACCATATTTTCACCCAGCTAGTAGACGAGAAAAAAAATTCAACAAAATTCACATTAAAGCACGAAACACCGTTGAACGTGCTTTCGGTGTTTTAAAAAATCGGTTTAGATGTTTAAATAAATGCCGCATACTGCATTACGCCCCGGAAAAAGCTTCAATTTATATAGAGTTGTATAATTCTGAATCATATGCTTTTAGAATTTGGGATCATTGACGCTTTACAAGATGAAACTGTAATATATGATGAAGAAGAATATGAATTAGAACACGAACATAGAGTCGGCACAAATTATTTAAATGAGGGTCGACGGCTGCGAAACGAGTACACCAATACATTATAGTATATTAAATACACTATTTACATAAAGAAATGATTTTGAAATTAAAAGAATAATAAATTATATGTTATAACAAAAACTATGTTTTTATTTATTATTAAATTCACTATATAATATAATAGCTATATCGCAGCATTTCAGTCTTAGGTATGTTTGTTTATTTGTCTAGATTGTTAATTTCACTTTTTATTTGCTTCGGATTGTTTGGCTAGAATATACATCGCTTCCGCAATCCTACTCATTGAGTCAGCATTCTGTTTATTGATCACTAGTCGTCGTTCCGCCATTTCTATTTTATTCTTACCACGTTCTTCTGCCAATCTTCCAATTTTTTTAATGTATTCCGAAATGGCAGATGAGGTATTAGTATACTGCCTTTTGCATGGTCTATGTATCTCAGTTATTAAAGGCTCCGCGATAGGGCTGGATTGGTTGTCTATCTCGGGATGGGTCGCCTCATGCAAACCACATTCCATAACAGTAATTATCTCCTCAGCGCTCGTTTGGCTTGTGTTATAAAATTGATTATGATTAGTTCTTAGTCATAAAAAGTATTTAAAAATATATGGTACTTTAAATCCCATAATAGGTACCACATTATCACCATGAATGGTTTTAATTCCAAATAAATTCTGGGTTCGTTCTTTAAAGGTAGACATAGAATTCATTGATGGTTCGCCTCCGCCAGTTAATAAAATGTCTTCCCTAATTTTGTGGGCTCTGGACTTTAATTGGTATTTCCAGTGAGTAAGGGGAGCGCAAATTACAAAAAAATTCTATGTAAAACTTGAAAACTATCGTTTTCAAATCAAGAATATCTAACCGCATTCTACTCTTTTGCATTTTTCACTGACCCTTTCAACGAATTTAATTTTCTGGCCAAATCTTCCCACTTCTCCTCTAAATGTGTTGTGTTCTCTGGAGTATTCTTTCCGGCCTTGAATTGGCTGTGTTCTTCTAAAAAACTTAAATATGCCTCAACCTGTTTTGTTGTTGTCCGGGAAGAACGTATTTGTTTTATATTTTCCATCTAATATATTTTTTTATATACAATTATCAGAAAATGCTTGAATTTATAAGGCATTCTTACGTTAAAACACGATTTTTATTTTTATTTCCATTTACGTGCTTAATTTTTAGTTTGAATTTTAAATATCCGTTTTCGCAGAATAAAAAATTTAACTGACAGGTCTCCACATTTCATACATAATATTTGGAGATTTTTTAAGACAGAATTTAAGCCGACTGCAATCACAATACCAATTAAGAGATTCTCTTTAAAAAAAAACCTCTTACCAAAATGTCTCTTAGCTAAGACACTCTTAACTGTATTAAGGTCAGAATCGCACGGTAAGTTTCCAGGTCAAGTTATGTTGTGTTTGGCTATTAGCGAACGAGGTGTCAGCAACCCAGATTTTTCTTCAAAAGTGGTTTGGCCGTTAATGCGCAAATATACACTAACAAATGTTGACCTGTGCTTCAAAAATGTATAGATAAATATCATAAAAATGACTAATCGATTTGTTGGCCAGATTTGGCATCCTCACATTAAGCCTACACAACGTTATCTGATTTACGTCAACGCAGAATCGAATTTATCCCTTAAGACTAAAATCCACGAAATGTTCCACAACAACGGCCAATTGAAATTGTTTGGGCAAATTTAAAGAGAATGGTATTCAGCAACGGATATCGTGTCAAAAATGTTGAATTTTTGATTAGAAAGATAAAAAGAGATTTAAAGAAGATCGATACATCCGGAATGCAGGCGGCAATGATAAGAGTGCCAAGAAGGATCAGGAAAGCCAATCGATATGGGGCGCAAATTTTTAAAGATTTAAATAAATTATAAATCAAAATTGTTTGATTAATAAATCATTTTTTTTTTTTACTTTTTTTGTTGGTCCATATTTTATTCGTCATACATTAACTAACAAACAATTTTACTAAAACGTAATCCTAAATCAAATTGAAGTTTATACCAAAATAACAAAATTACACTGTGTCCGAAATAAGTCTTACACTATAATCTCAAAACTTTAAAATTGGTAAGCTAAATCGAATTTTTGAGGAAAGTTTTGAACAAAAGTTATGAAAGGGAATTTTTTAAATCAATTTTACTTAGCCACGTGCTCGAAAATCTCTAAGATTTATGTTAATCGAGTGAGCATTTCTTTGAGTGTTATAAAAAAAAATCTTAAACATATAAAATTATTTAACTCTGCCCCTGCGGATCACACATATGTGACCGAAGTGGTATGGAATTTGGGGGCAAAGTCCTAGATTCATACCTCCTCGCCGGTGCTCCCTGGGTAACGCTAAATGAATCAGGCGGTGTAGTGGAGACGAGCAGACTAAATCCTGTTTATAGTCATGGACACTACATGTCAAGGCGGGCCATTGGCGCCTCAAAACCAATACCAAACCAGCGTCTGATCTCCAGGTTAGGAGCGGCTGAAGCGGGCGTCTGTCTTGTATCAAGCGGCTCGCTATATAAATGTGTTTCAAGGTAGGACTGGATGCCTTAAGATTCTCACCAGTACGTGACCCACACACGTAATAAGCGGGTTGAGCGGCAGGCCAACAACCTTCTCTCATAAAAACATTTAAGTTATGAACCCTAAACAAAGGCCTCGGATTACCATATCGGATTCATTACAAACTCGACCTCGGAAATTGTACACGGACAACGCTTTAAAAATGGGAACCTGTAACGTGCTTAGCCTCTTAAGACCTGGAGATCTCCGGAACCTTTCGAACCAAGCAAAGAGTTACACATTAGACGTACTTGCAATACAAGAGCTTAGATGGTCTGGGAGTGGGATCCATGACACCACAAATGGTTACACTCTTCACTACAGCGGCCATCAGAACGGAGGAGAATTTGGAGTTGGCTTCCTCATCCATCGGCGCGTGAAGCACCATTTCATCGATTTCCGCCCTATCAATATGCGGATATGCACGGTCAGACTTCGCACTAAGAAATTTAACATCACGATCGTTAATGTGCATGCACCCACCGAAGATAAATCAGATGACATCAAAGATCTCTTCTTTGTCGAGCTCGAGGAAGTCATCAATAACATACCGCACCACGACATTAAAATCATCGTGGGCGACTTTAATGCAAAAATCGGTAGGAGTGCAGAAAATACATCGCACATCGGTCCCAACAGCCTGCATCTAACTAGTAACAACAACGGCCAACGCGTCACCGACCTGGCAATAACGTACAACTTAGTTGTATCAAGTACGTTTTTCCCACATAAGAGAATCCACAAAGTAACGTGGAGATCGAATGATGGAAGAACTGAAAACCAAATCGATCACGTCATGGTGTCCAAGAGACACTCCACCAGCATATCTGACGTTAGATCCTACAGAGGTGCAGACATGGACAGCGATCACATGCTTGTCATATTTAAGTATAAGTGCAAACTATCATCTACGTTTAACAGACAAGCACAAAAGACCGTTCGATGGAATATCGATGCTCTAAAAGACCAAGCGTCACTGCAGAGTTACCAATCAGCTGCCACTAATTATTTAGACCGGCCCCATAACAATGAAGAAGCTGCTCCTAACATCCAGGAGCAGTGGCACGCTATACAGTTAGCCATAACAACCGCGGCGCAAAATACCATCGGAAGAAGACCTCTGAGGCCCCGCAACGATTGGTTCGATGATCAATGCCGAAGGGTAGTCGAAAATAAACGAACGCTTCGTGAAAAATGGTTGGCTCGCAACACCAGAAGCACTCTAGCAGAATATCTCCACGCTAGGAAAGCCACGACTAAATTCCTTCGACAAAAGAAGCGCGAACATATGAGGTTATGCATCGAAAACATCAGCTTCCAAGCGGAACTAGGAAACTCAAGGGACTGTTTTGCTAACGCCAGGAATCTCACTAAAGATTTCCACCCAAGAAGTACAGCCATCAAAGACGGGAATGGAGAGCTGAGAACAAACGTGGCTGATGTTCTCTCAGTATGGCAAACCTACTTTCAAAATCTGCTAAATCGGAATGACGAAGTGACCCCCATTAGAGCAATAGCTCCGCCAGGTGAAGAGGTCTTTGTCGAATATCCCACAGTAGAGGAAGTAGACGCAGCTATTAGTCGATTGAAAAACGGCAAGACACCCGGTCTCGATGTAATCCCCGCAGAATTAATTAAGCTCGGAGGCGCTACTCTTGCAACAAGTTTATACGATCTGGTCGTTTGTATTTGGGACCAAGAAGAGTTGCCGGAGAATTGGAAGACCGCACTCATATGTCCGTTGCATAAAAAAGGCGACCGTCTTAAATGTGAAAACTTTCGTGGCATAGCTCTATTGAACACTGCTTACAAAGTGTTGGCTAATGTTGTACTTGCCAGAATCATCCCTTTTGCCGAAAACATCATTGGCGACTATCAGTGTGGTTTTCGTCCTAACCGATCGACCACTGACCAGTGTTTCACCATGAGGATGATCTTGGAAAAATGTTGGGAGTACAACATAACCATACATCAGCTATATATAGACTTCAGACAGGCGTATGACAGTTTAAACCGCGACAATCTATGGGCCGCGCTCATATGCCTGGGAATCCTAGAGAAACTCTTTTCTCTGTGTAAATTAACAACATCCGGATCTGTATGTAGAATCGTAATTGAAGGATCTGTGTCAGACCCCTTTGAAATAACATCTGGTGTTCGACAGGGCGATGCACTCGCGCCTTTGCTGTTCAATCTGGCGCTTGAGTACGTAGTGAGGAAAAGCAACATCGAAACCTCGCGCTGTATATTTAATAAGTCAGGCCAAATTCTTGGATATGCAGATGATATCGTGCTTCTTGGCCGAAGACCTAGCGATATCAAAGACAGTTTCATACCGCTCGATCGCTGCGCAAGAAGACTTGGTTTGGAGGTGAACAGCAGTAAAACCAAATATTTAGTAACACCTAGGAACATCTCTACGGCAAATCTCGGAATTGGCGACCACAACTTTGATAGCGTCGAAAACTTTAAATACCTCGGGTCAGTTATAACATCGTCGAATGATATGCAGGCAGAAATAAAAGCCCGAATTGCTGCCGGACAACGAGTTTTCTACGCCAATTCAAAATTATTGCGATCGAAACATCTATCGCAGTCGTGCAAGCTCGCACTTTATAAAGCACTTATAAGACCTGTGCTGGTTTTCGGAAGCGAGAGCTGGACCATGACCACTAATGATTGTAGATTATTATCTACATTCGAAAGGAAGGTCATCCGTTCAATCTTTGGTCCAATTAAAGTTGCGAACAACGAATATCGGATTCGTATGAATCACGAAATAAAGCAACTCCTCGGAGGCAGCGATATTATCGGATTCATCAAATCCAATCGAATGAGATGGCTCAGCCACGTTGCAAGGTCTCCCCAACAACGAATGATTTACAAAGTGTTCCATCAACAACCAGCCGGAGTACGTCGTAGAGGAAGACCTCGACTACGCTGGCGCGACGACATCGAACAAGATCTACGAACATTAGGATGTCGAAACTGGAGGACGAGAGCGGTGGATCGAGATGGATGGAGGGCCTTAGTGCAGGCGGCGAAATCCCTTCATGGGATGTGAAGGCCAGAGAGAGAGAGAGAGAGGTATGGAATTGATATTTGACGTCAAACACCAATCTTACCAATCTTAAGTAGCTTTCAGTGTGATACGAAAATTCTTTTATATTTTAAATTATTTAACTAGGGCCCCACGGACTACACAGAGATGATCGAAGTGGTTCTTAATTAGTACTTGATGTAAGAAACAAATCTTACTTAGCCACATATTCGAAAGATCTCTGAGATTTTTGTTATTCGAGAGAGAATATCCTTGAGTGTTATAAAAAAATTCTTAGGCACTTAAAATTTTTTAACTTGGAGTTTACGGATCGCACAGAGGTGATCAAAGTGGTTCTTAAATAGGATTTGATGATAGAAACCAATCTTATTTAGCTAGATAAGAAGAGAATATCTTTGAATCTTATTTAAAAACTCATAAGCAGTTGAAATTATTTAACTCAGAAATCTCTAGAGAACCACTTTAAACCCCTCACTCATCTCTGTGCGATAGATGGTGTGTTTTCTTTTAAGAATTTAATTTTTTAACTTTCACTCAAAACATTTGCGAAAAAATTAAAAATTTTCAATTTAATACTTTCGAAATATTTGTTTATATTTTCAAACATTGATTTGAAAGTTTAGTTGTTGAGTGTTTTTCAATACTATGAAGTTCTTAAGGGTCATAGTGTATATTTTGGCTTACAATTAACTCCCGTTCACCTTAACTTTATGTTTTGTAGCTGCAGCAATCACGCTTTGAATTTGATTGGGATAGACGGTGTTGGAACATGCCAGGAAGCCATATACTTTGAATAATTCAATAAATGGATAATTTCTTTATTGGTAGAAACTTTGAAGAAAGCTGTTAAAACTTTACTTCATTTCATATTGACAACAAGTAGGTGGGTTGGCTTTACGAAAAACCTCAAAACAAAATCCAAAAATCAAAATCCTCACGGGATATTAGGATCGGATATTATGAGGCAGATCGCTTCGCTCCCACGTTAGAAAAAAAAATCACTTAATAACAATTTAAAATCCATAGAACCGGGAATATAGGATCGGCTGGATTTTCTATTTGAGTATTGTCATCTTTGAGAAAATGTGGATTATGATACTTGAGGACTTTTAGGTTTAGGTTTTTGAAGTTTTCCCAAGTTGGTCTGTACCAATCGATGCAGTAAAACCAGTCACAAACCAGTTATCTAGTATAACAGCTGCTGTAGACAAACAAAATTACTTAATCTTTAACCACATGCACGTTGATTATCAATGTGTTCTATTATCAACGATATGGTTAAAAATTCTAAACCTATAACAACTAGTAGAAGCGGACAATTGAAATTGTCCGACAAGCGCTCGTTAAAATAGGAAAAATGCGACGAACTCGCAGACAGCCGGATCGGAGTCTGAATTGTCAGCATCGAATACAGGTGTGCTGGATAACCACAAGATCATGTGCACATGTGGACTTCCTCGTTGCTGAAATTCAATCCGATGATACTTGTGAAGAATCTTTCGACTACCGAGAGGCCTATTTGCAGACGAAAAAGTCTTCATCAATGCTTTGAAGCGATTGTCGAAATATCAAGCACAAGTGATAGGGTCTCGTTGAATTAATGTCAGCTTGTCAGGTTCTGGCAATTTCTCTGTGGCTTGCTCAATAATGACTGTATTATCCAAAACTTTTGTAAGTATGATTAAAAGTTCGCTCCATTGGATTTAATCACAGCACTGACAGTGACAAATAGGTGAAGTAATCCAAACTATCGGACCATAGCTCTGACATGCATTCCCTATTGATGCCATTGATGCGCGAAATTTCGAATCCCTTGAAATACTCGGAAAGCGTTGTCATCTCGAACCATTGCATCAAGTACTTCGGGATCTCGGATTTCACCTGCAGTAAGAATATTCGCTTCCCCAGTTCGTCTCCTCTTGCGAAGAACACAAGTTGAAACATTTGTAGCAAGTCTTTCAATTTCATTTTTCTTCGCCAAGTACAGAACGCACTGCACAGATTCGGCAACACTTCTGTCAGAATTTCTTGCAAATGCTTTTGAAAGTGATGATGAGCTGACTTCTTTTCCGTCATGAAGAGGACTCATTCTATGGCCAGTGAAAAGTTTGAGAAAGCTGCGGAAGAGTGCATCCTTGTCAAAAAGTACAGATATAACGATATTCCCTGCAGCTGGAGCCATGCTAATGCCTTCCAAGCTTGTAAGCATAGTCTCCGTTCTCATTTCTTCGACGTCTTCCAATTCCTCAACAGGTTCTTCTTCCGGATTTAGTTCCCTAATTTGACTCTCTACAAATTGCGTCCATCGTTCTGATAAAGAGACATTGTGCTCACTGTATAAAGGAGAATCGGAAATAATGCTTGCTGCAGTGTAGACAACATGTGGACGAATGTTTCCTGCAACGTAGTCATGGTCGTAGTGCATCTGTCGAGCAATTCGAAGTGGTGACATGCAGGCGTCATTAAGCTGTCGTGGAAGTGAGGAGACAACAGTGTCGACAGACACTGGAACGTTGACGTTTCTGCCTTTAGCATGCAATTGACCAGGAACTCCGTGCACAGCTTTGATTTGCTGGAAGACATGACGTACTGAGACCAAACGACCTTCGAGATCGGTGAGGCTTGAGACTTGATATGGAATTTCTGGAAAGCGAAATCCATTAGAGAAAGACAATGCTGGGGAACTTTTTCAGACCGGACTGCGAGGAAGCATGTCAAACAAAGCGGAACATCTGTTTCTTCAGAAGCAAGACATATAACCTTGTTGATGAATTCTTGACCATATGTCTCGAGATGTCTAAGTTCAAGATTCCGCATTGACCTCTTTAAGAATAATTTAGAGCAACAGTGACAGACATGTACAGGTCCTTCACGTGTTTCCTTCTCAAATTCAGATTGAAGGTATTCCCAAAACATATTCCCTAGACGGTCTCGACGTCTGATATTGTTGTTTTCCTGATCAGCACGACGATATTCAGGATCAGAACGTGCTGTTCGACGAGCTGTAGTGTCATTCTGTGGCTCGGGCTCGCGATATGCAAAACTTGTTCTGGAACGTCTGCGGGCTTCAGTTTCGTGCTGTTGCAAACGTAGTCTCTCTGTCTCTCGTTTATTGTTTGCCGAAATTGCACGCTGAGCTTTAGTTAGTTGCGGAGGAGCCATCGTAAATGATTCTACAAATAATGATAAAACAATTATTAATATATGTTAACATCAAACAATAAAAATTTAAACTTACATAGTAGAAGTGTGTCAATTATACGTCATAGATATGGGAAATCCGGATCGTTTTGAATAAAAAGCTAAAGAAAGGAAAGAAGAAAAGTTGAATTATTAAGTTTATAAATTAAATTTAAATTTAAGTTACTTACAATGTAGTTGAAATTGACGATGATGATTGAATGCTAGAAGCGAGAGCTAAATATATATCTTTCCGTTGTTTTTTCGAAACGAAAAGCTCATGATTCCAGTATGTTGTATTTGTTGCTAAGCAACAAGTAATAATAGTACAAGAATATTTTTTCTTAATTGAAAATTTAAAAAAAAGTAGACAGCCGCATCTGTGTAACCTCTATTTTTAGAAAAAGTTGAATATCTCGAAAACTACTTGACCTAGAGTTCCCAAATTTTAAATGTGACCTTTTTAGAGTAGTATCTATCTCTGTGTGAAAATTTTGAGCTCTCTGGTATGTATAGTTTTTGCTGTGATAGTGCCAACAGACAGACGGCCTAAGTCTTTGTATAAGCTTGCTCGCAAGAGCGAGCGCTAAAAAACAAATCTAGTGATAGAGGCCCGAGATTAAATTGTAGATGTGAAACTTGAAAATTTAGATAATCTAACGATGCTGACGAACACTGTATTATTGATCTGGATTATGCCGGCAATTTGAATCACAGCATCAAATTTAAAATTATATGGGCGTTTAAAGATCGTTCTGAGGAGGAAATAAACGCTTCAGCGGATCGATAGTTGGCAAAATATACTAACAGGAAATTTCTATTGAAATAATTGATGAGTTAACATTTTTAAGGAATATTTTCAGAACCAATTTTTACATAGATCTATCATATGAAAACATACAGATGTCTCCAAATTTAACAATTATTCTAAGAACATTTTTGAGCTTACCGGTTTCTGTGGCTTCCGCTAAAACAAGTTTTGGCCAATATTTTTATTCAAATTTATTTTCGGTCAATATTTCAAAGTTGAATACGGTGTACCGATTTTGAGCTCAATAAATAGGTTTCTTTTTAAAACAGCTTTCTTCATTTATTGATTCTTTCAAACATGAAAATAACAAGTTTGTAAATCTTAATATCTAATGTAATTACTTCTTATCAGTAAGTAAACTTTATAATTTTATTATTTATGTTGTTACAGCCATCGTTTGCTTCTTTAATCGCGAAGACATAGGCATATCTTTTAGGTTTCGCGCCAGCAAATTCGGATGAGATACCAGTTTCCCTGGGTAGCTGATCCACATCTTTTGAAGTTCTTCTTTGATAATTAGGATGCAAGGTCCTTATGTATATTTTTTTTACGAACTAGGGTGCTAATGTAATCATTCTGAGAATTGTTAACTGTATTCTTTGGACAATGTTGATATTGGAATTTGAAGTTGATAGCCATAATACAGGAGAAGTTTGTATTTTAGGTCAATAGTTCAATATTTCCGCATCAACCAATGAATATTATCAATTTTTAGTTTGATATTATGGTCTCGTTACATTTCAATATATTTTCGCCGAGTTGACCGTCGATCTAGATGGATGCCTAGATATTTTGTTCCATTTGATTGCGGGATTTGTATTCACCTGAATGTTACGTGGGTTGATTTCTCTTCATTGACCTTTACTTTTCATTTATTTAGCCATATTTCGATGTCATAAATATATGTTGTTGCAGAGTTTCGGTTACCGTTTGTGGATTTTTATGACTGCATACGATTACCGTATCATCTGCAAAAGTAGACGTCAGTATTTGTAAAGACGTTAGTAGATCAGAAATGACAATTAAATATAACGTTTGCCAGGCACGCTACCTTGTGGCTTGTGGTACTCGAGCCAGATTGTTTTTCTCGCCCGATTTAGAGGTATTGTATTTGACATAATATCTGCGTTTTGACAAATACAACTTCATAGGTTGGTAAATTTCTGGCAATTTAACCCTTATGTCCCTGATTAGGTACAGGTGTAACTTTTCCATTTTGAAATGAGTTTATTTATTAGTTATCATGAAGTAAGAGCAGTGAGCTTCAGTGACATCTTGAAGCCACTCAATGTGATGCTATATCATTCAAAAAATGTATCCGAACAATTAAAACACTTTGAGATTGTTTGAGTGTGCATTTTTTCTGATTTTTCTCTGTTTATGAACCGTTCGACATAAATAACAGAAACCGACGACTGCTTTGGAGCTTCCAATATTTTCTGCTCGTTCACTGGTTATTGCTGATTGGGTTGGAGTTATTGAGTGACTGAGAACCAATTCTATTGCTAACTTTGGTATAAAGTGTTTTGTAATTTTGCGATTTTTAGATCTCGTTTCTATTGATGGCATTGCTAGGGGGTCGTCCCAAATCTTGATGAAATTTCCTACGCCTGGTTGATCGTTTAGCAAACGAAGGATTATTTATTTAAGAAATAAGGTAGCTGGTTAAAGATGCCACGTTCAACATGTGGTAAAATATAGCCATTGGCCATCACAATGTTTGCGTTTAGTAGAATAGCTGTTGAAAATTTATCAAGGGTGTCATGTTCTCCTTTGGTCTTATCATAGAAATGGATTATTTCAGGCTTAAATTTCTGTGTAACTATCGGAGTGTAAAGTTGGAAACATAATTACATTTCTGTTTTTTTGGGGACATAGGAACAACTGGTAACTTTATTATCTTCCGAAAATCCAAGTATGGAAGACAGATGTTCTTGATTTCTTATCGTCAACATCTCCAACGGTGTATATGTTTTATTTTTTTTTTTTGACGTACCTACTACTCACAAATCCCACGATATCAACAAACGTGTGACTGGTAGCGTCATAAATAAATTATCCATCGTGATATTGCGGCCACTTTTTCGATATTGAAATGCTAAATCTTGAACAATTCGTTCTTCCTGGTTCTTTTCTCTTCCAGTTGGGTTACCGGTATATATTTGACCGGTAAGTGGATAAACATTTGCTGCATGAAAGTCGACCGAATTATGCTATATTTAGCTAGTTTGGAAGGCATATACTGTTTGAACCTAGTATTTCCACGGTAAGCCAACAATTGCAAGTATATTTTCTGGTGGCACGTACGCTTTACGTAAATTTTCATTTAGCATTAGAAAATATCTGAAATAGGCGGTTCTTTATCGGCAATTAACCTTTCCGATCTGGTATTATTATTATCGAACCTGAGAAAGCGTGTTATCTCACAAAAACTGTCGTGAGACATCATTGCTCTATACAGAGGATGTTCGTCACATGTCCAGAGTTTTGTAAAGGATTATTTTATTTTCAGTTTATTTACAGTTATTTACATATAGTGGTGTACAATAATTAAAAAATAATACATTTTTTGCCTTATTTTGTGCATATAATTTTCGAAAAGTCCCAATTTATATATGAAAAAACATGAAGGTACATATGTACCTCTTTAGGGTGTTACGCAGGAAAAATTGTCTAGGGACATAAAAGTTAAGATTAATTTTATGAAGCAGACCCTCGTGCCAAACTTTATCGAATGCTTGAGCAACATCTAAGAAGACTGCGAAGCTGGTATATAAATACGTGTCATTCGAATTTTGAGCGACTACCTCTTAGCACGAATCCCACAATAAATTTCTCAAATACAAACTACAAATTGTTTTAAAATTGCAAAAATCAAATATTTCAAAGTTGAATACTGTGTACCGATTTATGAGCTCACGAAATACAGGCCTCTCATAACGCGGTGTTCTTAAAACGCGGTCTCCATATAACGCGAAGCAAAAATTGCGACAAACCCTCCATTAATGCGGGGTTCTTATAGCACGGTTTTCATAAAACGCGAAACGAATTAATCACGTTATTGGAGGGTTGACTGTACAAACACAAAATTCGGGTCGCTTTAATTTTGAACTGCTACTTCGTAGCACGCCTTACCCTCAACACAATACGTATAGTTTGAATTTTGAGCTGCTGTCTGTTAGCACGGATCCCACGATAAATTTCTTAAGTACAAACAACAAATTGTTTTCAAATTGCAAAAAACTGAAAATTTCAATGTTGAACTCCTTCGCGTGAAGAGCACGCCATTTTATCAAGTCCAAATGATAATTTTTTTTTAAATTTAGAAAACTCAAATACATATTTGAAATATATAATTTTTAAAGAATTTTTCGTTTGAATTCTGAAAAATTTTAATGGTATTCGCGTTAATGAGTGACAGCTTACACCAAATTGCCAATATTTAGTCACGTCATAAATCGATACAATATATCCGACATTCAAATATTTAATTTTTGCAGTTTTAATAGAATTTGACGTTTGTATACTAGAGAAATTGGGTGTGGCATTCCGCTAGGTGGTAGCTACTCTGAATTTTTGAACTACACATATTAATTGAATTTATAAATAGGTTCATCATCCAACATTGAAATACAAATTGACCGTTTATGTGTACAAGTATAAAATACACGATTAACGAAACCTTTAAAGGTAAGAAATATTCATAAATATGATAGCTCATAAATAGCTTCTAACACTTTCTTAAAAATTATTCAAAATTATTCACTTTGTGGCCCAAATTTTTTGATTGCGAATTTTGAGTGCGCATAATAGCTAACAATTTGGTACTAACTACTAGGTAGGGGATGGTTAGCTCAAGAGTAGCTGTGCTTTAAAGTGGTGTAAATTTAAGTGGTGTAACTCCTTTTTACCGTCAAGCCATGTAAATATACGAAATTGATTTTAACATTTTGATAAAATTATTTCATCCTAAACTCAACCTTGAACGAAAAAAAAATTAAATTCAAGTTTAAGACGATCAATTCTGGCCTCATAATTGTTTTTATAACTTGTACGCAAGTTTCACTATTAATAGAAATAATTAAGGAAAACTCTTGAAAACTACTCAGCTTACGCAGTAACTATAATAACTCAATTCCTAAGAAAAAACATATTTTGAGTAAATACTTTAGTAGTCTAACAAAATATTTGGTCGAAATCACCATCCAGAAGGTGCAGGAAAATAAAAATAATAATCTTGGGAAACAAATCGTTTTATCTTTGTAGATACATATCTTAAAAAATTTAACCTATAATCTAAGAATATTGTGAGAAAAGTATCGCCCGAGGAGTCGGATAATCCTAAATATTTTTCGTATCTTTGTTGTTGCTATTAAGTATTTGTTTGTTTTTAATGAATGTTCATTACGATAAGAAAATATGGTGCAAGCGAGCACCAATAAACAGAGAGAAAATACGAAAGAAAGAAAATTGCAATATTTATACATGGAAAACTGCATTGAGACAATGAAAAATGATGCTAATGCACATTAAAAATATTTAATGAGTTTAAAAAATAAAAATTACATCCTTAATGTTAATTTAAGAGTACATTTTTTACTCGTTTATTTAATAATTATTATTATTTTCTTTTTTTCTTTTTAAGAAAAGCAATTAAATTTTGTTTCTTTCTATTTATTTAATTTAATTTTTTGTTGTTGTCAAGAATCTAAAAGCAACTTAACCAAATTTCGCCGAATTACAAGATGCGGTGTACCAAATTTAATCAAAATTAATTTTAGATGATACGCTCTCAAGCGAAACAGTTTAATATTAGATCAGAATTGTCATCTTAATGCTGTCGTCGGTTGTTACTGTGTCATGATGGCACATGTTTTTCAATTCTCATCATGTAACTCAAATACAAAATATGCGTATGAATAAATCAGCAATTTTTGTGAACAACATACAAATTAATTAGAATCCATGACCCGTACCTACGAAATATGTATGTACAGAATAAATGAGTAAGTTCATCGAGTTTAATTTCAATTAAATCTAAACACCTACCATCTATAGTTATATATGGTAGCTACGTACGTATATAACGAGACAACTCACCACACACACATACATATGGAAGTAACATTATTTCTAATCCCATTTATAATTGAAAACAAAACGAAACGTATTAAGTAAGCTTTCTACAATAATACCTCGATTTTTTCATAAAAGGAAATAACCATTCTCTCCATCGGTACCTTATACCATACCAAATACACCAAAATAACCCGGTAACACTATACCACCACAGTGTACTCAAAAACATAATATCCTGATAAATCATAAGTTTGGTATTAGTTGTTGTTTGTATTCCGGCCATACCGCACCACGGCATTTTTCCGTATACACATATAAAGAAAATAATAATTTCCCGAATATATTTTGCAAGCAGACAAAAGAGAAATAAGGGGAAAATCTAAATTGAAGTTAATTGATTTTCCTTTTGTGTACAACTTGGAGTTTATTTTATTGGAAATATTTATGAAAATACAAGCGTCAAAAGATTTTTCTTAGTTTTTCTACCCTCAAGTTCTCTGTAAATGTCTTACTACGCTAATTATGATTTGTGTACTTTATGCGGTATGAATTGGGTAGTCAACCGTTGTAAAAAATTCTGTACAGTAATTACGATCAGGATAATTAATTTTTCCCGCTATTACATGGCCATTATATTTTCCGATATTTATGGTTTAACAAAGCGTGTGGTATATTAAGTCGAATGAAATTTATTACTAAACCAACTATTACGATTTTAATTATATTGGATGAAGATTATAAATTGATTCGGGGCTGGCACTAATATTGTATTAGTAAGTGCCCTGTTTAAAATAACTGGAGGCAATTAAGATGTATCATTGGCTTCAGTCTTCAATTTTTGAAGTTTCGAATGAGAGCGGATTTACTCTCGATTAGGCCCAATAATTCAGAAAATTTAAAATAAAAATAGTTGGTGGTGAATTTCGACAAAATTCAGCCTTTTTCAGTAAAATTAAAAAAAATATATCAACTAATTTTGAATTTAACACAAAAGAAACTTTATAGCAGAAAACGTTTTGGTGCTCACTTTACCTAAATAGCATAAGTATAGTATATTAATACTGTGAGCCTCAAGAGGCCCAAATGACCCTGGGTATCTTACATATTTCCATTCACTTTCTTAATTCAGTCCTCCTAAACGTCGTTCATTTTCGGTAGTAGGGTTTAGAGGACGACAGAGACTAACAACCAGAACTGGAATTGTGCTTATATGATGAAACAGCGAAAGGTATCGTGAAATTTGTGCTTAGATATCGCTTATACCATACAATATAATTCGGTGATTGTAAATTAATTTTCCAACAACAGTTTCCCAAAATTTAGACAAACATGTCGGATTTTAACAAAAAAATCTTTTTTCATTAAAATTTCGGCCCTGTATGACCCAGACGGGTTGATTGACCGGAGTGAAACTTCATACTTAAGGGTTTTCCACAAATTAGGAGACACCAATGCATTTTGGCTGAGGTCGGACCACCGGATGTGACAGCTTCTAAAAGAGTGTTTCGTTTTCCCACCCAAAGTGTCAGCATCAATACGAGTTATTTTAGTTTTTTTGCACGTATTTTAATAAATATACTATTTATAAGACAAACGATTTTGAAGCAGTACAGTTTTCCAAAATTTAAGCGGAAATTACGATTTTTGCCAAAATTATTTTTCACTAAACATGTTGCCCCTACACAGCCCATACGAATTGATGGATCGGGATAAAACTTCATACTTATGCTTTCATAAATTTAAAGATCCCAGTGATTTTTGGGTGACATCGGGCCACCAGCGGCTTGGGCGGATTTAAATCTTCTGACAAAAGGAAACTGCTTTAGTAAATTTAGATAACGATCATACATACAGCCGTTTCATTATTTTCCGTTTAAACTATGAAAACATTATTGTATTGGATATTATCTATTACAAGAAACAAGTCGAAACAAGAAACAAATATAAGGCGTGCATAACCTTCAAACCGAAATATTTCGCTGTCCGATTAAATATTTTGAAGGCCGTAAATCAAATTATCAACCAAAAAAAATCCATTTACGCTAGAACAATAGGTATATACTAAATATATTTTTACTTTGGTTTTTATCAATTGTAATGGTGTATTGTGATTGTTCCGTATATTGGTCTATTTCAGCACTCGCGAATTTATTACACACAACCGTAGGAAATTCTTCCATTTGCGTCAATCTGTATGACAACGACTATGATAATCGACACCTACTTATACACACACAATCAACTTCCCAACCACCCCATACATTTTTCTTTCCTTTAACGCTGGATCGCGGATAAATTTGAATTTTTGACTTCTAGATGGCTAATGTGTAAGAATCACAACAATCAGTTTCGAACAGATGAGACTAATGATTTGAAAAAATCAGTCTTCTCATCAGGTCGCGACGACTGATGTTGTTTATTACATTGAAATATTGTCTATATATATAGAGCAATACCATGTAGTTGTACTACTAGCGAATTACTGCGTAGCGTACGAAATTTTGATTCTTTCACATTTCCATCTATATTCTATTTTAATAATTAACTTTTCGAATTCACAAATTTTTATATATTTTTACTTTGGTTTTTATCAATTGTAATGGTGTCTGTTCGAAACTGATTGTTGTGATTCTTACACATTAGCCATCTATAAGTCAAAAATTCAAATATACTAAATATACTTAATTAGATTAGTTTAAATCATCAAAACTAAGGTCTTTGAATTTTATATATAATTTTTTGGTGGCGAAATTATAGACTTTATTTAAATACAAGTATTATTATATTATAAATATATTATTTAAAATATTTATCCAAATTTTCGGTAGTTTATACCATCATCAGGGACGTACAACTTCTACAATTTTATTAAAAATAAAATAAAAATAAAAAAGTTTTAACATAAAAAATTAAGAACAACAATATAAAAACAAAGAATATTTACATTTTAAATATAAGAAAAATATAAAATAAACTATTTTTCATGTCACAAAATGTATAAGAAAATTAAATAAAAATAAACGTTTTTAAACTTCAAATACAGAAAAAACAGTAATAGTAATTAAATTATGTAGCCAACCAAGACACAAACATGAATAATTGACCTAAAAAAACTTTTCAATATGTCATTCAAAAAAATCAAAAATATATTTTAAGAAAAAACTTATTAAAATAAATTTATTTTCATCACGTGTAATTTTTAATAATGTTATTATAACAACTATGTAATTTTTTAGTATCAACTTTATAGTTAACTGGATTTTTTGATACCCATATGTTACATGCTTCTTTAAATAATCTATTTGTTTTCTTTTTTTCATAAGCTAATGTAATTTCATTATCGAAATCAAAACTGTGATTAGTTACATGGCAACGTTTAGCTAAAGCTGATCTGTAATGATTGACAGTTTTATCAACTTGTTTTTTAATATGTATTTCATCTTTTTTATGTTGATCTATCCTTTCAATTTTAGTTTTGCTAGTTTCGACTACATAACAACCATCACAATTTTTACAGAAAACTTTATAAACCAAACTATCTTTTTGTTCTAGTCATCAAACGGGATCAGATGGTAACAGTTTTTTTTTCTAAATTTTTACTAAACTATTTTTTTTTGCATTTCTATTAAAATCTATTGGCCCATGACACACGTAAAAAAAAAAATGCGGCATTTTTCTTCGTTTCTTTCCCCGTTTACCTATGATACAAGTTTTAATTGCGACTTAACTAATTTTCTGTTCTACCACACAACTCAAACATAAATGAAATAAAAAATATTTCAAGGACATTTTTGACTCATTTTAATTAAAATTTTATTTAAGAGAGAGCAGAACAAAACATTGGTAGAAAAAAAATGCCAAAATACAAAAAATGCTCGTCTGGCATGGTACAATAGTAATCTTTTTCATTTTGTATTAGCCTTATTATTATATCATTCTTTTTCCATCTTAACATTATAATTTTGAAACTTTTGTGCTTTAATTGTGATACCATATACAGTTTATTTGGTGAATAAGAGTTTCCACTTCGTCTATAGTGACAAAATTTGAACAAGTTAGTTATGTTTGTTATTAACCTAACGTGCTGCATTATGTGTTAAATATTTTTCGTGTTTGTGAGTGAAGATCAGAGATTTGAGGTAAGGGAAGTCGTTATAAGATTTATGTGCACAGCATAATAGGTCTAGCAGGATGTCTGAATTTTAAGAATCCACCCGTTTACCCTGAGTTATTAGCCGCAGAAGCTGTGCTCAGACATTTTGCTGGATGTTTTGTAACGATCGATAAATCGTTTGTTGTACGATGAGTCGTTAGTTACAAATGGCGCCCAAATTAATAAGGCTTTCAATTTAATTATGATAACCTTCCGTTATTATAATTTCTTAGCAACGGTTATTTTCTTTATTTCAATTTAAAACCAAATAACGTAGCTAAATTTTCAGTTTATACTTTTTAACACCGTTGGCTAATAGATTACAGAATGATAACATTCACACATGATCGCGTTGATATTCGACTTTTGGGTCTTTGAAATACGACGTCAGAAAAATCATGTTTGAATATACATTTTATAATTTACATTTACACGCGCGGATATTTCCTTGCATAAAGTTTTGATAAATGCGTTTGTTCACGTGCAGATGTAAATTGCTTTTGTTGGTAACCTGATCGAAATACGGTTATTTATATATCGCGTAATTATTCCCTTTTTCGAGGTATTTAGCTTAGCTAAATGTGATTTGTTATGTCTGGTGCCAAGTAACCAAAAATTTGATTTTGATCAGTTAACGTGTGAGTTCATATGCTTGAGTGTCTGAACTTGTAATTTCTTTTCATGTTACCAATAGTTACATTTAATGGTCATATTTTTCTTTATTTTTATTTTCTTTTTGAGGCACCCTTTATCATTTCCTGGCGTTGATCTTCACTCACTCTATTTATTGCAGTAACATTTGAGATTAAATCTTATTGGTATTCTCGAACTTATTTGAAATTTTGTTGTCATATTTACCCGAATTTATATGAGGTTAACAATTTTTTTTGTGATCATATTTTTCATCGTTAAACATTTTTCGCCGATATTTTTTTTATTATCAATTGTATACATCTATTTTAGTGTACATTTATTTTTCATTATTATATTGAATTGCTGTGTTATTTAAATTTCAAGTTTTAATTAATTAAAAACGAAGCTTAAGTCACGATGTCGATAAACATCAATCACCTGGCGCACGATGAATTTCTCATTGAATGTGAAATTCGCAATTTTCATGGAACAGCATTAGAGATTTACACTAAACTGAAGGAACAATTAAATTCAGAACAACAAGTCCCTGTTTTAATTCCTACTCGCGCACATGAGGCGGCTCGTAAAGACCAGAAAAGAGAAATTATGAAATGTAAAGCTAAATTACAAAGTCTCAAAGTCGTTATTCAAAATCTTGAAACTGCAACGAACAAAGACGAGCATGGTAAAATTTTGTCGCGAATGCTTCACGTAGAGGGTAGAATACTTAGAATATCTCGTTCGCGCTCCATAAAAGAGGAAATTCCCGAGTTAAAACACATAATTTTTTCGTTAAAAGAATTCTTGCAGAAATGGTATGTCGACGAATTTGACGATGCTGACGGAGAAACATCATTTAATAAAACATTAGAGGTTAATAATATTCAAGGACCTACGGAAGAAGAACTCGAGTCCGAATCCGATGCAACCGAGGTGGTTTCGAAAAATAAACCCGTGGGTTTTCTCGGCTATAGACACTACCGTTCAAGCGTTAGGGCCTAAACAAATTTCAGTTCCACCAGCTGCATCTGCTCAAACTAGGTTTGAGAGGTTTTATGAAGAAAAAGCCAGGTGTGCTCGTGCCAGGTAAAACTTCAGCGCTATCTATAGCACCTAAACAAATTTCATTCCAACCGACCGCACCTATCCCTACCTCTGGTGTAAACTTTAATACAGCTTCGTCATCAAAAAATCGCAGTACCAGTGTTCCTATGGCAGAATTCACACAAGTGGTACAGAAGAATATTCCAGGTATGGAACCCGAGCAATTAGATACGCTGCTCAAAATTATAAACGAGCGTTTGGCAACATATGGTAATCCTTTCACGGAAAAGCGCGTAACTAATCCAAATCAGAATACGCTAACGAAGGATAAGACGGTACCCGAACCTCAATCCACCCGTAGGGAAGTTCCACCTAATCTCTGTCATGGTCATAGTCATTAAGAGATTAGAGGTAACACTGAATCGGCCGTGCCGAAAGCGCATATATGTGGTCTCAAATTCCTCCTTCTACAACCGACGATTTTAGATATTCAAATTCTCCCTATAAGTCTCTTCATAAATGGAATTTATGTTTCGACGGTTCCGCCACTGAAAAAACTGATATAGACCGATTTCTATATCGGGTAGAACGGTCTGCGGTGCGATATAGTGTCTCTCAGGTTTCGTTGGTTGAAGAATTAGGCGCTCTTCTTAAAGGAGAGGCCCTTGAATGGTATTGGCTTTTCTTGGAAAGAAATGGATTAGTCTCATGGGCTCAATTGCACACTGAATTAATACGTAGGTTTCAACGTTACGCAACTGAAGATGATATTCTTCAAGAATTAGATACTCGTATAAACAGCGCTTCCCAAAAGAGTCCTTTTATGATTTCTATATAGCTCATTATTAAAAATTGCAATGAAATCTCCTACGACGATTTCTGAAAATGAACTATTAAGGTATAAAAAAAATATGCGGCCCGGTCTGCAGTTTCATTTGCAGATGTCAGACAAAAAGATAAGTTCTGTAGATCAACTCATTGCCGCCTGTGTCAGTTGGGAACAAACTTGGAGTCGAAATGGATATTGTCCTGAAAATTTTCTGCACCTGAATAAGAAATCCATTAATAAACTTGATTCGTTTGGCAATCCGGCTGAATTGGCAGCCTCATCATACCATGAAAACCAAATTGAGGCGTATCAACTGACTAAAACGGAGACACCGGCCTAAGTTAATATTCCATCTTCCCAATCTGGACTTAAACCAAAACCTGTACCTAACGTCAAAATTAATGAGGCTGCAAATAATACCTTTATTTGTTGGAATTGCCAAGACATAGGTCAGTTTATCGAAATTGCCCTATTCCGTCATCTCATATTTTTTTGCTATGGTTGTGGAAGCGCAAATGTTCTTAAACCCGACTGTCGTAAATGCAATGCTGGAAAAGCGGGAAACTTGAATAAGGAAATGCGCGCGACTGGGCGACCACATTTCCAAAAGAGTATGTCAGCCAGAATCATCCCGCGGATTACAATAACCCCCGCCGAGACGGAAGCCTCGAACCGTCCAGCTCAATAATTCCGTTTTCGCATACTTCAAATTCCACCAAAATCAGAGTGCCCCTGATCATCTTGTGGGCATGACCCAGGTTGCAAGGTCTACGTTCAGTCGAACCTCTAAATATTTTTATAAAAGACGTAAGATCAAGTACAAATGCTGCGAATCGGTTATATCAAATGAAGCTGATGGCAGGCTTTACGCCGATGTTCTAATAGCAGGTCGTACTCTGCGAGGATTGTTGGACAGTGGCGCAAATATTAGTGTGTCGGGCTCAGGTTCTCAGGATTTTCTGAAATCTATCAGCTCGTCATATAAATTTTATCGTTTGTCATCTTACGTTTGCTCCGCTAATGGGCAGAACAATGTTATACTCGGTCATATTAATCTTCCCATCACATATTTGAACAAAACACGAATTATCCGACTTCATGTTGCCCCCGATTTACAACAATGTTTAAATTTAGGTATGGACTTTTTTAGAGAATTTGGAATAGCCACCTCCATTGTCAATGATTTATATCAGCCTCTCAAAAGTTCCGTAGATATTAACCAGCATGAACTACCTGACAAGCTTTGGTCCGAACTAAATGAAATTATCGCACTCTTCCCCTCGTCAGAATCCCTTGGGTTAGGTTGGCTTACTACACACACTATCGAGGTCAGATCGGCTGCCTATCAAACAGCGGTAAAGAAATAGATCGTATGTTAAATCTCAGGGTTATTGAAGAAGGGGATAGTAGTTGGTGCTCACCGGTAACGCTAATTAAAAAACCGAATGATAAAATACGGCTATGTTTGGACGCGCGTAAATTGAATGCGGTCACTATGAAAGACGCATATCCGCTGCCACTTATAGAAGGGTTATTAGGGAGATTAGATCAAACTAGATTTATATCTAGTCTAGACCTGAAGGATGCCTTCTGGCAAATCTCGTTAGATAAAGATTCTCGTCAATATACAGCGTTTACAGTACAATGTCGACCGCTTTATCAATTTCGTGTGATGCCTTTCGGTTTATGTAACGCCCCGCAGCGTATGTGCCGCTTAATGCACAAAGTGATACCGTTTCATTTGCAAGATCGTATATTCGTATACGTAGACGACCTGCTTATTACCTCCGCCAGTATCGACGAACACTTTTCATTGTATCGAGAAGTTGCTAGACTATTAAAGGAAGCTAACCTCACCATCAACATAAATAAAAGCAAATTTATGCTGAAGCAAACCAAGTATCTCGGATACATTGTTGGTGATGGGTGTTTAAACGTATATCCCGATAAGATCTCGGCAATCGAAAAGTATCCAATTCCCAAAACGCCTAAGCAAATCCGAAGGTTTCTCGGTATCACAAGTTGGTATAGGAGATTTATCGCTCAGTGTGCTACTATCAGTACTCCGTTAACCGATCTCTTGACAAAGGGGAAAAAATTAATCTGGACTGAAGGGGCTCAACGTGCTTTTGACGAGTTAAAAAATGCGTTGATGACAGCTCCAGTATTGCGAAATCCCAACTTTGCTAAAACCTTTTTCGTGCAATGCGACGCTAGCTCAACGGGGGTTGGTAGCGTGCTGTTTCAGAAGGGAACGAATGACGAGGAATTTCCCATAGCATTTATGTCAAAAAAATTTAATAAGACCCAACGAAACTACTCTGTAACAGAGTTGGAATGTTATGCTGTTATTTTAAGTATTAAAAAATTTGGCGCATATGTTGAAGGGTTTCACTTCGTGATCATTACCGATCATTCAAGTCTACAGTGGCTAATGTCCTAAAAAGATCTTTCGGGAAGATTGGCTCGCTGGAGCTTGAAATTAGAGGGATTCGATTTTGAGATTCAGCATAGGAAAGGTGCTCAAAACGTGGTTCCGGATGCTTTATCCCGAGTAAATGTTGAAGAAATAGTACCCAATGGTTTCCAAACGATGGATTTGCCTTTGCACATAGATTTAAATGCCCCTGAATTTGTATCGGATGAAGAATACCTCAAAGACATAGAAATATTTAAAAACTTAAATAATATTTACTCGACTTATATGCGATTAGAAGACAATAAATTACTAATTTGTCCAACATACGGTTCTAAAGTGTGTGATACCGATTTACCAGAATGGAAATTATACTTCAGTCTTTGACACGATCCCTATTGGAGTAAGCACATGACTTTCCACTGTCTGCGCATTTAGGGGTTGCAAAAACTTTAGAGAGACTGCAAAGATACTTTTATTGGTACAGAATGGCTAGAGACGTGAAACAATTCGTATCTAAATGCCATGTTTGTAAAACTTGCAAGCCAGTAAATTTCGCCACTCCATTAACCATTAACTTTTACATTAATTATCATGTTTAAAAATCCTTGCCTAGAAAATATTTAAAGTAGAATTGATATAAGCATATAATATTCCGAAACCGGTCTTCTTATAAAAAATAAGTTTTATGTCACAATAAGAAAGAATTTTTTAACATGTTAATTAATGTAAAAGTTAATGGTTAATAAAAAAAAAATTTGTAAATAAATAATTTCTTATAATAAATTTTGTGATATAAGTGCAGCAAAAATAGAAATGGAAAATATCCAAAACTATAATATATATTTAAAGTTAACTTTGCATCAATTTTTGGCCAGATTATTTCTCCAAAATCTAACCGGAAATGAGAATTTTCGCAAAAAACTGTTTTCAATAAAAATCCGGCCCTTTACAGTTCCAGACAAATTGATTGACCGGAATAAAATTTCATACTTAAACTTTGTCTACAACTTGCAGCTTCCAAAGGACGGAAGTATCTAAAATTTGAGAAAATCGTCTAGATACGAAACAAGTTTAAACTAAATTTACAAAAATTTCCAAATTGTTTTTCCAAAATTTAAGGGGAAATGTTGATTTTTGACAAAAACTGTTGTTTTGTATCAAAATCATGAAAATATTTAACCTCGAATTTTTTGACTATATATCTGTTTCCTCTCTAGAGCTCAAATGAATTGCTACTGTTTACACTATTTGCCGTAGGCACTTAGGCGAAACATACTTACACTTAATAAACACATTTTATTAAACACTTGTTTTTTATTTCGCAAAAATTAAATTTTTGAATATTTTAATTAAAAGTTTGTTCAAAAAGTTTAAAAGACCACTCGATCGATTTCGACGTCTTGGGTATCTACTGGTTTGTAGGAGGAGTATCTACTGATTTGTAGAAGTAAAAATTTTTTGTAATATATAGTAGAAAAAAGCAAAAAATAAATAAAAGAAGAAGGGACAGGAAATAAGTAATAAAAATTAAAATATTGATCACGCAGGTCGTCGACTAATATTTAATTAAAATATCAACTGTTTAATAAAATGTGTATATTAAGTCAAATGAATTGACTGATCATAAGTGAAATTTAATACCTGAGGTTTTACCATAAATCGGAAAATCCCAGATTTTGGCCGAAAACAGTTCACCGGAGGTGGCAGCTTTCCAAAGGAGCTTTTTCGTTTATTGCACATATTTTAAAAAGTATGCAATTATTATATGCATTTACGAAAAAAATAGTTAAAACAAAATAATTGTAAATTAATTTTTAAACAAAAATAGCGTAGATCATATTTTAAATTTTACCGGAAATGACGAGCTCTGGTACTAAAATAAAATAATTTTACATAAAATTTGGCATCTCTGGAGATCAGGCGGAATAAATTTTCGGAACACAACTTTATACTATTTCCATAAATTGGGAGAGCCATGCAAAATGTGGAAGCTGCGTACCAGAAGTGGAAGCTTCCGTAAAAGCTTGATCGCGAAAAGCTCGACCTTGGTGGTTTTTCGTAAAAATGATTTTTGATTATACAACACAATTTTTATCAAAAATCCGGTAGCCAGGTGCTGGCCACAACAATGAAAAATCTCCTTTTTTGTTATGACGAGTATATTCTACAGGGATTTAATAAGTCCAAAGTTTGACCAAAAATTGAAAGGAGTAAGGCAATATATTATAATCCACTGTGCCGAAAATACTTGCTTCCAGAACACAAACTCCCATTTAATAAAAATTGTGAATTTTGGTTCACATAGGCCACCCATTAGAATGCTAAAAAAAGATCGTAGTGACACGTACTTGTAGCACAAGTAGAAAAATATGACTTCCTAAAACTCAACACCAAACTATTCAATACAAGAAGTTTATGGATAAATGCATCTCTTTGGACCCATGGAGGTTGCCAGTATAGTTGTAAAGGATATTAGCACAACTAAAAAATTGATTGTACTTTCCAATTTGTCTGCCAAAATCTTAACTGGAATAGCATGAAATGACGTAATAATACACTTCAATAGCATCTATTATTTGTACCTTTAATGCGGCTTAAACATTATTACGTCGTAATAGCTGAAATCAAAAAAAAATTATCAGACAAATTGTCATAGGGGAAGCTAGTCATAACTATCACCACATTTTCTGGAGACAGTCCCGACAACAAGATTGTTGTTTTCGAAATCATATCAGAACATCTAAGAAATCAAAATCGATTAGACTTTAAACTTGAAGATGCCATTAAAACTTATGGAATACACGGAAATTCAGCAGGAGATATTTTCGGCTTCAACATCATCCAATCACGCCCTTATAAAATTTGATCCGATTAAAAAAACTTAAAAATGTCCTCATAAATACAAAACTTTTGAGACCAACCGAATATCAGAAATTCAAACATAATTAAGCTCAGCACAATGGCATCGCGTAGGACCAACCGATCATTCAGCAGATTTTGACCAAGAAACAGCGGTGCAGAAGAACCAAAGGACAAAAAATATTGAATTAGTTACAACTTTCAACCGAACGTTGGCCACAACAAACTACCGCTCCAAGTGAGGCAAATTTTAAAACTAAACAAATAGCAACAATATTGCAATACTAGATTGTGCTGAGGCGCTTCGCGCCCGTTTATTCGCAGCAAAGTGTAGTTAAATATTTTTTAAATAGATCGCGTGTAAGATTACAAAATCTAAAAAAAAACTGTATTTGTAACGAACAGCCATGAATCAAGTCGATTATTCTTCGATTCATCTCAAACGACTGAGCATTCGTTGGAGTAACGATAACTCTTTTTGAGAGCTTATCTGTTGACATTTGCTCAATATTATTAAAAATGACACTGATTAGTTCTTGATTTGTAATCATTTCGGTCGGAATTTGAATCGTGTCCTCCTCATAAATGCCAGGTGTTGCAGGCAAAGTTCCTGATCCGTCTTGCGAAAGCCATTCATTGTGCTCGTGTTGACCTTCGCTGTTCATGTTGGTAGTCAAAGAACGTTGTTCAAACTGGTTCCATAGAAGGCTTGATTTAATGCAGCATTCGATGATTTCAGTGCGCGTTCCTCTGAACGGCTCTTAGCGTCTGACAAAAATCACCGCCAAGAACCAAAACTTTACCTCCAATACTAACGTTATTTCCCATCATCTCTCGCAGCGAAGTCCATTCTTGGAAGCATTTTAATTTCATTGAAAACAATAAGAGCAGCCTCACGCAATTTTGCAGCTTCTGGTGATGTCATTCGCATTGATGAGATTAAATTATCAAGAAGTCCTTCACCCCGAATGTTTGCCATTAAAGTTGTGTATAAGAAGGTCTTGCTTGAGCCACCGGGACCATCGATAAAAGAGCTTACAATGTGCGTGATTATTTTCAACTGCTATCATAATTTTGATGTATGCCGCAACCTGCGCTCTATTCACCTTTCCAATTTGTTCGACTGCCCATCGTGCCTTTTCTTCTTGATCATAAATTTGATCTTCTTGAGGTGGGTTACCGGCTGGAACAGGCAAACCAACTGAACCGCATGACATTCCGTGTTGTTTGAAAACAAAATTGATTGCATTGTTGTTGCATTTTGTATATTTGATTGACGAAATTAAAAAAAAAAATCACACGGACGAATTTTTTTTTGGTCACCCTGTGCGTTCTCGAGTGAGCCACTGAGTGAGTGAGTGACATAGACGTTATATTATAAAAGAAAGAAATAATGTTTTTGGTCACGTGCGTTCTCGAGTGAGTCCAGTGACATAGATGTTTATAATATATATGAGCAGTAATCCATTGAAAATTCATATAGTGCACAATGCTAGTTGGTTAGTCTTTAGTATGGTTCCGGCTGGCTTTATTAGGTTTTGGCGGCAATTATAAGATTTCTGTTGCAATTATCACGTTCCGACCAAAACATCATATAGTGTACATGAAATGTGCAAAATCCGCATTCACAGAAGGTACGGTTTTAGCTGGCTTTTCGGCTGGAATTAAAAAAATCATTTACAGTACACAAATCCACAATGTATTGTGCTTATTAAACCATGGTTGGTTTGGATGAAGTATAATTCTGTCTGGCTTTATTAGGTTTCGGCTAGAATTTATTACGTTCCGGCTGAAAAATCATGTAGAGCACAATGATGAACAATCCATTGTGCTTTGAATATATTTTGAATTTTGAAAATTTGACAAACTATTACTATAATTTTATCATAAATATGCCTCTTTTAAAAAGTCGATCAATTTCTAAACGAAAACAAATAATTTAAAATTTATTGCAGTTACCATTTACTTCAATCTGAAATTCGGTATCGTGCTGTATCTCTTAAATTATACAATTCACTCATCTTTCTCTCTCTCTGGCACTATACCCCATCAAGGGATTTGGTTACCTCAAATGAGGTTTCATAATCATATTTTCATTTCGGATAATGAGTGATTAATTCATTGATTCTAAACAAGCCGCGACATTTCTTCCTTGTCATCACCGGGAATCAAACCCGGGACCTCCGTTCGCTGAAGCAAGCATGCTACCACTTTACCACCGGGGCGGTATATCTTGCTTAGTAAAAAATATAGAAATAGATTATATAGAATGAATCTAAGCAGCTGTCAAGTCAGTCAAATACGGAGGGTAAAAGAGAAAGCATATAAATCAACAGGGCCGTATTTAAATTTTTTTTCGATCAAATGGAATGAAGTTAGGAAATTTAAATTAAAAACTACACAAATTCCTCCAATATAGTACATTAACTGTTTTTATTTTCGATAAAAAATTGTACTGTATAAAAATAAATTATGAAAAGCAAAGCACGTAGCACAATTCGCCACTGGTAATATAACTTACAACAACAAATTTGAAACCCCATGCCAATAACCAAAATTGTTTTCTTAATTTTTTCCGATTTATAACTTAAATTAAGGATAATTTTACCACAAATCACTTTCTTTTTAACATAATATATATTTTATTTTATATAAACACTTGGTAAACATTCCAGTTCCATTCTATAATTTTTTATTCATGTTTTGGCAGCTTTTTACAAGACACTTCATGTTGATTAAAATTTTCCAATTTTTATTACTAAATGACGCAGTACTACACAATCTACTAACTATTTTAAATTTTTTTAATTATTTTAATTAATATTTTCAAGATTTTTTAAGAGCGCAAAATCGAGTGCGTCACTTTGTACAAAAATAAAAAGTATAGTTTGGTGGGTTTTACCTTTGAAAAAATCTTATATAGTTCTATGGTAAAAGAAACATTATAAAAAAGTATTTTAAGTAAATATCAAACAATTTTCCAACATTTTCTCATAAGCATTTTTCATAAGTCCAGAAAAACCGCTACCAAATACTAATCGCACTTTTGAGTGCGACTAAGCAAGTCGTGTAATTCGAGATTGCATGTTTGCGCTTCTGCGATGGATGTGATGTCGACACGAGCTGTGGCGAAGATAAGTTTTTTATTGAACATACACGTCGGTTAAAAAAGCTGAGACCCTCTCTTCCCTCTCTTTCTCATTCTTTCTCTCTCTCTCTCTCCCTCTATTTCTGTATCTCTAACTTTTACTTCTCGAAATCCTAATATGCATAGGCCTTGTCAGAGCCTCCTAAATATAAGAGCCGTAAAATTTGAGTTTTTCATTGACGGGAAGCTTTTTGTTCTTTTTCATACCAATCAGTGTATTTTCATATTTTTTAGAAGCTTTTTTTTAAATAAAAACATAAATACTTCGTTTTAAATTTCAATTTGAATTGTTAGTTTGACATTCTGGAAAATCATGTTTTAAAATTGAATCGAATTATGTAGAGTGAACGCCAGCACCTTTAAATTAGTCGAACATATTTGTTTTTTGTATACCGGGTGAGTTTTTTAAGCTGAAACTTTCAAATATCTCGGAAAATAAGACCTCTAGCTTCTCTCTAGGACCCCCGCCCCTGTTTTTTAAGGGGATGAGGGTAACTTGGAAATTAAGATAGGAACCCCCATTTTTTATTGCAGATTCGGATTCTATGGCTAAAAATACGTAGGATTTCCTTGAAACATTTTTTTCGATTCATGATAGATGGCGCTGTAATAGGCGATTTTTTTCGATTTCTCCTACTGAGAAGATTATGCATACGATTCTGCAATATGTTTGCATTAAAATTAACACGTTTTCAATGTAAATACTTGAAATTAGTTTTAAACAAATTGTATTTCTTAAATTAAAAAAAACTACTTTTAGCGTAACCCACGAACAACGACGGCGATGATTTTGCATAGGAACATGCGACTAAATTTGTTTTCAAATAAATGATATTTTTTGTTTTAAAAATATCGATTCAGTTCAAATATTATTTCGAAAACGTAAGTAAGGCTATTACAATTCCAAATGGAGTATTTAACTGTACAAGAAAAAATTGAAATGGTCCTGGTTTATGGAGAAGCTGGCCATAGTCTTGATAATGCGGTAAATCTCTACGCTTCGCGTTTTCCAGATGAAATGTGTCATGAATTAAATATGTCTCAGTATTTGTTATGTTGTTAATTGTAACCTTTGGCTGATTCAAGCATCATTGATCGTAAAGGAGATCCATCAGGTAATTCTGAAATATCACAATTAATGGGAGCGGGTTTCGGTTTCTTAATTGGAGGATACAACTCATAGAAGTATTTTACCTTAGAATATTTCTCCTTTACAAGCTGCCGCACACTTGGCTTACGAAATTTATTCTAGTTTTATTACGTTTTATTATAAACTTGAAATTATTCGAGAAAGCCGTGTTACAAGATGTTTTTTAATATTTAAGAGTTTTTAGCTGTCAAATACTGAAACGGACTATTTTATGCAGGCGCAAGATGACAGTTAAATCAAAGCACCAAGTAAATAGTAACTCAATAAAAGCTGTACCTCTATTAAAGCTCTCATTTTAATAATACGGCTCTCTAAAATCATAGATGGCTTTGGTCTTGTTCGACGTCGTCACGTCAGCATCGTGGTATTCTATATGACGCGCACCGGCTCGTTGTTTATGGAGCAATTTATAAATCATACATTGTTGTGAAGAGCTTGCAAAGTAGCCGAGCCGTCTAACTTGATTGGATTTGTTGAATCCGATGATATCGCTACCTCCTAGAAGTTGCTTTTTTTCGTGGTGAATACGAATCCGAAATTGGTTGTTCGTAACTTTAACTTAGATAACAATCTACAACCGTTAGAGGTAATGGTCCAGCTCTCTCTTCCAAACGTCAGCACAGGTCTAATGAGTTTAGATCTCAATATTTTGAGTGGGTGTAGAACGCCCCGGTGGCAAAGTGGTCTGCATGCCTGCTCCAGCGAAAGGTGGTCCCGTATTAGATTCCCGGTGGGGACAAGGGAAACATTTCACGGCTGGTTCCCTTGATGAAATATATGGCCAGCGAGAGAGTAGAACAGTCGTTGTCCAGTAGCGATTCGGACTTTAATATCCGCCTGCATATTCAACGATGTTACAACTGACCGAAGGTATTTAAAGTATTCGACGCTATCAAAATTTGGGTTGTGGTTTTGTAAAGTCTTCTTGTTTCTCAAAATTTATTGTTGATCACCGGGAAAACAATGTACTACAGAAAGTTGACCGACTATCAAAAAAGTATGCGACACTACGGCAGATTTTAAAATGGTATCACATACCGAGTTATTCACAACAGAAAGTTTTTTATCAATTTTTTCACAAAGTAAGTCGTGTTTCTTAAAAAATGCACTTAACAAAAATTTGAGTTCTAAAATGGATGCTTTCTCAGAAATAAAACAAAATGATGAACACAATGGTAAACTAAAGTATACAAATTTTTTTAAGAAAATCTAGTAGCCCGAATTAAACAAAATTTGTGATATAAAAAGAAAAATATTTTGCAATCCGATTAGTAGTTCCATACATACTCACTCGAATGTTTATAATTAAAAGGTCAAAAAGCCATTGGCTTATTCCAACCGCGGATATGCAGGAATGTATTTCATTTATGGTTTATGTAATGGCAACCCCTGAGTTGAAGCGACAGAATACCAAAGACGATATCAAAATCAGGTACGATTTCCCGATTACAGCGTATTCCAAAACGTACATCAAATGTACACTAAAGGATAAATCTCGGGTCATCCGAGTAGAGATGGGGCGATATAGTAATGATAATGTTGACAGACGACCCATATATAAGTGTTCGTTGTTTATTAAGACGTGGGAGTGCCACGGTCCAAGTTGCATGATATTTTAAAATGAAATCAGTGGCACTTTTACCATGTGTAACGTGTACAAGACCTGCTGACCATGAAAAATTTGCAATTTTGTCAAGAATTGCTGCGTCGATTCTAAGAAAATTCGCAATTTTTTAACAATATATATGGAGTGATTACATATGTTTTAAAAGTCCGCATATATCCAAAAGTAGTGCGGGTCGGTTTTAACACCAATTTGAGGTGAATATGTGGGCGGGATTAGTCGCGGGAAAATTGTTTGGCCCAATTGAACCATCACGCCGGATCAACACGGAATTCTATTTAAATTTTATACAAATGACTTGGATGAATTGCTGATGATGACGTGCCACTACAAACACGTAGAAATATGTGGCTGTAGCATGATGGAGCTCTCCATCACTATGTACTGCTAGTGAAAGAACACCTCAACGTAAATTATCCAAGCCGCTGGATTGAAAGAGGAAGGTCCATTGGATGGCTACTGTCGTGTGATTCCAACTCATCTAAATCTTTTAAACTTTTGGACTTTGGTTTATGAAAAAGTACACCAGACCGTGCAGGAGATGTGGCAACGTATAATCGAAGCGACAAATATTGTTAAAAATAACGAACGTGCATTTCGACGGATTAAGCAAAATTTTATACGGCAATGCGGATTATGCATTTTGACAAATGGTACACTTATTATAATTTTTAAAATTAACCATTTGAGTCGCAAGCAGCGCGATCGCGCTGTTGAGATTTTATGTCGAGAAAACCCAGCACATTTTGAACATTGTCGACAACTGACGGTGCGTTTCCGATTGTCGAAGTGGCGCGCTCAGATTTAATGAATCAAGTACATCGCACTTTTAATGTAAATAGCACATTTCACATTAGGTTTGTCTCAATACATTGCCTTTGAATCTCATTCATTTCATCTTCCTCTCTCATTTAGAGAATGCGCGGTTGCGCTGTTTGGGATGCTCGCCAGTGTTTTTTCGATACCCTATGGGACTCAAACGGTTAATAAAGACAGTTGTATTTAGTTCATTTCTTGTATTCTGACAAAGCATCTATTTTAGAACTAGAAATTTTGTTAAGTGCTTTTTTTAATAAACATGTCGTACTTTGCGAAAAAGTTGAGAAAAAACATTCTGTTGTGAATAGCCCTGTGTGTGAAACCATTTCAAAATCTGCATTAGTGTCACGTATTTTTCTGGTAGTGGGTACACTATTTGTGTCAGCATTTAAATATCAACAAAAAAATTCGAGAAACCAAAATACTTGATTATGAGTTGAAAATGATTTTATTACAAAAGGCACACTCTTCTAGATTGCATTAATAAAGAAAGTTAAACAAATTACTCTTGATTTTTTTGGTGAGTGCGCATGCAATTTCACTAAAAATACCAAAATTGGAATAACTTTTACACCATCAACAATTCCAAAAAACTTTACTTGGCTTTTCTTATTTTGTTGGAAACTAGCTGCCCTATCACCCTGCTGCGTTCGATCAAACAACTCTGGGACACCTTGTATATATTCGTCACTCAAAGATTAACTAGATAAATTGGTTCGTTAAAACCATTGAAATGAAATGAAAGTGCGTATTGAAAAATTATCCGATAAACAGGCAGGACAAGATTGATTTGTTACGAATGGCGCTATATAAAGGTGGGTTCAAGAACACGAGTAATCTTAAGTGCTTCCTAGCAATCGAATTGTGCGTTTGTTTGGTGATACTACAAAGAAGTGTTGAATGTCACCGATATAAAGGCAATCAAATAAAGCTGGAACCAACATCATAATATAAATAGAACTTTCGAGGTATACAAAAAATAAAAATTTAACATTTCTTCATTATGGCTTTTCCAGAACTTGAAAATTATTCCATTTTAGTAAATTGATGTTCAAAACTAACGATTTAGGCCGTACAAAACCAGGAACAAAGCAAACTCCATCTTTAATTATTATTCATACATTTTTATCACTAGAAAATTTTGCATTGTCAACAAAACAGAAACATTAAACTGTCAGAGTATTGTTTACATGTTTTAATAAGTTCCTCCCGGAATGTAAAGCTTAATTGTTTTGCATCCCGTACTTTTATTTTTTATTTATATTTTTTAATTTTACAAGAACCGGCTGTACTTTATAAGATGTCGAGAGAGAAATATATACATTTCAAAAATAATAAAGCTCAAGTAGAAACTGCTAAAGAGCTCGAGATATTACAAAAGTTTATTTTTATATATTTTTGTGTGTCAATTATACAACAGTTTTTTTATTGGTACTGTTGTTGTTAAAAATGTTCAGAGGAAATAAAAAATGGAAAATACTGTTAAAGATAAAATTCAGAAGAAAATATATTTAAAGTTTTTTTGTTTTTTCATTTTCATCGTGTCGTTGTTGCTACTACCGGAAAATGTTTCGTCAAGAAAATGTAAATGAAAAAGTTTAAATCCTTCATTTTATTTTAAGTTTTTCGTTTATTTGAGCTTTTTGTTTTAGTATAGACGAAAGAAAAACTGCAATAGACATGTCTTTAAGGCATTACAGCATATAAACTTTTTGATTAAGTAACACGTAAAGTAGTAAATTCTTTAAGACAATGAATACTGTATAAATTTTTTTTCTTTATTATTTTTTTATAGAATTGTCATAATCCAGGTACGGTATCTCTATCCAATTCTATTTTTTATGCTTGTCGTCTTTCATTTATAGTTTTACGATAAAAAATAATTAATTTTCTTAATTAAACGGAAATATAAAATATTGAACGTCGTCTTTTCTTACATAAGTAGTAATATGTATTGATTAAACAAGTAATTTCGTACAGATTTTTTTTTTTTATTATACGTCGCTTACACAATTTATATAATCTTTGATGGTTTTCATCGATAAAATAGGAAGTAAAGTTTTTTTTACTACTGCCGCTGTGCTGCAACGAAAATATAAATTTCAATTAAAGTTTATCGATATTGTGACGGTAATGTAGATACTGTATACGTTTTTGATATACTAAACGGGAGTATGATAAATTTCAATCTAAATATACGCGAATTAATTTTAATTTATATACGCTCAGGAAATTACAAACAATAAAATAAAAATCGTTGCTGAACACAAAAATCACAACAACAAAATGAGCTTTATAACTTCCTCGGCAATTTTTCATTTTTTATTTCGTCATAAATTTTTGTGCTCGTCGATGTGATGTGATATGCGATCCGAAGAACAAATATACATAACAAATACAAGAAAGGGAAAAATTAAACCAAAAATCAATTTTCCATCAACAAATTTCCTTTTTTATTTTTATTTTCGTTCGGTGTGATTGACATCGAGGAGAAAGAAGTAATTTCGTACAGTGTTTTTTTTTGTCAATTCATCAAAAAAAAATAAAATTTTGTGTTAACACTTTGAATGAAAAATAATAAAAATCCTCAAAATAAAAAAAAAAGCTTTCAATTTTGATGTACTTTTATCATCATCATCGTCATCGCCTCGCACACCATTACTATATAATAGTATTTGCCATCATCATCATAATCATAATTATAATCAATATTTTTATGGTCTAATATGTATTTATATATATGACGTAAATAATCCATATTTTAGATAAAAACCCCGTCCTGTACAACAAATAGTCCGCGAACCAGTTATCTTTTCGAAGTTCAAGTTTGCCAAATCTAAGCCACTCGGTCGCTTCACGTGTAGGTGCATTAAGTTTTAAGTTTTTAAGTTTTTGCAATTAAGTTTTTGTCAAGATTCAATTAAAAAATTACGTCATACTCGATAAAGTTAGGGCTTAGTTTTACAGTTCTTTCAATCAAATTTCACAATTTAAATTTGTTTCCTGGGAATTGATAAAAAGCAATTTTCGAATCCTTTGAAGTGCGTGAAGTTATCCCAGTATTTCATCCCAGAAAAATAAAAAATGTTCATAAGGCAATACTAGGTATATATCCAATCCCAGGATTTTTAAATTCATCCCAGAAAATTTTAAAATGTCACAAAATATGATAATAGATGATATAAAGTGTCCATTCTTCAAAGGTCTTTCATAAAATTACGAAAGCCAGCCGTATGTTGAGATTGGCGCGAAAGCCAATTTTATTTAAATAATTCTTCTGTATGTTTGTTTGAAATTGAACTCTTCCTAAACGGTTGGACCGATCTAAATGGAATTTTGTGTGTGTTTGGGTAGGTTACTGGATGGTTTAGATTCACAATTGGACCCGCTAGGTCCAAATGCTAGGTGCCAATGGCACTGCGATCGGGCTCTAGGAATTTTTTATTTAACTTTTAACGAATTTTTTTTTTAAGATTTCTTGCATATCAGAACATATAACCTCAACATAAGGTCCCCAGAATTCTAAAATGACGTCATCGATCTCTTCCGATTTAAAAACAATATGATGATCTCTCTACAAAAAAATTACAAGACCATCCGTATGTTGAGATTGGCACAATACGTCCATATGTGATTGGCCCATTCTATTCATGTATGAATTATTGATTTAAATTAATGGTTCCCGGGAACAACGAGTGTCGTGACGATCTCTTCTGATTTGAACACGGCATCATGTCCGCTATAAAAAACAAAATTCGCATGACGATCCGTATGTTGATGTATATAAATGAATGCGGTTCCCCGAAACCTGAAGTGTCGTAACCGATCTTACTTGATATCGATTGTACATAATGTGAACTACCTTTGCAAAAAAGTTCAATACCATAAGTATGTTACACAACTAACAACTTTGAAATTTATGAGCGTCATATAAGAGTTAAAATGCATCTTATATTGAACTTTTAAGAGTCTTCTGGCGAATATTTTGGGCATATAAGGTTAAAAAAAAAGAGACATGTAAGGTGTATTTAAGTATCGTATAAGGCTCATCTTTCTTGAGAAAGAATGATATAAGTTATAAAAATAGTCGTAGAGTTGTCTTTCGTGAGGTTGTTGTCAGAATTTACATGCTTATGTAAGATCGTTTTAAGACTTACGTTGTATTCCTATAATTCATCGTTATAATCTTTGAAAATTATGTTATAGGATTATACAACTCTAATAATTCTTATAATTCAGTTTTATAACAAACTTGTTATTATCATTGACAGTTAAAACAGATAAATTAAATTAAAACAGCTTTTAATATAATTAAAATTTACACTGAAATTGGCGTAGAATTTAGCTGCGAGTTCAAATTTTTCAATTAAAAATAATAGCTACCTGATCTAATTTTTTTGCGATCTTAAAAATTCGAACAATAACATAAACAATTATTATTATTTAAAAAAATAAAAATTATAAAAAAAAACAAATATCATAAAATGGACTACTTACGAGAATAGTACATAGTACTTGTTAAGAGAAAATTCTTTAAAGGCACTTGCTAAGTTTCTAAAATTGCCAAAATAAAAACTTTTCTAAAAATTACAAAATGGATGGTTTTTTTTATAATGGAAATTCCTAAACCAATATGGACGAAATGACGTTCTACGTGAAATACCTTATAAGTGTCTAATAAGAAAACGGTTAGATTAGCTTCCGGAATCGGCTTGAGTTTATATACTTCGGTAAAACTGACAAAATTAAAGTCATATAAATTTGTTGATACTCGATATTATCAAACGTAATATTATAGAAACTTTTGAGAGGTTAACATTAAGAGAAAGGAGTCTGTTTTTGTGATCTTACAACTTCCTCTGACACCACCAAGTCTGTTGAAGAAATCAAATTCGTCAAATAGTTAAATGCGTTTACCCTGAGCACGCCACTGATAGAAATGTCACCTAAAATAATATTTTTAATTATTTTCTAATGTAAGAATATAGTAAGTATCTAATACGGGAAAGTATGAGTTTTTCTTATAGAAAACTTATCTATGAGTATTTAAAGAATATTTTTATTTTTATCCTATTTGAGATGATAAGCTTTATATAATTAAAATTTACATTTCAAAGGGGGCCATCCCAGGATGCTTTAGCGCCAATCTTAACATATGGATCGTCAAGTGAATTTTATTTTTTATAGCGGACATGATGCCGTGTTCAATTCAGAAGAGATCGGTCACGATACTCGTGGTTCCCGGGAACCATTAATTTAAATCAATAATTCATACATGAACAGAATGGGCCATTCACATATGAACGTATTGTGTCAATCTCAACATACGGTTGGTCTTTCGATTTTTTATATATACATAAGTCATGATGTGGTATTTAAATCGGAAGAGACCAATGTCGACATTTTAAGGTTTCTGGGGACCTTATGTTGAGGTTATATGTTCTGATATGCAAGAAATCTTAAAAAAGTAAAAAATAAAAATTTCGTCAAAAAATAAAAAATAAATTTCCTAGTGCCCAATCGCAGTGCCACCTAGCGGGTCCAATTGTAAATCTACACCATCCAGTAACCTACCCAAACACACACACAAAATTTCATTTAAATCGGTCCATCCGTGTAGGAAGATTTCAATTTCAAACAAACGTACAGAAGAATTATTTAAATAAAATTGGCTTTCGCGCCAATCTCAACATACGGCTAGCTTTCGTAATTTTATGAAAGATATTTGAAGAATGGACACTTTAAGTCATCTATTATCATATTTTGTGACATTTTAAAATTTTCTGGGATGAAATACTAGGATAACTTCACGTACTTATCCTTTGGCACAAACGTAAAATTGTATAGTGTTTATATTTAGAAAATAAATAAATTACTGAAAATAAATACGTTACAAAATATATTAAGAATCATCAAAAAACGTGAGACTAACGTGTTGCAAAATCATGCAACATGTTACAACATCACGAAACATATACACCATTACGCAACATGGTGTCATGATTAAACATAACGACCCAACAGATGGATCCTAAATTTCACTAATTTTTCAAATGATTATACTCCGATAACGAATTTTTTGTGTAACAGGGACCTATCATATTCAATTTCTGGTACTTGAAATCTCTCTGGAGCAAATTTTCATCAAAGTCGTTTGTGCTGAGAACAAAAAATTAAATAAAGTATCCTGTGTCCTACCGGAGTAGCCATTACATTAATTTCCCTACAATCAGAGTTCATCTACAATCGAATCCTGATACTTGGAAGCGTCTTTCCAACAATTTTTATTTAAGTCGCACAAGCCGATTCCGAATGCTTGGTTAAATCAAAAGTCGAGAAATCATCTCAATTTCACCGGCAAATAATTAGTAATAATTGGCGGAGGAGAAAACGGTTCGTAAAAATTTCAGTAAGTACGTAAAGATAAGAATGATAAGTATGATATAATGGTAAAAATGATAAGAATAAGAATGATAAGAATAATAAAAATGATAAGAATGATAAAATTGATAAGAATGATAAGAATGATGAGAATGACAACAATGATAATAATGATGATAAAAATGAGAAGAATGATATGAATGATAAAAATGATAAGAGTGTAAAGAATGATAAGAAATTTAGGAATGATAAGAAGGATGAGAATGATAAGAATGATACAACGATAAGAATGATAATAATAACAAGAATGATACGACTGACAAGAATGATAATAATGGTAAGAATGATAAAAATGATAACAATGATAAGATTGATAAGAATGATAAGGCTGATGAGAATAAAAACAATGATAATAATGATGATAACAATGATACGAACGATAAAAATGATAAGAAGGATAAGAATGATAAGAACGATAAGAATGATCAGAATGATAAGATTGATAAGAATGACAAGAATGATAAGAATGGTAAAAATGATAAGAATGATAAGAACGATAAGAATGATCAGAATGATAAGATTGATAAGAATGACAAGAATGTTAAGAATGATAAAAATTATAAGAATGATAAGAATAAGAAGAGGGGTAAGAATGATTAGAATGACAACAATGATAAGAATGAAGAGGACGATAATAATGATAAAAATGATAAGAATGATAAGAGTGTTCAGAATAATAAGAAAGATAAAAATGATTAGAATTATAAGAATGATTAGAATCATAATGATAAAAATGATAAGAATGAAAAGAATAATCAGCATAATACGAATTACAAGAATGATAAGAATGATATGAATGATAAGCATGATACGAATTAGAAGAAGGGGGCAAAGCCCTAGATTCATACCTCCTCGCCGGTGCTCCCTGGGTAACGCTAAATGAATCAGGCGGTGTAGTGGAGACGAGCAGACTAAATCCTGTTTATAGTCATGGACACTACATGTCAAGGCGGGTTATTGGCGCCTCAAAACCAATACCAAATCAGCGTCTGATCTCCTGGTTAGGAGCGGCTGAAGCGGGCGTCTGTCTTGTATCAAGCGGCTCGTTATATAAATGTGTTTCAAGGTAGGACTGGATGCCTTAAGATTCTCACCAGTACGTGACCCACACACGTAACAAGCGGGTTGGGCGGCAGGCCAACAACCTCCCCTCATAAAAATATTTAAGTTATGAACCCTAAACACAGGCCTCGAATTACCATATATGATTCATCACAAACTCGACCTTGGAAATTGTACACGGACAACGCTTTTAAAATGGGAACATGGAACGTGCTAAGCCTCGTAAGACCTGGAGATCTCCAGAACCTTTCGAACCAAGCAAAGAGTTACACATTAGACGTACTTGCACTACAAGAGCTTAGATGGTCCGGGAGTGGGATCCATGACACCACCAATGGTTACACTCTTCACTACAGCGGCCATCAGAACGGAGGAGAATTTGGAGTTGGCTTCCTCATCCATCGGCGCGTGAAGCACCATATCATCGATTTCCGCCCTATCAACATGCGGATATGCACGGTCAGACTTCGCACTAAGAAATTTATTATCACGATCGTTAATGTGATGTGCATGTACCCACCGAAGATAAATCTGATGACATCAAAGATCTCTTCTTTGTGGAGCTGGAGGAAGTCATCAATAACATACCGCACCACGACATTAAAATCATCGTGGGCGACTTTAATGCAAAAATCGGTAGGAGTGCAGAAAATACATCGCACATCGGTCCCAACAGCCTGCATCTAACTAGTAACAACAACGGCCAACGCGCCACCGACCTGGCAATAACGTACAACTTAGTTGTATCAAGTACGTTTTTCCCACATAAGAGAATCCACAAAGTAACGTGGAGATCGAATGATGGAAGAACGGAAAACCAAATCGATCACGTCATGGTGTCCAAGAGACACTCCACCAGCATATCTGACGTTAGATCCTACAGAGGTGCAGACATGGACAGCGATCACATGCTTGTCATATTTAAGTATAAGTGCAAACTGTCATCTACGTTTAATAGACAAGCACAAAAGACCGTTCGATGGAATTTTGATGCTCTAAAAGACCAAGCGTCACTGCAGAGTTACCAATCAGCTGTCACTAATTATTTAGACCGGCCCCATAACAATGAAGAAGCTCCTCCTAACTTCCAGGAGCAGTGGCACGCTATACAGTCAGCCATAATAACCGCGGCGCAAAATACCATCGGAAGAAGACCTCCGAGGCCCCGCAACGATTGGTTCGATGATCAATGCCGAAGGGTCGTCGAAAATAAACGAACGCTTCGTGAAAAATGGTTGGCTCGCAACACCAGAAGCACTCCAGCAGAATATCACCGCGCTAGGAAAGCCACGACTAAATTTTTTCGACAAAAGAAGCGCGAACATATGAGATTATGCATTGAAAACATCAGCTTCCAAGCGGAACTAGGAAACTCAAGGGACTGTTTTGCTAACGCCAGGAATCTCACTAATGATTTCCACCCAAGAAGTACAGCCATCAAAGACGGGAATGGAGAGCTGAGAACAAACGTGGCTGATGTTCTCTCAGTATGGCAAACCTACTTTCAAAATCTGCTAAATCGGAATGACGAAGTGACCCCCATTAGAGCAATAGTTCCGCCAGGTGAAGAGGTCTTTGTCGAATATCCCACAGTAGAGGAAGTAGACGCAACTATTAGTCGATTGAAAAACGGCAAGGCACCTGGTCTCGATGGAATCCCCGCAGAATTAATTAAACTCGGAGGCGCTACTCTTGCAACAAGTTAATACGATCTCGTCGTTTGTATTTGAGACCAAGAAGAGTTGCCGGAGAATTAGAAGATCGCGCTCATATGTCCGTTGCATAAAAAAGGCGACCGTCTTAAATGTGAAAACTTTCGTGGCATAGCTCTATTGAACACTGCCTACAAAGTGTTGGCTAATGTTGTACTTGCCAGGCTCAACCCTTTCGCCGAAAACATCATTGGCGGCTATCAGTGTGGTTTTCGTCCCAACCGATCGACCACTGACCAGTGTTTCACCATGAGGATGATCTTGGAAAAATGTTGGGAGTACAACATAACCATACATCAGCTATATATAGACTTCAGACAGGCGTATGACAGTATAAACCGCGACAACCTATGGGCCGCGCTCATATGCCTGGGAATCCCAGAGAAACTCGTTTCTCTGTGTAAATTAACAACATCCGGGTCTGTATGTAGAATCGTAATTGAAGGATCTGTGTCAGACCCCTTTGAAATAACATCTGGTGTTCGACAGGGTGATGCACTCACGCCTTTGCTGTTCAATCTGGCGCTTGAGTACGTAGTGAGGAAAAGCAACATCGAAACCTCGCGCTGTATATTTAATAAGTCAGGTCAATTTCTTGGATATGCAGATGATATCGTGCTTATTGGCCGAAGACCTGGCGATATCAAAGACAGTTGCATACCGCTCGATCGCTGCGCAAGAAGACTTGGTTTGGAGGTGAACAGCAGTAAAACCAAATATTAAGTAACACCTAGGAACATCTCTACGGCAAATCTAGGAATTGGCGACCATAACATTGATAGCGTCGAAAATTTTAAATACCTCGGGTCAGTTATAACATCGTCGAATGATATGCAGGCAGAAATAAAAGCCCGAATCGCTGCCGGACAACGAGTTTTCTACGCCAAATTAAGATTATTGCGATCGAAACATCTATCGCAGTCGTGCAAGCTCGCACTTATAAGCCCTTTGCTGGCTTTCGGAAGCGAGAGCTGGACCATGACCTCTAACGATTGTAGATTATTATCTACCTTCGAAAGGAAGGTTGTCCGTTCCATCTTTGGTCCAATTAAAGTTGCGAACAACGAATATCGGATTCGTATGAATCACGAAATAAAGCAACTCCTCGGAGGCAGCGATATTATCGGATTCATCAAATCCAATCGAGTGAGATGGCTCGGTCACGTTACAAGGTCTCCACAACAACGGATGATAAATAAAGTGTTCCACCAACAACCAGCTGGAGTACGTCGTAGAGGAAGACCCCGACTATGCTGGCGCGACGACATCGAACAAGATCTACGAACATTAGGATGTCGAAACTGGAGGACGAGAGCGATGGATGAGATGGATGGAGGGCCTTAGTCCAGGCGGCGAAATCCCTTCATGGGATGTGAAAGCCAGAGAGAGAGAGAGGGAATTAGAAGAATGATAAGAATGTTAAGAATGATAATGTCGATTCTCAAATAATGCCTTCACAGGCTGGCCATTCCCTCCTTTCTTAATTTAGTATAAATCGGGGCCTAAATTATTTTTGGGGATTCTAGCTCATTTCTGGGTTGGATGGTTATTTTGGATGGTCCAGAAGTCGTCGCCTAAAATTTATCGTTGCCCTGATCTCACAGTATTCTTCTTACTACATAGGAACTCCGATGTATTAAAAATAAACTGTTAGTGCTTTAAATATTCTTAGTTGGTCATACTATCCATAGGGATTTTAAAGTTATTTGTTAAAAGATGACACCAATTCTCTCAACACAAGATATACTTGAGTGAAAGTATCGCTGAGAATTAATTCATTTGATTTTGGAATCCTTATGTAATTTTAAAATATCAGGACTAGGAATGACGCTCGTTATTATGACAGTACTACACATATCTCTTAAATTTTATAGTTTTGCAAACAATTTTTGTTTGTCCTAATTTAAAAAAATTCAAATGATAAAGTTGCAAACATGTTATTCTCGAGAGAAATGAGTCAGTGTTGCGTCGTGCTACATGATGTTGCACTATGTGGCATAGCGTTGCACCATGCTTCGAGTTATTTCAAAACGTTCGCAACAAGTTTTAGACTGTTGCACCTTGGTGTTTAATGTTGTGTCACATTCCACAATGTTGCACCATTTGTTGCTTAATATTGCACCAGGCTGTGGAATATGATTATATGATATTGGACCTTGGTTCGTAATATTGTACTATATTGCGTGGTTCTTGTTGTGCATTACTTGATTATAGCATATAATTACTTGCTTATGGTCTTCAAACAACCCCTACACTTTTATATATCAAATATAAGAGTACACAAAATCCGACGGCATTCACAAATTATAATATTCAACTACACGTTAACAACCATAGTTCTAAATAAGAACACACGGTTGGATGTGGAGATATAATTTATGTAACACTACATATAAAAATATATTTAATTTTCTAAGGATGTTTTTTATAATTCAGCTAATATGCTATATTTTTTCCGAGTCTATACTTAATTGTGTAACTACAATTTCGATAATTATTGATTTGTGTAGCTATACACTTTTGATATATGATTAAAACTTTACACCGGTAACTGATATAAATCACACAACAAATTTGGTTGAAAAATAAAAAATTATTTGGAAGTTTTAATGGCATTTTAAATACGTGTTCAAAAACTGTTTATATGTTACACAGCGCTGCATACCAAATTATTTATTTAGTATGTACATATTTTCATACGTTTGCCGAGATATCATCAAATTGAATTTCTAATCCAATAGACAGAGAATAAAAATTGTCTTATATGTCACAAATAAGTTTATAGATGGATGGATCATCATATTTTTTTTATTTTTTTTACTTTTTGCCATTGTCCATTTAAGGTCAGCAAAATGAAATTGCTCGATGTCGTTGTTATCGTCGTTGAAACTGGATAGAACAAATCTCACTAAAAATGGTTGGCTATTAATTTAAGATAAATATCAATATGTTTGATTTTATGGAGTGTATGTCGTATTTTTTGTGCTATACACTAAAAAAAAATATGTCCGTTCATACATGCAATTTAATGCTCAATAACATGACATATATTAATGGTGTCAGAAGTATTATATAATAATATAATATGGTGTCTTATGTTTATTAAAGAACATAAATTTGTATAACATCAAAGAGGCCTTATTGTTTCTGTTTCAAATCTGCCATCTGGATAAAATGTGTTCGGAAGATAATCGATTCTATACTTGTTGCGGATAATTAACCTTTAACAATTTACCAAGAAGTAACTTCAAGTCGCACTTCAACTGATCTTAAAACTTTTTAATTATGAGTCTTTCATGGAATTTTATTCAATACATTAAAATTATTCAAGGGTGGAAAACACAAAGATCAACCTCTGTAGACCACAAAATTAAAATGCACTGAAAAAGTATTGTGAAAGTAACAAAATCGATTGCAGAGTTAACGGAAATATTTTCTTTATTTTTTCTGGTACGTCCCAACATCTGCTGCAGATTTACCATTCTAACGCAGAAGTAAAAAAAAGGAGACGTTTGTGTTATATGCGTGTGTGTCTGAAGTATGCAGACTACATTTTTTAGCCCATCTACGGCATATATACGAAGCGACCGAACGACGTGAAACATTAGACTTAAGGTTTCACCGTAAATTGGGAGATTCCAAGGGTTTTTGGCCTTGGGAGTTTTTTCGGTTATTGCAAATGTTTTAAAAAGTATATCATTTATGAGAAAACGACTAAACAATTCTAAATTAAATTTGCAACAGTTTCGGTGTAGCAGAAATTTTGACTTTTGATTAAAAACTGTTTGAAAACGACGTAAAATTTTTGATATATAAACTGTACTGCGTCCGCGTCGGGTTTCTAAAAATATTTCAGACTGATTGGTCTGCATGTTCTATTCTCAACATGTATTATTGACCCTGTTGAGCTTAAACTCGGGCTCTACTTAAAACATGAAAACTTTGTACTGCTGAACGATGCTTTCTTCAGGCCGTGTTAGTGGTAAAGGGGTCTGTGATTTGTGACACCTATATAGCTACAGCACTCCAAAATAGGATGTCGACCATCGCATAATGATAAATATGATGTACGTTCTGTTGATGGAGAATAACTTTTTCGTCATCTTTCAATGTTTCAATCTATTTGGCCGATTTTGCCGAGAACATTTGTTAAAATTGTAATCAGTTGTACCATAGACAAATATAAATATAAAGACTGCTTACATAGAGCGAGAAAAAAGCAAGTTCAGTAAAACTTAAAATGGGTTGATCTATGCAGTGGAACCTTAGTAACTTATTCTTCATTTATTTTTTGTACTTTACTTTTGTAACGGAAATTATTTTTAGATCTCGGTGTCGTGTTGATGAAAACTATGTTTAGTTTGTTAATATACATATATGTACATACATATATACAATATGTTGAAACTCTTTATATTCTTTATCAAACCACTTTTTAAACGTTTCTTGACCATTGGTATAACTTATACAACTATTACAAATATGTTCTTTTATATTTTCAATTTGAGGTTTTGTCGCAAATACATGTTCTGCAATTTTTATATGAGATTGAGATATTTCGAAAAATATATCGCTGGGAGCTTTTAGCTTTCCAAATTGACTGCTATTTGTGTAATTTTTGTAGAAAAGGAAACACTCGTTTTTCATTTGAACTGAATCTCCTGGTTTAATTAACATTTTGGTCCAGTTTTCACAATGATTCCTTTTTAGGATTGTATGAGCAACATTATCCTGTAAAATACTTGGCAGATGCTTCATCACATTCATAATTCTCGGTCATGGCGATGGTTTCAATAAAGAGTAAATCCAATTTATTATCTTCTACAAGACTTTCTGTTTCATCCAAATTTAAATCATAAGAACCACTCGATCCTTCAAGATTTTTTAAATCGTCTTCATTGATGTCCTTTAAAAGTTCTGGTGTTATTAATTCATCATCGTCCATTTCACAATTTGTTAAATTAGAATTCTCCAAAAATTTTATAGACATAATTTGAGCTGCAATGTTGTTAAACTCATGAAGGGTTTGAATTATTTCCACCTCTTTCTCTTACAAGTCCAAAAAAATTTTCAATTGGGTCTTGATTTAGACGAGAAGTTAACAGAAATTCTATCTCCGGGGTTGTGGCAGTTAGCTTCGCAAATAATAATAAAATCGCTTTAATGGTTTGTTGAATACCCTTAAAACAGTAAAGGTTTTTCCGATTTATTGGCTTAACAAATTCAAAATAGTCAAGCATACAATTTAAATTTTGATGAACTCCATTATTTTCCTTTAGTGCACATTTTTAGTAATTAGGATCGAATAGGATTTTGCTATTTAAATTATCGAACGTTTTATGTATTTTATAAAGAAAATTGAAAGTCGAAAAAACGTACGGCAAAGCTTCTGTAGAGAATTGTCCAAAATCAGACAATGTTTTAATTCCTGCCACTATAGTTCTGCTAAATATTTGCGTCGCTAGTTTAACACGCATCTTTTCGAAATGGTTTGGATAAATATTGCGTGAAGTTAATTTAGGACATAGCTTAGTAGACTTATTTTTTTCACTTTCATATAACTCCTTCAAAACGCACCAGCTTACAACTCCGTCTGGGGTTTCCAAATTTGTTTTGAGCAAGTTGTTCCGAAAGGACTTGATCAAATGAGGTGGATCATATAAGGCAAAAAATTTTCGCTCGTTATATAGGAAATAAGGCTGATTTATTGTAATGTTAAGTAAACTAAACGCTTATCGGTTGTTAGATCCTTGATCTCAAACCATTGCTACCACGTTCAAGCCAACTTTTGTTAAAATTTTAATAGTATACAACAAAACATCAGTTAATTGGTTTCCGTTTATATTTGTATCGCTGGCATGATAAGCGATCATATATTTATATTGCTGGAAAAGTCCGCGAATCATAAAAACAATCAAATAATTAGCGATACTTGAAGACCGTACGTTATTTATTTGAGAAAAACCATCAATAACGTCACTGTGACGATCATATTCCAAGTCGGGTCTAATTTTAACTTCATCAAAAATTAAAACAACATGTTTGGCTTGACTTCCCATTTCATCTACTTTTTGCCTAAATCCTTTTAAAATTGATAGATTTATACCGGGTTTTAGGTTTTTAATTGGGGCCCATCGGCTCAATGATGATTCGGCTGGCAATCTTATTTTTAAATTTTCTCTTAAGAAATTATAACACGACGGTGATTTATAATACATCTTTCGAGCAAGGTTTTTTTGAGGAACAGGATATTCTCTTTTTTTGGTAGTTAATATCATTTTATCCAGATCCTTGGCAGATGGACTAATGTTGGGTAACAAATCAATTTCGGGCATTAATGTTTTCGTTTTGCTAACATTATTTTTAATTTTTAAATGTTTTACTTGTCGGTAAAAATTAAATTTTTTTTTTGAAAAATTGTGGTTTTATTTTTCAACCTTCTAATTAGCCGAGCTTTCGTCGTATTTTGATTTATAATAAAAACAATTTTTTAAATGTATTTCGCAGTTCGCACAAGCAGAACATAAATCTTCTTCTGGTGTTACTTTACTCGGGACATTATCAGAAATTAAAAATTTTGAAGAATTCATAAAATTGTAGTTTGATTTACTAGAATACGTTTTGATATTTTGGTAACGCACGGGTGTCTCATGATCTATTTTCAAATCCGGATAAGTTAAGAAATATTCGGGAACTGTATTTTTAATTAACTTCTGTTTTCCAATTGAATTTGGATTGAAATTTTTTTCACATATCATAGGTCGTTTGTTCAAATTCCATATTTTAATATCACACTTTTCCATCCACACATTAAACAATTTTTCATCTTTAGGAAACAAGGAAAATTTCCTATTTGGATGATTTCTTCTAGATGCCTTACATGACGGCACAGCACATAAAACACCTGACTTGCTCATATTTAAAAAAAATGAGGTATTGATTAAATTAAATTGACACCATTTATGAGAACTTTACAATAAAGGAAACTATTTACGTACATACATATTTAATTTCAAAGTATATCGAGGAAATAGAGGAAACGAAAAATAAATTAAAATAAAATCCGGCAATTTACATTATTTGGTGTCGATAACTGTGCAATAATGAATTTTTTTACTATCATAAGTATAATATACGTAATACGTAAATCTTTGCACTTTAGAAATTTTATGTAAGTATGAAACTACAAAACACAAAAATACAACACGACTTCTTTTATTGGAATATCACCAGCAACTAAACTAATTAAAACAAAAATTTATGATCAGCAACAACACAGCAACGATCGTTTCGTACCAGTCGTACACCAAAGGAAAATTATTTGTGTTTTGTTTTACTTTTGTGTGTTTTGTTTGAATAGTCGAAAATACGAAATAAAAAACTGAAGAAATTAATTTCTTTTGAACAGAACCTACTGTATCTCAAACGAGTGCCCTTTTAGAATAAACGAGTGCCCTAGGAAATTAGAACTTTTTCTGTTTGGAATATGCAGTCTTATTAATTATTTTGGTTTATGGTTGTACCTATTGCAATTATCTGTAAATTGTAAATTGTGAAGTATGAATATGGCAATTTTATTGATTAAATTTAAAAAAAACATTTGGGAGTTATTTCTGTATCGAAACCTCATTCCCATCGCCATATGCAAATTTTCGAATATATTATAAATGATTCTAAAGAATAACAAGACTAAAGGGGTTTTAAACTTTCTAACAACTAAAAACAATAAAAAAGTTTCAAAAAAATCAAAAGATATTTTAATTTACGTAAAATCAATTAGAATACATAAACAGACTTACAATTGAAATAAATAAATAAATAAAATTAATTACAATGAATGCCAATTTTAACATATAGAATTCATTTATTCTCAGTTGAGAATAGTTCTGTAAATTATACAATAGAAAACTTATTTTAAGTTTTTCCAATAAATTACTTTGTTTAATTATTTTTTTATGTATGCGATTGTTGGATATCCTTCCATACATACATAATGTTATCGTAAAAGCATTATTTAATTCTTATCATTATTATAAATTATCGAAAACCGTATCAGATTTTAATTCTCTGCTGTGATGTGTACCAACAACATTGTTTTGCTGAGGGAAATGAAATTTGATTTGTTGATTTGTGTAATACATTTGGTTTTTCTTATGGGTGGTATTTGTGGGATTATATGATTAGGGTGTTTATTTTATTTTGAATTATTTAAACATTTTGACTTTTTTTAAATAAGTTATTTTAAGCTTAAATTTTCGATGAAGTTTTGAAACTGGATATTACTTCTGTTACAAAACTTCATCGAAAATTTAAGTGTTTATTTTATATTACACGAAAAATTAGGGTCTGTATTGTTATGCGATGAGCATAGAGGCTTGTTTCAATATGTCACTTTCGAGTGAAAAATTTCCGCAGAATTTAACCAATTTATTCATTCAACAACGAGGTATTTCTACTCATTCAATTCGAATGTAAATTATTCCAAATCATTATTCATATTTTAACAGTTAGTTTTCTTTAATTAGTTAAAGTTTAATTAGTTAACTTAACAAGATAGTAAGGATAAATATATGCTAATAATATGCTAATTAAATGCTCTATTAAAAAAATTTAAGCTCCATCCCTTCCAACTAAAACGAACGGTTCTGCTAGCTTTAGATAAAGTTAGCAGAACGCATATCGAAAAACGATTTAAAAACAATTGGAAAATGAAAGGTTAATTTTAGGCTAATTAAATTAAATATTTGAATTTTTATAAGCTGCTCGGTCTAGGAAAAGTATAAGACTTTATCACTTAAAAGCTAGCAGAACCAAAATCGAAAATTGGACCAAAAATCAAAATAGAACGCAAAACAAGATCAACTAACATACAAATAAATGTAGGCTCTTTATGGCCTAATCAAATGTCCGATTAAACAATTTTGGGCTCCACTCGTTCTTGTCCAAATTTCAGGTAATTTATAATCTAAAGCTAGCAGAACCCAAATCGAAAATTAATTTAGAACTTCACTTTACGAAGTAGAGGGTCTGAGCGAGTGTGTTGTGCTAGTAAATTGTAATCGATTATATAATCGAGAATGCGATCGTTTTAAATATCTTTGACTCGAAAACAGCCCTTTTCGCTTTTATCAAAATTTTCATTCGGTCCACAAGGTAAAAGTGATAGTACGTCGGCGTTGCCGACTAGCAAATGTGTAGCTCATTAGGATGATTGCCCACCGTTGAAGACGTTGAACCGCTAATTACGAACCGGTAATTATTTGCTGGGGTTAAAAAATGAGCTCAATGGCTTATGGTCGGTAACCAAGTCGAATTTGCGACCTTGCAGGTATTGATTGAATTTTGTAACGCCGTAGATAATCGACAATGCCTTTTTTCGTTTTGCGAATACCCTTCTTGTGTGCTGTTGAGTGTTTTCGAAGCAATCGCAATTGGGTGTTCAGTCCCGTCAGGGTAACGATGAGAAATTATATCGCCGATACGGTACGAAGAAGCATCCGTTGCTAAAATGATTAGATAATCGTTGCGGAAATGTACCAATCGAGCAGCATGTATTAACGATGATTTCACGTCCTGTCTACGTAGTTGATTAGCCGTGCAGCTGTCTGAGAAAAAATATTGATAACGATTATAATAGTTCATTTTACCAATAAAAGATTCAACCTCTCATGTTTCTCGGTCGACGTTGGACGAATTTTGTTTCGGTCCATGATATGTCTCAAGTATTCGATTTCAGGCTTGGCAAATTCTCATTTGTTTAGTTGTAGTTTGAATCCGTTGGATTATAGTCGTGAAAATAATTGTTCAACATTCTTAAAATGTTTTTCCTTGTTAGCGCCAGATATAACGAGATCGTCTAAATATACTGCACAAAATTCTAATAGGATTCATCAGTAAGTTCAAGTTGTAGATAGGCATCTTTCAAATCCAATTTTGTAAAAGATTAGCCCATGATGGAGTTGCCCATGATGAGGTTTTTATTGGTTTTAAACGTTTTGCGAGACTAATCGTCGAAAAACGTTTTTTACCGCTTTTCTTATGGCGAACGACAAAACTCGTGGCTTGAAAAATTTATAGGCTTTGGGTTTTCTCTCAAAGTAATGTCTACTTTGTACATCATACAATGATCCAGGTTTGACGAATCAAATAATTTTGGATGACGGTTATATATTTCATGCACTCGATTCTCCAGATTTTCGTGAGAGGAGATTGAATTCACGCTGATAGATCACGCATCTCTATTTGTACGTTGTCATGGACAACCTGGAAACCCAAAGCTTGAAACCAATTCATGCCAAGAATATCCGTAGCATCGTTTGAGATTACGGCGGTCACATGTAAGACGAGCTTTTTATTACGATATAATACTTCATACATCGACGGTTTCGTTTATTGGAATGTGTTAACCCATATGCTTCAAATCGAGTCGTTGATAGTTGACATGCGGGAGTATTGATTGCGAGACTTAAAACGTTGTCGAAAATTTGAACGACCTTGACGATGATCGCTATTGTTACCACGTTGTCATCTTGATGATTGACCATGTTGTTTTGACATACATACGGTGGCAATATAACAAGCGTTGGATTTGTTTTCTGTAAACACGTGTTTCGTACCTGTTTGTGACGAGTTATAAAATAACGATAATGTCATGGATTAGAAAATCTACATTTGATTGAGCGCAACCGCTTTTTATGCAGCTAAATGTACAATTTTTTTTCAATACCACGCAAATCAGTCACCCACTCAGAATAAGTTTAATTAGGTTTCATTCCTGTTTTGTGAAACACATACCTTGCCAATAGCACATGAGTTTCTGACTCAAAATGGGTCGTGAGAACAGCCGTAAGCTCTGAAAACGTCTTACTTTCCAGATTAACGAACAGTTTGTGCGCACGTGTTGTGGCACGTGTTTTGTTGTCGTTGCTAACGACAACTGTTCCAAACTTTTATTTTGGTTTGTTAGTAACTGGAGGATAGCAGATTCTTTGGACTCCTCTCTCTCTCTCTCTCTCTCTAGCTTCACATCCCATGAAGGGATTTTGCCGCCCGCTCTATGGTCCTACAGCCGTCTCGGTCCATCGCTCTCGACCTCCAGTTTCGACATCCTAGTGTATGTAGATCTTGTTCGACGTCGTCACGCCAGCGCAGTCGGGGTTACGACGCACACCGGCTGGTTGTTGATGAAACACTTTATTGGTCATCCGTTGTTGTGGGGACCTTGCAACGTGGCCGAGCCATCTTACTCGATTGGATTTGATGAATCCGATAATATCGCAACCTCCAAGAATTTGCTTTATCTCGTGGTTCATGCGAATCCGATATTCATTGTTCGCGACTTTAATAGGACCAGAGATGGAGCAAATGACCTTCCTTTCGAAGGTAGATAATAATCTACAATCATTAGTGGTCATGGTCCAGCTCTCGCTTCCGAAAGCCAGCACAGGTCTTATGAGTGCTTTATAAAGTGCGAGCTTGCACGACTGCGATAGATGTCTAGATCGCAATAATTTTGATTGGGCGTAGAAAACTCGATGTGCGGCAGCGATTCGGGCTTTTATATCTGCCTGCATGTCATTTGATGATGTTATAACTGACCCGAGGTATTTGAAGTTTTCAACGCGATCAAAGTTATGGTCGCCAATTCCGAGATTTGCCGTAGAGATGTTCCTGGGTGTTGATACAAATTTGGTTTTGTTACTGTTCACCTTCAAACCAAGTCTTCTTGCGCAGCGATCGAGTGGCACTAACTGTCTTTGATATCGCCAGGTCTTCGGCCAAGAAGCACGATATCATCTGCATATCCAAGAAATTGGCCTGATTTATTAAATATACAGCGCGAAGTTTCGATGTTGCTTTTCCTCACTACGTACTCAAGCGCCAAATTGAACAGCACAGGCGCGAGTGCATCTCCCTGTCGAACACCAGATGTAATTTCAAAGGAGTCTGACACAGTTCCTTCGATTACAATTCTACATACAGACCCAGACGTTGTTAATTTGCACAGAGAAACGAGTTTCTCTGGAATTCCTAGGCATATGAGCGCGGCCCAAAGGTTGTCGCGGTTTATACTGTCATATGCCTGACGGAAGTCTATATATAATTGATGTATGGTTATGTTGTACTCCCAACATTTTTCCAAGATCATCCTCATGGTGAAACACTGGTCAGTGGTCGATCGATTGGGACGAAAACCACACTGATAGTCGCCAATGATGTTTTCGGCGAGAGGGATGAGTCTGGCAAGTACAACATTAGCCAACACTTTGTAAGCAGTGTTCTATACCACGATAGTTTTCACATTTAAGACGGTCTCCTTTTATATGCAACGGACATATGAGCGCGGTCTTCCAATTCTCCGGCAACTCTTCTTGGTCCCAAATACATACGATGAGATCGTATATAGACTTGTTGCAAGAGTAGCGCCTCTGAGTTTTATTAATTCTGCGGGGATTCATCGAGACCGGGTGCCTTGCCGTTTTTCAATCGACTAATAGCTGCGTCTACTTCCTCCACTGTGGGATATTCGACGAAGACCTCATCACCTGGAGGAGCTATTGCTCTAATGGGGGTCACGTCGTCATTCCGATTTAGTAGATTTTGAAAGTAGGTTTGCCATACTGAGAGAACATCAGCCACGTTTGTTCTCAATTCTCCATTCCCGTCTTTGATGGCTGTACTTCTTGGGTGGAAGTCTTTAGTGAGATTCTTGACATTGGCGAAACAGTCCCTTGAATTTCCTACTTCCGCTTGGAAGCTGATGTTTTCAATGCATAATCTCATATGATCGCGTTTCTTTTGACGAAGGTATTTAGTCGTGGCTTTCCTGGCGCGGAGATATTCTGCATGTGTGCTTCTAGTGTTGCGAGCCAACCATTTTTCACGAAGATTTTGTTTATTTGCGACGATCAGGCGACATTGATCATCGAACCAATCATTGCGGGGTCTCGGAGGTCTTCTTCCGATAGTGTTTTGCGCCGTGGTGGTAATGGCTGACTGTATTGTGTGCCACTGCTCCTGGATGGTAGAAGGAGCTTCTTCGTTGTTGCTAGGCCGCTCTAGATAGTTAGTGACAGCTGATTGGTTTAAAAAAACTCCTCTCCAGTGTTATTGGACTCCTCTCCAGTGTTATTGCCCATCCTTGTATCTTCGTTGCCACTTTTTTAATTGGTCACCAAATAAAATTAAAATGGTTACATCGAATTATATATTAATATATTAACTAGCTGAGCTCAATCCGCCTCGCTGACCCTAAGTAAACCTTTTCTTTTGTATATCTGTGCAATAAGTACATTGTATTAGAGTGTAAACTTTATAACGAGAAATTGATTTGGCAATATTGTTAATGAGCTATTGGAATGCAAACTGCTGTTAAATGATGACAATGGAAAGATAAATGTAGATGATTCATATTATATGCCGCACAGTGATACCTGATGGAAGAATATTATTAAAAAATGTAATAAATATTTTATGTGAAATGAAATTCGTATACATTTATTGTAACGTGCTTTATTTGAAAATTTGTTTGGTTTAAAATTTGGTAATTAAATTAGTAAAATGTTAATCGATAAAAATTATATTATTTAGCGAACCCCGATACACTTCGTTGCAACCCAAAAAAAGAAATGAAATATTCTTGATTTTTTATGAAATGAATGCATTATATTTCAAATTTATTAATGTCAATCCAAAACATTTGGACATACAATATTTTTTGTTTGCCCATTTGAAGCGAGCACAAACAAACAATTTGGAGTTCCAACTCTCTTGAGCAGACCACGTATAGCTGTCCATGTGAAAAGCACGGCTCCTCCAAATTTAATCCGCATATTTGAAGCGTTTGTCCTTGCACCTTATTGATGGACATGGCAAATGATAGACGCACTGGGAATTGCAAACGCCTAAATTCAAATGGCATGTCTGTTGGAATCAGTGGAATACGTGGTATGAGCACAATTTCACCTTTCGCTGTTCCGTTCAATATTGTGGCTTCAATTAATTCGGCATCAATTTTTTTAATGCCAATCTTGTGCCATTGCACAGTTTTGGTGCATTTAAATTCCGCAGTAAAATAATTGATGAGCCAACCTTTAAATTCAAACAATGCGGTGGCATACCAGGTGGTTCCAATGAATTCAGAAATTCAATTGGATAATTCACTGCATCATCTGCATTCATTGCGCTATCAACAGATTTATATGATGTCACTGCACCTGGTGATTTTTCTTGAATCTGATAATTGATTGCATTGACGGGTACATTTTTTGGTGCCAGTATTGCGCGTTCTCTCAACCAAATGTGATTCCTGTAATTTTGAACAATATTTGGGAACACACTTTCAATCAACTCTTCTGTTGATTGGAGAATGGTACAAAAATTGTTCGGCAATGTAATTAATCCATTTGTATTATCGACTCGATTTTTACCATTTCCAATATCTAACAATTGCTTCCAGAACCGATCTGCAGATTGGTCGTTGTGCAATCGAACGCGCATATTTATGTTCAATCTCAATTTTTGCATATGTCACCACAGAAGAGAAGACTTTAAGCATGCATTGATCTTATCCGCCGGTGTTGATCATGGAACCACAGCCAATATTTTACGAAAATTATTGTACGGTGTATTATTGTACGGTGAATTATTGCATTGTACGGTGTAATGCTTCCAGCGATTTTTTATGCGTCATTGTACATTCATCCAAAAGAATAATTGCTGCTTGTTGCAAAACTTTTGCCATCGCAGAATTTCGTGAAATATTCCACGTGGGATGTTCAATCACCTGTTAATTTGAGAATAATTATATTTTACAATAATATCGATTAAATTTTAAAGTGATCAATCAATAAATATAAGCACACCTGCACATTCAACGGCAATTTTAATGCAGAGTGCGCTGTTCGTCCACCATCCAATAGAGTAGCAGCGATTCCCGACGAAGCAAGTGCCAATGCAATTTTTCGTTGCGATCGAATGGCTGCCAAAATCAGTGATATCACAAATGTTTTCCCGTACCACCAGGCGCATCCAAAAAATATAATCCACCGACTTTATTTTGTACAGCTTGCATGATGGTATCATAGATATGTTTTTGATGGTCATTTAATTTGGGAACATTCAAATTCACAAATGTTTGCAATTCATTGGGATCATACTGTTGTTCACGTTGCAATTCTCGATCAAACAAATCATGCATTGGACGATTGGGTGGTGACAAACCTAATTGCTCTAATGCTTTAATTGCAATTGTTATGCACATATCTTCAATCGCTATCAATGCCTCATTATACATTTCTAATGAAATCAGAAAATCTGCGTTTCTCGTGTAGTCTTCTGCCATGCAATCTTTGAATTTATTCCACAAATCAAGTGGATTTGATGGAAAACATGATTATGGCATATGTATAACATACGTATTTGATGTGGAGAAGATGCAATCAATGCATCATGATGCTTCAAGATACGTCACACATAAATGACCATTTACTCTTCGCAAATGTTGAAATGAACGTGGTCCAACAACATTTAGTATAACAACAACCGCAAATAATAACATTCTGCATTGTTTGGATGAACAGTGTATAATCTTCCCATGGTATCTGCAAAAAAACACCCGGATGACCATTAACAGGTGTTCCTTGTTTACGTCGTTGCCATTTCTTTGCAGTCCAAGTAAAATAATGCGTTACATTTGAATACAGCAACGTTCTGGCAAATTCATCGCGTTCACACAATTGAAAGAATGCAGTTAGTGTTGTTGCTGGTGGCTGTGCTGCTCTCTGCTGTACATTTGCATCGGTAAAATACACACGCTGGCCATTTTCAAGATGAACAGCCAAATGAACAACAGCAGGATATCGCTCATGAACTGGAAATGAATAAATTTTCCAAAGAGCTTCATTAGAGCTAATGTAGCGCCCCATTTGATATTGGGTGATTTCATCATTGCTATTGTCACCAGCTACTCCAAAAACAGCTATATCACTGCCTTTATTCACATATTTACAAATTTATTTAATCGACTTCACAGAATTATGTAATTACAGTACTCAACATTTATGTGAGGTTTAAATAATACTTTTGACAATAGTGGAGAATAAGGCACAATCCAACGATTATCAACTTCAATGTCTTGATTGCATATTTTAATTGTTGTTGTATGGCCATTATCCTCCGGTGACCGACGTCGGTAAAACGGGTATCCGTCGTCACCTGTGATTGTATCTGAAGTTAATGCTCTTGGATACCATTTTGTACATTTTCCATCGATCATGCATGGTGAATTCATATTTATTTGTCCGCAAGGGCCATGGATCATATTTTTCGTGACAACTACAAGTAATTCTGGATCGCTAATTTCATCTGGAATTTCAGCTGATATAATGTTATCAATTTGATCAGGTGTTATTTTACGAACCAGCCATATCAAGATGTGCGTGTGCGGTAGACCTCTCCAAATTTCGCTATTTGATATTTGTTCAATCACGGGTTTGAACATGGCACAATTTATTATATATGTGTCGAATCAGCAACAATAAGTATGCGAATAGGTTAATCAACCATATAAGCTAAATATTATTTGACGGCTTATATTTCCATTATTTCTGGCGCGCATACACTTATTAAATTCATAAGATCAGCAAAAGTAATGTCCATATAATTAATAACATAAACACATATTTTTTAATTTAGGTAAAATTGTAAGCTCGGCAACTTGATAGTTGTAATTATAATATTATATGTATTAATTTTGTATATAAACCAAAAGAATCTAATAAAAATTATGTAGTTTAAAACAACACTTCAGACTGTTATTGTCATAGCCCTCACCAGTGGTAAGCGGATAACAGTTCACTAATATATCGAAAAGCTATATCAAACGTCAACACTGATATAACATTGTTTTTTTTTTTTTTTTTTTTTTTCTAACATTGGTCCTTCGACGCCAAAACAACAACCGGCGGACTATATAAATGTCGAGCCAACAACCAACAGGCATCGAACCTAACAACCACAAAAACAGGCGGTATACAAAATACTTCGATAATCATGGGTCTGGTCATAATCATTTCGAGCCACATTACAATAAAAATATGGATGCTTTATATAAAAAGCAATGTACGCGTGTCGAACAACTGCAGCGGTTAAATACCAATTACGGCAAGGATTCCGAAAGTAGACGGACAACTGTTTACTTAGAAGATAAACTGGATAAACTAGATGAGTGGTGGTCCAGTTACACGGATGCAGACAACGAAATGAAAGACCAACACTTCGACAACGATCCAACGCATAGTTAATGGGCTGAGCGGGACACAGTAAAACAACTGTACACAACGTTCAAACGTGAGATAGAAAGGAAACTCGAAATAGCAACACGAGAGGCAATTCCAACGGGATCACCAACAAAAAAACCATTAACAACCGACGCGCTTGAACCAGAACAAGCACATCGGTACAAAACACAAGAGGTCAAAATGCGTCTTTGCTATAAGTTAATAGCCGATACAAATGAGCTGTTAGGAAAGCAGGGCAATCATGTCCAACTACAACATAAGCTGCAACAGCTGAATGCAAGGATAGCACAAATAGAACAACTGCACGAAGACATATTGGTGCACGCAAAGGCAGGTGAAGAAGAGCGTACAACTTACTTTACCGACGATTATTACTCTGCATTGGTCAACGAAAGTGAAACATTACGTTGTAAATTGGTTAAAAATGAACGCGGACAACAAACAACCGATAGTGAAAAAAGCAAGATAAAATTAAAACGGATTGAGATACCGCAGTTTTACGGAGAAACTCTGAAATGGGCAGCTTTCTACGATTTATTTAGAAAGTTGGTTCACGAAAATGACGATTTAAGCGACACCGTCAAGATGCACCAACTAAAAACAACAGTCCAAGGTAGTGCAGCTAGAATCATTGGTCATCTGGAAGAAACAGGGGTGAATTACCAAGATGCTTGGAAGCTATTGGTAAATCGGTACCAAAATAAGCGGCAAATGGCAACAACACATATCAACCACATTTTGAATTTCCTCAGCATGCATGCAGAATCAGCAACAACTATGAAATCGTTATACGATACATTAACGGAAAGCATGCATGCCATCAAAAACTTGGGCGTAATAACCATATCTTGGAATTACATAGTAATTCCAATTGTAATCAGAAAACTAGATAATGAAAGTTTGAGGCTGTTTGAGATGACCATTCCTGATCCTCGTGAGATGCCAACAATAGAGGAATTTCTGGCATTTTTGGAACGCAGATTCCAAGCCTTAGAAGCCGCCAGACCAAAATCACTCACTTTTCGCAATTCCGGATCAACTCAACAACCAGGCACCACTCCACAATTACCAAGACTTAAAAATCTACACGTAAAAGCTCAACGGACATGCAATAATTGCAAGCAGACACATGAACTTTAAGACTGCTTGAAGTTTCAACAAATGTCTACATTGGAACGTAGCAGATTGATCAATCAACACAATCTGTGTAAAATATGTTTGGAAAAATTTCATCAACCGTGTTTAAAATCAACACGATGTTTAGTATGCAAAGGAGCCCACCACACTCTCCTACACTCTAATAATCACCCACAACGTACAATGCTTACCAAAAGGTTGGATGACAGTCCAAAAAAGGAAGCAAACGAAACATGCATTGTGACTAATCATTTTGTAAACCAATTTGAACAACCATCTGGTACACTATTGGCCACAGCAATGGTTGAGGTACAAAATGGAAAGCAACAACCAACCCTGTTACTTAATGTTAATGTTAATAGAACCCGGTTCACAAATCTCATATATCACCAACGAGGCATCGAAGAAAATCAAACAACCGCCGATAAAAACGCATGTGGAGATTAGTGGCTTAAATGATAGCGATATCACGACTGCCACAAAATTAGTCACTTTACGAGTAGGAGCACGATTTTCTTCATACTTCTCCATGGAAATGGAAGCATTAGTATTGCCGAATATAACTCGGCCACTACCTGAACAACATTTCGATAATCAAAGATGGGCACATTTAAATAATCTACTGTGGGCGGATCCAACTTACAACCAACCAAATAAAATTGACATTTTATTAGGTGCGGATTATTACCCAAATATCCTGATGAACCAAGTTATAAAAGGAAATCAAGGCGAACCAATCGCCCAACAAACGGAGCTAGGATGGATCATATTTTGAAATATTGTAAACGAAAAATCTCCGAGCGTCCAATCCATGGTTACCCTGGTAGATATTGAAAACCAGTTAAAGCGGTTCTGGGAAGTGGAAGAGATATCATCCAAAAACTTTATGACAGAAGAAGAAAGGATGTGTGAAGAACATTATCAACAGAATTACTGTCGAACCACCGACGGCCGCTACATGGTACGTATTCCGTTTCAACAAAACATAACATCAATCGGTTCATCCAAAAATTGAGCACTGGCTAGGTTCATTCAACTAGAACGACGTTTGTCAGTAGTTAATGAATTTTCTACTAGATATCGAGAGTGTATAGAAGGGTATTTCAACCAGGGACACCTCATTGAAAGTAATGGACATACGCAGTTGTTGTTCAGGTACAACATTTCGATAATCAAAGATGGGCACATTTAAATAATCTACTGTGGGCGGATCCAACTTACAACCAACCAAATAAAATTGACATTTTATTAGGTGCGGATTATTACCCAAATATCCTGATGAACCAAGTTATAAAAGGAAATCAAGGCGAACCAATCGCCCAACAAACGGAGCTAGGATGGATCATATTTTGAAATATTGTAAACGAAAAATCTCCGAGCGTCCAATCCATGGTTACCCTGGTAGATATTGAAAACCAGTTAAAGCGGTTCTGGGAAGTGGAAGAGATATCATCCAAAAACTTTATGACAGAAGAAGAAAGGATGTGTGAAGAACATTATCAACAGAATTACTGTCGAACCACCGACGGCCGCTACATGGTACGTATTCCGTTTCAACAAAACATAACATCAATCGGTTCATCCAAAAAACGAGCACTGGCTAGGTTCATTCAACTAGAACGACGTTTGTCAGTAGTTAATGAATTTTCTACTAGATATCGAGAGTGTATAGAAAGGTATTTCAACCAGGGACACCTCATTGAAAGTAATGGACATACGCAGAACGAATATTACATTCCTCACCACGCAGTAGTCAAAACCACCAGCACTACAACAAAATTAAGGGTAGTATTTGACGCATCAGCTAAGACCGATAAAAACGTTAGCCTAAATGAAACTCAACTCGTGGGTCCAAAATTACAAGAAGATCTGATGTCAATTTTAATTCGATGGAGAAAATACAAGGTGGCGTACACAGCAGATATAGAACAAATGTATAGACAGGTAAAAGTACATCCCGATGATCAACAATATCAGAAAATATTATGGAGGAAGACGCCAGATGAAGTTATAAAATCATACCAGCTAACAATCGTAACTTTCGGTATGTCATCTGCGCCATATCTGGCTATCAAAACATTGCAGCAATTAGCAACAGATGAAAAAGTGAAATTCCCGATTGCGGCCAACATAATAATGAGCGACTTCTACGTGGATGACGTATTATCAGGAGGTAACACCCTCGAAGAAGCTCAAAAAGCACAAAACCAACTTATCAGTGCACTTAAAACCGGAGGATTTAATCTAAGAAAATGGGCATCTAACTATCCTCAACTATTAGAAGCTGTCGGTTCAGAGTCGAGAGCTCTCGAGCCGATCATAATCAACAACGATGCTGTAAAAACATTAGGATTGCTGTGGAACCCTACAACCGATACCTTCGAATTCAAGGTGAACCTTAACGGAAAAAATGGTATCATGACAAAAAGAAAGATGTTATCCGAATCATCAAAGGTTTTCGATCCATTAGGATGGTTGTCTCCAACCTTAATACAAGCCAAAATTTTAATGCAAACTCTATGGATCTCAGGCGTTACGTGGGATGAGAAGCTGCCTGAAGACGTCGAAAATAAATGCTGCCAATACTATGTCTCTCTCCCGAAGCTAGAGGCGATCAAAATCCCAAGGTGGATCAACTTCAACTCTACGTTACCAGGAGAGTTGCATGGATTTTGTGATGCTTCAGAAGCGGCTTATGCAACAGTAATATATTTTTACGATAGATCCTTAAATAAGGCAACTTTGTTAACATCAAAAACCCGGGTGGCACCAATAGCAACCAAGTTAACGCTACCAAGGCTAGAGTTATGTGGAGCCAGTCTGCTTGCTAATCTAATGAGCAAGGTACAACAGGACATGAAATTCGATAAAACACCAACCTATTTTTGGACGGATTCTATGATTGTTTTGGGATGAGTGAAAAACAAGCCTCACAAATTTAAAACATTCGTAGCAAATCGAATCTCGGAAATCCAGAAGTTAACTGCCTCATCTCAATGGTTTTATGTAAAATCATCCGACAATCCCGCAGATTGTGCATCCCGTGGTATTGAAGCCAATCAATTAATCATATACAATTTATGGTGGAACGGTCCTCAACACGTCTTCAAAACGGCAATCCAACTAACACCAATGAAACTAGAAGGAACGCCAGATCAATTGGAGCTGAAACAACCGATTGTTGGGGCCACGACAGTGACATCAAATAACCCGATTGAGAATTTATATCGAAGGCATTCCAATTTCAATACAATAAAAAGGATTCTAGTATATGTATTGAGATTTATTGACAAAAGCCGAAGGAATACTGTAAACAACCAAGAAGTTCCCACGACAGAAGAACTAAAAAAAGCTACCCAAGTATTGATTAAACTGGCACAGAGGCAACGCTTCAGGAACGAAATTTACGATCTTACAAACCAGAAAGGAGTGGCAAATAAAAGTAAGATTAAATCTTTGTCTCCTTTCATGCAGGATGATATCTTACGCGTTGGTGGCCGAGTCCAAAACACAACCTCTTGGAGCTACGACGAGAAACATCCGATTATTGTCCCAAGAGATCATCCCATTACTAAACTATTGATTGAACAAGCACATAAACAAACAATGCATGGAGGAACACAATTAACCCTGGCTCATCTTCGCACCAGGTACTGGATCATCCACGGTCGGAATCTAACAAGACATTTCATATCGAAATGTACAAGATGTCATCGTTTCAATACAAAAACAGGAACACAGCTAATGGGTAATTTACCAGCCGCCCGGATTACTCCCGGAAGACCATTTTTGAAAACTGGAGTCGACTATGCGGGACCTCTTCTGATTCGAACAACAAAGGGAAGAGGTCACAAGGCACACAAGGGTTATTTAGCGATTTTTGTTTGTATGACAACCAAGGCCATACACATTGAGCCAGTCAGTGATCTAATTAGTGAAGCATTCATCGCGGCATACAAAAGATTCACTGCACGTAGAGGATTATGCAGTGATTTGTATAGCGACAATGGTACCAACTTTGTCGGTGCTAAAAATCAACTTGAACGCGAATTAGCTGCACTAATTCGTAATTCAAATAAGGAAATTGCGCAATTATTAGCAAATGATGAAACAACATGGCATTTTATACCACCGGCTGCACCACATTTTGGAGGACTATGGGAAGCGGCAGTTAAGTCAGTAAAAAGATGCTTAATAAAAGTCATTGGAGAAGCAACATTGACTTTTGAAGAATTATCAACGGTTACTTCACTAATAGAAGCTTGCTTAAATTCGAGACCACTGGCACCACTATCAACCGATCCTACAGATGTTACCTTCTTAACGCCTGGACACTTTTTAATCGGTGCACCTCTAAAAGCAATTCCACAAGATGCAATAGCAGAAACAACCATTCACGGCATAACACGTTGGAAACTTGTAGAAAAAATTAAACAAGATTTCTGGAGAAGATGGCATAGCGAGTACTTAAATCAATTTCAACATAGAAGAAAATGGTCAGATGAACAACCAAACATGAAGATAGGGGACCTGGTTCTCATCAAAGAGGACAAAATTCCTCCATTAAAGTGGCTAACTGGTCGGGTGATGGAAATACATCCAGGCATAGACCAAAAAGTTCGAGTAGTCTCACTTCGTGGCCCGGGAGGGACTCTTATAAAAAGACCGATTCACAAACTTTCACGACTACCAATAGAACGTGAGAACGAAACCAACCAAACGAATACACATTCACCAGTCGAGCAACCTCAACAACCAACGATACCTTTACGTGTTCAACCTCCCCGAGAAGTTAAAAAGAAAAGACAAGTATATCACAATAAGGTAATATTCAAAAAAGGACTAACGATGAGACTAATAATCTTGATGCTCGGCATGATGCAAGGGCTTTTCTCCCTTGGAACATCTGAAAGCACTGTAGAACCGCTACCAACGGACGCCGGCATATATTTCCACAACACCGGAACTGTTAACCTGATGGCATTGCGGTGGAAAATAATTGTAAACTACAACCTATCAGGATATTGGGACGACATCAGCTCTATAGAATACTACATCAGTCATCTAAATAACACTTGTCAGACGGGGTGGACGGGGGGGACGAGACCAAAACTCTGTGATGTAGTGGTACACCAGCTAACTGAACAAATGCAGGAAATTACATCGCAAAATGCCCTACTCAGGTCAACGAACAAGGACCACGCTCTGAGGAAACTTGACATAGGTGATACAATAGGATACATTCTCGGTGATGCGTTCGGCATCATGAATCAAAGAGATGCTTCACATATAGAAAATCAACTGGAAAAGGCAGAAGATAATGAAGAATATTTATTGGCATTAATCCAAAATCAAACGTCAATCATAGACTCAACAATAAATGTATTTAAACACGACAGAGAGACGACTGCTAATCATTTTAAAATTATCGCCAAGCAGTTCTTATATCTCGATGGAAAAATCCAACAATTATCCATATATGGTGATCATTATGACAGGGTACAATCTATTACAACATATACTATTCAAATAATGATGATCATGAGGCGAATAGCAGATAAACAACGAGTTATTATCGATGTTATTATAAATGCCCATCAAGGACATATCCATCCAGCCCTGTTAGCCCCTCAACAATTGAAAGAGGAAATCAACCGAATTAAGGATTATATTTCACCAACCATGATGATCCCTGAAGGCGATGACGATAATAGCCTTGGGCACATTTACAACCTGCTAACCGTGCAGACAAGAGTCACGAATAATCACATCCTCTTCCTCATCCAGATGCCTTTAGCATATTCGGAGACGTATCAATTATTTCACATAGTACCAATCCCAAAAATCGAAAATGGTCAATTACACATAATAATGCGAACAACAGAATACCTCATAGTAATTATGCATCGAGAACGTTTTGCTCCTCTAACTAACGATGAACTACAACAATGCGTTCAAATTAAAAATACTGGATATTTATGTACCATTTCTCCAATTTACAACATACAATCAAATCAGTCACAATGTGAAATGAATCTATTAAGACATGTAGCGCAGAATTTGAATGGTTGTACAACAACTATATTGCACCAACTGAACTATTGGATGCCAGTAGACACAAACAAATGGCTATTTTCAGTAACATCACCAAAAATCGTTGATCTAATATGTGATCGTCAGATAACCACAATGAAGCTGCAAAATTCTGGGATACTCAGTCTGGATCGGAAATGTACTTTAAAAAACGGGCATTTCTATCTCACAACTATGGACGAAAAATCCTATATGATTAATTCTTCTTTTGCTGCATCAATAAAGATTCAGAGTTAACTGAAAAATTCATCATATTTATCGGAGCTACCGACGATTCCATCAGAGAGAGGCACCAACAATTCAGCGGACCTCAGTTTAAATAAGGACATAATTAATCTTGAAACGGCCATTGCACAACAAAAATTAAAGGAAACGGCCTTACCTAAATCAATGGACTCTTCTAATAGAGGGCATCACATTCATCATTACGTGATGACTTACACCATGGTGATCATAGGAGTGGTCATAATTTTGTTATATCTCTGCAGACGCAAGACAAATCACCGGGTTTCCTCCGAAGACATGTCACCACCACAACGACCAACGCCACGGCCAAGGTCTCTCAATTGTACAGCCCCGCAGTATGTTCAATCACGGGTTTGAACATGGCACAATTTATTATATATGTGTCGAATCAGCAACAATAAGTATGCGAATAGGTTAATCAACCATATAAGCTAAATATTATTTGACGGCTTATATTTCCATTATTTCTGGCGCGCATACACTTATTAAATTCATAAGATCAGCAAAAGTAATGTCCATATAATTAATAACATAAACACATATTTTTTAATTTAGGTAAAATTGTAAGCTCGGCAACTTGATAGTTGTAATTATAATATTATATGTATTAATTTTGTATATAAACCAAAAGAATCTAATAAAAATTAAGTAGTTTAAAACAACACTTCAGACTGTTATTGTCATAGCCCTCACCAGTGGTAAGCGGATAACAGTTCACTAATGTATCGAAAAGCTATATCAAACGTCAACACTGATATAACAATATGCAAATCCATCAGCGCTTTTACTTTCCGTGCTGTTATATCGTAACGATCTGCTGGATTCTGACCATCAAATATATTTTGGTTTTTATGTCAGCCCACTGTGGATTGCATGTGAATGTTATGAATAGGTCGGGACATAGCATTTGTATGGAATTTTTTTTCGTGTGTACCTTTTCTGGGACTGCATACATATACACTCAAAACTTTGTTAGACGGCCGTATACATATACGGCACTGGTTTGTGTATTAGTTTGGATCGATTTTTTTTCGTTAGGTCGACCGAAATTTAAACTTTTTTTTTTTCAAATGTTGAATTAAAATTTTTTCAAAAGGGGACTGGGACTATACTCAAGCGATCACAAAGTGTGTGCATGGGGTGTGCGGAGGAAAATGACTTTATTTTTTCGCTCAGACGCACCGTTTTCGAGATATTTGCAATTTTTCGATTTTACGTGTATTTGTTGTTGTTTTAGAAAGAGCGAGTTCATTTCAGGAAAAAAAATCATAACCCGAGAATGGCTGGACCGATTTTGGATTTCAAAATCAACTAACCATCATTACGCCTTCCTGCACCTTCCCTAAAAATGTTATGGCAATCGGTTTAGCCGTTCTCGAGTTATGGAGTGACAATCAAAATGTACACTTCTTTTTATATAGATTTTATATATATAGAAGACTAGCTGAGTTACCCGGCGTAGCACGGGAGGTATATAAGCATGAGTTGTATTTTCGAATATTTTGTAGAAAATGCCTAGATAACTCAGTAGTTCCGGAAACGTAAGCTAAAAGAGGTTCAAGTGGATCATTCAGAGGAGGCAAATTCACTTTTCCATTTGAACAACATATTCCAGGCGATTCATTGTGAATCTTTAAAGCATGACATTACAAAGAAATGTTTCCGATTTGCCCAATTGAAACATTGTAATCATAGTCTTTCTCGTAATTGAATGCTGCTAACTTTAAATCACCTCTAAAAGTTTCTATTAATCGTCCATATCGTAACCGATCGACTTCCAGCCGGGCCTCACGATGTTCAATGGTTTCAGTAGCTCTAGAAGAAGACATCCTGCTTCGAACATTTTCAAGTCGTGTTTCACGCTGTTCAGTTGTTTCATCAGCTCTGGAAGAAGACATCCTGCTTCGAGCGTTTGCAAGTCGTGTTTCATACTGTTTGCTTAATACAACCACCCTTGCGGCTCTAATCTTCTTCGACTTTGCAGTTACCTGCCAATTGATCTTTTTTTCGGTGGCATTTTTAAGCAAAAATGAAACGTGTCGCTAATTAATCAGGAATGACGGGCATTCAAAACAGAAATTAGTATTAATTTATCAAAACGATTTTAATGCTCCCTTCGATATGTTTCACCACGAACTGTGTTTGAAAATGTCTTTACGGATTTTTTTTAAGCAAAATCAAATGTTGTCTACAATCAAAAAGTAATCATAGATTAACACGTTTGTAAACTGAACACTTAAATCTAATAAGAATGTATATTCACTTGAAATAATATTTAATACCTGGAAAATAATCACCACCAATTATTTTATTGCAATACAGCTAACTAATCGAGAATAACGGCATTCGAAACACAAATTAATATTAATTTATTCAAAACGATTAAAACTACGTCCACTTCGATACGTTTTACCGCAAACTGTGGTTGAAAATGACATTTCGAAAAACAAAAGAAGTTTTTTCAAACTAAGGCAATTTTACACATACCATAATTTGAATCCGAGGATGTTTCTTGTAGAAGATACTATTTCCAAATATAAAACGCTAGTACTTTTCAAAGTAAATCAGTTTATACGTACAATATTTTTTAGTACCTTTCCTAGAATCGATTTTATGAAACAATCATTGATTATTTAAGTAATAAACTAAATAAAGTAATAAACTATTGGCGTTTAGTATGAAACTACTATTTTCATTAAAAGCCGCCGGTTGCAATAGTGGATTAAAATAGAATGTTAATTATTTCTGAGGTTATGTGGAAATTAAAACTCGCTGACTATGGTACATTTCAAAACAGGATATGATAAATAAGATATCACTAAACAGTACATGTCAAACCAGTAAAAATGGATTATTAATATGGATAATATAAGTGTTCAGAGATTTGTCTTCAGCTAAAGTGATGAAAAATTGTCTTAAATTTAAATTAATAAAATTAATTTGAATAATTAAATAAATTATAGTAGAGGTATGATTTGTGTATAACAATCGCACGCTAGATATCATTTTTGGTGTCTAAATTTGCGGCTAAGAAGCTATTTCGGAACATTTAAATAATTGTATCTATACATGTAAAAATGAATTCTTGATCCAGGGTAGACTTCCGGGTTGGAGCATGTCACTAATTTCATATAACCTCTTTCCTAAAGTCATTCCCGTCAAAAAATCTTAAAAAATTGAAATTTGAGAAACAATTTGTTCCACAGCCCCTAGACCCCGGGGTCCAGCCCCTTCAAAAGTATCGTGTGCTTGGTTCTGAATATGCAACATATACATGGTAAACATCGGCTAAGGCGTTATTTCAGAACAATCAAATAATTGTATCTTTACATGTAAAAATGAATTTTTGATCCAGAGGCGGACCAACTGAATTCGAACATGTCTTTTATTTGATAACCCCTATCTAAAACTCATTCTTCGTCCAGCTTCTTTCACAATATCGTAAGATTGGTCCTGAACATGCAACATTTGCATGGTAAATTTTTCATGGCGATCTGTTGAGCGACTGAGAAGTCATTTTGGAATAATCAAGTATTTGTATCTAAACATGTAAAAATTCATTTTTAATCCAGGGCTGGGCCCCTCGGATTCAAACATGTCAGTAATTTCATAAAACCAGCCACATAAACTCATTTTAGTGAAAAAATTATAATTTTCGGAAAAATTTGTACAACAGCCCCTAGACCCCGGGGTCCAGCCCCTTCCAAAATATCGTAAGATTGGTCCTGAACATGCAACTTGTATATGGTAAAAATTTCATGGCGATCGGTTGAGCGGCTGAGAAGTCATTTTGGAATAATCAAATATTTGTATCTATACATGTAAAAATTAATTTTTGATCCAGGACTGGGCCCCTCGGATTTGAACATGTCAGTAATTTCATATGACCAGCCCATAAACTCATTTTAATGGAAAAATGTAAAGAAAATTATAATTTTCGGAAAAATTTGTACCGCAGCCCCTTGACCCCGGGGTCCAGCCCCTTCCAAAATATCGTAAGGTTTGTTCTGGATATGCAACTTGTACATGGTAAAAATTTAATGGCGATCGGTTGAACGGTGTAGGAGTGAAACGGTAACATATATATATATATATATATATATATATATATATATATATATATATATATACCCGACAAACAATTTCAATTTTGAAACCAAAAAAAAACCTAACTGTTACCGGGGACCGAGTCGGTAACGAACCCGATCGGTTACCATAAAATTACCTATTTCTGGCAGACAATGGGTTGGAACTGTTACCATTTTGGTACCATCGGTTAAATCGCGGTATTTGTTACTCTATGATTACCGAAATATTTATATGTAGATTTCCCAGTAATTTTTAGAAAAAGATAACGCAATAGCACTGGGTTAAACGTGTGAAATATTTAGGTTATTTTAGGGGAATAGTTACTGTCTTAATCTCTTTATTTTATATCGCAAAATTACATGAAAATTTTGTCTATAAATATTAATTATATTCCATAAATATACATTAGATTATAAAAAAAAACAAACAAAAATATAATTTAAATTAAATTAATATATTCAAAATTATTTTTATTTTATATGATTACATTTTTAGAAAAAAATTACCAAAATTACATATAAAAATTAAATTTTCAATTTTTAGTCCAAGTGCGAATTTTGTCCTTACATCATTTTTCCAGCAGGCAGGAAATCATCTGTAAATAAAATTTTAATAAATAAATGTAATTTTGTAGCTAAATTAAAGGTTATTTGAAATAAGGTAAAAAATATCAAATTAAGTTATAACTGCGTTATATAAAAAATAAAACGATGCTCCAGAAATTTAAAGACATGAATACCCTTTGTTTACGATAAATTACCGATGTACATGCTAAAACTTATAAAAGGTTACCAGTAAATTACCAGCACGAATAATGTTATTTTGTTTAATTAACATGATACGAGTATGATTTAGATATAAACTGGATTACAAATCACTATTGTTAATTAAATTATATGAGTTTCTTAACACATTAGAAACGACACTGACACAGAATTGTAAGAATATATATAAATGAAAAATTCTTTTACGTCGAAGAACACGTACCTTTAAACGCCATTTTGAAACAATTTTGTCCAATGCGTCAGGAACAGTTACCGCAAATCTGCCAAAAAATAATATATTTAGAACTAAATAATAACAATAAATTGATACTTACAATTATTTACATTATTAGCCAATTATAATTCTATTCTTATTCCAATTATAATTAATAATCATCAATAAACAATTTTTATTTAGTAAATTTATCTGTTGATGCACAGAAAACAACCGCAAGCACACTGAACTAAAATAAAAATGAGTTAAAAAAATGTCGGATGCTGAAAATAACACGGATTTTGTTTCCTAAAAATTACCGACTTATAAATATATAAGATTTTCGAATAATTACCAATAAACAACCGATATTTTTTAACGCGAAAGAGAAAGAAAGTGAATGAACGAACGAGAAAGGAGAACTAGAGTAAAAATCGAAAATAAAAATCGCCTTTTCAACAATAAACTGTAAATGGGAAATGGTAAAAACAAAATATTTAAAAAAAAAATCGAAATATTGTTACCATACATCAGTAACATTGTTACCGAGGCATAGTCTACGGTTACAAATTGTTTGTCGGGATATATATATATATATATATATATATATATATATATATATATATATATATATATATATATATATATATATATACATATATACAAACATCCATTTTTATATATATATAGATAATGAAACTGCTACAAATTGATACCCATGAACAGGTTAACACTATAACCAAATATTGACATTGAAACTCAGTCTGGTTCTTTTATTCAACAATTTTTGAATGTATTGACGAGTTCAATTGACTCGTTTTATTAACTCGTCAAAAGATCATCTTCCCACGGCCTCGTTTTTGCCCAAGTTGTCAAAAATTCAGTTGGAGTTGGATTACTCTAAATATATTGACAATTTTAAGGATTTATCTCAATAACTGTATAATAATACATGAAGAAAATGCAATCCGAGCACGATTTCCGAAGTATCGACATCCCAAACTTAAGTTTTATCGAGAATCCAAATCCAAAATTAGACTTTAGTAATAAATTGTAGAAACTCGTGTTGTATCCAGTGAAATCCAATAAAAATATTAGTCGTAACACACTGCAGAACTTGAAACTGGTCCTTCCAGTTCAAGAGTTTATTGCAAAGAGAAACATTTTACATTTTGGTTTTATAATTCTTTACAAACTTAATTTAAAAAAATCAAAATTATAATTTATAAACATTTTATAAAGTTTTATAGAAAATTTGCTAAAAAGTGCGCTAAATTTAAATTAATTATAACAAAAATGTATACTAGTATTTATACTAGTACACTAGTATGGCCAAAATTTCGTTAAACACACTACTTTTTCAAATTTTTCCAATTTTCCTAACTATATACCAACGAAGTGTATAATTATAAAAATGTCCGCTACTACAATCAGAATAATCCCATAGAACGCGTAAACAAGATTATTCTCTCATCGGTTTGTGATAATATAATAATTGAGGATATAAACGCCGCAATTGGAAATGATGAAAATAGACATTCAAGTTTTTACATACAATTGCAAGCCTTGCGAACCGTTATTAAATATTTTCGAGTATCGTCATCAAAAAATGATTTTTTGCAGAATAAGATAAAAACCCGACTTGGCAAAGAACTTGAATTAAAAATAGATGTTAAAACACGATGGAACACTATAGGTCCCATGATCGAAAGATTTTTACAAGTAAAACAGGAAGTAAAAGAAGCTTTAGAATATTTTAACTGTCTTCATCTGCTAACTCCAATAGACGAGGAATACTTGATAAGCATTCAAAATATTTTGGAGCCAGTTTGGATTGCCGCAGAAGCCTTAGCAAGAAATGATGCAACGCTTATCACCGCAGAAAGTGTAATTGAACTGTTATGTTCAACTTTGGAAAAAAATAATAATTCACCAATTTCCCTCAATTTCTTACTTTGTTTGAAGCTTGAAATTGATAAAAGACGTAATATTAAATTATTGTCTCTTGTACAGTACATGCTTAATCCAAAAAATTTAATGAAACGCAATTTTCTCTATGATTACTGTTCAAAGAGCTCTACGGTGGCATTTGGGGAAAAAATTAATTGAGAGATTATTCATATCAGATGAGCAAGCAGGGTCAGATTCAGAAGATAATGATGAGCGGGAACTTATTAATTCCGATTTAAAATCTCAATTTCAAAAATCTATCTCGACTGCTAATAATTTAATTTCCAGTAAACCAGTAGGATTGTCATCATCAATACAAAAGCAGTTTTCATTTTTCGAAATGGTCGGAGAAAAGAGTCATACTCTCACATTGCTGTTCGATGCTTTGCAGACCGCAAAACCAACATCTACAGGCAATGAAAGAACATTCTCTATAGCAAGCCGAGTATGCACTAAAATAAGAACTAGATTATCAGATGAAAACCTACACATAATTGTTTTTCTCAAATATTTCTTCTTGAAACAAAACGAAATTAAAGATTGATCGCTAAATAACTATCGAATTTAAATTTATATGGAAATGGAATATTTTTATTTTTGTTTTGTATGCAATACAAATAATTTTTTTTTGTTAAAATAAAGACCTAATATTGTTTTATTTTTCGTTAAAAATTATGTTACCGAAATTTACCGGTTTTTATCGGTAACAACATTGTCGATTTACCATTTACCGGTATTACAAAATATCCGGTAATTAAGGAACTATAGTTTGGTCTATCGTTTGAAAGATCTTGGAAAAACAAAATTTTTGTTATCAATTCGTTGCAGTTTTAGAAACTTGTGGATAATTATTGCTTTATCATACAATATAGTATATAAGTGTGCTAAAGTACTCAAAATTATCCATCCCTGAGTTCCTAACGTTGTTGGCTTAGTGGCATAAATCAACGATGTAACGAAATACCAAAAAAAAATTCAACGGCGTTACATCGCATGAGCGAGGTTGTCATTCGACCGGACCATTTAACGAGACTATACGGTTACCGAACTTTCCTTTCAATAGACCAATTGTTTGACCAGATGTATGCTATGTGGCACCATCTTCTTGGAGCTACATATCACTAATGTCAAGTCCATCCAATTCTGACCAAAAATATAGTCCTCCAACATGATACGATAGCGAACTCCTTTGTTTATAACACGGCTACCATATTCATCATTGAAAAAATATGGTCCAATCACACTAACGGCATAAAATCCACACCACACGGTCACTTTTTGTGGTTGTAATGGAGTCTCTTGAAGCACATGTGGGTTGGATGCTGTCCAATAACGCACATTTTGCTTATTGATAAAGCCATTAAGCCAAAAATGAGCTTCATCGCTGAAGATGAAATTCTGGATTTTCTTCTAAAGCATAGCCCAATCGGAGAAGTTTATGCGTTTCACATGATCTAGAGGGTCAGTTCTTGAGTTAATTTTATCTTGTAAGGATGTAAACCAATCTTTATTCAAAATTCGCAATAATGTAGTTTGAGAGACTTTCAATTCCTGTGAACGTCGTGGAATCGACTGATTTGGCTCATTTTAAACTGAAGCATTTATGGGTGCGATATTTTCATATTTCGACCAGGGTTTTTCACTGGCACAGAAACATCCAATTGTGAATATGTTGACTTGAATTTATACCCACTATTTCACCACAGCCTGAGTGGTGGAACGATTATTACGACTCAAAATTGGAGTAAGCACTTCACCATCCTAAAAATATTAATCTTAGCTGACTTTTGATGTTAACAGATTATGAAAAACGTTTAAGGGTGCGTTCATATTAAAACACAAAATTTGTATGTACTTCAGAATCAGAACAGTTTTAACTGCTTCAGTTTGAATCATAAAAAAATTCTTAATTCTCTTGTTTTTTCTCTTGTTTTTTTTGCTACCAACTTTGTTACTAAATATGTAAATGCGATGTTTCCTAAATTCACGTGCATTTGCCGAGTTTGTTATTTTCAGACCCAATTTCCGATTTTCTCGTAAAAATTCCCCCCTGATGGGCTGTAGCGAACCAACAACATTTATTCTGCACGCCACACACACATTGAAATGTTTTAAAAACTATTTTTTGGACTTGGCGATATAAAAAATTACTATTCTGCAAAAACTCCAGCTCAAAATTTTTCATGTAAAACATATGACGAATAAATTGACATTTACATTGCGATCGACCGATCATTTTAAAATTATCATCGGTTAAGCGCAAACATTTAAAAGGCGATTTCTTTAAAAAAAAAAACTTCAGACATTTGAGCTAAATTGTTTTGCGCCTGTACGGCAACTGTATCTCGCATTTCGAATCCACTCGAATGTTGGCTGCAGAAATATTCAGTCTTTCATTAATAAATCCTTGAAATTTTATTTTCTGTTTTGAAATACTCGTAAAAGAAAAATTTAATAAACAACATCAAATACACCATGATTTCGGCATAAAGATTTGTTTGCCAATCGCAATTGCCAATTTGTGTCGTTCGTTATATACAGATGGATAGGAAATTTCATCGATAGAAAAATAAGTGCGGTCCAGAAATTTTGGACTATGGAGTATCATTTTGCTTAGAGATTATAAAGCGGTGTTATTGCGAACGACCGTCACACAATTTCTGGTTTTAATGTTTTTCCAGTACTACGATTAACCTCGCAGTTTTATGCTAGATAATTTCGATTTCTGATACACCTCCAAAACAGAATACACCTACACATTTAGTACAAAGATGAAAGAAATATGTTTGGTTCTTGACAAATCATGTAACTTGGCAACCACAGAGACAACTGTCTGCTCAACCTAATTTTAATCTCGAAAACTTTACAAAAGTTAGTTCAAATATGGCCAATTTCAACCCACTACACAGAATGAAGATTAAAATTGTTTATGCTTTGTTTACAACTCAATTTAATTAACGTTATTCTCGAGTGAAAGGTAAAAAAAATTAAAAGATTTGATCTACCTACTCTCGTGGTGGGTGGATATTAAATTCAAAAACTGTTTTATGTATTTCCCAATGAGAGAAAATCATAAATTAAACATAAATCATTCAAAATCAATTGTTAACTTATTTATTTTATAATTTTTGTTGTGGTTTTCATTCTGCACCTACAACACCCTAAAATTCTTCAATGTCGATATACAATTCTATAATATAGTATGTGTGTAAAGAAATTGAACGGAGAACTAAAATATTAATACGAGAAAGCTGAAGAGATACTTTAAGAAGTCAGAAAAAAAATCAAATAAACAGTTTTTTTTATTCCATATATTCGCAAACAAATAAATAAGTAACAATGGGATCCTCTGGGAATGGATCGGGGTGGGTGTTCACGCAGACAACACGCAGGCAAAAGTTACCCGTCAAAAATAAAATGAATGACAGCAAACCAATTTTCTACCTCAAACCCCCCAACAGTAGTTTTATTTTTATATCCAGCGATTTTTCTCAAACTTGTTTTGTTGTTATGATTTATGAAAATTTCTTTATACAACGAATTTATTGTTCTTTAATTTTATCCATAACCCTATATACACCGTAAAAATTAATTCTTTCTTTTATATGTGCATATAATACAGCAAACATTCAGCAGATTGTTGTTAAAGAGTTCATATCATAATAATAATATTAACATTAATCTAGACTCCCAACCCACACCTTGTGTTATAAAGCATATATACGGCACAATACTAGAGGAATATGGGGGAAAATGATGTGAGAAAATATCATGAATAAACGCAAATAGAAATATTAAACCAGAATTTCGACGTAACATTATACTGTGTGATACATGAAACCAATTGAATTGTTATCATAAGAGGATCAATTCAAAGTATGTACATAAACATACATGTATGCTGATTCTTGTGTAGAGTAAGTACTTACGCAAAATACGAGAAGTACATAAAGAGATTTTAATTTTGTTATGTTATTGTTGGAAAAATAAATAAATTTGTAAAAAAATTATATTTCATAATCAAATGTCGTCTCCCCAATGTCTATATAAATACTAAGTACACAATATAATCAAAATTATTTTGTGTGTGTATGTGTACGAACAGGATTTACTTCTTTATTAACATAATTTTAATGAGATCCTTTTAATTTACAATGCAGAATATTGAAGTATATACTTGTCTCATAATATGCTTTAAATTACCTTAAAGGGATCTAGTTTTTCTCATGCCCTGAAATATAAACCGCAGAAATCACTAACACCTGACCATTGTTTTATTTTCTCATTGACAGCAAATTTGAACAAAAATAATGTAACGAAATCATACACCATTCAAACGAGAATCTTCTAGAATTTAATCATCAACACATCCGACAACGAAGAGGAATAATATAACTCGCATACCATACCTATACTCAGAGATGAGCTGCAGTCGCTTCGTACCGGTTCTATAGAACCGGTTGTTAAAGTGTACGGAACCGGTTATTAAAGAATGTTAAACATGTGTACATATTATACTCAAATTAATTAAAGTTAAATATGAAATAAACAAATTAAAAATAAATAAAACAATAAATTTACAATATGTTATCGGTTATCTCTAGCAATAATTTAAGTAGTGTGTAAGTTCTACTTTAAATGTATAAAATATTTATTTATTTATTTATTCAATATCACGAACTTGGGCAACAGCAAGGGTTGCTTATAAAAGTTCGTAGGACTAAAGGTTCAATTACAATGACACCGCACCGCGGCTAATCGTACTGCATCTATCCGTCATTACGGATTGTCAAACACAATGTTTCCGCGCCGTTTCAGAAAAGTGACATGCCTTGTTGTACAAGTCGGGATAAAATTTTATTTTTTCATAAATTCTTCATAGTTGAAGCATATTTTAAATAACTTATATATAGGACGTTCGTGTTCTTTTTTTCTGTTATCTTATCGCAGTAATAAAATTTTCATCACGGTGTCGCTTTTGTCGTTTTTTCGAACTTCCAAAAAATTCGAAGTAAAATCAAATTGTCAAAAAGTTAAAGTTTACAATTTTTGGTTGTCAAAGAAAATAATGGAAGTTAAAAAAGTGTTTTAATTATCATTTATTCATGAAATTACATAATGGTGTTCCTTATCACGTAAGAATCATCAGAGTTAATCTCATCAGTCATCACTTATGTAATTTGGATCAGAATTTTTCAAATCCCTGCGTTGCCATAAATATCGATCGTAATGGTTATTTTAAACACGAAACTTGATTTTCTGGAAATTACATAATGGTGTTTCTGGACATTACGTTAACATTGAATTTTAATTTATTTTTCATGTTTTGAATTATTATGTCGATTAGATTTCTCACATTTCTCATCTAGTGCGACAAGCAATACTAAAATATAACAAAACAAAATTTATTGAGAACTGTTTAAAACATAAGGGATCAATTAAATTACATAACGATTCCTGAACATTACGTACCCCTCCTAACATATACAGTTCGTTAAAATCACATGTAATATGAACATAACACAGCTCGGACACGGTAATTTTCGAAACGAGAAAATTCCGTCTCAAATTGTCCAGTCAGTCGACCGTAAACAGAAAACTACTTGCCAAACCTTCCATAATGTATTTGCCCGTCTTCCTCGTCTGCAGTTGATTCACCACTTAAGAGCTCAACATTTACATCGTAAATAATTCCTATGGATTAGAATCGAACATAATGGCATGGTCCATACTTTTAAACGGGGCGGCATGTACTTACCACCGGTAACCAAAAAATACGACATCAGTAACATGCAAATATTTTCATTGTGGATGGCTGAAGAAACCATGATGCACTTTAGATTTTTAATTATGAACTTCCAATATTCAGAAGGGTGAACTATACAACGTTTCTAACATTTTACTAGCATAACTAGACTAAAAATTAAGGTTATGTTAGACTACACATGCACATGACATTTACTTTTTTATTTTGACACACAGTTTTTTTTCACCAGCTGTGTTGATTTTCGAATTTTTTTCGAACTTGTACTAAAACACCTAACTTCACTCTTGTCTTATAGAAAAAAAAATTGGAACACGATTTTACATGGCACTGTCTTATATTGATACTATTTAATATTTGGTTGAAGTCCATTCTTATATTTTATTACTTTTAATATTTTGAAAACGATATACACGTACTAAATATAATATACTTTTAGTTGTCAAATGATTTCTGAGGCTATGTTATCCGAAAAAGTAGAAAGTTGAACTATCGTTTCCGAACACACCGCGCCGCTCCGTTCATTGTGATTGCTTTTCCGTTTTCTCATATAAATCCTACGTAACATTACATTTTCTACTTTGACAGAATAACGAAACGGAACGGTGCGGTTTCGTTGTGATTGAACCTTAAAAACTAATACAGCAATTTCTTAATTGTAGATAACAATAAAAAATAATGATAATGATAATGAAATTAAAATTCAAATTAAAATTAAAATTCAATAAATAATAATAAATACAATATATCAAACATAGTCGTATACCGGGTGTTTCTTTTAAGCTGAGACGATCAAATATCTCGAAAAATAGCCACTCTACGGAAAAAATGTCCATAACCAAAATTTAATCATACCGCGGGGGAAATACATTAGTGCAAAAAATAGTCCCCCACCCCCCGCTTTGTAGGTGGGGCGGGGGTAATTTTTAAACTAAGATAGGAAGCCATATTTTTTATTGCAGATACGGATTCTACGACTAAAAGTACGTATGATTTGAATGAAATATTTTGTTCGGTTCATGATAGATGGCGTTGTAATCGACGAAATTCAATTGTTTCAATTTCTTCTTCTTAAAACACACGCATTCGATTCTGCAATACGTTTGAAATAAAAAACATCACGTTTTCATTGGAAATACTCGAAATTCGTCATCAAAACAATTTATTAATGTAAATGGCAGGTGAATAAATAATTTTAGCTTAAAATAAGTATTCAAAATGATGGCCTGCGACTTCAATGCACTTATTAATACACATTTCAAATGATTGTACACAACTGAGAAGTGTGTTTGGTTGAATTTCAGCACACGCATTTCTGATTCGCTCAATCATGTTCTCACGTGTTGTTGGTTCTTGTTTGTAAACTTTGTCTTTGAGATAGCCCCACAAAAAGAAATCTGGCGAAGTAAGACCTGGTGATCTGGCGGGCCAATTTATCGGACCAGCTCTACCGATCCAGCGACCATTGAAATCAAGATCAAGTATTTCACGTGCCACCACCGAATAGTGTGCAGGACAACCATCATGTTGAAACCACATGTTTCGTCTCACTTCTCAGCTCAAATTTTCAAATAATGTTGGCAGTTCATTTTCCAAAATGTCTCGGTACATTTTACCATTCAAGTTGCCTTCAATAATGTGGGGGCCTATGAGTTTGTTGCCAATTATTCCACACCACACGTTGACAGTCCAAGGACGCTGATGTTCAACTTGACGAAGCCAGTGCGGATTTGTAACACTCCAATAATGGATGTTGTGTCGATTAACCGTTCCATGGTTTGTAAAAGACGATTCGTCAGAGAACATTACACAACGAAAAAATTGGGGTTTTGTTGTATTTGTTCACGTGCCCATTGACAAAAAGTTACCCGATTTTGGAAATCAGCGCCATGAAGATCTTGGTGTAAAGACACATGATATGGATGATACTTGTAATAAGTACTACAGTACTCAGTAATAAATTGTTTGATAGTACGGCCAAATGAAGCACGTGAACGAATCCTATCCGGAAAGCATTGAGCGTAAATAGCAACAGCATTTTCAAGATTTCTGCCAGCTTCTCCATAAACCAGAACCATTTCAATTTTCTCTGGCACAGTTAAACGCTCCATTCTTAAATATTTTAACATTTATTTTGCAATTACGAAAAACATGAAGATAAGAAATAACACAAACGTTAAATGTGATTTACAAAACTGAATAAATTGTTTTGATGACGAATTTCGAGTATTTCCAATGAAAACGTGATGTTTTTTATTTCAAACGTATTGCAGAATCGAATGCGTGTGTTCAAAGAAGAAGAAATTGAAAAAATTGAATTTCGTCGATTACAACGCCATCTATCATGAACCGAACAAAATATTTCATTCAAATCATTAGTACTTTTACTCGTAGAATCCGTATCTGCAATAAAAAATTTGGCTTCCTATCTTAGTTTAAAAGTTACCTCCGCCCACCTTCAAAACGGGGGGTTGGGAACTATTTTTTTTTTGTACTAATGTATTTCCCCCGCGGTATGATTAAATTTTGATTATGGACATTTTTCCGTAGAGTGGCTATTTTTCGAGATTTATTGATCGTCTCAGTTTAAAAGAAACACCCGGTATAATACACAGATGGTTATTTGATTTAACAATATAAAAACTTAAAATTATATAATATACATATATGTGACTACAAATCGTACTGTTACTGTGACATGATGAAATCTAAATAACGTTTCTTAAATACTTGAACAGACTTAGCCTCTCTCACCTGTAAAGGTAGACTATTCCAAATATTTACACCTCGAACAAAGAGGGCACCGTCCATATACGTCGAATTATGAGTCAATAAATTAGTTTCTTAGTTCTCTCAGATCGGGCAAACCTAAATCCCCCAACTATATATTTTAAGGAGTGTGGAAGATGAAGATTTTTAAAAATAAATAAAGCAACTCGATAATCAAAAAATTGCTTCAAGGGCATGCCAAAATTTACGTTTTTGATATGCGAAGTGTGATCATAAGCCCTTAAATCGAATATATAACGGAGACAACCATTGTACACTCTTATAATTTTATTCATCACTGAAACGTTCAATCTCGAAAAAACGATATCACAATATAATAAGTGGCTCATAACCAGAAACTGAACTAGCAAAAATCTAGTGTCACGTGGTACCCCTAGTCGTTTACTACGTAAAAAACCTAGAATACGTTTAAAAACGTATTTCATCAACATGTTTGTCCCAACTAAGGTCGTTAGACATTATTATACCCAAATTTCTAACAGAGCTATCATAAGGTATAATTTCATTATTAATTTTAACAGCTGGAAACATATCATAATCAATTCTTTTACCAAAAATGATAGGTTGAGACTTAGACGCAGTGATAGCAAGACTATTATTTAGTGCCCACTCCTTAATCATATTAAGATCTTTATTGACCGAATCAATGCTAATGTGAGACAAGGTGTCACATCATGCGCGAATAGATGGTGATTACAACTTAACGGTAATCCCGAAATATCATTTATATATAACGAGAAATTAATAGGCCCCATTATAGAACCTTGAGGAACCCCAGCTAGCAATGGTAACAAAGAAGATTTACCCTTACAACGTACTGAAATCTATCCGTCAGGTATGATGAAATTAAGTTGATAGACTCAGTGGATAAACAAAATTGAGTTCTTAGTTTATTCTAGAGTACTCGTATATCAAATTTTATTGAATTAAAAGCTTTCGGGAAATCTAAAAGAATCAGGATTGATTGTCTTACTGTTTCTGTCAGCACACGATCTAATAAAATCAGTTACATGCATTAACAGTGGAGTTGTGCTATACGCTTGACGAAAACCTGATTGAAATTTAGAGAGAGACTGGTTTATCAGTAAATGCGCACGAATTTGATCAGCCACAACCTTCTCAAATACTTTGGACAATGATGGTAAAAGTGATATAGGCCACATGTCAGTTGGCACTAATGGGTCTTTTTTTTTAGGTATGGCGATCACCTTACTTATTTTCCAACATTTTGGAAAAATTTGTGTGTTTAATATATAATTATATATATGAACCAATAAAGGTAATATGGCCGGAATGGAACATTTAATAAATTTCAAAGAAATACCATCATCACCTACAGATTTAATTGCTTTAAACACTACATCCTCATCAACCTCTGAAAATTGGAAGGCGTTGCCCACACAGCTGCAAGACTCGAGTGACCAACACCGATAAGATTATCAAGTGGGCAAGTGGAAATTTGATTGATATTAGGAACTGAACTTACATTAGGAACACAATCAACAAAAGCAGCATTTAACTGGTCGGGCTCAAACATCTTAAAACATTCTTGATCATCTTTACTGTGTACCCCTTCATTTTTTAAATGGTTCCAAATTACTTTAGAACCAAGACCAGGATCAAGTTTGTACTGGATGTATCGTTTTCTAGAGGCTTTAATCATACCTTTCATCTTTTAATCATAATATAATAGTATACGTTTAGTCTCAAGTAGACGAGGTAATTTCCAAAATTTATAAGCCATGTCTCGAAGTTGGATGGCGTTCCTAATATTCTTTGTGACCCATTGGGGTGTGGTTGTATCAATTCTTTTGGTAACAAGTGGAGTATGCTTATTCATAAGGGACAAAATATCGCGATTTAGTAGCAATACTTTAGTATTAATATCATTGGAATTATACAAAGCAGCCTTATCAAGCCTGTCAATATCCTCCTAAAGAATATCACATTGTAAATTCCTATAACTACGGTACGTAATATAATCCATATTGCGAAATACCTTAATATTAAGATTTGCCCCAACCAGTTCATGATCAGCGACTTCAGGGCCTTGAAACATACTACATGGCTGTAAATATGGACTAATAAGAATTAAATCTAAGCGATGCACAATTATCGTGAATTCTGGTGGGTTTAGTTTGCGTAGTATTCAAAACGCGAAAACTTCTTCTAAATTTGTAAGAGGTAAACCTCTATGGTGGATGTACCCTACGCCTATAGCTATCTTGATCGAAGCCAAAGTAATTTCAATCACCAAATGGTCAAGGTTAAAATGGGACCCCCTATGTGAAATACGTACTTTTCCATTTTTAATCATATCACTTCTGATATATAAACCAACATCTCCCCCACATCTACCAATTCTATCCTGCCTGAACAGTTTGTAGCCATCGATCTTAAAGGTCTTATTGGTATGGTATGTTTTTAGCCAAGTTTCTGAAATACCCACAATATGGAAATGTTTCTTACGGAAAAGAATTTGTAGCCTCGCAATTTTACTTGGAATAGAACATACATTAATATGACTGATTTTGGGAACCTCAAGTCTATTCAAAAAATTATTATCACCACTGAACATGAGCAATAAAAAACATCAACAAAAGAGTCATGTCACAGAAACAATCGGCAGACAATGAATATAGATAAAAGATATTATAAATAACCAAAATAAGAGTAATATATAATATAATAAAATGAAAGTAAATATAAAAATAAATATAAAAATAAACTTAACAAAAATATATGAAAAATAACAAAATCATAATAACAAAAACTAAAAAAAAATAAACATACGTATGAAATCCATATATTTAATATTAACAAGAAAACGACCATATTAATCAACAATCAATCACCCAAAGCTCCTCAAGCGAAAGCTGCATACCAATATTTTGCCACTAGTAGACAAAACTCAAATTAAATTAACTTCATATTAAAATCACCGAATGTATAAATATAATTCCAATAAAATAGCAACAACTAGTCTTTGAACTGCTACAAATCCTCCAATGATAAAATAGTGATCGGCTTGTCGGCCAAAATCGGCTGTGATGATCTTTTAATATTTACAAAACCATTGCGGATAGATACACTATGTATCAATTTTGATTTTTTAATTTGTCTAGCCGCAGAAAAGAGACCAGATGTCAATTTATCCAAATGCTCATTAATGCACATCGGGATAAGCATCATTAAAAATATTGATACTCAAATTGCCATTCTTTATAAAATCGAAGTAACGACCGAAGAATTCTTTTTGGTTAGCTTTGTAAAACGCACGACAATAGGGCTAACCCTTTTAGGATCATTACTTCCCTTGATACGAAAACAGTTGTCAATGTCGTCCACAGAAAAATTCTTTATACTTAACTTGTCAGCAAATTTTATTTAAGAATTTAAAATCCTGTATGACAACGTCATTGGGAACGCCCCGCAACACCAAATTATGTTTCTTCCAACCTCGTTCCGACCTGTTAATACGTCCTTCGATAACTTTTATTCTCTCTGACAACTCGACAATCGTCTCAGTCTGCGATTTAATAGCATTCTCTATCTTCGTATCAATCAGCATGACAACATTCGGCCACAAGTTATCAAGTATGGTATCAACGTCTACATCAAATTTATTATGATTCAATGCTTCATCAGTGTTTTTTATGTGCTTAGAATTTAACTTTTCTAAAACCACATTCACCGATTTTTTTCTTCGATATTGAAGTTGCGCAATGAGATACAGTCAGAACATATCCAATAAGTATTAGCCGCAAGCATGTCGAAATCTACATTGGAGTTACTAATACAGCTGTCATGGAACCAAAGCTTACAGCAATCACATGAAATCGAACCTCAAGTAGAGCTATTATCACTTGAACTTTTACAACACGCACATTGATCACCCATTATAAGTTAGGTTATGTTGTCAAACTAGATGAATAAAATGGATTCACAGCAGTTTAGTTAAATTTTACATTCACGTTACAGGAAATAGAAAAAAGTAGCCACACTACATCGGCATGCACACCTCTCGCACAAAAAACTACATTAAGTTATTAATTATTAATAATAATTCGGACGATAAAATTTAACACGCGCACACGGTTTGGTTGCATCCAAACTTCTATTCTATTCTATCCCACCAAACGCAGAAGTATATCCAGAACTGGTGAAGATGTAGTGAAGAAAAGTACTTCTTTTCTACTGAAAAAAGATAGGACGATGGGAAAAAATCCACTAGTTTAAAAAAAAAAAATCTTTCTCTTTTACTCCTATTATGCAAAATTTGTTCTTGTCTCTTTCTAACTTCTTGTTATTCCATATATTAAAAGCACTTTAAAACTACTTCGTTGGAAGTACTTTTAAAGTAGTTTTTTGAAAGTAATTTAATAGTACTTTTATGTCAATACTTTTGTAGTGGTTCTGGAATTTCATTTCCTCATGATATTGTGAAATAAAAAATACGTTTTAATTAGTATTTAAGTAGTAGTATTATTTAATTAAATTTAATTTATTTAATTAGTATTTCAATAAAATTCAAAAAGTTAAATAAATTTTGACTAAAATTCAAACCAATCGTATTGTTCATTTCAATTAGTAGTAACTATCATTAAATAATAAATAAATGTGATTAATACTAAGTATATTATTATAATAGAATATGCGTTCAAGAATCAAACAAACATCTACTAACACACACTAACATACGTATGTATATAGTTATAAATTACAAGTACTCTATTTCTTTAGTTTAAAAAAGCGATTATGCGAACGTTGAATGCATGTCCGAATATTCTTTTCGTAATTCTCCTTGCCGAGTGTACCACCTCAAGCGTCTGAAATTAGTGATTAAAAAATTAAATAAATTTAATGTTTTTTCAATTATTAAAATCTATAACTTACCAAATAAAACGGTACTAAAAAGCTTTAAGGAATTTAAAGACCTTTTCCCCGACTTTCCGTTTAAATTAAATTCGTGGTACACACTGTCTGTGACAATAAATCGGAAATCGCTCTCCACTGATGATGATCCTTTCAATTTACGAAAATACATTACGAAAAAAATTGTGAAAAAATTAATATATGTAGTTCAATTCATCACTTATTAAATTCCCACTTTTGATAGAAAATCTGTGTTTTCTAAACTAAGCTCAAACTCGCATAGCTCAGCAATAGTTTTAATCGGGAAAACCATATCTAGTTCGATAGCGCTATCGTCTTTTCCCAATATTTTTTCAAGGGAACGATTGACCTGTTTTACTCGGACTAACGTTTCCATGGCAATTTTGTTTTGTGCCAATCTATGGCAATTGTTATCGTTGTCAATATCATCAATTCTGCTATTAAGTTTACTGATTTCTTCAAGAACTTTGTTTAATTTATTTATCACTTCATCATTACCTGAAACAGAGGAACAAAAAATTAAATAACCGGTAAGTCTACGTCATTAACTCATTATTTTACCCCGTAAGTGTTCTTGAGAAGACGGCATTATTGTTGGTAGTATTACTTCATCAAACGAACTTATCAACATTTCAGTTTGTGATTTCGAGACGAGTGGTGGTGATTTTGGGTTGTCGTTTCCAGCGAAGTCGGTTTTCAATTCATATTTTTTTCTAAGTGGTATTATATTTAATTTTATCGTCGTTCCAATTTCATGTTGTAAGTAATCTTCATGAACCTCATCATTGGCCGGCTTAGGTGTTCGACGGTATCTTTTCCTAGGTGGAAAGAGAATTTCGCTGTCCTCAACCAAGTTGGTTAAATGAATGGACGCTGGATTTTGGGTGGATGCAATAAATCCTTCGGAAATGTTTGGACTATTTAAACTGTTGTTGTAATTATCAACTACGGGTGATAGTGGAGCATCTAAGTATGAATAAAATAAAAATAAATTTACTGTAAGATATATAATATTTAAAATAATGTTTGGTGAATTTGTTTACCAGTTTTACCGCTGAACGCCATATTTGGTTGCTGTAATTTATAAAAAATTAACTGTAAGAGGACATTACGAACGTTCAATTATAAATTTTTTTAAAATTATCGTGTAATATGGGAATTAGTACATGTCCGTCATTAATTGGTACACAAAAATATTTACATATTATGTCTTTTTCATAAAAGGTGTGAAGCTCTGGTTGCATATTCAAACCCACCACAATACCCAAGGCTGTCGAAGAGGTAACTGGTTCGTGAAAATAATTTATACTGCTTTGGAATATGTGTCCAATAACCGTTTTGTTTCCGCCAACAAACCCAATTGTAACAACTTTAAGTATATTGTTATCCTTTGTGAGACAATAACAATCCTTTTCTTGACACGAAATGTGAATCATATCAAATTTCGAAGGTTTCATATTGATGTTAGCTGATTTCATTTCTTCTGTTCTTCTATAGATTTGTTGTAAAATTTTATTAGGTTTTTTTTATAGATTTTTTTAAAAATTGCATATAGTTTTCGAATTTATGTGCCGAAAATGAGTCTAATGCTCCAAATTGCTTTACACAATCTGGCAAATGTAACAACCCATGAATATTAAAGCTTATTTTATCATACCCATATATTGAGGGAAACAGTTCGACAAAATCTTTTATCATTTCATAAGCAATATCTGCATTTTCTTAACATTTTCTTTTATCTGACAATAGTCTCGCAGCGCAATGGAGCAACAAAAAATGATAAAATACTTCATTACTAACGGTTTCTTTGAAAACTATAATGCCAGTATACAGCAAAAATTGCCTAAATTCGGTGGCTTTCCACAAAGCCAAATCCTCGAGTGTCCTACCAGTTCTACCAAATTCTGATGGAGCGTGTGCGGCACATAAGTTTAATTTTGCGTTAATTGCACTAAGGTTGGATTTATGAACCGTTTGTTTTTTATAATGAAACCCAATATTTTTTTTACTATTCCTAAATCAAGAATATGCATCGGGTCAATAGGAAATTGTGACACCATTCCAATGCCGATCGTTTCTAATACATTTTGTTTGTATAGAAATTCTTGATGATGATGATTTTTGTCCCTTCGTTCTCTAAACGAGATATCGGTTCTTATATCTCTAATTTCCGTCTCAAAAGTAACTCTTCTATTTATGTAAGATCCCATTTGACAACATTTTGGGCAGCTGTTTTTTCCGTTATGGTATTGAGTTCCAGTGACAAAAGCTCTGGCAGGGCTGTCACAAACAAATACCCGTATATTGAAATTCATTTTTGCCCCTGACTGTGCTACTTCTACACCGTGACTTAAAAAGGTCCCACATTAGGCGACAAAATATTTTAGAAATTCATTAACCGATTGTGGTTTTTCAAAGCCAGAATAACATCCGATTAAAAACGGAGATTCTTGTGGAAAATCAGGGAAACTTCCAATTATCGGCCATAGCACTCGTCGTGAACTTTTGAATACTTGAAGTCCGTCAATCCCAATGTCAAGCAGAACTTGTTTTTCCTCCAAAATAAATTTATAGTTACTTGATTTGATCTGGTTTTGAATTCCGAAGTGAAAATATTCACCAGCGGACATTTTTATTACGTTGATACAACTAGTTTTAGTTTTCAATAATTTTCTAGCTGTGTTTGGAAGATGTGGTACTCCAGAATTCTTTAAAGCTTTCATCAAATCATGTAAATGATTGTGAGCAATTTTATTTCTTATAGCCCAAGATTTTAAATTTTTTCGGATGGGTGGCTCAGCCTCCTCGAATTCACTCTCACTTATACTAGTGATATCCTCAAGGTTATTGGACTGATTAAAGGAATCAGCACTGAACTCGTCTGATCCAGATCCAGAAAAATGAGAATCAACTATTTCATTAATGAAATTCGGAGAGTTTGAATTGGTGTCTAACTTAGACGCTAAATTAATTTGTTTTTTAGTGCTGGCATTTAAAGTTAAGCCCATCAAAATCGGGGATGTTGAAACTCTGGCAAACGAATCTAAGCTTCGATATCGAGTAACGTCATTTCTATAAGATTGCTTTTGTTTTGCTAAGCAATTTGAAAGTGATTTCTCAGACATTTTATTGAACGACCTCATTAACACAAATTAACTTACGGACTATTTACACTTTATACGCTATTATATATATGTATACACTAGAAACACGATAGTTAAGAAAACAAATACACATATATTAATTATTTTTAATTAACTTTTATTAAAATATTAATCGAGAACTAAATTAAAAATATCCAAAATGAACGCCAGCTCAACATTAAAAAGAGATACCAATAAATTTTTTTAATATATCAAAGTCTGTCTCATTCTTTTCTATATTGTATATAAAAATGTTTAGTTGCGTCCAAAAAACTGTTGGCATGTAGTTGTAGTTTTACTTGCATGTATAAAAACTAGTGAACTCACGTTTGCTGGGATGCTTCTATGTTCTAAATAAATAAATATTCGTAGAATCATAGCTATGTTCATTTTGTTTTAATATTTTTTAGTGTTATTGCAATGCCGCCATGTCAAATAGGAATATTTGATGGAAAAGAAATCAAACAAAATAAATTAAATGCTCTCATAAGGATTCGATTATACACCTTAACCTCTCGCGCTATCAATTAGTTAAAAAAATGGGTGCCCATCCACTCAAAGAAATTTCAAATGAACTCCTCCTAAAGTAAATGTGTACTGGTTATTTTTTAGTAAAGGTGAAATAGAGGACGAAAATCCAACAATTTTTTGGATTTAGTTTATCTGGAATCTGAAACTGCTGAACATATTTTAAATGATCTGCTTGAAACATTAAAAATCAATAGGTTTTCATGGAATTTCTAAGACAAAATTTAATTTGATTTTGTTCTGATGGTGCCAGTACCATGCTCGGTCGAAAGTTAGGCGTTGCGTCCAAATTACCACAAGAATTTTCATATATATAGTTTGGCATTGTTTAAATTTAAACCATCGACTTCAGTTAGTATTAGATGACTAAATTAGAGAAATAAAACAAATTAATCATTTTATATCACGTATCGATAAGATTTACTCCGAATATTTTATCAGTCTAATAAAAATTAAATAAAGTTACAGAACATATTACGAGATTTGGGAATTGAGATAGTAAAATTAGCCGCGTTTTTGGACCTAATGCAAATTTTTTATAAACAAATTCAAAATATTCTGTAATGGCAAACCGACTGGCAATATTTCATTTAGAATTTAGCTTTGATGATCGATATATTACAAGAAATCTCTCACCTATCCATCGAACTATTACTATGATAATGTACTTGAAAGATAATGTCGGAATTCTTGAGAAAAAACTTGATGAAATGTTTTTGTGAGATTCTATATCAGAAATCCCTTTTGCAGAAAATAGAAAAATTGAGAGTCTCCTGAGGAAAATACTGATAGAAACCATAATCGAAAACTGTGGACACATCAGACTCAACAAAAACCAGGACACTAATGACATCGCTGAAGTATTTAATGTCCTCGACGAAAATTCTTGGAATTTATCTGAAATTACTTGTCCATCGGTTTATGGAGAAGAGAAATTTAAAAATTGAATAGTAATAATTCGATATGATATTCCTATTTCCTATAAATGATTTTAAACTGTATGTTGAAAATGTAATAGAGGGAAACGATAAAAGTGATGCGCCCGAAGCAATAAAAAAAAAAAAAATAAATACCATAGCAATTAGCTCAGCAGAGGCTGAATGGGGATTTTCACTGATAAACCTAATTTGTGGAAAGAAACGGGCTAATTTAACTGTGGAACATATTTCAAATTCAATTACTATAAATATGATTGGTCCGCCACTTTAAATATGGAATGCTAATGAATATGTGTAAACATGGTTGAGTACCTACACACCAAAAAATTTACATATAAAATGAATACACTTATAATATAAATATAATTCCGTACGAATTTTTTATATATTTTATATTAGTTTAACTTATAAACAAATGTTATAAAATATTGTATAAAATTTATAATACTCCATATAAATAAATTGATAGGTCACTGGTATAAATTTGATACTCCAACGTATAAATATCTGTATATAGTGAAAATATAAAGTTTATCCATTAAATGTTAGTTTTTGTTTATAAGGGATTAGTATTAAATTTATATAAATTATTTATAGAAAATATTAACCTGGTTATCGTATAAAAAATTGTTGCTTTAGTATAAAAATTTCGGAAATTCTATATGCTAGAATTGAACTCAGTTTTCAATACTGTTGAAATTTAAGAAATATTTTCACAAAAATAAAACAATTTTTGATTATTTTATAAAATCGATATATTTATCAAAATCATATTATTCTCTAAAGTGTTATGTTTATTTAATTTTACTTACAAAAGTGTACAAGATCTACGATTAAATTAATTGTAAAGTAATTTATATGCTACTTTTTAATATAATATATTATTTGTTTGTTTTTCGTGACAGGGCAGTGTCATAACTTCTGTTGAATATAAAATGTTTCAAATATAATTTATTTTGTATTGACTGTGCCATAGCTTGTATCTTAACACGCGGACACTTTCAAAATGTGTTTAACTCAAATTTGATAACTTTTGTAATTGCAATGATATTTCATCGCGGAAAGGAGTGTATTGTTGAGAATTGACAAATATGTCGCTTTATTTCTTATAAAACGAAAAATTGTATGATTGATATAGCATTCATGTCCGCGAACGAGTTAAATGCATTATAAAATTCGTCAAACGTGGCAACTAAATACATACTTTTGAAATAAAAATACAATATCTCATTCTCTAAAATTATAAACTTAAAAATTTTATGAAATAAAATTCGTTATGATTATCGTCATCACTTTCTGTGACACTATTCTGGTATTCTGGTGTTTTTTTTGTGGCAGCTATTTCGCAGACATTTTTTCCCAATTCCCCGTTTTCCAAAAGTTAATTGGGGAATAAATTTACGGAAAATAATTTGATTATTTGCCGTCAATACGCGATCTCAATAAAACAAGGAAACAAATATCTGAAAGCAATTGACTGCGTCTAATTAATTTTCATTGATATTTTAATCGAATTTTACTAAAAAGATAAATTTTGTTTGTATATATTAATAGATTTCCGTTTATATATTGATATGCCCAATTTATATTACCAAATTTTAGTATAAATTTTCTGTCATAACTATAAAAAAATATAATAACAAATTTCCGTTAAGTTCTATTCCCAGTAGTGTACGTTAAACATCGATAGTATCGATAGTTCAATCGATAGTATCGATTGTAAAACTATCGATTGTTTCTACGAAAAACTATCACTACTATCGATAGTATCGATAATTTTAAAATTTCTAGGGAGGGAAAATTAAATAAATAAAACATACTATTATAGCACTATTTATATTTCGGGCAAATCAAGGCTAGTACTATAATATTAATTTACAAATACAATAGTAAACAATCGATAGTTTTACAATCGATACTATCGATTGAACTATCGATACTATCGATGTTTAACGTACACTAATTCCCAGTTAATGCTTTCGAAAAATAGGTATGGAATAATAAAGTCAAAACTGCTATTAATGGGAATAATTTTTTTCTAAGAACTATTTTTCTTAAAGTCAAAAAACACTTTGGGGAAAAGGGAATAAAACTGATACAAAATTTAAAATTTCTATTCCCCGGGAATTACCAGAATAGTGTCAAAGAATAATCCAGTGCGATAATGTGTATTATAATTAATCTACAAATATTTAACGATTTATCAGATATATAATTTTCTTGAATAAATTCTTTACTTAGTAAAGTGTTTTTCCTATTTTCCACTTTTCTTTCTAGATTTCAATTTTTTATAAAAATTGAAAACTTTTGTTGTTGGCGAATTGCTAAGCTTTTTATTTAAATTTTTAAAATATTAGTCAAATGACTCATAACAGATAGATGTCACGTCACAGCCGACAAATGATCCGTTATCAATTTTCGTAAATTATTTACAGATGAAACGGTGACTAAACCAAAAAACTCGCGATGCGTAAGGTTACAATAAAAAAACTGCAAATGAAGGAAAAACAAATATAATTTATATTTTATTGTGTTTTGAAATAATTACCAGTTCTCCCAGCAAATACGGAAATTAGACGAACTGGCATTTTTGTGGCAATTTGTGTACTGCTTTAAATTCACTTTAAAACTAATTTTTGTTTGAAATTTTAAATAAAATTTGGAGAACTAAATATAAAGTCGGATAAAATAAATGATTTGATTGGTTATAATCTCCTCGCAAAAAATGTTTTACAAAGCGCAAAATAAATTTTGAAAAGTATGCATTTGAACATTTTAAAAACACTTTGTAATTTATTCTTAACGAAAAAAAACAAAATTTTTTATTTTTTAAAATGTTTGCATTGATATATTCAAATTGCGTACCTAATATTTATCTAGCAGCATTGCAATATAATTAATATAATTTGCCATAAGACGCTGCTCGGTAATAATTTTAATATTTAAAAATGCACTGTAAATATTGCACTGCATATATTACAAGGCTCGTACTTTATTAAAACATTGATGGTAATTGCAAGTTTTGGTGTACACAGCAAAATGTGTACGGGCGCGATTTCTTTCGGTGTTCCAGTAAATTAGTTAATTATTCGATTTATTATTATTATATTTCACTGTACAATTAACAAATTATATTAATTACCACTATTAACAACTTCACAAATCTACAAGAAAACTTAAAAACACTTCTACTCACTACACGATATCCACAGAACTGAAAATCATCAAACGATCCTACAGTATAAAAATCCCGTTTTTAACGAAAAATATTCGTTTTCCTATTAATTTTATAAAACTAATTGTATAAAACAAAATTTGTATAAGATAAAAATATTAATTTCATACCAGTCAAGGTATAAAGAGTGAAGTTTTATACTGTAGGTTATAAAAAGTATACAAATGGAACTATAGAAATTGTTTGTATACTATAAATTTGTATAAAATATATTACAGAATTATATAAACGAATTATATAGGTTCAATATTTATAATTTTTATATAGTATTTCATATAAATATAAATTATCTGAACAAAAATATAAACAAATTTATAGAATATCCGAAAATTTTTTAGTGTGTACCATTCGGCAGACGATACCAGAGTTCGAGTTCCAACCAAAAGAGATGCCAATACCACAAACAATAATGAAATTATTTGGAAACTTTAATAATTTTTATACATCATAATGTAAATTAAAAATTAAACTATATTTTTACTTGTAATGAAAAATATGTGGTCTAGATTTTTGATTTTGCCGAACCGGTAGTAAAAGTTGTGGCAGCTCACCGCTGCCTATACTAGATATAACAAAATCAAACAATCCTCTCACGTTTCTCATTGTTGCAGGAGCAAACAAGAATTTTATAAAACCTGAATTAGCTACAACTCACTTTCCCCCCAGAGGCCAATAAATTAAATCCGATGGTTAATTTTTTTATCATTATAAAGATCATGTGGGACTATTTCTAAAACATCGCAATTAACAAAATGATGGAATATTTCAACCAGCAGAACCTAAACCATTTGATGGTATAATCGGAGAATGCGTTAAAAAACTAGAAGCCATTATCAATAAAAAAAATTACAATCAAATCTTTTTTTGTGCGGTAATAGGGACCGCATAAAAAGTTTAAACAAAAAATTTTGGAACCTGACGCAATACGTAGGCAATGTGATGAAATATCAAACAAAATGGCCAACGACAATAAGCTAATTAGATTATAATCACATTCAATTATGTTCTAATTTGATTGAAATTTTGAAAGACCTTAAGTAGATTGTACTGAATAAATTTTTTTCATACCGCATAAAAAAAATCGCACAAAAAAATCACACAAAATGTATTTTATTTAAAAGGAAGTGAGAGCTTCGATTTCAAACGGAGTAGACGTGTTTCTTGTCGCGATAAAAATTGACGACTATACGTTTTTGTGGAGTAGACACTTTCGTTGCGGGATAGCAGTAGGCTTGTTCATTGATGTGCGTCATTGTGTTTTCATTGTTTGTTTTATTTTTATGATTATTTATTGATCGTGTTTCAATGATTATCATTCTACTCTACTCGTATATTGATTTTATCAAATCATATTTTCATCAACAAATCTGTGTTACAATTACGAGATTCTTGCTTCGCACGTGCACGTAGTGTAACGTAAACATGAACAATTCCATCCGCAGTGTTCATCAAGCAGAACAGTCTGTACTCCTTCTCTTACAAAACAATTAATTTTAACCTTCTTAAAAGAATGAAAACCTAAAAATAAAGGTGTTGGTGTATAAAGTTTATATATCAAAATTTATTAAATTATACAGAGAAGGTTCCGCACTGCTTGATGAAAATTTTCATGAAATCCCAATGATATTGAGCGGCGATTTCGACATAAATTTTTCCGATGAAATAACATTCATAAATTTTCTAAAAGAAAAACTAGACTTGGTAATGTCGAATGATAAGAATCAAAGTATCACCAAATATGGAACTACCATCGTGCTGTATTTAGTAGATATCTTGAAAAGTTTGAATCTAGAATATTTGTTAGTTACTTTAGTTATCATAACGCGACCTCAGAATAACATAGTTAGTTCTATGTGCGTTACTCTTTGTTTTGTGAAATCAACAGTCAAAGATTGACTTATCCTATTTACTCATTTTTTTATCAAGCGTTTAGTGAATTAAATTGTTTGCCGCTAGAGCGCACCATACTATTCGTCAATTATATTTAACCATTAATGAACTTTTTGGTAAAAGCTTCCAAAATATGGTAAAACAGCAATTTGATCTGGAAAACAAAAAGACATTCTAGTACTGAAAAATATAACATGGAATTAAGAAAAAACAGAATATTCGACATTGTCTACTTTTTTTACATGGTCTACTAATTGTCGACATTTTCTACGCCAATACTTATTCTCTATGCTATTTTCTTTGTCATATTCTACAATATGATTTGTTATACTCAAGTTAAAGTCTTACTTATAATTACAAAATTTGATTTCCTGATTGTCGCTTGGTATCGTTTAACTTAAGAAAATTGTAAAACTAATTCTTTAATAAGAATAAATTTCATTATAAGAACTTTATGAGCTATAATACACTCAAAGTTCAGTTAATATTCTTTATATAATATACAATGCTGTGCCTTCTAGTTAAAATGTACAAAAACAAATTTCATTGCCTTGCCTTCAGCAATTAGATATATAGATTTACTCCATCTTCTTCTCGTTGTCGTCTTCCTAAAATTTTTAACAAGTAAACGAACAAAAGCATGAATTTTATGTAGTAATAATCATATTCTGTCTAAAGATCCTACGTGAAATATTTTCGGTACGAAAATTAATTTTGGATATATAAGCAAAAAAAAAATCGATACTTAAGAAATTAGTTTTTTAATTAGATGAACAACAAAAATAAAACATTCCGCTGTTATAATGATAATAATGTAAAAGTTTTTTTCACCTTAAACAGAACCAAAAAAAAAATCACTTTGTGTTTTATCTACTCTACTCGTCCCAAAAAATTATTTCAAGAGTAGCAAATATCTTTTACCTCATACCGTTATATCTGTGTAACAGATCCTCGACACGTTGTATAAAATGATAATAGAATGCTGTGCTTTAAAAATAAAACAACAAAATACAAAACTTTGTGATAAAAATGATAAAAAAAAAAGTTTTCTTTAACAGCGAAAAACGTTATTCTCTTTTGTGTAATAAAATTAAACAACAAAGCAAAGTAAAATGGAAAAGAAAAAAAACAGCAGCAAAGAACAAAGACAATCATCGTTTTTGATAAAATTAAGTGAAGAAAACTTATTTGTTGAAACATCAAATTTAAAAAAAAAATTCCCCCTTTAATAAAAGATCACAAGACTTCAACAACACTAAAAAGCTCCCGATGATATATTTTAACCCGAAAACACAACATATTATTTACAAAAATTAAATTTAAAAGTTACACCCACATCCAGAGTCATACACACACCATTTCCATTGTGTATATGTGGATACGTACATAGGTTATGTGAGAGGGTATGTGTATTGGTTATAATTATAATATCCCTAAGAAAACCATAATTTTATGGTTAAGCTTTTTATTTTATAAAATTTAATTGCATTTCATTAACGTAAGCAAAATAACAATAGCAACAATTCCGTCCATAATTACATTATTATTGTTAAATTTTGTATATGTAAACGTATACGTAGCATGTACAGCAGCTTCTTGTTGCTACTGTAATTGAGTTGAGCTTTTCATTAAAAAAAATAATAATAATCATAATAATAAAAATAAAGTTTGCAACAACATAAAAATTGGTTAGATGATGATGATGATTATTATTATTATTATTTGGATAATAAAAATAAAAACTAGTTTTTAATTTAATCTAATAACGATTATGTGGTAAATTGATTAGATTTTATCATTTTATAAAAAGCTTATTTTTCCATCACTCGAAATAATGACGAATAATATGAGAAAAAGCTAAGATCTGTTTAACAGTAGTATTGAGGTAATTTTATTGGTGTGGTCTGGTTACTAATAGTTTATATCATAGTATATATTTAATAGTTCATAATGGTATTTTCTAACGTTATTGAAATGTCTCCTAATTCTGTCCTAAAAAGCAACAATAACAAAAAGTGTGTAGATTTTTTATGTAGAATGTCTCGATAATGCCTTATTATAATGAATTTTAGGGCGTGCATATTTGCATTGATCTTCTATAAAATTACATGAACGGTTTTGCTAAATTTCGTGGTAAAATACTATAATCCGTGCGCTAATTGCCTATTAATAAGAGATACCTATTAATAGAAAAACATCGTTTATTTTGGCGAAATTGGGAATTCAGGGTCTTGTAACGAGCACGGTAATTAAGCCATGCGCTGTTAAAGAAATTTATGGTGGGAAAATATTGAGACAGAGTCCTTGAGCAGTCGCCTGTATCACGATAAGGCTCAGAAGCCATGGGCAGGGGCTTTCGAGGGATGACTCAGTCGTGCTAAATGACTAACTAAAAAAAAATATTAAAAAAAAAATTAAATTGATACTAACAATTGCAATTATGAATAAGTAGAAATTTTACCAGAGTGGTTAAAATTTGTAAGCGGAAAAGCAATTTAAATAATTTATAAAAGACGAAAAAAATATGATTGTGAAATATATTTCAAAAAAATATACCAAAAATTTACACTGTTAAATTTAAAAATATTCCAATTGGATTTGTTTTGTAGTGAAATTGAAACATTTTTTAATAATCTTTAATATTTATACTTGAGAAGTTCCTGAGTCTCAATAGACTCGCTGTAAAGATCAAATTATTTTCTAACAAATTTTGATAGACACGAGAAAATTATGATACAATTTACTAAAGTTTTGTTTACTTCTAAAGAAAAAGGCTAAAGAAGGCTATTTTAGACAATGTTTTTACTTTTATATCTCCATTTCTAGAGGTGTTCACGTGTGATGAATGTGCTCTAATTATGTTGACTTTTAATTTGTACAGAGACATTTTCACGTTTAAAATACTATAATTGGTTATTTTGCACACACAGAAACAACTCCAATTTTGTCTTATTGAATTAGTATTGAATATTTTTGAGCATAACATATCGCCTGAAAAGTTCCCGGTCTAACAAAGAAAACATTGTTTTTTGGGAAAAATGCATCGTACTCTTCAACATAATTTTTTTCTCGAGCGATACTCTCTAACATTTGAATTTCTTTTTACTACAACGATTTATCTTTGTCTTCGAAATAAGCTTCAGTTTCGGCAATCGCTTCTTCATTGGAGCCAAATCTGTTTCCCTATAGGGATTTTTTATGTTTGCAAAGAAGTATTAATCGCTGGGGGCCAAATCTGGCGAATACGGTCTAAGAAAATCCTGTTTTTGCGCTTAAACAACTAACAACAGCGCACGGAATCAACGACGCATTGTCGTTTTTGATCCACTGTGAGCAAACGAGATACCCACTTCGAACACAGCTTTCTCATCAACACGTTCCGTTGATATCTTTACAGTGTCAGCTATCTCACGCAACTGCGCTTTACGATCTTTACTTTACGATCGAAACCAATTTCGTGGATTTTTTTATGTTTTCTGGAGTCACAGCCTCATTTGGGCGTCCAGAGCGTGGTGCATCGTCGGTGGTTGTACGATCACGTTTAAATTCAGAATACCAGTCAATGATGTCTGATTTTCCTGACAATCTTCAGGATAACACTTATCAAGCTACTGGTTTGCTTGAACGGCATTTACCCCATCAAAAAACCTCATCAGAAATTAACTAAAGTAGCGTCACTAAAACAACTGCAACTTGTCATGTCATGAAATTGTAACAGGTATCAGTTGAAGATTGGTAGAATTTAAAAATCATATCATATCACGTTACACCTCTACAAACAGTCAGACTGCTACGTCTAGACTTTACGCCAGCGTACTCTTCGCCAAACTCATGCACACCATCGTTCAGTCACTCGACGTGCCACAAGTTCAAATGTACGCATGAACCGACACTCGCAAGTGGTACTTGGTTGGCTACGCTGCTCGCCTAGGCGCCGGAAGACTTTGTGGCCAATCAGGTTTCAAAAATCTTGGATTTCATTGAACCTGCCGAATTATGTCGACACCAAGCATAATACCGCAGATTGCGCGTCGCGTGCTGCTGGTAATTCATTCCTATACAGTCATCCTCTGTGGTAGATATATCCTGTTTAACTACGAGAAGATCAAGATCAATGGCCACGCCAAAGAACGAACAAGGCTTACACTAACATCGATGAATGAAAAATAAAATAAATCAATGAATATTACAGGTTGGAAGGCAGCTCAACAAATCGAACTTGCCATACACATGGAAGCATCTAATCATTCTTCCCACAAACAACCAGCACGGGAGATGTCACTGTGACCACGCTGTGCCTGCTGCCCATACCTATCTACCACCGTTATCCTAGACCATTAAAAAACTTTAGGGCGGCAATGTTACAGATTATACTCTCCGTCTCCACGACGGCAGGAGGTATCCCCTATCGGTGGGCACCCTACTATTGAGATCAAGCGACAAGGATTTTAAATAAAATACCAACATAATATGATATGATAGAGAATTACAGGCAAAACATAACGGTAATCCTAAGTATGTATAGCATACTCCTGAAATATACGCAATGCAATATTAAAGTTCTGCATCTTACATATATTCTCAAATTATGCGGCCCAGGCCCTGCCTGTATCCTCGACATAAATGGTTTATAGGAATAGGATGTTAGTCACAGAAATAACCAAGGCAATAACCGCAGCAAAGTTATTATCTAACTACATTGATAGGTTAGCTAAATTTTAAGTTAGTTATTCTAAAAATATCACACCAAGTATGAAAATGAATTTGTTCATTAGTTTGTGCTAATAAGAATAAGGTATAGGATGTTCTAAATTTCATCATATGTATCAATCGTCAACAGTCATATTACGACTGGAATAGCTATTACAATGGCATCTTGGGGCGTCATCTCATTTCATGCTGTATATTAGCTGTGTTCCAATGGAGAAAGCAAACTACTCACAAGTACTTGTATCTACTCGCAGCTATACTCATACTCAAACGATGGTGTAGATGTTGAAAGCTGTTACGCATAAATTTGACGGTAGGTATATTAGTTTCAAAAAATCTAACAGATGGATTTGTGATGGTTTGGTTTACAATTAGCTACTAATTACAACTAGCTACTAATTACAATTATTAAATTGATCCAATTATACATATGCATATACTATTATATATATAATTATTAAACTGATGGATTCGACTATTAAAGCGGTGGATTTTTATAATAAATATATATAAATTAATTTTATTAACATTTTCACTATTAGAACCTCAATACTCTTGGTATGTCCAATTTTTTACTTTATGTATTACCAAATTGTCTGAAAATATTCAAACAAATTTGATTTTGGATAACAAAATATGTTGCTGTCATAATTTTGCCCGTTCCTTTGGTTATCTACTCACAAGTACTTGTGAGTAGCAAATTGTTTCCATTGGAACACAGCTTTATTATTACTGTTTTAAAATCTAACCAACATCTAGCTACCATAAAAATTTAGTCACTCTTCCTATTATGAACGGAACTATCTCGTACTAAGTAATATCCTAGTAAGATCTTAGTACTCATTCTTAGTGAAAAAAATAAAAAATATAACAGTAATAATAATAATATTATTATCATCATTATTGCTACAATCATAAATCCATAAATAGTAACATCTTTGAGTACTTGGTTCAAATCCTAACCAGGACAACCAACAAAAATCGGAGAAGAACAATTAGCTGAATAAGCAATACACAAATACCATTCAATTAAATTATTCACATTTTTTCGCATTTACTAATAACAAAATCAAAATTCGCAAATCAAATATTCTTCGTAGAAAGAAACTTCACGTTAAGCGAGGGATCAGTAAAATCAAAAAGAAACAGAGATAAATTTATAAAACAATTTATGAGTAAATGAGCCATGTCACACGGGTTGTCAAAAATCGGCTTCATCTTCGTTTATTTTCCCTTTTACCCACGATACCGGCTCCAATTGAGACTCACATTTGAACCAAAATTCCTTCTGTGAAGCACCTTCAACACAAATAGAACACTTTCGAGAGACCAGAATAAAATAATACAAACAAATTTTGTGTTTAAATAAGGTCTCAAACAACAAGAAACAATATTAGAAACAACAAGAACAATATTCATAAATGAAAGGATATTATTTGTGTAAAGCAAAACAAAACCATTTGTGATCGTAAAAAAAAATGAGAAAATAAAATGGTAACACTAAACACAATCAAATGGCCCATTTGGCACTGCATTTTTTTGAAGTTTCTTTCTTTCATCAAACTAAGCCGTAATAGATTATTTATTGCTAACTTAAACCCTTATTTCATATTAAAACACCAAATTTTCTATATTGTTTGATTATACTCTCTAGAAAAAAACTAATCTCAAAAATAGCCTTAAATTCCCCTCATTACACCTCTATTTATACTAAAGCTACCACACCAAAAAATATTTGTTGAAAAATGAGTCGCAACCAAAACCGGTATCATAGGCAAACGGGGAAAGAAACGAAAAATAATTTCTTTGATATGCCGTGTGGAACAGCTGAATAAAATACAATATTTAATTATATAAAATCAAAAAAAAAATTGGGTCTGCGTCGGACCAGCCGGTGGAAGTGAAACTTCTTTGGCCATTCTTTAACACGCATGCACACAGACAGACAGACAGACAAGATACATAAATGAAATATAACACATTTTTCCCTGTTATTCAATATATTTCTCTTCAATATATTATAAGTGACTTCAGTATTATATTATACACCTATATATTATCATTATCAGTAATTTCTTCTATAATCATTCTTTCGTCGTGGACATTTTCTGTTTGGTCATTAGAAATCGTACTTTATTCCAGGAAAGACACAATCGGCTTTCGCGTCATGAAAATAATAAGGTTCTATCTAACATTTTTGAAAATAATGAAGTATATATGTATAACCACTAAAATGAGGTCACTCGTTTCAATGGTGTTGTCTGATTTGAAATATTTTCAATCGCAAGCGGAATAGTCATATAACATAGTTCTAAGTAATGCAAATTTATGGAAAAAGGTTCTATGTTTTTAATGATGATACACCTTTTTTTATTCCAAGAATACAAAAAAAATACATAGTAAACGTCAAATATTTGCGCTATTTTCATTACGTTTAATCAGTGATATCAATAAGATGTGATATAATTTTTTTTTAATTTTTAATTGTTTTAGTTGCTTTTAGTTATTTTTAAATTGTATTTATGGTAAATATAAATAGTGTAAAATGTATGTCGTCATTAATTACAATAAATAAATAATTTCAGAAAGAATGTTTCAAATTTCTTCAAACCAAGGGGATATTCAATTGTTAATTGAAGTTGAGATACCTCAGGGCTCAAGTGATTTTGTTACTGATGATCCCGGAATTATTTCAAGTCGATTCCGCTTAATTGGGACACCGGTTAATCGGGACAGCCGCTTATTTGGGACAAATCCTAAAGAACGGAAACAAAACCAAGCAAATAACACAAATTTACTTCGCTTTTTCGGGACAATATTTCGTTTAATCGGGACAGATCATACAAAAAAAATGTACTAATCATAGTAAACATAAAAAAAAAAAAATTAAAAAATATAACAAAAATAATCAATTGACGACAATTTACCGTGTTATGATGAGAATGAGGATTGTGAGGACGCAATTGTAGCAACAATTAAATCAAAATATCAAACATTGGTGGAATCCGATGGCAGTGATGATGAAGAACCTGTGCTCGTAACTAACCGTGAGACAAAACAATGTGTTGACAGATTACAGCGTTATTTTATGCAAGATGTAAATGACGGGAGTCCCATGTCAGCTTTAAATGTGCGCTCTGATTTTGTTCAGCTACAATCCAGCAAAAACAAAAGGCAAACCTCTTTGGACGAATTTGTTCAAAAAGTTTAATTAAAGTGTAAACCTTATTTTCTTGTACATACATATTTATTATGTACATATGTATACGTATACATATATGTACATATACATGTACATGGTACATACATCCATTTTATATAATTTTTTAATACATATGTATGGATACGTATAGTTTTGACATTTCAATTTTGTGCAATTTATGAAATAAAATACATTAAAAATTACTAATCCTAGAATTTTTGTGGAACTTAGGATAATTGGGCCAGCCGCTTAATCGGGACAAATTGTACTAGTCCCGATATGTCCCGATTAAGCGGAATAGACTGTATTAGAAACTCAATCTGGCGAAATACTATTCTCTACAAAATACTATTATCAGTAACGAGCAAGAACCAACTGTGAACAATGAACATGAATCGTCAAGCTCAAGCTGTGAACCGGTAAGAATACATCAGCAGTTTTATGAAATAATGCCATTAAGTGTATATTTGTTTTTTAATTTTAGATACTTACGATAAAACGTATTAGAAAATCGGATAATTGGAAAATTAACCAACGGCGGAAAGATTTTCATGCCGGTGTTCATGATTAATGAATTGACATCTGTTTGGTATTCAGCATGACATAAAAATACCTACCTGCATCGTGCTGTATCTCATCCTGTAATACATTAAACAACAACATTCATCAAACTAAAAATTAATAATAAGATTAATTTACGTAATCAAATATTTCAATTTATAGTAACTTACCATTTTGCTCGCATCTAGATGTATTCCTAAATTTAAATATTCATTTCATTATTAAATTATTGCAATTTAGTTTATATAATTTTAATTTATACTTACTTCATAAAAAATTATGTAAACATTCATTCATTTGTCAAAATGTCATATTTATCGCGACACACTCAACAAAAAATGTACTAACAGATTTGGTTGCATACATTCACATCATTTGTGATGAGTTCGTAATCTTTGGTAAACATGCGTACCAACCTTTTTGATATTGACAAATGGACGAATGGAGAAAGAAAAATCTCGTCCACTTTGGTAACAACCAGCAGCTGTATTACTCGGAAAATAAATTAACTTAAAATTAAAAAGATAAACAATATACAACAAAAATTAAGGAATAAATAATTCCATTAAGCATACATTAAGTTATAAAAATTGTGTTTGGTTTATTTATTTCCTGCTCAAGAAAAATTGGTCCTTCGAGCCGGATCGGTACAATTTAAAAACCTAGTCTTACCGATCCACACCTATATTAAAATTGTAAGCTGTAAGTCGTAAGTAAATACTGGCTGAACAAATACATTTAAGTGCGAACATTCTAGTTCAAGTGAATAAAGTTGAAATAGTGCAAGATTTTAAGTGAACACATTGCTGAGGAATTTCATTTCGAATCGTATAAGAAAAACCACGCGGTAACTTAACCTCAAAGAGCAACAATTTACGTAATAAAACCAACACTACAGTGAAGGCTATTTCAACTAAAATTATAAGTTCAAGCACGTATAATCCAACCTCAAAGGAGAAATATCTGACTGTTTTATCGAGAATTAACTACATTAACGCAGATCGCTAGTAAGATGTCGTCAGAAAAAATAAAGGACTGGACAAGCAAGCGAGGTCAAGCTAAGGGTAGCATCACGCGTATTGCATCATTTGCAGACAACATGGACAAGGATACCAGAGCGAATGAAGTATCATCTCGCTTAGAATTATTAGAGCGCGCGTTTAATACTTTTCAAGAAGCCGATGCCAAACTAACTGCTTTAGACTGCGAATCAGAAATTGGTGAAATTGAGTCGAAATATCTACATTTGAAAGTTAAGTTGAGTGAATTTTTAGCTACGCGTGCTACAGCAAGTGTTTCAGTACTGGATCAGTTCAATGAAATTATGGCGCGTACAACGGCACAGCAGAATGTATTTTTATCTAAGTTTACGGACACCATGTCCACGTCATTAAATCAAAGCTTCTTGAATCACTCGTCAGAAGAACCGCATTTTACAGCAAGGCTTCCAAGGTTACACGTGCCAACTTTTGATGGAGATTACAAAGAATTCCAAAGTTTTAAGGATTTATTCATGGCATCCGTTCACAACAAATCATATCTTGCCAATTGATTGATTGATTGATTGATTGGACTGTAGAACCAAGTGCTAGCCAAGAGTCCCGGATAACGCCGGGCCTATTCCTACAGCCTGTTTACACATAACAATAGGAAGGATAGGAAAGGTTTTTTTTTTTTTGTTTTTTTGGGGACGGAACGATCCGGTTGCAGACACCTAGCGATCGTACGGCACAATACAATTCTAATCTACTTCTAATCTACTAGGAAGGATAAAGGCTTAATAGGTTTAATGGATAACGATGGTATTGCTTTGATCTTCAACAATTGCCTCACTAAATCAGCAACCTGACAAAAAATAATATTATTTCACGTGCATCTGGAAATTTCCTGTAATATAATTCTACATTAATACTTTTCAGCTATCTAAACAAAATTGATTAATTAGATCAGACCGGTTCCAAATACCTAGGTGAAGCCAATAATTAATAACATAATGAAAGCACAATTCTAATCTACACAACCAGCAATTAATATTTCAAAGAAATATTACTTCATAACATCTAAAGATTCCTGAAATTAATTCTTAATTAATCTACCCTACCGGTTTCCTAAATAATATAAATATTTATTAATCCTCTACAACTCCATAACTTACAATAAAATTTCCTGAATTCATAGTTATTTGAATTATATTAATAATAAATTGAATTATATTAACAATTAATATTAAATTATTAATAATTTCTCTAAAACCATTAGCATTTAATAAATTCACTGCAAACTGGCCGTTAAAATAACTCAGTAAACATATATTAATTATTAAACCTGAAAACAAACTGTATGCTTATTACTGACTACTTAATTTATTTAATATATGCAACCTTATTACTTACACTTCACGGTTCAAGTTATTAAGAAACATAAAAACAAGATACTAAAACATGATTATAACGCGCAAAATGTGAAGAAAAAAAAAGTTACACATGCACAGTTGCTTTTCAATATTGAAGTTAAAGTTGGAAATATAATAAAATTAAAATTAAAATATGATATAATTAAAATATAATACAAAAAAATAAAATAAAATAAATAAAATAAAATCTCACTATCCATTCAAAAAATTTACTCAAAAAAAAACTTGACTGTTCAGGAAATTATATTTCCCTGAAAAAACCAGTGGAAACTTGTAGTAAATTAATTTTGAACAAAAAAAAAAAAAAAAAAAAAAAAAAAAAAAAAATTATTGGATAGTTCGAAATACAATCCACAAGTTATAAACTCATAACTAAACTGTCAATTATATTGATAATAAAACTAATTTAAAATCCTTATATTTACTTCTGTCTAACTTATAATAACTTATTATAACTAAATACTAAATTTAAATAGTTATTAACCCGGTCGCCTTCCGAAATATTTCCTGTAAATTAACTTAAGATTAATGACTACCATTTCACTTTACAATATTCGAAAGTGTAGCCAACAAAACTGCTTCCAAAACACCAATGTCCTACAATTTAAATTTGTTAGTAAATTGAGATGCATAGATACTATTAATTCCGGAATCCTTTCCTAAATCCGGATTAAATTAATTTTATTATTCCAATCCATTTTTAAAACATTATCACACCCGAATATTTGTCATTAATCAGCACGCATCATAAATTAGCTTAACTACTTTACCAAGTATAAGTATACTTTCTATCATACAATAACATATTATAAACTTAATTCTAAATTTAGTTTAATTTAAAAACTAGCATTAATATAATAGTGGTCGTTTGCTACAACTCAACATCAACCTGGAGGAGATTTGTAGATATAGTACACAACCTGGAATACTAATAATATAATTATTCAACATTCATATTAGATAATAGAGATTAAGAATAAGATTAAATTAGCTGACTTCCATTTTATTTGTATAATAGTGTTTATTATAAATATTGTATATGAACTGTAATGTGATTAATCTAAACTATAATTATTTTAAAATTTCATTAGTATTAACAATGATTAAATATTATTCTAAACCAAAGTAAATAGCCTTATTTGTTATGAGGCTTAAAAGACTCAGCTTCCACTTCCATCTATATCTGAACCTCCAGATTATTTTATTATATAAAATTATAGTTAATGAGTTAAATAATAGATGACTCTTTTTAATTAGTGGAAATTGTTCATCAATTTACCGTAATTATCTTACTCTAAAATTCTAATTCCACCCAGCTAAATTGACGATAAACTTTAACAAAAACATCCACAACATTTAGCAATAATTAACAACTATACCATATTCCCGCTGCCACTGTGTAAATTGATCACACATATTGCATCACTCGTTAAACCCCCCCCCCCCCCTCAGTTCTCCACATTATAGAGAAGAAGTGTACCCCCTGCCAAATCGCTAAAAATGTAAATACAGGAAATAGAGATGCCCATCGCAATCTCATCATCACCCAAGCAAGATTCACATAACAAGCCGACGAAACTGAACAAATCCACATAAAACGTGCTACATGCTACATGCAAGGTTATGAACATCAGCAATACCATGCGAAACAAAATAAAACATTACCATCATGAACCGAAAAACAATTAACATTATACAGACAAGATATAATAGCGTTCGCAGTCGAAAAGCATGCGGTAATTTTCCATTCAGCCATGCTACACACGGTTTCGTAAGACCGGCTTCACCTTCCTTTCTTTCCCCTTTTACCCACAAAACGTTTTTACTGCGACATTAAATTTTAAAAATTAGAAACCAACAACAAAATCCATCACGACTTAATTTGAAACCAGAAGCTGAAATCGTATTGTAAAACATCTGCACACACAAGCACAAAACGTAAATATGTATACAACAAATATATAATTATGTAACAATGATGTAAAATAAATAATAATTATTATCTCATATGTTCCTTCGCACACCCATACATAGGACACAGCTAAACGCATATACGTATAACATGCTATATCAGAACCAAACACAATCACATTCTATAGAATATAATTGCGATCGGCTTCGAGTTATATATCGCAAAACCACATTTTCGGTGGTTATTGAAATGCATTTCCCGCGCGCCAAACACCTCCAATACTAATATCCATGTAAAATATAATATATGACTACGAGTAAATAAGTACACAAAACAAAAGATAGTATTTAAAATTACCAAAAACAGAAAACAAACGAAAAAGTCTCGTCGATCACCAAACATGCATACTCTCTTCCAAAAACAACAACAAAAATTGTTAGCTAGTCTACCAAAAACAGCAGAATTGAAAAAAACCCTTTCTCGCGCAAACTATATTCGGTCGGATAACAACCCATAACATGAGAATAATTCTACTCTACACCTTCATGGGTTATAAATATGTGTTTATATGTGTACTTAAAAGAAAAATTTATTTAGGGAAAAAAGTTATGTGTTATGTAATTTAGTATGTAAAACAATGAAAAAATGAAAAACACTTATCTTTCCATCCTTTGCAATCAAAAAGTCCTACATACACATTGAAAATTTACATTACAATGCATGATGCATTCAAACAACGGTATCAAAATACATACATATAAATAAACGAAAATTGTTATGTACATATCCTACACCATTGCAAGCGCACAACACACAAATTAATACAAATATGCAATATGTAACATTTTTCACTTATTAACTACTTTTAAAACACACAAATTATTATTAATATTATTATTATTATTTATATATTCAGATATTATTAATTAATTATTTAATTTTGACATATTTAAATTAATTACTTATTTATATAGAGGAGAGACAAAAACACGTCTTTCCTCTACGACGTTCAATCGCCAACCATAACAAATCATATCTTGCGAATGTTGAAAAATTCCAATATTTAAGAAGCTGCCTGAAGGGTGAGCCTGCTGAGCTCATACGACACTTGAATATATCAGATCCAAATTATAAAACTGCATGGTCTAAAATTTGTGATCGCTACGATAAAAGGAATATTGCCATAAGCCACTTCATACAAACATTCCTTGATATACAACCTCTGAAAGAGAAATCCGCTAAGAAACTAAGAAATATACACAACGTTGCTGATCAGGTTATTCGTGGACTACAAGCCCTGGGGACAGAAGCCGAAACGCGAGATCATTGGCTATTGCAAATCTTGCTAATGAAAACTGATGCTGAGACGCAGCAAGCATGGGCATTTTCAATTGACAATAATAACAATCCGTCATTCGAACAATTTCTACAATTTATTAATAAACGATGCGATGGTTTAGAGCCATGCGAAGCCAGCATTACACCACATCAAGGCAAATTAACGACAGCAAGGTCGCATAGCGTTTCCATTGATCAAAAATATATCAGCATAGCAAGATCATGTCCATTTTGTCAGCAGCCTCACAAACTATTCGAATGTGAGAAATTTCAAAAGCTTGAGTCAATCAGTAAACGAGACGAAGTACTCAAATTGAATGTATGTTTCAATTGCTTATCCACAACGCACCGAGCTAACAGATGTCAATCTCGACGATCGTGTAAGAAATGTAATCGCAGGCATCACAGTTTGTTGCACGACAGGTGTAACATTCAGATGTTCCAGCAAGCTAATAATAAGATCGTGGATTCTATGTTTGGTTAGTGTTTTTTTTATTTTTGTTGATTTTCTCACTCCGTAGAAAAGCACTCAATCTATCGCCCGTAAGTTGATAATTTTTAGTATAATTGCATAATTTGAATATCGTAGGGTAGATGGTGATGATCTTGGTTTATGGCGATATTTTTTTTTTGTTTTGCTGATGGCAATAAAAAAAAAAAAAGAACAAGACGAAGAAGGCCCGTAAAATTAATTTCCAATAATTTTTGTCATTCGCTTTGAAACCTTGCACATAATACATTATCGTATTTAACAGTGCAGTACAGTAGTGCAGTGACACAGCTAAAATTAAAACAATAATTGTAGAATAGCGTTTGCTAATTTAAACTGTGAAATTATTGTGTTTTTACGTACATATCGCGGATAAATAATTTGTTGCCAACGGATTATATGCAATAAATACCACTGAAGGCAAGAGTGTTTTGCTGCTTGTTGTTGTTAACGATAATTAATCGTCGCGGAAGGACAGGTAATATATATTCCATTTTTTTTTATTGCGATATTTAGCTTTGCCATTGTCAACTTATGTTATAATTTTTTTTTAATTCGAGTAATGTTGGCTTAATAAGTAATCCGTTGTCGAAAAAGTGTCATTTATTACTCTCTTTTACTTTGTATAGTGCCAAGTTAAAGTGGAATATAAAACTACCGGCCACGCCTTATACGGGGTTTTTCCGCGACAGTTGTTTTTACCGGATTGCTATCGTGACTCGCAAGCTGCTCGAAACGATCGTAGCTAATATCAACGGACTAGGATATTTACAACTGGGAGCGTTTATCAACACGCGCATTCGATCACTTTGGTTGTGCTCAGTGGTATTCTATAAATATTCGCGGGGTATAAAATTATCGGTCATACAAAAAAAAAATAACGGAGTCGATCTTTGTCATTACTACACGTACTAGATCATCATTATCACTAACGGATCTATATAATATAATCAGCTAAGTGGATCAAAATTTATTACGTGGCTTACCCGCCACAGAAAGTATTTATTTATATATATTATATTCATTATATTATTTTTTTTTGCATATTATATTTATTTAAATTTATATATGTATATATAAACATATAAATAGTCATACATAAGTATGTCTATTTAATTACTTCTATTTCAAGTCTGTCTGTACCAATATTTTGCATGCTATTTATTACTTATATTATTACTTATGTTTTATCATACATTTATACCATATATTAAGCGACGTCTTATGATTAATAAGAAAATGGACCGCGGATCCTTATAATTTTTTTTTTCCTCTTAAATATGATTTTTCTCTCTATTATTGCTACTTTTATGTATTTATAATAATATACTGCTGTATATGAATATTGTGTAAAAATTTAATTGTAAAGCTGTTATACTAATAATTATTGATATAATGCTAAATTGTTGATTTCATTAGTGTATTTCTCGATCATCGGTGTTTATATTTTATCGGTATTTGATTTTATTGATGGTCCAGATTATGTACTTAGCTTGTTCGAATATCACGATGTGTAGATAAACTTATTCTTTTTAGATAGCATGGGCTGACACTTAGTCAACTGTTAATGGGGCAAATCAAAATTATAAGCATGATTGTGTCAATGGGGAGGGCGGAGGCTCGTGGTCTGAAACATCCTTGACCACATAACAGTAAAACATAAATGGCTATAGTGACTAAACTTAGTACTTTGTTAAATAGTGTAAGCGGTTCTCATTTACAAATTATTTAATTTTTAATCAATTTATTTCAAGGACATTTGTCAATCAATAGTACAGTGCAATGTGTAAAAATGTCAATGTGTAGTATGTAGTAGTGCAGCATTTCCAGTTTTCCGTGGTTGGTGACAAGAACTACGCCCACCTTCTTTGCTCTAGCCGGCAAATGTGCTGCAAGTCACTGATGTGTAGAACCACGGAGAAATTCTGTCAACGAAGTGATAAATATCTGACCAACTTGTTGTGTTTCAGTCGCACATTGGTTTGCACTAAGTCGTTTCGTTACACAGGGTCATATCCAACGTAAGCAGCACATCGCATTCAGACAGTGAAATCCGGAACGAAAAGCCAGTTGCTATTAAGCTAAACCCACCAATTGTAAGCAGCTCACCCAATCCTGGTGATGTCGACCGAAAGGTACAAAGCGCCAAGCCAAATCTAAGTACAGCCGATAACGCGAAAACTCATTTAGCATGCATGGGATATGCCATATTACCCACAGCCGTGGTGAATATACTTGATCGTTTCGGTCATTCACACGAGTGTAGTGCGTTGCTAGACTCGGGCTCGCAAGTATCCTTTATTTCCTCTCAATGTGTTAAAAGATTACAATTGCTACGTCAGAGGGCCAATATTATTGTTAGTGGACTAGCCGCTTCCAACACAACCACCAAAGGCAAAACCACTGTTGTAATTCGGTCCAGATTCAATGACTCCAGTGAAATTCAGCTAAATGCATTCACCCTAGATCATATAACTACAACATCTCAATACGAACGCCTAGATAATCATGATGCCAACCGATTTAATGATCTTCAATTAGCTGATCCGACCTTCTGTAATAAGAAAACCACCGATATCTTGATCGGCGCTGATTATTTCTTTAATATATTAAAACACGGCCAAGTGATCATTTCACCAACATCACCAATAGCTCAAGAGACTATTTTTGGTTGGGTAATATCTGGCCAATCATAAAGCAAACCAACTGATGAAATTGAAGTATTACGGAATATTAATATATCAGTGAGGGATGAGACAAATTTGGATGATATGCTTAAACGATTCTGGGAACTGGAAGCAGTTGGTACAGAGAATGAATGGAACGAAGAGGAACATAAATGTGAGCTGCATTTTAAGACTACAACGAAACAAGATGATTCCGGAAGGTTTATCGTCCAACTCCCGTTTAAAAATAGCATGCCAAACCTGGGTAATACTTATACAGCTGCCAAACATGGATTAGTGGCGATGGAGCGCAAAATGAGATCAAATCCTGTTTTCGGAAAACTATATCGCGAGTTTATTAATGAATATGAGTCATTAGGGCACATGACCAAATTATCAGCTGCAGAACTAGCACGAAGACATGAAGAAATATGCTATTTACCACATCACGGCATTTGGAAACATAATAGCGAAACAACGAAATTAAGAGTTGTGTTCGATGGGTCATGTCTATCTTCAAATAGAGTATCGCTCAACAACAAGTTATTGGTCGGTCCTGTCGTTCAACCCTCTTTGTGGACAGTATTGCTACGATTTAGACAATTTCCAATTGCATTATGCGCTGACATTGAAAAAATGTACAGACAAGTCCTAATCGATCCCAGCCAATGCAGGTATCAACGAATTCTGTGGAGAAACGCTGAGGACACACCGATAGATTCATACGAGTTGAAAACCGTGACTTATGGCACATCAGCAGCATCCTTCTTATCTACTCGGGCATTATGTTTAGTTGCTGAAGAGAACGAGCAAAAGTTTCCCACGGTCGCTAAGGTGATTAAGCAAAATTTCTACGTTGACGACCTCCTCACTGGTGCCAAAGACAAAATGGAAGCTGCGAACCTGAAATCCAAGTTGATATTATTATTACAAAAATATGGATTTCCTTTACGGAAATGGAAATCAAATATACAGCACTTGGCAGATCACTCACAATCCATTTCATTTTCTGGTCAGCAAAACGTAACACATGTTTTAGGCTTGATTTGGGATCCAATCAATGACCATTTTCATTTTAATGTGAATGTTCCAACGGAAAGGGTATGTACGAAAAGAACCATTTTGTCTGTAATATCACGAATTTACGATCCATTAGGTTGGTTATCTCCATTCATAATCAAAACCAAACTAATGATGCAATACTTATGGCTAGCTAAGGTGTCTTGGGACGAGGAAACACCAGAAAAACTGCAGAATCAATGGAGCGAGATTAAGTCGGAATTCGAATGTATTAAGCAAATCAAAATACCAAGATTTGTTGGTCCAATTTCAAACAATATTGAGGTACACGGTTTTAGTGACGCTAGTGAGATGGGTTACGCAGCTTGTATTTATTTCCGAATTCGTTCCCATGATAAGATCATATCCAACTTGGTAACCAGCAAGAATAAAGTTGCTCCAATCCAGTCCGTAAGTATTCCTCGGCTTGAATTATGTGGAGCACATTTGTTGGCTAAGCTTGCCACTAATGTATGTCAAGCATTCGATCTAACAAAGTACCAATCTACTTATAGACTGATTCAACAGTAGTTTTATCGTGGTTACAGTCAGCTCCACCAAAGAGATGGAAAGTTTACGTCGCAAACCGAACAGCCGAAATTCACAAATTGGTGCCAAAAGCTATTTGGAAACATGTAAGCAGTGGAGAGAATCCTTCCGATTTAGCAACTCGAGGCATCAAACCAACTAAGTTAATATCAAACGATTTATGGTGGAAAGGACCCAAATGGCTTTATACGCACGATGAACCCTGGCCAAAGGCATTCGAAATAAGGGAAACCCAAGCAGAACAACGTTCGAACGTAAGTAGTTTACAACTAAGTACGAATGGAGATATTGTCATGCTAGACGAAATGATTGAAAGGACAGAAAAGTGGATGAAGTTAGTGAGAATTTTAGCTACAATTATAAGGTTCATCTCTAAGTTGTGGAACCCTCAAGCTAAGAATTCCGGATTCTTGACCATAGAAGAGCTGAATGAAGCCGAGTCTACGATTCTTAAGCATATACAACAACAAGCGTTTTCCTCCGAGTAAAGCAGTCTAAGGTCAGGCAAGCAGTTTAAATCGAAATCCGCATTATTGATGTTATCTCCGTTCATCGATCAAAGAGGCTTGTTAAGAGTGGGTGGACGGTTAAAAAATGCAACATGCTCCTTCGCTATAAAACATCCGCTGATCATCCCAAAGAGCCACAAGGTATCGACAATGATTCTTAGTTATTTACATGCCAAACATTTGCATCCGGGGCCGTCACTACTTGTTTCAATATCCCGCATGAAGTATTGGATCATAGGAGTACGTCGCATAACTCGAACCATATGCCGTAAATGCATCATATGTTTCCGGTACTCAACACACACGTCAACACAACTAATGGGTAACTTACCAAGTCAAAGAGTTACTCCTTCCCGTCCGTTCTCCAGAACCGGTGTCGATTACGCCGGCCCTATTATGTTGGCGTCTAAACGAGGCAGAGGATCCAAACTAATCAAAGGATACATAGTAATTTTTGTATGTCTTTGTACAAAAGCACTTCACATCGAAGTAGCTGGTGATATGACGACAGCTACATTCATGGGTGCTTTAAGAAGGTTCACATCACGAAGATTATTCCAAACAGATGAGTATAAGAATGCTGTACATCAATACGTAACAGACGATGAAATTAAGTGGTCATTCATTCCTCCGCTTGCACCAAATTTTGGCGGAATTTAGAGAGCAGTCCGATCCATCAAAACACATTTGAGCACCAGTAATCATACCTGACGAGAATTTTACCGACATTGCCAGTTCGAGACTATCACGATGGCAGTTTGTTCAAAAATTAGTCCAATCGTACTGGAAACGATATTCCATTGAGTATTTACACACGCTTCAACAGCGAACTACCGCAAAATATAAAGAACGCAATCTTCAAGTAAATGACGTCGTATTGGTAAAGGATGAAGCCAATCCACCAGGTTGTTGGCCATTGGGAAAAATCATTGAGGTTCATCCGGGAAATGATGGCATCGTAAGAGTCGCTACAATCAAAACAAAGCATTCGACGTTCAAACGCCCAATATCCAAATTATTCTTATTGCCACTTGATGATGATGACCACATCGATCGACCGTTAAAATCTTCAGCTTTTAACGAAGGGGAGTTATGTTCATGATTAATGAATTGACATCTGTTTGGTATTCAGCATGACATAAAAATACCTACCTGCATCGTGCTGTATCTCATCCTGTAATACATTAAACAACAACATTCATCAAACTAAAAATTAATAATAAGATTAATTTACGTAATCAAATATTTCAATTTATAGTAACTTACCATTTTGCTCGCATCTAGATGTATTCCTAAATTTAAATATTCATTTCATTATTAAATTATTGCAATTTAGTTTATATAATTTTAATTTATACTTACTTCATAAAAAATTATGTAAACATTCATTCATTTGTGAAAATGTCATATTTATCGCGACACACTCGACAAAAAATGTACTAACAGATTTGGTTGCATACATTCACATCATTTGTGATGAGTTCGTAATCTTTGGTAAACATGCGTACCAACCTTTTTGATATTGACAAATGGACGAATGGAGTAAGAAAAATCTCGTCCACTTTGGTAACAACCAGCAGCTGTATTACTCGGAAAATAAATTAACTTAAAATTAAAAAGATAAACAATATACAACAAAAATTAAGGAATAAATAATTCCATTAAGTTATAAAAATTGTGTTTGGTTTATTTATTTCCTGCTCAAGAAAAAGCCGGTAAGGAATTCGTTAACCACAGACGCCATGCGACCTAAACGGGAAATAAAGATTTTAAAAGATTACAAGAAAGCATGCAAGTTGCAGTACACTCAGAGAAAAAAGTTGTTGAAATAACAATTTTCATATGCAAAATCAATAACAATAATAGGTTGTGTTTGGCCAATGAACGAAGTTATTGCCGTAACAATTTTATAGTTATTGATTTTACTACCTTTAAATCGACAAAATAATTGTTATATCAATTAGTATTTAGTTCCGTTCAATTACTTGACGTTTTAAATTGGACTTTCTTTAGTTATTATTCCAAAAAATTTAATTATTAATTTGTACAAAGAGCGTAATAATCATAATAAAGGATATTCTGGATAATATGGGAGGTGATGGTACCTACCCGGATAGGGTGAGGTTGAGGTGAGGTTACCAAGACGTTGGAACGCATTTTGAAAATATATATAATATATACTATATATTTTCAAGCCCATCTTGAATGGGAACATTTACCCATAGAGGGTGCGAGGCCCGTGTAGAGACTATAATCTTGCTGAAAAAGAAATCTCAACAGAGTCGTGTTGCTGATATTGCGGCACTAACTTGGTGGATGACCATCAAGTTAGAGCTGCAATATCAGCAACACGACTCTCTAGAATTCAATGTTTCCATTAGTGCGAAACCAAGCAATGGAAGTTTAGTGTCGCACTAATGGAAACACTGAATTCTTTACATTAAAAATTCGGTCATTTCATCAGACTGCAATGACCAAACTACAAAAATATTGAAAAAATTTTAACTTACATATAAAGTATAAGTATAATGCTTTAGCGAATTTTAATGATTAACGAGAATAGTCACGTTGTAAATGTAATAACTTTAGTTATTGAATTAATAATTTAATAAAGTCCTAATGTTTATTTTAACAACGAACATTGTCCGATCAATAAATTTAGTAAGTTTAGACTTGATAACTAATACATTGTCATTACAATAAGTGTATTTATTAGTAAAACTATTTTATTTTATTGATAGAATACATGTTTTTGTTAAACTTAAAACTAAGTTATTCATTAAACAATTTTATTGCTGATTTTCGAAAAATACGATTCAATAAGTCAAAGTTATTGAATTAAAAACGTTTTTTTTTCTGGGTGATATGGAAGTCAGTGAAGCCGAACGATCAGAAATATTTAAAAATTATTATTCCTTGAACCGGGCTGGGAAATATAATTACATTGCGTCTACCACCGAGCGAATCACGACAAAAAGAAAATCGAAAAAAGGTCATACTTCGCGAAGATCCTACTAATTTTTTTATTATTTTAATATTTACGGCAATCGCGTTCCAGTATGCAAAAAATTTTGTTTAGGGACACTGAGTATTTCCCAAAAACCTATCTACACCGTCCAACAAAAGATGAATTCTTCGGGCACAGTATCAAATAGTGCAAAAGGAACAACTAGCTCGAGAAAATTTTTTAAGGATCCACTAGACACAGTTCTTCAACATATTGCAAGATTTCCTTGTATTGAATCTCATTATTGCCGAGAGAAAACAAAAAAAAAATATTTGGACAGTATAATTTAAACGTAATAAAGATGTTCGACTTGTATGTAACAAGATGCGATGAATTGGAAATTGAGCCAGTCACGGAGAGCTTTTACAGAAACATTTTTAATACTTAATTCAACCTTGACTTTTTTAAGCCGAAATTAGACTGATGTAACGTTTGCAAGCTCCATATAATCGATCCATCTCCAAGTTTTAGGTTAAAATAACCAAATATTTGTTAACATTGATTAAATTCTTTTTATAATACACAAAGTAGTCTTAGTAAGTAAGACTTTTTATTGATAAATATAACTTAATGTTTTGTTAAAATTGTTTTTTTACCAAGACGTTGGAAGTTTGGTTTCGGACTAACATTGAATTATTTTTATTAAAAAATTTGGTCGTCTCATCAAACTACAGTGACCAAACTACAAAAATATTGAAAATATTTTGAACTTTATTTTAAAGCAAATAATCACAATGCCTTAGCAAATTTTAATGAGTCGCTACGCAATTGTCAACCCCTTCGTAAATATTATAATTTTTAATAAATCTTAGTTTATATGACAAAACTAATAGGTCAAAATAAGTAATTAAGATAAACCAAAATATTTTGTTAGTTATACTTATAACAATAATATTGTTCATCTAACAAAATATTTTTTGGTTAAATTAAACAAAACTACGTACTAACATCCTGGTAGTTCAAATTTAACCCATTTTTTGTAGTAACCAAGTAAGAAAATACCAAATTTCTAAATTAAACAAGAGATATGGTTTATCTAGCTCAGAATTTTGTGTAAAACAACCAAATTAAAATAACTAAGTATTTGGTAGTACCTACTCTTTTTTCTGAGTGATAGTTATGCTATTTACGAGAAAGGTTACTTAGTTGAAGTTCCAGTGTGCATTGTAACCCCCCGATTCTGACGATAAGACTACTAAGACCATCTTAGCTAAAACTTTATTGTCAAGACTTTTTTTTTTAAGACTAAAGTCTTCATTGAAATTCTGAAGGCAGTAGTCTTAAATAATATATTATAAACTCTCCAAACACTTTTGTAGAGCTGTCAAGCCAAATTTACATCATATTGTTTCAAATTTATGAACGAAAAGCGACAGTTCAATTCGAAATACATATAATTATTGTTTCTGTTTAATGTCAAAATTATGACTCCTAAGACCACCTATTTCGTTGATATTAACGAAGACAATTTTTTAAGACTACTGGGGGGACAGACATTTAATTACGGAAATTCATAATCGAAGAAGTTGTACGAGATTAATGCGAAATTGGCGTTTTGGAGAATTGTAGAATTGTTTTATTTAACATAGAAACACAAAACTAAAAGGGGTTTTCTTCCTCAAAATCCACAAACAAAAAATTTTATGGTCGATCCAGTTTACTAGAATTTAAATAAATAAAGTGGGGGCTGATAAAATTGTGAGCTTTTAATTTAAGATACCTTCGATTTTTCAGCTCATCATTAAAACCAAAAACCCACCCCTTAAATAGTTTTAATAACTATACAACCGTAAATTGTTCACTTGGAGTTGAAAAATATGTATTTTAAAATTGCAAAAACCAAAAATTTTGAAGTCGGATATGTCGCCCCGATTTAAGAACTCATGCAATACCTGCAGTTTGATTTTTGAGTTAATAATCCCTAAGCCAGAATACAACCCCAATTTCTCAAGTGTAAATTGGAGGTTCTATTCGTTGTGTGGAGTAGTAGGTCATAAATTAAACTACACTTATTTGTGAGCTCAAATAACTCAATATCATATACGACATTGAAATATTTAATTTTTATAATTTTAATAGAATTTGTTGATTGCACTTGACAATTTAGGGGTGCAATTCGGGCTTAGGAATAGCAGCTCAAAAATCAAACGGCACGTACTCGTATGCCTGATATATTACCTTAGTCATTAAAGAATTTAATTTTTGAAATTTCAAAATAATTTCTCGCTTGAATCCGTGGAATTGTAGGTGTATGCGCATGCTAAGCGATAACATCTCAAAAATCAAACCGCACGTATTTCGTCAGTTAATAAATCAATTCATCATTTAGTTGATATGAAATTATCAGTGTGGTGTATCTTCACGAAATCTTGAATTTTCGAGATGGCGTATACTGTCTCGATAATTTTTAAAGTATGTAGAATATTCGAAGACAATGTAGATGATTTTTATTCTTGTTTTCCCTTTTCTTTTTCAGTTCGATTTTGCTATCTTACAGTTTTCCATTTTAAATAATGAATTTCTAACATCGTGTAAAATTATAATTAAATATTGCTAATAAATTAAAACAATTGTCCTGAATCCTGATGGTTCTCGAACTATGTAAGTATATGATCAACTGCCTTAAAACGGTGACCATAAATAGTTCCGGGCACAAAATTATATTCTCATTGGGTATAAAAGAAGGTGACTTTACTACAATTAATCTTAACTACAATTGTCCACATTTAGTTAGCTCGCAATTTTGAAAAAAGTAATACATCATCTGTCATAGCATCAATTTGACTAAATCGATTTGTTTAAGTGAATGATTAAACATTGCACTGCACTGTTAAATTAATTTATACACGAAATAAATATTTGTCAGCTCAGAAAACAAAATATTAATAGTCCAATTCAACTTCATATTTTATTTAGTCTGGCCAAATCTCACTAGATGTCCAAGCAAAGTATCCCATATTATATACATAGGACATGGGTCTTTTAAAGGAGTCTTTAATAAGCTCTAAAGTTTCTATTTGCGTGTAAACCTTATTTCATATTAGTTCTGCTATGAGTTCCGTGCACGTATTTCGTAAGTTCATAAATCGATACATTGAAAGCTAAATTGAGGGCTAATAAAAAGCTCATAATTCTGAATTTAAAATACTAGTATATTCAAAGTTTTCGGTTTTTAGTTTCGGATGTGGTTTCGGATCTGAGTCAGCTTTGACTTAGCCCCAACCCGCCACTATTTATTTATTTAAATTCCAGCAAACTTGATCAAACTCAAAAATTTTTGTTGTAGAATTCGATAGTTCAAAATTTTGTACTTATTGGAGGGGCAGCTCAACAGGGGTGTTTTAATGGAACTTTAAATAATCTCTTTGATTTCCATTTGGGTGTAAACCATTTTTCATATCAGTTTCGCTAGCTTTTTGGTTGTATTCATTTAACATTTTGGCTACCATTTCAATGACTAAATCATGACTTATTATAAAATTTATCATATTGAAATTTCAAAAAAACCTTTATCACGCCAATTTACAATGACATCCATATTAAGTATGTAGGTAGTTATATTATTTAAAATATGGTGTGAAAATTTTCAATACAAATTTAATTCAAATTATGCTGTCCATTTATAAATTAAATATATTAAAATAATTTTTTGGTATTTTCCGTAATCCTAATGATATCCAAAATATTTTTATTTTGCTGTTATAAAATGGGTTTAAATTTACCTACATCCTTGCGTTTATGTATACTCGAATATACATACATGGTGATGAATAATTTGAATAAATATTGGATTAATGAAACCATTAAAAAGCACACAATCAGAACAACATGGTGTGCCAACATAAATACATACATACTAACATGTATGACAACGTACCAAAAAAAAAAAAAAAAATCTAAACTTTTCCAATTATTTAAATTGAAACCACTAAAAAATATTTATCGCATATCAAGACTATACCCAAGTAGAAAACGAGTGAGAGACATACAAACCAATTTTTGTACAGTTTTATTGACAAATTATTCAAATTAGCTTTTTTCTATACACAAATAAAAGCACCAAAAACAAAAAAAATTAAGCTTTAATACAATAAAAATATTTGTAGATATTTTACTTTATTTTACAGTACATGGCGAGAGAGCTTTATAGTTGGTGTATATGCTGCATAAAAGTACCAGCATGTTTATACCGTTATACATATATCAGTCAATGTTACTTTTTAACGTTTACTGTGTTGATTGTTGTTATTGTTATAATACGACAATTTATATGTAAATTTGAATAAATTAAACGTGAGAATATTCATTGAAATCTAAATTAGTTTTTACGGTACATACACGTTTTAAAATCATACAGTGCTGGAAATAAAAAAAAACCATGTCACATTTTTTATACGCTTTAATTTTATGTTCCGTAACTATAATGAGCATAATCGTATTCATATGATTGTATGTACCTCAAATGTATACGGTAATATTTCTACTAATAATTTTCCCTACAAATATTTATTTTAGTACAAAACATTACTGCATTATACACAGAAATATGAAAATTAAATCATACAACTAAAATACAAAATAGCATTAAATTGAATTTTATTTATTTAAAACAGTAGAAAATGTTATTCATCTATCATGCAAATGATAGCAACTTTTCAAAATAATCAAACTATTTTAATTAATATTTTTTAATCGTATTACAGCACTAGAACTAAATTTCCCAGCGAATTATTAATTATGTACATCGTATGGCCCAAGCCTTACTTATTATATATAGATGGTATGTCGAATCTGTACGCAATGATAATAGGCTTATTAAAATATTACTGCAACAGTCATTATTTTCTCACTTAAATAAAATAATAAAATTTCCTTGCATAATTTTACAAATCAAACTATATGCTAAACTTACTAATCTAACTTAGGGGCCAAAATGCAACACTGTTTGATGATAATCAAATTTTAAATGATAACAACTGTTGGCCCAGTTACAAAAGTTTAAATTCTATTGACGTTTGTAGTCGTCCACCTACTGGCAGGTATTGTAAGTTGTGATGGGATACACTATTTTGACATACATATTTTGTTTTGTGTTCTTCATTAAAAGCTAATAATAAAGTTTAATTTAAAATGTCTGTTACGGTGTTGAAGCAAAAATAAACAAGTGTCCTATTGAAATGTACATGTACAGTCATTTACTTACCGATAAATGGCGAAATGGAAACCATTAAAAAAATTAAAAGAGGTGTAAAACATTGTTTAAAACATCAATATCAATGCACCAAATTCCAAAGAAACTGTTAGAGTGTCGTTCGGAATTGGCAGAATGGAAAGCTGTTTTAAAAATTGGGAAGAACTTCCCACAAAATTTTAAAATTTGCAGCCAGCATTTCCAAGTGAAATATTTGCTTACTCCATTTCGTTCTCCGGGGAAATTATTTAAAGTCCATTTAGTTGATGATGCATTTCCAACCGAGAACCTACCAAAATCCACGATTGAAACATTGCGTTGTTCAGATAATTCCAGAGCAAATCGTTTCTTGTTGAGATCTACAGTTATTTCTTCACAATCTTGGTTCGTATAAAACTTAAAGTTTAAGATAAATTTAAGTAAAAACATTAAAAGTAAAAATTTATTTATTTAGCTTTGATCATCGCCAGTCGCCCGAAAATGATTCTGAAAATAATATGACTGATCAAATTACAGATTTGTTTTCTGATGAAGCCATACAATGTGCACCTCAATGTTCCGATAAAGGCAATCAATTTAATTTCACTGGTTTTGTGAATGCAGCTTCTTTGTGGAACACTGATGCAAAATTAAATACAAAGACGGGAATCCCAAACAGTAGTATATTAAAAGTAACGGTAGAAGTTTGCCAGACAGTCAGAAAAGATGACACCTGTTCATTGGCTATGAGAGATCGAATTCTTCTGACTATGCACAAATTGAAATCTAATTGCTCTTTTTCTGATCTTGCAATTGATTTTGAAATAAGCGATAAAAGTGCGAAACTGTACTTTGCTGATACAATTCAGCTTTTGGCGAAAACAATGAAAAAATTAATATATTGGCAATCGCATGAACAAAACTCAAACAATCTGCCGAAGTGCTTTCAAGAATTTCCTAACGTTAGGATTATGCTAGACTGTACCGAAGTACGCACTGTTACTTTCCGTTGTCTCACGTGTAGAACGTGTACCTACTCTCACTACAAGGGGACACATACCATAAACATTTTAATCGGAGTTTCACCGTCTGGATTTGTTAACTTTGTCAGTAAGACATCCACTGGGCGGTCATCTGATAAGGCGATTTTTAACCAATCTGACCTGTTAAGTAAGCTTCAACCTGGTGACGCTGTCATGGTCGACAAGGGCTTTTTGATAGCTTTTTGATAAGACCATCGTTTCTATATGAAGCGGCTTCCAAGTAAGAAACTCAAAGGAATAGAAAGATTGCTGCATCACGAGTTTACGTGGAAAGAAGAATCGGTCGTCTAAAAATGTTTAAGGTTTTGTCTGAAAAAATAGGAGTTTCTGTAATTCCGTATGTTGATGATATCTTGACCGTCATTTGTGCTTTATCGAATATTTCACAACCATTACTAAAAGACGACAAATTTATGTAAGACGTCTGTAGGCTTTATTTAACAAAAATAAAATTTATAATAAATTCAAACATAAATAAAAAAAAATTAAAAATTAGTAAATAAATATAATGACATATGTCTAATTAATAAAGAAAATTGTTGTTTTAATTCTAAGTTTAAAAGGTGATAAACCTAAATTCAATGTATCACAAATATTATCTAACATCTAAATATCTATAATAAAAAATGTAATATATCACATATTAGTTTTTTATATGGGACATTTAGGTACATCATTTTCTGATCATGAAGGGTATCACTTGCTTCAAATAAATCTTTGTTAATGTTTCTACATAGTTTTGTATAAAAACTTCATCTCTTCCTACTTTTATGATTTTAATACTTTTGTCAAAAGTACTAAATACCACGAGATCACGGAGTTTCAAGTTGGTTACGGCCAATCCCAACTGGATTTTACCATAATATTTATGTTTTTTACTTAAACTATAATTATTATCATCAATTGTTCGAAGGTAGCTTAAATGCTTTAAAAGATCGTTAGCACATACAACTTTTCCTTTAACAGGACATTTAATTTCCACCAGCTTCCAATTTTCACCCTCAAAAGAAATACCATCAGGGCTTACCGCCAGAAATGGAAGGTCTGGTGAAATAATTAACCCACTTACTAAAAACAAACAATTTTGGCTATAAACTTCCTTAGCTAATTTTTCGGCAAATAATCCATATCGTGTAGCATCGTTTCCTTTGAAATTGCTCTGATATAAAGAAGCCAATTTTTTTTTGCCAATCAGGTTGCTTATTATTTGCATATGTAAATAAATTATAAGATATGCTGCCTGTTATTCTCTTTTTACGTTCAAGCGACCATTGAACGTTTGTTTGGCAAATGGTAGCCTTACATATACTTATACATTCTTCCAAGGTTTTCCTAACAATTTTCAAATATTCGTTGTTTTCTTCGTTAATTAATGATTGCATTAGAGGTACAAATGTTTTCAAGTAGTTGTGGTTGATTATCAACTCAAAGAAATCATTGATGTCTTCTTGTGTATTTTCGTCGTATTCATTTGGTCTCGATGTATTTTCTGACACTCGAACGGTTTTAAGTAAATCTGCCAAACCAGAGTTTGGTGTAGCTAAAAATAATAATTTTACATAGTTTTTAAAACAATAATGTACTAACTAAAACGGAATCATACCATTAATATATTTTCGACTGAAAGCATATTGCTCATCTTCGGTCACTTCATCATCGCGAATACAATTTTTTTTGCGCACATGACACATTTCCGTGGTAAAGACAGAACTATATTGTTTGGCGATGGATCGACCAATTTTACTCCATTTTTGAGTAATTTCCGTACAACTTAGGTTAGGTTAGGTTAGGTTGGAGTGGCTGCTATCGCACACTTAGGCCAGTATTGGCCCATTGTAATACAACAGGATCCTATCTCCCCTTTACTCTTGCTGAAACCATCCAGAGCTACTTATGTAGCGTAAAATATCTCGTATTCCACAGCCCGCGAGTTCCGAAAGGCTGTGGCGACACCTAAATACTTATGCATTCTGTATGATAGTGCCGGACATGAGCATAGGAAGTGAACTAGCGTCTCTTCCTCCTCTTCGTCTAAACAACTTCTACAAAAGTCATTCGTCTGTAGACCCAGCCTTCTTGCATGTTCCCCAAAAAGGCAGTGTCCTGTCAGTATCCCTACGACCAATCCTAACTCTCGTTTTCCCAGGGATACTAGTGCTTTGGAGCGCCGCAAGTCCAGTTTTGGCCAAACCAGTTTTGCTACCCTGCACGTGAGGGTGTTGGTCCACCTCTCATTTGTCAAGGCGATTGCCTTTTTACTGAGCGCCGATCTAAGCGCTGCTATAGGCCTCCCCAGACCTGCCCTTTCCGGCTGCATCTAGAGAGTCGTACCGTACCTAGCTAGTTCGTCCGCCCTGGAGTTTCCCGTGATGTCCGAGTGACCAAGGACCCAGATTATCTGGATACTGAAATACTCGCTCATCTCCTTAAGAGATGATCTGCAATCCAGCGGCACCCGTGACTTCAGACAAACCGCCTCTAGCGATCTGACCGCCGCCTGACTGTCCACATAAATCGCGATATCCCTAACGGATACCACGTTATGCTTCAACCATGTCCCGACTTCGCCTATCGCCACCACTTCAGCCTGGTACACGCTGCAGTAGTCAGGAAGACGAACGGAAATATTAACATTAAGCTTCTCACAGTAGACTCCGGCTCCTACTTTGCCGTCTAGCTTAGAACCGTCCGTGAAAAATTGCAGTGCCCCGTTTTCCAGTATTGATCCGTTCCTCCAGGATTCTCTCGAAGGACAAATGGTCCGGAAAACTTTATCGAACCACAACGTTGGTTTAATATAATCTAGATTCGCCAGTTCTTCCCTTAGCGATCTAACTATCGTTGAGTGTCCCGCCTGAAGACACTTCCACTGAGAGACAGCCAAATAAGGTGGAACATAACCTCTAAAGCGCGTGTAGGTGTTGACCTAAGCGCCCCGCTTATAATCATGCAGGCCGTTCTTTGCACCTTCTTCAACATCTTCCTATATCTTACCTTCTCCAGAGCTTGCCACCACACACCCACCCCGTATACATCAGCACAGGTCTTACCACAGCGGTATAGAGCCAGTGTACCAGCTCTGGTTTTAGACCCCATCTCTTCCCTATGGCATTCTTACACGAGTAAATGGCTACATTAGCCTTATTCACCATTTCTACAATGTAAGGCTTCGGGCTTAGCTTACTGTCCAAGATTGTGCCCAGAAATCTCGCTCTGTCAGCAAAAGCCAGTCTAGTGCCGTTCACGGTAGGAGGACTAACTACCGGAATTTTATATTTCTTAGTAAACAGTACCAGCTCTGTCTTGGAGGGGTTAATCCCTAATCCACATTTGCTGGCCTTTTTCGCTACGATTAGGAGTGCATTCTGCATAACATCCCTAATCGAATCCAGATATTTGCCTGAGACAGCTATCGCTACATCATCCGCATACGCTACAACCCCTATCCCCTCTCCCTCCAGTTCCAAAAGCAATCCATTCATCACAACACTCCAAAGAAAGGGGGACATTATACCTACTTGCGGGGTTCCTCTAACCACCCGCCTTCTAATGGTGGCCTCCCCAGTTTCGAGATAATAATCCTGCTTACCAGCATCTGATTTATCAACCTACACATGGAGTAGTCCACGTTCAACAATAGCAATCCTTCCATGATCGCCTCCGTTTAAGCATTATTAAAGGCACCCTCAATGTCGAGAAATGCTACCATACAGAACTTTTGCGAGTAAATTGACTTCTCAATCATGCGTACTAGATCGTGCAGAGCTGTGTCCACCGACTTTCCCTTACAGTACGCATGCTGCGACATTGCCAAACTCCTGGGCTCAATTTTTCATCGAATACCTATATCTACCAACCTTTCCAAGGTTTTCAACAGAAAGGATGATAGATTTATAGGTCTCAGATCCTTTGGATAGGCATGCGAGCTTTTTCCCGATTTCGGGATAAACACCACTCTGACCTCCGTCCATTTTTTAGGAATATATACCAGTTTTAGGCATCCCATGAAGATACCTTCCAGCCAGGGGAGGATGACTGCTGAGTTCCTCTGGATCTCTGCTGGTATAATCCGATCCGGGCCCGCCGACTTATAAGGTCTAAACCCGTTCAGAGCCCAACGGATTCGCTCCTTATCTGCGATGCCCTCCATCTTTATTGAAGGTGTTACTCGATTAGTTTCAGGCTCTGTCGAGTCTTCAAAGCTTCCTGGAAAATGGGTCTCGATGAGGAGCTCCAATGATTCCGCACTTGAAGTTGTCCATGACCCGTCTGGCCTAATTAAATAACTAGGACTGGTTGGGTTAGTAGCTAGAATTTTCCTAAGGCCAGAAGTCTCAGAGACCTCTTCCATTCTACAACAGAAGAGTCTCCACGACCCCCTTTGTGCCTTCCTCAACACTTTTTTGTACTCTCTGAGGTCCTCCTTATAGGAGTCTCAATCCCGAACCTCCCTTGTGCTCTTAGCTTTATTAAAAGCTCTCCTACACACACTCCGATATGTTCCCAACTCCTTGGTCCACCATATCGGTTTCTGCCTGCTTCTATGCTTTATTAGGGGGCACGCAGCATTAAATGAAAATTTGCATGCCTGGAAAATCAGGAACTTCCAGCGGCAGTAGTTCCTTCAACACATATCCATATTTGTTCCAGTTTGTTCTTCTGGGATTCCTGAATGATTTCCGGGTGACAGGTTTAATGTCGAGGTTGTAAATTACATATCGATGATCAGAGAATGAGTGCTCTTTCGCCACTCTCCACCCTCTGATCATATGAAAGATCGTTTCTGACACAAAGGTCACATCTAAAACCTCCTGACGATTTTTAACAATTAATGTCGGTTCTCGTCCAATATTGCAAACTAAAAGGTTGGTATTTAATAAATAACCAAAAAATAACTCACCCCTCTCGTTGATGTCTGTGCTTCCCCAGATTGTGTGATGCGCATTTACATCACATCCGAGTACAACACCTACCCTTCTATGATCTGCTTCCCGGATCAGTTCCCCCAGGTTGTCCGCTGGAACCTCCTTCTCGCGATCCATATAGGCTGAGGCTAGCCATAGCTTTCCACAGCCAAGCTCAGCGCTCACCGCTGTAACGTCTCCGCTACTAAATTGTGGAAGAAGAAAAATATTCAAATTATTTTTCGCTAAAATACACGATCTGATCTTCTCAGAGTTGCTTGAGTATAGTAATTTATACCCTTTCATTCTGAGGCCACAGATCCTGTTATTGTTAATCCAAGGTTCTTGGATTAACACTAAATCCTCATCTGACTTAGTCAGTCTGAGCACGAGAGCTGCCGAGGCAGCCTTCGTGTGATGCAGGTTTATTTGTACAATGCTAACCATTGTAGTCGACCTTACTCACCTCTTCCTGCACTCCCTGCATCAGGATAGTGCCATCTACCTCTTTGTTCCGGAAGCTGTTTTTCTCTCGTCGAGAGCCTGATAGGATGTCCACATCAGGCTCCAGAGAGAGGAGGCTACCTCCCCTGAATATGCTCCCCAGAGCTGAAGCATTACTTTCCTGGCCGTCCTCAGCCCGCTTGACCGTCTCCTGCTATGTCCGTTCGTCGTCACCCCCAGGCTGGTCTTTCGCAGTTGCGTCGGCCTCGTCCTTTTTATATACTTTGAGAGTGATCGACCCGAACCCGAAGTTGATCACTCCCTTTAATTTTGCAAGGGAAGCCAGGGATTCTTTATTGATCAGCATGATTGCCAATCTAGAGCCTCCCTTAGTTTCCTCTCGCTTTATAATCCTCCAGTCTTCCGTTGGAAGATCGGGATTACTGGCCTGAATGATCTCGAGGATCTCTTCTAATTCCCCTTTATTTCCTTTAGCGGTTCTGCTTCCACCTGGCTTCGATGCCAAAGTGTCGCTTAACCCTGATGATGAAGCCCCACCTTTACGGTTAGAGTTGCTAACTTCTTCCGGTTTTTGAAGGGTGCCGGCCCCTTTAGTTTTAATTTCTTTTGTTTCTTCCATGTTTCTCCCACGAGTATCGGAGAAATATAGGTCAACTTGCACAGAGATCCGTGTACGCAAGCAAGGCTAAATACAACTGGAGGTCGCCAGGTATCCAGAGGGTTCCGTTCACGACTGGGCATTGTTAAATGGGCCCCCAGTCTAGTCGATCATCAGCACGGGTCGCGTAACACCTTAATCCAGCCCATTGGCTTACCGAGCACCCCACCCCCCGCACCCTCGCCCTCCTCCCACATTCACTCACTCATTCACCCATTCATATGGATATCCCAAACAAATGGGACCCACTTCATTCATGGGATTACCGTTTATAGGGTTCCCCACTCACTACCTCGAGGCCCGGGAGCACAGGGAGACGTGATGCTCAGTTCACCGTGGTTATGGTCGATGGTTTTATGGCGCCATCAGTTCGCCTTTCTCTACTAGGTATCCTAGGCACTCAGAATTTGGTGAACAGAGGTTAACCACTCCCCCGTTCTCTGAAACTCTCCTCCCAGCAGAGCTGCGGTTGGGGACGGCTTATGTAATTCACCGCTAACCTACCTATCGATAGGCCGTTCACTATCCACCTCCTGTGACCCCTATCCGCCATCCATAATTAAGTATTTATCTCAAATATACTTAATTTAGTTTAAAATTTGAATTTAAGAGTTAATTTTAGGTTAAAATTAACACTTATATGTGTATAATATTTAAAATCATATTTTATGTATATTTATGTTTAATTTTGACTTAATTTAAATATTTGTATATACAAAATTCATACTTAAATTTGTATAATTTTTGAGATGTATAATTTAAGTAGTATTTTGGTTTAGAAATGTATTAAACTTTAACCAATTTAAAGTATATTTTGTATTTAAATTAACCATTTATACAAAAATAAATTGATTTTGGTATTCCTCAGTATAATTTTTTGGTATAAATATTTGATTTTTTCCACTAGGGAAGCTTAGGGTCGACGACTTGGTTTTACTTAAGAATGACCAACAAGCAATCACACAAGAATCATCAAGACGCCTACAAGAAGGACTTACCCATGGACTACCAATTAACAAAAATTTAATTGATTTAATGCACAGCCAGCTATAGTCAATGTAAACTACAATCACCAAAAGATTCTGAGAAGGTTCAGAGACAGCAACCTCACAGACAAGTAAAAGCCAGGATAACTAGAATCGTCTGATTCTACCAGCTGCATTGTGAGTATGTTGTTTTTTGGAACTTTTCCAGGCCAACATACAAATCACACCATTCTATTTAATTCTATTTATTTATTTCAAGAAATCGATTTAGTAATGTAATACAGTAATGATTTCAAACTTAGAATTACGGAAAAAATTTTTGATACTAGAATATACAAATAGATAAAATATTAAAAAGTCAAATTCAAGTTGAATTTTAAAAATTAAAAAATTTTAAGGGTAGTTCTTCAAATTTGAAGTAGTCAAAACTAATTATAAATTTAAAAAATATTTTTTCAAGCTAGTTTTGAAAGTGTTTTTAGGATAAATTGAATGAAGTCGAAGTGATCCTCTATTGTATTAAATGTTATCACTGATCTATTGATTGGGTTGTTATCTCCGTTCTCGGTGGAATGGTGTTCTGGCGCCAATAATCGATAATTACGAAATGATCTACTTGGAACATTAATAGAGATGTTTCCCAGTAGTGTGGGATATCTAGAATGCGTCTATTTCGAAGAGTGCAAATATTGTATTCTTTGCACATTGTTGAATATGGTGGTAATCGAGCCATATTTTCGTGGAATGGTTCTCTATGGTCGTAGTCCCAACCAGATTTTTTTAACAGGAATAACATAAATGTATTTTGTATGCTTTCGATTCTCTTGATGTGAACATTGTGGTAAGGTTTCCAAGCGTTTACGGCGTATTCCACTTGAGATCTTACATAAGCGAAATATAGTAAACGTAACGTTTTTATATCCTTGAACTCTCTAGTCCATCGTGTGACAAAGCCAAACTTGGAATTTGCTTTAGAAATATGTACAGTTATCGATATGCCAGTTAAAACTAATATTTTCAACGACGGTGACTCCCAAATCTGTAATCTCGTGTACCCTCTGAATTTCTACGCCATGGATGTTGTATGCGGTGAATGGATTCCGTTTGCGATGAAAATACATTATTTTGCATTTTTTGATATTCAAATCCAATGAGTTTGGTCACACAACCTGCTAAGTCTATTGAATTCTTATAGTTCGATAGAATCGCGAATTTGTTTGATCGTATATGAAAAATGTTTACGCCATCGGCAAATATGAGAATATTTGAGTTTTTTATTATGTTCGTTATGCTGTCAATGAAAACAATAAACAGCCATGGTCTAATGTAAGATCCTTGGGGAACACCAGAAGTCACGTTGATAACTTTAGATTTCCTATTTCCAATTATTACATATTGCTGACGACTTGTTAAATACCACTTGAACTAGTTGAAGCTTTGGAGTGCTTTATGATGACAGATAGAGTCAAATGCCTTACTGAAATCTATATATGCCACATCAACTTGGTTATGATTCTCAATCTCGTTTATAACTATGTTAGTGGATTCACCCAAGTTGGAAGAAGTAGAGCGACATGGCATACGTCCATGCTGGTTAACAGATATATGACGTATTAATGTTTATTTAAAACTATTGCGTTTGACCAGTTCAAATAGTTTAGGAATTGAAGATGTTGTTGATATACCTCTGTATTTTAACGAAAGATTGAAAAGCTTACATAACGGATTTACCAAAATATTCGCAAACCTTTTTAACATAACTGAAGGAATTTCGTCTGGCCCACATCCGTCACCAAAGTCTTTCGACGCTGATAGAATGTTGTCAACGGATATAATTGAAGGACATCTATAAACAACGAAGTCATGTTCAAAATATTCCGAACTATGAATTCCCGGATAGAGATTGGTCTCATTAATTACATAAATCAAATAGTGTGACTGCATCACGAAAGGATAAAATTCAATCACTATACGGGCATACACTTTAAATCAGTATAGGCAGACTTGAGGTGGTAGTCATGAAGGGGGATTTACTGTCAGTTTATCGTGAACAATTTATCGTGAGCAATTTATCGTAGAACAATTTATCGTAGAACAATTTATCGTGGAAACAATTAATCGTGGATTCAATTTATCGTGGAACAATTTATCGTAGAACAGTTTATCATGGGCAATTTATCGAATAACAGTTTATCGTGGACAATTTATCGTATAACCGTTTATCGTGGACAATTTATCGTAGAACAGATTATCGTGGACAATTTATCGTAGAACAGAGTATCGTGGATAATTTATCGTAGAACAGTTTAATGCGTGGTATTTCAAAATTTAGTGGGAGTCTTTAATGATTTTTGGCAGAAGTTCTGGAATATGGCTATGTGGGACGGAACTCGGTAGTTTCTTAACCGATTATGATGGGATTGGGTATGTTGGTTGGAAATGGGATTATTGAATGATTTTTGGAAGAAGTTCTGGAATATGGCCTTGTGGGACGGAACTCGGTAGTTTCTTAACCGATTATGGTGGGATTGGGTATGTTGGATGGAAATAGAATTATTGAATGATTTTTGAAAGAAGTTCTGGAATATGACCATGTGGGACAAAACTCGGCCGTTCCGTGGAATTGAGATTCTTTAATGATTTTTATAACAAGTTCTGCAAAAGTGGGCACCTGGAACGGACGATAGACAATGATAAATTACTGTACTCGCTCTTGGATGAAAACGTTAAATTCTATTTATAATTTTTTTTTATTAAAATGGGCAACCATCGGTGGAGTTACTTATCAAACTCCCAGACAATCTAAGCTCTTGTAGTATAACTACGTCCAGAGTGCGAATTTAAGCTTGCTTGGAAATGTTCTGGAGATCTCAAGTCTTAAAAGGCTTTTTTCTCAGAGCAAATAGTTGGCTTGCTGCTCAATCCACTTATTGGGTTGACACGTGTGTGCATTACGGAATATAGTGATATACATGTACATAGAAAGCTCCTTGCTATAAGTCAAAAGCCCACTTCCGTCATCTCTAGCCTAGAGACAATACGTTTATGTGGTATTGGATTTGTGGTGCCCATAACTCGCCCTGTGGTCCTATTCTGTCTTTTCCTGGGAATAGGGAATTGGGAAAAATATTTTTATAGCATTTTTGTCTAAATTGTATTTTTCTGCAAAACTACTTCTTCTACTTCCAAAAATCAATCAATAATCCCATTTCCATCCTACATACCCAATCCCATCATAATCGGCTAAGAAACTACCGAGTTCCGTCCCACATGGCCATATTCCAGAACTTCTTCCAAAAATCATTAAAGAATCCCAGTAATTTTTTGATACCACGCATAAAACCTTTCTACGATAAATTGTCCACGAAAAACTGTTCTACGATAAATTGTCCCACGATAAATTGTGTCCACGGTAAATTGTGTCCACGAAAAACTGTTCTACGATTAAATGTTCACGTTAAATTGAAACACGATAAATTGTTTACGATAAAGAGACCGTCACCCGATGGACGGTCGTCATAATCGCCCATCAGAGCGAGTAATTCCGCTAACTATGGATCGTTTTCACACCACGTAAACTCTATATGATAATTCGCATCCAATAAGACATCGCACAGTGCGTATCGAATAAGCGATAGACGCTGAACAGCACATAGCATTGAGGAAGACTCGAATCAATCAATTTGACGTCATTCTCAGCAAGTGGAGATGTGTGAAAGATTTTATCGAAAGATTTATTTATTTTGTTTATCAATACTCAAAGAAAAGTTCAAAGGTGAGGAAGTTTTTATTCCGACAATTTCGATGATCCCAGCCGATAAGGTTTTCGAGTTTAAACGAATTCAATTTCCGATTCTTCTCGCATTTGCCATGATGATCAACCAATCACAAGGCTAATGCTTGAGTGTTTGTGGCCTGAATCTAGCAAATGAATGTTTATATCACGGTCAATTGTACGTAGTAAAGCAAATACATTTATTGAACTTCAGTAATTTTGAGAACGCATTTCATCTTGGTAAAAAATTAAATTTAATTCAGCTAATAAGTTAAAACAAATTTATTGATTCTGAGCCGGTACAGTTATTTAATTATAAAACAAAAAAGTCTTTTTAAGCGCCGCACGTTTTACAGTCTGTGTTTTGTTTGTAGCCTACTTTTAGTTAAAAACCAAAGACATCAATCCCTATACATAAAATGGAAAAGCGACGAACCTGATGCTATATATATAAAGGAAAAGTAATTTTTTTGAGAGCTGTAGCAAGTTAGCAAGTTGGTAAAATTTCGATTGTAAATGTCTGTTTAAATAAAACATGGTAATGAAAATGACATAAAAATTTCATGAAAAGTTTTAACTTCGATTAAATGTGTTGTGTTCGATGTTTTATATTATGATAATTTTTTTACGATGAAAAATTTTCGATTGGATTATTTTCGGAAACAAGTTTCATTACAAAAAAATATATTCGACGTTTTTATAATCGTAATAAATTTTTTCGGTTAAATACAATTTTAATTAGTTAAACCCAGGAGTACACGTTGATTATTGCTTTCGTTTAATTACCACTGTTGGCTTTCGGGCCTCTATATTATATCATTAAGACGGTAAAATCACGATATTTTGTAGTGAATGTGGCGTTTTCCCAGTAACAGGTATGTGATATGAACGGTAGTTTGAATTTTTTTTGAAATTTGGTTTAATGTTTAAGTTTAGTGCATTAATTTCTTATGCTTGAAAAGAGTATATTGGTTAAACCTTCAATGCCACGTTTATATTTAAAATTAAAGTGACGAATATAACTATACATTTTTTTGCAGGGGTCCATTAATGTATCATTTACCCTATATCGAATTAATTACTCATCTTTTATCGACTGTTTACTAAAGGGTGATTTTTTTGTGGTTAGGATTTTCATGCATTAGTATTTGACAGATCACGCGGGATTTCAGACAAGGTGTCAAAGAGAAAGATGCTCAGTATGCTTTGACATTTCATAATGAATAGACTTACTAACGAGCAACGCTTGCAAATAATTGAATTATAGTTATAAGCATTTTGCGCCAAAATGTAAAAACAAGAGAATTTTACGTAAATATATTTGTTTCATTGTAACTTAAAGAAACCTTTCGTTCCTAATCAGTTTTTCTATTTTTATTTTTGTGTTACTTAATTTCGTGTTCTAGTGGGTCTCAAACTGTTCAGGTGTGATTTTTTACATTTTCTTGTAAATTTGCTAAGCAAAAGGTAAGATTTCAGTTACATTTTAAAATATATTTTAATAACTTTAGATTATAAGAAATAGTTTTTTGCAGTAATAACATTAGATTTTAATTATAAATCAATTGAAATAATTAAAATAATATAAATTTACTATGAAATTGAGGGTGTCCAATATTATAGTCCAGCAGAAATTTTAGGTTTTTTAATTATTCGACATCCTGTGTCCATTTCTATAATATAAATGATCCTGAGTTATGGACATAGTGATGATAATTATAAAATGGTGAGTGCCGATAATTGTGTTGAAAAATTATTACCCATATATATGTACATAGATATTAGCAAATTAAAATTATAATATTTAAATATTCACGTAAGGAGAAAAGCAAATACAAATATTTTCATTTATTTAGATGCCGAAGAAAAACTCATCATTTTTAGAAGAAAATATTCTAAGATCCAGTGATGCTATTATAAACGGCAAAGTCGCCAAGAAGACTGCATCAAAACTATTTAATGTACCTCGGTCAACATTGCAGTATCGACTATCTGCAAAATTTAAGAAAAGTCGTCCTGGCCCAATGAGAATTTTGTCTGAAAATGAGGAATAGACAATAATTGACTGGATATTGGAAAGTGCCAAAAAAGGTTTTCCTAGACATCGCGAAGATGTTGTTGAGTCGTTAAACGCTTTTTGGATGATTGCCCAAGAGAACACAATTTTGGCAATGATAGCAGGCCTGATAAGGTTTGACCAAATTGATGGCTATTTAAAAGAAAAAAAATTGTCTTCTATATTAGCTGATCAATGAGACCAATTTTATGCTTTGTCCCAAAACCAAAAGCGTAGTGCCAAAGTTGGAACGAAGAATGTGTATGAAGTTGAGCAAGGCTCCTCAAAGAGTGGTCTCACCGTCATGTTCAGTTTTTCGGCCTCGGGATTGGTGGTACCACCGATGATAATTTATTTGTATAAACGGATTCCGGATAACATAAAAATGTCAGTTCCAGAACTATGGAGTGTGAGACAAAGCGATAATGGATGGATGACAAAGGAAGTGTTTTTTGAATACATTTCAAATGTATTTTTACCACACATCGTCAAAAAGAGTATAGAGTTGCCAATCGTTTTGTTTGGCGATGGATATGCATCCATCTCACATACGAGTTAAGTATTTTGTGCCAAAAACTTCAAACCGTTCTAATTGCATTATACCCAAATACCACGAGGATTTTGCAGCCATGTGCTGTCTCAGCGTTTAAACCACTTAAGTCAGCTTGGACAAAGGTTGTCTTACAGTGGAAGAGAGAAAATGTTGACTGCATTCTTAATAGGGAAGACGTCACACTTTTACTAAATAAAGCAGTAAAGAGAGGAGAGAACCCGGATACAATTAAAAATTCGTTTAAGGCATGTGGGATTTATCTGTTCAATAAATATGCAATAGACAGCTCAAAATGTTTGGGAAAGTCATATATGCATGATTATCAAAATATGCAACCTTCAGCTAGATCTTTAGTTGGTATCGAAAATCAAATCTAATACAGTCGATTTTAAACAATTTTCAGATATTGTAGATAGTTTAAAACTACAGGAACAGAAAGAAGTCTTAGAAGAAAATCTAATCAATAAAACACAATCTATAGAGTCTTACTATGCAACTCTGATGTTGATCCCGCAGTAAATATTATGGAAATCTAATTTTGTCTGATGACTTCAATCTGAATTGGCAACCACCTGTAATAGAACAACAATACGAGCCGACAGTTTCTGAAGAAACTATTGAAATTAATCTAGATTTAGTAATTGTTTAGAACTACAAGAGGCAAATAAAATAAATGATGATCCCAAGACATCCTTGAAAAGCATCGATCAATATATAAGATGGGTCAAAACTCCAGAAAGGAAGAAAACAAACAGATCGAAATAAAATGTACTTTTTCGGCACTGTTAGACAAAAATATATCCGTTGTGACAATGTATAAGAAGTTGGCCCGAAATTTCCATCCCGAAAAGGCTTTTTCTCACATAGTGTGTATCTTTGCTAAATCACATAAAAAAAATTCCATCCCGAAAATTTTATTGTTAAATTAAAGAAAAAAAATAAATACTTAGCCCGAATAAATTGTAAAATTATAATACTGTTTGCAGAAAAAAAGCTTCACAATCTATTAATAAATTAAATCTACTTTCTTGATCATCCCAAATCACTTTCTAGGGGGTCATCTCTGTGTTCGGCACCAGGAAATTTGGTAATGAACATATTTTTAACTGAAGAATGTATAGAAAGCGGTTTTTGGGATGATCAATATTTGCCATCAAGCCTCGTGATTTTCAAATGGGCGCCTGAATATAAACTCTATGCACATTGGCACGCCTAGCTCCATATGCCAAGGGAGGAAGTCATCTCGATGTTCGGCACAAGGAAATTTGAAAATGAACATATTTTCAACTGAAGAATGTATAGAAAGGTGTGGGTTTCGGGATGATCAATATTCACCATCAATCCTAGTGATTTTCAAATGGGCGCCTGAATATAAGTTCTATGCACATTGGCACACCTAGCTCCATATACCAAGGGAGGGGGTCATCTCGGTGTTCGGCACAAGGAAATTTGAAAATGAACATATTTTCAACTGAATAATGTATAGAAAGAGGTGGGTTTCGCTTTGATCAATATTCACCATCAATCCTAGTGATTTTCAAATGGGCATTTGAATATAAGTTCTATGCACATTGACACATTGAACTCCATATGTCAAGGAAGGGGGTCATCTCTGTGTTCGGCACCAGGATATTTGGTAATGAACATATTTTCAACTGAAGAATGTATAGAAAGTGGTTTTTGGGATGATCAATATTTGCCATCAATCCTCGTGATTTTCAAATGGGTGCCTAAATATAAGTTCTATGCACATTGGCACACCTTACTTCGTACGCCAAGGGAGGAGTCATCTCTGTGTTCGGCACCAGGAAATTTGTTAATGAACATATTTTTAACTGAAGAATGTATAGAAAGAGGTGCCTGAATATAAATTCTATGCACTTTGGCACACCTAACTTTATATGCCAAAGGAGGGGGTCATCTCTGTGTACGGCACAAGCAAATTTGATAATGAACATATTTTCATCTGAAGAATGTATAGAAAATAGTTTTCGGGATGATCAAGAAAGTAGATGTAATTTATTAATAGATTGTGAAGCTTTTTTTCTGCAAACAGTAATATAATTTTACAATTTATTCGGGCTAAGTATTTATTTTTTTTCTTTAATTTTTAAATACAATTTTCGGGATGGAATTTTTTTTATGTGATTTAGCAAAGACACACACTATATGGAAAAAACCTTTTCGTGATGGAAATTTCGGGCCAACTTCTAATACATGTTGTGACAATCCCTAACAGAAATAATCTTAACTCGGAAGAGTTTCAACAAATAATACAGATAATACTAACGATGTTGCCTCAAAATGCTAACAATGTTAACCACCTCACATTTACAGCTTCCCGGAAGATGTGTTATCATTGTATCTACAGCATTAATAAAAATAATAAAGGAATTCGCTGTGAAAAGTGTACCGCCGAATTTCATTTAGCATGTGTGAATAAGCTATAATCTAAGGAATAAGCTAAACCTCTCAATTGATCCTTATTTTATATGCACATTGTGCCAGAATAAGAAAATTTTCGAAAATTTCTGTGAACATTACTAGTGAAAAAGTACGCTTGTTTATTTTCTAAATTATTTATATTTAGTTAGAATCTAAAGTTAAGCGGTTTTAATCTTAAGTTAAATATTTGTTTTATCCATCTTACACAATTATCTCTAAATTCAGATTCAATTTTTAAAATTATATACTAAACAGTGCAAAATTTTCTTATAAGTGCCCATTATTGTATCATTTACCCTAATCTAATATATTAGAAATCAAATTTAAGACCAAATTATTTATTTATTTATTTATTTATTGACATTATAGTTTTGGTAAAGGCAAAGCACATATGGGAGCAATATAAATGAAGAACAACACCACCAAAAAAAATGCTTCCATTAGGCATAAAAACCTCAGATTTTTTCAAAAAACAAATCCACTCCATGCTAGTACTCTCCGTATTGAGCTCAAGCTCATTTTTTACAGAGGACAGTGCAAAAAATGAATACTTACAGACTACATACAAAAATAATACAAATGAATTTTTTTTTTTTTTTTTTTTTAAGAAATCTTTATTTCTGTATAATATTACAACTAATCATATGGATTATCTAGTAATTGTTTTATAAGCTAAGTAGTCCACTCTTGTGGGATGAGACCTATCAGTTCATCCCAGCTCTGTCAGTCCTTTGATTTAAGCGGCTCAAGGAACCACTAATTCTAATAAAGGTTTTGTTCTTTTAGGCACTTTGGTCCATTGGTGCGATCCAGTAGGTTCCATAGCTCCTCGTTGTCAAGCTGCTGCAGTCGCAGTACATGACCCCTTGCAAATTTTTGTATTTCATCGCTGACGTTTTCCATGTTTAAGTCTCGATGGAGATTGTCGTTTCTAATGCACCAAGGAGCATTCACAATGCTACGTAGTACTTTATTTTGAAATGTTTGAATTATCTTCACTGTATTTTTCCTTGCGAAGCCCCAAAGCTGAATACCATACGTCTAGATAGGTTTTAGGATTTGTTTATATAACAGCAGTTTGTTGTGCGTTATCAGTTCGGAGTTTCTTCCAATAAGCCAGTGCATTTTTCTGAATTTTAAATTCAGTTCTTTCCTTTTCTGTTTAACATGCGCTTTCCACCTGAGTTTAGAGTCTAGCGTCATGCCGAGGTACTTGTTAGAATATGGTATTTGTTGTGAATTCAGTCTAATCGGAATATATTCTAATTTCCTATTTGTAAAGTTGATGTGTGTTGATTTCGATTCGTTAAGTGTTATTTTCCATTGTTTTGTCCAGTTATTTATTATATCAACAGCATTTTGAAGTTTTCTCGTGGACTCAACTATACTAGCATCGGTGGTCATAATAGCTGTGTCATCAGCAAACGTTCCTATTCTAGCTTCTTCTATGTTTGGTAGATCATTTGTATACAGGAGGTATAAAACGGGACCTAGAACACTGCCTTGTGGAACCCCTGCCAATATTTTCTTCAGTTTAGAGTATTCCCTTCCCTGTCTCACCCGGAAGTAACGGTCGTTGATGTAAGACTTTAGCAATTCAGAATGTTGTTTTGGCAAATCTCGTTGGAGCTTAAATTCTAGACCACGGTGCCAAACCTTATCAAATGCTTGGGCTACGTCTACGAATATTGCTGAGCATACTTCCGTTTTCTACAGCACCTCCTCAATTGTATCAGTAATCGTATGTACCTGTTCTTTCGTTGAGTGCCTTTCTCGAAACCCAAATTGATGTTCAGGTATTAGATTTCTAATCTCTATAATTGGCTTTAATCTCTTGAGAAACAGTCTCTCGAAAATTTTTGATGTTGTTGTTAACAAAGAAATAGGCCTATACGATGTTTTGTCATTTAGTGATTTATTAGGCTTTGGAATCATTATGATTTCCGCTACTTTCCACTGTCTCGGAACATAACATATTCTAAAGATAGCATTGATTATGTGCTGTAGTTTCCTTAATGCTATTTCTGGTAGAGCTTTGATTATTTGCCCCGTTATCAAGTCGTATCCAGGGGCTTTTTTATCTTTGAGATTTTTTACTTCTTGTATGAGTTCTTTCAGAGTAACTGGTAGTACAGATGCCTCGTCTTCTTTGCTTATAGGTGTAAGATATTCATTATCCGCTTGTCCAGTTGGTGGTTTGAAAGTATTTTGTAGGTGTTCGACAAACAGATCAGCTTTTTGTTTTTCGCTAAGAGCCCAGGTTCCATCAACCATTCTAATGGGTGGCACTTGCATTTTAGGCCGTTTTAAACCTTTGATGGCTTTCCACAGGGAAAAGTCTGTGTCATATTTACCTGTCAGAAGGCTGCAACTGACGCATTCTTAATCTCCTTTATAAGTAGTTTAAGTTTTTTGCACAAGTTGTTTAGGATTGTTTAGTCTTCAGGGGCTCTGGTTCTCTGCCAAGTCTTACGAGCTCTTCTTTTTTCGTTAACCAACTCTCTCACTTCAACTGGATAGTATATACTCATTTGTAATATTTCTTGGTGATCAGGAGTACTTTCACCGGCCGCTTTTTGCACACTTTCAATAAGGTTTTCTAGTTCTTCTTCTTTCGTATAAGCGTTCGAGATCTGCACCTGTAGGTTGATGCTTTCTTCGACTAGCTGCCGAAAGTATTCCCAGTTGGTTTTGTTATTTGTTAGCCTTGGAGGGCTTGCCTTCCTTATTACCGTGTCACTTATTGTCATTACAACTGGAGAATGGTCTGACGATGGCCCTTCTTCATTTTCAACTGCTAAGCAGTTTTCATAGATACCTCTTGATATATAGAAATCCAGAAGGTCAGGAATTTTATTTGGGTCCGTAGGCCAGTAGGTTGGCTTTCTCCTGGAGTGAAACTCACATTTTAATGTCCTGCCTGCTTCAAATAGCTCCCTTCCTTTGGGACTAGTTCTATTTGATTTCCAGAATATGTGTTTCGCGTCAAAGTCGCCTTCAATAATAAAATTATTGCCAAGCAATTTAAGAAGTTTGAAGCAGTCTTATTTTTTTGGATTATATCTGGGTGGGCAGTAGATTGCTGATATACTATAGCTCTTGTTATTTTTGATTTCGATAGAAACAGTAGCTACTTGCATAGCTTCTTCCTCTATTTTTAATTCTTCGTGGTGTTTTAATTATCCTTAATAAAGATTACTGTCCCTCCTCTAGCTGTTTCTGCTGGATGTAGAGCTTGATAGCACTGGTATCTACGTATTCTGGCATACGAGGTTCTGGTAAAATGACTTTCTGAGATTAGGCATATATCAATTTTTTTGTGTTTAAAAATACTTCTAATTCTGAAATGCGTTGCGCTAGGCCATTTGCATTCCAGGTAGCAATTCTTAAATAGTGTGTCATTATTTTTTCATGATAAGTTTGTTTTGACTAGAATTAATGTTTTTAGTGGAGTTACTAGTTTTACTTGACGCATCCGTTATTCCTTTATCTTGGATCATCGATACATTTTCTAGTGCTCCTAGTCTCTGTTCTTGTTGTTTCAGTAGCTCGCCCATAGATTCTAGTCTTTGGTCCTGCCCACCCAGATGCAAATTGATAGCGTTTAGCTTCTGAAGTATTTCTTGCAATACATGGGTTTCCTGACTAGGAGCTTTCGTGATATTTTCGTTCTGCTAAGCCATTTGTGCATATGATATGCCTTCTCTTACTTTGCCGCTATTTAGGGGGATTTATTTTGAGTAGGATTGCATCCTAGGTTGAGAACTCTGACTTGTTTGATTTCTCTTGTTGTCTTTCATTCTTTGTAGCTCTTTCGCTACCTCACAGCCTCTGTAATTTGCTGGGTGATGATTACCACAGTGTATGCGTTTCACTGGTTCGTTCTTACTTTTATTGCATGCTTTTGTTAGATGTTTCCCAGCGCACTTTACGCATCTGGGCTCCCTATTACAGTATTTGCGTGTGTGGTTATACGCCTGAGAATTGTATCATTGTGGCATTCTACTAGGGTTCTTTTTTAATTCTTCAATCTTAACTTTCATATTAAGGATTGCTTTGATTCCATATACCCTATCAATGCTCCCAGCGTTTTCAAATGTTAGCATGAAAAGTGGGAGGCCAACTTTGGTTGTTTCTCGCTCACCGTTTGCGTTTATCTTCCTCTTTCATATGTTTACAGCGTTTAGAATTTTGAATCCTTTCTGGCGAAGATCCTCAATTATTTCTTTGTTGGGGCATGTATGATGTAGCCCTCTGGCCATGACTTTAATTAGTTGAACAGCTTTGTTTTCATAGGTGAACCATTCGATGTTTTGAGCGGTGTTTGCATTTGATAACATTCTGTAGGTTTCTGAGTCAAGTGCATTCACTTTCCAAACGTTATTATTTAGTGCAGTGACTTTATATTTATCGTTTGGAACTAACTTCACTATTTTTTTAATTGTTCCGTATTCACTAACATTAAGTATGTTAATGGGTGGAGGTGGTATCTCTTTATGTATTGTTTGATTTTCCTCCATTTCCCCTTGGTTAGTTACATTGGATGTTTTAACCGGTTGCAGTGGTCTCTCCTTCGGTATCAATGATACGTTCTTATGTACCTTCACTATGTCCGTAGATGATCGTTCAGGTCGTTGGGGTTGTGGTTTTTTAACGCTCTGTGTGGATTTTTCCACTTCAGGCGAAGATTGTGCTTTTCTTTTGTTGTTTTGATGTTTAGTTTAAATTTGCCTTCGTATATAACTCGTTTCATATGTCAATTCATCTTCATCTGTTTCATAGATAGCTACAGTATTTTCTTTGGCTTGATTATCATTTTTGATTACAGTAATTTCTTCTTTAAGATGTTGGACTTCTTTGAAAAGCTGTTCATTGATTTTCATTAAGTTTTCTATCGATTTCTTTAAATCATCGTTTTCTCTAGCGATATCGTGGTGATTTTCTTGGTTACCGTTCTCCCTACGTTCAGCATTTTCATTCTCCTGCTGAGTAGTAGGAAGCATTTGTCTAGTTGGTGATCTAGAGATACTTGTGCTTGGTATAAGTGGGTTACGCAATGGTTGGCTCACCCCAGAATCCGTTGAGCCTGCCTCGTGCAAGGGGGAATTGGCCAACTGTAAAGTTGACGTACCACCTGGGGTATACATTCCGTTTTGTTGTACATTCATTTCCTTGATGATTGGTTTATTATTCGGGGTTCCTTTGTTACGAATCTCTTGGTTCGTCTCAAATTTTTATCAAAGGGATTTGTTAATTTTACTTCTATTGCGAATTAGTATCATAAATAATTTCACATTTTTTAGTTTTGGGTATTCGAGGCGCTTAATTTTGAGTCCACGGTGCGATATGTGTGTAAGCCTGCAAAATGGGTTATGATGCGATGTCGTTTAATTGTATTAATTTCATACGTAACCAAAAGTACGCATACCACAGGTTAACATAAAGCCTAATAAAACTGTACAATAGAAACTTAAGTGGTATTTGAGATCATAATTACAACGACTAGTAAAACAAGAGTTTGATGGAAATACGGGATAATTTGTGGATGAGAAGAAAAATAAAATAGGTGGGCAGTCAAATTTTGGATGTTGGATCGATTAAGTTAAAATTAAAAGTAAAATATAATCCAACTAAAATTAAAATGTGATTTTTTTTCGCTGCCACAATAATAACTTAAGTTAATAAAAGTTGTGAATTGGTAGCCGAAAGTTTTTTTTTTAATAAATGTGTAAATAAATACCAAAAAGTATGGACAATATTCTTGTGGTAAATGCTAAACATATAAAATCGTTGTGATTAGTGCTAAACTACTTAAAATAAAATAAAAACTAAATAATCGTATAAACTAATAATATTAATATAAAATAATAACTACGATTATAACTTAATCTAATAATATAAACTAATGTGAGATGATAATCGTGCAGTTTTTCTAAGACAAATACAAGTGTTACCAAATAAACTGTTTTTTTGAGGCATAATAAGCGTAACAGTGTTCTTGATATTTGTGAAAATTCGCAAAGAAACATTTTATAATAATAAACTGATAAATAAATTTTAATATAATACTAAGTGGATAGTATCGAATGATACTAAACGTTATTTTATATAAAATATTTCTATATAAAATAAAAAATTTCGTAATAAATTTCTTCGATAAAATAATAAGAATAATAATAATACCTAAATAATAATTAATTGTGCATATTCGTATATAATGACTATTATATAAAACGTAAATGACTTCGATTACAAGCATCAAAAGTGCAGCAGTTTACGATACCAAAAATTAATCTTCGGACGTCACACCAACCAACATTGTATATCGTCGGTTCAGTTATAAAAAGGCACCCAACGATTTCGAAATTTAGTTGTAAGTTTTAATACGATTTTTATTATTACATTATTTAAAGTGATCTGCACTATTTCCTTTCCGGCATACTTTTGTTTTTATTTTAGTTTTATTTAATTCAATTGTCGGTAACTGGACAAAATGAAATAGTGCAAATTAAATTAAATAGAAAAATTATATATGTAGATATAACAGTTAGCTTTTATAAATTTTGATACATTCAATTCATGCGTTTCAATGTATGTATAATTTTTTTTAGTATTAAGCATTTTTCTTTATGAATAATTATGTTGGGAAAACTAAATTCAAATTTTTTTAATTATTCGGGAAAAATTAAAATGAGAAAATAAAAGGATTTGCTAAGGGGAATGTGATGAAGGGTAGGTATTTCAGACGCATATGGTTGCGACTCCGGATTTAAAAATGTGAAATTTATCGTTTATTTTTATTCTGTATTTCGCTCTTTCTTTCGTCGTCAAGCGGTCTAGCAAGATTAGGAGATTTCTTGCAAGCCAACCCCGTTACCGCGAGTTTTAGCCAGGCTATTGATGACCGCGTCAAGAACCCTCTTCTAATAAAAATTTTCCGTAACAACGCAAGTTGTTACATCTTCCCCTAGCCAAATTTGGTCCGCGGATGGTATTTTATTTCCCACCTACCCTCCGGCAAGCCGGTTAAAGAGCTTTCCCCTATCCGCCACCTGGGGACGCGCCACGATGGGAGTTCGGCATCTCCACACCAAATGAAAAAATTATTACAAAAGTAGTACTACATGTATTATATTATCATTCAAGCGCGCCACGCTAAATAATACGCTTTAAAAGATTTAGGCGACGCTGACCTGTTAATATCTAATGGAATAGAATTCCAAATAGAAATACCCCTAACAGAAAAGGATGCATTTAAAGATCTGCACAGATTTATAGGGGTAACTAAACATAAATTTGAAGAATGGGACCTATTGAACAATAACTTATTAAATAAACAGGGAGGTTGCTTCGTTCTGAGAAGCTTAAAAATAAAAAGACATACACGAAGTTCATATAAGTCAACCAAACTACGGCCAAGGATCAAATTTAAAAAGGGAGAAATGAGATCATATTCCCTAATACTAAAAATGAAACGAGTACAAGCATTGAAACATCTTTGGATAACATTCATATTATCCTGAAGCATTCCAAACAAAATAATGTCACCATAAAGAAAATGTGGAAGAAGGTGCGAGAGGACTTACGCTTTTTAAAATTACTATCAGCGAACCCTACAACTTTATACAAGTAAAAGTTTTATTAAAAATTAACGCTAAATTTCTAGCTGTATTAGAGAATGGAATTAAAGATTTTTTATGGATTATAATGGACTGGGATTTACTAGCATTAAGACCAAGTCGGTTAGATAATCACCAATTATAAATTCTTACCAAATCATCGTTAATTAAAGAAATATTGGAGTGAATGGAATCATTATCTTAGCGACTTCTCCTATATTTTTGGACATCATCAGCAAATATATGAAAAGAAGAATGACGAATGGAACATGCAATGTCCCTTCATAGCACAGTTTTTTTTTTCTAGTTTCAAAAAATATCTTTAAGTTCGGGTAGTTAAAGCTGAATAGAATGAAAAGCTGAATTGCGGGTTAAAAAGGAAAATACAGCCTAATATCCTCATAATAATGAAATTTATAATCTTCATTATAGATGAGGAAATGAAATAATATTAATTTTTATTTCCAGTATTTAAAATATTAATTATTATTTTATAAACTATAAATAAATCACAAAATTCAAAATCTAAAATAAAATTCACTAAAATTAATCATAAATAAATATCACAACTAAATAAATCACGATACAAATTCAAAATTAAAAAGAAGTATAAATATTCAATCAATTCTTAAAGGGGTCCTTTACTAAAACAAATTTTAATTTTGAAGCTAACCTAAAATTTAAAATACGCACATGTACAATCATACTACATTATTTTCCTAGTAGTGGTTAATATGTATACTTTTGATCTCTTGTTTAGTTTTGCCAAGTTTTGCTTATGAATGGAAAAAAATAAATATAGTGTAGTGTTGTTGGTTTATGGAATGGAATAAAAACGAAACACTTTGAAATTAAATAATTTGAAGTCAATTAGTGCATTCATGTCCTAATTTCCATGGAAATGTTTTTAAAAATCTCGCGTAAACACAAAATGCATTAATAATGCCTGTATCAACAACCTATGACTTGTATTTATAGAAACGTGAAAAAAATGTGTAAGCAAAATAAATAGTTTAGTAAAAATTAGATTTATTTTCGTATGTCCTACGAGTAACATTCTTACCTTTATAATTCGATCTCTATTGGTTTGGACACTTGCATATTGTAAATTGCAACTTCTGATGTAGTAATGATATAAATATAGTTCCCAGAATTTATTACAATATACATAATTACAATTCAGTGATTACATGAAAACCACCCCTATCAATTGCCTAAGGGAAAATTGTATCCCAGAACAGTTATTATCATGAACCAATCAAGAAATCTTAACCACATCAATCAGATTAGACGGAATTGGCCTCAGACGATATAGACCTCAGATATGTACAAAAATGTCGATTTTAGTGAGTTCAATTATTTATTACACCAGACCGCCACCAGATATTGAATCAAACGTTTGTCTTCGATATATGTATAACGATTTATAAGCTCACGATAGAAAATCCCCATACCATAAATTAATCTGTTACGATTGATATGATGATCAGTGTTGTGCATCAACGCGTATTTCCGAATTGTCTCCATGTTGGTGTCGAAAATAGAATAGAAAATTGATAGGTAGACAATGTCGATAATTTGTAGGATATGTAGAAAATTTGTAGATAATGTAGATTATTACTTTTTGTTGTTTTTCATTGTTTTTCTGTATGAAAGATGACGACCTTTTAGTTTTCCAGTTTAAATTGAGTTTTATCTATTTATTACGCCAATTAAAATTCAATTTTTATTAAACAAACAGGTGAGATTGAAAATCTTGGTCAATCGATGTCTTTAATATTAATAGAACCATAAGCGATTTACTAGGTTTCGCAGTACCAAATGCGGTCTGTCATGAACATTTTCGAAACAAATACTTCATGTATGATTTTAACATCCGGTTTTGAGCAACGTAACTTATAGCGTAAATGAGTTTTGTTGATTGTTTACTGTTTTGGTTGTATATTTTGATCAAAATTTAATACAAAAAAAAGATGTTTCTTACAGATAATGTAATTTTCCAGACTAAAATTGTCTGATAGCTGTGATGATGATCTTGTCATTAACAAGTATACAGGCTGGTTTTTTTTAATGTAGGTGATATCAATTTTCGCTCGAGTTAACTCAGGATTAGATTTGACCCAGAGATTCACCAATTGATTATCAACTGACGCTTGTGTTTCCTGGTCCTTTTCCAATGGAGTTATCTTTCTTGAAATTAGGAGCGAGTGGCATAGATAGATAAAACAACAACAACTTCATTACTAAAGTCAAGCAACCATTGCTTGGATTATTAGAAGGTCTCCGGGTGACCACTTGGGAACATACGAGAAAAAAGTGAATAATATAAAATGGAATGAAACCTCCTCCCAACTTCCCCCTCCCTCCCCCTCAACCTTCGGCCAGTGTACAAAAGAGGTATGCTCAGAAGCCATGAAAGCTGGCTAGGATCAATCATTCATTGATCCGTATTCAAAATGATTACAGAAACCAATATTAGAATAAATAATGCAACATGACAAATATCCGACACTAGGTTATCGTAGAAGAACACGAATTTTAAATTGAAAATCTAAACTGTAACAGAAACGTGAAGGCTTAGCAACAATTAGAGAAAAACGAGAAACGAAATTCTTGGCCCTCGTGCAGTGATATAAAACAGTAGTGAAATAAGACCAAATGAAATAACATAATATATTCTCTGGACGCAATGAACAAGGCGTGGGCACACTCCATGTGCTCCTAAATTGTAGATAAAGGGAAAAATAAAGCTTAAAGTATCAGGTGATCCTTCAGTCATATTTTGGCATTTATTAGGATTATGAACTCGTTACTCGAGGAACTTGTACTCGTATGGTCATTATTTGTCTCAAAATGTGTTTATGCTTTATCATTTTATTGTGTGGTAATGATGTTGACCATTGAAAAGGATCTTTCAATAGGGACGCTCGAAATTTGTTGGGTTATAGCAGCCGTGTTGTTAGATATTGTCAAATCTGTTGTGAATTGTTCAGTAGTATATGGTAAATTGCCGCAAATATACAGTAAGTTCCTGTACCTCCCTTCCACAGTTTAATCCTCCCAAGCCCTGTTTAAAACCGATTTTTATCGTGTAAATTGATTGATTGATTGATTCTGAATGCACGACCAAGTTCTTACACAGGAGCTCCCGGGTGACGCCGGGCCAATCGGCCCGGTTACAGACACCTAGGTATAGCCGATAGTTAGTAACACAAAGACAGCACAATACTAATCTACTAAGGAAGGATAAAGGTTTAATAGGTTTAATGGATAACGATGGTATTGGTCTTCAACAATTGCTTCTCTAAATCAGCAACCTGAGAAAAAATTTGTATTATTTCACGTACATCTGGAAATTTCCTGAAATGTAATTGTAAATTAATACAAAATTTAATTTATTAAATCGACCCAGTTGCAGACCCCTAAATAAAGTCGATAGTTATTAATGCAATGACAACACCATTCTAATCTACACAATCAACAATTAATATTTCAAAGAAATATTATTTCACGTCTGTAGATTTCCTGAAATTTAATTCTAAATTAATATTTTCCGGCTTCCTAAATAATATAAACATTTATTAATTTAATCCTCCTGCAATTCCACGACTTACAATAGGATTTCCTGTATCCATAATTATTTAAATTATATCAAACTTAGTCTAAAATTCATTAGTATTTAACCCTTAAATCGAAAAAAAAAAACAAAAAAACAACAAATTTTATATGTAAGGCATCCCAAAGGCAATGGTTCCCGGAAAAATATCAATGTTATTCAATACCAGATTAACTACCTGATAGGATATTTCAAACAATTTTAATTTAATTCAAAAATTTCAAATATTTTATTAGTTTTATTCACCAAAGAAGAGAATATTCCATTAATTGCAAAGTATAATTATAGTGCACAGGATATTTATATCATGCTCAATGGAACTTTACTATTCCTCAACCAATAACTGTTAAATATGGTACGCAGAATTGGATTGGCACTGTAGCATGTTCAATGGAACTAAGCAAACTCAAAACAAATGATGATCAAATTCGGGTGCAAAGCCGAATTTGACGAAATTTTCGGATTCAGCTATAATGAATGAAACATGCCATTTCCAACCAAAATTTTCCAGTTCAGATTGTAGAGCTGGGCTAGGATTCTAATAAATTAGGATCAACTTGTATTGGGATTTTAATGTGTCTTTTTGATTTTGATAAAGTTCTAAAATTCGATAATTCTGAATGGAACTTGGCCATACCCCGACCAATTATTGTCAAATCAGGTAAGCAGAATTAAATGTGAATGTAAAAATGGATTTTAAAGAAGTTCTGGAGTTCGGCCGTGCTAAGCAATGTCTTAACTAATCATGTTCGAATCTGATATGTTGAGCTGAACCGGGATTTCAACATAAATCCCGGGTGAAGTACTGGATTTTTTAACAAAATAAATCCGACAATAATCGGCCAAGGAATTTTCTTATTTCTCCATTTACACGTCAAAACAGCCAGTTGACAGATGACCCAGCCGAACTAAGCCTCTCCCAAATTAATGCTAATTGCGATTTGCTAGAATTCCAATTAAGCCCAAAAATGATTTTATGCATCTTCCGCAGTATATTGTCTCAATCAAACAAAACGATCATGATTTATGTGAAGTGATGACACGAACGGAAGATAGAACCACGCGGAAGGCTTTTTACACAATTGGTACATGAGCAGGTCGTTGATTAGGATTTAGAATATAAATCAATCGATATTCGTATATATCATTCCCATGCAAAGACGAACCTGTTTCGAGAAATATTATTGAGCCAGAAATTCTTTTAGATAAAATAGTGCCAGCAGTAAGCAATTTTAAAAAAACAGTCAACATTAAAAGGCCGAAGGATATCACATCAAAGATTTAATTGTCATTACAAATGGAAATAAAAAATTAAAAACCATTTTCCCTTTGCCATGCCGTAACACATATGAGGTCTCATCCCTTTAAATCAATCTACAAAAAAAGTCATGAATATTTATATATATACACATATACATACATATCTACACACATACACACACATATACATACATATATATATATAAAATTTTACTATAAAATGAAATAAAAAATATTTCTGTTCTTGGTCACTATTATGAAATTTTAAAGTTTTTCTTTTGCGTATTATCAGTAAAAAAATTGCTGTCAGCAAATCTTTCCACGGAATTAATTCATTATTTGTAAAACTGATCAACAAGAAATATGTAAAAGAACAAAAAATATTTTGTTTTACTATTCACTTATCAAGAATAAAGTAGAAAGAAATGACATGTATTCTCTATTCGATCGTTCAATACAGGCAACAATACATTTTATCCAATCAGTACTACAATGAATTTTCGCTTTCTTATTAGAATAGAAAAGTAAAACCAAAAGAGCAGTAGATCCCGTTCGCTAACACAAAAAATAAGATCAACCTTTTTAGTTTCTCATTATTCGCTCATTAGACACTATTCGTTTTCTACTGCATAACATTTCTAAAAATTCATTTTACTATTCAAGAGCGAAGAGAAATTAGCATAAAAAATTCATTTAAAAATGAACGGAAAATGAATGACAAGCAACAGAAGAGTATTTTTATTTTCATCCTTTTTGTCTTATTTGACTAAACTAAACTACGTGAATGTACGTACATATATCCATACACACACACAATCGTAAACCATACGACATATCACAAATGCGTATATTAAAAAATATTTACATTAATAAAATTAAAATTTATATAAATTTTTTACAAAAAAAATAAAAATTAAACAAAATATAAACTAAACAAAGTATAAATAAAAATATGAAACACAAAAGCACTTAGCTTGTGATGCGTTCTCCATTGCTGCGTCAGTGCGTCACACAAATAACAAAACAACCCGTCATAACAACCTAGACACTTTCACGTTAATTCACGTTTCGATTTACTAACACCAATTTATTAACACTTTATATTATATATTTAATATTTAATTTTTTAATTTTAATAACTTTTATATATAAAATATTATTTATTTATTTATTTAAAACAGAAAAAAAAAATTTAAGTTTAAATTTTCTATATAGAGAAAGACAAAAACGCGTCTTTCTCGTACGACGATCGATCGCCGACCCAAAACCGATTTTTATCGTGTAAATGATTTTAAATTTGTTTAAATTTGCTCATTCAACGATTTTGTACTTAACCGTAACCTAAACCGCACTTTAAACGTAACATTACCATATCATATTTTTCAATGTGACGAAAGAATGAATTCTATCTTGAAATGGTTTGTTTGATTACAATGAAATAATAGAATTTTGATAATTTTTTTTACTTTGGTTATCGATTGTAATAGTGTTATTGTGATTGTTCCGTATATTGGTTGCGACCTGATGAGGAGGCTGATTTTTTCAAATCAATAATCTCATCCGTTCGAAACTGATTGTTGTAATTCTTACACATTTTCCATCTATAAGTTAAATTATAATTTCGATAATTACTAACAGAAATATAATTTTCGGCATTGCCTACCATTCTCTACATTGTTCACGCCATTTCCTTAATTTTCTACATACATTGTTTTCACGTGTAGAATATAAATTATCTACGCGGTGTAGACAATACGCGGTGTGCCTTGACTTTCATGTCAGCTGGACGTGTTTTATTTTTTTCAATTTGAAAATTTTATATTTTTTATTTAATTATCTATATGTATGTTAATTGTGATCCTGCTGGACGGCCCTTTGAATCAATTGCTGCTTAATATAAATTGACACCATTGTAAGGTTTATTGTAAATAGATGTGGGGTTGAGCTAAAATGTTTGAGGAGAATCAAAAGCTCAAGCCTGATATAATCATAAACTAGCTACCAGCCTCCATAAAAAGATAATTAGTCAAATACTATGTCACATATTAGCAGAAAACTAACGGGACTACGAAATGAAAATAAAATGGCTGGTTAAATGAAGGAAATGGCTGTATTTGATAAAATTTCAAATACAGCCATTTCCTTCATAAACTGCACATTTGACAACAAATGAGCTTGAAAGCTCAACGTTACGTGTACGGTTTCATTCTAAATTGTAATGTAAACAAATAAATAAATAAATAAATAAATAAAATAAATAAATGATCTGATCGAATTGATTTATGAGCTCCGATATTAGCTCAAATACCAATACACAAAATCCAATATAGAAATATTTAAATTTTTACTGTATAAATGGGTGGAGTTTATGCTAAAGGGTAGCATTACAAAAACTATTCAAAATAATATTTTTAGAGGTGAGGCTCCCCAAAGGAGCTCAAAATTATTCATTTGGAGATTTCAAAAGCTCATAAATAGTTCATAGTTCCAAATTCATTCATTTTCGTTTTTTTTCTCCATTGTTATTCTCCATTCTTTGTGTAAAATTATTAATACATACACAAACATTTGATTCCCTTCATGTGCGCGCGCATACCAAACGAGTAATAGCCACCAATCGGAAATTTGCTGAACTTATTTTCATGAAAAGTTTTGATAAACTATTTTTATTTTTATAATTTATAAATTATAATTGAAAAATATTTAGAAAACAAGAAAACAAGGCACGAGATTAAGAATTCTAGTTGATTCTTGTGAAAGAATTTTTTGTCTACTGTAGTTGTACATTCCAATCGAACTTGCACAACTTGCTCAAGTTTGAAAGCTAATAACAAAAAATTAAAAGAAAATTTGGTAAAACTAGAAAAACTAGGCACGAGTTTTACATGTTATCCAATGAATATAAAAAAATTCTGGAAGAAAATATTCACACAAGTGCTTATCGAACCTGCACAAGATACCATTACTTTGGTACAAGACCCTCTTAACATTACTATTTATGAAATGCAACAAAGCAGTTGCGATCTTTATTTAGGCACAGAGCTGTGCAATTGTGGCATTTAATGCACTTTACGTATGTATAGCCACTACAACTTGGAAGTTTGCATTGTAGACGTTGTGTTACTCATTCAGGCCATTGATTGAAGGAATCCGTGCGTACTTCTCTAACAGGCAACGGAGCTGCATTATGTTTTTTTCTTTTTATGTCTATCTGAAAATTTAGTTCCATATAGAGCCGACCACTGGTTCTTTTTGGTATTCCAGACTTACATAAAGCCTCACCAATATTCATTCTAAATTCGGAGACAATGGTTTGCTGCTGAACGGATTATTAGACTCGTTGCGTCTATGTAACAGCCATGCATTCACAACTGTTAAATCTATCAAGTGGCAAACTATTCGGTGGTACCATTTTCTAGATCGTAATCTTATTTTATAGTGGCCGATATTGCTATCCAAACAGTCAACGCCACCCATTAAACTGTTATATACTTTAACAAAATTTGGACATGTTGTATTGATCATACCTTGTTTTTTGTCAAATATTTCGACTATATGCATAGGATTTTGACCGACAAAATTCGAAATCAAATTCACGTTCTTCGTATTCTTATATGAAACCACTACTATATTTCTGGTATCCACTGTAGTCACATATTCAATGGATGTCCCACGAGCTTCTTTATTAATTTCTTTATCGCTTGGTAACTTACAGTTGGGCAAGGAGGATTTTGAAGGGATATATTGCTTTCATGTAGTGTCTTGTTTTGGTAGCGCATAGCTGTTCGTCTACCGACAACTTTTTTTCTATTGAGACTTTCCTGAACGATGATTAAAGCATATCAATTAGCGGTCTTATCTTAAAAATTCTATCAAAATTCGAATGAGTTTTTGGTAGTGCTTTCTCGTTATCATTAAAGTGGATGAATTGCTTAATTTTTTTTAAATTGTTGATAGACATAGCATTTTGAATCATGTCATTTCCAATTTTTGGTGACCAATATGACGGCTGTTGGAAATTTGAACTACGGAGGTAATAATATAAATTCCACTAAATCTTTTTAATGTGTTCTCATTTAAAATTTTCGTCGAGTTAGGGTTTTTTTGTATGGCGTTTAAGGTTGATTCATGGACTATACTTTTCATTAGGTCCTTCGTAAAAAAATATTCAAAAAAACTACACGGGCTGGTCAGATTTTAAATTTCCAACGGAAGATCTTCAGAGCCTTGGAATGTAACTTCCTCTTCAGGCAATTTAAATGTTTTTTTTCTTCCAAAGTAAATGTAATTTGGCGTGGTTTGGCAACCGAAAAGAATTCACTGGTGATAGTTCATCCACAAAATCTATAGGGAGAATTTCTATATCAATGACACCTTCATCTACAAATTCCAATTCGTTAGATAAAACATATGCAACAGAAGTGGTTGGTTCCATTTCATCAGTTTCTCGTATATTATCACGAACTTTTTGAACTTCCATATTAACAAAATAAAAAATAATTCTTGTTGTAAAAACAGCTGATTTAAATATTCTAAATAGTTGATGATCATTAAGTGTGTTATTCAACCTTATATTATTCTCATTAATCAAAATTCGTTCTTGAATTAAAAAATTAAATATATTCAATATTTCGAGCCCAATGCTCAAGGGTTAACTAAAAATAAGAATTTATAAAAATTGATATGAATGACTTATTACAATTGTGAATTATTAAGTATAAAAAATTTACTTACATAGCATGAAATAGATTAAAATTATCCACAAAATATTTATAATTAACTAAACTAACTTATCAATATCAAAATAATCATTAATATTTTATGAAATATATTTATCAATATCACTTACATTTTTTTCGAATTTATTTCTTTGGAAAATCTCAAAATAGCAGACCAACTTTGCACTACAAACTCACGGTTACTATTGACATTTCATTTTTACGTTCCCGCTTATTTTATATTTTAGTGCAAATTCCAAACAATAGATAGCTAGTTTAAGAAAACATCACAAAGAGGAAATATAGCAATTTTCAATAATGAAATAATATATTTATAGAATAATTTGTTGATAAAGTGGTTATTGCAGATATGCAATACCGTGATATAAAGGGTTAATATACATTGAGAATAGTAAAGGACCAAGAACCGACCCCAGAGGAACGCCAGAAGAGGCAGGTAAGAAGTCAGAAAAAGAATTGTCATAAAAGACTGCCTGAAAGTGACCCGAAATATAGTCTAAAATCAATTTAGCAGTAGAGAGAGAGAAATTAAAGTTCGAAATAAGCATATTAAACAAAATTTGGTGATTAAATGAATCAAATGCTTTAGAAATTATACCACTTCATTAGCAAAATCAAATTATTTTATTATGATTAGTACTATAATTTGGTCCAACCCTTCTCAACAGCCTTTTTCCAGAAGCGCTTGTACACATATATTAAAACAACATTAAAAATTGTACAAAAATGTAGGTAATTGAGAAAGAATCTACATAAAGTATAACATCATCTATTTTTATATCTAACGTACGAATGTTACACTCGAAAAGCTTCATTTTAAACAAGAAGCTTTTTGTGTTTAATGTTAATTTTTATTATTTTGTTTTGTTTCTTGTACGAGTATACTTCTTCTTATTGGAGTATGCATGATGATGTGTATGTATATCGTCTCTAAAAAAAATATAAAATGTACATTAAAAAAATATCCAAACATTAAAAAAGCTTTTTTTATTTTGTTAAATGAAAATTAAATTTATTTTCATGTTCAATTGTGAAACAAAATAATAAAAAAGCTCTTGTGTTGTTTTATATGAATACATATCCAAGATGGATTATATCAGAACATCCTAAATGAATAAAGTCTTAACAATTATGATTTCTCACTAACACATGAATAAAGTTCAGTATTTTATTTTGTTTTTGCAACATTGTCCTATAGAAATTAGAGCTTTCATAATATGTGACGAATTATTTCACTGTAAAATAGCATCAAAACTTGATTATCGATTAGCGTGGATTTTGCCCTAAACTCTACTAATAAAATAGGATTTTTTTGAATTAATTCCACTATACTGCTCAATATAGTAAAATTTGTCCTAAATCATGAAAACGTTTAAATGTGTTAGTAAATATAATATACTAAAATGATTTCACCGTTTTTACATACAAATGTAAGACTGAACTTACTATAAATTATATCGGGTATATTTTTAGAGGTTCAAAATTTCAAATTACAATAGAATATAGAAAAACGTTTTAAATATCAGTGAAACTAGCTTCATTGGATAGATAATTTTATGACGTTAATGCTTGAACATAATCTCGGCCACGTGACAATCTGGATTTCTAATTTTCACACACTTTTCACATCAATTGCGGCCGTATCTCGCTAATATCGGTTTATCAACGTAGACAAGACACTTATCACACCCCCAAAGAAAATAATCTAATGGAGTTAGATCACACGATCTCGGTGGCCAACTTACGTGAAATTAGTCTTTCATCAAATGTTACTTTGAGTAAATTAATTGTATCTCGCGCTGTGTGGCATGTGGCACCGTCCTGTTGGAACCAGATATGAGCAAGATTTATGCCAGCCAATTGGAGTATGAAAAAATTAGATATCATGTCTTTATACCGTTCACCGTTGACTGTAACATTCCGCCCATCATCGTTTTTGAAGACATATGGACCAATGACTCCGACGGCTAATAAAGCGCACCAAACATTGATTTAATGGTGTGTCGGCAAAGGCTTGTCGATTATCATCACTCCACATCCGACAATTGTCTTTATTAACGTACCCATTTAACCAAAAGTGGGCTTCATCGCTGAACAAATTTGTTTTGGAAAATCAACATCAATATCAATTTGTGCTTCAGCATTTACTAGTGTTGTGCGATTTATTTTCAAATTAAATTTGTTCAATTTAAATTATAAAAGCATTTTTATGTTGGCTTAAATATATTTTTTCTCTTCATGTTTTTGGAAAAATTTAACTTTTGTGTATTACACAGTGCAAAATTTGTGTTTGAGAAAATTTGTGATTGAGGTCAATTAACGTGAAAGAAGAAATAATAAAATAAACATTTAAAGCAAAATTAAAGCGAAGAACTTGCGCAACCGACTTCGTGTAACTAAAAATTATTTAGGCTTTGGGAAGACTACTTTTTTAGTAAGCGATTACTAATTATATTTTTATTTAGATTACTAAATAAATATTAAGAATTTTGAACTATAATATTAGTAGAAGAACTGTAAATTACAGTTATCAAGTGTATCATCATGAAATAGTTTTTTATATTCGTATTAGAGGTGTTCATAAGGTTGATCGCGATCGTCTGGTCGACTTCTTTAAATCCCGAGTAATTTAATTGACTGATTTTGACCAGTCAAAATCGAGAATACAGCAAGAGTGCACCTTTATCATACTTTGGAAATTAAAAAGTAGATCGCGAACAAATATTGTTTGGGCGGTGAGGTAAGGAGAGGTGTGAACAAACAATGGTGAACTTTGTTAGTGCCGAACTAAAAAGCCCCCCACAGGCAAGCCAACGTAGCCAGGACGCCTATAAAGCAAAGTTATCTTGTATTCCCAAGCTGTTCGAAAGTATTATATATGATTCATTGTACTTTTATTGTAAACCGTTGTTTTCCGACAATCAGCATGGTTTTCTCAAAGCTCGCTCCACGACCACAAACCTTGTGGAATTCACTTCACAAACATTAAATATGATTGAAGCAGGGAATGAGGTCGATGTTATCTTGACCGATTTCAGCAAGGCGTTTGACAGGATTTCCCATAAAGTTATTTTGTTTAAGCTCAGGGCTCTTGGATTTCCCCCACAATTTCTCCGTTGGGTGGGCTCTTATCTTAAAGACCGTATTTATCAAGTTCTGTTTAGGACATCAGTATCAGCTCATTTTTCAGCAACATCTGGAGTGCCCCAAGGCAGCCATCTGGGGCCGATTTTTTTCATTCTGTCTATTAACGACGTTGCATGTTTAATTAAAAATTCAACTATATCTATATACGCCGATGACATGAAGATTTACAAACAGATTTCAAACACCACCGATAGGATCCTATTACAATCCGACCTCAATACATTTTCCGTATGGTGTGTAAAGAACAACCTTGAGCTGAATGTGGGTAAATGCCAGACGGTCACCTACTCTCGGAAGCGTGCACAGTCCATTTCTCGTGACTATTATATTAACAACGATGCCGTTACCAGAGTTAGTTCTGTTCGTGATCTGGGGGTCGTTTGTGACAGCGAATTGAACTTCAGAAATCATGTAGATCGCATTGTCAATCAAGGTAACGCTGCGCTCGGTTTCATTAAGCGTTGGTCGAAAGAATTCGACGATCCTTATGTTACGAAGGCTCTTTATTTAACATTCGTTCGTCCCCTGCTCGAGTATGCTTGCCAGGTGTGGTCGCCTTATCATGTGGTTCACATAAAAAGGATTGAAGCAGTTCAGCGTAGATTTCTTCGCTTTGCTTTACGCGGGCTACCGTGGGTGGACATGTTTCACCTGCCTCCATACCTAGATCGCCTCAAGCTAATTGATTTACAACCACTTCGTAGGCGCAGGGTTGTTGCAGACGTGGTTTTTATTCATCAATTGCTAACCGGCAGTACCGACTCTCCTTTCCTCTTAGAAAAAATCAATCTAAATTTTAATTCACGAGCCTTGAGATCGGTACCTATGTTTCGAATCGACCATCATAGGACTGACTATGGTAAAAATGAACCTGTATCTAGGATGCTTCACGAGGCTAACCAATACTCCCACTTCATTGATTTTAATATGACGAAACGCACTTTAAAACAACTTTTTTATTTAACTTGACTGGTTTGGCCTTTAATATTTTATAACTTTTATAACATTTTGTTTTGTTACATTTTAATTTGTTTTATTTATCAAATTTTATGAAATTTTATCAGTTGATTGCTATATTTTTCAATTTTAATCTGCTTGTACTAAGCAGACTCAACCTCTGTTCTCCTTCCGTCCGCGACGGGTATCGTTTTGCTTAGCTGTTCACCTAGTTTGCCTCTTAATAATCAGATTTGATTTTTATACTAATACAAATTTTCCCGCTTGCTATAATTTTCTTTAATTTCACAGGTTAAGCAGTTCGATATCCATGTTTATAATCACTGGAATTATACTCAAAAAAATAATAATAATACAGATGGAGACTCCCCGCGCGCGTTTGAGAGGGGTAATAGGTCGTTGGGAATTATTATTATTATAAAATGTTTTGTTCACACAGAATGAACTTTATTTATTTTCCATATAAATTTCAAGTAATACTTAAGAAACTTGTAATGTATACGACAAACAAATAAAGGAATAAACCCCATTTTGGGATATTGGTGTTCTCAAGTAATGCGTCTTAAAAAGCCGAGAATCCAAATATAAATTATTTTCCAATTATTTTAAACTGTTAAAAAGTTCTATTCAAAATATTAAATTTTGAATTGCTTGACGTAAAAATATCATCCACAGACATCTTATTTTTGTTATTAAAAATAACTGAAACGGATGCTCCATAGTTATTCATTCTGATTACATCGACATTACCAAGAAATAGAATTTATCAAGAAAAAATTCATGTGAAAAAACGAAATTTAAAAGAAAAAATTTATATTTCGAAAAATAAGATTTCTAGAACGACAGAGTGACCTCTAATTGTATACACACGACACAACATAGTTTGCAAATTGGATTCTACTTGTTAAACTGGAAAATTCAAATGCCAATACCACGTTTATATAGAAATGTTTTTGTTACTAAAGATGTCTTGTACTGGGAAAATATATGAAAATATTATTTTCCAGGAAATCTCTAAATAAATAACGGGAATTGGAAATAATATGAAGGGTACTGTATACTGACATAATATAAAGTAATGGGGACTTAAAATGTTTATTGGTTAAAGTTGTAACGTTATTTCAAGGTAACTAATATTTTATAGATCATCAAACAACCTTCTACCAACTCAATAACCATCGGTTGTCAACGAACAAAATTATAATAACATTTCTTATGATTATGTTGTTAAACTTTTCAATTTCATTTTCCGATTAACATAAATTGTAGTACCCGTGTTGAAATGGTATTAAAGAATGTCAATTCAAAGCTCAACATTACCATTGTGGCGCTGGAAGCAATTACTTTTTCTCATTCCCATATAATTACGTGGCCTATCATTCGAAAGGTTTTGTCCAAGCAAGAATAATTAACATTGTAGTCACAAATCCACGGTTTAGCCGCTAACAAATGTTCTAATTATCTAAATATCCGATGATCTAAAATTTTACTCAAAATCGTAATAAATAAATATATATCAGTTGCTCCTTGAATCCTGGATACAAAACAATTAAGATAATTTAGCATATCGCCAAACATACTATTCGTTTGAGAAAAGTCTTCGTTCCACCCAATTTATTCGTTTTCATCACCTTCGTGGAGATTATTTTGGAATCCTTCGTTTAACATACAAACACGGTGCTGTACCAAATATTTAAAAACTTTAGTAGATTCAATTAAATTGACATTTGTCCATCTTCTTCAATTGAGAAATAACTTTGCACTTTTGCAGAACAAACCGCAACAGAACGGCTATATCGCATGATCCATTGCAGCCGTTTTATGAATTTCGAACTCATGACAATCGCTCCTTAATATTGAAAAACCGAATAATTTAATCTTTGAAAATGTTAAAAAAAAATTGTTCCTCTTTTTTGTTTCAAAAACGTCCGAGCCAATTTTTTCTAACTAACTACTTGGAGTCTATCTGAGAACACCCTAAACAATTTTTTAAAAAATTAGACTAACTGCAATTGATCTCTGGTACTCGAAAAAACAATTTCGAAAACTTTTGACATGCACATACATTTTATGGCGTTCAAATATTGTAGATCGATAAACCACTGAAAACCCTATTATGTTAATAAAGTGCCGTTGCCGTAACGTAACCAAAATAACATAGTAAAACATAATGCTAAGTAACGACATGCGTTTACTAACAGAAAACGTATTATGATGAAATGACTCACTCAATTTGATGCAACATAACTTAATAAATCAGACGATCTTATAAACGAATTTGTCGTATTACCGGTTCACTGAAATCGATTACCAGTTTCAGCAATGAACACCTCTGCTGGAAAACTCCTTAAACGAATATTCGCCAAAATTGAGAAAAATCTCAATAGATTTTTTGTGCTCGAAAACTCACTATTAGAAATTTTCATTAATTGAACTGTGCAAAAAATTTAAAGAATTAACCAGGAGCCTGCTGGAAGACAGAAACGAATCTTCTAGAAATCTGAATCCAACGGAATCGATTCCTGTCATTTGAATTCGCCCTTCACCAATTTTAATCAAAACCGTGAATGATTTTTTCTGGTATTCGAAACCACCCTCAGCGATTTCATAATTTTTGTGATCATCCAGTGGATGACTTCAAAATCGTTTGAGACAAAAAAAACTGCGAAAATACCAACATGATGTGACATCAAACAACATGATGTAAGAGTGAGTACCATAAAGCAACATCCGAAATCATGGTACATCACGGTACAACATGACGGCCTCTCCGGGAGACTCTTAAATAAATATTGCGGGAATCAGAATGCCTTGTACTCTTTTCGTTGCAATCGAAAACCTTTTCTCGACACATTTAATCATAATTAATTTCAATTAAATTATAAATAGTAGACCCCAAACCCCACTCATAACCTCCATGAACAAGGAAAAATTGAAATCGATTTGTGGCACTCACAGAAACAACCTCACAGAAGATCGGAAGACCTTCTAAATGGATTGTTTAGAATCCTTTTTGTCAAAATCGTTTGAGCGAAAAAAATATTAAAAACGGATGATCCACTAAGCCAATAATCTTGAAATTAGTTCCCATTGAAATCAATTCCAGACATTTGAAATCCTTCATTCACCATTTTCTAGAAAATAGAGAAATAAAAATTAAATAATCTAATAGGGGTCGCACCGGTCGACACATAAATGCATTGTTTTCGAAATCAGGACCCAAAAATTCTGGTACTCGAAAACGCCCATCAGCAAATTTTATAATTTTGATAGCCCTAAAAGGTTAAAATGGGATTCGAGGCCCACGACATCAAAATCGTTAGAGGCCGACGAAAATGTGAAAAAAGACATAACACCAGATGAATCTGACGCAAAAGACCTAACGTGAAATAACAAACATGGTATAAAATCTCGCAACATAATTCGACACAGCGCAACATTATGTAGCAATACGAAACATGGTGCAACATCACACAACTGGTGTAACATAGCATTTATGACGCAACATGGTTGATTATTAGCACCTTCCAACTACATGACGCGACATTCAGAAAGAATATATGATTCCAAAGCAAAATAATGGTTTAGCATAATGGTACAACATAATCCAACATTGTGCAGGAAAATTCAGCGGTCGCACCAAATAATATCAAAATCGTTCAAACCAAATGAAATGTTAAATAAGACCCACTCCAAGCCCCGCTAAGAAACCTTAAGAATAACGACCCATCGGAATCAATTCCAAGCAAAAAAACATTTAACTAAACGGACCTGGGATTTAGAAAAAAATAAGGACTTTTTACTTACAGAAAAGTATGAAAAAAAAACTTGACAAAAAAATATTTTTTTGTCAAGTTTTTTTTTCATACTTTTCTGTAAGTAAAAGGTCATAAGGAATTCTATTGGGGATGCAGTGTAATTCTCCCGAAATCAGCACTCGCCATAAGCAGTTACTGGTTGTCGAAAACATTTCTCCAGCAATATTTATAAAAATCGTGCGAGCTGAAAAAGTTTAAGAAAGGGACTTGTGTTCCACCGGATAAATTTTCCTGAAATTCGCATCCATTGTAGTCGAGGCCTGGCAATCGAAAATCCTCTCGCTTCAGCTTTAATAAAAAAATTAAAGAAAGGGATCCGGGGTTCACCAATAAACCCTCTACTTTCTTGAAATGTTGTTCAACCGCAACTATTCCAGTTAATTAGGAATTTGAATTTAATCCCCCCCCCCCCCCCCCCCCCTCCTCCTAATTCACTACTTTGTATCATCTCGTTTGAGTCGAATAAAATTAAAAATTCCTTCCATTAGAATATACTTGTCAACGCAATTTTTATCAAAATCGATCGAGAAGAGAATTTTTTTTTAAAATGGCCTGGGACAAACCGAAGTACCGCCTAAGTGAATTTTCGCAAAAATAAAACTCATCGAAATCGGTTCCAGGAATTTACAATCTACCCTTTAACAATATTTAAGAAAATTGTGCATGATGAAAATGGAAAGGTCAGCTGGAAAATGGAAGAATGGAATTCGGTTACATCGTGCCAGCATAAAAAATTAAAAAAAGGAGCCCGGGGTACACCGGACAACCCTCGTAACGAATTTTCCTGAAATTTTGGCCAATCGCAAAAAATTCCAGGCAATTAAGCACTCTCTGCCCCCCCCCCCCCCCCCCCACCCCTTCTGCCAAATTCAGTATTTCTTATCAAAATCGTGCGAGTTAAAAAAAATATTACAAAACGGAATCCTGGCTCTATCGGATGACTTTCTAAATGAATTTTTTTCAAAATTACGTTGTACGGAAAAAACCTAAAATATGTAATTAACTCCATAATAATTAACTTCATAAATACATTAAATAGGAACCTAAAGGCTAATTGGATGATCCCTTACCACCAATCAATACCGAGTGATTTTTTCAGAAATCGGAACACCTTGTAATCGTTTCGTAACAATCGAAAACCATGTCCCGCCAAATTTTATCAAAATCGATCGCGCAGAGAAAATAATTAAAAAATTGCCCAGGCCCCTCCGAATGGCCCCCTTAAATGAATATTTTCATAAATAAGACCCATCGAAATATATTCCTTGCATTTTTTTTATGAAAATCATGCGGAATTACAAAATTAAATAATGAAACCAGGCTCCACAGAATGGCCCGCTAAATTAATTCTGCCCAAATAAGAACCGATCAAAATCGGGTTTTGTTCTCGAAAACATTCCTCCAGCAATATTTATAAAAATCGTGCGAGCCGAAAAAAATTTAAGAAAGGGACTTGTATTTCGCGGGATGGATTTTCCTGAAATTACCATTCATTGCAATCGAAGCCTGGCACTTGAAAACCCGCCTTTTTATAGAAAAATTAAAGAGAGATCCTGGGTTCACCGGACAACCCTCTACACGAATTTTCCAGAAATATTTCAGGCAATTTGAACCATCACTCACAATTTCAGCCAAAATTGTTTAAATACCTTGTTTAGTTATATATAAAACACTGTTTATTTATTTATTTGGTAATTTTCTTTATAGTGACAAAAAAAGTGACACCATCTTTATTGTCACTATAAGGAAAATTACTACATAAGTAAATAAACAATGTTTTACTATATATACAATTTTGAAGTGTCAAAAGTACACAAAAGTGAAAAAAGAAAAATGATTTTTCAAGAAACAAGTTGTTCTAGTTACCTTGGCCTCTAGGCCGATTAACCATATTCCAGGACTCTCTCTCTCTCTTTTTTTTAAAAATTCAGACGGACAGACAATTTGTTAGCATCATTTTTGTAATATTTTTCAGGATGACAATATCTTGGCCGTTCAAAATTTTTTTTTTGACATTTGATTGTCGATGTGATAACACGTATACAATTTCCTCTTAAAATTAAAATTTAACACACATGTTTAAATAATTTATCTATACATATTGCGATTTAATTTTAATAAATTATTTATTTAGTTTTCAATTAAATTAACTATTTTTCTAATAACTGTGAGACGGTTAAAAATCATAAAATCAATCAATATCTGTGATACAAGAAAAATATAACTGTGATTTTATTACATATCCTTTTTTTTATTTAAATAATAATGTCTGTGTGCTGCGAATGTAGTGCCAAAGTGTCTGAAAACTTTTTTACTTGTGCCGGTGAATGTAATAAACTTATTCAATTTGGATCTGGAGGGATTAAAAAACCTGTGTTTGATGCCATTTCGATAATACCTAATTTGTCATGGCGATGTGGTGTATGTATCGATGTTTATAAAATTTTCAAGGAAACGAATGACCATATGAGTAATTCTATCAATGCTATATCAGCGTCCTTGCCATTACTAAATAAAACATCAGCCGCTATTAATAATAACGTGGAAAGTTTGTTAAAACCAACACCATCTCAACAGTCGTCGTCTGTAAAATTAAAAAAAAAACCCAAACTGATATGGAATCTGCTACACCAATACTTACAAGATCAAAGAGTAGTGTGAATAATGGCACAACTGCTAAATCGTTAGACCATAATATGGACTAGCCTAAACATTTTTTTATTGGTAGTGGTGACGAACTGTACTTTGCGTACCGTTGAACCACTACGGTGGATTTTTATTTCTCGATTATGCAAGGACGTTACTGATGATGATCTCATGATGTATATCAAAAACAAATTTGAAGACGAAAAACTTGTATTATATTGCTTTCGACGTAATGATGATCGTGATTTTGTAGTTTTTAAAATCGGTATTCCTGTAAGCAAATTTAACCAAATGCTGAATTCATCGGTGTGGCCTTCTGGAGTCCTGATTAAAGAATTTTTAAATTCACGTCGGAAATCAATGAATTATAATTTTTTAGTCCCACGCTCAGCTCTAACGACGTTGTAACAATATCTACTGCAACCTCAACCGATTGTATACCTTTTTCAAATCCGATGCCGGTGTCTACACCTATCGCTCAACTGATACTCTCACTCTCTGACGAAACCGACACATTTATTATCACAACGCTATAGCGGAATTCGATCAAAATCGCGTGAAATGTACCTATCGGTGTTGGAAAATGAATATGATGTCATTTGCATCACGAAAACATGGCTGACAAGCTCGCACAATTCTGCGGAGTACTTCCCTCCAGACTACTGCGATCGTTATACGGATCTTGAATTGACAGCGAGAGGAGGCGGAGTTCTGCTAGCTGTCTCGAAAGATATACGTGCGGATATTTTTGACCTTGGGAGTAACGAGTTGGAGATTTTAGCTCTTAAACTTGCCTTCAATGAAAAGTTGGTGTTGGTAGTTGCTGTTTACTTATTTATTTGTTTGTTTATTTATCAATAATGACATTTTATAATACATTGTTATTTAAATTAATTAAATTTTACTTTATATACTAAATGTCTACTTTATCTTTAATGAATGTATATGCAATAATTGATTAAATTGACCGTACTCTAACTCTTGAAGTTCACCTAGCATGCAATAGTCACCCAATGAATTATACAACTTTACTCCATTATATCCCAGCGACCGTTGTGAAAATGATTTACTATACATTGGTAGTCTGAAGTGTGTACTCCGAGTATTGTAAGTATGAACATTTCTATTAGAAGAAAGCAAAGTATCTAAATATTTTGGCAGATCTCCCTTTTCCAGCCTAAACAAGAATTTTAACACATTAAATTGTATTCTCTGTTTGATTGACTTCCAGTTTAAAATTTCCAACATGTCTTTTATGTGTGTTCTACTTTCCGCATTCAAGATACGTCGCATGAATCGATTCTGAATTTTTTGAAGACGTGTAATTTGAGTTTGATTCATGATAAACAGCACAGAAGAACAATAATCAATATGTGGAGTCACAATTGATTCATAAAAAACAACTTTTGTCTGCATTGGTAATTTGTCTTTAATTCTGGTGAAAAATCCAAGTTTTTTATTCATCTTTTTAGCGATATAATCCAAATGATCGTTAAAACTTAAGTGCTCGTCGATAATAACACTAAGATATTTATACTGTTTTACTCGTTCGATAATTTGGTTGTCAACTATTATATCTGCATTACTCTCGAACTTTGCTTTGATTGATAGGAGCATGTACCTCGTTTTCGAGATATTCAGTGATAGTTTGTGAAACATCAGCCATTTCCGTAGACTCTCGAGATCTTCGTTTACTTTCTGCACTGCTTCTGGAAGAGTTGTTGCCGAAATAGTAAGTAAAGTATCATCTGCGAACATATTTATTTTGCAATTTTGAATAACATCGACTATGTCATTAATGTACAGAATAAAGAGTAACGGACCCAGGGCTGATCCTTGAGGTACTCCGAGATTATTTTGTATTAGTGACGATGTGTAATTATCAATTTTCGTATATTGTTGCCTCCCTTGAAGATAACTGTTAAACCACTCTAGTTCTTTCCCAACAACTCCGTACTTGGTTAACTTTTTAATTAGAATTCCTCTATCGATGGTTTCAAAAGCCCTTTTAAAATCTAAAAAGACTACAATGATTACTTTGTTGTCATCTATTTGACTTTTCCAGCTATCCAACATTAGGGTTAAGGCCGTTTCACAAGAATGGGATTCTCTAAATCCAGATTGTTGATCAACCAATATATTGTTATCAGCGATATGATTTACCAGTTGGTTTTTAATTACTCGTTCCAGAACAGTCTCATACAGTGGGAGCATATTTATTGGCCGGAGCTCTTCTGGCGTGGTTGGCTTCGAAATTTTTGGAATGGGAACAACTGTTGATATTTTCCATGAATCTGGTACCACTGCTTGCCTTAAACTACAATTAACTATATCAGTAAAATGTTCAGAGAACATTTGATTCTGCATTGTATCCAGCATGACAATTTTGTTTATACCATCTATTCCATATTGCGATTTTATTCTGCTTATTATATTTAATATTTCGTTTTGTGATGTTTGTTGGAATTGAAATTTTTGTATGTTCAAAACAGCATTAGGAAGTTCAAAATCCGATATTTCAGGGATGTTACGGTGAATATCTACCACGCTGGACACAAACGAGTGATTTAGTGCATCTGCTATCTGTTGTTTATCGGAGTGTTTTGTTATTAAATTGAATACTCCATTGCATCGTATTTTTAGTCTTATACATAGATTTGAGAGTTTTCCATAGCTCCTTTGGGTTATATTGGTTTTCAATGAACTTATTCTTGAAGTATTCAGATTGTTGCTTTCTTAACGATTGTTTGTAAATATTTCTAGCTTTTCTATAGTTTTCCCAATTCTCGCTTGAATTTATTAATTTCAGAATACTAAAATTACGCCCTTTTCTTGTCTTAATAATGACAAATTTTCTGAGAACCAAGGGATTTTATTTCTACTTTGAACAATTTTTTTTTGCGTCAGTTGTTTAATCGCATTCTTTAACTCCAGTATTAAGTTTTCAGCTTTCTCATTCAATTCATTCTGTGTTCTGTAGTGCTGCAGTCTAGTGATTAGGACACAATTTAATTTTTCACCAGAATAATTTTTCCGAGATCTAATTTCTTTAAATTGATCAAGTAACTGTGAATTGTTTCTGCTTATATCCACACATAACATACAATGATCACTTATTTGTTGTTCTTTTATAATTTCACATTTTGTATTTACTGAATTAGTTACCAAAAGATCTATTAATCTATTGCTGGTTTGTGTGACTCGGGTATAATCTGGAACTGCTTGCACCAATCTATAATCCATGATTAACTGCTTTAATTGTAAACTGTAAATATCGTTGCTTTTCACGTCAATATTGAAATCCCCAAATATATAGTTCAATTTATTATAATTGATAACTTCTTCGAACCATCCATCTAAATTATTTAACTACTTTACATACCATACGGATCCTCCGTTAATATATATGGTGAGCTGTCTTTATTTTTCTCAAACCAACTAGCCGTTGCAGCTCCTGATTTTGATTCTGTGATGATTTTGGGAGATCTTAACTTACCGAAAATAAAATGGCTTACTGTTGATGATAAACTTCTGCCATTCAATGGTGATCTAATTCAGATCTGGTGATGGACTCAATCTGTTCACTCAGGCTAAGACAGATTAATAACATCGAGAACCAGTGCAGCAATTTCCTCGATCTGGTGTTCATTCCAGGGGAAGTACACGGCACAATCATTGCTTGTAATGATCTCAGCTGTTCTTCAAGTATTTTTCACATAACACTACATATCAATTAATATTTGATAATTGTGTTAATGTTAACGTAAATTTTAATTCTAGAGAGTCTTTCATCTTTAAAAAGGGAAATTATAATTTTAACTTATTTAAAGATTTCCATTTTTAAACAAATTATTTTAAGCTTAAATTTTCGAAGAAGTTTTTGTAACAGAAGTAATAGGAATTTGAAACCAGTGTGAATGAGATGAAAAAGTTTGTAAGAATAAAGTTTAGTGAGTTGTCATATAATTCACTAGAGTTACGATTACACGGTTGCTCTACATATATAGAACACAAAATGTAATCGTTACGTAAAATTAATCGTTATTCAGTCGCCATGGCCTGATGAGATGATTGAATTTTTTCATGATCTTATCAGATCGAAACTGGATATTACTTTTGTTACAAAAACTTCATCGAAAATTTAAGCTGAAATTATAATGCTTTAAATGAGTTTCTGGACAATATTAATTGGGAATATAACGGGTTATAGTTTTGACGCCAAGTTCATTATTTTATAAAACTGATCAATATACAGTTTTATAAAATAATGAACTTGGCAATTGAACAATTTATTCCCTGTTCACCTGTAGTTTCGTCGATATGCGAGCCATGGTTTAATAGTCGCCTCTCAGGATTAAAAAATCTGAAACCTAAAGCTCATAAAAATAAAAATCCGTCGTAAATTATGAAATATTTAGCGCTCTCAGATCTCAATTTAAAATTTTAAATCGTTTCTTGTATAATTTATGTATTGTCGAGATTGAATTGAATATTAGAAACAACCCTAAATGTTTCTTGAGTTATGTTGATTCGAAACGGAATTGTAGAGGTATACCCTCGCAAATGTCTTTCAATTCTTTGACTGCTAGTGATCCACAAAGTATCACTGACATGTTTGCAGCATTTTTTGAAAATGTGTATATCCCGTCTTCGAGTTCTGCACGCTCTGTTGAATGTAAATGTGAATATGAGTTGTGGCCTGGATAAATTTCACCCACTTGTGTTGAAAAAGTATGCTTCGGTCTTGGCTCAGCCGCTGACGGACATCTTCAATTTGAGTTTGAAGAGTGGAGTTTTTCCTTCAATTTGGAAATCCAGTTTCATTAAACCAATTTTCAAGAGTGGACGGAGAACGGATATCGAAAATTACCGCGGTATTTTTTATTTTATCGGCTACTCCTAAATTATTTGAATCGATGGTCAAACACCGCATCTTTTTCTTAACTAAAAATTCCATCTCAGTAAACCAGCATGGGTCAACTGTGACAAATTATGCTTTGTTTACAAATTTTTTGACGTTCGCATTAGAAGGTGGTGATGGTGTTGAGGTAGTGTTTACTGATTTTAGCAAAGCTTTCGATAAAATTGATCAAGTTTTATTGGTAAAGAAACTGGGACAGCTCAACAAGTGTGATGCCCTTTCTTTAAAGTGGATCTTTTCATATTTGACGAATAGAACTCAAAAAGTTTTTTTAAATAATATTTTATCTAGAGACATAAATGTTTTGTCTGGCGTCCCACAAGGTAGCCACATTGGAGCTCTATTATTTATTGCATTCATAGATGACGTGAAGCGGTGCTTCAAACATTGTAAGTTTCTGATTTACGCTGTGATCTGCTAAATCTACAACAGGAATTAAACGTTTTCTGCGACTGGTGTAGCTTGAGTAAGCTTTGCCTGAACGTTTCTAAATGTAAAGTTATGAACTTTTCTAGAAGGCGTTATGGACCTAATAAAAGATTATTCTTAAATGGCATTTTGATTGAGCGACTTCATTATTTTCTATCTAGGTCTATCGTTTAAGGACTATATTGACAGATGTTTTAATAAGGCTTATTCAATGTTCGGGGTTTTAATCCGTTTCTCCAAAGATTTTCATGATTCATATACTCTTAAAGTCCTCTTCGCTTCATTAGTTCGATCGCACTTGGAGTATGCGTCAATTGTCTGGAATCCGTACTATAACAATACCTCTAACCGTATAGAATCAATCCAGAAGCATTTATGTTGTTTGCCTTAAGGCGACTTCCTCGAGAGGTAAACGCTCCTAAGTATGTGCTTCCGTATCTAGGCCGTTGTTTGTTACTGAATATTGAACCATTGTTCGTCCGAAGACAAATTTCTTGCGCTATGTTTGGTCGCGAAATTATAATGGGCCGAATTGATTGTTCACTTCTACTGTCCTTGTTTTCAATACGTGCGCCAGTGAGATCACTCAGACACCGAAGCTTAATGCTAGATTTGCACTTCCATGGGTCTAATTTTGGTATGTCGGACCCGGTTTGTAATTCTAGCCGTGTATTTAATAATGTATCTACATCGTTCGATTTTAATTTGTCCAGAGATGAATCTAAAAGAAATCTAAAAAAAAATTTTATTCAAATTTAATTTATATTAATAAACCTAATTTTAAATACCAGATGTAAATTAATACTGTAAATAAATAAATAAATAAAATTATACCGTATGCAGACACAATAAATAAACAAACCGAAGTTAAAAGAAAAAATGTGTTTAGTTTGATGAACTACAAGCATTTCAATTAACAAATAATTTGCGTATAGATAAGATTTCAAAATTATTAAGAACTGAGGAAATATACTCGTAAGTACATGTTACTACTAATACGAAAAACCACCTTTTCCAAAGCTGCAAAATATTCCCACATACCACATAAAAGCAGCACTTGTCAGAACAGTAAATATTAGTACAACAACAATTATTATATTATGCCTGTTACATAATTCCAATACCAAATTCCATATAATACTGTGTGTTCCCTCTATTCCCCACGTACATCATATAAAATAACATCTTAAATTTCTTAAATTATATCGATTATAATATTAGACGCGTACATGTTACCTACGAGACGTAACAGATAATCAATTTTTGAAATATGTAAATTGGACAAATTTATCTCCCTGAAGACATGTCTTCCCGGTATTCATGTGACATATGAATGATTTCTATACAAAATCTTGATATCTCATTCAAAAGTTGTTTTTCCTCTGTAATTCATAATTCTCCTAATAAAATAAAAATAACTTTTTTACAGTGCATGTTTTTAATCTCCTCAAGATTTATTTATATTAATGCGCATAAACTTTTTAACAGTGCAAAACATTATTTTGCCCTACACACGAACTAAATGAAAGAGAGGGGTACTAAAACTTTTTTACAGTGCACTTTTCGTTTTATTCCCGAAATATTTACACTCAACCGTACATTTTTTTTTACAGTTCGCGTATACGAACAAGTTGTGTAAAGAACGAAAACAAAAAACATTTTTTGTGCTTGTTTCGCACTCACACAATTTTCTTCAGTTCTACTTTGGTATTCAATGAAAACGCGTTGTGTGTGTACTAAAAATGTATTCAATTTTTGTTTTTGGTTTGGTTTAATTATTTTTTTTTGTTTTGTTGGTGCAAATCGGGTGAAATTTTCATTTCGGTGTTTCAGTGAAAAAAATATAAAGGTTTAGTGGAAAATCAATATGTGAGTGATATTGTTGAGTGAAAAATAAAAAATAAATATTTAGTTTTGAGAAGTATTATGTGAGTGAAATGTATATAATATATATGATTTAGTGAGTGTAAACTAAAAGTGTTATTTGTGCTAAGGATATTCAGATTTATATTGCTTTGAGGAATGAGCGTAATTTTTGAAAACAAGTGGAATACGATTTCGAGAGGAAAGAAGGCATGTACAAGGAAAATCACATAACGGTATTTTACTAAAAATATCCTTAGGATATTTTTTAATATGTAGCTAAGTAGACACAATTCTGTTCTACTTTTATTTATTTTTTGTACACGACAACATTTAATTGTTTAAAGAAAATGCGTATTTTTGAAATGACGTATAATGCGGGAGGCGTAGTAGCATATCTTGCTATGAATATCGAAAAAGCTTTACGGCAATTTGGCTTAAATTTTCAAGTTAATTAATTCACAAGGGGCATAAAGTTCATGTATTCGATTCTTAATGATTTTATATTGTACATAGCTACAGAAAGCAAAAAAAATATTCAGTAAGATTTTATTCTTGGAAGGATCTAATAACAACTGTACATTCATATACTAAATTATGACATGCTATTCAAAAATTATATTGTTTTGTACCGCGTGGGCAATCATTCGTCCGTTCCGTTCGCTTGAAATTTATAAAAAACCAAATCTATTTTGCTAAATCGACCGGAACAAAAATGAAATAGAATGTTACTCGTACAAGGGTATATCCCTTTTTCAACCAAGAAAAACAAAAAATTGGCTCAATTTTAGTCCAACTCACGCAAATGTGTGAGTAACAAACCATAGTATGTAATGGCGTTGTTGATAAAAAATTTCACTTAATTTGAAGTATAATCAACACAATTGTGTGTATACTTAATGTGTTTTTTTCAAGTGCAAATAAGTTTGAAAGGAACGCACAAATGTGTAAGTTGCTTCAAAAAACATCCAAAAAAAATTCTGTACATAGTACTTTTGCCCTAACCGCACAATTGTGTTAGTAAAAGACAAAAGGGATATATATATATATATATATATATATATATATATATATATATATATATATATATATATATATATATATATATATATATATCCGAATTTCAATTAATCTTGATATGTCGTTCCGAGAGACGCTCGGCATAAATGATAAATATATTTATAAAGTAGAACAAAATAAAATAATTAGACGAAAAAGTTTTGTACGGCAATTTGACTTAATTTTCAACTTAATTAATTCGTAACTTTGTGCTGCAACAAAAATTTTCCTCGCTTTTTATCCTCAAGTCGTCGTTTATATACATGTATACTCTACATAAGTATAAGGAAAGTTGTAAAAATTTATATAATTATTAAAGTTTATTATTTTATTTAATGACAACAACAATACCACAGCAACACGATACTGTGCGATAAGCGTTGAAAATATACATAGGTACTTTTAGAGCGATGTTGCACACAAGCTTATTTTCATACGAATTTTTCACCATATAAATTCGTATACACAACAAATTTTATGTTTTTGCTCGAATCCAATAAAATAAAACAGCAAAAAACAAAAAAAATTTGAATGGAAAATTCAGAGAAAATGTTGGAAAATGAATTACGTGTCTTTTCATTTATTTGATAAATTTACATAAATTAGAATAAATTGATGAAAATTTATTTTGGTTTGTTTTTCTTACCTGAGTTTTCCTATTTTTTTTTTTACATCATGGTGTTGTATATGGTGAATAATATGCTTATATCTAACTGTTGTGTCTACCTGATGTATTATGTACGGATGGATCTTCTTACTATGATGTTTCTATTTCCAAAGTTTTTTTTTTTTTGGTACAAACTCTTAAGTTAATTGTTTTTCAGTTTACGAGATGATTTTCTTTCGGTGGTGCGGCGATGTCTGCCTATATATAATGTGTGTTTGTATGCGTTGTTAAGGTTTTAATTAGATTTTAATTAAAAAGATAGAGGAAAGTCGTTTTTTGCTCGTTTATTTTCTAGGATAAATAGGGATAATTATTGTTAATTTATGGAAATTATATTACGGAGCAAAATGAATTGGGGTAGTAGAATAATATGCTATTTTTGTGTTTTTTGAGCTGGAAATTGGGCGGTAGTTTTCCAATTTTTTTTTTGTTCGTTTAATGAATTTTGTGAAGCGAACAAAATAATTGGTACGATTTTAACATATTCAAGGTGTATCGTTTACCTTGGCATTTTGATCAATTAATTATTTGCGTACGCAAGAATTAATTGAAATTTTATCGAATATTTAATTGATTGACTGAGGTGATTAAATTGAAATAATTGTAATATGGTTTCAAAGTACTATTAAATTTTATCGTTCATATATACCTACATCATTTTTCAAATGCTAATTTGTCATATAAAAATAATTATCGTAATTAACAATCTAATTTATGATTCTCATTTTCCAACATTCATAATTTCAATACAAATATTTACTTTGTACACTATAAGCGACAACGATGAAAACTATTCACTATATGTTTTAGATATTTGGTGGGTTAGTCGCTACACATTTTTAATAGAATTTTGGTAAATATTTAATTATATCCTCCCAGTATATACGAGTTAAACGATGTTGGTGCCTTACAAATAAAAGTCATGATAAATAGTATGACATGAGAAATCAATTAGGCGCTGTAGTTCCAAAGAACAATTTTTTTTTTATTACATAAAAGTGTTCATTATAATGATTTGAAAATCCAATTGGCAAATGTACGCCAGCGTAAGGTTGATTTGATACTCGTCTTCTTCATATTTATATAATAAAGCTTTTGAATTTACACGAAGTTTTTCTATTAATAAAATAAAAGTTCTAAATTAAATTTAAACTGATTTTTTCAATAAATTTTAATTAGTTTTCAGACTTGACAAGCAACTTGGCATTGCCTCGAATATAAAATACGCACAGATAAAGACAGCTTTTTGCATAATAAAATGGAGTATAGTAATTGTCGAAAACTTTCCTTTAAAACGGATTACCAGAAGTAAAGGCTTCCATAGGAGTTTTCCTTTTTTTCATACATTTTAAAAAGTAGCAAAATTGCGATCCTTAACTAAATTAAGATTAGCATTGACTTTCGTATGCAACAGTTACTTCTTTCCCCTTTGTAGTTGAACTATTTAAATTTTTTAAGTTCATTTTATATTTGTAAAATGTAATTTATCCCTATAACTGGTCTTATTGGAAGTTATATGAATCCCTAACCAACGCAAAATGCAGTGAACATTTCGTAAATAACGTTTAAATAACGTTTTTTTTTACAAAAATTATGCGTCTCTAACTCTCTACAACCCAAAGAGTTTGACTGATTAAAACTAAATTTCGTCATGAAGATTTACCGCAAATTGAGAAATTCCAAAGGAATTTGGTAGAATTTGATGTACCGTAAGTGGTAGTTTCCATAGATGCTTTTAACTAAAAATAAAAATCATAGTCGCACAATATTTTCCCCTTAGATATCGGATGTTATAACTATAAGATGCGTTTAGTTATTCTCATGACAAGCGATTTATAAATGCTACGTGCTAATATGTTTTGCATGTTAATTTCCAAGAATTTTACGGTTTCTTTTTTTTTACGGATTCTTACAGCTATTCTAAATATTGGCATTACTTAAGCTGAAATTTTATTCATTGCTGAAAAAAAATGTCCTCACGTAAACTTGTTTACTAATATGAAATTTTCGAGCAAGGGTCCCTAAATTATAAATTTCCTTATTTCGTACGTAAGCCTTTTTTAAATGCTTTGATATGTCTTTTTGAATGCTACGTTCAGATCAGCGTTCGATATATTTGCTTCACGGTCATTCAAATTTGTTTAATCGTTTATCAAATTTTTATAAATCGTATTTAGATTCATGATTAATATGATGCTGACCATAAAAGCTATAAAATTGGGTGATTGGTTAGTGCTTTTGTGAACGACATTTAGAAATGCAGAACCTATTGACTGTAAATGTTTATCCTAATTAGTAAAATGTTCACCAACGTAAGATCCTATTGCAGCTACTATATGGATCTTGTAGACTCTTTCAGAAGTGTTTGACTGTGGATGATATTTTGGTGTTCAAATATGGTTAAAACCATTTTTATTTAAAAAGTTATTAAGATTTATACTTGTAAACTGTTTATCATTATCAATAACCAAAAGTTCTGAGCATAAATGAAAAATACGATTCTCCAAAGTTTTTAAAACCTTATCAGAATTAGCACTAACAAGGAAGGGTCTCCAGTGGCACTATTCTGGTTTTCCCTGGGAATAGGGAATTGGGAAAAATATTTTCATAGCATTTTTTTCTAAATTATATTTTTCTGGCCTACTGCTGAAATTAGTTGCGTGTAAATATTTTTGAAACAAAGATATATTGGGAATTTTTTTTCCCTATAAAAATTTTGTGGAACAAATGTTTCCCAATCAACTTTGTTTCGAAAATATTTACACCAAACTAATTCCAACAGTAGGCCAGAAAAATATAATTTATAACAAAATGCTATGAAAATATTTTTCCCAATTCCCTATTCCCAGGAAAAACCAGAATAGTGCCACAGGTGTCCGGCTCCGATTTCGATGAAAAATTAATATGTTGTAGAGGAGTGGAAAATAAGTGAGACTTATTTTTTTTTAAGTGCTATATCCCCTTCTAAGGGGGTGAAAACTGCCCTTGAATTTGGGGGTAAAAAAGTGACTTTCGATAATTTTCCTCAAAAAACATGAAAAAATCTGCAAGTTTTTTATTCCAAAATAGGTATTTCAGAAACTTACATTATATATTATTTTTTCAAGAATTTTGGTACTACCTAGGGGGTGAAACTAACCCTAGGAAGGGGTTGAAAAATCAAAAAACTGTCTAAAAAATCCAAATTGATGCGAAAATTTTTGGAAAAAATTTATATTACTCCATAAAAAAAAGTAAGGTTGACGTGTTCGAGGGTTTTTGGAAACCACCCTTTCTCAGGGGGTTAACCACCCCCTAGAGACGATTCTGGAAATTCACTCAGGACATCTGATTTTTTCGACTGAAAGTTCTTTGTCCTCCTCAATTATGATCATTAACGTAGATTCTTACCGATATCATTGATGTTTAGGGGTGAAACATCCCCTAACGGGGGTGAAATTTGTAAAAATTGTTAAAAAATCCAAGAAAATTTCGCAATTTTGGTGGAATAATTCTAGAAAAAATATATAAGATCGCGAAATTGGGATAAAGGTTTGCACGTTCAAAAATTGCATGAATCATCCGCTTTGAATGGTTTCAACCGCACTTGAATTTGGGGGTGTAAGAGCGACTCTCCATAATTTTTCCTACAAAACATGAAAAAATCCGAAAGTTTTTTACTATGAAATACGTATCTCGGAAAGTCTTTAACTTCCATCCATAAATTTCCGCACTTCAATAATTGCATCTGGTTAAATCTCCATCAACATTAGACATACAACTGTTAATAAATTGATCTGATCAAGGAAATGAATACATTGAATATATTTAACTACCGTAAGTCACCAGAATGATGAAAATCGAAAAGTATGAAGTTTTGATGTTTTCCACTGAAATATCTTTCTTTATACAAGACTGTAAACGTTTATGGACGACTAACTGGGAGAAAATACCGGGACATCGAAATAAAACCCTCCGTATTCCGGTTCAGTTATATGTTATTATTGCAGTCATAGTGATCTCAAAGTAAATATAACTTGGTGCGTAATTTAGAAAAATCAATATAAATATAAAGGTTTATTAGTTCATGAAAATGAAAAAGAACCGATGTCATTAAGAAAAATATATATATACAATTCTACAGATATATAAGAATATATATTTATTAATGAGGGGGGGGGGGGGGGTGGGGTGGGAAATCACCAGTCTGGGAATGACGAATTCGTTTCCGTGTTATATCAACTATATATAGATTGGAAATTCTTGAGATTTTGTATAGCTCCAATTCCTCAAATGAATTTTAGTCACGAAAATAATCACTGATATCCTCTAATGTCTATAATATTGATGCAAAATGGGACGATGTTCCTAAAAGTTCGTTGGGTTATCGATATTCCAACAGGGGTAGTTAGGCCCTTTAAGGAGGTTGTAGAATGAAATTTTTGAGCTTATATATTTTCTAGAATTAATTGGCCGTATTTCAGAAATTTCTTAAAATTCTTAACAATTTATGAAATTTTAGATTCCCGATAGAGTATGTGACAACCCTCACACATCATTGATAGTCATAAGAATCGATGGTAATCATCAAATTGGAGGATAGCAAAACACTTCCAGTCTAAAAAATCCTTAAATCCCTTAAACTTCTTTTTCATTGTTGAGTGACATTTATTTTTTCCACTATTTCCCGCATCAAATTGGTATTTTATGCAAGTTTTTTGATTTTCAACCTCCTCCTAGGAGTTGTTTCATCCCGGGATTTCCAAAATTTTTGAACAAATAATAAAAATCTTGACTTTCCGAGATACGTATTTCATAGTAAAAAAACTTTCGGATTTTTTCATGTTTTGTAGGGAAAATTATGGAGAGTCGCTCTTACACCCCCAAATTCAAGTGCGGTCAAAGCGGATGATTCATGAAACTTTTGAACGTGCAAACCTTTATCCCAATTTCGCGATCTTATATATTTTTTCTAGAATTATTCCACCAAATTGCGAAATTTTCTTGGAATCTATGTTAATGATCATAATTAAGAATCTATGTTAATGATCATAATTGAGGAGGACAAAGAACTTTCAATCGAAAAAATCAGATGTCCTGAGCGAATTTCCAGAATCGTCTCTAGGGGTGGTTAACCCCCTGAGAAAGGGTGGTTTCAAAAAACCCTCGAACACGTCAACCTTATTTTTTTTATGGAGTAATATAAATTTTTACCAGAATTTTTCGCATCAAATTGGATTTTTTAGACAGTTTTTTTGATTTTAAAACCCCTTCCTTGGGGTAGTTTCACCCCCTAGGTAGTACCAAAATTCTAGAAAAAAATAATATATAATGTAAGTTTCTGAAATACCTATTTTGGAATAAAAAACTTGCAGATTTTTTCATGTTTTTTGAGGAAAATTATCGAAAGTCACTTTTTTACCCCCAACTTCAAGGGCGGTTTTCACCCCCTTAGAAGGGGATTGAGCACTTAAAAAAAAATAAGTCTCACTTATTTTCCACTCCTCTACAACACATTAAAGTTTCAGCGAAATCGGAGCCGGACACCTGGAGACCCTTCCTTGTAAGCATTGGCTACAAACACAAATCGCGAAAAATGATCTAAAACAACCAAAATATTACAATTACCTTTTCATGATCTAGGGAGCGGTTCAATAAAATCAACATAAAGCTTTTGCCATGTTCGCCTTTCATTTTTTGCATTTGTCACAAGAATTTATAAAATTCTGGACATCTGTTGCTAACCCTGGCTAATAAAAATATATAGCGGCGAGGACGTGGAAAGACAATGCGCTTGCTTCATAAATTAAGGGTATGTAAAGTTTTCAAATTGGAATATTAGTATTCAAATTTAATTGTTTTGTCCCAGACGTATTAATGAACACTCCATTCAACTGTGATGTACTTTGTGGTTTATGTTTTCAATTTTGAATCTTTTAGGATCAGCTAGGAAAAATGGTTTCATTTACCCCACTAATTGATTTGATCTCATCAACATGATTTCTAGACAAAGCATTCTATAGAGAAATTAAATGATTGCTATTTCAGGCATCGGCGAGCGAGACGCCCCGAAAAATCCTTTAGTATACCATTAACGACTTTAAACTTGCGTGATTAATGATAATGGTAAAAGGAAGTCCTTCTATATAATGTCTAAATTTCTTAACACTTAATACAGTTGTTTTTGAGTAAAGTAGGAAATATTTTAAGTTCATCGTTCCTGGAAGACCTGTGAAACATTACACCACCTACTCCAGTCGTAGAACCATCACATGGAATATAAAAATCTGCCGTATATTCAGGATAACTCAAAACAGGAGCCGCCACTTATGCAGTATTGAAATGCAGTAATGCAGTAATGTTTTATTTTTTCGTAATAATCTTGTCAATAGCGAATATTGCGCTATAAGTCGGCGATATCATCCGTCATGCCTAGAAATCTGCGAATGGGATATACATTTTTGAGTTGAGAATAAGAAGTAATATCGAATTTTTTTCTGGATTTACTTTTAATATTCCATCTCCTACTATTTAACCCAAATATTCAATTTCATTAAGAAAAATTGGCTTTTCTCAACATTAATTGTTAAATTGGTTTTATTTAAATATTCAGCCAGCAGCCTGATGTATCAAAACCAAATGTTCTTCGAAAGTTTCGGATGTTTTCGGACACACAGTTTTGAGTATATGTAACTCGTGGGGTATCCCCCGATGCATAAGTCTGCACAATGTTTGGGGTGACCATCAGATACTAGAGATTCCATAATTTGCCTTTTTAAAAATTTACGATATTTCCAATATTTTATTGGAAAGACGTCTTTTCTGAAAGACGTCCTACCTAAATGATTGGAATGTATTATGTTTGTTTCAAATGAATTAGCTTCTGATCGGGTTTCGTTCATGTATCTCAGGATCCGTATTGCACGCCTAATCTTCCAAAATCGTTGGTATTTCTGGGAACATTTCTCGAATTCACCACCAGCCCCCCCAACCAACCCGCCCCCCCAACCCCTCTTCATAGTCAATTGTCGTAAAATTTTGGTTGGCTATTTTATCCTGAAGACCTCGTCGAACGGCGGTCAGTTTGACGACGGATGTCCATATCTCTTCGTTGGTCCTGAAAACGTTTTATAAAATCTTGTTTGAACAAACTCCAATTAATATTGCTGTTTCTTTCAATATACATTCAGCACCATTCCGAAACAATACCTTTTAGAAAATTACCAAAATCTCGAACTAATTGATCCTCTAAAATATTATTCGCTTTTGCCAGATATTCCACTTTAATAATAGTACACAGACGTGAAATGAAATTTTTCATACCAAAATGACACAAGCGAAAACGAAAATGAAAATTTCGCTGCTAAATTTTATTTTGCGGTACGCAGTTTAGCTAGTGATATTTGTATGTTTCTTATTGAAATATATAGATGTCTCTGTTTAACTAACATATTTTTCACTGCGTTTTTATCTGCAAGTACGATAAAACTAAGCTAAATTTTTGACGTTTCATGTATTTGTTGTTTAACAAACTCGTACAAAAAATATTTTGACATGAAGTTATAAAAAAATAATAATTCAACACGAAGCTATCTTACGAAATTCTACAAACTAATTTTTCATCGAATATTTAATTGCTTAATTTTGGAGACCAGCGAAAATTTCATTTCACGTCAACTCCATACTAGCCTTTAAAATTGAATCGTTTTGCGGAAACATCCTTAATAGTTCCATAAAAAGAAATATTCCTGTAATATGAAAACTTTTGTGATTTTACGTTATTATCAAAGAAGAAACATGACTCTGATGTTTGTTGATTTGGGATTTGAATTGTGGTTGACTGTTCTGCTAGTTTTGGAATTTGCTTGTTACAATACGTTAAGCTGTTAACAGCTAATTACTAGTAAACAGCTGTTACCAGTAAATTCCGGTTAATGACACCACATAAGTCAGCAAAACGACTTTATTTTAACCGTTAATATCATAGTCAAACGACCCTCGAATGTATGGGAGAATTAGTTAAAAGTTCAGTTTGTTTGTCGGTGAAGAACCAGATTTGTTCGCCGTAAATTGCAGTCGTAAATGGTAATATAGGTTTTCAAAATTAATAATTGTTCTAAATTTATAGGATTCGTTCCACAGATTTTCCAATTACGGACTTTTTCGTTATGATTATGAAAAATAAACGAGACGAAATGGAGCACTTGATGATCCGCATAGACATGTGGCGTAACTTTCAAAAATTAAGCTGCTTTCTTCTACTGTACTATGTAGGTAGCTATGTGACACATTCCGTATACACTGAGAGAAATAATTGATTGAATCTACAAAAAAACCGATTAATTCAACAATTTCCGGGGTTGATTTTGAGCCAACAAAAAAATTAAAATATTTACTGTAATCATTGTTAAAATTAATATTTTTATTTATTGTAATTTCAATATTTAAATTGTAATAATTGTTTATTTTACAAATAATTTATGACTATTGTAAAATTAGCAAAGTGAACAAATAAAATGTCACATTTGCAATTTTTTTTCAGTTCTTGTAAAATCAACAAGTAAATGATAGAAATCGTAAAACATACAATGAAATTTTAATATTAACAAGTACTACAAGTTAATTATCATGCTTGTAAAGTCAATAAATAAATGTTAGAAATGGTTGTATGTACAAATAATTTGTACTTTTAGTAAATTCTACAAGAAACTTGTATTCTTGTATCCTCAACAAATAAATATTACAGATGATAATATTTACAAACAAATTATAACCATAGTAATTTCTACAAGAAATTTGTCGTTTTTGTGAAATCAATTAATCACTATAAAAATGATAATATTTACAAACTAATTGTATTATAAGTAAATGTGCAATTATTGTTAATGTAAGATAAATATTATCAAAAAATCTGGTATAATTACCCGTTACTGGAAATGATCATTTATTTTTTGACCTCAGTTCAGAAGCAGTATAAAAGATGAGCTGTGTAAAGTGAAACCTTTGAGAGGAATGAAAATAAAATTCTTTTTTACGATTTTTTGATTGAGCTTTATTATAGTTTTAAAGTGATTATGCTAAGAAACAGTTATAATAGTTCGTGTCAAATTGCAATCCATATAAAAAAGAGACAAACAAAGTTATCATTTTAACATATTTTTTAAAAAAGTTTTATAAACAATATTTTGTTATATTTTTATCATTTTAATATTTATGAACCATGAAGCTAGCTATAACAATAAAATTATAGTGATAGTCTTCTATGTTATACTTTTGAATTTAAGTTCCAACTTGATAACAACTAAAGTTAAATACTAATACGCTAAAACTTCAAAATTTGTACAAATTGAAAAATATTACTATAACTTTAAACATATTTTCTATCATTTACAACATTTGATAAGAACACGGAACTGCCAGACGAACTGATTGTGTGGGGAATTGGCTCTAACGTTATGGAATTCTTGAATTTTAATTATAGATTCGTTCGGTTGGTTTAATGAATATTGTGTCAGTAAGTGTCTTTTAAAAGAATTCTTAACACTTACTGAAACCACATTTATTTATAAAACGGATGTACAATGACTAATATAATTGAAGAAAATAAATATTTAAATAAATTTAAAATTAACTAATTAATGCAATTAAGTAAATTTGTACTTTGGGTTTAAAATTGTGTTTTCCAATGTTGAACAAATCAGTTATTAAACTGACCGCTGCGGATATTGGTTCATCAAAACGCGTGTCTATCGCACAAAAATAAGTTTGAATACAACATACCATACGTTATATGACTAATGTGGATCGACTAAATTAAAAACTTAAAACGTTTTAAAACATGAATCAATTGCTCCGTCGCAAGAGTGTATGTTAAGTATACGTAGTTGCTATCTACTCTTGCAATAAATTTAATCGGCAATTCGTTTAACATAATAACGATTATTATTGGTTGAAGGGTTAAATTATTCGCTATAGATGTTCTTCCCTTAAATTATTGTTGGTTGATTTCTTCTTCATCTTCCAAAATCAGAAACTTACTATGTATGGAATTTTGACTTTATATAGCTTCCAATGAAATGTTTCCTCATCCACTTTTAAATTATGTTTAATTGACGGAGGTATTAAGTATTGTAATGTAACAATTTAAATACTTGTAAATGTTGCAATTCTAAAAGATAAAAAACAAATTTTCTTTCATTTATTTATTTTCAGATATACGTTACGGTCACAGTAAGAAGTGAAACAAAACTTACCAGTATTATAAGTTTAAGCAAAGGATTTTTTTTTTAATTTAATTATTCCATCCAGCTTCAATAGTTTGTTCGAATTTTCCAACCTATGGCCAGGTGTGCTCTCTTTTAATATATCTTTCTGCATTCTTTTAATATTGCTGATATATTACTTTCTTTGGAAAAATTAATATCGGCTAACTTTGTTCAGTTGCAACTCTTTGTCGTTCTTCAAAGGCTACCTAGATGTATATTTATAAGATATAAGCTTGTCATCACTGAAGGCAATGGTTTTTGTAAATCTATATAAATTGTAACATTTAACAAAAGTTTAATCTATAAGAAAATAAAATCGAGAACTATTTTAAATGATGTTCGAGTTCGAGGTAAAATAATAACAAACTATAACTATCGATAAAACCATAAAGATGAACGTACATCATTTTCAATAATGATAGAAATATTTTATAACCTTAAATTTGGTAATGGAAATGCACAAAACTAAATTTCACTTGCCGATTTTTTTTTTTTTTATCAAACGAATTTATATCAAATAAATCTTTCTTACCAAGCAATGAACTTATATTTCCAAATTCAAAAATGTTGTATCCAAAATAATTAATAATTATTAATAAATTTTCACTAAAAAGCGTGTTAATTGGTTTAAGGTTCAACTGAAACTGATCACGTTGTTTTAGATAAATCGGTTTACTATAATAATATTTACAAATTAATATTAAATTATACAAATTGCTTGTAAAATTTAATATATTGTTTTAATTTTTTACAATTTAATAATAATTGCTATTATTGTTTATTTATTTGCTTTATTTATTGTACTATTTAAGAGTAAATGAAACAATTAATGGGAAGGAAGTTTAATATTTTATTGTTCATGATATGTAACACTCGTAGATTGCCATTATTGAATCAAAACGCATAATTCATAATTTTATTAGCATTAATATACCTGGAACAATAATTTTATTTACAAATGTCATGCCAAATAAAATTATCTTCACGTTAAATACCATGCATTATTTGAATGATTACACTGAGTTCTGGAAGAATCAAAAATCGCAACCTTATACTAACAGCGATTTTCGACAAAATGTAAAATATTTTTTAACTTCAAATTTCAAAGATAAGAAACGCACAAAACTTATTTTCACTTTATAGTAAATAAATCTTTCTTCAAAAATAGTTTTAAATTATTTATAATAAACACTGGTAAATAACTAGTACCAATTTTTCATTAGATCACGTATAAAACTATAAACTGATTCGTAGTTCAACTGAAACTGATGCACTGATAAAAATTTATGAACAAATTTTAGTTTAAACAAATTTCTAGTAATATGTAACAATAATTTTTTAATTTTACAATTTAATAATAATTGTTACTGATTATTTGTATTTATTACAATTTAACAGTAAATATAACAATTAATTTATTGTAATTACAATTTAAAAACCAATTTAACATTTTATTTTATGTAAATTTGTATCTATGGTAAAAGAGTGCCAAAACAAACAAAAACACTTTAAACTTGGCATTACTGGACTAAATGTAACTGAGATTATAACCGTGTTTCCTATTTTATAACGCAACAGTTAGCCTTACACTTACAATTTTCCGTTTCAAAATGTTTAGAATAAGTTGTAAAATTTGATACCAATTCTAGGTTGATAGTTTGTTGATACTCGTATAAAGGTTAATAAAATACACAAAAAGCATTGATAACTAAAGACTAATGTGAAATTCTATTTACCAAAATCCAGCACAAAAAAATTGATGTACATCAAAAATTTTGTTCTATTTGGCAGAAAAAATCAATTTATTTTTGATCAGGGTTGCAAAAAAAACTGTTTTTTTTATTTAAAACAAAAAACATGTTTTTTTGTTTAAAACAGGTTTTTTTTGTTTAAAACATGTTTAAAACAAACCAAATAAAATATGTTTAAAAAATGTTTTAAACGTTGTTTTAAACATATTTTCATTACGAAGTAAGGTAATTTTTTGTCGATTTTCTTGTTATTTCTCCATACAAAATAAGAGAGAACGAAACGAACGACAAAATACAGGCACAGGTCTAAACGTGAAGCATGTTTACCCAAAGCCATATTTATTTACTACGGGCCTGAAACGATGACGTATCGCTATGTCGACAGTTTACAAAAAAATCGGTCTCTCTTAATCGATTGAAGTAGCAGCAAGTTTATTGTAAGTTGCTTTAGACGGGGATTTTACTTTTCTCTTCGGTTTTAATGTGCTGAATTTTCAACAAATAAACTCGATCATTTATTTGTGTTGCCGTATTAAAAAAATAGTAAAAGAGGAGTTGTCGACATGTAACGTGATTAGCAAAAAACCAATGTTGTCACTGGGCCATAGTGGACGATGGCTCTGGTATACCACATACATAATTATACAAATAAAATTCTAATACAATATAATTTGTATTTTATTTATTTTGTAATAATTTGTATAGTATGAGGATCTGCATAAACCAATTTTGAATTAAATCGTTTTTCTCTATTTTCGTTCGTTTTACAGCATTTGTCGCTTTTTGGTATTTTAAATAACTGTTCTTAAATCGAGCCCTGTTCGTTTAATACAATTTTGGGGAAGTTCTTTCTACCAATCGGCTTTATTTTTTTTGTAATTCAATTTTTAGTTCATTGGTTATCTTGTTCCTCAGCGGTGACCATTACTATCTAAAAATAACAATGACTGATCGCACAAAAATTTGGTATTAGTTCACTGAATTGGATGATAAAACCGAAAAATTTAGTTCTAATACTTGTGTGCCTGATGCCGAATTTTTTTGTCCGAATGTCCTTTAACTAAATTGATGGTTTGTTCATACCAGTTATTGATAGACGTCTCCAAGGTTCATAACCAAAATATGCCTTAAATTTAGTTCTAAACTGAAAACTTTGTTACGATTTGTCTATTCTAGATCAGAAATACTTAAGAAATTAAAAATCTTAAATTATTTTGCAAATTTTAATTAAAAAACACCAGATTAGATTTGTTTAGTGCTTGCGAATGAGTGGTTTGAAGTAATAATGAATTCATTTGGCAGCAAATTGGGACAAGAAAATCGGTGTCAGGCATACGGTATAAACGTGTGAAATGCAAAAATTGTAAAAAGGAACTAGCTGGTTTCTTGTTCTTGAAATTGGTAGAAGTTTCGCCAATTGGCATATGATTTGCTTTAGAATTCTCTATATTATTTGATTTTTTCGCCGGGTACTTTGATTATTTTTTTAAATTTCTCTGTATATTTCTAAGTTTTGCCACTACTAAGGCTGCGGGCCAATACTCGGGTAAATTGTACAGTAAGGTAAATTGAAATTTTAGTACACATTTACCTAATACAGCGGGCCAATTCTGTAGTAAATAAAATATGGTAATAATGGCTTAAAGGGTAAATTTATTTAAGAGACTCTCTTGAATTGGCTCATAGGTAATTATGTAAATGTCTAAAATTGCGTTTAGTTTGTTTAGTTTTGGAGCGCCTTACAATTATTGACGTTTTTGAAATTGGTTGAACTAATTCCGGCAAAAACAAATGGATGGGCCACCGAAAGTGAGCTTACAGTTTTCTTGTTTGGGTTGGGCTCTGGCACAAGTTATCATGTCGTATCTAAAGCGATGATCATGCCGAAGACTACAATGAGGACTATTGTTCATAAATATTTAAAAATATTCGAACGATTGTCAAAAGACATAGTCCAAAGTCCACCACCAATTGCCCTCTTCGACGAGATTGGAGCAAAATTTGCATACAAAGCTCGGTCGCAAGTTTTTAATAAAGCAGTTGGAGCTATAGATGGATGTCATGTCAAAATTAAATGTCCACCTAATCAATGAGATCAATACATAAATCGCAAATTGGATTATTCAATCCAACTGCAAGCTGTATGTGATCAAAATTATAAAATATACAAAATGTGTGTGGGCTACCCGGGAATAAGTGCACGACCAACGCGTGCTTTTTAATAGTGCACTATATAATCGTCCAGGTCCACTATACAATCACTATAATCACTATATCCACTATATCGTCACTATACAATCGTCCAGGTGTCGTATATTAATTAACACGAAACGTCAAAATAAAACAACATCAAATCAAATTACCTATTTTTTATATGGTTTACGCAGCTTTTTAGTACAGTATTTTAATTTACTCAACACACTGCCAAAAATTTGGTAAATGCACAATTTACCCGAGTATTGGCCCGCAGCCTAAGTAAAAAATTCCAACTGCGGCGCGAAGTATTCGAATAATGCAGAGAATTCTAAAGCAAATTGTGTTCCGATTGAGAAATTTCCATTGATTTCAAGAATGGGGCTCCTCGTTTAGTCGTTAGAATGAAAGAGCACCTGAAAAAATGCACGCAATTAAGCACACCTGTGGATGAGTTGAAGATCTAGATAGCGATCATGACACATCACGTAAATTAATATATTGTAAATTAAACATATTATTTTGTAAATATGATTTTTGCAGCGAAATTGCTACGCGAAATTATTGTTTCGCAAGCGAGACTTGAATGTAATCTTCCGATTGCCAAACATTGTTTAAATATTAATTAACGTTTAAAATTTAATTAATCATAAAAGGTTGCCAAATTAGTTACAATATTTAAATCATTGAATCACAAAACCAAACCGAAAACTGAAGCCAATAAGTTTTATATAAATGATACTAACTGAATCTGATTGATGAGTTTGGGTTTTGTGGCCAATCATATTTATTTAATTTTATGTATTTGAAGTTACAGATATTATTTTTTTAAGATTTACTAAAGTTAATTTAAATAAATAAACCTTTGTTTTTTTTCTAATTAAAATCATGTTTAAAACACTTGTTTAAAACAAAATATTTAAAACATACCGCTTTGTTTAAAACATGTTTAAAACATTCGTTTTAAACATTTTGTTTAAAACATTGCAACCCTGTTTTTGATGTACCTACATCAATTTTAAAAAATGTAAATTTTTTCGTAATTTTTTTTTTTTTTGAAGTAAAACTTCTTTAGGCACGCTTGACTTGGGGACTAAGCTGGCAAATGCGTTACGAAAAGTGTAATCGAACGAGGCGAACGAAACAATAGACGCAAAACGAAATCATTTTCCTTTAGTATCAGGATGTGCCATGACAATTCATAAATCCCTAGGTGGAACATTAGTTGATACCATGTTATTTTAATCATTGGTTAAAAAAATGGGATAATAAGAAAATAGGAAAATTGGAAAATTGGTAAATGGAAAATTGGAAAAATTGGAAAATTGGAAATTTCGAAATTTGCAAAATTGGAAAATTTCAAAATTTGTAAATTGGAAAATTGGAAAATTGGAAAATTTGAAAATTGGAAAACAGGTAAATGGAAAATTGGAAAATAGGAATATATGAAAATATGAAAATATGAAAATATGAAAATATGAAAATATGAAAATATGAAAATATGAAAATATGAAAATATGAAAATATGAAAATATGAAAATATGAAAATATGAAAATATGAAAATATGAAAATATGAAAATATGAAAATATGAAAATATGAAAATAGGAAAATATGGAAATATGAAAATATGAAAATATGAAAATATGAAAATATGAAAATATGAAAATATGAAAATATGAAAATATGAAAATATGAAAATATGAAAATATGAAAATATGAAAATATGAAAATATGAAAATATGAAAATATGAAAATATGAAAATATGAAAATATGAAAATATGAAAATATGAAAATATGAAAATATGAAAATATGAAAATATGAAAATATGAAAATATGAAAATATGAAAATATGAAAATATGAAAATATGAAAATATGAAAATATGAAAATATGAAAATATGAAAATATGAAAATATGAAAATATGAAAATATGAAAATATGAAAATATGAAAATATGAAAATATGAAAATATGAAAATATGAAAATATGAAAATATGAAAATATGAAAATATGAAAATATAAAAATATGAAAATATGAAAATATGAAAATATGAAAATATGAAAATATGAAAATATGAAAATATGAAAATATGAAAATATGAAAATATGAAAATTGGAAAATTGGTTAATTGGAAAACTGGTAAATTTGAAAATTGGAAAATTGAAAAATTGGAAAATTCGAAAATTGGAAAACTGGACAATTGGAAAATTGAAAAATTGAAAAATTGAAAAATTGAAAAATTGAAAAATTGAAAAATTGAAAAATTGAAAAATTGAAAAATTGAAAAATTGAAAAATTGCAAAATTGCAAAATAGGAAAATAAAAAATCTGAAAATAGGAAATTTTGAAAGTTGGTAAATTGGAAAATTGAAAAACAGGAAAATTGGAAAGTCATAATATAGACTTCTATGTCACTGACTGACTCACTCGAGAACACACAGGGTGACCAAAATTTTTTTTTTCTATATTATAACATCTATGTCACTCACTAACTTACTCACTCCAAAACGCACAGGGTGACCAAAAAAAATTCGTCCGTGTGATATATTTTATATATGTATTTTTTCTTTATTATAGCTCCATTTCACACGAGGTATCACAGAACCCGATTCTTTCTTCGTTTCTTTCCCCGATTGCCTATGATACAGGTTTTAATGCGACTTAAACATATTTTCGATGAAACCACATGATGTACTGTGGTTATACATAAATGAAATAAAAAATATTTCAAGGCCATTTTTACTATGCGAAGAGATTTCAAAAATGGTTTTTTTGTCCATTTTGTGACACATACATAAACATTGTCTATTACGACTAGTTGGCCTTGAAAAAGTTACCAAGTTACAAGGTTACCTCTTGTGGCATCAGACATAAACGGCTAGGTGACACTCGAGAAAGCAAAGGTGACCAATTTTTTTTCCAATTTTATAATTTTTCTATATTATATTATAAATATTAAATATATATTAGAAGTTTTACTTCAGTAGTGTGGTCTAAAGCACACTTAATTTTTTTTGATGGAGAAATACCAATACAAAATGAAACGTCATAGATCGCAGATCTCTGGCAAAGCTGTTTCTCTTGCAGTAAATGTTCGTAGATTTGTATAGAAATTCGATGTGAAAGCTCAAAAAGTTTGTTATTTGAAATTACAAATTAAATGTAATAACATATTTTACTATATTTATTCTTTTTTACAATTATCCTAGTACATATAACTATTTCTTAGTAGGTTTTACGAAAGCCTGTGTTGAACCTACAATTTAATAGTAAAAGTAATATTTGGTGCAATCAACAAATTCTTTTGTAGTCTACTTATATTTTTTCTCTGAGTGTAGGATTTGTTCGACATTTCCATTTTCGGTATTTTCATTATAAAAGACTAATCACTTTATCATTAGTGATAGTATAGTACTTTATAAGACGAAAAATGAGCTATACTCGATATCTTTAAAAAACTACTTTTTATAAAGTATCGAGTAATCGGTATAAAGTATCGACATAAATAAAAAAATCATTATCATCGTAATATTGAGGTATTTCAAATAATTATTTAAACCAAAATTACTCTTGGTAAATGAAAATAAAATACAATTGATGAAATAAAAAGCGGTTGGCCAAATAATAAGGGGAAATTAGTGCAATTAGATTAGTGAAACCACAGGTCTTTGTGGATCGTCATAGGGTACCCCATCTCGGTCTGTTCTCTTTAAATAATTATAATGCATAAGTAAGTATGAAATTGAAAATTCATTCAAGTGAATCCTGGAGATATTGACACACGTACAGCCACCTACATAGTACAAAACGAGAAAGTTATCCAATTTTGAGAAAATGTTGTTTTATTATAATAATATTTTTTTTTGCCTTCCAAAGCTGCCTCCAGCGTAAACAAAGAATTCTACAAATAACTGTATGATGGCCTTATCTTCCTTTTTTGTAGTGGTTTGAATTTTGCCTCTATCTGGCAAATCGTCAACATTTTTATTCATTGAATAATGTGTAATACTCTTTTGTACGAATGTGTTCGACTTTGTTATATATTTTGCTGCACTTGCCACCGACATTTTTGGTCCTTTCGGATGTGCACTTAAACACACCGCTTCAAATCGTTTTTTATAAATCGCACTCATTTCTTTCAAATTTGTTATCCGCTTAATAGTTTCCTTTAAAGTAATTTTTGCTTTAGCGTGTCCACGAGGAATCAATGGAAAACCAATCTAAGCCCCGCCCATATTTATTCCTATAGTTTTAAGTACAGTTATGTCGTACACGCTCTGGTTGAACCTATACTATATATAAAAACAAAAAATAATTATTTTTAATACATAATCAAATCATCGATTGTAATTAATAAACAATTATCCAAATTTTATTTAATCATTAATTTTCCCTCGAATTAATGAGCGAACGCATTTATACCTGTAATTACGCAGAAATACAAAACATAATTTAAACAAATACCATAGCTATTATTATTTTAATTAAGCATAATTATTGAAGTGCAAATTTTAATTATATAATTTTCTCCTGAACAAATATAAAAACGCCAAACCCAGATCTCATACAACCGATTCACCCAAGTAATCATGATATCCTCGTATATAAATATACCGTAAACGGACATTTCAAGTCTAGAATTTTTTCCCTAAACTTGAGCACAACAATAAAACGTATCTCCATGCGGAGGTCAAACAATACCGAAAAGAAAAAAGTTCAATAGAAATGAATTATGTTCTGAACCAAGTAATGAAAAAAAAGGATAATAAAAATTATAACGACAACAATAATAACCTATATATGTATATATAAACAGAGGTCATGATGATGTTATATAGATTGTCTCTTTGATAAAAGGGGACAATAGGAAGGAAAAAAAGATGTTCCAGTGCTTTTTGCCTGCTGAACCTAAATATATTTCAAACATTTAAACTTATCCTTAAGATCATTAGAAGATAAAAACCTGAATCAGTTTTATATCCTTTTAATAATATTGTACTCTCGTTGTACACACAAAGTACAGACGGATGCTATAAGGTTAGGGATAATATTCCTTTAGCTGGAATCAAGTCGAAACGACAACGATATACCTATATACAAATTATTTGCACAGTGGGTTTGTCGTTCGCTTTTGAAAGCGAATTAAAAGACAATAAAATCATGCAACAAAAGGACCAATCTACTAAAAAAAAATAATAAAAATAATAGTCGGTAATGGTAATGATAATTTCCTTAAATTTTATTATAACGATTATTGTTAATAAATTAAGGATTTATGCTTAAGATATAAATACAGCACAAAGTAGCCCGAAGGATCATGATGGTAAAAATATTTTGTTTCTTTTTCATCCTTATTATTATTATTGCAAGGCATTATTATTGTTGTTGTTGGTATAATTCTGCTTTTCGTTTTGGTACTCTATAATACGATTAAGAACATTGATATGAATTTCGTTTTACATAATTTAAATTATTATGTTTGTACATACATCTTTTGAATGTACACAACAACAGTCTGTTAATATTTAGTAAGTACAGCAGGGCTTTTAGGTTTATATTTACTAAAACAACAGAAAATTGATTTTTCAATATATATGTAGATTTTATAAATAACATCAAAATTTGATTTAAGCATTTTTCATCTGAGTGGATTGTTTATTGTTTTCCATCCATTTGCCCAGTTTTATACAAATCCGATTAAAGATTTAATTATTTATATAATGACTTTTTACATTCTATCGACTTAATTTATTGTACTGGTTTTGTACGTGTATGTGCTTTTAAAGCTATTCACTTGAGTTATTAATTTTCCGTTGGTTTTTCTTTTTACCTTGAAATTTTTGATTCAAATCGCATATTTCTAAAATTTAAGTGGATTAAAGATTTGTTTTTCAATTCAAGTTATTCCACTTTTAGTGATTTAAGTGAAATCGCATGAGCCCACTAAAAAAATAACAAAAACAACCAAGAGTTCTTTTGTTTAACTTTCTTTTTTAATACGATCTGGAAAAGTGTGCCTTTCCAATAAAATTATTTTTATAAGCTTAAGTATCTTCTGTCAAATAAAAACAATAGTTTTGTAAAGTCTTCTTGTTTCTCAAATTCTTTTGTTGATGTTTAAGTGACGCCAGCGGGAAAATAATGTACTACCAAAAAATGATCCGCTATCAGAAAAATATGAGACACTAATGCAGATTTAAAAATGTATCACACGCCGGCCTATTCAAAACATAATATTTTTTATCAAGTTTTTTCACAAAGTAAGTCATGTTTTTTAAAACATGCACTTAACAAAATGTCCAGTTCTAAAACAGATGCTTTGTATGAAATAAAACAAAATGACGATTACAATGGAAAACTAAAGTATACCAATTTTTTATGCAAATCTAGTAGCCTGAATTAAACAAAATTTGCGGTAAAAAAAGAAAAATATTTTGTAATTCATATCATTAGTTCCATACTTACTCGAAAGTTTATAATTAAAATGTCAGTAAGCCATGTGGCTTATTATCACCGACAATATGTAGAAATGCATTTCTTTTATGGTTTATGTAATGGCAACGCCCGACCTGTAGCAAGAGAATACCACAGACGATATCCAAATCGGGAACGCTTTCCCGATTACAGGGTATTTCAAAATTTACATACATCAAACATATAGTGAAGGCGAAGAAGTCCTTGGACATCCGGGAAGAGATGGAACAGCCGGTCAATATGATACAGAGAAAGTTAGAGTAATTGGAATGGTGATAGACGACTATAAGTGTTCGTTGTTTATCAAGAAGTCGGGAGTGCCATGGTCCACGTTGCATTGTATTTTAAAAATAAATCAGTTGCACCCTTACCTTGTACAACGAATGAGAAAAAGGTGCAATTTTGTCAAGAAATGGTGCGTCGATGCTAAGAAAATTCGCAATTTTTAGCAATACTTTATGGAGTGACAAAACATGTTTTAAAAGCGAGTAGATATTCAATATCCATAATCTGCACTATTCGCGTAAATCCAAAAGTAATGAAACGTAGTCGGTATAAACACCAATTAATTGATTGGCTTGATAATTGATTGGCTTATTTGAGTCGGTCAACGGAGAAGTCTATCTAAGTTGTCTACAAAACGACTTGGAGGAATTACTTGATGGCGTGCCTCTACAAACATGTGGAGATATGTGGCTGCTTTACTAGTTGAGAAACCACACCTCAATGTTGTCAATTAATTTATTATAGAAAATGTAGTTGAAGTAACTTTGAGTTCTGTTCTACCGCTAAATGTGCGTTAGAAAGACACTTTTTCTAATTTCGAGATAATCATGTGAAATATCGATTGTAAGCTGTTGGACCTAGCAACAAGATCACTTAAGTTCAAAAATTTAGAATACAACGTATATGTGCCCAATCATTGTATATGGCTTGAAAATTGCCGCATAAAGTTATCAAACTTTCTTTAACCGATATTAAGTTTTTAACGAAAAGTGTAGCTACACAAATTAACGAAAAGTGTAACTTCTAAAAAGTTTAGCAATTAAAAATGTAAATATAGTAGTAATTCTAGTCTAAAAGTTGGGGTTATTAAAAAAATCAATTCTTTAAATGTTTGAAATGATAAATATGTGGCATTATGGCTGACTAAACAAATTCCAGAGAAGCTACAGCTACCAAGTAAAGGCATTTGCCATCAAATAGTAAACGACTTGAGCTGTTCAAAATAGTTAACTAAATAAATAGTTTTGGGATGGTTCCACACAAGTTTAAGGATGTAAGAATCGGATAATAATTCAAAATACTTCCTACATTATGCCCAATTCCAAAAAACTCAAAGATGATACCAAGTATGGGAATACATTTGCTTAAAGTACACAGATCCAACTGTTCGAAACAGTTAACCACATTAAAAAACAGTATTGAGGTGTCTCCACAAAAGTTTAGATGTGCATTTTTTTAAATTCAAATATGCGTCAACACCATAGCCTGTTCCAGACACGATTTTTTCTTAGAAAATATATTCATATTATTACATTGGTAATATGTCTGACTTTTCTGGAATCGGCCATAGTGTAGCAAGTATTTAAGTTATTTTGTGTAGCTAAAATTTTCGTTAAAAACTTTACATCGGTGTTTCTTTATTCTCATAATGACCGATTATCCTGCGTTTGGACGGACGTTTTAACTCAAAACCTGATACAGTAAAAATTCCGATCATGGAAATGCCTTAGTAATATAAATAATTACGGTTTTAAATTCATGAATTTTACAACATACAAGCTGAGTTACCCAGCGTAGCACGGGAGGTATATAAGCATGAGTTGTATTTTCAAATATTTTGTAGAAAATGTCTGGATAACTCAGTAGAGAGGAGGCAAATTCACTTTTCCATTTTTGCCACACATTCCAGGCGATTCATTGTGAAACTTTAAAGCATGACAATACAAACCAATGTTTTCCATTTGCCCAATTGAAACATTGTAATCATGTAGTCTTTCTCGTAATTGAATGCTGCTAACTTTAAATCACGTTCAGCCGGGCCTCATGATGTTCAATGGTTTCAGTAGCTCTAGAAGAAGACATCCTGCTCGGAACATTTTCAAGTCGTGTTACACACTGTTCAGTTGTTTCATTAGCTCTAGAAGAAGATGTACTGCTTCAAACGTTTGCAAGTCGTGTTTCATACTGTTCGCTTGATTCAGCCACCCTTGCGGCTCTAATCTTCTTCGACTTTGCAGTTACCTGCCCAATTGATCTTTTTTTCGGTGGCATTTTTAAGCAAAAATGAAACGTGTAGCTAATTAATCAGGAATGACGAGCATTCAAAACAGAAATTAGTATTAATTTTAATGTTCCCTTCGATACGTTTCACCGCGAACAGTGTTTGAAAATGTCTTAACGGAATTTTTTTTAAGCAAAATCAAATGTTATCTACAATCAAAAAGTAATCGTAGATTAACACTTATAAACTGAAAACTTAAATCTTATAAGAATGTATATTCACTTGAAATAATATTTAATACCTGGAAAATAATCACCAACAATTATTTTATTTCAATATAGCTAACTAATCGAGAACAACGGCATCCGAAACACAAATTAATATTAATTTATTCAAAACGATTAAAACTACGTCCACTTCGATAGGTTTTACCGCGAACTGTGGTTGAAAATGACATTTCGAAAAACAAAAGAAGTTTTTTCAAACTAAGGCAATTTTACATGTACAATAATTTGAATCCAAGGATGATTCTTGTAGAAGATGCTATTTTCAAATATAAAACGCTAGTACTTTTCAAAGTAAAACAGTTTATACGTACAATATTTTTTAGTACCTTTCCTAGAATTGATTTTATGAAACAATCATTGATTATTTAAGTAATAAACTAAATAAAGTAATAAACTATTGGCGTTTAGTATGAAACTACTTATTTCATTAAAAGCCGCCGGTTGCAATTTCTGAAGTTATGTGGAAATTAGAACTCGCTGACTATGGTACATTTCAAAACAGGATTTGACAAATAGGATATCACTAAATACCAGTAAAAATGGATTATTAGTATGGATAATATAAGTGTTCAGAGATTTGTCTTCAGTTAAAGTGATGAAAGATTGTCTTAAATTTAAATTAATAAAATTAATTTGAATAATTAAATTAATTATAGTAGAGGTATGATTTGTGTATAACAATCGCATGCTAGATATCCTTTTTGGTGTCTAAATTTGCGGCTAAGGCGCTATTTCGGAACATTTAAATAATTGCGTCTATACATATAAAAATGAATTCTTGATCCAGGGCAGACTTCCGGGTTGGAGCATATCACTAATTTCATATAACCCCTTTCCTTAGTCATTCCCGTCAAAAAATCTTAAAAAAATTGAAATTTGAGAAAATAATTGTAACACAGCCCCTAGACCCCGGGGTCCAGCCCCTTGACCCCGGGGTCCAGCCCCTTCAAAAGTATCGTGGGCTTAGTCCTGAATATGCAACATATACATGGTTAAATTTCATGGCGATCGGTAAAGCGGCTAAGGTGTTCTTTCAAAACAATCAAATAATTGTATCTTTACATGTACAAATAATTTTTGATCCAGGGGCGGACCCCCCGAATTCGAACATGTCTCTTATTTCATATAACCCGTTTCCAAAACTCATTCTCGTTAAAAAATTTAAATTTTTGAAAACATTTGTACCGCAGCCCCTAGACCCCGGGGTTCAGCCCTTTTCACAATATCGTAAGATTGGTCCTGAACAAGCAACATTTGCATGGTAAACAATTCATGGCGATTGGTTGAGCGACTGAGAAGTCATTTTGGAATAATCAAATATTTGATTTTACACATGTAATAATTAATTTTTGATCCAGGGTTGGGCTCCTCGAATTCAAACATGTCAGTAATTTCATATAACCAGCCCCGTAATTTTATTTTCGAGGAAAAATTTAAAGAAAATTAAAATTTTCAAAAAAATTTGTACCGCAGCCCCTAGACCCTGGAATCCAACCCCTTCCAAAATATCGTAAGGTTGGTTTTGGACATGCAACTTGTACATGGTAACAATTTCATGGCGATCGGTTGAGCGGCTGAGAAGTCATTTTGGAATAATCAAATATTTGTATCTATACATGTAAAAATTAATTTTTGATCCAGGGCTGGGCCCGTCGGATTCGAAAATGTCAGTAACTTCATATAACCAGCCCCATAAACTCATTTTCGTGGAAAAATTTAAAGAAAATTAAAATTTTCGAAAAAAATTTGTACCGCAGCCCCTAGACCCCGGGGTCCAACCCCTTCCAAAATATCGTAAGGTTTGTTCTGGATATGCAACTTGTACATGGTAAAAATTTCATGGTGATCGAGTGAGCGGCTGAGAAGTCATTTTGGAATAATCAAATATTTGTATCTATACATGTTAAAATTAATTTTTGATCCAAGGCTGGGCCCCTCGGATTCGATAATGTCAGTAATTTCATATGACCAGCCCCATAAACTCATTTTCGTGGAAAAATTTAAAGAAAATTAAAATTTTCGAAAAAATTTGTACCGCAGCCCCTAGACCCTGGAATCCAACCCCTTCCAAAATATCGTAAGGTTTGTTCTGGATATGCAACTTGTACATGGTAAAAATTTCATGGCGATCGATATAGCGGCTGAGAAGTCATTTTGGAATAATCAAATATTTGTTTCTATACATGTAAAAACTAATTTTTGACCCAGGGCTGGGCCCCTTGGACTTGAAAATGTCAGTAATTTTATATAACCAGCCCCATAAACTCATTTTCGTGGAAAAATTTAAAAAAATTTGTACCGCAGCCCCTAGACCCCGGGGTCCAGCCCCTTCCAAAATATCGTAAGGTTTGTTCTGGATATGCAACTTGTACATGGTAACAATTTCATGGCGATCGGTTGAGCGGCTGAGAAGTCATTTTGGAATAACCAAATATTTGCATCAATACATGTAAAAATTAATTTTTGATCCAGGGCTGGGCCCCTTAGACTCGAAAATGTCAGTAATTTTATATAACCAGCCCCATAAACTCATTTTCGTGGAAAAATTTAAAAAAATTTGTACCGCAGCCCCTAGACCCCGGGGTCCAGCCCCTTCCAAAATATCGTAAGGTTTGTTCTGGATATGCAACTTGTACATGGTAACAATTTCATGGCGATCGGTTGAGCGGCTGAGAAGTCATTTTGGAATAACCAAATATTTGCATCTATACATGTTAAAATTAATTTTTGATCCAGGGCTGGGCCCGTCGGATTCGAAAATGTCAGTAATTTAATATGACCAGCCCCATAAACTCATTTTCGTGGAAAAATTTAAAGAAAATTAAAATTTTCGAAAAAAATTTGTACCGCAGCCCCTAGACCCCAGGGTCCAACCCCTTCCAAAATATCGTAAGATTGGTTCTGGATATGCAACTTGTACATGGTAAAAATTTCATGGTGATCGATTGAGCGGCTGAGAAGTCATTTTGGAATAATCAAATATTTGTATCTATACATGTAAAAATTAATTTTTGATCCAGGGCTGGGCCCCTCGGACTCGAAAATGTCAGTAATTTCATATAACCAGCCCCATAAACTCATTTTCGTGGAAAAATTTAAAAAAATTTGTACCGCAGCCCCTAGACCCCGGGGTCCAGCCTCTTCCAAAATATCGTAAGGTTGGTTCTGGATATGCAACTTGTACTACTTGTGTTCTGGATATGCACTTTTGCAAAAAATTTGGAGGGAGATTGGTGCTAATCTCAAATCTTCAGGTAAACATTATGAATTTTGAGCGCAAATCTAAAATATATTATATGTGATTAAATAATTTCAGAAGAAGTGTTTAAATCCAAATGGAAGAGTTTGCGCGATACGTATCGAAGAATACGCCGTCAAACACCATCTTCTGGAAGTGCTCCAAATGAACCCATCGACGAGAAATTCACAAATAAATGGAAATACTTTCAACAAATGAACTTTTTGGATAGTATAGATGATCAAAGAAATTAAGGTTAACATCATTTAGGTTTAAATTGATAAGTTAATTACCAAAATTATTAATATTTTTGTAGCACTATTGGAAATTTTGAAAAGGATAATGGAAGTTATAGTGAGAGCTACGATAAATATGACGACAATTCGGTTGATTTAACAGATTTTGATAGCAATGCTCCTGACGTACGGCTCGATGAAATCGTTTGTTCCACTCCGGCAAAAAAACGTAAAATAACTGCCTCATCTTCGAAAAGCGACGTACATACAAATTTCCTAGACTTTTTGGATGTTGCATCTAAGGCGGTTAGTCAACTAGATGAGCCAACCAAACCTGTCAGTTCAACTTCGTTGTTATTTTCATCATTGGCAGGGAAAATAGAAAAAGCTCACTTACCTCCAGTGATGTTAGACGAATTGGAGATGGAAATAGCAAATATTGTTTACCAATGATTACGTGAGCATTATAATGACACACACTCGAAATCAAGTACCTGATTTGATTTTCCTTTTTATAGACACGTAATGTTGAATATACGCTCTTGTGATTTTACCATGTTATTATAGTCTGAATACGAAAATATGATACAATAAAAAAATTATATTTTGAATTTTAGTAAATATTTTATTTAATCAAATGTCACTCTGCTTATTAATGAAGTAAAATAAGGAAGAGCATGTTTAAATATCAATTGAATGAATGTAATTTTTTAAACAGTCTCTCAATTCGAATGCTTCACGGGTTGAGCGATTTCCTCTAAAAACACGGTATTGCTGTAACTCTTCACCATTCTCGCGCCAGTCTCCAAGAATATTAATTCCATTTTGTTCTCGGTCTATGTAGTCTAGTGAGCAATATAACTCGCTTTTCTATGTAAGATTAAAAAATTGTGCAAAGCTATAGTAGCCAAAATAACTTTATCAGCATTTTTAGGATGTAGAATGAACGTGGTGCCTAGGATTCTCCATCTATTTGCTATTATTCCAAAAGTATTTTCAATTATTATTCTCGCACGCGACAATTTTTTTGTTAAAGTGCTCTTTGTCTGTCGACAAACATTTACCAGGGTATGGACGCATTAAATTTCTTTTTAAGGGAAAGGCAGTGTTGCCGACAAAGTAGTAGGGGAAGTCTATGATAGAATTTGGTAGCATTTTAGTTTTGGGAATTTTAAAAGACCCGTCTGCTAATTGCTTGCCGTTGAACTTGAATCGTTCTGGCTACCGCAGGCTCTAACGTGAATAGCAGTAAATGAGTAGTTTGCATCACATACACCTAAAATTTCCATGCTATGGTGTCCCTTATAATTATATTATAAAGGACCGCTTTTCGGCAGACATTTGAGATTGACATGTTTGCCGTCGATTTTTGTCCATTCGAAAAAATTCGGCTTGGCAACATAAAATTCACTGATTTTCCATAAAGCATCACCAGTTTCTAATATTATTTCTCGGACGGTGGAAACCCCCAATTTTAAGGTCCATGCTAAAACTTGCATAGAACATCCATGCACAAGATACCATGGGGAAGATTCATTTTGTTATGTTTTAAAATTATAGATAATATTTATGTTTCTTACATTAGTGTGACAGCTAATCTGGATTCGACACTTATGAGTTTTATATGGGAATACATCTGTAATTCTGATTTTACTAGCTTAATCAACAGCTTGAAATGCTTAATACTTATAGGCGTCGCTTTTTGAAAATGTTCTGGGTCATTTGCTTGCATTTGAAGAAAACTTCGGCGAAAAAAGCCGTGCTTATCTCTACTCAGATTAACACTTCTCACCCACCAACGCCTACGAGGCACCATTGAATTATAATATTCGTAGGTCAAATACACAATATAAACTATGTTTTTTAATAACGAGATATTTCAGGTTATGTTGTTTGTTATGTTGTTTTGTTTTGGAATTTGTTATATCGTCGGTCGCTGACGCTCTTTTGTGTTTACTAAGGCGACATCGCCGGCAGACAAATTTATTTTATCGTCGTCGCTTGTAGTTGTCGCTCTTGTTTTGTTTATACCTTAAAACTCGTTAAAAAATAAAATTTGCAAATCTCATGGAATACTCTGTCTGACAACTCAGAAATTCACATAACTTACTAGAGACACTTCTTTTGGTCTAACTAGTTTACCAGTATCACTGGAGTTCATGTCAAATGCTTAGAAACTTTCATGCCAGATGCCTAGATTTTGGAATGTACCTAAGGCCTAATAAAAACATAAAATGTTGACATTCCATGGAATACCCTGTCATGCCCAATAGAAAATATTCTAGAAACTTTCATGTTTGTCTAAGCAGTGCACCAATATCACTGAAGTTTATGCTAAATTCTTAGAAAATACAGAACTACTTTCGAATGTACCAAAGGCGAACTAAATCTCAATTTTAAATCTCATGGAACACCCTCTCAGACCCATTAGAAATCATATAACTTACTAGAGAAACTACTTTTGGTCTAAGCGGCCCACCAAAATCACTGAAATCAGGCATAATGCCTAGAAAATACTTAGAATGACTTTGGAATGTACCTAAGGCTCATTAAACAATTTCTTTTTTACATCCCGTGGAACACTCTGTCAAGCCAAATACAAAATCATATAACTTACTAGAAACTTTTATTTTGGTTGCTAAATACTTAGAAATTATTTAGAATGTCTTGGGAATGTACCTAAGGCTCATTAAAAAACCAACATTTTTAATTCTCATTCTTTTTGATCTAAACAGTCCACCATTATCACTGAAGTGTATACTTAATCCTTAGAAAATACTGAAAATGACTTTTGAATGTATCTATGGCTTATTAAAGACCAGATTTTAAAATCTCATGGAAAACCCAGTGTCCCCTTATTAGGGTCTTTTTTGGTCTTATTTCTTAACTATTGAAGAGGTTAAATGCTACGAGGTCTACAAGATTCTCCATCAGTAACGACGAGCCAAAAAAAATCGGATTTTTCAAATTTTGCTTGCTTTGTCCTAAAAACTGTGTGCAACAACTGTGTGCAACCAGAAAGCTGTGCAGCGAATACACTGTGTGTTTGTTCAATAGATCAAAATGTAAAATTGATTAGTTATGGAACCAAAATAGAAATTATTACAAATGGAAAGATATCAAACTACCAAGATTGCATTTCATCTATTTTATGTCCAGATCCTAAGCCGACATGTTATCTTCTAAAATGCAAGAATGGTTCAGAATTAAATTTATTTCGAGAGTATTTGAAAAATACTTTTCTAGAAAAAGACTACGAGGATGCTGATTTATCGTTCAGTCAGTGGATTTCAACTGACAGATGCAATTTGGAAAAGTACTCAAAATCATTTTTGAAAAACTTACTCTGGAGCCTACAGAAGTACTTGTTTCATGTCACAGCGCAGGGTTGTCATTGAAATAATAAGCAAGGGACTATTCATCCATTTGTAATTTACATACTATAAATCTAGATGGGAATTGGGAAATTGCAGCACTACAGTTTCATTGATATATCGGATTGTCTTAGTCATGTCACTGTGGCAGATCATCTGTTCATCGAAAAAATGATCTAGTTCTTGAAAACTAAAATGTCGAATTTAACCAAAAGTTATTATATTATTGATGGTACTGTAACACATAATAAAAATAAAAATAATTTTATGAATATAATGAAACACAAATAGGATTTCAGAGTCGATTGTGAATTGTACTATCAAGAGAATGCTGAGCGAATACAGCAGAATTATTTAAATGGGCTAATACAGGCTGATACGGTTTTTGAGTTTTGTTTTGAAATTGAATATAACTATTCTGACATTGAATACTAACCTTTGTGAAGATAACCCCGAATCCTGGTATATCCCCGAAAATCGCAATACCATACAAGTTTATCTATGTATGTTATTGCGACATTTAATTAACAATTATCGCAATAAACCTAAACTAAGGTATACATATTTCCGAACAATAGCCAAATAATAAATAAAAAAATCATAATAGTCATAATAAAAAGTTTTAATTTTATGAAAACTTCTAGTTCAATTAATAAATTACTCTCTCTCTCTCTCTTTGTCTCTCTCTGTCTCTCTCTCTGTCTGTCTCCGTCTCTGTATCTCTCTCTCTCTCTCTCTCTTTTACTCTCTCTCTCTCTCTTTCTCGGGGATTTGGCCGCCTCAAGTGAGGTTTCATAATCAAATTTTCATTTCGGAGTAATTAAAATAATAATATAACCACCCGTGAATTTTTTTTTCCTTGCCACCACAGAGAATCAAACCCGGGACCTTCGGTCGCTGGATCAACCATGCTGACCACTTTGCCACCGAGGCGGCAAAGATTACGGCAATAGATTACGGTCACACTTAGTGACTTAGTTGTATGAATTAGAGTAAGAAAGGTACGCGGGTACCTTTATATATTTTACACTACATCTGACAAAAATAGTATGCAAATATTTTATAGTTTTGTGTTATCTTATATGTCGATGTATTTCATTGTTTGTATTTCTGTTTAATTATTTCATTTAAAATATGCTTATATTTTTTTTTATTCTGAAAAAAGTACATGACATGTTGGATTTATTATGTTTTTTTTACAAAATGTTCTTCGAAAACTGACATGTTACAGCAAATGCAAAATTGCTTTCAATTTATGTAATTTTAATAAAATCCGTTATACTTCATAATTGCAAAAAAAATTAAAAAACAATTTAGTTTCCAAAAAAACTGCATGTAGGTGCCCGGGTACCTAGCCACTCAAACTAAGATATTTTTTCTTCAATCATATGAGGGTTTTAATAAAAACAATAACAATTTCTGATAAAACGTGTAAATATACAAAAAATACCAACGAATATTTTATCCGGCCAACGAATATTTGCTGAATTTGAAGGACTATATCTCAACTCTACCCCTTAGAAAAATTCTGATAAAAATCACAAAAACTAATTTGAATCACCAAACTAAAGCCAATAGTTCGACCATAAAATACATTACGTAAAATTTCTTAAAACATAATCGGGGTTGGGCAAATAATTAATATTAGTTATTCGTCTTAGCTCCTAAAATTTTTATGTTTTCATATTCTCATGAAAATGCAATATTTTTACTCTCAGCCCCGAAAAATGTTTGTGTCGTGATAGTTTTAGCTGTCATGAAAGTAAATGTTTTCAAGGCTGACAGTAAAAATGTGGCATTTTTCGGGGCTGATAGTCAAAAATGTCATGATAGTAATAATTAGTGTTGCCATCGCATTTTTCGAGGATGTAATTTGGGCTATCTTTACATACATTATTTACTATGGACATTCCTTTCTATAAGCAGTCTACCAATATCACTGAAGTTCATGCTAAATGCTTAGAAAACACTCAGAATATCTTTAAAATGTACCTAGGACCAGGAATATTGCTATGATATCAAAAGTGTTGAATTTTTAAGAAACAGATTACTGAATCTAATTTGAAAGTACTTTCCGCACATTTACCTACTTCACCAATAATTGACTAACTCAACAAACAAATTTCAAGACAAATTAAATTCAGTCTGTTTTGACGCACAACAAAAAAGAATTTTGCAGGAGGTGAAAAAAAAATTCATGCAATTCTTTCGTATTTGTGTGGTTTGAATTCTACTGGTTTATTTCAATATAAAGATAGGTTCATCAAGTTTGTATATACAGAAATCCTAACGCTCGATTTTATTTAAGAAATTGCACTGCATCTGTTTAATAGATAGAATTAAAATTAGGCAGGTTGCTTCACGTCAAGGATCTCTGCCATTAGCATCACTAATATTTGTAAGTGTGGAACTTCGGAGTGGAAAGAGGTGCGTTAAGGTAAACTCCACGTAAGTATTTGATTATTTTGGACACAAGAAAGTTTCAGCCAAAGATGAAAAATAGGCACAAAAAATATAAAGATGACTTTTGTTTACCAAATGGAACGTTTTGGCTGGTTGGTTCCACTCTTCTTCAATATTATCCACCTTGAAGTTATCACAGGTTTTCATCCCACGATTTGAAAAATAATACCACCCACCAGCAGCGCAAGTGTTAAAAAGCTTATAATTTTTAGACTTCTATGGCCTTTCACCGTACGAGTGTGAGGCTCCGCTAATCGTGGGAAATTTCTGGGAATATTTTACGAGTTTGAACCGTTAAATTAGTCTGCGATGGGTACTTCTATTAAAGGGTCCGCAGAATTGTTATTGCCAGCAGTTTCTGTGCTCTGTTTGCCAGTTTATGACGAAACATGAAGTTCCACTGATCGTGGAAATCCTCACTAATCGTATTTACGTGACACAGGAAATGTATTTGTTCCGTTGAAAAATAGCAAAATTCTACTGCCTGATCATCTATAAAAACTGCCCATCTATATAGATCTACCCATCTCTATGAACCTGCTATCCAACTGATGAGGTAATGAGGCTATATATTTAATATTCCTGATGGCCAGCACAAACTTGTGGCATTTGTCGAAATGTTCGTATATCCCTGTTTAAATGCTTCCGAGGGAAATGTAATAATGTAAAGTTAAATTTTTGAGTTCAAATCGTCAAGAACGGACTCGATACATATGGCCGGTATAAATTGGCCAACAGAGTACATAAACTATTGGTAATGAAACGTCGATGGACCTTTCGATAGAACGTGACCACCAATCCCGGAAAAAAAATTCGTTGCTCAAATCCGTATAATATCGTACAGCTCTCACTCAGATTTACAGAGCGAGGATAGGCAGGTCCACATTCTCGCATGGTCGATTTCTATAGGAGTCTAGAACTTATCTAAGTTAATTAATTTGTGGATAATAGTTCTATTTTTCAACGGAACCGATACGCTTCCCGTGTCGCTATGTCAAATTTACATAGCGGGAATTCTCATGACTAATAGTTTCTCTTACTCGCACCGTAGATGACCATTGGAATCTAGAAGTTGTCTAAATTAGCAAATTTGCAGACGTTTTAAATCCTTGGGTGGTAGTTTTTATTATTTTTAAACGGTACAAGTGCGTTTCCCATGTCAAGTTTATTTGAATTGTGGTGATTCCCACGATCTACGGCGTTGATTACTTGGGGCTCGAGACAACCAGAAGGGTGCAGCACACAATCTTACTCTCCAAAATATTACTTTGAATAGGAATAGGAAGTGTGGGATGAGAAAGTCAAGGGTGTATGGGATAAGGGGAAATCGAGGGATAAGAAATACGTATTATGTGAATAAAATGTAGAGTCGCGCATTAGTTTTTTAGTGCTGGTGCTGATAGTGTGTTTTGCAATAAAAAATGTTTATCTCGCTTTAAATTTTGATGCAGAAATACAAACTCATGATTAAATTAATTTATTTTTGTCCAATAAGGAAAATTTTGCTTATTATTTTTTTCATATTTACTATTTTTTTCCAAAAATTCAAATTTGGTTTTGTATGTTCGTTTTAGACTAATAAAAAACATAACGATTATCAGGTTACTTCATTTCTATAAATGTGTCTAATTTTTCCCGACAAAGCACTGACTGAGGGCACTGAAAGAGTGTGAAACTATAGCCAACCAAAATTTTTTGTTTGGAATCAAACTTCCCCTTCGAACGAAACATTATCCCCTTTGAATTAGAACATGTTTCTTTCGACAAATTTTGACCAATTCACAAAACAAAAATTGGAAATCCTTTATGAATATTGTGACAAATCTCAGCCAACTTCACTTCAAAGTGCAACAAAGTTTTTCAGAGAATTCTGAGAATTCTGACGCACGTAACGTAAATTCGACTTTAGCGTTAACTGAAAAAGTAGAAAACTGTCGATAATTCTATGTAATTTTGCCACGCTAGAAACCAGAATAATTAAACGCTTAATTGTGAAAATTTAGTTTGAGCAGACCTAGAATTTAAGCTCTGTGTCGCAAAAAGAATAATCTTAATCACTATATTTGGTGATTCAACAGACCATGGTACCGGACCGGGGGTTTGGGTCCAATTTAAAAGACTCAAATGTGAATTAAAATAATTAATATTTAATGAAAAAAGCATTCTTTTGGTACATTTTGGCAAATGCCACCCCACTCTCAAGCATTACAAGTATTTAATTAATCAGTTAACCTTGAAAAAATTGTCCGATAATAAATAAATTTCAATTTTAAATTTTACACTTAAAACTTTTTAAAATCAATAACAGACTAATGCTTTGCTCAGAGATCTATAAGAAAGAGTTGCATTTTGCACACGGCTCTTAGAAAATTTTGCACTTGGCTCAAAAAATGAAGCTCAAGCTAGTACAGGGTGGTCCATCTAACTTTTGCAATTTAATTTGGCTCTAATTCTCGGTAATGCTCCCCATTAACTGGAAGGGCGGCTCCTTGCTCATTTTCGAAAAAATGATGCCGCACCTGTCCAAAATCCACATCAAACAGTCAGTCGTTGTGGAGGCAACGTCTTCTCTGTGGCTTCATGCGGATTTTCTGTCCCTCAAATGAGACAATTTTGCTTGTTGCCGTAACCTCCGAGGTAAAAATGTGCTTCGTCGGAAAAAATGTTTTTTCGGTAAAAAATACTCATTTTCGTCCAAGCGTTCCACAGCCTAATAAGCGAACCGAAAACGTTGCGGATAGTCATTTTGCTTTAGCTTGTGCACTAATTGAGCTTTGTGCACCTTTATACCGTACCGAGGTTTTTATGCGAAATTATATTACAGAACTGCGTAAAATATTCAATTATTGGACACGAGTTGATGATGATGTATGCTCAGTATGCTACATTCTAAGCAACAGCTTCAATGTTCTCGTCTATACGCGCTGTAAATGATCTACAAATTGATCCACAAATTGCCTTGTAGGCATTTCATTTCTACTGAATTGTCCACGTAAATTTCTTACAGTTTGGGTAAAAGACTCACCCCTTTGAAAGAAAGTTTTCAATATTTTCTAAAACGGCAAACATTATACTAACTTATGGTCATAAAACGGATGGCGTAAGTATTGCCACACTCGAAATAACCGCGATAGTTGAAATTGCAAACGCAAGATGGATGGGACACCCTTTGTTTTTTACAAAAAGAATTCCGATTTAACTAAGATCCGTTAAAATACGGAAGACATTACAACCTGTCATAATTGACATACACATTTGTGTATGGGGAACGTAAATTGAACCAAAAAAAAATTTTTTTATTGAACTCGAAAGGGATATAAATAGTAAATAATTTAAAATGTGTTTAAATTAATTAATTAATTATTAATATATGTGCACACATAAATAAATAATAATAATATTAATAATAATTTGTGTTTTAAGTATAATGAAAAGAATAGTATATGAAAAATACATATTGAATAGTTATAGTAATTTGTGTGTGATGCGCTTGCAATGGCGTAGAATATGTATATCCCTTTTTCAACCAAGAAAACAAAAAAATTGGCTCAGTTTTAGTCCAACCCACACAAATGTGTGAGTAAAAAACTATATTATGTAATGGCGTTGTTGATAAAAAATTTCACTTTTTTTGAAGTAAAACCAACACAATTGTGTGTATAGATATAGTGTTTTTTTCGGACGAAAATAAGTTAAAAAGGAATTCACAAATGTGTAAGTTGGTTCAAAAACATACAAAACTAAATTTTTGACATGGTACTTTTGCCCTACCCGCACAATTGTGTTAGTAAATCACTAAAGGGATATAACAATTTCGTTTATATGTATATTTTAATACCGTTGTTAAGTACATTATACACATTGTGTGTAATTTTTCAATATGTATAGGACTTTTTGGATTTCAAAGGATGCTCAAGCTAAGTGTTTTATCATTTTTTCATTGTTTTAATACATATTTTTGTATTTAATAATTTTTATTCCAAAAAATTTAAGATATTGTATGCACCAGTGCACTGATTCTCTAGAAACACGATTGTGTGTTAACGAAAAAATAAACAAAATCACACAGGATTGTTGTTGTAATTTCGAAAAGCTTACTATGGTTTTCACGTTTACACATTGTCTTGCATTTTGGAGAATCAGGCTACAGTATACTTACTATTCGTAATTAGCTAACATTTTCATGTACATAGTGTGTTAGTCGCATATGGTTTGAGCGGGAGAGGATTTCTTAATTTTGTATTTTTGTTTGTACGTGTATTTGATATCCTTGTTAAAGTTTTAAAGTTTTGTTGTTTTGTTTGTGTCGTGTGTGTGTGTGTGTGTGACCGGCACGGATGCATTCTTCCCCAGTGCACCAGATTCGGATTTTTATTTAGAATTCTTTTAGAATTTGGAGCAAGAGTAAGAAACGTTTTGTGAATTCTCAAAGTTTTTCAATCTGAATTTTTTGCTACTGGTATATTTAACTATGGCATATTTCTCCGAATATGCCAAAAGTTTCCCCTCTATTTTGTGGTATAAAATTGAGAGTATTTCTGAAAAATCAGAGGGAATATTAAATATTTTTAAAGAAAATCCAAAATTAATTTTTTTGAGTTGTGAAAGAATTCCGAATTAATTCAGAATGGTTTTTCGCAGTTGTCAAATCGTTTTTGGAAAGTTTCTATTCCAGGAGCACTTAGTTTTGTATAAGAGATCTGTCCGAATACATCATACAATTTAATTTTGATTATAAAAAAACAAATCGATTTTTATGAAAAATCGTTTTGAATTCGTTCGGAATTTTTCAAGTAATTAAAAAAAAAATCTTTACATTTTCTTTAAAAATGTTTAGAGTTTCTTTATGATTTTTTAGAAATAGTTTTGATTTTATATCATAGAAATTGTGGAAGAAAACTAATGGTGTATGAATGAAAACAAATAGAAATTTTACATACTTCCCTGACAAACCCGTAGTATTTTTATAAAATTCTGAAATAAGAATTGAGAAATTACTCGCACTTAACGACTTAATACGGATTCTGGCGAGTTGGAAGTTTCGCTAGAAATAATTTCCTATACAAAAAAAACAATAAAAAATATGTTTAAGCTTAATTCAAAAACTAAAAATTCATTTAATTATTAATAAAAAACATTAAATCCGTTTTATAATATGATAGATTCGTACACTACTTTATAAACATTTTGTTTTTTTCTGTTTCTGGAGCCTACCCTTCGTATTATAAAACACCTTTTTTATTATAGCTTCAATGTCGTCAATAGTCGCCTGCGGAAATTTTGAAAAAGCCGCGTCTGAAAGATACAATTCAGATTAATATTATATCTCTATTTAATTGGAAACTGTTGATTTTTAAAATAACCTTTGAAAGCTTCAATTAGTTTATAATTCTTTATTTTTATGTTGTTCCCTAGTCCCAGCCATGTGAAACTTTTTGCCAAGCCATCAGTCATAATTTGTCTGAAAGAATTTTTCGTGAAGTTGCGCAAATCAGTTCCACCCATTGTTTTGAAAAATTGAATCTAAAAATAATTTTTTATAAATTTTTTCTTAATTTAAAGCTTTATAATTCATTACCAGGGCATCAAAAGTGTCCTCATCCTCTTTTAATTTTTTTTCGAAACCTAGTACAACATCTATTGTACCAATAGGAAGTGAAGGGAACAGTGTTGTCATATTTGTTGATCTTGCTTTATTTTTATTTTCCTGCCGTAAGTAAAATATTTCCTTTGCTAAACGCTTAAGAGTTAACTGCATATCGTCCAACTTCTGTAAAACTAAAATAATTATATTAATATTTAATGGAATAATGAGCCAAATTTAATAGAATTTTATTTTGTTTTTTATTGGTTTTATTAATTTTTTTATGAGCGTGAGGTACTTCATGATATCCTATAGGTATTAAGATGAGTATTTGATTTACATACCTGTATGAAATTCGCCGGCAGGTATAATGATATCAGAAGAGGAATTCACGGTTTCATTACTGGCGGTAATAAGGGTCGTATATGTTTTTTCTTGCGGCGGTCGAATAGGGGATAACTTGTTTGCAGGATAATTTAATAATTGAGTTGACGTGGTTGGAATAACATCCCCTGTAAAGAAACGCACCCCTTTAAATAAATATTAAGCACTTAAGTGCTACAATTCACTAACCTGGTTGCATATATCCGAAAACATTGTAACCTTCTGTATCACCTAACAAATTATTGGTGTTTTGGGTATCTTCCATTTGTGTTACGTTGTCCATTTGATAAAGTTGTCTAAAAATATTTTTTGGTATACTTATTTAAGTATGATGAATGAGAGGTATAAATAAATGCTTGTCTATATCTATGGACAGATTAATGCATTTTATAATATTTTCATTGCAATCGATTTCCTCCGCATTCTCATCTAAAATTAGCCCATTGCAATAAAAAATTTGTAGAAAGGTTGAGTTTATGGGTAAATAAAAGTATGGTACTAAATTTGATATGTATTTTAACGTAAACTTAAATTCATCTTCATTTTTCAATATTTTTATAATCTTTGCAGGTTTTCCGTTGACTAAACAAAAATTATTTGGATCCAAATGAGAGAACCAAAATTTACCGGTGTACAGCTTAATAATCTCTGATTTATTTGCCCTCTTTTGTACTCGTGGATATGTTTCAGTGGTATTACTGCAATGCATACTTTTCTCAACAAGACGGTTATAAATTTGAGTTAAGTGATGCTGTCCCTCATGGACCATTCGCTTAACATCTTGCAGTTTATTTTCAAATTTAAAAGCATTTATATTTTCTAGGCCATTATATTTTTTAGCATCTAAGTGTAAATGAATTAAGTTATGACAGTTATAGGTTACGTTTTGTGAACCGTACAAAATACCAAACTCTTCTACAAAGCTGTATAACAGCTTCTGCGCACAATTATTATTTATAACGCAATCGGTTGAATGAAGTAAAATTCGCATTGCGCACGCTAATTTCAAAAAATGTGAATATTTTCTATCATCCAATATTCCTTTTAATATAAGTGGTCCAACGTACAATAAGAATAACCTGTATTCTGTAGCTTTCCAAAAGTCCAATTCTTCTATACTACGAAGCTTTCTATTGAATTCTTGTGAAATTTGGCTTTTAATAATCATAATGCGAAAGTTTAGCAAATCACTTTCAGTTTTATTCAATATATTTTTCCCGTGCTTACATTTAACCCATAAATGTAACATCTGTTTCATAACCCCTAAACATACTAGGTGCATGTAATCAAGAGGAAATTGATCGACACATCCGATTCCCAATTTTTCAATATACAATGAGTCCATTAACGTATGATGTTCTTTTTGTTCTCTTTTAGAAAAACTAAAATCTGTACGCAGAGGTGCATTTAAATCTAAGAGACAGAGACGATGATTAATTTTTTGTCCTTTAGTTTGGCATTTATTGCAGCAGTAGAAACCGGTATGCCCTTTTATACCTAATATGAATGCCTTTGCAGGTGTATCACAAATAAAACTGTGAATTTTAATATCGTAGTGGGAATTTCGAAAACTAAATCCAGCATCTAGTAATTTTTTTGTTTCATCAACTAATTGTTTAACAAAATTGTGAGTATTAACTGGCTTTGACAATCCTTTGTAATAACCCACAATATATACATCGGGATATCCAATGATATTTACCAAAATTGGCCAAGTTTCCGATTTTTTGCTGTTTCCATGAAGTGGTAATCCGTCTGTTGCAAATTGAAGAAAAATCTTATTTGATGGAAACTCGGGGTATTTGAGAAAAAAATCCGTTAAACAGTTCTTGAGACCATAATTTATGTAATTTCCATTGTCCAAAGTTTCTACATATGATTCTCGAGGAGTGTCTCTCAATGTCCTAACGTCAGAAGGTAAACTTGGATCAATTTTAACCAAAATGTTAAGCAATTTATTAACTGTGCGTGAAGTAACATTACAGTTAACTGACCATGATGCCAATTCACCACGAATATGAGTTTTGCCTGTGGTTGCAGTAGGGCTATTAAATTCTATTTCCATTCTCGTACTATCTCCAGATTCATTTGAAATTTCAACAAGATGTTTGTTAATTTCATTCAATGGAAGATTTGCCAGGTTACTGCTTAGCGCACTCGTTCTTTCTGAGATTATGCTACGAGTTTCTGTTTGTGAGGGTACGACATTTTCATTTAATGAAATTCGTTGTCGCTTCGCCACACCAAACAAGTCATCCAATTCTTTTTTCACAATCCTTGAAGTATTTTGTCTAGAGGACATGATTTTGATTTGAACGTACAGCACGTAAATAAAAATTGTTTACCATTTATTTTAAGATTATTCTAAATATATTTTCTTATTAATGAACTGATTTCGAACCGAGCCCGAACAAATCCGCTCAAGTTTATCAATTTTTTGTTATTTTCTGAACTCGAAGTTTGCGGGTAAATTAACGCGTTCAAATACTGTTAAAATAATATGCATATATGTACTTTCTATTCAAAATTGCTTGTGCAACTTAAATTTTCATGGCAATGTAACTATAATAACAATAGCAAAATTTTTTAGCTTACCTTTTCTGATCAATTTTTATTTCAATTGGAAAAATTAATATAAAATTTAATATTTCACTGCACTTCACGTTTTCACCTGTGAGGAACAATACTTGTAATGCAAATGAATTTTTTGTTTTTGCGTTATGAAATTCAACAAACAAACGGTAATTTTACCGTTTCTTTTTGATTTGTATGCGTTTGCTTTTGAGAATTCAGAACGAAATCCTAAAATCCTTAGAAAGAAATATACATCGAATTTATACAGAGAACATCAACGAAATTTCCGGTTTTCTAAAATGTGTAATAAAATGAAGTGTAGTAGGGATATCTATTAAAAAAATTCTTTCGGAATTTTTTCTGTCATTTCTGATAGTCCGAATCTGGTACACTGGGTCAGGTTATATTGTGGAACACACACCCACACACAATTCTCGTTCGACTTTATCATAGTATTGTGTGTAAATGAAGAGAATATGTTCGTAAAAAAAACGATCTAAACATGATATGCATGCGTAATGTATGGAAATAAAATAAAATAAAATTTGTAGAACCTTTACTTTACAGTAACAAGTCCGTAATTGTTATCCTTGTAAAGTATATTGTGTCTTGTTGCTATTATTATTATTATTATTTTTATATTATATTTATATATTTTGACAAAGACAGCGAAATGATAATCGATGTATTTTCAGGTTTTATTTAAAAAAAAGAACTTGAGATTTCATCGCGAATTGTCACGGCTTTGGGTAATTGATTAATCATTAAGACATAACTTTAGTATTGTATTTATAAATTTGTTTACTAACTATAATTATTTAACTTTACCAATTTATTTTCTTTTCGGTTTAGGGTAAATTCCATGTCATGTCTACTTTAACATTATTTTAAATTAACTAATCAAGATTTTGTGTGCAGGCCTGCATAGTGGTTTTAATTATGGCTTGATTCAAAATTTGTTTTGCTGGGAAAATAATTCTGGTTTAAGTCTTAATTATGCCGAGATCTAAGTTTATTTATATTTATCACGATTTATTTAAAAGTTGAACTAATTATTACTGAATTATATTATATTATATTTTGACAGGTTTTATTCAGTAAAAGTGAAATTTTTTGTTTCTTATTAATAATTGTAAATATATGATTTAATGTCTTACTTTGTTTAGTATTTAGAAAGAGTTGAAGTTCCTGAAATTATAATTTTGATTCTAATTATACCACGTTTATACCAGTAGTATAAGAGTATGTATCATAAAAGTATGTCGATGTAAACTCAAAGTAAAATACTTTGCTACTTTAATACGTACATACTTTTTTTGCAATTAAAGTGTTCTACGTATCTAATGAGTATTGGTATAGTGTTTGCGGTGAGAATGATACTATATCATATTTTTTGGATACGAAATGTCATTTTAGTCATTCTTCTGATTTTTCTTGTTTATTGTGATAAAAGACAACTGTTTCTTTTTTAAATTTTAATGAAATATATCAATAATAAACTATTATAATGTGTTCACACCACTATGGTGTAAACTGAACGAGAAAAATACTTTGTTAGCAGAATACTATTAAAGGGGCTATGGTGTAAATGTGGTTTTAGTCTTTATATTTAGATTTTAGCTGGATTTTCAGATGACGGCAGTGACGAGTACTATTATATTGTACTAATTGTTTGGTAATTTGAATTCAATTAATTTTATTTAATATTTATCAGGATAATTGAGTTGGATTAATATACGAATCATTACATTTAACTGCTTTAATTTTATTATTCAAACTTCAATATTTTATCACTTTTTATTGGTATTCCTAATAGTAAAAACGATCACTGAAAATAGTATGAGTTATATTTCCGATAATTTTATATATTTTTATGATTCTGATTGCTGGATATTATTCCATAATATATTAAATAATTTTGTTGTCTTGTTCTAACCGTCTTACATTATATTTCAACTAACAATTTACTAACTATTGACTACTTAGGTGTCTGAAACCGGGTCAATTTACATAATAATTAATTCACCTTTCCTGTTACTCCATCTTGTTATATGTACAAGAGCGTGTGGTTGGGTCCGGCGTCAAGCGGGAATCTTACTTAGGTTTGGTCACATATTCCAATCAGTTAATCAATCAGTTGAAATGAAATGGAACTGGTTGAAAATCCAGCTAACACTCCATATACCTGAGGTTGTATTTGGATTTCTAGGGATATTTTAATTGGCCTTAGAATTCTTAATATATTTGGTCAGAATACAGAATTCTATAAATTGTCCCCACCTCTTGATGGGAAGCGCTGATTAGGTATTCTAGCTGACATGGTTCTCAACAAATTCACCAAATTTTCTTTAAATCACCCATTTTTCTCAGAATTGAATTATGTCCACTGCGGTTATCTCATTTGATTTCAATAATTCAACCTAATTAAGGTTTCCACCTTTTCAAAATTTATAAACCGGCACCGAGGTAAAAGTAATAAACGCGTCATTTCTCTTAATTATTATTTTTTTTTATTTTTTATTATTATTTAATCTTTGCAATCCGTTGTGGGGCCGAAACTCTCTCGCAGTTCGCTTTTCACGTCACGAGAACGTCCTGCTAATATGTAGGTTTTCGTAACCATGTGCACATTGCATAGCTTCATGCCACCCTATAGTACTGGTATGTAATATGGTTCGGCCCATCAGTTCTGCACTTCGACAGGGGCTCATAATTGTGTTCATTTTCTTCACAGATTGTAATCTGGTGGTAGCCTGAAATCTGAGTCCTCTTGTGGATTCACCCAATGTAATTTAAGTTCATGTATGAGATATATAATGTGTACATATATTTATAGGAGGCGTTATTATTATTTATTATTATAATGTTTATTTAATTGGTTTATAATTTATGTAATTTCAATCGAACTCTAGAACTTCTTTTAAATCTGTTTCGGGATTTTGACGTGTCTTTTTGGTGGGAGTCTGCAGTTTGACCATTCTGATTGGTCCTTGGCCGTTTCCCTGTTTCGGCTATTGCTGGGTCACGTATGCGGAACTTGGTGGAGATTTAACTAAGTTCTGCGTGCGTGATTTGGCGGTGACTGGGGTGGGGGTGTGGCCGGGTTCGGTTCGGAGTTGTCGGGCTGTGGGGCTTCATCGGAGGGACGCGTTGGTTTTACCGATGCAGGTTGATTGGTTCTTAGTTTATTAGAACCCTAGCCCAGCTCTACAAACTAAATTTGAGATAACGGCATGATTCCTAACCGATAACGGCATGATTCCATTCATTATTGCCGAATCTCAAAATTTCGTTCAAATACAGCTTCGCACACCGAATTTGACCATCATTTGTTGACAGATGGCCTAGTTTAATTGAGCATTATGCTGGAGTGGCACTCCAATTCTGCAGACCATATTTCATGGTGATTGGTTGAGTAATGGTAAAGTTCTTTTGAGTATGGGATAAATATGTCCTATGTAGACTTGGTAATTAATCGAATATTCTTTGGTAACCAAATTAGTAACGCATTTGAAATTTTTACGAAATCAGCTAAATTTATTTGAAATATAAACATTAATAGTTTTCTAGGAAGCATTACCTTCGGGATGCCTCACTTAGTCGTTGTATTTTTTTTTTTTTTTACTATTTCGTGGTTGCTCAATTCAAGGGTTAAATACAAATGGATTTTAGAGTAATTGTAAATACATATATTGTAGCTCAAATAACTACATACATATATGGTTTACAAAAATTCTATTGTAAGTTGAGGAGTTAAATTAATAAATGTTTATATTATTTAGGAAGCCGGAAAATTTTAATTTGGAATTAAATTTCAGGAAATCTACAGATGCTTGTGAAATAATAATATTTTTTGAAATATTAATTGCTGTTTTTGTAGACTAGAATTGTGTTGTGATTGTAGGTGTCTATAAACAGAAAAGGCCGATTCAATCAATCAATTTTTGTTTCGGAAGCCGAAAAATATTAATGTAGAATAATATTTCACGAAATTCCACATGCACGTGAAATAATAATATTTTTTTCGCAGGTTGCTGCACCTATTAAGCCTTTATCCTTCCTCTAGTAGAATAGAAGTAGATTAGAATTGTGTTGTTCCGTACGATCGCTAGATGTCTCAACCCGGGTCGTTCCGTTTCAAAAAGAAAAAGGAGGGAAAAGGGAAAAAGGGGGAAAATGCCTTTCCTATCCTTCCTATTGTTATATGAGTGAAGTTATTAATAATTTAATATTAATTAATTAATTAATTATTAATATAATTCAATTTACTATTAATATAATTCAAATAACTATGGTTTCAGGAAATTATATTGTAAGTTGTGGAGTTGTAGAGGATTAAATCAATAAATATTTATATTATTTAACAAACCGGTAGATTAATTAAGAATTAATTTCAGGAATCTTTAGATGTTATGAAATAATATTTCTTTGAAATATTAATTGCTGGTTGTGTAGATTAGAATTGTGTTGTCATTAGTTCATGAACTATTGGCTTTACCTAGGTATTTGTAACCGGGCTGATCTAATTAATCAATTTTGTTTAGGTAGCTGAAAAGTATTAATGTAGAATTATATTACAGGAAATTTCCAGATGCACGTGAAATAATAAATTTGTTTCCTCAGGTTGCTGATTTAGAGAAGCAATTGTTGAAGACCAATACCATCGATATCCATTTAACCTATTAAGCCTTTATCCTTCCTCTAGTAGAATAGAAGTAGATTAGAATTGTGTTGTGCCGTACGATCGCTAGGTGTCTGCAACCGGATCGTTCCGTCCCAAAAAAAAAAAAAAAAAAAAAAAAAAAAAAACCTTTCCTATCCTTCCTATTGTTATATGTAAACAGGATGTAGGAATAGGCCCGGCGTTATCCGGGACTCTTGGCTAGCACTTGGTTCTACAGTCCAATCAATCAATCAATCAAGATGGATGGGACACCCTTTGCTAGATGAAAAGGGTTATTCTTTTCTTCTAAAAAAAGTGGTCCCATAAACGGATTACGAGTGATAATTTTTGAATTTTCACAGAAGTACTGAAAATGGCACGAAAGTATCTAAGTACTTTTTATAAAGCCAGAGTATCGAACAAAGTACTATAGTATCGGCAATATCATCCATGCCTAGGACCCCAATTTAAGGTAACATCGTATTTTTTAGAAAATTTTTGATAATTTACACTTCAAGAAATTGTTCAATTTAATTCGCCTGGCAGTTTCATTTAACCAATTGTGTTGTTGTTTTTTTTTTTTTTTTTTTTGGTTTAGTTTGTATAAATATTTCAGGCTAACGTGACCTACAACCGTCCTAAATTTAACTAGGTTGTACCATTTATAAAACTTTTGTTAATAATCTAAATGACAATAGTTTGCGGACGCCAAGAACCAGTAGTTTTGCGTAAAAGACAGTCACTTTTTTCTTAAATTTAGATAAAACGTCTCAAATAAAAGCTCTTGGCATCTGTGGATTAAATTTATTTAACTTAGATCTGTCTATGCGCTATAAATTCAATATCGGGTTGCGAACACCGTGATTAATTATTTAATTAATTTTATTTTGCACTGTTGAACTGTATTGCATAAAACAATAAAAAAAATTTTACAAAAGTGAATTTTAATTAAACTTAATTGATTATATATAAAATGAATTTATTTTGTGATAAAAATATAAACAAAAATAGAATTTAATTTGATTGTTATTATTTCGCGAATTTTTCAAAATATTCGTTTTAATTGTTTATTTACCCTCTGTCTCTCCTCCTCTTTCTCTCTCTCTCTCCGCCTTTCATACGTGTTTAATCAAAATGTGCTGTACACTGATTTTTATTCACATGACTGCAATTTAAATCGATAAATTATATAGAACTAATTAATTATTTTTATTTTTACCAGTGATGTCGACACAACCAACAAATTAAAAAAAGCTCGACATTTTAATTAGTTCTGTTCTTTGTTACGGTTGTGTGTTTGTATATCCGTATGTAATGCTGAATCGAAACGATTCGACACTAAAATTTCAAACTAACCGATTTTTAACGGAAATATGTGAAAAATGTACTCGAATAACGATTTATAATAGGAAAATTAAAAGGCTCTATAACTCAATTTTCAATTTAGAAAATTTAAAAATTAGTTATTCTGAAATTTGTTTTCTTTCGTGTGTTTTTTTTTTTGTATTTTTTGTCGACATTTTTTAGCTTCCAACCAAACAGAAAAATACATAATCAATCTCAATATACAAAAAATGGAACGAAAAACTTTTTCCTCTCGTTTTTGTCGAAACATACACAAAAAAAGTAAATAAAAAAATAAAATAAACTATTTTTAAATTTTATTTTATTTTAAATAAAAAATGAAACTTTTAAGCTTTTCTGTTACAGCATACAAAAATAATACGAAAAAGTTTTTCTCTTGTGCTTTTTTATTTTTTTATTTTCGTGTTGGAAAAGATATGTTGGATGTGTGGGTATGTCGAATTTACAATTTTTTCTTTTAGCTTGTGTGATTTTAACTGTTTAGGCAACACAAAGAGAAGTGAAACGGAAAATCTAAGAAAACGGTATATGTACCTAAAGCACGAAGAAGAAACAACAAAGTGTCAACATTGATTTAAAAGTAAACAAAGAAAAAAACAATGAAAAACTTTTTTCCCATGTTAAATGGAAACAAAAAAAATCGAAAACTTCTTAACAAACGGATAAAGATTTATCCCGACGGGGAGAAACGAATTCGAAGGGGCGGACGGAGAAAGTAAGGTATAAAATACTTATACATTACTACCTGTATATACAATATACATATACATTTAGCGATCGACACCGATATAATTTAATACTGGTTAATGCTTAAATCAATTAAATGTTCATTAGTAAACGTAAAATCTTGTAATCGATTTAAATCGATTAAACTTTTTATTTCATGGGAAAACTTTAAGTTTTTGCTGTGGTTCTATTTCAATTTCTTGTTTATGTTTCGCTTAAACTTATTTTACTTCTATATATACGTGTTTAATGGGTAGTGAAGTATTAAACGTAAACTATATATACTTATACATAACGTAATTTTCGTTTTGTAAAAGCAAATTAAGAGAAAAGCTTCCTTCTGGTTTTATTGTTGTGGTTCTGAATTTGTTTTGAACGTGCACACAATTAAAAATTTAAATATTTATAATTTTCCGTTTATAGGCGATAATGAAATTCATATTTTAACTTTTCACGTTAATATTTAATAATGTTTGATAAATCGATTAATGTGCAATTATGAAATCGTATTATAAGTTTGATTTGGTGTTGTCCTCACGTCGCATACAGGCAGGAAGCAAAGTTAACTCAGTTTTTACATCCTCAAACAATACTTTTTCACCTCATCCCACTTTTTTCTAATTAAACTTGTATAAGACGAAAAATGTTGTTAAATTTTTTACCCAACAACAAAATATCATCCCATATATTTTCATTTAATTGTTGTTTTTGTACTTTACGAATATAAAAATAATTAGAAATGGTTTCTTTTCTAAGTATATGCTTTGTAGGTATAATAATATTGTTTGTTTTGATTTAACTTACTAAGAGAGCAGTACCAGCCGTATAGTAGGATAGGTGCAAATGGTCAAGGTCCATATGGACCCATATAAAAATATGCGAAAAGCGTGCCGTTTTCCTGGAAATGTGATTTGCCGGAAATCACAGGATATACACCCAATTCTGTTTTTACATCGGTCTTTTTTACACGGTTTTGATTTAACACGGTCTAGAAGAATTTTTTTTTCCAGATTTTACACGATTTCATTCAATTTAAAACGATTAAAAAAATCTATTTGATTGGCACGTTCCACACTATAGTTCTTTTGAAGTTACTTCTTTTTCGACTCTTTCCCTGTTTACCTATACGAAAATGAAATTAAAAAAATTCAAGGCCATTTTTACATGTAGATTTTAAATTAGATTTTATTTTCGAGAGAGCAGAATAAAACAAAACAAAAAAAATGTATGGCTAAATATAAAATAATAGCCCTATTCCATTCAAAATTACAAGATTTTGTGCAAAATTAAAAAGAGACGGAAATAAACGATTTCTATTTGTGAGAATGGTCCGATGTTTTTTGTTTTTGTTGAGTTGCTATAATTTTTCCTTGAAAAATATCAGCTGAGTATTTTTTATGGTACCAAATTTAAAAATAAAAAATAAAACTACCCCCCACTCTCTTTTAAATTTATTTTTTGAAAGTTTTTATGTTGTACAGATATACGACGATGTGACTTAAGAACTTCAATTTTTTATGATGTCGTGATTTGAGGAACTTTAATAAATAGATTCGTGTAAATAGATTGGATCGTAAATAGATGGATATTCCTAATCTTGTCAAAGTAACGTAAGAATATCGGATGGTTTGCGTTCGATCATGTATATCATTGCACGCGATAATAAGAACAGTACCATCACCAAGTAAGCGTTTGGCTGCTCGTCCGTTGACTCTGCACCGACCCCTAATACAGTTCAGATGCAACATTCCTTCTCGATTGCATGAATTTGTTGTGGAACAAATAAATTCTCTTACTTATTAATACAACACTCGCATATTAAGACTTTCAGCCAACTGGAATAGCAGCTTACACAGCTAATAAAATATATTATTCTGGGATAAAACCAAAGCTTTTTGTAATACTTGTTTGGCCAATGGACTCTGGTCCTGTTGTTGATACATATGAGATCTGTTCGTATTGAATTTTACATCATCAAATCCGTTGAGATTTTCCGAGAGCTTCCACTGGCAGAAGAAACTAAAACAGAAATTGTTAGATTATGTCACAACATTTATGAATACTGTAAACACAACTTACCCCTTGCTCTAAATGCTTTTTAGCCAAGTCGACATTTTTCGTGTATGCCATGAGCACTTAGCCCATCTGTAAATGTGTACGGGCCTCCACCTTTGGCGGTAGTTTGAAAGTAAATAGCACTTGTAAACATTGCAGACATTTTTTTATGTTTGGAAAATTAGCGGAAATATTCGGCCAACCCCAATAGATATATGTATAACATGCATCTTGGGATGAAGCCATTGTACATATTTAATATAATTATTTAAACTAAACTTTTACATTTTGATGTTCATCTTTTGGTGTATGTACATATTTTTTTGGCACGATTACAACAATACCTAAACCAAAAACTAAAACGATCTTATTAAATTTTGGTTCTCCTAATTATTTTTGCTTTACGAGTACTTTTAACATATTCGTGCAAATTAAAAAAACTAAATAAAAGACTATTTCCACCATTGTAAAAATAATATTTATTTTTTTAAATAATTTATAGGGTGTAAAATCGTCAATTATTAAAAATTACGATTTTTCACTGTGTTTTAATAGTTTTTAGGTTATGTTTGTATCGCAGTCAAAAAATGCACCTCTATGTCTAACTATAAAAAAAATGTGTCTCAGTCACTCTCATATAAATATTTTATTCTTGTCTCTTTTTAATTTTGTACAAAATCTCGCAATTTTGAATGGAATAGGGCCATAAGGTTTTAAAGTAGCAACAAAGAAGAGAGAAATTTAGTTAGGGTATTCCCCTTTCTAATTTATTTCCCTTGCAGATCCAGCTGTAGCTATTTTAGTCTTTTGTTTAGTTTCAATAAAATTGAACGTGTTCTTATATTTATAAGCTGTTGATTAGGTAACATATAAAAAAAAAAATGAAATCGATAATAATACGGGTTAGCCATATTTACAAAACACATTCGAACTTATTCTTTATTAATTTTTAAGGCCCTAAAAAAAATGTGGACTACAACTCCGAAACTCAAAAAGAAATGTATTTCTTTAGAAATTAAAATTGAAATTTTAGACAGCCTCAAAAATGGAGATAGTTCAACGTCTTTTTTGAAAGTTTTGGTCTGAACGAAGCCAGAATAAGGACCATTAAACGAAATGAAGATGCTATTAGGAAATATGAAGTTTTTGGAATGAAACTATCTTCTAAGTCGGTATCATACACTAGAGATTATATGTTAAAGAGCAAATGGAAAAAGCACTGGTAACATGGGTAGCGGACAATACACAAGAAAGGATACCAGTTGATGGAAACACCATCAAGCAGAAAGCATTGAGAATTTATAAGCAGATAATGGAACTTGAACCATCTACATCCTCTCAAACAAGTCGTGATAAGAGCTATATATTTTCTGCAAGTACAGGATTTATCAAAAGGAACGCACTCCATAATAAATATAAAGATCAAAGGAAAAATTGCTTCTGGAGATGAGAAGGCTGCCAAAGAATTTCCACCAAAACTTGCTCAAATAATTGCCGATGGTGGGTACAGTTCAGATCAGCGATCTTTAATGCGGTGGAAACTGGTATCTTTTGAAAAAATACCAAGCCGGACATATGTAGCAAAACCCCAATAGAGTGGTTTTAAGGCAGCAAAGGATCGAGTCATATTTTTATTTTGTAGCAATGCATCAGGAGACCGTATGCTGAAGTCTATGATGGTTAATCACGCACCTAAGCCTCGTTCAATGAAAGGTTTAAAGCACAGAAAATGTACAGTTTATGTCCCTGCCACCAAATACGACCACCTTAATTCAACCACTTGACCAGGGAATCATCGCGACATTTAAAACTTACTACATCAAGCGAACTTTCCAGTATATTTTGAACAATATTATAGATAATGGTAAAACACTTACAGTAATTGATGCTTGTAAAAAGTTTTCTGTTAAAATTACTAACGAGTTTTCCTCTATAATCACTTTGGCACACACAGTTGGCGGAAATGGCTTTGAAGACTAAGCATTAGATGATATCGACGAACTGCTAGTTGAGAAAGCTCTATAAGTGAAGACGAAATAATAGAAGTTGGCTTAGAGACTGTTGATTCTACAGAAAGCGGTGATAGTGATGAATCGGTTCGACTAACTACAAGTTTCATTTTAGAAGGCCTTCAACTTGCTTATAAATTAGAAAATCATTTCGTCACAAATGATCCTATTACCGAAAGGGCTGCCCACTTTCAACGTGATCTGAAGTTTTGTATGGCTCGTTACCATGAACTATACAAAGAGTTATTCAAAACGATCACAATGGCTACTAATCGATTTTGCTGTCAAATGCAGTGCAACACAGTCGATAAGAGAAAATCCTAATCTTGAAGTGAACACAGAGAGAACTTAACGAACGTGAGAATGACGTACGAAATATTTCGAGTGATGATTTTGAACCAGTCTTACTCTAGCGATCGCGTATGATATCCGATGACGATAGCGAAGTAATTGTTGTAATTGCAAGATTTTGTACTTGCAATATTTCGCAATTGCAATATTTTGTAGTTTCAAGATTAATAAAAAAAGCAATATTTTGTTAATACAACATTTTGCAATACAATAATTGTATAGGCTGATGGCTTCGATAACTCCCGCGGGCACTTAGCCCTCCATCCAAATTCCATCCCTATTAGACATGTTCTAGAACTTTATCGCAAACTCGGGATTTCCTAAGAAACGGGTTTTTTTTATACAAAACCGGGATTTTGAAAACCGGTGTTTTGTAAACCGGGATGTCGTTACAAACCCGTAAAGCAAGCATGGAGAATTTTCTTCCGAATAGTCAAACTGCTTGAACTGCAGTTCTCGTAGCGATGCCGAATTTTAGTGAAATAACGTTTTTTTTATCAAAATTATACAACTAACTTTGTTAGAAATTTAATTTACAATCTTCTTGTTTTTAATCGTGCTTACGTAAATGATTATATGCTTTTCAAAATATTTGCAAAATCAAAAAAGGTTTCTCATAAAAGCTGCCACTTCCGGTGGGTATAAAGATTCATCCCGATCATTCAATTTATGGGCTGTACAGGGATAACATTTTTGCTGAAAGTTTATGTTTTTGTCAAAAAAAATTTGGAAAACTCATCTAAACCGGAATTTTTGTAAAATTAAATTAGAATCGTTTAATTTATTGTCGTTTTTCTCATAAATTATATATTTAATTTAATTAATAATATTAATAAATATATTTAATTAATATATTTAATAAATATATTTATATATTTATATTTAATTAATTATATTTAATTATATATTTAATTTTCAAAATATGTATTATTATATGTATGGCGCGTAAATCGCGCTTATAAAATAAGAATACTACCATAAAATATAATCGACCCGAGTATATTTTATGGCAACAAATATTATTTATGGCAGTTTATGTTTCTTTCTCAATTCAGCTAATGCGAAAAATTTATATTGTGTGCAGCTCTAAACATACAGCAAACATTTTGCTGGACCAACATTTTTTCGTCATCTAAATCGCGCTTTAAATTAAAATTTATTTATGATACATTGAAACAAGGTATCAAATTATCAAGGATATTGGTTGATATACAGATGTGGCCAAATTATTATCACATTTGGATATTTGGAAGATTATTGCTTTAAAAAGTAAGTTTTTCAAATAAAAATTAAACTCTTTTACGATAACTATATTTATTAATACTTAATAATAATTGTATCCTACGAGGCATTCCACTTATTGCATTTTTGGCTTTGGTGAGTAGATCATCGTCATTTTCCCAAACTTCCTTCATCGTTTCGATCCCTTCTGATTTGGTGCGTGGGCACTTTTCTGCAACTTTTTCTGTAAGAAGAGCCCAGATATTTTTGATGGGATTCATATCTGGGCTATTTGATGGCCAATCAAGGATTTAGATGCCGTTAATCCTTAAATAGGATATTTTTTCTCATTGTCACACTAACTAAACCATATAATAATGCATTCAAATTATATATTTTTCTAATCATTTACATGTCATCAATAGTTAAAGTTACAATTTCTCTCACATTCTAGAAATCTATTAAACTGAAAAATAATAATTATTTAAATGATTCCAGATGATAATAATTTTATCGGATATGCACAAAGAGTAAAATATTCAAACATGGTAAGTGATAGCATTTCAACAAAAATTTTAAATAATTTCAATATTGTTTACCTTAACGTTCGAAGTTTAAGAAATAAACTCAATATTATAGAATCGTATATCCATTCATTCAAATTTGAAGTTCATTGTGTTGTGTTGAGTGAGATTTGGCTAAAACAGTATGAAAATAAGTTTTCCAATTGAGTGGGTATTCGTCGTATTTTTCGAATAGAGATATTGGATACGGGGGAGTAGCAATTTATATTAAAACAGCATTAGCATCTTCTATTGTATTTGAAGAAACTTTTAACCTATCGAACATATTAATAGTAAAATTTTTAGAACATAATATTAATATAATTGGTATTTATAAATCGGATCACACTCGGAACACAGATTTCATTAGTTTGATTGATGACATTACTTTCACATATAGGAATTCTATAATAGTTGGTGACTTTAATTAAAATTTACTTGCGTTAAATCAAAACAATGATATTAAAAAGTATGTTGAGACAATTACTTGTAATGGATATTCTATTCTAAATAAAATAGACAAGGCTTATGCAACAAGAGTTCATAATGATAGTTCTACTATAATTGATCATATAATTACTGATATTTATTCTAATGATTTTTATGTGAATTTATTAGATTGTTCCTTCTCAGATCATAAACTGATACTAACAAGTATAAACTTTGAACCGAAGAAGTATTACCATAGCAAATTTAAAAGTATTATTAATTATAATAGTACACCCAGAAAAAAAAAAGTTTTTAATTCAATAACTTTGACTTATTGAATCGTATTTTTTCGAAAATCAGCAATAAAATTGTTTAATGAATAACTTAGTTTTAAGTTTAACAAAAACATGTATTCTTTCATTCTATCAATAAAATAAACGAGTTTTACTAATAAATACACTTATTGTAATGACAATGTATTAGTTATCAAGTCTAAGCTTACTAAATTTATTGGTCGGACAATGTTCGTTGTTCAAATAAACATTACGACTTGATTAAATTATTAATTCAATAACTAAAGTTATTACATTTACAACTTGACTGTTCTCGTTAGTCATTAAAATTCGCTAAAGCATTATACTTATACTTTATATGTAAGTTCAAAAATTTTCAATATTTTTGTAGTTTGGTCACAGTCTGATGAGACGGTCGAATTTTTAATGTAAAGAATTCAGTGTTTCCATTAGTGCGACACCAAGCTTCCATTGCTTGGTTTCGCACTAATGGCAAACATTGAATTCTAAAGAGTCGTGTTGCTCATATTGCAGCAATAACTTGGTGGTACTGGTAAACTCCATCCACCAAATTAGTGCCGCAATATCAGCAACACAACTCTGTAGAGATTTCTTTTTAGGAAGATGTTACTCTCTACACGGGTCTCGCACCCTCTATAGGTAAGTACCCCCATTCAAGATGGTGTTGAACATATATAGTTTATATTATATTTTTCAAAATGCGTTCCAACCTTCCAACGTCTTGGTAACCTCACCTCAAGCTCGACCTCACTCTATCAGGGTAGGTACCATCACCCCCCATATTATCTAGAATATCCTTTATTATGATTATTACGCTCTTTGTACAAATTACTAATTTAATTTTTTGGAATAATAACTAAAGAACGTCCAATTTAAAACGTCAAGTTATTGAACGGAACTAAATACTTATTGATGTAACAATTATTGTGTCAATTTAAAGGTAGTAAAATCAATAACTATAAAATTGTTACGGCAATAACTTCGTTTATTGGCCAAAAACAACCTATGTTTTTTATTGATTTTGCATATGAAAATTGTTATTTCAACAACTTTTTTCTCTGAGTGAGATTCGGATAAGTTTTGGGATCGCTTGAATTTGTATGTTAGTATAGATGATTTAGTTCGTGATCTATCAATAGTAATTGAAAATAATCGACAAATTATCCCAATTAAAAATAAAAATATTAAAAAGAAAGCATGGATGACCGAAGGGATCCTCCTAAATATTTATTTGCGAGAATCATATTTTAAACACAATAAAACGTACCCTGAAGATAGATTAATAGCAGAAAGGTACTTATTTTACAAAACTAAGACTAGAGAGTTGATAAACATTGCAAAAACAAAATACTATTCTGAGGCTGTATCTTTTGAACCTGGTAATGGAAAAGTTTTATGGAATTTATTTAAGGAGATTATGTTTAACAAAGATCCGACTGAGAAGCCAGATATTAATTCTATTAATGTAGATGGTGCATTAATTACCAGTAATAAGAAGATTGCAAACAGTTTGAATTCTTTTTTTATAAATGTTATTGATGAAATAAATTGCCCATCAGATACTATGGATACAGAATATATTAATTCATTTCAAAATACTATTATTGTTAGCTTAGAACTTGTTCCACTTAACTTACAAGAAGTTGAAGCTATTATAAAACAATTAAAAAAACGTGCAGCAACCGGCTATGACAATATTTCAACAAAATTCATTTTGAAATATATGAGCCAACTGTCTCCAGTCATTTGAAAAATTTATCAATTCGTCATTTGAAACTGGGTTATTTCCCAATAGTCTTAAGGTATCGATAGTAACACCAATTTACAAAGAGGGACCCGCTACTAATATGTCCAATTATCGACCTATATCAATTTTGAATAGTTTTTCAAAAAATTTTGAAAGAGCAATTAAGATTAGATTATTGGATTTCTTAGAACATAATAATATTTTACATAAACAGCAATTTGGATTTTGTGGAAATTCAAATACCTCAGCTGCGTGTATACAACTAATGAATTTCCTATCTAGAAGTATAGATGACAAAAAATTTGTAGTATGTGTTTTTCTAGATTTTAAAAAGGCTTTCGACTGCGTAGATCATGAAATTCTTATAGCAAAATTAAAAAATTTGGGATTTACAGATATTCAAATTTCACTGTTTGCATCTTATTTGGAAAATAGGTTACAAGCTATTCGAATTGGAAATACTACCAGTGATTTTAAAAATATTCGCAAAGGAGTACCTCAAGGGTCGATTTTAGGACCGGATCTTTTTAAAATCTACATTAATGATATAGCGAAATTAAATTTAAAGGGAAATATTCAGCTGTAGGCGGATGATGCTGTCCTTACATATGCATGTAATGGTGAAACAGTATTACAAAATGATGTTAACCATGATTTAGATTTGATTAAAATATGGCTCTATAAGCAAAAACTTATGTTGAACATTCGTAAATCAAAAATATTGCAGTTTAAAAATAGAATCTTCTCAGAAAATTTATCAGTGTTTTTTGATGGAAAGAAAATTGAAAACGTCTCTAGTTATGATTATTTGGGTTTAGTTATTGACAATACATTAAAATGGAACAGCCATATTGACCACGTTAAGAAAAAATTATGTCCGTACATTTTCATTTTAAGACGACTAAATAAATTTCTCACTGAGAAATCAATGTATATTATATATTGTTCGTTTATTTTATCTCACGTGATTTATCTCAACCCAATATGGAATGGGGCTTCCAACTATAAAATTCAAGAATTAAATGTATTGCACAAAAAGTCCATTAAAATTATTTTAAAGCTTCCCATACGACATCCTACAGAACAATTATATAATGACAAATATAGAAGTTTAGAACATATAAATAAAACTGAACTGATACTTTTGACTTATAAAACGGTACATAATTTAATAAAACATGATTTTAATTTGATTAGAATAGACGATGTTCATGAATATAATACAAGGAGTTCTACAAATTCAAATTTTTATGTTCAATTTTTTAGAACTAACAGGTGTAAAAATAATTTCGTCGAGCGTGGTCTTATTGAATATAACAAATTACCCATTCAATTGAAAAATTGTAATAAATACAGTAGTTTTAAAGTAACTTTAAAAGAATATATTTTATCAATGCAACTTGATTGATAAAATTGAATATGGATTTTATGATTCAAGTTTTTATAATTTTGTTGATTTGTTGTTGAAGTTGTTGTTTAACCATGAAAACTTTTTGTACATATCTGTTGATTATTATTTAATATTGAGGGGTTTGAGAGAAAAACTACATGAAATATTTGTAAATTATTTTATTATATGTTTATGTTAGTGATTAATTATTTTAAATTACTTGTATATATGTTTTTAAAAATTATGTATTTAAATTATTGGATCAAACAGTATAACTAGGATCCCAACAATTATGTAAATATATTATAATAAAGAAAAAAAAAATAGTCGGTGACTTTTCGCCGTATATGGCATGGAGCTTTGTCATGCATAATCCCCTTTTGATCTACCAACGGTTCTAGACATTGGTAGTGTCAAAATCATCATAATCTCGTCACTGAATACAACCAAATCAGGAAATAAAAAAAGATAAATTTGAAAGAGACATTTATTGAAAATTGTAACTTTAAAATATTATTGAAAGAAGGATTTTTATTGTTTGTACCTGTTCCCAGTCCACTCTAGACCATGTAAAATGTCCATTTGCTTATAATTTTTTTGTTGTATCATCCTAGCGTTTAACCTTTGTTTCTTGCAAGGTCATCTTGCACATAGTCCATTTTGAAAGTACGTCTCACTGTTCTCTCCGATATTTCCGCACCAACGTTACGCATTGTACTCCTCAGATATCTACTGAATAACGTTCAATCTTGTTTAGCTTTCCGCATTAAAAATCTGTCCTGCCTGACGGTTGTTTTACGATTGCCACCACATTTTCCTCTTCTTCTGGGACTTTTTGAAGATTGAGATGTTCAATTTTGCGAAAATTTGCTGACGAACGATCGGCTCACTCCTGTTTTCTGGGCTATTTGCGCATGCGTATATTGACCTACTTCCAAATACGTCGAAATTTTGACTTTTGTTACAGCACTGATGTCCTTTGCTTTACTTATAGTGAATTTCAAAAATAGATCGATCAACGAAACTTCCACCGAATCTTGCAGAGGAGTTGTGAATTTGGATCATGAAATTGTTCAAAAATTTTAACAACTTAAAATTTTACATTGCAAACGAACATAAGAAGACATCAATCGTCAACTGTAAAATCAGGGCGTGGTAATTCACAAATCTGCACACACTATGTAGTACCTTTATTTTTTCTACTTTTGCAAATTGTAGGGTACATTCCATGTTTCATAGTCCATTATAAATTAGCAGCTCTTGCTCAAAATGAAAGGAATGTGAAAGTGTGGAGTGGATCTATGTTTAAAAAAAGGTAAACTGTCAACAAATAAATAAATAAAAAAAAGTTTTAGTGTGACGTTTTATTACGATCAATCAGCCTGTTCTGGTAATTACCTAGGAATAAGGAATTGGGGAAAGAATTTATATGTAATTTTTGTCAAGTATTTTACTTCCGGCATACTGAGGAGAAAAGTATAGTGTAAATATTTATAAATTGGGAATAATTTTTCTATATATAAATTTTCAGGGATAATTATTCCCAATTTAATTTTGCTTTCAAAAAAATTAACACTATAGCTTTTTACGTGCTTTTTGTATGTCAGAAAAAAAATTTTTAAATACAAATTACATATAAATTCTTTCCGCAGTTCCCTTTTCCAATCGAATTACGAGAGTGGTGCCACTAGACTGTATATTTTGCAAATTTTTGAAAAATGTCGTATGTTTTATTTACTCGTGATTTCCGATAAAATTTTAAAATTATTTTAACAAATTTGGTTCGAAATTTATTTTAAAATCTTTTGGATTTTAATAGTTTTTTCGTAAATGTTATATAAAGGGTTATCCTATTCAAGCTTGATAAAGTAAACTTAAAAAAAACACACAAAATATTCGGAATGTATTGTAATTTTTATTTCATTTTACAGATTGATCCTTGCCACTTTTAGTTAAACAAGATATCATTCAAATGTCCTCCGCGGGACTTCTTACAGGCCTTGATTCTTTTGAGGTAATTTTCAATGACTTTTCGGCACATTTCGGGCGGTATCTCGGCCATTACCTTACGAATATTAGTTTTCAATTCGTCAAGAGTTTGAGGATTGTTTGCGTAAACACGATCTTTCGCGTAGCCCCACAAAAAGAAATCCAAAGGCGTTAAATCACAGGATCTTGGAGGCCAATTGACATTAGCCAATCGCGAAATCAAACGTCCAGGAAATTTCTCTTGCAAAAGATCTCGATTTGCTCGTGTTACGTGACTGGTTGCTCCATCCTGCTGGAACCACATATCGTCAAGATCATAATCTTCGATTTTCGTAAAAAATAATCGGTTAACATGCGGCCATAGCGCTCAGAATTGACGGTAACGGTTCGTCCATGGTTGTTCTCAAAAAAATACGGCCCAATCACACCACCAGACCACAATGCGCACCAAACAGTGACTTTTTCCGGGTGTAATGGCTTCTCTACAATCAATTGTGGATTTTCTGAGCCCCAAATTCTACAGTTTTGCTTATTAACGTATCCACCAAGCGAAAAATGAGCTTCATCACTGAAGAAAATTTTGTTCGAAAAATCAGCATCGACGGCCTGTTTTTCCAACACCATGCTCCATATTCTTAAATGGCAGGATGTCAACTAAATAAATGACAGCGTACTTGACGTTTATCTTTGACAGATGTCGGTATACAGATTTCTACTTTATCAACCTCGAATTGGATAACCCTGTACTTTTACAAATTTTTGCAAAAACCAAATCCTATAGCAAGCTGCCACTTTCGATTAACCGATATCGACCAAAAATCACTAGGATCTCTCAATTTATGGAAGTTTCATATCGATTAAACGGGCTGTACAGAGACCAAATTTTTGCTGAAAATCTGATATTGGTCAAAAATCATCATTTCTACTTAAATCTTGGCAAACTGATTTGGGCCGGTATTGTTCAAACAACATACAAAACTAAATTTTTGACATGGTACTTTTGCCCGACCCGCACAATTGTGTTAGTAAATCACTAAAGGGATATAGAACAACGATATTACAACAAAACCATATAACTTTTATGATGGATTTTTTTTGAGTATACGTTTTTGGTTACGTGTTAATTCACCACTCAAATACTTAGTGGAATTTCAAAAAAGTGAGACGACGAAAGGACATAAGCACCAAAAAACTGAACCGATTTGTTCCGATTCATAATTTTTGAAGCTTACATTGTCGCAGAAAACAAACAAATAATACCACAAAAAAATTACACACACTAATATAAAATTGTAGACTATACTCCTTATATGTACACGAAAACGTCATGTTTCGATTGTCGGATTTTGAAGAAAATCGACTTCTAATTTATTGAGAAGCATTCAAAAATAAAATTTAGCAATAAATATGAGTGTTTAATTACAAAACTTAGAAACAACTCCATTAATAGGTTGTCTAAATCGCTCAACTTCATCGATGATCTATTTCACTTTAATTTATCAAAGAATTACTTAAAAAAAAACCTGAAAAACTATTTTTAAAATTTTTAAAAGTTTTTTCTATTTTTGTTTGATTTTTTTTTGTTTACATTTTTTAAAATTTTTTTAAAAATATTTTGTTTTTTTGTTTTAATTTAATATTTATTTTACTCTGAATGCCGGTTTTAATTTGAAATCATACATGTACTCCCAGAATAGATTTCTTTAGAAATAAATAAATAAATAAAACAAAAAATCGGCTGTAACGTTTTCAAAACAATTATTAAACATTGAAAATGGAAAAATTGATCTTGCAGCTGGTTTAATTACATTTCCACAAAATTTTTATATTTTAAAAGAATCAAAAGAAGAATTAATTGAAAGTGTATAGAAAACTGTTTGTAGATCTGACCGCAAAAAAATTAAACTGATTGGGTCTATTTTTGTTTGTTAATTTTTATTTTCATAAAGTAGCTATGCCGTGCTAAAATTTCAAGTAAAAAAACCCAATCAGCTTATTTTTAATGCGTTAGATGTCACTATCCCGGACATTTATAGTTTTCAATACCTAAATGTTGTACAAGAATCGAAAAATCGTTATTGGTTAACCCTTTGAAAAATGGCCCAAAACCTTTGTAAGAATTAAATCAATTATGGTGGTACTTAGCTATTTGAAGGGCATTGATTTCAAAACCGTTGACCAAATTGACCTCCGGTGAACGGTTCCGGCGCCAGACTCTGTCAACATATGTCGACAATCCTACTTATCGGCTGTAACAATCAATCAAATTTGGGTGAATTTACTCCATATATTTTTCGATTTATTTGCTTATTATTTATCAATGCACCTTTATGTATAAGTGTTTTATAGTAATTTATAAGAACATATATCTAACAATAGCTAGATAATAGTTTATTTAGTACATTTCAATATTCAATTAGATTTAATGCTTATTTTGGTAATTTCATCACAGTACGTTATTCAGTTGACGTTTTAAGATTTATAAAATTAAAAAATAATTATTATTTCACATTGTTCATAAATTTAACTCAGTAAGATCTCACATACAAATTTATTTATAATGAAAATCACGAAAGCAATTATTCTTAGAATTAATGCATAAATGAATTTTGCACTTAGTACAATGTACTCTTGATGATCCTTTACAATTTGGGTTTTTTTTACATCTACTCGATGAGTGGTTTTGTTGAAACTATGGAAGGTGATGAACCCCATCGTATAGGGGATATCTATTTCCGGTCGAACTTCCGTCGATCGTACAGTGGTCATTGCTGATGATGTAACTGTCTCTTCGTATTTCATTTTATTCATAGAATTTTAAACTAACTTTAGTTGCACTTCGAATAAATCACCCGTGATAAACCTTTGCAATCAGTGGTTTTGCATCTGTTAGCCAAATGGCTTTCTTGAAACAAAGGCAGACGGCAGATGGTCCCACGTACAGGTGTTACTGTTGTAACCGATTGTTGGTCATTTTTCCTTTTGTTGGAAGCTTTCTTGAAACTCATTTTGGTGAGACAACATCCTAATTTCAATTTAAAATCTTTTAATTTCATGTTGTGCTGACAAAATTTCAAGTGGAACAAATACAAATGGAACACTTCAGAAAATTTGTTCACATATGTTGACTTAAAGAAAAATTTTTCCATTACCTTTGAGGCGATTTGTCAACATACGTTGACGTGTTTTTTAATTATCGTAAGAGCTTGAAACGATTAAAAATATAATAATTTTTTCTGTAGTGCATATTTACGACATTTACGAACACGAAATATAAATGATTTTAACCTTACAATAATATTATACTATATAAAAATGAATTTTTTGCTTACCTTACGTGGAAGTAATATTTTGGCGGGAACGGTTGGCACAAAAATAATTATACTTTGTTGGCTTACAAATAGTAATAGAACATAAATAATATGTAACACACCAAATACACGGAAATAGTAAAGCGGAAAATGACTGTAAAAACATGTCAACATCTGTTGACACCAGTTCTTAAAGGGTTAAGTGAACGAGCAATATTGGCAGCAAAAAACAAGGCCTTTAATTATATAAATTTTGCCATTCAACCTAAAATTTTTGTAGCATACAAATCAATTGATTGTATTATAGATCATGACGCAGTGGTAAATTATCACACAGAATTTGTAAATTCATTTGCCTGGAGTACCACCACATATTCTTCAATTAAAAATTGGTGTACCATACACGACTTGCTGTTAAAAAATTAATGACAAATTTAATTGGAAAACCATATCTGGCAAATGCAAAGGTAAAGAAGTTTTAATCCCACGCATCCCCAAAATTCCGTCAGATATGCCATTTAATTTAACAAAAAATCAATTTCCAATACGTCTACCTTTTTCAATATGACCATTAATAAATCGCAAGGTCAGTCATTTCAACTTTGTGGTTTAAATTTGGAATATCCATACTTCTCACAATGTCAATTATATAGTACTATCTGGCTATCAATCCAGAATAATCCAAAATTTCAAATATGATACATATTATTTTAAATTATTTATTATGTTAAACTGAATTTTATTGTGACTTAATGTTGAATTTAAAATTCATTACCTAATTTGAAATAATATACGAGTAAAATAAACCTTGCCTCGTCAACATCCTTAAGTATTTTCAATTTATTTACCTTAAGAACTTCAGTTCGTCAAGAACGAAAATTAATTTTTATATATAATTAAATTTGTTTTAATTATATTTTAATTTATTAAAATACAAACAATAAATATTCCATCTAAAATCACACGGGCGGCAAAGCGAGCAGAGTACAGCTATAGTAAAATATAAACACAATTAAGTTTTTTATGATTCCCAGAATTTATTACCTTGAATAAATAACCAAATGCTATCCACTATTTTCATTTCAGCTTCCACATTTTTCATATCGCGTCGTTTACTTTGTTCTCTTTAACTATGGAGAATAGAAGTTATGTATGTATAATCATCTTCCGGTTAGTCGAGTCTACAAAGTCACTAATTTTGCAGTAGAACCTTGATTATATCTATATTGGTTGCAGGTAGGATATCTGCAGTAGTATAAATTTTTGTTCAGTTTGGTGTCCTACATCACCTCCCGCATTTAATGTACTTAATTAAGAGTCACTCTGTATACGTGCAAAAATAGCTTGAAATGTAGTTGCAGTGCACTTTTTATTACCATTTCCAAAAATTATATAAAACATAAAACAGGACATCAAATTCTGTTAATAGCAAAAATGTTATTAAATTTTTTAGCATTTTTTGTGACATAAAAATCTCAACGTCAAACATTAAAAATTAAGATTTGTAAGTTTTTGTCGATGTCAAAATTCCTTCAATGTTTTATACTATATAATTTTTTTTTTGTAGTCAGTAGCGGTAGTTTTTTTCTTTGTTCTTCTCATAGCTTCAGCAAATTTTTACGTGTGTCCTAGGAATACAGTGTAAAAGAATTAAATTGGGTTTGTGTTATATACATTAAATAAAAAAATAACATTTTGAATCAGATTTTTAAATATTTAATCGGTTTTAGTAATTTCTTCCGAGCATAGCTACTCGAATTTCGATATTTTCTTTAGTTTCAAGCATTTAATTCATTAACAGAGTCATCTGTAAACGGATTGAAAAATTCTTAAAAGCTCTACTTTTTTGTCGAAATACTTCATAATATTTTATTTGGTTCTATAAATAACACATTACTATGAAACTAGCGGCCCGTGCGACCCATGCAAGCGTGGGTAAGAATTTTTGATTTGATTAGAAATAAAAGATCGACGGTCAAAGAGTGGAGTGACAAGTAGTATTTTTATGTTGCAAAATTTAAAAATAACAATTTTTGCATCCCATCTATTTTCAATGGCAAGTTTTTGAAATTTTGATCCACCACAGCTCAGCCCAGGAAGAACCGATCGGTGTAATTCCAACGGTTATGAACTTTTCTCACCGAACCCTAAAAGCATGCCAAATATTAATTTTCTACCTATAACCTATCTTGAGTCAAAAAAAGCTACAGAACTTTGTGCTTTATTAATAAGATTAACATGCTGAGGGGTGTTAAGTATGTAATTTGTTTTTGTTTTAGCTCGTGTTTTCTGTCTGTTGAGTTTAATAATAAAACTGTATTTGCAATATATTTTTGGTTTAAGTGTATTTATTCGAAGTTATTTCCACAAATGGTAAGTGTCATACAAAAATCAATTATGTATTTATATACGTGCAGGTTTATACCATTCATTGACCTCGTTTAGATGTAATCATAATGAATTAAGTTCTTCTGTTCATACACAATACTCTCCTCGGCTTATTCCTTTGTCCTTACGTTTCCGGTGTGAATCGAACTAACGGTGTGCAAATTCGATTGGATCGTCTTGGTAATGTTCTGAGATCTTGATCTGACATAGATCGATACAAATATTGTTGTTTAGGGATTAAACGATCCACCGTAGAACGATAATTATCTGGTTTCTTTGTATTGTCCTGATTTTAATGTAATCGCTGTGCAAACGAGTACGTATCTTCCTTTTCTTCGATGCGCTGACGTATCTGATTTTGATGCCGTCTTACATCGCCCTTTTCTGTTGACACAACGTACATCTTACTTCCCAATTGGCGAATTACAGTTCCACTGATCCACTTTGGCCCTCGCGTTGCCAAACCACACGCGAATACCGCCTGATTTAAATTGAATTTTGCCGCGATTTGTGTCTTAGTTCTTGATTGAAGTGGGCTCATCAATGATGACGTCGTTTTAGGTTGATGCACGTACATTTTCTCCGCCGCAGATTTACCTCATGATGGATCCGGCGAGAAACGATAAGTGCTAAGAAATGTCAGCAATGCTTGATCGGTTGAGCCACCCTCGTTTACCTTTTTTCTCATTGCGCCCTTAAAAGTTCGTACGAATCTCTCCGCTTCTCCGTTTGATGCAGGATGAAACGGCGCTGTCGTAAAATGCTGAATTCCATTCTGATAACAAAATTCGAAGAATGTACCCGATGTAAACGCGGTGCCGTTATCACACACGATCGTTTCCGGCAGACCTTCAATTGCAAAAATCGATTGTAGCGACCGGACAGTCGACTGGGCAGTGATGTCGTGCATTTTAAATACATACGGATACCGAGAGAATTCATCCACACACAGCTTCCACATGCTACCAAGAAATGGTCCCGCAAAATCCAAATGTATCCTCTCCAAAGGCTTCTCTGCTTTTGACCAACTTTTGAATTCTCTAGTGGCCGCCGACGACATCTCTTGGCAACTGGGGAACATTTGATCATTGCCTTGCCTCGATATCTTCATCTATCCGTAGCCGCCAACAATAACGGCGAAACATTTTCTTGGTACGTACCACACCCCAATGACCTTCATGTAGCATTTTCAGCACTGACTTGCGTAAACTGGCTGGTACAATTACTCTAGTATAGTCAGTCTGAAAAAGTAAAACATTATTAAAAACGGTAATAGAATTCTGTCTTACACAATATGCTCGAAACTGCTCGCGTCTTTTATGGCATCCGGCCATCCTTCTTTTGCGAAAGCTCTAGCTTGTGACAAAACTTTGTCTTGGGCGATACAGGTTGCTATTCTCTCATGATCGATCGGAAAGCGATCAAGTTCTTCGGTGTATAACTGATTGATTTCCATCATGGGTAATCTGGAACATGCGTCAGCATTGGCGTACCTAGCAGTTAGACGGAACTGCATTGTGTACGTATAACCCATTAAAAAAATGGCCCAGCGTTGCAACCGATTTGCTGTCATCGATGGTAACTGATTATTTGGACGGAAAATTAACATTAACCCAGTATTATCGGTTATTATTTCAAACTGGCGTCTGTATAGATATTGGTGAAATTTTCCGGCATCAAAAAATTACTGATAGTGCCTCCTTCTCTACCTGACTATACCGCATCTGATGTTTATCCAGGGTTTTCGAGGCGAAGGCTATGGGCTGCTCGGACCCATCGGGGTACACATGCGATAGCACGGCCTCAATACCGTACTGTGACGCATCCGTCGCTAACACGAGAGGATAGTCTCTTTGATAATGCACTAGTTTGGCTGCTTCGACGATGTGTTGCTTTATTTGGTGAAAGGAATCTTCCTGTTCCTTTAACCACCGATATTGAACGTATTTCTTCCGTAGTTTATTTAAAGGTGCTGCTACCTGCGAGAAATTCGGAATAAATTTGTTATAGTATAGTCGACCTTACCAAGGAATGCTTGCAATTCCTTTAAATCTTTTGAATGGGGCATCTGTTTGATTACCTGAAGGCCCTTTGTGGTGGGACGAATTCCCGCGGCATCTATCGTATCGTCATACGGACCAACATATTGAACCTCGGTCTGAATAAATTTACATTTTTTCAAATTGACCCTCAAATTTGCCGCATTCATTCGTCGAAGAATTTCCTCTAAATTCTGTAAGTGTTCGTCTTCCGATGCTCCCGTAATTAATATGTCATCCAGATAGCTGGATGCATGCTCCATACCGCATGTGAGTTGCTCGATGAATTTTTGAAAAATAGCTGGTGCGCTGGCAACCCCGAACGGCAATCGCTGATACTGATAAAGTCCGAAAAGCGACGTAATGACCATCGACTGCTTGGACTCGTCACCCAGCTCGAGTTGTCAAAACGCATCGCTTAAATCAATTTTCGAAAATTCTTTCCCACCTTGAAGACGGTGAAATAATTCTTTCACTCAAGGTATTGGGTACTGCTCGATACAAAACTGAGGATTCACTGTAACCTTGAAATCTCCACAAATACGAACATTGTTGTTTGCCTTCTATACTACAACAATGGGAGTGGCCCATTGACTGAACTGAACAGGCCTGATGACATCCAAGGCGTCCAATCTATCGATCTCTTTTTTCACGACGGACATCTGCTCGAACGGAATTGAAGGTGTTTTGAAAATTTTTGGCGCGAAGTCCGGTTTCAGAAGCAAATGAGCTTTAAACACCGAACAATGACCCAAGGTTGGGTCGTATACTTTTGCAAATTTCCGGCACAGAACATCTATTTTGTCTTACCACTCGATCGCACATTTAGAAATTTAGAAAATTTTGAACCCGAATTGGTTTAACCAATCCATTCCGAAAATGTTCGCCCCATTTGTATCGGTAACCAGGATTCTAAGTTTTAGGCTATGATCTTGGTATTTGGCCACGACATCTAAAGTACCACGAACTGGAATGTCGACATTACCGTACGCCTTCATGACTGTATTGACTGGACTAAGCTCTGGTTTAAGTAGCTGGTTGTAACCGTCCTTTCCAATCATGGACACCGAAGCATCCGTATCCACCAGAAATTGTAAAATTCTTCCATTAATTTCAATTGGAATAAACATTTTCTTTCCAAATTGCCGAAGTTGGAGCGCTGCATCTTGATCTAACCTGAACATCTGTTCTCTAACCATCTCCAAAGAGTCAATCGAAACGTGAGATAAAATGGAGTGGACTAACAACGGCTCTACTTACGACGTACTCGCATTGTTCTCTTCAGAATCTACCGAATTTACATATCCATTTGATGATCAACCCCGTCTTCTGTTTCTTGATCTGGAACTGTTTCTTCCTCTATCTGTCATACAAACGGATGCTATGTGTCCGTATTTAAGGCACTTGCGACATTCCACTTTTAGAAATCTACACTCGTTCCACTGATGGTTGACTCCGCATCCAGGACAGGAATGATCTTGGCTGTTCGAACGATTCGGTTCAGATTATGATTGGCTCCGCAATTTATGTTTTGAATGAGCTTTAAAAGTGTTTATTTCTGGGAGCGACTCATTCTCCCATTTCACTCACAGGCTCACTGCCGTTTGTGTCTGCTCATATGTATTCGCTAATAGTAGGACATCGTCCAGAATAGAATAATCATATCCCGTATTGCATAATCGGTATATAAAACACTGCAACTCACGCATTTGAATGCGCACGTCTTTGCCACTTCCCTCAAATCAGTAATCCATGTAGCAGTTGGCTGCATTTTCATTTTCATAAATTTGTATCGTCCGGCTAGTACTACTGTAGTAATGTAATATTCGGTTAACTTCGCAATACTATCACTTGGCTTTTCATCGTCCATTTTAGTTTCACCATACACCTTCATCAGCAAGTGGTATGTTTCAGACCCTATCCACGATAAAAAACACGATTTTCGTTTACCATCTTCCTTCACCTCATTTGCGATGAAATGTTGTTCCATTTGCGCAACATACATATCCTCGAATGTTTCCTTCGTCTTATCGAATTTGTGGAACGATGGTATACACTTTATGCTTTCAGCTGGATGTCGCTTCATTTCCTCCATGAACGTTTGCAAAAAACCTTGCTGATTTTTCATCATTAGCTGCATCACCTCTGGGAAGTCCAGTAGAATTTATTTTATTAATTTCATTTTTATTATGTTAACCAATGGTTTGTAGTCTGAGTGTATTTCAATAGGCCTCCCATAAATATAATAATGGAATTTCACACATGAGTATACAACGGCCAAAAGCTCCTTTTCTACTTAAGCATTATTTTGTTCCGCCTCGCTTAAACTACGAGACGCATACGCAATTGGCTTCTTCTCTTGAAGTAAAACGCAACCTACGCCATATTTGGATGCGTCTGTTTGTATTGTTACGAATTTTTTAGCATTCAAAGGTTGTAATATCAATGTATTGGTGATCATTTGTTTTAAAATATTTATTGTATCGGTATATTGTTTTGACCATAAGAACTCGACATTGATTTTAAGTAATTTTCTAAGAGGTTTTGTAGTATGTGCCATGTTAGGTATAAAACTACTTAGGTAATTTACCATGCCCAAAAATCTTTGTAACTTTTTTTGGATGTTGGATTTTCCATGTTTATTATTGCCTTAATCCTATCTGGATCTGGCTTTACTCCTTCTTTGTTAAAAAGATGGCCTAGAAGATTAACTTTATTCGCTTTAAATTGAAGCTTGTCTGAGTTAAATTTAATATTGAGCTTTCTCGCTATTTTTATTACCCTTGACACATTGTCATCATGTTCGTCTTCTGTTTTTCCAGTAACTAAAATATCATCTATATAAATAAATGTGCCAGGAATATCTCCGAAATTTTTTTCATTCAACCTTTGAAATGCTTCAGGAGCAACATTTATTCCAAAAGGCAACCTTTTAAATTTAAATGACCCGAATGGTGTGCTAAATGAGCATAATTTTGGCGAATCCTCTGTTTGGTAAAATTTGATAAAATCCGTCTTTTAGGTCTAAAACTGTAAAGTACTCTACCCCTGACAATTTGGCAATTAATTTTTCTAATTTTGGAATTAAATAATATTCCATTTTTATTGATTCATTTAAATGCTTCGGATCTAGACAACGCCTAATAGTTCCATGTGGTTTCTCAACCACAACTAGATTACTTAACCAATCCGTAGGTTCCGTCAATGGTTCAATGATTTTCAATTCTGTTAGCTTTTCTAGAGCTAATTTCACTTTAGGTTTTATTGCGATAGGTAATCTTCGTGGAGGTCTTGTGACTGTCATGACATTATCTTTCAATACCAAATTTTATTTTTCTGGAAAGATACCTAAACCATCAAATATGTCCGTATTCTGTCTTATGAACTCAGATTTATCATTAGTTATCTGATAAATTCTTTTAATAACACCTAATATGTTACAACTATTAAGTCCTAATATTGGAGTCGAATCTAAATCTACTAATATAAGTTTTTCAATAAATTCTCTGTTTTGATAACCGACTTTTAAAAAAACAGATCCATAAGGTATTATTTTTGCACCACCATACGCTCTCTCTCTCTCTCTCTCTCGCTCTCTGGCACTATATCCCATCAAGGGATTTAGCCGCCTCAAATGAGGTTTCATAATCATATTTTCATTTCGAATAATGAGTGATTAATTCATTGATCCTAAACCAGGTGTGAAATTTTTTCCTTGTCACCACCGGGAATTGAACCCGGGACCTCCGGTTGCTGGAGCAAGAATGCTGACCACTTTGCCACCGGGGCGGCACCATACGCTCGTAATGGCATATTTAATTTTTCAATTTGTTTGTTACATTTCAATTCATTAAAAATATACAACGGCAATATATTAACCTCCTATCCTGTGTCTAATTTTAAATTTACTAATTTATTTTCAATTAAAAAATTTTCATTCCACGAATTATTAATTCTCTTAGAACCAGGTGAGACTGTGTTAAATGTATCAATAAAATATTCATAAAACACGTGTGCTGCAACATTTCGCAAAATGATTAAATTTTTTACATTTGTTACATTATTACCCGTACGCAGGGCATTTACCTACTTCATGCACCTTATAACATTTTCTGCACTTAAATTCACGAGGTTGAGATTGTAATTGTGATGCTCTCTGATAATTATCAATTTTACAATTTTTTCCATATTTATTATTGCCGTTCTTAAAACTATAATCCTTATCAAAATTTGGTTTTATATTACTGTATTTATATCCTAAATTACCTTTAACCTCCATGATGTCACCGGAATAGCTTCGTTGAACCTCATTGTTAATAAGAGTGGTTCTTTCAGCAACTCTGCATAAAATAGTTTCTTGTAAATCCGGTTGGCCCTCTTTAATAAGTTTCTGCCTAACATCTTCATTTTGCAATCCAAAAACTAGCCGATCACGAATTAGTTCATCTTTCTTTCCTTAAAATCGCACGATTTCGCAATTCTATTCACATTCGTTAAAAATTGGTCGAAATTGATTTTGATTTCTCGTATAGAAACAGTATCTTTCGTACAAGAAGTTTGATTTTGGCACACAATAATCGTTAAATGCTTTTATTATTTTGTCTAACTCTGTGCGATCCTATTTTGTTAGATCTAAGGTATCATAGATCTCTGCCCATCATCCCCGATTAGATTTAAAAATATAGCAATTTTGACAGATTCTTCTTCTTTTTTTAACTCACTCGCTTTCATATAGTTATTAAATTGTTGTTGGGATTTTTGCCAATTTGCCACTATATTCCCAGTTACTTTAAGTTCTGTCGGTGCTTTCAGAGACTCCATATTTTATGTATAGTACAAGAGCCATCTATGATTTGGAAGAGCCGTAATATTAAAAAGAGAGCTTTCACTAGAGGGGAAGCTTTTATTGAATTACTATAAGAAACCGTAGTAATTGGAAAATTTTTGAACATGAATTTATGAATAAAAAATTAAACAAATCATCGAAATTTTAATTTTATATTTTTAATAAACTATTCAAAGAACACATATTTGAAAACCAGCCATCATAATGTAGTATTTATTTGGTAAATTTAAACTAAAGAGGAGCATAAATTTATTAATTTTCTATAAAAATGAGCTTTCCGTTTAGTTGTGTAGGTTTATAAAGTAAGATAATAAAGGGTGCTGCCGCGGATTCCTCTTACATCGAATTTAAAATTTAGTTTTATAAAAATGTAACTTATTTGGTAAATTCTGGTCACACGCACATCAGAATTTTTGAGACGAACGATGCACTTAATAGCAATCTAAACATTCCCTATTTATAACAAAATTAAAAAGAAAACGTGAGCTGAAATGAAATTTTATGAATCACCATGTAGAAACTATAATATTATTCATATAATAAAATTTTTAATTCAAAATCTATTTACGAAAATTATTTTTGTATACAAAAAATCAACGATATCATGATTTTTTTAATTAAATATTATTACAAAACAGAACAAAACATAAAAATCTCCAATTTTATCCGATTGCAAAACCAAACTTTCTGTAATTTGAAAATCCGTTTACAGATGTCTGTAATAAATTTACTTGATATTACAGAAAAGCGTAAAATAATTAAATAACTATTTACGAAAATAAACCATTATTATTGTAAGTTAAGCGCGAAATCTTTAATACAATAATTTAACATAATTAATAAAACTCAAAACAATTACAAATTTTATTTATTATTCGGTTGGCGTAAATAAAACTTTTCGTCGTAAAATATTCACCATCATAGTTGCTGCGTGTTGCGTTTCTCAGTTGCAGGAGATCTCCATAATCTATTGAACCAATCAGTATATATAAATGAATTGTTAAATTTTCGAAACAAACATTTGGATTTTAAATTTTTTTTTAAATTTTAGCGACATCTTTTGATTGGTTTTGTAATTGCGAAAAGCTTTATAAAATAACAATGTTTTTATTTGGTGAAGCTCTGTTTTGTTTATACTACAGGATGAAACAATATAGGCTGCGAATTTGTTGCGATGAAAAATCAAATTTTTAACAAGTAACGAAAAAACAATTTTGGAAGTTTCGAAACAGTTTTCGAACAATGTTGAAATATAACCCAAAACACAATAATCCCCATATTACATTGCTACTCCAAAAGCCTTTTTTAACCAACGTTTGTTTTGGAAAAATAATGCTGAACTTTTTTATGGAACGCTCTGTACTAATTTTAAATTTTCTGTACATACACATAAACAAATTCTTGTTTCTACAAAAAAAAATTGTGTTAGACTAATTTAAATGTTTTTGCGTTAACTCAACATAATATGACTCAATATTAAAATATGCTTTTCCTGAATATTGAATTAACCATTCACATTGAAAATTCAAACAAAAAATTTATGTTTTTATATACAAAAAATCTTCTAAAAAAATACTAAAATACACTGGTTGGTATGAAAAAGTACAAAAAGCTTCCCCCCTATGGAAAGCACATGGAAAAAATGACGGAATCTTACGGCCCTTATATTTAGGAGGCTCTGGTAGTACTCGTATATTTATATTTATATGGTGTTTTTTCCTTTTAATATTTCGTCAATTTAATCATAAATATATATACGAGGGCAAATCAAAAAGTCTTGCAATATCATATGAAAAAAAAGAGTGAGAGAGACAGCAATATTTTTATTTTTCGACATAATCTCCTTTAAGGTTTATACATTTGTCACATCGATCAATTAACTTACCTAAACCCTCTAAAAAAAAAGATTTCTTTTGCTCCATAAAATATTCATTTACAACAGACTGTACTTCATAGTCACTGGAAAATTTCCGGCCCCTTAGTGTTTTTTTCAAATTGGGAAAGAGAAGTAGTCACTGGGTGCCAAGTCTAGACTGTACGGTGGATGCGGAATTTCCACGAAGCCGCAGTCCTTTAATGCAGCTTGAGCAATATTAGCCTTGCGCACTGGTGTATTGTCGTGAAGAAGCAAGATTTTTTTCCTAACTTTCCTTGGCCGTTTTTCCCGGATCGCTTTTTTCAATTTTCGCAAAACCTCTGCGTAATATATGCCTGTGATTGTGGTTTTCGGTGGCATATAATCGATTATCAAAATTCCTTCAGCATCCCAAAAAATTGTTGCCAAAACCTTACCAGCAGACGGTTGAGTTTTGAATTTCTTTGGTGGTGGTTCACTACGTTTAATCCATTGCATCGATTCTTGTTTGGATTCCAGATCCCAGTGATGAAGCCATGTTTCATCGCCTGTTATTATGTTACCCAAGAAGTTTTCTGGATCTGCTTTGTACATATCTAAAATCGCCTTTGAAGTTTAAACACGCATTTTTTTTTGTTCAGCATTCAACAAACGGGGAACCCATCGCGCACTTACTTTCGACATGTGAAGGTGGTCATGTAATATAGTATATGTGGTACCGTATGAAAGAGAAAGTCTCCACGCTAACCGCGGAACAGAAATACGCCGGTCCTCCAATACAATAGAATCAGCCAAAATTACGTTTTCATGGCTAATAGCATCTGCTGGCCGACCCGAGCGGTTATCGTCTTATAATGACTCCCAACCACTTTTGAATAATTTTACCCACTTTGTTACTGTGGCATATGATGGTGCAGATTCGCCGTAAACTTTTGATATATAGTTGAATATATAAATTGCATTTCGTCCATCTTTATAGAAAAATTTAGTAACGGCGCGATATTCAATTTCATTCATTTTAAGAAAAATTCAAAACACATGTTACTAAATTGACAAAAACAAACGAACCGTAAAATTTACATCGAAATGTTCTTCTAGAAGTTTCATCGTGACAAAAAATGGTTTTGAAAAATATATTGTTGTCTCACTCACTCGTTTTTTCATATGATATTGCAAGACTTTTTGATATACCCTCGTATATATATATATATATATATATATATATATATATATATATATATATATATATATATATATATATATATATATATATATATATATATATATATATATATATATATATATATATATATATATATATATATATATATATATATATATATATATATATATATATATATACTTCTGTATTCGTACTCGTATTTAAAATAGTTCGATCAACTGCGCTATGTTGTACATATTTCGTTTGTATGTATTAAAAACACTATACTTTTAATTATTTATTTAAATCATTATAGCACGATCCAAGCTCTTTTGGTGTTCATTACCAAGTGTTCTTTCTTAGAAGTCTTCTATCAACCACCACTACTACTACAATCCGATTAGTGTTGCCTTATTTTATATTATTGATACATGTAATCATCATTGATTACATGTTACTTCACAACAGGTACATTGTCGCGAAGAGAAAGGATTATTATTTTGGATTGTCAGTCTTTCTACTCTTGCCCGATATCTTGTACTTTTTCTAATTCTCACAAGTTAAACAGCATAAATTATATTTTATAGAAAAATAAAGAATTAAAAATAACCTTTTGTTTTGAAATTACCTTTACTCTGATTTCAAAACTAATGTTAGATTTAATTTTTTGTTTTATATCAAGAAAAGATTAGCATCTCAAATCACGAGTAAATAAACAAGATGTTCGCATTTTAAAAAATTACCTCGGTCTATATCCTAATGCTCTATAAAAATACAATTTTCCATTTGGAATAAATATCATTTTTAAATAGCGGTGCCTAGTGAAAAATTACCAAAAAAAACTGAACTTTTTACTCCGCTGATGTAATACTGCTATACTGGCTCATTCATATTTATTATTAACAGTATAACCTTCAAAGTTAATTATTGTGTCGAAATAAAATTTATAAATTTAAAAGCTTAATTCTGGAAAAATAAAATTTAATTGCTTTAACTAATTAGCTTAAAAAAAAATTAAACTTAAATTGCATTTTAAATTGCATAAAATTAAAATTTTTATTTTGTTCTATTTATTTGCAGCCATAATTCAAGTGTCGAAGCAACGACCAATACAATCACATTATTTCTCCATATGTACAGTAGTTATGTAACAATATTGCTACACACACATATACAACAAAAGTATTAAAGAGAAAATTATCCAACAATATAATACAAAAATGAACTTAAAAATTTTAAAATTTAATAATAAAAATAATTTAACTTTATTTTATATTACTACTATAACAAAAATTTCAATAAATAATAATAATAATAATAATAAAATAAAATTTTTATAATATTGTGTTTAACAAAAATTAAATAAAGCTACAAAACAAAAAATAAATTAAAATTGTATAGTAAAAAATAAAAACATTACAGTATCAGAAAAAATCTATTTAAAAATATTAAAATAAGTGATTTTTATTGTTTTAAATTTTTATTTCTTTATTTTATTTTATTTATTTTACACAAATTTGTTATTTTAATTTTTAATTATTTTATAAAATTTTCCGTTTGTTGTAACATAATAACATGTGTACGTGTATGTGTATATATTTGCAAAAAATCTATTGTGCGCGCTATTACTTGTGAATTTTAATTAAACAATAATAATAATAATAAAAAAAACATAGTATCGAAAAATAAAATTTAATTAATTATAACAAGAACCAAAAAATAAATAAATAAAAATATTATAGTTACGAAAAAATATAGCGATAATTTGCTGTGTTTTTTGTTTTTAAAATGAATTTTTTCTATTTTAATTTTATTTATTTAAAAATTATTTTTATTGGATTGATGTTTTTTATACAAATTTCATATGGATTAATTAAAAAAAATACAGAGAAGGAGAAATACGGTACGTAATTTAAATGATTTTATTTTAATTTTATTTATATAAAAATTCGTAATTAAAAAATAAGTAGAGGTAGATATATGATTGATTTCTCGACTGTTTTTTTTTAATTTAACGGGATGTTGAAAATATACAGGGTGCATCTGAAAATTATTTTCAGAACAAAGATGCATTTTGTTTGTGAAATTGGTCAAAATTTCAACCAAACATGGGCTGGTAACATTATAATTTCTATAATGTATTAACTGTCATAAAATAAATTATCTCATTGATTAGTTAAGGTGGATAGTAGAGCGCTGCAAAATCGTTTGTTTTTAAATTTTCTTTACGATGCTTGACATATTTGTTTCAGAATGTGAATACGTTTATTAATTATTTTAATTTCAAGTTCTAAATTAATATAAAAACTATTTAATTAAATTTTTAGAACTATTTAATTTTTAGAACTAAAATAACCTACAACACGTCTCAAATATTTTTAGTAATTAGAATATCATTCACAAGTACAAGGATTAATAGGCATCTCTTATTTATCAAAATATTGCCTGATGTAAAAGGACGTGTTCTCTACGTAATCATGATTTTTAAAATAACTTGAATAATCATTTTTTATATATTAAATTATATAAATTGGTTGATTTAAAAATTTAACATATTCGATGATTATAAGAATGTGTAATTCAGCCTTACAAAATTCTTTATTAATAAAAATTCATATTGAATTTTGAAAAAATACAGTGGGTCACAACCAAAATGATGCAAGCAATTTTTATTTTTCTTAAAGTAAATATCAAAAAAACAACTATCAATATCTCTTTTTAATTTACATTTATTATAAGCTTCAGTATCAATTGTTAATTTCATAAAACAAAATAAATATAAAATTTCAATTTATAACAAAATAGTAACTAAAATCAAAATTTCCACGTAAAAACATGTCACATCTTAAATGATGCAGTTTTTGAAATTCTTTAAAAAATTGATTCATATGTTTGTAACTAATATTATCACATAATTAATTTATTAATATTTGGTAGGATATCCATTTTGTTTTATTTAGAACCACTTTGAGTCTTTTTGGCATCGAATCTACAAGATTTTTCGTGTACTATGGACTTATTTTACTACACTCTTATAACAATGCCTTTTTTAAGTCACATACATTAATAATCTTATGTTTTATGAATTCGCTTTCAAGTTTTGACAGTATATTTTCAATAACATTGATGTCTGTTGATTGGGCAGGTTTTCTCATGACATACGAAGTATTCCAAATGAGCAAACTTTGAACAATTCGAGATTTGTGTTTCGGATCATGGTAGAACCGAAAAAGATCCGTAATATTTAACTTTGCAGCACTTTCCTCCATATTTATTTGTAGTATGTCTAAATATACATTTTTCGATAAACTCTAAATTTCCAACTCTGGAAGACGCCATATAAGCCCGTAACATAACATGTGTTATCGTTTAACAGTGATTCGTAAATTTTTAGCTGCTAGCTCCATATTAGTCTTTCTCCATACGTAGTTTCTTCCGTCTAATCCAAAAATGTTAAATCTGCTTCAGAATGTTTCATCTTTGCTTTGATGGCTAATTTAATTCTAGCCGCCTTACGATTAACTTCACTGATGACTGGCTTTTTCCGCATTGTTCTACCATGAAAATTTGATTCTCTTAATATTCTGCGTATTGTTTCTGAATGGCATTTTTTATGTAAATATTTTCAGCCTCTTCGGTTCACTTTGGAGCACTTAATTTGGCGTTTTCTTTAATTTTTCGGACAATCCATCGGCAATCTTTTCAGGAAAATATTTTATTGTGCGCTTTTCCTCGCTTATTTTCAACACGGTGTTGGTAAATGAAGCGTTTGATATTATGCTGAACAGTAGAAGAACATGATTTCGCCATTTCTGCAATTTTTCTGTGAGTTTTGTCATCTTTAAAGTGTTTAATAACTAATTCGCGTGTTTCAATACTTGTGAGGAGACCCTTTTTTCAATTATTACAAAATTTCACTTATTTGCTTATATTGACGCACTATATTGACTATAACCGCTCAAAAGGTTGCTTAAAACTGGTACTCAAAATTGTTTTCCTTGAAAATTTTGTTTTTTGTAGGAAAAGTACCGTAGTATTTTCAAAACAAAAAGAGTGTATCATTTAGTATCAATTTAGCTGTGACATGTTTTTACGTGGACATTTTGTTCTTTGAGATTATTTTGTTATAAATTGAAATTGTTTATTTCTTTTGTTTTATGAAATTAATAATTAAAACTGAAGCTTATAATAAATGTAAATTAAAAATAGATATTTATAGGGCTACCCGAATTAAGAAAAGTGTTTTTTCTGAATTTAGATAAGTGTTTTTAGTTCATTATGAAAATGATTTAAGAAAAGTTGATAGAAATGAAATAATAAAAGTTGATTTAATATGTTTCTTAATTCATTTTCAAAATATTTTAATAAAGTAAAAAAACTGAAATAAAATATGTTTTTTTTAAATTATTTAAAAAATGATTTTAGAAAAGTTTTCAAAAAATATGTAATTAAATTTTTCCCGGAAAATTTTGAAATTGTTTAAATTTTTTTTACTTAGTTTAAAATTATAAATAAGTGATGTTGAAAATGAAAATTTAAAATCGAAATAAAACGTAAAAATGTACTACAGTAAAAACCCGATTATTCGGCATATAATTAACCGAAACACTCAGTTAACCGGAATTTTAATTTTTAGGAATTCTTTTGCTTTTTTCTCTTTCTTTTCTCTATTATATTCATTTTTTAATCCATTTTGAAATTTACAATTGTTTTATGCAAATTTTCATTAAGGAAAGCATTAGTTGAAAGTTTTGAAAGGCTTTAATTTTTATATTACAGTAAAAGCGCGATTATCCGGCATCAAATTAACCGGAACACTCGGTTAACCGGAATTTTGTTTTTAGGAATTTTTTTGCTCTTTTCTCTTTCATATTCATTTTTTAACTAATTTTGAAATTTGCAATTGTTTTTTGCACATTTTCACTAATGAGAGCATTAGTTGAAAATTCTAAGTGGCTTTAATTTTCATATTACAGTGAAAGACCGATTATCCGGCATCCAATTAACCGGAACAGTCAGTTAACCGAAATTTTAGTTTTTAGGAAATTTTTTTGTATTTTGTCTTTCACAAGGGAAATTATTATTCTTATTATTCGAGGATTCACAGAAAATATACTTCTTATTACTTTTTTTCTGTTTTATGCATTATTCTATTTCAATTGAATGTGTAACGTTGTATTATAGTTAGGTTAGTAAAATATTGAATATATTATTAAATTTTTGTTACTCGTATGGGCTTACTCGGATACATAATATGTATGTATTTATTATTTGCAATAAATTCAATGAACTGATGTATAAAAATATGTTTTCTGGTACATAATTTGAAAATAAATAAACGAGAATCCTAAAAAATAATAAAATCAAGCGAGGTTCTTGTAAAATTTCTAGTTTAAATGAAACATCCAATTATCCGGAATGCTCTCATCCCCAAGCATTCCGGATAACAGTTCTTTTACTAAAGTATATTTTCTGTGAATTCCCGAATAATAACAAAAATAATTTCCCTTGTGAAAGAGAATTATCCCTTGCAAAAAAAATGATTGTTCCGGTTAATTGGACGCCGGATAATCGGGCTTTTACTGTAATATGAAAATTAAAGCCATTCAAAATTTTCAACTAATCCTTTGATTAATAAAATGTGTAAAAACACAAATTTCTAAATGAATTAAAAAATGCATATTTTAATTCACAATTAACCCACAAATAATAATTCACAAATGAAATTTATGAAATGCATGTGTTTCATCTTTCTCACAATACAACAAAAAAACTGTAAGTAGGAACATTTTCTTAAAAACATTAAATTTAGCGTGCATTTCTTTGTTATTAAAAACAAATGTAAATTTTATGTTTATAATGTGAAATAAAATACAACCAAACCTTTTTTACACGGTGATACTGCAAACCGTGAAAAAAATCACCGTTCATACAAATACCACTTTTTTTAATTCACTTTTCTTAGTTTAGGGAGCCTGACGAATCAATTATTATTAATAGAAATTAATAAAACGAAAAAAAATATTGAAATAATAAAAAAAAAAAATCCGGAAAAATTTAGCTTTTCCTCCTAATAACTATTAATAAACAATCCAGCACTTAAAAATTTTAAAAATGTATACACCTAACCTGATTTTATCATTATAAACCTTTTGTGTTTTACTATCACAATTGTGCGGGTAAGGGAAAAGTACCATATCAAAAATTTAGTTTTGTATGTCTTTTGAAAGACTTACACATTTGTGAATCCCTTTTTACTTATTTTCATCCGAAAAAAAAACACTATATCTATACACACAATTGTGTTGGTTTTACTTCAAATCAAGCGAAATTTTTTTATCAACAACGCCATTACATACTATGGTTTTTTACTCACACATTTGTGTGGGTTGGACTAAAATTGAGCATTTTTTTCTTGGTTGAAAAAGGGATATACGTAAAGTAAACTTTAGCCTAATAATCTTCTATTCATTTTGAAAATGAATTAAGAAAAGTGGGCAAAATATGAAATAAAATAAAATATGTATTTTAAATCAATTTGAAAATGAATTAAGATAAATTTTCTTAAAAATTAAATAAGATGTGCATTTTTTAATTCATTTTGAATTGAGTTTTTTTGTTGTAATTCCTTTGTTAAATTCAGTAAATTTGTTTAAAATACGAATTAAAATAAGTGGAATTTTTTCATACAAATACCACTTTTTTAATTCACTTTTCTTAATTCAACTTTTCTTAATTCGGGTAGCCTATTTATAGTTGTTTTTTGGATATTTACTTTAAAAAAATAAAAAGTGCTTGCATCATTTTGGCTGTGACCCACTGTAAATTTATTGTATATTAATTTATTGTAAATTTATTATATAAAAAAATCACTAGATGTGAGCAAATTAAACGACCTAGTTGAATCAAATAAAATGTATTTTACTAGATTTTTGGTAGTTCACAATTCAAATATATTTTAGTAATGTTACTGTACTTTCCGCTTTTTTAGCTGATTCCTGGTAAGTTAGGGTTGTGCTTCTTATTGATATTCCAGTAAAAGTATCAGATTTTTTATATTCCAGTAAAATTAATTTTTTAACCTGATATCAAGTAGTGTGTGATATTGATTGTCTTGTAAAATTCCTATAATTTTACAAATTTTCTAGTAAAACCACAAGATGTCTAATATAGTTTCTAATTGATTTTCTATTAATATTGCTAGACAACACCAATTTTTAAATCTGGTTTACCCTCTAATTTTAATTAGAACCTATTTGTTTTATTATTCGAAAATCTGGAATATCTGGTATATTCAACAACAAATTTTCCATTAAGCACTTCGTTATATTGACTTCACATCTAAGAAAAGTTAGAAAAGTGTTGGAGTAAATCCGAAGTGATGGAAATCAAAACCAATCAAATTACGTGAAATGCTTTATACCACGCCTACTAGTTCCGAACTCATGTTGAAATTGTTTTAACTTTGTCGTTGTTTTTATACTTTTTGTTTGATACCATGCTATTTTGTTCTATCTAACTTCCGATGACATGAACATCAGTGGTATGCCAAGCTTATTCCAAGCGAAATCCTGTACCAGTAAGAACAAATGGAAAACCATTTTTAATATATCAAAAATTAAAATAAATAACTAAAATTTGGTTTAAACATTTTAATTTTAAAAACAATAAATTAAATTTATTATATAAATTCATAATAAAAAATATTTAACCATAATAACCAATATCTTCAACTTATTTACGATATATCATACTAACTATTCACCGATGTTTTTTTATACAATTGAGTATACAAAATTATGACACAAAACAAAAAACCTTGACTAGTAAATCCAGTGCCTTAATAAAGATATAAAGATCTTCTGCGCAATATGATAGTTTGTCCGTCAACTATAATACAAAATCTTCCCTGATGAAGTAATCCTTGTCTGGTAGATTGTCTGGTATTTTTTATTATTTCGGAGGTGCTTTCTTCAAACTGCATCATAAATAGAAATGGAAGAATAAATAAAACTAGTATGTCAAAACCACAAATAAAATGTGAAAATAATTGACTTAATATATAGTATACTATATCCGGTAAAAATATATATATCCGGTATATATCCGGTACAAATAGACCTAAAAATGTGACAAATGAAATTAAAAACACAATTAGATCGTTCGAATTTAAGGTTATGGTTAAATAAAAATGCGGTTGCATTTGGCTTGAACAAGTTTGAATACGAAGGCTAAGTTTTATTTTTCAAAGACGTTTAAATCAACTAGAAACACAAATCATTTGCATAATATTACAACAGTATTAGAATAATTAAATCATTTTAATGCTAAATCCCTGTTAAGATTCTCACGTTTAAGGTATCTGTATCCCAATTTTGGTCGAAAAACGGGAATAAAACTTGGTGTCTTCGCCTTTCCCTACTTTTTAGTACAGTATTTCAATTTACTGCATACACTGTTAAAAACGGCGTTTACCCTAGATTTACCTAGAAATGGTCCACAGCCTAAGTCCAACATTTCAAATTTATTAAATCATTACAAAAAAAACTTTCTTATGAAAGAACACTACTTGTATGTAAATGTTCTTAAGTACTCAATCAGGAAAAAAAAAATCAGTGGAATACCAATTAGTATATATGTTATACGGTAAAACCCCGAAATCGGTAAATGTCCGAACAAAAATTGGAAAAAACTGTTTTATTGCTTCGAAATGTACAAAATGAGAGTCCTATATTCTCGTGATGGGTTACCCTTCGCTCCATGGAGTGTTTTTAAAATATAAGAGCAAATTGGAATTTGGTAGTAGTCCCTACGACTTTACTAACTTTCATGAGCTTGCGGAAGCTAATTTATCCCCTAATAAAGCTTAGCCCTCTGATGGGGAATAAATGAAACTACAGGGATGTAGGGGGTTGGTCAATGAACATTTCATAACCATTGAACCTCTGGACAACCGAGTTATAATCATGTAAACGAATTTAAAAAATTTAAAATTCGGATATTTAATGATTTCGGGGTTTTACCGTAACATACTATATATATACTACAGATTTAGTGGTTTTACATAGTTTGATTGGTCAAATTAACGCAAGAACAAGCATTTAGAAAATGCATGGAAAAATTTACGAATGTGGTAAAATACGAGTAAAATGTTGGTACATACAAAGAACTGACCTCTATCATTACTTACGCAAACCGCAATGCCTCTATGGGATTAGCTGGTGACTGGTTCCTCCAGTGGTTAATCAATATCCAAAAACAGTTCTCAAAACTGCAATTATAGATAGCCCCAAACGATTACTGCTTGGTTTGCGACTCCCGCCGCCAATTTACAGATTCAGTGAATTTACGGGATATTATAGCGAGATTGATGACACCGTACAAACACCGTCTTTTACTTTTTTTTTATTAAATTTATTACAACGTATTATAATATAATTAAAAGGCAACAATGGTTTATGGATAATCTTTGATTACTCAGAAAAATAAATTTACACAATCCAAATTTTCGTTTATATTGCAATGTCTATGAAGTTGGCACGAATAGTTAGCACGAAAAACACTATGGCAACACTAAAGGCTAAAATATTGAACAGTACATTTAAGCACAAGGTAGCACGAAAAATAATGTATTGATAAATACAATTATAAAAAGTTAGCACGAAATTTTACTAAAAATTTAACGGCAAATAAAAAAAATGAACTCAAATATAAAATAGCTAATGTGTTAAATTTAAAAACACTAACAAATATTTAAAAAAATCAATAAATAAAACAATCATAACATTTCTTATGATTTGAGAGGACCAATGATTGTCAGGTTCAACATTTAAATAAGTTCTTTGGAAATTAAAGGATGAATTTGTATGGGCGGTTGGACCTGACAATCATTGGTCCTCTCGAATCAAAGAACTGATTTGTAGATATAATCATGCGGCAAGCTCGTTTATAGAAGATAATAGCACGTTTACAGAGGTAAGTTTGATTGTTTTGTGAAATTTAATTCATCACCGATAAGTGCCAATAATAGAATAATTACATTTCTTACATTGTTGTATTTTGAGCATTTTACGAGTAGCATGAAAATATTTATTGATTTTTTAAATTATTATTTATATTCAAAAATCAATCTTTAAAATAATAATCAATCAATCAGTCTTTAAGTTAATCAATCAATCTTTAAGTTAATGCTCCTCACGCCTCATCAGAATAATAGGTATAACTGCTCCTTTATTCAGGAAATTCAAAAAATTAAATTAATTTAATCCGAATTATGAAATTTTATATCAACTTCTAGTCCTCATTAAATATATTATGTGTTATTGTCTGCCAAGACAACATTCCGCCGGTCATAAATTGGCTGATTCATTTACTTGCACGGGCAGTTTAGACAACCGTATGTCGACAATTCGGACTTTGCTATCTTTTCCTTGATAAGACTTGATTACCTTGCACAATACAGCATGTTGGTGGCAACACTTCATTCGCTACAAAAACAACGTCACCTGGGGTAAGAATTTCAGATTTACCGGGACATTTTTGTCTTTTTTCAAGAATAGCCAAATAATCTCGGTGCCGTCGATTTCAAAATTGCTGCTTCATTTGCTTTACTAGTTTTCATTTCTCAGTGTCAGCTCAGTGAATGTACAAGTCAGAAGTTAGTGAATGTATGTCCTATTAGAAAATGTGCAGGCTATCGACCTTCAATTCATTATCGCTTCTATCTTCTAGATATAAGTTTGCCTGCTTCACGGCGGCCTCCCAATTTATTTTTAATTGTTTGAGGATATAACAGATGCTTTATCCTTTAGAAATTGGAATAATTCTCGATAATGTTTTTTTATGCCTCCAAAATTCATTCCGAGGAGCTACTAAATTGCTGTATAATAGTCTGATCATTGCTAATATTTTAGCCATCTTAACATAATGGAAGTACCTGTTGCAGTTTTTTTTTGTTGATTGAATGGCCTGTATCTGCTAGATATCAACAAGCCAATGAAGTCTACACCACCACAGCTTGCTTTCAGCCAACTCCATCCGGCTCATGTCAAGCAATATCCGCCGGATTGTTCTTTGATGAAATTTGCCACCAACGTTCTCGTCTATATAGTTACATTATCTCGCTAACACGATTTCCCTCGAAAGCTGTCCAATGTCTCAAAAGGGCTGTAAACCAACAATAAAAATTTAACATGAATTTCATAAATGTAAATCAACTCAACACTATTTTTGAATCGGTGAATCATGTGATTTTAGTTATTTTCACGGTTAGTGATTCCTTCATCAATTTTACCAGATTCGCTATAGTTGCTTTATACGCATGAACTTGAGCCGTAGTAGACTAATTTACTTTTCCGGTGGTTTTTTGGTGGAAACTCTTCGTCCCAGTTTAAATGCTGTATCCAAAGCCCTTGGAAAAGCATTTTTACTGTGATACGATCGTAACTGTCGGTGTTAATCAGCCAAGTATGTCGAAGGCGCGACTGTCATGAAAAAGTGGTTTGGCAATTGCACACTGAATCTCTATAAGGGTCCCGTTGAAGATTCAACACCTTTGGGTGCTGCGTGCCTGTTAACTTACCGATTTATTTACTTCTTTTCTCCTTGGTGGTTTGAATAAATTATCGCAATTCTTATTATTCGTCAAGAGTTTCCATATTTGAAAGTCATTTCTATACCAAATGACTTCGTCACCTGTTGGAATAAATTTTGGTGGTAACCTTAGTAGTATCTTTACAAGTGGAGGTTGAGCAGTATACCCACCATTAAAATATCATTCAATGATAGTCCCGTAGTCGTAGATGACTTGCTGATCGCGTCAATGAGTACTATTGCTTTTAACACCCCGTGATGTGGAAGGAAATACGTACTTGGCTTGTATTCATAACTTGTTGTGCTCCATGAGCCCAAGCTCATACTCCAACATAAACGTTCTGTATAACTGTTCAGATTCACCTTCACTTTCAAATCTCGGTTCCATTATCTTTAGTTGGTTTAATGCTTCGTTGCATTTAGTTCCTAGCATACTGCATAGCTGTTTAAATGACAACTTAACGACAAACTTATTATCTTTATCTTTTCTCTGCCCTTCTACCTCCAAAATTTCCCTAGCGATTTTTCCATTCTAACAGAATATTAAAATTTTTGGTTGCACTTGTATACCACAATCTTAAGCAATTTTTCCGGCCACCGGATCCATTTAAAAGTTGTGCGAACCGCTGTTAATCCATTTCCCAAATCGCACATCAACTTGACCACGCTTGTTATGATTAGGGTCACTCAGCTGCAACTTATTTAGAATTTGACGATTACCCTCCAAACTAAATTCTTTCCAAATACTGGCTACTTTCGGTTTGATGAGTATATTCATTTTCAGAAGGCCTTCCCGCTTCTCCGAGTACGTTTATACGAGAACCTTTCCATTTTAATGTTTAAGGTTTAAATCTTGCAAACATGTTTCAGATATGAATGATGTTTGTGATGCAGAGTCAGGTAGCGCTCAGTACGTTTGCCATTGAATACTGCTGTATATGATTTTAATCAATGCCGTTGATAGTATCCCTTGGGGAACTGTTGGCCTTATAGTTAGCGTGCTAGATTTGCTTTTATCTTTCTTCTCGGGATCTTCATAAGTTGTTGATTATGAACCATCGGGCCCGATTGATGATCCTTGCAAAATCTGACGACACACCCCTTGCGACCCATTTTGATGTTTCCGATGACATTGTTGACACCTCGACTTAGATATGCACTCTAGTGTCCTATGAACCTCATTTAACCATTGTTGGGAGGTCCTTTTCTACTTTTTCCTATAACCAAAGAGATCTGGTTTCATTATCCAGTTTATTTAATGCGTTCTGGATCAACCAATGATCTCGTTTTTCTGCGTTTGAACCTAGTGCTTTAATTCCTCTAGTTGACTCATCAAGATCATTCATAAAATTTCTGATATTTGTGGCATTTGTGAGTTTTTGTGTTTGCGGATTGTTCTAAGAAATTTTTAATGAAGGCCTTAACTTTATAGAGTTTCCGGTTATGCCTTTGTTTTAGTTTCTGTAATGCCCCACTATAGCACGTATTTGTCACTTCTTCCTTTAGCAAGCCTTTCAGATATTGGAATTTTTAAGCTGCCGTCAAATTGCCGCTGTTGTGAATTATGGAGCTGAAAATGTCGACGAAAGATTGCCGTTCCATGAAGTCTCCGTCAAAAGTTATTGTATACATTTACTACATTGTACTGACGACATTCTATTTTTGAAATACAGCTTTAAAAAACAAATATGTAAATGGGTGGCCTACGGGATAAAAAATTTTAAAGGAGCTTTTTGTTAATAAGAATTGTGATTTGACAATAATTGGTTTATGATTGGGAAATTTGGTCAAGTATGATTGATGAAGTTCCTTCAGTATGCCGTTCTTCTTTTTGACCAATGCCACTATAGTGTCTTCTATCCGAACTGCTCAACCGAAAATTTATTTAATTCACTTCTTCTTTTGGTGTCTCTGTTCCGGTGTCAATGCCGTATTCTACCAAGTTATTCTTTCATTATTTTCTAGTGTACCACGGAAAACTGACATTTTGTTCTTCCGTGATCCCATTTCTTGATTGTTCTGTTCACATTTCAGTATGGTACTACCTCTTCACAGTTTGCGATGATTATCCCTTTCTTGATCGTTTTATACTTATCCGAGAGATTTAAAGCTATAAAAGCTCTGAAGAAAACTCTGTCGTCGTTATTTGGTAATACTAAAGCTTTTCTGATCATTATTTCTCTAATTGTTTTGTTTCAGTTCATTGGCTTCTGCAGCCCACAACCTGGGCGCCTCAAAACTTTCTTCTTGGCTTAGTTAGTTATTACTTGATGCTTGTTATATTTGTATCACAGTTCAGGACCTTTTGTCCAACATCAACATGAAACCATTCGTTCTCATAAAGTTCATATTTAGAACGGCCTCATCGACAATTTTGGCAACCTGTATCTCGTGCCGAAAATTAGGATCCCGAAATCTTAATTTCTCAACGTTTTTATCTCGAATGAATGTATTGATTCCAGTTGTTGTTTGCAACTTCATTCCGCTGGCTTGTTGTGTGTTTTCATTTGACGAGATCCTCTCGCTTAATCGTGTGAGTTGCTTCAGTGTTCTAAATAATCATACAGCTTTTCCTATCATCAGAAGGAGGTGGTGTTAAGCTAGTGCCACTTCGTTCAAATTTTTAAATAAGAGTTTAATGGAGTAACTGTTTGTGGGAACTAGCGTCTGTCTCTTTAAGTAGACTCATTGGATTTTAACGATTCTTTATTTAGATCCTCGTCCTTGATGCTTGCGCATTTAGAACGTTAAATGCGGTATGCCTGATGAGCTTTTCCGACCTTCTGGTAGTGCCCTTCATTTGAATGAAGGTGGAATATGAAAATCCCAATTTCCTTGAGGCAGAGAAGATCTTTTCTGAGGCGTCAAACCTGAGACTGACTGAACATTCGACTTAACAGATCTTTTTTCGGTTCCACCTCATAAGGAATTTCGTTTTTTCTCGATCTTTTCAATTGGTTGCTTGATTTCCACCACACTTTGCTATAACAAATAAATTAAATGTTTTTATTAATTTTTTGTTTCATATCCAGCATCAAATTTGTTGCATAGAAATCAACACCTGCGCAGTACCGAAATTTCCAGCGATGGTTTCAGAAATGTTCCCATTATCTCATTTTATCCTCTGATGCCTTTAATACAATTACCTCTCCGTAATCGTAATTATCCGGGGCTAATCCTAAATTTTTCATCGCTACACGGGTCGTACCTCCAATTCATTTTTGTGACCCTTTCAACTCGTTTTTTCAGAATCCCACCTTTATCACCAATCACCACCTAACTGAATTGCAAATCTATTTATAAATTTAACAGTTTACTATAGCAGTTTTCGTAGTTTACACCGCTCTTGGAATATTGCTGAAAATTCTAAATGTCACTAATTTTTACAAATATCGTTAAAATTTTAAATCTTGACTGAACAATTCACGCTCAATTAATTAGCTCAAGTGACCAATCTACGCTGAATTATGCCCAACATGTGTCTTACCAATATTTAAAAATTTTTGTTGTTATTTCAATTTCTTAGTTATGACTTGGCACGCTAGAAACATTTTCATAATGAAGATGAAACACTTTTCCATTTACTGTCCATCAAAAAGTTCAACATCTGAAGGCAGTTGGCAATACCCTTTCATTCATGTTATGGAAGACAACCTATTTCCCAGGTCTTTATTCCGAACGGAGTGTTCAAGAACAAGACAATAGAACGAACTTACGCAGCGCATCTAAAAAATATTGATTGCTCTTATTTGCGTTTACTGCTTGACACGATTTGTAGTCCGACATATTTTGAAGACCAATAAGCACTGTCGAAAGCTATATTTCTGCAACATATATCGATAAATGTCAACGATTGGGCAATAAGAGAATCACAACCCAGAAAACCTTAAGAAAATTAAGGAACTAGCTCTTTTTTATGTGCGGATTTTAATAACTTAAAATGAATGGAACTTTAATGGAAATAAACTTAAAATGAGTGGTTTATGAATGTTAGATGTATGCGTACACGTGAGCTTACTTGGAGGTAGCACGTCAATTTTTACTTATTTATACTTTTACATTTAGTATACGCCGTTTATTCTAGCGAATTATAATATGTAACGAAATACACATGTGTTATATCCAGATTAAACCAGTCGGAATCCCTATACATTTTTGTTTTATTTTTTTGAATGAAACTCCGGAATAAGAACAGACATGGCTTTTTTTTACCAGCGCTGGTACTTTTTTATCAATGTTTATTAATTGTAAAACTATATACCAACTCTTCGTTTATGATTAAGCATAATCCAAAACCAATTCAAATTTTCGATTAAAATTTCTAATTCATTCACACCACGTATGAGTAACTAATCTCCTTGCTGTTCATACTACGTTTATATAGTTCCCAAAACATGAGTACACACAATCAAAATTAAAGTAATACGCACGCCGCTGTGATATGTGAATTTTAAAATTAGATTGCTGCTGCTGTTTCAAACGAGAAACGTATACGTGTGTGCGTGCTTTATACATACACATGGATATGTCGCTATGTGATGGGGAAATTAAATAAATGAAAGAAAAATTATAATTTTTTCCGGGAAAATGAAAATGAAACCAAAACACAACACACACACAAAAAATAAAGCTCATGCTCCCAGAGCTACAATAATGAATATTTTAAATTGTTTCAAGGATTTTTGGTATTCTGGTATATCATCTGTGGCTTGTGTTATCTGTATCTATGTATATATGTAGATTGTTGGTGGGATTCCAAAAAATATGTATAATGTCCTTTTCATGCCATACATTTTTTCCGGGAGAGTAATATAACACGAAATTAAAACTGAAGTACATAGCGCTTTGGTAGCGGGTATCTTGATAAGCGAAAATAAACAAATCAATAAGCAGGGGCTTTTTATTCGATTTAAAGAAATTTTTGCTGCTTCTTTTATTTTACTTTTATTTATGTATTCTGTCTTATCAAATCTCATCCACAAATGCAATAAAAAAAATTTATTGTAGAGCTTTCTCAATTTTATTCCCGATTTTAGCTTTTAATTTTTTTTTTTTTTGGTTTGTGCTACCGTCAGACAGTAGAAAAAATAAATTCTATTCTTGTATCTCGAATGCGTATAAAATATTCACTCGTTTGATTTTTTTTTACTGTTTTAAATCTACGATGTTTCAGAATTTTATTTTATGTTTGTCGTTTAACTTATTTTTTTTTCGTTAAGTATATGTGGGATTGAAATCAAATCGAATCTTGTGGATTTGATCAAACTTGGTTTACTTAGTTGTCTGGCAATACTTTAAAAATTGGTGTACAAATCAATGTTAAAGTTAGATTATCTTGATTTTATGTCGACTTACGTTTGAAAACGAATACTTTGTATTGACCCACTTTGTATTATCTTGAGTACCAATAATATTATTACTAAAAATACCAATTGCGTTTGGGAGTGTTTACTACAAAATCATTATGATAAATTTTGAAAATCTCCGATGTAACACGTTGATTTATAGTCGTATACGATTGGGAAATATATGTACAATTTGCGACAAATGTAATTTAAATTACATATGAAATTAATTTTACACCTGCGTTGATTGCCAATCAATCATATCGAAATTGTATTTTGGATAAAAAAATTTTGGCGTTTTGTGGTTTTGATTAAACATTGCTTTTTTCTTAATCTGTTAGTGAAATGTTGATAAACCTAATCGGTCTAGCTGGTTAGTTACCCAGTATTAGACTCTGACCACAAAGTTGCATACCACTAATCATTATTTTACTATCTGTTAAACGACCACTTTGTAACAATTGGTTGCCTATGCAATGTGTGGTAAAACACTTCTTGAGCTGGGGTAGCCTCTTCCGGTCTAACGGGGTTCAAATTACCACACAGATGTCGAAATCACCAATGTACAACTAAATAGTGAAGTGTTTTAGCGTAAGAATAACGTACGTGTATCGCGAGCGGTACTCTCGACCAATGAGATTAAAATCACACGATCATTTCCAGTGCCAGGAATTACGATAACAACAAACAAACAACAAAAAAAAATAGTAACTTTTCACAGAATGAGTTAATGGAGTAAATCAAATAATTCGGTTTTGATTTGAAATGAAATGAAAATAAAAGAGAATCCATTCACATAAACATAGGGACAGGAGAAATTATGAATTATCAATAAATTCCTTAATACTAAATTTTAAATTTGAAAAATATTAAATGACTATCATTAATTAGATACGTCACCAAAATAAGATTTCATGTTGAATATGATGGTGTCCTTGATTTCATCGGTGTTATTTCCATATATATATACAGCATAATCACGTTGGTTAACAGCGTCCGATGTATCCAGTGGTTTCGTATATTTCGTTTTTTGTAGAGTGGTCTATGTTGAATTGTAGCCAGCATCCATTATTCATTCAGCAGCATTTAGTATGCCCAAAATTTTATATCTGGCGTTTGCATATCTTTTATATATGTATATAAATTATATACTATATAATTATGGATTTATGTCACTCCAACAGCACAAAAATAAATTTGGAAATTAGAAATACACCTTGCGTAGCGGATTTTAATAAAACACGATATTAACAATATTCGTACTGATTTGTTTATGTTTCTGGTTTTATTTACATTCTAATTATACAGTTTATTTATTTTATCATTAGTATACATATTTATGCAATACCAAATATGCAATTTATTCACAAACAATATTCACTATTCTAAAACTTATGGATTTTTTTTATTTTTAATTTTCTTTATTTTAATTTTTTGTTTTTCTTTTTTTTTATTTTTGTTTCATTTCCATGTGCGTACTAAACTTTTTCTGTCCCCGGCTGATATCGAGAGCTTTCTTATATAATATTTTTTTTTTGTTTATTTTTTTTTTTTGTTGTTCTCGTTGCTAAAATTACACCGAATTATGGTATAAATGTCCACCATAATTTAGTACATAACTTGACATGATCGACCGGTTGAAATACAATTATCCCAATGCCGAGTGCTCGTTTCTGGCCGTTACAACTTCACCTAAAATTTAAATTAGTAAGGTCCGATTATTATACAAATTGAGTTATTATATGAATTTAGAGTTTTGGAGTAACACAACTTATCAAACGTCACAGCTTACAGCTGATTTAAGTAAATGGATTGAAGATAATTTACAGAATACAAATTGTTATAAAGCTTCCGACCATTAACCATGACAGATACAGCATACACCGATGAATCTTCACTACCGAAATAAAAGTCATTTTCTTCAAAGAAAATATTTTATATTTTTCCTTCTGTTTTCTTCCGTTCAGTACACGATTTTTTTTTTATAATAAAAATAAATACCTACATTCTTCATTTATTCCAATTACACTGTGCTAGTGGAAAAATTTGACAAGCTGGGCACCCAGGGGGTAAACCTAATTCGAGTATGCTGAGTTCAATGGTGCTAGTCCCATTTTAAAGTTAGTCCCCATTTTTGAGATATCGCTTTCGACATGTTTTGGCTCTGAGTCAAAATGTACCCTCATTTCCACGTTGATAGCTCTTGAACCATTAAGATTTTCGTTATGCTTTCTTCAGCAAAGTTGTTGCGCAGGTCAAGATCAACAACTTTGCCGAACATATCAAGACCGAAAAACCACATTAATTTTTTTTTTGCTTTTCATTTCGACGAAAAACACTGTTTTTATAATTTTTTATCATTTTGTTGAATTTAAATCGAGTAGAATCGATCGAATAAATATCGCATTGACAAATATAGATACAATAGAAACTATTTAAAAGAAAATTAAATCGATTCAGTTGATTTTATGGTGATTTTTCTTAAAAAAAAAAATTCCTAAAAAATTAACATTTTTCTTCTCTTTGACAAAACAATGGCGTGCCGTTGCGATAGTGGATAAAAATCCTGGATTTTTTCATCCCATCGTTTTAATCAATTACATCACGTAAATTATACGGTATGATATCAAAGGGCCGAATATCGAAGGGCCGAATGTCGAAAGACCAAATTTCAAATGGCCGTATGTGTCGAAGGGCCGAATGTCGAAAGGCCAAATTTCAAATGGCCGAATGTCGAAGGGCCGAATGTCGAAGGGCCGAATGTCGAAGGGCCGAATGTGTCGAAGTCCCGAATGTGTCGTAGGGCCGAATGTGTCGAAGGGCCGAATGTCGAAGGGCCGAATGGCTCGAAGGGCAGAATTTTTTTAGATTTTTTTTTGTTTTTAGAAATATATTTTTTTTTATTCTTTTATTTAATTTAATTATTTTATTTTTATTTTTTGTACCATATACCTATTATCAAAAAGCTGACAAATAGGGCCAAATGTATCTGGTGGCGCATGACAAAATTTTCCTTTACCAAAATGTATTGCTGACCGGATACGTGGAATTTCATAAATATTCAAAGATGAAAAATATTAAAACACATAAATTCATAAGAAATTCATTTAAGTTTAATAAAAAAAATGTTTACAAAATATTCTATAAAAAAAATATAAAAAATAAAAAATTATAAAAAATATTCTAATATTCTTAAAATATTTTATTTTGTTATAAAACAACAAATTTAAAAAATTATATTTCTAAAAACAAAAACAGAAATTCGGCCCTTCGACCCATTCGGCCTTTCGACACCTTCGGCCCTTCGACACATTCGGCCATTCGACATTCGGCCCTTCGATACATTCGGCCCTTCGATATTCGGCTCATTGACATTCGGCCCTTTGACATTCGGCCCTTTGTACCTATTCCAATTATACAACAGACACGCCACTTTGCATTGAAAAAAATTGAAAAATAATGTGGGACAGAAAAATCCGAGATTTTTATCCGTCGTATGATTCTGTGATTGAATGGCGCAGTGACATTTGATGGTTGATATATTGATGCAGATGTTTCTTAATTTACGTGTATAATTTACGTGATGTAATTGGTTAAAACGATGGGATGGAAAAATCCAGAGGCCCTATTTCTGAATACGATACGAAAACGAAAGTAAAAGATTCCTATTCAAATTTAAATAGCATCGTACGAATCTGATTCAATTCAAATATGAATCTTGTACATTCGTTTTCGTATCGTATTCAGGAATAGGGCCCCAGGATTTTTATCCACTATCGCAACGGCACGCCGTTTTGTCAAACAGAACAAAAATGTTAATTTTTTAGGAATTTTTTTTTTAGAAAAAATCACCATAAAATCAACTGAATCGATTTAACTTTCTTTTAAATAGTTTCCATTGTATCTATATTTGTCGATGCCATGTTTGTTCGATCGATTCTACTCGATTTAAATTCAACAAAATGATAAAAAATGATAAAAACAGTGTTTTTCGATACTGTTAAAGTTAGCCGAAAGTTTCCAGCCGAAAGATAATGCAGATAGTGTCTTGAATACAACAAAAATTATTATTTATTATTATTATTATTATTATTATTATTATTATTATTATTATTATTATTATTATTATTATTATCTTTATTTCAGTTTAAATACAAATAGTTTATACATAGAATTGATCGTATAATGAAACAAAGTAAAGCTCCTTTAGATTACAATCTGTGGTGGAGCAACAAGAAAATATTTTTTAAAACTATGTAATACAAAATCTTTAGTTGACAAAATTTACAATATCACATATTTACTAAATATATTAAACTTACACACTATCTTAAAATTATTGATTTGTCTCTATAACTAAATATATTGAATTATTAAAAGTATTGTTCAATGTTTTCTATGGTGAGCAGCCAGGATCGAAGTTCGCGCTTAAATTTGTGTTTACGTACAGGGTTGATACCTTTAATGTCGTGTGGTAGCATGTGTAAAAAGAACGGTGCCATATAAAGATAAAATTATAAATAGTTCAACTACTATTTATTTAATTATTATTAACATAAATCTTTCACAATATAATTTATTTTTATATATAATTTATTTTAATTTATATCTCGTCGGTATAACAATTCCTATCTTACTAACTTAACTTCTATTTTTTAAAAACTTTTTTGTTTTTCGCGAACTCACAATATGCGAGTTCAACGAATTAATATATTGAAAATGTTAAAATAAGCATATATGTATATACACGTAGAAATTAGTTAAGACGACATTGACCGCGTGAATGTAAATAATTGCTTCTTTTACATTGCGGCAATGTCGTAAGAATGAAAGGTAGAATAAAAAAGAAACTCGACATGCTTAACCTAATTACAAATTTATATTCACAACTATCGTAAGCGAATTTTTGAGGCATTCACCTCCCATGCATTTACCTGTCGCGAGTGTGTTATTTTTTAGATTGGGAAATGTTGGATTGCCACAACATAGTTGTGACATCCACATCACTCCCCTTCCAAGAAAAGTTCTAATTATCTAAACACAAATTCAATTTGGAAATCAAAAAATCAAATAAACTATTCGCGAATGAATTACTATGATTTTATTCTTTTTACGAGGTAAAATATCAATGGAACACTATGACACATGGCGTAAACAAGAAAAGAAGAGGAAAACAAAATAAATTTTATTTTGGATGATTACTTTATTTCGTTTTTATTTTTTTATTTATATTAATGGTTCTTAGAATTATGACTCTATTTTGTTGCTATTTAAAAGTAATCTTTTTGGAATATTTTGTGAGGTTTGATTGTTCGACAGCCTCTACACCATATGCCGGTTTTAAACGATCTATCGAAATCGAAGTATTTTTTCCTTTGATTTCGATTACAAAGTGTTTTCGTAATCGTTTCATTACTCTGTAGGGACCGTCGTACGGGGGTGTCAAGGTTGGTTTCACCTTGTCGACTCGAACAAAAACATATTCACAATTTAACAGATCTTTTGGAATATAGATTTTGTTTTGGGTCTGGGAACGTGTATCCTTTGCAATTAGGTTTTGCATATACTTTCGTAATTGCTCGACGTATGATGTCGGATCTAATTGCGGATTTAAACTTGAAGGAATGAAAAAATCTCCGGGCACTCTGAGTGTTTGTCCGTAGACCAACTCAGCCGTGGAACAATTTAAATCCTCCATAAATGCTGTACGAACTCCCAATAACACGAGCGGAAGTTCTTCACTCCAATTAACTGTGCTTCCGCGAGCGATTAGGATTTCTTTTAGATTGCGATGGAATCGCTCGATAATCCCGTTAGATTGCGGATGATATGGAGTCGTCCTAATTTTATGAATTCCCAACATTTTCGTCAATTCTTGAAATAAATTTGATTCGAATTGAGGACCCTGATCACTAGTAAGTTCTAGTGGAACGCCGAATCTAGCAATAAAATTAGATAATAAGGCTTTTGCGACAGTTTGAGCGGTAGAATCCTGAAGAGGGATAGCTTCAGTCCACCTGGTGAAACGATCGATAATAGTAAGTATGTAGATGTTACCATTTGATGGTGCTAACGGACCTACTAAATCAATGTGAATTTTGTCAAACCGTCCCGAGGGTAAATCAAATTTTTGAAATTCTGATCGAGTGTGCCTTGTAATTTTGGCTTTTTGAGAATCGATGCAAGTTTTTGCCCAATGGGAACTATCCTTGTTCATTGATGGCCAAAAATATTTCGATGTTACTTTTTTTCTTGTAGCCCTATCGCCTGGATGTGTTAGGTTGTGGACACCGTCAAAAACATGACGTCTCATTGGTTCTGGGATATAAGGTCGAGGTGTATTGGTTGAAGTTTCACACCATCTTGCTCTCGAATTATTATCCGGTGAGACTTGCTTGAGTTTCAATCTTTTATTGAGTGGTTTCGAACCGTTTAAGTATTCTTTTAGTTCTGGATCTTGTTCTTGCGATTGAATTAATTTCTCGATGTCAAAACCAACGAAAGTTAGAACTGAGATGTCATCAGGACGTGAGAGGGTGTCAGCCACTACGTTTTCTGGGCCACTTACGTGACGAATATCTGTTGTGAACTGGGCAATAAATTCCAAATGACGAGTTTGTCTTGGACTTCGTTCCGTTTTGGAATTAATTGCGGTAACTAACGGTTTATGGTCAGTATAAATTCTTACTTCCCGTCCTTCGAGAAAATGCCTAAATTTCTTTATTCCAATAAAGATCGCTAATAATTCCCGATCAAAAGTTGAATATTTTTGTTCTGCAGTTGAAAATTTTTTTGAAAAGAATGCTAAAGGTTGCCATTCATTTTCGTTTAATTGTTCTAACACACCACCACATGCCGTATTAGAAGCATCAGTTCTAATGCAATATACGGTGTTTTCTTTTGGATGTGCTAGTAACGTGCAGTTTGCGAGTGAATCTTTTATTGTCTCGAGAGCTATTTGGCAATCTGAAGGCCAAGAGAAAATAGCTTTTTTACCTAATTTAATCAAAGAGTTCATTTGATTATAAATTGGCACTAATTGATCGGCCAAATGTGGTAAGAATCGATGATAATAATTAACCATACCCACAATACGTTGGATTTGACGGATTGTGGTTGGATGCGGAAAATCTTTAATCGCGATTATTCTGTCACTCGATGGTTTAATTCCATTACTGGTTATCTCGTGACTTAAGAAATTTAGGTTTGTCACACCGAACTCGCATTTAGCTAAGCGTATATTGATACCATAATCAGATAATCGCTTGAAGAGTATGCGTAAGTGTTCGGCATGTTCTTCTGGTGTTTTACTTGCGACCAGTATGTCATCGACATAAGCAAAGAGAAAGTCTAAATCTTTCGTTACTTCGTCAATGTAACGTTGAAATGTTTGACCTGCGTTTCTGAGACCAAAAGTCATTCGACAGAAATCAAACATTCCAAAAGGAGTTGTTATCGCAGTTTTGAATTGATCTTCTTTTGCTACCGGAATTTGGTGGTAAGCACGACAAAGATCAATTTTAGAAAAAATTTTACATCCATGCAAATGTCTTGCAAAATCGTGGATGTGAGGTAGCGGATACCTATCTGGTACAGTTACTGCATTTAAACGTCTGTAATCACCGCATGGTCTCCAATCATTTTGTCCTTTTTTGGGTACCATATGAAGTGGAGAACAGGTTGACGAAGATGATTGTTTGCACAGACCTAAGTTTTGCATGTGTTGGAAAGCATCCTTAGCTAGTGAATATTTTGTTGGATCAAGACGACGCGGTTTGCAAAATGGAAGTTGACCTTCTGTCACAATTCTGTGAACTACATTATGCTTCACGGGCAAGTCGTATCTTGGTTCTTGAGTAAGTTCAGGAAATTCCTTAAGCAATGATCCATATAAACCTTCGATATTATAAATACGTGGTGATGGCGAGCTTACGGTAGAGATGGTTCCTGTGGTAGTTATGGTTGTTGTTGGATCGACCAAGCGCTTATTCTTTAAGTCGACTGTTAAACCAAACTTTACCAAGAAATCGGCAGCAATGATGGGCTTATTTACTGTTGCTACCATGAATGGGTGTCGAAATTCTCGACGAAGTCCCAAGTTTAATAATAAAAGTTTTGATCCATACGTTTTGATAGGTGATCCATTTGCTGCGGTTAAATGAAGATGTTGGTCTTCAATAAGGTTTTTGAATGATGACGCAGGTATGACAGAAATGTCAGCGCCTGTGTCGATCAAGAAAGTTAAATTATTGTTTTTGCATTTTATGAATAAACGGCGAACTGCGGTTACTCCGGCATCTGCCGTAGCGATGGTGGAGGAAATTAGTTTTTTTGATTTTCATTCGTCTTGAAAGTACAATTTGGTTTACCGCACTTTCTAGCCATATTGCCAAATTTATAGTGATACCAACACATAGGATGATTCACCGAGCGAGATCTAGAACTTGGTCGTGAATGAGATCTATTCCGAGATCTAAATCTTTGTTGATTCGCGCGATTCTCGAATCTTTCGAACCGAGTTTTCAGCTCATTTATTGATTTACATAATTCGTGTAAATCAAATTGATCATTTTTCGTGTTATTGACATTTAGGCTATTTTTACAGTCGGTGTTTATTGCAGAAATATGTGAATGAGACACTGGTTGACAAAAGGGATTTGTGAATGGATTGTTCATTCCCCAAATCCTATCTGCTGTTTCATATAATATAGCGATGTTGTCACCTTCCATACCAACCAGTATTGCACCAATTGTGGGTGGTAATCTTGATACCCATAATTTTTTTATTAAATCAGATGACAGTGCACTTGAGTCACCTGCCATTCGACTTAATTGCCGGTGAAAACTTGAGGGCGATTGATTTCCCATTTCGACAGCGTGCAACACTGATTGAATCCGTCTCATTTCGGATTCCTCCGATCGTTTGATGAGGGCATCTTTTAAAGTTTTAAATTTATTTTCTGGCGGTGGGTTCAAGATCACGTCTGACACCAGACTTGATTGTGACTCACTTAGGTGTTTCACAATGTGATTGAACTGCCGCTCGTCTGACTTGATGTTTGCAGAAGCCATTATCAACTCTGCCTGTTTAAACCACAACCTGGGATTGCCATGCCAAAACGATGGTAAATTATTTGATTCCATCTGTACTTGGTATGGAGCAATACCGGCTGTTGTGTTATCAGACTTTCCAACTTGTTCTTCCTTGTTATTATTCTCTTGTTTAGTGTCGTTATTTCCAGATTTATGTGGTGTTGGGGACATTGTGCTTATGTTATGACCGTAGAAACAAAAAGAACAAAACTAATGATTTTTAATTATGGGGAGTTTAGAAAGTTAAGATAAGATATACCAATAAATGATTTGAGATATAAGTCATGAATTTCCGATCACAAGACAAAAATTTATTTGCTTTTAGATTTATTTAATTTTGATTTCAATTTAAAAATGCGACACACACACGATAAATGGTGTTAGATTTTAGGTATATATGCACAAGAGGTAAATATTGCAAAAATTTCTCACCTGTTGACGCGTTAAACTATTTTGTTAAAAAGATTACACTTTGATGTTAATTAAGAAAGATCTTAAATTTACGTTAATTTATAATGAAAAATTTTACACTAAAAAAAATATTTCGACACTAAATAGTTTAACTGGTGGTTGCGTCTTTTCTGGTAGTACAAGCTGATGGTGATGATGATGACAGTGGATGATGATCTCGGTAGAACCTCCAAGTGAATGATGGACCAATTATTTGGTTCCCTCGTTGACCGCGTTCGGTTTTGTGGGGCTCGATAGCCGTGTAAATCAACTCAATGATGTAAGGGTATATTATGAATATTATATTTATATATATATATATATTTACATATATATACCAATATGAATTATGATAATGTTATGATTTTGTTGTTAATTATATATATTATGTATTGATTATGTGTATTATTTTAATATTATATATTTATTGTTTATCAGCTCACAGGGGTCACCAATATAAATAGTTCAACTACTATTTATTTAATTATTATTAACATAAATCTTTCACAATATAATTTATTTTTATATATAATTTATTTTAATTTATATCTCGTCGGTATAACAATTCCTATCTTACTAACTTAACTTCTATTTTTTAAAAACTTTTTTGTTTTTCGCGAACTCACAATATGCGAGTTCAACGAATTAATATATTGAAAATGTTAAAATAAGCATATATGTATATACACGTAGAAATTAGTTAAGACGACATTGACCGCGTGAATGTAAATAATTGCTTCTTTTACATTGCGGCAATGTCGTAAGAATGAAAGGTAGAATAAAAAAGAAACTCGACATGCTTAACCTAATTACAAATTTATATTCACAACTATCGTAAGCGAATTTTTGAGGCATTCACCTCCCATGCATTTACCTGTCGCGAGTGTGTTATTTTTTAGATTGGGAAATGTTGGATTGCCACAACATAGTTGTGACATCCACAAAATCTTCTAAATTTCTCGCTATAACAACGAACATTGGAAAAGTTATTGGGGTCCCTCGTGTTGTATATATGTACAGTGTGATTGTGAAAACTGTCACTTCGAATAAAAAATATTTTGAGGACTTGATAAACATAAAGATATCTAAATGGTAGTAAGTTTAGCTCACGAAACAATGGAACTGTTGGTGTTGTATGAGGGCGTTTGTAGATTAATTTAATAATTCTTTTTTGTGTGATATACAGGTCCTCTATGTTAGTAAAATATGTACCACCCCAACTGGATATGCCATACATTACTGTTGATTTTATTAGGGCATGGTATAGTTTCCTTAGTGTAGTTCTAGGGCAAACTTTTCTAAGGTTATAAATTTTATGTATGGCCCAAATTACACTCTTCCTTGTGGTATTGATATGAGACTTCCAATTGAGTTTCGAGTATTATTTAATACTCGAATACAAATATTTAAATTCTTGTACAGACTCAAGCACAAAACACTGAGCCGTGCATGGATTTCTATTGCATTTATACATGTGATACGTTTGTGGTTGCACTAATCTAGTATTCTGTCGCCCAAAATACATGATTTTTGATTTATCGCTGATCATGAGACACTTATGATAAAACCATTGGCTTAAAGTATGAAGATCCTTTTCAAGAACAAGACTGATGTCATAAGTAATATCAGTCGTTGGCATTCCATAACTTGGGGCTAAATCATCAGCAAAAGCAGTCGGATATCCTATGAGATTAATTTCAAAAATCGAATTAAAGTAAATCAAAAATAATAACGGGCCCAAAACTGATCCTTAGGGAACGCCATATTTTACAGTGCACGAGTCACTTAAAGTTTCACCTATTCTAACAATATGACGCCGATTTTGAAGATAACTTCTAAACAAACCTAAAATTTTACCTCGTATACCAATATTACGTAGCTTAGTAAGCATTATTCCAGTGTCAACTGAATCAAAAGCTTTACAAATGTCAACAAATAATGCTGTAGGCTTCTGTGAATTGTTCATCGCTGTGTGTATCTGACTGAGGAAATCAATCAGTGCTTCTTCAGTGGATTTACCAGCAGTAAATCCATATTGTTTATTATGCAAAAAATCAATTTTATCAAGATAACACACTAATCGTCGTTTTATTAGTTTCTCAAAGATTTTAGATACGGTGCTTAGTAGAGAAATCGGTCTGTAATTGTTTAGTTGTAATTCATCGCCTTTTTTAAAAATTGGAATTACAATGGCTAATTTTAGAATATTTGGAAAAACCCCATTGTCTAGGCTCAGGTTATACAAAAATTTTAAAATATCTACTAAGTACCAAGCGCAGTTTTTAACAACAAAGTTATCAATTCCGCCCGAACCTTTAGATCTTTTGTTTTTTAACTTATGAATTTCATTAAGAATTTCCGCAGTAGTTATGGGTTCAAAATAACATGATGAAACATAATTTTTTGTCAGAGACCCAAAGATAAATTTGTTATGTTCAGTATTTTCATTATTTACAATACTAAATTTAGAATTTATTTCTTGGGATACGTTTATAAAAAAGTTATTAAATTCGTTGGAAATGGACTTTGAACACGTAAGGATATTTTCAGTTCGCAATTGATATATTTGAGTTATGTGCTTATTATGAGAAATACGTCCTAACACTTCATCCACTATTTTCCAAGTAGCCTTGGAATCATTAATGGATGAATCAAATTTGTTCTTGTAGAAGAGATTTTTTGCAGTACGAACATCAATTTTTACCTGTTTTGATAGATTGACTACATATTCTTCCAGTCTCTTATTGCCAGGATCTCGTTTGAGCTTCCTGGAGAATTTTTTCAATTTATTCATCTTATGCAAAAGATTATTATTCATCCAAGGTTTGCGGATTTTTATTTTTGGATTTTCAGTGATGGAAGTGGACATGTGAGATCTTAGAATATTGATAAAGTTTTCAAAAGCCACATTGCAATCAGATTGGGAATACACAGAATCCCAATTTTCAAACTTTAAAAGATCATTTAGTTTAGTGTAATTAACATGTGATAAATTTGACCTATAGTTGACAGTAACTGAACTAGATGGAGATATATGGAGTTTAATCAAATTATGGTCAGAAAATTGAATAGGAAGGTTGCTAATATTAATGTTAAATATTTGTTCACTTTTGGGAAATACATGGTCTAAACAAGCTTGCATTCTAGTTGGTTTGTTTAAAAAGCTGATTAAACCATATGAAGCCAACATTGTCTGGTAACCGTACGATTTATTGATATCTAGCAGGTTTAGGTTAAGATCTCCAAGTATAGCTACGTTATCGTTTGAAAGCGTACGCAATAAAATTTCCAAATCATCACAAAAGGCATTAATTGACCCGTTATTCAATCGATAGATGCAAATGAATGACCACTTTTTCCCTGCAAGATCAAAATCTAAACGAATAATATCAGCTGTAATCCAGTTGTGAACTTCGATTGAAAAATTTGCAAAATTTTCGCGTATAAAAACACCAACTCCACCGGAACGGTAACGGTCATTACAACAGGCCTTAAAATTATAGCTCGGTAAACTAAACTCACAACATTCTTTAGAATAAATCCATATTTCAGTAACAAAAATTAAATCAGGAATTTCATTAAGGCTTGCTACATAAACACTAAACGCATCAAAATTTGCACGTAGACTTCGAATGTTTTGCACCAATATGCTAAAATTACCGTTTTGTATATTACTCATAACCATGAACAATAAAAGAAATATTCAAAAATATAGTAAACTGTAAATACAAAAACAATGATACATTAAATTTTAGTACTGTATTTTTCGAGTAAAAATAATAGCGGGTAATGAATAGCGCGTTACGAGCAATAGCAACAAAATTAAAATAATTGTAGCAACTGATTACATAAAAATTTAAAGTCGAGTACAGCACTAATAAAGAGCACATCCGATGTTTCGAATTGATCGCGTTAATTTTCAGTGCTACCAACAAATTAGTATTAAAATTGATAATAAAAAATACAGCTGTCATGCATTTGTAAACAAAGACAAGTGCGGATTGTTTTGACGAAATCATCACAAAAAATGAATAGATGTAAGTAAAATTAAATAATAAACAATGAAATTGTAATAACAAGAAAATTTGTATACCTATTAAATTATATAATTTTAGATTCCCGGATGATTCATCCACTGATGATTTTCCTCCCATTTGGATTATTTGTATGATGAAGCCGAAAAATATCATTGTGCGATTGGATTCGATGAACATCAGAAGCCGCCGAAAGCTGTCAATCTGTGCATAATGAAAATGCGTTGCTCCGGATGGTTTTGCGGCAGTATTATATCCAAATCCTTAGTTGAAATTGACTTCTTTTTCTTCATATGCAGCATAATGTTATTTTTTATTTCATTAGTAGTGAATTTGACAACCAATAAATCGTACAAAAGTGAATTAGATTTATTTTGTTTTGATGAAACTGAAAATCAGTCATAAACACGAATTTAGGATGAATTTAGGATCGGGTTATATCCTTCGGGTGAAGGGGAAATTATTTCAGCTTATTGGAATTTAAAAATCGATAGGAACGAGAGTATAAAGAGAGTTCAACTTTCTGTTGAAATAGTCAAGACACTATCTGCATTATCTTTCGGCTGGCATCTTTCGGCTAACTTTAACAAGGTGTTTTTCGTCGAAATGAAAAGCAAAAAAACTTAGATGTGGTTTTTCGGTCTTGATATGTTCGGCAAAGTTGTTGATCTTGACCTGCGCAACAACTTTGCTCAAGAAAGCATAACAAAAATCTTAATGGTTCAAGAGCTATCAACGTGAAAATGAGGGTATATTTTGACTCAGAGCCAAAACATGTCGAAAGCGATATCTCAAAAATGGGGACTAACTTTGAAATGGGACTAGCACCGTTGAATTCAGCATACTCGAATTAGGTTTACCCTCCGGGTGCCCAGCTTGTCACGAAAAAAAAGTTTGCAATTCAAGCACAGTGTTATCGCTCGCATACTTGTTGTAAACGCGTTTCGTTGATATCCATTACGGTGGCCGTAGCATCCTGGCGCCTTGAAGTATAACTAACCTCAATATTCCCCTCCTTCAAAGTAGTATGTATTGTTCATACAACGTGGCTTAATACAAGTATGGAAAAACCTCAGGAACAACTTATTTTAACAATCCCTAAGGAAAACCAACATCGGATATGTGACCACCTCGTCATTCTTCATTGGCAATAAATATAATTGGGTGATTGGGCGTACTAATTCACTCTTTTCTGTCCTCACCTTGCACGTTCTTACTTTTCCATCTTGGCCGGGAAATACCTCAATAGTTCTAGCCATCATCCATTGACTAGGTGGTGTTATTTCATTTTTAACAAACACCATATCTCCAATTTTTAACGATCCCTCTTCATTCGCCCAAAATTCTTGTTGTGATTTTTGTAATTTCTGCCAAGCAGACAACCGGTTCAGTGGTATTTCCGCTAGTAATGTTTCATAGGGTGTAATAACAGGTTGGTCATTCAGAAAATGACCCGGTGATAATGTCGATAAATCCGTTGGATCATTACTTATTGATGTCAATAGGGTCGAGTTCAAACACGCCGCAATCTTCTCCAACAACGTAGCCAATTCCTCAAATGTATACAACTGCACTCCACCTATCCTTCTCAAATGATGCTTAGCCGATTTAACGGCTGCCTCCCATAGACCACCCTGATGCGGTGCATTTGGTTCATTATAGTGCCACTGGATAGAATAGGCTTGGAGATACCCCATTACCGTCGAGTCTTTCCATCGACCGCTCCATTGTCACTATACATATGTAGAACCGATCCGGCTTGCAAATTTACAAATCGAGTCAATGCAGCTATAAATGAATTGGCATCTAATCCTCCAACTAACTTTAAATGAACAGCTTTGTAAACCATGCAAACGAATACTGCAATGTAACCCTTCACTGTTAAGTTACGACTTTGCTTTAACTGTATTGGACCAGCGTAATCAACGACACTGTGGAAAAATACTGGTCTAGGGGTTTATTCGACACTTTGACAAATCTGACATTAGCTGTTGAGTGGCTTCCTGTCGATACCGACTACAAGTCACACAACGATATTCCACGCTGCTCTATAAAATACGACTCAGCAGAATCTGATACTTATTTCTCAAATACTAAGTGCAAAGTTGCACTCTCCCATGACACAAATCCACGTGTGCTTTCTCTGCTATCTTTTGGGCCAATACGTTTTTATGATCCAAAATAATTGGCCTGCGCTGATTCAACCGATATTCCACCTTGTCTAACCTTCCTCTTTCTCTTAATAATTTCTCCCGTCCATCCACGGTGTCAACATGTCACCATCAAAAGTCGATTGGATCGTGACAAGCTTTGACCTCGAAGCAACGCCTCATATTCTACCGGAAATGATTGTTTTTGTGAAACAAACAACCAATAATTCAACGCATTGTCACTTGCACTGACTGCCACTCTTGGAACTAATGCCTTCATACCTCCTTTCTTTACAATTACGACGTAGCTATTTCTTGTTTCTGGGAGAATACGACACACGCATTTATATGACGATATTTTGTCCATTAAATCTATTTCTTAACAAAACGTTATCAAACCGTACTGGTGGTTCCTTACATTCTGCTTTAGTTTGGAAAACAATTCCTTTATTGGACAATTAGGGATTCCTTACAGGCCAATCCTCAACATACTCCCGTAACAACTCTGGACCTTCCCACCACATCCATTCCCATCATCTCTGGACCTTCCTACCACGAGATATCAAATCTGCTGGATTATGACCAGATTAAATACAACGAAACTGAGCAATGGTTGTACCTCTCAGGATTCTACTAACTCGGTTAGCTACGAATGGTCTCAATTCATTGATCAGTTTTTCAACCAATGCAACACTATTTCTGAATCTGTCCAAATACTAATTGCTTACACCATTGATTACGCCATTCGTGATTAAGATGCTACATTGACAATACAGCATATCTATTTTCTCGTACAACTCGAAATGCAGCTTTAATCTTTCCTTTCGCACCCGTAAATCAGAACCTGACAATAGCTCAAAAGTTTAAAAAATCATTCCAATGACTCAATATGTTGTTCCCGAACGATATACAATCGTTCTTGATTCAATTGCTCATAACCTGAGCCTATATCTCCTTCAACCATTTCATAATCCTCCGATTAGAGGTTTTGTACCTCTGAAAAATTACAACTCAGGAGGCCTATTTGGGAAATCAAATTCAAATTCGAAATCGAATTTTATTTAAACGAAAACGTATAACTAAGGAACGATTGAAAATTTCCCTTATCGGGCAATTCGATTACGAGCAATAATTCTACGATCATGAACGAATTTTTATTCGTAGTTAGTTTTGTTCACGAAGGCAAATGCAAAGGAAGCATCCTATTAAAATGGAGATGTTCATTCACTATTGGGCGCATGATATTAATGTGAGTTCCGTCCACGCAGCCAATTACTCCGGGAAATCCAGTTTTGTTTGTAAAAATAATTAACTGTTTCTTGAGCAAACTTTATCTTCCATCACAGAAAGTACCTCACTTAATGCAGTTGATATGGATGGTTGAGATAGCCCAATTAAAAAATCTCGACCAACGCTATGTTGTATGAGAATATTAGGGAATGCCGATCTTGAACGAGTAGGTAAATGAACGTCAATTTCATCCATTAAATATTTAACAGCGTCTTTCGATAGTTCGATAGTCTGTTAAAATCCATTCACCTGAAGATGGAATGATCGAAATTGATCTGCAGGTTCCCGCCACGGCCAACAATCAATAAAATGCCGAAAATGGAGGGAAATCATCGGAACAAACTCATATGTGATGTATTCAAATGAAAAATTTAACATGTAAATAAAATATATTAAAATAAATACAATTTACAAAGACAATCAATTTCTCTTCATGAGTGGAATATGAGGATGCAAAGGTAAATAGTCAACAATTTCTTTTTCGATGTCTCTGGCGATGCGGACACATTTCTCCTGGGGGCCTACTATGGAAATCGATCGTCAACGTTTTTTGTTCGTTGTTTATATTCAGCAATAGTAATTACTATTGTTGAATATAAACAACGAACAAAAAACGTCGACGATCGATTTCGATAGTAGGCCCCCTGTTCTTGTTCGACTTGCTTAACGAACTCGATTTCTTGTTGGCGATCATGAAGTACCCATTGAGCTTGATGTAATTGTTCCTTAGCCACACGAATATTTTTAAAGGCGTTGCCGCCGAAGTTTTTCCTTCGGCAACAGAATCCATATTACTGACAAACACCAAAAAAAAAAAATATTTGCAATTAAACGTCAAAATATCGGCCAGATTCAAATTTTTATTACAGGTATAATGATTAAAAATAATTTCCCTAGTCTTTATTTGACAGTGTAAGTTTTTATTTTCGATCGAATTCCCAAATACCAAATCATGTTCGAATCGAATTGATCAATCGAATCGAAAAGCAATTCGAATCGATTTCCCAAATAGGCCCCCAGATAAATAGATTATTGCAATTAATTACTTAACGTGTCGACCGCAACTTATGTTATGACCACAAATAAATTTTAAAACCTTCATCCTTTATCCATTATCCTAGCCCCAACCAACTCCTCCATTCATCTTTCACGTGCAATCTCCTTGCACGTGAAAGATGAATGACGTGGGTAAAGGCAATGTAAGCACATTTTCTTACTTAACGCCAGATACCATCGTTCATGTAATCCTGATCGCAACATGGTTGTGCACCTATGCATCTTATGGTTACCATTACATAATACACATCTTCCGTTATTCTCGGTTTTATTTGTATAAATCTCTGAAATACCAATTATATTTGGATCCTTTTTACACGATTGTTGAGGTAACGTACATACCATTGGCGGGTACGTTACCCCTACCTTTGACTTATTTTCGATAGCAATTCCACGGCCAGTGGTTCGCTGCGTCATAACCAGTGAACGCTAATGTGGTGATATCGTTGAATTGTAGGGTTGAGTCCCTTCTTATCCGCTTTCTTTTTCTTGGAGCCCTTTGACTTCGGTAATGCCTTGGTCGTGCTATCTCTTGTTGACAATAATGCCTTTTCAACCCCGCGTGATGAGTTATCCATCGACCTCCTGTATTTCTGTTGGTTTAACCTCTTGGTAGTTGAACACGACAATTCCCAATACTCTGCCATCACTGTTTTCATATCCGGGGCTTTAACTAACCTATTTTGATATTGTATTTCGCGATCGATTGCGTATATCTCCTAGACTGAATTTTTTCATCTAAAGGTCCCAATTCTTATGGTTTACTGGCATCATGAATCTTCACTACCGAAATAAAAGTCCTTTTCTTCAAAAAAAATATTTTATATTTTTCCTTCTATTTTCTTCCGTTTAGTACACGATTTTTTTTTATAATAAAAATAAATACCTACATTCTTCATTTATTCCAATTATCGCTCGCATGATTATTGTAAATTATTAACTATATAATTTACAACAAGTAATAAAACGCGTTCCATTACGGTGGCCGTAACAACCGACATCATCCAAAGACAAGCTAGACGCCTTGTGCGAGGTTTAGCTGTAGGTTTCATAGGATTAAGACCACCAAGAGAAAATTTCCCGCGCCTTTGAAATACGGATAAATTCTTTCAATAAGAGAAGTAGAAATATGAGACCACTTTAAAACTGAAATAAGCTTAGTCTAGCACTGTTCAACTCTATTAGTGAGATGTGCCTTTCATTAAACTTGTTAGACTCATGCATTCCGCCTAAGACATAACCAGCGAGTAAAGCTGCGCCTAATAAGTCACTCACACAAAAAAAAAATCCTCAACAAATTTTTCTATAGCTGTTTCGCTTGGCCCTCTTTCACGATCCACATTTTATTTTCAAAATTCGCACGGTTTCGGCTACACAACACCGACTTTGAAACTAGATTTTCAATACTTCGAATACTTACTTTTTTCAATACTTGTTACTCAAGCGAAAAGCGTTCCATGTGTTGCGACACCTTGAGGGGTCATTACATTATTTCATATGTGGTTTTGTTTTTAAATTTTTAAATTCGTTACCTCCGAATAAATGATGCCTTTTACTGCTGGCATTGCCATCTGTTCTCGAATATTTGAAACTAAGGTTTTTTTTTGTGAGTGTGAATTTACCTGTATACTCTGGTTCACGAAATAAAAATATTTATATTATATATATAGGACCTAGGAGTATCTCTAAATAAACGCCAACTAGAGGCGCTGATTATATGTAGTATTTTTCCGGGAAATTTTGGAAAACCGTACCTGAGATTTATGGAAGATCAATACAAATTTGGCTGTCCTAAACACCCTGAACTTGGCCAAAGTAAACGTGTTTATCTCTAATATAGGACACAGTCGCATTTTGAAATATACGTTACTTTGCATGCTGGTTTATAGGAGATTTCCGGAGGAACTCAGAAAGTTGTACGTTTGATGTTCAGTACTCCAAAGCAAGTTTGGCTATCCTGACACAAAAACTCTAATTTTGTCTTAATTAAATTGGGATTTAATATTACTAAACTAAATAAATATTTCATTAATATTCCATTAACATTTTATTTTTGAGACCATGTTTCTCAGAATATTAGGTAATATCAAATTTGTAGCAAGTTCAATCTATATTAGTACGTAAAAACAAAACAATCAACGGTTTAATCGGTTTATCCGAATTTAGTATATTATACTAACTACCACATTTAAATGTTTTTAGGATTTAGGACAAACTTCACTATTTTGTACAGTATAGTGAAATTTGTCCTAATAAATCCTAATTATTTTTTTTTTTATTTTTTTTGAAACAGTGGTACCACATAATTGGGTGCCACTTGACACAGACTAGCCTTTACCTAATGCTAAAGCCAACCTGGTTTCAAAATATTTTGCCGTCATCTGATACGTACCCCATGCGGCGTCGGTTCCCGCAGCTCCAGCCGGCAGAGGGGAACGGTGTGGGTTTCGGGGTACTCAGACTACGGCCTAGATTACCGCATTTTTTGAATATGAAAAGGGGGAAAAGAAACAACATAATGCATGCCATCAAATTGTGGATATATGGAAGAGATATTGGGACCCGGACCCAATAGGTGTTGAAGTATGCTCCCCGATGTTTAAGGCTATTAAACCGTGATTGTTAAATTAATTTAGGGTAGCATTATCACCCAACAAAAAATTTTTAAACGTGATTTTTCTTATTTTGGCTTACGGCCCTAGTGGTTAGTAAATATTAAGATCCGCAAAACGTTGCTGGTAGAAGGGTGTGCAATGCCTGAGGCACTGTTGCTTAAGAACCACCCGTCCCTTTTTCCAGAGGGACAACCAACATACGCTCTGCGGATCGGTACCGCTTGGATTAGTATGACGAGTATGATTATGTTGTATACTTACCAAACAGCCGGGCTGCTACTGCTGATTTCCAAAAGTTCAAATAATTTCACCACAAACAATATAGAAAACACGAACGGGTTAACTGATACTCCAGATCAAACGCCACAAAATAAAATACCCTATACTTAGTTCACGACTTAAAATTTATTGATGACAATCTTTGTCAAATTTCACTGATTGATTTTAAATAAAATTTTCACAAAAACTACAGAAACACTCAAACTATAACCAGTCAAAATATAAATCCACGTTTGTTTCTTTTTAAACTGCACCACACGCTCGCCTCTTTAAAAACTCTACAATAAAAACTGACCACTAAAACTGGCCAAAACTAACAAAAAACTGACCCCTTACCAAAATTTTGGTACGGTATTTATACATATTACTTGGTTGAGGCGGGAGGGGAAAATTTTTAGTACAAAATGTACTACTCTCTCAACCAAATATAATAATTTCTGCCATATTGGCAAAATGTATAAATACCGCCCATTTAAAAGTGTTATAAAATAATCACTTGGGGAGTTTATGTATGCCGTGAAAACTGCAACGTTTTAAATTCCTACTTAGGTCGTTCGATAACTTTTAAGTAGGAAAGTAGAACATTTGCTTTTATCGCGGACATAAACAACATATGGATACGTAGTCTAATTACAAAACATTTATTTGCAATTAGATCGCGTAAACAAGAAATATTTTTATGTTTGCTGTATTGCAACTTATACCAATTTTTAGGTATATGAATGCAACAACAAACACAGAGAATATTTGTAATTTCGGCATGACTAGATATTTGATGAATTTTAGTGAAGATGATCTCTTCAAGGTTATGGCGAAATTACTTCAAAAATTATTATTATAATTATATGAAAATTGTGTGGGTTGAGTTTTTTTTTTAGGATTGATAACGGAATAAATTCCGTTACATTTTTTAGGACAGTTTAGGACAAACTTCACGCGAATTGTTTTATTTACATGAATTTGTTGTCATTTAATATCGGTTTTGATAAATTTGATAAACCACAAATCTCCGCCATAATATCCTTCACATATCGAATTACTGAAACTTCATTTTTCTCAGACAACACTTTGCATATTTTAAGCCGGCTTATTCTTTTCTCCACATGAACTCGTGCTGCAGCAATTTTTGTATTTCTCTCAATCTGCTGCTTCGTAAATGATTCACAGTAAAATGCTGGTCTGATCATTTCTCCACCCGCTTAAGCTAGTTCATCGGCAATCATAAATCCTTTATCAACCATGACAGCGTGACCTGTGGCCTTATTCTGGCTTTCCCTATGGGCATAGGGAATTAGGAAAAATATTTTCATAGCATTTTTATCTAAATTGTATAGTTCTAGCCTTCTCAGGGAACATGTTTGGTGCTAATATTTTCGAAACAAAGTTAAATGGGAAAATATTTTTCTCTATAAATATTTTATAGAACAAAAGTTTTCCAATTCACTTGGTTTTGAAAATGTTTGCACTAAACTTATTCTTGCAATACGCCAGAAAAATACAATTTAGACAAAAAAGCTATGAAAATATTTTTCCCAATTCCCTATTCCCAGGGAAAGCCAGAATAGGGCTATTGGTTAGCCAGAATAGGGCCATTGGTTCAAGTTTACTTAGAAGTTCAGATGTCTGATTACAGATGGCTTTGTCAAAGATCTCCATTATAGAATTTTTTCTGATAAAGTTAACCAAACCTGCCGGAGAAACACCAATCTAAATTTTCAACGTGCGTATGTCCTCTTGTAATGACAGTAGGTGCCCGTCCTACAAGTCAGACATCGAAATGTTAATTAGAATTTGATTTCAGTTTATGCATAGTTAGTAGTATTCTATTTCTCATTTCCGTTATACACTTCTCCTCTTTTCTCACTAACTCATATATATTCACCATTTCATCCAAAAAATTTAGAGTTGAAATTTCCGTCTTTGTATTGAGCTTTGCATCCGTGTTCCATAGTGAAGTTATACCAAATGTGCGTCGAAAATTAACTTGATTAGAGAAAATATTCGAGTATGGAATTCAATTTGAGCCTCTAAAATACCAGATTGAGATTCTTCGAGCTCAGAGTCAGAGCTAAATTGAAATTGTATTAAATAATAAATAAATATTTTTTATTGATAATTATGGTATTGTTACAAACCTAGTTGTAGTCGATGCAATGAAGCAGAAAAGTTCAAAATTTTTGAAAGCAAGACTGATCGGAATGCAGTTTTTTGCATTCGCTTCCAAAAATTTTTGGAAAAATTGTTCCTCTATTTTTGAACAAACCGGAAATTGCATTGCTGCAGCCAAAAATGCATTTTTTGAGATGGCTTTTCGAAGCTTAGAGAACTTTATAAATAAGAGTCAGAACCAGCGCCACTCGGGTTCCCGGAGGTTTTCGAGGTCGCTGATCACGATTATGATGTGCAAATTGGACCCACAGCCGACCTGGAGCTCAGGAACGCCGATGAACGTCATATCCGTGGGCCTCTTCCAAAAATCACGCGGGGAAGGAGAGAAACTTGGCACCCGGGTTTTTTTTGGGTCGCTAAATCTAAATATGGCATCGGCGAGAACCTTCCAGACACATGGTGCGCTCGAACCTGGACGCGAACAACAATCTCGAGAATTTTCCTGACAATATCGGCAAAAACAACCCGAAAATCATCATGGGGGCGTTTTTTGGGGCGCTGAATCCGAATTTCCCGTCGAAAATGGCCCTCCAAACACCTAATGCACCAGAACATGGCCCTGAATGGCATTTCCGTGGGACTCTCCCAAAATTCACGCGACGAAGGAGAGAAACTGGGCGCCCGGGGTTTTTTTGGATCGCTGAATCCAAATATGGCATCGGCGAAAACCCCCCGGACACCTGGTGCGCCCGAACCTGAATTCGGATGTCATTCCCGAAAATTTTCCTCACAATATCGGCAAAAACAATCCGAAAATCATTGTGGGGGCGTTTTTTGGGGCGCTGAATTCAAATTTCACGTCGAAAACGATCTTCCGAACTCCTAGTGCACCGGAACTTGGGCCTGAACGTCGTCTGTGAGGATTTGTCTAACACTATCGCAAAATACTAACCGAAAATTGTCTGATAATTTCACACATTCATTGATGTGTAACTCTCACCTGTGGCTCTATTCTGGTAATTCCCGGGGATTGGAAATTTTAAATTGTATAGCAGTTTTATTCCCTTTTCCCCAAAAGTGTATTGTGGCGTTTGAGAAAAATAAATATTGGGGAAAAAATTATTCCTCATTATAGCAGTTTTGACGTTTATTATTCCATACCTATTTTAGGAAAGAATTAACTGGGAATAGAATTCAACCGAAATTTATTGTATTTTATACTTTAGCAATATTATGACTGTAAACTTATACTGAAAACTGGTGATATTTGTTGGAAATATTAATACCCAATTTTTTACTTTAATAAACAAAATTACTTTTTTAGGAAAATTCCATAAAAATATCAACAAAAACCAATTAAACGTAGTAAACTATTTTTAGACTTTTGTTTTCTTGTTTTATTGCGATCACTTGTCGACCGCGAATAATTAAATTATTTTTCCGTAATTTTATTCCCCAATCTCCAGAATTAACTTTTGGAAAATGGAGAATTGGGAAAAATGTCTAAGAAATAACTGCTACAAAAAGAAATTATTCCCTATTAGTGTTTTATCAAATAATGACGACAACACCATAAATCCGTAAGTTGAATTTTTAGATCATTATAATAAAGTTCAATGACCTGTATGCAGTAGATTGAGGAGTGCGACAGTTCAGTATTAGATATTCAGTTGAAAACGTTATTGCGGTAGAGAGGGAGGCCTTAGATGAGGAAGATGATGAAGAAAATGAGCAGACTAGCGATGTGTCACTTGATTAAGAATTTGATATATATTTACGTATCTAACCTACATAAATATTGACTTTCTATTCATTCAATTTCTTCCCTCCTCACATAATAACAATTCCACTCACATATTAAACGCTTTTGGGGCAAAAGCGCAAACCCAAAAAACAACCCAAACCGATGATTTTCGGGTTGTTTTTTCCGATATTGTCAGGAAAATTCTCGGGGATGACGTTCGCGGCCAGGTTCGGATGCACTAGGTGTCCGGAGAGTTATCGCCGATGCCATCTTTGGATTCAGCGACCCAAAAAAAATCCCGGGCGCTGAGTTTTTCTCCTTCCCCGCGTGATTTTCGGAAGAGTTCCGCGGAGATGGGGTTCATCGGCGTTCCTAAGCTCCAGGTTGGCTGTGGGTCAATTTGAACATCATAATCGTCAGCGACCTCGAAAACCTTCAGGCACCCGAGTGGGGCTAGTTCTGACTCTAATTTACAAAGTTCTCTAATCTTCCAAAAGCCGTCTCAAAAAATGCATTTTTTGAATGCATTTTTAGCTGCAGCAATGCAATTTCCGGTTTGTTCAAAAAGAGAGGGACGATTTTTACAAATAATTTTTGGAAGCGAATGCAGAAAACCGCATTCCGATCCATCTTTCTCTAAAAAAAATCAAACTTTTGGCCGTTTTAGTGCTTCATTGTCTCGACTATTGTTTCAGAAATTGCAGCAGTTCTTTTCATCAAATTATTTGCTGTTGTGCTAACATGAGTAGTTTTTTTTTGGAAACGAAGTCTTCAACAAATGTTGAGTTTGAAAAACACCAGTAACCAATTTAACTTTAAACAATTTATTTAGTGAATGGAGAGGCCTTAAAAGATATTCTTCTTGAAAATGGCAACTACATACAAGAAATTTTTTGGGAAATTTCTTTCCCACTTTCAATGCTATTTGCCATTTTATTAACTCCGATCGTGGTTCTATTACTTGTTTGGGAATGCGGTGCATAGAAATGTCCATTGATCTATGAGAATTACACTGGGGTACTCCACAATAATCCAACGATATTCTTTAACATTTAGCCTCACTATTATCCATTATGATTTTAAATACAATCTTTAATATGATTTATTCAATTCAATTACTTACAATAAAATATTTTGATTTTCTTTAACTAAATAAAACTAGCTTCAAATTATAATATTTCACTAATAGTTCATTATTTTTCACTTTAATTAATTTCTATTCGTGCTTTTCAAATTATAAAAATAACAAACGCCTTGATTTATCAAATCAAAATTATGAAATGTCAAATGTACATGGAATCACCACTTATAATTCCTGGCACCAGGTGGTAGACTGCAATCGTCAATACTTGTCTTATTTTTGTGATGAACGCAAATTGTTTTTTTAAAGTTATTTTTGATAATAAATTTAAAAATTCAATTGTTCATTTATTGGGTACTTGTGTGTGAATATAAATTGAGTATTGAAAGTTAAAACAAAAACATTTTTTTTTCTATTTGATTACTCATTCATCATTTAATTTGCATACTCATGACGTGTTTTGGTGCGTGTGGTGGTGCGTGTGGTGGTTACATTGTATAGTGCATAACAATAAAAATATAGGGATTCAGACACCGTAACAGTAAAGGGCGGCGAATTGCAGCTCACCTCATTCAACGGGTACCAAATTCCGGATTAAACAACAGGTGACTAGTTTTCAACAGTACCGTATTTTCAACGGGTGCCACATTTATTAAATGGCACCGAATTTACCAACGGATGCTCAAGTTTTTCTGCTTCTCAAGTAATTCTGCCATTTTATATACGCGGAAAGCGACCAACGGTATTATCAAAGGCGGGAGGACGCCCAAAGGGATTTATTTATTATTATTATCCAAGGCGGGAAGACGCTCACCCCATTTTGGAGATAAACGACGCCGCAGTCCTCTAAGTCGACCTCCATGCATTCAGAAGGTACAATTTTTTATTATTTAATTTTTGTTTTGATTTATTTGTTCTAAGTAAATCTATTTAAATTCATATTTTTTTCCTATATTTAAATATATAGTATTTTGTAACCGACCAAGAAGAATGTGCCTTCTTCCATAGTTCGGATTTACGTTTCGTAGTTGTTCAATTTATTTTTCGCCCCTTCATTAATCTCCATTTTTAGTTTCATTTATTTTTGTTCGTTTTCATCGCTCCTTCCGCTTCTGATTTTGTTTTTCGTTGGGTAATTTTTTTGTATTTGGACAAAAACAGCTCGGCGAATTATTTCCGGTATTCGGTTTATTTCTTTCCTCAATTATTTCGTCATTTCACCAAAAAAAAATTTGTATTTATCCTTTTTTAAATAAGATGAAGTACTAAATTTATTTTCGGTTCGCAATGTTGGGAGGGGGTTTCTCATTTCGTGTCGGTCCCACCATTGCAGGCTGGGCTTGTCACTCTCCATCTTCCCCTTGGCACGACATCCATAGGGTCGGAGTGTTGAGTCCAGCATAGGTGCGCCCATTCGGGGCCGACCGTAAAATCTACACGGTCTCTCTGTAGCACTCCGGTAGTCTCAAGCTGTCAGATTGTGAATTGTGGGAGGTTACCTAGAGGCCTCTAATGGTGAAAAGAGGCTTTGTGTGTTAGGGAAACGTCTCTACCCTGTTATGCTGCTTCGTTGTGGCTGGGTATCGGCCTCTAGGAGTTGATGAGGGGTTAATGGGTTTCTTTAGCAGACATTATACTGGTCGTTCGGGGAGATCTTGTCCTACCTTGTTAGGCATACCCGGTTATTATTAATTTTAGTCACTTTCCTCAAATTTCGGTTGACAGATTCTGGTGTAAATTTAACGTAACTTCAGTTTTCTGTTTCTTTTAATTTTAATTCTGTTCCACGGCGTAGGCCAGGAGCACGCACGCCTCAACGTTCATACAACCCGAAACCCTGAGATCTAGTGGGCAAAATCACTGTGAGAGAGGCCTCTGCTTCACTTATTATTCATTCTAATTCATTATTGCCTTTATAGCAGGCCCCTTCCAAAGTAATAGACTTATGCCAATGAATTAATCCAATCATCAAAACATTTTTCAAACGCATTTTCCGGAATCGATTTCAGTATCGACTGAAAACAGGTGCCTCGTAGTGATTGGTTCACAATTATAATCTTGTGAAATGATGACCTTTTTCGATGAATTAGCTCTCTCAAACAACACATTACGCCGTATGAAGAATAAGCTAATATTCTCTATTTATCGTCTGACATGAATTTTGAGTGGACAATACCACGGTCATCAAAGAAAACAGTCATCATTATCTTGACTTTCGATCGACTTTCACGTAGTTCCCCTCTCCCCCGACTTCCCCCTTCGTTAGGTTTTCGAAGTAAATTCAGGTTTTTTGGATTGGGTACGAACTTCAGGTACGAACTGATTCGTGAGCCGCAGAGAAAGTTCTACAGATATACCAGTCTCTTCACTTTATTGATGTTAACTTCAGCTGAAGACATTGAGAGCAGGGTAAATTTTTCACCACATCTCGATCGCTTTTGAATGCACTGTACCACTCATATGCACGTATTTTTGATAAAAACGATCCATCGTAACCTTTTTGTAACATTTTCAGCGATTCGTCACACGGAATTCCATTTGCAATACAAAATTTGAGAGAAATTCTTTGTTTTATATTTTTATTCATTATAAATATCGCAAAGCACACTTGAGATGAACTGACAAAATAGAGCACAAACAAACTACTAAATGACAAATCGCATTCAAACTTCACTTCAAGATAAGTTGTGCCAACATAATGACAAGAAAAAATTTACAATCCCTACAAGCGTGCGGAGAATTAAAATTTTCTGAATGTTTCACAATTCGAAAAAAAAAAATCTTTTTCGGGGTGAGTGGCTTTTTCGGTTTGACTTCATATACATACTGAAGGGCCTTTAATTGATTGTTTTCGAGTCAGCATCATATACGAGTACACGGTCATCAAATCGGCGATCGGATTCAGGAGTTTATGGTATGTTGAATAACCATAAAATGATTTTATATGCTTACTTTCAGATGCGAAACAACACCGTATGTGTTAAATTGTATAATTGTATGTGTATCTGATACGTTTCAAATCACAACCGCCGCATCGTGGTACAAAATAATTTCCCTCACAAATTTTATTATCAGTTATGCAGCAAACACTATACATTTTATTGATTAGTTTTTTGTTCAGATTTTCACCCACTAACTAAACTTAGTCTGCTCTATATACGAGTACATTTTATAATATTAACCAATAGCATTATAAAAACCAAAAAATGATCTCATCTGTAAATAAACCGTAACACCAACACTATTTGCCGCCGCATGTCATTATTCGTTATAAAAATATTTTATTTGCTAAATAAAACTTTAATTAAATTTAAAATTTATATAAAATATTTTTTTATGTTTTTGTTTCGGAACAAATTTTCTGATAACATGTACTCACATACCATAATATTATACACACAGTAAATTAATAAATTTAAAAATTAGAAAATTGGAAAATTACTTTTCTCGCACAAACCACCCCCTGATACACAGAGCAGATAGCAAATGAAAATTTATGGTTCCAAATAAAAATAAAATCGATCGAAAAAAATTTTTTTTATTGGTATCTGTCTTCTGTGCGGTTAAAATTGGATATGATGCTAAACTTTTTGTAATTTTATATAATGCTTTCTGCTGGGCAAATACATTTAAGTTAGGCAACCAAAGAACTTACCCTATCCCGCACAATTTTTGCGTGAACCCCATATAACTATGTACATATATACATAAAAGTTTAAACAAGTATTTTAACCTTTCCTAAATTGTATTCGACATACCAATTATACTTATCCAATCTACTGTACACCCCATATATAAATAAATTGTATGTATAATTAAATTATTTGTAATTTCTGTTTAACTAAACTGCAAAAAAACGTACTTACAACAACAACAAAAATTATAAAATACTCGAGCTTTTCTTATCTACACGACTAAATCGTGTTTTAATATGGCGCGGTGTGGGGACACAAAGTAAGCAAGCAAACAACACAAACATAAAATGGTACAAAAAATATATAGAAAAATAAAAGCTTTTCTATTTAGTCATGTTTAGTTTTCCCTGCCAACATAAAAAAAAATGAAATAAAAACGAGAGCATAATCATATTATAAAACCTTTTTTTTTGGCCTCGAGCTTTACATCTGAAACTGAAATTTATTTTTATTAACATTTCTTCTTGGCGTCGCCTTTTTTTATTTTTTGTGTTTCATATGTATTCGGTTTGAAATAAACTTAAAAACCACATGCATTCTGGGTTATTACATCGTCGTGACTTAGCGGGAACACAAAATTTAAAAATTTCCTTTGGAACCGAAAAAAAAAATACTTTGTGTTATGTGTGTGTGCTTTTGATGACAATGACGTACTGTTATGGCACATATCAATTATATTAACACTATTTTAATACAAAAACGAATTGTAAAGATGCAGTGGGTGGTGCTAAATATTTAAAATTTCTATTGTTTCCAGTTAAATTTGATCTACATTCTAAATTATATACCGGAAAAAGCGCTTTCATTAAAATATTAAAAGCTTTCTGCACATAAAAAGAAATGAATTTTTCAGAGGAGCTCCGACTGAAAATGACATAAATATTCCATTACTATACGGAAACGTGACTCACTATAACATTCAGCTGCATTACTCGCGCATAAACAATTCGTATAAAAAGTTTTATACATATGTATATTGTACATTAAACGGGAGCGTGAGAAATAAATTCTTAATAATACTTTGCATTAATCTATTATGATGGAAATATGGTTAATTAGAACAAAGCTAAGTATATAAATTAGTTTGGTAAATAATTTAGTCGAAAAAATTGGTATCAATCACACATTTACATGGTTTTTATATGTTGATTGTTTTATCTAAATTTACAACTAACTATAAATTTATGGTTTCTTCATATCATTTGTTCATATGTTGCACAAAACACACCACATCTGATGTTTAATTAAAATTTATTAAATAAATTACAACTTATCAATTAAATATCAGAACCATCTATCAATATGCGTAAGGCATACGACATTAAACGTTAATTTGGTAAATACCATAGAGTATGCAAATTTACACAGAGTAACGGAGCAGAGGAAAAAATTGCATCAAAAAATGCATGGGTTACGCAATTTAAACCGATATACAATACACTTACTTAACAATTTTTTATTTTTTTTGTATTGAATATTGTCATACTCGTGACTATTTATAGACAATGACAAAAATTACTTTAAATAAAAATGTGTAAATGTGTTTTCAACGCTATTAAATTGCATAACCCATGCATTTTTTTTTGATGAAATTTTTTCCTCTGCTTCGTTACCTTTTGTAAAATTTCATACTTTTTGCTTATACTGTGTTTCTTGTTGAATCGTTAGTAATAATACTCGTTGCACTTTTATTAATTGGAACACTGTTTTCTAATTATACTTTATTTTATTTTATCTAGTTTACAATATACATGCGTTTACGCTCGAATTCAATATACAACAACAACAACTACGTATCCATTACGGAAGTAGTTCATTTTTGTAGTACATAACAAAGAAGTATATGATAGCCATCTGTTGATCGGCCTGTATACTATAATACCTTCCCTCTTAAAAAAAATTTCTTGACTACAAGGTTATGTATTTAACAATTTTAAACTATACATTCGTTTCAACCTATCTGAAATTATTTTTATACATATTTACATTTTTAATTCAACTTTTCAATTAAATTTTTTTTCTATAAAGCTATCAATACGCCGTAAACAAACTTTTATACAAAAATTTAATTGTAATTACTTGACAAAACAAATCATATGATACTCGTATTTACATGGATATGACAGCTTAATTTAATGTACATAATTTTGTTTTTAGAAAAATGAATTGATGATTTTTAAATTAATTATAATTTTAAATACATTTTAAATACATTAATAAATTTAAATGGTTATAAACATAATCTGTCAACCGGTTTACGAATTCTTGTGCTTCGGCGAAGTTCGCGAATTGTAGTAGAAGGAACTGGACTTTGCGTTATAGTGGAAAAAACACTACTTTCGGCAGGACTCTGGTCTGGAATTCTATTTTGTGTTTGTACATTTTCAGATGTGCTAAGTGATGATGTTGGAATATTAATGAGTGGAATGTTATTTTGCAAATTATCTTGAGTAATGGAATTGTCAAGTGAAAATTTCGTTTTCGCAGGAAAATTAGAATTGTCAAACTTTATATCATCATTTTCATATTCCATGACCTTATCACCGATACTACGTAATTGATCAATGTGTCTTACCCATTTCTGACCATTGTCCAACAAAACTTTGTAATGTAGGATTCTTTTCCTGTTTTCAATAGTTCCGAATTTACTCTTCATTGTAGTTCCTCCAAAATGAGTCGTATGCAAGTCAGTCAGCACTTTTGATCTCAACACAGAAGGAATAACAACACGATTTCCCCGCATTATATAACCTTTTTGTATAGAATACTCAGTTTGTTCAATACCAAATCTGTTTGCATGAGAAATTCCAGTACCATTTCGAAGTTCTTGCAATAATAGTTTAAACGATGCATCATTTGCTGTTGCTTTTTTTTTATTTTTTTTTTTATTTATTTATTTATTAATTTATGTGTATAAACTATAAATTTTTTGTACAACAAAGAAACAGAACAAAATAACAAAAATAACAATACAACATAACAACAATTAAACATGACATAATATAAATTATAAGCATAATATATACAAAATATATACAATCATATAATATACATATACAAATATATATACACTATATACATTATTTACAAAATCAATTTTAATCTTTTTTTGTTAAATAGTTAAAAACCTTAGTTTTAAAAATATTAACTGAACTAACACGTTTTAGTTCTAGAGGCAAGCTGTTCCATGTGATAATCAGGTTCATCAAACTAGAATGGTTATAAATATTCGTCCTATTTATAGGCAAGTTGATATTATCCGTACGCAAGGACGTAGAAAAATTTAACTTTTCATATAAATATGTCGGAAGTCCTGAATTAATAATACGAAATATAAAAACAGCAGTTCTGTAGCAGTAAAATTCAAACAAGTCACATCCCAAAATAGAATCCTTAAAAGCTGAAATATGATCAAACTTGCGGAGGTCATGAACATATCGTGTGCAATTATTAAATGTCATCTGAAGTAAACGCCTAGCAGAACTATAAAAATTATTAAATACTACATCACAATATGTAAAAATTGGTATAATTAAACTTTTAACCAGGAATATCCGCAGATTAATGGGACAAATTTTTTTTATTAATCTAAGTGAATACAAACTATAATTCACACGTTGACACAATGAGTTAATGTGATCATTCCAACTAAGTTTAGAATTTAATATTAAACCCAAGTTGTTAATATTTGGAGCAAATGAGATTATATCATTATCCAAGAAAATTTCGGGCATCATATTAAATGAATTACTTCTAGTCAGGAATAAAGCTTTACTTTTACGCGCATTAATAAACAGTGAATTATTTTTAGACCACATCGAAATATTTCTAAGGTCAGCATTAAGTTGCATTACAATCTCATTTAACCTTGAAAAGTCACCACCAATATAAAGTTGCAAATCATCAGCATAAAGATGAAATCGACAATTTACAATATACGAAGGAAGATCATTAATATAAATAGAAAATAGTAAAGGACCCAATATAGAACCTTGAGGTACACCAGTGATTACCTCACACATATCAGAAACATCATCACCATGCTTAACAAATTGTTTACGATTACTCAAATAAGAATGAAGTAAACTAATGGCAGAACCCGAAAATTTATAATATAAATGTAATTTTTGAAGCAAGAGTATGTGATTAACACAATCAAATGCTTTTGAAAAATCTAACAGGACTAAAATAACAAATGAATTTCCCTTATCCAAAATTGTTGATAAATCATCAACAATATGCACAAGAGCGGTAGTAGTGCTATGATTAGATTTGTACCCGATTGGAATTTGCTTAAAAAATTAAACCTGTGCAAGTGTTGATTGATTTGAATTTTCATTATCTTCTCAAGTACCTTCGATAAAGCAGGTAATATACTTATGGGCCGAATATCATCAGTACTGCCAATAACATCCTTCTTAGGAAGAGGAATGATAGAAGCTACTTTCCAAAAATTAGGAAAAACAGATTTCGTCAAACACTGGTTCAAAATGAAAGTGATTTGAGGTAAGAATAAATCAATAAATAATTTTATTAATTTGAAATTTACCTTATCAAATGCTATCAGATCCGATTTGATAGTTTGAACCTCATTCAACACCATAGGTTCATCTACACAATCAAATACTAAAGCATCATTACCGGTACAAAAAAATTCAGAATGAGGTAAAGGCAGAACACCTTTATTGTCAGTTAATTTACGGATCCCATTCAAAATTTCTACAGCAGAAAACACAATAGGTGTATCACTTGATTTACATGAAACACCCAGTGATTTTAATTTATTCCATAATACTTTAGAGTTATTAACATTACCAAAATAAAATAATTGTTTAGCTTTCCTAATAGCTTTGTTTGTTTTATTTCTAAAAAATTTAAATGATACAAGGTCATTCTGTAAACCAGATCTCTTGAAGGATCTGTAAGAACGCTCTCTACATTTAATTAAATCCAAAATATTAGCATTTAACCAAGGAGCAGAAAAGCATTTGTTAATAATTCTTTTGCGAGGAACACAAATGGAATCCAAATATAAAATATTTGAATTAAATGAATGAAGTAAATTATTTACATCGGAAAATCAGTAAAGATTTGACCAGTCTAATGAACAGAAACAGTTTATAAAATTTTCATTATTGATAGCTTTATAATCAGGAACATAGGTATATGAAATTTTGTCTCTGACTTGACTAAATTTATAACTGGCAAAAATTAAATCATGATCAGATATGGCAGGAACTGCAAGCTGTCCAAAAGATATAATATTTTCTTTGTCAAATTTATATAATATTATTAAATCCAATAAGGTATTTTCTAATCTAGTTGGACCAAACGGTAAATAATACAAGTTATATAAATTTAAACAATCAGTAAATTTATTACTAACCAACATATTATAGTTAAAGTCCCCACAGCATATAATTTTTACATACTGGGATAAGTATTGAGAAAAAATCGTATGTAGATCATCAATATCTTCAGGACGAGTTGGCGGTGGATTATAAATAATCAAAATAAGAATTTTACCACCACATCCCACAAGTTCCGATGCTAAAACTTCCAATTTACCAAATGTATCACGGAAATAAAGGCAAACACCACCCCAACGTGTATTATTTACTCGATCAGAACGGATAATTGTATAGTTATTAATGCGAAGTGACTGGCTTGTAATTTTACTATTGAGAAAAGTTTCAGTTAAAGCAAGAAAGTCAAATTTGTTCACGTCCAACATAATACAAACCTCATCAAAATGCTTTACTAAGCTACGAACATTTAAATGACCAAAGTTAATACAAGAATGAATACTTACTTGATTATCACATGGAACAGCGTTTATATTAACTAAATTATTATAGTTTATTAAAATATCGTTGAATCCGTTGCTGCAGACATTGGAAACATCTCTCGCAGAGGCATATTTGACCGAAAATTTTTTCTTTGGAACTGCCTAATAAGCACACCGGTAGGCCAGGTATTAGGATCAAGTGCTTTACTACTAAGTTCAGAGCTGATGCCAACTTTAAAACACACATAGTCCAACAAATCAAAATTACGATTTTTTGGCATTAATTTAAGAACTTTACAATTGTTAATGCCTAAACATGTTTTCACAAGCGTAGAAATATTTACATCAGTAACCGATGGATCGAACTTAGACATGTGAAGCCATAGCATTGGAACAAAAGGTTTAATTCCAAAATCAAATTGTAGATCTCTAGTACCACAAATTTGTCCATTATAGCAAACATGTTGATTATCCAAACGATTATTTTGGAAAATTGCATTGATATTGCCACAAGAAGTAGAACCCGTCGCATAATTCTCACTCGAAGAAAACGGAGCTGGTTGTGGACTTGGTTGCGGAGTTTTAAACGTTTCACAAAGCAGTCCGGTAGTTCGATGACTATAATCCTCACCAGACACAGAAGGGGATATTCGATCAGCAGATATTCCCACAAACGAATCACTGGATACAATTGGAATTTCCAAAGATGCGGGAACACCTAAAACTACATGCGGAGTAATCGTCGTATCAGGAACAGCACACAATCCAACATCTGACTGGATATGACGACGATAGTTTATATCCTCACTGGTATCACAAGAAGGAACGGCGTCAGGAGATAATACCACAGATGAGCATATAGGCAATGCAGATGAAATGAAAGGCTTTACGCCCCCAAGCAAACAATTCAGGATTCTACCAATTTGATTTTTATTGGAGGCCAACTCATCCATAATATTCGCCAAACCATTTTGCACCATATCGTTGTTGTTAGCGCCATTTACACCAATTAATTTGCTGAAGGTGTGATTTTTAATAAGGTCCTTGCAATCATTGCAGAACCACATAATATTAGGGCATTTACTAATCATATTACATGCCGTACGATTGACACAGGCACAACCATAGTGGAATTTTTACCACAAAAACCAGAGCAACCAATTATATTATGGTCTGTAAATTGTAAGTTGCATTTGCCGCACTCCATATTACTTTCAAAAATAACTTAACGTATAATGGGCAACACAAAAAAGTCTCTGTATACACTAATTAAATATTTACACTCACTTAAAGTCACAATATATACATAAATATATACACTATATACACTTATAAATACAATATTTGAGCACACAAGAAAAATTAATAACATAAACTAAATTCAATATAATTATTAAAAATTATTAAATTATTTTTCACTTGAAAAAAAAACAAACAGCACATCCAATCACTAAGCTTGCACATCCAATCACTAAGTTACTTTAGCCAGTTCTGAAACCGTAATAGGTAAATTTTTAATTTGGTGAACTTCATGAGCGTCGGATTCTTCGAACATTATTTTTCCTTCGCAACTTATCGGCAGTCGTGAAAAAGCGTCTGCGTTTGCATTCTCGCCACTTCGTTTACATTTTATTTTATAATTGAACCACTGTAAGAAAATAGTGTAATGCTGCAATCTGGTTGCAGACTTGTGCGGCAAAGCTTTAGTTGGCGAAAATATTTGTACCAACGGCTTATGGTCCGCATACAAAATAAATTGACGCCCGAATAAATATTGATAAAATTTTTTTACTCCGAAAACAATCGAGTATGCTTCCTTATCAATTTGAGCCCATTTCCGCTGTGATTCATTTAACGTTTGTGAAGCGAATTGAATCGGCTTTTTGGTACCATCTGGCATTATATGCGACAAAACAGCACCTACACCGAACGGTGACGCATCAGTTGCTAACACAACGGGTAATTTATCCGAATAATGCACGAGAAAATCATCAGACTTCATATTTTCTTTCAACAATTTGAAAGAATTCTCGCAGTCATTATTCCATTGCCATTTATTATTTTTTCTCAAAAGTTTATGTATCAATTCAGAGAGATTACTTAAATTATTAAAAAATCTATGATAATAATTAATTAACCCTAAAAACGATTGAAGTTTGGTTTGGTTTTTAGGTCGCGGAGCATTTTCTATCGCTTCCATTTTCGATTTCGATTTATGTACACCTGATTTGGTTAACTTCTACCCCCAATATTCAATCTTATCTTTTAAAAATTCTGCCTTTTCCAAATTAACTTTTAATCCGTATCCTGAGAGTCTTTCGAAAACTTGTTCCAATCGTTTAAGATGAATTGCGTCATTTGGCCCCGTGAGTCGGATATCGTCTATGAACACTTCCACTCCATTAATACATTCCAGAACGCTTTCAATTTTTCGTTGCCATTTAGCTGGTGCAGAATTAACCCCATAAAACAATCGCGTTGGTCTATACAACCCTTTATGCGTGCTTAGTGTTAATAGATGTTGGTCGTTTTCGTGCACTTTCCACTGTAAATAGGCACTTTTTACATCAATTTTTGAAAATTTTTCGCCCATTGTTAAATTTCCAAAAAGTTGATCAATCGAAGGTAATGGGTGTTCATCAATTTCTATCTGGGGATTTATCGTTATATATTTTAAAATCTCCACAGATTCTTATTTTTCCGTTAGCCTTGACAACCGGTACAATAGGAGTAGCGTAATCACTATGATTGACTTTAACTAATATGCCTTTATGCACTAAATTATTTAATTCTTCTTCGACACGGTCGCGTATTGCAATAGTATTGGACGTGCTTTAATGAAAATTGGACTCGCTCCAGATTTTAAAGAAAAAGTACCGGGCTCGCCTTTTATTTCTCCTATAAATCGTCATCAAACAAGGCTGAAAATGTTTCTATTAAATTTTTAGGAATTGTTGGTGTATTTTCTACAGCGACAGAATTTGTTGAATTTAAAATATTTGCAAATGAGTTCCATTTAAATTTATGGATCCAATCTCCGCCAAAAAGTGAATGTTCCTTACCTTCTACGATATACAAATTTGACGTTTTCAACTGATTTTCAAAAAGAACATTTACTTCTACCGCACTCAACACGTTTAAAAATTTCCCACAATATGTATTTAATTTGATAGTTGACGGCTTCAATTTTACATTGTGAAAATTTGTTCGAAATTCGTCGGAACACATAATCGACACAGCAGATCCGCTGTCCAATTCTTGTTTTATTAAAATATCATTAATCTTTTATTCAAATTTTATTTAATTGACTTATGAAGCTGACATCAGAACCAACTGAACTAATATATTTAACAATATTTTCCTTAGAACTATCTAAATTTTCCGAGCTTTGGTCATGAAGTAACAAATTATTTTTAATTTCATTAATCGACACTTCTGAATATGACCCTTCTTGTTGCAAACATTACATGAACTATTTTTGTGCCTACATTTTGTGGCGTAGTGTGGACCTCCACAACGGTAACATTTTATTTCTTTATCCCTACTAGATGTAGCGTTTTTGAAAAATTTTGGCCTGATTGGCCCGATTTATCACTTAAAATATTTTTTAAAAATGAAAATTTTGGGTTAACCTTTTTTTCGAATTTCTTTGCATGAAATATAGCATTTACCGGAACATTAGGTTGGCTTCTTTGTAATTGTTTTACATCTTGTTGAGAAGCTTCCAATGAAGTAGCAAGCTCGATCGCACGTTCCAAAATAAGATCCTTTGTCTCCAGTAGTGTATCTTGGATTTTATTCTGACGTACTCTACAGACTAACTGGTTTCGTAAAGCCACCTCCAAAAAATTCCCAAAATTACACGTGATAGTCATTTTCCGTAGCACTGTAATGTAGTCTCTGATGTTATCACCTTCGGCTTATTGTCGGTTGTGAAATTTAAAATTCTCAGCAATCTCCAGCGGCTCTGGATCGTAAAATTTTTGCAATTTCGCAACGAGTATAGCATAAGTTTCAGTTTCCGGCTCCGCCGGACACAAAGAATGTCTTAAGCCTTAGCTCCAATGTACACTCAAAAAAAATGCAGTGGAATTGAAGCAAATCGAAATCATTTTGATAAAACAACTATCAATATAGCGCCAACAGACTTTTTTATCAATTTGAAAAAAAATTCAACAAAAGTTTGTTAAATTTCCTTCAAAAAAAGAACGATCATTTTAATAAACATATCCTTAATATTACAATCGATGTTAAAATAAATTACATGCATTTATTAAAATATTTCTTCAATTTGATAAAACCAAAAATATTTAATTAAATAATTTCTCAAAATGATAGAAATGTTTAGTTAATTAATAAAACATTTCCACAAATTGATAAAAAATTGCCTTCGTTTAATGAAATACTTCTTCAATTTGATAAAAAAATGTATTTGCTTAATGAAACATTTCTTCAATTTTATAGAAATCTTTACAGTTAAATAAAATGTTTTTTTATATTGATAAAAAGTTATATTTATTTAATAAAATATTGTTCAAATTAATAGGCACTCTGCCTATTAATTTGAACAATATTTTATTAAATAAATATAATTTTTTATCAATATAAAAAAATAATTTATTAAACTGTAAAGATTTCTATAAAATTGAAGAAATGTTTCATTAAGCAAATACATTTTTCTATCAAATTGAAGAACTATTTCATAGAGTAATAATAATATTTAATTTTTGTTTTTTTTTTTTGTTTTTTTGTGTGTGGTATCGATGACTTTAGTTGGTGCCACTCAAAATAACGTTAATTTTTCGTTAATAACGTCAATTCTGAAATTAGATTACCCACGGCAGGGTGTTTTTTGTCGCGATCATTAGCTACACATGCGAAAAAAAATTGTTTTATAAAACTCCAGACTAAAATAGACGGCGATGGAAAATCTAAATTTAGTACATAAAATATTTTAAAACATATTTCTATAGCGCGAATTATAGAATATATTTGGTATTTGAGCGTTTGTTGTATGAAAAGGTTGGATGAAGGCTAACTGTTTAATGACCAACAAAAACGAACGCCTAATCTAACATTTAAAATCGTATACAATTACAATAAATTATTGTACTAACCAATTTATAACCGTATGGCTTTTTGTATTGCACCCATTTCTGTAATATTTTACTTGTTGAATTGGCCTTGTTAATTTGCTCGATTCTATAGTTTGATGTAGCACAGTAGTGCACCTCCATTTCGACCCAACTACAATTGTCTTTAACAATTTCCTGTAAATTTTCGTCGATATTTTTTTCAACTTTTAATATTAATTGTCTCCGTTTTGGGTTTAATTCTTCAGAATTAGCTATGTAGCGTTTTTTCCTCAATCCTGCATTTTGAAGCGACCTTATTTGGTTAAAATAATTTGAGTAAATTTTACCCATAGGTTTTTCGCCAGGCAATTTAAAATAATACACCTCCTGTAAATAAGATAATTTGCGTATGTATTACGATTAATCAATTTGAATTAAATTGTTTTTTAATTATAATCATACCATACATTCTTTAGGAAACACGGAGTTCACTTTAGACGCAATATTTTTAGCAGTTTCTACTGTCATTTTAACATTGTTGGTAATTAAATATTGCGAAACTTTGGTTGCCAATAAATTTCGTAGTGTGTCACTTAGTATTTAGTGCGTTTGATAATAAGCTTTAATTTGGAGACCAGTGTGACTTTGATTCAGTAAGGAGTTGATATCCAAATTTAAAAGCTTATTATTGTCGTCATCACAAGGCGTGCTGGTTAGTATACAACTGCTGGCTGTAGACTGAGCATCTGCTCTTAAACGATCTTGTCGAAAAGATGGACCTACCTGAATAGCCGATGTATTTATTTCGAGGTTTGCTTCTTGCCATTTGATCAAATTATAATCTAATTTTATTTGGAGACCAATGGGTATTTTTTTGAAAAATTCCATTTTAAAATAATTTTTCATGTGCTTCAATGCATCTACGTCAACAAAATTCTCTGTAAGTATATAATTAAATAGCAGAAGTTAAAAATAATAATATAGTTTTAATTTATCTGTCATACATACCTATGCATTTGTGATACAAAACTTCCAAATTCCACGACTTTAGTAAATGGTAAATTTCTTGTTTAGATTCTAAGGAAAACTGGAAATTGTCTATATCCATTATAGAAAAATCGGTATCAGCTACTTATTCTGTAGAGTTTTCATTTAGAATAACGAATGCATTATTTGAGGGCGAAGCGTTTTGGTTATTACCCGAATTATATTCATCTGTATCAGTGTGTACTGTTTCAAATTGTAGGATGTTGCTTTCTTCAACGCTGATCCCAAAAAAACTTTCCGTCATTTTGTTTTGTTTATTTAATAATATTTTTATTATTACATAAAGCTAAGATTATATTGATAATCACTATATTCAGTTAAAGAGTGATGGATTTTTAAATGCACAATGCGCGTGACGAAAAATTACCCCTTTCGCATTTAAAACACTTCATTACATAACTTATAATTGTGATGTAACAATAGACAAGTGCATAAAACAACTAAAATGTAATTTAATAAACCATAAATATTTAATAAATTAAACAATGGCTAACATATATGTACTACGATATTAAACAAAACCTAAAAAATTGAACAATAAGAAATGAACGAAAAATTACTTCTATAAATTTAATGTATATTAAGAAATAATGTATAATTAAGGAATACTTACATTTGAATGTATTTATTTGCACAGATGATTAAATTTACTGGCAGTCAGTCACTTGCTACTTCTCACAACAAAAATTAAAAATTACACTCGAATAGAATTGTCAACTCTCCGGCTTAGCTTTATGATTTTAAATGAGCTAGCGTCATACTATTAAAGTGTTTTATAAAAATTGAATCAATTTTATTAAATTAACAAAATTTTATTAAAAACACAACACAATATCATCAAATTAATTAATATCTTTACTAAACGTAGTATATTTGATAAAATAATTTTAAATTGAATAAAAGCGAATATTAATTTTTATCAATTTGATAAAAATTAGCGATAATGTGAACACATTTTAACGATAAATTTTGGTAAAATATTTATTCATTTTGAATTAATTTTTTATTATTTTAATGAAAATGTTAATAATTTTGATTAAACCTTCATTAGTTTTGTATATTATCTTCTACGAAGTTTCGGAATCGAATAAACTACCGAGGTATTTTCCGGATTCACAAAATTATATTATTTTATTTTATTTAACAAATTTTTATTCAATTTAATAAATTATTCTGTCTTTTTTAGAAAAACGATTTAAAATTGATAAACTCAGTTTGTTGGGGTTTCATTGAAAAATTTCTATCAAATTAACTTACTTTTTTTTTGAGTATAATGGAGTAAGTAACTTTTTTTAATTTTAGCATCTTCGACCTTGTAAATGTCATACGCACCTTCTAATCGTTTTAACCAACGATTAAATTTATTTTTGTTGGTGTCGAAAACTTCAATAAAACTCGCAGGAATTTTAGCTGCATCAGCCATGTTTTTACTTTTTATCAAAAAAAAAATACTTTTCACTTTTACTTTTTTTTTCCAAAATCCTCGTCGCCAATTCTGTTGTATCGTTGGTAATAATACTCGTTGCACTTTTATTAATTGAAACACTGTTTTCTAATTATACTTTATAATATTTTATCTAGTTTACAATATACATGCGTTTATGCTCGAATTCAATACACAACAACAACAACTACGTATCCATTACGGAAGTATGTAGTTCATTTTTGTAGTACATAACAAAGAAGTATATGATAGCGATCTGTTGATCGGCCTGTATACTATAATATTCCTGACACGAATTTTTGCTAAATTTCCGATTAACAGGTTGGTTGGTGGTTAGTTCATGCCAGTTATTGATAGATGTCGCTAAGTTCATTTACCACAAAGGCACAATGAACATTTTTTCTGATGTACTATATACTTAAAAACTACTGAAAAAATTAAAAATTTTGAGTCTTCACAATATTTCTAATCACCGATTGATAAATCTGAATTAAATTTTCAGTTAAAAACTAAATTTCATGCATATTTTTGTATATCAACTTTAGAGATATCTAGCAATAACTGATATGAACTAACCATCAATTCAGTTAGTAGGAAATTTTGACAAGTATGTCGGCTTGTGTTACACAGCATAAACTTTAATTTTAACAAACAAACAAAAAACTTTAATTTATGGCATACAGTAAAATCCCTGTTATCCGGAAAGCTTGGGGATGAGAGAATTCCGGATAATATCATGTTGCATTAAAACTATAAAATTTACGACGGTTTTGCATGATTTCATTATTTTGTTAGGATTCTCGTTTACTTCGAAAAAAACAATTTTCAAGTTGTTCATTACATTTACTGCAAATAATAAATTGATAGTATACGAGTACACTAATACGAGTACCCAAAACTTTTAAATAATTCATAAATTAATTCAATTATAAAATCTAACATTAAAATACCAAAAATTCAGACTACGTTATTATTGAACCTCAAACTTCATGGATTTTTTAAAAGCAACGTTTTCATATCCAGCTGTTTGGTAGCTTTTTTCACAAGGGGATTGTTTTGCATGACATAAATCTGCATAACTTCTTGATCAGAATACTGTGAATATTGTTCTGCAAATTTGAAAAATTGTTAAAACCTTCCAGCTTCTGCTTCTTGCCAAATTATATTTTTCAGCTACTTGTACATTTTGTATCAGAATCTGAGCTACAGTTCTCCGCTGTGTTGAGATTTAAAAACTTTCGATAAGTTACTCATCCATAAAAGTTTCCACCGTTTCTGTGTGTTTATCGAGATGCAACCAGTTAGTAATTTCGTTATCTTGAATATTCACAAATTGTTCTGTATTATAGACTTGAAGAATTTGTTACATGGTATCAGATTATCATTAAACCACAATTTGTTCCAGCCACTTGCTAAAGTTGAACACTTTACTTCAGTACAATTCTGAATTCTGAATTATGATCCAACGGTTGAATTAAAGATGTTACATTGAGCGGTAAACACAAAACAATGAAATTTCCACAATCTGGTAATGGCTCACTTGTTGAAGTGTGAGCTCTACTACTGTCTAATAATAGCAAACATTTTTGATTGTGTGTGCCAGCTATGGTTGTTACGATTTAATCGATGGTATAAAATTTGATTTAAACTACTAGTGAAATGTTAATCAGCTCATCCAATCATTCGACTGCGATATATATGTTTGTATATTACCGATTATATTTGTGCAGATTACCGATTATATTTGTAATTATTACCGATTATATTTGTAATCGCTGCAAATTATCTGCTGATTTCTTTTCACCTGAAATATCGAATTTTCCAATTTTCTGTAAACTTTCTGTAAAAAAAATCAAAATTCCGGTTATTTGAGTGTTCCGGTAAATTGAAAGTCAGATAATCGGGCTTTTACTCTACTGGTTTGACACATTTTTTCTAAAATTTCCCTATAAATAAATTGATGGTTAGTTCACACCAGTTATTGATAGATGTCGCTAATTATCATATACGAAAATATGTATGACATTTACCTGTAGTATAAATTTATCAAAGCTGTGATTGGTTGTTAATTGTGGTGCACCACATTTTAAGTTGTTTTGATTTACTAACCGTGTACGATGAGGATGTTATCCAGGTATAGCATTTACTCACTATAATGATAAATTTAACGGGATTTTTTTAATTTGAGTTCTTTTATTTAACTTCTTTTTAATTTAACTCCGAACTTCAGGACCAATCCGAATAATTGTTTCAACATAAGACAATAAATACAATATGACTCAACTAACGGCAATATTTCGTTCCATTTTTTAAGGGACGATGTTCTAAGGGTCACATGTGCTACTTAAGAAAGTGTAGCAATTTTTGGCGCAAAAATACGTTTTCTGAGTCTTCACTTAATCCTTGGGTTTTATCCAAAGGGAAATCGAGTCATTCTGTAAAACAGTTTTAATCAAAAACCCTGCCTCTTTCGCATTTACGATGTAATTTTTCGGCGATGTGCGTGTTGGTAATGTAGTGGTTGGCTATGTCGTTATAGTCGACGTCGATATTGACGATATGGATGTTTTTTTAATGGCGCCTTTCGGTGATCTGGTTATGTCGGCTAAAATTCTTGTCGGCGATAGGACATTTCTTATAATTATATTGCTCACATTTACCTTATTACCTGCAGCGTTAAAGCAAACTTACACTTTGCTAATTCTCAAATTCTAATATCAGCGTCAAATGTGATTTTCTGCGATGTTTATTTTGGTGGTGCGGGTGATGGCGATGTGGGTGTCAGCGATGTAGGTGTTGGTGATGTGGGTGACGGCGATGCGGATATCGGCGATGTGATTTGTCTACGATCTGGTGGTGTCGACTAAGTGTGGTTGCCGGCGAAAACTCTTGCCAGCGATATGGTCATGTGACTGGTGGGCGATATTGTTGTTGGTGACGTGACCCATGCCCGTTGTAATGGGTAAATTTCAAGTCGAAAGAATTAATATAGAAACTCATAGACTTACTATATGGTTTGATTTATAAGGGGTTTTCCTAGCCACCCGTGTATCCTTTTCTTCTCCAAATTCCTATGGTACTTGCCGGTTAATACGGAACATTTCTCAACAACTTAAAAATAACAAGCACCTTTGTTTTCACCTAAACATAAATCAAAATAAAATTAGATGAAAATATTGTTGCCACATTCAAAGAAAAAAAAATAAGGATTGTCAACAAAGAACAACCAAGATATCAAACGTCAAACGAAGTTAGCTTGCAAACAACAAAATTTGGAGTAATAAGCGAATACTACACGCTCAGTAAAGTTGGATCATTGGATTGACGAATAATTTATGGGCGGCCAGCACGTCAAGATATTTGACGACAGGCAGATGGCTCGACATTACCCAGATTTCTAATCGTATATAGTATACTTCGGACTATTTAAACTTTGTAACAATTTGTTTGACCTGGAGAATGTACGCGAACAAAATTTAAAAAAAAAAAAAGAAAGTAATTAATCAACAACAACAACAAAAAGACCATCTATAATGAAAACGGAACGAGAACAAAATTTACCCGAAATTCATTCTCCAAGTCACACAAATGCTATAGAAATTTGGGTTCACACAGGGACTCTTCAGCGGTCGTTGCCGGCTAAGCATCAGGGTTTTGGGCGTGGGATTTGAAGAGTATATGTGAGCCAAGAGTAACCGCGGGGAAGGAAACGATGCCAATTACCTACCTATCTATGACCGGATACTTACCCTAATCCATCCCCATCATGCTCGTTCAATTAGTTCCACATATCTAAATTCACTTCACTTAATCAAAAAAACTCATGAAATTATTGCACATTTTTGATCCCATAATAACCCGCACAAATATTCGAAAAAAGAACCCCAATAGAAGAAAAACAATATGAATTTTGAGTAATGTTAAAAGTGTTTATTTATCCGTTGCGAAAAACAATTTTTTTAGGAAATGCAAGAGATAAATATTGTAAATAACGTTAGTAAGATTAGTGTTAACTATTTAATTCATAAATTTTTATAATTTTTTATTTCCCACGCAAACGATTTCAAATCGACTAAAAGAATTGTATTTGCTTTATTATTCAACCCCGAGGATAAAATGCAAGGAAAAATTTAATTAGGAAATAGTATTTGAAATCGTTGGCTTAAAAAAATAAAAGGAAATAATTGGTATATAAAAAAAATTGAGAAAAAAAATAAGATCAATTACTTAAGATTAACCTAGTATTAATTAATTACTCTTTATTATTTTTGAATGTCTTATGTTTGGAGTTTTCATTTTAATTTTTTTTTTAATTTGATGTTTAATAGTTTTAAATATTAAAATAATATGAATATAAAATTTGACTTCCCCGTTGTAGCGGCTAAATCCGGATTTACAGCTTGGTGTATAGTTGTTCCTGACTATTACGGTAGAGTATGCATACTTTTTTGTTTTTCTAATTTTATATTAGTTCAATCACTGATTCACAAAATTTCGTTAGACACGGTATATATATATATATATATACGTCTATATTCGTACGTACTAAGAGTCCCATACAGATATTTAGTATACGCACTACATAACAAGAGTGTAACACAAATTAGCTTAAACACTGTAAAATCATTGTGCATCGATTCATCAATAAAAATTAATAATTTTTCTATGGTTATTGTTCTATTTATTATGAATCACACAAGCACCGAAATTTTATAATTATGATCGGTACGATATTCAGTTTATTTTTTTTTTCAGTTTATTTTTTATTATTTAATTCACTTCCACTATGCAGAAATTCAGATATTTTTTCTTGCACATACGTTTCACAAATTCTTATACGTATGGCTCAGAAATTTGTCGTTACATACAATCTAGAATTTATCACTTTTCACAGTTTAGTCCAGTGTATTTTGGTACCGTTTTATTTAACGAACTTACACTTTTATGGATTTCTACTAATTTTTTTATTGTTTTCTTGATAAATATTTTTCTTTTGCATGAAATTCTTAACTTTTTTTTTATATTTTTTTTTCAACTTATTAAATATTATATATTAGATTTACACAAAAAAAATGAAATTTAATTTATTAACTTAATGTATGTACTATACAATTATTCTATATATTTCCAATATTTTTATCTCACAATACTCAAAAATTTTTAATGTGACTCGCACAAAACTTAAAATTCAACAACCCCTGTTTCACTGCTAATCGCCCTTTTATATTTTTTTTTTTTTTTTTTTGTTTTCCGCCAAATTTTATGCGGGACTATTGACACACCTCACAGGGGGTTCCAAAATAAAAACATTGCAAATCATTTGATAACATCCAACTGGATTGCCATCTGTTGGTATCGATCGAATTACTGTCGGCAACATAGAGAATTGTGCGATCGTTGGATATAATGTCTAGCTATCATTTAGGGGTTTAATCAATCGCGTCATTGTACAGTATACCTCATACTCGTGTTGTATATTTTATGAACACAGGCAAATACATTTCATTGTTACGTGTGCGAACGCACCGTTACAACTTTGCGCAATTAATCCACGATAGTTCCTACTAGATCCGGTAACATTTCATGTGGTCCAAGTAAACTATTAGTGGGTCACAGCAAATATGGTGAAATCTGGAATTTTATTGCGAACAAACACTAAACTTCTTAAGACAAGGTTGGAAGATATAGAGCAGATGCCGAATGCCCTCCTCGAAACGGATCAAAATTTAAATGAGTGCGGATGAGCTGCAGGGCATGCGCAGGGTCAGTTGAGGCTCCATCTAAAATTGGATGGCCAAAAATCTATAAAAAAGAAGAAGAAATTACCTGTTTGAAAGAACCTAGACTGCTGCCTGATTTGTTACCTGATTTCAGCCGGCTATTTGACTTCAATCTCCGCTTTGTCCTTTAATTCAGGAGTAGCTGGTCTGGCAGTCGTTCGAGTGTATTCAATGAAATTGTTTGTTTGTTATTCCAATTCTTCATTGCTTTTAATACTAACTTTTAATTCAACGAGCTCTTCATATTTTTCTCGGAAGATGTCCCAATCCGTGAATCTATTAGTAAGGTTTGGCTTTTTCTGTTTCTTTATTAATATAGCGCTTATTGACAACAGTACAGGAATGTGGTCAGATGTTAGGTCGTTAATTCCTTCGACTCTAGTGTAACTTAGAGAAATACCTTTTATGATGAAGAAATCCAGTAGATCTGGTATTTTTCCTGCATCCGTTGGCCAATACGTTGGCCCCCCTGGGGACAGATATTCGAATTGGTTTTCATGAATGGCATTGGACAAGGTGTTTCCTTTCCCAAGAGAAATAAGCCTGGAACCCCAAGCGGTATGTTTTATATTGTAGTCCCCTCCAATAATAAATCTTGGACCGAGTTTATTGAAGACGTTATTAAATTGTAACTTCGTTGGTGTATGCCGTGGAGGACAGTACGCTGCTGCAATATTTAGATCTGCGCCATTATATTGGATTGAGAAAACAGTTGCTTGCAAATAGTTTTCACGATTATCCTCTTGTTGATTATGTTTAATATTATTTTTAATTAGTACAGCTTAACCAACCCCTTATTCTGATAAAGCTTTTGTTGGAGAAGTGCGTCTCTGAAACCATCGCAATATCAATGTTGTTTGTATGGAGAAATATTTCCAGTTCTGGGGCTCGTTGGTTGAGCCCATTAGCGTTCCAAGCTACAATGCGTAGGAACGAGTTAATCATTTGTGAGTATGTTGACTAGATTTCCAGTTTTGCCACCCTCTCTGCTAAATGACCAAGTGACTGTTGAATTTGGCTAAGCATTTTAATAATTTAAATGTTATTAGACTCGTTGGTGATTTGCGCATAGGATAATCCAACTGTGGATGGTGTGATTATTGTTTGTGGTTTAGCGCTTGTTCTATTATTCTGTTGACTTTTAATTTTGTTCTGATATACATAGCATCCTTAATAGTTTGCAGTATGCCCTTCTTGTTGACAAAGAGCACAAGAAGGCTCGATATCTGGTGTTTTCTTGCATTTTGTCGTGTGGTGATTTTCCGCGCATTTAACGAATTTGGTATGTCCAAGTTCTTGACAATTCGTACATTATGGAATTCCCCTTGTCTTGTTAGGTGGCTCAATTTTAACTATACAGTACGCAAGTTTCTTGATATTGTATACTTCTTTATTGTTGTCTTTTTGTTTTAAGTCGATGTAAAACAATGGAAAGTGTTTCCTGACTTTTACACCATCAATTGTGACCATTTTGTATATGTTGGTAATACCTGCGACTTCATGTCCCATTTTTTCTAAGTCTGCTTTAATTTCATCGTGACTAATAGAAGAAGGTAAGCCTCTGATAACTACTCTATAGGCCTTTTCATTCTTCAGCTGGTAGGTGTGATATTGGATATTTTCTAGTTGGTTGCTAGATTCGTTTTTTAATTCTTGCAGTAATTTTTTGACATTTCTGTAATCATTTTCATTTTGAATGGTAATTCTAATGTCACTATTTGAGAGCACCTTAAAATTAGTTGATTCACTAGTGGTTTTTATTATTTTTTGTCGAAAAAGTTCGAAATTGTTGATATTGCTCACATTAATGGGTGGAGGCAGTGGTATTTTTGGGTTTTTCTGTTCACACTTTGTGTATCATTTTTTGGGGGAGTTTTCGTTTTTGTGCAACTACGTTTCTTACGATTTCTGTTATTAGCTCTGGAAACTTCTTCTTCCAGTTTTTCCTCATCTGTGAAGTAATCCTCTATACTCAGAGCATTAAATGTATTATTTTGTTGAGAGATTGAAAATTGGTACAGCAGCCACTTAGAATTATTTGAATAATGTTGACTGGTTGATGGCTGAATATTGTTGACAGGCAGGTTGTTAGCTCGTGCTAAACCCTCAGCTTTACTATTTTTAAAATGTTTTTTATTTTTTAGTGTAGAGTTTGTAACGGTACGTTTCGGGAAGTGACCTCGTCCAACATCCTTCACACCCGTTGCCAGACATGTTACCGTCACCACCTGCAGCCTTTGCCGACTATTGCTCAATCTGTCGTGGGTGTTGGTGGTGGTGCCCGGTAACACTTCGATTGCTGCGTTTTACTTCACTCAACAAGGCAGCGAAAAAAAATGTTGCCATTTCCAGACAAGTGCACCCTCGCGACTGTTCACCTCCCGAACTTAAGGATTTACACACACATAATTATTACAAACATTTTTAGTTATATATTATCAAATGAGAAAGAGAACATTAAATAAATAGTAAATAAATAAAAGAAATAAAGCAAAAAAAAATTTGAGAATTACAAAAAAATTAATGGTTTTTTTTTCCTACGTTATTTTTACATTCTAAAGTAAATGCCATTTGTGGCTTATAATATCGAACAATAAATCCATTTTTTGTTATCTCGTATCTGGGCTGTTGAGTGTGCGATAGGATACTCCGGATGTTAGGTGATACTCGCGACCGTAGTATGTTTACATAAACCTCGTCGTGGGGTTTCAAAGAGCTCCCTGTATCCCGACGCCAAGATCTGAAAGTATAGTTATGCACAAAAAAAAAATGCGCAACGCGCGCAGTGAGTGTTATATATACAGAACCGGACTCTTACCTCCCGCATACTGAGCTAACCACTCCTTTATCCCGTGCTGTAATTTATTGCTCGATATGTTGATGATACCCGTTGTCTATTATCCTCGCATATGGATAATGACCGAAATATAGTTGCCGACTTTGCATGTGATCCGGAATATTGGGGCTCGATTTTTATGTGCACCGGACTATTAATTGTTATGAATCAAAATGTGCTTATCGGTCGATTATTATGTATACCCGTGTATATAGTTTGAACCGATTGGGCCCCCGTGTATATAATTTTGGACTGGAATGTGCTTATCGGTCGACTATTTATGTGCACCCGTGTATATAATTCTTGACCGAATTTGCACCCGTGAATATCATTATGGAGTGACAAAATACTAAGGCTGCCTCGCTGTATAATAGTCCTTGCCCAATCTGGAAAGAGCGATCTCGCTCCCTAGTTTTGTTTTTTTTTTTTTTTTTTTTTGTTTTTGATACCCCGTGTGCACTAAGATATACATATATATAATAATTATACACATATAATTATCACTACAGTAATATAAGTAAAGAGCGTATAATTCTGCTACATTATACACAATTTACCGATAAAAACAAATATATAGTTCGAGTATTTTGTGATATTACCTTTTGGTTTTTGTTTGTTTGTTGTTTGTACTATGGTTGTTGTTGATCGCTCAAACGCCAGTAAGAAAAGAATTTTACATTTTTTTCTCTTGTGTTGCTGTCAATATTGGACCGAAATATTCGATTACTGCACTCGGTATCGAATTTTCGATACCGAGAATTAATTTCGAAAAATGAGCGATTGTCCTGCCACCCCTTATCCAATAGATGTACTGCGTCAAGAAAAATAAATTTTAATTCAGCACAGAGAACAGCTGTGGTGTAACGACATGAACGTTACAAGTTTTCTCTCTTAAGTCCAGCAACTTCATTGCTCAGCAGGCGAATTAGTTTCTCCATTTTCTGAAACTTGGTTAACAGATCCTCGCTGTTTATAATATTTGTTGATGTACTCGGCATTTGTAATCAGTGGATACTGCGTCTTTTGCAGTTACTGTGGACGCAGTCGCTGTTGGCACAATTGTCTCTAATTGTAGTGTACGTCTACTTACATGTGGAGGTGGTGATCTCAACATTTTCATGCTCTTGAAGATTGTTCCCTTTATTTGCCAAGGATTGGTTCCCCCCAGAATCTATGGTACTAGCATCCGAAGAATATATGGATCGGCCCGGTTGATTTTATGCTTCTTTAGACGCATCCGTCTCGTTTCCTTATATTATTAGGCTATTATTTTCATCATCATTTTTCATCTTAAATGTTTATTTTATTCCCACGAGTAGCACGAGAAATTAACGGTCGCCTATGACAGAGCTCTGCGTTATCATAGGAAGGCTATGGGTTTGAACCGAATGTCGCCAAATTCGGAGTTCACGTAGTAACGAATAAGCACCCTCTTAGCCACGCATCCATCGGCGTATGAAGTACCACCTTAGCTTTGGTGTGCTAGTTTTTGGTCCGCCCCGAGTATTTAATTTCCAAATAGCAACGTGACCTACAGGATAACGCGAAATTGTATAAAAAGCATTTTATGTACATAAAAAGCTCTGGTTATATAATATAATATGATAAAACTATGCGGGATGAATTTTACAATAAATTTTTTCCGGTTTGCCGTATATAAACCCATAACTAAGTAAACGAGCACCACAAGAAATAAATACAAATGAATTATTAGCAGTGATGGGGTAGCGCAGTAGGCTTGGTAAATAAAATGGTTTTCTCTTCCCATTTCCCTTTGTAAACAAAAATCCAAGAATAGAAAATATAAATTATAATTTTCCTTAAACACATACATATATAAACAGATAAATAGATACATATAGAATGAGGTAAACGACATAAGATACCGTAATATGAAATGTTATAGGGAAGGTAAATATGTCTGAAGTGGTTTTTCTGTTTTTCTTTTTTTCCGTTTTCATTTCCAACGTAAATTTTTTTGGTATTCATATTTTCTATTTTACATTGTGAGAGCTTAACAACAACTACGACACACAAACAAAAAATTCAAAATAAATTTAAATTTCTTAAGATTATTATTATTGCGATTATCATTACTACCATTGTTATCATTTTACCTCTAAATACATACCTTAATTTTATGTCGAGTGTTTGTAAGCAGTGACGTGCCCGCTTAGCATGCAATTAGTTTTGAGGTTTAGTTTTACACTGTCTTAACTGTTTAATTAATGTCTAATCAAGTTTTCTACATCCTGTGAATGCGCAACAAGTATTCCATGTGCTCGGTTTCTTTTAATGTCATCATCCCTTAAAACACGGTACCTTGGAACAAATTTCGTCGTAATGTTCTAATTAGACATTAAATATAATTTTAACGTTTGGTTTGTAAAGCACCCAACATCGCACCGCCACGACCACCAACCAAGAACAATGGCGCAATAATAATAACCTCAACAGAAACCCACCGAAAACAGGAAAATTATTTTCAATTAAATTTAAAATGTTGTGTAATATTACAAAAAATAAATTCCCGGCATTCTAAATAAAATAAGTATATAGGTAATATAATTAAATAATCGTTGAGAGGACACGAAATCCCCCAACATTTTCGCTATAAAATTATTTAAGAAATAATGTATTCTCCACAAAACGAATTTACCCGAAATTCTTTGTGAATTTTTCTATTTTATGAGGGATCTTGTGGCAAGCTTGTAAAAGAGGTTTGACATTTTTATGTACGTGTTCATGCTGGCAAATATGTATGTGATGATCTGTTTTAACTAAGTACCTAGATACAATATATAATACAGCAAACGGCGTATGACAAGGGTTTTCTATTAAAATATTGAAATATTTCCTCCCGTGCCACCCTAACGACAATCCTACAATCATACAAGCGAAATCATGGTAATTTGTTTTACTCAGAAATTTATTTCGGGAAAAATTTTTAAAATACTTTATTACATTCTTTTCCAGCATATAATTTTCCTAAAAATAATTAGGGAACTCTTAAAATATGGAAATTTTCAATTGTTTGCGATTAGTATATATAAAAGCTGGAAACTTTAAAATTAATAATTTTTTCTTAAAAATTGTTTAATCGTGTTGTTTTGAACCGATGTGAAGTTTCTAACAAAAAATAACAAAAAATCCAAATAACAATATATGTGTAAATACCACTCAATATTAAATTCTTGTTAACGGGTGTCCCTACAAGAGTGTCGTATTTAAATGTGCCGCCATTTACATTTGTTACGTACAGACCACGCGATTTAAGAATATGGAGAAATATTCAAACCAACGAGTTTTTGTGGCCCGAATTGGATGTAATTTATGTGAAGGACATGTTTTTCAAACAAGATGATGCGACCGCTTCACAGCACGTGAAACATTGGTGTTACCGCAGACTTAGTTTCCAGGCAATGTCATTTCATGATTTGGCGATCAACATTGGCCACCAAGATCGTGCGGTCTAATACCACTGGACATTTTTATTTAGCGCTATGTGAAAGAAAAGTTGTAACGAATAAGCCTGAAACAGTTGAAAATCTTAAAAAGCAAATACGGCGCGTTATTGGTGAAATACAGCCACATTTATGCGAAAACGTTATTAAAAATTTCAACAAAAAACTAACTCTGTGCCAGAGGTTTCGTGGTGGCCATCCGGCAAATGATGTTGTATTTCACGTTTAATCGAAACTAGTTTTCTTTATGTTAAAAATATTGGCTTAGTTACACCTTTTATAATAAATTGAGTGTGATTTATTTATTTTATTGTCCGAATCAAGTACATTTAAAAATTATAACTTTTAAAATAGAATTTATTTAAAATTACAAAATATTAATGAAATACAATAATTATTCAAACAGATAAGTAAAATAACAAATTGAAATCATGTGTGACTTAGTTAACAAATAAATGAAAATAAAAGCTTTAACAGAAAAATATGAAAATTGTTTATTGCAATTTTTCGAACAAAATACTGTGCATTTTATCAATCTGGGCCAATAACAAGCCACTCCTAGAGAGGGCAAGATACCACTATAAAGGTCAGATTGGCCTATCTATAGAGAACATTTTCCGGTATAAAGTTTTTCTGAGTGGGGAAAATGTAACCTTGTTAATAGCAATTTTCCTCCGTAAATTTTGAGTATCTCTGAAAGTGGCTTGTTATTGGCGCAGATAGAAAAAAATACTCAAAATTTATGGTGGAAAATTGCTATTAACTAGGTTACATGTTTTCCGCTCGGAAAAACTTTATACCGCAAAATGTTCTCTATGGATAGGCCAGTTCGACCTTTATAGTGGTATCTTGCCCTAATCTCTGGAAGTAGCTTGTTATTGGTCCAGATTGATAAAATACTCAATATCTTGAGTGAAAATTTGCACTTAATATATTTGGTATTTTTTTTGTTAAAGTTATAAATTTATTTATTTGTTAACTTTTTCTTTAATTATTTATATCCCTTTTTCTACCAGAGAAACTTTTTTTTGCTTCAATTTAAGTCCAACTCCGGGTTTAACGGATCTTAGTTAAATCGGAATTATTTTGGAAAAAAATTATAATTTGATAACATGTGAACATATTAATTATTTTACTAGTATTATAGTTATAATGTTATTTTTCGGACGAAAACAAATTAAGTGGAATGCATAAATGTGTAGGTTGGTTCATAATAGATACAAAATTAAATTGTTGACTTGTTTGTTTTGCCTTACCCACACAATTGTAATGGCAGGCAGGAAAAAGGATACATTTCGCAAATTACTCTTGTATTTATTATCTTTTTTTAAAGTTTATTATGTAAATTATGATTAATTTTTATTAAAACTTTTACTAATTTGTTATAAAATATTAACAGTGTAAATCACCAATCCTAAACCATTCAATATGGCGGCTATTGGAGTCTTTTTAAATCCAAAAAGAATTCTGTTTTCGCCCTGTTTTCCAATTGGAACCCTATACGTAAACGTGTTATTTTTTGTTATAAACTTGATGGGCTCTGTTTTGAAGTAAAATAAAATTTGAGTGGCTTCGTTATTGTATTATATTCGGTTGTTAATTGGTTAAAATTTACTGTTGGTACTATACTTGTATATTTATATCTCAGTAAGTTGCATTTCCTATATTTATAGGGAAATGATAAGAACAAACATGTATAGGAGACGTATACATATCGTTGCTTTTTATGAAACTGATGACTTAAATCAATGCTTTCTAAACTACTGGCCGCTTACACCAAATGATGGCTAAACGGTAAGTCGGTGGTTCAACATACGAGGGCAAATCAATATATTCGTAGTATTGGTATATAATTATGGAGTGAAAGAGAAAACCATATTTTTTTATTTTTATTTTTCAACTACAAGAAACATCTAGAAATAACTTTTGTTTTTTTTTATTTAATTAATTCTGGACGTCAATTTTCCAACACGTGTTTAGACAAAATAGAAAATGAATAAAATTGAATATCGTGCGGTAATTAAATTTTTTTGTAAAGATGAAAAAAACGATAATTTTTTTTTTTTTTGATTATACGTCAAAAGTTTATGGTGAATGTAGACCAACATATTTTACAGTAACGAAGTGGGTTAAACTATTCAAAAGTGGTAGAGAATCGCTAGAAAATGATGAGCGCCAGAGAAGACCACAGGACGTCATCACGCATGAAAACGTTATTTTGACAGACAATTTTGTATTAGAGGACCGCCGTGTAAATATTGCAGAATTATCGGGAAACCTCAGGCTTTCTTTTGGAACCACATTTACAATTCTGCATGATCATTTTCATCTATCAAAAGTTGGTGCAAGATGAGTTCCCCGCTTGCTAACCCTGGAAGAGAAAAAAATTCGTGTAGAAACTTTAAGCAATATTTTAAATATGAAAGAAAATTATCCTGATAATTTCATAAATAGTATCGTGACGGGCGATGAAACATGGATTCATCATTGGGATCCGGAATCCAAACAAGAATCTCTGCAATGGAAAAAATGTGATGAACCTCCTCCTTAGAAGTTTAAGACTCAACAGTCAGCTGGGAAGGTTATGGCCACAATTTTCTGGGACGCAGAAGGAATTTTGTTAATTGATTATATGCCACAAAAGACCACTATGACAGGCAACTATTATGCGGAAATTTTATACAAATTGAAGGCTGCCATCCGGGAGAAACGACATGGTAAAGTTCGAAGTAAGATTTTACTTCTCCACGACAAGGCGCCTGTTCATAAGGCTAAAATTGCACAAACTGTTCTGCGTGAATGTGGCTTTGAAGAAATCCCTTACCCACCCTATAGTCCAGATTTGACCCCTAATAATTTTTTTCTGTTTTCAAATTTAAAAGAACAATTAAGGGGCCGACAATTTTCAAATAATGTTGAAGTCAAGTCCGCTACTGAAGGTTATTTTGAAGACCAAAACAAAACTTTTTTTTTTCGACGGTTTAAATAAATTATGTGAAAGATGTGATAAATGCATTAATGTTGGAGGAGATTACGTGGAAAAATAAAAATAAAATTTCTCTAAATATATAGCTCTTTTGTATCGATGCTACGAATATATTGATTTGCCCTCGGATATCCAAGTGGCAGATAAGTTTTAAAAAAGAAAATTACATTACAAAACATATTTAATTGTAATTATAAAATCGAAGTAGAAGGTTATCCGCATTTATTTTCGTTTTCCAGTTTTTTCTAGTTTTTGCCTCTCCCCCCTCGTTCTCTTAAAATCAAAATAAATGTTGTCATAGCAAACAGTGCTTTCTAGAGTACTGGCCTGTGGCAACATTCATTTTTTGCTGATGACCTCAATCTAAGTCGACAACTAGAGGGCAGCATAATTAAGTAAAAAATGTATACCTTGGCGCCTTATTACGATGGCAATAAATTTCACTATACTCAAACTAAGTTTCAATTAAAATGTAAAACTAAAGTTAATTTTATTTTTTCCAAGTTCAACGTTTATTTCACAACTTAATTTTTTTTTTTATCATCTGGGAAATAATTAATTCAAATTTTAATTTCCACTAAACCAGTCTATAATAATATATATTAATAATACATGAAATAAATTTAAGTTTTATGCCATTTCGAACAGCAATTCCAAAATTCTTTGGTCCAACCTTAACATTAACACGTAAAACGACGTATATTGGTCAATTCGAGAGTGCTGAAATAGACCAATATACGGAATAATCACAATACAACATTACAATTGATAAAAACCAAAGTAAAAATAAAAATTTAATTCGATAACTATTTCACAATCGAGCAGTTTTAAACGGAAATGCTGTACCGGTAAAAAATGAATTTCAGAAATCTTGTATGATATTAGCCATTGCTCTTCAAATATTATAGAAGTTGCATTTATACATCAGTCTGCATCCATCATTGTAAATTTGAATACTTTTAATCTAATAAGTTTGAAAATATTTTTAAATCCGTTTAAATTTTTCGGTCGTATTTCATGATTCCGCCCCTGTTTTTGTTAAAATACGTCGCCGTGGATAAGCAAATCAAAAAATAAAGTATGTACTATTTTCGTGTCACACCAATTACAATAATTTCGAATTGGATATCCTTCGGAAACGCATATACTTCGGCTTCAACAGTTTGTACGACACAAACAAAATTAAAAAACTACTTTAGAAAAGGGCCAATTAGTCAAGAATAAAAATGTAAAAAAATAAGAATTTTTACGAAATCAATTGTTTTCTGTTTTTTAACATTCCAGCTATGCAAAAATTATAATTCTTAAGTGACAACTGTTGGTTTACAATTAGCTGCTTTTTATTGTGAAATGTCTTTTACAGGAATTTTTAAATTAGTCTATTAGATCTATTGTGATTTTAATACTTGACCAATAAAATTTGTAGAAGAAATTATTTTAGATTATATCCAAATTCAAAACAATTTCGATACGAAAATTGCCATAAACCAAGACTTTAACCTTTATTATTTATATAAAAATTATAATCTTTAGCTAAAATGTGTTATTCAAATGGAAATAAAAAATAAAAATTTACTTAGTTTTGGCAAATATTGGCTTACATGAATTTAAACTAAAATAATTTTTAACAAAATACACTGTTGCGACTAGACAGCTTGCGGTTATACTCGCATAAGCTATGGCTGATGTCTTGTGAGAATACTTATTAATAGGTTACCACTGGCGAGACCTATTAATAAGAACAAGTGCACTTTTGTTGAATTTTTACTTTAATCTAGCTTTTCATTACATTTAAATTTCTTATATATATAAAATTTACTATAAAGCAAAGCAGTTTATACGTAGATATAAAGAAATACAAAAATATTATGTAAACACTAAAATTATTTCTAGTATACAAATTAAAATTAAATTATATCCGATGGTGTATGGTATCCGGATGTGCAGCAGACTGATTATTTGCATGTTGTGTTTTCAACATATTCCCGGGCTATCATGCATCCGGAAGTGGATCTACCTGCTGGGCTGCAACTGCATGATGTCTTATTTTTCTTAGCATTATGCAAGTGATAATAACAAGAATTACTGGGAGGAACAAATATATGTATATTTGGGATACAATAGTTTCGCAGTGGTTCATGGTATCCGTGTGGGCTGGAGCTATCAGCATAGCCCCATGTTTAGTTCCGTTTATGCATAACCTGTCCAGGTGACGAGTGCAGTGCTCAAGATAGTCTAGTTCAGCTAAATATTGTGTAAGATTAAAGTACGTTATAATCTTCCACTCACCGTTGATTAGATTACCTTGACCTATTTTATCAAAGTAAATTCTAGGATGAGCGTTGAACCGTGATATGTTGTATTTCATTGTTGTTCCTTGGCCTAATACCGCTCCCAGTATGCATATTACTGAGAGTGTATGCAGCAATATCCTTGAGTTGGTGTTTGCTCTTGTCACTCGTCTATGTAAATTCGGTTGCTTTTCCTCGGTGCTGGCCGGAACTGTATCTTCGGACCTATCTGTTGTTAATGGTTCTTCTTTTGGCAGAGCTGAGAGCTTTGTGATGGCTCTTTTGTATATAGAATTTCCTGCGCCGCGTATTGAGACGACTCGTACATGTCCATCCGCGCCTGGATGTACTTCAACTACTCTGGCTCGTATCCATTTAGAAGGTGGTAAGTTTTCTTCCATTAGAAGAACGAGATCCCCTACGTTGATTTGTGGCTTCAAATGTAACCACTTTGGACGCTGTTGCAATCTTCGAAGATATTCGTTGCTCCACCTCTTCCAAAAGTCTTGTTTTAATTTTTCCAGTAGCTGCCACCTTGAAAGCCGACTAATATTTGAATTCATTAGATCACCTTCGGGCACTGTTGTTATATACGAGCCTATTAGGAAATGACCTGGTGTGAGTACTTCTAGATCATTTATGTCATTAGACATTGGGCATAAAGGTCTAGAATTGAGCACTGCCTCTATTTGATTTAGAATGGTTGTCAATTCTTCGTAGGTCAGTGTCGTATTTCCCAGAATTTTCTTCAGGTAGGTTTTGACTGACTTCACGCCAGCTTTCCATAATCCACCAAAATGCGATGATGCTGGTGGTTGGAAATACCATGTTATACCTTCTGAAGCTAGCTCTTCTGGTACAATTTTGTTAAGGTCCGCTAGAGCTTCTTTTTTCATTTTTTTAGCTGGTTGTTGGCTCCAATGAAGTTTGTTGCGTTGTCGCTGTACAAGTCACTGCATAATCCTCGTCTAGAGCTGAATCTTTTGAAAGCTGCAATGAACGCCTCAGTAGTAAGATCTGTTACTACCTCTATGTGGATAGCTTTAGTTGCAAGACAGATGAAAATCGCCATATAGCCCTTATAAGTTTTATGTCCTCTACCTTTGCTCGTTTTTAACTGTAGTGGACCTGCATAATCAATGCCAGTATGAGTGAATGGCATTGACGGTTGCACTCTTGGAGATGGTAGATTTCCCATTAGCTGGTTACCCCCTTGATGAGTTCCAAATCTGTGACAAGTGACGCATTTTGAAATTACCGTTTTAGTGGTATTTTTTGCACGTTTGATCCAATACTTCTTACGTATGTATGTAAGTTGGATACTTCCATGCGCTGTTTTCGAGTGCGCATAATTGATTATTGCTCTACTGAGCTGATGATTATAGGAAAGTATCGCAGGATGTTTTTCTTCATAATTTAGAAATGAATCTTGGAGTCTTCCGCCTATACTCGCAGAATTCCATGTTGATCCAAAAAAGGGTTTAATTGTAGTAACTTGCTTTTTTTTGACTGACTTGTTCTTCAGCAATTCTTCTATTTCCTCTTTGAAAAGATAACGCTGAGTTTGTTTTATAATGATGCGTTCTGCTTCATGTAGATCGTGATCATCTACATTCTCTCTTTTGCATCTTTTGATAAAGATGTTTACATTCTTTACGATTCTTTTTAGTTTCATGAAGCTTGAAGTTTTTTCTATTAAGCGTATGAACTGGTTGTCTTTCTCGACGACAGTTGCCATATTTGCATGTTTCAGTTCAGCTTCTGCTTGTTCATCAAATTCTTGGTATCCTTCCATTGACTGATGATTTTTATTGTCTTTCAACCATTGTGGTCCAGTCCACCAGATGTTGTGATTGATAAGTTCCTTTGTTGTTATTCCTCGAGTAGCACAATCAGGCGGATTATCTTTTGATTTTATATGATGCCATTGATGCGGTTCAGTCAAGCTTCGGATTTCTGATACTCTATTAGCAATGTAAGATTTGATATTTTGAATATCGCCTTGTATCCATGAAAGTGCTATCGTGGAATCATTCCATGCATAAGTTGGTGCTTGTTGTATGTTTAGTGATTACTTGACTTCTTGTAGTAGTTTCGCAGCTAGAACGGTTCCGTTTAACTCTTAACGTGGTAAAGTTACTTTTTGTTTTGTTGGTGCCACTCTTGTTTTGGCTGCTATTAGGCTGATGTCATCTCGCGCTCCAGTGGCTACTTTCAGATAAACGATTGCTTGTCCACTTTCTTAAATTGAAACCGCCTCTTCGAAGTAGCTGATTTAATTGATTTTGTACCAGCAGCGCTTCTTTTATTGTGTCACATCCTGTCATGAGATCATCGACATAAAAATCGGTTTTACCACCTGATATGCAGATGGAAATGATTTTTTCTCATCCTCTGCCAGTTGTTGTAATGTTCTGACGGCAAGGTAAGTGGCTGATGAAGTCCCGTACGTGACTGTTTTTAATTGGTACTCCCGAAGTTTCTCAGTCGGACAGTCACGCCAAAGTATGCGTTGAAAGTTCCTGTCTTCTGCGGCAATCCACATTTGCCGAAACATTTTTTCAATGTTTGCGGTAAACACGTATTTGTGCTTTCGCCATCTCATGACGATATGCCAAAGGTCTTGTTGTAATTTTGGACCGACATGCATTATGTCATTTAGCGACCATCCGTTGGTTGTTTTGGCTGAGGCATCAAACACCACTCTTAACTTTGTTGTAGTGCTTGATGGTTTGAGGAAGGCGTGGTGCGGCATATAGTATGTGGGTTCGGCTGTTGAAGCATTAGCGATTTTCTGCATATGCCCAAGCTGTTCATATTCTTCCATAAACTTTTTGTATTGAGCCGCTAACTCGTCGTTTTTTAAGAGTTGTTTTTCCAGTTGGAGGAATCTAGCTGTTGCCATCTTTTTTGAGTAACCTAATTTTCCATCCGCGCTGTTAAATGGTATTTTTACGGTGTACCTGCCATTTGATGACCGTTTGATGCTGCTTTGGAATATCTCTTCACACTTTTCTTCTTCGGGTGTTTGCTTTCTTGGCGGATGTAAATCTTCGAGTTCCCAAAATTTTTTAAGAGTTTTTTCAATTTCTTCTAAAGAGTTCTTTTCGGTAGTAATCGCAGTTGTGATCGTTAGTTTTTCAATCGGCTTAACAGTTTTGATGGTTTTTGTCCAGAATTATCCACCCAAGTTCGGAGCTTTAAGCTATTGGTTGTTGATTGTTTTGCGTCATAATTTCAGGTAGTGTAATATCCGCATAGTAATCTGCCCCTATAAGTAAGTCTATCGGTGCTGGAGTGTAGTAGTTTGGATCGGCTAGTGGTAAGTTCTTTAGAGTATCCCACTTCTGACTGACTATTGTTTGCTGTGGCTGATCGTGTGTTATTTTGTTACAAGGGCTTTTATAATTAACTTAAATTCAGAGTTGAATCGCGGGATTATTGACAGTGTAGCTGATTTTTTTATGATTTCTTTCTGGTCTGCACCGATTCCCGTTATGTTCATATTGCCTTTGCTTGTTGTTATTTTTAATCTGTTGATGGCACTCGAGGTAATGAAGTTTGCTTGTGAGCAGGGATCAATAATTGCTCGTAGATTTTGGTAGTCTCCATTATTATTTGCTATTTTGACTAATGTTGGTAACAGCACGTACTCATTGCCTTCCAATTCTTTACCAGTGTGTAATGATGTTGGTGTAACAAACAAATTGAAAAATTAAATATGTCATTACGAGCGTATGGTGCCGCCCCGGTGGCAAAGTGGTCAGCATGCTTGCTCCAGCGACCGGAGGTCCCGGGTTCGATTCCCGGTGGTGACAAAGAAAAAATGTCACGGCTGGTTTAGGATTTATGAATTAATCACTCACTAGCTGACCTGTGACTGAATAATCAGTCACGTAAATACATTTTATTGAATTTTTGGTTAAGAAATGATTTAGAAGATTTGTTAAGATGTATATTTGATGCACTTTTATCAAAAATGTAAATTCATAAACGCGGATCCCATGGGGCCACTCCATTAATACGGAGTAATCCAATACTCGCTAATTCAAATTCTCCCTTTGTGATAGACGTGTCCGTGCAGTGAAAAGAAGTACGGTTCGCCACGGCGCTGCTCTTCGAGCTCCATTCTGGTGCTGATCATGGATAGGGCGGAGTTAAGCTTCCGGATTTTAGTCTGATAGAATTGCGAGGGGGAGTTAGTTACGAAAATCAGCTGATTGAGGTAGGGGAGATTGTGCAGTGCGGGGAGAAACACCTTTCCTTTACCAGAGCAGCGAGTGAAGCCGAGACCAAGCTCCTCCTTATCTGCCCGGAAAAATAGCGCGTCAAAGAACTCGCAAGCCACGCCCATCGAACCTAAATAGTGGATTTAAATTTCCCGAGAGCACTTTGGGATGATGCCGTGCGCTTCTCATTGCCCGCCAGGTTTGAAACTTCGAGTGCACTCACAGGAACAAAAAGGCTCCTAAAAAGAAAAAAATTTGCGAGTTTTCAAAAATAAAAACAAAATGGCGAAAAACTTATATTAAAATCGAATTGATCTTGCTCCGCCTCTTCGTCTGGAACCTAATCCTCAAATGTGAGGAAGGCGTCTGCTGGATATTTACTTGGAATGTTGAGCGTGTCTTGAGAGATCCATGGAAGGGTGGCTCCTGATGGCCCTGGGACCGGGTTGGCGTCTTGGGAGATCCATGGGGTGGTGTCACGTGATAATGATGAGACTGGTTCATGGCTTGAATTTGTGGATTGTGAATTTCGATTTTGATCGTATATTTTTCGTTTTCGAGGGTCTCTTGATTTCCAAGGCATTTTGAAGAAAAATGAAAAGAGTTTTGTTCAAGACTCGTTGAGGTGAGAAATGGTAATGACTTACTCGCTGGACCGCTCGTTCAAAGTGGTTTTGATTTATACTCGAGGCTTGACTTGATGATTGACGGCTTTATATTTTGAATTTCTTTGACATTTCAGTATTAAAATCAGCAAAATAAAAATATTTTGATTTTTATTCGATTTAGTATGGATTTGAAAATCGCAAAATTGGTCACTCGCGTCGTTTTTTACATTTCAATGCATTTTTATTACTGTGTATTTTAAAATCGTTATTTATGTCGTTTTTTACTTTAAAAAGTTAGTAGCTTGCTTTTTTAAAACAATTTCAATCCAGTTTTATTTGTATCCGCTACTATAAATTTGAATCGCACGCCAACAATTTAACAACTTTGAATTTAAATCGCGCGTCAACCATTAAGCAACTTTGAAATTGAATCGCGCGAAAACTGTTTTGAACTTTGAATCTAACTCGCGTGCAAACTGTTTTGCAACTTTTGATTTGAATCGCGCACCACCAATTTGAACAAAAAAAAATTCTTTTCAGTCGTCCCATAAAATTCTCAAATGTGGCAAGATTTCACGTGCACAAAATCTTGGAAATTTTCTGAAATCACCTGAGGTACCCGTTTCGGGTACTTTCCGGTGGAATTTTTCCAATTTTTCCGATTTTTTTAGCCTACGCACAGCGCAATATTTATGTAGACCTACCCTGAAATAATCTAACGGATCGGATCATATTTAGGGGTCATTTTAGGGTTGAATATGAAAAAATTAAGAGTTTAATATAATAGATAGATAGAAGATAGATAGAAGCTGACCTGTGACTGAATAATCAGTCACGTGAATACATTTTATTGAATTTTTGGTTAAAAAATAATTAAGAAGATTTTTTAAGATGTAAATTTGATGCACTTTTATCAAAAATAAAGTAAATTCATATACGCGGTTAATTTTTAAATCCTAAATAGGTAGAGTATGTCATGACAGAATTGTATTGTTACACTCACAACTATTAACACCAAAATGTATGTAAAATCATTTTATGTTCTCTGTTTTGTTTAATTGAGATTCAATTACAAATTTTCTACTCATTTTGTCATCACAGTGTATCATCACAAAAACATCGGAAATTTTAATAAATTTTGTCATTGTCACGGTGTAATGCGCATGATCATAGATTCAATATAAACATATTTTGTCATGGCATTCTGGCGTCGTGACAAAATTTTGCTGAAAACACCTGAGGTACCCGCTTCAGGTACTTCCCGGAGGAATTTTTCCGATTTTTCTAGCAAAGGCACACCGCTATATTTACGTCGACCTACCTTGAAAAATTTAAACGGATCGGATCATGTTTAGGGGTCATTTTATGGTTGAGTTTGAAAAAATTAAGCGTATTAATATAATAGATTATCCGAAATGAAAATATGATTATGAAACCTCATTTGAGGCGGCCAAAAACCTTGATGGGATGTATAGTGCCAGAGAGAGAGAGAGAAAAATGATGTGGTGCGGTTGTCTGCCGTTCTAATTTCATTCATTGTTCTTGGATTGTTGTCCTTGTTGTTATGTAAAAGCTGATGATGTCGTCCGCCACACTACTTACATGATTGATTCAGCGTTGAATGGTTGCTTTTAAGACAACTCCTGCAGAGATCTAATAGTGACACCAATTGGTTTTTTCGTATATGTTCATGATTTTGAATTTCCCACAGTCCTGGATATACGATGATTTTTTGGCATACTTTTTATGTTGCATTACTTGTTAACAAGGCTACTCCTGTTGGATTAAATTTTACCGCCGTGGTTGAATGTTTGCGGAAATGGATCGTTTTTTCGCGAAAAACTGATTCGCTTTTCCAAAAATATCATGAGATTGGCTAAAGTTGGAAGTTCTTTTGTGCTTGTTAGCGACATCTCGTATAGCCTTAAGGTTTCGGAGTCGAGCTTCTTGGTTATAACGTTTATTATGATTTGATCCCAAGAGTCGATGTTGACACCCATATTTGTTATTGCAAGAAGGCACTCGTTGGTACTGTCATATATTGCACGAATGGCTGAAGCAGATTCGGTTCCGATGCTCCCTTGTGACATCAATGCATGTATGTGCCTTGTTACTATGGCTCTGTGATTATCGTATCTGTCTTTGATAATCGACCAGGCTGTTTCATAGTCTTCACCAATGGCGTGAAGGTGATTGATTAATTTTGCTGCTTGACCACCGGTGTATGTTTTTAAGTAATTAATCGTGAATTTTCGCAGTGTTCAACTGGCCTTTGGCGTAATGTCTTAGGCGTATTGCCTTTCTAAAATTAATTTTTTATTGATTTCTTTACAACCGTGCATCGAAAATGGCTAATATTTCGGTGAGTATCTTTACATTTTACAAATTATTCTTCGCAAGATAATGAAAAATCTAAAACAGTACCATATATAATTATATCGATAATTAGAACCAATAAGAAAGTTTTACAGATTTGTGATGGCTCGTTTCAATAAATAGCATCCCGGGTTCCGGCACCAAAATGTTTGCATATATTTATGAGTAAACAAATGCAATTATATTATTTATGTGACTTGTATGATATAATCCTCTTTTCACATTTTAGGGTTTTCAAGAACCGCTTTAATTGTAATTGTAAGCCGTGTTTTAATATTGGAGCACTATCTGGAGCCAAATGGCAATTTTCTATTGAAACTGCAGCTATTATTCACTGGTGTCGCTGTACTATAAAAACTAAAACTAAATTCATCAATAAAACAAACATTTATCACCTGAAATATATTAATTGACATTTATTTTGACATGACGTTATAAACAAGAATTCATTTTGCTGCGTTTCAAATTTGTATTGTAAGATTTAGTTTCTAATGCTGTCAGGGGTTTACAAAATAAAAGCCTTTTCAAATTTCCCATTGAAATGGATAGCGCTCCCGATAGCGGCTCCCGATAAATAAGTAGAGCAAGATATTTTTTTATCGATTTTTACCTAAAAAGTTGAATGAAAAATCTTAGTTTAGAGTTAAATAAATTAATTATATGCAATAATAGCGCGCTAAATATAAGTTTTGACATAGAAAATTGGCTGCTCCGGATACAGTTATCGGGCGTTAATAAAAAAACACAGCAGTAGTTTCCCAGGATTTAAAATATGCTATTATTCGCTTTCTCCAAATAAAGCATTAGAGCAAATTCAATGTATTAGGGAAATTTTAGAAAATAATCTGAATCTGTTTACACAAGGGTTATGTCCGCTTGATTGCCGAGACGAAAACCATTTAGGCAACGCATTCTTGGTATTGTATTTCAATTTATACAAGAAGTATCCAAGTAAATATCCCCAACCACATCGCACCTTCATTTCAAGGTTACATTCTCATCAAAATGCTTTGGGACGTAAATTTGTTTTGAAAACAAAAATTTTTTAATAAAAAATACGCCTACTACAGGGAAAATATATTTTCTTCGAAACCCTTTTAAAAAATTACATCGCTACTAAATTATGATATCGCCAACCATACATAAATGACAATAATTCCAGGAAAGCAAAACATTTATAATGTACCACCATAAAAATAATTTACATTTTGAACAATAAGTTAATTACGATGTATAAATTAAAGAAAATTTTCTAAATACTTTAATTCAACGTATTAAATTTTCAATGTACATTACTCCGTATATACCGAGAAATATTCCGCTGGAATCTATTAAAGTGTTAATTTATTGTGAAAAAAGTTGGCATCTTAAATAAAACACATTAGAATTTGAATAAAATAAAGGTTAATGTTATACGAAGAAAAAGAAATGAAAAATCCATCCAACTCCATTTCATGCGATGTAAATAAAATGATATTTGCCCTGTGTACCGAGCAGCAAATATGCAATATACCTAATTTAAAATATATTAACATTTTCAATTTGTTCTAAAAGATATTCGGAATTTTATTCTTGGTTGTATATTTCCAAGAAATTTCCATGAAAGAAGACAACGTACGATACAGTTAACTATGGTATGTTAGATAATACACTCGAATATACATTTCCATGTCGTTTCCAAACCAATTTAAATGTATAAATGTACTCTCTGTACATTAATATTTTGTATGAATGTTGGCTCGTCTTATAAAATTTACTGTTATTTGCATCAGAAATAAATTCAGTGTTTTTTTTTTGTGTTTCCATTTCGTTTTCGGAAAATTTGTCGGTAAATTTGAAAATATTAGTTTTAATAACGAGCAGCGGCAATGTGTTGTTGCAGCGAGAAGAATATCGTTTGCTCGTATCATGTTTATACGAGAATTTATGAGATACGGTATGTTGAGGAGCATTTCGATTTTTTGTATGATTTGAAATAATTGGAAGATTTTTATGTAGGCATAAAATTTAATACATATTTTGGTTTATGTTATGCCTTATCAAATGGTGCTCACATGATATATATAACTATTTTGAAATCGTATAGATAGTAAATGAAAGTAATTCTGTAACATCATTGGTGAAATTATTTTCTACTGCTGCAATTAATGGACAATGGGGATGTGCTTTTAAGGAATTACCTATTCATTGAAATTTTTGGAGAACCTAATTAGATATTTTGACAAAAATTTAATAAGTGCGGAGATATGGCGTTTAATATTAAGGATAGTTTTGAAGAAATATATGTAAGGATATAATTTGGATGTAGACATTCTCGTATTCTACCCCCGAAATAAAAAATAATAATCCGGCAACACTAACATAGCTAGTTATACCCCTCTAGCTCATATATCGGATCACAGCTATATTTTTCATATTGCCAAACCCATACATATCTCACTATATTTTTAGCAAAACTAGACTCTTTTTTTATCACTGCAATATTTTATGAGGCCTGTTTAAAGTTCTCCCAGTTTTTTCGCGGTTTGCATATTTGCGTCCTCACTCTTACGCCAGTCAGCCAATTCGAAAACGTACGGCTATAGGACCGATTTGAAAATCATCTGCACATTGCAAGATCCATATCAGCCTATCCTGACATGGAAGATGGGTCAGCCCATGAGTTTTGCACTCCGACAGAGGGTCATAGATGTATTATATTTCACCACAGATCGAAATCTGTTGACGAAATTTCACTTTTGCATCCTGCCCCTATCGGGATTCGAATCCGGTACCTCCCGAGCCAAATGCCAAAGCTTTAACCACTGTGCCATTTGGTTGGTAAAAAATTAGGCTCAACAAGTTAATATTTTTCACATGACAAATTAAAATTTTATTATTGGAATTTCGCTAGGTTGAAACATTAAGATTTTTTCATATTTTGTTAAAAGTGAGGTATGACCATCTTAAAACTACATAGCTTTACCGACCAAACAGCAGTGGTTTTGGCGTTTGGATTGAGAGATGCCGGAGTCGAATCCCGACAGGCGCAGAATACAAAAGGGAAGGCGATTGCGTAAGGTGAGAACGTGAAAATCAATCTGCGAAAGAGTTTGGAGTGCTTTGGCAAAGATTAAATAATAATAAAATAAAATAAATACATAGCATTAATCCGAAAAATTAAAACTTTTACATATTTACTTTCAGTTTATCGTGAACACTTATCGTAGAACAATTTATTGTAGAATAATTCATCGCTGAAACAATTTATCGTGGAAACAATTTATCGTAACACAGATTATCGTATAACAAAATTAATGTCTTGTAGGGATTGGGTATGTTAGGTGTAAATGGGATTTTAAAATGATTTTTGAATGATACTTTGAGACATGGTTTGGGACTAGTCCGGCTTTCCCTGCGAATAGGAAACTGGGAAAAATATTTTCATAGCATTTTTGTCTAAATTATATTTTTCTGGTCTACTGTTGGAATTAGTTTGGTGAAAATATTTTCGAAACAAAGTTGATTGGGAAACATTTGTTCCACAAAATTTTTATAAAGAAAAATAATTCAAAATATATCTTTGTTTCTAAAATATTTACACCCAACTTATTCCAACAGTAGGCCAGAAAAATATTATTTAGACAAAAATGATATGAAAATATTTTTCCCAATTTCCTATTCCCAGGAAAAACCAGAATAGTACCACTCGGCGGTACTCCGCCATTTTTAACCGGTTATGGTGGGATCGTTTATCCATTGATTGGAAATGGAATTTTAAAAAAAATTTGGGAGAAGTTCTGGAACATGATTCCGTAGGAATCGAATAGGTTTTTAAATTAAGTTAAGGAATATGATTCCTTGAAATGAACTCGGCCATTTCATAGCCGATTATTGGGATTGGGTGGGATAGATGGAAAAGGAATTTCAAGTCATTTCAAGATGAAATTTACCCATTTCTTGGATTGCGTATTTAGGTTATTTCCATGTATAGAATAATTTGTGGAAAAAGTTTTGGAATATGGCAGTCTGTGACGGAATTCAACCATTTCTTAACTGATTATGATGAGATTAGTTGTGTTGGATGTAAATGCGATTTTAAAATGATTATTGTACTTTTTCTCGTTTGTTACTTGGCCTAATCACACTGATACTACTTGCTTAACCTGCTGATTATGAGCTTATGAAATTTCGCTTTCCCAAGACAATACTAAGAAGTATTGGGCGCAGGGATTGGAAACTATCTCGATAACATGCTATCAACTTTGTCACAATGTTTCCACTAAAGTCTGTTGTTATATCAACTTTTACGCAAACCGATGAAATAACAGTAAAATTTCTGAATTGTTCGGGTCATAAGCTACTAGGAAGCCTAACTTCGTGTATATCAGAAGAAGTTTCTTAGTATACGTAAAGGAGTAATTTAGCCAAGAATTGTTCTACATCTTTGATACTTGACTGTGCTATATTTAGGATTAATCAGTTTAAATTATATTATCATCGAATTGGACAAACTCGGTTTCACCGTACGAATAGCCTCCTAAAAATCTTTGAACAGGCAAGCATTATACTCGGTCAAATGTCCCTTGCATTAAAGATACCAGTAAAATATGATCACATTTCTGTTTTTTTTTTTAATTTGATTCTTGATTCTAGTTTAGTTAACTTTTATGAAATTCATGGATGTCTTTTTATTTTTGGGCTTCTCAGAAGTTTGATATAGGGAGGGGGGGGGCGGGTATCATAATAAGTTATTGTTCAGTAGGTTCCATTCTTTAAAATTACGATTACGTTTCCTTATAAAGTTGCGCACATCATTTTCTTTTAGAGGTATTTCTCTTGATTCTTGATTCTAGTTTAGTTAACTTTTATGAAATTCGTGGATGTCTTTTTATTTTTGGGCTTCTCAGAAGTTTGATACAGGGGGGGGGGCGGGTATCATAATAATAAGTTATTGTTCAGTAGGTTCCATTCTTTAAATTTACGATTACGTTTCCCTATAAAGTTGCGCACATCATTTTCTTTTAGAGGTATTTCTCTTTGGAATTCTATTTCCTAAGACAATAAGAGACCAGCGTCGCTTAAATTTTTCAAAGAGTGTTATTTAGCGTACTGATGTTGTTGTCATGTTTTATAATTTTTTTAATGTTATTATGGCGCTCATGTAGATTTTTTTATGTAGTCTTTAGGTATTCATTTCTGGCAGGCGATAATAAATGAGTTTGGGCTTAATATGGTATTATCATGGAGTGGATTTGTATTGTTAATTTACAATGTTTCTACATTGCTTTTCCTCTATCAAAATAGTTTTGGGGATCAATAAATAAATAAATATTCCAAAATTTCTTCCAGAAAACATTTGAGAATAACATTTGCTTCTACCATACCCAATCAAATCATAATTGGTTAAAAAATGGCCCAGTTGTGTCCCAGATGGCCATATTCCATATTACTTTTTCCAAAAATAAATTGAGAATATCATTTTCATCCAACATAAACAATCCCATAAAAATGGGCTAAGGAATGGCAGAGTAAAAGGGATAAAATTAAAATAAAATTTGTATGAGACGTTTGGTAACAGCGAAGTGAAACTGATAGGACGTTGGTTCGCAAATAATTGTATGGGGGCAGACAATTGCTCATCCATATAAAGTCCACAATTCTGGTCTATTGCAGATGCCGATATGAGCGATATGGGTTCAGTAATCTTTCCACGTACCCAAAGCAGTGTCGAAGCGCGGCATCGGCAATAAAATATATCGAAGGAACTTATTGCAGCAAAGGCTCAAATTAATATTGTGAAATCCGGAGAACACCTTGAAGAAAGAAACCACCAAGAAAAGAAAAACATTAATCAAAGATAAAATGGATCCTTAATAAAAGGGAAAAGCTCAGTAAAACTGAATTTTTTAAAAAGAATCGCCTATAATATTATTCTTTTTTACTTGCCAACATTTTATTTGATTTTACCTTTTTTTTTAATTATATTATAAAATTACAACTTCTTCTCTTATTTTTTTATGACAAAATGCGATTACTTAATCTAAACTCAAAAATGACTTCTTTTAGTTTTTAATTGAAAAATCATTAATTTTTATGAACACGCGTGACAGCATCGCAGATAGATACTAAAACGCCAAAATTTTGTACTTGCAAGATTTACTTGCAAGATTTTGCACTTGCAAGATTTTGTACTTGCAATATTTTGTATCTGCAAGATTTTGGTTTGCGGGATTTTAAACAAATGCAAGATTTTATAAATCAAGATTTCGGGGCGCTCCCAAAATCAAATTTATGCGTAATTATTTTTTTTAACGATAAGAGCTCAAACCCACGCCCAATTGGCCGAACACAATATACCTATTGGTTAAAACTCACTGTATAAATTGAACTGATAACCTCATGCTAATTGCTAATTTTATGTTATATTAACAGCCAATAACACACTTGACCTTAAATTCTATTGTAATCATGCTGAGGTAAGCCGGTCATAACAAAAATTAATATGGCACTAACCTCTGGCTATATAAGTGGTTTGCCGATCAGTGCCGTCGGAGACTATTCAAAACAGGAGAAATCTAAAAACTATTAGTTACTAAAGGTAAAGACGATATTTACGTCGTTATACTAAGATTACTGAAACAGAATATCTACGCGCAAAATAAAATACGATAAATTTTCAAAATATGAAATAACCCTGCCACTACTAACAAAGCGCGGGTGATTGTTAAAGTTGCCTGACTTACTGTTCCTGAACCTGATGAGTTAATTATATCTTCGGTTCGACCTCCAAGCGATTTTTCCACTTCCTTTATATATTTTTCTTTATTTGTACGATATAGACAAATTTCAGAAAATTCGGACTAATTTTATTTTTTGTTGCTACCATTTGGAGAATTGGCTTTTTGGCATTAAAGAAAATTTAAGGATAATCAAAGTGCGATGTTTTTTGCTGCCTTTTTTGTAATATAAATAATTGCAACAAAAATGTTTCTTGGGCTGCTTACAGTCGAGTAAATGGACTACTATGGTAAAAATTGGTTTTTATTACAGTGCTTTCGATCAGTTTGCCATAGAATTTTTTAAAAATAATTGAATTTGTCAAAAAATTAACTTAAACTTCATTTTTACCCGACTATTGGAACCAAAGCCTTGGTACAAAATGCAATAAAATCTTGTGATAAAATTATTTTCTATTTTTGAAACTAGCAGGTACATACACTCCTTGTCACTTGGTTAAGGCCACGTTAAATTTTTATCTTTTTGCTAGTTCCGGGGTTCCAAAAATTTTCAAACCTTAAAATATATATTCTTGTAAACTAAACACGTTATACACAGTTGAAAAATTTAAAACGATTTGAGAGTAGCAAAAAAATATGAGCAAAAACACCGGATTCACATTTTCAGTAGGTTAAGGCCACATGAAAATTCAAAATATCAGTTTATTTTAAAAATAGATTTATTGAAATAAAATTGGAGTAATGGTTTTAATAGTGAGTATTTCCACCATTATTATTAACAACTTCAAAAATCCTGTTGGAGAGTGAGTTATACATTGATTGGATGCAGTCTTGGCTCAATTCATTCCATGCCATTTTTATGGCATCCTTAAGCTCGGCTTCAAATTGGCGTTCTCCTTCATAAACCTTCCTCGACAGCAATCCCCATATCGTCGTCGAGAAATGCAGAATGAGTAAGTCCAAAATCATAAATTTTCAAGACATAGTTAAAACGCCCTTACTCTCATCTTTGCAATTAAATAATTTATTTTTGATAGAAATTTTCTTAAAACTAGCAAGCCTATTTTAAATTTCAATCAAAAAAATAAATTGTTTTATTGCAAAGATGAGAGAGTAATGACGTTTTAACTGCGACTTGAAAATTTGCGATTTTGGACTTACTCATTCTGCATTTCTCGCCGACGATATGTTCTCGATGATATTTAGATCGGGTGAATAAGGTGGCCAGGGAAGAAGTTCGATATTTTCAGATCTAATCCAATCTTTCACCACTTTAGCATTGTGTATTGGGGCATTGTCTTGTTGAAATGTGAATAGGTTAGGTCCAAATTTCTCACGTAATGACGGGAAAACATTTTGTAATAATGTTTTGTAAGTTTCACCGTTCATTGTAATACTTCTGAACTCCAAATCTATAGTACCATAATAAGTAATACCCCAAACCATAATACCAGATGTACGGCTGTGACGGCGTGCCAAAATAATTTCTTCTTTACGCAAATCGTGAAAGTAATATTTGTATCCATCAGGCCCGTCCAAGTTGAATTTTTTTTCGTCCGAAAAAACCACCTTCCATTCATTATTCCAGGTCATGTGAGTACGTGCAAAATCCATGCGTTTCTTTTTATTTACTGCATTCAAAACGGATTTTTGCTTAAATTTACGACGCACTAGATGCTCACTGTTGGTGATTACTCGCCAAACAGTTGAAACACTAGCTGAAACTTCAGCCTTAGCCTTGATTTTCTTAACAGAAAGACCAGAATTAGAAGCCTTACGAAGAATTAACCGCCGTTCTCTTTCTTTTGTAGCCAAAGAAGTACGGCTTTTCTGCCTAGTCCCGTAGTTTTCGATATCCGAGAGGTAATTGTTATTCACCGTCTTACTTCGGTTAATTTTTTCTGCAATTTTTCTTGCTCACTATACACATCCATTTTGGCTCTTTCAACTTCACTGAGGGTCTTCGCTTTGGGCATTTTAATTTAAAATTCAATTAATAATTTAAATATTAGTATAATAAACGTAATTAAATCAAAAAAAAATTAAATTTAATGACTAATCAAGTATAAACTTAAATGGCCTTATCCTACTGAAACACTAAAAGTTCATACGTTTTACATTAGTATTTGAAACAAATGAATAAAGTACCGGTAAATCCCGTTTTAAATGATTTTTTCTGTAATTTTGTGCAATTATACACATAATATTTAACTTTTTCATATAAGTAGGCTTTACAAGTTGTTCCAACATACAAAAATTTGAAAGGAAACTGAAAATGTATGGTGGCCTGAACCAAGTGACAAGGAGTGTATTTAAATTGCTAAAAGGGATTTTTCGAATGCCTGAAATCAATTGCGATGGTTTTTTTTTCAAGAATACTCGTTTAAAAAGTCCTCCAGTGAACTCGGATTCTTTATCCTATTTTTTTCTCAGCTCAAATGACTTTGATATAAATTGCTAAGGGGTGTTTTACAGGACCAGGGTTCTATATCAATTGTCCCGCTTTAGAACAAAATCGTTTAGAAGGTGCTGTTTTAAATTATTTTGTGCTCGAGCGATGTTTATAAAAATTGGTGGTGGGTGGCTTTAAATTGCCAAAGCCCAGGATCCCGTTCTTTGTTTTTTTTCTGTTCGTACGATTTTGATGAACATTGGTAAAGAAGGTTTTTGGCGTACCAGAAGCCAATTGCGATCGTTGCAAATTTTTGGAAACTCCGCTGAGTGAGTTGTTCGGTGGGACACGAGTACCGAAAACCGTTTGCAGTTGGTCTTAATTTCGGGAAAATTGATTTAGGGGGATTCCATTTTTTCCGCTTGCACGATTTTGATAAAAAATGGTGATTGTATGATTAGAAATGCCAGGAGTTGATCTCGTTTGTTAATTTCGGAAATATTTGTTTAGGTATCTCTTGATGGTGCCCGGGTTCCTCGTTCAAAATTGTTTCGACTCTAACGATTTTGATAAAAAAATGTAAGGTAAGCCTTAATTTCGGATAAATCCCGATTAGGAGGTCCATCCTTGGGCCCACATCTCGTTTTTTTTTTGTAAATTTAGCTCTAGTACCAGGGTTTGATTTGTATAATTCGTCATTCAAAGGAGTTCTTGGTGCGGCTTTGGGCCTTTTCTTAACATTCTATTTGGCATAACATATTTTAATAAGATTTGGCGAAAAAGGAGGTTTTGATTTTCGTAAAAATGACTTGTTTTTCAAATGCTAGGAACCAATTGCGATTTGTCCTGGTTTCAGGACAATTTTAATTTTTTTACCACCCCGCGCAATTTTTATAAAAATTTCAGAGTGGGTGTTTTTGAGTACCAGAAACCGATTGTAATACATTCAAAGCTCATTCAGAAGATCATCATGCTGGAGCCAGGTCTCGTCTTTTTGTGGCTCTAACGATTTTGATAAAAATCGATTCTGATGGGAAAGGAGTTTGATTTTCGTAAAATAGGCCGTTATGTTGCACCATGTGGCGTAATGTGGCTCTTTGATGTGTCGTGTTGCACCATGTTTCTAAAAGAAGGGATTTTAAATGCCTGAACTCATTTTAATTTGTCCTGATTTCGGGAAAATTATTTAGAGGGTCGTCGGGTGGGTTCTGTGTCGTTTTTCTAATTTTATTTTTTCAAAATAATCCATGATTTTGGTAAAATTCATTTCGGGGTCATCCGGAGAAAGCGATATCGAGTTTCAGCTTAATGTTCTCCGGGATTTCATGCTTCACCATTTCGATTTAAATTATTTTATTTTTCAGGATTTTATTTTTCAAAGAGATTTCGATTTCAGAATTTCATTTTTTGTGCTCGCAATACCACAATTGTTTGAACGAATTTAAAAGGTTCCTGTTGCCGCAGCTTCCACTTCAATTTATGATTTTCATAAAACTATTCTCTTTTTCTTGCAATAATAATGACAAATTCTATGACGTCTCTGAGATTGAGTTTCTACTTTGAACAATTTTGATTTTAGCCGGTTCATTGAATCCTAGAAACCTTCAGAATCTTCTGGATGAGGCACGCTGAATAGGTGTGTTTTCATTAAAACCATTTTTGCGTATTTTTATTTCCATTCGGTCACCCAAATTTGTATTAAATTTAAAAAATTTTGCATGATGCTATGATGAAGTTGTTTACGCCTTTTCTCTTTTCTCTACTCGCCTCCTTTTATCTTTAAATTTAGCTTCTTCTTGGCGATAATACTATTACATATACTATCAGATAAGTCCACTGTCCCAAATGTTTCAATATGATTTTTGAATCGATTAACATGGTTAAATCTTGCATAGTTATTTTTAAGCTCTTATTAGAGCTTTCAGAGTAAAAATTAATTTCTCATGCGCGATTTAATATTGTTAAAATGCAATGCATAATGTATTTGTAATTTATCGAATTTTTGGTTCACCGCCCAGAGCCCTGGGGGTCAATTCGCGTTCCGTGAAATAATGAAAATGAAAAGTTTTTTTCATTGGCAATCTAGTAGTTTGAATTATTCGCACGAAATTTTAAATTTTACTGTGTGAAATCAAAATTTCTTATGAGGAATGCAAACCTACTCGATTGCTAATGAAAAAAATTTTCATTTTCATTATTTCACGGAACACGAATTGACTCTCTGAGCTGTATATAAATACTATAGATTCGCACAAAACTATAAGTATTTTGCGTAAGCTAAAATAATTAATTTCATAATTTCGATATAAGCTAACTAACAAAGTTATTTTGTTGTTAGCGGCCATTAATCATTTTGACACGCAAATTCTTTTCAATTCCCAAGTCGTGTGTGTGTGTGTACAAATTTCTTTTAAAAGGGTGGTTTACTACTATATGTTAAGGACGAATACTCCAACCTGGTTATAAACTTTTATATCGTGTGTTTTTGTAAACAAGTCGTTTAAATCAGCTTCCACGACAATATATCAAACTAATAAAATACATATTGTGCAGTAAAGTAACATCAACACATATAATTCGCAGAAACTCTCAAAATCAATTTTCCACCAAATCAGTCCAACTTAAGCAAGATTGATTATCGAATTTTATTTGCTTTTCGTATATGCTTTAGTTTATCCTCTAGTGTAACAAAGGTGCGGCTGTTTCAAGATATATAGTACCATTGATCAGAATCGAACAAAAAAAATAAATCTGAATTCATATACAGTCCCCTAGTGAGTTATACATATGTAACTATATACAATCTGTACCAAACATAGAACATTTTCTGTTGTTTGCCTTTTCACAATATTTTTTATGGAAAGCTTTTTTACGAATTTCATTCAATTATTTGTTTAGTCACATTAAAAACGTGGATCACATTTTGAAAAAAAGCTATTACTACCTTTTACAAACACACATATAATTTTTAATGTCACACGTTCAGCCTACATAACACAAAAATGCTTAGGCGCTTTTCGGCTTTTGAACTTATAAATTTATTTGATTGACATTTTGGTGGCTATATGAAAATGTGTGCGTGGAAGGCACGAGCGTCTGTTTTTTCTGTGGTTTTTGTCATCTAAAATTTCAAAATTCTTTAATTTAATTTTTTTCCTATTATTGTCTCATGAGAAATCAAAAAGCGATTAACTTAAAGGAAAATCGTTTTAATATTTTGATTGGAAACTGGAAATGAATTTTCTATATTAACGAATCACTTACACCTTTAATTACCGCTTTGGCATCTGAATCGGAAATTAGCGGGTTGGAATCCAGGTGAGAGTGGGTGCAAACATTTCTTATGCTTTAATCATCTGAATACGATCGGTAATAAAAAAATATTGCGTTAGGAAGGTCGTCAAAAACGAACTGCAAAATTCTGACGGATTCCAAAGATTAAAACAAATAAATAATTACGCGCTGGTGAATTTTAGTTTGGTTATAACCTGTCTTAAGTAATTGGAAAAGGGGTTTGAAATTTTATAGTAGTCTTCGCCTTTTGTGTTCAAAATGATTTCGAAAAGCTTTGATCGGCACTTTGATCGTACGGAGCAGATCATGATCAAAGTTACTATTGCTATAGCTGTGTTTTTGTAAAAAACAATCGGACCGAGTCCGTGCTAGCTTTTTACAAATTTATCCAATTTAGAACTAAAAATTTAATATTTTTTGAATTAAATAACTTGCAGTATCGATGCCTTGTACAGTTCTGCATAACAACGGAACTGTTCAGAACTATACACAAAAATGATATTTATTAGAAGAAATTGATAGACATTATTGATGATGGAGTTTTTTGTTATACTTAGAAAAATTTTTTTATTATAAAAAATATTAAATTTTTAGTTTTAAATTGGATAATTTTGAAAAATGGTGTCGCGAACTCGAGACAATTGTTTTTTACCAAAACGCAACTTATGTTATGTTGCTGACAATGTACTTGTTTCAGAATATGAGAGAATTCTTAACAGGGCGTTCTGAATGATAAGCGTTCTTCCTGGTTTTGTATTTGAGTTGAGAAGTTCTTCAAAATCGCACAATATAAGATTTTGAACGAAATTGGGATTTTCTTTTAACTTTTCCTCGTAGCGAAACGGCAAAACCAAGCCTTTCTTGATAGTCAGTCAGTTTAATTTGTTGCACAGGCGGAATTTTATATGGGAACATTCTTAATGTGACTAAAATTCTCTGTCCGGACCTTCGCGATAGTTGGGTTGAACGTCTTCTTGATGAGTTTCTGGGCTATTCTAAACACTTTTCAGTACACGTTGAATATTATCATCCGTGCGTGCCGTACATGGTAATCTGCAACCTGGGAGGTTCCAAGGCACGATAAGCGCGCTGCATCACAATAAATGACTGTTGGTTTTCATTACTAATTCAATTAGTTGTTCTGTTTGTATAAGCTGGTGACAGTCTTCAAGACATTTTTATTGACATATCGCACATATATTCTCTAATAAATCATTAGTAAGCTACCAGCGCCAAAACGATTAATTTACCAGTTAAAGCAATAAAAACAAAATTGTTGCCGGTTCTAAGACATTTTTTATTATCTGAAAATGCTACGATGGTTGAGAAAAGCTACATGATTGGAAAAAATTGTACATATTTGCTTTCAGCGCTGTAACGGTAATTACCACGCTTATATTAGCTCACTCTGTGTGTCTGTTTGTATCGTCAAATTTTGTAATCAATTTTTCAACCACTTGCAATAGTCCAATTGAGCTGAAATTTTGCATACAGGCTTAGCTCCGATGACAATACAAGATTCTAACATTTTTGGACATTAAAAAAATTCTTCCTTACTCCTATCAAGGTATATTTATAAAAACTTTTTAAAAATCACATTTGTTTTTTCAAAGCTTTTGTCAAAAACTGACAGGAAGGAAGCCATGTAATAATGAGGCGTTGGCAGAAATGGTGAGACTAAGATCTGTGGGATGCGAATAATGGACAAAAAAACACAAATTGACAAAGACTTACAAAAATTGGCTATAATAAGAAACAATCATATGACATAGTGCTCTCGGATCGCACTCTAAAAGGAAAGGTCCAAAGATAGATATACCATCTATCTTTTTGCAACTTCCTGACAAATGTTAACATGCTCGAAAAATAGATTGCAAATTTCAATGACTAAAAAGTAGAAAATAAAATATATTTAAAAAAAACTTTTTAAAAAACCACGCTTATATTTAAGGGCTCTAAGAAGTAGATAATAAAAGGCTTTGAAAAGTCGAAAATAAAATTTGTCGTCCTTACTCCTATTCAGGTATATTTATAACAAGTAGAAATTTAAAATTAATATGACTAAAAATATAAGCGTGGGGCGCTCCTGCTGAATGTAAATACTATCTCTCAATATATCATTTTTACATTAATACTGAAATGCTCCAGCAAAAAATCTATTTTTAGGATACATCAGAATAGACTGTTCCATTAGTGTTACTAAAAGACTTTACTTCATGTGTCTAGTAGTCTTAAATTACTAATGCCGTAAAGGAGCGCCCCACGCTTATATTTTTAGTCATATTAATTTTAAATTTCTATTTGTTATAAATATACCTTGATAGGAGTAAGGAAGAAAAATTTTGTTTTCTACTTTTCAAAGCCTTTTATTATCTACTTCTTAGAGCCCTTAAATATAAGCATGGTTTTTTAAAAAGTTTTTTTTTTAAATATATGTATTTTTTTTAATACCATGTTGCTTCGGAATGTTCGACATTCTTCAAAGCATTCTTGAAAATAAATGAATCCTGTTTGATTCTGCTTTTATAGAAAATGTGCTACCTGGCATTTTAGATTCAGATTACTACGTAATCATCGACTGCTAGACCTTGTACACAACTATATGAATAGATTGGCTAAATTTTTTAACATTACTGAGAATAAATTTGAATTTAACTTATCAAATGACTACTTCATTTAGTGATTGAAGTACTAATTTGAATGTATATTTTTGTGTTTCTCATTTGTTAATTATAACAAGAATTTTATAATTTTATTTTATTTTTAGTTTTTGAAATCTTAACTGTAATTTTCCTAAGATACTCGATCCCCTTGAGGTGGAGCATAAGTTGTTATTGAGATATCATCGGCACAGACGTTCTTTCACCCAGACGAACGGACAAATTTGTCTTGTTGGCTTTTTGGTATCAAGGACCATCAAAACGCCGAAAAAGAGATTTTGCACCAAGGTCATTTTTCATCATTTTTATCAGGAATTCAATAAGGTCTTTCAAACCGAAGTTAATTAACGATATCAAAACCTTTTAAATGATATATCACAATTATATTCTATAATAAACCAATAATTAGCTATCAGCGCCAAAGTTGTGGATTTATTAACTAAACCGCTAATAACAAAATTGTTGATTTCAAAGCCACTCGAACGATATACTGCATGACTATATATATGGGAATGATAAAAATTCAACTGCTTAGCGCACCGTGGTATTTTGCGTATGTTGCGTTGCGTATGTATTCTATAATAATTGAATAATTAGCTACCAGCGTCAAAACGGTGAATTTGTGGCGCTGCCATGTCATATGCCATGTGATTGTAGAGGAATGGGATACATTTTAACTGCTTTCAGCGCCACAATAATACTTTTGAGTACTAAAATGATTCCGCAACATTCTCCAGACCTTTTCAACCAAATATAACAAGCATGTTTGTATTGTATAATAAACTAAAATGCAGCTACCCGCGCCAAACCTTTGGACTTAAGTACTAAAACAGTATCGTCAAAATTTGTGTCTGATCCAAAAGCTTTCAAAGGATATACCACACAATTATCTTAAAATAATGTAATTAATAGCACTATAGTTTGGGTATTGAGTAGTTTTTCTGGGAGATTTTTTAGGACTCACTTGGGGGTAGAGATTTTAAAACCTTTTCATATCACTGAACTTAACATTAAAGCAGATTGGCTAAAAAAATCGAATCATACAAACCTTTCTTGAAATATCATTGTTATATCTATCCGGCCATCCAGAAGGACGGACAAACATTTTTGTGCATTTTTGGGATCAGAGACTTTCAAAACGTCGAGAAAACTGATTTTGGACCAGCGCCTTTTTTATCCATCTTTATCAGAATTTCAATAACATGGTCTTATATAAATACATTTAAAAAAAAGTTTGCCTGTCCGTTTTGATGTCTGGATGTCTGTACCGCTGATATCTCAAGAATGGCTAATGCGATTTGATTTTTTTTAGTAAGATGCACAAGTGGTGCAGTTGTTAAGCTTCAATACTTGGACCGGGAGGTGTTGATGTGAATAAACACCTAAGAGCTTCTGTTGACATGGAGCAACGTTCTGCTAGTATACTGTAATTGTGTGAGTAGGTGAATGAGTGGGTGTATGCAAAAAAGAACAGGGGAGTATTGATTGTCCTTCAAAACATATTAAATCCACGGGATAATTAATATTTTCTTTAAACAACAGCAAAAAAATGTACATGAAAATAAAATAAAAATTAGTGGCTTCTTTTGCCGCTGCTTATTTGTTGGATGTGGTGGTCATCTAAATAATAAAATAATAATTAAGTATTTTAGCGTTATACCTTCGCTGATTCTATGCTGGATTTTGTTTTACCATTATTTTGATTTAACACCATTTCCACAATTTTATTGTCCGTTAATGTTGACATTTTAACATCCGAATCCACCCAACTTAAAAGTGTTCTCTTGGTTCAATTCATAATTAGCATTGTTTGGAGTGCCGTCGTCAGCATCACACAGTTATGGCACGTAATCTTCCTTATAGTTAAATCACTCGAAGCATAAAGGCACCATATTGCGTTTTTTATGTTTAATGATTTTATAAATTTCGTCAATTGTTGTTCCGCATAATTTTCTTCTAATTTGTTTCCGATAAACACACTTTAAAATTCTAATGTCTCTCTGACCCTTTGTTGTATCAAAGGAGTTCAATTTGGGAGCAAAATTTTACAATGACATTTTTTGTCTGAAACTAGTGACAGATGTCCCCATGTTCAGGACACTTATCTAGTAGCACCAAAACGTCGCAGTTGTCTTCTTCGTTTATACAGAAGCGGTAACTCTTTCACATTTTTAAAAGGCCGAGAGCGCGCATTTTTTCAATAATTGTTAGTTTACACTTGTATGTTCCTGACACATCGAGCACATAAGACCAGTTACGCATTCTTTAGCTTTCTTAACACCATATACAGGGAATTCATATCTGGAGAATACGGTATTTTGAGCAAAGCTTTCCAGAAAATGCTCATCTCATCAGCATTATAAGTTTGGTGGTTGCGATTAACAACTCGCTTAGTTTTGAGGCTGTGTATTGCATGCCGACATGCAACACTGTTGAAAAAATTTAGCTAAGAAAAAACCTGATTAATCAATTGAAATTTCGGATAAACAAGTGACTCAAGCAAGAAAGCAACCGAAAAATATCAATGATAATAGAGGTTACCGGATAATATTATCCCACGGATAATCGAGCTTTGACTGTATACTTCTCATACATCAAAAAGGTGTGAAAAATTCTGCTGAACACCTTAGTACTCAAAACTATCGTTGTGGCAATATAACGATGTGGCATTTCATGTCAAAAGTCTTGGAAAAGCATCAATTTTATTTAACAGTGCTTTAGTTCACAAATTCGCCGTTTTGGCGCTGTTGGCAACTTAATACTTTGGTATAGAATACAACATCATAGTTTTATAAAGAAATTTTTTACAAAATCTATGAAGAATCAGAAATTTTTTCATATTTTTTTTGTGAAGAATTTTCGATTCTCATTTTATGTCAATTTTCTGGAATGGTGCAATGGTAATTACATTCCTAAAAAAATTTTCTTTATATATATACACTAGTGGACTCGACGAACGTTGGATAGTGTGCTATTAGCGGGTACAGCAAATGTTTTCTCGATATTTGAATTTTCGAGTAACTATATACTAAGTGACATTTGACATTGGGTTTGACATTTCAATGTTTTCGTTTGTTTGTTGTGTGATCAGTTGTTGCCCAAAACAAAATTAAAAAATAAGTTAGGTTGGACAATGGCGTACCGAAATGAATGAGTGGCATATTCGAAATAAAAATTGAAAATCCTCTTTTTGAACGCCTTGTCGCCAACAATATGACGAATAATTGGCAAATTTGATGAGAAGAGAAACTCAGTACTTTATCTGCATGTGTGAGATTCCAATGATTATCATCTTCCACCAAATGCAATTCGCGACACGTATCGTAGTGCGTACCATGGGATGTTCGCAAGTATTAAAAGAAAATTGGTCCAGGAACGTTAAGCAACAACAAACGCGAAAAGAAGTATTCTCGTTGCTTCAAATAGACTGTGCATAATCGGTCTAATGTATTTTCTATGAATATGCCGTCGTATCCTTCGACTGGAACGCTTCGCTGTGGAGCTCACATTTTTGACTGTTTGTTCCAAGTGAAAAATCGTGCCACATCAGTATACATTAATGTCTTTGCGAATTGACAGAAAATACCTGGTCGCTTGTATAGTTCTAAAAACTCAGTTAGTGTGTTTTTTGGGGCAGCTAATGCTTGTCGTAGAGCATTCTTTTCAGTGAAATAAACACGCTGTCCATTTTCAAGTTTCACGATCAAATGTATAACAGCAGAGTCTCCGTCGTTTATGGGAAAACTCAAAATGCGCGAAATTACTTCTTATCTGGTAATGAATCGGCCCATTTGATAACGTGTTATTTCATCGGTATGTTTTAAATTTTGAACAGCCAGTACAGCCATATAGCTGCGCTTATGAACGTATTCAAATGTATTTAATGGCCTTCGCCGAACTGCAGAACTCAACGTGTATGTATGCTCTGTCAGTTTTGCACAGTAATGGTGAATACGGAACCGCCCAGCAGTTGTCAATATCAGCCTTTCCACCATTTGACATGCGAAATTGATATGGTTGGCAGAATAGATACGATGGGCAGAACAACGCCAAGCTACAATACAAGTGACTTGCGCATGTATTATGACTTGCGCCACCTATGATACACAAATATAACTATATGAATTATTCACAGAAGTTCAATTATTCATGAACTTCTCAGAAGGTTTTAACGGTCATTTATTCTTGAATTAATGACTTTTTTTCATTTTATAAAATATGTGTATGGTAGGGATGACATTTTGGGGTTATATGTTCAAATATATGAAAAATCTTTAAAAAATAAAAAATAAAAACCTTAGAACCTGATTGTGAATTTAAAACATCCAGGGACCTATTCAAATACACATAAAATATTTCATTACAATCGGTCCAGCCGTTTAGGAGATGTTCAATTACACACACACGTACAAAAGAATTATATTTATATAAAGATTCGGACCGGTGAGAAGTTTTAATCAATTATCAAAAGTGAAGCTACACTAAAAATCATTTTTCAAAAGTTTACACAATTTAATCAAAAGTGTAGTGATACACAGAAGAAAATGCAGCAGGGTTGAATTTTTTTTATTTAAAAAAAAATCATTTATAGGGACTTTCAATTTAAAAATTATGATAAATAAAAATATATAAATCATCTAAAGGTGTTTAAATATAATTTAATAAAAAATGTAAAATTAAATTATATGTCTATGCGGTTTAAAGTTTTTGTAGTTGTTATCAACAACCGTAGTTGTTAATAACACATGGGCTGAAAAGTCCCAGGCCTAACAAAGAAAACAGGTTTTTTTTGTTCCAAATTTGCTTTATTCATCAACGTATTCTCCATCAAGAGAAACACAATCATTCCAGCGTCGCTCTAACGATTCAATACCACTTTTGTAGAACGATTTATCTTCTGCCTCAAAATAGGCCTCAGGTTCAGCGATAATCTCTTTCTTCGAGCAAACTTTCTTACCGGAGAGCATTTTTTTTAGGTCTGCGAACAGCCAGTAGTCGCTCATGAAGAAGCAGAAGTTCAACTCATGTAGTTTTGCCATTGTTTTGATTGATTTGTGACTCGGTGCGTTGTCTTGATGAAACAGAATTTTTTTCTTTGCCATGTGCGGTCGTTTCTTTGCAATTTTGGCCTTCAAACGCTCCAATAACGCTATATAATATTCACTGTTGATTGGTTTTCCTTTCACAAGATAGTCGATAAATATTACACCACGCACATCCCAAAATATCGAGGCCATAACCTTTCCAGCCAATTTTTGTGCTTTCGGCCGCTTTGAACGAGGTTCACCAGTTGCTGTCAACTCAGATGACGTTCGTTTTGATTCCGAAGTGAAGTGACAGATCCATGTTTCATCCATTGTCACATATCGACGCAAAAATTCCGGTTTGTTACGTTTAAACATGGCCAAACACTGCTCAGGATCACCAACACGTGGTTATTTTTGGTCAACAGTGAGTAAACGCAGCACCCACTTTGAACAGAGCTTTCTCATAATCAAATTCCCATGCAATATAAAGCCAACACGTTCTTTTGATAACTTTACGATGTCAGCTAACTCACGCAATTTCACTTTTCGATCATTCAAAACGATTTTGTGGATTTTTTTTTACGTTTTCTGGTGTTACCACCTCATTTGGACGTCCAATGCGTTCTGCATCATCGATGTCTCTACGACCGCGTTTGAAGTCAGCAAACAAACGTTTTATTGTTGTTTCCGATAGAACGGAGTCCCTACAGCACTTTTCAAGCCATTGATTCGCTTGAACGGAGAGCTTTGACTTTCGCGTCAGCCAGTCGTTTGTTTTTTCTAAAAATATATGTTTTTTATAATTTTTATTTCAATACCCAAAATGGAGAAAATGGAAAATCGGTACAGGCATTTTAGCAGCTCTATCCGAAATGATACCGAGAAATTGGAAATTGTATTTTTGTTAAAGTGAAACAGTGCCCCCCAATAAAAAAATTGAAATACCCCAACCGGTATCGATTGTAGGATATATTTTGAATCAGCTTGCTGAAACACACTGCACGAGCATTTAACGATCGGCCAATTGACAAGTAGCGCGTCATATGCTAAATGTCGTTTAAAAGTAGATTTCTCTATATACTTGAAAAATGTTGTTGCTGTGTGAATTTGAAGAAAGGTAATATTGCGTTTGTCCTTGCTGTTTATCACACAATGTCTATATGCATGCCGATCGTGCATATTTGGTGCAATTCAGAGCAACTCAAAACTTTTGAAGACGATAGTTAATGGAGCTATGAATTACATCCATTTTATAATTGAGCTTGTAAATTGCACATTAAACTTTTGGAGCAAACTAGAACTGCATCCTCGTTGTGAATGAGCTTTGATGCTCAAAATGGGGTGTGTGGTTTTGCAAAATTGTAAATTGTATAAAAATAAATAAATAATTGCAAGAACGGATTTTTTTCCCATCAAGAAGCAGTGTAAAATTAAAACACGAAATTGTTTTTGGTCCATTGTTTTGAAACTAACAAAAATTCACTCTTTGCACAATAACTCACAAATGAATGAATAGAATATATTGAAATTTTTACAGCTGTCTTTTAAAGGTTGTTACCAACTGAACAAAAAAATTGAACAAAAAAAATGTGTTTTCTTTGTTAGGCCCGTGACTTTTCAGCCCATGTGTTAGGTAGATGAAAATAGTAAGAGTTATTTGCGAATCACATTAGCCTGTGTGTCCTCTTATAGATTAATTTTGATAACCACCATGTTAACGAGACATTCGGGGAATTTCTTACCGATTTTAGAATACCGCGCTCCGTTTGCGATATTTAATATGAAAGTGTAGAGTAGGTTGTGGGCCATAATAAAGTAATTCTAGAGATGTCTATTCAGATCTGTAAATGCCTTCGGATTGTGTGTACTCTTAAGCGCGGTCTTCACTCGCAAAATTTTGTCATGACGATAGAGTGTCATGACAAAATTATATTTTTACACTCTAAACTATTAACACCCAAATGTATTTAAAATCTGTTTATGTTCTCTGTTTTGTTTAATTGAGAGCCAAATACAAATATTCTACTCATTTTGTCACAGTGTCATAACAAAAACATCAACAATCTTAATAAATTTTCTCTTTGTCACAGTGTAATGCGCATGAGCAGATTCAATACTAATACATTTTGTAATGACATGCTAGCGTCATGACATAATTTTGCAAGTGAAGACCGAGCATTACGGATACATTTTGATAACCACCATGTTAATGAGACAATCGGGGAATTTCTCACCGATTTAAGAATACCGCTCCGTTTGCGATATTTTATATGATAGTGTATGGTAGGTTGTGAGCCATAATCAAGTAATTCTAGAGAGGTCTATTTAGATCTGTGAATGCCCTCGGATTGTGTGTTCTCTTACGGATAAATTTTGATAACCTCCATGTTAACGGGACCTTCGGGGAATTTCTCACTGATTTTAGAATACCGCTCCGTTTGCGATATTTAATATTAAAGATTGTAGGGTAGGCATAGACATATATTTTAATTTTACATTTTTAATTAAATTATATTTAAATACCTTTAGATTATTTATATATTTTAATTTACCATGATTTTTAAATTTAAAGTCCCTATAAAAATGATTTTTTTTTTTGATTAAATAAAAAAAATTTAACCCTGCTGCATTTTCTTCTGTGCATCACTACACTTTTGATTAAATTGTAAGTACACTTTTGAAAAATATAGCTGTGTAGCTTCACTTTTGATAATTGATTAAAACTTCACACCGGTAAGATTCGGGGGTAGTGGGGAGGTAGGGAAGTTTTGGGGTTATATGTTTTGCAAAAAAACTTAAAACATAAAAATCACCAAAAACAAAATAAATGCCCAGCACCCGATCGAAGTACCACCTATTGAGGCCAATTGTAAATCTAAACCATCCAAAAATCCACTTAAATATACACACGAAATTTCATTAAAATCGGTCCAACCGTTTAGGAGGAGATTAATTACAAACAACCGTTCAGAAGGATTATATATATATATATAGTTATATATATATATATATATATATATATATATATATATATATATATATATATATATATATATATATATATATATATATATATAGGGTGTTTTGCAGGCGGTCCGACAACGTTTTATGGCAGATTGGGGGGGTTATTTGGAAGCTTTCATCCCATGGAGCCGATGTCCTAAATCTCACGGTTACTGAGATATCATTTTTTTAAGTTTTTTTTTAAATTATCCAAAATCTCACCTTTAAATGGTCATAACTTTTTTGTTTGTAGACGTAAAGACACGAAATAATTTGTATTGTATTCTGCATTGTGATTTTATTCTAAATAAATCATTATTTAATACAATCGGTTTGATAAAAATGAATTATGGGCTTCCAAATCTTAAAAAATGTGTAAAAGTATAAAAAATGTCTACATTCTATATACATTTTTAAAAAAACTAGCGATTGTTTTGAAATAACTTTTGTTTTGAAAACTTCTCTATTTTATGCCCTTTCCAACGGTATGCTACATGTCGTGGGAGTCACTCATTTTGTGGACGAAATAAGTGATAATATTTGGTCAGGATTATTTGTGTCAGGATTAAGAAAATACCTTTTGAGTTATTGATAAAATATTAATCAACTTCATTTATTACGTTTTGTTCAAAATGACTTCCACCACTCTGTATACATGCACGGCATCGTTTTTTTATCTCCACGGTTGTTGTGTGGAGTTTCATTTCATTCCTCATTTGTTCAAATGCAGCACTTATCTTTTCTTTTAAAACTTCTTTTGTGTTGAATACACCAATTCCTTAGCACGTCCCCAGTCGTAGAAATCCAGGGGTGTGAGATCTGGGGACCGTGCGGGCCAAGAAATAGGGCCACCTCTACCAATCCATGAGTTTGGGAACGAATCATCCAAGTATTCCCTTACCGTTCGTTGGTAATGTGTCGGACAGCCGTCATTTTGAAAAATAATCGGCACATCTTCTTCTAGAACTGGTAAAATCAACTCAGGTAGCTCATTTAGTAGAAATTCGAGATATGTTTCTCCGGAAAAGCGTTCTGGCAAAAAATATGGGCCGATAAGGATCGGCCCATATTTTTTGCCAGAACGCTTTTCCGGAGAAACATATCTCGAATTTCTACTAAATGAGCTACCTGAGTTGATTTTACCAGTTCTAGAAGAAGATGTGCCGATTATTTTTCAAAATGACGGCTGTCCGACACATTACCAACGAACGGTAAGGGAATACTTGGATGATTCGTTCCCAAACTCATGGATTGGTAGAGGTGGCCCTATTTCTTGGCCCGCACGGTCCCCAGATCTCACACCCCTGGATTTCTACGACTGGGGACGTGCTAAGGAATTGGTGTATTCAACAGAGGTACCCACAAAAGAAGTTTTAAAAGAAAAGATAAGTGCTGCATTTGAACAAATGAGGAATGAAATGAAACTCCACACAACAACCGTGGAGATAAAAAAACGATGCCGTGCATGTATACAGAGTGGTGGAAGTCATTTTGAACAAAACGTAATAAATGAAGTTCGACCAATACCACCAGCCCAAACATTTACACTGAATTTCTTTTGGAAAGAAACCTGCCTTTTCTTGTGAGGATTTAGGCCTTTTCTGCTCCAGTGATGCAGATTGTGTATATTCACAACTCCCTCACGACTAAAGTTAGACTCATTTGTCCACAAAATCCTTTTCAAGAACATATTATCCTCAACATTCGTATGCAATATAAACCTACAAAACTCCAACCGTCTAGCATTATCACCCTCTTCGAGACCTGGAACAATAAATTAAATTCGTGAGTTTGTGACAATTGCTCAAATATGATACGTTTCTGTAAACTGAGAGAAGTAAAAATTAGGTGTAATTACCATGAACTGGAGTGTAATGGAATGCATGCTTTCCTTCTACCCGTAGAACCGACCACACTTTCCAGACTGATAAGTTGAATCTGGCAGCGACAACTCGAATGCTTGTAGTAGGATCCTCGTTAAAAGCTTCTAAAATTCTTTCATCAACTGCAACATTATGTTGCCTCACATTCACTGGCGGCTCGTGAAAATGTAAGTTGCCGGTCTCCTTCAGACGTCGATAGGTTGTTTAGAAGGTTTCATGGTGCGTTAAACGTCGAACAGGGTATCGAGCCTGATAAATTCTTCTCGCTTCATGTCCATTGCAATTAGCACTGCCATACGCACACAACATGTCAGCATACTCTTCGTTACTAAATATGGGCATCGTACCACCAGCGATGACAAAATCAACGAAAAGTTTTTAACAATTTAACACGAACAACGTAAACTTCCGGTAGCAGATAGTGTAATATCAAGTAAACAAGTGAAGGCAATTAACACCCAGTTTGCTTATTTAAATTTAAATGTAATAAATGAAGTTGATTATTTTATCAATAACTCAAAAGGTATTTTCTTAATCATGACACAAATAATCTTGACCAAATATTATCACTTATTTCATCCACAAAATGAGTGATTCCTACGACATGTAGCATACCGTTGGAAAGGGCATAAAATATAGAAGTTTTTAAAATAAAAGTTATTTCAAAACAATCGCTAGTTTTTTTTTAAATGCATATAGAATGTAGACATTTTTTATACTTTTACACATTTTTTAAGATTTGGAGTCCCCAAAACTCATTTTTCTCAAACCGATTGTATTAAATAATGAATTATTTAGAATAAAATCACAATGCAGAATACAATACAAATTGTTTCGTGTCTTTACGTCTACAAACAAAAAAGTTATGACCATTTAAAGGTGAGATTTTGGATAATTTAAAAAAAAACTTAAAAAAATGATATCTCAGTAACCGTGAGATTTAGGACATCGGCTCCATGGGATGAAAGCTTCCAAATGACCCCCCCAATCTGCCATAAAACGTTGTCGGTCCGCCTGCAAAACACCCTATATATATATATATATATATATATATATATATATATATATATATATATATATATATATATATATATATATATATATATATATATATATATATATATATATATATATATATATATATATATATATATATATATATATATATATATATATATATATATATACACCCAATTCTGTTTTTACGCGACTGTGCGCGCATCAGCTGAGAACGGCTGAACCGATTTGGCTCAATCTTTTTTTATTGTATTTGTAATTGCCAGGAGATGGTTCTTACGAAAGAAAATTTTGAAAAAGTTTACCGGAAAAGTCTAAAAACCCGAAAAATCGAATAAAAAGCCATTTTCATATGAATTTTGTGTGTACATTTTTTATGTGACAGGTGGTGCAGTGGTTAAAGCATCGGCGCTTGGATTAGGAGGTACTGAATTCGATTCCCACCGAAGGCTACATCCAAACTGCTACTTTCTTTTTTTATCTAAAATTCAAAATCCGTAAACACGAAAAAATCGAAACCAAATGGAAAACCGAAAAATCAAAAAAAAAAAATCGGAAAATCGAAAATTGCGGATTTGTAGAGGAATTTTGTATGGAAATACACTTAACACCACCGATGAAAATTGTATTTTGACAATGATCATTCATTTAAATAGCCACTTCAGATTATTTTCAATAGATGGCGTTGGTTGCGGACTACTATAAATATAAGTTGTGTAGAATTTTGACAATCTTATCTATATCTATAAAAATGGTGTAAAAACAAGTGCATTCAGCTCCCCGTTCTTTTGGCGTTCGCTATGACGATTAACAAATTACAAAGTCAATTTGCAAAAACCAACTAAATTTTCGATAGTTGCCTAAGTTTGAATCGACCTTTTAATCACTTTTCAATACATACGATTCTGGATTTGTGTACAAAAGATGATTGGTCGAACAAATGACCGAACGAACGAACGCAACCATAAATCTACCTTTAGTGTTGAATTCGATGAAAAAGTGAATGGAATGGCCACTCAATCATCTAACTCAAACGTCTATTGAGAATTGTGTTGAGTTGTTTGATTTTTCTCTCATTAAATTCAATTTTCGTGAAGGTCAAAAGTGTTTGCTCGGACGAAGTAATTTGGGGCGAGACAAAGTTCGCCGGGTCAGCTAGTTTCTTACAAAATTTTACGCAAATCAGGATAGGAACCAAGCACAAAATTTATCTATATAAAAAAATCTATAAAGAAAAATATTTTTGTTTGTGGAAAACTGTTTGCAACTAAAACTGCTACAAATTTTTTTTTGGGGATGAAACCAAAAACAAAAAAGTCTATATAAAGAAATTTGTTTAGTGGGACGTTGATAAGTCTCAATAAAAAAAATTTCCTCACTTATAAATAAAAAAAATTTGGTAATTTGGAAATGAATTTAATAAAATTAATAATAATTAATTTTCGCAATATCCTTATATTTAATAAACACATTTTTTATTAATCACTTGTTTTTTGTTTCGCAGTTATTTTGAATAATTTTCAAAAAGTTTAAAAAATCACTCGATCGATTTCGACTTGTTAGGTCATCATCAGGAGTATCTACTCCTGATGATGACCTAACAAGTCGAAATCGATCGAGTGATTTTTTAAACTTTTTGAAAATTATTCAAAATAACTGCGAAACAAAAAACAAGTGATTAATAAAAAATGTGTTTATTAAGTATAAGCAGAGCCATCTATGATTTTGAAGAGCCGTAATATTAAAAAGAGAGCTTTCAGTAGAGGGGAAGCTTTTATTGAATTACTATAAGAAACCGTGGATATTGGAAATTTTTTTGAACATGAATTTATGAATAAAAATTAAACAAATCATCTAAATTTTAATTTTATATTTTTAATAAACTATTCAAAGAACACATATTTGAAAATCAGCCTTCATAATGTAGTATTTATTTGGTAAATTTAAACTAAAGCGGAGCAGAAATTTATTAATTTCTATAAAAATGAGCTTTCCGTTTAGTTGTGTAGGTTTATAAAGTAAGATAATAAAGGGTGGTACCGCGGATTCCTCTTACATCCAATTTAAAATTTAGTTTTATAAAAATGTAACTTATTTGGTAAATTCTGGTCACATGCACCTGAGAATTTTTGAGATGAACGATGCACTTAATAGCAATCTAAACATTCTCCATTTATAACAAAATTAAAGAGAAAACGTGAGCTGAAACGAAATTTTATGAATCACCATGTAGAAACAATAATATTATTCATATAATAAAATTTTTACATCAAAATCTATTATTATTTTTGTATACAAAAAAATCAACGTTGTCATGGTTTTCTTAATTAAATATTATTACAAAACAGAACAAAACGTAAAAAACTTAAATTTTATTCGATTGCAAAACCGAGATTTCTGTAATTTGAAAATTCGTTTACAGATGTCTCTGTAATAAATTTATTTGAAATTACAGAAAAGTGTAAAATAATTAGATAACTATTTACGAAAATAAACCATTATTATTGTAAGTTAAGCACGAAATCTTTAATATAATTATTTAACATAATTAATAAAACTCAAAACAATTATAATTTTTATTTATAAAACGGTTGGCATAAATAAAGCTTTCCATCGCAAAATATTTATCATCGTAGTTGCTGCGAGCTGAAAAACAATAATAGAAAAATGTCACATTTTTCCAAATTTTTTCTTTTCTTATTTCAATTCGCTCTTATTCGGTTATTTTCAGTTCCAGGAGATTTCAATAATCTTTTGAATCAGGCAGTATACATAATAAATTTTTAAATTTTAGTTAACAAACGTTTAGGTTTTAATATTTAGCTTTAATTTATACTCAGCGACATCTTTTGATTGGTTTATTAATTGCGAAAAGCTCTATATTATAATGTTTTTATTTTATGAAGCTCCGGTTTATTTTTACTACAGGATGAAACAGTATAGCCTGCGAATTTGGTGCGATGAAATTTTTATCAAATAACGAAAAAACAGTTTTCGAAGTTTGTTCATCAACAATGTTGTAATAGAATCCAGAACACAATAACCCCCATATTACATAGCTACTCAAAAAGCATTTTTTAACGAACGTTTGTTTTGGGAAAGAAATGCTGAAATTTTTGATGGAACACTCTATATTAATTTCTTACATACACATATTAACAAATTCTTATTTCTACAGTAAAAAAAAAAATTTGTGGTAGACTAATTTAAATATTTTTGCGTTAATTCGACATAATATGACTCAATTTTAAAATATGCTTTTCCTGAATATTGAACTAACCATTCAAATTAAAAATTGAAACGAAGCATTAATGTTTTTATATACAAAAAAGCATCTAAAAAAATATTAAAATACACTGATTGGTATGAAAAAGAACAAAAAGCTTCCCCTCTATGGAAAGCTCATGGAAAAAAATGGCGGAATCTTACGGCTCTTATATTAAGGAGGCTCTGGTATAAGTGTGTTTCGCCAAGTGCCTACGGCAAATAGTGTAAAAAGTATATCCTTATATGGTGAGTATTTTTATAATGTAAAGCAATTAGTCATATGTTTTTCTAGCAGACTGTTAGAAATTATGTCGTTTTTTTATAGATAAGTTTTGTGCTTGGTTCCTATCCAGAACTGTTTTAATTTTTCGGTCATGAAAAACTTTTAAATCTGGTCTGTTTTATAATGAATAACGTATATTAAGAGCATGTTTTCAAACTCGGGTTGCTTACTGGAATTTTGCGATGTGTCCCAATTTCCAGTGAATTTTTGGGGTTTGTCAATTTCCAGAGCGTAATTCTAATTACTATTTTCTGGAGTTTGAGTGGCTGATAATTTATTAAGGCACAAGTGAATTAAAGTCAATTTTTTTTCTTAAAGTTGGTTTGTTACTTGTTTCTCCAATTTTTGAATAGATGTTTTGAATTTGTGTATAGGACGTTATACAAATTTTAATTGTTGAATTTTTTTACAATTAAAATTATATAAAATTTTAATTTTTAATTAAAAACCCGATATGTTTAATCTATTTTAATCTATTTGAACAAATTAAATCTTACTAAATCAATTAAACGAATTCTGCAATTCGTCTTTTTTTGGTACTAGTAGTGCTTTCTGAACTTTGTACTGAATCGCCCTATTTATGTACATACTATACTGTTATACTGTAAGTTGAAATTGAAAACATTTACTTTGTAGAGAATGGTAAAGTTAAAAATAAAAGTACAACTAAAAGTTTTCATGTTGCTCCATTTAAAGTTATGTCTTCCAAACGTTTAAATTTATGTTTTTAAATTTTCTTGAATACGACTGACAATTTACCTCCTTGAGATTTCGTATTTAGCACAAAATAATATTTTTTTTTAGATACACGAGTACATAAAAACCGTATAATATGTGGTTGCTGTGGAGCCAAGTGAAATTTGCAACGAAACCAGTAACTTCTTTACAAAAGTAATAAAAAAGCTCTTAACCGATCACATTTTTTGTAATTCACATAAAATAATTGTACTTTAATCCGAATAATGGAAAGCCATCAGTGGAAATTAAATTAGCTCGTAGATAGCATAATATAATATTATAAAATAAAATAAAATTAAATTTAGGCAATTTTCCATTTATGCCGCATGTGTAAATAACCAGAACTTGACCTTTTGTGTATATATAAAGATGTACAAGTATACGAAAAAAATGACATAAGTAAATAAAAATAATATAAACCTGTGGTGGAGATATGCACGTAAATTGAAACGGAAATGAGAATGTTTTTCAACCGGACAACAAAAAACAATCGAAGAGGAAAAAAATACTGTACCTGTAATGAATTCCTTGATGTTTTTCTATTTATTAATCATCGCATGAAAAGTCACTGGAATTTTCACCAAGATTATTTCCTGTGTAATTTATTTATCTCTACCATCATCTAACTACGGCATCGTGTAATCATAGAATATATGTTGTATACCAGATATGAGTAGTAGACGACAGTACAAGTTGTAATATTACAGAAGTAAATTATATTTGATTTTAGGAGGGGAGGGTTATGACATAAAATACTCGTATGGGTGGATGGGTAATCATCCATTCCCATTTTGCTTTCTGGTGAACGGGAACGGTGGTACCGTAATGCGACAGCAACAATAACAGCGACGATGACATAAAAATTAGATTTTCACGATTGATGTGATTCGATTTCGAGATAAAAATAAAATTACAAACATATATATGACACATAAATATTTTGCTACCGTAATTAAAAATAAAATTTGCGATTGAATATACGAATTTAATTCACGTATAATTATATTTTGAGTGCTCTGAGTAGGTACATCTCAACAACATTATGTTTTAATGAAATTTTTGGAAAAATCAGACGGTTTGGCAATGAAATTTTATTACATAATTTTATTTGTGGTTTTATGGTTACATAGTTTTTAGTATGGCGGTGAACACATATTATTTAATGCAAACTGCAGTTAAAACTAGTTGATTTGATTTGTTTAAATACAAAAAATATGTAGTTGCTTTTAGGCAAATGAAGAAACTATACGCAATATAATGTTGTACTTGCGGGTTCATGTTATGAACGATATGTGTCTCATTAATTACTGAAATTCACACCTGAGTTTACATCAAAATATAAAATTTTATATTTTTAATGGTATTAAAATTTGTATAGTTACACCATTGAGACTTACGAGTACTCAAGAATGAGAATTTTAATATTTTAAAATAATTTTGAAAGACATATTGAATTGGTGGCACGTTAACTCTTCTATTATCTCCATATCTAAGAAACTCAATTTCAAAATATGTACATATATAGCTTTTTATTGTATATACTAAGTGGAATGAACCCGCTAGGCAGAAGTTGTCCTGTCTCACACCTCGCTAACAAAATTAATTATATCTTGAAATAAAATATTTTATTCGGTATACTTGAAATACGAGTACCTCAGATACATAAATGCCTAAACAATGAACGTTGTTGGTCTCTGAAATCGAACCTAAATAATAAGAAATGTTGAAATGAAGTTATATTAATGCTAATGGATTTTCCACATTCAATTTACATAGTTTATCCATTGTTTGGCCTTACACCTTATTTATTAGAGAGTGCAAACTTACCGATTTTTCAATTTACCGGTAAACGGTAAATTTTGTATAAGGTCGGTAATTTATCGAAAATTTACCGGTAAATTGAATTTAAAAATAATTTGAAAAAAAATATAACTTAGGTATTAAACCAGAAAAAAATTAGTAAACGAGTGCTTGAAACAAATGAATGTACATACTTTATAAAATAAAATAATAAATAAATTCTTTATATCACAAGATATATGTTTATATACAGGGTGTTTGGCGCGTGAACCGACAAAATTTTTTGGCAGATTAGAGGGATCATTTGGAAGCTTTCATTTCATAGAATTGATGTTCTAAGTGGCACGTTAACTGAGACATGATATATTTTTTTTTAAATTACGCAAAATCCCGCCTTTAAATTTTCGTAACTTTTTTGTTTGTAGTCGTAAAGGCACGACATATATTTTTTTCAATTCTGCAATCTGATTTTATTCTAAATACATCATTTAATACAATTGCTTTAAGAAAAGTGACTTATAGCTTCAAATCCTAAAAAAATTATTTATTAATGAGTTATATAAAAATTATTAAATTATCGACCTTTTAGGCAGTTTCTGCTTCAACAACCTGTTAGTCCGCTCAAGGTAGGTAGGTACCCGACAAAAACCAATTACACCATTGTAATCTAATGTAAAGAGATTTCAATCTATGTTTCTTGATAATTAGAAGTTCTTACGCCATCTACGTAAGGCACAAGGATTTTTTGAAAATGACCAATTTTCCTCATTAACCTTTTGGGCAGTTTCTGCTTCAACAACCCATAAGTCCGCTCAAACTCGTTCCCGGGCACTTTCTGCTTCACACCGTTGTAAAGATGAGTTTTCAATCTAATGTACGGATAGAGGAGACATCCACCTATGTCATATCCGAAATACAAGTCGCTAGGCCTACCTGGTGACTCATAACGTTTGTTTGAAAATGACCAACGCTTTCCCATAGTAATTCCATAGTAACCTGCCTAATCAATGGGTTTTGGCATAGCTTGATGACTAAAAAGTCCGGTCATAGGCGCCATACCTATGATCTTGAGGTATGTATGACAAAAACCAATTCAATTCAATTTCACTACAGACAAAAAGTAATGAAAATTTAAAGGCGACATTTTGGATAATTTAAAAAAAAAAATAAAATTATGATATCTCAGTTGCCACTTAGAACATCAGTTTAATGCGATAAAAGCTTCCAAATGATCCCTCCCCCCCTCCCCACCAATCTGCCTTATTAATTATTAATATAACTTTACCGAAAAAATCGGTAAATTTATAAAAATTTACCGATAAATTGAAAATATATTTTATACGGTAGTTCGGTAAATCGGTAAACGATAATGCACTCCCTATTATTTATGGTCATTGTAAAGGCCAAATGCATAGGAAATTGTAAGCCGTTGAACTAAATTGGTGCATCAGAAGGTATCATTGGGATGTGTGGCAGTAAATGATTCTCTACTCTGAATTTACCATTTTCGTCTCTTTTATAATGAGTGTACCACTTTTTAATCGCAGATTATGTTGTGGTAATCTAGGCAAATCGAGTGAATTTAAGAATTCAGTGGGGTTTGATAGCTTTGTTTACATCAGTGACAGTATCGCCAATCGAATAACATCAATTCGCCGGCAATGTTTCTTGTATTTGGAAATTAATTTGATCAACATTGACAACTGCCAAAATTACTAGTTCACTGAGCCATGCGTGGTTGATGATGAGGTTATTGATCGATTAAATAAGGGAGTACAATTTCGATTAATAAACGAATAAACGATGTTGCAAAAATTGTCTGTCTAATTTAATTAATTGCAAATCTTCATGCAAACGAATTTTACCATCATCAACATTCAGCAATTGTTTGGAGAATGTGTCTGCTGACGCATCCTTTTGTAATTGTACATGCATATTTATGGTTAGTGCAACGTCTGTACATTTTGCCACAAGCTCGATAATTTGAAACTCATTCGCATATATGTTGAACGTGGAATGATAGATCACGTCTGCGGAAAATCGCTGGATAGCTGGATGAATGAATGTTCAAATGTAGCTTGAGCACTGAATGTGCTGATCTTCCACCATCCAATAAAGTGTCAGAAGCGCTTGACATTGCAATGGCTAGTACGATTTTATTTTGCGATCGTACTCTTGAGTGCAAATACAAGCGAACTGTGGAATAGTTTGCTTGTGCCACCGTCAAAAAAAACCCTCCTTGCTGAGCTTCAATCGGCAACATAATTCGATCGTAGATGGCCGTTTACTCGCCACTTAGCAATTGCTCATTATAGTTGCAACACTGTTGCCAAATGAACGGTACCGAATTGTTGTTCTCGCTGTATATCATTATCAATTAAATCTGCTGCAAATTGATCATTGGCGTATTTAAAATTAGAATGCAAATACCCTCAAAATCAACACCTGGTGCCAAGGCCCAGATTCTGTGTAGTAATCTTCGCTTCATGTGATTTTTATATTTATCACATAGATTCGATGATTTTTCCGGAAAGCATGTCGTCAGCAAAATGGCGAACAATTAATAGATTTGACGTGGTGCAGCAATTGCAGTTCTAGCAGTCGAGATATGTATCTTACAATTGACCCTTGACACTTCGTAAATATACAAAGTCAGGAAATGCCGGACAAGAGTCACCTCGCTTGTGCGGCTTCCATTTCTTTGATGGCTTATTCCAGGTGAAACTTAAAACTACAGAGCATTGTGTGAAGAACTGCAAAACTTCGTATTAATGTGAGCTTTGTACGGTTTTGATAATAAAGGCGAATATATGGTGCTACCCACTGATTGTCAATCCCAATCTGATTGTGACTGTTTGGCATTCGCATTGTAAACTATCGTCGGTGTTCGTAATAGTATCGTTAATTCACTGTTTTGGGAAATGCTAAGTACATTTTACACTGTCCATTTACACGGCGCTATCGTGTTCAAATCACCAAACGCTGTAACGGCACTTTGGTTGCGGTTGCACATGCTTGCCCTTCCTTGATCCTCGGGTACTCAATCCTGGGTGGGTGTATTAGGCAACCAACTAACCCGTCACAAAAATTCGTTCATGTGCAAACTGATATACGTTTTTTTTTATTAGCTCACTCTTCATCTTGCATTTTAAGGTTCCCACCTCAATTCACTTTCCCCAAAATTCGAACATCTTAACACATCCTTATTAGTTATTACTAAATAGAAACGCGAGTATTTAGTAGTTTCATATTAGTCATCAAACAAAAAAAAAACATCAATACAACAAAAGAAAAATTATAAACAAAAAGTATAAATATTGGGTACAATACGTCGGAAAATTGGAAAATTTCTTCACTAAGATACGTTTCGATTTTTATATTTTTATATTTTTTTTTATATTTTTTTTTTGTATATATAGGCACAACCTCGAATGCAGTGTATATTACCGTCTTACTGCTCATTTAAGAAAAGAGATCGATCTAATAACAAAATTCACAGTCGCGGGCCAGCGGAATATGTTGGCACAACTATAACACAGTGTGGTGAATGGCCAAAATGTCAATACATATAAAATAAAACACTCACCTGACCTCCAGAGCTCTGTGGCGAAGTGGGGCACCTGGTGATATTTTTTTACTGTAAATATATATGTATATCCTTTTTTTTTGTGTTTTACCGAAATGACACACATGTGCAATCAGATTGCCAATTCCCGAAACACTCAATTGCGTTCACTGCGTTAGTATTTTTTTTTGATCTTTCTTTTCTTAAAAAAAAAATTTTTGTTTTAAAGCCTTTCACAATTTTCCTTTTTTTTTTAATTTTTCTTTTTAACTTTAAGAATAGAATTAGATTTAGTATCACAACAAAACTAGCAACTAAATTTTTATGAATTATATAATTTAAAAAAAACGCCGGGCGGTCGAAACCGCGAATACGCGCGAAACGCCCAAAATTTTATTCTTTATTCTGCACGAAATAACTGTTTAATCGCTAATCCCGCGCGCACTCGCTTGTCCGTTATTACTGGTATTCGCGCTCTTATAAATGCGGCTACCCAATCCTCCCGTCTTGGACGTGGTAAACCACCAGGCCAACTCGTGGTTTCACCGTTTGACTAAACCTGCGAGGTTCAAGTTTACCGGGATCCGTGATCGTATAACGCGGACACTGTAGTAACGGTAATATTTTTACCTTAGGCTTACCGTACGTGCTCGACTAGCCCACCTTGATTGGTTAAATTTGGGGATTAAAATTATTTAAATAGAACGATTATTCATAACAGCTTACCCGGATGGTAATTTTCTCTAATTTTGTTTTATCACAAAATTCTTGGTAGTTCCAAATTTAATTTTTGTTTTGTCTATATGCGTTGCCGACTTTACCGGTTTTTCCTTTACTTTATTGTACTGAGAGCTGCTCGTAACTAATGACGAAACAACAAGAAATAAAAAAACCGTTTGTAAACAAAATGCCAAACAAAATGACAACAACCAGCGTAATTCTATGTCTTTACCTTCGGTTTGTTGTGATCGTCTATGTTAAGCGACCGAGCTATGAATGACCGAATGCATAGAAATTATTGGAGAAGGTGTTGTTGGTGTAATGTAGTACTAAACGAATGCGTTCCACAGTTTAGGTTCATCTAGGTACTATTATCTATTACAAAATTAACAGATATTTTGCCAACGGTTTTGGTGCAATCATTTAAACAGACGGTCGTTACAACGCACCGTGGATCACGTTTGTGTAGTAATATCAAACAATTCTTCATCAGTTGACCAATCTGGTATTTCTGCTGAAATAGTAATATAAGTTTCTTACACACGTGCAGTAGTGTCGCGTTCGATGTATTGTTCATTGAACTGGAAAAGTATGTACTTCTTCCCATTTTACATTACATGTGATCATAAAATAAATAAATCTAGTCGTCCCTAAACTACGTGAACTATCCCAATATGCGTGGATGGAAGTATGAACCCGTTACCGATTGCGTTGGTATTTAAATTCTTTTTTACGTTGCCGACAATTGCATTTCTCAAATGAATATACTCCACTGAACGCAGCTTTCGTTTGATTAAAGCGGATATCATATAACGTAATCGCTCTCTCTCTCTCTCGATATCCGCATACATGTCCGCGATGTACAAATGAAACAGCTGGCTACATTTGAGAATTGCTTGGCTTGATTGCGTCGAATCATCAGCCGGTATGAATAATAGCTTGAAACGATATTTTTAGTTCTAAGCCTGGCATGTTTTTTTGCAGATAGCTCTAGGTACTATATTTGTACATTCCAATATCCTAAGGGTTATTTGCGACTGTTCGTTACCGTTGATATTCGTTTCATTTCCAATCATCCTCTGGTTTTTAATTTAATACCACTTCATTTCGAACATTTCAAATTAGTTAAATTTAGTAAGGTCATATAATATTTGTTTATAACTTTCTAATATGTATAGTACAGGGTTATCCAATTCGAGGTTGATAAAGTAGAAATCTGTATACCGACATCTGTCAAAGATAAACGTCAAGTACGCTGTCATTTATTTAGTTGACATCCTGCCATTTAAGAATATGGAGCATTTAAGAATATGGAGCATTTAAGAATATGGAGCATGGTGTTGGAAAAACAGGCCGTCGATGCTGATTTTTCGAACAAAATTTTCTTCAGTGATGAAGCTCATTTTTCGCTTGGTGGATACGTTAATAAGCAAAACTGTAGAATTTGGGGCTCAGAAAATCCACAATTGATTGTAGAGAAGCCATTACACCCGGAAAAAGTCACTGTTTGGTGCGCATTGTGGTCTGGTGGTGTGATTGGGCCGTATTTTTTTGAGAACAACCATGGACGAACAGTTACCGTCAATTCTGAGCGCTATGGCCGCATGTTAACCGATTATTTTTTTACGAAAATCGAAGATTATGATCTTGACGATATGTGGTTCCAGCAGGATGGAGCAACCAGTCACGTAACACGAGCAAATCGAGATCTTTTGCAAGAGAAATTTCCTGGACGTTTGATTTCGCGATTGGTTGATGTCAATTGGCCTCCAAGATCCTGTGATTTAACGCCTTTGGATTTCTTTTTGTGGGGCTACGCGAAAGATCGTGTTTACGCAAACTCTCAAACTCAAACTCTTGACGAATTGAAAACTAATATTCGTAAGGTAATGGCCGAGATACCGCCCGAAATGTGCCGAAAAGTCATTGAAAATTACCTCACAAAAGAATCAAGGCCTGTAAGAAGTCCCGTGGAGGACATTTGAATGATATCTTGTTTAACTAAAAATGGCAAGGATCAATCTGTAAAATGAAATAAAAATTACAATACATTCCGAATATTTTGTGTGTTTTTTTTAAGTTTACTTTATCAAGCTTGAATTGGATAACCCTTTATATAAATAGTTAACTAAGTTAAGATTAAGACTTAAATGCCCGATACGTAATTTAGAGTCAAATTTGTCATAATAATAATAGTATAGATTGACCTTAATACAACTATGTTTATACGATATCAGATTCATTTTACAGTTGTAAGAAAAAAATGTAGTACCGGTTCAAAAACTCACCTGTTCTAATCATATATTTTCCGGTCCTTCCAAGAGCGCTCGTGGTTAAATTGCCGTGTGTACACGCTATATCAAATTGAATATAAAATAGTTTTTTTTCTCAACTCTGTTTCCCGACGATTACTGCCTTGTAGCTCGGACAACTTAATACTGCACCACCGACTTGAATTGTTCGCACGATCGAAATTGCACCCTGTTAAAGTTAGCCGACTCCAGCCGAAAAATGTCGATACAACAGATTTAAACTAATCAAACGAAAATGACAGCCGATTTTTGACGGTAACATCCCAGCCGAAAAATGCCGATAATGCAGATACGAATTTTATGCCAAAATGTAATTATTTATATTGCAAATTTTATTTTGTTCTTCCTAAAAACTAACTAAAAAATTTAAAATAAGAAACTTTCATTCGAAACAATAAAAATTAATATACAAAACCTAATTTTTGTAAGTGCTGTATTACAAGTTTGGAGTTAAAACGTGAAATGCATTTATAGTTACATGTTGGGGGAATATTTTAAATGGCACGTCATATAATAATTATCATTTGAAAGGTCAATTTCTATGTTGGAAGAATATATCGCACACACAAAATTTGAAATTTCTAAAAATTTACCGTAAAAATTTAGAAATCAACCTGAAATTGTTTCCAAGTGTGAGCATCAATAAGATCTTTCATTTCAATCTATTTCAAGCCATGACACTTTAAACGGTCAATTTTTAGAAATTTTCAAATTTTGTGTGTGTGTGTGTGATTTATTTATAAAAAATTTCGAACTATTAACATGGAAATTGTCCTGAAATTTTTGAAGTTTTGCTTGGTATGTATATACTATTGAGTTTTCTCCTTAAAAACTAGTTTTTTAATTATAGTTTTAATGCATTTAATAAATAAATTTAATTTTGAATAATATTGGCGATTTTCATCGAATGTAGATAGCGTTGGTTTCTACGTCTACAAGGGGGACGAGAATTGTCAAATTAATTGTTATGACAGTTTTAATCCCCCTTGCTTCATAGCAAACTGCGATTTACATTTTGTTCACCAGATGTCAGCTACTTTGTTGCAAACCGCGAATACATTGATGAACCGAAATAAATGCGGTCTTACTTTGAGAAATTTACAACAACAATCCCATATATGTAATTCCAATTTGGAATTATTTTAAACCAACTTTTCTGCAGGTATAGAATTATTCCATTCTTCCTGTAGTTTTAATGTTTAACACCAGGGCATTTTTATTGATTACTATTATTTTTAAATGTTAGCAATAAAAATATGAAAGTTATTTTTGTTATTTTGACTTAGAATTTTTCTTAACAAGACGAAAATTTAGTTATGACTGGTAATAATATTCAATAATGTTCTAGCACATTACTATTTAATTGAATATATTTAGTTGCGTTTTTTCGTTGTTTTCAAATTCAAAATGTAATTGTTACTAACTAATAAAAATAAATTAAAAAATATCTTTGGTTGTTACTTTGAGCACAAATTAATTCTATACCAGAATGGAATTAGCTTGTACCAAAGTAAGACTGCAAAACATTTTTGATTTAAAAAGTAATTACTGCTTAACACCAAAATTACGAATCTGCATTACCGACCTTTGCAGGTGAATAATACAAGTTTTGTATGTGCATTGTCAATTTTTTTCGGTTCGGTTGATATATTTTCTTATTACAACCGAATCTGCATTATCGTCATTTTCGGCTGGAGCGAGTCGGCTAACTTAACAGTATCGAAATTGCATATTTATTATTATTTTAAACTCCCACAAACTTAAACTTTTCTTTTCAACGTATCGGCAACTAATTTATATAATATACAATATTATATATAAATTGAGGTAACACTATAATGTTCAGCAAATCTTCCACCACTGCACTTTTTATTAAGTTTTTTTTTCACTGGCCTTCGCGATTAATATCGGAATATTTTGTACGGAAGTTATTCGCTACAATGATGGGAATGATGGTTTGTTTCTCGATCTACCAAACAGAAGAAATTTGATGGATCTGCTGGGTCACTCTCGCCCTTGTGTACAAAGATGATTTCAATGTGTGTGGTTGCTGACTTCTATGGCTTCCCGCCATCCACCACGGTATGCTTAATTCCCCGTTGACTTTTATTCCCCCTATTTTTAGTAGCCCTTTTCCGACGCGATTGAAGTGTATGACAATGTAAAACCAAAAGCCTAGCGAAATAGATACGTTCAATAAGGTGAACAATTACCCAAACCGAGTCCATTTTCCAATACGGGCGTTGTGAACGCAGGTCCATTTGCAGTTCGTGTATCCAAAGGAAAAGGAAACAAGTCCTACAAGAGATATATCGCTTTGTTCATTTGTTTCTCTACGAAAGCAATTCACTTGGAACTGGTGAATGAGCTAACAACAGCAGCATTCCTGGCAGCATTTAGAAGATTTACTTCAACAATGGGAACGCCTTTAAACATATACAGTGACAACGGTACCAACTTCGTTGGAGCTCGGAACGCACTAAGTAAGGAGCTAGAGGTGGCTATACAACAAGCAAACAACTATGCAGCTCAGGAAGCACCTAACCATGGAACAAACTGGCATTTCATCCCGCCCGGTAGTCCCCACTTCGAAGGTATTTGGGAATCTGGAGTCAAATCAACGAAAGGCTACTTAAAGAAAGTGATCGGTGAAACAACACTGACCTACGAGCAGTTCAGCACCGTATTATCACAAATTGAAGCATGTTTAAATTCTAGACTGATTCTTTCACTGTCAAGCGATTTAGATGATTTTGATGCTTTGACACCTGGAAATTTTTTAATCGGGAGACCACTGATTTCACTCCCTGAGTAAGACAAATCCAACGCAAGCCCAAAAGAAAAGTGGACTCTACTTTCAAAGATGACTTCAGGATTTTGGAAAATATGGTCTACGGATTACTTGAACAGTCTACAACAAAGGTACAAATGGAAAGAACCAAAAGCAAACTACAGGATTGGTCGGCTAGTTCTAATAAAGGAACAACTTCCACCTACTAAATGGGCAATGGGAAGAATAACAGATACTCATCCAGGGTCAGATGGTCTAACCAATCAAGATCTAACAAGCAAATCAGATGAAGATGTGACAGCAGACGACAAGAAAGTAGGACAACACAAGGTTGGCAGGTCTCGAGTTGCCAGGGTTACCAAGAAGATCTATGCACCACTGCTCATATTACTAATTACGTCAGTTTTTGCAATTCGAGCGCACCACCATACAATATCACAACATTCGAAAATCAACCAGTATCTATTATGAATCCATTGGAGAGCTCAAACTTACAAACAACGATTGGAACATAATAGTGTTTTATAATCTAACCAACTATTATGCAGAACTGGCTGCCTTTAAGCCTTCCATAGACAGACTAGCTAAATATTGTTCATATCCTGACGACAACTTCACAAACTCGAGTATTGCTAAAAGATCAAGAGAAAATACATGTGGACTAATAGAACCATCGTTCGAGCAATTTTTACAAGAAATGGAGCACAAGGATGAATTGATTCACCACCATAAGGAGGAAAAATAGCCAACGAGTTATTTGGTGTGCTAGATGACAGGGCCGCGGTATGAGAAAGAAATAGAAAAACTCAAGATGAACAACAACCATTTCACGGCGTTATTAAAGAATCAAACGTCAATCATAGATGCGACTATAAACGTCTTCAAAAATAGACAAGAAGATATCAACAAGCATTGGTTGGTGTTCAAGAATCAGTTAGAGGAGGCATTGGAGAGCAACGATGAAAAAAGCAACTTTCTAGCTCTATCAATGCATACAATGTTACGCATGATTGCATTCAAGGAGAATCAAGATACACTGATAGAAGTAGTATTGGATACGCACAATAGAGTCATTACCACGAGGCTTTTAACGACCCAACAACTGAAAAAAGAAATAGATTTTATGACGAGAAATTTACCACCTGAACTAATGCTTCCCAATATCGATGACTCAGATGACATATTGGCACTATACCAGCTCATGATACCCAAGACAAGGCTGCAAGGCAAATATTTGTTATTTGAGGTTAAGCTGCCATTAGTATATAAGGAAATATACCAAATTTATAAGCCCATACCGCTGCCTACCCCTAGCAGTCCATCTATATTTATACGGCCACAAATGGAATTTCTTGTGACAGATTTGCATCGGCACACATATTCTTCAATGACAACTTCTGAATGGCAAAACTGTATCAGCAACAACGACTTTAGCATATGCCAGTTAACCCAGGCTATGCATCAGAATCAAGAAGATGATGTTTAATGTGAGCTACTTCGGCTACGACAAGAAAGAGTGAATTACAAATGCGAGGTGGTCGAAAGGAAGACGAACAACATGCCCGATACATATATCCAACTAAGAGATTACAGATGGCTTTATTCAGTACCAGCTGAACATACGATCAGTATCGTTTGTCAACAGGAGCCATTTTCTACAAAGATATCAAGAAGCGGGATACTAAGCTTAGGCTCTGGTTGTACACTGAAGGGAAGAACCATAAGCATACCAGCAAAGCAATCGTACTATCACAAATTATACTCCTCAATATTGCCAACATTTAATCTCTCAATATAAATTCACAAGCAACCACAAGGTTACTCCCATCACTTGTCAAAGGTACAAGGAATCGAAGAACTATAGCAAAGAACAAAGGCAGTAACGAGGAATACAGGAGAAAGCTTATCCCATCACCACATGCACCACTATATGCACTCACGTATGCGGACTCCTTGCGCTCGTACTCATAGGCATAGTCTTCGTGGCAATCAAAAGAAGAATTGATGCAACCGAAAATAAACCAGCCAGAGTCACTCCTCTAGAGGCGCTGGTATAAAGCACGATAATATTAACATCTTGGCCGGGGAGAATGTTATAACAACAACACTTATGCTATCAAATTATGACATTGAATATATCAATTTTTCCATATATGTACATGTACATCCGTTAAATACTGATGACAAGGAATGTGTATATCAGTTTTCATATTAACTAGGGCATTTACATTTAATTTTACATTTATTTTTGCATAGTCAATAGTTTTATAAATGATTTTTTTTGTATATAAATCAAATAAATTATGAAATAAATATTAGTTCTTACACAACAGTCAACGTGTTTCTGTCCAGCCCTGACCAACAGCAAGCGAGAAACATTTTAAGTAATTGTCAACTATCAAATTTTTGATTTGACCAAAATACGATCAAACACTTAATTTGTTGAATTTGTCCGATTTTACGTAAAGATCAGCTATAAAATGCGCTTGCTTGCGGTAGCGATTAATTTTTTTCTTTATCCAAATCTATTTATGTTGATACTTGGTGTACTCAATATTTACCAAGTCAATAACAGAATGCGAAAGAGAAAAGAAAGTTTTTATGATCAGCTTTTGACCGCAAACAAAAAATCCGTAAATTTGAGTCTTCTGTTCCAGATTCGCCAAAAAGCCGTTCTGTTTTGAGTATTTCATGCCGAATACTATTAGAAAATGGCCATTCTATGTGTGGTAAAAATCTATAGAAATTTTGATTTTCGTTTATTTAACGAAACCCAATAAACATTTCGATTTTCACTTTCAATTTCTCAATCAAAATAATTTGAATACTGCCCTAGAAGTTTTAAACATTTAAATTTTTTTGATTAGTTAAGCGCTTTACGTTTGAAGAATGACATTTTAAGGTGTGATAATCGTCTGTGCTCATTCAAAGGAAATCATTGGGAAATATCGGTTTTGGATTGAATGTTTTGGGTAACTGGCGCCTTATACTATTGGGAAATGGACATTCTAGGTGTGATGCCCGTTTGCCTTTATTCAACGAAATTCCATTAAAATTTCCGCTTTTGCATTCAATTTCTGAATCAAAATCGTTGAATACGTTCTGTTTTTAATCGGTCATATTATACTCTTACGAAATAGCAATTCAAAACTTGTTAATCGCCAGCGCTCTCCTAAACTAGATTAGTTAAAAAAAACATCAAGTTTCGAGTTGTTGGGCCTTACACTATATTGGAGAACGGCCTTACTATGGAAAATGTCCATTTAAGGTGTAATAGCTGCATGCTTTTAATTATATTGACAATTTGAAATCAAAAACGGAAAATTTCTGGATTTTACCAGATTTCCGTTTCCAATCAAAAACATTGGATTTTAGATTTTTGGTCTAGATTTTTCAAACGAAGGTTCTGTTTTTAACAGTGTTGTATTTATACTCTCTCTCTCTGGCCTTCACATCCCATGAAGGGATTTCGCCGCCTGCGAGGGTTCATAACTTAAATGTTTTTATGAGAGAAGGTTGTTGGCCTGCCGCTCAACCCGCTTATTACGTGTGTGGGTCACGTACTGGTGAGAATCTTAAGGCATCCAGTCCTACCTTGAAACACATTTATGTAGCGAGCCGCTTGATACAAGACAGACGCCCGCTTCAGCCGCTCCTAACCTGGAGATCAGACGCTGGTTTGGTATTGGTTTTGAGGCGCCAATGGCCCGCCTTGACATGTAGTGTCCATGACTATAAACAGGATTTAGTCTGCTCGTCTCCACTACACCGCCTGATTCATTTAGCGTTACCCAGGGAGCACCGGCGAGGAGGTATGAATCTAGGACTTTGCCCCCCTTGTATTTATGTACTTGTATTTATACACTAAATGATAAAAATTTCCATTCAAAAATCAAATTTTTTATCAAAAATTATGAATATGTACTATTCCTCGTCTGGCCAAGAATTTTCAGGGAACAGTTATTTTTGATGTTACTGTACCGTTATTTGTTTGATATTAAACTAATTATTTGGCGCTTTAATATTCGCTTTTTCAAATAAAATCCTTAAAAGATTCCGCTCTTTTCCGTTCTCTTAGGTGTAGCTTTTTTAAAGAACCATTAAGTTGTGAGTAGGTGGCGCCTTATATTATCGATAAATGGTCATTCAAGGTGTTTTAACGATCCGCACTTATTCCACCAGATTCCATTAAAATTTCAAAAACGTAGACCTTCCTGTTTTGAGTAATTCAGGACCAACACATTAGAAAAAAGGTCATTCCAAGTGTGAAAATCTATGCGCTTACTCATAGAAAATTCATAAAAATTTAAAACTTTGTAGATAAAAATGTTGAATATTAAAACGCTTCAGGTCTAGATTTGATAAAAAATTATTATATTTTGAGCATTTAGGCCATACTCTATTAGGGAGCCGCCTTTCCAGATATGATAACCCTCTTTTCTAAAACTTTATTTATAAATATTCAAAAGCTGTATTTTGGCGAGAAATAACGTATTTTTACTTTAGCTGTTTCAGCGCTATTCAGCTGTTTCAACTAATGCAAATCTACATTATCTTCAGCTAAAGCAAAATTTTAAAATGCTTTTGTCCATTAGAATTTGAATCGGGTTAGCACTAATAGAGTACACATTCAATACTAATCTGTAACTATCTTCTGAACCATCTTTCTTTAGTTTTGACAAGAAGAAATGGAATGCTTACGAATTGAATGATTCTTGTTTTTCCGATAATTTTCACCGTTATTTGATATTTCTTTTAAAAACAATTAAACAATTATCAAATCTGTGACCTTTATATTTCATTACTTCTAGTAGACGTTTGAGTTTCCCTCAAAACGTACTACCCGCCATCTTTAAATTTAGGATAAACTTCATAAGCATTAATATTACGGTTTTATTCTGTTGCTTCAAAAAACCTTGCAAATTCGATCGATTGCTATAAAGCCGACGAATAATTTTGAATATTTATGGTTTGAAATTTGTGTATTTTTGGGAAACAATGGAACAGAGCCGAGACAATTGTTGTAGTTTTTCATATAAAATTTCATAATCGTTGCTCATTTAAATCGGGTCGAAAAATTTTTAGAAAACTATGTGAGGGGTTTTCGAGCGGTAAAAATTTATTCTGATGAAATTCATAAAAATTGGTTTAAAAGGAAATGACTGCTACGGATCAGGATTTCGTAAACCCTCGTACCACCCTCTTTATATATTAAACATAGGATTTCAAAATAAGTTCGAGATATGATTTTGGAAATTAAGTAAATCGTATATAACGAAGACCCTTCTTAATTTGAACTGAATTTTAAATTAATTTTTAATACACTACGTGGCACGGAACACCGATATAAGCTTAATATCTCAGTTAAAGTAGTAGTATATAGTATGTATATATAGTTTAAGTTAAAATCCGAAAAACAAAATATTTACCGCTTCTTACCTCAAATACATAATTAAATCAGATTATTTGTAAATAATCTTCCTCTCTATAGTTTTTCACTCAAAAGAATAAACATTTCAATTGTTCATTGGAAAAAAAGTTTCATACTACCTACACGCGCTGTTTTTATTATCAACTTCAATGGTTAAAGCGTCTAATTTAAAGTAAACCGTTTTAAGTTGGTTCTCAACTCCCAATTTAACAATTCATCACATGATTATCTAATTAAGCTCCGTATGTGACCCGTCTCTAATCTATAGAAGTGTCGAATACTTTGTTACTTCCCCACGTTTGACAAACCTTGAAAGTTTTTTTTAAACATATAAGTTAAGCAGACTCCTAAGCAGGAGCCTTTCCTCTATGGTATAATATTGAATGCCAACGTTAATCGCGCATTCTTTCACTTAACAGAAGTAAATTAAAACAAAACGACTTCTGTTTTGAAAACTGAATTACGAACGAAAATTGAAATTGTTTTAGTCGTATATAAACCAAACAAGATTATCTATTTTGAATTCCCTAGAATAAATTCAGATTTTAATTTAATTGGCATTTAAATGAAAATCTTTGTACTTGCGGTAAAATTGAACTATAATTAGAATTTAATTTTCCTGGCGAACACCTATACCACTCGTAAGAGTTTAGTGGTTTTTATAAATCGATCTACATTTCTTGAAGAATCGGCGATGTATGTATATTGGTGGGCTGGAAAATGGAAAATTTATTTTTATTTAAAAGCATAAATGGGGTTCGTATATTTCTTCGAAGTGAAAAACCGATTTACATGAAAATAAACTAAACCGAATTTATTTATTTAAAAATTTAATAAAACAGATATTATGGTTGATAAGACAATTTAAGGGTGATTGAGATGTTAAAATTATAGAGATTAGCCGTAATATTTTGACGGCATAATACGTAAATTTTATTTAGGGAAATAATAAAAATAATTGTTTTTAGATGTAATTGATAGTATCTTCAGATGTAATTACCGAAAACCACATAACCGTCTTAACGAAGACAAAATATTTTTCAGTGGTCGGTTAATTGAGTCATATTATTTTAATGGCCTATTTGCCGAGTTGTGATGAGCGTATCTTATATTTGAGTAATTGCCTAGCTTTTAGACTATTATCAGCTCCTTAAATGAAAATGCCAATATTTGAGATTTGTTTTGGGACGGGTTGTTGGTGACATAGGACGATGAGTGTACTTTTGTCTTGATTTGAGAAAATATCCACTAAAATCTTGTAGTTGTGTCCATGTGTTGGGAAGACTTTGTTATCTTCTTGACTTAGCTAGCTTGCTGTTGAATAGTTTATGTTTATGGATGTTTGACATTGCAGACTATGTGCCTCGACGCAGATCTGTATATGAAAGTTCCATTTGGGGGTCTAAAAAATAATGAAGATGAATGACGCCATTACCATTTATTGATATGTTTCCAAATTGGTCTTGAGAACATACAAAGAAATATAATAAAAATATTTTTTTTAAATTTGTAGTCGCCTCATAAAGTTGTTTCAATTTGCACTTAAAACTGTCTTTGCTTAGATAAACTCAAATAAATGGTTGATTAAAACTCGTACGCATCATATGTACCTGTTTATTGTAACATTAAATTGTCTAGAATTTTCCTGTCTTTTCGAAAGTTTCCGTATATTTTCTAAGGTTGATAGATTGTAGGTTCTGCATTCAGTGAGGTATGACGGTAGTTTCAACAGGTTTATGTGATAAGGTAACTCTTTGTCATATTTTCAGCTATCCTGCAGAGTTGTGAACGCTTCTTTTGGGTACTCTCTGTGTTGCGAATATGTTGGTTGAAAAGAGGACACCTGTGTCGCTATTTTAATTTCCGTGGGAATAGAGAATTGGGAAACATATTTTCATACGATTTTTGTTTGAATTTTATATTACTAGCCTACTAATGGAATCAGTGTGGTGTAAATATTTTAGAAAACAAAGTGGAATGGGAAACTTTTGTTCCATGAAAATTTTATTGGGAAAAATAATTTCCTAAATAACAAAGTTGTAAAAATTTATTTATTTATTTATTTATAAATGGTGCCTACAGTGATTACTGATTACAATGGGCACAACAAAACAATTGGTAAAAAATTACGTTACTTAATCTCGAGTACAAAAGATTATATAAAGCTTCTTAAATGAATCTCTCGACAAGTGATAATAAAAAGCTTCGTAGAACTTGTTAAATACGCGCGATACCCTCGAAACCGGTCAGAAAGACCGTAGTTCGTTAGCGCTCGATCGATGAATAAAGCTACATCGCGTTGTCGCATCTGGCGTTCGGGAGCATACAAGTTGATACGTGCTGGAAGGAGGAAGAACGTAATCCACATCGTACATGGATAGTAAACGTCATAGCGCGAACAAAATAAACTGTTTCTGGATACTCTCAATCCTGTCAGAATGACAGTGGTAGGAGGGTGACCAAATAGGAGATGCATACTCCAAAACAAACCGAACAAAGCAGACGTATAATGATGTCAAAGTTAACGGGTCGGTAAAGTGCAATGTACGACTTTGAAACATAATGTACGATTTTGAAATAATGGCGTTAACATATCTGGTAAATGTAGGATCAGATTCAATGATCACGCCAAGATCCGAAATGAACTCAACCCGATCAATGGTTTCGTTGTATAATTGATATCGATAAAAAAACAGGCGAGCGGATACGGAAGAAAGAAAGAGTTTAGCATATACCCACGTTTAAAGGAAGTATGTTGTTAATTGACCAACTGCAAAAGCGGTTTAAGTCATCCTGTAACATTTTGCAGTCGAATACGCTAGAGACCCGGGGGTAAATCTTCATGTCATCCACGGCAGTTGGCAAACTTAAAACATTTTACAACTTCGTTAATATTTAATGAAAATAACAGTGGGCCGATATGACTACCATGAGGCACGCCGGATGGCGCCTGGAATAATGGGGAGAAATAATCCAGAATCGTAAGGGATTTTCAGCGATCTAAGAGGTAAAAACGTAACCAGTCGAAGGGAATGAAATGACAATCGAGTCTCTCCAAGTTGTTAATAAAAATGGAGTTAATACGACCGTCGCGACCCGCTCCCTTACTAACATCGAAAAGTAGCAGTTGATCCAGAATCTCCTGTTCAGTAAATTTGAAATGATCAAATACAATGGAGGTGGAAGTAGTAGGAGACCCGGTGTCTGTTGACCGAAGCGGCTTGTCAAAATGGCTCACAAAAGCCGGATTTATTATTGATAACCCGCGGAACTTGTCTCTCGATACCACTCCCGAGAAGCCCATTGAATCTGGGCACTGTATCATTCAAATCCGCGCCGCGCTGTAAAAAGTCCCAACCGGTAGTGCTGAGAAATACATTGAAGGATGCATAGTTGGCCATTCTAAAATTAAAGTGAAAATCATTAGAAAAACAATAAGTTGTACATTTAGTATAAAAAATAATTATCATAATTGGTGTGTGATAAATGCTCTCATGTCCAGTGAAGTCCAAGCACGAAGCAACATCGGCATGTACGACATCATTGGCAAATAGCAGGTGCAGGGATTTCCTTCGACTGTTGCTGAAACAGTTAAGCTGCGTTGTTGATATGGAAGCGAAGTAATCGATGATAATCAATGCTTTCTCATCAGTTGAGGATTTAAGAGAACACACCGTCGACATCGTTCCAAGATATATCGGGTAAGTTAAAGTGGCCCACAATGATAATTTGATCACAAGGACGAACTGAAGGTATAACGGCTGAGCCAATATAGTTGATAAACTGATAACTTACACTAAACTAACTCCATAATAGGACAGAGAAATACAATTCAAACAAAAATGCCATGAAATTGTTTGGCCCAATTCCCTATTTCCAGGGATAGCTACAATACGGCCACAGATGTGTCAGTAAAGTAAACCAGGTCACAAACGGACTTAAGAAGCCAGATTGGTACAAGTGTTCCAAATTTTATGATCAGTGCTGGGGTCAAAGGCCTTAGCGAAATAATTGTATATAGGTTTTGCACTCCAAATTCAACCTTTTACAAATCAAGTTCATCACTTTGCAAATAAAATTCACCTACATCCAAAACATCTTCAACCTTTTCCAAATCAAATCCAACTATATTCAAATCAAATTCACCTTTATTCAAAACATATTCATCCTTTTTCAAATCAAATTCACCTTTTTTTTCAAATCAAATTCACCTTTATCCAAACCATTATCATTCTTTTCCATTTCAAATTCAACCGGAGCAGTTTAGTTTTATAACGACTCCGGTTGAATTTGAAATGGAAAAGAATGCATTTGATTTGGATAAAGGTGAATTTGATTTGGAAAAGGATGAATATGTTTTGAATAACAGTAAATTTGATTTGAATAGATTTGGTTTTGATTTGGAAAAGGTTGAAAATGTGTTGGATGTAAGTGAATTTTTTTTGCAATTTGATGAACATGATTTGTAAAAGGTTGAATTTGGAGTGTAAAACCTATATCAATCATGCTGCTTGTAAATTCCGTAAGGTTGGTTGTAGTTGTTTTTTTGGCATAAACGCTTTTTTGGCATTGACTTAGTGATATGTATTGTGGTACCATGGTCTTGAACGAATTGCATATTTTCAAATAGCTTCTGTTTTTTGTTCTAGTTTTTAATATTGGATCACTCTTGTTATTTTCACACATACGGGAAAATGTCTTTAGGAATGGAACTATTAAAATTTTTGTAGTCCTTTAGTAATGAAGTTCGAAAACCATGTGGTTGCCATCTCTAAACGTTTCTTGAGCGTGATGTACATATATATCTTTGGCTGCAATTTGAGGACGTACGGCTATAGGTCCGATTTTATCACCATCTGTACATTGCATAGCTAAATGGCAGCTTATACTAGCATGGAATATGGGTCGGCTCATAAGATTTGCACGTCACCAGGGGGTCATAGATGTGTTCCATTTCATCACAGTTTGTAATCTGTAAATGAACATTCCCTTTGCATCCTGCTCTTATCGAGATTCGAATCCGGCACCTCCCGATCCAAACGACAAAGTTTTATCCACTGTGCCATTTGGTCGGTGTTGTTTTCTCTTATTTTTACTTTTCATCGTACAAAGGAGTACTGTCTGCTATTTGTCTACATGAGACTGTCCCCATATGCATATAAGCCGGTGGCTTTTCATAATGGTTTCGCTTTTCAGAATTATTTCGATAGCTTTGTGAGTAATGTCATTAATGAATTATTAAGAATCGGGTCTAAAATTCTGTTATGACCATTTAATATACATATCAGACATTTGACTCAGGTTAGAATATAGGTACTCAGTTTCCAAAGATACATTAGTTCGTAAAATGTCAGAAATATCATCATCATAAGTTGATTTAATTGACGGCAAATTAAAATCGCATGTTATTAAAATTTTGTCAGCTGGATTGGATTTGTTGTGAATTTTAAAGGTGGTGAGGCAACATGTAGTATAAAATGTTAATTCAGAGTCTGGTTGAATACATACAACGTACATAAATAATGACATTTTCTTGATGGTGGCATTCAATAGATATTGATTTGTTAATCGCTAAGAGTACACCACCGCCTGATTTTTTGATAATTGTTAGTGCCGAGCGATCACTTCTATACAACACGAAAATGGAAGAACGTTGCACATGGTAATATTCGAATACTTTCAATACAATTCATTACCAATTTTGAGACGCTACGCATACGACGGCATATAAACCGACTTGGTTAGTAAGAGGCTTTATGGTTACACATAGTTTTTGTTTTTGCTTAATCTCATTGTCCACAATTGGAAGAGGTTAAACATCGTGATCGTTCTATTCAATACACCTTTTATGGTTAAATAGAACTATTATGGTTAAACCATCAGGACCTGAGTGGGTATTCGTTATTTTACCCAAAATTCATATTTTGTTCGTGAACGGAAACGTGATCATCACCAACTGTCCAATCTCTTAGTTTATTTTTAGTGTTGCCCATCTCTTGTAAATTAGTTAAATATTTATTAGTTAGATATTACTGACTGATGCAGGAGAAGTGGTTTTCTAATCAAAAATTGACCGTATAATTTTGCACCATGTGCCTTTGGAAGAAGCAAAATAGTTTAGGAGTGCTACACTTTTGCTGGTACTATACGGAATTCCTCAAGGGTGAATGGCATTTCGTTCCTTTAATGGCAGTTTGTTCCGCAGCATTAGAGTACGTTTGTTTTAGTGCTAGTAGTAGCCCCGTGTTTTATTCATTTTGTGATCCAAAGAAGTTGAAATATTATCAACTAAAGAGTCACTGAATATGTTTAAAGGAGTTTCTTTTTTTGACGTAAAGCGTTTAAATGCTGTCAGTAATACTACCCTTGTTAACTCCCTTAATAGTTCTTAATTAGTTGTTTCAATAATACATGAATCGAAAATGAACCTGCATAGTCGATAGCAGTATTGGAAAATTTAAAAGACGTAGTAACTCTTGTCACTGACAAATTAACAAAAATGTTGTTGTTAAAACTGTAACATTTCCAAGTTGGGATCATACTATTTTCTATCACTATAGTTTCATTTTTCACGACACTTCCATTAGTGTTGTCAGCTTTTAAATCCGCAATTTTTTGGGCTAGATTTTTTTGCCAACTTCATAAAAATGAATTAAATGCACTATTAGTTTCTGCAACATTATTTTTCCGTATTCCTTTGTTTAAGGAAACGGCTTGGGCTGTTCTTCCAATTTATTGTAATATCCCCATATTTGATGCCAATTTGTGAATATTCAAACCTTTTCTAAAGAATAAGCGGGTAGATTTCGTTGTCGTTAACAAGTGGTGCTGCCTTAATATTACTGCTGCAGTTTTGTACTGTTAATTTTAAATTTTTTAAATTGTAAATAGTGACCTCAACTTTAGTGCAAAATGGCGCTAAAAGTAAAAAAATTTTAGTATTAAGTTTGATAAAATTTTTCACATTTTTGTTTTTTTAACTTTAGAAAATTTTATTTCACAACTAATTTAAATATTTACTGTAGTGAACTAACGAATATTTTGTTTTTTTATTTATTTTCAGGTAAGCATTCATTTTCAATCATGAAAACTCATTAAGGTAATACTAAGCACTTCAAATGAATCGCTCTGTTACACAATATAAATTATATTTTCGAAGAATTTCATAGAATTTACTGCTTTACATATTACCAAAAAAAAAAAAAGAAAACAAAATTTTTTATAGCAGATTACATCCGAAATAACCTATATCGTTTGCCATTTTGATTATTAAGAAATTGAAAATGTTTGTACTTGCAAAACCTACAAAGATTAGATCATCTTTGTTTGGAAGGAAATATTTTTGGAAATAGCTGAGTACCTGCGATATCTGAGAACACGATGTAGAAAAAAAAGTATTCTGATTATTTACATTTAACACTTCCATCGTTCAAACTTCTGAGTTTCCTGTTTTCTTAGAATGAAATAAAATTCTCGTTGGTTTGAAGTATTAAAATAATATTAATCGTTTAAAAAAAATTCTGGAGAAAAATTTAAAAAGCTGCGTATGCGAGATTGTAATAATATTCTCAAATAATTATTTTTAAATATCGTCTAAATTTCATTCTTTAGTCTGAATCTAACCAAATTACCTAAACGTAATTTTGGACACTTTCCAAAAAAAAATCTTTATCGAACTTCCTTCTTCAACATATTAAATACAATTTGTTTGTTATTTTGGTTAATCTAGATTTGAAAAACATTTGTTAACTAATTTCGAATAAATACAAGACAAATGAGAATTTGAACACATTTCATTTAAAAGGGTGAGCAAACTAAAAAAATATTGTAAATATTTTGAATGTAAAGCTATAATCTCAAATTTTATTGTGTTTGACTCCTGAAGTAAGTTTGAAGTGATCGACATTACTAACTCAAAATCAATTATTAAAAAATGTATATAGGATTTTGCAATAATATATTTATATTTTTGGTGTTTTTGTATAATTGGTGAGGTAGATTACGCAACATACTCTACCCCTATCGACTTTAATCTATATGCAGATTACAAAGCGATTTTTGCACCCCAGATATCGATAATGTAAACAATCTCGAGAACCTAAAAATGATATTTTCTCATTAATTATTCACTGACGTAAAGTAAGTGAACTACCAGAGAAGGTTTACATTCGGTTCTATTCAACGTTATAGAGTAAGTTGCGCACTAATGTCCCTATTATGGTTCTTACCTCACCGAGCGAGTCACCTCCAAATCCAAGTCGTGTGAGTTAGATTTTTGTATTAAAATTTTTCACAATAAGGACGTTTCGTGTGTCTTTCATTAGAAATTCTTATTTTATGCCTAGAAATATTTATTTTTTTATTTTGCAATAATTTTATAAAATGAAATCTGATATAAAAATTATTTTGAAAAAATATCTTACGTTGTTTGCTATCCATCTTGATTACTTTTGTTTTTGTTTTTTGCTATCTACCTTGAAAAATTACTATGAACTCACCAGTATATTGTTGGTGATTATATTTGACACTAGAGTCATCGCACCGTAAGAATTATAATATGGAATATTTCAAAATGGTGAGTTCAAGTCACCATTATGACGTATTTCTCGGTGAGTTGAGGTAAGGTGAGTACCATAATAGGGGTATTATGTAAATACATGTAAAGTACATTAATATTTACCTAAAACTAATCCTAACTTTTATTATGACAATGAAGTTTGTGTTAAAAAATCATTCAATTCAACAGTGTAACTAAATTTGTTATTTCGCGAATCGGAATTTATTTTCAAGAGATAATTATAAAATTGGACACGATTCTAAATGTTGTGGCGTCGATTCTACAAATATCTCTATAGATGACATTTTCGAGAAGTTAATGGCATAGACCTATTTCTAAGATTAAGGTAAAGTTTATTTTTGAGATTCGTCTAATAAACATTTTATTTAGAAATTGAGCATTTTTGACGGGTTTCAAACAATATTCCAGCCAATTTACTATATGATTCAAAGATATTTCAAGTTTTATAAAGAACGATCTAAATATATTCACAACTCCAGGACAGTGTTTACAAATAGATCTGACCATGCACTATAACTCACGAGGTGCCCAATATACACATTTTAAAGGTTGCATAATTTTTGCCTATGTATACAATTTGTTTTTACCGTGGATCCTAGAGATGTTCACGGCTTAAAGCTAAAAATATTTTCAAAACATCTTTAAACTGGGTTTTATTCCTAATTAACTTTGCTATGTATTTGGCAATTTGAAACACTAATTCACATTTTCGAATAGATTACACAAAATTCTACCGATATAGTGATTTGTATCCGATCCTACACTCTGGGAAATAATTATACTTCCACTTATAAAAACTCAAATATTTCAATATACTATAACATTTTATTAACAAATTCTTTTTTAGTAACTCCATTGTAATAAAAGAATTTCAATTCTTGTAAAAAAAAAAATTAAAATAATTTAAAATATTTAATACAAATTTATAAAATTGAATTCATAGGAAATAATTATACTTCCAACTTACAAAAAACTTAAAATTAAACAAAAAACTTAACTTAATTGAAAAAAGTATTGTTAATACTTTGCGTGGCCTCCGTTTTCTATTATTATTATTATTATTATTATTATTATTATATTATTATCTATCTATTATTATCTACCTCCATACGATTTGGCATAGAACTAATTAAACTTCTTATCTTTTCCTTTGAGATTTCGTCCTAGACTTGTAGAATTTTTGTTTATAGCCGATGAGCAGGGGCGAAGGGTCCATAGAAGCTAGGGAAGCACTGCATCCCTTTCTAAAATCTCTATCGTTAAAATAAAATTTCAAATTTTATTTGTTTTATGTATAACACGTTTGATTAAAAATATTTTTTTTCCATAATAATATGCACTATTATGCCTTACAGGTCTGCATATATAGATATCTAGTTTAATGCAATCAACTTTAAAAATATTTTGTATATTTCTTTCCTACTTTGATTTTTCATTATAATTTATACACATCATCCACCTTCATATTCCATAGTGCATACATAGAACCAAAATAAATACGAATACTCTCGTTGATTAGCGTGTGTGTTGCATCCAACGCAACAAAACAGAATAACAAAAAATATTATCTCTGATGGAAGCTGCTTTTAGTTTAGCTTTACCTTATTTCCCTTCACCGTGAAATTATTAACAAAATTAATTATCGATATGTATGTGTTTTATCTATTCATAGATTTGTTTACACTCTCACTTGTTACTCTCAGAATACGCTGCAACTTTAGCAGCTTATTAAGAAAATACTGAAATGAAATATTTGTTTTCAATTTTGCACAAATTAACTTCTCATGTTCTCGTGAAGCGACAAGTGATCGGTTTATTGAAAAATGTATTAAAAAAGGTAATAAAGATGCGATTAGGGATAAATTTTAGAGTTTTTAGGAAAAAACTAAAGCTGTCGTGGAAATTGATGAAACGCGATTCACACTCGAGTGGTGCGAGTGAGAATCACACTCGAAATCATCAAAGATTTAAAAACTTCTTATAGAAATTTTTTTTTGAAATAATTGATCATATTTCAACCGAATTAAGTACTAGATTTCAAAATATTGCTGAGTTCACGTTCTTGGAACTTATAAATTCAAAAAAAAAAATTCTAAATTTAAATTGAATTTGCCGGAGCAACAATTTAAAAATCTCCAAGATTTTTATGGCAAACGATTTGATTTTCCAAAATTGAGAAGTGATTTAATTGTTGTGTATAGCGATGAGAACTTTTTGGACAAACCAATATTAGAGATGTTAGAATTTCTAAAGACAATGATTTAATAAGTTCATTCAATGAAGTATCACCCTTATGTCGACTATTAATAACGATTCCATCTACAAGTGTATCATCCGAAAGAAGCTTTTCTGCTTTACGTAGAATTAAAACTTATTTTAGAAGTACTATTGGAGATGAACGGTTTTCTCATGTTTCGTTAATTTCTATTGAAAAGAAACTATTGTCTCAGATTAAAATGTCACCAGATTTCTATAAATTAATTTGTAATGAAAATTTTTGTTTTTAAAAAGAATCGTCGAATTGAATTATATTTTAAATAAATCTTGTAAATAAAACATTTTTATGTTGTCAATAAAAATCAGGCTTAATTTAACTCTTCCATGCATATTGTATCATATATGATACAACCATTTCATATTACAAAAAAGTACATGTATACATAAACATTTCTTATTTGCTTCATAAAAGAATCTTCTTATACACATTTTGAAAACCTCTACCAACACATAATTTAGTTTTCCCGCGTAATTTTATAGAATAATGCCGGTTGAGTGTCGGTTGCTGTGGTGATTAGTTTTTCGCAACCAACGTAGATTTCTGGTCGTCTTTTTCTAGGGTATTTATAAACTATTTCTCATAATAAAAATATTTTATTAAATATATGTAATTATATTATGTGTTTCAACCATTTTGACATATACGAGGGTATATCAAAAAGTCTTGCAATATCATATGAAAAAAAAGAGTGAGTGAGACAACAATATATTTTTCAAAACCATTTTTTGTCGCGATGAAACTTCTAGAAGAACATTTCGATGTAAATTTTACAGTTCGTTTGTTTTTGTCAATTTAGTAACACGTGTTTTGAATTTTTCTTAAAATGAATGAAATTGAATATCGCGCTGTTATTAAATTTTTCTGTAAAGATGGACGAAATGCAATTTATATATTCAACTATATATCAAAAGTTTACGGCGAATCTACACCATCATATGCCACAGTAACAAGGTGGATAAAATTATTCAAAAGTGGTCGGGAGTCATTAGAAGACGACAACCGCTCGGGTCGGCCAGCAGAAGCTATTAGCCATGAAAACGTAATTTTGGCCGAATCTATTGTATTGGAGGACCAGCGTATTTCTGTTCCGCGGTTAGCGTGGAGACTTTCTCTTTCATACGGTACCACATATACTATATTACATGACCACCTTCACATGTCGAAAGTAAGTGCACGATGGGTTTCCCGTTTGTTGAATGCAGAACAAAAAAAATGAGTGTTCAAACTTCAAAGGCGATTTTAGATATGTACAAAGAAGATCCAGAAAATTTCTTGGATAACATAATAACGGCGATGAAACATGGCTTCATCACTGGGATCCGGAATCTAAACAAGAATCGATGCAATGGATTAAACGTAGTGAACCACCACCAAAGAAATTCCAAACTCAACCGTCTGCTGGTAAGGTTTTGGCAATAATTTTTTGGGATGCTGAAGGAATTTTAATAATCGATTATATGCCACCAAAAACCACAATCACAGGCATATATTACGCAGAGGTTTTGCGAAAATTGAAAAAAGCGATCCGGGAAAAACGGCCAAGGAAAGTTAGGAAAAAATCTTGCTTCTTCACGACAATGCACCCGTGCACAAGGCTAATATTGCTCAAGCTGCATTAAAGGACTGCGGCTTCGTGGAAATTCCGCATCCACCGTAAAATCCAGACTTGGCACCCAGTGACTACTTTCTGTTTCCCAATTTGAAAAAAACACTAAGGGGCCGGAAATTTTCCAGTGACTATGAAGTACAGTCTGTTGTAAATGAATATTTTATTGCGCAAAAGAAATCTTTTTTTTTAGAGGGTTTAGGCAAGTTAATTGATCGATGTGACAAATGTATAAACCTTAAAGGAGATTATGTCGAAAAATAAAAATATTGCTGTCTCACTTACTCTTTTTTTTCATATGATATTGCAAGACTTTTTGATTTGCCCTCGTATATGTCTATATTATAATTGTAAATATTGAAAAACATGGGTTGTATCATATATGATACATCATGCAATTACGGCACAATTCTTGGTTGTATCAAATATGATACAACCGTATAAATTGAAGATCAGGTGGAACTCTTCTTTAATAATAAATTTTATTCAACATTTTTGGTAGTTAAAAATGACTGATCAACGCTAGTTTTTAAATGCTATGGAAATCGAGGAGTTTATTAATATGTAATTCTATTGACATTGATGAGAAAGAAGACAGTGGGGGCGATGATTTTTATAATTAAACTCCAACAAAGTGCCACTTCCGAATTGAACCACCATCTGAAATGGATGACGATGTACCATTAGACATTCAAAATATACCTGTGATACTACTAAGTGATAAAAATGTGATTGAATTACAAGATTCTGATATTGGCAACGCAATTGAGGTGACAAGTGAAACAAGGGAGGTCAAGGAATTAAAAATGTTGTATAGTAATACTATTTGGAAAGTAAAACATTTGAATGTTTCATCAGATAAATATAAATTTAACGGTGATGAATCACCACAAGAACTTCTCGAACTACAAACGCCTCTTGAAACTTTCTATTCTAATTAAAATGATGATAGCGTTAGAGAATCAAATAACTACGCAATGGAAACTAACATCAAAAATACGTTTTCAATAAACGGGAAGGATTTGGAAAAATTTCTCGGGGTGTATATTTTTACGTTCATGTACTAACTAACAAGTTTGCGCTGATACTGGTCCCATGAAGTGGAACAATATAATACGAAAAAGCAATTCGAAAAAATTCGTCAGTTTCCTCATTTCAATCGCAATGAGAACAATATGCCGCACACAAATCCAAATCACGATCGCCCGTTCAAAATACGACCCGTAATAGATGCTCTCATTAAAAACTTTCAGAAGATTCCAATCGACGAAATATATCTATTGATGATCACATGTGCTTTACTAAAGGTGGAAGTTACTTGAAACAGTACACGCAAATGAAGCCGCATAAATAGGGCTACAAATTTTTCTTCTCAGTGAAAATTTACGTACAATTTTGAACAATTTTCGGGGCAAGAAAATGATAAACGTATTTTATCAGAAAAAGATTTGGGGAGCTCATCAAATTTGGTCATTCGACTACTACGAAATGTACCAAGAAATGTGAACCACCACGATTACTTCGATTATTATTACACGAGCTTACCATCGATTATCGAACTAAATAAAGTTGGTGTTCAATCAATTGGCACAGTACGTCGTGACAGACTACCTTCAAGCAAGTTACCAACTGAACGTGCTCTAAAGAATATATAGGTCACCACAAAAACGCCCCAAGAAAGGGTGCATACGAATATTTACCATCTTAAGAAATATTCACGGTGGTAAATTCATGGTTACTTTCTAAAAGAATCGCTGCTGATTTAAGATAGGAACATCTCGCTCTAATGAATTTTAGAATTCAAGTTGCTGAAAGTTTGTGCAGAGTCAAACGTAAACGAAAAAATCCCAACGCAAGTTACACAGCTGCAATAGACGTCGGCCAGTGTATCGTATTTTCTCAACTGGACATCTGAAAAACAGCGGTGTAAGTTACTCGGAAGTTCCAAACTCACTTTTATAATGTGTGAAAAATGCAACATACATCTTTGTTGCAACAAAGACAGAAATTGTGTGATGTCCTTTATTATTTTAATTTTTATTATTAAATAGTTTTGTTAAATTAGGCTGTGAAAAACTATGTAACATTTTTAGTTATTTAAATTTAAAATTGAAAAAAAAAAAAAATATGTTTGTTTTTTAGTCGTAAATGCATGCCGTATCATATATGATACAACCTCTCTCTCTCTCTGGCCTTCACATCCCATGAAGGGATTTCGCCGCCTGCACTAAGGCCCTCCATCCATCTCGATCCACCGCTCTCGTCCTCCAGTTTCGACATCCTAATGTTCGTAGATCTTGTTCGATGTCGTCGCGCCAGCGTAGTCGGGGTCTTCCTCTACGACGTACTCCGGCTGGTTGTTGGTGGAACACTTTATATGATACAACCACGAAAATCAATTTTCCGAGGAAACTACAAATAATTAGAATTTCTTATTTTGATATTATAAATAAGGATTGCAGAAACTATAATGTGGAATTTTTTCAACAAAATAGAAAAAATCATGCATTGAGGTTAATTTTCCTAGTTATTGTGTATTTTAGGTCTATTTTTTATATTTTGATGTAAGTATAAAAAAATGAGATTATTTCATCAATTTGTCTGATAATTTGGCTCAACAATACTTTTTATTCTAAATTCCAAGAAAATTAAAACTCCATTTTTAACGCAGCTTCCTCTACTCTCCCGTTCACGAGTCGCCTATGCCGATGAGCCATTATCCCCCATATGTTTTCGATGGGGTTTAGATCTGGACTTATAGCAGGCCATGTCATTGTTGCAATATTTTTTTCCTCTAACCAATTTTGTACCTTGTTAGCCCGATGAATGGCAGCGTTATCTTGCTGATAAATGACACTTTCTTGATGAAATCGATCCATATACGAAATGAGGACATCTTCAAGTAGATCAATATATAGGTCAGTGTTCATCCTGTTCGACACGATACAAAGGGGGGTTTTTCCAAATGAACTGAAAGCGCCCCAAATAATTAAATATCCACCTTGAAAGTTTTTGTGCAAAGCAACCCGCTTTTCTGTTCTAATATCATGCCAGTATGCATGGTATCCATCCGGTCCATCTAATGTGATTTTTTTTTCATCACTAACAATTACTTGGTTCCATTCATTTGACCAGGATACGTGTCTTGTTGCAAACTGCATTCATGCAAGCTTATGGCGTTTTTGCAAGTTTGGTTTGGACCAGATCAGGTTCTTGGATTGGTTTAATATTTGAAAAACGCGTCTTCTGCAAATGTTGAGATTTAACTTTTGACGAATTTCGGTTGCGCTTAGGTTATTTGTGGATGCCTCATACATTATTCTTCGTTTATCTCGATCAGAGATAGAAGAAGGTCTACTTGGTCTCCGCGTTGACCCATAGTTGGAGCCTTGTCGCAAATATATTTGCGACGCCTATTTGGGATCTTATAATTCTTTTAGCAATAGCTCGGCTGGATAAACCTGAATCCTTATAAGCCAATATTTTTCCTATCTCTTCGCTGCTAAACGATTTACCACGTGGCATTTTGGGCACAATGAGCTATATTAAAATGTATTAGTTCCAAAAATATCAAAAATAATATAATCCATACGTTTTCGATATAAAACCAACAATTGTAATACATAATTTTTTTTTTTATTTCACTTTTAAAAGAACACAATGGAAGTATACTTAATTCCTTCAACGCAAAACTTCAACTAAACACCTGATCGACTGAAATAAAAAAAAAATTGCATTATGCGCAGTTGCATTGAAACAAGTATAATCGTATTCAAACATGAAGGATGAAGTACAACTAATATGAAATATTTGAGTTTTTATAAGTGGAAGTATAATTATTTCCCAGAGTGTATAATGAACTTCGTCATGTAGGTATATAATAGTATTCATGTTTTCATTTGTACTGCCATCACCAGAGATATCCATACGGAATATCATCTATATTTTTCGGCAGCTTCTAAAATTTAAATTTACATTGCGAATTTTGGTCAATTGTAATGAATTAAAACGCGCTACTTTCCCTGCCTCCGACAAAGAGCCCAAGTCTAAACAATTTTTATTCATTCCTCTACAAACATTTGATTACCTTATGCTTCTCATAAACAAAGAAAATGTTTTGTTTATTTGTAAATGTAAAGTTGTATGCCCGACTGATTAACCTTGGCACTCACCAAAAATTGATTGTAATTATTTGCAAATGAAAATTTCGTATCGGGCAGTTGTAATTGTGTTCTGTTTTTATGTTGACGCGATAAATCACACAGAATTTTAAAAAAATTTGTAAAAAGATATGCCTATATTTTGTCTGGGACACCTGAACTACTTGGAAGCGAGGAATCACATAGGGAAAATTACTGAACAAATATGATTGGGCTTCACGAATTGTTTCTGACTTGTTAATTTCTTATTCTCAATTGTGAGTGCTTTAAACCAGCACCGATTAAGTAAGCCCGGCTCAATGAAACCTATACCATAATTTGTTTAACATATTTTTTTAAAATTTATTGGGGGCACAAATAAGTTTTTAGGGATTTACAAAAGATGGCTTAACTAGTATTAAATACATCGGACCATATTAAAACTATATTCATGTTAAAGCCTCATTATTTCCGTCTAAAAATCAGTATACGTCATTTCGCAAAATGTGAATAACATATTTTTTGTGCTCTAACCATGCCAACCTGTGTGCCAACAAAACAGAGTTTGTGGGAATCGCTGCTTTTTTGTTTTAATTTGAAGAAAATTGCAGCTGATGAACATCGATTGCTATTTCAAGCATATAGGGAACATGCTCCATCAATAAAAACATGTGAGTACTGGTTACACCGTTTTAAATATGGCGATTTTGCCACCAATGACAAAGAACACGAAGAGAGACTAAGTAGTACAGTTTAAAGACGCTGAGATGGAAGCGTTATTAAAGACGAGCTTGCTAAAATTTTGAAAGTATGTCAACAAGCGATTCAAAACCATTTCAAGTCTATATGAGTATGTTTTGCTCCATGCTCAAGGAAATTGGGTTCCGTATCAACTCAAGCCAAAAGGCGTTGATTGCCGTTTTTCCACGTGCGAACAACTGCTCCAAAGACAAAATTGGAATTTTTTTTTGCATCGAATCGTGACGGAGGACGAAAGGTGGATCCCCTACGATAACTCAGAAAATACAGAAAATCGTGAAGTAAGCTAATACAGCTAAAAATAATAATAATAATGTTGTACATCTGGTGGGATCAGTTCTGAGTTACCTACTATGAGCTACTCGACCCTAAATTATATAACATATTAATTATTTGTTTTTGATAACATCTTAACTATTTTATTATTATTAAAGTTATGGTGTTATTTTTCGGACGAAAACGATATAAGTGCACAAATGTGTATATTGGTAAAAAAATACATACAAAAATAAATTTTTGGCATGATCCTTTTGCGTTATCCACACAATTATCTACACAATTGTGATGAAGGGATATGATATCGGGATGGTTATGGGACCAGAATCTACACCCGACAAACAAAAATGAACCACAAACGAATAGACAGTTGGTTAAATAATAGCATGTAGGTTGTAAAAAAACCAAATTATAACGCTAAAAATACTGTATTGCAGTGCTGCTCTGATCTAAAACAAAAACAAAAATAAATTTAAAAATCAAGAAACCATTTACAGTGCAATATTAGTTTTTCGTCGGTTGTTTGGTTACGTTACAAAATAAAAAAATTGTCCAAACATAGACGAATGTGACGAACATGAAACGAACTCTAAACGTTGGTGAAAGAAACATGTAAAATCGGGAGCGTCCTTGCACTCTAGCAGTTTACAAACTAGATGCAGTGCGATAGGTGTATACGTATTGTAGTGTTATATATTATTAAATTCGTCAGTGTTTGTTATATACAAAATTAACTTTGTGTTGCTTAAATTTTCTGTAAATAAGATTTTTTGTAAATAAGTGCTTATTTTTAACTTGCATGTTTTAATTTAAATAAAAACCTATTATTTAATTTGCGGTGGTGCGTATTAAAATTAATTTGAAATCATGTAATGATACATATTTTTATCTATTTTGTGTGTTACAATATAATTTGTCACTGAATTATTTTTTAACTTCAGTTTTATTATTGAGGGGAATCCCATATTTATATTTCAATTCGTTTTGCATATTATACGCGTATTCTGTTAAAATAGAACAAACCTATATTTTAATACATGATGTTTATTGATGGTCAGTTTAAGTGTGTGACACAAAAATCAACTTTTTTTTTAGATTTTTCTTAATAATCCTTAATGGTTCTTATAATTAGCTTGGCTAAACTTTATTATCAGTAATTTTCGACTGCAGCGCCGCTTTGTTTTTAGAGTAAAATTTTATATAATTGAACTTTCAACTATTTTTCTAAATTTTTTTGTTGAGTTTTTTAATTTTTATTGTGTTTTTGATTAATTCTTCCTTCACCAGCATATACCACTCAAAAGCACGTGGTAGTGGTTATGATTGATCGGTAATATACTTAATTTTTGTGAATTAAATATTCCTGGGCTAAACGTCATTCGCTAAAGGTAAATATTATATTACGATTGTAAAATTAAAAATCTTTGCTGTAATATTTCAACATATCACTTTCTTGTTTTTTACAGTCCAATATTTTGGAACTATTCAGGAATATATTTAATTATTAAAATAATGACAATGTTATCACAATGGACAACGCCAAAGCAGAGTGTTCAAGAATTTTTAAAAAGAGCGAGTTTCCGTTCTACAAATAAATTAAAACAAATAAAATAAACCTTATTAAAACATTATATCAGAAAATAATTTTCTTATCATTACATTCAAAGAGCTAAGGAATGAAATTAAAAGAATAGAAAATGATTTTTCAATTAATTGGGCTTGAAATTGTACAATGTAAGCATAATTTAAATTTTGGTCGATGTTTGTTAACTGGATGAAGTTCGGCCAGTGGCACTATTCTGGTTATTTCCAGGGACTTGGGGGAACAATTTCATTATATTTTACTGTAAATAAATTTTATTCTGGCATACTAAGAATAAAAGTTAGGAGTAGTTTTGTGTGAAACATATGACAAAGTTTATGTGGAAAATAAATTCCCAAAGATGCAAATTTATAATGACCGAAAAAATCTATTTACAGCAAAATCTGACAAAATTGTTTCCCAAATTCTCTAGAAATGATCAGAAAGGAGTCACTTTCCTAGTCACTTTCCTAGGAGTCACTTTCGTCTTTCCTAGTTAACAACGACTAAAATCTAAATAATGCCTAACATTTGACTATAAATAAACTATAAAATAACCGACTAGGTAGTCTTCATTCAGTTAACAAGCACCGCATAGAGTCGGAATTATGTCTAACATTTATTGGGGAAAAAACTATTAACCAACCGATGGGTTTTCGTTGAGACAACAAGTAATTTGTTACATCCGACTTCTGCCTAACACTTCACTGACACAAAACCACAAAATAACCGGTCGGTCAATGTTCAGTTAACTAGTACCACACAGAGTCTAACTTTTGCCTTACATTTGACTAACAGAAAAGTGCAAAATAACTGATCGGTATTTTCTCGGTTAACAAGCATGGCCCAAGATCTGACAAATCGTGGTTATTTTAGTGTACTTGAGGAAATGATTGCCCGACCAAAAACTACTCGGTACCTCAGTCCCTTATCAGTTAATTTACATTACTAAAATTGTGAATTGTTTTCCGGGACAGTGACTCACATAATTGATCACGATTTCATAAATTTTAAGTATTTTGGTTATTGCACTAAAACTACAACATATAATCGTCTGGATTTTTTTTGTGAATTACTATAAAACAACAAAACAAAAAAAAACACTGTAACTAGAACAATATGAAATACTGTTATTTCTGTTTTTCCATTTTTCTATACACATCGACCGTGATCAGTTTTGTGGTTGAGCTTGTTTTTGAAAGTAGAAGTATTATAGCGCGAGGATTAACATCGAATTTTATAATAATTCTTGTAAATATTTTTGTTATTTCTTAAACTGGACAAAACTAAAGGTATGAAAAGAATTTCTTCGAAATAAAAATGGCGTATAATATGCCTTTTCTTTAATAGATGCTTACTCAAGTCAAAAACCAACTTCCAACAAATAAGGTCCGAAAAATTGAACAATTTTTGTGAGAAGGTAAAGCACATAGAAATATTTTCCAAATATTAAACGTCTCATTAGGAGTAATATCGGAACTGTGAAAGAAACTGAACTTAAATGTCCCCAAAAACTGGGCGGGAGCTAAGCAAAAATGAGCAACGCGCGCGCGAAGCAGTTCATTATCAAAAATATTCGTAAAGAAACAGTAGAAAATGCAGTAAAAATGAGGACAATTTTGATATCCAATAATTTAGCCAATATTTCAGCAGAAACTATTCGACGAACATTGAAGGAAGTTAGAATGAAGAGCTACGTAAAAACGAAAAAACCACTACTTACAAAACGGCACCGCCAACTTCGGCTCAATTTAGCAAAAAACTAAAAAAACTGGACGGTTTCTCAATAGGCTAAACTATAATATGGTTAGATGAGTCCAAAATTAATCGATTTGGCTCCGACGGTCGAAAGTAGCCTTGGTGGAAACCTGGAGCTATTTTATTACCACATATAATGTAAATGAAACAATGAAATTTGGAGGTGGTTCCATAATGGTATTGGGGTGCATGATGGCTCATGGTATGGCCAGATAAAAGAGGCGAGGGTAGAATAACGTCCGCCTCCTACATACAAATTTTCGTCCGCCGCCTACATACAAATTTTGAAAATCTTCTTGAGAGCGTGTAAAAATGTCAGTATAACATAGGGGGCGTTGTTTTTTATAAACATAACGATCCCAAGCAAAGCTCCAAAATTAAGAAAAAATGGCTGGAGGATAAAGGGTTAGTAATGTCGGAGTGGCCACCTCAATCTCCCGACCTAAATCCTGTAAAGCATGGCTGGGGCGAGCTTCAGATTTTTCAGACACACCACCTACTGTAGACGATCTTTGAGATAGAATTCAGTTAAAATGCTGGTTAAAGAAAGCTGGTAGAAAGCATGCCCAATAGAATAACTGCAGTTTTGAAAACCAAAGGAGGCTATACCACATATTAAATTAAGATTATCGGCTGGTCACAAAATTGATCACTTCCATGAAATATATTTTTAATTAATTATTTACATATGATGATGTCAAAACGAATTGTTTTTTTATTTTTTAAATAAATTATTAAATAAACAGTTTAATTAGAAAAGGAAACTTGAAAAATACTTTTAGTTTTATTTTGGTATAATAAAATATTACCATGTTATAAAATCGTGATCGATTATGTGAGTCACTGTATTACAAATTAATTACATTTCATTGGTTAGTTACAGACCTAATTTAATTCAGTGTTACCAATCCCATACAGGTGAAATATGAATACAAGTTGTTTTGGAGTGAAAACTGAAAAAATTGAATTCAAAAATGATAAAAACAAAAATGTCAATTTAACCACCTTTAATAATTCATCAATTGTGTAGAGGCCAGGTCAAACTTATCCGATATTGGGTCAAATGTTGCTCAATGGGACTTTTGAATATTAAACAGCTTCATACGATACACGCTTAAAATATGAATTTTAATGTTAGATTGTACCAATTTTGTTAATGTATTACGCCAAACCGCCACAATAAATTAGGTCACATGAACTAATATGGTAGGCAGGTCAACCTTACTTAATTGAATAATTTATATTTTTTTTAGGTGGATTCAAATATGTAATTTAAATGTCGATTTTACCACCTTTAATAATTTATTGCACAGACCGCCGTCAGTTAGTCAAATGTTAGTTCTGGAATCTTACGGAGGGTAAGTTAATATTATCCACGTGTGTAGTAAATTATTATTTTTGTGTCAAGTTAAAAGGAATTATGTTCAGACTGTTCTCTTTCTCTCTCTCTCTTTCTCTCTCGAGTAGGTCTTGTTCGACGTCGTCACGCCAAGCACTCGGGGTCTTCCTCTACGACGTACTCCGGCTGGTTGTTGATGGAACACTTTGTGAATCATTCGTTGTTGTGGGGACCTTGCAACGTGGCCGAGCCATTTCACACGATTAGATTTGATGAAGCCAATAATATCGCTACCTCCGAGAAGTTGGTTTATTTCGTGGTTCATGCGAATTCGATATTCATTGTTCGCAACTTTAATAGGACCAAAAATTAAACGAACGACCTTCCTTTCGAAGGTAGATAATAATCTACAGACGTTAAAGGTCATGGTCAAGTTCTCGCTTCCGAAAGTCAGCACAGGTCTCTTATGAGTGCTTGATAAAGTGCGAGCTTGCACGACTGCGATAGGTGTTTAGATCGCAATGATTTTGATTGTTCATAGAAAACTCGTTGTTCGGCAGCGATTCGGGCTTTTATTTCAGCCTGCATATCATTCAAGGATCTTATAAGTATTGGCTTATAAGTATTATTACCCGAGGTATTTAAAATTTTCAGCCAAGTCTTCTTGCGCAGCGATTGAGCAGTATGAAACTGTCCTTGATATCGCTAGGTTTTCGGCCAAGAAGCACGATATCATCTGCATATCCAAGAATTTGGCCTCATTTCTTGAATATACAGCGCGAAGTTTCAATGTCGCTTTTCCTCACTACGTACTCAAGCGCCAAATTGAACAGCACAGGCGCGAGTGCATCTCCCTGTCGAACACCAGATGTTATTTGAAAAGAGTCTGATACAGTTCCTTCAATTACAATTCTACATGCAGATCCAGACATTGTTAATTTACACAGAGAAACATGTTTCTCTGGAATACCTAGGCATATGAGCGGGGCCCAAAGGTTGTCACGGTTTATACTGTCATATGCCTGCCGGAAGTCTATATATAGTTGATGTATGGTTATGTTGTACTCCCAATATTTTTCCATGATCCTCCTTATAGTAAAACACTGGTCAGTGGTCGATCGGTTGGTACGAAAGCCACATTGATAGTCGCCAATGATGTTTTCGGCGAAAGGGATGAGTCTGGCAAGTACAACATTAGCCAACACTTTGTAAGCAGTGTTCAATAGAGCTATGCCACGAAAGTTTTCACATTTAAGACGGTCGCCTTTTTTATGCAACGGACATATGAGCGCGGTCTTCCAATTCTCCGGCATCTCTTCTTGGTCCCAAATACATACGATGAGATCATATAGATTTGTTGCAAGTGTAGCGCCTCCGAGTTTAATCAACTCTGCGGGGATTCCATCGAGACCGGGTGCCTTACCGTTTTTCAATCGACTAATAGCTGCGTCTTTTTCCTCCACTGTGGGATATTCGACAAAGACCTCTTCACCTGGCGGAGCTATTGCTCTAATGGGGGTCATCCGATTTAGCAGACTTTGGAAGTAGGTTTGCCATACTGAGAGAACATCAGCCACGTTTGTTCTCAATTCTCCATTCCCGTCTTTGATGGATGTACTTCTTGGGTGGAAGTCTTTAGTGAGATTCCTGGCATTAGCAAAACAGTCCCTTGAATTTCCTACTTCCGCTTGGAAGCTGACGGGAATGGCTCCAAATATGTAATTCAAAAGTCGATTTGCCGATCAGATAACTAATCAAATGTAACTCCAGGGACCATACCCAGATGCATAATAAATTGTTTTTGAGACGGCCACCAGAAAGTGGGTCAAATGTTGCTTCATGGTCCTTGTAGTGGGCAGGTCAATCTTACCTAGGTAGATAAATTAGTTTTTTTTTGTGTAAAGTAAGCCAGAATTCAAATACGTAATTCAAAGGCCGATTTTACCACATTTAATAATTTATTATACCAGACCGCCATAAAATATTGCTGCTCCATTGCTGAAGAAATTGTAACAAATGTTTTACATCAAGGTGAGGTTATGTCTGGTACAGACATGAATTAAATTCACATATTAATTAAAATACACGGAACTGCTTTATATTTATAATAAACTTTATTTAACACAAATTACACGTGACTGGTAAACAAGGTTGAATTCATATTGACCTTGGCATTGAAATATTCCCAATCTGAAAAAGACAAATTTTGTTAGAATGTAATGACAAAATGTGTACTTTCCAAGCTTCAATATTTAGATGAAGTCATCTCTGTTTACTAGTATCTAGATTAGGATTAAATTAAATAATAATTAATTAATGTATTATATTAAAATAACACAAATAATTTATAATTAATTACCTACGAATTCTTGTTTATACAAAGGTGACAGCTGGTTTGAGTTCAGTAATTCTAAAACTTTTAGTACTCAATGTAATTTGGGTGCACCCTATAATTAGTATAATTATGTAGACATTTAAGTATGAATTTTAAGACATTGTATATACTAACTATTTTCTTCATGTTGTTAAAAATTGAGCTTGAGCTTTTTTCTTTGGCGTTCATACGAGACGGATGGCATTTGCTGAATTATATACAATAAAAGCTATTAACAAGAAATTTTGTGGTTTGTATTATTGCGAGTGGTTCAATAGTTTTGATCGAAGTTATCATTTTCATTTGTTGCTTCCGTGTGCTGGATATTATTAACTCCGTGGGAAATATACCAAGCATTTTGATTCACTCTTGGTGGTTTATTTCTAGTTCATCATAATATCTTCGGCTGTGCACACAGGTTATCAAAATCACAGGTTATTGGTTTCGAACTAATGAAACATTGAATTCTTTGTATTAAAAAATTCGGTCGTCTCATCAGACTGCAGTGACCAAACTACAAAAATATTGAAAATACGTTGAACTAATCAAAGTATAATCACAATGCCTTAGCGAATCTTAATGATTTGCTACGCAATTGCCAACCCCTTCGTAACCTCGAATTTTATTGTATTTAACATTTTTAGAGTACATATTTTCAATACTTTTGTAGTTTGGTCACTGCAGTCTGATGAGACGACCCGATTTTTTAATACAAAGAATTCAATGTTTCATTAGTTCGAAACCAAACTTCCATCGTCTTGATGTAAAAACATTTTCCGGCTATCAATCCAGAATAATCCAAAATGTAACAAATGTGTAACAAGTTATAGTATAGGTTTCATTGAGACGGGTGATTTGGTCGGTGCAGGGTTGAAAATGTCCGACAAAAAAAAACTATTTTTTGTTTGTTTTAATTGAAAATGAAGTTGTATGAACAACTGTTTTAATGATGAAACTACCGACCAAATGGCACAGCGGTTAACACTTTGGCGTTTGGACAGGGAGGTACCGTGTTCGAATTACGATAGGGGTAGGATGCAATGGGAATTTTCATCAACAGATTACGATGTGACGAGCTTACGAAGAAATAGAACACATCTATGACTCCCTGTCGGAGTGCAAAACTCATGGGCCGACCCGTCTTCCGTGCCATAATAGACTGCCATCGGCTTAAAATAAGGACGGAAAAAGCAAACCGCGAAAGTGTTGGGAGAGCTTTGGCTCCAGAACAGATTGCAGGTATAATAAAATAAAAAAAAGGTGAAAACAACACAACAAGAGTAGCACAACATGTTCCAAACTATCCACACTAACGGCTGCAGCAGAAGTTTATTTACTTTTAGGGTGTTTCCAAACGCCGACTTATTGAAGACTTATTGGCTTATTTGACGCCATTTTAAACAAATCGGTCAATTTGTTCCAATTCATTGTTCCGACTTATTTGTGACATAATAACAAAAAACAAAACGCAGTCAAGACACATTTTTGGAGACATTTATGTGTAGACATACTTACTCCTCTCGAGGTGATTTATTTGAATAAGTCGGTGTCCACAAATAAGTCGGTATTTGGGAACCAGCATTAAACAATGGTTCAATTCGTGACTTATTTTGTGGAGACTGACTTATTTTAAAGTCTACAGTAAGTCTAGCCGATAGGAGGCTTATTGTATACTTACAAATAAGTTAGTCTCCACAAAGTAAGTCATGACTTAGACCAGGGAAAATCGAATTAAAACTTTGACAAATTTTGATTCTTAGGCTGCGGGCTAATTATCGGGTAAAAGTCAATTTTAAGTAAATTTATCGGTAAATTCATTTATTTTCCGAAAAATCTAAGGCAAACTGATCGAATAATGTGTTATAAATCCGATTTTTTACCATAGTAAAGGATTTATTCGCCTATTGGCCCGTAGCCTTAAATTAGATTGACTGTGCGAAAACAACGTAATTAATAAAGTTGTCGCGGAATTTACTGTAATTTGCAACAGCCATGTTTCTTGCGAACCGCACTGGTTAAGCTAATAATCATGAATCTGAACATTCACACAGCTGCTTGTTTTTGTTTGCGCGCCCTTCTGTTAAATGTATTTCAACAAGGGCATTATAGTTATATAGTTTACTGATTTTGTTAACGCCTGAAATATATAAATTAAACAATTTTTATTTATTTTTATAGCGTGTGCGATTATTATCACTATATGTATGGATTGCTTTATACTTTAAACTAACGTTTAGTAGTGGTTTTATATTAAGTAAACACTTGGATCCTACAGTATACCCACAAGCACCTTTTTATGTCAACGAGTTAATTAAATTGTAAAACTCTACCTGCTTTTATGGGCTAAAAACTGAAAAGTCTATTTAAAAAACATAATTTGAATCTACCCACCAACTCGTTGATTATGATCCCACCATAAAAATAAATATTCATTGGCAATCAAAAATATATTTTTAAAGCATCGTAACACATATAAATATGTCATAACCAAAGTTATAAAAAAGTCAAAATTCCCATCAATATAAAAAATAAAATTTATGGTTTTTAATCTTGAATGCATAAAAAAGGAAAATATACGAGGTTAGTCAATTTACTGTCTATAACACTTGTATGTATAGATTATATTTGTCTATCTATATAAACAGTGTTTTTCACCTCACACCACCGGTGTCGAATTATACCAAAATGTTCGTGCTAAACCATGAAAACAAACGAGAACAGCCAAAAGTCGCTTTTCTAGTTTCAAGAACAAAAAATCTCCGAATGCTCCATCTCTAATCTCACCATTTTCTGTAGATGACTGATCGACCAGTTAAAAAAAAAATAGACCCCAAAAATATGAAAATTCATCAAAATTGAAAGTGAAAATGAAAATGAAAATTATTTATTTTGGTTCAGCCTCATAAATATTTATATTTGTTTTCCATTAGCATAAATAGCAATACCGCAAAATAAAGGCACAAAAAAAACGTGCGGATTTTTTTTTCGTGTTCTCACACAACTTTTTTGGTGTATAGCACTGTTTGCATCTGTATGGGTGGTTGTGTTAAAAATAAATAAACCGAATGAATTTTTTTTAATTTTATATATTCCCACAATTTTATTTATTTTTCGGTTATTAACACGGAAAATGAAAGAAAATCGTTAAAACCTTTCACTGTAGTACATTATACATAGTTTTTTATTTTGTATACTGGAAATTTATTAGGCTGGAAAATGTATGATTCGAGTATGTTGTATATGCAAGTATAAATATGTTTTTAATTTGCTCTATGTGCCGATACCGAGGTTTCCGAATATTATAATTAGTTAAACTGACCGCTTGAAAACACATTATACATTAAATAATATGTGGTATACAATCGATTTAGCTTTTGGGCAGTTGAATATTTAATAGAGATACAACGATTCAATAAATGATTTAAGTAAATTTAATTTCACTTTTTATGTTCATGATTTTAATTTTGCTAATAATAAGCAGGGCGATCGACACAGTTGTGATTTCGCGCCCCGTTCGGCTAGTGAGGACTACAAGATGAACTGCCTTTTCGGCAATACCGTGTTTTTGATTCAACAAGAGTAGTCATTTTATCTGTGAAACACTGGCTTCACAGTACTTAAACGTATCAGGTTTTATGCACGACCTCCAAGAAGCTAGTCCGAATTTTCAGGTCCAAATTTTAATTTTTGACTTATGGCAATACAGCTTCTGTCATGACACAAAATATACGCAAATTAAAACTATAAAAATTTGTGTCTCACGAAAATTATAACTATTATTTTGATCAAAATAATAAAAACAAATTTATTACTGCTGAAACATCAAAGTGAAAAGCTTAATAGGTCAAGTCAAAAAAATGTTTTCAGCGGAAATATGTGAGGTAAATTCAGCTTGGAAAACGTTTATCGGGGATTACTTGGAATATATTCGAATCGCCTCATAAACAATTCACGAGCCCTTGACCTATACCACCGGAAATGCTAAAGTTTTGACTAGAAACCGAACAACTTCAGAAAAATTCTATCTGGATATAGTTAATTGAATCTCGTCTAATGGGCGATTCACGAGCACTTGACATATACCATCGGATTCGTTAACGTTTTGACTACAAACTGAGAGGTTTACACTAAAAATCTATCTGAATCTCCTGCGAAGTGAAATTCATAATTTGGGGCTGAATGCTCTAAATGTCAAAAAAGATTATCATGACACATTTTACTGTCTCTCTCTCTCTCTAGCATTTACATCCCATGAAGGGATTTTGCCCCCGCACTATGGTCCTCCATCCTTCTCGGTCCATCGCTCTCGTCCTCCAATTTCGACATCCTAATACGAGTAGGTCTTGTTCGACGTCGTCACGCCAGCGCAGTCGGGGTCTTCCTCTACGACGTACTCCGGCTGGTTGTTGATGGAACACTTTGTAAATCATTCGTTGTTGTGGAGACCTTGCAACGTGGCCGAGCCATCTCACTCGATTAGATTCGATGAAGCCGATAATATCGCTACCTCCGAGAAGTTGCTTTATTTCGTGGTTCATGCGAATCCGGTATTCATTGTTCGCAACTTTAATAGGACCAAAAATTGAACGGATGACCTTTCTTTCGAAGGTAGATAATAATCTACAGTAATTAGAGGTCATGGTCCAGCGCTCGCTTCCGAAAGTCAGCACAGGTCTTATAAGTGCTTTATAAAGTGCGAGCTTGCACGACTGCGATAGGTGTTTAGATCGCAATAATTTTGATTTGGCGTAGAAAACTCGTTGTCCGGCAGTGATTCGGGCTTTTATTTCTGCCTGCACATCATTCAAGGATGTTATAAGTGACCCGAGGTATTTAAAATTTTCGACGCTATCAAAGTTATGGTCGCCAATTTCGAGATTTGCCATTGAGATGTTCCTGGGTGTTGTTAAGAATTTCGTTTTGGTACTGCTCACCTCCAAACCAAGTCTTCTTGCGCAGCGATTGAGCGGTATGAAACTGTCCTTGATGTCGCTAGGTCTTCGGCCAAGAAGCACGATATCATCTGCATATCCAAGAAATTGGCCTGATTTATTGAATATACAGCGCGAAGTTTCAATGTTGCTTTTCCTCACTACGTTCTCAAGCGCCAAATTGAACAGCACAGGCGCGAGTGCATCTCCCTGTCGAACACCAGATGTTATTTGAAAAGAGTCTGATACATATCCTTCAATTACAATTCTACATGCAGATCCAGACGTTGTTAATTTACACAGAGAAACAAGTTTCTCTGGAATACCTAGGCATATGAGCGCGGCCCAAAGGTTATCGCGGTTTATACTGTCATATGCCTGCCGGAAGTCTATATATAGTTGATGAATGGTTATGTTATACTCCCAACATTTTTCCAAGATCATCCTCATGGTAAAACACTGGTCAGGGGTCGATCGGTTGGTACGAAAGCCACACTGATAGTCGCCAATGATGTTTTCGGCGAAAGGGAGGAGTCTGGCAAGTACAACATTAGCCAACACTTTGTAAGCAGTGTTCAATAGGGCTATGCCACGAAAGTTTTCACATTTAAGACGGTTACCTTTTTTATGCAACGGTCATATGAGCGCGATCTTCCAATTATCCGGTAACTCTTCTTGATCCCAAATACATACGATGAGATCGTATAAACTTGTTGCAAGAGTAGCGCCTCTGAGTTTGATTAATTCTGCGGGGATTCTATCGAGACCGGGTGCCTTGCCGTTCTTCAATCGACTAATAGCTGCGTCTACTTCCTCTACTGTGAGATATTCGACAAAGACCTCTTCACCTGGCGGAGCTATTGCTCTAATGGAGGTCACTTCGTGATTCCGGTTTAGCAGACTTTGAAAGTAGGTTTGCCATACTGAGAGAACATCAGCCACGTTTGTTCTCAGTTCTCCATTCCCGTCTTTTATGGCTGTACTTCTTGGGTGGAAGTCTTTAGTGAGACTCCTGGCATTAGCAAAACAGTCCTTTGAATTTCCTACTTCCGCTTGGAAGCTGATGTTTTCAATGCATGACCTCATATGATCGCGTTTCTTTTGTCGAAGGAATTTAATCGTGGCTTTCCTTGCGCGTAGATATTCTGCCTGAGTGCTTCTCTTGTTGCGAGCCAACCATTTTTCACGAAGCTTTCGTTTATTTTCGACGACCAGGCGGCATTGATCATCGAACCAATCATTGCGGGATCTCGGCGGTCTTCTGCCGATAGTGTTTTGCGCCGCGGTGGTTATGGCTGACTGTATAGCGTGCCACTGCTCCTGGATATTAGGAGGAGCATTTTACTGTCGCCACGGTGATATTTTTTCGGGCTGTGCTGCTATCGTGCGTTTTGAACTGAATATCGGGCTAGTTTCATATAAATGAAGAGTTTAAGTTTGACTATGATACCGTAAGCAATAGTAAAACATCTTAAACACACAAAAAAATAATTTTAAAATTTCGAGCTGAATGTTATGAATGTCAGGACAGCCCTAGTAAAAAAAATCAAATATTTATACCAAAAAATTATACTGAGGAATACCAAAATCAATTTATTTTTGTATAAATGATTAATTTAAATACAAAATATACTTTAAATTGGTTAAAGTTTAATACATTTCTAGACCAAAATACTACTTAAATTATACATCTCAAAAATTATACAAATTTAAGTATGAATTTTGTATATACAATTATTTAAATTAAGTCAAAATTAAACATAAATATACATAAAATATGATTTTAAATATTATACACATAAATATAAGTGTTAATTTTAACCTAAAATTAATTCTTAAATTCAAATTTTAAACTAAATTTAGTATATTTGGGATAAATACTTAATACGGTAGTTTTATAGTTTAATAATGGTTAAATATTTTATACAAATTTAAGTATGATTTTTGTATATACAAATATTTAAATTTAGTCAAAATTAAACATGAATATACATAAAATATTTTAACTTAAAATTGACTCTCAAAATCAAATTTTAAACTAAATTAAGTATATTTGAGATACATACTTAGCAAGAACGGGGAAGGTCGTACAGATGTCCCCGTGTGCTTAAATTGACCGTCATAAAAAATGTGGGTGAGCATAACTCGATTTTTTCAATATTGAGTCAATTTACCCTTACTTGAGGGGTGGAAACCACCCCCAGAAGAAAGAAATGGGAAAAAGGTCGGGAAGTTCTAGATAAAAATGCTTGGAATTTCAAGGCAAGAGTGACATCAGAAATGGTCTTCCAAATATCCTCAGGGTGAAACACACCCCCTGGGTGGGAGAAAACCACCCCTATGGCCGAAAACTTCCCGACCGTTTTCACATTTCTTTCTTCTGGGGGTGGTTTCCACCCCTCAAGTAAGGGTAAATTGACTCAATATTGAAAAAATCGAGTTATGCTCACCCACATTTTTTATGACGGTCAATTTAAGCACACGGGGACATCTGTACGACCTTCCCCGTTCTTGCTACAGACTGCGCAAAAACGGACGAATTTTGCGGTCACTCTTTAAATATTAATTTTGTATTTACAAATATTTAAATTTAGCCAAAATTAAACATAAATTTAAAAAATTATTTTAAGCGAATTATTGGAATCGAAAATTGTGTATTACACATTTTAGAAAAATAATTTTTTTTAATCATCACTTTTCATCCCGTACGAGAGATGAATTTCCCGCAAAAACGAAAATTTCCCACGAACTGGCAACACTGATGCGTATCAATACTATCGTGCTGAAAAAATGTATTTAGTTGTAATCGTACGAGGGTATATCAAAAAGTCTTGCAATATCATATGAAAAAACAGAGTGAGTGAGACAACAATATATTTTTCAAAACCATTTTTTATCGCGATGAAACTTCTAGAAGAACATTTCGATGTAAATTTTACAGTTCGTTTGTTTTTGTCAATTTAGTAAGATCTGTTTTGAATTTTTCTTAAAATTACTGAAATTGAATATCGCGCCGTTATTAAATTTTTCTGTAAAGATGGACGAAATGCAATTTATATATTCAACTATATATCAAAAGTTTACGGCAAATCTGCACCATCATATGCCACAGTAACAAGGTGGGTAAAATTATTCAAAAGTGGTCGGGAGTCATTAGAAGACGACAACCGCTCGTTTCAGCCAGCAGATGCCATTAGCCATGAAAACGTAATTTTGGCCGAACCTATTGTATTGGAGGACCGGCGTATTTCTATTCCGCAGTTAGCGTGGAGACTTTCTCTTTCATACGGTACCACATATACTATATTACATGACCACCTTCACATGTCGAAAGTAAGTGCGCGATGGGTTCTCCGTTTGTTGAATGCAGAACAAAAAAAAATGCGCGTTCAAACTTCAAAGGCGATTTATGATATGTACAAAGAAGATCCAGAAAATTTGTTGGATAACATAATAACAGGCGATGAAACATGGCTTCATCACTGGGATCCGGAATCCAAACAAGAATCGATGCAATGGATTAATCGTAGTGAACCACCACCAAAGAAACTCAAAACTCAACCGACTGCTGGTAAGGTTGTGGCAACAATTTTTTGGGATGCTGAAGGAATTTTGATAATCGATTATATGCCAACGAAAACCATAATCACAGGCATATATTACGCAGAGATTTTGCGAAAATTGAAAAAAGCGATCCGGAAAAAACGGCCAAGGAAAGTTAGGAAAAAATCTTGCTTCTTCACGACAATGCACCCGTGCACAAGGCTAATATTGCTCAAGCTGCATTAAAGGACTGCAGCTTCGTGGAAACTCCACATCCACCGTAAAATCCAGACTTGGCACCCAGTGACTATTTTCTGTTCCCCAATTTGAAAAAAACACTAAGTGGCCGGAAATTTTCCAGTGACTATGAAGTATACAGTCTGTTTTAAATGAATATTTTATGGAGCAAAAGAAATCTTTTTTTTTAGAGGGTTTATGCAAGTTAATTGATCGATGTGACAAATGTATAAACCTTAAAGGAGATTATGTAGAAAAATAAAAATATTGCTGTCTCACTCACTCTTTTTTTTCAAATGATATTGCAAGACTTTTTGATTTGTCCTCGTATTTCTCAGTCTTTTGTATGTTGGTGTGCTGGTGTAGTTTAAAGCAAATGAAATAAACCAAATTAAGTATATGCATTGTATAATCATTATATAGTAATGTAATGGTAGGTTCATGAGTGAAATGTTAGATACCACTACTGGTATCGTTTTAAACTTTTTAAAGAATTTCTGCAATTACCTATCCGCCTAAATAGCATAACCTTCTCCTAAATGTAGCTAGAATATTTTATAATGCAACATGCAGAAAACAAAAAAAAAATTCTATACATATACTTACAATGCGATTCATTACTATTTATGATACGAAAAAAATTTAGTTCACATTTCTGTTTCTTTTCATATGAAATTGACAAATAAAATAACATATGTAATAATAATTAACAAATACATAATTAACAAATAAAATAGTAATAAAAATAATAATTTTATATGAAAACAAACAGAAATGGGAACTAAATTTTTTTCTTATCATAAATAGTAATGAATCGCATTGTATTACTCATATAATTACGCTCTCATTATAAGTCAAAACAGTTTTTACGCTCAAAAGTAAATAGAAAATGTAACAAAGATGATGGAGAGAAAATACCGATCGCAACTAAGTTGGTTTTGTTTTGAATTGCAACAATGTTTTCTAAATTATAGACAAATAATTTTGAACGTTAAAATATTCGTTGAAAATTATAAAAAGCTAAAATAATTGAAGATTGTCCATAAAAACGATCTACAGTTAAATCCAATTAAAGATTATTTTAAATGATATTGTAGGTATAACACATACACATTATTTGGTTTTCGTTTCGATAACTATATAGATAGACCACCGATGATATACATACTTATTTACACGCACACACTCAGCAATTCAATATATGTAAAAGGAAATCATACATCTACACACTACAAAGATTTAAAAATTGTTTGCAAGTTAATTTCGTAAATTTGTTCGTTTAAAATTTTATTGCTTGTCGTCTAATCGTAACGCATGTAGCTTTGTGTTTTCTTATTTTTAAACGTTATAAAAAGTTCATTTTGAAAATTTGTGTATTAAAACTTTTGTGAATTTGCGTAATAAAATGGTGTGTGCTTACAAAAACTGCTTAAATAAAAATGACTGTAAATCCACCAGAACATTTTTTACGGTGCTGCATGACCATCGTCGTGTGTTCGACAAGAATAAAGTTACTTCCAAACGCATAACTATTATGAAGAACTTTAATTTTTATGATTTCAAAATAAGTAGTTTTAGAACAAAACATATTTAAAAAACTGTCTTTCCCCAGCCAATTAATAATCTTGTTTGTAAGTGTAAGGTCAATGACATAGATGCACGATGCAAGCGTTTATTAAAATTCGAATTTTTTTTAAATAAAAAAAAATTGATTCCAAAAGTTTCGCGTACGATTTCCAACCAGACACACAACACTGAGAGTCAAACAACAAGAATATTGAAAACACCTGATTTCCCACCTATAACATTGAAATATGAAAAAGGGCCTCCAAGAACTTATTAAAAGAATTATCAAGTTCCACAAATTCCTCATGAATGCCCCATCTCACCATCTCAATTTCTTAGTCCGCAACATCAAATTGAAGACGAAAATAAAGAACCCGTTCAACCTTTAAACAAAATTCTCAGGTTTATATTAAATACCCCTCAGAAAAGTAAAATGCAAACAAAAGAAAACACAATAAAAATATTAATTGATAATACACTTGACGATCGACCACAAGTAAACACATTTTGTACTTGCACAAATATTTCATAAATTAAAATTATCTCAAGTTGAACAAAAAATGTATTTGGAATTTGATTTTAAATCACCTTCATGTTACAAGCATTTATTAAAGAAAGGTTTTAATTTGCCAGATAAGGATAAAAAAATGTATTATTCAGTATAAAAAAACTAGTACATGTTTTAAAATTTTTGTATGGGTTAAATTTTAATTATATTTTTATGTGATTTAGAAGGGTCATTATTATGAAAATTGTAAAGAGATTAAAACTCTAATAAGCAAGTTAAAAACTACCATTGGCGATTGCTTTCCTATTTAAAATACAATTTAGATAAAAATATTATTGTTTTATCTTATGAGAGATTAATTTGTTTTTTAAGATAAAATAAATTACAACAATTTAAGCTATTGTAGCAACAAGAACTTTCAAGAGCCCAACTGAAATCCCATTTAATTAACCTAATTAAGGTTAATTAAATGGGAGCTTTTATGAAAATAATGCTCCCATTTAATTAACCTTAATTTTTATTTAGCTCTTTGGTTCTGTTCAAAACGGCTACTTATTTCATTCTAACGCCCGTTGCACATTTCAGCTAAGCTAAGCAAGAAACGTAGTTTCCATTGGCATAGTTTAGCTCGCACAGCTCATTCCGCTGCACATTTGAGCTAATTATATCTCTCACGCATACATTTTAATACAAGTAGAATCTTATGTCTGTCAAAAATTAATTAACTAATTTTATTATATTATTTAAGAATTCAACCACTTTTTTGAATTTGATCCACAATACCAAACACAACAATACTCAAATGTCATCCAAATTTCAATATTTTATAAGTACAAGCTAAGCTAAGCGATGTCAGCTAAGTTCATCGCTCTTGGTTGAAAATAAAGAGTTTTAATGAAACGATGCACGCTTGAGCTAAGCTATGCGAGCTATGTTTTTCTGTTTTGAGCGATACAAACTAACTTAGCTCGGGTTGTCTTTGGATTGCAAAAGTCAGCTATATCGTTCACACATACATTGCTATTATTGTGTACATATTCGCCTATGTGACTATGTGATTCTAATAATATTTTGGCAGACATACGAGGGTATATCAAAAAGTCTTGCAATATCATATGAAAAAACAGAGTGAGTGAGACAACAATATGTTTTTCAAAACCATTTTTTATCGCGATGAAACTTCTAGAAGAACATTTCGATGTAAATTTTACAGTTCGTTTGTTTTTGTCAATTTAGTAACACGTGTTTTGAATTTTTCTTAAAATGAATGAAATTGAATATCGCGCCGTTATTAAATTTTTCTGTAAAGATGGACGAAATGCAATTTATGTATTCAACTATATATCAAAAGCTTACGGCGAATCTGCACCATCATATGCCACAGTAACAAGGTGGGTAAAATTATTCAAAAGTGGTCGGTAGTCATTAGAAGACGACAACCGCTCGGGTCAGCCAGCAGATGCCATTAGCCATGAAAACGTAATTTTGGCCGAATCTATTGTATTGGAGGACCGGCGTATTTCTGTTCCGCAGTTAGCGTGGAGACTTTCTCTTTCATACGGTACCACATATACTATATTACATGACCACCTTCACATGTCGAAAGTAAGTGCGCGATGGGTTCCCCGTTTGTTGAATGCAGAACAAAAAAAAATGCGCGTTCAAACTTCAAAGGTGATTTTAGATATGTACAAAGAAGATCCAGAAAATTTCTTGGATAACATAATAACAGGCGATGAAACATGGCTTCATCACTGGGATCCGGAATCCAAACAAGAATCGATGCAGTGGATTAAACGTAGTGAACCACCACCAAAGAAATTCAAAACTCAACCGTCTGCTGGTAAGGTTTTGGCAACAATTTTTTGGGATGCTGAAGGAATTTTGATAATCGATTATATGCCAACGAAAACCACAATCACAGGCATATATTACGCAGAGGTTTTGCGAAAAAAGAAAAAAGCGATCCGGAAAAAACGGCCAAGGAAAGTTAGGAAAAAATCTTGCTTCTTCACGACAATGCACCCGTGCACAAGGCTAATATTGCTCAAGCTGCATTAAAGGACTGCGGCTTCGTGGAAATTCCGCATCCACCGTAAAATCCAGACTTGGCACCCAGTGACTACTTTCTGTTTCCCAATTTGAAAAAAACACTAAGGGGCCGGAAATTTTCCAGTGACTATGAAGTACAGTCTGGTGTAAATGAATATTTTATGGAGCAAAAGAAATCTTTTTTTTAGAGGGTTTAGGCAAGTTAATTGATCGATGTGACAAATGTATAAACCTTAAAGGAGATTATGTCGAAAAATAAAAATATTACTGTCTCACTCACTCTTTTTTTTCATATGATATTGCAAGACTTTTTGATTTGCCCTCGTATAGCATTTTACTTGAATTGAAATGTATGTGAGAGCGATGTAATTGACTCAAATGTGCAGTGGAATGAGCTGTGGATGCCAAACTATGCTAATAGCTGCGTTTCTCGCTAAGGCCCCTTGCACACTTAAGCTATGTTCTTTTAGCAAAGTGAGCATGTTTTGAGATCACAGCTTTCGATTTACTTTGCAAAGCCTAAATAAGTGAAACCGAATTAGCGAAGCTTAACTCAACACACTCGTACGTCCCGATTTATTTAATTTCTTTATTTAAAGCTGTGGGATAGAAACATAGCTGATTGTGAGCTGATTAATTACGAGGGCAAATCAAAAAGTCTTGCAATGTTATATGAAAAAAAAGAGTGAGTAAGACTTCAATATTTTTATTTTTTAAAACATAATCTCCTTTAAGGTTTATACATTTGTCACATCGATCAATTAACTTGCCTAAACCCTCTAAAAAAAAGATTTCTTTTGCTCCATAAAATATTCATTTACAACAGACTGTACTGCATAGTCACTGGAAAATTTCGGGCCCCTTAGTGTTTTTTTCAAATTGGGAAACAGAAAGTAGTCACTGGGTGCCAAGTCTGGACTGTACGGTGGATGCGGAATTTCCACGAAGCCGCAGCCCTTTAATGCAGCTTGAGCAATATTAGCCTTGTGCACTGGTGCATTGTCGTGAAGAAGCAAGATTTTTTTAATAACTTTCCTTGGCCGTTTTTCCCGGATCGCTTTTTTCAATTTTCGCAAAACTTCTGCGTAATATATGCCTGTGATTGTGGTTTTCGGTGCAATATAATCGATTATCAAAATTCCTTCAGCATCCCAAAAAACTGTTGCCACAACCTTACCAGCAGACGGTTGAGTTTTGAATTTCTTTGGCGGTGGTTCACTACGTTTAATCCATTGCATCGATTCTTGTTTGGATTCCGGATCCCAATGATAAAGCCATGTTTCATCGCCTGTTATTATGTTATCCAAGAAATTTTCTGGATCTTCTTTGTACATATCTAAAATCACCTTTGAAGTTTGAACACGCATTTTTTTTTGTTCTGCATTCAACAAACGGGGAACCCATCGCGTACTTACTTTCGACATGTGAAGGTGGTCATGTAATATAGTATATGTGGTACCGTATGAAAGAGAAAGTTAACGTTAACCGCGGAACAGAAATACGCTGGTCCTCCAATACAATAGATTCGGCCAAAACTACGTTTTCATGGCTAATAGCATCTGCTGGCCGATCCGAGCGGTTGTCGTCTTCAAATGACTCCCGGCCACTTTTGAATAATTTTACCCACCTTGTTACTGTGGCATATGATGGTGCAGATTCGCCGTAAACTTTTGATATATAGTTGAATATATAAATTGCATTTCGTCCATCTTTATAGAAAAATTTAATAAGGGCGCGATATTCAATTTCATTCATTTTAAGAAAAATTCAAAACACGTGTTACTAAATTGACAAAAACAAACGAACTGTAAAATTTACATCGAAATGTTCTTCTAGAAGTTTCATCGCGACAAAAAATGGTTTTGAAAAATATATTGTTGTCTCACTCACTCTTTTTTTTCATATGATATTGCCAGACTTTTTGATATACCCTCGTATCTCCAAGGTGGAAATAAAAATTTAAATACGTTGCTTTACAGATTGGGTAGACTCTGAGATTTATCTACAATATTTCTGTTATTTGACTTTGGAAAGAAATCAAAACGTGAAGCTGTTAAATGAAAACATTGCTCATATCAGTCAAAATACTTAGCTCAAGTGGGAAACGGGGCTAATAAAAGTTTTTTATATACAACCAAGAACGATGAACATAGGTCAGTTCGCTTGTCTTAGTTCAGCTGAAACAGGCCTTATTGTCTTATTAGTAGCCATCGTTCATGAGTATGCAAAATCATCCGAATTGATTCAAAGCGATACAAGATGGCTGACTTTTAACCAACAAGCGCGCATAATTTTTATGCCTTAAAGGGAAAATCTGTACATATACCATCACCTTAACAGAGCTCTCACAATAGACAATTTTTTCTCTAAAGTAAATTTTTTTCTAAAGTTTGTTTTTCAAACAAACTTCTAAGGCAAAATAAAAATTGTTTTATTGTGAAAGCTGTTTAAAGTCTCCACAAATAAATATTCGTTTCGGAAAGGTAACTAAGTATTAAAACGGTGTAAGACTAAATACAAATTAAGGTTAATTAATTAAATTAAGACATAAAAATAAAATTTTACAATTTAGAGGAAAATAAAAACTGATTTTTTTTATTCAAAATAAAATACATAACGCACTTTTTATTTAAAAAAAATAATTTGTATGGTACTCGTACATCAAACTAAACAATTTAAAATTAGCGTTCGAATAAAGACGGAACTTAAAAGTAAGCCATTATTTATCCTGCCATAAAGAACTGAAACGTTTTCTTTCAGACAATGCTGACCAATCTCTAGCTTAACTACTATTTAAAAATAGTTTTAATTACAAAATAGTGAACGGCAACCTAAACTCGTAAGCTATTCACTTGTATATTGAATTTATAAAAAATATCTTATATACTTTCTTATATCCCTTTTTCAACTAAGAAAAATAAAAAATCTTCTCAATTTTAGTCCAACCCACACAAATGTGTGAGTAAAAAATTAACGTATGTAACGGCGTTGTTCATTAAAAATTTCACTTGATTTGAAGTAAAACCAACACAACTGTGTGTATAGATATAGTGTTTTTTCGGACGGAAAATAAGTTAAAAAGGAATTCACAAATGTGTAAATTTGTTCAAAAAACATACAAAACTACATATACATGGTACTTTAGCCCTACCCGCACAATTGTGTTAGTAAAACACAAATGGGATATGTAATTCATTTGAGATGGATTAATTCAGCCCCCAATTTAAACAATAAAATTATTAGAGATTAACAGATTAGATTAACAGAAAAATGAATTTAAGTTTTGTTAGCGAACCTTAAATGCTCATAATTGGATTATAATTATACGCTCTAGATATGCACACTGTAAACACCACATGACTCTCATTGGATTCTGTGACAAAACAGATCAAGTCAGACATGCTTTGGTTGAAATTATAATCTTTATAATGACATCCTCGTTTTTTCTATTCCAATGAGGAACAATCCCTTAATAAATAGTTGATTGAAAGACAATAATGAAAAACGACATACTCGTACTATTGTAGTATGTCCAAGTGACAATTTTCCTATTTTTACGTACTTCTCTTACGTAATATTTTTTATGATAAAATCGAATTAATAAATTTTATTTTAATTTTGAAACAAATATTGGGTTCAATGTCCCTGAACTTTCACACAGATTTGGATAAATAGAAAATCTGCCTTTCCATAACAATACATTGTTCTTAATGTATGCATATATAAGAAAATTACTCGTCCATATTTTCAATTATAAATTACCATTCTGTAACAGTGCAATCAACGGCATCCTTTTAAAAAATTGTATTTAGCTAGTTGTTCTATATAGATTTCTACATCGTTTTCATTTTTAATCTTTATTCGTTTGTGTTTGTGAGAACAGATGTATTTAAAATAAACAATAATACACTGCTAATTATGTACTCAATATATTAATATACATATGTATATATCCTATCGTTCATATCTCCTTTCCAATAATGGATTTATTTGATTGAACAATTCATATTCTTTTGCATTTCTATCATAGAAAAAAAATTATTTATGCTATTTTTTATAAAAAGAAAATTGAAGTAAGGTATTCATGATTTGTTTTATTGTTTATCACAAAAATATTAAACACATTTTCTACATGACCTTGACAATTGTAAAACAATACGAGTTGAAATAAATATATTCTGTGTTAATATGTAGTATAATAAGTTAGAGTGAAGCAATACTATACTGGTTAATGGTATACAAAAATACGCCGTGTGTACTACAAGTGTATTTAATCTTGCAAACATTTAGGCGAACTAGGAAAATTATTGCATAACTTAATTTCGATTGACGCGCTACCTGGATTTTCACCCTCTAAAGATTTTTTTCGAATGATGGTACTACTATATATGTATTGCTATGGTATATGTTAAGTTTAATTGTGTATTTAAATATATTGATTTATATTGTTAGGAATTAAACTATACATAGTTATTGCTTTGGTGGTGCAGTGGTTAAGGTGTACACCACTTAGTGTTATTATCGCAAAATTCGCAGGTTCGAGTCCAGTCGGAGTCCAAAATTTAAGCAATTATTATCCTAATTAGGCAACAATGTTATCGGATCAACTATTCACTACACTGATTTGAAAATTGACTGAAAATACTAGAATTTTAACAACGGCGTGAAATAATCAATGGAGAGGAACTGATGACGTGGCATGTCGTGGCATAAATAATAATTAAATAATACGCATACATCGGCAGTCACAATGAATTGAACATTTTCATTATATTCTATCTCAAGTATAATTTTTGTTTAAATTTAAAAATTATACTAAAATTATATTGCCATAACCTACTAAAATTATACAAAAATTATTATTAAATTTCTATGAAATCGTAAGTTTATTTTTAGTATAAAAAATTTCAATTTTTCCACTAGGGGTGTATCATGATACTGTTTACTGTCGCGATAGTGGTTTTTTTCGGGATGGGATAGTAAACTCTCACGAGCGTGAGATCCTTGACCAGTTTGTTCATGTAGATCCCGGCATGGGAGGGAAATCTCAATAAATTGTATCTTTGTTAGTGTTTCTGCTATTAGTGCGTGGGTGTCAATAGCAGCTGGGACCTGGTGCTTGCTCGTGTCACTTGTTTATGTTGTTTTGCGCTATCGTTTGATTTAATTGCGTCTGTTTATGGGTTTCCTTCAGAGAAAGGAACGGTATCTTCGTCAGTGAAGGTATCTTCCTGCATTGTTCATCGTCGAGAAGAAGCCGTGAGTTGAGGCATGCTTCTACTTCACCAACTATTGTTGTCATCTCTTCAAATATTAGATGTTATTTTCCAATTATTCTACGTAGGTGATCCTTAACGGATTTAGCTCCTGCTTCCCATATCTGACCTAAGTGCGGTGTCTTTGGTGGTATATAATTCCATTGGATGCCGCCCTTTACAAGCTGTTATACAAGCTTTTCTGGTAATTGTTTCAGTACACCGCTCAAATCGTTCCTCATAAGTTTTGAAGCCTCTGTAAAGTTAGAGCCACAGTCGCTTTAGAGGTCCAAACAATTATCTCGACGTGCTGTGAATCGTCTAAACGCTGTAAGAAAATCTTCAGATTACAGTTGCTTACTACTTCTAAGTGAACGGCTTTTAGTGCAAACCAGACGAAGGCCGCTATATATGCTTTGTATAGTATGTTTGTTACCACGTCCATGTGAGTGTCGTGATAAGGCACAGCATAAGCCACTCCTATATGGAGTGTATTTTAGCTGCTGGAAGGCCTCCCATCAGTTGGTCTAGAGTCCGTGTTTAATGTTTGTAGCAAACCATACATTTATTGATGAAAGGTTTTACTGCTAGTGAACCCTTTATTATCTAATATTTCGGGTGAATTGAAGCTGGCGTGAGGGAGTTTCTTCTGTGACCCTTATACGGTTGTTCATAATCCGTCTTTGCCTATTTTCGGATTAAGGGTGCGAAGTTTTGATTCACTATCTTTTTCATGGTGTTTATCAATAATGTTCCTAATCAAACCTCTTGTGTTATCTTTAAGACGCAATTCAAACTATGGTAAAGTTCTTTGGTCGTCAGATAGCTTGGTGATGATTTAGCTGTTTTTCTTTATAAACCAAGAATCATAAGCGATACTCCTTACTACTTTTGTTGTATCTACTCCTTCCTACCTTCCTAGTATCTATGTTTCCTAGTATCTTCTGGTCTTTGCTACTCCATTTTCTCAGATTGTAGCCTACTTGTCTCTAACATTTGTCTATAATTGTTTTGCTACTGGGTGTTTGTCACCCTCATCTAGTGCTAGTTGGCTTGGGACCCTTGTAGCGAGATGTGTGCCGAGCCTGTTCCGTACGTTACCGTTTTGAGCTTGTTCGAGCTGATTTCACTTTTGTTGGTTCTCCATAGTATCAACTGGTGGCTTTGATCTAGTGGACGGATTTGTGTTCGTCTAAACATATTTTCGATGTCAGCTTTAAACACATGCTTCTTCCAACGTGGCAATATCTTTATACAAGTAGTTGTTCTATTGTTGGGCCGGTGTGGAGCAGGTCATTTATCGATATTCCAGTTGACGTTTTTGCTGAAGCATTAATGACTACTCTGAGCTTGGTTGTTGAGCTATAATCTTTGACTCAGGCTGGTTATGGTAGCAAATACTTTCTACCTGCATCATCATTGAAAACAATCGTGACCGGCTCTCTTATTAACAACAATTTGCAGCATGCAATTAGGAACTTCCTGTTCCGTCATCTTAAAAATTTTTAATTCTTCAACAACCTCAGAATATTAGTTTATATACGACGCGTAGTTATATAACAGACGATTAGTTTATATAACAGACTAGTTTATATACGGACGCGATAAACCCCGCAAACAAATCACAAATATGAGGATTGTCTGAAAAAATTCCGACCACAACATGATGATGGCAGAAATCGTCAACAAAAGTGAGGGAGTATGTGTTGAAAGGTACTCTCCGAAATATCCGCCATTTTGGAAGCGCGGTTGTTTAACAATCGTTTGAGTGAGTCGATAAGAGGGTTTTGTGCAAATGGAAAAAAATCAAGCTATCATTAAATATTTGTTTTTGAAAGGCAATGTGCCTGTGCAGATCAAAGACGAGTTGGACGCTGAATTAAACAATCGTCAAAATGACCATATTTGCTCCTAAGGTATTTACCACCGTTAAAATTCGATATAGTATTATAAATTCCACTTGTAAGCATTGCTGAAACAGTGATTCAACCTTTTAAAAATATTCTGTTCTGACCAACTATGTAACAGCCACTCAACAAAACGTTCGAAAGAAATTTTTGGATATATTTAACGTAATGCAATGTCCATTGGATTTCACAGATTTAAATTTACTTTTCTTTTCATTAAGTGAAGACATCTTGCCGAGAAAGGTTTAGCCGCAACACATAACAAGATCTTGAACGAAATGGCCTTAGAATGCCGGTCAACTAGTGACTGTCGACCAGTGACGGCCAATCGACTAGCCAGCGTCCAGCAATGAGCGGCAAATTATGTTGATCAAAATAGTATTGCCAACATATAGTATTTTCGTTGTCACAGTACATCCGCCAGATGTGTGACACAGAAATGACAATAGTTCCTTAGGCGTATAGATCGTGGCTGTTTGTCGAAATGTCGAAAAGTTTTTATTGTCAATGGCACAAATTGGTCGGCGGTCCTTTGTTGAGGCTCTTTCTTGATCTCGTACATGCCACTCGATCTCATACATCAAATGTTGGTTAGCCGTGACTGTGACTCGTGACTCACCATATATTTCTGGCAAATGAGTGTTGACAAAACTGTATAAATTCGAATCGAGAAAATGTCAAAAAATAAAGAAATTTTCGCAACCGTTTTTAAGTTGCTTTTTAAGTTGCTGCGTTGTTTATTGGTTGGCCTTATATTTGGCGAAATTGTTTTCAAGGTACAAATCACGTTCTCGATAAAATTTTGCACTAGTCCACTTCAGGCAATATATTTGTATCGGGTTCTAATGCAACATGTACCACTTCTAAACAATAGTGCCAATGTATTGTTTAAAAGCAAAAATAATTTTTTTTGAAACGATGCCAACCAAGGCAAAGCCGGAATACGATTAGAATCAGTATCTGTGACTTTTATTTGATTATAAATTATGTAGCTCGATTGTCCTGTAAAACTGGTAATTTAAATGTAGCTACGCCACGTTAAATAATTTAAATGATTCGAGATTTACGTTAAATAATTTAAATGAGGCATCCTACCGAAAAACTGTTTTGAAGTGACCCATTAAGACAGCCTATTATTAAATTGAAAAGAAACGCAGTGTTTTTTGAAAAGTTCCGAAGTTTTTAAATAAAGAGTTTAGATATATGGAGGTTATGTTTTGTTGAACACAATATCCGATACCTGGCTCGTGACTGATGGTACTCCTTGGTTGTTTTGACTAAATTTTCGATGTAATGTCGCGTCGCGACACGAGATATTTCTTCCTTCAAAGTTTGTCTTCAACAACTCCATTGTTTCGTTCACTGTGTGGTACTATGCCATCCTGTTGAAACCACATGTGTTCGAGACTCATATCATTAAAATGACACCAGACGGTAACCACATTGTGAGCTGTATTTTCGAAGAAGAACGGTTTGTTTGTTGACATTGCTATCAAGTTCAAATTTGCCTCATCGGAGAAGATGATTTTCTTCGAAAAATCACCATTCATTTGTTGTTGCTCTAAGATTCATTCTGTGAACGTTCGGCGCCGCACGATGACGAATAGAAGTGTAAGGTCAACATTCTCACTACTGTTGCAATGTTTCCATTAGACTGAGCTCCACTAACTCGTTCATGTCTCTTGTGGGTTTGAACCGACCCAATCGTTTCGAATTTCTTGATTAATCAGACACTGTGCGGCAAGGTAATTCTCCATGACTTAACTTAACGTTACGATGTGTAAATATCCATGACTAAACCTCAACGTTCACAAAGGTGCAAAAAAAAAAAACGAGGTATTGCCGACACAAAATAAATGGCGCAAAATTCTAAATAAGCGGTCTTAATAAGATACTTACCTAAAAGGATACACCATACACAGTTTGAAAATATTTGGTTTAGCCAAGCTTACTATTGCCAAGGCGAATTCTATGTTTGGTTTTATCAGCAGATTCACAAAATACTTAACCGGTCAACGCACATCTTACCCTTAATAAACACATTTTATTAAACACTTGTTTTTCGATTTCGCAAGAAAATAAGTGTTTTTCTTAAAACAAGTATTTAATAAAATCTGTTTATCAAGTATGAGTGTGTTTTGCCAAGTACCTACGGCAAAAAGTGTAAAAAAGCACATCTTACCCTTTAGTTATATCAAAGCTCAGCTGGAAGTGCATTAATAGAATTGAAAGTCTCCATTGAAGCAAGTGCTACCACGTAATTTTTGTTCGCCTTCCTGCATACAGTAACAGATCAAATACTAACTTATCTTTTACATTCTTGAAAATCTAAATATTTACGATTACGCTCCAGCCTACCTTGAATTTAGACATAAATGTATTTTAAAACCAGAGCGACGTAGAAGTAACTATGGTACACATGAACCTTCTTGAATGTCAAGTGTTTCTAGCAGTGAAGGCATAACGTTATTGTAACGGAACACAATAACGAAAAACAAAAACAACCTCCGGGAAATATGTTTTACATTTTTTTAATTGCTTTAAACATTTTTTCGTCTCTGCCCTTCATATATCGCAAAAGCATATCTTTATTTTTTTGCGATGGTTTATTACATTCTTTATTATTTTGCCTAAACGATCTGGATGTTGATGACAAATACATCGTCAAGAGCATTTGTCGTTGGCGTATTTGTAAAATGGCCAATTATCTGAATTTATTTTGTTTGTTTGCATGGCTTGTCCTGCTGGAGGTTCTTTGATTTTTTATAGTTTTGAATAAGGTTTTTCCATTTTTTCTCACATTCTGTAGCGCTTTTCGAAAAATTTAAATTTGCGGCTAGTTGTCTATAAAGAAAAATGACTCACTAAACTGTCAATTCACAAAATTACTCCCATAAATTAAATCCTAGTCCCACAAAGTTTTTGGTACCACATTTTTTCGTTTATATAAGAAATCTATTTGTATCATTAAAGCAATTAGAGCATGTGTTTCCTCTTCAGTCCCTTAAACACAATTTATGATTAAAATAAAAAAAGTTATAGGTGATTTAATACCATACAATATGTAATTTAAAATGCACTTACAACGTAAAGTGTAAAGTTTCCTTATATGATTACACAGGCTCACAAAAAAAAAAATCGCTGGCACCCGAGACGAGAATAGGTGTCCTATATGTTTTTGGGGTCGCTGATCACGAATCTGCACTCAGCATTGCCGTATCGCATCAAAATTTAGAAATAAATCGCTAAAAATCGCGAAAAATCGTGAAAAATCATGTTGGTATGTGCGAAAAAACTGACTAAGTCGCACCTAAACCTGAACACAAACTATAAATGTTAAACCTATAAACCCACAAACTTCATACTTATAAACCCAAACCTATGGATATCAAAAACATAACCACAACTCCACAATCCAAAATTGATGCACTTCAAACTTATAAACCTCAAACTCATAAACCCTAAGCCTATAAATCCTGAGCTCATAAAACCAAAACCTATAGAATATAAACTCATAAACCTCAAACTTATAGAACTTAAATCTGTAAATCTCAAACCCATAAACCCTGAACCGATTGAACCCAAATAAACCGGGTAATGGTGCCAAGAGTAGCATTTAATGGAATCTACTCACTGCTATATTGAAGAGGAAGAAAAAGATTAATCCCAAACCTGTAGACCTAAAACACATTAATCTCAAATCTCGCCTTTAATTCTATGCTTATAAACGTGCATATCTGTAACATAAACTCGTTTAACCCTAATCCATAGGGTTATGTAAAAAAACTATTACTTTTACTTTGCAATTTTCAGCTTATTTATCTCTAAACCTATCCATGAAAAACCTTACTTCACAATTTATAAACTTCAAATTACAGAAGTAACAAAAAAATTTATGCAAAAAATCCAATCACATGAAGCAAACGGCAGCATGATCCTAATAGTCACAAGCCTCAAACCTGCCGAACGGCAGCCCTCGAAACACAATTTGTAAAAGTATATGAAGCATATAGAGAGTAAGCGAGGCGCGAGTATGAGACGTATATCAAAGGTATATACAGTACTGGCTCAAAGCCTGATCGGTAGATGGAGTATCGTTTTGCTCGAAATAAAAAAGTCGCTGTAAGTTATTCTAAGAGGAGAACAATTTTGAATAAAACTTAGACTCAGCTAAAGAAGCCAAAGATTACCAAGCCTAAGACAAAGCAGCACTGAGGCACTAATTTTTGTACAATCGGCCCTTTTCAGGGCTATACAAAGAAAGCAAGCTTAATATCCAGCCATCCGACCTTCATCAAACTAACTTTGAAGATTTAAACATAAAAATGTATTCTTTAGTAAATATAAATTTATATGTACTTTTTGATTAAAAAAACTTAGTTATCTATTTTCTCATTTTCATTAGATATACAACAAATACAAAACTAAAAAATACAAAAAATACAAAATTAGTTTCTGTGTGTTTTATTTTTATGAAAAAAATTTAATTAAAAGTAGATATTAAAAAATGTCTAGTTGTAAAATAAGTCCCAAATCTTTTTGTTTTGTTTGTGGAGTTTATATTTTCAAAAAATGGTAACGCTTTAGCAGACTCTTTGAAAAGAAAGTACCATTTTCACTATGGCATATCCGCTGAAGATACAAACAATGCTTGGACGCCAAATGGAGTATGCTCTTCTTGCGCTACTTCTCTTCACAAAGGCAAACGACAACGTTTTTCTACTCCCACGATTTGGCACAAACCTGAAAACCACGATGCAGATTGCTATTTCTGTTTAACAGAGGCAAACAGGTACAATATCAGTATCATCAGTAACAGGTTATACAGTATCATTAGTAACACCTGCAGTTACATTGAACGTTTCTGTTAATGAAGTTTCGTCAGATAATGTAGACCTCAACGGTTCAGTTTATCAAACATGTGAACAGGATGAACGTAATGATTCTAATCTGATGAATCTGATGATTCTGATGAATCTAACCATTCTGATAAAAATACAACAACAAATTCCTCTTTTATCAACATGAGCTAAGTGATTTACTGCAAGACTTAGGATTGTCTAAGGAAAACTTTGAAATTCTAGCTTCTAGGTTGAAAGAGAAACATGTTTTGGCTTCGAAAACGAAGATATCATTTTATCGTAATAGAGATAAACATTTTAGAAAATTCTTTTCTACTGAAAATGCTATGGTTTACTGAAATAACATTGAAGGATTGATAAATGCTTTTAACAGTACCATTCCATACGTAGCAGCTGACTGGAGACTGTTCCTTGATGCTTCTTGTAAAAGTTTTAACGCAGTACTCTTACATAACGGTAATGTTTATGCTCCTATCCCTATAGCACATTCGGTTGTTTTAAAGGAACAGTATGAAAACTTAAAGGTTACTTTACAAAAATTAGAGTATGCGAAACACAAATGGCAATTATGTGGTGATTTAAAAATCATAACAATACTTTTAGGTCAACAGAGTGGTTTTACTAAATTTTTCCGTTTTTTGTGTGAATGGAATAGCAGAGATCGCGACAAACATTATAGGCAAGCAGTTTGGCCATCTCGATTAGCATTGGTACATGGTACAAAAAATATAATACACGATAGTTTAGTTGAACCGTCGAAGATCTTACTACCACCATTACACATCAAATTAAGACTGATAAAACGATTTGTTAAAGCACTCAAAAGCCGTGAAAGTAATGCATTTACATATCTTGCTGTGAAATTTCCAAAAGTTTCTGGATCAAAAATAAAAGAAGGTGTCTTTGATGAGCCACAGATTAGATCCTTACTAAAAGACCAACAGTTACAAAAACATATGTCTGCTGAAAAAAATGCTGCATGTGAAAGCTTTAGAGCAGCAAATTGTAGGAGATATAGTAAAGAACTATGAAAAGATTGGAGCTTTAATGAATTTGAAATTACATTTCATACATTCGCATCTCTATTTTTTCCCCGAAAATGTTGGAGATGTAAGCAAAGAACAGGGTGAGAGGTTCCACCAAGATATGAAAACCATGGAGCAGCGTTACTAGGGAGTATGGAACGAATGTATGATGTCAGATTACTGCTGGTTGGATCGTAATACTATAAATGAACATAAAAGAAAAGGTTTTAGAAGATCATTTGAAAAGAAGATACCTCGATTTTACAAAAAAGAATAATAGAAATATATACTTATATGACCTGGCGTAGGCGCCCCCAGAAATTTCGGGTAAGTCCTAAAAGAAATGGCACCTCCACGTGGTTTAGGATGGGTAACGCTAGATCCATTTTACAAATACATTTGTGGCGTCACAGAGTCGGCTCTCCAAAAAACACTAACGAGGTCGAGGCTGACGTCAGCAAGATTAGAACGTCAAACGACCCAGCCCACGCGCCCATCTAATCTATTGATATTAAAAAAAAAAAAGAATAAATAGCCAAAAAACAGACTAAAGTCCCGAAAAAATTGCGAAAAATCGTGAAAATCGTAGGCAGACAGACAGGCAGGCGGGTCGACATGTGAGTAGGCGAACTGGCAGGCTGGCGAGCAGGCGAGTTTTTTTTTATCGATTTTTTGCGATTTATTCAAAATTTTGATGCGATACGGCAATTCTGAGTGCAGATTCGTGATCAGCGACCCCAAAAACATATAGGACACTTATTCTCGTCTCGGGTGCCGGCGATTTTTTTTTTTGTGGAGCTGTGTTATTTTTGTCTGCCATAATGTTCAAAAAAAAAATTATTTTTATGTTACAGTTACAAATTTTAATTTTTCTACTGTTGTCGTATATCACAGCTAAATTTTATTACATACAAACTAAAAATGTATGAAATGTCATTTTTGTGAAAACTCTAAAAAATAAGTCAAGAAAATCTGCAATAAGTCTCCTTGTGAGGTGACTTATTGTAGACTTTCAAATAAGTCAGTCTACACAAAATAAGTCATGAATTGGACCGCAGTGTAATAAAAATTTAACATTACTCAAATATAGCACATAACCACAAAAACGTCTGTATCGCGATGTATATTTTTGGGACAGTTTCAATAATTTATTTTATAGCAATATATAATATTGATTTCTTTATTTTTGATATTTTGTTTAATTTTAAGGCAACCTCACATTTAAATTTGTGAATAATGATTCATTAATAAATAAACTGAGGCTGAATTAAAACATTATTTAAATGAACTTTTTGGATTAGAATTTTAGAATCATTCGAAAAATTCACGACCATAGCTTTTAGTTGCTATACAATACTTCTTCATGGAAACGTTGATAATTCTTGAAAACTTGCAATTCTCCAAAAATGAAGTTTCACAGTGCTGCAGCAGATTAAGCGAGCATAATCTCAAATATTCCATATGTAACGATCTATTTGTATTTACAATTTTTATGTAAACTTCAAATTCCATTCGATCCTTTGTACCAATAAATAACGCTATAACGGAACGAATTATTTGCTGTTTATGTTACGTACCAGTAACCGTAACCGTAACGAAATTTGATTTCCAATTATAACGAAATTAATAACGTTACATTTTTTGCTGGTATGCAGCAGTAGTTTCTAGAGTGTCGATACAATTTCTTTCAGAATCTAACAATCACATGAATATTAACTACTTGCGAACAAGAATATATGGTTTATATAAATTTGGGGTGGCCGCCGCATGGGAACAGCATAAAAAATAATTGTAAAACGGAAGGAAACAGCAGTTAGCTCCTTGAAGTAGCCTTGTGACCTGGCTAAGCTATATTCAATGGATAAATAAACTATTAATTCAAAATTTAATTGGTTATGTAATCGTAGAAATAAGAAAACCAAACCCCTGAGAGGGCTGTATAGCGCCAACAAAACAAAAAAAACTGTAGAGATATAGTTCGAGAAGCGCTTTGATGAGATGGTTATTTGGTGATCTGTATATTTATTTGCTATAATTTCGTATATGTATTACAAAACCTGGGGCGGAATCATGAAATACGACCGGAAAATTTAAACGGATTTAAAAATATTTTCAAACTTATTAGATTAAAAGTATTCAAATTTACCATGATGGATGCAGACTGATGTTTAAATGCAACTTCCATAATATTTGAAGAGCAATGGCTAATCTCCAACAAGATTTTCAAAATTAATTTTTTACCGGTACAACATTTCCGTTTAAAACTGCTCGATTATGAAGTAGTTGTCGAATTAAATTTTTATGTTAAACTGTTATTTATTTGAGTTTTCATACAAAATATTTACGCCAACTTTGACCATTTTTTCGAATTTTTTTGTGTTTGTCCAATGAAATATTTTCTAACAATTCAATTTTTCGGTCGGATTTCATGATCTTGCCCGTTTACATCAAAATAATTATATATTTCCGGAAATTTTACAATTTTGAAATACAAAAGACTTCAATGCCATCTCATAAAATGAAGTGGCGACGAACCTGGGACGAGAAATTTGAAATTTGAAATGAATTTCGATTATCTTGTATGAGATTAACCATTGCTCTTTAAGAATTATAGAAGTTGCATTTATACATCAGTCTGCATCCATCATAGTAAATTTGAATACTTTTAATCTAATAAGTTTGAAAATATTTTTAAATCCGTTTAAATTTTTCCGGTCGTATTTCATGATTCCGCCCCTGTTTTTCACGACCTCCTGTTCTTACTAACTCGACTGTTTCACGGTTTTTTTGTCCTCACTCGTAAAACCTAGAATAATTGAATCCAGTGATACTCATAGTCGGGAACGCGTATGTTTGCTGATGTCAAAAATCATAGGTTTGATATAAAGCAATCATTACATCTATCAAAGCTTCCTGCATCTTTTTAAAAATGTTATTGTTACAAATTTCGCCTGCTCCTGGATATTTTCTTTTAAATTAAATAAATGGAAAATATTATTTTCGTTATAATTCGAGTTTAAATAGAAAAAATTGGGATGGAAATAATATTGTTTAAAGATTTTCCTCTCGGAAAAAAACCTGGACTAACTTCATATCTTTGGGTATAAAATATTTGGAATCATTTTCATCTGAAACGTTGATATATTCATAAACAACTTTTATACATCGTCAGCCCAGTATTAGTATGTTCCATGCGCCATTTTTTATTAGTTTGTCCTGTGAATGCAGAATATGGTAATCGCATGTTCACTTTCAGAATCTGTTATCAGATTTTGTATAATCGTAACCGTTTCCGAGATATTCAGTGTTTTCAGGTATGTATACGTAACTGTCTTTATGTATAAACTTTTCAGTAAATAAAATAAATTTCGATGAGGACCCCAACTTATGAGCTGGAGAAGGTCATGAAAAATTTATGCTATGGTAAGTTTTATGAAAATCTTTAAACCGGGTTTGTTTTACTTAATTCGTTTAAATTTAAAAGATTCCAATGATGATCAAATTGCTTTGTCAGAGATTTACCATCTAATTGGAGATTTACGGTATAGGCAATTAACTAAATAGAAGTATATTATAGAATATATTATTTAACTATATGTAATAACACATTCTACAGGCTCGGAAAATTCGTATCCAAAGTTAACAAGAAAGAGACAAAAACATATTAGTATGTGGAAGTGCAATGTAAATAAAAAGCTGAGACAGTCAGGAAAAGAATATACGAATTGGAAAAAACAACCGATGGCTGCAAGGCAAATGAAACCCGGATGTAAATCTACATGCTTTTTCCTATATGTACAAAAAATATATCTGAAAAAGATCGCCAGCAAATTTTTGAGAGCTTTTGGAATCTGACCGATGTTTATAAAACGAAGTTTTTCTTTAAATTTGTTAAACGTGTGCCTGAAAAGCGGCGGCGAGTGTCATCTTAAAAAAAGAACTAATCATACAGATTTTTCATCCAAGCTAATGAACATGTAATTCGAGTATTTAGATTGTTTTTTCTAAACACTCCAAACGTATCGAAAAAACGAATTTACTATTGTTTCGAAAACCTTTCCGACAAAATAACGGGACGCCCACGAGCTATGAAACGAGGAGAAAATATAAAAAGAGTAACGTCGCCAGAAAAATTAGATGAAGTGCGAAATCACATAAATAGTTTTGAAACTGTCGACTCCAACTATTGCCGGACTAGCTCACAAAACAGTACCTAGAAGCGCACTTTTATCTATCCAAAATGTATCAATTATACTTAGAACGAACGAAGGAACTTCCTGTAACATAAGCCGTATACCGAAAAAATTTCAACAACGAGTTTAATATTTAATACCATACGCCAAAAAAGATCTATGTGATAAATGCTTCTTATTTAAACAAAAAAAAAACTCCAACTCAGGAAGAAATATTGGTACATGAGACACATCATGTAAAGCTGATAGAGATATCGTTGCTTGACGTCGACATCCTACTACATGCATTTTATGCTATGACTTGCAACGAGTAGTTGGCCTGCCGAAAGGAGATGCTTCGTCATTTTATTACAAGCGCAAACTCAACCTATACAACCTGACAGCTACAGCTATAATACCCGATAAGAAGAAAATAACGTATTGTGCTATATAGACCGAGCGAGGCACATAGTGGTCGTTCCGGCAATGACATCTGCAGTGCTTTCTGTGTACCACAGAATCGTAGCAAAATTAACACTACATCCATAAAAATGTTTGTCAACTCAAATCCGCACTAAGAATGGGTCATTCAGAAATATTCAGAACCAGGGCACTCAAATATACAAGAAGTTGATTGTGTGCACTCGACTATCGATCGGTACCTGAAAAACCTAGAAATACATAGCCCGCTTCATTTTTTGCGATTACTACAAGACATGAATGCTCCAAATGTTACTTTGGTTATATATAATACAAATAAAGCCAACGGATTTTAAGGCTTATTCGAATCCAGCTGGTAAGTTGGACTTTACCAGAGTTCCATTTTTTAGAATTAAATCTGTCTTATACGAACAAGAAGAAATCGGAAGCTTTACCTTACAATACAAACTTTTCCTCCAAGAAATCAACTATAAGACTACAGCTCGAAGTTCGCTTGCCACTCCACAAAATCTCTTTTCAACTAAAATTGTTTACACTACCAGCATGTTCCATTTTAAAAGAGAAAGTTGCGGATATTAAAGACCTTTTACCATTTCTGCCAATGGAAGATATAAAATATCTTACAACATTAATGATATAAAAGCAAACTTTAACTGAATAATATGAATATTATTAAAAGCCTGAATTAGTACATTTTTTTTGAAGCTACTTAGAATTATTTTTATTATTTAATAAATTTTGTTAATTAAAACCAAATCGTGTTGGTTTTTAAAAAATGTATTTTTAATATGAGATTTAGAACCAGGTTTAAGACAAGACTCATACATACGAATAAAACTTATTTTATCAAAATAAATTGTTCATACCACGTAACTTATTTGGAACTTGGGGCTGTTGTTCCATATACAAACCATTTTGTTCCACATCCTATAAAGTACACCAATTAGTGCTAAACAGGTGGATGTAGATCAAATTTAAAAAAATGTAGGTTCAGCAAAATAGTGATTGCACTTTAAGTATTGGCCGATTTTTTTTAAAAACTTGCCTAGTAACTCCCAGATATGTATAAATTGCACTAAAAAAATGAAAAAATTTTATCATCTACTTTTTGTTTCATTTAACATCAAACAAAGAAATCCATTTTCGCGAGTTTCAGGTAAATGGCGGATGGACCATACTAATATTACAGCGACGACATGTCTTTCCATTGTATTACCAGAACCATGCCAATTGATAAATTATATCTACAGCTACAACTGTAACAGTCGCGAAAGTTTTGAATTTTTTTGTCGCCCTCGTTAGCTTAGTAAGAACAGTGCTTGCTCTGTTATTCGAGGGTCCCGGATTCGATTCCTGGCGGTGACCAGTAAAACAGTGACTGGGTGTTTTCAACGTGTCATATGTTATTTATCTATGTTCGCATCCATTTTCAAATTTTCAAGCCATAGTAGTTACGGCTTTGTCCTTAATATTTTTTTTTTTTTTTTTTTTAATAAATTTTCAACTGTCTCGTAATTTGGTATTGTTGAAGACGTACTAATTCGTGTTTATTTATGCGGCAGATGATGATGCTAGGCCGTGTATTGAAATGCAAGCGCCCGATCGTTAAAAGCCTACAGTTTGCATTCTTGACTATACTCATAAAGGAATACGTTAGTATTATGCCAATATAGAATTTATTTAACACAATTTTTTTTGGTAAAAGGCGGATTATTTGTTTTATGTACTGATACATCCTTTTTTCTCTTACACTTTTTCAATCTTACCGAATATTTTATTTTAATCACTTAAAATTTTCATAATTCGTTTTTTTAAATATCCAAATTCGAGAATTGTCATTTACATAATCGCGCGCATACATTTAAAATAATTTTTTTATACACAGCGTATTTTAAAATTTAATTTAAAATTTATGAAATTCAGTAAACCATTTCAACTCGAAACAAAACTTCAACTCAAAATAAAAAAATACTAATCTTTCAACAGAAGTGTTCACGGTATAATAAACAGAGAATTCCCAAAATACTTAAAAAAAGCGCTTTGACACTTTACATAGTACATGAAGAACAAAAAGTTCTATTTTTATATTTTCCTTAAATTCAATTGTCACTTTATATCTTAAGTTTATTATTATTTTGTTTATTGTTAATAACAATAATAATATTCGAGACAAGGCAAAAACAAACATAAACGTCAACAACAAGTTCATTCATTCATTTTATTTTATATATTTGACATTATTTAATGCTTTCATTTAGCACAATAAATATCCGAATCCCCACTTATTCTTCATCACCCTAAAAACATAAAATTTTATAAACAGAGAAAACATAAATAAAATGAAAACATAAAAAATTGAGCTTTTTTGTCTTTTGTTTATTTTTACTATTAAAACTCCAATAGATTACAGAAAAGCGATAGCGTGACTTTGACAAAAGTTTGACAATATAATTTGCATGCCTGATTGATTTCCAATAAATAATTTATACACTAAGCTTTTTGTGCGGTATTTTCGATTAGATTATAATTTCGGACATGATTTCGATTTGTGTATTGAGCGACCTGTTCCACCTTTGATTCCTCACCGGCATCCTCATCGTTGTTGTTGTCTTCGCATGATTTAAATCTTAATTCAAATCGATTCTATTTGAATGAATTCTAATCAGTATATAAATTTCTTGTGAAAGCAAAATAAATTAGAAATCTAATCAAAATATCGAACCAAGAAAGGTAACAAAAAAAAATCTTTTTGCAATTTTGTGCTTTTCTAATTTTGAAATCTCTTGTGAGTTATTTTTTCCATTCATCACAATCTATTATAATTATAATCGTTACAATCGTGAGATAATTTTTCTCGATTTCTTATATATGTATATGTATGTGTTTATAAAGAGGAAAGTTTGTTCTTCTTGGGTCGTTGCTCATATACTTTACTTGTTTTGCGCTAAAGTTTTTCATACTTACATATATATTTACCACGAAAGAACAGAAAACTACACGATGATAAAGCTCGCATACAAATTTAACACTGTCGCTAGATTGTGTTGAAAATCGATTTAAAAGTTTTAATCGAGTTCGTTTCCGTTGAATTCATGTTACATGTAAAGAATTTTTCTATATATTTACACTTTGGAAGATGAAATGCCTGAGCGTACCAATCGACTAATATATACGATTATAATTTTTTGTGTCTGAGCTTTTTTAAGAGATATGCCAAATAGAAAAGTAGAAAATGAATTAATTTTTTATTTTCATAAATGAATATTACCTCCTTGTCGTTGAAGGATGGTAGTGACGTTTGTTCAGATACCGAAGCATATACAGGTTGGATGGAAAACACTCGTATAAATATTTTGAGTTGGAAGTTTGCAAGTTTCAAAATGAACAACGAGTCAACAACATTAAAAATATTCTGAAAATGCAAATGATTTCTCATCCCAGGCAATGTACAGAAATTAATAGTATACTGCTTCCTTTCTCCTTCGTACTCGAGTGTGGAGTCATGCCAATTTACGTGATCCTCTCTACTATCCGAACCTAAAATTATCATTATAATTATGCTAGTTTTTTAATTATTATTCATTATGTTCATGTAAAATTCTTTGCCACTTCTTGTCAATGTCAATCAAAATAAAAATTAGTAGTACGTCAAAAATTGCGCAAAATTAGCCAAACGCATGGCGCCCGTTAACTATCTGTCTGTCTTCGTCATCCATAGTTCCTGAAATCCATTTATTTATCGTAGACCAACGTATAAAAATTAACTTTAGCCCTATTTTATATACTGAATGACATCTTTAAAATGTATTATATGTGAATATAGCCAGAATTTTGTCCCATGTGTAACCCTGATACATCGAGTTCAACGTGAATCTTAACGAAAAAAATGGAATAATGACTAAAAGTAAAATAATATTTGAGTCAACCATGGCATTCGATCCATTAGGATGGTTACCCCCAACCTTAATACAAGCCAAAATTTGAATGCACGCTCTGTGGATCTCAGGCGTCACTTGGTATGAGAAGCCTCCTGAAGACATCTAAAATAAGTGCCATCAATAATATGTTTCTCTTATCAACCAAGAAAAGATCAAAATACCAACGTGGTTCAATTTCAATTCAACTTTACCATGGAAATTGCATGGATTTTGTTACGATTTTTTTTTTGCCATACTAAGCATTTCCCTACATACGATCACTCTTAGTATTTGACTTCTATGGCAAATCTTGCGTTGTGACTGATAGCAATGCCACCTGGGTACGAACAAGGGCAATTTTTCTGTACTAAAACATTTTCTACCATGTGGACATGTTTTTGTTTATTCTCGTGTTCGTCCCTACGATAAGGCCGCGCGATCGTCGGTAAAAAGAGAGAGCGAGACCAATGTGCATCGGGTGTGCACGAAGCAATGCGCTGTAGAAGAATATTTTTCCTTTTATGTTTCTCGTTTGTGTCAATGCGAATTGATGCAAATGAAAAACATAGAAGGAAGAAGATTCTTCTAGAGCGTCTTGGCGTTCGTTGTGTGGTGCGCGATTTTTTTTTGTTGTTCAGTCTCGTTTTGGATGTATGAAATTAGAGTCAGTTTTTTGGAGTTTGCGTATGGCACAGTGGTGTAATAATTCTGTACCTTTTACGAATTAGAGTTTGTATTGTTAAATTTTTTTTTTACAAAATAAAAAGTAAAAGATTATATTTAATTCATTTTGGAAAAAAGAATAAAAGTGTAAAATATTTTTTTTTTGACAAGTGTGTTGTGACATTCATTGCATTCGATTCCCCAAATTTGTAACTGGAATAATTCTGGCATATCCAATTATTCATAAGTGAATTGATTTCCTTCGAATACTGCACGGAAAAAAACTATCTAACTCGAAGAAAATAGTCAATGATATAAGAAAATCGAGCTCTTCATTTTCAGCTAAGAATTTTATTTCTCAACATAAACTTTATTATTCTTGATTTAAGGTTTAATTTATACGTTGAAACAAACTTTAAACGTTTGTTAGAAGAAATTTAATGTACAAAATGAAGAAAATATGGTTTCTATTCAGAATATTGTCTTTGTTTTTACTAATAATTAGTTCTTCAGTTAAGAATTATTATACAGTTTAAAGAAATGATTCTTAAAATGGTTGCTTAACTATTTTATTTTAAAACTAAATATTCTTGTTTTGATCTATAAATCTCTACAAATATTATCATTAGTTTCTTGTTTAGAGAAAGAGAATTATAGATTATCTGGATGTAAGTATATATTTTCTTGAAAATATGTATTAATTTTTCTTATAGAAAGAATTTTTGATTATATATAATCGTACTCATTTCTTCTAGAGAATAAACTTATTCTTGATCAAAGAAAACATTCTTCTTGCCCACTTTAGCTTATTTCTTGTCATAAGAAATCATTTCCTGATTTATTCTTGATTGAATAATATTCTTCTTGTCCGCTTTATTTATATTTCTTGTTACCAGAAATATTTTTGTGCATTCTTATTGGATAAATTAAAATACAATTCAAATTAATATTCGATTTTATTTCTTTATAAAATGCAAATTTTTTATAAAATAAATCTTATAACTATAAATTACAGATTAATACAAAAATTGATACTTATAAAACGAAATAATATATATGTACATATGAAATCATTTATAATTATTATATATAAAATTAAAGCTAATATTTAAAATTTTCATTCATACGATATATTTGGTTTAAATATTTTAATTCCGTTTGGAAGGGAATGTAGAACAAAAGGGTTCAAATGTGTAACGTAATTCTCAGTGCGCCAAATACTTTCATATTTGTTTTGTTCATCACCGACAAAATAAACCTGAAAATGACTATCGTACTTGATTATTTGTACATTTTGAACTATCAAGAAAATCTTTCTATTTGTTTTTACAATGTCTATTATTCTTGATAGTTGATTTTTTTCTTTAAAATAAAGGTAATACGATTTATTTAAAACAGTTACTTTATCATGGAAATACTAATATTTTCAATCTCTAACAGAGAAAAGGGCATACACAACAAGGGTACAAACAATTAAATTCCAGATCAATCTGAAACAAATAAGAAAAAAATGTTACTCTTTGGAAACAAAACTTCGAATTGTTGTTTTTACCAATCGAAAGCCATCTGCATGCTTTAAAATTGGCCATTCATCAAAAAAGTTTATAATGTTAATGTTCTTTTCTGCTTGGAAATTACTTTATCGGCCGTCGTGTGTGGCTATCCAGTGCCTCTCGACATCGTCCCATGGGCTAGAGAAATGGTACAACCATTTCTTAGATCCTTCGAATCCCTGACTTACTTCTGAAATGAACAAAAAAAAAAAAATATTATTGATTTATAATATCTATGTAGAATACATAAGTTAGTTTTACCTGTATTTGTTGCAGTTGCAGTACAAACTTTTATTTGTTGAGGACGTCTATCTTTTTTTTCCAAGTATCCCACCTTTCGATATTTAAAACTTAGTTTTTTGTGTTTTTGGTGCAATATTCCTGACGGCTTCGGTCCACCTCTATAATACAACTCCTGAAAAAATGACAAACTTTTGTTTTTATTCATTTACATTACATTATATCGGTGTAATAAATATTACCTTATTTTCTCCAGGAAAAATGTCGCAATATCTTTAGAAATTTTTTCTAATATTGCCGCCGTTACAGGGCTGTCTACTATACAGCCGACGATCGAAGTAACCAATAGGTCTCTTGCGTCTTCATCCAGATGTGGCGGGGCACTGTTGCTAAATATTTGTAAAATTCTGGAACCTTTTTTGGTTTTGAGAAATTCTTGCAGATTCTGGAAAATAAAAATGTTTATATAATAATTAGTAAGATTTTCACTTAATTTGGGTAATATTTCCAACAACATTTGATGATGAAAGTTTTCCTGTTTCTGCGGAAGATACCGAGAATGATTGGTTTTTGATCCAATACGATAAGTTGGAAGTTCCTGACACGGTCGAACAATTGGGTGATGGATAAAGATTAGTCGTTGAATGCCCCTGAAAATAATTATGTAACTAAGCATTAAGTTGTGTATATAACAGCTGCGTTTTTGTGAAAAATAATCGGGTCGAGTTGGCGATAGTTTTTTTCAAGTTGAGCCAACGCTAAGTTGGTTGACGAATAAGTTAGACCAAAGTCTTCTAAGCATAACAAAAAAAATCTATCATCGTTCTATAGTTTTCTTATAATTTTGTATAGCTCTTAACAGTTCCGTATATTAAAAGCGTTGTTCAGAACTCAAAACAACGATATTACATATTGAAGACTATTTGATCTAACTTATTCGACTTAAAAAAAAGTAAATGGTTATTTTAAATTGAATCAACTTGAAAAAAGCTATAACGAACTCATCTCAATTGTTTTTCAGAAAAACGTAGCTAACTCAGGTTAAATTTTACATTTTCTATACGCCATTGTTCAATTTTAAACCTTAATTGAGATTTTGTCCTTAATTGACATAATTCTGGAAACATCTGATCAAGGTCTAAAAAGCTTATCACTTGAAGGTCTGAAATTTTGTGGAAACCACAGTCTTAAAAAAAAATTAAATGGTTACTGAGTTAGCATAATATAAATCAAAACTAAATACTATCTAATTTTTCTCCTGCTAGCGCCAAATCCCACTCAATCATTTTTGACTTTAACTCGTTCGTCACAATATCAGCGGTGTGTGACATTTCTTCCGTCCCAATAAACTCTAAAACAGTGATATCTTGAAAAAATACATTAAAAATATTTTAGATTTATTTTTAATGGCCGCTATGATTTTTCGAACTCAGGCTGTGTGCCAAACTTAAGGTAAATCGTTTACTACGGTAAAAAGTGGCTGTCTTGTAGTACCAATTTTTAGAGTTTTTGAAAAATAATTGAATTTACCGAAAAATTTGTCTAAAATTGACTTTTACCTCAAGTTTGACACGCAGCCTCAGTATCAAAATGAAAAGTAAATGTATAGGTATGTTAAGTTACGTTAACTGCACTCAAAAACAAATTTCACTTAGTAACACAAATTAAATTTTTAGTTTTGTTAACAAATTGCGCCAGGTGAAACTTTTTTGTAAAGCAACTCTTAATTTGGTAATAGAGATATCTTTTAAGAAAATTTGTTTTTTCAGTGTACGAGATGCGGGTAAATAATTTTTATATGTATAGATAATTTAATACCGTAAGAATAGACAAGCGATGACCCATCTAATATAGTTTATTCAGCCATTGTTCTAATAAGAAAATTAAACTTAAAATACAAGGCGTTAACACAAGAATATATGTACTCATCACGAACACTTTCCCACTTAATCGCAAAATCCAAAGTAAAACAAAAGAAAAATGTGAATTTATAACTCTATTTTGTATCGAAATTACTATACACAATTGCAAATTAGTGCTTATAAATATTTTTCATAAAACAAGAATTTAATACTTTTGAATCCAAAATTTTTATAATTAATGATCAACAACACTTATTATATACGATAATAAAAAGAAAACTAATTATTGGTTAATTTTTATCACTAATGAATCACCAAAATCAATGTTATGCGAATTTAAGTTAAATAAATGCAATTCTCCGAATTTAGATATTGTTGCATTTTTCGTGATGAGTACACACAGACACACACAAATAGCCAAAGCACAAAATATTATTATACAACTAAAATAATAAATTACAAATAGTAATTAAACTTTAACAAAATTTATTATCTTTTGCACTGCTTATAAAGCCGTTATGTATTAGATTACACACTACTCAGCTATGCTGAGTTCAAACAACACTATTTGGTTATAAGCTTCGTGGAATATCCTTTTGTGCATTGTTTTTTATTTATTATTATTTAAAAATGCATAATAGGGGATTCCCCGAAATTCATCAATATTACATTTACAGTAATTTTTATTTTTATATAATAGTTTTTATTTGTTAACCTTTTTCGTTTTCATTTTGTTATACTTACTTAATTTATTTTATCAAATTTTAAATTAAACCAATTTCTGGATATAGGGCACTAAACACTATTTATTTTTAACACAAAGCACATTAAATATACAAAAAAAATCATAACGTACCTCACCATAAAAAAATTGTTAATAGAATGATAGAAAATACATTTAATTTTGCAATTTGTTCAAGAAACACATTTTTCGAATGAGAGTTCTGATTTTCTTGCTATGAAAAAATTAGAATTCATATGAAGAAATATTTTCTTGAATTTAAAAATTTATTTTGATGCGAGAAACGTATCTTTTAATGAGAAGAAAAATGCTTAAATGATTAGAGTGACTTGTTTCCAAGAAGAAATTGTTTTTCTTGAACAAATCTATTCGTACTATTGATAAAGAATTTTTGATTTCTTCCTCAACACCATATTTCTTAGTTTAAGAAATTTTTGTTTTAACGAGAACTTAATTTCTAAAAGCAGAGTATAATGTGTACTTGTAATAATGAGCATTTTTAATGAAATGCTAATTTTCGATATTAATTCCATAAAGTATAATTTCCAATTAGTATAATGATTATGACAAACTATACATTATCAACCAGTCTCACCAAAATACTAAACAGTCCTCACAACACCATAATGCTAGATAGTTCACGAACTACAACTTCTTACGTTCATAAGTCCGAGCTGCACTCAATTGGCTTACAAAGGAACATTTTCAAATTGTGCATGGCCTTGGTTGACCCCGATTACTCCTCCGTCAATTTTGCACTGTGGTTTTAAAGTAAGGTAAGTAAGGTAGGTAAGTTGTAAGTAAGGTAGTATGATGGAAAAATACGATTTTACAACCAATTCTGAAACGTAATTGTAGTAAAATTGATCCTCTAACCACCAACCAACATCTAAACTAAAATTATTATTAGATAACAACCAAATATTTTAAATAGAAAATTCGCTTCATGACTACCAATCCACAAGTGATTTCTTGACATCACAACACACACACACTATGATAAAAAAATCTTAATCTTGCCAAATTGTGCTATATCTCAGGCTTGAAAGAGTTTGGTTTTGGCTTTCTTCAGCATAACGTTGGAAAACATGTCATCGTTTTCCGTTCAATCAAAGTGCAATTATGAACACTAAGATTGTGCATCAAACAATTTAATACGTATTATGATCCTCAGGGTTCATGCACCTACTGAAGATAAATCAGATGACGCCAAAAAAAATCATCGTAGGCGACTTTAATGATAAAATCGGTTGGATTGTAGAAACAGCAATATCTATCGACCAAAACAGCTTTCACCAGATCAGTAATAACGATCGTGTCAGAGCTATGGGACTGGCTACTAAATGCATGCATTATAGGATCCATATCGTTAACAACGTAACTTTAGCTAAAATTCTAAGAAGTTTTCAGTTTGACGTGAAATTTCATGCAAAAATTATAATATAAAAAACTTAAAATTTATTTGGTTGTTTATATCATTTTGATTAAAGAAATACTCACTACGAATATTCCTTGAATATTTCTTCTTTCAAGATAATATTCTAAAAGTAAATTTATTAAGATCCTCTTGGATAAAGAAATTATATTTGTGTCTAATAAGAAATTATTTTATTTTTGAAATGTGTTTATTTAAGAAAATTTATTATCACAGTTTAAGAAAGCGCTAATTTTCTTAATTTCAGAAAATTTCTACTCATTTCATGATAATCTTCTTTATTTAAATTTTATTCTACTCCACTAAAGAATTCATAGAAACGTTTAATTCAAGAAAAATTAATTCAAATCAATAATTAAAATTCTTCTTGCGTCAAGAAATGTTTCTTTCTTTAAGTAAAAAAAATTTACCACCAAGAAAAAATGGGACGAAATAAGACACTAAATTTTTAAATTAAGAAAAAGAGAATGTTGGACTATAAAGAAATCATTTTCTTTGTGGTAACAAGATTATTTTTTTCCGTGTGGTTTTTTCGGTAAAAGTGGTTGTGTACCGAGTGAAATTATGCGGTGGACGAATTTTGGTAGCATCATATTGATGACCTCGTGTTAATTTAATAAATCAGTGTCCAATTAATTTTTCTGACGGTATAAAATGGTTGTTTTCCGGTGTACGTTTAATGATCACGTAATAAATTTAAATTAAATTTTCCGCAATTTATTTATTGCGTCCATCTCTGAAGTCTCATCGGAATTTCATCAAAGCCGTCCAAAGTTTTCGACATAGTTTACCCATTTTCCAGATCAAGTGACATAACAACAAGGAACTGCAATAGTATTTGTGCTGGTGGTGATATTATCAATAAAGGCTTAGAAAGCGAGGGGATACAATAAAAGTAAATATCCGATTACCGGCGTATGGGTCGCAATATTTACGTTGGCGAGGCAAAACCCAATTTTGATTTGGCGGCCGCTCAAGGCCATATCAACGAATTTTGGCAAACCAACACCCAACGAAGGCATATAAAAACCCAACGAAGGCATAGCAAAGCCCAACGAAGGCAAGAGGACGCCCGACGGTCCGGGCGTGGAGCCTGTGGCAGGACGGCTATCACGCCGCAACCCATTAGGCCGAAAGAACGCTGTCGCAACCACTGTACAGTTTGACCTTGGTGAAGGTCAGGTACGATTTTTTATTCTTTTTTTTATTTTTTTAAATTTGTTTGATTTTTATTTCTTTTATTAATTTTAAATATTTTAAATTGTTTATTCAATGTTTTTGTAATCGCGCACCAACAATTCGGTGTACACACGCGCGACCTTAGAGCACATTGGTCTCGCCTCGCAATAATTTTCTTCGTTGTTCTTTTCTTTTTTTGACTTTGTTTTTTTTTTTTTTTTTTTCTTACGGGCGTTTGGTTTTCCTTCTCTTCGGTGGGGAATAAAAGATAAAATGAATTACTAATAATTTTTCGGTTTGGTATGGTGGGACCGGTAATTCCGTTTCGTGTCGGTGTAGTGTCGGTGGTCCCTTGGTGCCTGCATCCGATTTCGAAACCACTGTTTTGCACCGTTTGAATTCGGACGGAGGCGCTCACCAAGGCACCTCACTCAGTTATAGTTATTGTGTTGTTCGCTTCAAGTTCCGGCCGATGAATTTCGGCGGAACATCCAGTTTATTATTATTTATTATTTGAGTTTTATTTTTTCCAAGTTTCTGTAATTACGGTGTAGGCCAGGAGCCACGCAAGCCACAAACTCCACGACCCATAGCACTTCTCCCTGAGTTGTAGCCGGCAAAAAATCACCGTGTGAGGCCTCTGACTGTGTTTCGATAAAATCTGCAGAATGGTGTTGAACCATTCTATAACAATTTTGTGATGAATGCCGTGCAGAGGTATTGAGACCATGGTGGCTCAGTCGTCTATGCCGGACCTATTCTGATTCGCACCCTTTGTTGAAGAGGTTACACGATACTCAAGTTTTTATAACGATGTTTGTTTTATGACAACTAAGGCGATACACATTAAGCCAGTCAGTGATCTAACCACTGAAGCATTCATCAAAGCATTTAAAAGATTTACTGCACGTATAGAGGATTGTGCTGTGATTTCTACCAATTTTATTGGTGCCAAGAAACAACTTGAGCGCAAATTGGCTGCACTAATTAGTGAATCAAATAAGGAAGTTGCTCAACGATTGGCAAATGATGGAACAACATGGCATTTGATACCGCCGGTTTCAACTCATTTAGGAGGACTTTAAAAAGCTGCTGTTAAGTCAGTTAACAGATTTTAAAGAACTATCAACGGTCACTGCACTAGTGGAGAGTTGCTTAAATTAGACCACTCGCACCACTATCACCCAATCCTACTAATGTCACCGTTTTAGCTCCTGGACACTTCTTAATTGGTGCACACCGTTAAAATCAATTCTACAAACATTCACGGCATTACACGTTGGAAAATGGAGAAAAAATTTAACTTGATTTCTGGGGACGATGGTATAGTGAGTACCTGAATTAATTTCAACTTAGAAGAAAATGATCCAAACATAAAGTTCATGGGTCTCGGAGTTCTCATCAAGAGGTAAACATTCCTCCTTTAAAATGGCTGACTAGTCATGTCTATGCGGATCGTTGGGCCGCCCCATTTCAGCCAGTTTCTTTTTCATAATTATAACGAAAAAATTCGTATATATAAATTCTGTGGAGCACATCCTAGAGGTTATGGCACATAGCAACCAAATAATTGGCCACCAAGAAGCCTAGAATTTCCATTTTCGACCTTTTTCATTTTAATTATTATAAACGGAAAGGGACAAAATGGGACACACTAACGATCAGTACAGGCAACTGTCCTATATTTTCAAAATTGAATAGTTATTGTAGTGGCTATGTGCCAAAATCTCCGAGATTCCCTCCACGGGATTTCCATTTACGGTGTTTTACGTTATAATTACAAAAAATGTAGCCGCCAAAATGAGACACCGTATGCCGAACTGCATAAACATGTAGCGAAATTTTTCAAAATTGGAGTGCTTTCGTCTATTGCACTATGTTCGAAATTTCGGTTATGTGTCAAAATCTCTAATATTCTACAGAATTTTATTTTTTTACAAAAACTTTCAATATGGATTTTTAAATTGCGACCAACAATGATGGCATCATTAAAATATACGTAGCAAACTTCTCTCACCAGGCCGTTTGACACATGATTTAGAGTCATTTGAACAGTTGTTGAGCTGTTTTTTTTTAAACCGAAGGGCATTCGAGTAAACTCAAAGTGGCCCTTATCTGTCAGAAACGCAGTTTTTTCTTGGTATTTCTCGTCCATCGGAATTAGATCAATGGTTGAAAATAATTTGATTTCCCATAGGCGGATACCATATTTTCATTTAATTTTCGATAGTCCATTTCGAGTCTCATCTGTGGGGTTCCAGAAGCGTTTGCTTTTTTCGACACCACCCAAATTGGAGACGAGTACGAACTGTTAGAATTTCGTATGATTCCACTATATACTGATTCTTGTATTTGGCTGGTCACATCCTTTTTATAATGAAGTGAATACCTGTAGGTTTATGTATAAACTGAACCTTCATTTGTGGTTAGAATTTTGAGTGCTTGCTGTTGTTGATCAAAGTGTTTTATCCAGGGTTTCAACAGTTAATTAATTGTTTAGGTGGTTCTGGATGTTGTTATTATTCTAACAGTGGTTTTACAATTTGTGGCTTTGTATATTGGTAAAATTGTAATTTCATCATTCAATTTTGAGTGATGAAAATTTATTAATCCATTTGTCTTAATAACAATAATACCGATGAAATTTGAAAAAATATATTATTTAGGGATAATGTGCCAGTTTTGTAGCCGATTTTATCGTTCAACGTCATCGATTCTGATCCTATAACGCCATCGAAAAATTTGTAAAAATAAAACTCGTGATGAGCAGATTTTGTCTGAGCAGATTTTACCAAGGCAACCTTTTGTGGAACGGTTTTGTGTTCCAAGAACAATTTTCACTGTTGTTGGTTTGGATTCTAACGGGCTATAACGGGGAGATAAAATTTGAGCTTATTATATTTTCGTTGGCTCTCGGTAAAAATGAAATCTTGTTTTTTTTTCTGAACTGAGTTGGTAATTTTTTCCTAACTACTTTCTGGAATTTCGTGGTTTTTTATGATATTGGCCTTAAGGGCTTTTTAATTTTAGCTTGAGCCGGTCCAACTGATTTTTTTTCACTGAAAGTCCATTTAAAATTTCCCTGCTCTGGTTTTTGAAGAAACTTAGTTTGAATGTAAATGGCTTATTATCTGAGATTTTTCTCGAATTATGTGAGATTATCTCGATTGCATTGAACTTAATTAAGCTTGTTCAAGGCCTACCGCTTATGCTTAGCCGAAATATCTTCCACTTTTAAATAGGTTGCTAGCTATAGGCAAAGAATATCTTTGGTTTTTCCTTCGACTTTATTTTGAACGGCTTACCAATAGATTTTTAGTTGATGTTCTTGCACGACCAAATTTAAAGTATCTTCGACCAATTTCAACCATGATACAAATTGTTTACAGATTAAGTTACAGATCAAGTTCACATAAAGTTTATAGGTATATATTATACCTATGCAAAATAATGACGTTTGTTTCTTATTAATACCAAATACAAATAAACTCGTTTTCGCCTTCCAAGCGAATCAAACTTACTTAATATAACTTTGCGCTAATTATCCGCCCAAACCAATTACATTTTGTTGTCAACAGACCAATTAAATTAGCACCAAAACACAAAACTGTACGAAAGGACTTAATTCGTTCGAATAAAGATTTTAATATTTTACTGATTTTGTTAAGACTTTAAAAAAAAATCTCTACTAATGCCCTCCCCCAAGTCAAATAAAACATGAACGGAATATATTTACTAGAACGAACAGCACACTCCGGTATAAACCAAAAAAGGGTCAAAATCATTAAAATTACAATATTTTTCTTTCGTTTCGCAGCAGTATACGGCAGCGTACCAAATCTTCCAAGACGACACAAAATATATACTCGTACTTTTACTAAACACAAATACACACAAGTATTCTAATCAGAAGACAGCAGCAAAGCACAAAAAAAATTATAAACATCTTAATGACAACAATTACAAGAGATATCAACACAATATCACCCCTATACGGCATCGTCCCATTTCGAATTTTGTAAAACTGGCACAACAATAAAAGCAAAAAAAAAGGTTCTAACATGGTTTTAATTATTTCTTTATTAAAAATTCCATCTTCATTTTTAGTCTCCTTAACCCAGCCACGCATTTTATTTTTTGAAATTTCGATTCCAGAACGACACGGGTTTTATGCTTCTAAGCAGGGTTAACAAAAATTCAAAATTATTAAAAACCATAATGAAAAAAAATTACATTTTAATTCGTTTTTGGGTTCAGCAAAAAGATATTTTGGTGTTCTTCTTACATTTTTCCTTATTTCGTGTTTTGTGTGTTAACAAGAAAGCTCAGTACATACTCGTATCGTAAGAAAATTATCATTTATTTCTCATGGTTGAGAAAAAATACCATTTACGTATATACAAATCCGATAATAATTTCTGTTAATGTACTTCTGCTAGTAGGTAACGACAATGTTAAACCAAATGTTAGTGAAGATTGTACGTTTTAATTTAAAGTGAAGTTTTTTAATGGAGGCTGTTAATCGAAAAAACAACCCCGCTAAAAACTGCCAGTCCCAAATTTTATAAAAGAACATGGTTAAATATAATTTAATATGTGCAACGTTTTGGTTCACACGAAAACGAGGATATGATGTTGCTCATATATCAACGACACCAAAATACAAGTGCCATTGTGATATAAGTATTGAGAGAAGAAGCTCCTTAGCCCTTCACACGCAGAGATGTACGTTTATGCGTCCATCCATCCACTATTTTTTATGTAATCGTGAGATCTTTTAGTGGAGTACGTCTTAATTCATAAAGGGTCTTTCAATTGGGATGCGTTTTAGAAAGGATATAAAGGATTTTGTGCGTCGTTTTATAACTATGGATGAGACTTGGGTCTACCAACTTGATCTGGTGGTGTGATCCCAGTACTTCGGCTCCTAAGCAAACCAGCTGGATGTAAAATTTCGTGAGAAAAGATCTGTTGTATTTTTACCACTTCTCAGAACAGCTTTAACTATTTTGCAATGTCTACCAAGGCAACGATGGATTGGAGCCTCGGGGATTTTTCGTTTTAAATAATTCCCAATTATAAGCTCGGTTTGTTGGGCGATTGATTTGCTTTGATTTCCTTGTACAACTTGGTTCATTAGGATATTTGGGTAAAAATCAGCACCCAATAGAATGTCAATTTTATTTGGTTGATTGTAACTTGGATCAGTCCACAATATGTTACGCTCACCAATACTAAGTCTATCATTTCTATGGAAACGTTTGGTGATAAACGTGTATCTACACAAAAAGGGACTAATTTTATGGCAGGTGTGCTCTTACTATCTATTTAAGCCACTAATCTTCAAATACGTTTTCTTCGTTGGTTATTTTAATTTTCTGGGACGCTTCCTTGGTGATAAATATGAAACTTGTGGACCGGAATCTATTATCATTCGTAGCAGGGTTGTTTGCTGCTTTCAATTGTGTATTTCGGCCATTGCTATGGCCTATAGTGTACCGGTTGGTTGTTTGATGTGGTTCAAGAAATTGGTTGTTTTCTTATAACTTTCAAGTTCCTAAATTTTGCAATGTACGTTTAGGTTGGTTATTTGAACGCAACAGCGTGTTGTGGCCTCCCTTACATACTAGACATGGTTTCTAATATCCGAATAGGTCCAAACATAGTGTTTATCAATGAACTTATATCTCTCTAAAGTGATTAGTTGTTGAAATTTTGTGTCATATGATATGATATTTTACAACGTAGGGCAGCTGTTAAGCTGGTACCCTATAACATACTATATGCAATTTAGTATATCCAAGCCTATAGTTAATACATTCCTTTGATGACGCAGCAACTGAATGACTTGAGCACATGCATTCTATGCGTGGATTATCACCCACGAATTGTATCAATCTGAAACAAGATTCGGTGACCGAACTGACTAGGTATCCTGATCCTACGAGGTTCTGTAATTCTATGGTCTAGGATATGTCTAATAATAGAAGAACTACAAGAGCAAACTGTGGTGGTGTTAATTTTACGTTTAATTGTAAATTAGTTTACACATGACGTCATTAGAGTTAGTTTTTACTAAGTTTAATGAGAATAACAAACCATAACTCCATTTTTATCAATTTTTCACTTTGTAGCTCAACTATAATAAATATGGTTTATGGTGTTTGTCATATAAAATTTTGATCTTTCTTTTCAAATTTTTGTTGTTTCGGGATTTTATTTTCCGCTGTGTGCATAAATTTCCGCTTTGAGTTATTTTTCAGAATGAGTGTGTAAATTTTAAACTTAAAGTGTGAGTGGATAAACATGTGATCATCTCATGGTAAATGAACTACCCGACACACCCCATGACCAAACCCTGAGTTTATAGCCGGAAAATTCTGACCATGTCGGAACTCTTAGCAGATGAAAAATGAAACGCGTTAAAGTATTCTAGTAAATAAATTTTATTTTTATGACCCATTCACGCCGAACCAATTTTGTTACACATGTACAATAATATTATATACATTATCGATTCCTTCATAATTCTTTAATCCAGCTCACACGACCATCCCGAAAACAAATATCAAACGCTTTAACTTCAGCATCGCCCCATAAAATTCTCCAATTAACAATTCACTGAACAAGCAGCAAAATTCAACTCAATCCTGTGGCCAATCCAAAACCACCATTCACATAACCAAAACTGAACATAATTACATTTCGAAGTAAACGACCAACAAACTGCACCGAAAAACTAACATACATCCATTCAAGATCAAAATACTCCGCCCACAAGAAATAGAACAAACACTCAATGCAGAGCCAAAAACCCAAAACCAACCCCCCGCTTGCAAATATATGTTTTCTACCACAACACTCAAACAACCACCGTTAAACCACTGCTGTGGGAAAATTCTGGTCCTCCCCGGGAACAGGGAACAGGGAAAAACACCTCCATATAATTTCTGTCCAAACCGCATTCCCCCGGCCCACCGAAGAAGCAAATCTACAGCAAAATCCTTCAAAACATAGTTAATTGGGAAACTTTTGTTCCACAAAATTTTTATAGAGGAAAATATTTACACAAAACCGATTTCCTCAGTAGGCCAGAAAAACACAACTCAAACACTTCCCCCAACTCCTCATTCTCAGTGAAAATCAGAACAGTGCCACTATAAGAAAGAATACATATCAATGCCTGCAAGTGTTAAAACACAAATAATCGCTATCTAAACGTTTACAAACACAAAGAAAACAGGTAAACCACAACTTCGAAGCCCAACACACCAAATTTCACCAGTACCTTAAACCACTGTGTTCCGAACAAGAAAAGGCAGTCAATAAAACTCACTCGACTCACGAAGCAAGCCACATCCTCATTCAAGTCGTATTCATATACGACGGATAAAAATCCGTGATTTTTCTATCCCATTGTTTTAACCGCGCCTCTTTTCACACAAAAAAAAATTTAAAAAAATCTCAGATGGAAAAATCCGAGATTTTTATCCGTCGTATGAATACGACTTCAATGTACATCCCTTATGTACACCCCCGAGAAAAATTGCCCATTGATTTAATACCAAATGGAAGTTCCCAAATTGTGTCGGAGCCATTGATGGCAAACATATTGCATTCTGGATTCTGGCTACCACTAAATAGCGGATCACTATACTACAACTACAAAAACTACAATAGTATCGTATTGTTGGCAGTTTACCATTTGTTATGGTAGATGTTGGTTTTTCCGGTAGTGAAAGCGATGGAGAAATTTTAAAAAGGTACAAGTTTGGACAAACCATTCTGCCCAATAATTTAAATTTACATATGCTAATCGAATGGTCCCAAATAAAGATGTAAACTACCCTCACTATTTTGTATTTAAGATGTTAACACAAAACAATATGTACTTGTATTATATTAAATAAAACAATTTTATTTCAGGTGATGTGGCTTTTCCGCTAATGGAAAATTGAATGAGACCATTTCCAGGAAATTTTCCATCAGACGAATAACTAATCTTCAATTATAGTCGTTCAAGAGCACGGAGAACGATACAGAATGCCTTTGGAATTTTGGCTGCAAGCGGACGAGTTCTTTTGACTACCCTCAATTTACAACCAAAAAACGAAAGTAGTATTGTTCTGGCCACCGTGTGTTTATATAATTTTATTAAGTCACACGAGACAAGCCGACCATTGGTGCAATACTGTCCGTTGAATTATGGCGATGTGACTTTAGGAAATGACTACTTATAGAGAAATAAATAGTCAATATGATTTTCTGGTTCTACTGCAGTCTCGTTGCTCTGTTTGAATCTTGTAGTGGTACTGGAGCTGGAATTATCACATTGATTATAGTTTCCAGATAGGTCAACATCCTCACTATAATCACGTTTTCGGTGTCGGCGTCTTCTGCTCACTGTAATGTCCAGCGGGTCAGTTTAATATAAAAACATTAAATACTAATATTTGTTATACATATGATAACAATATAACCTACACAGAATTTCGTACACGTGCTGTTAAAAATAAAAGGCTTTCGTAATGCTGCAACTGATTTTAAAATTAGCAGCGGTACCTGAACCTGTGGTCCTATTCTGGCTTTCCCTGGGAGTAGGGAATTGGGAAAAACATTTTCATAGCATTTTTGTCAAAACTATATTTTTCTGGCCTACAGCGGGGATAAGTTTAGTGTAAAAATTTTTAAAACAAAGTCAATTGGGAAACTTTTGTTCCACAAAATTTTTATAGGGAAAAATATTTTACCATTTAACTTTATTTCGAAAATATTAACACCAAACATGTTCCCTTAGTAGGCCAGAAAAATACGATTTAGATAAAAATGCTATGAAAATATTTTTCCCAATTCCCTATTCCCAGCGAAAGCCAGAATAGGGCCACCGATGGATTATTATTTTTTAATTCTCGTTGGAACTTATCCCGAAGTTAAGTCCATTTTCTTTTTATATCTGTCGGTTCTGAAAAATAAACAAATATAAATAAAACAATTTTTTTAAATAATCAAATTAAACTACCTTTAACACCCATCTCCTTACAAATTTTCATCCAAATTTGTTCGTTGTACTAGGTATTGTTGTATTTTTGCACTTTTTTTTTGCATCGCTCAAACCCGCAAAAAAAGTTCACAATCAAAACGCTATAAACTCATATTCTGTATATTATCCCTACACCGGATACTCACCCAATTCAATCGACGAGAACCTTAAAGGAAAGCATAGGACACTCGCATCGGTTCATTGCATGCAAGGCAAACATATCTAATACTATAGACACATTATTGGTTTCATAACTATGGTTTCTAGTTAACCATGGTTTCGTTGTAATTTGTCACCCCTATAACCATGGTTTGCAACTCGTTTTATAAATAGTTTCGGAAAGGGATATTTTTTCTCATCCCGAGGCATTTTTGTGCTCCCAATGCCGAATACTTCAAAATTGGAGATTCCGGACATACACAGTTAGAAATTTTTGTGCAATTTTTAATGCAACCCTTGCATTAAAGCTTATATGATGCAATCATGTATTACATTCTAATGTAAAGCTTGCATTAAAAATAATTATGATGCAGTTGCGTCAAAAATTACTGCAGTACTGCGTTGAAAGAAAATTTCTATATAATCTGGGGTTAACTAATTTTTAGCGAATTTATAATAATTCGCTAAGTCATTGTGTATACTGTTAATATAACCTTAAAACATTTTTCATATATTTGCTGTGTAAGGACGCCAATTGATTAACGTCAATCGAGTTGGAAGTAAAAAAACGCAATCTGTGGAATTTGCCTTATACTTTTAGTTTTAATACAAAATAATATAAGTGTTAAAACAATTATTTGGGAATTTTTAATGTAGTATGCTTTACTGTTTAAAGCACTGGACTGTACAATTTTATGCCACTTACGACAAAAAATGATGCTTCTAAATGGATATTTTGATTATTTTGTAATGCAATGTGCTATAAATTTTAATATAACTTGTATCAATTTTAACAAAATATTCCATTAAAATTTAATGTAAACTATACAATAAAAATTAATACAATTAGCATTAAAATCTGATATAATGCAACGTTTGCATTAGTTTGTAATGCAAGCTTGCTCCGGACCTATATGTAATGCAACTTACATTACATACGGCATATTTTTTCAACTGTGTAAGTGTCCAGATTTCCACCAAGGTTATCTTTGTTATCTTCTAATAGTGATAGTGTTAGTATGTAATAAACTTTGTCGTTGCATGTCAAAGCTGTTTACTCATAACCACAAAATTATTGACATTAAATTCAATATTACACAAACATATTATATATGTATTTTGCTTTTATATAATTAAAATTTAATAAAACGGATTCAGATTATGATACAGATGTTTGTACGGCCGCAATTGCAATTGTCATCTGTAGTAAAGCAAGTGAGTTGGTGGAGAAGCAGAAGATAAACAGTCCCAGATGGTGGGTTCGACCTATATTTAGTGAAGCAGCCAGAAATAATTATGGCGATCATAATTTGCTTAATGAAATGATTCTAAATGACCATGAATCATTTTTTAAAAATACCAGAATGTCTCCAGCTTCATTTGCCAAGCTGCTAAAGGTAATTGGTCCTATAATTTCAAAACAAAATACCAATTATCGAACCTGCATTAATCCTTCCACCAGATTGGCGCTAACTTTAAGGTTCACATCATAATAACTTTGGATATAATATGTTAAGTAAATTATAAATATATGGTTGTGGGTATTTAGCAAGTAGTGGTATTTAGCAAGTAGTGGTATTAGCCAGATCACTGTCATATGCTTTTAGAGTGGGTAAGGCCACCGCTTATGCTATAATAAGTGACATATTAATAGCAATTCACGAATGTCTCCGAAATACAGTATTACCATTGCCCACGGAAAGTGATTGGTTGTCGAATGCAGAAGGTTTTCAAAAGCGGTGGAACTTTCCAAATTGTATTGGTGCAATTGACGGGAAGCATATCGAAATGTATGTATGTATTTTGAATACCTATAAACATTCATATTGAATACTATATTTTACATTGCAAGCACCACCACATTCTGGTTTCGAATTCTATAATTACAAACAGTTTTTTTCAATTATACTATTAGCTGTCTGTGACTAGGTATATAGGTATCGGTTTGTCTACATGGATATTGGATCCCAAGGACTTCAGAGTGATGGAGGTGTATTTAAGGATTCGCAACTTGGGAAACTATTCGCAAGTAATGGTTTAAATGTTCCAAAAGACGCAGAAGTATATAGAGAAGGTCCTGTATTGCCCTATTATTTCCTGGGTAATGACGCTTTCGGGTTGAAACGGTATATTTTTACACCGTATCCTGGAAAATCAACTGGGAAATTGGAGTATGAATAATGCATTTTCAATTACCGTCAATCAAGAGGCAGACGAGTAATTGAAAATGCATTTGAAATTTTAGCTGTCTGCTGGAGAATATTAAGGACATGCTTAGAGATGTCCACAGAAACAGCAGATAGAATTGTCCAAGCAGCTGTTTGCCTGCACAATTTTTGCCCGGTTGAAGAGGAAACATCGCTTCATCATCAAAAAAAATATTGCCTTAGTACTCTTGTCGATCAAGAAATAATTGATCAACATGAAATTCGACCTGGAGACTGTAGAAAACATGGAGAATTGCATTCAATTTCTAGGCAGGGCAGCTACAATGCATCTTCAACTGCCATGCAGATTAGAAATGAGCTCGCAGAGCATTTTATAACAGACGGATCGGTGCCGTGGCAATGGGGCTTTGTATAAATATAATTAAAAACTTAATTATTTTAATGTTATATGTAAATATTGGAAATATATTTTATTTATTTGGAATTTATTCATTTATGTTATAAAGTAAGAGTGGGAACATATTTTTAAATTTCAGTAATCTTTCGTTCATTTAAAGATTTCATTTTCATGACCTTTATGTTAGTGTGCGCTATAATTTTCCACTGGAGTCAAACCCCGCAAAAATATTGCAACTTGGTCACCAAAAAGTTGTTGCATGTCTGGTGCTGGTCTTAATCGCTCTCTATTGGTGATATTGTCCACTAGCGCATTTAGTGGCTCCAAAAACTCACTTGTCGCTGTTGTTTGGGTCACAGATCGAGTATGTTTCGCTCGTTATACTGGTTGAAAATCTGGCGATTCTGTAAATTAATTAATTATCCTTGAATGTACGAATATTATAATTGTCATCGTGTTAATGATATTAAAACGAATTAAAATATTAATACATAATATATATTGAATTCTAGTTATCTGGAGGAGATGTAATAACTGGAAGATGTGAAAGTGAATTTTCGGCTGATGTCCCCGGTATTGTACTGTCCAAACTACTTTTATGTCTGAAATATTAGAAGTTTTATTAATAAACATGCATGAAGTCATAATTCTGTAATATATACGCTCGCTTCACTAGCACACTATCCAGTCATCGCAGTTTATTACCATGTTTAGGCTCCGGTTACATTTTATAGCTGGACCCGCTAGTGTGCTGATTTGTTAAGTTCCTATCGTGTATACTTCACCGCACTTCTTATTTATTATGCCAGGTGTGCGCTCTTTTATTGGGATGGTATAATCAAATAAAACTGGACGGTCAAACACACAATCCAGGAGTCCACTCTCAAATTCGTGTCTGTTACCACTTAAAACAGTTGTAATTGTTTTTTTCTTTGAAGTATTCCTCTTTTTTATTTGAATAAAATCGTCCTCGTTGCCTTCCAAATATTCTTCCTCCCAAAAATCTAACCGTTGAGTACTCTCATCAGAATACAATTTAATTATATTTTAAATTTGTTTTAGAATTTTTGACTCAAAATAAAACACAATAAAGAATCATTACAATAGAAATCAAAAAATCAAAATATAAATTTTTAATAAACTGAAAAAAACAAATAATTCATATGTCCGTAGGCTTGTCCATTAAATTTCATTCAGGAAATTTTGTATATTAGTACTAAAATGGAAAAATACAATCGAAAAACATCTAGGCGTTAGTACTTTTTGGTTGCTATTTTCTTTGTTTTTTTAATATGTGTGTATAAAAAAAATTGTGTTTGAGCTGCTTTGCTTTTCTGTCAATAAAAAAGCATAGACTTATACTAATATGCATAGCCGGTAATAACTAAATGTCAAGTGAGTCAATTTCAAAGAAAAAAAGAGAAAGACAAAAAAGAATCAGTACTGTATTAAGAATTTTTATTAACAAATGTTAATGAATGTTGGCTCCTTGTAGAATTAGAATTTTCTATGGATGTAGTATTATGTGTATGTATAAAAGTCAGTTCCGACAATATAAAAGTCAATTAAATGCCAATCGTGACATTTTTGTCACTCTGCCATTACTATTTAAAACCAAACGAAAAGACAAAAGAAATTGTAGTATGTCTTGCGTTCTCATCTTATAAACCACTGGTTCATATAATCCTTGTTACGAAACCAGATATGTGTCTATGGTATAAGATATCACATCCTTTCTACATACACACAAACAAAAACATATACACAAACACACTTACCGGTGAACATTCCTCTGAACCTTATCGTACTGATATTCTAACACATCCTACACCACATCCATACGTACCAATTCAGCTCATCTGAGATTATCATTCTATCCGCATAATTATTCAAAAACCAATTCAGTCATTTCGATTCAACAATTCAAACCACGTTAAATCAAGTATTCCCGTACTTGGTTATTTTAAATTATATACTATAAGAAATTACAACATAAACAAATAAGTGCGGTTTTTATTTAAAAGTGAAACTTATAGTATACCATTAGAAAAATTAAATTACTTATACCAAGCGACCAAACCCTACATATTATAATTAATTAGGTCTGTTTTCCAATCACAGAATTATTTGACGAGACAAAGTAATTCAAACAAGTCACCCGTGGCACCACTCCGGCAACTCCCCGGGAACAGGGAAACCGGTGAAGGAATTCAAATGTAATCCCTATCCAAACTCTTCTCCAGCATACCGAGGCAAAACGTTTGTGTTAATTTTTTTGAAAACAAAATTAAATGGAGAAAATTATCTATTAATCTACAATTAACACATTGAATGCCAACAGTTTTTTTTTTAAATGTAAAAAAAAAATTTTATTTAATAAGAATGAGAATTCTGTGGCCAAGTTGTAATAATGTGCAGAAGGGCTGCGTCGAGCAATTCTAGTAACATTTACATAGAACTCGTGACTAACAGCGCTAAACAACGCGCTTTAAATAATTAAAGTATGTAATCAGTGTCAGTCACCGGTGACTGACAAAGCGAACAATGTGATCAATGTGTCTCCCCTCCTTCAGCTACCCACCCCCGGGGAACTACCATAATAGTGCCACTGACGTGGAGACCTATTTGAATAAGTATGCCTACACACAAATGTCTCCAAAATTGTGTATTGACTAAATGTAATGGAATGGGTACAAAGGGCCGAATGTCGAAGAGCCGAATGTCGAAGGGCCGAATGTCGACGCGCCGAATGTATCGAAGGGCCGAATGTGTCGAAGGGCCGAATGTCGAAGGGCCGAAGGTCGAAGGGCCGAATGTGTGGAAGGGCCGAATGTGTCAAAGGGCCGAATGTCGAAGGGCCGAATGGGTCGAAGGGCCGAATTTTGTTTTTGTTTTTAGAAATATAATTTTTTAAATTTGTTGTTTAATGGAATATTTTGCACATTTTTTTTTTTATTAAACATAAATTAATTTCTTATGAATTTATATATTTTATTATTTTTCATTTTTGGATAATGGTGAAATTTCAGTCAGCGATACATTTTGGTGAAGGAAGATTTTGTCATGCGCCACCTGAGACATTAACTATAAAAAAACAAAATTTTATATTTAATATTTTTAAAAAAAATCCAAACTTTTGTCTGGATTTTCAAGGTTTCAGCAAAACCGGGATTATGAAAATCACATTTCAACATTAAAATTTATTAAAAAACTTATCATTATTAACCTTCCGTCGGTGCACGGGGGTAAAAAGTTACACCAGGCTTATAAAAAGTTAAATAAAAAGTGAATTAATACGAACATGTTTAGCACAACAATATATCAAAAAATGGCAAAATCAGAACTTTTGAAAGCGACTGTGGCACAATAATAAAAAATATGCCACAATCTGTGCATGGGGTAATAAGTTACCCCAGACTAAGAAACATCCTAATAATATTATTTTAAAACGGTAGTTAAAATGTTATACAGACAACACGAAATAATGAAAAAAAACATGATTATGTTTCTTGTTGGCAACCAAAAGTACATAGTTTTGGGTCTATACAGACATCAGTGTCACGTACCAAATCACTGCACGGTTGTTTGTTTCCACCTTTCGCTTCTGCCGCCTATGTTATGTTTACCATATAACCTGATAAGCTATGGCACAAAGAGAGTCGACCGTTTTTCAGAGCATCCATGTCGTTGCAGAGAATGCAGCAAATTCTTCGCTTTATGAGTTTCGATAATCATCGAACTAGAACCGAGGGACTACAAACTGATAAATTAGCGGCTTTCCACCTTGTTTAAGTTAGCCGAAAGTTGCCAGCCGAAAATAAAAAAAACGATAATGCAGATTGTGTCTTTGGTTTCATAAACAATGTTGATCAATATATTTCAGCCGAAAGTTACGATATCAGCAGATATTAAAGAAAAACTATTTTTCCTTCATTTTATTTAGGTTTTTAAATTGATTTTAAAATAAAAGTTTTAGTTTATGAAATGTTACGTCTACATTTTGTCTGGAAATTGTAAAGAAATTTTGATGGGGATCAATTTGTGAATAAATTCATTGAATGGCCTGGCGCTCTTGTTTAACCTTAATTCGCATTGATGCCTTTATAGCCAGTTGATAGGCCCTAGTGCCTATTAACAAGATTCTAATTTTAAAGAAAGTCTGATGAGGACACAGGGGTGTAATTTGAAAAAAAATTCCATAGTTTAATTTATAAAAAATTCATTGAATGGCCTGGCACTCTTTGTTAACCTAAATTCGCATTGATGCTACTATGGCCATTTGATAGGCTCTAATGCCTGTTAACAACAGTCCAATTTTGAAGAAAGTCTGATGAGGATACGAGGTGCAATTTGATAAAATGTCCATAGTTCAATTTCTGAAAAAATCATTGAATGGCCTGGCGCTCTTGTTTAACCTAAATTCGCATTGATGCCACTATGGCCATTTGATAGGCCCTAATGCCTGTTAACAACAGTCCAATTTTGAAGAAAGTCTGATGGGGATACGGGGATGCAATATGACAAAATTTCCATAGAACAATTTCTGAAAAATTCATTGAATGGCCCGGCGCTCTTGTTAAAACTAAATTCGCATTGATGCAACTATGACCATTTGATAGGCTCTAATGCCTGTTAACAACAGTCCAATTTTGAAGAAATTCTGATGGGGATACGGGGGTGCAATTTGACAAAATTTCCATAGAACAATTTCTGAAAAATTCATTGAATGGCCTGGCGCTCTTGTTTAACCTAAATTCGCATTGATGCTACTATGGCCATTTGATAGGCTCTAATGCCTGTTAACAACAGTCCAATTTTGAAAAAATTCTGATGGGGATACGAGGGTGAAATTTAATAAAATGTTCATAGTTCAGTTTCTGAAAAAATCATTGAATGGCCCGGCGCTCTTGTTTAACCTTAATTCGCATTGATGCTACTAAGGCCATTTGATAGGCCCTAATGCCTGTTAACAACAGTCCAATTTTGAAGAAAGTCTGATGGGGATACGGGGATGCAATATGACAAAATTTCCATAGTTCAATTTCTCAAAAATTCATTGAATGGCCCGACGCTCTTGTTTAACCTAAATTCGCATTGATGTCACTATGACCATTTGATACGCTCTAATGCCTGTTAACAACAGTCCAATTTTGAAGAAAGTCTGATGGGGATACGGGGATGCAATATGACAAAATTTCCAAAGAACAATTTCGGAAAAATTCATTAAATGGCCTGGCGCTCTTGTTAAAACTAAATTCGCATTGATGCAACTATGACCATTTGATAGGCTCTAATGCCTGTTAACAACAGTCCAATTTTGAAGAAAGTCTGATGGGGATACAGGGGTGTAATTTGATAAGATTCCCATAGTTTAATTTCTCAAAAATTCATTGAATGGCCCGGCGCTCTTATTGAATCTTAATTCGCATTGATGCCACTATGGCCATTTGATAGGCCCTAATGCCTGTTAGCAAGATTCTAATTTTGAAGAAATTATGATGGGGATGCAGGGGTGTAATTTCAAAAAAAGTCCATAGTTCAATTTCTCAAAAATTCATTGAATGGCCCTACTTTTAAATAAGTATCGAAAATATATATAACAAAATAAAGCTTGTTACATTTGCTTCCAACGCCATAAACACGCCTTCCAGAGATTTCAACTTAGGTTCCGTGAACACTTCAAATAGTTTGTTAAATTGCTCATTTACCGAGCCTAGCTGAAATTTCCAAACCAGAACAGCAAATTTGTTGCGAATTTTTATATTCCTATTATGATTTTGAATAAAATGTTAAAGTAGAAAATAAATAATAAATCTAATCAAAATTCGCATGAGAATATTTATTAATTATTGAAATTGGTTTCTTTTGATGTGTTGATAAAATAATTTTTCGGCTGATAACTTTCGGCTGAAGAAAGTTGATCAACGGTGACGTAATTATCAACTTTCGGCTGAGTAAGCGAAGACACTATCTGCATTATCGATTTTTTTGATTTTTCGGCTGGAAACTTTCGGCTAACTTTAATAGTATCGGCTTTCCAGGATATATGGTTACTTTTTCAGCAAAATCTGAAATTGGTGGCAACAAGAGGGCGTTGTAATTTCCGCCAGTATATCCCTTCCAAACCAGGGAAGTATGGAATAAAAATATTTTGGATCGTCGATGCGGAAAACTCGTATTCATTGAATGGAGAAATTTATATTGGTTGTCAACCCGGAAAAAAGAGCGCAAAAAATTATCCATTCAATCTAGTGAACAAACTGGCCGTCTCTACGTTAAGAAAGGACATACTCTACGTTAAGAAAGGACGTATTCTGTGCTCTCGCCAAAGATATGATTCGTCAAAAAACAACAACCATAGGGACGATTCGAAGTAACAAACCGGATTTACCTGTCGAATTGGCGGCATATAAGGCACCGGACAAAAAAATATATATAAAAAATCGAGAAGTTGGTTCATCATGCTTTTGTTTTGACGGTTATCTCACTTTAGTGAGTTACATACCAAAACCAAATAAAAATGTGTTATTATTATCTACAATTCCAGTAAAGGAGGGGTAGATACAATGGATAAGTTGGCCAAGACGTATACATGTAAACGTATCACTCGTAGATGGCCCATGGTTTTGTTTTTCAACATGATTGATGTGGGAGCTATTGCTGCATTTTAGATACATAAACTAACTCGCTCAGATGGCTACGTACAAAGGAAAAGCAACACCTGTAAACGTTTTCTGGAGATCCTGGCAATACAGCTTGTTGATCAGCATATTCGAAAGCGGCTGTCAAATCGAAACGCACTGAAAAAGAACGTAAAAATAGCGATGCAATTGATGGGTTAAGACGTCGATACTCTAAGACAACCACTTGCTGGAAGTAGTTCGCTTATTACCAAAAATCATAGTCGTCGTTGCAATTTCTGTGATCGGTCTGGTGACGTAAAAACTAATATAACCTGCCAAATCTGTGATATGCCCGCAAGCAAGCGCCTTCATAAAATAGTTTGCAATGCCTGCTGTGCCATAGAAATTCAAGATGTAGAAGTTATCGCCAGCTGTGAAGATCTTGAAGACGATTTTGATTATATATTGTTCCTTTTTTAAATAATGTGCATTTATTATCACATGAAAGTGAATTAAACTATATTTTCAATATGTTCAACTGAATTACAATAAATTTTATTGATATATATTTAGTTATATTATTTAAATATTTTAACCAATTACAATTTTAAATTTGTTTCTTGTATTGTGTAACAAACTAGCTTGGGCTAACATTTTACCCCCATGCACAGACCATGTATATAAAACACGTGCACCGACGGAAGGTTAATTATTTTTTAACTTGTCACCAAAAAAAAAAAAAAAAACAAAAATAAAATCAAAATTTTCCTGGAAAATGTGATAGTTTTTCCGTAATTTTTGACTTGCACCTCCTAAAAACGATAGATACACAAAGAAATATTTTTTAAAAGTTATCATCTAACCCGATTTTTGCGTTGTAAACGTCATCTACACTTTAACCAAAAATATAATTCTAAAACAAAAAAAAACATAAAAAAAAATTCGGCCCTTCGATCCATTCGGCCCTTTGACCCATTCGGCCCTTCGACACATTCGGCCTTTCGACACATTCGGCCCTTCGACATTCGGCCCTTCGACACATTCGGCCTCTTGAAATTCGGCCCTTCGACATTCGGCCCTTTGATATCATACCAATGTAATCATAAAGCAAAATATACATAAGAGGACTTATGTAGAGATTCCGAGGTTAATCTATTTTACTATTGGCAACCTGTATAAGCGTAACAAGAACAATGAACTGTAAAATAACTATGCCGATATGTTTATAAGATTCGTATATATGGATTAAATATAGAAAAATAAAAAATTTGTGTATATAAATATATTAAAACTGTAAAATAAGATTAACCTCGGAAAACCCTGCTTATAAAATTTGCACTACTTGATTTCTCTTTTATATTTATTGCTCGATAATGTAATACATGCAGCTTTTATTTTCAAATCTAGTGACAACGACATATCTGTGGACATTTTTCTTTCATATACTCAGCAGGAAAGTTATTAACGATACACAGACTCATCAGTGACAGTCAAGCATGACATGTATAGAGATTTTTCAGCAAATGGTAATAATTTTCGTTTGTGACATGTCTGAGATGAGTTGTACATGACATGGCTGAGATGAATTGTATATGCCATGTCTGATATTAATCGTGTTTGACATGTCTGAGATGAATCGTACGTGAGAAATCATGTGTGGCAATGCTAGGACTGTTCATAGACATATAATAGTATGTGGCTTCCCTAAAATCTATTGTACATAGATTGTCTGGATACCCGTTGTTGAAGTGAGTGGTTACGCTATATCGGAATGCTGGAGTAAACACTCCAAAAAATCGATTTAACGAATCGCATAGTTCTGCCTGTAACATTGTAGAACGGACAATTGAAGTGTAGAAAAATTAGTGCCGATGCCTTCTTGATGTTGCTCGGCATCTACATTATACGCCTGAGAAATCTGTTCAGATTATTAACTTAACCTCTGCACTACATAATATTCGACTACATTTTAATGTCCAAGATTGTGATGGTGCAATTCTACCCAATGAGTTTGAGGAAGACAACGGTTATGGCGAACATGTGCACTTAGGTTTACGATACTCTACAGAGGCAAATGATTGAATTTTTAAACCTGAATATATATTTTTGCTTTTTTAACAAAAATTTTATTTAACAGAAAATGTGTACCACAGATGTATTTAATAGGTTTAACACAAATACAATAATCAGCCTTCTTGGCAATTTCATTTTTCATCTTGGTTTCAGTAGTATAGATATTCAAAAAAGTTAAGTTACCTATAATAAAAAATAAAAATGGTAGGTTTTGATGGCTCCAACGAAGTACAAAAAACCTTCTTCGCTGTTAAACTTAATTCATAACAATAATTTATACTTATCTATAAAAAAAAATAAAAAATTTCATATATTTTCAAAATCCATAGCTTTTCGTAATTCCAATTCCAAAACTTGCCTTTTTAGTTTATTTTTTTCAAGAGCCAACTGCTCCATTCTCAGATTGTGCCTCTCGTTCTCCTGTAATCGAGCTTGTAATATGGCGTTCGTATCCTTTTGGCATCTCCAAGCTTCTCAACAGCCCTAGCAATTCGCTTTTGATTTACATTTAAATCTGTTGAAAGTTTATTTTGAGTTTCGCTAAATTTAGCTAAATTGTCATACAATTTCTTTTGTATATCAATCTGTGTTTCTAACAGTTTTAATTGTTTTGGTCCTTTGTGTTGAGGTACTTCAGGAGGAATTTCGCTTTCGACATTCCTAATTCCGTCTTCGAAATCTTCCACTTCTGCGGATGGGGAGGCAACCAGTTCATCAGCCGTTGGCATCGAATTTTCGATTGGTAAATATATGTGTATATTCTCTTCCTGAATAGTTCGCTTACGGGGAACTCCGAACTTATTGGTATTTTTCAACCCATTGACAGCATCCCTTAAGGAAAGTAGCTGGATTGCCTCCTCCTCTAATGGGGAACATGTCATGTCTCATACTAGTCTTTGTTCGTTAACAGACACTGTACGTGTCATTTGAGAATCAAATGTGGCTTGTCTTAAATTAGTCATTTGTCAACATACCGTCAAAAAACGACAAAAACCTATAGCTTTTCATACACAAATAGAAAAAAGAGTAAGAAATAGAAACGTATATTTTCGTGAAAAATAATCCACATGGATGTTGGCAAATTTCTAACTGGGTAATAGAAAATGCGTTTTATTTTTTGTAATTACGTCACAAATAAGTCCAATTATTTAAATAACTGCGAAATTTTATTTTTTACGTATTATAATATCAATAACATACTCAGGTGCAACAATAACAATATTTTGTATACTAAAATATGGTGGTGAATAAACATCAGGATTGCGTCTTTGATTTGTTTCCACCATTCAAAATTTCCTTATAAAATACATAACCACTTCTTAAATATACATATTTATCATTACAGATCCGCTCGAAGCGCGATATTTCAAAACGCGATATTTCGAAACGAGATATGACAAAACGAGAAATGGTACAAAACGCGATATTTCAAAATGCGATATTTCAAAACGCGATATGGTACAGAGGAATGTGCATTGCGAAGCGACAGGAGCGCAGCGACCCACCTAATATAACCCGATCCATTTTTAAATTCTTATAAACTGAAATTTAATTTCTCCTTCACCTTCCTAATATCCTAAACTCCGTCTTCTATCGATTTTTAAATTCTTATAAACTGAAATTTAATTTCCCCTTTTCCAGAATGCACATTGCGAAGTGACGGGAGCGCAGCGATTCGTCTGATATAACCCGGTCTTATACTCCCGCTCTTAACGATTTTTAAATTCCTATAAACTGAAGTTTTTTTTTTCTAACTAGGGAGCGAAGCGCTCATCTGATATAACCCGATCCTATACTCCTGCTAATATCGGTTTTTAAATTCCTATAAACTGAAATTAAATTCCCCCTTTTCCAGAATGTACGTTGCGAAGCAACCGGAGCCGACCCGCCTGAATCCTAAACTGCCACTCCTATTGATTTTTAAATTCTTTTAAACTAAAATTAAATGTCCCCTATGTGGATTATAAAAAAAATTGAAATAAAATAATTGAAATAACAGTAAATTTTTTTATTTGTATAAAAGTTGGGATTTGAGAAGGTAGCCTTCAATCTTAAGGTACAAAATGATTTAAAATAATCATAAAAGCATTTGTGCTTCGAAAAAAATAAATATTTTTTCACATTTGGGTTCTCTTTTAAGACCATTTGGGGCATTTAGGGCCACTTGGGATCATTGAGAGCTACTTGGGGTCGTTTCTGAACATTTTCATCTGCATACTAAAGTACCTTAGTATACCGATTTTCAGAATTTTTGGAGGTATATGACCTATTCGGAAGTATAACCACGCAGTTAAAATTTTCGGCCGTCCATTGATATCAGGTGCAAATTGAATGAAAAATTAAATTTTATTAAAACATTCAATGTTGGGCATTTCTGTATCTTGGACACTTTTATTCAGTCCCTTGAAATTTCATATATTTATTTTTACAAAAATGGTAAAACATTCTGTATATTGACAACCTCTTTATATTGTAACTTGGACACTTTGAAAATTTTCGTCTAATCTTTAATAAATTACCCTTTTTTGTTCTATATCAATAATTCGATTAAATGATAAAAAATATCACGTTTTGCATCATATTGCGTTTTGTGCCGTATCGCATTTTGAAATATCACGTTTCGAAATAGAGAACTGTTTGTAGATCTGACGGCAAAAAAAATAACCTGATTGGGTCTTTTTTTGTATGTTAATTTTTATTTCCATAAAGTATGCCGTGCTAAAATTTCATGTAAAAAAAGACCCAATCAGCTTATTTTTAATGCGCCAGATGTCACTACCCCGGACATTTATAGTTCTCAATATCTTGTTTTGTACCATATCGCGTTTTGAAATATTGCGTTTTGAAATATCGCGTTTTGTACCGTATCGCGTTTTGTACCATGTCGCGTTTTGAAATATCGTGTTTTGAAATATCGCGTTTTGTACCATATCGCGTTTTGTACTTTATCACGTTTTGAAATATCGCATTTTGAAATGTCGCGTTTTGTACCATATCGCGTTTTGTACCATGTCGCGTTTTGAAATATCGTGTTTTGAAATATCGCGTTTTGTACCATATCGCGTTTTGTACTTTATCACGTTTTGAAATATCGCATTTTGAAATGTCGCGTTTTGTACCATATCGCGTTTTGTACCATATCGCGTTTTGAAATATCGCGTTTTGAAAAATCGCATTTTAAAATATCGCGTTTCAAATGGGGACCCGTATCATTATTACCAAGTAGTTTATTTTGCTTATTATTAAGTCAAATCAAGAGAAAAAACACTTCACTTCCCACACTTTTTATTAAAACAAATCACCTGGAAACTATAAAAATTATTTATTTTACACAGAGCACAAAAGAAACATTTACTTTAATTGCTAGTACTATTTCTCCTCAATATGATACCGTTAGGATGCCTTAATACCGTTAGGATGCCTTAATTTTTCCCCTTCTGCTGCTGATTCTACGTTAATTGATGGATAGCTCGGATTCGCTATGATTGAAAGCTAGCTACTTCTTGTTTTTTATCAATTTACTAAGAGTTTACATGCTTCTTTATAATTTATTTCTATGACCTCAATGTGACTTATGAAAAACTGTTGATTAATACTGAGTAGTAATTTTGGATGTAGTAAGGTAAGCGCAGCTTGTCTTAAAGCTCATCGTGGCCACTTCCGATATTTTGCACGTTCTGTCCTGGTATATCTGTGTCGGCTTCAAATTTTGTTTTTAACTCAGCTCGGTGATTGGCGTAAATTGCTTAATCAATTCCCACTCCTTACAATATTGATGAGTATTGTAGTGATCGAAGAGGTCGCCTTTTATCTGGGAATATGCATTGAAATGTTTTTCAAAATTTAGTCAATGTGCGCCAATTTTTTTTAAAATGAACATTTATTGTGGCAACGTTTAATGGAACTGATCGAACGTTCTGTTTTTTCTAAAATATATTTGAGTTCCGTCGATTTTCGTTGCCCTCTAATAATCATGTTCTCGAAGTAGCCAACCTTAAACCTAAACGAACTTTATAACCTTAACATTTTGTACTACGACCCGACACTTAAAGCGATTGCTTTTATTTATTACGGCAAAATCATGCAATATAATTTAGGTTTGATACTTCCATAAGCATTTTAAAATCTCTTTTCTATATTGGTTTATCCTTTTTATTGTGATGTTTTTTTTTTGTTAGTGTACAACAGAATTCAGGATCAAAATATATTGGTAGAATGTTATCTTAAGTAACCACCACACTACACTACACTACACTATACTACAACACTAAAAATACAATAAAATATATATAAGGTTTTGTATCGGGTGTGCAAAAGAAAGACGACAACCTTTCACACTATAACTAAATACTTTAAATCTAAAATCCTTTCGGTTTATTATTATTATTATTCCATTGTAGTTGTTGTCATCGAAAGAAATAGAATCAAAATAAAAGCTCAGTTTTATAGCTTCCTTGGTACAGTGTACGAAAAAATAACAAAGAAAAAATTTATATTTAAAAAAAAATAACAGAAAGTTTTTTTATATTCTTAGTATTTTGTCGAGTCGATTTTTATCAATTTTACTAGGTAAAAGATTTACCCAGAAATGGATAAAGTTAAAAATATTTATGTTCTGCGGTGGTATTTTATGTTAAAATAATATGTGTTTTGCTAAATCTTTAAGTTGCCGATCAAAAACATTATTCCAGATTTGATTAAAATCCAAATAAAAGCTTTAGAATAAAGCACATTTTTTTTCAATAGTCTGGAATCGAATTATTTCAGTCTCATTTAAATAAACGGAAAATTGGATAATTGCAGCATTCGCTTTGTGACTAAATCTCCAATTATGTATATCGGAAAATAAAAAGTTTGTTTGAAAAGTGCAAACACAGCTTTTAAATATTATACGAGTATGTGTACGAGTAGTACGTGTATTCAATTTATCTATTTGAATAGAGAAAATCTTCTTTCAATCTGATTTAAAAGAGTTTCTACCTACACCCAAACACAAACCCACACACTCGAACACACACAAAGAGGAGGAAAAACAATTAATCCTTTTCTGCAGTACCGTTCCACGGCTTCAATGAAAGTATTTCCACGTCTCTACATAATGCGGATCGATGAATAAGAATAAATAGATAGATGTGTTTCTAGTTTGAGTTAAAATTGAATTATATGAAATGGAAAAAAGGATATTTATTTTCGATTAATTTCCTTTTTTTCTATTGAAAGGATAATATTAGCCTTTTCTTGTTAGATTTCATTGTAAATCGTTGAACAAAATATACGAAAACGAGTATAGCAAAATAATGATTTACTTTTGGATATATGTAGCTACACAATTCCATCGTAATCTATAATCCGGACAGCTTCAATTGGAATTTTATTCTCTAATGAGGTTTAAATCGATTTCTTTTCTTAGGACATATACATAATTATTTTGTTATGCTACGAACGAACGGTTTTCTCGTTCATCCTGTTAAAATAAACTTCGGTTAGTATGTTTTCCTACATTATGAAGTGTTTGTGCCTAGTTTTGGAAATAAATTGAATGGTTTAAACATTTCAAGAGATGTACGCCCATAAAGCTTTTTCGTAATATTTCGCATAAACTATACTCATCTACACACACACGAAGAAATAATTTACGTATCATCACGGTACAAGCCATATAAATGCAAAGTTTCGCGAACCAAGCTTTTGCAAAAAATTTATTTTTGAAAATGAATAAATAAATGAATGCAATAAAAATAAATCAACACATAACTTTTCTGTTTTACATATTGTACATACATATATATATGTATATATGTGCATGTGTACATGAAAAAGCGCAAAAATCATTTAGCATTATTATGTTTCAAGTATTCTTGTTATTGCAAAAAGTTGAAGCTTTTTTTCATTCACTACGCTATATATAGTTAGCTAGCTAGCTGTTTACGGCACAAACATATAAAACTTGCAAAAGTTAAAATGAGATTCTGGAGGAAATAAAAAAAAAATTTAGAACAAACGGAATAAATTATGAATTTGTTTTTTTTTGTTAATTAAAAAATTTAAAATAAAAAAAGCTTTCAGATTTTACCATTTTTATTTTTGTTTGCATTTCATCACTGTATACGTAGTAAATACAGCAAGATGTATAGAGCTTTTTTTTTTAAATTTTATTAAAAATATTTATAAATAGACAGTAAAAAATTGTTTTTAATTTAATTTTGTGAATGTAAAATACAAAATTAAACATTTTATTTATCAAAACGAATTTTAAATTTTTTCGGAAAAATATTTTTGGACCCAAAGTGAAGGTAGAAAAATTTTATACTGAAAGCAGCAGCTAGTGTGAGAGACTCAAAAACTATAATAAAGTGGTTCAGTTATAGAAAATGATCATAATTGAAACATTTAGTAGATAAGAACAAAATTTATGTGTAAAGAATCTCGTAAGTTTTATTGTTATTTTACAACAAAATAGTAAAGTTAATAAATTTGTATATTGGTATAGGTATTGCCAAAAAATATCTGATTTACGTATTTATATTTCTCATGTCATATGTCAATAAGAGTCGCAAACAACCATGGTTAAGATATTGCAATCAATCAAGTTAGCTCAGTATTGACCATTATCTTTGGCCGATACACAATGGTGTGGATTAAAACGGGTTATTATTTTCTCTATCATAAATGTTGTACCTCCAGTTTTAATGATTATTTAATCGGTAACAATATGTGTATTCTTCCGTTCTAAAATATGGCCCATAAACGAATTGCTATTAAAATTTCTTGAAATCCGGGCCTCAAAAGTAGTAAACATTATGCGAAAACTTCAAAGTGTTTTTCGTACTTTGCATTGAAAAAAGTACTATATAATCGACAATATCATTCCTGCGTGGAATTTACAAACCCTTATTAACTCAATCTTTTCCGAAAACAGGACCCATCGCAATCAGTTTCTGATACTCGAAAATTCCCTCTTAAAATTTGTTTTTGAAAATTGGGCGAGCCGAAATAAAAATAAAAAAAACCGGGCCACAAATGCTACAAATCAATGTTGTTGTTACTCATAACAACCTTATAAAAAGACGCAATTAACGCAATCTTACCGACCATGTAAAGGGAATTTTCATCTACAGATTACGATCTGTGATGAAATGGAACACATTTATGACTCCCTGTCGGAGTGCAAAGCTCCTGGGCCGACCCATCTTCCATGTCAATATGTAGGCTGGTATAGAGCTATGCAATGTGCAGATGGTAATAAAAATCGGACCTATAGCTGTACGTCACCGAATTGGCTCTCGTGACCAACCAATGGGTGATAAGTTGTCTTTCAATGGCAGGAAGACTGTCTTTTTTCATTTTTATTGCGATAATGCGTCGATTCGTAGTGTCGTTCATATTCTGACACATCATGCGGTAATTCTGGAAATAAAGAAATATCCTCGACAAATATACCATGACATCAGCCCCGTGTATAATGTCTATCTTGTTGGAAAAATTGAAATGATGATTGGTTTGAATGGCAGCGTGCCCTATGATCTTCTCAACGACGAGGGCTTAATTCATGTCTCAAACTTTGAATCGATTCACAAGCGTAATAAAAAATTCAACAATTGAACGCGACGTTGAATTCTGTATGCTTTGCGTTCATTGACTTTAATTTTTTGTCGTGTATCATCTTCTCATAGCCAAACAGGACTGTGTACCACAACAGATGGTTGTGTAGTAATGAGGGTTCAACATCTGCGGAGTTTTGCTCGCTCTCGACGTACATAATTACAGGTTGAACGTAATCCATGGTTTGCTTAAGCCGAAAGGTCAGAAACGTCTTGAATGAATTCGATTGCGTCCTCACCATGAAAATTATCTCCATTGCTTTCCATCTTGTGTTCGGGAAATCGATGAAATCGTGCTATGATGGATACTGTACTCGGGTTAATGACATCTCTCATTATCGGCGGGAATTTAAAGAAACCATTTCAGATATAAAAACGAATCGTATTTATTTTTAACTATTTATTGCTACCAGGGCTCTCGTAACCGATTTATTTAAATCGAATTATTCTATAGGTACTAATGATATCGTATATCAAACCAGTAATCAGCATGATATTATATAAAATACTGACCTGAAACAAGAAAACCACAATATAATTTACAAACAAATATCGGAAACACATTAAGCTCTACAAAAACCAATCCAATTTCAATATTAACTATAATTCAATTTCAATAAATCAAAACTACGTGATCCTCCCAGTAATCGCTAGAGCGCACTCGAATAATATACCAAATAGATGTTGAATTCAACTGTTTTATTCTTATTCTCAATTCAATTAAAGTTTTTTTTTGTGCTATCCCCATTTTCAGTTTTCTTCTTAAAACATTTCCATCATTTCCTTGATTCCGCACAGTATCTTATATAAGTTCGTCTTCGCCGTTTCATTCCTCCGTGTAATTTAGTTGCTAGAGACTATTTCATGTGTATATGTGAATGGGATATATTTAATGTTTCCAGTTAAATAAAAAAAAATAAAAAAACATTCCAACATGATTTTTATGTATATAAAATTTTGCTTCTATGGTTTTCTGAAATGTAATAAATTTTCATTCAATTTGCAACAACTTGGTAGAAAAACCAAGCTTATACACATACAAGTAGAACCTTACAATAAAAACACAGTAAATTAATTATCTTCTCTAAATGACTTAACTCTGTCTGTTTATGTTTTAGATATTTATGTGAAGTGTAGTAAACAAACTGATTCATGTAAGTTAAATTAAAATTGAATACGTACGAACGTCTGATGTACCAATTATTTTACCTTACCTGTACAAAACTTTATATAGGTACAAATAATTTTTCCCACCCATCAGCATCCCACTTAATTCGTACTCGTATTACGTCTGATGTAATATGAAGTCTTTATTTTTGTTGACTGATGAGTTAATAGTTGTGTAAAGTAGTTATGTCAAAGTAAATGTTATTAATTTATGAGCTTTTTTCAAAACAAGTTGTAGACATTTTAAAATACTGTTGTTCACATGTAAAAGCTTGTATCATTTTCGTCAAGATTACTTGAAACATCTGAAGTATTTCTGTTTAAGGAAACTGACATTAATTATTTATTGCAACATGTTTATGCGTATTTACTAATTGTTAGAAAGCTTTTCGGGTAATTACATTAGTTAATGAGTTAATGTGAAATTTGAATTAATTTTAAGAGCGGTCGCTGTAGAACTAAAAGCTTTTATGAAAATAGCTAAGTATATCTGATTTGCTCATACAAAACAGTGGTTGGTCCATATATAGTCACTCATTCATCACATATGGTTTACATGCAGCCATTTTGCCTTTTTTACTATCGAACATGATTAGTTATCATATTAATGTTCTGTTTTCAATCCAGCTTCATTTATCCCTATAATACAAGAGTTAGCATGTTTCAAAAAACCGTGAGCCATGTTACATATTTCAATATTTTGCTTAAAGTCGATGCTGATTGATCAACATCATCCACATATAGAGAGACTCATAGCGATGGTTGTCTCGCAGAAATAGTTCACCTAAATTTATTTACAACTTTTAAATGAATTTCAATATGTGTATACTAGTCGTTGTCATTTACCGAGCTCCGTGAAGTTTTAGTTATCTTACGTCTTCGTTGTATTTATGTGTACTTATTGTTAAAATAACTTTAAGACTTATTGTTAAAATAAAGGGTAAGTCTGCTGTTCCGAATATCAAGAAAGTTGAAGAGGATATCGCTACTAATAGGAAACTTATTAAATCGGTTTCATCGAAGCTGATTGAAATTTCATCTGTTGCTGCATCACCCGGATCGTGATCGATTCAATAGAATGTGTTAAGGAATGGTTGTGGTTGAAGAACCATTCCGCAGATTCTACTAAATATGCTGAGGCCTCTCTCACGGTGATTTAGCCGACTAGATCTCAGAGTTTTCGGTCGTGGGGAAGTTGAGGCTTGCATATTCCGGCCTGCACGGTGAAGCAAAACAAAATAAAAGTACATACTGAAACTAAATTACCAGAATTAAATTGGTCAAAATTGGAAAACAATTAAAATATGGATAATAATAACCAGCCAGGAACGACCGGACCTCCCCGAATAACAAGTACAATGTCTGCTGAAGAGACCCCCTGAATGACCCATCGATCCCTAGAGGCCGAGGCTCAGCCACAACGATGCAGCGACGTCGAGAGTAAGGACGTCTCCTCAACAGACAAAGCCTCTCTTCACCCCCGGAGAGACCTTTAGAGGATCTCCCACTATTCACTCTTCTACAGCTTGACACTGTCGAAGTGCAACGAGAAGACCGTATAGTCCCCTGTAAACGTGGAACACACCCGGAATGAGATTCCGCTCCCACCACACTAATCCGAAAAATTTAGAAAATCAGAATAGTATCGGAACACGACTAAAGCCAATAATACGCAGTGCTGTTTTTATTTAAGAAAAAATTTTCAAAAGACCAGAGGCAAAAGGACGGAAGCAAACAAAACAATTCGGTGCTTCATTACAAAATATTTTAATAAAGTTGTACAGACTGGAAAAAATTAATATTGAAAATTAAAATTTAAATTTAAATTAATCTCTAAACTTAAAAATTTAAAATTAAAAATTTAGATAATTTGAAAATTTAACTTGAATTTAATTGGAGAAACGAAAAAAATAAAAAAAATTGTGCCTTTTGGCCTTCAATAAATTATTGCAGGAATTTGCGGCGTCTTTGCTCGCAAAAATGGGTTGCGGTATCTTCTCACCGTTACTCCATAAAATACGAATGGCCACGTGGTTGGCCAACTGGAACTTCGGTAAGTTGGACCCGATTGAACGCGATAGTCCATTCTGCAAATGCAACTATAGCATCAAGTTGATAACCGCTATACATAAGCGATAAAACATTTTTGGAAGTGGAGGCATTAAGAGAAAGTGCTGAAGCAGGATCATCTTTTATATATTGAATAAGATAAATTCAATTTTTTGTCGGGTGGAAAATACTGCCGAAGGTGAAAATTTAAAATTTGAGGAGGTTTAAATTTGTTTTTGATATACAGTAGCGAGCAAAAATAGATTCAAAATGAAAACGTTTTAAGTTTGTAATTTCTATAGATATTATTTTATTGTTTATACAATAAAAATAACTTGAGGTTACAAGTTTGTAATATTAAGGTTTATTCAAGGTTTATTCAAGAGGCTTATTCAAGAAAAATCCAATAATTTAATTAATTAAAAAGATACTATATACTAAAGTTCATTGTTCATATGTATCATCATTGGTCATATGTATCCATATATGCACGTTTTTAAATTTGTCGTCTTTTATATTTGGTCCCAAGTCTCTTATTGCCAATAACTGATTTTGTACGTTGGGGCATGCCCCCGGCAAGCCATTGTATGGAGTCATGTGGAATCTCATATTCATCTGCGTTTTTAGGTGCTTCACCATATTCGTTTAATTGGCACTTGATGAAGGCCCATAAATGCTCTATGGGACTCATATCCGGACTTTAAGTAGACCATTTCTTAGTTTGGAATTTCAGATCTTTTAAACATTTTTGCAATGTTTTAGTTGCGTGTTTTAGGTCTTCATCTTGCTGAAAAACGATTTATTCCTACGGATAAGCAGATTCATCCACAAACTCCACTAGATTTTCTTTAAGAATATTTAAATATTCTTCCTTTCGCCAATGCTCTTGATCCTCACTAGTGGGCCAACATTCTACCAAGTGAAGCATCCCCAAGCCATTACCGATCCGCCTACGTGCTTCATCATTTCAGTAACATGATGTTTCTTTATTTTGTCAAGTGACCGTTTCCAGTAGTAGCACTTCTCATCTGACTGAAATCGATTTATTTTCGTTTCGTCAGACCGAATCACCCGTTTTCAATCGTCAATAGACCAACTGTTATGAAGTTTTGAGAATTAGAGGTGCGCTGTGAGTTTTTCTGGATAAGGCTGGTTTTTTCTTCTTTACGTATGAATTTTGCAACACCGCGTCTAGCTGTCAACTCACTAACATTCTTACCCAACTCCTTAGCAGCTTTGTGGGGTGTATTTATAAGTTGATTGTTGTGGTTTCTCTTTTTTCTTTTAAAAGTCGCTGAATTCACGAGAATCCCTATTAATTGAAAGTTGTGGACGTCCTATACAACTGTTTGATTTGCCCATTGTTAATGTTTCTTAATTGTGTACTGTTCTATGACAGTCATGTAGTTGTGTGGTAATTTTCCTCAGATAATATTCTTTTTCGCAAGAGAAATGATATTTTGTTCTAAATCAGCTGATATTTTTTTAATTTTTTAATTTTTTTAATTAAAATACAGCAAAAATTCAAATTTTGAAAAAAGAACAGGTTAACGTTGAAACGCAATTTCACTTTATTAATAGTTGAGATTTACTCAACAAAAAAAAAACACAACTGTATTTAAAGGATTCGCTAAAACAGACATATTTGGATACATATGACCTAAACAATGAATTTTAATAAGATATATTAATTAATTAAGTTTTTGTTATTTTCTTAAATAAATCTTATGGGTAATATTACAAACTTGTATCCTGAAGTTATTTTTATTGTCTAAATAATAAAATAATATCTATCGAAATTAAAAACATAAAACGTTTTCATTATGTATCCATTTTGCTCGTCACTGTAGGAAGATTGGAAGGCTGGAACCTGTTCTTTCCTAACCAAACAATCGTATCAGAGGGCGAATATTTCTGTCAGGTAACCAACAAGATTGTCAACAAAACAGAGGGTCTGTAGAGCGAAGACAAATATATTAGTAATAAGGTCCAACACGTTGTATCGACTTTCTGGCCCTACTTAAATTATCAAATCCAGCCGGTAAAATCCGTATAATATAAGCTTCATGAGAAGGGCGTGCTCTTAAAAATTATTTCTAAAAAATAGGAATGAACGTTTATCATTTAAGGGGACACAGCACCTTCAAAATTGAAAAAAAAAAGTTTTTCAAAAATTTTTTTTAATGGAATAAAAAGAGATATCTTTTAATGAAACTTTCCATTGACATTTCATTTAACTGAAAGAACAAAAACAATTTTTTTAGATTTTTTTATAGCCCAAGGTCGTCTGCTACAAGGATTTTCCAAAAACACTGAAAATTCGCGGCGTGCATCATAACTACTCTCAGAAACGTCTGATTAAAAAAAACGGGGTTTTATACAGCGTTAAATCGCCCTTGGAATGAACTAAAAGAAAAAAATTGTTTAAGAAAATAAAAAAATGGCGGCATTTTTTTCGAAAATTAGTATTTTTAACCTTTTGAAAATGTCAAATTTTATATCAAATATACATCCTTTGCGGGAAGATTTATAACATTATTTTATTGAAGAAAAGAAAACTGGAGCGGAAACTTATTGCGTGCTTGTGAAAATTTATGGTGAGCATGCTCCATCAAATACAACGTGCAAAGAATGATTTCTACAATTTAATAATGATGATTTTGGCATTGAAGATAAAGAGCACGGTGAAACTCCCATACAATTTGAAAATGCTGAATTGGAAATGTTATTGATAATCGTTAAACGTCGAAAACCCATTTGTGAAGTACTGCTTCAAAGACAATAAAGAAAACGTTTCTTGCTTCGAATACTTTCTGAAGATGAAAAATTTATTTATTATGAGAATCTCAAACGCGAAAAATCCTTCAACCAAGAATTTTGCCCGGTGAAACTGGTTCATCAATAAGGTTATGACGTGTATCTGGTCGTATCAGAAAGGTGTGGTATATTATGAACTGCTGGAATCAAGTGAAACTGTCAATGGCGTTGTCTAAAAATGACCAGAATCGGTGAATAGACAAAACAAATTAATTTTTCAGCACGAAAATGCAAAACCACATGTTGTAAATGTTGTGAAAAATTATTTAAAAGAACAGGATTGGGAAATTCTACCCCACCCGCCGTATTCACCAGAAATAGCTCCTTCGGATTATACTTATTCCGATCGATGCAGTCGTTTGTTTCTGAACAGCGGTTCAGTTCTCGCACAATGCTCGAAAATTGGCTTATCGAGGACTAAAAATATAGAGGAGAGTTGTAGCTGCTGGTGGACCATACTTACAATAAATAATTCTTTCATTTTCTAAACAAACAAATGTGTTTTATTTTAATATAAAAGAGCGGAGCGATTCACATACCCAATATAAATTCATGATGATTTTCAGAAATGTGTTAGCTGCCATAATTGAGAACTTCTTCCAAAAAACATTTTTAAAACCCATTTTCTTCCTAAATATTTTTTGATAATAAACTGCCTACTCTATTTTCAGTTGACCTTTGTGATTTTGCGAACTCACATACGGCGATGAAGAATTGAAACCTACCTAAATTTAAAATTATTTAATAGTATTAGTGCATCTTTCAATTATTGCTAAATAATAAATCATTTAGCAAAATAATTGAATATAACAATTAAAAAAATTACTAGTTATAATTATTAACAAGCGAGAGCTTTAATAAAAAAAATCATTGTTAAAAAATCTTAAATAATCAAATAATAAAAAAATAACATCAATTTTATTCCAAAATTATTATTCAAATTACTCGTAGCTCAATTGAATCGATCTGTATTCATGAGTTTGATTCCATAAACTATCTTAGAATTCGTAAGAAACCACTATTGGCTCGTCGCTATAGATGAGACTAAAATGTTTAGATTATGTTTAGCGCACTCAAGATACACACACAGTTTGAGGAAATTCTCTAGGCAATAAAAGGGTTAAATAAGATAAAAACCATCCCATGTCATATGCTGAACGGAAAAATTTCAACATATCCACCCCAGAAAAAACTATAGGTTATTGGCCATAGACGAGACTAATATTTTTAGAACAAACAGCCCCATGCCATATGGTGAACGGTAAAAATTCAATATTTCCGTTCCAGAAACCACTAGGTATAAGCTCTTAAACAAATAATAAAAAAATAACAAATAAATAATAAATTAATAAATAACAACACCAAACATGATCTAAAAATACTTAACTCATCAATGGTGAAGAGCCTATAGTGGTTTATGGAACACAAATATTACATGGGTGGTTTTTATTTTATTTGACCTTGTTATTGCCCAGAGAATTTCTTCAAACTGTGTGTACATCTTGAATGTATTAAGCATGATCTGGACTATTTTTATGCATTGGCTCAGGATTAATAAGACCAAAACTCTTCCTTAAAATATGAGCCACATGCATGACCCGTGCTGGAATAAGATATATGGAATCGAAGTATTGATCGCGCCCAAGTGAATAAATAAATGTTCAATGTATCGTTTTCCTCGTCATATTTATCCCCGTCATCCCCAATAGAATATTTTCATAAGTTGGCTAAGGATTAAATAGATTTAGTTTCCTAAAAAATTTTAGCCGGTTGGATGAAAAGGAAACCACGCACCACTGAAGGACTCATTGTACTCACTTCCTGTCACATCCATTTTGAGCAATATAAATTAAAATAATAAGACAGATTATATAGAGAAAAGAAATTGCGTTGATAATGTTTCATTGATCAATGATCAGCATTGAATCAATTATTTGATCGTGCATATTCACTAATACTTATAGACATATTTTCAGTTTTAGGAAAACATTCACTTTACTATATTGGATTGTGAAATGTTTCCTAAACTATTCCTAGTTTTTAGTTTTGGTTTTAAGGATAGATTTATGAAAATGTTCACGCATGTGAGCGAAGGTGAGTTCAAATAGTCGAAAAGAGCGATTTTGGGCCGAGGTTTTTTCCTATATCACCATTGACGAGTTTTATATCTCTTGATCCTGTTAATCAACACGCTTTTTAATGAAGGTGACAATTCGGTTTCATGAAGCAAACATACCATAACGCATGATAGGGTCATCCCCTTGTGGGACACCCTATATATTAATATACTCTAAATTTTGAAAGCTAAAACATCACAAACAAATTTAATGGATTGGTTTAAAAGTCTAGATATGGTCTAGAAAAGCGACTTATAATAATTTTGAAGCTAACTTCTCATTACATTTCCCATTACTTTAAAGAAAACGGCAATTTAACCATCATGTGAGTGAAAAAAAAAATATCTTAATTTGAGTGACTAAGGTACCCGGGTACCCTACATGCAATTTTTCTGGAAACTAATTTTTTACATTTTTTTTTGTTGCAATTATGAAATGTATAGCGGATTTTGTTAAAATTACATAAATTGAAAACAATTTTGCATTAGTTGTAACTTGTCAGTTTTCGAAGAACATTTTGTAATAAAAACGTATATAATCCAAAATGTCACATCAGTGAAAAAAAATGATCGGTAGTAATAATAAAATGTTGGTTAGTTTTTTTGAAATAAATAAAAATACAAACATAATTAAATGAAATAAATAAACAGAAATACAAAATATCCCTTCTGTGATTTAGTAACACAATTGTGCGGGTAGGCCAAAAGTTTCATGTCTAAAATTTAGTTTTGTATGTTTTTTTAACCAACTTACACATTTGTGAATTCCTTATTTTTGTCCAAAAAAACACTATATCTATACACACAATTGTGTTGGTTTTACTTCAAATAAAGCGAAATTTTTTATCAACAACGCCATTACATTCTATGGTTTTTTACTCACACATTTGTGTGGGTTGGACTAAAACTGAGCCAATTTTTTTGTTTTCTTGGTTGAAAAAGGGATATAATAAAGATACGTAAAAGTGTAAAACACAGTGATAGACATTCGTATAAACGCACTAATTTTTCGCCCTTTAACCATTTAATTCTTCGCTGTTCTTTCTCGATCATTTTTTTTTATTATTGAGAACTATAAATGTCCGGGGTAGTGATATCTAGCGCGTTAAAAATAAGCTGATTGAATCTTTTTTTACATGAAATTTTAGCATGGCACACTTTATGAAAATAAAAATCAACATACAAAAATAGATCCAATCAGTTTAATTTTTTTTCTGTCAGATCTACAAACAGTTCTCTATAGTTTATTGTTTGTCTATCGGGAACTTGCTTGCACTAAAAACAAAATAACAGTATGGCGAAATATAAAAAAATAAAACAAAAAGTCGTTTAGCAGTCAGTATTTGTAGAGACATTCGTTTAAACACAGTACGTGAAACGTGATTTTTTTATTTAAGACATAGTTAATTTCTATTTTTTTTTCATACATATTCAAAGGTAATTACATACAGTAATTTGGTATTATGTTAAAAAAGTCATTTTATGGACTGTTTTTTAGCAATGCCTAAAGGTAATCATTTAGGAGGAAGGATATTCCAACCTGCAAACTGTAAGAAAAATTGGGCGATCTGAAAGCGTCATCCGCAATTTTTTTAAAAAAAGGTCCAAATTATGGTGTATTAGCTCCAACAAAAGGCCGAACCAAGATCTCAGCACGTCAAACTGGTCAAATTCGACATAAGGTTATCCGAAATCGGCTGTCATACAAAGAGATAAAGGGAAAATTGGACCTTGCTGTGACGACTCGACACATTGCCCGTATTTTGAGAAGTTCACCAAACATTAAATGGAGTAAATTGTGTGTTGAAGTAAACCATGTTTAACTGCCGTCCAAAAAGAGAGCCGCCTCAAATTTGCTCGTAAATGCATGTCGTGGACAACAGATTGGCGGAAGGTGATTTTTCTGACAAGAAAAAGTTTAACCTCGATGGTCCTGATTGCTACAGTAGTTTGAAAGAATATGGCGTCATAAGGTCGAAACGTAACTTTGGTGGAGAGAGGGTAATGATATGGGGAGCCTTTTCTTACTACGCAAAGCTTCCCATCTGCTTCATAACGACTCGGTTGAACTCCCGTATGTACATAGATCTTTTGGGAGATGTTTTACTTAGTTGTCTTGATGGTATTGATCACGAAAATTGCATATTCCAGCAGGATTTTAGCGTCTATCCATATGTCATATGAATCCAAAAAGTGGTTTTGCGAGAAAAACATCCCTCTCCTAGAATGGCCAGCTTGCATTCCTGACTGCAATCCTATCGAGAACCTTTGGGGTATCCTGGCTGGCAATGTCTATGCAAATGGTCGGCAATTTGATAATGTTAATGACTTGAAAAGTGCAATCCGTGATTGTTGGACGAAAATTGATGTAGAAACACGGAAAAAGTTAGTAGATTCAATGCCAAATCGAGTTTTCGATGTAATACAAAATGGTCTTTTTTCTTACGGGTGTTTTAATTATCTCGAGTGCGTTTATATAAATGTCTATCTAAATTTTATGTTTTTCAATTTTATTAGAGTCAATTAATAATTGTCATTAGTTTGTTATCTTAACTACTTATCTTAGATGAAATATACAATTTAAATTAATTGGAAATAATTAGATAGGTCTGGTTGTAGAAAAATAATTAAAAAACTATGTAGTTTAAATCTATCTATTATGAGACTTAAGAATGAATAAGTTCTAATTGCCTAAAACAAAGAACTGAGAAATAGGCATGTAAAGTTTTAGATAGTGCTAATATATTTAAATATTTATGAAATTAAAACATTTTTGAAATATAAATTAGTTATAAGCAATTTAATTCAAAATATATTAAATTAGTATCACTTTGGACGGCAGTCCAAACGAGTGACGAAAGCACCTACTGTGCTGGAAGTCGAACGAAGTATATATACAGCAAGTTTTGAACTTTTTCCCTTTGAGGCCGCCAGGGTCATGCTATATACCATTGGAAAGGTCTTGAAAAATAAACCCAAATAATGTATAAAAACATAAATTTCTTCCAACATTGAGTGGAGATATGACCTTCCGAAAATTGCCCCAAAAAATCAGTTTTTCGGGTATAACTGCCCCAAAAAGTGCCCCAATTATTTTTTAACTAGCAAATTATGATTGTAGACCTCAATACCAATTCAACGACACCTCAAACGTCGTAAACGGATGATTTTAACCAAAGTTATGACATTTTTAAATTTTTCTATGACGTCACCATTTAATCTTGCTTTGGTATATATGTTTGTTTGTTTGTTTGTTTGTCCGTACCTCTTTCATTTGATCTCATATTTTCAGGGTTTGTAGTACTTGAAAAAATAAGCAACTTTTGTTCTACAACTTTTTGATTTGACTGCCATGTTGGCCGCGGCCAGCCTCTGAACGGCCATTTTTGGCCATTTTGTCACGCCCACAGCGCTGAACCTATTCGACATACCCTGGACATATGCATATCGTTGGAAAGGTATTGACGCCAGCTATCAAATAGCATAAAAAAAATTCAAAAAATTAGGGTGGAGGGTCATTTAGGCCAAAAAACTGAAAAATGCCAAATCGGCCGGCCACATTCGGCCAAATTGCTAAAAAATTAGCCCAAAACTTTTGGTTCATATTTTCAGGATTATTAGCCACAAACCTCACCTACAATATGACATCAACCGTTTGTCCCAGAAAACTCGTATGTTTTAGATATTGGCCTCCATAACTTAAAAGCCACCCTAATTTTTTGCAAAATTTCATTTTTTGGCTCAAATGCACCCTAATATCGGTCCGTTGCGGTTCATAATGATAGTGAATCAACGTATTACAACGAAACAAATATAAGTACATCATATTGTTATCATTGCTAAGAGAATTTTTACCAGTGACCCTGTTTTCATAACAAAAAAAATTAAAAAACTGACAAATTGATGTGATCGAAAAAATCACTAAAAACATTGAACATTTCACAGTCTCCTTGCATTAAATCGATATTTTTTTAATCTTTATGATGATTTCTTTAAAAAAACAGATCTTATCTCCCCTCCCATCGCATGAAGATGGAATATCAGCGAGAGGGTAGCTACCATTAATTTTTGTTTCCAACTAACATATTAAAATAAGAATATTTTATTGTATTGTTTAAGGAATCAATGGTAGCTGCATGCGGTTAGTGACAAAACAGCAAGAAACATGCAAAAAAAATTGTTGAATTACTCAATCGAATTTCTACCAAAAACACATGCATCTCATCTAAATTTTTACTACTCTGTAACATGCACTAAAAACTAAACTACAAATGTTCAGCCGATAGCCTACGAGAATTGGATGTGTAATAAGATCACACCCGGCATGACCTGTTTGTGGCATGTGGTAAAGGATTCTGAAATAAAATCTACTAAAATACTACAAAATGAAGATTGAAAAAATGCATGCAAAATAAAGAAATAGAATCGTCTACCACACACCAGAAACAGTACACCAGATCGTAGGCTATCGTCCTGAACATAATGAAAAAATACATATCTGAACCTAATGATGAGACCTGATCCTACTACTTTTCAACATGGGTAGTTCGGTGTAGGGTGGTGCGGGTGAGATGGGTTTTAAGTGTTTAAATTAGATAGTGGGTCGGGAAGGTAGTAATGTTTAGGAGGCATGATTTGCGATTGATTGGGGTCGGTTGGGCTGGGTGTAGATGGAGTTAGGTGGGTGTGGGTGGATATGGGTGTTTGTGATATTTGAAATACACAAACCACACTGCATAGAACCTCTTTTTCTTAGACACGGAATAATAATACTGTTAATACTATATAGGCAACAAAAATGCTTATAAAGTTCGGTTCCGAACCTTACCCGTCTTTTTTATTTCATTTATGTTTGTGTTAGTGTGATTTCACTGAAAATTTGTTTCAGTCGCAATTAAAACCAGTATCATAGGTAAACGGGGAAAGAATAGAAGAAAGTTATAATTTCTGTGAGATCAAGTGTGGAATAGAGCATTGTGCCTCATACACAGACGCACGCCACTGGAGTGACGAATGTCGAGAGAAGAAAAACGAATCATGCACAACCCGTAACATACAGCCGACAGCTGCGTGAAAGTATGGGTAATTCGTTCTTCGCCTCTGGCTATTCGTAATTTCAATGCCGCGCGTCTGTGTAAGAAGTCGTATTCATACGTCCGATAAAAATCTCAGATTTTTCTATCCCAGATTTTTTTTTCAACTTTTTGTATGAAAATAGCGTGTCTGTTGTATAATTTACGTGATGTAATTGGTTAAAACGATGGAATAGAAAACTCCCGGATTTTTATCTGTCGTATGAATACGAATTAAGCCACAATAACACGTAGCGGCCAATTGTGTGCTATCGAGTGTGTGTGAACTGTTTTGACTGACAAACAATAAAACGAATCGCAATTCAATTCATTTTCAATTTGCCGTGCCAAAATCATTGATATCAAATAAAAAACCTCTTAACGAGGTAAATGTTCGAGTGACGAAAGCCGAATTCAATTCACAAAATTTCTGATATCAAATTTGTGCCGAAAAAAACAATTGCATTCGATTTGTCAACGATTTTTCGGAATGTTAGTGCATTCGGCGCGTTTGTTTACATTTTTCTTTCTAGCTGTCAAAAACACCAACTTGCCAACGATTTTTCGGAATGTTCAACAACAACGCGCTGAATGCACTAACATTCCGAAAAATCGTTGACAAATCGAATGCAATTGTTTTTTTCGGCACAAATTTGATATCAGAAATTTTGTGAATTGAATTCGGCTTTCGTCACTCGAACATTTACCTCGTTAAGAGGTTTTTAATTTGTAAGGGTTTCTTTCAGATTTTCCAAAATTCTGATTTAAAAGTTTTTGATGGAACCTTTTTCATAAATATTGTGACGAATAATTTGGTATAAAGGTTCTATTTGCAAGATAGAATCTTTTTGTTTATAAATTTAAAATAAATCAATGTATTTTAGTTCTATTTGACAACGAAATCTCGGACTCTGAATGTGATGTGAACGTGAGTCTAGCCGATATTATGATTCAATTAAAACGAATGGAAAAGAAACTATCTGCTCTGGACAAAGTTAAAGACGCAGTACATACTCTCCAAGCTGCGAACGATGCTCTCACTTCGAAACTTAAACATCTAGAAGACCAGTTTAGTATCCACTCTGCAAAATTACATCAAATGGAGGCTGATTATGACAAACCAGCTCAAGTGCTAAACGCTTCAAGCATTACAATCAGTGGCTTGCCGATGGAACATGTTGACATTAGTGGAATGATTTTCAACACTATTAGTAAAGTCGAAAATTCCATTCAACCGGATGATATTTTATCGATCGAACCCATGCGTAGAAACGTTAGCAAAACCACACTGAATAAAACCAACAATTATGTAACTCGTCACAACTTCTTTATTGTTAAACTAAAATCCATCGATCTACAACAAAAAGTTTTAACGCAAATGCGCAAAATTAAAACACTTTACACTAAAGATCTGGATATCATCTTGCCGCAAAACCACCGGGAGCATCAAATCCATATAATGCACCGCCTTTCAAAATTCCAATCACAGCTGTATCATGAGGCTAAAAACATAAAACTGTCATCAAACTTTAAATATTTATGGTGCAAAGCCGGACAAATTTACCTAAAGAAATCGGCTGATTCTGACGTCTATCGTATTCACTCCATGAACGATATTTTTCATATCCAGAACATCATACACTAGCAATTGGATAAAGCGGTTGCTCATCCATCTCTACATTAAATAATGTAACGTTAAGTAGTTTTTTTATCTTACCTTTATTAGCTCATATTTGTTTTTTATATACGAGGGCAAATCAAAAAGTCTTGCAATATCATATGAAAAAAAAGAGTGAGTGAGACAGCAATATTTTTATTTTTCGACATAATCTCCTTTAAGGTTTATACATTTGTCACATCGATCAATTAACTTGCCTAAACCCTCTAAAAAAAAAGATTTCTTTTGCTCCATAAAATATTCATTTACAACAGACTGTACTTCATAGTCACTGGAAAATTTCCGGCCCCTTAGTGTTTTTTTCAAATTGGGAAACAGAAAGTAGTCACTGGGTGCCAAGTCTGGATTTTACGGTGGATGCGGAATTTCCACGAAGCCGCAGTCCTTTAATGCAGCTTGAGCAATATTAGCCTTGTGCACGGGTGCATTGTCGTGAACAAGCAAGATTTTTTCCTAACTTTCCTTGGCCGTTTTTTCCGGATCGCTTTTTTCAATTTTCGCAAAATCTCTGCGTAATATATGCCTGTGATTGTGGTTTTCGTTGGCATATAATCGATTATCAAAATTCCTTCAGCATCCCAAAAAATTGTTGCCAAAACCTTACCAGCAGACGGTTGAGTTTTGAATTTCTTTGGTGGTGGTTCACTACGTTTAATCCATTGCATCGATTCTTGTTTGGATTCCGGATCCCAGTGATGAAGCCATGTTTCATCGCCTGTTATTATGTTATCCAAGAAATTTTCTGGATCTTCTTTGTACATATCTAAAATCGCCTTTGAAGTTTGAACGCGCATTTTTTTTGTTCTGCATTCAACAAACGGGGAGCCCATCGCGCACTTACTTTCGACATGTGAAGGTGGTCATGTAATATGGTATATGTGATACCGTATGAAAGAGAAAGTCTCCACGCTAACTGCGGAACAGAAATACGCCGGTCCTCCAATACAATAGATTCGGGCAAAATTACGTTTTCATGGCTAATGGCATCTGCTGGCTGACCCGAGCGGTTGTCGTCTTCTAATGACTCCCGACCACTTTTGAATAATTTTACCCACCTTGTTACTGTGGCATATGATGGTGCAGATTCGCCGTAAACTTTTGATATATAGTTGAATATATAAATTGCATTTCGTCCATCTTTACAGAAAAATTTAATAACGGCGCGATATTCAATTTCATTCATTTTAAGAAAAATTCAAAACACATGTTACTAAATTGACAAAAACAAACGAACTGTAAAATTTACATCGAAATGTTCTTCTAGAAGTTTCATCGCGATAAAAAATGGTTTTGAAAAATATATTGTTGTCTCACTCACTCTGTTTTTTCATATGATATTGCAAGACTTTTTGATATACCCTCGTATTTTTTCCATATTCCAGCTTAACTCCTTATACATTTTGTTGTCAAAAATAATATTTGTTTATATTAATCAGTCAGCTGTTTTGATTCCGGTAATTATTTTTTTTATGGTGGTAGTGTTTGTTATGATTTGGATGATGTTTAAACACTGTTTGAGTTATTTTTTAGTGATTTACTCAAAAAACTTAAAACTTATTTTTTTAACATTTTCAAATTTATTTATAATTAGTCGGAATATTTTGAAATTTACTTGGAATAGATTATTCGTTGTTGTGATTTATCTGGCTGTATTGAAAATATTGTACTTTGCTCTCACTCTTCAAAATTTGTTTTTCGGTATTTGTTGTATGCATTTTGAATTGTTAGTCTTATATTATGAGTAGTGTAATTCACCAAAACATTCAAAGTTTGAGAGCAAACTTCGACATTTTCAGTGCTTATTTATCTAGTTTAAAAGTGCAACCACTATTAATATTTGTTTCGGAAATCTGGATTTACTCACACGAATCTTCATATTACAGACTGCCAAATTATAATTTCATTGCTTGCTGTAATGATGATTATAGATCTGGTGGTGTTGGTGTGTTTATCAATCAAAATTTAACTGTATCTTCTTTTCATTGTTACAACTAGACCACAGCTGATGTTTTAATTTAAAATGTTACCTTGGGGCGTCATGATTGGACCTTTATCTGCATTTATAGATTTTGTAATAAACCGGTAAACGCGTTTTGTGTCGGTATTGAGGAGTTACTTCTATCAATTAATAATAATAACATAGTTATTCTGGGAGACATCAACATAAATTTACTTAATATCAATGAATGCTATAGTTACCTTACCATGTTAGCCTCCCACGGATTTCTAAGTCTTTTAAATGAAGCTACTAGACATTCATCTTGTCTTGATCATGTGTTCATCAAATCAACAAATTCGTTTATTTTTACTATGGAAAACACACCGATTCATCTATCTGACCACAACTTAATAAAGCTAAACATTTTTGCATCTCAGATCCCTGTGCTTCAAAATAGTGTAGCTGCTAATTTTTCGAGAGTTGACTATAGCCGTCTAAATGCTCGTCTACAATCTGAAAGTTGGGCGACTGTTTATGGTGAGAATAACTGCAATATCGCTTTTGATAGGTTCTTATTTATTCTGAAATCGCACATTCGTGAATATAAGGTCGAATCTTCTGCCCCTACATTAAAAAAACTGAAACCGTGGATGAATTCTTATCTCCTTTTGAAGGTTCATAAATTAAAAAAATTCTCTAGAAAATTACGCCATAATCCCACTAATGCACGTTTGGAAAAATTTGTCAAGAAACTCTCCAAGGAAGTAAATGCTAGAATTAAATTTGTCAAAAATTCATTTTACAAGAAGAAATTTGAGTATGTTAAAAATAGTTCTTAACTCACATGGAAGGCTATTGATGAAGTTCTGGGAACAAATAAAGACAAAAACCGAATCACCAAAATTTACAAATACCAATCTGATGTTCTTATTTCAAATTATCAATCTATAAGTAATGAATTCAATACTTATTTCCTCAACGTTCCATCGGAGATAACAAATAATTTGAACAACACTAACTTCTCGCCTAATTCTCCAGGCTATAGCAGATATGTTTCAGGCTCGACCACTTCACCTAGTATGTCTTGTGTGTTTGATTCGATTAGCGCCAGAGAGATTATAAAAGAGATTAGTAGTTTGAAAAATAAACACTCTTGTGGAATTGACGGAATCGACAACCTAATCTTAAAAAATTGCGTGTGGTATCTAGTAGATGTTTTAGCTTACCTCTTCAATTTCAGCCTAGAAAGTGGTGTATTTCCAGATGTTTTCAAATCAGCCCTTGTAATTCCAATTCATAAGAAAGGTGATGTGCTATTACTAAATAATTATCGACCTATTTCGTTGCTAAGTTCCTTCTCCAAACTATTTGAGAAAATAATAAAACGTAGATTGCTCGGTTATCTGGAGAAAATCAATTTTTTTAGCCGTAGTCAATTTGGTTTCTTAGCAGGAAGATCCTCTGAAGAAGCACTACTACATCACCTCAGTTATGTTTACTCGGCTTTCAACAATTCGCAAAAATCCGCTTCGTTATTTTTAGACATTGCAAAAGCGTTTGACACGGTGGATCACGAGGTTCTTGCAAACAAATTATTAAATATAGGTATCAGAGGTAAAGTTTTTGACTGGTTTGTTAGTTATTTCAACAATCGTAGCCAAAATGCTAAAATAAATGATAAATTTAGTGAACCTGGTTACTTAAATTGCGGCGTTCCGCAGGGATCAGTATTAGGACCTATTCTATTCTTAATCTACATAAATTCTATATTCGACATCGATCTTCTGGGGCACACCACTGCATTTGCGGACGATTTAGCATTAAGTTACACTTCAGCAAACCCTTCGGAATTACAGAACCTAGTTTGCACAGACTTAGTGAATCTTGGTAATTGGTTTTACTACCATCGTCTGGCTCTTAGTAATAAATCCAGAGTAATGTTTTTTGGTCAGGCCACATCTCCCAATTCTAAGGTTTTGTATCATGTTCCATTTTGCTCTGGACACTCATGTTCATCGCAGTGCTTTGAAATTTCCCTCGTAAATGAGTTTAAGTACTTAGGAGTTACCATCGATTCGCAGTTGAAATGGAATTCTCATCTCACCATTGTCAGAAAAAATGTTATTACTGCGGCTTATAAATTCTACCATCTGAAGCAATTATGCCCACCGTCAACACTGCGAGTTCTATATCATGCACTAGTTGAATCTATTATTATGTATGGTATATCAAGCTGGGGTGGGATTTATTTTTCCAATATAGAGGACCTATACATTTCACAAAAACGGATTATTAAATTGATTTATTGTCGGCCTTTAACAACTCCAACAATTCCCTTATTTCGAGATTTGAAATTATTACCTTTAAGATATCTCTATGTTTATAAGGTATTAAAGATGTTTTTTGTTCGGAGTTCCAGTTTCCATAGTCGTATTCATCACACGTATACTTTAAGGAATCCGAACAACTTTGCCGGTTTACGTTGTAATAATGAAAGGTTCAGAAGGTCTTACTTTTATATGGGATTGTATTGGTTTCACAAATTACCAATAGAGTTGAAATCCATTCCGATTGGCCGCAAACACTATTTTGATAAAATGATTCGACATTGGCTGATTAATATAGACAACATTGAAACCTACTTCTAATTTTTCTTTTTTGTATTGTATTCACTAAATATTAGCTGGAATTTCAATTTTATTGTATGTATTATTTATTTATTCTTTTATGATAGTTTTTAATTTATTATTTTTATTTGTACACTTTTGGCAACCTAAATTTCATGATTTTTTTCTTTCTTGCTCCCCCACAGGTTCTAAAAACCTATTAGGAGCTCTAACTTTATTAGAAATAGTTTATGATTTGTATTAATGTATGTAACCTGTTTTTTTTCTAAATAAAGAGAATAATAATAATAATAATAATAATAATAAAAATACTTACAACATTTTCGATTATAAATTAAAAAAATAAATAAAATTAAAACATAAATCTCGCCCAAATAAATGTACATAACATCTAATTTACATATAGTAAATTTTATTTAGATAATTAAAAAATTATAATAAACTAACAATATTTCATTATTAAAATTAGGTTTTTATAAACAGTCAGTAAAATTTCAGTCTTCAGATATACGAGTAAAGCGTCTGTTTCAATTTAAATACCTAAGGTACTACCTATGTAATTTATTTTGTTTTCCAATCTTTTTAATAAAACAGATCGACTTCGCTTCGACGTTTCACATGCGGACTCTGAATCTGAAACAAAAGTAATTTAATTAAAATTAGAGTATTTTAAGTTTACAAAAATTCCTTACCATTTAGATTGAATAGCAGAATGCAGCTTGCAAGCCTGTCTTTTTCTTTACATCAATTTTGGGTTTCTTCTTAACCAAGTTTACGTCCAAAACAATTGGTCGCTTTGTAATTGAGCTGCGATTTTTTAGTCTTCGCAAATTGCAGATCTGGTAAATCTCCTCAGCGTGGTCCAACTTAAATCTGATGATATTACTTTCTTGATTGAAATGAAGAACTTTAATTTTGGTGAATGGCATTGCTTTGAACGTGTAGATTTTCTTTGAATATTCCTCTTAGTCTTTAAAATCTATTGGTGCCATTTGAAGAATACTGATGGGTTTTTTTTAAATTAATAGTTTTCAAAATTCGGATTAGACCTATTGGTGACATAAACTCGTTTTTTCTGAAAACCTTTTCAATTTGTGAGTGTGCATTGTCCACTTCTTGTATTGCAGAATGACCAGCGATTGAATACTTCATTGTAACCTCTTCGACATCGGGATGGTCTCGCATGAATTTAAGAATTGCAGTAGCCATGAACGAATTCTTGTTCTGCGGTACACATAAATCGCTCCAAGTGATGAGTTTGTGAATCCGGAATCATCATAAACTTTATGTAATATTTTAATAAGCGCCGACGCAAAATCGTTTCCGGTGCGCCCGGCTGTGTATTCTGTCCACAAACAGCAATAGATTTTTTTTGGTATTTGAGTAGTGTGCCGTAAGATTATACACTGCTAGCTTAGAGCTATAAAATAATGAGCCAATATTCGATCTCGGGCAGTTTATAACATTTTGCAAATCGAAGCACAAAACTGGAACATTTTCATTATTGCGATCTTTATTTCTATCTGCCCGCTTTCTTTGAGACGCTGGTATTCTTCAAAATCACTGGTTGATTGGGGTTAACAGACTTTTGCTTTTTCCGCGAAACGGTATTCTTCACATTTTCCACATAAATCGGATTTGGGGTTATTGAAGTCTAAATTAAATTCAGTGCAGAACACTTTCCTGTAATAATTTTATTTTGCTGGAGTTTCTCCATTTTGGGTGCATTGGCTTGCACATAATTCGTACATCTTTTGAATATTTAGACTTGCCTCCAAATATTTTTTGGAAGTTTTCGCGTGGCAATAGGGACTTTTAATTACAGGAAAAGAATTTATATACCATTTAATTTTGTCCGTTACCTCTTTCGAAGTTTTTCGGTTTCCAGTTATTCGGTTTATTAACCTCGTAAATGTCTTTTTGTGATGCACGTCGTACACAATTTTTTGCGATATATCTAATGTTACGAGAAAGCACGGCTTACATAAACGAATAATAGCGGAGCCTTCTATGATTTTGAAGAGCCGTAATATTAAAAAGATAGCTTTCAGTAAAGGGGAAGCTTTTATTGAATTATTATAAGAAACCGTGGTAATTGGAAATTTTTTGAACATGAATTTAGGAATAAAAAATTAAACAAACCATCTAAATTTTAATTTTATATTTTTAATAAACTATTCAAAGAACACACATTTGAAAATCAGCCATCATAATGTAATATTTATTTGGTAAATTTAAACTAAAGCGGAGCATAAATTTATTAATTTTCTATAAAACGAGCTTTCCGTTTAGTCGTGTAGGTTTATTGCCGTTTACTGTCGCGGATTCCTCTTACATCCAATTTATTTAGTTTTATAAAAATTTAACTTATTTGGTAAATTCTGGTCACTTGCACTTAATAGCAATCTAAACATTCCCCATTTATAACAAAATTAAAGAGAAAACGTGAGCTGAAACGAAATGTAGAAATAATAATATTATTCATATAATAAAATTTTTACATCAAAATCTATTTACGAAAATTATTTTTGTATACAAAAAATCAACAATGTCATGATTTTCTTAATTAAATATTATTACAAAACAGAACAAAACGTAAAAAACTTCAATTTTATCCGATTGCAAAACCGAGGTTTCTGTAATTTGAAAATCCATTTACAGATGTCTCTATAATAAATTTACTTGAAATTACAGAAAAGCGTAAAATAATTAAATAACTATTTACGAAAATAAACCATTATTATTGTAAGTTAAGTGCGAAATCTTTAATACAATAATTTAACGTAATTAATAAAACTCAAAACAATTATAAATTTAATTTATTATTGGCATAAATAAAGCTTTTCATCGCAAAATATTTACCATCGTACTTGCTGCGCGCTGAAAAACAATAATAGAAAAATGTCAGATTTTTTCCAAATTTTTTCTTTTCTTATTTCAATTCGCTCGTATTCGGTTATTTTCAGTTCCAGGGGATCTCAATAACCTATTGAACCAGGCAGTATACATAATAAATTGTTAAATTTTAGTTAACAAACATTTAGGTTTTAGTATTTAGCTTTAATTTATACTTAGCGACATCTTTTGATTGGTTTTGTAATTGCGAAAAGCTCTATAATATAATGTTTTTATTTTATGAAGCTCCGATTTGTGTATACTACAAGATGAAACAGTATAGCATGAATTTGTTGTAATGAAATTTTTAACAAATAAAGAAAAAACAGTTTCCGAAGTTTGTTCATCAACAATATTGTAATAGAATCCAGAACACAATAACCCCCATATTACATAGCTACTCAAAAAGCATTTTTTATGAATGTTTGTTTTGGGAAAGAAATGTTGAAATTTTTGATGGAACACTCTATACTTATTTCTTACATACACATATAAACAAATTCTTATTTCTACAATACAAAAAAAAAAAAATTTGTGGTAGACTAATTCAAATATTTTTGCGTTAACTCGACATAATATGACTCAATTTTAAAATATGCTTTTCCTGAATATTGAACTAACCATTCAAATTAAAAATTGAAACGCGAAGCATTAATGTTTTTATATACAAAAAAGCTTCTAAAAAAATATTAAAATACACTGGTTGGTATGAAAAACAACAAAAAGCTTCCCCTCTATGGAAAGCTCATGGAAAAAAATGACGGAATCTTACGGCTCTTATATTTAGGAGGCTCTGATAATAGCTCCTTTTATTTCTAGGTAATAACAAAACGCTTTCTTTCGTCGGCTGGCTTGTTCTGTTTTTGTTGGACGCGCAATTTTAGTTTCGTTTGTAAATTTTAAAATAAAATCATATTTGCGAAAACGGTCAAGAGAATAGTAATGTTTAAAAATTAATTGTCTCTCATTTTCACAAATATTTGTAGAACATTTAAACATACAGATTTCACAATTTTTTTATTTTTAATCATTTTTTTTACGAATAAGCTTGCCCCTAGAATTTATATATTCTTCGCCTTTTTGCGGCTTAATTTGTTATTGATGTACCTTCCAGTTTGCTTCATTTTTCTTTCTTTTGCGTTTCCGACCGTCTTCATGTAGAGTGTCAGAAATTTGATTAAGATTATCAACCTCAATTGCCATAACATTTTGAATTACGGGAACATTTAAAACAACCGATTGCACATTCTCTAAAATTTCTTCGTTTATTATTTCTACCATCCTGTCACTAGTACATTCCCCCAAAATAATGTATTCTGAATCCATCGTTCTAAAATAATTAATCATTATAATTTAATATCATCATCTACACTAGATAAATTAAGATATAATAAAATATTTTATTTTTACTTACACAATACCACCTACTCTTAAAGAATTCACAGCACAACTGATTCACAGCACATTAAACATTACGGGGGAAACCCTAATTTAACAAAACAAAATTATAGAAAAAAGTTCTATCTGCGTAAATAGAACTTTGTTGAATTAATTGATGTGCACAATGATTTTAAATAGAACTTATTTAAACTGCTATTTCAAAAACTACTAGAAAAAATTAAAATTACGGCTATATAACGATACTCGGGTACCTTTGTTACTCTAATTCGTAGAACTAAACTACTTTTTGCCCTCACGTGTGTCCAAGTTGTAAAATTTCTCATTTTAAGTGTTATCGTAATCTATCAATTGAACTAGAGTTTACATAAAATTAAAACTTTTTATTATGACTGGAACATACAACGTTTAAAAGTGAAAAAGGTACCCGAGTAACCGTCACTCACATAAGCGTTAAACAAATTAAGGAGCTCTCCAAAGATGGACTGTTGAGGGCTCTGATTGCACTATTGTAACGATATTTGCATAAACGTTCTAAATAAAAAATCAACTTTATAGTTTTAAAATCAGAAATATAAAACCGCATTCATGTTTATTTTATAAATTTTATGAATGCAGCTAAATGTCGAAAATTGCATTCACAAAAAGTATCCAAAGTTAAAAATTTCCTTTTTATTTTGTTGTGCTTACTATTAAAAATTAAATTGATTTAAATTAAGAAAATTGAAAAGCCTTGAAGCTTATGGTTTACCAACACATTGCAAAAGCTTGTAATATAGTTTTTCGTTTTATTTGTGTGCTTTTATTCGAAATGTTTTGGTTGTATGCTGGACCGGAACATAAAGATTTTTTAAATGTATTATTTGTTATATTGTGCTAAATCCCCACAGAAATTAATTTTAGGTTTTTATAAATTCAACTCACAATTCAATTGCTTCGTATTTTGTTCTTGTATATTTTTTTGTTATAGTAAACATCTACTATATGTATAAATAATAATTGTATACAAACTATTTTGAATTGAAGGTAGGGATGTACATCATTTACTAGGTATTCAATATACAGTGAAATTGTAAATATTTATGTATAGTATTGAAGAAGCATTTCATCTCATTCTCGATGCTGTGTATAGTGCTTCATATTATTTAGATTTATTATTTCCTCAAACTATAATTTATTAAAGTTTTTTATACTTCGTTAAAGCTCTGTGTAGCTGTATATATATGTAGTATGGATGTTTTAACATTGCTGCTGCTATTCTGGTTGGAATTTATTCCAAATTGAAATTTTATTACAACACAACCTTGCCGTTGTTATTCTATTTTCGATGTTAATGTTGTTATACTCGTATGGTTTTGTATACGAGTATATTCGCATATGTACTGAGGATACTGATGCACTATGAAATATACAATTAATAAATTAAATCAGCACAAGGATACGTACAACAATGGAATGTACATTGGAAAAAAAACTACATTCAATGATGTCATGTTGTATTTTTTTAATTGCATAATGAATAGCACAACCAGCAGTGGTTACGTCATATCACATACGACAGTACATAATACCATACCATATCGAGATAAAACCGTTGAGACATAAAACCTTATTGATATAACGCAGTTAAAAATATAACCGGAGCTTATGTCTGTTACATTTTCAGAAGATCTTTAAATAAATTTATTTATGTTATCTAACATGAAATTTATTAGATTCGTGTGTGTAACCTTTATCAAATGTGAACAGTCTAACAGAGCAATAAAAGAATGTAGCAAAATATTCAGGTTCTTCACATACATCAGGTAAAAGGTTAGACCATTGAGACGATTATAAAATATTCATAGTGGATTGTGTAAAAATGTGGATAAGGTGAGATGATAATATATTCCGGGAGACAAACCAGATGTTTTTATAATGAGGGTTAGTTCGAAAGCTGTTTTTACGGGACGGATTAAGAGTTTTTTTTGTCGTTGTTGTGAAAAATGTCCATCCAAATAAAATGACAAATTTACAGAACAATATAAATTTTATTGGTACGCCATGATGATGTATTCGTACCAAAATCAGCCTTTCATTATCTTTATTATTATTTTTACTGCACAATATCACAAGATTCCTATGGCGCTACTACTATTCTATCCGTTTTTCGCTACGGACAATCGTTTCTAACAGTTAATCGTGTATTGATTACTTTACGCTTACAACCTCTTGCGTTGTCTCTTATAAGTCATCTGACTTTGGATTAACGAATGTTTTACGTTATTCACTCACTTCTTTCCTAATCCTTACTTAACAACCTTGTACGTTTCTTCCGATAAATAAATCTTCCGAAAGGATTTCACTCCTCCTGCTAGTTTTGCCCATCAAATTCATACCACCGGCCTTATACTTCAAATAGGTTTATCTCTGCTCTGAGGATATCCTTCTTCAACTGAACTCCTTTCTGGTCCAATGGGGCGCTTAATTGGGCATCTTGCTGATATAAAAGTCAAAATTGCAGCTTGAATCGTGATATTTTTTTGATATGGCTGTTTATATAGAACCGATTTATCCAAATATTTATAATACCCTTCACTTATTGGTCGTCAGTTCAACATACAATCAGGGTAATTAAAAAAAATTAAATTATTATTTTTAATTGTTGAATGACAACGAAAATCTCATCAAAATTTTGTTCTGAACAATTGTATGCTTAATAAAAACCATTAAATTTCTCCCATACACCACCAAAGCTTCGTCGTTGACTATCGCAGCGTCGATCTTCTTCGGTCTAATGTGGTTATTGCACCGTGTTACTCTTTTAACGTTAAACTTTTTGCTCCAACAAAGGATGCCGCATTTTCAGAGTTAATATCCGTGCATGACTCTGATAGAATATAAATTGTGCATTTGTTGCTCTGTGGCGTGCTGTATATTGCCAGCTCACTTAATAAACAATAAATCTCTTAATTAAATGTTGTAAAATTTGCATCGTATACAGAGACAATCCGAAAAATTTATGGATTACAATTTTCACTATGATTTTTTGATTTTCTGCGGCCATATAAGTTATTTTCAGTTTTTAGCCAACATCTTAAAAACTTCCACTATAGTAACCAATACTTACGGCTGTTTCTATATAGCTTAGGTCATGTTGAGACTATGTGGATTATTTATTGAAAATTTAAGGATTAGAATTTTCACTGAGATATTGGCCAAAAACTGAAAATAACTTATATGGCCGCAGAAAATCAAAAAATTATAGTGAAAATTCTAATCCATACATTTTTTACGAATTTTCCCTGTATGCGATGCATTTTCTACAAAATTTAATTAAGAAATACCCGAGTTCCGTCCAGTTTAAAATTTATTTATATCGTGTAAAATGTACAAGTACACGGTAAATATAAAATCTGGTAAATGACCACCAGATTGTCTGGTATTACTATTTCCAGTTAAAATCCAGTAAAATTCTAGTAAATAAATTCTAGTTTTCTAGTTAAATTTTAAAGTGAATATACCAGATTTTCAGTCAAAATAAAATTACCAGATCATTTCTGTTTGGTTCTATAATGGAGTGCCTAGTTAATTTCACCAGAAATCAAGTTAATTTTGTTACTAGAATTCCATTACAAGTTTAATTTACATGGATTCTTGCAAAATTCTATCAAAATCCAATTCCGCTATATTATTTTGGAATTATATATGATTTATATTAAATTTTACGGGAGTTCTATTAAATGTATACCCACAGAAAATTAGCAAATAGCGGTAATTTTTTACATTACCAGAATTCCAGTAAAATCTAGTAAAATTCGAATATTTTTTTATTTATATGCTCTGCAGTAAAGTTTATAACTCAAAATGTTCTCATTTTATAACTATGCATCTCATACTATCTCTCTTACAAGAACAATAATTACCTGAATTCTAGTACTATTCCAGTAAAATTTAATCGTTTACTAGAATTTTACGAGAATTCTAGTGAATGTAAACGGTTTTTATCTTTTTTTTTTACATCGATTTTGTTAATTTTACCTGAAATCCAGTTAATTCTAGTAAAGTTACTGAATTGCTTGAATCTGGTAAAATTAACAGTTATTCGAGTTTTTTTTTGTATATATTTTCAAATTATTGTAGGAACTCTTCAGTATTAAGCAAAATGTCAATAAGAGACATCAAATTAAAAAAGTGATCCTCGTAATTATTATTTGAGTTATTAAGAAAAGTTATTTGTTACTTGTATTAAAATTAAAATGGATATAATAGAATTAAGCAATTTTCTAAAAGAAAATGAAATTTCAGAAGATGTGCTTTTAATTTTATCAGGTAACCCTTTAGAATTTATATTACTTTAATGATTATTTTCCCGATCTCATGGAGGCTCGCAAACTTCTTTGAATTTAATTATGGTATAATAGTACGTTTATTTTAATGATTATTCGGATACGTATTCCTACCGGAATATTTTTTTAAATAATGTTTAGGTGTTATTGTATGTTTTGTATTGTAAGGAATTGTAATAAAATTTTTGTAAATGCTGAGTGTATACAATTTCTGATTAAGTTTTAACATCGCTTTTAATAATAATTGGTCACCAATGCCACTATTCAGGCTTTCCCTGGGAATATGAAATTGGGAAAAATATGTACATATCATTTTTGTGTACATTTTTGTATATAACTTATCGGTAAACATCTGGTAATTTATTACGTACATTAATTTCCACCACTTGGATTTACTCGAATATTTTTCTAACTTTACTTCACGTCAATATAAATGAGTGCTTAATGGAAAATTTATCGTTAAATGTACCACATACTCTCGATTTTCCAGTAATAAAACAAATAGGTTCCAATTAAAATTTTTAGGCTGAACTAGTTTTAAAATTGGCATTGTCTAGCAATATTAATAGAATATCAATTAGAAACATAATACAAATCATGTGAATTTACTAGAAAATTGGTAAATTCTTGAAATTTTACAAGACAACCAATATCACACACTACTTGATTTCGGGTTAAAAAATTGGTTTCTCTATTAATTTTAATAGAATTTCTGTTGGAAAAATATTGATTTTACTAGAATATAAAAAAAATTCTGGTACTTTTACTGGAATATCAATAAGAAGCACAACCCCAACCAGAAATCAGCTAAAAAAGGGGGAAGTACAGTAATTTAACTAAAATTTCAGTTAAAAAAATAACTGAAAATCAAGTGTTTTTACCAGAAAAATAAGTTATTTCATAATTATACAAAAATTCCGGTTTTACTACATTATTATACTAGTAAAATTTACTTGAATTATGAACTACCAAAAATCTAGTAACATACATTTTACTTGATTAACTAAATCATCTAGTTTGCTCACATCTAGTTAATTTTTTATTACCGTGTACCGTTTTTCATAAGCACAGTTTATGAAATACACAGTTTTGTCCATCATGAACAGATCCTAGAGTTTTGTCCAGAACTTACTTTAAAATCCTTGGCCAATACTACTATAAAATTTAATCGTAATTCGTTAAGAAATGGCGGAAAGACGGCATATTGTTAAATTTCAAGATTTCATATACCGAGTTCCTTTACTTAGGAAATCAATCAATTTGCCATTTTAAGGATCACTTTTAAGATTCCGCTGAGATGTTTTATTTAGTGAAAAACGAAATATATAATGAATAAAAAATTTCCGCTGGTAATTACATAACAAAATTAATTCTCTTTTATGATAGTGCTGCTGCTTGCGGCGAGTACCGTAATCTCTTATTTTCCGCTGTCAAATTTCCGATATCTTATCAAACAGCATCCGATATGTGCGACTTTTAAAATTCTTTGCGTCACGTTTGTAAAATTATTTGCGTTTATCCAAGCAGAAAGGATTTTTTGCTGGAATTTGATAGTGTTGTACTATTTAGTTGTAATAAGCCGTTTCCGTTAAGTGTTAGATTCTGTGACACAAGTTCGTTTCTTTGCTATTTTGAACAGCCAGGTTAAGACAACTAATCTATTGCCAAAGTTTTGCATTTGGACTACCTTGAGAATTGTTATTTTCCCATTTCGAAGTTCTTGACGTGTTAGATGCTTACTATCATCGTTTCTATGCTTGGTATTATTAAAAAATCGTTTAGAGTACAAGACCTTGCTTCTATGAGCATCATTTAAATAATTTACTTAAAGCAAGATCTTCTCTGTTTAATGAATTATACCATAAATACTACTCGTATCATGAATTATACGTTGTACAGCTGTAAGCATAACTGACAATTCTCGTAAAACTTACTTGTTTATACCTGCCACAAGTTCCGTAGCCGGTGTTACCTGGAACGAGTGTTTTCGAGCTTTTGTTTCCTATTGTTTTTATTGTCGTGATTTTGGACAATACACACACGTGGTATCATTGGATATGTGATGAAATGATCTGTAACATGACATACGTTGATTCAAAAAAACATTTCGATTCGCGAGAAAATTAAAAAACAAATTAAAAAATTCAATTGTGCTATTTTTTTCTCTCAAGTGTACATTTACTGTACAAAACTGTCACTTCCGGGATGAATCTCTATAATTTTTGCTTTTGTCCATACACTCGTTGGTGAATTATCATTTGTATATTCCCAGTGGCTTAGTCTGTTGATAAGAACTTCTTCTAAAGTTGGTTCTGGCAATGATGTGAGGGAAGCCATAAACAATGGCCGTGAATTAAGTACAGCCTCAAGTTGACAAGTTGACGTTGCCATTTCATCGAACGTAAGATTTGAATTGCCAATAACGTTGATGGACAGTTCAATTTGGTCGTTGTAGCGATACACATCAAGTTATTCTAATTCTACATTTATTTGTGTTAATACATAACAAATAATTGATAAAATAAAAAGTGAAATAATAATAATTTGTCAGTACAGTGTCGTGTAGTGATATCAAATCGTGATAATATCATTGTGCGAACACTTAACGGATTAGTTTGGTCAACCAAAACGGCAAAAAAGCCGCTTGCTAAGAACAATGTTGGCGAAGATACCTACCGCCAACATAAAATCACTTAAGCAAGCTAAATGTAATAATCTCGAATTACTTAAGCAAAACAATCTATTAATTCCGTCTAGAAGTACAATGCCCAATAATACCAACGTTTCTGTTAAGCACGCTACCACATCATCTAATACGGTCATTGAAACCGTCATGGAAACAGAAACTGTAAATGGACAAGCAAATATTTCAACTGGCAACCGTTTTGATTGTTTATCATTATCAGCCGATAATCCAACTGATGATTTAACAAAGTTGAATAATAACAAAAATAACAAAATTTATATGCCACCTATATTGTTGTAGAAGGTCAAAGTTATACCCAAATTAAACAGTTGCTGGTTTCATTGAATATTACCGAATATTTGATAAAAATTATGAGCATTGGCATAAAAATTATTGTTTACGAAAATGATAATTATCAAAATATCCTAGAACAACTTAAAGCAAATAACATTGAGCATTTCGCATACAGAGCTGTTATTGATCGACCTTTTAAGCTGTGCATCACTGGATTACCATCTGACTTTAGCCATGATGATATAAAAACTGGACTACATCAACACAGTATCGACTAAGATAACATCATCAGTATACATACAATCTTTAAAAATTACCTGTTGCCAAAAGTGTTTTTAAATTCTTTCTGGTTAAATTTAAAAATAATCACGTAAAAATGCAAATGTTGCATAAAATTAAACATATTCACCATACAGCAGTGCGTTTTTCACACTATTCTAATAATACAAACTTACCGACTCAATGTCGCCGTTGTCAAATGTTTGGGCACGGTTCTTCTCATTGCAACAAAAAATTGAATGTGGTAAATGCAGTGCAAACCATTTAACAAGTGAGTGTAATCTGGATCCGGTTAATTACAAATGTGCTAATTGTATTGCCGCCAATCTTACCAGTTCAAAAGATTGTATTAAATTAAAAGAATATCAATTAATCAAAAAGAATATTCTCATAAACCGGAAAATACATAATATATAAACTTGAAGGACACAACATCCAAACCTAACCAACTCAAAGGAGTTTCCAGATCTCTCGAAACCTAAATATACTCCTCTACAATCAACATGGAATTCTATTTTTGATAACAGTGTGAATACTTGCAACAGAAGTGATAATAATTTTCGATTCAAGGATCAAGAACATCCAGCCAAGTCTAATAATAATATCAATCTGATTAATTCTAATAACAATAATACTTGTAATTCTAACAATAGTAATTTCATTACAGAATCGGAGCTCCAATCACTTATAAGCGATATTCTCTGCAATTTGTCAAAATGTTCAAATAAAACAGAACAGTTTGAGGTATGTTTCCGACTGTCAATTTAATATATACATATACATTTAATATATACAATCTTAAATAATGATGAAGTGGCTAAATTGTTGAATTTGGAATGCTACTAGTTTAACTAACAAAATAGATGAAACATTTGACTTTCTTATTAATAATAACATTCACATTGCCTTAGTGACAGAAACTTGGCTTAAACCAGATAATGTAGTAAATGATAGATTACGTTCGCCACATGGGGGAGTAGCTATTATTGTCAATAAATTGATTAATCACACTCTATTGCCTGCCCTTAACTTAAAAATAATAGCAGCCTTGGCCATTACTATTGTTACTCCATTGGTGAAGTTGTAATTATAGCTGCTTATTTATCCTGTGGAACTTCTAACATGATCTTAAAAGATTTTGCTAGTGACATACAAATACTAACTAAATCTAACTCATCGTATCTGATCTGTGGTGACTTTAATGCCAAACATAGGCTTTGGAATAACTTTAAGAGTAATAGGGCCAGAAAAGTCTTATATAACGAATTAGTTAATAATAATTTTGTAATTGAAAGCCCTACGGACCCCACTTACTTTTCTCCTAATTCAAAATATGGCTCTGTACTAGATTTTTTATTAATAAACAATAACAGCATTATATCCGATTTGAAAACTAAATATGAACTTAGCTCGGAACATCTTCCTGTGTTATTCGAAATGAATTATGGTGATATTCAAATCAATAAAACATTCAGTAAACCTAATTACCAGCTAGCTGATTGGTCTTTGTTTAGATATCATATCAACAATAATATTGATCTAACATCAAAGTCACCAATTCTGAATATACAATGTCGGGAACAAATAGATGAACTTATTGGATTTTTCAATAATGTTATATTTAAAGCCAAAGGCTTAGCCATTCCTAACTTTACTAATAAAAGTAAATATGCTCACCCATTAACTATCCCTGATCAAATTAAAATATTAATAAAATTACGCAACGTGCGGCGTCGGCAATTTCTAAGAACTCGTAATACGTACCTTAAAGCAATCGTTAAAGTATTAAACGAAAAAATCAAGGCTGAAATCCAATATATTAGAAATCTTAGATTTCAAAGAATCTTAGCTGATATCAATAAGAATAATAACACTAGCAAGATGTGGAGTCTATCCAAGGTTATGAGGAAACGAACACGGCGTTTACCTCCTATATACTTTATCATAATGATAAACCTATACTCAAAAACCAAGAGAAATGCAATTGCTTCGCCCATAACTTTGAAGCTTACCAAAAAAATATCACTGACTGTGGTGTTATAAGTAACACTTAAAGTTATTTTGATAATAAATTCTCGACTGGTTTTAATAAATTGAATGGTTTGATGATAATAAAACCAGCAAACTTCTAAATTATATCCGGAAACTGATAACAAATAAAGCACCCGGGGCAGATAGCTTTAACAATCAATTAATTAAAAATCTTCCTCGTAAAGCCATAGTATTTTTGACCCAACTTTTCAATTCGTGTTACAAGCTCTCCTACTTTCCTAATAAATGGAAGACAGCCCGTGAAATACCAGTCCATAAATCTGGAAAGCATAGGAGCAGCTGTTATGGCTTACAGGGTTACAGGCCCGAGTCTGTTAAGTTTTCTGGGTAAACTGTTTGAGCGTTCCATCCTTAAAAGATTAAATCAGTTCATTGAATCAAATAATATTCTTCCAAAAGAACAATTCAGATTTGGGGACGAACACTCTACCACCCATCAATTAGATAGACTGACGAATACTATCAGGAATAATTTTTCCAATAAGCTTTCTACTGGGCTTCTTCTATTTGATATAGAAAAAGCATTTGATAGAGTCTGGCATAACGGTTTAACATATAAAATGATAATTCTAAATTTCCCCGCCTATATTATTAAAATAGTTAAAAGCTTTAATAGCAACCGCTTCTTCTTTATATTTATTGATGGTAAAACATCAACATCTCGAGGTGCAGTAATTAGCGGTGTTTCACAAGTTCTGTCTCCTACACTCTACAGCATTTTCACTGCTGATATTCAATCTATTTTTAGTTTCAGATTACGCATTAAATGCAGATGATACTGCAATATATACATCTTCAACCTGTCCTGATACTATTATTAATACGCTTCAACATGATATTGGCGCACTTTTAGATTACTACCAAAAATTGCATATTAACTTAAACTGTGAAAAACACAAGCTATATTTTTTACACGAAGAAGAGCAACTAGATATCTACCTAATAATAATATATTAAAAGTCAATGATTCAGTTATTCAGTGGAATGGAAACGTAAAATATTTAGGTATCAATCTCGATAAAAAATTAATATTTAAAAATCATGTAGACTCGGTTATAGAAGAATCACAGCGAATAATTAAGATGCTTTATTCACTAATCAATAGAAGATCAAATCGATCTAAGAAGAGTAAATTACTATTGTATACGTCAGTAATATGACCTACTATTACTTATGGTTTTCCGGCCTGAAGTTTCTGTGCTAATTCTCATCGCAAAAAATTACAAATAATACAAAATAAGAGCTTAAAAATTATACCGGTAAACATAGATGTTTCTCAACTCGGCGCCTCCATATCATGTCTAATGTTTCATCTGTTAATGAACACTTAAATCACATAAATACACATTTTGAACTTAGTTGCAGACATCATACTAACTCATTTATAAGTGGTTTTTCTCCCTGAATTTAATATATAAGCTGAACTTATTATCAGTCTTAACAAGTATTGTATGTATTAAACTAATTACTAGCGGGCCTGTGACTGAATAATCAGTCACGTGATTACATTTTATTATATTTTTGATTAAGAAATGATTAAGAAGATTTATTAAGATGTAAATTTGGTACACTTTTATTAAAAATAAAGTAAATTCATATACGCTATTAAATATTTAATAACAAATGTACAAAAGGATAATAAAATATGAATTTACATGCGTAGAATCTCTACAAAACAACATTGTTTGTTGTGATGCGCCCGTCCCGATCAGCTGATTGATCGCTTGTCTCAACCATAAACACCTTGAGTCCGTCATCGTGAAAATTGCCACATACAGTGTGTAAATACGGAGGCCGGAAAGTACACTTCTACCTTCTTCAAGCTTTGGCCCTAACTCTTGTTGATGGTTATGGCGAACGCGAGCTGGACGGGAAATTGGAGGCGAGACATTTTAAATGAGAAGGTGCGATCCGAGGGTGAGAGCTTTATGCGTGGCAAGAGAACGCGCTCGCCTTTTGAGAAACCAGTCAGCAAATCACATTCCAGACTGTAACGGTTTATTTTTGCGACTCGCATGCTTGTTCCATTGATAAGACCTTTGCTAGTGTTTAAATTCCTCATCAAAAGAACGAACTCGTTTACCTTTAGCGGGATGGCTTGGCGCGGAAGTCCGGATCCTTTCTTGTTGAGAACCTCGACATGTAGGCCGAGTTCCTCATTCATGTCGTCACTCTCAACTTTATCAACACTAAGTTTGACTTCTTGTCCGCCGGGCAGGAGGTCAAGCACCTGCTGATTGATTAGCGCACAATGATCATTCTTGGGTGCAAGGATGGCGCGCTCCTCTATGGTGCCCTCGGCTAGTGTTGTGTTGATGTCACCATACACGAAATCGATTACACGTCTGTCTTTGATTATGAGCGCGGCCCCTGGCATGATGCTGGCCTCATCTATCATGATGAGTCACGCGCTTCTTGGTAGCGTGAGAGGAGTTTGGCTTCATTGATGAACCGGCAGTTTGAAAATGTTGGAAATATTGGAACCGGCAGTTTGAAAATGTTATATAGCGTACGTCCACCTCCCATCAAGCTCGTGGCGAATCCTGTGAAGACGGAGCAAATGGACTCCAAGCCACGCCCCTTGGCAAATACAATGAGTGATTGCAATACAAATGTCTTGCCACACTCGTCGGGAGCGTCAACGTAAAAGACCTTTGCTGACAGGTCTTCATTTGCACTCGCATACATGTTGTCGAAACGTGCCATTTCCAAATATTAAAATCTCAAGAAGGAAAAGCACACAATTGCCGTAGCGCGCAACTTTAATCTAAATATTTAATAAGAAATGTACAAAAGGACCGCTGTAATTGTGTGTTATTTTCATTTGTATATGAATAACTGTGACGTACTAAACTAATGTACTTATGTAGATTATATAGTCGATAGTCGATTAACCACCACACAAAACGCAGAAACACGTCACGCTAGTTCAAGCATGAGCTTTAATTAAGAGCTCAATAAATTATCCAGTTACGAAATATACTGGGACACAAATCAACCGCATATCGGGACGAAACTTCCCACTTAACCTTTCGCATAAATTAAGAGATCCAATGACTTTTACCTGAAATCGGACGAAAATGATTATTCCAAACTTTCCATAGATATTATGTTTGTGTAAGTACTATGGTCAATCTTCACTCGCAAAATTTTGTCATGATGATAGAGTGCCATGACAAAATTGTATTTTTACACTGACAGAACACCAAAATGTTTGTATGTATGTAAAATCATTTTATGTTTTCTGTTTTGTTCTGTATTGTCACGGTGTAATGACGGTTCAATATAAACATATTTTGTCATGACATTCTGGCGTCGTGATGAATTTATTAGATGCACAGTATAGGAAAAATGTTTCTTGGCGTTAACACCAGAACACCTATTTCCCGTGCACGTACCTTAATAAAACATATATTCTGCACATCTATGAAAAAATACCTTTCACCTGATATATGTTTCATTAAGATACGCGCACGGGAAATAGGTTAAAAAGCGAGCACAAACTAAAAATTAAGCGTATTAATATATAAGATAGTTATTTATTTGTTTGTATTGTCCTAGTATAAGAACTAGTTTAAGTCTCAAATATTAGGTTTTTCAATTAGTTTTTCCTAATTATCGTATTATATAATAAATTTTCAAACATAGTTAATAAAAAAAAAAAAAATAAAAAAATAAAAAATATAACAGATTTGTACTTTAATAAATATTACCGTAGTTGTAAGGTTTAGTTGTCTATAATAATTGTAATTCTGAAGTTGTAAAAAGACTGTGTAATCAAATATTAATAAAAATAAAATGTCGTTGTTGTTGTTGTATAACGTTGATGAAATGTAACTTCATGGACTTCACTCAGGCTACCCAGAGTTCCCTAAAATGCGGTGCTATCGGTGGGATGAACTTCCAAGAAAAATTATTGACAAGTAGGTAATCTGAATTGGTAGTGTTATTATTGTGTTTCCAAATATCTTTATGAAATTTATTTATCCTATTTACCGTTCCGACCAAATTCGTTCCATTGTCAAAATTAATTTCGAGCGGTATACCTCTCCTGCCACTTGACCTTTTGAGAGCAGCCGAAAACGCATCAGTGTTCATGTCGGATACCAGCCCCAAATGAAAAGCTTTCGTTATCATACATACGAAAACTGATAGATGGCCTTTAATTAATTTTGCACCTCTGTCTCTCTTTGAAGCAATGAGAACTGGTCTCATGTAATCATCACCCACTCTACTGAATGGACGTGATATGGTTACTCTAGACTTCGGTTAGCTACCCATCAGTAACTACGAAGTCGTAGTCGCTCGAAACCGCACACAAACCGGACATTTATGTACAATTGCTCTTATCACACTCGCATTCACGATCCAATACTTTTGTTTAATGGGGGATGATAACAGCGATGGTCCAGGATGGAGATATTTTTCATGATAGAATGCTACTAGGATAGGATAATAGGATGTTTCGTGTTTTAAGTAGAGTTTTTAATTCTCTCCCCCCCCTCTCCCCCACTCGAAGAATGCCTTCACTGTCTATAAATGAAGCAAGTGAAGACAGTTTTGATTTGACTTTAATTTCCTTTGTTCTCGTTAATATTTCAAGGTCTCGCGGCAAATTTTGGCGTTGACACCAACGAATACAGACTCGTTCTACTGAATGAAGTGTTTCGGCCGTAAGTGTTTGATTCAATTTTCTGCTGGTTTCAATCGTTGAATTGCCAGGAATGCTGATTGTCCAAGTATAGGGGATAGCTTTTTGACACTTGATATTTGCCATCTTCCTCTCTATTAACTGTTTGTTTGCAGTATGCCTAAGCTTCTTATTCTTCCTTGGTTAATAACTTTTGGTCATCTTTTAGGTCCTCCATTTCGGAAAACTTCTTCAAAGTTAATTTATATTGTCTTCATCCAAATTTTTGTTAAAGTTATACAAATTATTTAATTTTTTAATGTTAGAGCAGTTTTCCGATAAAATCCGATATCGAGCTTTCCCTTTAGTTGACAATTTTCTAGTAGTTCAAAAAATTTATCTGACCCAACCACCATGTCGATTTCGTTTTGTTTTTGATATTCTGATATTCTGTAGTATCTTAAAGATTCGCTAATGCAGTTGGCAGAATGGCAGAAAAATATTTCGAATTAGGCGCCACATGTACTTGAACGTCTCTTGGTCTTCTTAATTAATAGTGTTTTCAGTATCATTAATAGAATGAAGATTACTTATTTTCATAGATCGATTAACCAAGATAATCAAAAACTTATACGTGCTCATATTTGCTGATGACGGGAAAATTTTTCAAACTGTTAGTGGAATGCAAGATACAAAGAAACTTCAAGAAGACTTCGAAAGATTAAGTGAGAGGTGTGATCGAAACTCGCTTTACTTAAATATTTAGAAATACAAAATCATGTCTTTCCATCGTAAAAGAAATGCAGTAATTACTTCTTAAATCAACAACGAAGTATTGCAAAGAGTCAATGAGATTAAAGACTTAGGTGTTACATTTGTCAAAAATGCCAGTTTCAAAAGGCATATTGAAAATTGTATCGCGAAAGCGAATGCCATGTTTGATTTGTTAAAAGATGGACAGGTGAATTTAAAGACATTCAAACCTCATGTTCACTCTATTTCGCTTACGTTCGATCTCAACTGGAATACACTTCAACAGTCAGGAATCCATACTATGCATACAAAATATGCACGCATGAAAATAGATTTCTCTTGAGCGCGGCTTTTATTGGTAACATTTTGCTTGGTCACGTTGATTCAGCTTACATCTTGGAAAACATATCAATTCACGTGCCATGCAGAACATTTCGAAACCATGAACTATTAGCACTAGAACGCACCATTCTACAAACTATGGTGAAAACAACCACATTAATATAGGATGTCTAAATCATTCAACATCATCGACGACCTTATCGACTTTAATTTATCAAAGGACAACTTCAAAAATATGCTGAAGAATTATTTTTTAAATGTTAAATCAAAATTTGATTTATATTCTTTTTTTGTTCAAAGTTTTTTCGTTAAAATTTTTTATTTTTATTTTTTTTGACCTTGACATCATCATTCTTGTAAAACTTCTGGCAAACATTGAGATCTAATTCACAGAGAGGATGATCAAGAAGGTAAAGTCAATGGATTAGACAGAAAACTGTATGTGATACAACAAAAAACGACCCAAGCTATAAGGTGCTGCTTTGCTGTGATTCAGGTTTTTTCTGTTTAAAAGCGAGCATAGAAGCTTTTGATTATCAGCTAAAACGAGTAAAATCTAAAATAATAAAAATATCTAGGATCCTGAAATGGTAGTAAAATTGATCTACTCATGTTCGTATATTGCAAAGCGGATAGGGACTGGGTAACTCGATTGACTTCCGTTGGTCCTGTATACAAACGATGGTGAATGGATAAGAGTCAAGACATTTGTATTCATCAGACCTATCTCTTTTATTCTCAGGAAGCCAAAGAACCAAAGTGTGTAAAAGAATGGGTTTCGAAGATTCACCGAATGTTAGTTGGCAACCATCCCAGACAACACAAAATCGAACGATCTATCTGATTCCAGAACTCAGCGACTAAGTTCCCCCATAAGAGCTGCAGTATAGGTGTATAGCAGCTAGTTTGGACCAGAGAAGAATAAAAAATGAGCTGCCTAGATGAACGAGGCTTGTTACAAATTTAGTATTATGATCAAATTTAATGAGAATTATTAGAGCCAACTACATGTAATTTTAAATATTCAGAGATAAGTAAAACTTCCCAGCCTAAGGGGAAGATGAGGTCATGGGTTGATTTTGCAGTATGTAGGCGAGCGTTTTCATGCAGTAATATCACCTTCTGCCTTCTTTCTTCTCCAGAGCATCGCTTAATTTGATCAATTGAGCCTGGAAATGTTCAGTTATAACAATTTGATCAGGTTCCAGAAGCTCGTAGTTAATGACTCATTTCCTATCCCACCAGACACACAGTAACACTTAAATGGTATGAATATTAATTTTTGCAACTGATGTTGATGGCTGGAATGGATCAACCCATGGTTTTTTGTGTTTAATATTATCGTATAGAAACTACTTTTCATTAACCGTAATGATTTTTTGTACCGAGACAGCAAATTCATGTAGATGTCAACTCTCCTTTAGTATTTTTCCCGTGGCGTGTGCAATCGAATTGATATTGCTTGAGGAGTAACTCCTTACTGTTCTGTTTGAGTTTGACATGGATTTTCGTCCAGTAAAACTTTAATTTCTTCGAATTGTCCTCAAGACTAAAGTTACCATTACGAAATCTTGAAAATCACTTTCTTACTGTTGAATGACTCACATAATGTTCACTTAAAATCAAATTAATCAATCCCATATGTTGAGCAGAATTTTTTTCATTTGAAAACGGAATAGAATGCCAGGACGTAAATGTTACTTATCGACATTCATCTCTTAAAATTGAGGTATACGGAACGACAGCTTGTAAATGCCTGAAACTTATGACATAAAAACATCTATCCAAAATGGCGGGCAATTTGGATGCGTTTAAGTATATTTTATTGTAACCAACCACAGGTCCTTACTGTAGACAAATTAACAACCTTAACAGATCCAACGTATATAACTCACATTCCTTTCATCTCCGTACATGGGTAAATGGGTGATACATGAGTGAATAAAATGGAGATAAACTAACCACAAAATTTATGTAGAAAAATAATCAAATAGGTTAATTAAATTAACTTTACCTACACAAAGGCATAAACCATCCATTATCTTAATTAAATAATATAATTTTTCTATAAACTAACCAACAAGTTTCATAATCATCCGTTAATGCATAACCTCAAGAAAATTATATACAGAAAGAACGACAAATCTATATAAACTATTTAAATATGACATAACCAAACTAACCTCAAAATGAAAGAAAACTATCATACAAATATGTTGTTGAAGATAAAACTTCTTTTTACCTTCGTATTCTTTTCTACCCAGTATATAAAGCAGATGGAACAACAAATTCAATAAACTCATTTTAATCTTATCTTTAATTAAAATAAATTTTCTATTTTCCCAACTGCCACTATAACAATTTTTATACCGACGTCTAAAGGATTGAGAAACTTTAAAATCGGAAAATTCTTTTGTTTACAGCAAAGCTCTATTTTCTGTTCAGTAAACTTCTCAGTGTTATATTATTGTTGTTGTTGTTATATAATAAGTACATTTAATGAATATTTTAATGAACCAAAAATAATTTTTGTTTTTTTTCTTAATTTTTTTCAATAATAAAATTAAAATTAAATTGTTTTGCTTTTTTAAAAAAAAATATAGAATGTAATGAACCGGATAATTACATTTAATCAGTGAATTATATTCGTATAATACACATTGAATGAATGAGTCAACGATTCATAAAGTTTAAGAAAGCTTTTGCGGTTTCCCTCTCCAACTTTTAATGCTTCTTGCAAATTTAATTAATTAACTTTGGATTTTGCTGTTATTTTCTGTATACGAAAATAAGTTTGGTAATTTGATGATACGAAAAATTAGCGGCAAACAAGTAAACGAAAAATCTTTTGTGAGCTTTTGATTTGATTATAAATTGACCTCATTTTTGTGCTTTCTGGGAATATTTTGAACTAAAACTAGTAATGGAATATGTATTTAATTTCGAATTTGAAACAAAAATTGCATTGGCTAATTGATGGTGGTGCGCGGCCAAAAGTAAGCAAGGTTCTCTGATGGCGGATTCAGTGTTGCGTTCCTTCCTTCCTTCTTAAATTTTTTTTTAAACCAATTCCAATTTCTTTTTTGTGAATTTTTTTCAGCAACTGAGCACAGGCAAAACCCCTCGATCGTGAGCGTCAATTCATCATTATTACGCAGATATATTTTATGGCGCTCCAGACATACCACCGACGTTGAACCAAAAGTTCAATTTATACTGATAACAATATTCCAGTTTTCGTCCTAATTTACGCAACTCGTTTTGGCGCGAATATTTTTCATGGACTTTGCCTAATGGCCATTGTGCTGGAGGGATACCTTCATTTTGAAGCAATACGATGTCACCTGGTTTAATATTGCTATGCTTTTGTTGCCATTTGGAACGGTTGTGTAGAGGAATTACACGTTGAGTTTTGGTGGCAATGTCATAGACTGCTCAACGATAGATTAACCGGCGTTAGCATATCGATGTCATCTGGACCCAACTATAACAAACCTAACGACCGAAAATTCACTATCGCCTCGATTTGGACCGATAAAGTGGTAATTTCTTCAAAGTTGAGTGTGAAACCCAAAACACGTCTTAAATGATATTTCGTGGACTTGACAGCTGATTCATATAAGCCGGAAAAATTTGGCAAAATTGATGGTGAGAAAGGCTGTGTATGACCACTGAATGTCTGATAAGCCGGGCAATAGAACAGAATTATAAACATCATACTGGAAGGTACCTGTAATGAATTATGCGGAAGTCTTTTGCGTGATAAACACCAATCGAACCCTTAGTATCAGTCGCCAATTCGTAAGCAACGTTGCCTACTTTACGAATAACTACCGCTTTCAAAAATTTCGGGGCTAACTTGGCTGCGTACTTCTTTGAAGCCTCACTTAAGGCAAAATTGTAATATGCTGATTGAAACTCTCGGACGTGATGAGGAGATCATCCAGATACAGGAAAACTTGTTCGTGTAGCTGATGCGGGATCACCCGGTGCATTAGTCGGCACATCGTTTGGGGTGAGTAACAAAGTCCGAACTGTAGCACCATAAACTGGTACAAAGTACGACCAGGGACGGTGAACGCAGTTTTTTCTCGGGACTCCTGAGCCAAAGGAATCTGCCAGAATGCCTCTTTTAAATCAATGCTCGATATAAATCTGGTTTGACCAAGTCGACTCAGAAGCCCGTCGATTATCGGTAAGAGATACAGGTCCTTGATCGTCACTTCGTTCAGTTTACGGGCATCTAAACACATTCGAACCTTGCCTGTGGATTTACGGACCAATGTCACCGGGGAACACCAGGAACTATTGGACTCCTCGATTATGCCAAGATCCAACATGCGGTCTAGTTCATCATACAACAACTTTTGAATTGCGGGTGAAACGGCATAATGATGCTGTTTGATTGGCTTTGCGTCTCCCACGTCAATAAAATGCGTCAAAAGTGATGTTATGACCCAAGCCTTCATCTTCAAAAGATGGGAATTGCTTAATCGTATCCCTCAAAATTGTAAACTGAGACGGAGTTAATGAGTGGTGTAAATCGTCACAACTTTCAGTATCTGCAATGGCCATGTTCATTTCAGCGATCGAGTGAGGCGGTACTATTTGTATATTAAACTCTCGCCGAAAGTCTATACCAAGATAAAGAGGCTGTTGCAAGGTCGGGATTAAGAAGACTTTAAGTATTCTTTCCCACCCCTTATATTTAACGTTAGCGTATATATAGCCGAAAACCCTCTCAGACAATGCAGAGGCTATTGTAACTGTCGAGGGTAAATAGAACATTTACTGTGAATCGTCTAACTACTTTTCACAACCCATTCTCAAGGCGGTAATGGAAACTCCGCTACCCAGTAATCCTTCGAACTCTTGCCCGTTAAAGACTACTCTTGCGTAAGGACGATTATCAGTGACGTTGTCCAAACTAGTTGCAGAAATAACGTTACGAAGCCTATGTTTGAATTGCCAATACCTTTGAACTCGATTTCAATGGGATTAAACTAGTTGCTGGGAAACAGCAGTGAGAACGGTATAGTCTGGTACTACAAATCTAACTGTTTTGGGTGGATTATTACGCACGTTGTGCGAGCTATTTGGGCTTGGTTGTGTGCTTATTTGCGAGGTGCGGTTGTCTGAGCAGGTATCCCTAGATCCGTCTTCACCACCGTATCCTCTTTTGCTGATCTGGGAATAAGTGACGCTGGAGGAATCGGACTCCCAGCCGCCCGGGACCTCAGAATTGCGTTTCCCGAACACCTAAAATAGTTCGGTTTTAGTATACCAGGCCGTCCACATCCAAAACAAAATAATTTTTGGGGTTTTGAACAATCCATAAATACGTGTCCGTATGTTTTTCTTGGGCTGCTAAGGTAACTTGAAAACCCGCTCGCATATTTCGACGCACGATGTGTAATAACTCTGAATCTGGCAAAAGGTCGCGGAACTGCAGAGATAAGGCGATAATGTCGTTATAGAAGGTTCGAAAACTCTCGCTCGGTTTTTGCTTTCTTGCTTCGATATGCCTCCTAATGCCGTGTTCTGTCCTTCTATCCTGAAACCTCTCTATCATGTCAAACTTTAAACGATCCCAACTGATGTTATGATTACGTTCAATATGGCACCAGTACCAATTTGAAGCTGCCCCCGAAAGCAATACTTCCAATTGGTCCACCATGTTCTGACCTTGCCAAGCCAGAGGTGTCCGCTAAATGTTCTACCCGAAATATGAAGCGTTCAACCGCCAAATCAGTGGAGTCCAAATAGAAACACAATTTCTACTTACACTTTAAGGTATATTTTTGTGATTCGTTTTTTTAAAAATTATATTTAGAAAATGAGCATTTTCTACTGTTATAGTGATTGGCAGGGTTTGACTATGTCTGTAATAGAATTCATGTTTTCATTTATACTGCCATTACCAGAGATATTTACTGAAGTCAAATTTCTACCAACTAACAAAAACTTTACGTATGTTCGAATATACAAAAGTACGTTTAGTCGGAATACTCTGGCAACAATTGTTGCGAGGCTAAACCAAATTAATAATTATAATAAATTTATTAAATAGTCCCATATAAAGACATGGTTTTTATGATGGCCTTGGTATGTACTTTAATACAAAAATGCCAAATGGTCGGTCCCTAGGGTCGGTCATATGAATAACAAGCAATAACTGTCACAGTTGTTGCACGAACTCATTGGAAAATTTTGTTCTACAGAAGTCAAAAGTCCCGTATATAGACATGGTTTTTTATGATGGGCTTGGTATGTTTTGTAATTCAAAAATTTGTATGAACAGTTTCGAATATTTTTCGTATGGTAACATTTATTTGAAGAACTACTACTGTAAGTCCTGCCAGAATCTACTTAAATATAATTCGTGCTACCTCCACGCATATAAAATAAACAATAACTAAGTAAAGATGTATTGGATTTTTTTTCCATAGCAATTTTTTTTAAATAACTAAGTATAAATGTGTTGGTGCAGAAACAAAAAAAATGAGAAAAAAAAAATTTACGTTGCATTGTTAGTATACCCAACAATATGTTTTGGAATAAATATTAGCGCAAGAACAGTTCGTAGAAGATTGCAACAAATGTGTCTCAATGGGCGAAGGCCAAGGAAGAAACCGGGTTTGACAAAAAAAAATGCAAATTGCGTGGCTCGATTTTGCAAAAAATACCGGAATTGGTCAGTAGGAAAAACCCAAAAACTAAATTAGAATTCAAGCACTAATTGAAGCTTGGGAAAACGAGATATCGGTGGAATATTGCAGGAATCTTATTAACTCCAAGCCCGATAGGGGGAGGCAAACCAAATATTAAAATACAACTCAATGGTCATACTTGCAACTATTCGAAAGTTTTTAAAAATTGGTTTCATTTTTACTAATATTTATTGTAATGAATTACTTGATTGTGCTAACAAATAAATACCTTTAATTTTAATTTAAATAAATATTTCTTGTTCAACATCCTTTTTTCCATAATTAGCTTCCTTTCCATTTTAGTAATTTAGTATTCCGTCTATTATCTAAGTTGTTCTTAAATGTTGCATGTTAAATGTTGTGCATTGCACGTGTGCCATACGTTTCTTACCCACAGAAGTAATTGAAATAACACACACACGCACCCACATACAAACTGAACTTTATGGACGATTACGATCAACAAGATAATATGGGAAAACCAAAAATATTTAAAGAAAAATATCTTAAAAATAAAAACAATGAAAAAGTATACTTTCAAATCTATTAAAACGGGTTCGTCGCTTGTTTGGGAATGTCAATTTAAAATCCAATAACAATAGTTCCATTGCTAAAATATTGTAGAAGGAAATAATTTTTTTTTTGTGAAAATCACGTAATTTCAAAACTCCTAAAATCGTTGTTAGACTTATTACAATTAGCCCATTTTCTTTCCATAGACAGAAAATATTATAAGCTGTCGAGATGTAGATGAGATGCCGTGGACATCTCTGGTAATGACAGTACAAATGAAAATATGAATTCTATTATAGACATAGCCAAACCCGTAAGAATCGCATGCCAATCGCTATAACGGTAGAATATTGTGTAATCTATTAGAAAGTGTGAGTGAGAACCTGTGGACATCTCTACGATCGGCGGCATAAAAACGGAAATTTTTTGTCCAGGACCTCTATATATGTTTAGCTAATAGCTCGATCTTTATTAAACTTGAAATATTTATCATAATTATAAATATCCAAACATCTTTAAAACATAGTACCAATACTAAACCATATATACGGGAATTCGACTTCTGTAGAACAAAATTTTCCATTGAAGTTTCGTGCAACAACTGTTGCAGTTAATGCTTGTTATTCATATTGCCGACCCAAGGGACCGACCATTTGGCATTTTTGTATTAAAGAACATACCAAGCCCATCACAAAAAATCATGTCTATACATGTGACTTTTGACTTCTGTAGAACAAAATTTTCCATTGAATTTTCGTGCAAAAACTGTGGCAGTTTATGCTTGTTATTCATATGACCGACCCCAGGGACCGACCATTTGGCATTTTTGTATTAAAGTACATACCAAGGCCATCATAAAAACCATGTCTTTATATGGGACTATTTAATAAATTTACTATAATTATTAATTTTGTTTAGCCTCGCAACAATTGTTGCCAGAGTATTTCGACTAAACGTTCTTTTGTATATTCGAACATACGTAAAGTTTTTGTTATTTGGTAGAAATTTGACTTCAGTAAACATCTCTGGTAATGGCAGTATAAATGAAAACATGAATTCTATTACAGGCATAGCCAAACCCTGCCAATCACTATAACAGTAGAAAATGCTCAATTTCTAAATATTTTAATATTTTCGCTGGAACTAAAGCTTACAATAAAATACTTTTCTCCTACGGAACCGACGTTTCTATCGTTTATTTACGATTATCTTCAGGGTTATTTATAAACAACTATGAATATAAAAAAATTACTAAAAAATCAATTAACAGATTATTTACGAAAAACTTACAATAATTATAAAACCATAAAATTTACAAAAAGTTAAAAAAATAAATATAAACTTAAAAAATTAATATAAATTAAAATATTTTTTATACGTTGTTGTAAACGGAAAAAATTGCAAATGAATTGAAGTATTGTTTTTAAATTTAGAAAAGGCATGTTGATACACTAAGGCTAAAGTAAGTAGAAACATCTAAAAAATTTAAAACGTTAGATATTATATGTAATATAACAAAATAATAACAAAAATAATATTAAATAATAATATATAATTAATAATTATAATATTATATAATAAAAATAATATTTAGATAAGGATTAAGAAAGACAGTTTTAAATACAAAATGGAACTACTTCCAACGGTTTTATAAAATTAAAATATGAGTCCAAAATAAATCCGTTAAAAGCATAAATATTAATCATTTCTAATCAAATGATTGTACATATTTTGTCAATAAGCGCAATCAGTTTGTTTATTCATACTCTCTGGATTCTTTTTAATGTGAATCATTTCTAACACACGTCTAATTGAAAGATTTTTTTCTTGCTCTAATATTTTAACATTATCCAAAAATACGTCATGCTTAGAATTATACAAATGTGTCGATAATGCAGTTGCAACTTCAACATTAAGTTTACCTTTAGCTATGTTTTGGGCGTCTATTTTATGTTGGCAAAATCTTGTAGATAACAATTGTTTTGTTTGTCCAATATATATTTTATTACAAGTACATTGAACTTGATATACAACATTAGCTTTTTTACCTAGCACAGTATGATCTTGTAGATTTGAATAAAATGTTTTGTCAAAAATTTATATGTTGTTTTCCAACTAATTTTAAATTAAATTTATTCATACAAAAACTTAATTTCTCATGTAATGATTTAACATAAGGGACTGAAACATATTTAATTTGATTATTGATTGATGAAACATGTGGAACAATTTCATCTACTAGTGGTCCGATTGGGTTTTTATTTAAAAGAAATTTTAATATTTTGTTTACAAACGAATTTGGATAACCATTCCTAGAAAGTGTAAATTTAAGAAGTTTAAAATTTTCTTTATGAAAAATAGGATCCGATAAAAGAATTATTTTATTTTCTAAAAATTTAACTGTATTACGTTTATATGCCAAAGGTAGGTGAGAATTAAAATTTAAATATCTGCCAGACCATGTTGCTTTATGGAACCAATCAGTTAATAGTTCCCCATTACTATTACGAATTACAATTACATCCAAAAAGGCTAACCTTTGATTTCGTTCTAATTCCATAGTAAATTTAATGTTATCATTAAACGAGTTAAACGATTGAAAAAAGTTGTTAACTTTATCGCGTGGGATGGCTGTAATTATATCATCAACATATCTGAAATAAAAAATTGGTTTAAAATCCAACGAATTTAATACCGTAGACTCAACATACTTCATAACAAGATCTGCAACTGCAGGGCTAATAGGCGAACCCATAGGTGATCCAAAAAGTTGTGCATAAATTTGGTTATTAAAAGAGAACTCATAATTTTCAAAAATTAACTTCATTGCACTAATAAATTCTGATTTATTTAATTTAATTCCGGAATTTGTTTTAATTTCAATCCATTTATCACCTAAAAGTTTTAAAGCCAACTTACTATCTATATTGGTAAATAAGGATAAAACATCAAGTGACAAAATGACATGATCATTCGGCACTAAAACATTCTTAATTTTTTTTTTAAATTCAACAGAATTTTTTATAGCACTGAAAGATTTACCAACAGTCTGATTCAAGATAAAAACGAAGCCAAATTATATAAAGGGGTACCAATTGAGCTAACTATAGGGCAATACGGAACATTATCTTTATGAATTTTTGGCAAACCATAAAGTTTAGCCAAAACACCGTTATAACAACGTAAAAATTTTCCTTCCTGATCAGTTATTTTATTATTTTTTTGCCATAAAGTTAACATTTTATTTAATTTCGTTTGAATTGATACCGTGTTGTCTATATTAACTAATTTATAAGTACAAGTATCTGCCAACATATCGCTGATTTTATCTATATAATCTTTTTTATTAATTATAACCGTGGTATTACCTTTATCAGCTCGAGTAATCAAAATTTCAGGGTTGTCAACAATAAATTTTTGTTTTCTTTACATTTATTAAAAATATTCTCTCCTCTGATGTTAAAATACTAATATGACGGTTACGATTTTTAAAATTTGTTAAAATATTAATCACTTCACTTCTTAAAACGTGTTTATCTAAATTTGCATCCATACTATCAATTAATGCGCCTTCAATATTCGCAATTATATGATCATGTGGAATCGATTTATCGGATATTGGTGGGCAAAATTTCTCACCTAATTTTAAAATATCGATTATTTCTAAGAGAATTTCCACATTAGATAAATTTACCAACCATTTGTCATCAATATTTACATTGATAAATATTGATTTTTGGAGAAAAGTATTTTATTGTAGGCTTTAGTTCCAGTGAAAATATAAATTTTAAAAGCCTAATAACCATAATTGTAATTTCTAAATATAATTTTTAATAAAACGAATCACAAAAATATACCTTACTTAAATCTTAAGAATAGGTTTATGCTTTCCCTTCTCAAAAAATATGTCAACCAGAATTTGTAGATTTTTCTAGATTCGACAGCACAACTTTTAGAATAATCCAATTTTATAATTTTCTTTTGAAAATAAATTCCAATAGGAAAAAGAATAAATTTAACAGTGTAATTTTTTAATAATTTTTTTTGCACAAACTTCACTATCATTATATAATATAATATAGTAATAGTAATAAATATAATAATATTGAATAAATGTGATGGTAATAATATTGAATAAATGTGATAAGTTTTGTAATCAAGATATAAATAGACCTTTGGGGTGAGTGAACTAAGTGTGTGACGAGGAGTGAGTGTGTGTCAAAAAAAATATGAATTTAAACAACACATTGTGTTGTACCGTTCAGCACGGTTCAAGGCCACTTGGTTTGGTAATCTTATAAAAAATTAGAAATCAAATTGTTAAACATAACTTAAATTGATTTATTTAGTTTATAGATTTCATGTAATGGGTTTTTGCATTAACAAAATTGGTGCTATTGTCACCATAAATATCGGAAGATAATCCTCCCCTGCACACGAACCGTTTTACAGTAGCTAGAAAAGCGTGTAGATAAAGTGCTAACCAGCTCGAGATGAACCGGCCTTGATTCTTATACATACAAAGATCCGAAGTGTAATTGGGCCAGCACAATCAATTCCCATTTGGTTGACCACGTCCTTCAAGCTAACACGTGCGGGTGGCAGAACGCCTACTAATTTGTCAATTTTTCGAGGTCTATAACCCGAACAAGAGATACACCGATGTATTCCTTGCCGCACAAGGTTTTACAATTTACGATCCAGTACTTTGCCTTAATGTGGCCACCATCAACGATTGGGCTGCGTGCATATATTTGATATGGGTTTCTGTGATAATTTATTCAACAACAATGTTTCACTGGTAATATGATCGGAAACTTGGTTTGATAATCAATATTCGCATGCTGCATTCTGCTATCGACCCGTAAAATTTCTTGTTCATCTATAAGTAGATTCAATGCAACTAGCTTATTATTTTTGGGAAATGTTTGTTGTATTTTGATTTTCAGTAGCAAACCCACCCTTCTGGACCCACATGAAAACGAATTAAACGCACTTGTCGCATGTCTATATTCGTCGATGGTTAACATAGTCGATCCGTCTTGATTCTAGGCCAGAATTATTCTTTTAACTAGGCGAGAAGCCAAATGGGGCCTTTCCACAACAGGTTGAAATATAGAATTTTCGATGGTAGAAGTCCGCGTGAGGCGCAATCAGCCGGATTCTCCTTCGTCGGCACATAGCAATGACACGGTTACAGTTTTCATTAGTCGCGTAAGTAACAGAGCGGGCGCCACTCTGGTTTTTGCGCACACTATATTGGTCTGTATGGTGCCATCTTCGACATATCTGAAAATCCATGCAACTGAAATGTTTTGACTCTCGTAAATAACCATCGGGGAGTAGATATTTTGTTAATATTCTTCCCTGAACTCGTGCCATTTCATCGATATGTTGGTGGACAATGTCTACTATATAAATTTAGCAATCGTCACGAATCAAATAATATTTTAATCATTATGATGGATGGTGACAGCCATTCCAGCGGAACAAATATCTTGGACACCTCTAATAACAGCACCCGCTTTTTCTTGGTAAGTGGCAAATTTGAAATAAATTTGTATACGTCACTCTTGGAACACCATTCCAGACCCAATAACTTAATCAATCGCCCTCATTTTGAGGTTTCAATGGGTGATAGTTCTTGGTTGTCTTTCGGTAATGGTTTTCAGCAATCCTGGATTGTTTGACGTTCATTTTTGTAGGTGAAGCAAGTTTTTACTTCTTTCAGCTTCTCATAAACATAGAGTCACTTTGGAGCCTTATCGCTTCCGTCAAGCAATTGACACCTGACATCAGATCGTCGATATACATTTATTGGCCAATGATTTTCGAAGTGGCTGGAAACTTGGTAGCACTATTATCGGCGATCGTTTTTAACGCTTTCGTGGCCAAAAACGGTGTTGAGGCTGTACCGTAGGTTACTGTCAATAGCCGGTAGTCCTCAATTGGTAATTCTGGAGACACGCGCCACACGATTCGTTGAAAATCCGCATCTTTTCGATCTATTTATATTTGGCGGTACATCTTCCCGATGTCACTGGTAACGACGATTGTGTGTCTACGAAAACGTACGAGGGTGGAGAACTACTGATCATACAACTTCAGACTAAATCTTTCTCCATAAATTTTCTGAAATTTCTCCATACTTCGACTTTTTCGCAAATTTGGACCGTAATGGGCTTCAGCATCCATAAAAGTTTTCTCACTTTTGTAAATGTTTCGAAAAATAAAACATTTTTACGAAATAAAGAATTGAAGCCAGTAACATTCTAAATTAAATTTTCAACAAGGATGGTTTATGGTGGGTTTCTCACGCGGCTTTCACAATTTTCAATATTTTTATTTTCTAAAATTTGACTTCAAGATTTTTGAAGACTTTCCATTCGCTATCGCCGGAGTCAAAAAGGTGGTTTTTCAAAAAGTGTTTGTGCGTGTGTCTGTGATAGCGCACAGACCAAAATCTTTTAGCACTCTATATACAGCCCAGGCGGATTGACTCTTTGAGAAAATTTTAATCATATCACCGAAAGTGGCAGCTTCCCAAAAATCTTTCGGGATGAAATGACATAAAATAAAGCTTTTTGCATAAATTGGGGGGAATAAGTGATATTTGGTGGACCGAAATTAACGGCTTCCATAGAAGCTTCTCGGTTTTTTGCCGATTTTAAATTAAATTTACAAACAAAATTTTGCTTTGATAAAAAAATGTATTTTCCAACTTTCGGCATCTCTACTGCAGTCGAAGAGGATTGACTATTCGGAAAGAACTTTAACATTTTCGACTGCTGGAGTGATGTCACCACCAATGGTAATTTATCCTCACAAAAGGGTACCTGAGGAGATTCATAAAGCGTTGCTCAAAGGACGGGAATTGGTTGTTAGTGATAATGGATGGATGACAAAGAGATATTGTATACAAATACGTCTCTGAGTGGTGAGAAAAACCTATCGGTTCATTCAAGCTCTGCCACTTCTTTGATTTCAATGACTCGGGGAACCACTAATTCTAAAGGCTTTGTTCTTTTTATAGGTACTTCACTTCATTGGTGCGATCCAGTAGGTTGCGCATCTCCTCGTTGTCGTGCTGCTGCAGTTGCAGTACATGACTCCTTCTCAGGCCTCGATGGAGATTGTCATTTCTAATGTACCAAGGAGCATTCAAAATGATACGTAGTACTTTGTTTTGAAATGTTTGTATGATCTTAATTGTAGTTTTCTTTGCGCAGCCCCAAAGTTAAATATCATACGTCCTGATAGGTTTTATGATTTTTTGTATATAGCAGCAGTTTGTTTTGCTTTGTCAATTCGGAGTTACTTCCAATAATTTCCGTGCATTTTTCTGAATTATAAATTTATTTCTTGCCTTTTCTTTTTAACATGTGCTTTCCATTGAAGTTTAGCGTCTAGCCTCATGCTGCGGTACTTTATGTTGTCAAAATATGGAATTTGTTGTGAATTCAGTGTAATCGGAATGTTTTCTTATTTCCTATTTGTAAAAGTAACAATGGTTGATGTAAGACTTTAGGAATTCAAAATATTGTTTTGCCAAATTTCGTTGTAACTTAAATTCCAGACCACGGTGCCAAAACTTATCAAATGTTGGGCTGCGTCTAAGTATAATGCTGGACATACTTTTTTCTTCCGAGCGCCTCTTCAATTGTATCAGTAATCCTATGTACCTGTTCTATCGTTCAGTACATTTCTCGGAACCTAAATTGGTGTGCTGGTATAAAATTTCTGCTCTCTATCTTTGATGTTGTTGTTAGTAAAGAAATTGGCCCATATACTGTTTGTCGTTTAGCGGTTTATTAGGCTTTGGAACCGTTAAACTTTCCACTCTCTCAAAACATAACTTAGTCTGATTATGTGTTGTAGTTTTTTTAGTGCTTGCTCGGGTAGGACTTTGATTATTTGTTTCGTTATCGTGCTTTTTTTATCTTTGTGGTTTTTTAATCCTTGCTTGAATTCTTTTAGAGTAATTGGTAGCACACATACTTCGTCTTCTTTTCTTATAGGTGTTAAGGAATTTTCAAAGTATTTTGCAAACAGATCAGCTTTTTGCTTTTCTCACCTATTAACAATTTTTATGGGTTTCACTTGCATTTTAGGCCTTTTTGAGCCCTTTGGTGGCTTTCCACAGTGAATAGTCCATGTCAGGTTTATCTGTCAGATTACTAAGGAAGCTAGCAACTGACTCATTTTTAATCTCCTTTATAAGTACGAGTAGTTTAGGTTTGTTGCACAAGTTGTTTAGGATTGTTTTGTTTCAGGAGCTCTTTTCGTTAACCAACTCTCTCACTTCAACTGGATATAGTACATACTTTTTTGTAATATTTCTTTCTGATCACGAGTATACTTTCCCAGGCCGCTTTTTGTACCCTTTCAATTAGGCTTCCCAGTTTTTCTTCACATGATAGAAGACGAACTGGAAAGAGTTCGAGATTTGTACCTGATATATTGATGCTTTTTTTTGTTATTTGTTAGTGTTGGAGGGCTTGCTTTCCTTATTATCGTGTCACTTACTGTCATTAAAACTGGAGAATGGTGTGACGATATCCTTTTTTCATTTTCGATTGCTACGTAATTTTCGGAGATACCTATTGCTTGATATATAGAAATAGAGAAGGTCAGGAATTTTATTTGGATCCGTAGGCCAGTAGGTTGGCTTTCTACTGGAGTGAAACTCACATTTTAATATCCTGCCTGCCTCAAATAGCTCTCTTACGTTGGGTCTAGTTATATTTGATCCCTTGAATTTGTGTTTCGCGTGGCCTGTAGGGGTGGGCAGTAGATTGCTGATATACTATTGCTCTTGTTATTTTTGGTTTCAATAGATACAGTAGCTAACTGCATAGCTCCCTCGATGTTAAACTGATAGCAAACATCTATGAATATTCGAATTATATTCGAAATCTATGTATACATTCGTGATAACAGAAAGTGGCCACAACTTATTCTTCCGAGAATGTTCCGAAAGCTAAAGTTGAAATAATCAAAAATAAAATTGAACTTAATGGTGTTTAGTGTAACCTTAATAATTATAGCTCTCATGAGCTTCTCATAATTTATATCTCTTACTCGATTGGAATGGCGAGCTTCGAGTTTTATTCCATTATTTCCCAGCAAATCGTAAAAAAAAGTATTTGATCTCCTTAAATTTCTTTATAACCTGTATGCTACGTACACAAACGGATATAGACAAAAATACGTAAGCACCTACATATAACAAGAATTAGATCGATTTGATTGGAAGCGTGGTATGAGAGCACAAGGGTGTTGTTAGGTTTGTGTATATGGCGTACAAAACAAATGGCGGGATGATGGAATGGATTTTTTTTATTGGAATTGTTTATTTTGGAACGAAACAATAAACATATCAAATAACAAAATACATGTTTTTTTTTTTGTGTAATCGATCATTTAAGTACCTCTGTATGCTTTCGTTACATAAAGTGTGCACATAAACGAAATAATTTCTATTTTATCCAATTTTTTAATAAGATTTATTGATATCGTCTTTTATGGGTTTTCTTTTAAAATGTATATAAGTGTTTTGTTATGTATATAATAGAAATGTTTTATTTATAACAAATATAAAGGTAATTGAATTTTTTTTTGTATTTTTTGTACAAGCTATTATTAGGTGAGTATACAAATAGCTCATTATTCATCATGTTCGATACATTTGTACATGAATTAGGTATTTTCATCGTGTAGTATAATAATCTAGCACACGAAATTCATTAACCAATAACAAAATTTATTGTGTCGCCGCTGCCACGTCATTTCCATCGTATCCATATAAAATATATATTTTTATATAACAACACCTTGGCTGCTCGATCGAATGTAAATAACATCTAAATTATGATAAATTTATAAAATTTCAATTCGGTATTGTTGTTGTTGTTGTTGTTGCTTTTACATCACCTAATTAAATTAAAATTAGAAATTCATTAATCACCAGCCAGTCAAGGCAGGCAACCCATGGCAAATATCACAATGTACGTAGCTATATACAGAAGCATAAGAAAAAAAAATTATTATTCGCGTCTTTACTTGTTACAGTTGGTTTCCTTTCAATCCATTAATTTTAATAATGATTTTCTCGTTTTTCCTTTTTGTATTTTTTAACATTTTCTCTTAATAGCATTGCAAAGTAGTATTACATTATATATAAATACAGTTGTATACGGAGAAGGGCAACAATAATGGTCGTTCTTCATATTTTCTAAGCAATATCACCTGGATAATGTTTTCTTTTTTTTGCAACATTTTTTCCAATTTCCATATTGTCCTTATCAAGTAATTTATAAAAATGAATAAATATATTTTTCTCAAACAGCACAACAGAAAAAGAAGCTTTCGGGTGATAAATTGTTTGGCATTAGAATATAAAATTACATTTTATTTTTACCTATGTTTTGCTTTTTTTTTACTCGGGAAAGCAGAAAATTCACTTTCCTAAAGGCGAAAATCAATTTAATGTTTACCTACTAATATTTTTTTAAAATTTATTTTCAGTTCGGGCTGTTGATGTACAAGCGGTTGAAGGGCGTAAAGTATTATTGCCGTGTCCATTAGCCGGATCTACACGTGATAAAGTTTATATGGTGCTATGGTTCAAAGACGATAGTGGAATACCTCTGTACAGGTAAATTTTTATTTTTTATATTTAAAGAATTGTTTTAATTATATATTAGTGCTCGAGTATCGCATTTTTGAGTTAAATCGTTGTTTAGACCGTCTGATGTCTGGACCAAATGGATAGTGCTTTCAGGCTTCTGAATCATTAGACAACACGACCACCAAATCTCATTACGATATCATGGGGAATACTGGTAGAAATAATTTGTTTTCTAATGATTCAGAAACCTGAAAGCACTATCCATTTGGTCCAGACGTTTCTGAGATTGGAGCTAGAAAATTCCAAATTTACTAAAGTTCATAATGACCCCAATTATAATTGTCGTTGTCGTGTCGATATCTTTTCGACGACAAAAATTGGTATTATAAGTGTCGATTGTGAATCGCCCTTTGTCGTAAAATCGCCATTTTCTGTCGATGATATTTTAGTTGACGACTACATAGGGCTGATGTTGTTCATATCTATTAAAAATTATGTTGTAAAATGTAAGTTAATAAATAAATTTGATAAAAATTAGCTGATTTTATTAAAATTTATTTATACTATGATTTTAAAAAAGAAATATGTATTTATTTGTAATAAGTATAAATACGAATGTATACAAATCTTTGACACTTTGACGTTTCATACGTATTTACACTAAATAAAGTTCACAATTGCTAATTTAGCAGAAAAATTCACAAACCCATATCATTATTTTAGTATTGGTGTGGCAATACTAATATGTCGTTTGGTTATTGTTACATAATACCAAATGAGAAACGAGACGACAACACCGAGTCGTGTCGATTGTAAAACGACACGACAATTATAATTGGGGTCAATAATTCATAATACGCAAGTGGTAAAATGATTCAATAAATTATTTCCACCAGTATTCCCCATGATATCGTAATGAGATTTGGTGGTCGTGTTGTCTAATGATTCAGAAGCCTAATCAAATAACTATAAATACTGATCAGGTACGTAATCATTATTAGTGTATCGTTTTTTCAAGCGGTACAACTTTTCCCTCAACTTCATATTGAAAAGTACCAAGTTGATTTAATTTATCCCAGCAACTACTATTTTGCATTCGGTTGTACATTAAAATTTGCAGCACTTTAGTGGACTCGTTGACCGGAAGTAACTCTTTTTTAAATCGGAACAGAATAATTTTGTGATCAGATTTAGAAAAATTGTCAATATGAAATTCGAAAGTCATGCTAAAAATATCCGTAATGATATGATCAATTATAGTTCCAATAGTGTTAGATACACGGGTAGCATATTCATTAGATATATTATTTAAGATGGTAAATCTATTCGATGATACGACTTCATTGTAACCGTTCGTTTCCGTATTATTTAATAATAAATTGATATTTAGATCGCCAATAACTAGGCTACTATGATATTTATTGGTTATAAAATCTAGTTTATCAATCAAGGTATGAAAATTTGAATGTCCTGGCCTATATATACCAAAAATATTTATATTATATGTATGAATTTTAACACCTAATATACTGGTATGATCAAATTTGTTTAAGAAAATTAATGTCGAATCTAGTATATCACTAACATGATACAACCTCCGTAATCTCCAGAAGGTATATTACAGTGGTACGATACAAATCCCTGAAAATTAATAAACTCGTTTTCGTTTATGTTTAGCTAAGTTTCACTCAGTATTATTACATCAATTTTACATGTAAACGAAGCTAATAAGGTTTCTATATCATCAATCTTGTTTCAAATACTTCGAATATTTATGTACAAAATGTTTTGAAAATCTACATTACCGACAATAGACAGTTTATTTATACGGTTGTAGTAGTGGTTGTTATTCGTCTATTTAACAATTTCACCAAAACAGTTCAAGGGACAAAACAAAACAATATTTGTCTATCTTAAAGCAAAGAGAATACATATCCAAAGTACCGAAGCAGAATCGAAAATTTCATACAAAAGCTCATGGGTTATACAATCGAAATGGGTCATGCAATCTCACAAACGCAATTTAATGTTATGCCATACTAAATAAAAAAAAACTAAAAAAATATGTTTGTATACAGAGATACGCAATTTCGGTTATGCGTATACAAATACAATGCATACGTACCCGATTTTTATTTTCATTCGTTTTTCTGGGGGTCGATTTTTTCCAAAATTCGACAAGTTGACGAAATAACCGCATGTATACTAGTAGTGGGACGTGTATTTGGATTAATACGAATGTGTGCCATTTAATTTTTTGGATATGACATTTCTAGATATCATTTCCTATTATCATTTAAAATTTGTAAATGCAAATAAATATGCTTTAAATAAAACTAAATTTATTTAATTTTAGTTTTAAAATAATTTCTAATTCTGTGTTTCTGTGAAAACAAAACATTTATTCGACATCACATTGAAAAAAAAATTGAAATGTGTAGCTAAAATATTTTTTCCTTAACACATTGAGTCACACTTTCGAAATGTGTGTGCATACTCATGAACACATTTGATAACTTTTGTAATTGCAAAGATATTTCGTCGCGGAAAGGAATGTATTGTGAAAACTGCAAAATATGTCGAGTTATTCCTTAAAATGTGTTAAAAACGTATTAAAAAACGAAAAAGTTGTATGACCGCTATAACAGTAATTAACACGAACTTGTTAACTCATCGCTCAAATACTTGGTGAGATGTCAAAAAACTGAGACGACGAAAGGACATAAGCACCAAAAAACTGAACCGATTTGTACCGATTCATAATTTTTGATGCTTACATTCGCAGAAAACAAACAAATATAAACACAGACAAATTACACACACTAATATAAAATTGTATACTATACTCCTTATACGTATACGAAAACGTCATTCGTCGTTCGTCGAATTTTGGAAAAAATCGACCCTCTGGTTTTACTTTTAAAAGGAAAAAAAGAGTTTAGCATTGCTCAACATAAACAAAAAAAAAAAACTAAAAATACAAAAAGGCATGATTTTGTTCTTGACTTCGTATATTCATCGTATTTTATCGGAATAGATTGTTTTTTATTTTCACAAATATAAAAAACTATAAGAAAATAACTAAACATATGCATAAATGTATATGATATAGAGCTGTGTTGAAAATGTTGTTCATTACCATCGCTAAATAAAAAAATTTTATATTTAAGTGCAATTTAAGTTAAATCGGAAAATATTTTTCCCAATAAAAATTTTGTGGAACACAAGTTTCCCAATTCACTTTGTTTTGATTTTTGCACTAAACTTATTCTTTCAGTAGGCCAGAAAAATACAATTTAGATAAAAATGCTATGAAAATATTTTTCCCAATTTCCTATTCCCAGGGAAAGACAGAATAAGGCCATTGATGAGAAGGCTGATTTTTTTGTTATTTGATTGGTAGTTGAACGGTTATTTGTCCTAATAACTAATTACATAGTATATTTATTCTAGAACTATTTCGCACAGATATTTATGGGATTCGCACAAAAAATGTTTAAAATGTATGATTGTGGCATTAAAACAATTCTTAGTTGTATAGAAGATTTTATTTTTAAATGTGTGAAATATGAATATCAGTAATATCTACGAGGATTTTATAAATACGATTTTACAATTTAATATTTATTCTTATGTATTTAATAAAATGTATTTAATGTATTTAATAAACATAAACATTGTAATTTCATTCGATTTTTTTTTAGCTAAGACACAAATATAAAAAGCCTTTTCGGGCTGAAAAGACTTCTTGCTAAGTTATCATACATCAGTTCAAACGAGTCCAAACGACATAATTGAATTTAAAATTCTAAAAATTATTAAATTGCAGAATCTCTTGATGCTCAATTTTTTCCCCAAAAATGTCAGATTATAACAAATGCTTATTATTTGCGACAGATACGAATCAGTTTCATGAAACTAAGCCAATATAAAGATGTATGCCATATATAAAAACATTTTTTCGACACTTTTATAGAATGGCCGAGGAAGCGAATGAGCATCAAAAATAATACGTGAATTAACGTTTTTCGGAGCTTTAACCCTAACTCTGTCCATTGGGGTCATATTGACCCCAACCGTTTTTAAAACCTAAACAATCATAATTTTTGTAATATAAACAGTGCGAATAATTTAGATAGCCTCAACTAAAACCTTTTACATAGAACCCAAAGCTTTTAGTTGAGGCTATTTAAATTATTCGCACTGTTTATAATACAAAAATTATGATTTTTTAGATATTAAAAACGGTTGGGGTCAATATGACCCCAATGGACAGAGTTAGGGTTAAATTAAATTGTGAAAACATACGGGTTAATCTGAGACATTTATAAAATTAGCCGTGAGGACGAATCAGCATAAAAAAATCCGTAAATTAAAGTTATTCGGGGTTTTAAATTCAATTGTGCCCCTTAGACGCATAGAAGTTTCATTGAACTGCTCCAGTATGAAGATGTTTTTGCCTCGCATCTAAAACACATTAGTTCTAATCCGACACTTTTAGACTGCGTACACGATATCGGGAGTTAGTTCGGAAAAAATACCATGGTATCACACAAGTTGTATTAAAACAACAACAAAGTTAAAAATATTTCAACCCAAGTATGGAATTAGTAGGCGGGGCATAAACATTTCACGAAATTTTATTGATTTTGAGTGCGTAAGCGAGTATGGCCAGAACCATCTAGATATAAGAGCCGTAAGATTCCGCCATTTTTATCGTAAACTTTAAATAGAGGTTAACCTTTTGTTCTTGCTCATAAGAATCATCGAAATGATTAATTTGTATTTGCATAATTGGTTCCATAGATAATACATAATTACGAATCAAACTATTTGGAACATGTTCATGTGAAAATTTTAATTTGAGTGATGAATTTACACCCCGCTACCGCTAGTAGTGTAGTTTGTTGTTTTAAGTGACTCGTTTACTATAAAATTAGTGGTTGGCCAAAATATGTACATATTATGTTAACTACCGTATTTATGTTACGAGGGTATATCAAAAAGTCTTGCAATATCATATGAAAAAAACGAGTGAGTGAGACAACAATATATTTTTCAAAACCATTTTTTGTCACGATGAAACTTCTAGAAGAACATTTCGATGTAAATTTTACGGTTCGTTTGTTTTTGTCAATTTAGTAACATGTGTTTTGAATTTTTCTTAAAATGAATGAAATTGAATATCGCGCCGTTACTAAATTTTTCTATAAAGATGGACGAAATGCAATTTATATATTCAACTATATATCAAAAGTTTACGGCGAATCTGCACCATCATATGCCACAGTAACAAAGTGGGTAAAATTATTCAAAAGTGGTTGGGAGTCATTATAAGACGATAACCGCTCGGGTCGGCCAGCAGATGCTATTAGCCATGAAAACGTAATTTTGGCTGATTCTATTGTATTGGAGGACCGGCGTATTTCTATTCCGCGGTTAGCGTGGAGACTTTCTCTTTCATACGGTACCACATATACTATATTACATGACCACCTTCACATGTCGAAAGTAAGTGCGCGATGGGTTCCCCGTTTGTTGAATGCTGAACAAAAAAAAATGCGTGTTTAAACTTCAAAGGCGATTTTAGATATGTACAAAGCAGATCCAGAAAATTTCTTGGGTAACATAATAACAGGCGATGAAACATGGCTTCATCACTGGGATCTGGAATCCAAACAAGAATCGATGCAATGGATTAAACGTAGTGAACCACCACCAAAGAAATTCAAAACTCAACCGTCTGCTGGTAAGGTTTTGGCAACAATTTTTTGGGATGCTGAAGGAATTTTGATAATCGATTATATGCCACCGAAAACCACTATCACAGGCATATATTACGCAGAGGTTTTGCGAAAATTGAAAAAAGCGATCCGGGAAAAACGGCCAAGGAAAGTTAGGAAAAAAATCTTGCTTCTTCACGACAATACACCAGTGCGCAAGGCTAATATTGCTCAAGCTGCATTAAAGGACTGCGGCTTCGTGGAAATTCCGCATCCACCGTACAGTCTAGACTTGGCACCCAGTGACTACTTCTCTTTCCCAATTTGAAAAAAACACTAAGGGGCCGGAAATTTTCCAGTGACTATGAAGTACAGTCTGTTGTAAATGAATATTTTATGGAGCAAAAGAAATCTTTTTTTTTAGAGGGTTTAGGTAAGTTAATTGATCGATGTGACAAATGTATAAACCTTAAAGGAGATTATGTCGAAAAATAAAAATATTGCTGTCTCTCTCACTCTTTTTTTTCATATGATATTGCAAGACTTTTTGATTTGCCCTCGTAACTACCGGAAAAAATCAAATATTTATACCAAAAAATTATACTGAGGAATACCAAAATCAATTTATTTTTGTATAAATGATTAATTTAAATACAAAATATACTTTAAATTGGTTAAAGTTTAATACATGTCTAGACCAAAATACTACTTAAATTATACATCTCAAAAAATTATACAAATTTAAGTATGAGTTTTGTATATACAATTATTTGAATTAAGTCAAAATACGATCGTTTCGTTTGTTTACATATTGCTGAACCGTAAAAAAGTTTTCATTGGAAAAGACCAAATTCTCAAACTCCCCACCAACGTGCAAATGTTTTAACACCTTTGCTCTTGCTAGGCGAACTGCCTTTTGTGCAGGTGTTAAATCTTGCACTTTTTGTATTTTGTCGGGCTTCAATCGTAGTTCTTTTTTTTAATATGCTCCTTATGCTACGAGCAGGTACATTGATATTTTTCGCCAATTGAACGGCCCTTTGTCGTGAATAATTCTGGCGGAACCATTCCGGTCAAACCATTTCTGGCAATCTAGCTGCTTTTTGGTGTCTCTTCCATGACGTTTTTTGATGCTACCAGTATCATTGTAACGTGTAATTATCCGATACACAAGCATTTTATTCAAATGTAAATGTCGTAGCTCATTAACAATGGCTGGTTGCGATTTTCCAGCCAAATACGAAGCAATAACACTGTGTCCGTTTGAATTCAATTTCGATAAATTTTTTAACTGCGACGTAAAACGATATGCTTCCCCAGGCTTGCAAACAACATAACAGACTGACCCTTGTCAAAAAATGAGCGCGCTGTCATTAGCCGTTTGATTGGTACAACAGCGTGAAGTTATACGAATTCGAAATTGCTTTGCATAACTTTAATTAAGGTAAAAGTGAAATGTAAAATGGCCTTCTTCTCACAGATTGACTAAAACGACAGTGATTTATTAAGTGAGTCTACCGAAATAATTGAATTTAAAATTCTAAAAATCATTAAATTGCTGAATCTTTTGATGCTGAATCGGTCCCACAGCCCATTCTATAAAAGTTTCGAATTAGCATGAATGTTTTTTAGTTGCAGCACACTAACACTTTCATATTGGATCAACATGAAACTCCTATACGTGACAATGCGTAAAGATGTTGGTATGCCACATCTTAAAAAATATTAATCCTAATCGGACACTTTTATGGAATACCCCGAGGAAGCAAAACCGATTTCGGTATGCCATACAATTTTTTTTTCTAGCATCTTTGCAATCTGTTGTTGGCTCTCGAGGACGTACGGCTATAAGTCCGATTTTATCATCGTCTGCACATTGCATAGCGCCATGTCAGCGTATACTGGCATAGATGATGGGCCGGCCCATGTGTTTTCCCTCGCGATAGGGGGTCAGAGTTGTGTTTCATTTCTTCATCGTAATCTGTTGATGAAAATTTCCTTTTGCATCCTGTTTCTATGGGGATTTGAACCCGGTAACTCCCGCTCCAAAGACCAAAGCTATCCACTGTGCCGTTTGGTCGGTTGCCATACAATTTGATTAATTTTTTTTTATAAAAGTTCGTCTCAATCCGACTCAGAAAATATGCTTCTTCTACGTTTCTCGCGGTTTCTTTGATCAATCTTGATTTACGTTTGGGAATTGCTACTACTTTATGGTATTTTTAAAAATATTTCCAATGATAGAACAAGTCTATATATTCCGTATTAACAGAATAATTATCTATTAGCGCCAAATTAGTGAATTTCTGAACCAAAATGTTGCAACCTTTTACAAGGTTCCAATACAAGAAACAAAGGTTTTACAAGAAACCACTACAAAAAAACCTATCTACTTCCAGCAGTATAATGCGCTAGTTTTCAGTGCACTTCAGCGGTTCAGCTAAATTTGTGCCACAGGTATTGAATAATATACCTTTCCAATGATTCTAATAGCGCCTAAACGGTTGCTGTGTGAACTAAAACGCTCATGATAAAATTGTAGCATTTTCAACGCCGTTTAAACGGTGTTGCCATCGGAATGCAAGAAAATATAACTGCGTGCATCAGCTAACCTTGTGGCTTTCTTCAGTTCAAAAAAAAATTATTTGACACCAGAACTATACCGGTAGTTTTATTTACTAACTTGCTTTAGCTAACTTAGTGCCATTCTTCTAAACCTTTTCAATGATATGGACCTCTTATGTATTTTATAATAATCGAAACGCGACCTTTATTTATTTAGGGGTTTTTTAACTAAAGTTCTAATAAAATTCTTTATTTTCCCTATAATTCTTTATTTCAGATGATATGCCACATAGTTATAAGAAATTGAGAAAAAATAAGATAAACTGATCTTTCAGCAATACAATGCTCGGCTACATGTTGCAAGAGTCATTAAGAAAACTTTGGAGGTACTTCAATGAGATGTCCTACTCCACCCGCTGTATTCACTAGGCATTACTCCCTCCAACTCTCAGTTCTGGTCGATGACTCAAGGCCTGGCCGAGCAGCATTTCACTGCTTTTAAGTAAGATATTTGATCGCCTCAAAACATGAGAATTTTTTTCGGCGCGGTATCCGTATGCGCTGTCTGAAGGATGGTTAAAATCTTAGCTAACGATGGACAATACTTTGAATAAAAAACATTGTATCAATCTTTCTGAATAAAGCTTAAAGCTACAAAAAGAAATCTCAAAATTTTTATTTGTACCTTCAATATTTTAGAGTTTTTCGTTGAACCTTTAAAGAAAGTCCACGACTTGTGATCAGTACAAGGTGTAAGCTTATTACCGTAATCGTACGGCAGATATTTTTACACCTCAGTATGACGTAGAGTGCTTCATTTTTATAGGTGACATATCTGCTTTCAGTTGCTCTTATCGCATTTCTTACATTCCTCAAAGCAAGCGAAGTAGTGCAAGAACTCACTTTTACCAAATTTTTTTAGATTGTCCATGTGTTCTTGTAATGACGTAAATGAAATTGATTATGTCTTCCATGTGACAAATACATACATAATTTTCCTTGTAGTTATCCGAGTACTAGGTGTTTTTCTCAATCGATCCATATTAACGAACGATATTAACAAATACATATAAGTCTTGGCAATAACTGCACCGAGACTTGAAATCCAAAATTTTCAACGCTAGAGCTTCTGAACATGTCCAAGTAGAACTAGTTCCGGCTCGACAGCAATACATTGAAACCGTAAGAGATTTTTCAGGTAGGATAGAAAATTTATTTGCAGAATTAAAAAAATCGTCTCTTGGCGTTAATTATAATAGTAATGTAGATAAAAATGTAAAACTTTAAAACTCTAAAACTGCATTTAGATCCTTTGAAGATGGTTTAAAAGATCCAATTAAATTCAAACTCATTCCATTATGGCTGGAAAATGTGTAAGAATCACAACAATCACTTACGAACGGATATATATATATATATATATATATATATATATATATATATATATATATATATATACTAGCTGACCCGGCGAACTTCGTACCGCCTCAAAATCAATAAATGTTTTTTAAAGTTATTAGCTTAATAAAATTGAGTTTTTTATTAAGATTAAATAAATTAAATGAATACTCCAAATTAATTAAATTCAATGAAATTACAAAAATCAAAATGAAATATATTTTAATTACATTGAAATGAATGTAATTCACTTGGCAGCAAGGCTTTCGTTTTATTGAATTGAATAGAAATGGTTCGCGTAGCATTATTGCACTACTTTCTTTTAAACTATTTGCTGGGTGAGTTGCAATGGAGTCGAGTCCCTTCATTGTAGCACCTTGTGATATACGACATTTTTTGTTTTATTGTTAGGTGCGAGAACGAATAAAGCGGATGGTTTACCGACACGTGAACATGCTACGTACAATTGGCCGTGAGAGAAACATTCATTTTCTAGATTCAGGCCACAAACACTCAAGGATTGGCCTTGTGATTTGTTGATCGTCATGGCGAATGCAAGACGAATCGGAAATTGAATTCGTTTAAACTCGAATGGCATATCGGTTGGGATCATCGGAATTCTCGGAATGAGAACTTCCTCACCTTTGAACTTCCCTTGAAGTATCGTCGCGTGAATTACATTGCCCATGAGTTTTCTCACCACCAAACGCGTTCCGTTACATAGTTTTGGTTGATTCAGGTTTCGTAGCATGATGATTATCGAGCCAATTTTTTGTTGTAAATTGTGCGGTGGCAAGCCAGGTAGATCCAATGAGTTTAAAAATTCAGTTGGATAGTTGGTTGCTTCGTCTTCGTTTGTCACACAGTCAATAGATTTGAAGGAATGAAGTGGACCGACGATTAGATTTTGAATTGTAAAATTTAAGTGATCCACATCTTTGTTCTTTGCCGCAAGAATTACTCGTTCACTCACCCAATTGTGATTTTTGTGGTTAGTAATGATGTTCGAGAACACTTTGTTGATGAGCTCGTCCTTCGTTGAGACAAAAATGCAAAAGTTCTGAGGAAACGAAATCAATCCGTTCGATTTGTCGACCGGAACACGGCCATTACCGATAGTCAGCAATTGCTTGGAGAATTCTTCGGCAGATGGATCGTTTAAAAATGCAACTCGCATGTTTGTCGTCAGCTGAAGTTTCTTCACATAACACCACAGAGTCGATGATTTGAGGCAAGCGTTTATTTCATCAGCAGCGGTCGATTTTGGAATAACTGGTATTGTTTGACGGAAATCGCCAGAAAGTAGAATCATTGCGCCTCCAAAACATCTTGAGTCATTGCGTAGATCTTTCATAGTTCTATCGAGTGCTTCCAATGCGCGTTTGTGCGCCATTGTACATTCATCCCAGATGATGATTTTACTTGCTACCAAAACTTTCGCCATTGCTGAGTGTTTTGCAATGTTGCATGTCGGGTTTTCAGCCGATTGAAGGTTTAATGGTAATTTCAACGCTGAATGAGCTGTTCGGCATCCTTCTAGCAATGTGGCCGCTATCCCAGAAGAAGCAACTGCTACAGCAATATCGGATCTCGCACGAACAGTGGCCAAAATCAATGACATGAGGAATGTCTTCCCAGTTCCACCGGGCGCATCGAGGAAAAATAATCCACCATTTCCATCATGAATTGCCTTCATTAACGTATCGTACACTCCTTTCTCTTGGAGGTTCAACAGTGGTACATTGGTTCGAACTGATTGGTTCAATGCATCTCGATCATATTCATGTTCACGTTCCAATTCTCGATTGAAAGCGTCGTTCATTCCACGACATGGCGTTGGCATTCCTAATTTGACTAACAAACTGCCGCACATGCGAAAACACATGTCTTCGATCAAAAGCAAAGCCTGGTTATGTATCTCCTCATTCACCTCGAGATCGGGATTTCCGAAACTGACACGAATTCGATGTAGAATGTCTTCTGACATGTCATTCTTGTACTTGCTCCATAGTTCACGTGGATTTGATGGGAAGCATGTCGAAATAATGATAGCAAATAATGTGCGTATCTGGTTTGGAGTTGCAGAAATAATTGATTCAGCGATTGTCATGTCCCAATGAGTATCGTTTTCAAGCAAGTTGAGCTGTTGACATGCAGCACGAAATGTTGGGCACACTACACCATTGACAGTTCGAAGTGATTCAAATGATGTCGGCCCACGAATATTCACCAGCAACAACCGCAAGTAGAAGCATTCGTCATTCTTCGGATGAACTGTGTAAATGCGACCAAGAGCATCAGTAGAACGCACATTTGGATGATCAGGAACCTCATCGCCTTGCTTCCGACGTTGAAATTTTTTTGATGAGGCGTTCCAAGTGTAATAACGTGGCATCTCAGAGTAGAGCAATGTTCGTGCAAACGGATCACTTTGACAAATCGAAAAGAAACTGGTCAATGTTGTTGCTGGAGGTGTCTCAGCACGTTGAGCAACATTCGATGAGTTGAAATAAACTCGTTGACCATTCTCCAGATGCACCGCCAAATGTACAACAGTGGGATGACGTTCATGAATAGGGAATGAGAATATACGCCAAATCGCCTCATTGCAGCTCACATATCGACCAACTTGATAATGCGTGATTTCATCGTTTGTATTGGGATTTTGAAGACCAAAAACTGCCATATCGCTACCTTTCGTGACATATTTACAAATGTATTTTATGGACTTCACTGAATTGCAGTACTCCACGTTGCAATGTGCCTTGAATGTTTTGGAAAGAAGTGGCGAATATGGAGCAATCCAAGTGTTGTCGACCACGAACTCATTTCCTCTCACTATCGTTGTGATAGTTCTACCGTTATCATCGGCTGATCGACGCCGGTACAGTGGATAACCATCATTGCCAGTGATAGTCTCTGCGGTTAAATTTCGTGGATAACGCTTGGAACATTTGTTGTCGACCATGCACGGTGATTGGGGATTGATGGAGCCACACGGACCGTGAACCATGTTCGTAATTACAACATCATGCAGGTCTGGATCGGTTTCGGGATCAGGAATCTCGGCACATATGATGTCATCTATTTGGTCTGGTCGAATTTTTTCGGCTAACCAAATAAGAATGTGAGCATGCGGCAAGCCTCGTTTCTGCCATTCAATTGAATACATCCAACAACGAGTATCCCCAAAGACGCAATGCCTAACAATGTAGTTCATCGGCGACCGGATTTTTTGTTTGAAGACACGTGCGATGATGTCGTGCCGATCACTTGTTATTTGCCCGGGTAGCAACAGTTGAACAATCTCTATCCATTTCGGATTGCAAGTAAAAGTGATGAATAAATCTGGACAACCGTAATGACGAACATATGTCATTGCATCTTGCGCATATTCATGCATATGACGCGGGCTGCCAATGTACGTCGCCGGTAGAATAGTCAATCGACCAACATTAGCTGCATCTCCTTCGGTGCTGATTGCATCGCGTAAATGGATATATTCCTCCGAACGCAGTTTAGCTTGGTTCAACCGAATGAAAATGAGGCGCTCTGTTTCGATTTTGACGTACATGTCGACGATATATTGCTGAAGCAAACGACGAAATCGCAGCAAATAGTTGTCAGCATTTTGACGAATCATCAAACGATATGCATAATAATTCATCGAGCTAACCTTCTTGTTAGTTTCCTCACCTGAAATGAAATCAGTAAAATTGTGTCATAATCTAAATTATGATATCAGTACTCACCGCTCAATGGATTTATCATGTTGATATTGAAGTGATATCCATCGTCTCCTTGCCAAAACATCAGCGGGTATTGCAATGTATCGTATGAACGGTGTGTTTCATTTATTCGTTGCAGTTGTCCAGTGTCGCGACGTGTAAGCACAATATCGCGCGGTTCCACGCTTTCACCAACAATCACAATTGCGACTTCATCTATTGTCGGAGCATTAAATTGGCGTTCGTGTGTTCCAGCGGGTCGTTTATCTGCTCTGATCACGACTTTGCAGTCGTCACTTGGCATGCGATCCAACGCAGTTTTGAACAATCGAACCAATGCATGATGTTCATGGAGTAGTTGCTGCAAATCTTTCAGAACTATCCTTTTCATTGCTGTATTGATCGTTTGGCGCCGATCAAGTTGATCCTCCATATTGCCCATAAAGTATATTTGGATGAATTTATGCTGTCCATCTTCAATCGGTTGCAATGACCCAATTCGGTGGTGAATTTGGCCTTGAATCTGTAAAGTCGAAGACGAAGTCAGAATTATAGATTTTTGATCACCAAAAGAAAATGAATGTTTACTCTCTCGAGCAGAAATGACCTTAAATGTTGGATTTAATCCGCGTTCTTCGATAATGTCTGCTCCAAATGAAGTCATTTGGAAACATCCGTTGTATCTTTGAGTGTTGGATAGAAAATGTCGTGATTCTGGTGTCTCGCCACGAAGCAATGAACGCAACAGTTCAGGTGGTGCAGGCAATAATGGCAATCTCACCTTACCACTGAGACAGCACAATCCAGGCGTTTCTCCAGCGAACTTCAATGCACCGCAATGGTCGCACACAAACTCCATTGGGCCAATTCGAACGAAATGATGCGAGTTGTAGTCAATTGTGCAATCGTATTGAAACGCTATTCGATTCAAATCAACACTTGAAGGATTTCTTCTTGCGCGTCGAAAATTATCTCGTTGTTGATCTGTGCGATAAGCTCGACGATTTCTCATTGTCAACTGAGCCATTTGACGTACTGCCTCTCTTTGTGCTTGTCTTTGTGAAGCGCGAAGTCGGGCCATACTAACGCGGCGCACTTCTCGTTCTTGTTCATCTGCAGTGGATTGATTCGCAATAGTCCGAAGTCTAATTGCATAACGGCTTCGTGGTGAAAGATTAGATCTTCTGGCTCGCGGCATTGTAAATAATACTGGAAAATTAATCACACAATCCAAAATTACATAATCAATTATCGATGTGCGCACAATCACAAATGTGATAACCTCACAAAGTGAACATCTTCGAAGGGAACTTACCGTTTAAAAATCCCGATCGAAAATAGAATTCCGCAGAATAAAAAAAAAATAAAAAAAACCAAAAAAAAAACTGGTGTCCGGTGTTGGGACACTCTGTACCACTAAAAAAATTACGTACTATTGTACGCAAAAAAGTACTGTTTTCATATTCTTATTGGCATACACCACACAACCTCTTATTTCACTAAATTCCACCACTTATTTTAATATTATATGCTAAACCACAAACCACTTAACTAATATGAAATAACCAAAACCAAAAATAAATTAAATTTAATATTAAAATCGCAAAGGAAAAAAACTTTTTTTGGAGCTGTCAAAATCTACTATTCGCACTGAAATCGTAACTCGGACGAAGATTTTATCTATATAAATAGATAAGTAGATGAAATAAAAAAAAATTGGATAAAAAATAAAATGGTAAATGTGCATGCAGCCTCCAGTCGGATTCGTATCCAGTACCTTGCAGTCCAAGCGCCGAAGCTTTAACCAGTGCACCACTCGTCACATACAAACTACACCTACAAAATTCATATAAAAAAGGTTTTTTTTATTAGATTTTTGGGGCTTCCCTTTTGAGTTTTTCCGACTTTTCTTTTTTCCTAAACCACCACTGTATTGAGACGAACAAAATAAAAAAAACAAAATGTACTAAATATATGAGAAAATGAATTTTCTTGATAACTTTTTTTTTGGTGAATTTTTACAATGTTTTAATAGTTATTATGCTATTCGGAACGAAGTCAAACTCAACAAAAGAAAGATCATAAAAATCGGTCCAGCCGTTCTTCAGTTATAAATGGTGTAACTAACCCGACTTTGTTTTATATATATAGATATATATATATATATATATATATATATATATATATATATATATATATATATATATATATATATATATATATATATCTGTGGTGGAGATATAAAAGGTAATAACTATTTTTCAGTAACTTTTCAGTACAGCATTTTAAATTTTTTTTAAAATGTTCCGATTTTATCTGAAAAAATGCCCCATCGTAGGAACTTTAAATTTGGGGTAGTATTGGGTATTAGTAAGATGTTTCTTACCCACCTATGAAAATTAGCTGCACTCACATGGATACGGATATTTTTGGCAAAATGTGAGTTATGCCCTTTTATATATTTGCAAATGAAAACAAATATAAAATAAGTGAGTTGTTCCGTTTTAAATATTCAGATAAAATTAAATAAAAATGATAACTATATTTGTTACTTTTTATTTATTTTTGATTGATTTTATTGAAAAGTTTATTAACTTATACATTAACTTATGACAAAATTATAATGCAAGATATGTCAGAGTACAACCATTTTATAAGTTCAAAACAGATAAATAAATGTTACACGAGTTCATATTATTACAATAAAAAAAGTTATATCTCAACGGTTATTTCTTATGTTCAAAAAATTGGATTCATTAGATATATTCTTCATCGTCGTCCATTAAATCTGGGTGTACATCAGCATAATCTTCCGTGATTAGGTTTTTGTAGAAATCGTGAAATTCCGTGGCGATTAGCGGCAGTAGGTCCAACAAATCTTTTTTTTTTACGGGAGTTGATAGGCACGGGTCCATTGTAGCATCGCTGAATATTGGTAAAATTGAGGTTGTCAATTCCTCGGCGCTTAACGTTCAAATTTTTAAAAGGCTCTGTAGTACTCAATGAATTTTTATATCCTATTGAACCAAAATCTTTGGTATATCGTAACCATTTTACAGAATGCCATAAAAATCGATTACCTTCGGTCTCAACATTTCTAAATGATATGTGTGTTTTTGTAAGGTTCGCAAAATTCATAAAATCTTGTTCACTCATTTCTGTAACGTGCAAAGTTTTATACGAACGTATTGACCGGACAAATTGATACCACTCACGGGGGTGGTGTCTATCAATTGAAGTCTTTTTTTTTGCTTCTCAATAATTGCGTGATCTGAGTCACACTCCATGTGAGTATGACCAACTTCTAGGAATTTGTGATCAATCGTATTGATGTGCGGTGCAGACTGAAGGACTACCAAAAACATTGCAGATAAAAAACTCTTTTTATTCTGTTCGGGGCACGAATCGCTGTAGAACGTTAAAGAGCTTACTGATGATGGTAGTGCCTTTATATAATTGTATAAGCATGAAGCAATCTCATTCCCACCTCTATTGCCAATGCCCTCATGCCACATATGATTTACTACATTATTTGTAACGCAATCATGTACCGTCAAATTGAAGGTCCACAGACTACGCTTATAGAACGATATAGACGTATTTAAATTCGGAGTAGGCAAGCACTTTTGAAGATCAAATGTGAATACTCCCTTTGACTTATCCAAACCGGCGGCAATTTTGTCATTTCGCTTTTCGGCATAGGCGAAATCAGCGAGTTCTTGGTGAGCGCGTTGTTCCTCTAAAAGACTCGTTTGTTCCGAACCCAGTGCTGCTTTGATTTTGCAGTTGAGGGTTTCACATTTGTTACAAACATCGTTACTTGGTTTCTTGAACTTGAGATTCATGGTCCTGAAAACCTTGCGATAAGTCCAGATTGAAACTGGGTTGCTCATATTTTGTGTATACAGTTTATACATTTGACTTAAGTTAAGATCTGCATGCAGATATTTTTTATCTGTGTCACGTCTGGAATAATGAGATTCATATGCCGGAAAACTCTTTATGTGATCTTCAATCGATGTTATAATATTCTGAGGAATGAGCTTCGTGGTTCCGCAATGTTTGCCTCTTTGTCCTTGGATACTAGTTCTGGTTGATTGAATTTTTTGGTGGCAATTATCGACAAAAACCTTACAGTTTCAGCCAAAGTTTTAATAAAACATTGCTTGCATGATTCAATTTTCTTGTCGTTTACCATTAAAAAATATTTACAAGAAAATTTTCGATTTTTTTTCAGTGGAACAATTGACACTTTAGTCGATTTTTTGTCAGTTACCTCAATTAAAGAGCTAACATAAGAAGCCCGAAGATCGTAAGTTCCCAGTGACCAATACTTTCGAAATATTATATTTTGGTCCTCACAAGTGATACGAGTATTACATTTTTTCGACAATCTCCAAGAGGCTCACATTTTCTTTCAGATATTTCCATTCCATTTGAAGTTATGTACGCTTGCTCACGATTTCGTTTAATTTGCCGAGTTCGTTGACTTTCAACATTAAGGCGTTTTTCAATAGCAGCACCCATTTCTTCAATTGACATTTCAGGTTCACTGTCTGATGAAGAAGCTTTGTCAGCAGGTGGCTCGTAAATTGGATCTACATCGCTATCATCGTACATCGAATATTCTGAAGGGGATTTATCTCCATTTTGACATAATCGTTCCTTTTCTAATCCACTGATACTCGGTAAAGCACAATAATCTTCATTTGTTAATACCGGTGTATTTTTGTCGACAGTTGACTGCAAAATACTTCCGGATGAAGGATACTCACACGATACTGTGTTTGTGGTGGTGCAAATTGTCGATTTAAGTTTTTCTAAATCTTTATCAGAAATCGGTTTATTAATTATTGAGGAATATGTTTCCTGTTGTACCAACGGTTTATAAAATTGTAGATCAGTTTCCAGCGGCGAGGATAAAATTCTTTCTGAAATCATTAAACGATTTCAAGAATGTACCAATATAGTATGTATTATTATTATTAGCAAATACTTACGAAGTCTTGTCGATATTTGAATTTGGTCAGATTTGAAATCTGGCATGTTTGTCGTTACCTCAAATTGGGAGTTTATTTTTGCTTTGTTTGTAGAGTTTCTAGCGTCAAACCTGTCGTAAACCAATGTGTTTTTCGTTACATTATGCGGTTGAACCATTTTAATCGTTCGTAAACCTCGGGTTTCAATATTCAGGTTTCTAAAATTTCGTAGCTGTGGTTTAGTATTATTTCGTTGCATTTTAAATAGTGGATTTAGAAAATCTCCGCAAGAACAAACTAAAAAATTTGAAATGAAACATTAAATTACATTAAAAATGCAAATTATTTTGTTTTACTTACTAAGTAATGTTTGGAAATTTTGACTTATTTTTTAAACTATACACATAGAGCACACTGTAAAACGTAACAAATACACATAATACAAAAAATCTATTATTATGAAAGATTTAAAAGGTACTCGTAATAAATCACTTAATTTATAGTTTTGCGTGATGCTTTAGTTTTAAAAGGTAATAAGTTGATTTACGATTGTAAGTTATGTTTAAAAAAAGGAGTAAAAGGGAACAAGTTTATATATTACCTTTTATATCTTCACGGCACTTCGGCAAATAACTAGACGTTTCACTTTAATAACTGAAATTATTACTTTATATAACTTCACAGTTTTATCCGTTTTTGAATAATTCGGTTTTTTTCAAAAAAATTTTGAGTTATTCCCTTTTAAACATTGCAAAATTGAAACAAATTGAAATGTTACCTTTTTCATTCTTAAATATCTCGGTATCTATTTATACTAATTAAGTAAAAATTAAATTCCATTATGTAATTTTTTTATGGAGATTTCAATTCAATGAAGAGTTATAAAGGGTAACAAATTGAGTTATTACCTTTTATATCTAGACCACAGATATATATATATATATATATATATATATGTATATATATATATATATATATATATATATATATATATATATATATATATATATATATATATATATATATATATATATATATATATATATATATATATATATATATATATATATATATATATATATATATATATAATATATATATATATATATATATATATATATATATATATATATATATATATATATATATATATATATATATATATATATATATATATATATATATATATATATGTATATATATATATATATATTGATATATATATATATATATATATATATATATATACCGGGTGTTTCTTTTAAACTGAGACGATCAAATATCTCGAAAAATAGCCACTCTACGGAAAAAATGTCCATAATCAAAATTTAATCATACGCGCGGGGGAAATACATTAGTGCAAAAAAATAGTCCCCCACCCCCCGCTTTGTAGGTGGGGCGGGAGTAACTTTTAAACTAAAATAGGAAGCCATATTTTTTATTGCAGATACGGATTCTACGACTAAAATACGTATGATTTGAATGAAATATTTGTGTTCGGTTCATGATAGATGGCGTTGTAATCGATGAAATTCAATTATTTCAATTTCTTCTTCTTAGAACACACGCATTCGATTCTGCAATACGTTTGAAATAAAAAACATCACGTTTTTCATTGGAAATACTCGAAATTTGTCATCAAAACAATTTATTCAGTTATGTAAATCACATTTAACGTTTGTGTTATTTCTTATCTTCATGTTTTTCGTAATTGCAAAATAAACGATAAAATACTTTAGAATGGAGCGTTTAACTGTGCCAGAGAAAATTGAAATGGTTCTGGTTTATGGAGAAGCTGGCAGAAATCTTGAAAATGTTGTTGCTATTTACGCTCAACGTTTTCCGGATAGGATTCGTTCACGTGCTTCATTTGGCCGTACTATCAAACAATTTATTACTGATGGAAATGTTCAACCGAAAAAGAGGACCCGTAGAGCAACAGTCACTGGAGAAAATAATGAAATTGCTGTATAGGCAGCAGTGGCTCATAGTATTTTTCCTCGTGGTTTAAAATAATATAACTACACTTTCGTCAATTTGAAGAAATTTCTTCCAAATTACACTTTTTTTTTCTTAGAGTTGCTTAACAATTTTGTTAAATTGAATAAATTTATTTGATTCTACGAAATTATAGAATTTTAAGAAATATCAATTCTTCAACGCAATCACAATTTCTTTAAAATGAAGAAATTTAATCAAATGTATTATTAATGAAAAATCAATCAAATTTGAAGAAATCTCTCATTAATTTGAATAATTTTTTTTTTGCAATTAACTGAATATTTCATAATCAAATCAGTAGCAATTACCATCAAACTGAATAAATCGGTTCTTCAAAGTTCAACGAAATCGATTATTCAATTTCACCTACGAGATTTTTTTGAATGTACATATAACGATTTGCGGACAACATTGGCTTTATGTTATCATTTGAAGAAAACTGCTGCAGAATTACATCGAATGCTTGTCAAAGCTTACGGTGAGCATGCTCTAAGTAAATCACAATGCTATGAGTGGTTTAATAAATTCAAAAGTAGTGATTTTGACGTGAGACACGAAGAACGTGGAAGACCACCAGTAGTTTGTAGGCAGTGAATTGCAAGCATTGTTGGATGAGAATGACGCAAACACAAAAACAACCGCGGAGAATGTGTCACGAGAAGCCATCTCCATATGTAAAAAAGTCATGAGATCTAAAAACTGGGTAAATTGGTCCCGCGTAAACTGAATGAAAGGCAACAGGAAAATAGAAAAACCACGTGCGAAATGTTGCTCGCCAGAAACAAAAGAAAGTCATTTCTCATTCGAATTGTGACTGGCGTAGAAAAATGGATCTATTTTGAGAAGCCAAAGCCCAAAATGTCTTGGGTTGATCCAGGACAACCATCGACATCGACTGCTGCAAGGCCAAATCGCTTCGGACGGAAGACAATGATCTGTATTTGGTGGGATCTAGAAGAGTGTGATTTATTTTGATCTGCTTAAAACCTGGTGAAACCGTAAATACTGAACCCTACAAATGATCAATTTGAATCGAGCTTTGCGTGAAAAACGACAAAAATATGATACAATTTAACACAAAGTAATTTTGTTTCATGATAATGCACCATCACACAAAATAAAACCGGTCATGGAAACGTTGGAAGCACTTAATTGGGAAATACTTTCACATACGACTTACTCGCCAGACTTGGCTCTGTCTGATTTCACTTATTTGCATCGATGGTGCACGGGCTTGCTGTGAAGCACTTCACTTCCTACGAAAATGGCTCGATAACTGGTTTGCCTCAAAAGAAGAACAATTTTTTGGGCATAGCATCCACGCATTGCCAGAAAGATGGGAAAAATGTATAACTTATAATGGGCAATACTTTGAATAAAATACTCGTAATCATTATCATACGATGAACGTGTACTTTTTACTGAAAAATTCCCGTTTCATATTTACACATCTGTCAAATAGGAAAACTTAATCATTCGTATTTCACTTTTCGATACGATATTCGGTTATAAATCATATATTATATTCTGAATGAATTTTTGCAAACTTTGACGGCCCCCCGGTAAACTTCTAATGGACCCCCAGCAGGCCGTGGCCCTCCTATTAAGAATCACTGGTCTAGACTGTAAAGACGCTGAATTTTGGTGAAATTATGTTTTTTATGAAAACATCATTTCTGGTAAAATTTAAGAAAATTAAAAAGTACTAGAAGATTAATTTCATTCAAATATCACTTCGGCCGCCAATTTTATGGAAAAACTTAAGTATGTATATGAAGTTTCATCCTGATCAGAAAATCTTTCTGGGCTGTACGAAGACTAAGTTTATATTAAAAATTCTAAATTAAATTTGCAACAATACCGGCTACTTCGTTCCCCGAAATTCAAGCGGAACGGACGAGTTTTTGACAACAAACAGATTTTTAACAAAAATTCAGCCTCTGTCAGGCCAGGCGAATTTATTAGTCGGGCTCAAACTTCATACATTCAAGCATTTTTTATAAATAAGTCCAAGTGATGCTAGCTTTCTGAAAATGAAAACGTTTAACAGGCAAGAGCTTGTAATATTCTGAGAAAGCTGTGGCGAAATAGGGTTAATGGAGAATGACCATTACTGGGATGCCACAATAGAACAGGTAGTGTTGGGACGTTTGCCGGCAGGAATAAGAGAGCTTGTAGGTGGTAAGGCACTGTGATGGTAGAGGTGTGTCGCGGCAGATATACGTTATTTACTAATACATAGTGTATATTATGTACATATATATATATATATATATATATATATATATATATATATATATATATATATATATATATATCACGTTATCACGATAGGTAGCACTTATAAAGTTAGATTGTAACACTGCACTTTCACCATATGAGTTACGTGATTACCCTACTGCACCGTATCATTTATCTGACTCCAATTGTATAATGAAATAGAAAAACGCACAACAAATTTATTTTTACTTTTATTTTTTAATATATATATAAATGGATTTATTAATAAACTAATTTTATGCATAGATTTAATACAATTAGTTTTTATGTTTTATATTTTTATTTTTAATACTTTTATTAAATAAAATTACGAAGTTTATTCTGAGATGTGCTCAGAAGTACCGCCAATATTTTTCTAAATTAATTTTCGTTCCAAAATTCTAAAAACAGATTTTTAATACAATTATAAAATCGGTTAACGTGTCATCATCATCGTAAACATATAAACCAAAATTTAATAGAAGAGCAATACAATACTAACTCATTACTACGATAGAAAACGAAACAAGTATTTACCGATGATTGCATTACAAATTGCACAAATCATCTTTCCTCTCAATACGCAAATAATTAGATATGTACTCGTAGAATATCGTTCGATTAAAATCATTTGCTATTTGCTAATCATCATTACCATAATTTAGGGTGCAGCTGGGGATGCTTGGTATCATACTATTTTACGCGACGTTTATAGTGTAATGAACGTGATCACTATAAGCTTTTCACCATATTGATATGCCCTCGTGTCTTTCCAAGCCACTTAACTTATGAGACAAGTACAAACAACCGTATAAGAGGATACTTTTCATTGATTTTAATGTCCCACACAAGCCATTGATGATTTTTCTTAAGCCCTGATGATCATTGAGGACAAAATGATAACGCTATCCAGAAAGAAGTTTGACAACTTTGGACTGTCTACACCACAGTGTTGCACTACCATTTAAAACTTTCTTAGACAAATTTAAATTTAAAATATACATCTCTAAGGCTAGAGGAACTCATCCAGCAGAATATTAAAATAGAACGGATAAATATAGGCTAATAATAGACTAATATGTAGCTCTATTAAAAAATTTTGGATTTCATTCCTTCCAATCAAAACGATGGGTTCTGCTATATCTTGAAAAAAGTTAGAAGAAGCCATATGAAAAAATGATTTAAAATCAATTGGATAATTAAAGGATAATTTTAGGATAATTAAAGGCAAATCAAATGCTCCATTAAAATATTTTAGACTCCATCCGGTCTTGGCCAATCTTTAAGTTATTTATTTTATATCTAGCAGAACCCAAATCTAAAATTGAGCCAAAACGGATATTAAAACACAAAACAAGATCCAGTGGCAGACAATTAATTTAAGGCTACAGCCGTAACAAATTAGGCCATACTGAGCCTTACATTGTTTGTGTCAATTTGTTTTGCATCCTAAATTGAATTGATCAGCCAGCATTTTATATTGCAGCAAGACAACGCTCCAATTCACAAAACTAAAATCATCACGAGTTTTCTAAGAGATTTGGATCAACAAACACTTAAATGGCCACGGCAAAGTAAAGATGTAAACCCAATTGACAATATGTGGAATTATTTAAAGCAAAAAAAGGCGGTAGAAATTGGAAGGCGGCCGATTGATACTTTTGCTGCAATAAAAAATATCGATATCTGAAGTGATTGCAAACAATGGTGGTAATACTTCATATTGACCTAATTTTTTTATCGTTAATCCTCGATATTTAGTCAATTTTATTGATTATTTGTACCATGCACAAATAATTTTGTTTTGCTTTTATTTTTAATGAAATAATGAATATTTTTTAATTTGTTTTTAAATCAAATACAGAATAAATGTCATTTCGAATAACGAACAAATTATTTTTTATTTCAGTTAATTTTTGGGTCAAAATTTTACAGTTTCGAATTTTTATTAAAAATATTTCATAGTGTCTTCGAATTGAGGAACACCAATTTATTTACGAAACTAATTGAATTTGCCTGTCGCAAATATAATTGTATCGTATATAACAACATAGCCTGAGGATTTTCACTACATCAAAAATAAAATATTTTTAATTCTAAAGTCTGATTTTATTTTAAAACAAAAATTACGCTCTTTTGCAATTACACATTTTTCCCGCCTTACATACTCATTTTTAAACGACAACATTTTTAGTTATATATAACATGCTCCATACAAAAACTAGACAAATTAAGTATTAATTACATAAATCATGTACGAGATAATAATAATCTTGAAGCTAAATGTTTCCACACCCCCGACAATTCATTAAAAATGTCTGATATATGCATATACCGATTTTGATAATTTCTTGAAGACACATATACGTACTTATATAATCCTTATACATTATACACAATATTTACAATAAAATTAATTTTAACTTATCTCCGAACATATAAAATTTAATATTTAATTAATTATAATTTCATAACCAAAAATCCAACAACACTAGCGGAACCGAGAATGAATACAAGAATTAAAAAAAAAAAATAAAACGTCGAGTACAAAAAATACGAAGATTCCTTGTTATACTAGCTATACATACACTTCCACCCAGAGCTTTTCAAAATTAAAAGAAAGCACAATTTTTTTTTTGGAAATGAATAATTATATGAAATTTATTATTTCAAAATGAAAAATAAGACAAAAAAAAAAGTGTTTTAAGAGAGGGCGAGGAAAATGCTGGTACAAAATTAATTTTTTTCCGACAAGTTAAAAGTGTATGGGTGGGCTTTATAAAAGCTTTCGTTCACATGCTTTTTATTTATGTATAGTTTTTATTATTGTTATTATAAATAATCTTAGTAATTATAATTCTCGTTCGTTTATTTCAATTTATGTACGAGTATATATACACGGATCGTTTTACTCGATGACGACTCTTATTGTTCATGCGGAGCTGACGAGCTTTTAGTTTTTGTATATAGACTCTCGTACAGCTGGAAATATTTTTTTTGTGTCGCATAGATTTTAATTGATATGAAATTTTTATTTTTATTAATCGTTTGTAATTTTATTTGTTATTATTAATTATAAAGGATTGATATAAAAATTTGTTTGTGTATTCCAAACTTTATGAGAATTATATAGGGGTTTTAGGCAAATTATATGCTTATACACCCAAAAAAAAAAAGTTTTACTATTTAACAATGAAAAACGGGAGGTTGTGCCAATTTTTCTATGTTTAAATTTTTTGATAATTTATGATGTTAGATAAATTTTCAGTCTATGGTTGTGTGCTTGGTTATGATTTCCACACAAAAAAAATTATATGATGGTGTTCATCCCAGATACCCATATTTTACATATTCAAATGTCACATATCCACAATTAGAATAATTACGAGTATGTACAATAAAAAATTATTTTCCGGAATCTAGTAGAAAAAATTCTAAATCCTATTTCATAAATGAATCATATATAATAATCGTAAAATGTTTAATTATACAACCGCATGAAATAAAATTTATAATTTTTCATAATATACTCGTACAAATTGGGGAGTGTCGAACATAAATGCTAAATCGGGAAAAATGTAAAATAAAACAAAAAATTGCCGGAAAAACAACTTGTAAATAGATAATTAAATCGTTAGCTTTATTTATCGAAAGTTTCGCAACAAAAATATTTCCACCACTTTGCTGTTCTACTCGTATATGTTCATAGTTATTGAAATTGTTTTATTTATTGTGTTTTGTACAATTGGTGTTTTTTCAACAACAATAGAGCCAACATTAATAACTTTAAAAAAATAAATAGAAATTACACACTATACTAGGACTACAATGGACAGAATAGTACATTAAAGGGCATAGGAATATAAATGTACTATACACGAAGTAGTATGTAATTATAGCATATTGAAAAACTAACTAACTGTAGTAAAACAAGAGGGTTGTGATTAGATTTAAATGTAAATTTTATTTTTACCTCTATTGTTTAATTTATACAGAGAAAAATAAACAAATTGTTTGTTTAATTTTAATTAAAATAAAAGTAAAATATATAGCGCTCCACACAGAAATTATAGAGTTGAAAGGTGAATATTTATGGAACGAACATTGAGATAATTATCGGGGTGGTTATGCAACTGCTCTATACGGGGATGTTAATTTTATATAGTATATGGCTTTTTCAATATTCTGGTACGAAATAATGAATTCAAACAAAAAAAGTTAAAATGATGTATAATCAGAGAAAATACTAGACCAAAGAATCAACTGCCCGTAAAATTACTCTTTATTATTTCGTAACCGGTTGACTGTAACATTATTACATAGTCATGTAATTTAATTTGCTCGCATTCGGACAAGCGAGGTAATTTGGTTTGTTTATTCGAGCCAATAAAGTTCAACAAAGGGTTGAAACCTAATCTGAACTTTTGTGTGAAAATTTAGGGAAGGAGGAGGGGGCCTTAAACCGATTTTCTATTGATTCCTATTTGACTCCCTAAAACAAAAATTAACCATCAAAAATGTCGGTTACAACTGCAGCAAAATATATGAAAAAGCCTAAAATATTTGTACAAAAGAAGATTACACATTATTCAATGTATAAAGATGTTGACGATTTCCTAGATAGAGGCAAAATCCGAACCACTACAATAAAGGAGGATGACGTTATCATACAGTTAGTTTATGAAAATTCTTCGATTACGTTGGATTCAGCTGTGAGGAAATTAGCGAAAAAGAATATTATTATACGAAAAACAACCATAATAAGTAGGATTATGAAACATGGCTGCGCACATCGAAATACTTTGGTCAAACCACTGCTAACACATAAATAAAAAATAAAAACAAAGGTTGGACTAATATTACGTTTTAATGCTAAAAGACGTGTTTGGCCAACTAACCAAAAAATGATTATCCGAGCTGTGAAACACCCACCCAAGGTCCATATATGGGGACAAATTAATCGTTTCCACACGGAATCTAAACGTACTTTTCTTGAATAAAACTTATTCACGAGGTTTGTTATCATCCTGTCCGTAAATAGTTTCGAGCGGGAAACTGCAATTAGATCTTGGAAACACAGTAGCATACTAAGTAGAAAATTTGGTTGATAGTATAGATAAAAGGTGCCAGGCAATTATTAATAGTAATGGCAAATATTGCCGCCCCGGTGGCAAAGTGGTCAGCATGCTTGCTCCAGCGACCGGAGGTCCCAGGTTCGATTCCTGGTGGTGACAAGGAAAAATTTCATGGCTGTTTTAGGATCAATGAATTAATCACTCATTATCCGAAATGAAAGTATGATTATGAAACCTCATTTGAGGCGGCCAAATCCCTTGATGGGATGTATAGTGCCAGAGAAAGAGAGAGAAATGGCAAATATAATATTGCCGATCTCATATAAATTTTTTCGACAAATTTTATTTTAAAAGAGCGGACCAATGCCCAGTAACCACACCATGCGCACACTTCTTTTTATTAAAAATTTTAGCTAAGACAACAATTTTGCGTGACATCTATACGTTTCATGAACAAAAGTGTACGAAGTTTAAATTATTTTTTATCGATCTTTATTTTTGACGACTTGCACATGCTGCGGATGCAAATGTTGAAGGATGTACATACATACTTGTAGAATAAAAACGTAAACAAGAACCAAGATCAACTTTGAATTTTATCAATGGCTTAATTTACTTTTCGTAAAATATTTTTTTTTGTGTCCTATGTTACCTAATGAATGAGCTGAGAAAATATTTTATGATACGATAGACTCCATTAGAAAGAAGTTATTGTAAATAATACTTTATTATTGTTTTAAATTTAATCAAAATAATTTTTTGAGTATGCAGCATTGTTATTCGTATTATTAAGCGATAATTTGTTAATCCGTCGATATTGATAGTAGGGATAATAAATATGTAGATTATAATTTTTTAATTTTAAAACTAAGGAAGCATACACGTGCCAATTTTATATTTTCTTTACGAGTGTGTATTTTAAAATCGCATATGAACAAAATCGACCTTGAACTGGGTTATGAACAAGACATTATTGTTTTATAAACTTTTTCTTAGTCGAATACCGTCGATGACGTATAACTAGTTCTAGCTATAAATAAATAAATTTTTTCATTTATTTACTTTTGAACCGATTGGTTTTGACACCGAAAAAATCTGACAATGATAAAATTTCATAAAAGGGCACCAATTTAGAACTCGTCATGTATTTAGGAAGCAAAAATATTATTAAATTAAAGGAGCCTATTATATTGTAAAATATTATTTCTTAAACAAACAGCTTCAGATAATTAATTTTTATTAAAGCGATGTTCGATAGGAACTAGAAGAAACTCGCGTTTATAGTTGATAAATTTGAATTTAGTTTGATTTCCCTTACTCGAGAATTCACAGTATAGAATGCATTTAAGATTTGAAAAGTAACATACGTACGTTCTATACATATACGTATAGGACATAATAATAGTTACCTTCTACGTATCTGTCATGCTGGTGCTCAAGACACGTGTGCGCAAAAGCAGAATGCTTTTTTTTTTTTTTTTTTTTTTTTTTTTTTTTTTTTTTTTTTTTTTTTTTTTTTTATCTCTATCACTTTGAGTTACTTCGATAACATTAATATTATTTAATGATAGAAGTATTTTGCTTATCAAATTGATTTTTTTTTTTAATTTCAATTATCAACTTTAATAATTCCAAATAATTAGATATACGAGTATGTATATATATTTAAATGTTATAAATTTTAATTTTAAGTTGATAAGATAGGTGTCTCTTTGGTTCAAATTGAACTCGTTTCAGAGGCACCGATTCTATCAATACACGTAATCTATTCTATGTGATTATTAAATATCTGTTGTACTACTATTTACAATTTCAATGTTGATGTCAGTTTACATAAGAATACAAAACAAAGGATTTGTTGCAAAACTTATTTATTACTGTTTTTCGCTATATCAATACGAAATCAATTGAAAGAATATAAAGTTTGTATACAAAGTCTGAATCGACACATTTACGGGAAGAAATGCTTAATATTTTTAGTTTGCTTAAGCCAAATAAGAAGAGTTTTGGAAAACACAGACAGACCACTACACATTCTTAAATGAGTAGGCAAATTGTTAAATAATATTGGAGAGACCACACTGAAGAAGGACCTACGGAGATTTGATTTAAATTTCGGAACATTTTTTTTTTAACTGGAAGTTAGATCAAAGGTTATAATCCGCGTAGTTTGCGAAATCATTTCCACTAATAATATAAAATAGTTTTAATACCTTAAAAACATATAAATGTTGTAACGGCAATAATTCTAACGATTGAAATATAAATCAAGAAGGTTCTTGAGTAGCTTTAAAACCCATAATACGAATTATATGCTTCTGTCGCACATACACCGGGTGTAAAATAGTCTGACATGGCCTCACCCCAACAAGATAAACCATATTGTAGGATTGAGTCAGCCAAAACACAATACACAATGCGCCGCAGGAGATAATATGGACAATATAATCGTAGGACATACATTTTCCTTACAATCAATAAAAGTCTATTTTTCAAGCTTTCGACTTGAGACTTCCAGTTCAGCTTTTCATCTATTATAATACCCAAATATCTAAATTCATTTACTTAGTTAACCTGAAAGCAACCAGATGAGGTGCATGGAATATTACTATTACAACCGAATTCATAATAGTTAACAGGACATGCTAATGAGTTCCTTTGTTTGAAATGCATGAATTTAGTTTTATCACTTAACAGAAAGTTATGTGCTTTCAGCCAAATCGATAATGATGAAATATTGGGTCCTGAGTATGTAAAAGATACATCGTCAGCAAAAGCAGTAGGGGACCCATTGAAATTCTGTGAAAATATTCCATTAATGTAGACTAAAAATAGCAAAGGTCCTAACACCGAACCCTGTGGAACCCCAATCTTGATTTCCAGTACATTACTAAACTGTCCGTTTACTCTAACACATTGAGTTCGACCACTTAAGTACGAGCTAAACCACTTCTGAATCGTCTCGCGGAAACCCCAGCAGGACAATTTCTTTAATAAGATGGTATGATCAGCTCTATCAAAAGCCTTTGTCATATCAATGAATAAAGCTGAGACAGTTTGGCCATTATCCATATGGTCAGTTATTTGATCCAGAAAGAATAAAAGTGCCTTTTCGGTGTTCTTGTTTTGTCTGAACCCGTATTGCGATCCGGAGAGTAATTTATTGACATTTAAAAAACATAAAGTTCTTTTTTTCATAACCTTTTCAAATATTTTCGAAAATACAGACAGGAGTGAAATCGGGCGATAATTGTTAATACACGATTTATCACCTTTTTTAAAAAATTGGATTAACTACAACTTTTTTGAGATATAACGGAAACGTTCCTGTTTTCACGCTTAAATTAAAAATAAAGGCTAGGACATCCACTAAAAAACAGGCAAGTGGCTTTAGGACACTATTGGTTATACCATCTATTCCAGGAGAAGATTTTTTGTTCATGGAATTTATCACATAATATAATTCGCAAGGCGTGATATGGGCGTGAAATAAAAACTGTTTACTGTGTTGTTACTGTCCATAATTAGTCGTTCCTTGTCAGTGGTTGCTAAATCAACTGTTGAGATGTTATTTGAACCTACACTCGTAAAAAATACATTAAATTTATTGGCAATTGCAGCTGGATCTGACACATTGTATCCTAACTCGATAATAACGGTTTTCCAGTTCTTGCAAACACTTTTACCATTAAGCCGAAATTGATTTTAGTAATATTGTTTTTTGAATTTCTGAAGTAGAAGTTAAAGGCTTTCTAGAGTAGAAGTTAAATTTCTAGATCTTTTGGAAATTTCTACCAGAACTGTCGCGATCTTCTAAAAAATTTAAAAATAATCAAAATGATGGAAAGTTGTTATTCGAAGCGCAAATGCTGAAATTCATTCGAAGCACAAAAGTATAATCTCAAATTCAATTTTACTCTTAGAAGTTCTTGCGAGGACACCCAATTTCGTCTGGTCTGCAGAGTTGCCAAAAACGATGAACTTGCTTTCTTTTCCTGGACGTGCTTCAGCATAGAAATACAAGGAATCCTAAGCGTCTATCATGCGTTCCCGAACATTGAAATTACTGTTGAAACTTGTGCTTATGTTCGTACGTACGCGCCTTTGTAAGAACCGAGTAAGTGATGCCCGCCCGGCGAGGTTATGCTTAACAGTGGTTCCACGGCTCATGTGAAATACTGATATGGGGTATAGATAAAGGGTTCCACTTCGTATAAAAGAACACACACACACACACACACACACCAAGTTTAGTGCAAGTCGTCAAAAATAAACATCGATAAAAAATAATTTAAACTTCGTACACTTTTGTTCATGTAACGTATAGATGTCACGCAAAATTGTTGTCTTAGCTAAACTTTTTAATAAAAAGAAGTGTCCGCATGGTGTGGTTACTGGTGTGGTTACGTTACGGTCCACTCTTTTAAAATAAAATTTGTCGAAAAAATTTATATGAGATCGGCAATATTATATTTGGTATTTGGCGCCAAAGTAAATACAATAAAATTTCATTATAAAAACACAAAAACTTCGTAGTTTCATTTTTACTAGTTGTTTGCCGTATACGCTGTTGTTGCATACTATATATACACAAATTTCAGGAAAGTGGATGATCTAACTAGAATACAAAATTGTTGATTTGCCCAATCCCTTTCAAACGATATGCCACTTGATTATATTGAAATGAAGAAGTTTGCATCTGCTTCCAGCGCTATAGCGGTATTTTTGGGCACAAACGCGTATTACTTTATTTGAGGAGAACGGACTTGACGAAGAAATTCGCCATTTGAGATGAACGGGCGTAATAATAATCATAAATAAAATAAATTTTGTAAGATCTACTAGTTTTCATTGTATCTATATATGTTGGTCCGATGTTTATTCGATCGATTTAAATTCAATAAATGGACCAAAAATGATAAAAATAAGTGTTTTCGTCGAAATGAAGAGAAAAAAAATAACACAAAAATGTGAATGTAGATGTGGTTTTTCGGTCTTGATGTGTTCGACAAAGTTGTTTGTCTTGGCTTGCGTAACAACTTTGCTGAAGAAAGCAAAAGGAAAATCCTAATGGTTCAAGAGCTATCAACGTGAAAATGAGTGAATATTTAGACAAATTTTTGACTCAGAGCCAAAACATGTCGAAAACGATATCTCAAAAATGTGGACTAGCACCATACAATTCAGCTTACTTGAATTAGGTTAACCCTCTGGGTGCCCAGCTTTAGCCGATTTTAATAATCTTGACAATGTTTCTATTAATTTAATACCATTTATGAATGAGAACGTTGACTTCATTATTTTGGGCGATTTTAGCTTTCCAGAGTTAGTGTGGATGATGGACGACAATGTATTCATTGCAGCTAATATTATTGATCATTCCGCTCTCTGCGATTTTATGGCAATCATAGGCGCTTCTCAATACAATAATAATCGATCTTATTAAACTTCCGGGTTTCCAGCGGAAATAATAAAATGAATTTCATTAAGAATTGCTCTGTAATTGATTATGCAAATGCCGACCACGGTTCTATATAAACAATTTCCTAGCTGAAGTTAATTGGACAGTTGTTGTATCAATGGTGCGCAGTAGACACCTTTAATGAGTTGTTAAATATTGCTACACGAAACTTTGTCCCTAAAAAGATAATAAAAAAGCTTTACGCCCATCATTGCCCACAGTTCATCCAAGAACTCAAGCAACTGGAGGAACTGATAATTACATGATTAATGTAGGCGACGATTTACGCTGTAGACCGAAGAAAGATTTGTGAAACTGAAGAACCAAAATAATGGCTTACCTCCATTTATGGAATTCAAACCATCTGCTGGAATTCAAACAATTTCCTTGCTGATTACTTCAGTAGCGTTTTTGTTAAGGATATCTTACAAACTCTAATGATACCCATTTCTAATAAAAAAAAATCAAAAAAAATCTGGGTATCGATTTTGTCTCGTGAGTTACTCATTCAAAATGAGTGAAGCAAAAAAAATCAAATACGTACACAGTGTATAATACACAATTATGTCTTTGTATTTGTATTTTTCTTTTGTTCGTATTTGTGTCATTTGTATGATGAACAGTACCAAAATAACGCAATCCGGGCGAATCGGTTTAATTTTTATTGTGCTTACTTCCTTTTCTCAGCACATTACGTCTGCTCTCGAGCTGTGGAGTGTCATTATTTAACATGCCAATATATTTTATATTATCTATTATCATAAATTAATTTTACATCTAATAATAAAATTTTATAGGTAAATTTATTTTAAATTTCATAAATTTTAGAAATTATAAAAAAATCGAAAATACATAAAAAACGCAAAAATATGGCGTTTACAATGGTTAACTCTTTGAGTGCCAAAAAGCGCAATCGTGTTCCTCAATACACTAGCTGAAATCATGTTTGCACTGAAAGAGTTAATATGAATAAACAAAAAAGAATGACACGTGACTTGCATATGCAGAAAAACAATCATACGTACGAAACTACCACAAATACATATGCTACTACTATATCATTCCGGTAACACTCATTTCGTTTCACACATTTTGAGACAAAATCGATATACTGATTAATGATGTGTTGCAGGTATTGATGATATTCAACAATACAATGCAACACATAAATTGCAGGTATTGATGAATAGGCGCGTCAAAAGAGCCTGAGGCCTGATGGTTTACTAGCGTTTCTGTTGAAGCTTTGCGCAGTTGGTTTGCCGCCCCTGCCAATTGTTTAACATAAGTCTCAGACAAGGCGTTTTCCCTAATGTTTAGAAAAAACCTAATGTAATTCCAATCTATAAAAATGGATCCTGCAGTGATGTGGCTAATTATCGTGGCATTGCTATTATGTCTTGCATTCCAAAACTCTTCAAGTGAATGATCAACAAAGAAATTTTCTTCTATTCTAAGCAATGTATTAGCAGACATCAGCGCGGATTCTTTCCGAGCCGCTTAACATTCTTTAATTTGGCAGTTTTTCAGATTAAATTAATCAATTCTATTGTTTCAAAAATTCAGGCCGATGTGGTTTATATCGACTTCGCTAACGCATTCGATAAACTTAAACAACCACCGGTTATTGTTGAATAAGCTTAGCGATCTAAATTGCGATATTATTCCCTTAGGTTGGCTAATGTACTATTTACCAAATCGTAAGATGTGTGTCAAGATTGATTTTACGTACTCAGAGTATTTCACTCCTTTGTCTGGTGTGCCTCAAGGTAGCCACTTGGGCCCACTGTTATTTTTTATTATTTATTAACGACTTTGTGGACTGTTTTACATTCGCTGGTTGTATTTTATTTGCATCGGGACTTGAACATCTTTTGCGATTGGTGTGTTACAAATTATATTAGTCTTTGTATTAGAGTTAATATGATTAACGCCAAATTATATTGGAGTTAATACGATTAAAAATTTGGGGGTTAGTTTTAGATCTGATTTAACGTTTAACTTGCACATCAATGCGATTGTTAATAAAGCATATTCAATGTTGGGATTTATTTATCGAAATTCTAAAAATTTTCACGACTCACTGACTTTTACGCCACTGTACACTTCTTTCGTTCGTTCCCAGCTTGAGTACGCAAGTGTCATATGGTCCGCATTCTATGACTGTCACTCTAAGAGAATTGAGTGTATACAAAAGCAGTTTCTGTTATTTGTTCTCCAAAAATTACCTTCCTTAAAGCACGGCGACTATAGTCTCTCACCTATTTGCCAAAATTTTCTGTTTCTAGATTGATCCATTTCCCTATTGACGATTTCGTTGATTTCTTTACACTTGTGCCAAATCTTGCGTAATTTGTTCTTACTATAGTTTTCACATTGTTGGTCAAACTTTTGATTAATATCTTGCGTCTAATCTTGTTTCATTACTTGGTATAACTTCATTTCATTTTTTTAAGATTTTGTTTTATTATTAACATCATTTGGTTCTGTTGAAGATAGTTTGAATGTTTATTGTATTTTCCTCCGACACCTGCAACAGTATTTTTTTCACAGCAACCAAAAATTGCACACAAGTTACATTTTAAATTACGAATTACTTCAACAACTCTATATGGTAATCCTATACGAGTCTAATTTGTCCTTCGTTCAACCCACCGTTGCTAAATTTCGCTGCTGTCTTTACATTTGACTTGATTGATTCTCAAAAGTTCATAATCTGAGAAGTTTAGTATCGGAAATTGTCCAACTCTGATCAACCTACACTTAACCCCGGTAACCTTTAGGCTTTGTAAGATCTTGCTTTAAGTTTTATTTTATGAGCCATACTCAGCTTAAGATGTTTTTATTCTGCTAGAGTTACCTCATACCGTAGCAGAAACTCTACTTTGTGCGCCACTGTTAAAGCTGGCCTAACTGATGCCCCAGATTTGAGTAGTTATGCGTCACTTTAGACAAAAATGATTTTCTGCGTAATTATTCATCACGGCATAGAAAATACTCAGATGGTTATTTTAATGGGAAAATATACTGTTTAAGAGTTTTGAAGCATCACTTGACGAGAAACATCCTAGCTCAGCTTCTAGTGAAAATATCATGAAATCCGCTGTTCTAGATGAAGAAAGGACAGCATATGACTATATGTTAAATAATATGTTATGTGAATTATCTGGGATTTACACTCATTTTAAACAAAATGACCGATCGAACCGACGAGTGGCAGATAATTGGTTTGATATAAAGATTTAACACAGGTTTATAATTTTTCGCGCCATATTGTGTGTTACAGTTTTAGATCCTGCTTTTTAAACTGAACTCAATTCCTTCATAATAAAAACTAAAAACAAAATTTTACTCCTGACGGAATTTTTGAAAACTTTTTCATGTTTTGAAATTTGTTTGTCAATGTTCATGTTTTTAGTGCCCTTTGAGATCAAAACTCAAGTAATCATGGAAATCCATTTTTCTTTTTTAATTTTTCCCGAAGACGGTATCAGACGATACCCTAGCCATCTAATTATTCCTATTAATATTCGTGTTTTTATATAATTTAGTATTTGGGGTCAACCACTTGTTCCCTAAGTTCCCGAAATGTGAATTAGTATCGATGTAATTTTATTTCGATTAATCGTAAAGTCTCCATAGGAATTCCCTTTTTGACTCGAAAAATGTGCGTCGAAATTATGTATAATGACGGGGTGGAGGAGATAAAATCACGGAGTTAAATAACTGGGGGGGGGGGGGATTATAACCGGGAAGGGTAATGACTGGGGAGGAATAACCATAGAATAATGACCAAGGGATACGAGACTGAGGGTAATTACTGGGTAGGCGGGGGAGGTAACGCCCTAGACTTATTTTAATCCATTGCCGTCATTTTCTCTAAAGCATTGGCCCCTTTTGTTTATGATTTCTTCGTGTTTTATGACTTATTACCTTTCTTGTACGTTATTCGTTACATTTCGTCGCTTGTATATATCACAAGCTTATCTTACTATCTTAATAAGTGCCAAGTCTTATTCGGCACTTATTTTTGAATAGCGTAACGAACACAGTTTTACAGTAGCGTAACGAACACAAATTTTAAAAAAATTGTTCTCTGAACCAAAAACAATATTTAATTAAATTTCATTGGTAAGTTTATGAAACTATCAAAATAAAAAATGCTTCCAAAAACTACAGTAATTCTCACGATGACATAAAAATTGGCATCCACATTGATAAAATGATTGGCACCTGAAAAATATATTTATTGACTCTATACAAGTTTAGTTAGCAGGCAACTATTTTTTATCACAAATATTAAGAAACATAAAAAATTCATATAAAAATATAATATTATCACAAGTAGCTAATGTCTACTCAGGTACATAAAAATTCATTTAAACATAAAAATAAAATAAAATATTCAGTTCAAATCAGAGCTATAGCTACATAGCTAGCTAGCTACTTGTCAACAGTCTCTTTCTGAATTTGCCATAGCTAAACATGAGTTGCACGCAAAGCGCGGAAGATATGAGCATTTTAATTCCTTCAAACATTTAATGTTGGTATCCCCTTGGACATAAACTTTTTGCATTCATAACACATTTTTCCACGACATACGGAATTTGTTCCGAGTCCATCCAAAGTTTTTTCAGGCGAAAAAGTTAGTTGCACATGAGAGGTGGTGGATTGGACTCTCTGAATTTCCGCTACACTTTTCGTTGGTGAACAATATTGTAATGACGCTAAACCACCGGATGTTACTGTGTGCGTTGGTTCGTATATATATTTTTTGCTGTTGGCAAAAGTTTTGCAAGGTTTTTTGTTTGGTTCTTGATGACCCCGGCCAGTCTAATATGCCCTCCATGGGTGTATATGCTTGTGTTTTTGGAGTTAATTTAGAGCAGGAAAAAGTGACAAATTCAATTATTTTTTGGATTTTTTCTGGGATATCCGTGTTCCCATCAACGGTTAAAATATTTTCTGAAGATCAGTCAAATTTATCATTAATGACGGTGCACGTTTGAGTAACCGAAATTTGACCTAGTTGCGGAATACCTGTGGATTCGTGGCCATTGAGTATTGTTATGTTTTCAACATCATTTATATTTTCCATTACTTGGTCGCAGTAAACAAATTCGTTAATATTGGCAATATCTATGCCAGTAATGTCTTCTGATGAGAATCGAATATCCGTTGGCGAACCTTTGTTTTCCGCATTTCCTTCCACCGTTCTTTTAAATTCATTAAACTAACCTATCTTCAATATCTGCAGCGTTATCAAGTGTTTCCAACATTGCTACTTTTTCGGTTTCCAAAATAGTACAGCATTCATGAAAACCATCAGTGTCATCTGAATTTTTAATATTTTGAAAATGCGCTACTGAGGGTTTACCTAGGCACTTGGATGTATTTATGGCATACTTATTCCAGCGAAAAAGACCACATACCTTAAATCCGTTCCGCAAAGTATCGGAAGACACCGATTTTTCTACAACTTCGTTTAATAAAGGCCCAAAGATGTCCCTGGTCAGATTTTTGCTAGGGTTATTACGCCTCCATTCTAGCACTGAGCTATTCCATGCACTTTTCGGCGATTTAATAGCTGCTACTTTCGATGGCTGCAAAATTCTTGTTGAGTTTGCATACAAAGCAATTAAATAAATCATTGGTGGAATAATCATTGGTGGAAATAATCATTGGTGGAATCATGATTCCTGAGGCTGAGAACGAAAACATGACGGTTAGATTCGATCTCCTATCAACTTTGTAGATATTTTGGGAGCCTTTCGCTGCTAAAACACTTTTTGTTTTAGGTCACAGCAAGAAATTTGTTTCAGCTCCATTAAATATGCGGCTGGGATCGCTCAAAATGGAAAAATAATTATTTTCCAATAAATAATATTCTATGGAGTCAAACCATTTGAATATGTCGGTAACTGCAACATTAGCACTGGCAGATGAAACAGGATCTGGTACTTTTAGTATTATGGAGGAGTGAGTGTCGCTTTAAGAATGAGTGAACCCACCCTTTTCCCGGCAAGTTTTCTTCACCAAAAGGATGATCCTGATTATTTTCCTCGAGGAAATCATTGACAGCATGAAGAATACCTTCCTGCTGTTTAGGGAAACTTTTTCGTTGGGATACTTTAACCCAGTCTACGATTGCCAGCTCCTCCGCTTCAGTCAATACTATATTGATTTGCCTGGTTGGACTTTCGTGAATTTGAGGCCCAATCCAAATTGAATCGTTCACCTCGGAATACTATACAATTTGGCTGCCAATTTTTTTGAAATTTTACCAGCTAGAAACGGGTTATACCAGCCTTCACTTTCCCATTACATCACTATGTAAATACCCGCGTATAAGTACATATATGGTCTAATGGGAAAGTGGATGATGTACGTGTCCACGTTTTCTACGGCTTCGCGTCCAATTTCTGTGGAAGATCTTCATTAGAAACTTTCGATTGTCATACACTTTGTACCCGTGTGTATGTTTTAAGTAATTTAAGAACTCCGTATTGGCATATAGTCTCCTACCACGTATTGTCTTGGTATTCATACATTGGACTATGAATCGCCTCGATGTTCGTCTGATTCTTAATTGCCTCTTGCTATATCTATATGCCTTGTACATTTTACACCTCTTTTTCTTTCTGCGAGGTAAGGTTGTTTTGTTTTGCGACGCTCGTATTTTATTTTTATTATCTAATTTGATAGACATCCCCCTGAGGTTAGATTCTGAAGCCCTATTACGTGATGCAGGTATTAGTCTCGATGAGTTACCACTTAGTGGTATCGCATTAACATCAAAACCTTCATCTACACCTATTTCCTTACCACTCGTGATCATCTCTTGCAGCGTATCACTATGATTTAATTCGGTGTCATTAGCAATTTCAAACTGTGATGTTGATTACAAGGACACAAATTTAGAGTTTTGAGATGATAGTGTCTCAGGTAATCGGTGTACCAACCGTTGTTTACCAACCTGGTCAACTGCACCTCCCGAAGGATTTTCATCCTCTTTTAAAATACAGATAGACGATGAGCTACTTGATGTTATGTCAGTAGCACCACCTAGGCCATTTGACTTTAATATTGATTGTAACGTTATTTTCGATGCTGAAGGCGATGGTTCGCTACTATCTATATTCTGAACTACCTGATCTTATACTGTTACCTAGGTGCGTCTCAGTAATGCTCTTGCTTATTTTATTTTAATCGAACTGTAGGAGTCGGTTGGATGAGGTGTACGTGGTACTGGCGGTGAAACCACTGATTCATTTGGCTTCTTGTGCAATTTTCGCAAAAATCTGAGATGTTGTCGTTGCGCGCGTTCATTTGTATAATGCGCACATGACGCGGAATCAGTTAACGCACTATTTGGTGGCAATTTTTGATCCTCTTCTAATCCCCTAAAATGCGCTATGGCCTCTTGTTCGGGTATTGTGATGACCAAACCCTCCAATTCTTCTTGAGCTTGCTTGAATGTCAGCCTAGCCTGTTTGACCCGGGCCATTATTCTTCCACTTTCGGTTACAGCTTCATCCAAGCTCTCAAACATCTCAAAGAACTCTTGGGTTTTATTTACCCGATTAGTTATACCCTAGATATGCTCCAGTTTTGCCATCGCCTAGGGCAACCAATCGTTCACAGCGGTATTGTTCTTTAAGTTCTTGACCATACCTTGACACAGCAGTAGAAGATTCTTGGTACATGTCTCTATCTCACGCTGTGGTTGTTTTTACGCGGCAGCATGTGACTTAAATGGCGCTAGAAATGGATCTTCACGCTCTAATTCTAATCTGCGGATTAAAACTTGCTTCAAGGTTTGGGATACTTGCTGGTTAGCCTTAACTACCAGGTTGCGCACCTCCAACTCTGTACGCAACTCGTCCTCGCTCAATTTTTCTATGTTGAACTCCATCCTGAGACAGAGTTCCTAACTATAGCTTATTTTAAAAAAAAATTATGATTACTATAAACCTAATAACATCTTATAAAATAAATAATTCTAAATATCTACAACCACAGTCAATTCCGCCCTCGCTACAAGGTGACGGCCAAAATATCCACTACTTGGGTCAAATAAGGATAGGAAAAGGAAAATGAAAACCGAATTGAACTGATAAAATATGAAATATTAACCCGATCCAGCAATGGCATTCTGAACTCCGTATATAACGAGAGTGAGACTCATTGTCCTGTGGCACTATTCTTATTTTCACTGGGAATAGGGAATTGGGAAAAAAATATTTTCATAGCATTTTTGTCTAAATTATATTTTTCTGGCCTACTGTTGGAATTAGTTTGGTGTAAATATTTTCGAAACAAAGTTGAATATCTTTGTTTCAAAAATATTTACACCGAACTAATTCCAACAGTAGGCCAGAAAAATATAATTTAGACAAAAATGCTATGAAAATATTTTTCCCAATTCCCTATTCCCAGGGAAAACCAGAATAGTGCCACTGGTGAAAACATTCTCATACTTCATTATTGAATTGATCATTTAATTGTATCCTTGATGTACCTAACCTAACAATGGGAGGACTTTCGGTCCCATCCCGAGGGATGATATTTAAAATTTTAAACCGACGTGGACAGTACGCGAAAACTTAAATATAAAATCATTTCTGGAAATTCCATTTAAGATTTTTAAAAATTGCAAAATTTAACCTGTGGTAAATTTTAGCCATAAGATACCACCCAAGATCGTCGCTTGACACGAAAGAGTTACGCTCATTCCTTCAGGGATGGCACCATCCAGTACGAAAACTGTATGCCATTAGGAAATTAATTTTTGAGAAACAGTTGGTGTTGAGCTTAGCAACTACCGAAATTAAATTTTAATCGTAAAGACCTCATTTGAGACAGGGGCTCATTAAATGCTCGTATTTAAACTCCATTTGAAACAGTGTTGCATATGTACGACCAATTCATTTAAATTGGAAACAGATGTTGTGTTTCGGTTTATAACAATTATAAATAAATTTTTAAAACCCAAATACTACCACGAAAATTGGTGTATCTCCCGGAGTGCGGTTTGGGACGTGCCATAGATAAACCAAAAATTCGAAGATTCAGCATTGCAACTTAAAAGTTTTAGATTCTCACAAGTATGCGTATGACCCACCACTGTATCTGGTCAAGCATGTCCCTAAGGCATGACCGCTGTCATATTCATACCAATCTGAATTTTATATTTATATTGCCACTAAATATTCAAATAAACCATTTATTTAAATTCGGAACTGATGTTAAGTCGCTAACTTGGGCACCACTTGAAACAATGGTGCCTTCATATAAATAAATTAGACCTGATCAGATTAGGCCCAATTCTGGGCGGCACTTGAAACGGGTTAGCTCTAATTATGCTAAAGCCAAGCCGGTTTCACAGAATTGCCGCTATCTGTTGGTACCCCATGCGGCTTGGTTCCCGCAGCTCAGTCATGCAGAGGGGAAACGGTGTGGGTTGTGGGGCACCCAGATAACGGTCTTGTTTACCGCATCAAAAAAACGAGAAGAAGAATAGGTAACAAGGTGGAGCATCGGACCCCGAAGTAGTGGGTTGACCATCAACCCATTGTTTGGGTAAAACTGGCCGTGGTTGTATATATATAGGTCTTTTAAGGTTCCACAATCCCTAAAGACATATCATTACCGAAAGGAGAGATTAATCGACTCGCGTCCAACTCAGGTGGAGGCAGAAAAGGAGTGTCCCGCCTATGGGCAGAGATTTACTATTACTTCCGATACTCCTGCTCTTAGCTGCGCTTAGAGCACCTCGGTTTTTACCTGCCACACTATTCTCACCAATAATCTCTGGGGTATTCTAGATTATGTAGGGGTTGATAACGTAATTAACCAGAATTCCGTTACAAGCTCTCAATTCATGAAGGACCTTTTATTGTTGGCACTCGTCATAAGAGTTCTTCTTTCGCGGCATAATTTGTGAAAACTAACGATTTTACTGTATTATTGGCACTCCAAATAAATACAATTATTAACAGTGCCTATTATTGTAGTGCAAAAAATTCATTTATCGGCATTAACTGGAATTTAACATTATGTGATATCAACTATTGGCATCCATTTTATTTAACTTTTACTACACTTTATTCGAAATATTTATTCTTAAAACTGTAATATAATGCATTGCCTTATAAACAATCGCTAGTCTAATTATTTCACTTAATTATATAAATAAAAAGAAGCACTTACTAAACCAATGCTCCTTATCAAAATTGACTAAATATTAACCAAAACAAATTAACACACAACACGTCATTCCAACACGTCCCTTAAGCTAGCAGAACCCATATAGCAGAACATTACAAGATAGTACGGATAATAATAGGCTAATTATAGGCTAATTAAATGCCGCATTAAAAAATTTTGGGCTCCAACCCTTCCAACTAAAACGCGGGTTCTGCTAGCTTAAGAAAAAGTTAGCAGAACCCATATCAAAAACTGATTTAAAAACAATTGGAAAATTAACGGTTAATTTTAGGCTAATTAAATGCCCTATTTAAATTTTTTTATTCTGCTCGATCTACAAAATGTAAAAGGCTTTATCATTTCAAGGCTAACAAAACCCAAATCGAAAATCGGACCAAAACCGAAATTAGAATGCAAAACAAGATCTATTGATAAGCAAATAATTTTAGGCTCACTATGGGCTATTCAAATGGCCCATTAAAAAATTTTGGGCTCCACCCGATTTTGACCAGACTTCAGGTTGTTACGACTGTATGGTCGCAACGACGATTTTTGTGTTATTTTATTCACCCCGGTTGTTGTCTTCGTGTCGCCCATCTTCTCTTATGTTTTTATTCACCTCTGTGTTTGTCTGTGAACGCACCCGCGACGTTTTGTTTTGTTCCCCATTGTGTGGTGGCGCGGAGGTGAAGAGAAGACGAGAAAGAGAGAACAATGCGCATCGAGTGTGTGCAAAGTAAAACGTTTTAGAAAAAATGTTTTTTCTTATATGTCTCTCTTTTGTACCAACGAAAACTTGGTATAAAGGAGAGACCGAGAAGAGAGATTAATTTCTTCTAAAACGTTTTACGAGTTGTGCGGTGCTCGAATTTTTTTTTTGTATGGCATTCAAGTTTTGATTTTTGATGAGACAGTCAAGATTTATTGTGGAATTTAATACGGTCGAGTTTTTTTTGTTTGGAAAAAAATAAAGCAAACAACTCGAGTTGGTTTTCAACCATTTTTGTTTTGGTAAAATTAAAAAATAAATAAAAAATTACTTTTGGATAAATGTTGTTATCAAATGTGTTTGTTCTTTAAAACAAAATGTAGGCTGTTGTTAATAAAATGATTTCTAAAATAATATAAGTCGTATTTTGTGAGTGATAAAACAAAAATTTATGAGAAAATCAATATTGTGGCTGGTGACATATTGGTCTAAATTTGCACATAGAAGAATCGGGATAAGTGAATCGGGAAAACAGAAGAAAAATTTTAAAACTAAATAACCTTCGGATTTTGTTGTCGCTGTGGTGGTCTGATAAAGCCAAATCGAGATTTCACGGACGCCGCCATAATTTACGTACGCAAATTTCCTGGGGCGGCGTGAATCATAACGGGTGCCTCAGCCTTACACCGCATTTTTTTTTATTTGCAACGGTTACCCAACAAGGCAAAATTTTGGGTTTAACGTTGAAAATACACCGAAACGGGTGGCCCATCGAGGCCTTGCAATAATATATTTGCGGTCAATTTCGGTGGTCTGCCGCAGCTCACGGTAGCCAACCGGCTATTGTGTGTATTTATTTGGTAACGGGGAAAGGCCCCGCAACGCTCGACCGCACAAGGTCGCAACGGTACGGGTGGCCAACTGGCTATTTGTTCGTTTTGGTATCGGTGAAAGGCACCGCAACGGTCGGGGTGGGGCAAGGTCACCTGTGGCATGACGGCCGCGCAAGGCCGCAACATTTTTTTTTTCTTTTATATATATAAGGTACAATTTTTTATTTATTTTATTTTTTTTTTGATTTGATTTTTATATAAATATATTTAAATTTTTTTACTATACTTTCGAAAAATTTTTGTAATCGAGCGCCGCACAGCGGGTGCACGCTCGGTACATATTGCTCTCTCTCTCTCTCTCTCTCTCTCATTCTCTCCTATCTTGGTGCGGGTGGAGGGGGAAGTGGTTTTCTCCTTTTTTTGTCTGGTTTTTGTTTTTTTTCCTTTTAAAATGAATTATTAAGTTTTCGGTGCGGTGTGATGGGAGCGGAGACTCCCTCTGTGTCGGCATAGTGTTTGTGGCCCCTTGGTGCCCGCATCCAATTTCGTAACCAGGGCTCGACCTTATTTGAGTTCGAATGGATGCGCGCACCAAGGCACCTCTCTCTCTTTTATAATTATTTTTGTTCGTTCCTCAAGTTCCGGCGCCGACGAATTTCGGCGGAACTCCGGTATTATTTATTATTTGCGGTTTATTTAAATTTTCTGTTTTAATCACGGTGTAAGCTAGGAGCCCTGCAAGCCTCAAACCCCACGACCTTAGCACTTCTCCCTGAGAACGTAGCCGGCAAAAATCACCGTGGGGGCCTCTGCAGGTGCTTAGTGAAAATCTACAGGTTGGCAGTAGCCAGTCTGTAACAAGGTCATTTAATCTAAAGCCAGCAGAACCCAAATCGAAAATCGGACCAAAACCGAAATTAGAATGCAAAACAAGATCTATTGATAAGCAAATAATTTTAGGCTCACTATGAGCTATTCAAATACCCCATTAAAAAATTTTGGGCTACAACCGTTTTTGACCAGACTTCAGTTTTTGACCAGACTTTTAATAGGGCATTTGAATAGCTCATAGTGAGCCTTAAGTTCTATGCTTATCAATAGATCTTGTTTTGCATTCTAATTTCGGTTTTGGTCCGATTTTCGATTTGGGTTCTGCTGGCTTTAGATTAAATGACCTGAAGTCTGGTCAAAAACGGGTGGAGCCCAAAATTTTTTAATGGGGCATTTGAATAGCTCATAGTGAGCCTAAAATTATTCGCTTATCAATAGACCTTGTTTTGCGTTCTAATTTCAGTTTTGGTCCCATTCTCAATTTGGGTTCTGCTAGCTTTAGATTAAATGTCCTGAAGTCTGGTCAAAAACGGGTGGATCCCAAAAATTTTTAATGGAGCATTTAAATAGCCCATAGTGAGCCTAAAATTATTTGCTTATTAATAGATCTTGTTTTGCATTCTAATTTCGGTTTTGGTCCGATTTTCGATTTGGGTTCTGCTGGCTTTAGAATTAAATGACCTGAAGTCTGGTCAAAAACGGGTGGAGCCCAAAATTTTTTAATGGGGCATTTGAATAGCTCATAGTGAGCCTAAAATTATTCGCTTATCAATAGACCTTGTTTTGCGTTCTAATTTCAGTTTTGGTCCCATTCTCAATTTGGGTTCTGCTAGCTTTAAATTAAATGTCCTGAAGTCTGGTCAAAAACGGGTGGAGCCCAAAAATGTTTAATGGAGCATTTAAATAGCCCATAGTGAGCCTAAAATTATTTGCTTATTAATAGATCTTGTTTTGCATTCTAATTTCAGTTTTGGTCCCATTCTCAATTTGGGTTCTGCTAGCTTTAGATTAAATGTCCTGAAGTCTGGTCAAAAACGGGTGGAGTCCAAAATTTTTTAATGGGGCATTTGAATAGCCCATAGTGAGCCTAAAATTATTTGCTTATCAATAGATCTTGTTTTGCGTTCTAATTTCAGTTTTGGTCCGATTTTCAATTTGGGTTCTGCTGGCTTTAGATTAAATGACCTGAAGTCTGGTCAAAAACGGGTGGAGCCCAAAATGTTTTAATGGGGCATTTGAATAGCCCATAGTGAGCCTAAAATTATTTGCTTATCAATAGATCTTGTTTTGCATTCTAATTTCAGTTTTGGTCCGATTTTCGATTTGGGTTCTGCTGGCTTTAGATTAAATGACCTGAAGTCTGGTCAAAAACGGGTGGAGCCCAAAATTTTTTAATGGGGCATTTCAATAGCCCATAGTGAGCCTAAAATTATTTGCTTATCAATAGATCTTGTTTTGCATTCAAATTTCGGTTTTGGTCCGATTTTCGATTTGGGTTCTGCTAGCTTTAGATTAAATGACCTGAAGTCTGGTCAAAAACAGGTGGAGCCCAAAATTTTTTAATGGGGCATTTGAATAGCTCATAGTGAGCCTAAAATTATTCGCTTATCAATAGACCTTGTTTTGCGTTCTAATTTCGGTTTTGGTCCGATTTTCGATTTGGGTTCTGCTGGCTTTAGATTAAATGACCTGAAGTCTGGACAAAAACGGGTGGAGCCCAAAATTTTTTAATGGGGCATTTAAATAGCCCATAGTAAGCCTAAAATTATTTGCTTATCAATAGATCTTGTTTTGCATTCTAATTGCAGTTTTGGTCCGATTTTCGATTTGGGTTCTGCTAGCTTTAGATTAAATGGCCTGAAGTCTGGTCAAAAACGGTTGGAGCCCAAAATTTTTTAATGTGGTATTTAAATAGCCCATAGTGAACCTAAAATTATTTGCTTATCAATAGATCTTGTTTTGCATTCTAATTTCAGTTTTGGTCCGATTTTCGATTTGGGTTCTGCTGGCTTTAGATTAAATGAATTGAAGTCTGGTCAAAAACGGGTGGTGCCCAAAATTTTTAAATAGGGCATTTGAATAGCTCATAGTGAGCCTTAAATTAAATGTTTATCAATAGATCTTGTTTTGCATTCTAATTTCAGTTTTGGTGCGATTTTCGATTTGGGTTCTGCTGGCTTTAGATTAAATGAATTGAAGTCTGGTCAAAAACGGGTGGAGCCCAAAATTTTTAAATAGGGTATTTGAATAGCTCATAGTGAGCCTTAAATTCTATGTTTATCAATAGATCTTGTTTTGCATTCTAATTTCAGTTTTGGTCCGATTTTCGATTTGGGTTCTGCTGGCTTTAGATTAAATGACCTGAAGTCTGGTCAAAAACGGGTGGAGCCCAAAATTTTTTAATGGGGCATTTAAATAGCCCATAGTGAGCCTAAAATTATTTGCTTATCAATAGATCTTGTTTTGCATTCTAATTTCAGTTTTGGTGCGATTTTCGATTTGGGTTCTGCTGGCTTTAGATTAAATGAATTGAAGTCTGGTCAAAAACGGTGGAGCCCAAAGTTTTTAAATAGGGTATTTGAATAGCTCATAGTGAGCCTTAAATTCTATGCTTATCAATAGATCTTGTTTTGCATTCTAATTTCAGTTTTGGTCCGATTTTCGATTTGGGTTCTGCTGGCTTTAAAATTAAATGGCCTGAAGTCTGGTCAAAAACGGGTGGAGCCCAAAATTTTTTAATGGGGCATTTCAATAGCCCATAGTGAGCCTAAAATTATTTGCTTATCAATAGATCTTGTTTTGCATTCTAATTTCAGTTTTGGTCCGATTTTCGATTTGGGTTCTGCTGGCTTTAGATTAAATGAATTGAAGTCTGGTCAAAAACGGCGGAGCCCAAAATTTTTAAATAGGGTATTTGAATAGCTCATAGTGAGCCTTAAATTCTATGCTTATCAATAGATCTTGTTTTGCATTCTAATTTCAGTTTTGGTCCGATTTTCGATTTGGGTTCTGCTAGCTTTAGATTAAATGACCTGAAGTCTGGTCAAAAACGGGTGGAGCCCAAAATTTTTTAATGGGGCATTTAAATAGCCCATAGTGAGCCTAAAATTATTTGCTTATCAATAGATCTTGTTTTGCATTCTAATTTCGGTTTTGGTCCGATTTTCGATTTGGGTTCTGCTGGCTTTAGATTAAATGACCTAAAGTCTGGTCAAACACGGGTGGAGCCCAAAATTTTTTAATGGGCCATTTGAATAGCCCATAGTGAGCCTAAAATTATTTGCTTATCAATAGATCTTGTTTTGCATTCTAATTTCGGTTTTGGTCCGATTTTCGATTTGGGTTCTGCTAGCTTTGAAATGATAAATCCTTTTGCATTTTCTAGATCGAGCAGAATAAAAAAATTTAAATAAGGCATTTAATTAGCCTAAAATTAACCGTTAATTTTCCAATTGTTTTTAAATCAGTTTTTGATATGGGTTCTGCTAACTTTTTCTTAAGCTAGCAGAACCCGCGTTTTAATTGGAAGGGGTGGAGCCCAAAATTTTTTAATGCGGCATTTAATTAGCCTATAATTAGCCTATAATTATCCGTACTATCTTGTAATGTTCTGCTATATGGGTTCTGCTAGCTTAAGGGACGTATTCCAACTCCACAATATTAATGCAACTGAGTTACTACAAACAACGGACAATTATAAAATTGAGTGGAGAAATACTCACAAATAAAAAATCTACCATTCGACATAACGAGAATTTGATAATTATCTAAGAGAATTGTTATTTCGTGTGCGGGTGCCAATAGTTGGGTCAAAATATGTGGGTGCCAATAACTGTGTTCGTTACGCTATTACAATCAATTCAATAATTTCGAAACGTCCTTATTAAATTATAAAAAATTCATAAAAGACGTTAAATGTTATGAAATATTTTATACTATTTAGCGTCGTAAAAGCAATTTAAAATTGTGTACATTGTACTTCTGTATCTTACACCTATAAAGAAAAAGTAAATATGCATTACATCAAAAGAATGTTGTATAAGTACTCTACAGACCGTCAAAGTGTATATGACACCTTTAGTGTGTAGAGGCACTTATGTATAAACACAATTTTCTTTCGCCTTTATTTACGTTCGCATTTTACATTTCTTAGAAAATGTAATTGTGCACCGCATTAAAGAAAAACCACCACATCAAATAATCAACCAGTCATCCACCTTAACTATTAAAATTTTCCATAATTATATTTTTCCACTTGAGTTATAACGAGCAGTTTGTTATATTTTCCCCATTTTTGTGTTGTTCCCATTCCCATCTTGTTCATCATAATGTTGTTGTAGTTCGTGAATAATTTGTTTGGAAGTTTAACCCAAAATTACCGAGAACGAACGTGGTGGACTGGGTTGGTTTGTGTATATAAAACTCAGACCAAAGGGAAGCAACAACAGCATCAAATTACATTTCAATTAAATTTCAATTTTGGTTCATCAACAAAAACAAAAAAAAAATAAAAAAATAAAACAAAACAAAAATAATAAAAAGGAAAACAGAGTTTTTGTTCAAAAATTTTTATTAAATAAACATAACCTCAAACCAATCCAACAATAAAGCGGAGGATGAACAAAAAGCAGCAGCAGCAGAACAGAGTACATCAGTCATCCATATTATTCAATCCATATCATCCTGTTCATTGTGTTTCGACATAATTTATATAACTTTTTGTTGTAAACACAGTTTTCCTGTACATGCACAGTATTTTTTTCGACATAGTGCATTAAAAGCTCACGGAGATTATACAGAACATTTTTTAGTAGTTCAACAATTTTGTAGACTGGAAAATCATTATCATTTGCGTCATCTTTGCAGAATATTATCCAGTTCGTCATATTACAAATAAGTGGCTTGGTCCCGGGTTCGACTCCCGGTGGTGACAAGGAAAAAATTTCACGGCTGGTTTAGGATCAATGAATTAATCACTCATTATTCGAAATGAAAATATGATTATGAAATTCATTTGAGGCGGCTAAATCCCTTGATGGAATATAGTGCCAGAGAGAGAGAGAGGCTTCATATATGTCGCGTTGAGGTTTTAACTCAGGTTTTTAAACAATTGCTATACAACTTGAGAAGATTAGAATGGATACTACTTCAAAGTTAGATATAAAACCAAATTAATCCCTGCACCCCATCCATTACGATTTTCATGACTTCTAAATGACCATCAGCAAATTTTTACTGTAGATTTTAACGTGTTGCTGTAGTTTTTAACGTACTTTTAACGATCACAATGAACTTGATTGGACGTAGACAACTCGTTCTCCGGCAGTGATTTGGGCTTTTATTTCTGCCTGCATACCATTCAACGATATTATAACTGATCGTATTAAAAGTTTTCATCGCTATCATATAATTATGGTCGCTATAATTCCGAGTTTTGCCATGGATCTGTTCCTGGGTGTTGCTAAACATTTGACCTGAAGAATTTGGCCAGATTTATTAAATGTACAGCGCCAAATTTCAATCTTGATTTTCCGTACTACGTATACTCTAGCACCAAATTGAACAGCATGGGCGCGAATACATGTCCTTGTCGAACGCCAGTTATTATTTCATAGGAGTCTGATACATTTACAGAGCCAGACGTTGTTATTTTACAAGTTTCTCCGAGCCGAAATTAGAAGCCCAGATTAAAAACCTAAAATCACAACCACAACAGTTACTTATTTGTGTTTTATTTAATTTTACTTCTAAATAACATCTAAATCTAATCATCATTAAATCAAGGTAAACGTATCCATTTAATCGAATCAAATTATCATTTTTTTCACTACAGGTACAAATAGGTCTCGCATAATACGTTTAGAACCTGCTATAAAGACGTCATTTTCCTTTTTCTTCCCTTAATTTAATTTCATTTAATTTAACTTAATATTCATTCATTTGCATGTCATTTAGAATATCAAAAAAGTGTTTTTAATTTAAACAGTAATTGCTTATAATTTTTTCTGTAAGAAGATAAGAAAAATAATATTAAAAATAATTAAAATTAAATTTTCCACTTTAATACGTATTTAACATGAATTTTCATTTATTTTAATTTAATGTTTTGGTTTGGTTTGGCTGTGTAAACGACCATAAATTATACAACATTGTCCTATGAGAATAACACTTCTATGTATGTAATGTATATTGTACACGTATGTGATATGCAGAGCAGTTTGCTGGTTCTAGCTCGCCTCTAGTAATAAACCGTGTATGACTGGAATTAAACATATGAGATATTTGCTCACTTTGGTGTGGCGTTTAATTTTTTAAAAAGCTAATAATGTGCAAAGTCTGAAGAAACAGGAATTTGTTTTTAAATTGTAAATATCTTATGCACAATAACTTTGCACAATAAATGCAATTCTATTTTCATTTCGTCGTCATAACATAACTGCTGACGGATTTCAGTCTCCTACCCTGGTTCGGTTTAGCCAACATTTTTTTATTTAAATTAAGTTTACAACGAAATCTATGTTATAAAGACAAACCGAAATTAATGGAAAACTTTCGATATATAACATTACACCAACGCAAGGTTTAAAAGCATATCAAAACACTTTGGGATGTAGAAACCCGCCATAAAATAAATATCAAAAATGGACAGAAATACGTATATGATGTTATCCTACGATTCTATACCAGAAAATCAAAATCAGCCCATAATTTGTTTAAATTGACTTCAAATAAATAGTTATTTGTGCAGTTGGCCCATTACGAGTTGAATGAATATATATTTGACCAAAAACCCGATTTCCAGCTAAGTGACCGGCGCAAATCCACATAGCCTTAATCCAACAAATTTATAATTTTAACTGGCCCCTATTTATTTAATCCCGGTTATGGTAGCTTTTGTTGAAATACGAATTGCATTGATATATCTGGCCTACAGCCCAATTTCGCTATGTAGCCAGTAAACGTTTTTTTTCGCATTTTTCTAAAAATAAGGCATGAGTTTGACCAGCTCAAAATTTTGCTTAAGCACATAGCATTAATCCGACAAATTAACACTTCATTTAGAAAAAAGATTACTACCAAATACTTGGTTAAATTAATTTGGTTGTTCTAACACAAAATTTTGAGCTAAATAAACCAAATCTCTTGTTTAATTTAGAAATTTGGTAGTTTCTTACTGGGTTACTACAAAAAATGGGTGGAAATGATGGGTGTGAAGTTCTTCACAAATTCACACTTTTATCATTGTATTAGTGTAACACTGTTAAATTAAAATCTAACTAGAAAACATGACTGTTCCTATACGAAAATTACTACTAAAACCAATTACATCAGTGTGTACTAAAATGTTATCCAATTGAATGTAATATAATAAAATATAAAAATAAAGAAAATTATAGCGATTCAGTGAAATTTAGCAAAATAAACTAAACGAAATTTTTAACTATTGTTTCATCCCTTTATTGGACAATTTAAAATCATATTTTGATACTTTATAGTTTTTAGTTTAGGCAAAATTTTAAATACTTTAATTTTTCATACTCCAGACCCTAAAATCTCTGGTAAGGAGTGTTAATGGCCATTTTCAGTTCCAAGACAAATTTAATTATTTTCGAAAAAAATCGTGAACACTTTGGGACCGGGGTTGGGGAGTCATATAAAGGCTCCTCGAATGAGGAATTTGATTAGCTGTTAGACGCATTATCGGAACCTGAGTCATCATCTCTGGTAAGGAGTGTTAATGGCCATTTTCAGTTCCAAGACAAATGTAATTATTTTCGAAAAAAAATTGTGAACGCTTTGGAACTGGGGTTAGGGGATCATATATAGGCTCATCGGATGAGGAATTCGATTAGATATTAGACGCATTATCTGAACCTGAGTCAATGTCTCTGGTAAAGAGTGTTAATGCCCATTTTCAGTTGCAAAACAAATTTAATTTTCTTCGAAAAAATATCGTGAACACTTTGGAACTGGGGTTGGGAGATCATATATAGGCTCATCAAACGAAGAATTTATTTATCTATTAGACGCACTATTGGAACCTGAGTCAACATCTCTGATAAGGAGTGTTAATGGCCATTTTCAGTAACAAGACAAATTTAATTATTTTCGAAAAAAAATTGTGAACACTTTCGGACCGGGGTTGGGAGATCATGTATAGGCTCATCGAATAAGGAATTTTCACTGCCAAGACAATTTTTTTTTTTTTTTTGAAAAAAAAAATCGTGAACACTTTGGGACCGGGGTTGGGGAATCATGTATAAGCTGATCGGATGAGAAATTTGATTAGATATTAGACGCATTATTGGAACCTGAGTCAACATCTTTGATTAGGAGTGTTAATGGCCATTTTCAGTTCCAAGACAATTTTTTTTTTTTTTTTAAATCGTGAACACTTTGGGACACGGGTTGAGAGATAATGTATAAGCTCATCAGATGAAGAATTTGATTAGCTAAATTAGAAAATGGCCATTAACACTCCTTACCAGAGATGATGACTCAGGTTCCAATAGTGCGTCTAATAGGTAATTAAATTTCTCATTGAATGAGCCTATATATGATTCCTCAGCCCCGATCCCAAAGTGTTCACAATTTTTTTTTCGAAAAAAAAAAACTGTCTTGGAACTGAAAATGGCCCTTAACACTCCTTACTAGAGATCTTAACTCAGGTTCCGATAGTGCGTATAATAGCCAATTAAATTCCTCATCCGATGAGTCTATACATGATCATCCAATCTGGGTTCCGAAGTGTTCACGAATTTTTTTCGAAGAAAACCAAATTTGTTGCGTACAGTTTTACTATTACCCTACATACATACACTAATACTTATATTTCGATATTAAAATCAAATTAAAAATCGTATTAGAGTTAATGATTTTAGTAATTAGCAAAGTACTCGGCTTTTAAGGTTCGTGTCTTTGGTGTATGTACTAATATTTTAGTACCAGAGAATATACACATATACATATTTTTTATTTTATGTTATTACACAAATCTTACCTAATAACGTTATCGAACCGTCACGATATGAATCGTATCACAGTTGCATAGTTAGTAAATGTTATCAATTTACATAAACTAATTAAAAAAGGCATGAACAACCTTTTAACGTAACCTCAGGAATGGTTCTTTGAAAAGTTATGTTGCTCACGATAAATTTTTCTCGTTGCTACTTTCAATAATTTTGTTGCAGCTGCAAAATGCGTATAAGAAAATGTAAACAAAAAAAAATTGACAAGACATCAATCGAACCGTGAAGAAAATATGGATTAACGAGAATTTTTATTTAATTAACACACATAAAATAAATTCATATTATGTTAAATTAAAATAATCACAAAATCGAACACTACCAAATTCTAAGTAAATTTATATTTAAATTTTACTTAAAAATCCCTAGTTAATTTTAATGACATTTTTACTGAAAAAATAATTATTTTCATAACATGAAAGAAGATTTTACGAAAACCAATATGATTCGTAAACGTATATGTGTGAAATAAAGTGTGAAAAACTTCACACTCATGTGGAAATGGTGGTTTTTCTTAACTACTTGTTTTGACCTAAAAGTTTTGTCATATAAACTAAGACTTGTTAAAAATTACAATATTTACGAAGGAGTTGACAGTTGCGTAGCGAATCATTAAAATTCGCTAAGGCATTGTGATTATACTTTAAAAGTATTTTCAATATTTTTGTAGTTTAATCACTGCAGAAACGATCGAATTTTTTAATATAAAGAATTCAATAAATCATTAGTGCTAACCAAACTTCCAAGTTCCAATAACTTCTTGGTGAAAAGTCAATTTTATCAAAACATTAAGTTATATTTACCAATACAAAGTTTTTCTTTCTAACGCTACTTTGTGTATTATACACAACCTAAAACGTTTTCAACATAAGAAAATTTTGTAGAATTAACAAATCATTAGTAAAATAATTGTTTATCTTGGTTGATTTAATAAAATAGTTGGCCATTGTTACCAATTTTTTTGCACTTATATCCAATAAAATAACCATTTGTTTTTGGTTAAATTAACTAAGTTAAAAATTAAATAACCACGATTTGGTTATTTAAAATTAAAATTTTATTCAACTAAGATCTTGTTCGTTTTTAACTAAGAGGTTTGGTTGATCGAAAATCACCAAGATTTTTGCTTAATATACTCATAATTTCGTTTCTTTTGACCCAAGTTTTACTCTGAGTGTTTAATTGTACCAGTTTATAGTAATGAGCTGAATCTGACTACATAAGTTGCCAGCGAACGGTTTTTAGTATGTTTCCTAAAAGTAAGGCATGAGTGCCCAAAAAGTAAGGCATGAGTGTCCAATTGCCCAATTTCTCTAAGTTGCCACGGAACGACACTGTTTTCTACTTTTCCTAAAAGTAGGTCGTGAATGAGATTATCTCAAAATTCAGATAGCATGACAAATTTATATTTTCAACATTTAGGTTAACTAATGTGAGGTTAACTTCACACAAGAAAAATTGAGTCTTTTATTGATTGTCTGATATTTTTTTATTTTGAGAATAGTAGTGTGTGATACTGTTATAGAAAAACTGCATCAACAATGAAATTAACGAAATGATGAACATCCTAAACGAAACACTATGGAAAATTCTATACACAAGCAGATCTGGTTTAACTAGTTAATCACCTCTCAATACACTATCAAAGCACATGAGAATAAAGTCATATTTCAAGCAAATAAATGTGGTGGATATGCGGACAGCATAATCATATTGTTTAATAGCAAACACACGCAAATAGCTGGCTTACATAATATTTTGAATTAAAATCTACATAGATCTCGAATACACTACATTTGAATTCTAAATTGATAAACTTGCCAGACTTTTATTAAAACTGTTTTAATAATCAAAAATCATTTTTCCTGTATTCAGGATACCAACAAAGTCCACCCTTGTTGAAAATCCAATCTTTAAATTTATTTAAATCTGTTAATTCTTCGTTTTATTTTATAATTGCTACACTTTTCAAGATTATTGCAAAACTTGAAAAAGCTCTTACTGAATCCACTTCTGGTACACAGGTGCCCACCACATTTCGTCAGGATCTTCTAGAAGAAAGTTTTAATGAGAAATATCATCTCAAATTAATCAATTCGTCTAGACTGTAAAGACGCTGAATTTTAGTGAAATTAAATTTGTTATGAAAACATCATTTCTGGTAAAATTTAAGAAAATTAAAAACTACTAGAAGACTAATTTCATTCAAATATCACTTCGACTGCCAATTTTATGGAAAAACTTTAAGTTTATGTTTATATTAAAGATGTTAAATTAAATTTGCAACAGTATCGGCTACTTTCGTTCCCCGAAATTCAAGTGGAACGGACGATTTTTTGACAACAAAGAGATTTTTAACAAAAATTCAGCCTCTGTAATGATAGAAAAGGCAGTGCTGGGACGCCCGCCGGTAAGAATAAGAGAACTTCCCGCAATATTGACATGCCCTTGCGTCTGCCCAAGCTACTTCACTTATGAGACAAGTACAAAGCAACCGTATAAGAGGATACTTTTCAGTGATTTTATTGTCCCATACAAGCCATCGATGATTTTTCTTGAGCCCTGATGACCATTGAGGACATAATGTTAACCCTATTCAGAAAGAAGCTGGCCAAATTTGGTCTGTCTACACCACAATGTTGCACTACCATTTAAAACTTTCAACTTTCAACCAATTTAAATTTAAAATATACATCTCTAAGGCTAGAGGAACTCATCCAGAATATTAAAAATATTAGAATATTAAAATATCAGAATATTAAAATAGAACCGATGCTAATAATAGACTAATATAACGCTCTATTAAAAATTTTTGGATTTCATTCCTTCCAATCAAAACGATGGGTTTTGCTATATCCTGAAAAAAGTTAGAAGAAGCCATATGAAAAAATGATTTAAAATCAATTGGATAATTAAAGGATAATTTTAGGATAATTAAAGGCAAATCAAAGGCCCTATTGAAATATTTTAGACTCCATCCGGTCTTGGCCAATCTTTAAGTTATTTATTTTATGTCTAGCAGAACCCAAATCTAAAATCGAACCAAAACGGATATTAAAACACAAAACAAGATCCATTGGCAGACAATTAATTTAAGGCTATAGCCGTAACAAAATAGGCCATACTGAGCCTTACATTGTTTGTGTCAATTTGTTTTGCATCCTAATTTCTGTTTCGCTTCGATTTTCGATTTTGGTTCTGCTATATCTTTAAATAAAATAAACTTGGTCAAGAAGGACTAGAGCCAGTTTACCATAGAGTTTTTGAAAAATAATTGAATTTACCGAAAAATTTACTTTAAATTGACTTTTACCCTTGGATTGGCACGCAGCCTAAATAGAGCTTCTAAAATACTCGACTCTCTAATGCTACGCGGGTCGTCGAGTAATCCGTTCGCTATTACCCGGGTACCTTGGTATACTATGGGTGCGGGCCAATAGTCGGGTAAAAGTCAATTTTAAGTAAATTTTTCGGTAAATTCAATTATTTTTCAAAAACTCTATGGCAAACTGATCAAAAAATCTGTTCTAAATCCGATTTTTACCACAGTATATGATTTATCCTTGGATTGACCCGCAGCCTATTTGTGTATTTAAAAATTACAAATTGCTTGTTAAGTGGTAGTATTCAAACGGCTAAGTTTAGCTTGATAATTAAATTACCTGCTACCGAAAATACATATTCACATGCTCTAGAAGTAGGACGCTTTGTTAGTAAAGACATACAGTTCTCCCATCCGTTCAGTTCTTTTACCATCATGATCCTTTTAGTGAAGGATTTGACAGATATTTATAATTCATCATAGAGGGTACGCTTCTTTTCCACTTCATCTGATGAGCTGTTAATGATGGCATTGGGCTGAATCAAAAAATAAGGAGAGTATAACAGGGCACCGCCTCTTTTTGTAGGTGGGGTGGGGTAACTTTGAAATTAAAATAGGAACCCCTATTTTTTATTGCAGATTCGGCGGATTCTACGGCTTAAAGTACAGAGAATTTCTTTGAATTATTTTTTTCGATTCATGATAGATGGCGCTGTAATAACGATATTAAATTTCAGCATGGAGAGTTACATTACAGCATTGTCCAGACTACGGTCAGCTTCTCCATAAACCAGGACCATTTCATTTTTTTCTTGAACAATTAAACACTCCATTTTGTATTGTATTTATAGCCTAACGCAAACACGTCTTTTGTTTTCGAAATAATTTTCGAACTGAATCGATATTTTTAAAATAAAATACAAAAACAAAATCATTTATTTGAAAGCAGATTTAATCGCACGTCTCTACGTTACAATAATAGTTAATTTTAATTCAAACGTATTGCAGAATCGTATGCATAAGTTTTCAGTAAGAGAAATCGAAAACAATGTAATATAAATTTAATTTAACAGCGCCATCTATCAAGAATCGAAAAGAATGTTTCAAAGAAACTTTAAGACGTCGAATCCCAATCTGCGAAAAAATGGGGTTCCTATTATAATTTCAAAGCTACTCCCGCCCCACCTACACGAAGAGAAGAAGGGGTACTAATTTTAGCACTAATGTATATCTCTTCCGGAATGATTAGATTTTGAAAAAGTTTCAGCTTAAAAAAATCACCCGGTATATAAACAATTAAAAGCTTGTGGGAAATAGTTTCTACTCAAAAGTCTTAACAGTGAATTGTATTCTGCTATCTCATTAGGATGCTCAAAAAGATCACAAGGCTTGTCTGCTACAAGTAGAGAAACGACTAAAAATTTAAACTTTGATATTCAATACAAGAAGTGTATGCAGTTTTAAAGGATTCGAGCACAACTACAAAATTAATGGTAGTTAGTTTTCTATAGGACTGCCAAAACCACAACTTAAATATCGTTAAACAACGTAATGTTTAATTTTTTTTTTGTTAAATGTTGTTGTTTGTTAACCTATATAAAGGTGGCGGAAACATAAGTACGTCCATATAGCTTACATCGAAAAAAAATTTCAGACAACTCATCGTTGTTGAAGATGATCAGAATTATAAACGCATTCTGTGCAGAAAGTCTCCAGAAAAATACCACTGCTTATCATCAATGGGCACAAAAACTAGCCTCTACCGTAGTTTTAAATGATTTTTACGTAGTTAATCTGATTTTAGGGCAAACACATTGAAAGAAGGCTACGTGATCCAGAAACAAACCATTGACTTACTAAATATTATGTTGGATTTATCTTATGAAAATGAACAAACAACAACGTTCTTTTGGAATCCATACCAGCACACCTAAGAAATCAAAATCGATTGGAATTTAAACTGGACGATACCATTAAAAATCTTGGGCTGCGTTGGAAGCCCGCAGTGGATATATTCGAGTTGAGCTTCATTATAGGCGGACGGGCACCAATAACAGTTGTAGCCAAGTTGAATGGACGGAACCCAAAATTTTTTAATAGTTCATTTAATTAGCCTATTATTAGCCTATAATTATCCGTATAGTATCTTGTCATGTTTTGCCGGATTGGTTTTACCAGCATTAGGGACATTTGATACTGTTTTCAAACTATTTTGATTTGTGTCTTTGTTTTTTTTTACAATAATTTCAAATTACGCCGGATGGGGTGGGGTGGTTTAAGAAAATAAATCAAAATCGAACTTAGTGAAGCTGACAATCGTTGAATACGGCAGTGAAATGTCTCTGTGTTTATGTATTAAAGGAAGCGCGTTATCAAGATATCAAGCTGGTATCATAAACAGTGGTAGTGTTGTTCAGTTGTATGAGTACGTTTGTGTACCTGTACCTGTAAATATTTTGTATGCATTATATTTATTAACTAATTAATGCGTCACAGTTATACTATTTTCCATTCAAAATGCATTAAAAACTAGTAGTTAATGGATTCAGTCTAAAAAGTTGTTTATATATAACAACCTCAACATATAGTTTTGTTAATGATCATTTTATTTATAATTATAAAGTCCGTTGTGCGCCAATTTTTTCATATTAAATTTATTAATAAGCTGGGTCATATTAAAAACTAAAGCATGCGTCAAATTAAATTAAAGCACAACCAACAACAGAAAAAAATAAATTCATGTATAATCTTCGTTGAAAAGCTTTTAAATGTTTAAAATTCTCATTAACACATTGCATTTATGCTAAAGAGCATGTACATACATCTATTTTTATCTATGTATTTTATGTATGTCGTTATTATTTTTTATATGTATGTAGTATACATAAAAACACATACATAATGTTGAAATGGAAATATGAAAATTATATGTAATTTCAACATGTAATAACCATAAAATATAAATTATGGCATTTTAGGTGTATTTGGGGTGGTGATACGCTAGTCATAATGAATTTAAAGCTTTTTAATTTTTCAAATCGATATCGATCTAAAACATTGTCCTACAGCAACATATTAATATAACTTCACCTTAAAATTACCGCGACGTGATAGCAATTCACAAAATTTTTTTTTTTAGAAATTACTGTGAGTGCGTGCTATACAATTTTTAGATACCTCAAGAAAATTTATATTTTCATATGGAATTTTCTCAGGTAAGTGTAACAAAGCTACCCATTCTTTCTGGCAAATAATTTTCATTTGATGAAGTATGTTTTCAAAAGGCATCGGTAGAAGAATCAAGAGACTAATCAAGGAACTCAGGAAGAGCTCTATTTAGTACCTTCCGCTCTAAGCTAAGAACCTACAGTCAGTCACAACAGGCTACATACACCACTAAAATTTGCAAAATCGAGATAAATGAAACGCACTAAATATATATAATAACTATAATATTAATTAAATAATATATTTAAACAATGAAAATTATTATTGAACAAAAAATAAATAATAAAATTCATAAAATTTATATCACAAAATTTTACATACAGTTGCATGTTTCAATTTATTCAATTGCAAAGTGTTACCTTTTCCATATAAATACCTAGGAACGTCTACCGAAACTTTCAGTATTAACTTTGCATTCGTCTTGAGTGAGAAATACTTTTCGCCTCACGAAATCTGATAATAAAGCTACGGGAACAGAATAGCAGTTATAATGAAATATCTAAAGTTCTAGCAACCATAGAAAAAATAAGTTAAAATTTTGATCACAGAGGAAGTACATATTCAACATAAATAACGATCTGGGAGTCCTAAAAACTTAACGCACGGGATGATCGAAACTTAATTGAAAAAGTGGCATCCAATCCAAGAATTAGTGTTCCAAAATAGCGATTGAGATTCGGAATAGCACTGGTAATGATGTTCATCCCGGCACAGTGGTTTAATGTAAGAGTGCGAAGAAAAAAACCATTTATAAGCTTAGTAAATAAGCAAAAACGGCTTGAATTTGCAAAAAAATACGTTAATGAATGCACTGAGTTTTGGAGCGAAATGCTCTCCACTAACGAGAGGAAATTCAATATATTTTGATCCGATGGAGGGGGAAAAATTTGGCGAAAAAATAACCAAGATATGACTCCAAAAAATTAACTTCCGACCGTTAAACACGGCGGTGGCAATGTAATGGTTTGTTTATCTATGGCTGCAGCTGGTGTCGGTATTTGAACATACTGCGTAGCAATTTACAACCGTTCGTCGAATGCTTAGGACTAGGAAACCAGTGGATCTAAAATGATCCAAAACATACGGCGATGGTAGTAAGACAATGGCTTATATATAATGTACCAAAACAACTTCATCCGCCTCGCCAGTCACCGCATCGTAACGCAATAGAGCATATCTAGTATGAACTGGAACAAAGGGTCCGAAAATATAGGATTAACAATAGAGATTCATTAAAAAGTGAATTTCGAGTGCATGGTCTGAAATTTCGTCAGCGGTTACTGAGAACCTGGTTTTATCAATGTCCAGGCGATAAAGCACTATCATTGAGCCCAACTAAATATTAATTTTAGTTCTCAAGTGTGTCTGAACATGTTTATTTTGGTTTTATTTACTGTATGTAGACTTTTGTGATATAAATTTTATGAATTTTTTGAAATTTTTTTTTTTGTCCACAAATAATTTTCTTTGTTTAAATATATTATTTAATTTATATTACAATATTAAGTTCATTCATTTATCTCGTTTTTGTAAGTTTTAGTGGTGTATATAGACTTTTCTGACTAACTGTATATGTAGTAGCAATAATATAAATATTAGTAATGTTTAAAAATTTAGAATTTCGATTTTGTATTTTGAAAAAGTTAATATTCAAGATTTTTTAAAGTTATCGCAGATGTTGAATAATTTCCTACTTAACTACAGATATTGCTTCTAGCAACAACGGAACGCAAGGCGTTAAAACCGATTCTGTGCAGATATATTTCCGCGTCGTCCAACCATCGAGTAGGTGGTCTTCCACGAGTGTCCACATTCGTTTGTGCCAACCAGTGTTGGGCGAAGTAGATTACGAACGTCGACAACCTAAGACATAATGTTAAAATTTGGCTTTATTTCACTTTTGCTGTCTTATTATCCTTGGGCTCAAATAAATTTACATTTCGAATCTAAAACACATAAATTAATTGTTAGTTTATGGACCGACACATACGTGTCCGTGACTTAAACTAATTCTCATTGGGTGTAAAAGAGCGCAGTTTTTTGCAAAAGTCGCCATTAAACGTGTCATTATAGTAAGAACATGGTGAACCTGGACAACACCTTCATAGTTAGTATAATAAATACACTTAAAATTCCATCACAAATAAAAACAAACCAATTCGCGGTCTCACCACTAATATACCTGGTTCACGTTTAATTAACTCACTGTGTTTAAGGAAAAAGTAACAAAAACAATTTTTCCGTAATGTTTTAACATTAAAGTGCAATTTATGCTGTGTGCCTGGCGCCGATTATTTTGTCGAAATTTACGACTAACTAAATTGATCGTTAGTCCACCCAGGTATTGTTAGGAATATTTATAAGCTTAAATCTCGGCCAAATATCGTGATATTTAGTTCTAAACTGCAAACTTAGTTCCAATTTATCAATTACCGATTAGAAATGTTTCGTACAATGGCTGCGGGCCAATAGTCGGGTAAAAGTCAATTTTATTTAAATTTTTCGGTAAATTCATTTATTTTTCAAAAACTCTATGGCAAACTGATCGAATAATCTGTTCTAAATCCGATTTTTACCATAGTTAATGATTTACCCGACTATTGGCCCGCAACCAATTTTAAATTTAAGTTTATATTGCACATTTTAATTAAACAACAGATCCGGTTTCTTTTGTGCCATCTTTGAACGATTGGTACTAACGATTGGAACTAACCATCAATTTAGTTAGGCTACGTACCAATCCAAGAGTAAAAGTCAATTTTAAGTAAATTTTTCGTTAAATTCAATTATTTTTGAAAAACTCTATTGTAAACTGATCGAAAAACCTGTACTAAAATCGATTTTTACCGTAGTTAACGATTTACCCTTGGATTGGTTCGCAGCTTTAATTGGAAGTTTATACAAAAAAATCGACATGAGTCACACGGCAATTTATACATGAAAGAAATATTTGTCAGTTCACAATATTGCGATTTCCAAGAAAGTAGCTGACATCTGATGATCAAAACGCAAATCGCAGTTTGCGATGAAGCAAGAGGATCAAAATTGCCAAAACAATGAACTTGACAGTTATCGTCCCCTTTGTAGAAGTAGAAACCAACGCTATCTGTATTTGATTGAAATCGCCCATATTTCAATTCGACTAAACATTATTTTAAGTTTGACCAAATGTCGGTAGATGTCAGTAAAATATAAATGATTATAATTTTATTAACATTTTTATAGAGATGGCACTGTAAATTGTTTAATATGGTTTAAAAAAAACATTGATATTTTATGTTATAGAAAAATTTACTATTTATGCTGTCTGCCTTAAACGACTAAACTAACTAAACTAAAATTGGAATGGATAGTACATATAATATGCCAATAGGTAGCACTAGTACAAAAGTCGTTATGTGTGCCTTAATAAAAAAGTGTCAAAATATTTATATAAGCAATGGAAATTAGAGAGTGAAATTTATACAAAATCTATATATATAAAACAAAGTCAGGTTAGTTACACCATTTATAACTCAAGAACGGCTGTACCGATTTTTATGATCTTTGTTTAGTTAGATTTGTCTTCGCTCCGAATAGCATAGTAACTATTAAAACATCAGAAAAATTCACCAAAAAAAAAATTATCAAGAAAATTTATTTTTTCACACATTTTGTACATTTTTTTTTTTATTTTGTTCGTCTCAATACAGTGGTGGTTTAGGATAAAAAGACGAAATCCACAACGTCGAAGGAAGTGTTGGAGAAATTCCAAAAGCATAGAGAAGTGTTTGGTAATCCAATGGCATTGTGACTGACAAGGGAACCGCATTTACCAACAACGAATTCAAGGAATATTGCGAAGTCGAAGGTATCGAACATGTTACGATAACTACAGGCTTGCCAAGAGATAACGGCCAAGTTGAAAGAATTCATCAGTCAATAATATCAGTCCTCTCCAAACCAATGGTTTAGATTCGACGGAAGTATGCAACAAAGTTTTAACAACACGCTGAATCGAAGCATACTCCGTTTGCGTTATTAGTTGGTACTAAAATGCATCAGAAAACTGATATGAGAATTCAAAAAATTATTAATGAACAAATTATTAAAACTTCAGAAACTCTCGAGATAGTTTAAGAGAAACTGCAAAGAAGCAAATAGAAAAAATACAAATTGAAAATAGACGATCATTTAGGAAAAACCGCAAAGCTCCTACGACCTACAAAGTCGGAGATTTAATAGCTATAAAGAGAACTCAATTTGGACGAGATTTAAAATGGAAGCCAAGATTTTTCGGACCATACAAGGTGTGCAAAGTTAAAGAAAATGAACGCTACGATGTAGAAAGAGTAGGTGAGCACGAGGGCCCTAAGAGAACGTCAACAGCAGCCGAGTTTATCAAGTCTCGGTTGGATTCGTCGTTCGAATCATCAGGGTCGGATGAGGAGTAGGATGGACGAGTGTCAGTTTCAAATCCCTGGACAAATTGTGTTATACATCCCTGAGTTTTGTAGGGGACAACCATTTTGTTTTTGTTTAATATATAGTAATCGAGTCAGTTTATACGTGAAAATAATAAAGAGCGCATGTATAAAGGCGCATATAGTTTTTAAAGATTCCAATAATAAAACCCCACATACGAGTATATATACAAAAAAAGTGTTTTGTCAAGAATCTTCCTTTCAGCATTTTAGAAAACTAATCTTAATTGATATTGTTGCAAACCTAAATCAGAATCTTTTAGTTAGTAGTCGATTTTCTCATAATTGATATACTACTGCACCTCAAACCTGCACCATCGTACGAGTCCATCGGCGCTCATCAATTTTAACATAGTCTTGGCTATTATCGTGCACCACTGATTTTCTTAATAATTCTGAACCACACAGTCTTGCAGATGAACTCAGTCAAATGACTACTGGTGTAGTATTCGTAAGGACAGCTTAAGCAGCGGAAGTGTTGATTTTATTAATTTAGATACGGTAGACATTCGTGTACATTCGTAAACAGAAATAAGTAGATGGAATAATTTAGGCTAAGGATATCCAAATTTGGAAAACACTGAAAAATCTTTCTTCAAATAGTAAAACCATCATAAACTTGTGTATTTTAAAAATACTTAAACACGCTGCCCACGCAACAAAAAGTGCTTCTCACCCTCCTTGAATCTACCAAAAACTTACGTACCATACAAAAGACAAAATAAACTAAGTTTATTAAACCCAAATAAAAAAAAAGGAAATTGTTATTGATTTCACGTAGGGATAATCGTCATTAAAGTCAACCGCACCACCAAACAAATTTAAATCTAATGACTTGCGTCTATATGATTAAAAGCATAAATGTAGAAATAAATTCGTCAAAAAAAATAAATAAAATAATTTATCTATGTACCTAAATACGTGTCCTATAAATAGATCGCCTGAAAAACTATAATTTATATAAAATTCAAACGTGTATCGTCATTTGAAATTTTTACCTTAACTATTCTCGCTTTTTTTATGTCTCCGTATAGATAAAAGTTCGCTTGACACAAAATTAAATATCGTCGAAATGATTTCGTGGGACTAATTAATTTTTTTTATTTTTAAGTTTATAGTTTTGTTGGTCTACATCACGATAACCATAATTTTTTACTGTACACTTAATTATAATAATTCAACTAATTATATTATTATTACATGGTGCTAGTTGTAAGTGAAACGTGCGTATATAATTTTGTGTGGATCTGTCAAATCAGCGCGGGCCTAAAAAACGCTCAATTATTTAGTTTTATGCGTTACATTTATGTTTATTACAACCATAGCTGGTGTTTGATTATATAGCGTGAGGAAATCTGATTACCAAAAATCAATCAAAACCTATACAGAAAGCCTATCATTTACACTACTGGTGTGTTTATGGTGCGCAAGGTCAAAAATCATAAAGTAGTTAAAATTTTTGACACACTGTAATTATGGTAAATTACAGAAAATTGTTATCACATTGTTGTAAATTTGATGGGATATTATGGCATACGGTGTTGGAAAGTAATGTCGGTTTAATAATATTGGCCGTTTAATAAAAGCATAAAAGCAAAATTTCAAGTACAGTTGAACCTTCCGTACATATTCCACAATCGTTAAGAAAATTAAGATTACCAATCCTAACATTGGAATGCTGCGGTATGACATGCTAAACTGTACGCAGTAAAAAGGAAACCTAAAATTTTACTATGTTTGTTTATTTTGACTGCATATGGACAAAGAGTGCCTGCATATATGCAATATTTTATTTTTTACAGTGCGATGTACATAATTAGAAATTTGGCAACTAAACTTTCTTTTAACGGAAATCTTAAACGGATTCAAAAACATTTTCAAACACATTTGATTAAAACTATTAAAATTGGTATTAGTGGGAATGAAGTATAAGTGCAATTTCAACAATATTTTTAGAGCAGATTTTCAAAAATGAATTTCTATACAGGTGAATCATTTTCGTTTAAAATTGCTCGTTTAAAATTTCGTTTAAAATATCTCGGCCAATTTTGAGCATTTTAAAATTGTTTTGTGTTTGTTCATAGAAACATTTCGGGAACAATTGATTTTTTCCTGTCGCATTTCATGATCTCTTGTTTTATAGAGAACTAGCTGTACCCTGCGCGCGTTGCTACACTACTATTTTATTGATTTTGTTCATTTCGAAAAAATTGTGACATTGCAGCGCTTCGTTTCCATTCGATATTTATTAAAGTGCTGTGGGATACAAGCGTGAGCAGGCCACATAGAGCTGCTCATGTGAGAAGCATGGTTTCTCCAAATTTAATCCACACACTTGCAACGTTTGTAAATGTGCTTTGTTGATAGTTTATAGAGAATTTAAGAATTCAGTTGGATAGTTGACAACTTCGCCTTGATTCACCACAGAATAGTGAAGTTGATGGTATTGACATCGATATTTTTGGCCGCTATTATAGCACGCGGCTCAGTGCCACTGATGATTTTTGTAGTTCTGTGCAATGTTTGGGAAAACTTTTTGCAACAATTCGTCTATGCTTTCTGTGATATTACACAAGTTTGCATTCCATTTCCATTCGCCCATTTACAATATCCATTAATTGTTTTGCAAAATTTCCAGCCGATGCATCCCGTTGTAGTTGTACACGCATGTTGGTTTTCAAAGTCAATTTCTGTAAATGACGCCATAAAACTGATGATTTGAGACATGTATTAAGTTCATCAGTGGATGTTGTAACGAAACGACTTGGGGCAAACTAAGGTGCGACATGGACGCAACAACAAAGTTGCCTATTTATCGCTTCATTAGCAGAATTTCTCCGTGATTCTATATGTGTGACTTGCAGCACGTTTGCCGGCTAGAGTGAAGAAGGTGGGCGGAGTTCTTGTCACGAGAACCACAGAAAACTAGAAGTGCTGCTATACCTTACTCACACGTTATACGATTCACTTGCAAAATGGAAAGACAAAAGAACCAAATTAATTAAATAAAAGCATTAAAGTATTTTAAAACAGTTAACATGAATAGTACACAGCCATTTTCCGATGTGAGTGGTCATGATGGTGAACCACTTGCGTACACCTCCCTCGCCATGGTAATATCAAGCGCTGAAAATTGATAGACCCCCAATATTGAACTAATATGCTAGCCCATACTACCTACGAATATTTAATTATACATCATGACGTTCAAACAGGCTGACATTTCAAATCAATGCAAGAGATTCGCGCAAGACAAAAAAAATCAAACGGTGAAACATGACATGGTCTAGAATTACAACAGTAAAATAAAATAAACAAAATTCATCTAGCAAGAATAATTATTGGTATTTAAAAGCTTTACAATTTATGTTACTTATGCAACAACTAACCTAACCTAAACATCATACACAATGATATATGAACTAACAATATTAATAAGTACAAATCTACAATGGTAATAATGGTTATGTAAATATTTATCTATTATAAATTATTATAGAACATGGAAATTTAAAACGGATCCGCGGATCAATATCTTAAAGTATTCATTATAAACATCATTATAAACAGATTATACTCGTAATACAAAGTTTGTTTTTGGTATATAAATGAAATATAGTTTTAAATAATATAGTAATAAATATAAATAGCATGCAAATATAATATGATATGATAAATTAACGCAATATAGTGTATAAAAAAAAACTTAATTTAGACAGTTATAATCACTTAGCTGGTTTAAGATCCGTTGGTGATGGTCGTTAGTAACGCGTGCCGTACTGTTATCTCGTACATATTAGCGTTTGATAAGTAGGTGTGTCCAAAATATTCCGCTATTGCGCGCGCTTTTTTTTTTTTACCGTAATATTGATATACAAAAAATCCCAGTTTGGCTGGTGAACAAATCGTAAACGCCGTTGGACTTCACACGAAATTGGTGTAGAATCAAAAATAATTGAATGTCGCGGAAAAACCCTCGATATCAAGCGTGGCCGATTTAGGTATATATATATATATAGATATATATATATATATATGTAGTTGTATCCACTTGGAATTTACTGTGGCACTGTTTTCGAGAAATAACAAACACAATTTTTCTTAATTTTCGGCTTGATGAAAATCAACAGGTTGTTTGTAAACTCAAAAAAAATTTGCATTGCACAATAATCGAGATTATAATAACAACACAAAACAAAGAAAAAAATCATACCTGTTTTCCCCGCGACAATCGTATATTTTGTCGAGAACACCAATCCACTTTAAATATTGTGATAATTTGTCAAAAGGCATAGTGTTTGCGCAACTGAACAAATTAGCCCAACTCACGTTTGGACGATCACTTACACAACTCAGGATAATTATTTTTACTGATACAGATTTTGTATCTCACTATAAATATCAATAGCTATTTTATTATTATTGTTATGAACACTTTGACTAACTGTGGTAGACTGATAAGCAAGCTACCTTGTATTCTTTTCAAAACGCAAATGACCAATAAAAATTTTAATTTTTGATTGTTGTCTTGTTGTACAAAAAAAAGAAAAATAAGAAGACAACAAAACAAACATTTACGACCAGCATCACCATCTATCTTACAGTATTTTGTTAAACGAACAATTATACCAATAATTGTTATGAGTGCTAATCAATTATGAGTGATTTTCTAAGCCCATATCATTGAGTAAAAAAAAAAAAACCCGAATTATTGTTTAATTCTTTAGGGAAGTAAGTTATCAGCCTGCTGGAACATCTCAAATGTTACAATGTTGAACGTGGTATAACCGGCAGTGTTTGTCGAAAATCACCAGACAATAAAATGAGTGCGCCACCGAAGATCCGTGGGTTTCCTCTCAAATCTCGCAGTGTACGATCAAGCGCTTCCAATGTTTTCTTGTGAGACATTTTATATTCGTCCCATACGATAATTTGACACGTTTGAAGTACTTTGCCCATTCCAGAGTTTTTGCTGATGCCGCATGTTGGTGCGTCAGTGTTTTGTTAATTCAACGACAGTTTCAATGCTAAATGAGTCTATCCAAAAGAGTTGCCGCAATATTATTTTGTTATCGTATGGTTGCCATAATGAGTGAAAGAAGAAAAGTCTTGTTTGTACCACCGGGTGCATCTATAAAAAACAGTCCACCGCTTTGTTCTGCGATTGCACGCATATTTATGTCATACGCAATGCGTTGTTCTTGTTCTGGAACCAACTGCGGAAGATTTGTCTGAACAAATGTCCCCAGTTCATCAGAATCAAAGTGTGTTTCTCGTTGCAAATCACGATCGAAAATGTCGTTCGCTGGTCGCTTCGGAGCAGGCATTCCTAGTTGCACTAGTGCCTTGTTAACGATTGCCAAACATATGTTTAAAATATATTTATTAAGATTGAAGAAGATATTTAATATCAAGCAAATAATGTTTTCATAAACTAAAGAAATGTAATTAATACAATTACTTATTTATCGCTACAATATTTTGTATTTAGTTGATACATTTTATATAAGAAAAGAAAATGTTATGTCTATGGAAATATTATTATTTATCATCTTTATGGTGATGATAATGATGATGTTGATGGCTTCGTGGAGGTCGACGGACGTAACTCCTCCCCCCTAAGAGTTGACCACAATCGCTTGGGTTTGTGGGAAACCAATGATTCATCTGGTTCTGTTGAAACACTTACGTGAAGTTCTATATCTTCGGTAATTTTTTGTTTCTTACAGTTGAATTTTCTTAAATAGTAGAATATTATAATACCGATTGTTGATGATATAAGTATTGTATAGATAGCGAAGCTTTGATGTTCTTGAGTAGATGTTTTCCTGTGTAATAAATTTATTTCATCTATATTTTGTAATAATTTGTTATGTAAAACCGGCAGTTCTGCTGGCTGGACGATGTTACTGATATTGATGTCATTAAAGGGTTGAACAACTTTAAACTCCTCTTCGTACCGCTTGTTAATTGATGTGAAATTAGTTCCATTTATTGCGATAGAACAGTTCTGGTATTCTATGAGCTTTATGCCTTTTAATGACTTTTGCTTTTGGCCGCAGTTTGTTTTGAAGGTGACTTCCTGTTGAGTTTGTAGGTAAATGTATCCAGGTAATATTTCTTTAATTTCATCTTGGAGTGGTTTTTTAATTAGTGAACAGTGTGCCGGAATGTTGTTTATAATATTTGGTATACAATTCTTAATATCTTTTAAATCCTTTGCTTGACAATATTTGACGTTCTCAATCTCATTGCATACGACGGTCAAAAAATAATTTTTATGTTCGTTTAGGATAAGGGAATTATATGGAATTTGGATTGTATAGGTACCATTTATAGTTAAAGGAAGTAAGAGAAAATGGTTAGAACTCCACTGTTGTTACTGTAGTCGGAGATTGTCATTCCTCTTATGAGTGTCATTCCTGTTGCCACCCTGTAATAAACGTTTAATTTTATTTTTATGTATTTTTCGTTTATCTGTTACGAGAGTGATTTTATTGTTCTTTACAACTTTGTGCTTTTGAAACCTGGGGGCTAATTTATTTATTCTGTTATCTTTTTCGTAAACAGTCTCACCTTCTTGATAGTCGGGTGGCTCAATTCTATTTTGGTTTAGTTTCCCTATTGTTTTTCCTTTATTCTAGAGTTTCTCTGATATATTAAATTGATAAGTTTTTGATAATTTTTACGTTGATTCTCAATGTAGTCTTGTTTACTAATAAAATTAAATTTAATCCTGAAAGGGTCTGGGTTATCAATGTGCCCATTAATTAATTCATATGGAGTCAGTTTCGTAACGGAATGGATCGCATTATTATACGTAATAACAGATTCACTCATTATTTCCGTGGGACTTTTACTATTGTCCTTCGCGTAAATTACGCGATAAATTTCAGTCAGAGTGGAATGGAATCTCTCCACTGGGGAGTTCCCGGTGGAACTCTTGGGAGAAGTAATATGCAAAATTATGTTGTGTATGGAGCAAAAATCTTTAAATATTTTTGCAGTGAACTCAGTTCCGTTATCTGTTACCAGTTTGGATGGTAACCCATGATGGAAAAATAATATTTTAAGTTGCTTTATTGATTCTGTACTACCTTGCGTAATTAAGTGATATGCTTGCCCGTATTTTAAAAATTTATCCAGAATGGCTAGGAAATTTCTGGTATTTACCGAATAAATGTCTACGTGTAATATTTCGAAAGGTTTCTTGGGATTCTCGGTTAATTCCATTTTAATTGGTTTTTGATTTCTATTGTACTTTAGTAACTGACAGGTTTCGCATTTGTTAATAATAGAGTTTATTATGTTTTTCATTTTAGGGAAATATATGGTTCGTTTGAGATGTTCGTACGTTTCTGTGATACCTCTATGGTTAGTTAGGTTATGGTAATTTAAAATTGTAACTTTCTGTTCAGTATCGTTTTCTAAGTCTTTAACTAATTTTTTGCTCCTCACTATTTTTAATTCATCTTCGATGAATTTGCATTTGAGAATTCTGTTAATATTTTTAAAAACGTCGTCGTTACACATTAGTCCAATCAGAATTTTGGGTTTAACATACTCTTTATAAATCTTTATAAATTTGGTTTTTTATGTCGTCGTTAAAATTATTGTGTTTGAACCAATATCGTTATTTTTGAAGCGAAGGATTTTAAATTCGAAGGTTAATTTATTTGCTTTTTGGTCTATTTCGAGAATAATCTGACAATTAAACTCATTTATACATGATTCAGTTATAGGAATAATATTCTTATTTCTATTGTTAATTCGACTCTGGATATCATCTTGTGAAGATACTGATGAGGATATATTCGAAACGGAGCTTGTATAGTTTTCCGCTTCGGGAACTATTCTTGATAATTGTGTTTTTCGCTCCTTTTTTATAACTAATTTCATAGTCATATTCCTCTAGTTTGAGCCGCCATCTTACTAGTTTAGAATTAGGTTCTTTTAAACTAAATAACCAAGTAAGTGGTTTGTGGTCTGTTATGATCTTGAATTTCCGTCCAAAGAGATATGGCCGAAAATATTTACAGGCCCACACAATTGCGAGTAATTCCTTCTCAATTGTGGAATAATTCTGCTCAGTGACCGTTAAGATCCTTGACGCATAGCATATTGGTTTATCGGACCCGATGGATCCTTGCGATAAAACGGCTCCCAATGCTACATTAGATGCGTCAGTAGTTAAAATGAATTCCTTCGTGAAATCTGGGTATTGAAGGATGGGATCGCAGATTAACATTTTTTTACAAATTTCGAAACATTGAATGTATTGTTTATCAAGAACAATTTTCCTTTCTTTTCTGAGACATGCGGTCATTGGTTTGGTAATATTGGCGAAGTCTTTAATGAATTTTCGATAATATCCCAAAAGTCCGAGAAACGATTTAATTTGTTTGTCTGTTTTGGGAATCGGAAAATCATTTATTGCCCTATTTTTTTCAGGTTTAGGTTTTACACCATCAGTTGTTATGATGTGTCCTAGAAAAGCTATTTCCGTATGGAGAAATTCGCTTTTATCTAACTGGATCTTTAAGTTAGCTTGTTGCAGCCTTTCAAAAACCTTTCCTAGACTTTGCATATGTTCTTGAAGGGATGTGGAAAAAACGATTATGTCATCCATGAAACATAAACAGATTTTTCCCTGTAACTCTTTGAGAAGATTGTCCATCACCCGCTGAAATGTTGATGGAGCGTTCTTCAATCCAAAAGGCATTCGAACATATTCGTAATGCCCATAATCGACAGTGAATGCCGTTTTTGGAATGTCTCTTGGTTCTACCTCAATTTGGTGAAATCCTGAGGCAAGGTCTAATGTAGTGAAGTACATACACTTGCCTAACTTATCAAGAATTTCCGTTATATTGGGTAGAGGGTACCGATCATCAATAGAATGTTCGTTTAACTTGCGGTAATCTACCACAAGTCTCCATTTTACTTTCCCACTAGCATCAGCTTTTTTGGGAACAATCCAAATGGGTGAGGACCAAGGTGAGTAACTTGGTCTGATGATGCCTTCTTCCAACATTTTAGAAATTTGACTATTTACTTCTTGTTTATGAATCTCATTGTACCTATAGCTTTTAACAAATGATGGTTTTTCATTCGATAGGTTAATTTCATGTTTTACCTGATTCGTGAAAGTTAGTCGTTCATTCTCTTGTTGGAATAGGTTTTTGAAGGCATTACATAACTTTAATATTTGTTTCTTCTCTTCAGGGTTCAGATGCGAAATTCGAATTAATTCTGAGATAGGTCTTTCGTCTTTTTCACTGGAGTATATTAAAGAATGGTTTATTTCAATATTAAAATGAGTTTGTACTTCTTCTGATTTTAATGGTCTTTCTATCACGAACCGTTTTGTTTCGTTAGAAATGTTTATAATTTCCATGAGTGAGTAGCCATTACAGGCGTTGTATAACCCTTCTGGAATAATGAGATTTTCTTGAATTTTAACTGTTTTGATATATATTTCACCTTGGGTTTTATCAACTGGGATGTTAAATATTTGTTTGCTTCGGGGTTCTATTGTAAATACTGTTGAAGTAACGTTGGAAAAGTTTAGAGGGATTGAGGCGTTTGGTAATTCTAAGTTTTCTTCGTGAAACTTAAAAAGAAGGAACTCTATTAATTCTTTTGTTCTAAATTCACTGAGGCCCTTAAAAACTACAGATTTATCTATTTCGTGCTGAATAGTTTTGGTCCGTATAGGATGTATATGTATTGGGTTAACAAAGTTCCTATTAGCGCCATTATCAATTAGGAATCTTAAGATTTTAGTAGGGTTAAATTTTATAAATATATAAGGTAATGCTGAGCTTTGTGATTTATTCAGTTGGATATATCCGATGGATCCAAGGCAGTTTGCCGCAAATCCTTTGACCCATTAGTTTCATCGATTTCTGGTTCCTCCTGGGATTAGTCTATTTCTATCTCTTCCAGAGTATAAATTTCGTTCGGGTTGCTGTCAAGATTGGGGTAGTAATTTTCATGAAAAATTTCGGGATAAGTTTCTGAACTTGATGGGTTCTCTATGTTGAATAACTCTTGGCTTTGGAACCGTGGACTTCCATGAGGCTGAAAGAAATCTCTTGTTTGTTGTGAATTTTGATTATACTGTTGTTGTTGAGCAAATCAAGTGGGTTGGTTATTTTTATTATTGAGTGAAGTAGTGTCCATTTGCTCGAATCGCCGGGGTGGTTTTAACTTGGAAGGTAGTAAAGCGGGAATTTTATTACTGATATTTGGGTTTCTTTGTTGATAAGTTTGATTAAATGGTCTATGTTTATAATAAGTGTTGATTGGTTTTCCAAATTGAGGAGTTTGTAACCTATGTTGGAATACCGGTTGAGTATTGTATTGTGGGTTATATTGTCTATGTGGCATCGTATTTTGATACTGTTGTAGAAAATGTGTAGTAGGTAATATTTTTTGTGAGGTATTGGGAGATTAACATAATTGGTTTTTTGGCATATTGTATGTTTTGTTCTTTGATACAATATGTAAATGCTTCTGTTATGTCATCTGGTTGCATGGCTCTGACCATGCTTCCTAACGGTTCTTTTAACCCGACAAGAAATGTTGCTAAGCAAATTTCCTTGAATAGCCCCGTTTTAGTTCTAATGACCACAGAGTTGGATTCGTTTATTTTACAATGATTGACCATTGTTGATTGAAGGTCTATTATTTTAGAATAGTATTCTTCTAGAGTACTATTATTTTGTTGGATTGTGTGTAGGTCCCTAATTAAATTTATCTCGCTGCGCTTGTCAGCGTAATGAGTAATTAGATTTTCACGTATGGAATCCCAATTTGAGGGGGTTCCATTCTCAACAGATGCACTGTTGGATGTCGTTCATGGATTGGAGCTGATAAGATGCGCCATACTGCTTCATTGGTTGATTTCATCGAGCGGTGCGGCCACATTCCCTACTTCGAAGACTGCCATGTCGCTTCCTTTGTTGACATATTTGCAAATGTATTTGATCGACTTCACTGAATTGCAATACTCAACATTAATGTGTGTTTTGAAGGTCTTTGAGAGCAACGGTGAATATGGCACAACCCAACGATTATCGGCTTCGACATCAACGTTTCGTACTTTCAGAACGATGGAATTGCCGCCATCCTCAACTGATCGTCGACGATACAGTGGGTATCCGTCATTGCCAGTGATGGTATCAGAAACCAAGTTTTTTGGGTATTGTTTCGTGCATTTTCCAGCAGACATGCATGGTGAATTGTTGTTGAACGCGCCACATATGGAACATGAATCATATATTTTTGGTAAAGACGAAATGTCTTTATCTTGTATTTCTGCTGAGATGATTTGGTCAATTTGATCTGGCGTAACTTTGTTGATTAACCAAACCAAAATATGTGCATCTGGCAATTCTCTTTTCTGCCATTCAATTTGATACATGCTTGATAATAAAATCCATCAAAGATTTCAATTTTTGTTTAAATACGCGTGCAATTTTTGTTCAAATAATGTCATGGTGGTCCGAAGATGATTGTCCAGCTAATAGAATTTCTTTAATTTCATCCCATGTTGAATTGCATGTAAATGTGATGAACAAATCTGGACGACCATATGCGCGAACGTATGTCATCGCATCTTGTGCGTATTCATGCATATGCCGTGGACTCATCGTGAATGTAGGCGGTAATATGACCATTCTTCTCAATTCCTTTAGATTTACGTTACCATCATTAACGATTGCGTCTCGTAAATGGATGTACTCTTCAGAACGTGGTTTGTTTCAATCGAATATATAGAAGTTGTTTGGTTTCAATTGTCGACATTTCAGAATGTGGTTCTCAGCGTCTTGATGAATTATCAATCGATACGAATAATAGTTCATTTCACTGACTTTCTTATTCGTTTCCTCGTCTGTTTGTGGATTTCTCATTTTGATGTTGAAATGATATCCATCTTCTCTTCGCCAAAACAGAATCGGATACTGCAATTCGTAACTCGATTTGAATTTTTCGCCAACTATCACGATCGCCACTTCATCGATTGTTGGTACATTGAACTGTCTTTTGTGTTGGCAAACGGGTCTTTGGTCTGCTCGAATAACAACTGCGTAGTCATCTGCTGCCATTCGATGAATGGCGGTTTTAAACAACAGAACTAATTCATTGTGTTGATTGAAAAGGGCTTGTAACGCAGCCACGATTTCTCGTTTAGTGCCCGCATTATAATAACATCGTTGTTCAATTTGTTCATCACTGTTTGCCATGAAATAGATTTGAAGAAACTTGTGATCTTCGTCCGGCAATGGTAGAAGCGATCCGGGACGATGATAAATTTGCCCTTGGACTCTGAATGTTGGCATGTAATTTTTGCACACGATGTTCGTTGCACCGAACGATGTCATTTGAAAAAATGAATTGTATTTGCGGATGTTTTCCGAGAAATGCTTCGACTCACGTGTAACACCTGATAGCAACGTTGATAGTGGTTCGGGTTGTGGATGTAATTCTGTCAGTTTAACTTTTCCATTGGCGCAGCACATTCCTGGCGTTTCGTTCTTAAATTTGAGGGCGCTACATTACATGCAAATTTATCCATTTTTCCAATGACGACACTTGGATGAAGACTGTAATTATTATTAGTGTCATAATGAAATGCACCAAGATTTAAATCAGCGTATAGTGTTTGTCTTGATCGAGCGGTGCTTATTCGAACATTTTGCAGCCTTCTTTCCCATTGTTCAGTTGTCTCAGACGAACGGGCCTGGGTAGTAGGTATTCGATCAGTTTCTAACTTCACTTCTCATTGTTCAGATGATTCAGACGAACAGGTCTCAGCGGCATGTATTCGAAGATTTTCCAGACTTAATGCTCATTGCTCGTCTGATTCTGAGGCTCGTAATGCTCTTTCTTCCGTGCTTGAGGTGTAGATCGGCCAATTGCTTGTCGCTTTGGAGGCATAATTATACGGAAACGATGTGAAAAATGCGTTTGAATTTATTAGATGTCAATCAGCAATCCGAATCTCACAATATATCCAATCCAATTGAACCGGCTGTTTATACACGGATGGAAATTTTAATATTGACGGTGATCACCAATTCGCTGAGGGAAATTTGAAGTGAAAAAAATCAGCATTGGAGAATTGTTGAAATCGATTTTAATTCCACTCACAATGGTATCCGAAAAAAACTGCACAGGAAATGCGTTCGGAACTTCAATCAGCAGTCAGATCCTCAACAAACACATTCGATGATCTTCGTGAATTCACTGTAGAGAATGAATAAAATCAGCTCACGGAAACTACGAAAATTCAATTCAATTGAATTTTTTATCTAAATTATTAATTTAACTCACAATGAAATGCTCAAAAATATTCGAAAAACGCTCAGTTTGGTGTGTTTCAACAGTTTGAATATGTTTTAAGATGCCACTGGAGCGACATGCCCGAGTATGATATTCCGTCAGCCAGTAAGCACGTCGCTACAAACAGGCTATCCTGACCTCCGAAAATATAGCGATCGCAAACATGGAACAGATCAATTTAGTACTGCAAACCACCCGAAACCAAGATTCCAAACAGAATTCTGAAATGAAACGTGGTATTTAAATATAAATCATATTAGTTCACTAAAGCCTCAGTATACAACTCAGTTACATCGAGATTGTTAGGAATACAATAACAAGAAATCAAAAATATTGGAGAAACCGCAGACAAAAACATGTTTTGGCCAAACCCTAATTAACGATGCGCATGACGGATGCCCATATACCGAGGTAAAAGTATTTGGAAATAAATGGATGGGCTTAATTGATAGTGGTGCTTAGGATCAGCATTCAGCAATGTGAAAATACATTTCGTCGCAATACATCAGCTCTATCGATTAAAACAGCCAGTGGCTCTTCCGTAACGATTTTGGGACATACTAGAACAAAAATAACGTATATGGTGCAAACTGGGATTTTTACTTTTCATATATCACAAAGCCTAAGCTAAAGCATCTACTTGGTAGAAGAGTTTTGGGTTACGTTTGGCCTAAAAATCCAAATTCCTTCTGATAATTTCTCGAGAAAATTTTTCGAGTTAACGCATGTAAATAAATCTGATGTTGTGAACCAAAAGATCACTTTGTCTTCTGGGTTTGAGCAAGACAAATATATTAGCACACTCTCTATCGATATGTTGGAGGCGCGAAACCGATACAACAAAGACATGTTTCCATATCACCGGCAGTACAATTAGAACTATATATATAACGTCCTACACCGCCTGCTTGCTTTAGGGGTAAAAGAGGAGAGCTATAGCACCTGGAGTTCCTTTAATCAATTCCATTCCCCCTTCCTGAAGTAGTTCGACAAGCTGCGATTTCATTTGTAACCCTTTTCCCGTGATACCTGCATCAGGCAAACGTCGTCAATATACAAGTCGTGCTTTGGCATGTGACTTGCATTGAATTCACCTATTGTATGATGTTTGCTTTCTCTCGTTGATATTTCTGATGTTCCTTTTGTATCAGTATTTGACAGAACGATCTGGATGATCCAGATCCCTTGATGTGGATGTCCTCTTCGAAGCTTCAAATACTACTCGAATTTTAGTAGCGTTCGCGGTTTTCTTAACTACGTAGATATTTCATACTGCCGCGATCAACCTGTTTCATGTGATCCATCTGGAAGTACTGTCACATGAAGTTTACATATAGTGATCTCAATTCTGAATTTTTACCGAATTTCGCTTCCAGTGGCACTATTTTGGATTTCCCTGATCATAGAGAATTGGGAAAAATATGTTAATAATATTTTTGTCTAAGTTGTATTTTTCTGGCCTACTGAGGAAATCAGTTTGGTGTAAATATTTGCGAAACAAAGTTGAATGGGAAAATTTGTATCCATATAAGAATTTTGTGGAATAAAAGTTTCCCAATTAACTTTGTTTTCGAAAATTTTTGCACCAAACTTATTTCCTCAGTAGGGAAAGGCCAGAGAAATACAATTTAGGCAAAAATACTATGAAAATATTTTTCCCAATTCTCTATTCCCAGGGAAAACCAGATTAGTGCCACCGGTATAGAAACCGTTTACTAACGGTTTCTATACCGGTGGCACTAATCTGGCACTACTGTGCTCGCTGTCAAAGTGTGTTTCGCATGCAGAGTCTTCTACGGACCAGCTAGATTGTTGTTTTTCGAAATTTCCTTTAATTTTCAAAATTTCTCTATGCGCCTTGTTAATAATATGTGCTGCCACGGTCTGCTGTTGAATTGTGGTTTGGGAGATGGCCAGAGATTTTCCATACCAAACTGGTGCTTATAGCGCTTGGTTTGCCTCTGATTGTTTGGTTCCCGATGAAGTCGCTATGTAAACGTCCGCACCTAACAGTAGGTTAGCTAGCGACATGCGATCAATACTTAGATCCGCTAAATTTAGTCATGATTCACAAAATCAGTTCGTCATTTGATACAGAGTTTTAAAAATCGGTGCGTTAAATAATCTTGTCTGTGGGATGCTGGGCTTTAGTTTGACTAAGCGTGCGATGTTTGGTTTTTGTCCGCCGGATCAAAATTTTCTCGTTAAAAATTCCAGGCAATTGCGAAGTTTAGGAATCTCGTGTGGTCGGAGAAGGTTGCAGCAGGATGTGTAACTATTGTAATTTGATTACTAGTGTCTGTACCGTATTTAGTAGAATCCTATAGTAATCTTCAGTAAAGAATTTATAGCGATCTTCCTCATCGGCTTCCATGAGGATACTTATATATGTAATTGATCGACTTCTTTGATGTCAGAGTATTTCTGACTGACTTTTATTTCCAGATACTCTTAAGAGTATTTTTATGACAATTTCGCGTCTCTAATAGACGAAGTTAATAGACTCTTTCCTCTATTACTCGCTTCAGTCTTACTTCGCAATCACCATACGCGGCACGGTCCGCTTTTTGAAGCCGCTTCTTGAAGCCGCTTCTTGAAGCCGCTGGGATTATCAAACACCAAAAAATAGTTGTTACGCCAAAAAAGTCGTAACAAAATATAAAATTTAGTTCGGAAACCGTTTTGTGAAGCCGCTTCTTGAAGCCGCTTTTGAAGCCGCTTCTTGAAGCCGCTTATTGAAGCCGCTTTTTGAAGCCGCCACGATTCATCTTTCCCATATTTGGAAGTTTATTATTAAGAATACGATCTTTTCGAATAGTGCCGATACATTCATACCCATTTTATCCAGCTCAACTATAAGTAGGATTGATGTATAGTAATTGTCAAAATATATTTGATGATTAACATGCCGTGGTACATCACGCAACAAGCGCATCACTACATTTGCCGAAGCGCCTAAATTTTTTTCCATTGCAAGTCGCTTTTTGTTCCCCAAACCAGTAAACGCCTCAAAATTGTACATATACCCGGATATTTCCGATAATTTTGTAACAACTATTTTTTGGTCCTTGTTAATCCCAGAAATCCACATAAAGCGGCTTCAGAAAGTGGCTTCAAAAAGCGGCTTCAAGAAGCGGCTTCAAGAAGCGGCTTCAAGAAGCGGCTTCAAGAAGCGGCTTCAAGAAGCGGCTTCAAGAAGCGGCTTCAAGAAGCGTCTTCAAAAAGCGATATCAAGAAGCGGCTTTAAGAAGCGGCTTCAAGATGCGGCTTCAAAAAGCGACTTCAAAAAGCGGCTTCAAGAAGCGGCTTCACAAAACGGCGTCCGAACTAAATTTTATATTTTGTTACGACTTTTTTGGCGTAACAACTATTTTTTGGTGTTTGTTAATCCCAGAAATCCACATAAAGCGGCTTCGAAAAGTGGCTTCAAGAAGCGGCTTCAAAAAGCGGCTTCAAAAAGCGGCTTCCAGAAGCGGCTTCAAGAAGCGGCTTCAAAACGGCTTCCGAACTAAATTTTATATTTTGTTACGACTTGCCGCTTTTGAAGCCGCTTCTTGAAGCCTCTTCTAGAAACCGCTTCTAGAAACCACTTCTTTAAGCCGCATCGAGAAGCCGCTTCTTGAAGCCGCTTCTTGAAGCCGCTTTTTGAAGCCGCTTCATGAAGTAGCTTCTTGAAGCCGCTCCTAGAAACCGCTTCTAGAATCCACTTCTTGAAGCCGCTTCTTCAAACCACTTCTTGAAACCGCTTTTTGAAGCTGCTTCTTGAAGCCACTTTTTGAAGCCGTTTTATGTGGGAAACCAAAAAATAGTTGTTACGCCAAAAAAGTCGTAACAAAATATAAAATTTAGTTCGAAAGCCGTTTAGTGAAGCCGCTTCTTGAAGCCGCTTTTTGAAGCCGCTTTTTGAAGCCGCTTTTTGAAGCCGCTTTTTGAAGCCGCTTCTTGAAGCCGCTTTCTGAAGCCGCTTCTTGAAGCCACTTTTTGAATTCGCTTTATGTGGATTTCTGGGATTAAGAAACACCAAAAAATAGTTGTTACGCCAAAAAAGTCGTAACAAAATATAAAATTTAGTTCGGAAGCCGTTTTGTGAAGCCGCTTCTTGAAGCCGCTTTTTGAAGCCGCTTTTTGAGGCCGATTCTTGAAACCGCTTTTTAAAGGTACTTCTTGAAGCCACTTCTTGAAGCCGCTTCTTAAAGCCGCTTCTTGAAGCCGCTTTTTGAAGCCGATTTTTGAAGCCACTTTTTGAAACCGCTTTACGTGGATTTCTGGGTATAACAAACACCAAAAAATAGTTGTTACGCAAAAAAAGTCGTAACAAGATATAAAATTTAGTTCGGAAGCCGTTTTGTGAAGCCGCTTCTTGAAGCCGCTTCTTGAAGCCGCTTCTTGAAGTCGCTTTTTGAAGCCGCTTTTTGAAGCCGTTTTTTGAAGCCACTTCTTGAAGCCGCTTCTTAAATCCGTTTCTTGATACCTCTTCTTGAAGCCGCTTCTTGAAGCCGCTTTTTGAAGCCGCTTTCTGAAGCCGCTTTATGTGGATTTCTGGGATTAACAAGCACCAACAAATAGTTGTTACAAAATTATCGGGAATATCCGGGTACATTTACAATTTTGAGGCGTTTACTGGTTTAGAGAACAAAAAGCGATTTGCGATGGAAAAAAATTTGGCACTTCGGCAAATGTAGTAATGCGCTTGTTGCGTGATGTACCACGGCATGTTAATCATCAAATATATTTTGACAATTACTATACATCAATCCTACTTATAGTTGAGTTGGATAAAATGGGTATGAGACGTATCGGCACTATACGAAAAGATCGTATTTCTAATAATAAACTTCCAAATATGGAAAAGATGAATCGTGGCTCTTGTGAGGAGCGCAGTGCCAATGTTGAAGATGCACCCATATGTCTAATTTCTTTGAAAGATAATAAAGTGGTGACACTTGCCCGTTTTGACAAAAAAAGAAACGTCGGATCACAATTAATTGCTCCAATATCATAAAGGAATACAACAAACATATGGGGGGTGTTGATTTGATAAATTCTTTTATTGGACGTCAGAGAATTGCCATGAAATCAAAAAAAATGGTATATGCGAATCTTTTTCCATTTGATTGACATCGCAGTAGTAAACATCTGGATCGTATATCGAAGAGCTTGCAAACTAAAAGGAGAATCTCCCCAAACTCTACCTTAATATCGTATCGAACTGGCACAATCTCTTTGTAAACACAATTCATCAGGTCCAGTAAGCTCCTCTCCTAGAAATCACAAAATTTTGGAACATAAGAGAAAGAAAGCTACTGCCTCTGCCATTCCTCCGTGTGATGTGAGAACTGACCAAATTCAGCATTTTCCAGTATACAACACCCAAAAATTAACTTCTTGAAGCAGCTTTTTGAAGCCGCTTCTTGAAGCTGCTTTTTGAAGCCGCTTCTTGAAGCCACTTTTTGAAACCGCTTTATGTGGATTTATGGGATTAACAAACACCAAAAAATAGTTGTTACGCAAAAAAAGTCGTAACAAAATATAAAATTTAGTTCGGAAACCGTTTTGTGAAGCCGCTTCTTGAAGCCGCTTTTGAAGCCGTTTCTTGAAGCCGCCTCTTGAAGCCGCTTCTTGAAGCCGCTTTTTGAAGCCGCTTTTTGAAGCCGCTTCTTGAAGCCGCTTTTTGAAGCCGCTTCTTGAAGCCACTTTCTGAAGCCGCTTTATGTGGATTTCTGGGATTAACAAACACCAAAAAATAGTTGTTACGCCAAAAAAGTCGTAACAAAATATAAAATTTAGTTCGGAAGCCGTTTTGTGAAGCTGCTTCTTGAAGCCGCTTTTTGAAGCCGCTTCTTGAAGCCGCTTTTTAAAGTTACTTCTTGAAGCCACTTCTTGAAGCCGCTTCTTGAAGCCGCTTCTTGAAGCCGCTTTTTGAAGCCGATTTTTGAAGCTACTTTTTGAAACCGCTTTACGTGGATTTCTGGGTATAACAAACACCAAAAAATAGTTGTTACACAAAAAAAGTCGTAACAAAATATAAAATTTAGTTCGGAAGCCGTTTTGTGAAGCCGCTTCTTGAAGCCGCTTTTTGAAGCCGCTTCTTGAAGCAGCTTTTTGAGGCCGCTTCTTGAAGCCGCTTTTTGAAGCCGTTTTTTGAAGCCACTTCTTGAAGCCGCTTCTTAAATCCGCTTCTTGATACCTCTTCTTGAAGCCGCTTCTTGAAGCCGCTTTTTGAAGCCGCTTTCTGAAGCCGCTTTATGTGGATTTCTGGGATTAACAAGCACCAACAGTTACAAAAGTTAGTTGTTACAAAATTATCGGGAATATCCGGGTACATGTACAATTTTGAGGCGTTTACTGGTTTAGAGAACAAAAAGCGATTTGCGATGGAAAAAAATTTGGCACTTCGGCAAATGTAGTAATGCGCTTGTTGCGTGATGTACCACGGCATGTTAATCATCAAATATATTTTGACAATTACTATACATCAATCCTACTTATAGTTGAGTTGGATAAAATGGGTATGAGACGTATCGGCACTATACGAAAAGATCGTATTTCTAATAATAAACTTCCAAATATGGAAAAGATGAATCGTGGCTCTTGTGAGGAGCGCAGGGCCAATGTTGAAGATACACCCATATGTCTAATTTCTTGGAAAGATAATAAAGTGGTGACACTTGCATCGAGTTTCACAGGCATTAATCCACTCCAAACAACAACCCGTTTTGACAAAAAAAGAAACGTCGGATCACAATTAATTGCCCCAATATCATAAAGGTATACAACAAACATATGGGGGGGGGTGTTGATTTGATAAATTATTTTATTGGACGTCAGAGAATTGCCATGAAATCGAAAAATGGTATATGCGAATCTTTTTCCATTTGATTGACATCGCAGTAGTAAACAGCTGGATCGTATATCGAAGAGCTTGCAAACTAAAAGGAGAATCTCCCCAAACTCTACCTAAATATCGTATCGAACTGGCACAATCTCTTTGTAAACACAATTCATCAGGTCCAGTAAGCTCCTCTCCTAGAAATCACAAAATTTTGGAACATAAGAGAAAGAAAGCTACTGCCTCTGCCATTCCTCCGTGTGATGTGAGAACTGACCAAATTCAGCATTTTCCAGTATACAACACCCAAAAATTAACTAGATCTCAAAGCCGATGCAAAAACGGGTCTTGTAAATATTTTACAGACTGGAAGTGCATGAAATGTTAAGTGTTTCTTTGTTTAAATAAAAACAGAAATTGCTTTCTTCAATTTCATGCCAGGTGATTGAACTTATCCTCTGATTGAATTATTATATTTATTTTTTTTACATTGGTTTTATATTTTTATATATAATTATTATTTTATAATTTGTTTTTTAAACAATCGTGATAAATTGTGATATGAAGTAACGAAGTACAATAAAATATTTGAACTTATCAATAATATTTTATTATTTTTATTATATGAAGGAATTTTATTTTTTATAAATATATACTTTAGTGCACATTGTATGGAAATTCATACACTTGGTTTTTCCTCATTTTCTGGAAAACTTAAAAAAAATCTTATTATTCTTTTATTTTATTGATTAAATACCATATGAGCAGATAATCTGAAAATTTTATCGACTTACAATAATGTGTGCTTTTAAGGGTTAAAGGCTGACGGTTTTAAGTCGTCCGTGCGTATTTTTCGGATTGACTCGGGCTTCAAATTTAATTTTTTGCCATTTTCCTTGCCGATCTGTCCCAATTCCTGCTTGGCGCTCCCGTACTATCTGTACGTTTTTCTTTGTTCGCACGCTTCTTTTTCGACCAAGGTTTTTGCGATTTTCATTTGATCCCGTATCACAGAAACGTTTCACTGTATGATAAACTAATTGGCTGTTGATTCCAAAATGTTCTACTTCTCGAAAAATCTCTCCACATTTCAAACCACTTTCGAATTTATTCACAATTAAAGATCGTAAGTTTGGCATGGTACTATTTTTTATTATAGCTTTATTTTAAACTTTGTTGTTTTTTTCATAATGCTTAGTGTTAAACAACGGGAGACCTACCCCATAAAGGGTGTTCAAATTTGAAGTATTTTTTTTCAATTTTAAATAAAAGACATAAATTGTATGAAATCCTTATTAATTTTTCTTGGATATTAAAGTACATCGGTTTCGATTAATGAAAACGAATGCCGTTCAAGTGACCTGCTCTAATAGCTCGGCAGGCTGTCATTCTTTTACCAAAATTATGAATAACTTTTGTGCATAATAATGGTTCAATTAGTGTTATTTGCTCGATGATGTTGTCTCTGATTTGTTGAAAAGTTTGCGGGTTATCCGCATAAATTATATTCTTCAAAAAAGTCCAATGGCATTAAATCGCATGACCTTGGTGGCCAATGCACGCCTATTTGCCTATTTTTCGAGAAATTATTCGGTTATTAAACTTTTCTTTCAAATTATTTTCGATCGATTGATGGCGTTGCTGTGTCAACATCAATATCTGCCAATTGACTCCACAAACAGTTTCTAATCATCTCTCGATATCGAGCTCCGCATTCACAATAATTGCATTGCCATTTTTTTCGGAAAAATATGGACCAATTACGCCACCACACCAAAATCCATACCAACAGTAACTTTTTTGGTTTCATTATCTTTTCAAACCATTCTCTAGTATTTTCTTCAGCCCAAATGCGACAGTTTTGTTTGTTTACATAGCCGCCAATTTCAAAATGAGCTTCATCGGTGAAGATAATTTGCTTGAAAAATTCTCATTTTCTTCTTCTTTTTCTGTGACCCAATTAACGAATAATTGATGACCTTGAATCTTCAGCAACACTTGTGCTAACATCTGAAATATTTTCATGGTTTGACGGAACATTTGTTCTATCGTATTTTGAACGAAAATTTCTTCCAAGTACTTAATAACTTTCACCAAAATAAGTTTTCTTAGCGAAAACACGTGTTCAATCGTATAACTCCCCGTTTTAACTAACCGGAATGTTTGTACTTTTCATCTGTCAAATTACTTATGATACTCTAGTCTATAAAATATAAATGGCGGAAAATATAAAGAAATGTATTTTGCATATATGGTGTGTTCTGTTGAACAAAAATCATTAAAAAATATTTGGTATCTTTCAATTCAACCACAGCCAAAATCGAAAATTAAGCAAATTCTAAATAAACTTTACCAAACTAATAAAAATTATGTTTTTTTTCTTCCTATTTTTCAGTTTTGACGTTCGGGGCAAATCACTAACCGAGGCACGACACTGGTCAGCACCCGAAATATTTGGGCCACGTGCCCATTTCAATGTTGAAATTGATCCAGCAAGTTTAGAATTAAGTGATTTGAAACGACACGATCAAGGTGTATACCGGTGTCGTGTTGATTTCAAAACCAGTCAAACGCAGAGCTTCCGATATAATTTAACCATAATCAGTAAGTAACACAATTGACTTCCTTTTCTACAAAATTGCCATATTATAGTGTATGTGTGTATGTGTAATTTTATCGACTAAATAATTAATTATTTTTAATTTATTTTATTGCGTGCGTGTGTATGTTATTTAAAGTATTACTTTAAATTATTATTAAAAATTTCATTAATTACGTCTCGATCGAAATATTGTGCATAAAACATAATACCGTTAGAACGAACATTATACGTAAGTCAGCATATATACATACTTGTGCCGTGTGGGGTTGGGAGGGCAATTTCATAGTATGTATAACCCTTTTCGATAAATTTCGTTTATGGTTTCTCATGGAAATTTAAAATATGAATAAATTGTTATTTATTGGGAACATTTGGAAATGATTGGAATTAATTTCATGTGTTTACGATTCATGTGTATGTGTTTGGTTTATATATACAAAACAATGTACGATGGAATGGTGTAATTTATTGAACATTTGATTTTAAAAGTGTATTTCAAATATTTTTAAAGGGCTTTTTAATTAATCGTTTACCACAAGCAATTATTGTTGGTAGAAATTTTAATTAATGTTATTGGCAACATAATCCCATTTTTCGTATTTAATAACGACTATGGCAGGTAATTACTCGTTCTGCTGAAAAAACGCGTGTGTGGAATTGTGTTCCATGTTCCATCCTTCAATGAGGTAGAAATATATCTTAAATCGCAGTTTTATCAATTTAAGTGTACCTTCATTTAATTTTAAAAAGGGGTTGAACGATAGCAATTACGAGTTGAATGAATTTGAAATACTTTATTCTCTTATAAAATACGAAAAATACTGGTCCTCGGAAAGGTCTAATCCATACAATGCATAATCGGATGCAAATAATTGTTTTTATAAAGCATAAATCTTTAGCTGTATCAAATGCTATTTAAAAAGGTTTAAAATCCCGACCAGCGGTGTATACTTGTAACACGCTATTGGTAGAATTTAAAGAAAAAAAAATTGAAGAGCGTAATTTTTGTGGCCGGTCACGAGTTTCTTTTACAACAAATGTGCACAGATCTTGAATCCACCACATTTAACTTCTCAAGCGAATTGAATCTACAGGATGAGTGATAGAAATTATCTTGTATAATCAAAAATCATTTTACCTGCTTAAATTTCAGAAAACCAGCGAGGTTAGTCCTTGTTAAAAATTTAATATTTGTTGCAAAAATTTAAAAGTCCGCCACATTTCACATGAATCTCCCAATTTATGGATAAAAAGCTTTAGTATAAAGTTTTATTTCGAATAGAAGATCCGCTTGGTTTGTAGAGATGCCGAATTTTGGCAAAATATTTTTTTTTTAACAAAACTCGTCACTTCCGATACAATTAAAAATAAGATCTGAACTAGTTTTGTTTGATATTTAATTTATAATCTATTCGCCTTTAATAATTTTTTTTTGTAAATGTTATATATGTAGTTTTCAAAATATTTATTTGAAAATATAGGTAAAAGCTCTCATGAAAGCTTTCAATTTTGGTAATCCCTATTCCAACGGGGATCTTCCAATTAATGGAAACAGCTTAAGTATCAAGTTTCATCTCGATCAATCAATCAGTTTGGGCTATACAGGGACCAAATTTTGTAATGAAAAAATAATGTATGACAAAAAAAAACGTAATTTCCGCGTAAAATTTTGGCAAACGTATCTGGACCGGTATTGTTGTTATTTTAATTTAGAATTTTTTAGTTTATAACCTTTTTTTCTCATAAATAGTATAATTTTCAAAATACTTTTAAACTTCGAAAATGCTCCTAATGAATATGTCACTTCTGGTGGAAAAACTAAAAACTAGTACAGAAGCTGTCACTTCCTGTAGATCGATGTCGACCACAAATTCTCTGGGATTTTCTAGTTTGGGGAAAAAGCTTACGAATGAAATTTCGTTCCGTTGAATCAGTCCATCTGGGTTGTACGGGGCCCAAAATTTTGTGTGAAACCGTTTTTTTGATGATATACTTTACAAAATATTTACAAAAAGGAAAAGCTGTTAAGAAAGGTGTCATTTCTAGTGGGCAGATATTGTTGCAAATTTAATTTAAAATCTTTTAGTTCATAATGGTTTTTCTCGTAAAAGCTATACTTTTTAAACATTTTACAAAAACGAAAAGAACTCCTGCCACTTCTGGTGGACCGATTTTGTACAAAAATCACTGAGAATTCCGAATTTATGAAAAAAGCTCAAGTATAAAGTTCCATCCCGATCGGACCACCTGTCTGCGCTGTAAAGAGGACACAGATAATTTGTCTGCCCGGAACTACGCCTACAGACACATCCATACATGCAGAAGCTTCTAAGGATCCTGCCACGTCCATTACATGTTTTTTTTTAATAAAAGGAAATAATAATTGTCTCGTGGATTAAATGTCCTTTGCAGGTCAATTAATACCCTCCTTTTCATTTGCTCACACACCACCCATTCACACAATTACAGTATACCACCTGTACATTTCAAGCTCTATATCAACCTTTACGTTGACATGATCGGTGGGCCGGCGCTGAATTCTGCACTCCAAGGGGGGTCTTAGTTGTGTTTATGAATATCACCGATTGTAATCGATGATGAAAATTCGTTTTGCATCCGGCTTCTGGTGGGATTCGAAAACAGTAATTCCCGGTCCAAGTGCCGGAGCTTCAACCACTGCTTCACTTGTTCGGTATTAATTTGATAAGCTATAATAAGATGTGATATTTACAACGTATGGCAGCTGTTAAGTCCATGTTCATAGTTGATACATTCCGTTGATGACGCAGCAACGAATGACGATTATCACGTAATCATCCAAGAATTGTATCAATTGAGAACAAGATTCGAAGTGGTTCTCCAAATCTATAGGTTTAGTTATTTCTTCTAATGGAAAAATTACGAGAGCGAACTGCTGTTATGCAAGATGCTCCAATTCGATTTTTTTCAAAAAGTAATTAGTTTTTTAGAAAGGAAAAGTAACTTTTTTGCTTGGTCTCTTTTTATCGCACCATCAACATGAAGAAGACATAAAAAATTGTATTGGTTTAATCCATTCTTACAATCACTTTAAAGATGAAAAGTCTCAGCTTTTTACGTTTTACCTTTCTCTTCATCACTCTTCTTCTTCACGTCATCACTTCTATTTTAGTTTGTTTTGGCAACTCTACAGGTCTTTACACTCCAAACTTCTCACATGGTCCCCTATGGAACCATCGACTGGATTGTAAAATTCGTTACAGAGTTTGACGGTTACTAAATCACATCTCGTAATTCCAACACTTCCGAAATATTCGCGAAAATACTAGACATAATCTCTGAATAATTTCCAAATATTTACTAAACAATGACGCAATTACTGGTATGTTCCCGAAATATTCGTATAATAATTTTCCTACTTCTATTTTCCTTACACTACGAGTATATCACAACAACAATTATTTTCCACAATTATTTATTATTTCACCTCGGATGTTAAGGTTAAAGTCAATTTTAAGTAAATGTTTCGGTAAATTCAATTATTTTTCAAAACCCTATCCAGAAAACTGATCGAAAAAACTGCCTTAAAACCAGTTTTTACGGTAGTAAATGATTTATCTTAAGTTTGACGCACAGCCTTAATACACTATTATAATATTTAATTACTCCATTACTTTCTCTTTCTCTTTTCCTGCAATTCACTTTCGCTTTTAATCTTTAGCGTACACCAAACCTCTCAAATGACACGCCAGGAGTGACTAATTGTGTTTTTTTCACTCGCATTTATAAATCGATCGAATATTCTAGGTTCACCTATGATTTATTCTAGAGGTCACATGTTCTATGGCTCGGTGCCAAACTTAGGGTAAAAGTCAATTTTAAGTATATTTTTCGGTAAATTCAATTATTTTTCAAAAACTCTATGGCAAACTGATCGAAAAATTTGTCCTAAAACCGGTTTTCAACTGAAAATTTACTTAAAATTGACGACTATTGGTACGCAGCCCTAACAAAAAAACGTTAGTAAAGTTATAAACCTTAAAATAAACCATAATTTTTGTTGAGTAAATGTCTTTCCATGCCGAATTAATTAAATTACTTCCCACCTACGCCTGTTCCTCCCGAACAAGGTTCAAATTTCCGCTCCTGTAGATTACATCGAGTATCGCATACCAATTCAACTTAACCTTCTGCCTTGACTCCCAACGCCATCCAACCTTGCAGCTACTCTCCATGGTTCACTCTATCTCAAATTCATCCTTAACGACAATCCACTCCATCACTGCAGGCATGCAGCCCGCCGTTGACATAACCGCAATACATGCTCAGACATCCATACTGTTTTCCTTGTAAATAGCCAACGCCTCTCTTTGACTCGCATTTCATAAGTGATCTTATCCGCCTTCGTCTGTGTCTCCCGGATTTTAGCGACATAGAGTGTCATTTGTACTTCTTTCATAGAATTTGGTTTCATGCCGATCGCTCTCTATATGGCGCTTGTTGGCCCTTACTTTCCACCAATCCCTGCAACCACTCTGGTGAATAAGTTCCACAAATATTTTTTTCACGCATGGGTCGTGCAAAACTCGCATGGCCTAGCTAGACAGCCTTTTTGTGACTTGCCAATCGCCAATCACGGCTTCCCTTATTGCACTCGCATTTATTTATACATTGATCTTTCATTCTACATTATGTTCTAGACTACTACAATCCGCTATACAACAAAACCGTTATAAAACCACCTTTAGTGCCACTACTCAACTCCAGATGTCACAAATCGCAAATTTTGAATTAATTGCCCATCAACAAAAAATAGGAGAGATTGTAACAATTTAACGTAATTCGACAACTTGGATTGTTGGGCAGTTAATTCACCATTTTCGCAATTTATTCAACAAAAATTGCTCATTTAAGGTTTAGAACATTTCTAACATTTTTGTGAGATTGGGGACATCTTCCGACAGAATTCTGTTTGCTATCGCGTGCAAAAATCACACTCTTTCTATGGAAAGAACATGTTATGTACACGGAAAACCGTAGTACTTGCCAATAAAAAGTGTCACAAAAATTCCAGTGTTGGTGCGAATCCCGACTAAAAAGAGAAAACAAATTGGAGAGAGCTGATAAAGAGATAGATAGAGAGAGTGGATAGAGCGAGAGCAGATAGGGAGAGATTTGTATAGTGCTTTTCACATCGAGGTTCTATTTTGAAATTAAAGAATTTTTTTGCATTTTTTTTTGTCAAATTTATTCATATACGACACAAACATATACTCCTACAATACATTCTTATTCATATACAATTTTTAATATACAATCAAAGAGACACACTACAATTTTTTAATTTATATCTCGCCAATGTAATGTTATGTCGCCAATCTTTTACATCGTCCACTCGGCATCAATCTTAAAAAAATAAACACATGAAAATCGTCAGTAAGAAAAGCATACGTTGTAAATTTGGAAATTCAATTTTATTACCTGTTTAGTCCAATGTTTTTGATCGTGAAGATGGCAAAATACGAGCAACATTTAAAATTAATAAAATTTTACTTTAATACTTAAAACACGTTTTAAAAAATAAAACACAATAAAGTTTTATAAATAAAAAACCCGTAATTGAGTATGCATATGTTCATTCTTCAACATATCTCACGAAACTGATACAAAACAAATCTAATAAAACATCAAAAAAACTTGTAAATGAGAAAAGGAAGGAAAATTATTTTTATCCAAAATCGATATTTTTGTGTCTTTGATATTTTGTAGTATGGAATTTGGTACGGAATTAAAACTATTTTTTCCATTCAGTGGAAAAACTGCATACTGGGAGATATGAGACTGGTCTTTAGGTGGCGAATGTGGTATTGTGTCAATGTTCTGTTAAAATAATAATTTTTCCAACGTGTAAATAAATTCGGTCGTGTATTTTGATATTTAAAAAAATATTTTGATATTTAAAATATTATGAAATTAAAAATAAAAATATTTGATGTAATTTTTATATTTCCATTCACATATTCAATACCTATTTCCTTTTTCATTTAAATTTTAAAAATCCATCTTTGTAGAGTATTGATTGACATGTTCACGCATCATCCACCTGTTAGATTTCACACAGCATCTTAAAAAAACAAAAACAGTTCATGTAAAAAAATTGCGTAGATCTGTAAATGACGACGCCATGGCAAAACTGTTTTTATTACCTCTTTAGCCCAGTCCGATCGCAACGCAACCATTAAACTATTATTTTATAATTAAACTAAATAAAATTAATGTAACTCTAATAATTAAAAATCATTAAAATAAAACAACACGAGAAATTAAAATAAACAAAAACACATAATCGTGCGCATATTCACCCGTCGACTGGTCACATCAAACTGAGAAGAGAAAATAAAAGAATCAACAAACAAAACTTATAAAAAATAAATAATATTATTGCAAAACAGAAAGAGAAAGACAATTTTTTTTCTCCAAAATCCATATCTTTGTGTCTTTGATATTTTGTAGTACGGAATTTAGTTTGCGGGCCATTTGTCGGAAAAAGTCAATTTTAAGTAAATTTTTCGGTAAATTCATTTATTTTACAAAAACTTCGAACCGAAAAGTTTACTTGTAATTGACTTTTACTCGACTATTGGCCCGCAGCCTTAGATGGAATTAAAACAATATTTTCCCCACACTGAAAAAATTGCCTACTGTTACACTATTTTAGCAATTCCCCGGGAATGGGGAATTGGGGAAAGAATTTAAATGTAATTTTTATTGAAACATTTTATTTCTAGCATACTGAGGCAAAAAGTTAGTGTTAATTTTTTTGAAAAGAAAATTGAATGGGAAAAAATTTTCCCTGCCAATTTAGGTATGGAAAAATTATTCCCAATTTACAAATATTTACATCAAACTTTTTTCCTCAGTAGACCGGAAAAAAACATTTTAAATACAAATTACATATAAAATCTTTCCCCAATTCCCTATTCCCAGGGAACTACCAGAATAGTGCCACAGGCCGGAAAAAAAAATATTTGAACAGAAATTACATATAAATTCTTTCCCCAGTTCCCTATTCCCAGGGAATTATTAGAATAGTGCCACTGGAGCGTGCCTTTTGGGAGATTTGGTACGCGAAAAATAAAAAGCGAAACTGAATAGACGGCAAATATTGAGTGTTAAGTGAAAATTGTGATGAAATTAAAAATTGTAAATGTTGTATTAAGGCTGTGTGCCAAACTTGAGGTAAAAATCCATTTTAGGTAAGTTTTTCGATAAATTCATTTATTTTTCAAAATATTTATGGCAAACTGATCGAAAAGTCTATACTAAAACCGAATGTATAGTAACTACAAAACATCATTCTATTGCAAAAGGGATTTGAAATGAATTTATTTAGGTTGCGTACCAATAGTCAGGTAAATCGTTTACTATGGTAAAAATTGAATTTATAACAGATTTTTCGATCAGATTGCCATAGGGTTTTTGAAAAATAAATTAATTTACCGAAAAATTTACTTAAAATTAACTTTTGGTATTCACATTGACCGACTAATGGTATGCAGCCTTAATTAATAAAGTTGCAAATAAAGAGACCTCTTGATCAAAAATGTTGCAACTACGATGTTTCCTAGAATTTTTATTTGGCACAAATTGGTCTAACGGAAGTAGCAGCTACGTCCTATTGAGAGTTTTATCGATGTTGGCAAATATGTCATTTATAAGTAAAAGTATGTCATTTATAAGTAAAATGTTAATTTTGCAGCAATATCGGCTTAGGCCAATTTTTTTTATTTTAGCAGAAATGAAGATTGTTGACAAAAAACTGTTTTTACAACAAAAAAAAAATACTTGAGTTTTTACCCTAAATGGGAGGTCCCAGTGGTGTTTGGCCGAAATTGGTCTACTGAAAGTGACAGCTTCCATAACAACTTTATCGTTTTTTGCGAGTATCTTTAAAAATATTTATAGCCTTTAAGAAAAAATGATTAAAAACAAAAAAGATCATTTATCAAAACTTCGTACCTAAACTTTTTCCATTAATTGGAAGATACTTTGGTGAATACCACATACATTTGGTGAAAATTAAATGAAGTATTGAACGTTAATAAAAAGTGTAGCTAAACATTTTAACGAAACGATTTTAACGAAAGGTGTGTACTCAATAAGTGTAGATGCACAAATTATCAAAAAGTGTAGCTGCACAAGAAAAAAAAGTTTGGAATTCGAAACACGTGGTTTAATTAAAATTGTTAAAAATAAACTATAATATATTGAGAATCACAGTACAGCTAAAATAAGTTTATACACTTTCCTTATAAAACAAAATTGTAAAACATAAGTCCCGACTGTGGAATTTAGTGTTCTTGATTTGTGATGGTGTCTGAAATTTGTAAGAAAAAAATTCGAGACAATTTGCATTTGTACGCGGAAGCATCTTTGTCCAAATTCGCTTATTTCTTTTTATAATTCAAAAAAATCATCGACATAATGAGTGTTGTGTGTGTAATTTAGTGTTCTCTACTTGGGATCATTAAAAATTAGTAGAAAAAATTGTATGACAATTTGAACGTTGTGATTGGCGATTTGGCCCTACACGTGGAAGCGTCTTTGGTGACCAATTTCTTTAATTCATTTATTAGTTCAAAAATTCGTGCAAATTATCTTGTTTTTTTTAGAAATTTCAGACACCATCACAATGTGGTAACACTAAACTCCACACTCAACAATTGATGATTTATTAAATTAATAAAAGAGTTAAACAATTTAGGGCCCCATCGCCAATCACCACATGCAAGTTGTCTTAGAATTTTGTCTACTAATTCTAGACATCATCCCAAGTAGAGAACACTAAAATCCACACATGACACTCATTATTCCGATGATTTTTTGAAATATTAAAAGAAATAAGCGAATTTGGGCAAAGACGCTTCCGCGTGCAAATGCAAATTATTTCGAATTTTTTTTTTTACAAATTTTAGACAACCATCACAAGTCGAGATCCTAAATTCCCCACTCAGCACTTATGATTCTGAAGATTTTCTGCATTAATAAGAATTTAAAACATTTTTTTATAAATAAGGTGCGTATAAACTTATTTTTGTAGTACTACTGTGATTTTCTAATTGTTTATTTTTAATAATTTTAATTAAACCACGTGTTTCAAACTCCAAACTTTGTTTTGGTGCAGCTACACTTTTTGATGATTTGTGTATCTAGACTTTTCGTTAATATGTGTAGCTACACTTTTTTATAACATTAAATACTCCGGATCACTCCGTTGAAGTGGCAGCTTCAATGGGAGCTTTTTCCATTTTTGCAATGAGGATGAAAATACTAGCATTTACATAAAACGGCAAAGAATTGAAAAATTTAAATAACATTGAAGATTAAATTTTGAAACAACAGGGGTTGAGCATTTTGATTTTAGAAATTTTAGCAGGAATATTGTTTTTTATTATAAAAAAACATATAAAGTATGTTCGAAATTCAAAAATGTTTACTGAAAATTAGTTAAAAATGGATGTATGGAATACAATATCGTTTATGTGACCACTACCATATGGCTGCTACCGAACTTAAAAATCGTTGATGTCTTTTTCCTATAAAACCTGTTCAATGGCCTCAATTTCAGTTCGAATTTGTTTTTTAAGATTTTGGATTTTTTGTCTGTGGGTCATTGCTATACACTTTACTTTCCAATTGACGTAATAAGTTTTCGTAACAAGTTTGGATAACCAAAATGCGTTGTTGGCATAGTTTTGACTTTTGATTTGTCAAAAAATTTTACGGGCTGCCGTCGCACAATAAAAAAAATATTGGACCTTATAAAAACCAACTGATGGTACACCCTTACAAGATAGTTTTACATAACATTTATTCACCTCTCCATTTTTTTACTACGTAAAGGAAAGTAAAACACGTCGCAAGTCCACGAGTGTGTTGTCCATCGTCAGTACTTTTAACCTTTGTAGTTAGCAATGATGGATAGCTGTAACATTGTTCCATGTTCCTTGGACATAAGAAACATTGTGTTGAAGTCTTCATTACCTAATAATGATCATTCTTTTAATTTTTGCCATTTAAACCTGTACCTCAATTTTGTTGCCTTTTCGAGACTACGAGACTACGAGAACAAAAATTACCGGAAAATAATAATATTAGTGAATGCGAGTGTATTAGTGCGCATGCGCTGTTCGTTTTGTTTATGTTTTGTTTTTCTTTTGTGTTGATAATTTGACATATCGCACTCGCCAGTCCGAAACTATTTTAGTGGTTATTTGTTTTATACATGAAATTCAAATTAATAAAATAAAATAGAATTGGTTATAATATAATATTTATAATAATATGAGTGGGATTATTCCAATTTTGTATTTTGACCGTAAATTAAGGACGAGGCATTATAACGAATATTTACGGGATATATTGGATCCTTTTGAAATATCCGATCGATGGTGAATTAAATATAATTTTAGATCATTTGATTTATTTTAATATATATTACGCACCTATTTTATTTTTTAGTTTTGTAGATAATTATCGAATCCCAAAACATTTGGTACATTCGTTGATTCGTCCATTTATCGACGATATTCGTCCATTTATCGACGAAAATGACAACCCAATGAGAGTGCCACTTCATTTAGATGTATTGGCTACTCTTAATTTTTTTGCTAGTGGAAGCCACCAACGTCGGGTAGGGTTAGACGCCTTTGCCGTAATGAGCCAATCGAAAATTTCGTACAGCATTTCGAAAATAAGTAAGGTGATTGGGACGCAATTAATCCACGAACATATTCGTTTTCCAACATCTATAATAGCATCCAATTTAAATAAAAATAAATTTTTTGAAAAATACGGTGTACCCGGAATAGTTGGCTTAATTGACTGCACTCATATAGCGATAGCCAATATTAATAAAAAAAATGAATATGCGTACGTTAATAAGAAAAGCTTCCATTCTATTAATACACAAATGGTAATTATAAAATTATAATATAATTTTTTTTTTTATTAATATATGCACTTTTATTTATAGATATGTGATGCTGATTTAAGAATTATAGCATTGAATGCGAGGTACTCGGGCTCTACACATGATTCGCATATTTGGGACGGATGTGTTATACTGCCCTTACTAAAAAGATTCAATACAGAAGACAACAAGACATGGTTATTTGGTAATACAAACCATTTAGATTTTTTAATATTTTAATTATAACATGTTTGATTAATATTACAGCCGATAGTGGGTATGCGTTGAAACCATACATGATGGTTCCATTTAGAAGGCCATCAACAGATAGAGAAACCAACTTTAATGCGGTGCACTCAAAAATAAGAAATGGAATTGAACGATGTTTCGGGCTATTAAAATGTCGATTTCGATGTTTAAAGCGTAGCTCGGGTCATCTGCACTATAGCCATGAGAGAGCAGCAAACATTATTGCATCTTGTGCAGTATTGCATAATATTTTAATCGCCAATAACTATCCAATTGATAATATTGAAGCAGAGGAGGAAATAATTCCTGTACCCAATGCAGTTGAACAAGAATATTCAGGCGATATTAATCGACAATTTTTAATGAATTATATTTACGAAAGGGGCATTCAAGTTTAATTTGCATTAATAAACTAAAAATAAAAACTATAAATAATTTTATTTTATTAACCATTTATTTATAGCTAATAATTTTATAGAAAATAGAATAAATTATGATATTAACAGTTTAAAAATAAAATTTGTTCGTTAAAATTAAATGTTTTTTTATGTTTGCTTAGTTTACCAGCCGTGGGTCGGCCGTAAGTTTTACACTCCAAAAGGGGGTGATAGATATGTGATCCTCATCATCATAAAATTAAAAGTTGCCATCTGTATTTATTGATCCACATTTTGGCTTGAAAAAATTAAATTGATTAATTGTAACTAAAAAATTATAAAAAGCAGTAATAACGAGTTAAAATTTAATTCATGTATATAAAGTATGGATTAATAGAAGTAGTATGGTAAATAAATTTTAAAATAAATGAAAGAAAAATATAAGAAAAACAAAATATTTTTATTGCCCAGATGGGTCCCTCCGCTGGAGCAATAATCTTATTTCCTTCAGAACCGCTAGAGTTTCCTCCTGGATCCTCAACGATCTGACGACCGAAGTAACAGCAACGCTTCGCTGTTGAATATATAAATATATTGGTCAAACAATAATCTAACAATTATATATGTTACTTACACTCCTCGGGTCGGTATCTCGATATCGTTGGGCTCTTGGAGGCAAAATTTCATTTATACGAGCTCTACGTGCCCTTGCTCGTTGTGTTGCATTATTCCGTTGAATTGCTGGGGGTGGCCTTGTTTCGGGTGTTGGATTGGATTGGTCTAGCCATTCTTCAGATGGGTCTAGCCATTCTTCTGATGGGTCCAGTTGTTCTGTTAGTTGTGATGGCCCTGGTTGTGGTTCACTTGTCAGTGGGGAAATTGCGGAAAAATCAGGCAAAGTGGTAGTTGATGTTACCATACTTGAATGTGTAGGTTCCTACACAAAATTATTAATAATATTTTTAAAAATCTAATTAAATTTATCAATTAAATTGAAACTTACCCTTCCATAATCTCCAACAGCTGGTGCTCCGTCTAAATTATCGAGCCCGCATACTTCAATAATTCGGCTCTCTTCGCTGGTGAGATTAAGCTCCGGACATTCACCACCACCAGTCTCGTGCTGTGCCGCACGATGTTTATTTATTTTCTTTTTTACATTTTTTTTTTTCAAATCTAGCCATGCCTAAAATATAAACATAATATTTCATTAAAATCATATTTTCATAAATCATATTTTTTATTATTAAATCATTTATTAACATAATTACCCTTTTCCATTGTTCAACACTTCTTGTGACAGGCGATAACAAATTTAATGTGGAGGAAATTTCACTCCATAACTCCCCCCCTTCTTTGATTACCGCCTGCCTGGCCAAATCCAAATAACATGGCGAAATTATCTTCCACAAATTCAATTAACACCGACTTTTGTTGGCTAGTTATTCGATTCTGAAATTAAATAATATTGATTATTTATGAAAATATATATTAACAAAATAACATTTATTTGTGTACAATATTAAATTTAATTCATTTATTAAATTATTACATAAATAAAATAAAATCTTACCATTATGCTTCAATTAAATTACAATTTTTTTAATTTCAAACTGTTTTAATGTCATTTATGTTTAAATTTGAATTTCAATTCTCCATCACATTACCACGAGACAAATGAATGTAAGCACCAAAAATTTTACCGATTTAAACCGATTCGACAATTTTTCATGCTTATCATCACACTCTCTACATTAATACACATAAAAAAATGAAACCACACAGTAACACAAATTAATACTATACACAATGTACGTATACAAAATATTTCGTAGTCTCGTAGTCTCAAAAGGCAACAAAATTGAGGTACTGGTAGTCTGGTGGCCAACTTTGATTAGCTGAAATTGATTGTTAAAGATATTCCGTTCCATATAATAGGTATTTCTGAAACCTGGTTTAAGTCTAAATATTATAATCAACATTTTCAATTGGACAATTATACATACATTATTTCGTAAAGATCGTGCACGTCGGCGTGGTGGTGGTGTTGCTACATACATTAATAATAAATTAAACTCTAAAATTATTTATACTAATGCTTGTGATGCTTATTTTGATGTAATGTTTATTGAAATCACAAACCAATCCAATCAGAAGGTTGTCGTGGGTTTAGTTTATAGCCCACCTAAATTGGATATCATCAATGAACTGGAAACTATTCTGAATGATATTATGGTTATGTATGATGAAGTTATTATTGTGGGGGATTTTAATGTGGATTGTCTGGTTGCAACGCCTGCAACTAAGAGACTAGAATCTTTGATGTCATCTTTTGGCTTTTGTTTAACATCAAAGGAAGCCACTAATTTTGTGGGAAATTCATCTGCTCTAATTGACTTGGCATTTACTAACTGCCCAGCTAATATTAAAAGATTCACTCAAATATCTGTGCCGGGCATTGCTACTAGTCATGACATGATCTATGGGTCTTATGCTTTTTCAGTTATTGGAAAAGAAAGAAAACAATATCGGTTCATAAGGGATTTACGAAACATTGATAATGATCAGTTACTTAGGGCTGCTTACTCCTTAAATTGGTCTCGACTCTATTGTCTGTGTGATGTTAATGATCAACTGTTCGTTCTCAATCATTTTATACTACACCTCCTTGATAGCTTTGCACCTCTTAAAAGGGTTCTGGTAAGACGTGATGTGTCAAGCTTTCATTTCAGTTCGGTAATTCTGCGGTATCGTAATATTCGTGATTACTTACATGAAAACTGGAAGCGTCATAAAACTGAATCTAATCGGCTTGAATATACCAGAGCAAGAAATAAAGTAAATGGAATGATCAAAACATCTAAAAAACAATTTTATAAAGAACGATTCAGCAACCGAGTTTCTAGTAAAGTATTTTGGAAAAATTATAATAAGTATATAAATCCCTCAATTGTTGAACCCGATTGTGAAATCAGTCCTAGTGAGTTTAACGAATATTTTGGTTCAGTATTTATACGAAGTAGTGGACATTTCAATCAAAATGCACTTCACTATAGTTCAGACGAAAGTGCCTTCTATTTTCATAATGTTTCGGTAGATGAAGTATGCATTCAACTGGGTAAAATTAAATCAAACGCTGTTAGAGCGGACGGAATAATCCGAAGTTTTGTTAAGCTATTATTTCCAGTCTTGTCGCCCTACTTAACATACGTATTGAATTCAGGCCTTACTAAATCTGTGTTCCCAGATGTATGGAAAATTGCTCTGATTACTCCAATTCCTAAAATACGCCACCCAGTTATTGTAAATGATTTTCGGCCGATTAGCATTTCACCAATATTGTCAAAAATATTTGAAAAGGTAATTAAATCTCAAATTTCCACATTTATATCTAAAGAAAATTTACTAAGCAAGCATTAGTCGGAATATCGTGTGAACCACGATTTGGTTAATTTTAATTACCATCTAACGTACAAAGACTCCAACCTAACTGACCATCGAATTATCATAACCGAAATACGTAAGATACGTATTAGAAAGTCGGTAGAGAACGCAACTTACAATATCTTGAATTTATGCATGTGAAGTTAGACCTAACTATAGTATAGAACTAACATTAGGACTAGTTTAGCTCAAATTTCACACGCTTGTATATGCGTTTGAAGTTAGACCTAAAATAATCCTAAACCAACAAAAACAAACGAAAATTTGTAAGTATTGGTAAAAAAGTAAAACAAGAATGTCATTTAGGCAAAATTTCGAATTTGTAAACTAATATAATTTCAATTTATAATAAATAATCAGAAGTACATTATTAGGATGCGATATAAGAATTAAGGATTTTTTTAGGAAATCGAATATCTCGAGACTTGAATGAAAGTCTAGATTAGGGCTATTTCCAATAAAAGCCATTTGAAAAGCTAATAATTTTTGCGCGATCAAATTAATTTTTTGCAATGAGTTACAAACCTGAGAAGTTAGGATTTTCTTAAGAAACTGAATATCTCAACACCTGATATGTTTAGCAAGAATGTTATTTTGTTTTTCGGATAGGTCTAGATTAGGACTATCTATATTCCAAGCCATTTGAAAAGCAAATAATTTTTGCGCGATCAAATTAATTTTTTGCAATGAGTTACTAACCTGAGAAGTTAGGATTTTCTTAAGAAACTAAATATCTCAACACCTGATATGTTTATCAAGAATGTTATTTTGTTTTTCGGATAGGTCTAGATTAGGACTATCTATATTCCAAGACATTTGAAAAGCTAATAATTTTTACGCGATCAAATTAATTTTTTGCAATGAGTTACTAACCTGAGAAGTTAGGATTTTCTTAAGAAACTGAATATCTCAACACCTGATATGTTTATCAAGAATGTTATTTTGTTTTTCGGATAGGTCTAGATTAGGACTATCTATATTCCAAGACATTTGAAAAGCTAATAATTTTTACGCGATCAAATTAATTTTTTGCAATGAGTTACTAACCTGAGAAGTTAGGATTTTCTTAAGAAACTGAATATCTCAACACCTGATATGTTTATCAAGAATGTTATTTTGTTTTTCGGATAGGTCTAGATTAGGACTATCTATATTCCAAGACATTTGAAAAGCTAATAATTTTTACGCGATCAAATTAATTTTTTGCAATGAGTTACTAACCTGAGAAGTTAGGATTTTCTTAAGAAACTGAATATCTCAACACCTGATATGTTTATCAAGAATGTTATTTTGTTTTTCGGATAGGTCTAGATTAGGACTATCTATATTCCAAGCCATTTGAAAAGCTAATAATTTTTGCGCGATCAAATTAATTTTTTGCAATGAGTTACTAACCTGAGAAGTTAGGATTTTCTTAAGAAACTGAATATCTCAACACCTGATATGTTTATCAAGAATGTTATTTTGTTTTTCGGATAGGTCTATCCTAGATAAGGACTATCTATATTCCATACTATTTGAAAATCTTATAAATTTTGTATGTTTAAAAGTATCCGAAAATATCGAACAATTTAATATTTTCTCATAAATAACGGGAAATTAATTTCAAAATATTTTTTTTTCTCATTTCTCATTTTTTTGAAATTCTCTATATAGGGCCGAAATATTTTTATTAGTCTAGTGCGTAGTTTAAAGTCGTCCTAATTGGTGATTGAGAGTGATAAAGACAGTGATCCAGTGTTAGTGTGTGAATAGTAATATATAGTTTGTTTTTACCATACTTATCGTGACATAAGGTTTGGTTCATATACAAAGTCGTATAAAACGGGGAAGCACCAAGATTTATAAATCTTAAATTTTTGATGCAGGTGAAGTATGTGCAAAAAAATACCCAAATCTGTTGTATGCAACAAACGCTGCGTAAACTTTTGTGTGATTCACGTCAGAAATCCCATTTTGTAAATCCCATGGTTTTCTTAGTTTGTCGAGTTGTTTGTTAGTTTGTCGAGTAGTATTTGATTGTACAATTTTGTGCGTCTAACGGTAATATTTGGGCATCATGTATTTTGGGAGTTAATGTAGGATTTCTAACGTAATTATCACACGAGAAATCGCATTGTTCCGTTTAATGATTAAAGCATATGTTTTGCTTTAGTTTAATTGTGCAAAACTGTGCATGTCAAAAACAATTTAGTATTCCTCCAGAATTTGTCAGGAGTTTTCCTAGAACGGCTATATCTGCCTATTTACATGCGATATGTACAACGTCTATTGAAGTAATGTTTAGACAAAATGTATATAACCTGATAAGACCAGAATTGAATGATGTTCAGTTCACTTCATATCAGCTTGAATTGATAATATTGAAACTCTTAATTCAACTCTTATTTCAAAATATCAAATTCTGAAAATTTTTGTATGTTCGATTTCTGGAAATCCCACCTTTATTAATGAAATCACCTTAAATAGTTGAAATGAATATTTAGATCAAATTTTATGATTGTGCCTACTTCCTATCATAAGGGTCTTGTAAGTGTGATTCTGGGTTTAAGTAACTTGTTTAAGTGATTTCATTAATAAAAGGTGAGATTTCCAGAAATCGACCCACGTTTTCTTACATTGTCGAGTAATATTTGTTTGTACAATGTATGATTAATGTGTGATTTATCACTTCATTATCACACCTGAAATTAAACAGATCCAAAGTTTTATTTAATTAAGAAGTGGTCAAAGCCAGTTCTGTAAACCTGCACCGACCTTTTAGTCCGCCTCAATGAAACTTATACTATAATTTATTATACATTTATTAGGGTCGGTTTCGCTTATAATTTTACATACACCGTCAAAATTGTAACTTTTGATGTAGCTGTGATATCTGGATGGTTCTTGGACCAGAATTTATTACAAACTAATTACATTGATTAATTAGTACAGGATCAACAATATATCTTGACTAAGAGTAAATTTCACCCCAAACGATTATTTATAACAAAAACATCCAGTTTACCACATTTAATAAACTATTACAACAGACCGCCACTATATATTGAGTCAAATGGTAATCCTTGAACCTTGTGGAGGGCTGGCCAACATTATCCAGGTGTGTAATAAACTATTTTTGTGTCAGGTTAAGGCTTTAAATTTTTAAATTAGATTTCGATTTCACCACCTTTAATAATTTATTAGACCAGATCGCCACCAGATATTCAGTCAAATGTTACTCCTTGGACCTAATGGTTGGTTTGACCTCCACAAGGTCTAAATAGTACCATTTCACTCAATATCTGGTGGTGGTCTGGTGTAATAAATTATTAAATGTGGTAAAATGGAACTTTGAATTACATGTTTACAAGCGCTTACCGTTTGGAGCCAATTCTGTAACTTGACATAAAGATAATTTATTACACAGCTGGATAAGGTTGACCTGCCCTCCACAAGGTCCAAGGATTAACATTTGACTCAATATCTAGTGGCTGTCTGTTGTAATAGTTTATTAAATGTGTTGTAATAGTTTATTAACCCTCGCTGTCATATGTAATGATAATTAAATCGACTTGTAATTACTGTACATGTAATGATCATCCTTAAAGTTTTAACAATAACCTACACCTTAAAAATCCCAAAATATTGTATCATGCAGTACAATCTCGTATCAGAAATAGGTAGCTACGATTTTATTACAACACACCCCTTAAAATCAATAACAATGCATTGAATTACAAGTCTGTACAAGCAATGGTTAACAGCTCAAAGATTAGATATTATTAATTTTTAAGGATATAGCCTGTTGTAATAAATTCGAGAGTAAATTGCTGTAGTAGTAGTTTCTCTTAGGTAATAGGCGATGAAAAACTACCAAATATTTTTATTTCTAATCGTGCTTTAGATTCTTTTATGAATACTGTGCAAAATTTGTTGCATGGATCAAATTTGTTTTTTTGGACATATTTCTCTTTAACAATTTTTGTGAATATTATTCATTATTTTTCAGTCAATTAATTAATTAAACAAACCAATTAATTATTTCAACAAAACATCTGTGCTTATCAAATTCAACAATGCATCAATTGAAAGATAATAATCTTAAAGTTACTGTGAGTCATAAAACTCTAAAAAAAAACGATATCTAATTAAAAAAAATATTACAAAACTTAATTCCGATAGCTTATTGAAAGCTTTAAATATTGTATATCCCGATCTAAGCTTATAAGGATCCTGACGATTTTCTGATGAGTCAAAAAAAATTTGTTCAATTTTGAAAATAACGAATTCCACTCAGAACCACAGGAAGATGTATTATATATGGAATCGTAAAATTAAGAATATTCCAACGAAACCCCAAATTAATCAACATACTGAATTTCTGAATAAGTCAAGTTCATCAAATGAATTATGCAAAGAGACCGGTCGCTTACCCTTAAGCGAACCCCATAGACCATCTTCGACAACGAATTACAATACAGTTTCTTCACCCTCTAATGTCGAAATTCAAACCATAACCGACCCCTTAAATACAAATGATACAATAATATTTCAGCAAACCGATTTAATTCGTAAGCCCGAACTTTCTCTTGAAGACATTCCTATTGTTATTAAACAAAATAATCCTACTGAATGGTCACATCGTGGAACGTTTAAAATTTCCATTAATTCGGAACATTACAATTTTCAAAATGTTCGAAAATGCATCCGCGATTCTTTGATTGCTGCTAAAAATAATTACGTGCTCATTTTTAAAACAGCTAACATGAATAAAGTTACTAACGCACTGCAAACATTATATGCTGTTTGTAAATATAAAAGTCATCGCCAGAAATTTAAATTTAAAATTTCAGATATGATATTCATTGATATGTTTACCATGGGGGAAGATGTACGAGATCATGGTCCAATAAAACAATTTTCACAATTACGCGGGACCAGACGAGTCGCCGTGCAAAATCAATTGACAAGTAATTGCGCCAACCTAGTTTATTTAAGGCAATTAGAAGATGTAGATGCTGATCTTCTGAGTTCTGGAAACACACAAAAAATTTTGCGAAGAGACGTTTTACGAAAAGCAAAATCCGAGCGATTGCACTTGAATGATTTAATCAGTGATTGCGAAATACATGATGCTATCAACAGACTTAAACATCAACAGGAGGACAAATACATATACATGGCATCTGATCCTCTGTTTATAGTGTTAATGCGCCGCAATACCTTACAGCTTTTAGGACAAACTAATAAAATTATGTATATCGATGCAACAGGTGGAGTGGTACGTAATCCAAATTGTTGTAAGCATCACAATTTTTCTCGGATTTATTATTACGCATGCGTAATAAAAGTTGAAGGAAGTATTACACCAGTAGCGGAATTAATATCATGTAGACATGATTCAGCTGCTGTTGGGTCGTTTATGCAATATTTGTATTATGAAATCGTTCATTCCAAACCAAAGGTTTCACTTCCTAAACTGCTCGTATGTGATTGGTCTTGGGTCTTCATAAATTCCGTTTTAAAACAACTAAACGACGGAATAACTATGAAGCAATACTTAAATATGTCTTATAAAACAATAACCGAACAAAAATTTTCTGATAAAATAATTGGGGTTTTCATGTGCTGTTCGCATTTCGCAGCCATAATAATAAAACAAATTAAACAGAAAATAAACAATTTCAGAAAACAAATACGAGAATTTATTATGATTCTTTTATTTTTAATTGTGGACTGCAAGTCAATATTTGACATTGACAAATTATTTCGAGTATTTTGTATAATTTGTTGTTCAGAATCTAAAAATTCCTTATACAATAAAACATACTATGAATTTTTATCAATATCTGATGTCATTATATCAAGGAATGTGGAAAGCCAGGAGAAGATAAACCTCCAACAAGATAAGGAAGACGATACAGATAATGAAAATTTCGATAATAAAGATTCACCATTTTTTAGCCGATTTTCAAAAATTTTAAATTTATCGCTAATAGAAATTAAGCAACAACAAGAACAGGAATAAAATAATGACATTAATAATTTATATTGCCATGAGTTCGTTCTATTTTGCACTAAAAAATATTTCACTTATTTACCTTTGTGGAGTACAATTTATTTGCAATATTTTAAAGAAGAAAATAGAGTCTCCAACGCGATTTGTGAAAATTGGTTCAATATAATTAAAAATAATTTGATTAAGGAGCCAAATCAAAAACTTGGTCGGTTTATTGATCAGCTGCAGGAAAAAACCAAAATGATAAATAATTCGATTAAATTGGCACCACATTTAATTGGACCTTCCAGATCAAAGGAGAGCAAGAATAAACTGTTGATGTCAACTCCAAAATCATCTAAGTTTCGACATGGCGAGATTGATCCAACATCATTACATTTGGTGGAATTTTGGGGAAAACCCAGAACCCGAACAAATAAATATGCGGGACGAGCGGCGGTTCATAAATATATCCAACCAAAATTATTAAAATTTATCAATGACGATTACTGCAATAAAATGTTAAAGTCATCCGATGACTATTGTTTAACTGTTTTCAAGTTTAACATTCATGGCCGTGATTTCCCGTTAAACAATGTGTGTTTTTCATCGCTGATGGCTAATAATCATTTAACTTCAGATGTAATTTATGCATGTGCATACATCCTGCTAAAAGCAACGAATGATGTTTGCATCGACCCTATAATAGGTATTCGAATTTTTGATGATCCACGTAACAGCTACATTTTGTCGTGTAAATTCATTCAATCAATATGTCGTGGTAAAAGACGAATATATTTACCACGATGTATACATAACCATTGGGTCCTAACAATTATTGATCTAGACTTAAAAAAGATTACAACTTACGATCCTATAACACCGCAGAAAAACATGCATGATTTCAACAGGAAGGGCCAAAAGATTTTGAATCAGTTGAGACAAGCTTGGGACGAGCCTATTGAAAATTCTAAAACGGAAGCAGCGTATCTGTTACCATTGCAGCGGGATAGTGATAATTGTGGACCTTTGGTGATCTATGCAATAGATTTCCTCACAAACAAATGCTATCGCCCAAAAATTCATGGAAATAACGAAAGTGAATATGTTACGGAGCTTTTAGAATATCGAAAATATTTACAAAAGAAGATTGGTGAAAATTCGTTAGATATGATACAACATTGTTTAGTTTGCTTCGAAATTTTAATCAAAAGTTCAATAACTAAAAAGTGTAACGATTGTGGAAGACGAGTACATGAAAACTGTAACATTAATTTAATTATAAGTCAAGAAAAATGTATTTTTTGTAAACAATAAAAATGTAAAATCAAATAAGTGTCATTTCGTAATCAAGATATTCATAGGATAGGTTTCATCTGATAAACATATTAGGTCTTGAGATATTCAGTTTCTTAAGAAAATTCTAACTTCTCAGGTTAGTAACTTATTGCAAAAAATTAATTTGATCGCGCAAAAATGGTTAGCTTTTCAAATGGCTTAGAATATAGATAGTCCTAATCTAGACCTATCCGAAAAACAAAATAACATTCTTGATAAACATATCAGGTGTTGAGATATTCAGTTTCTTAAGAAAATCCTAACTTCTCAGGTTTGTAACTCATTGCAAAAAATTAATTTGATCGCGCAAAAATTATTAGCTTTTCAAATGGCTTGGAATATAAATAGTCCTAATCTAGACCTATCCGAAAAACAAAATAATATTCTTGATAAACATATCAGGTGTTGAGATATTCAGTTTCTTAAGAAAATCCTAACTTCTCAGGTTAGTAACTCATTGCAAAAAATTAATTTGATCGCGCAAAATTTATTAGCTTTTCAAATGGCTTGGAATATAGATAGTCCTAATCTAGACCTATCCGAAAAACAAAATAACATTCTTGATAAACATATCAGGTGTTGAGATATTCAGTTTCTTAAGAAAATCCTAACTTCTCAGGTTAGTAACTCATTGCAAAAAATTAATTTGATCGCGCAAAAATTATTAGCTTTTCAAATGTCTTGGAATATAGATAGTCCTAATCTAGACCTATCCGAAAAAAAATAACATTCTTGATAAACATATCAGGTCTTGAGATATTCAGTTTCTTAAGAAAATCCTACCTTCTTAGGTTAGTAACTCATTGCAAAAAATTAATTTGATCGCGCAAAAATTATTAGCTTTTCAAATGGCTTGGAATATAGATAGTCCTAATCTAGACCTATCCGAAAAACAAAATAACATTCTTGATAAACATATCAGGTCTTGAGATATTCAGTTTCTTAAGAAAATCCTACCTTCTTAGGTTAGTAACTCATTGCAAAAAATTAATTTGATCGCGCAAAAATTATTAGCTTTTCAAATGGCTTTTATTGGAAATAGCCTTTATCTAGACTTTCATTCAAGTCTCGAGATATTCGGTTCCTAAAAAAATCCTTAATTCTTATATCGCATCCTAATAATGTACTTCTGATTATTTATTATAAATTGAAATTATATTAGTTTACAAATTCGAAATTTCGCCTAAATGACATTCTTGTTTTACTTTTTTACCAATACTTACAAATTTTCGTTTGTTTTTGTTGGTTTAGGATTATTTTAGGTCTAACTTCAAACGCGTTTGAATTTTCAATCATTTAGTAGCGATATGAGTTGAAAAGAGGTACTCAAATTGACGAATCTCGAAAATTTCGTAACGGAATTAGGGAAATTAGTTACGCGACATAGCCACATTAAAAAAAGAAGCAAACTGTGGATATTGGCAAAGAGGTTTCCAGAAAATGACCATTTGCGAGTACGATATGAAGAAGTAGTTCGATTAGTTAAGAATCAAATAAAACTGGCCAAAAAGCTCCATTATGGACATTTGATAGAATCAATTATAGACAATAACAACACTACTCTTCTTTGGCAGCAATTTAGGAAAATTATTTTCAACAAGGATTGCAGCAATAAAAAAATATTTATTCAGAATGAACTTGGTACTTTAGTTAGTGATACGGTAGCTGCGAACTTATTCAATAAACACTTTAATACAGTGGCCCAAAAATTAATGAGTGGAATGGGTGTTCTTCGCCCTGAAAACTTTGCTAGTATAAATTATGATATTCACAGTCCTTTTAGCCTTGAACCTATTGAAGTAGCCGAGCTAATAACAACTATTAACACTTTAAAAACAAGAGCGGCTAACGGTTTGGATGAAATTTCGACAAAAGTTCTTAAATATTTCGTTGGAAAATGTGGCGAATCTGTTACCAAATTCTTAAATAATTATTTAGAATCAGGTGAATTTCCTACTTGTCTCAAAACAGCCAAAATTGTCCCCGTATTTAAAGACGGAAGTGAACTCAATCTTGAAAATTACAGGCCAATATCAATCCTACCAGTTTTCTCCAAGTTATTTGAGAAATTAATTCTAAGAAGACTTGAAAATTTTCTGGTTAGCAATCAAATATTAAAACAGTATCAGTTTGGATTTCAGAAAAAAGCAAGTACTTTATCAGCATGCTCTAATCTTACTCATTTCATTACAAAAAACTTAGATCTTAGAAAGAAATGTGCTTGTCTGTTTCTAAATTTCAAAAAAGCCTTTGATTGTGTTAATCATGAAATACTGCTACTGAAATTGGAAAAACTGCAATTTGGCCCGACGCCATTGAAACTATTTGAAAATTATCTACATGGTAGGAAACAGAAGGTGGTTGTTAATGGAACTGTAAGTGATGAATTAACAATGTTGTGCGGCGGTTCACAAGGATCTATTTTGGGACCTTGCCTATTTAAAATTTATATCAACGACATTTTTGATTTGCCATTAAGAGGCACCTTGCAACTTTTTGCAGACGATAGTGTTATATTTTATGCAGCGGACTCAAGACATAGTCTATTTTCAATGATTAATAACGATCTGATCTTAATCGATACTTGGTTAAATTTAAATCGTCTGATACTCAATGCCGAAAAAACAAAATATTTAATATTTGGTAATCAAGACTTAGATAACAATATTCAAGTCCGGTATAAAAACACAAAATTGAATAAAGTGACTAAATATTGTTATATTGGATTGACAATCGATAACATGTTAAATTGGCAGAATCATGTAGATTGGATCAAAAAATCGATAAGTCCTTACGTGTTTGTTATTAAACGAATAAGGAACTTTTTAACTCGAGAACATTTGCAACTGATATATAATGCGCATATTAACTCCATATTATTATACTTAAAACCTCTTTGGAGTGGAGTAGCAAAATTTAAACTGAATGAATTAGAAATTATCCGCAAGAGGGCTTTAAAGTTAATTAATGGTGTACTAATACGTTACCCAACAGTTGAATTGTTCAAAAAATTCGGTTCCTTGCCATTTATGAACAATTTAGAATTGATATTGTATGTGTATAAGATTTTAAACAATTTAATCATTTTAGTACATAATCTAATCATTGTGAAAGCAGCGGACACATATTGCTATAACTTACGAAATGCGTCGTTATTGTTAAGAGAATTTCTCGCTCGAGATACCCGTACAAGAAGTAACTTATTATATAGAGGAATTCCGTTATATAACAAGCTTCCTACCGAAATTCAAAATATTAGAACCTTAAAAAATTTCAAAGCACAAACAAAAATGTTTATGAATTTAAATAAAAATATGTTCAATGAAACTGTATAGCGAAGAATTTGAATTCAATATTTTAGTATACTTAAATTAATGCACTACTATAGTAAAATTTGTTTAATTTATTTATCTATTTAAATTTTATTTGTGATATTTAGTCCGAACTAAAAACAGTTTGATTTATATAAATGTAAAATTAAAAAGTAGTTGCATAAAACCCTTTGGGTTACAGCAACTTAAAAAAAACAAGAAATGTTTTGTATAAAAAGTGTAATGTTCATTGTAATTGTAAATTAATAAAGAAAAAAAAACCATAGTACTACTATAGCTCTCTCTCTCTCTCTCTCTGGCACTATATCCCATCAAGGGATTTGGCCGCCTCACATGAGGTTTCATAATCATATTTTCATTTCGGATAATGAGTGATTAATTCATTGATCCTAAACCAACCGTGAAATTTTTTCCTTGTCACCACCGGGAATCGAACCCAGGACCTCCGGTCGCTGGAGCAAGTATGCTAACCACTTTGCCACCGGAGCGGTACTACTATAGCGTTGATGGCATTACTTCTGGTAGTGAAGATGGTAACGTTGTTATATTGGTTTTGTTAGACTTCTCCAAAGCGTTTGACAAGGTAGATCATTTTTTGTTAGTGTCAAAGCTGTGTTACGAATATGATTTTTCAGAAAGTGCTTTTAATCTAATATTTTCGTATTTAGCTTACGACAACAATCGGTAAAATATAATGGTAGTTTCAGCAACTCAACACCTGTTTCATCTGGTGGACCTCAAGGCTTCATTTTGGGACCTCTTTTGTTCTCAATGTATATAAACCAAGTGTGTCATATTATTGAGCAAACTAAAGATACTGACTATCACCTTTACGCTGATGATCTACTACTTCTATTCCTTTGGTAAGCTAGATGATCTGGAAAGCGTGGTAAATAATTTAAATACGACTTTAAAGAATATTTTTCCCTAGCGCATAAACTTCAAATCAATCCTGCAAAATCTCAAGCTATTATCTTATCTAATAGTACACGAGTTGTTAGACCTACTAATTATCTTGTAGATAATCATAAAATTGAGTTTTATGACCACGTAAAAAGCTTAGGTCTGATTATTGACAGTAAGTTAAACTGGACAGCTCATGTAAATAGTTTATGTGGTAAAATTTATGGAATATTAGGTAGGTTGTGGAGTACAGCCAAACTTTAATTGAACAAAACGTTAAAATTATTCGCACATTATTCGTACATTAGTAGGGCCAATAATTTCATACTGTGCATCAATATACTCAGAATGCTCCAAGAAATCATTTATGAAATTAAATGTTGCTTTTAACGCTTGTACTAGATACGTGTTCTCGAAACGAATTAGTGACTCTATATCCTTACTTTCAAACTTGACATTTAACATGAGCTAGAGAAAATACCTTGAGTTCTTGACGTTAACTGTCATGTTTAATTTAATACTAAAAAAGAACCCACGCTATCTTTATGAAAATTTCAACTTTAGCTTATCACAGCGTACAATCAATTTAAATCTGCCCAGGTCGTGTAGGTCGAAGCCAAGACGCCGTTCATTTTTTGTTAATGTAGTAAAATTGTGGAACAATGTTGACCCATCTGTCAAAGCTGCGTCAAATTTGATTAATTTCAAGAAGATGTATATGGATAGCTATAGTATATTGTGATTTGATCCTTTTTCCTTTTCTTCCCTATCCTATTTTCCGCATCCTTTTGTAGTTTAGTTATTATTATTATTATTAATATTATTATAATTAATTATTGTTATATTTTAGTTTTAATTGTTAGTATAATTGATCACCGTTATTTATAAGTCTTATATGTATTTCTCATTCTTTTACTTTATGTACTGTGTTACACAAAAGAAAATATTATGTATATTATATGATATTGTAAAAAGGTCTTGGCCTTATTTGTGTAAATAATTAATTAAAAATAAATAAATAAAATAGATCAAACCTGAGGTGGAACAAATCTAAAAATCAGTCGAATTTTGTCTAGGAATCATTATGGCTACATTTATTTTAATTTGAGGACATAGATGCCACCGCCTGTAACTTACAAACCATGTAAACATTGTTGAACACCCACATGTTAACATGTGTATTAACTAAATTAACAGATTTATAATAAGCCTATACTTCTGCTAATTTAATTTAACCGAATATATGATCAAAAATACCTTGTCCAGAAGGTAAATACGTGTGGGAATATATCTAAATAAAATTATCGTATCATCATATGTTATATATAGAATATGTTATTTATGGATTTAAAAATTATGTTATTCGATTTGCAAACAACCTTTAAAGGGTAGAAAGCATATTCTCGTCTATATAAATAAACCAATTATTGGTACTCGTATGATATACTCGTATGATATAAATACGTATACTGTACAAGTATTTTGTTGTCGGCTGAAAAATTAACTGAACCCGCTGTTACATCATATTAAACGTTAGTATCCTTATCAGCCTACGCACGAAATTCTGTATAATATTGATAAAAATATATTAGAGTTTTCATTTGAATGTAAAATATTTTAGCTCAAGTGGAAATATTATGTATGTATTACATGTAGCAGTTATTGACCATACACGAGCATGTATTCCTATATAGGACGTAAACATACCAAGTCTAATATTGTTTATATTGAATGAGCTTTATAAAACATTGTAGCACTATATACTGAAACAGTTTGCTGTCAGCAAACAGTTTCAAAAATAATATCCCTGTTCACATTACCTCCAAGCGGCATTAGCCCGTAGCTCAAAGGGTAGAGGTATGTATGGTCGTGGGGGATGGAGGTGTGAACCGAGCCTAGTATACCGCTAACATTTTTGATGTTGAAAGAAAGACGTCTCGCCCAATCGCGAGGGAGTTAAGGAGGGGGAACCGTGAGTACCATCACTAGCAGTTGGCTTACCCATTCGGCATGAGCCACACAAGATCCGCTGATTATTCGGCCCTTACCACATTATTATTGGCAAGGTGTCCGATTAATCAAAACAAAAAAAAAAAATATCTATATTTAAGTAACGGCGCGTGGCCGCGGGTTAGTAATAAGAAAGGTGCTTGGCCATGCACCTTGTTACTATACTAGTCAACAGCGGGAATTTCCGACGAAAAACGTCACACGAAATTCCTTATTCACTAGTACAGCCTGGACCGGTTATATGTTAGTTCCTTTTTTTTTTTTTATACCTGTGAATAAAAATATTGTTTAGTACATACTCACCACGTTAATACAACTCCCAAAAATAAAAATAAACGGATTTTTCTTAAACTTTGCGCTTTATTGTCCTCTCAACTTAAACCTTTTTTTATGTTCAAATACAATACGGCTTAGTCCAACAATGGTCTCAAACGATTTTATGAAGACTGCCACCGTCTGCCTTCCAAAACATAATCCCTTTCTCAAACAAAAATCAGACTATTTAAATGATTGAAATCACCTCTAAATAGCCCCCCCCATTTCCGTTAATAATCCATATCACCAATAATCGCATGCATATATTTTGTTGAATAAGCAACATGTGCCAAAAATCAGAAATTTCCATGCGATTATTAGTTGAACGACATTACAATTATATTTACTGCAAACTTGGGAAATTGAGTGCAGTGTACTTACTTATAAGCAATATTTACGAACAACAACCTTGAACGTTGTTGTAATACACACACTGGGTAAACTCATCTAAAAATGGTTTATTCAGGTAAAAATGTAAATACATTTATTATGTTATTTGAGTAACATAAACAATTTGTATACATTTAGAAAAATTACATTAGAATTTAAGAAATGTTGTGCAGGTCATGATTAACACTGCAAATATGTATACAATTGTATCAGGTAGTTTATAGATAGGTTGAAAGTGGTAACGAGATTTCGATTTGTCTAAAGACAATTCGTTACACCGTGGGGAAACCCATCCTGAGATTAAAAGAGATCTCATGCTCTTATGAAAAGTAGATAGAGTCGAGAACTGATTGAAAGGCGATCAACGTGGCGGACGCCCCACACCCTGAGTAAGTCTCAGCCGGGCAAACTAATCTAATTTTTATAACCTAAATACACATTTCTTGATAATATTATTAAGTAATTTTAACTATTTCTTATATTTTAACTATATATTAAAACTTATTACAGCTTATTATGTATTTATTCATGTTTTTTTTTTTTTTTTTTTTTTTTTTTAAACGCTCAATTAAGATTAACTTTATTCCCCTTTTTTTTTTTTTTCTTTTTTTTTTATTTTTAAACTTAATATCTTATAAAGTTATAAACATTAACGTATATCCATTCATCATTGAGGTACGAGTATCTGGTCAGTGACTGTGACGCCGGCGAGGTTGTGTGAAGGTTGGTAGTTGGTTCTCGCTACGTCGCTGCTTAGTAGTGGCTTTCCAGACTCTCCTGATGTTACGGCGCCGCCTCCGACTAATGACTAGTATTCCCCCTATGATGAGTACTATCCCTGAACTTGCATAGTGGTGGAGGTCATGTACATTAACTCGTCGCCAATGTTGTTTTTCGTGAATTGAGTTTACTGCAACGGCCAAATCTTCCAGCTCCGGGTCTAAATTCCCTAGTACCTCCGGGGTCCGAATTATTTTTTTTTTGTCCAACCAAACTTGGCTTACATTGAAACTAGGCAAGAGGTTAATTGTAGCCCTCTGGCAACCTGCATTTAACTGAAGTATACCACTGCCTTGGATTTTTTTGGTACTCCGGGGTATTGTTGAATATGACTGTAATTCTTTCGGGTTATGCATTGATAATCAGCCACTGATTTTCCTGGCTTAGTTGTGTTCCCCCATGCTTGTTCTTCTCTTTGTAATATATGGTCCTTGCATGACCTATTATCCACCTAAGCATTAAACAACGTGCGTTGCTGTCTTCATAGTTGAACCCCGGACTCCCAGTGCGTGCACTCGGCTAACACCGCAACTGACATCTTTTGGCATCATCGCTTGTAGTTTTTGGAGTTGTTCACTCAGTTATGTCGGGGTAACTAGTTTGGTATTAATATGCTCCTCCTATTTCCTCCATGAATATGCCTGGGTTGTTTGGAAACTCTTTGTACACACTACCACCCAGCGATTTCACGAAAACCAACACTACTCCTATTTCTACCATCCATGGATAACCTTTTGTGAATGTCCTCATTATGATTGTTTCCCTTGTTGTTTGTTGGCCACATAATATGGAAAATAATGTTAACTTTGTGTCTTATATGCGGTTCTTATTACTTAATTAATAATATTAATTGCTAATTATTACCATATTCCTATACTATTCTTTAACCTATCCTATATAGCCTATCCTATTCTCTTAACTCTACTTGCAATGGTATTCGATATACCATTCTTCATTCTGTCTTTACATCATCTATTCAGATATCTAATTCTACGTAGATGGTGTAACGACAGAATGGTCCGCGACAACGAGCTCTGTATTACCCGCGCTACCATCAGCCGTCACCTCCTTCTTCTTTGTTTCTCTCTCCTCCCGTCACATTTTCGTTCCTTCTCCAACTCCTTCCTCTTACGCTTAAGTGCATCCAAGTGTTCCACCATAAGATGGAGTATTTTACAGAATCAGTGGGGTTACTACACTCGAATATCTTTAGCGTGGAAAATTCCGAGTGGGTTGCCATTCCTCGTGACTAGCTCATAGGCTACTGTCCCAACTCGGCGTTGTACTGTGGCGGGTACAAATTTGTTTGCTAACTTAGCTGTATATTTGGAACTAGCGTTGCTCTGGGTAAAATTTCGCACCCAGACCTCTTGTCCGACTGCTAATTCCCTCCTTGCTGATCTCAAGTTGTACTGGGATGCATTCCGCTTGTACGCTTGATCAAGGTGGTATAATACAAGTTCTCGAGCTAACGCTAAACGGTCATCTTTTCCTTGAACTGAATGGTTCATCAAAGCTCCTCCTCCCAATAACCGCAATAGGGGGTACTGAGAGCCATGTTGAACGGAATGTTGTCCGAAGACCAGATATGCCGGCGAATAAGATGTAGAGGAATGCACGGTATTGCGCAGTGCACTAGCAATCTGCGGGATATGGAGATCCCAATTCCGGTGATCTTCCTCTAGGTATGCTCTAATGGCAGCTAATATTGAGCGATTGACGCGCTCTGAAGCATTAGCCTGGGGTGAGTAAACTGGAGTAAAAACATGTTTTACTCCGTGTCTATCCAAGAGGCTCTGAAATAGTTTGGACTTGAATTGTTGTCCATTGTCCGTCAAGATGGTCTCTGGCACGGAAAATACCGGGAATATTTCTTCCTCCAGGTATTGTACGACCCTACTGGCCACTGCATTTTGCAGAGGTTTTAATAGCACGAATCGCGAGTAGTGATCCAGTACTATTAGCAGGTGGGTGTTACCACTCTTAGACCTGGGATATGGCCCCAGGAAGTCAAGACACAACTTCTGGAAAGGACGTTCGAACTCTTTGTATTTGCCCATTTGGGGTCTCAAAGTGGTGTTTGGGGCTTTGGTTTGCTTACAAACCTGACATTGTTGTACATATCTTTGCACGTCTTTTACTAGCGTTGGCCAGTAGAAACTTCTGCGTATGACCTCAATCATCTTAGCCATACCCATGTGGGCTGCATTAGGTGGTTCATGCGCTTGACTGAGAATTGTTGGGACTAGGCTGACTGGGAGCCATAGTTTCCAATCTGGGATGTCTGTCTGATGATCAAGGTTCCTACTCGGTAGGTGAATCAAAATTTTCCCATCTGAGATTTTAATATTTTCTGGTTTGTGGCCTTGAAAATTTTTCAGTAGGTCCAAGTATACTGGTCGTGTAAATTCAGCAGACTGTAGGTCTAATTGTAAATTCGTTCCATGCATGGTAAGAGCAGCTACTTCCTCCTCGGGTATTCGAGAAAGAGCGTCCGGCACTACATTTTGTGACCCCTTACGATACTCGATTTTAAAGTTGTAACCTTGTAGCTTTAGACTCCAACGAGCTAACCGCCCAGACAGATCAGTCTGGTTCATCAGCCATTGCAGACTGGCATGGTCCGTAATAATGACAAATTCATATCCCTCAACATAGGCTCGGAATTTCTTTACGCTAAGAACTGCGGCCAGGCATTCCAACTCTGTGATGCTATAATTCTTTTGCGCTCCGTTCAGCTTATGAGAATAGAAAGCGATGGGATGTTCCTCATTTTTACTATCTTTCTGGAAGAGGACGCCCCCTACACCTGTCTTTGACGCATCTACCTGAATAAAGAAGGTACGAGTGTAGTCTGGATGCGTTAACACTGGTGCAGTTGTAAGACATTCCTTTAATTTAATGAATGCCTCTTGTGCCTGCTCATTCCACTGGATAATGCCTTTGCATTTTAGGAGCTCGGTGAGTGGGGTCGCTACTTCCGAGAATCTTGGCATAAACTTGCGGTACCACCCACTCATTCCCAGAAATTGCCGAATATGCTTGACAGTTTTAGGAACGGGGAAATCTTGTATCGCCTTAACCTTATCTGGGTCTACCCTAATACACCCTTCACCGATTATATGGCCCAAATATTTTAAATGGGTCAGGACGAACTTAGATTTCTCAATATTGATAGTTAGATTGGCCAATGTCAGATGTTTTGCTACAACCCTGAGTAACTGCATGTGACCTTCGAAGGTAGGTGAAGTAATGAGGAGATCATCTAGGTAGACGAATACTCTATCATGCAGTTCGTGTGGTATTACCTTGTGCATTAGTCTACACATCGTCTGAGCCGCATTGCATAAACCGAACGGCATCACGGTAAACTGATAGAGGGGTCTGCCAGGCACTGTAAAGGCGGTTTTGCATCTTGAAGATTGTTCTAATGGGATTTGCCAAAATGCATCCTTCAAATCTAAACTGGAAATATATTTAGTGTTTTCCAGGCGACTGAGCAAACCGTCAATTATTGGCAGTGGATATGCCTCTGGCACCGTGACCGAGTTCAGTTTTCGTGCATCTAAACACAACCTAACCTTACCATTGCTCTTGGGAACCACAGTAACTGGTGAACTCCACGAGCTTGAAGACTCCTCAATCACTCCCAAGGACAGCATTCGTTCCAATTCTTTATCCATTTCACGTTGCTTAGCAGGAGAAATGGCATAATAACGTTGCTTGATTGGTTTGGCATCACCAGTGTCTATCTCATGCTGCACTAAGTGTGTTTTTCCCAAACCTAGCTTTTCAGACGATGGAAATTCCGATTTAATTCTATCTAATTCTTCTAGCTGTGCTGATGTTAACACATGCTGGCTATTGTCTGCATTTACTTTGGAGGCTACATCACTGATATCACCTGGTAAACTGAGCTCGGATACTGTTATCTGAAGATTGAATGTGGTCCAGAAATCAGTACCAAGGTATAACCTTTGCTCTAGTGAGGGCGCGATGTAGAGACGCATACTTTTAGTTTGTCCTCCAAAAGTAATCGGTATAGTGACGTATCCGAGTATTGATTCAGGTGCACCACTGGCAGTAAGCACCTGAGTTTTTCGGGGGAAGTATTTTAAACCATGGTCTTGTAGAAATTGTTCGCTTCCTTTACCCAAAACACTTATGTTGGCTCCGGAATCGAGAAGACCACGAATATTTTCTCCGTCTAAAGTTATATTGACATATGGTCGATGATCTAACCCTTGGTGAATTATTGATGATAATATTTGCTTGCGCCACCATCGTCGCAAACGAAAATATCTTAACGCTCGAATCCTTTGTCTGTTGTCTGTTTGACAAGATATCGAACGGTGTGTATTATTATTTTTAATATTTAAGCTCGGTGCAGCCGGTACAATTCGGGGTCCGTATTGCTGGCTGCCTCTTCTGTGGCATTCTTTGGCCTCGGAGGTGTGTTCTGGAGACGAGTTTGGCGAGGCTCCCTCATCTCCGATCTCCAGTTTTCCGTTGATGGGGTACAGCGAGTACAATCTGGCTTGAATACATCTCTTGTTCCACAACCAAAACAGAAAACATGAGAGACAAGTTTGCGACAACCCATGAATGTGTGGTTAGGATCCCCACAGTTCCAACACTTAAACCTTGCACCACTCATCAGGGGCTGAGAGTGAATTCTCTGAACTGCTGTGGCTTGTTGGAAGTTTTGCTGACCCACAGGGTCAAAGATGGGGTTTCCCCTGATGGACTGGGCTCTATTCTGTTGATTGATGGCACATATTTGTGGCTGGGAATTGGCTAAGTAGTATGGGGTCGTATCGGGCATTTCATACTGTCCCATATCCCCTTCTTGCTCATCCATCAGACGTGGTCGGATTATTGGACTTGAGTGACCACTTGACTTCAGAGTCCTTGTGGGGTATTCTCCGGGATCGATATTGTAGCCTTGAAAACCAGAAGTTGCTTTAAGCATGGATAAGGGTTCGTCCACTTCCCCTTGCTCCAACATAAACTCATGTACCTTAGGAGTTTGTGTGTTGAACGCAACTCTTCGCCTAAAAGGTTGGTTGCCGTAATTGCTAGGTGTCAAGTCATTGGGTGGTGCGAAGGTGGCTTCCGGAACATGTCCAAATCTTCGCCACACTTGCTCCAGCGTGCTACACCTACGAATGAAGTCGGCCAGGGTTGCAAATCTTGGTTCGTTGTGCATCGCCATTTGCAATCCTGGACGCATGTTTCTTCTTATAAAAGTGTACATAACGCCTTCAGAAATGGTTCTTGTGGATTGTAATGCGATTTTTTGCATTGCCTGATAGTACTCCTGGACAGTTTCGCGGGGGTATTTTTGCTTTCTATCACTTAGCATTCGGTGTATATCATCCTCTGTGATATTAGGAGCAAAGCGTAACGCCATTTCTTGTTTCACGCTGCTCCAGTCTATCTCTGGGTTGCGGTCAACTGAATTCCAGAACCACTCTAGAGCTTCCTCAACTAAGCACAAGTCAAGAGCTCCCACCACACTATCAAGTGGTATCTGGGATCGTTTAGCATGCCATTCAATCCTGGTTAGAAAACGTTGCACTGTCAATTCGCTACTATACCCAGAGAAACTGATTTTCCATGTTTTTACCTCCTGTCGTAGTTTTGCCTCATTAATTTTACTTGTCCGATGCGTAGAATTCGGCATAAGTTGGTATTCATCACTATCATACTCGAAGGATTCCTCCCTTTGGATATCATCATCGAGTCGTATTTGGTCTAATTTTTGGTGAAATAGCTCAGTATCCTTTCGAGCCGCCATTTGTACTGGATTCTTGAGTTTAGATACTGCACCTTTACCTTGGCCGTCATCATTGATTTCTGTTTGCTTTGGTGCTTCTTCTGGGACCTTTAAACTGCCCAACTGCGTACGGGCATCTTCAATAGTTAACTCACCTGCCAACAGTCGGGACACTAATTCCCCACCAAACTCGACAGCATCTCTAAGGGGTCCTACTAATGCTGCAAACTTAGGCGTCCTACCAATTCGTGCAACTCTTCCTTGAAGGTGCACGAACTTGGTGGCCAGTTTTGGTAACCATTCAGCTGTTGGTTTTAAACTAATAACTCCATCCAGCATGCACTGACGTAGATGGCTCAATTTCTTTAAGCACAACGTAATCTCCCTTGCGGGTTGTTTACGCGCCGCTTCATGTGCTATTTTAGGGACCAAAAACGAATTATTGGACTCATTCTCTATTTTGCGCGTTAACTCCAATTTTAGAGTCTCGGTTACGTTCCCTGGAGTGATTTTGTCCACCAGGTTACGCACTTCAAACTCGATGCGCAACTCATCCTCATCCAGATGGTCTACCTTAAACAATTTCTTCTCCGACATTCTATTATTTAGCAAACCCTAAAAATCTACTAACTACCTAATAACTGCTTATTCCTAAATTGTAAATTCACTTATCTTCCGTAATACTTATAACCTATTTAATTTTCGTCCTCTCATTAACCCAACTTATATCGCTATCAAACTCCTACACCCTCTACTTTTTACTATCGCTTTTAAGCTGGTAATTCAAAATAAATACGCCTTATGTCTTAATTCACTTCTTCTAATCTTCTGATGGGTTGGTACACTATATTCAATTTTTGTTTATAAACTTTCTAATAACTTTGGTGTGGCGGATCCTGTGCAGCCCCCGCCGAGCGAGGTCCAGGTGCTCTGGTGATGGTTGAAAAAGGAATGGGATAGGTTAAAATATGAATGATTTTTTTGTTGGCGAAAGTGCACATCCAATCTTAAATCATGCAGTGAGAGTCCTAACTCGGTATGTACACCTGAGTGATTCTCACTGCTATTTTCGGATTGGATTAGCAATCCCACAAATTGTACCTACTGGCCAAGCATATTCCAATTGCCCTCATCCTCACAGTTGATAGTCAAGCTTCGCGAGCGAAGGATCACGACTGTGCGAGTAGCTAACCGAAGATATGCTTGTAAATCACCTGTGGTTTTTGAGTTCTATAACTGTATATACCACAATGGACTACCAGAAGGAACGGTAACTCGCCGGCTATCGTTAAGAATTTCCACAATGCGTATCGTAACCTTACTCAGTTTATGTCCAGGCCTGCAGTCATACTCGCCTAATAGCAGAGCAAAGATATCTGAACAACTGAATAGGTTTAAATCTAGACGTGATTAACTAAATGTAGACGATATACGACCTACACCCCAAAGGGTGATGATTAAAATTTTAAATATACAAAGCGGATTTGAACGCGAAACCTAACTATGCACTGTGTGGTTTGACCACCAGGAAATTCATATTTTTAGTCGAATTTCTTTGGAGAATCTGTTTTGAAGAACTCAAAACAAATTACAATTATTTTTGGGGAAATGTGAAACTTGGGTGTTTGTACCAGTTTAATGTAGTGTTACGGCTAAGCCGATAGAATGTCAAGTCCTTTATACCCCCTGCATTTGCAGGCAAGAAAGGAATGATTGACATTACAACCGTGAGCGCATAACACTCTCCCTCACTGGGTCATAAACAACTCAAGTTGAGAAAGCTGTATGAAGACAACAATCTTAATGGATGATTTTGTTTGGGAAAATTTTATTCTCCCATATATATGGAACAACTGTACTTAGAGTAAGAAATATCATTTTGCGCTGATGGGGAACTAAACAACCCAACAATGGGTTCGAAAGAATTCTATTAATCACTATGAACCTCTTCTGGTTGGCACAAGTAATTGAGTGTGTATCCACTGGTTTCAACTAACTAGCTTTAATAGCTAGATTAAGTTAATCAAAACATGGATCATTCAGAAAAAATCCTATAGACTAAAAGCAAGATGATAGCGTCTGATATTTCTAACCAAGCACAGCCTGTATTTAACAAATACGATTATTTTCGGGCTTCTAGTTTGGGCGCCACAATGAAACAGTTTGCTGTCGGCAAACAGTTTCAAAAATAATATCCCTGTTCACATTACCTCCAAGCGGCATTAGCCCGTAGCTCAAAGGGTAGAGGTATGTATGGTCGTGGGGGATGGAGGTGTGAACCGAGCCTAGTATACCGCTAACATTTTTGATGTTGAAAGAAAGACGTCTCGCCCAATCGCGAGGGAGTTAAGGAGGGGGAACCGTGAGTACCATCACTAGCAGTTGGCTTACCCATTCGGCATGAGCCACACAAGATCCGCTGATTATTCGGCCCTTACCACATTATTATTGGCAAGGTGTCCGATTAATCAAAACAAAAAAAAAAAATATCTATATTTAAGTAACGGCGCGTGGCCGCGGGTTAGTAATAAGAAAGGTGCTTGGCCATGCACCTTGTTACTATACTAGTCAACAGCGGGAATTTCCGACGAAAAACGTCACACGAAATTCCTTATTCACTAGTACAGCCTGGACCGGTTATATGTTAGTTCCTTTTTTTTTTTTATACCTGTGAATAAAAATATTGTTTAGTACATACTCACCACGTTAATACAACTCCCAAAAATAAAAATAAACGGATTTTTCTTAAACTTTGCGCTTTATTGTCCTCTCAACTTAAACCTTTTTTTATGTTCAAATACAATACGGCTTAGTCCAACAATGGTCTCAAACGATTTTATGAAGACTGCCACCGTCTGCCTTCCAAAACATAATCCCTTTCTCAAACAAAAATCAGACTATTTAAATGATTGAAATCACCTCTAAATAGCCCCCCCCATTTCCGTTAATAATCCATATCACCAATAATCGCATGCATATATTTTGTTGAATAAGCAACATGTGCCAAAAATCAGAAATTTCCATGCGATTATTAGTTGAACGACATTACAATTATATTTACTGCAAACTTGGGAAATTGAGTGCAGTGTACTTACTTATAAGCAATATTTACGAACAACAACCTTGAACGTTGTTGTAATACACACACTGGGTAAACTCATCTAAAAATGGTTTATTCAGGTAAAAATGTAAATACATTTATTATGTTATTTGAGTAACATAAACAATTTGTATACATTTAGAAAAATTACATTAGAATTTAAGAAATGTTGTGCAGGTCATGATTAACACTGCAAATATGTATACAATTGTATCAGGTAGTTTATAGATAGGTTGAAAGTGGTAACGAGATTTCGATTTGTCTAAAGACAATTCGTTACAATACACGAAACTAATTAGTCAATTTATGTAATATGTTTTGTCAGTTGTATGTTCATACCAAAATTTGCCAACACACTTTTATGTAACCTCATGTGTACCGTCCTGTTACTTGTGATATGTACATACGTACTATTTTACGATATTGCCATGTGCATGATCTAGTTTTGTGCTTGTTACACCTAACCTACCTAACACACGATGTACATTGTGCATGTCCGCTTAGAGAGGTGGGTAATTAAATGGAAGTTTTCGCGTTTAATTTATTTATGAGAAATCACGCGAAATACAATTTTTAACCAAATTGAGTCACACATCAACAACATCTTAATATTTATGGAATTTGAACTCTATACACAATACGTAAATGCTTAAACTCAAACCACCTTTCGTTCATACAACTTTCCCTACTCGTACCGTATATAAATAATACATGTACATAAAACTACATATAGGAATCCAGCTGGGATTTGTACTTAAAAAAAACACAAATATGTTTAGTTGATTAATTTGATTTGTAAATGCAATCGTACATCGAATTGTGTATGTTTAGGGAAATGGCTATTCATGTTCTGCTCATAAAGTTATTTGGTATTTAATTTCTTTAAACGATAGTATGTTATTAAAATAATGTATGAATTCATATTTGTGAGGGGGTGTGTTTATTAAACAGGTGAAAGAAACCCCCGTAGTGTATTATCAATAATTATACTCAATTCAATAAATGATTTATTTATCAAATACGGTGAAATCAAAACCGGACAAGTGGTGCGGTGGTTAAAGCTTCGGCACTTGAACGGGACGGTACTGGATGAAAAGCGAATTTTCATCATCGATTACTATCGGTGATGTTAATAAACGCAACTAAGACCCTCTGTTGGATGTCAGTGTACACTGGACAATTTATATTTTCTTTAAAAAAAATCCCACAAATGTAAATCTATAGTGTTAAAATCCCTAACAAATTGTCATAAAAAAAACTATTATCCGAATATCGAATACTATTCTAAAAGATTTCGGACTTGTTGTGACCAATTATGAGTAAATTCGACAGGAGATGTAAATAAAAAATCGTATATAGTCAAATACGCTATTTAGATCAGAATTGGTGTTATAATATGAATTTTGGGTTCATTTCCAGAATATGACCTAAGCATGGTCATGGCATAATATTGCTGTTTCATGACAAGTTGTTTCCGAATTTCTATTGTATGGTGCGAGTTAGTGTTCTTTTAGACGAAGATTATTAGTTTGTTCTGATATAAGCGAATCAATTTTAGTTTTAGAGATGGGATTGAATTTAAAAATTAGTTCTGAACCGCAAGTTTAGGAGTTTTATTAACTGAATTGAATAAAATAAAGCAATACTTAATGGAACTTTGCAATTTTATTAACAAGTTTTGCACAAGTTTGATATGTATGAAGAATTCGTTGATACTGATGAACGTATACTCAATACGTATACTCATTGAATATAATGATGGCTTTACAACACATGAATAAATATGAAAGCTCGATAAGTGGGGGTACCTGTGGCGCAAAACTTCAGAGAAGCGTTAGTAACACCAAGGAAATTGCTATTGCAAGAGGTGAAAAATGCAATAGCCATATTGTTCCAAGATCAACTGCCGGGAATAAAACAACCTGCAAAGAAATATAACCCAAAGCGCAAGTCAAATTCTATAAAGCGCGACAATTTAAAATGAGGTAAATCTACACCATGGTAATAGAAGCAAATATCAGCAAATCAAAGTATCAATAGGACACAAGAAGTGTACAGAAATTACCGCCAATACAAATTCCAACATTCGCAACTTCAAAAGATGAACGTCGTTCATAAACACATTCGATAATCTGAACATGATAATAGGCATGTACCAAACTTCAACAAATTAAACTGTGTTAAGGAAATTTTAAAAGGAAAGCCATCTATCCATCTAGGGGATGACACCCCCATCTATGCGCAATCAAACAGCCCGTGCTGGTTGCGATCGCAGATGGGGAATGCCAACCGGGAGACTGGCTTTGGTGTGCGCGTCCATGCGAATTCAAACAGTGTGAAACACCGGTTTCGACACTGGACGCGCACGCCAAAGGGAGTGAAGCTACAAATAATAAAAATCAAAAAAATTATCAAAATTCGCGAATGTTTGGGCGCCACTGTTACAGGCTGGCTACTGCCAACCTGCAGATTTTCACTAAGCACCTGCAGAGGCCTCCACGGTGATATTTTGCCGGCTACGTTCTCAGGGAGAAGTGCTAAGGTCGTGGGGTTTGAGACATACAGGGCTCCTGGCTTACACCGTGATCATACAGATAATTTAAAAAAATGAAACGCAAATAATAATAAAAACAAGAGTTCCGCCGAAATTCGTCGGCCGGAACCTGAGGAACGAACAACTCAAAATTATAAATGGGAGAGAGGTGCCTTGGTGCGCGCATCCATTCGAACTCAAACAGAGCTAAGCCCTGGTTACGAAACTGGATGCGGGCACCAAGGGACCGCAATCAACACTACACCGACACAGAGGGAGTCTCCGCTCCCATCATACACAACCGAAAAAATTTAATAATTCATTTTATGATTAATTTTTTTTTTTTTTTAAAAGGAAACACAAAGAAAACAACTTCCCAACAAAAGAAAAGGAGGGAACGAGAGAGAGAGCGAGAGAGAGAACAGCAATGCACATCGAGCGTGCACCCGCTGTGCGGCGCCCGATTACAAAAATATAAATATTTAAATTTAATAAAAAAAAATTTAAGAGAAAAATATATAAAAAGAAATGTAAAAATAAAAAGCAATAAAAAAATATATAAAAAAAATCGTACCTTAATTAAAAATTTTCAAAAAAAAAAATTCTGTTGCGGCCTTGCGCGGCCGTCATGCCACAGGTGACCTTCAAACCCGGACCGTTGCGGCCTTGGTGCCGTTGTTGGGCGACTCCCCGCCTTGCGCTCGAGCGCCTGCCTGGTTGGGCACTTAAAAAAATGTGGGGCGTTCTTTTCGTTGCGGCCTTGTAACCGTAATACCACAGCTGACGTACCACCCGAACCATTGCGGTGCCTTTCACCGATACCAAAACGAACAAATAGCCAGTTGGCCACCCGTACCGTATATATCCCGTTGGGCGTGGTCTCACGCCGTTATCCGTAAAAATACAGTGGCCTCAATTGGCCACCTTATAAACAATTGTTTAGGCGTACTCATCTAAACACACACCGCATTAAACGTTGGACGTTTTCCGCCTTTACACCAAATAGCGGTGCTCGAAGAATGAAGATTGGCGGCACCCGTTGTTTTGAACGCAGACGAAGCACACCCCGTATTTTTAACTTTAATTCCGTTTTTTTTTATTTTTTTGATTTAAACAGCTGGAATCTATAATTCAACACATTTTGCGATTTAATATTTTTTATGATAATTAGCTGCTTCGAATTTTTATTTCCAAAATTAATTATTTTGTGCGGATTTTTCACCGTTTATATATTATCACTTCAACAAAAAAAATGTTGTATGTCGTTTGGTGAACACAAAGAAAAATGTTTTTTTTTTCAATTCCCAAATAGCTAGGTAGCGGGATATTATTTATTATTATTTTTTTTTTATTTATCAAAACTATTTTTTTTATACAAAAAAACGAGACTCACGTCCCAATCAAACTTTTACTTTTTTTTTAAAATCAAAACTAAATTTTATGAGCAAAATACAAAAAAAACTTTTTGTTTTACACAAATTCCAAACTCTATACAAACCAAAACTCGAATGTCATCATACAAAAAATTCGAGCCCCGCACAACTCGTAAAACGTTTTAGAAGAAATGAATCTCTCTTCTCTGTCTCTCCTTTATACCAAATTTTCGTTGGTACAAAAGAGAGACATATAAGAAAAAACATTTTTTCCAAAACGTTTTACTTTGCACACACTCGATGCGCATTGTTCTCTCTTTCTCGTCTTCTCTTCACCTCTGCGCCACCACACGATGGGGAACAAAACAAAACGTCGCGGGTGCGTTCACAGACAAACACAGAGGTGAATAAAAACATAAGAGAAGATGGGCGAAACGAAGACAACAACTGGGATGAATAAAATAAAAAAAAAAAATCGTCGTTGCGACCATACAGTCGTAACAAATAGTAAGCTGAAAATTACAAACTGCGTATGATAATGATGTCACGCGCTACGACATCGATTAAAAAAATCATATCGGGATATATTGACACTATTTCGGACTTTCCAAAAGTTAAACCAAACCAGACCAAGAATATTAGAAAAATACATGATACATTAAAGGAGTGTGTAGAAGCTTTAAGAATGGTGGGCCATCCCTTCATGGTATTCGTGAACTTCCCACCATGGAACAATTTTTGCTTCTTTTAATGGAGAAAATAGACGCCATCTCAAGCAAACAATTTAAGGTCGATTCATTTAGAGAATTGTGGGTCAATCAAGGGAACCAGCAAAAAGAAAGGTGGTGAATTCTTCAATTCACCAACGATAGAATATGGGGCTCATAATTCTAAATTGTGTTTATTTTAAACAAATCACCGCAAGCCTGGGAACAGATTTCATCAATATATAGACTAAAACAAATTTTTGTTTATTATAATTAACAATCACATTAATTATTATAAATTTTGAACATATTATTTTGGTATAATTATCCAAATCAGACTGATTTCATCTCCGTTTGATCTCAATGTTTTAAACCCAATCTCGATCGATTCGACAGCATATTTGTGTGAGAGTACCATCACTAATTTCTTTGCAAGTATCACCCACACAAAATTAATTGATTATCATGTCAATTTTTCGCGATAGAATGGAAATACAAAGAATTTGCTAAATTTTCCCTCTACACTTTGTGAATGATATATGAGGAGGAGAGGTGAAAGTATTTGAAAAATTTAAAAGAAAACGAAAGACAATTTCACTAAACTCAAATTATGCTATATGCAAATAATTTAAGTCATTAGTAATGCTGCTGCCACCCCGGTGGCAAAGTGGTCAGCATGCTTGCTCCAGCGACCGGAGGTCCCGGGTTCGATTCGCGGTGGTGACAAGGAAAAAATTTCACGGCTGGTTTAGGATCAATGAATTAATCACTCATTATCCGAAATGAAAATATGATTATGAAACCTCATTTGAGGCGGCCAAATCCCTTGATGGGATGTATAGTGCCAGAGAGAGAGAGAGAGAGAGAGAGAGAGAGAGAGAGAGAGAGAGAGAGAGAGAGAGAGAGAGAGAGAGAGAGAGAGAGAGAGAGAGAGAGAGAGAGAGAGAGAGAGAGAGAGAGAGAGAGAGAGTAACTCTGCTAAGCTAACATACTGTATAGCAAAAACGAAATATTATTTGTTTGTAACATACAACATTTCCGCTTGTAACGAGAAAAAAAAACGTTGATCGTTACAAGACACTAGCGATTTCCAAACGATCCAACATACAGGATAATTGTGATTGGGTCGGGGTATGTTTTATCGTCTTTAATTAAGAAATTAAGCAGTTCCAATTCGGCTGTAAATTTGATTGAATTCGGTCTAAGGTTAAATATTTATATAATAGTAAATCAAATAAAAAATTCAGGGTATTTTATAGTAAAATTACTTGTAACAATATTCGCCATAGAAACTTTTCTTTCTCTCTCCATTCCGACAAGATTATCAGCTAGTTGCTTAATGTATCATTTTTAACTTTTTCTCTTCAGTCCGACATGATTTAATCAGCCAGTCGTTTGAATTATAATAAACAAAAAAAAATTAAAAATCTTACACAGACAAGATTCTTCACTCCGAAAATTGAAACGTCAAACTAAGGGACTTTCGATTGACCTGAATTTACAAAATTATCTGAATTAACTCAATCAACTGAAGTGGATTGAGCGTTCGATGCGCATCTCTTTACTTTAGTTAAAAAATTAAGCTACTGAATTAACTGAAGAGATATTTAGCTCGCGTCGTTAAATTAGATACGTTGTTTTTGTTGTATTTTTGACATTTATTGGTTATGCGTACATTCTGCGTTTTCTTTTTTCAAAAGTGTGTTCTAATTTACTTATCTTGTAGATAATACCCTCATGCCACACTCTATCGAAAGCCTGTGATACATCTAGAAATACGGCAGGACAATATTTCTTTTCTTCAAGTGCTTGTTCAATCTTTGCAATCACGCGATGAACTTGATCAATTGTCGAATGTTTATTCCTGAATCCAAACTGGAAGTCAGGTATAATGATCATTGGTCTTAGTCGTTTCAATAATAACTTCTCAAACTATTTTGAAATAGTAGGTAACAAAGAGATCGGCCTGTATGAGCCCATTTGCTCGGCTGGTTTGTCTGGTTTTTTTATTATGATTATTTGTGCAACCTTGAAACACTCAGGCACATATGTAAGTCGAAATCAAGCATTATATATATATATGTTAACATAGGCACTGCTCTCTTTCATAACTCCTTAAACATCCTTGGCGAAATGTCATCAATTCCAGGTGACTTTTTGGGATTCAGATTCATGTCAATTTCTTGTGCAATTTCAAGTGGGGTGACACTTCTGCTATTTGATGGAGATCTATCTCGTTACGTCGCACTTATTCTCCATTTATGTTCCTTATAGGTGGCACTTGGATTATTGGTCTCTTGAATCTTTTAGTAGCTTTCCAAAGAGAATAATTTTTGTCAGCTTCAGGACCCAGTCCTTTCAAATAATATTCAGTACAAGCTTCTTTATGTTCTTTAATTAATCGGTTAACTTTATTACTTACCCGATTAAATTCTCTTTTGTCAATAATGTTTCTGGTTCTATGCCATATGCGTCTTTTCCTACGCCTTTCTTTTATCAGTTCCCGAATCGCCAGGGGGTAGTTGATCTCTTGTACGACTTTTTTGCCTAATACGGGTGTAGCCTCTTTAGCTGCATCACGCATGGAGTTAATAAAATGTTTAGTTTGTAATTCAAGTTCTTGTTTAGTTTTAAGACTAACTTTTAATTCAATTAGAGTGTCCAGTTTCTCTCTAAATATTTCCCAATCAGTAAATTTATTAGTAAGGTTAAGTTTGGTTTTCTTTCTTATGAGTATTTTAACTCAGAGTCATTAAGACCGGTGTATGATCGGAAGTAAGGTCGTCAATGCCTTCAACTTCAATGTAATTTGAGGCTATTCCTTTCGAGATATAAAAGTCAATCAAATCAGGAATTTTGCTTATGTCTGTAGGCCAATAGGTAGGTTTACGCGATGAGTGATATTCACATCCTGATATTTCTATTGCACTTAGGAGTTCTTTTCCTTTTCCTGGTGTTATGAGTCGAGATCCCCACGCAGTATGTTTCACGTTGTAGTCACCTCCTATAATAAACCTTGGTCCAAGTTTATTAAAAATGTTGACATATTGATTTCTTACGATATTATGTCTTGGTGGGCGCAGTAGATCGCCCCTAAACTTAGTTCAGCACCACCATGGTTAATCGTTATTACTGTAGCTTGCATAAATGGTTCCTTAATTTCTTCTTGTTGGAAATGTAGGATATTTTGTTTGTTGATTGCTGTCCCTCCTCGAGCACGACCACTAGGATGCAATGTCCAATAGGCTCTATATCCTGTAATTTTGATAAAGTTTTTCTCCGTAAAGTGCGTCTCTGATATTAAAGCTACATCTATGTTGTTGGTTCTTAGAAATACTTCTAGTTCTTGGGCTCTTGCATTAAGCCCGTTAGCATTCCAATGTTACAGTCATTTACTTTTTATGTTTTAGCGGTTTGTTTGGTGGTTTGGAATTATCTTCCAGTTTATCCACCCACTTAGTAAGCTGGCTGAAATTTTGTCTCATTTCTGCCTGAAATTCGGTGAGCATTTTCATTATATTACTAATGGTTGGCTCTTTGGGCACAGGCTTCTGCCTGCTTACTTGATTTGAATTGTTATTTGAGGTTTTGGTCACCTGGGCGTAGGTAACCCCCTCTCTAATTGTATCATATTGTTGGTTTGGCTTTCGCTGTAGGCGCTCTGCTACTGTCATTTTTCTCGGTAACTGAGCATTTAGTTTTTTCTGATACACCAGGCATCCTTTATAGCTAGCCGGATGACCTTTTTCTCCGCACAGTGCGCAAGTTGGTATAACATTTCGCGGCTTTTGACATTGTTTTGTTTAATGATTCTCCGCACATTTGACCATTTGACACATTTGGCTTGCCTATTGCAGAAGTTCTTAATGTGTCCTAACTGTTGGCAATTTGTACACTGGGGTATACCTATTACCTTTTTAGGTAATTCAATAGACACCTTGCAATATAGCAGGTTCTTAATTTCGTATATGTCCTTATTGTTTTCCCCCTGCAACAGGTCTACATAAAACAATGGGAAGTGTCTAATAATTTTCTCATTATTAATTGTCAACTTTTTATTGAACGTTAATAATGTTGGTTACTTTATGACCATGGTCCTCGATTGCCGCTTTGATCTCTTCGCGATTGGTAGATGACGGTAAACCTCGTATTACGATTCTATACCATTTTTCACTTTTGAGCTGATAAGTATGGTATTCCATCTTATATAGTGTACTATCCTTGTTATTGGATTCAGTGTCTTTTATATCGCTAAGTAGTTTTTTAATTTTACGGTAGTCATTTTCAGACTGCGTTGTTATTTTGATGCCGTTACTGGATATTGCTTTAAACTGAGCAGGTTTCTCTGTCACTGCCAATATTTGAGCTCTGAGTATATTAAAATCTCTAACGTTGCTGACATTGATTGGTGGTGGTAAGGGTTCCTCTTTGTGTGAATGTTGTGGGTGTTTTGGTATTTCGTTATCTTGCGGTAGAGATACCCTTGGTGATGGCGTTTTGGAGAGACTCCTCTTTTTATTTGCATTTAGTTTATTTTGTCTAGGTTTGGTTTCTTTCTCAAGTTTCTCTTCATCCGTAAAGTAGTCATTGGTTAGACTTTGTAGGCTCTGACTTCTACCATTAGTAGACGTAGAAGGTTTATTTTGCCTCTCTAGTGTTTTTTGATTCTGTTTTGTCAGTTTACCAAAATATCTTGGTATTTATTACATTGAAACTCATATTGCTGGCATTTTGTCCTTAGTTCATTATTCTGGCGCTCAAGCGAGGCTAATTTTGATGTCATTTCATTGCCGTCTTGAGGCATACGGTGTCTTTTTGTTAATGTTGGAGAATGCATGAGTTCTAATGGAGAAATGGGGCTTATACTTCTATCTGCTCCAGTAGCTAAGCTTGCCACTACTAAAGCATTGCGGTTGCTGGATATCGATGACTGGAAGCCCGCTCTCTCACTTTCCGAAGTCACCGGTACTGAGCATCCTAATCCCTGCACTGTAGCATTAATCTTCTTCTGATCTGCCATGGTTGGTTTATTGTTCGGGGTTCCTTCCCCTAGCCAGTTTTGGTCCGCGGATGGTATTTTATTTCCCACCTACCCTCCGGCAAGCCAGTTAAAGAGCATTCCCCTATCCACCACATGGGGACGCGCCACGATGGAAGTTTGGCATCTCCACACGGGTGCAAGGAATTGAATTTGGATATTTGAGATATTTACTAAAAACTAAAAGTAAATCGCGCTTCGTGGTGAACACAGCAACTTATTTTTGAAATTTGATTTTCAATTCTATCAATATATCAGGAATTCTTCCAATTTTTACTAAGGAATTCAACAGTGCAATTGGCAAATAAAATTCAACTAAACATTTTACTTAAAAGCACAAAATACCACTTTGTTATTATAAAATATTTAAAGAAAACGTGAAAAATTTAAAATTTAAATTCTGGCGTGACAAACACAAAATTTAAAAATTATCATATGACCGATTTTTTTCTATATGCACAAATTACAAATAAAATATGAATAGAAAAATAAAAATCTATAGATTGGATTTTAAATGCTTGTATATGTGTATTGTATGTGAATGCGATAGTTAGCTGAGAGAAAATAAAAATGTGGAAAGAAAAATCAAAATACGTATCTACTAGTATATTATATTAACAAAGTTATAATTATTGAAGTTTTGCTGTACGGACAAGGAATTCTACCACATACCGATTTTGTGCCATAGCAATTTCTATGTAGCTCTATATTCTTTGCCTTAACTCTATGATGCAGTTTAAAATTGATGTTGTCTTCTTCTTCATCACTTGAGCTGGAAGATGAACTGTCCATACAACTATTCAAACTCGAAATTTGTAAACAATAGACCTAAAATTTTCGAAAATGAATTTTACTAATGCTAACCTGCTAAAAAATATGTAGTCGTATATTACAAATTATAAAATTTACCATTAATGCTTTATCAACAGCTGTATAATTCGACATGGTAGTATACTAAATAAAACTATTTTTAACGCCTATATATTAACATTCATTCGTACTATAATCAACAAAAGCCAAATTTAAAATGATTTTTGACATTTATCTGAAATGGAGAGGTGCGATTCGAACACCCAATTTACTTCAGTAGCTCAATTAAGTGAATAGTAACTCACTTATCTGAGTAGTAACTTAATTGCAATTCAGTTAATTCTGGTCAATCGAAAGTCCCCCTAATTAAAAAATGTACGCCTACTGAGAAATATTTATATGGCATGTTCACCGTCCAAGCGAAAATTACAAATGAAAAATTTGACAAGGAAAAGGACGTACAGTATTGTGCGAATTAATGCGAACACGGGATTATTGATACAAATTATTTATTATTAATTTTTTTTATTGAAATGAATATTAATAATATATGTGTCCACCTTTGGCCTTAATGACATCTTACACATGGTAAGGCATTGCATTAATTAAATTTTGACAATTTCCTGTTATTTGTGGATCCGGGAACCAAACCTCGATAATAGCTTCCTCCATTTTTTTTACTGTTGTACAGCCTTGTTTCCGAACTCTAAGCTTACAAATGGCCCATAAATTGTCTATCGGATTTAAGCCCGTTAAATTGTCAGCCCAATCGAGGAATTAAATATTCTTCTGTTCAAGGTAACTTGGTACCAACTTTGATTTATGGCATGGCGATGAATCATGTTGAAAAATAAAATTTTCGCCAACATTGACTTTTTTTCTAATTACGGTGTAATTTCCGCACCAGCATAGCTTTATACTTCAAGCCGTTCATCATGCCTTCCACGGGAGATAGATTGTGTACCCTTATATAAAAAAACATCCCCAAAACATCTTTTTGGTGGATTTTTGACTGTTTGTTCGAAATGTTTTGCTGTCAATTTTTCCCCTGCACATTTTCGTACAGACCGTGAACGCTATCCCTGCACGACAAAACGCATTTCGTCCGAGAACAAAACTTTTCTCTAGTCCTGAGTTGGTCAATTAGCTTGTTCACTCTCTCTATATGTAATCTGATAGATATTTTATGGTCCATATGTAAGGTTAGAGTCGGAAACAAGACTGTACAACAATAAAAAAGGGGGTGGAAACTGTTATCGAGGTTTGGTTCCCGGATCCACAAATAACAGAAAATTGTCAAAATTTAATTAATGCAATGCCTAACCGTGTGTAAGATGTCATTAATGCCAAAGGTGGACACATATATTAGTAATATTCATTTCAATAAAAAAAATTAATAATAAATAATTTGTCTCAATAATTTCCCGTGTTCGCATTAATTCGCTCAATACTGTACCAAATAGACAAATATTTTGAGCAACGACTAACTTCAACTACAAACTGCAGAATTTTTCCGCAATCGAATCCGCACGTATGTATGCTGCATAAGTAGTAAAGATTTCATCTTTAATTACTTATTCCGTAATTATATGTTCCTTTTAAACATTATAACTAAAGTTTATACATTTTTATTAACATTTATTAACAATCATGTGATCGCCTAAATGTTTACATTTCACAAATACAAATAAACAATTTACATTGTTGTTGTGGGTTTACAACAAACTTAGAACCAAGTTAGATACTAAAATTGTTATGTAAAACCGTAAAATTTCCAAAAAAAAGAATTTTGGTTATTCCAATTATTTAAAGACCTGCTTGAGAGGTTTGTTATTCTGGTTACCGATATGGTGCTACCCATTTCTATTCGATTGATTACCTGTTCAAATAAGTTTGTGCTGTGAAATGCCCAATCGTTTATTTTCCAAAAAAACTTATTAAACGATAAACTAAAGTATAATATTTTTTCCATAATCCACTGAAAATTACTGATCAAAGAATCTCTTTCATAACTAACTTTATAGATCCTTGACTACGTATATTCAAATTTGTAATTCCTTTGTATTGTAATTCACAACTTCACAGACAATATCCAACGGTGAACAGCTACAAAAAAAATCTTATAAGTTTCAAGTATTGTACACTCTTCAAATTTATCGACGATATCGCAACTGTTTTGTCTTTCTGAAAATGTAATACAAAGAATAATCGAAACAAAAGCTTTATGTACTTGTACGTATTATGATATAAAGTGCATGCCATCGAATAAAAGCTCGATAAAATTTAATATCTATATTCAGTGTTTGATGATTATTCTCCATATCTCATTTTGGTTAAGCTTTTATTCGTTGTATGCTATCGATTTAAGTATTTATATGAAAAAAAAGCAGACAAGACCTAACAAATTTCATATATATTTTTGTGTGTGGTGTGCTTTCGTTTTTAATGACTTTATATTTAGTTTTAATGTTTCTATTTCTAAGTTTTTGGTTGTTGTCTTTTTATTTTTGCTTCGCTTGTTGTTGCTTTAGATATTTCTGCTGATATAATTTTTAATGACAATCATTATTATTATTATCATTATCATCATAATAATCATCAATCGTCAAACAAACAAGGATATTTCGTTTTTATATAATATAGAAACAAAAAGGAGACTGAACAAAAAAATAAATAGATAAATGTTTGTTATGTTATTTATTACATTGATGATAGCACTATAAAAAAAATGTGATAATGGGGAAGAGATTCCAAGTCCTTATATTTTTTTATTTACTCTGGGGGTGACAACAAGGGTGAGGCATTGATCTGATATAATCTATATATGCGATAATAAGCGAAGTTTATCATTTTAAATAATCTACGGTGATGAACATTTGATTTTGTTACAATTGTGCTGTTTAGTAAACACATAATGGGTATATTATTTCGAGTGGGCATATCGCATATGCCATATTTCCAAATGAAAAAAATGGAGGGATGAATATGTTGTGCCAAACACCCTACTTACCACGAATATATACATAGATCTCGAATGCACCACACTTGATTTCTAATGCAAAACTTACCGTATTTTTGGTAAAATGATCTTGTTTAATCAAGAAACATTTTTTCTGCTTAAATTTCAGAAAACGAACAAAGCCAAACCCTGTTTTTGTTCAAAATTTAATCTTTCAATTTATTTGAACGTTTTAATTCTTTGGCGTTTTCTACAATTGCCAAACTTTGAAACGTCATTACAAAAACTGAAAAAGCTCCCGTTAAAGCGGCCGCGTCCAGTACACAGATTTCAACCTAATCTAACAAGGAGCTCCCAATTTATAGAAAAAGTTAAATTATGAAGTTTTATCGAGCCGAGCGCTACCAACGGAAGGTAATGTCAAGCCTCTGCATCGAGATGATGTGAGTTTGGCTGTCGTATATTTAATTCGATACACTCAACATCAACACTTTTATGAAGAAGTAATTCAATGCCAGAAATCAAAACGGCTTTGCCTTAATCCAATAAAATTATTTCATAGACCATAGTGGCATCGATCAAACATCCCATGCTACAACCACGCTAATCCGAAGTCACAATCGTGATTCTTCAAGACATGCATAGTCAATTTTATCATGCTGGCATTAGCTGTGTTCCAATGGAGAAAGCAAACTACTCACAAGTACTTGTATCTACTCGCAGCTACCCATGCTCAAATGGTGGTGTAGATGTTGAAAGTAGTTACGCATAAAATTAACGGTAGGTATTTTGGTTCACAAAATTCTAATAGATGGCTTTGTGAGGGGTAGGCTATGTTCAAATGTCAGGACAAACAATATTTTTTGTTTACTTCTGTGAAATACCAAAAGATTTTTGACATATTTTTCTTTTCGGCCGGCGTATATCATAATGAAAGCGTTACCTTCATTATAAGAACAGTTTTTACTCATTTTTGAGATTTGATTGTGGATTTTAGTAAAAAAAAAATTAATTTTCCAGAATAGGACGACAGCAAAATTATACACATAGCTAACTTTGTACACAAAAAACGTTATGTTTTACTTCTGTCATAGTTTTAGCTCGTTCCATTGGTTATCTACTTGCAAGTACTTGTGAGTAGCAAATTTGTCCCATTGGAACACAACTATTGCTGACATTACCCACTAAAACAGAAGCAATTATTGGGTTATTTACCTCCAGCAAGAGTTACGAACGTGCATCCTTTCAACAAAGTAGGCGTAGATTATGCTGAGTCATTTAAAGTGTAAATCACGCGAATAAGAGGTCAGATTCCAATCAAAATTTATCAGTTCATATTGAATGTGTCAGCAGTTTAACGACAGAGAATTTTCTTGGTGTACTTATTTATTTATTTATTTATATACATATTATAATTTTGGTAGCAACTTTACACCCTTATTTGAGCTTTCAAGCTCATTCGAAAAGAATGCAAGGCCCAAGTATATTTAAATTATAACTTTTATGTTATTGCTTCATATGCCATATGTGGAAATAATCGCTCATCTATAATCACGTATAGTTCGGTTGGATTTAGATTCCTATCGTTCGTTTCTTTTAACAGCATCTACACGGTAACTTCATCCATGGATGCCCTATTCCACAGAAATGATGATTATCAGCAATACATAACTGTAGCTTTTATTATTAAAAATTATTATTAAAAATTTAATTTCAAAAAAAATATAATAATAAAATAAAAATCGACCGCTAGACACAAAAGTCAAGGCAATTACTGTCCCGATTTACTGTCGGGTACTGTCCCGATTCACTTGGATTATGTAGCCAGACATTGTAGTAGCCAGAAAAAATTCTCCTCGTCTCTTCTAGAAAAAAACATAAATTACAAAAACATAAACAGGCTCTCCTACTATGGGAGGCATTTGGGAGGCGGCGGTAAAGTGTGCAAAAATATTTGAAAAGAGTGATCGGTTGGGCGAAATTAACATTAGAACAATTTACAACAATACTTACCGGCATCCTGAACTCCCGTCCAATATGTGCAACAAGTCCCGAATAAATTGAAGTGCTCCACTACCGGGCATTTCTTAATTGGGCGGCAATTATTAGCTGTATACGAGCGCTCCATAGCAGATAATCGTTGTTAAAGCGTATCAAGCAGCATTTCTGGCATCGTTGGCACCGTGATTACCTTATTACGTTGCAAATCCGGAATAAATGGCAGAAATCACCAAATATTCAAGTCAATGATGTCGTACTTATCCGAGATGAGCAATTGCCCCCAAACTCACTGGGCTCTAGGCAGAGTCATTCAAACACATCCAGGCATTGATTGTTACGTTTGACGTTGGTCAGTATCAAGACTTCATCTGGAGCTACAAAGAAGCACGTCAGCAAATTGTGCAAATTTCCGATTATTTGACACAACTGATTCAAGGCGAGCACGGCAGCTGAAAACCGGGGTCTATTATGAAAGTTTTCCATCTCGGATTTTTCCGTTAACGGAAATATTCGATCCGACACGGGTTTACGACATTTATTTTTATTACCTATTACGAAACTTGTATTATCAAATTTGTGGTGGTGGTCTGATATAAGAAATTCACATACTATAAAAATTAGTTATATTCTTAAATCGTATATTAGTTAAATTTTACATTGGTAAATTTTTGGTTTTTAATTATTTAGAATTACTAAAATGTTATTAATTTATTTATTTTATTAATATTATTAAAATATAAATCACTTGTCTCTATATTTTGATGTCTGATCTCTATATTTAGTGTGTTCGGAAAAATCCGATTTTGTTTTGATTTTTAGGTTCATAATAGCACGGATTTATCAGTTAACGGAAAAATCCGTGACGGAAAAATATCATAGTAGACCTCCGGTGTGACTTTACGTGTCACTAGTTGTGGCACTTAATTTCTACGATATTTTTATAAGCAGTATGTCAAAAAATACCAATAAGAAACAATTTGTTGTTATGCTCAGGCAGCTCAGCATTCAACGAGCAAACTACAAACATTAAATTACAAAAAAATAAGTTGTACTTTTATTCGACATTCCACCCAATTGCAGTTTATACCAAATTAATCCTAAACCAACAAAAACAAAAATTAATGAGAGTGTATTGGTTTAAAGTAGTCATTTAGGCGAAGGCGGAACGCAACAAACATTTATATTGAAATAATTATTTAAATATTTATTTGTTTAATTAATTCAAAGTTTTAAATTAAAAACAATAATGTTAACATAAAATTGAAGACGTTTATAAAAGTCTAAAATCAAATAAAAAAATTACAATAAAACTCTATATTAAATTATATTAATTAAAAAATGTTGAAATATTTTCCGAATAATAATATTTTGAACGATCGAAAAACATATCAGTATAATGTTTTGGTAGACCTACATGTATACTCGACAAGTAACGACCCGACTAAAATTCTGAAGGAACTCGCGTATCTAAAACGACATTCAAGTGCAGAACGGATTTTCGTAGTAAATTTAATTCTAAGAAAATTGATATCTCAAGATTTTCACCGATCGGCAAACTTGCCACTATAATATTTTGGTAGACCTATATGTGTACTCTACTTGGCCTAACCCGATTAAAATTCTAATGGGGCTCGCATATCTAAAAGAACATTTAATTGAAGATCGGAATTTCTTAGTAAATTTGATTCTAAGAAAATAATATCTCAAGATTTTCACCGATCAGCAAACTTGCCACTATAATATTTTGGTAGACCTATATGTGTCCTCTACTTGGCCTAACCCGATTAAAATTGTAATGGGGTTCGCATATCTAAAAGGACATTTAATTGAAGATCGGAATTTCTTAATAAATTTGATTCTAAGAAAATTCATATCTCATGATTTTCACCAATCGGCAAACCTGCCACTTTAATATTTTGGTAGACCTATATGTGTACTCTACTTGGCCTAACCCGATTAAAATTTTAGTGGGGCTCGCATATCTAAAAGAACATTTAATTGAAGATCGGAATTTCTTAGTAAATTTGATTCTAAGAAAATTCACATCTCAAGATTTTCACCGATCGGCAAACTTGCCACTATAATATTTTGGTAGACCTATATGTGTACTCTACTTGGCCTAACCCGATTAAAATTCTAATGGGGCTCGCATATCTAAAAGAACATTTAATTGAAGATCGGAATTTCTTAGTAAATTTGATTCTAAGAAAATTGATATCTCAAGATTTTCACCGATCGGCAAACTTGCCACTATAATATTTTGGTAGACCTATATGTGTACTCTACTTGGCCTAACCCGATTAAAATTCTAATGGGGCTCGCATATCTAAAAGATCATTTAATTGAAGATCGGAATTTCTTAATAAATTTGATTCTAAGAAAATTCATATCTCATGATTTTCACCAATCGGCAAACCTGCCACTATAATATTTTGGTAGACCTATATGTGTACTCTACTTGACCTAGCCCGATTAAAATTCTAATGGGGTTCGCATATCTAAAAGAACATTTAATTGAAGATCGGAATTTCTTAGTAAATTTGATTCTAAGAAAATAATATCTCAAGATTTTCACCGATTGGCAAACTTGCTACTATAATATTTTGGTAGACCTATATGTGTCCTCTACTTGGCCTAACCCGATTAAAATTCTAATGGGGTTCGCATATCTAAAAGGACATTTAATTGAAGATCGGAATTTCTTAATAAATTTGATTCTAAGAAAATTGATATCTCAAGATTTTCACCGATCAGCAAACTTGCCACTATAATATTTTGGTAGACCTATATGTGTCCTCTACTTGGCCTAACCCGATTAAAATTCTAATGGGGCTCGCATATCTAAAAGAACATTTAATTGAAGATCGGAATTTCTTAATAAATTTGATTCTAAGAAAATTCATATCTCATGATTTTCACCAATCGGCAAACCTGCCACTTTAATATTTTGGTAGACCTATATGTGTACTCTACTTGGCCTAACCCGATTAAAATTTTAGTGGGGCTCGCATATCTAAAAGAACATTTAATTGAAGATCGGAATTTCTTAGTAAATTTGATTCTAAGAAAATTCACATCTCAAGATTTTCACCGATCGGCAAACTTGCCACTATAATATTTTGGTAGACCTATATGTGTACTCTACTTGGCCTAGCCCGATTTAAATTCTAATGGGGTTCGCATATCTAAAAGAACATTTAATTGAAGATCGGAATTTCTTAGTAAATTTGATTCTAAGAAAATTGATATCTCAAGATTTTCACCGATCGGCAAACTTGCCACTATAATATTTTGGTAGACCTATATGTGTACTCTACTTGGCCTAACCCGATTAAAATTCTAATGGGGTTCGCATATCTAAAAGATCATTTAACTGAAGATCGGAATTTCTTAATAAATTTGATTCTAAGAAAATTCATATCTCATGATTTTCACCAATCGGCAAACCTGCCACTATAATATTTTGGTAGACCTATATGTGTACTCTACTTGGGCTAACCCGATTAAAATTTTAGTGGGGCTCGCATATCTAAAAGGACATTTAATTGAAGATCAGAATTTCTTAGTAAATTTGATTCTAAGAAAATTCATATCTCATGATTTTCACCAATCGGCAAACCTGCCACTATAATATTTTGGTAGACCTATATGTGTACTCTACTTGGGCTAACCCGATTAAAATTCTAATGGGGCTCGCATATCTAAAAGAACATTTAATTGAAGATCGGAATTTCTTAGTAAATTTGATTCTAAGAAAATTGATATCTCAAGATTTTCACCGATCGGCAAACTTGGCACTATAATATTTTGGTAGACCTATATGTGTCCTCTATTTGCGCTAACTCGATTAAAATTCTAATGGGGCTCGCACATCTAAAAGAACATTTAATTGAAGATCGGAATTTCTTAGTAAATTTGATTCTAACAAAATTGATATCTCAAGATTTTCACCGATCGGCAAACTTGCTACTATAATATTTTGGTAGACCTATATGTGTACTCTACTTGGCCTAACCCGATTAAAATTCTAATGGGGCTCGCATATCTAAAAGAACATTTAATTGAAGATCGGAATTTCTTAATAAATTTGATTCTAAGAAAATTCATATCTCATGATTTTCACCAATCGGCAAACCTGCCACTTTAATATTTTGGTAGACCTATATGTGTACTCTACTTGGCCTAACCCGATTAAAATTTTAGTGGGGCTCGCATATCTAAAAGAACATTTAATTGAAGATCGGAATTTCTTAGTAAATTTGATTCTAAGAAAATTCACATCTCAAGATTTTCACCGATCGGCAAACTTGCCACTATAATATTTTGGTAGACCTATATGTGTACTCTACTTGGCCTAACCCGATTAAAATTTTAGTGGGGCTCGCATATCTAAAAGAACATTTAATTGAAGATCGGAATTTCTTAGTAAATTTGATTCTAAGAAAATTGATATCTCAAGATTTTCACCGATCGGCAAACTTGCCACTATAATATTTTGGTAGACCTATATGTGTACTCTACTTGGCCTAACCCGATTAAAATTCTAATGGGGCTCGCATATCTAAATGAATATTTAATTGAAGATCGGAATTTCTTAATAAATTTGATTCTAAGAAAATTGATATCTCAAGATTTTCACCGATCGGCAAACTTGCTACTATAATATTTTGGTAGACCTATATGTGTCCTCTACTTGGGCTAACCCGATTAAAATTTTAGTGGGGCTCGCATATCTAAAAGGACATTTAATTGAAGATCAGAATTTCTTAGTAAATTTGATTCTAAGAAAATAATATCTCAAGATTTTCACTGATCAGCAAACCTGCCACTATAATATTTTGGTAGACCTATATGTGTACTCTACTTGGCCTAACCCGATTAAAATTTTACTGGGGCTCGCATATCTAAAAGGACATTTAATTGAAGATCAGAATTTCTTAGTAAATTTGATTCTAAGAAAATGGATATCTCAAGATTTTCATCGATCGGCAAACTTGCCACTATAATATTTTGGTAGACCAAAATATGTGTACTCTACTTGGGCTTACCCGATTTAAATTATAATGGGGCTCACATATATTAAACGACATTCTTGTGAAGAAAAGTATTTCTTCAGTGAAATCAATATTAATGAAATTATTGAGAAATGAAAATTCTAAGTAATACTATTCCTCACAAGAATGTCGTTTTAGATATGTGATCCCTATTAGAATTTTAATCGGGTTAGCCCAAGTAGAGTACACAAATAGGTCTACCAAAATATTATAGTGGCAAGTTTGCCGATCGATGAAAATCTTGAGATATGAATTTTCTTAGAATCAAATTTACTAAGAAATTCCGTTCTTCAATTAAATGTTCTTTTAGATATGCGAGTCCCATTAGGTTTTTTAAAGTAGAGTACACATATAGGTCTACCAAAATATTATAGTGGCAAGTTTGCCGATCGATGAAAATCTTGAGATATGAATTTTCTTAGAATCAAATTTACTAAGAAATTCTGATCTTCAATTAAATGTTCTTTTAGAAAATGCGAACCCCATTAGAATATTAATCGGGTTAGGCCAAGTAGAGTACACATATAGGAATACCAAGTTGTTTTAGTGGCGAGTTTTGCGACCGGTTTCAATTTTAAGGTATGAAATTATTAATAAGCTAGATTTCTTTGAAATGCCGGGTTTCACAAGAATGTTGTTTTAGACCATTATAATTTTATTTTGGTGCGCGCTAGTAGAGTACTTGTATAGGCATTCAACTTATCTATTTTTTTTAAATTTGAGTACTTTGAAGGAATAAAATGGATAATAACTTAACGATTATTATTTTCCGAAAATTCCCACTGTTGTTATATTTGACTCTACTTTTAATTTTTTTCTCTTAATAAAACCTGTGAACGATGTTTAGTTACTTCTGGCGTAACATAATTTCTCCACAATTTTTCTGTTTTTAAAATAATTAATTTTTATCAAATTGAACCTAAATAAACAATGTGAATTTAATTTATTTGTAAACCAAACAATTTTGTAAAATCGCCTAAATGTTCGCAAATCACTAATCATCTTCACATTTTGAATTATAGTATAAACTTCATACTTGTCAGTAGAAGTGTGAAGTTTTTCCTAAAATAGTACTAACCGCCATTTTTACAATTTAAGATTAATTTAGGATAAACTTCATTGACATCGACATTCCAGCGTTTCACTGACCGTATCACGTTTATCTGCATAAACAACCGCATCACTGGATGTAGAACCGCTCGCCTGCGATCATATTTTTGTATTTATTTGTAGAAAATTTCGTTACTATCGAATAATTAATGCATTTTACTGATGGCATTGCCATTAACCCTCGGGTATTGTCACTAAGTTTTGTTGGATTGAGTGTGAATTCGCCTTTAAACTCTGGTTCACATTTTGCACACTCCTACAGTATCGCGTAAACGTCGAGTAAATTTGAGAGCGAGACCAGCCTGCACCTTGTTCGTATGTGCCACCAGTAAGAATAGAGCAGAGTATTTTTGTGGTACGTTTTCGTTTTGGCGTGTGGATTGATGTGCGGTGTGAAAGGATAAGCGAATAAATATTGTTGGAGTGGGATTTTGCACAAAAGGCGAGAAGCGAGTTTACGTTGGATTTCTCGCCTTTTAATTTTGAACGACAGTTTTTAGCAATTGTCATTTTGTGTTGAAAATTATTTGTGTCATATTGGTTTAGTGTTTTATTAAAAAAATTTTAATATTTAGTAATATTTAAAAGAAATAAAAATTATTATACGAGTGAATAATGGACAATTTACCCATTGCTATTGTTTTTGACAAAAAAACAATATGAGAATTATCCGGTCTTGTCTTAGGGATGATTTAAACCCTTTTGAAATCGATGATACAAGGTAGTCAATAATCAATTTTATAAACTTTGATTATATATAAATTTAACGTAATATTTAATCTAAAGATTCCAGGAACTATATCGACTTCCGAAAGGTTTACTATTTAATTTAATTAATAGTATCGAGGAATATTTTCCAACCCAGACATATCATACCGCAATACTATGCCATTCACAAGTATTAGCGGCGTTGAATTACTTTGCTACCGGTGGATATCAAAGACAGGTTGGGATGAATTTCTTGTGTAATTTGTCGCAATCGAAAGTATCACAATGTGTACGGTTAGTATCAACAATTTTATCGACAAAACTTTTAAGCACACATGTAGAATTTCCGGTTACCGAGGAAGATATGTTACCAATTAAACATAGGTAATATAAGTCATATAAGAAGTTTATTTTATCTGTGTAATCGGCATAATCGATGGTACCCAAATTAAAATATGTGCATTTCATAGAAGCATTGAAAATATGTACCTAAATAGGAAGGGCTTTCACTCTATTAATGTTGATGATTATTATAGATATGTGACGATGAGCTAAAAAACACTAACGTGAATGCCAGATACCCGGGGTCTCACAATTCATTTATTTTTAACAACAGCCATGTGCTTCATCATTTGAAATTAAATTTTAATGCGAACTAGGATATAAATACTTGGTTGCTTGGTAATTTATTATTTATCTAATTTATCAGATAAAATTTAACGATTTTCGATATTTAGGTGGTTCGGGATACGCTCTACAGCTGTTGCTGATTACAGCCTTCGCCAGATCAAGTGACGTCGACCAAACAAATTATAATAAAAAACATGCTCATGTAAGAAGTGCCGTGAAACGATGTATTGGCCTCCCTAAAGTTCGTTTTAGATGTTTATTTATTTGTAAAAGTATTTCTAATGGTAATATGTAACAGAATGTTTAATGGAAGAACGCGGCATTCGGTACGAGCCAACCATTGTGGGCCATATGATAAATGCATGCTGTATATTGCATAATATAATGATATCGGTGAAATTAATTGCGGTTGAAGAAGTGGAAATGTCAGAAATTTTAGAAAGAGAACGTCGAATGCAATCTGATATTGATGGCCATTCCACTCCAGAAAACGAATCGATACGAGAAAAGGGAGTTCGTGGCCGAAATTTGCTAATGAACAGAATTTTATTATTAAATAATTAAATATTTTTATTTTTGTTAAATTAATTTTAATAAATGAAAATTCATTTAATTAAAATAAAATTATAAATAAATACTGTTAAATTTTAATTGAGATTAATCTTCTCATAAATTGTTGTCAATAAGATGTTATTAGCCTCTAACGCTGTACGGTTTTTTAGTAATATTTCAATAGTGTTAATTTGGTTCTCCATTGAATAATGGTATTGTGAGGGGCATCGTATTCTGGGTTTGTTCTATGCACGATAGGATCTTGACCTGCTTGCAATGAACTATCCATCTTGAAATCTTTGGACCCGAAAGATATTATGAAGTTTGGGGATTCCTGTCTCAACCGCGGGGTCTGTAATTAATTTAGCAATTGATTAACATGCAAATAATTAATTTATTCAACAAATAATTAAAACCAAAAAATTTAATTTATGTATATAATTAACATTCAAAGTTCTATTTTTATTTAATACACTTTAAATTAATAAAAAACACAGTTAATAAACTTTCATTTTTGTGATATACAAAAAGTCTAAAAATTAAAAATTTTGAGAAATATTTTCGTTTTATCAAGGGTCCGTTTCGAGTGTTCACTCTTTGTCAACTTATTTTAAACTATTAGTGTTGTGAACCGAGCGGTTAGTTTTAAGAATTTAATAATTTAGAATATAGTTTTAAGTATTTTTATTTAGATTATTATTTATAATTTATTACACTTTTATGAGAATTTTATTATAATTAGTTTACAATTTCAACTTTAAATGACCAATTATAATTTATTACATGTTTGGTCACAACAGTTAACAATTTATTTCTTATTCTAAATACAATTTTTGGTAAAATGTTTTTACTACATAAGCATAAAATATATAATATAATGTTCATAATTATTAATGATTACAGAGATGTACAACATTTATAAAGTAAGCAAAGGGTGTACACAGTACATTAGTTTCCGGTTCTTGATAAAACGAAAAAATTTCTTAAAATTTTTAATTTTTAGACTTTGTGTATCACAAAAATGAAAGTTTATTAACTGTGATTTTTATTTATTTAAAAAGTATATTAAATAAAAATAGACATTTGAATGTTAATTATATAATAAATTTTTTATAGTACAATTAATTTATGTTAATGAACTTCTTACCACTAAATTTAAGCCTCCTTCTGGAACATCAGGAAGACCGTCAAATGCTTCTATGCCCACCATAGTCATTATCCGCTCCTCTTTCTCATTAAACGTGAATGTTTGCGGGTTCACCCCCTCCAGTCGTAATCCTATATTGCCCTAGCTTCGTTGTTTAATTTTCACAGCAAGGCGAAGGTCGTTTCAGCACTTCAAGCATTAAAACATGTCTAAATTAATATTCAAAATATACATTGCCACTCACTTTTTTCCATTGTACAATTGACTTTGCTGGCCCAATAGCATTTAGTTGTTGTTGGATATTCTCTCAAATACTGTGGGCTAGTTGTGCTCCTTGTGGCAATTGGAACCAGCCGTTAATAAATTCTAATTTATTATCAATTAAATTTATTAGCATGGTTTTTTGCCACTTTGTGATTCGCTCCATTATATAAATACTGAAAAATATAAAATGACACAATATAAAATAAATTAAAATATATATTGGCAGTATGTATTATCTTACCAACATCCAATTCAAACTTTATACTGTTTGACGTTTAGCATGAAAATATAACACAAAAATCTTGTTGCGTTTCTTATACATGTAATATACATGGTCGGAAATAAAACCGAGAGCGAGTGTATGCTCGCATAGTGCATAACCGCTTTTAGCTACAAGTCGCTCAAAAAAGGCTGTGTGCAAAATCCCAGTCCTGGATTTTTTTTAATACGAGCATTTTTTTTTTTTTTATATTTTCTAGTCGAGTTTGGAATTTTAATATAAAATATAGTCAAGTTTTAGAATATCTTTGTGTTTTTTTGGATAATGAACAAAATTTTGTTTTGTGAATTTAATTTAAATATTAATTACAAAATTATAAAAGAGTTTAAATAAAATTAATTATTAATTAACGTTTAAATAATAAAAATAGAAATTATTTTATATACGAGACCAAATATATATGTTAATAAAAAATTATTTATTGTGTGAAAAGTTAGTGAAAAAAATAGTTTTTTTAATATGCCTATGGAGGTTTTGTAAATTAGATTGTAAAAAACTATCCAAGGTGATTCAATAATAAGAGTACCATTCAACCGGTACCCCAGTGCAGCGGGTGCCACACCATTAACGGGCGCCGCAATTAATTTAAGTGTATCACATTATTTTTTACGGGTTTCCAGTTGAGGCCATTCAAACCTTCGGTTTTCGGCGAGCCAACGCTCAACATTCTTCGGTTCATGGCTGGACAACGCCCAACGGTATTTTGTTATTGCCAAAGGCAGGAAGACGCCTAACGTCATATTCATTAAAGGTTGGAGGACGTCCAATGAATTCAACGGAAATATTTTTATTACCAAAGGCGAGAAGATGCCCAACGAAATTACGGTTACGGGTGGCCAACCGAGGCCAGTCGTTTTTATTAAAGGCAACCTGACGCCCAAAGGAATTTTTTTCAAAGGTGGAAATAAGCCTAACGGAATTACGGTTAAGAGTGGCCAACCGAAGCCAGTCGTTTTTTAAAGGTGGGAGGACGCCCAACGACACATATAGGTCATATGTTGGTGCCTTTCACCGATACCAACATGAGTTTATAACTGGTCAACCGGCCAGTTATAAACTCATGTTGGTATCGGTGAAAGGCACCGCAATCCTCAAGGTCAACCTCCATGAGGTCGAAAAGTACGATTTTTTGTTTGTTGTTTTTAATTCAATTTTTTTTTTATGTTCAATTTATTTTTTTCATTTAAAGTCATATTTTTTCAATTTTCAATTTTTTTTTATTTTTCCCTCCTTTCGCCTCTGACTTCTTGGGAAAATTATTTTAGTAAAAAAAAAGAATTTTCTCGGGTCGGTATGTTGGGACGAAAAATCTCATTTCTTGTCGGGTTCAAAGTTGCAGGCTGAGCTTGTCACTCCCAATCATCCCCTTGGCAGGACATCCACAGGATTGGAGTGGCGAGTCCAGCATATGTGTCGTCCATTCGAGGACGACCGCAAAATTTACACGACCTTCTCGCGGCACTCCGGCGGCCTCAAGCTGTCGGAGTGCGAATTGTGAGAGATTACCTAGAGATCTCTCCGAGTGAAGAAAAGCTTTGTCTGCTGGATAAACCTCCCTACCTTATTATGCTGTTCGTTGTGGCTGGGCATCGGCCTCTAGGTGTTGATGGGTCATTACGCGGGGTTTCTTCAGCAGACACTGTACTTGTCACTAGTCGTTCCTGGGTGGGCACACCCGTTTATTATTATATTTATTTACGTTCCTCAAAATTCGGTCGACTGATTCTGGAATAAATTTAATTTAATTGCAGTTTCTTTAGTTTAGTTTTATGTTTATTCTATTCTATGACAGGGTGTAAACCAGGAGCATGCAAGTCCTTGCAACTTCCCTACGACCCAAAATCCTGAGATCTAGCCGGCAAAAAAATCACCATGAGAGAGAGGCCTCTGCGTGTTTTGATGGAATCTGCGGGTTGGCTTCATGCCACCCGTAACATCTTACTGGATGAAATCGATTCACCGACATTACTTGAGTGTATTGAGACAGATTTAGAACAAATTCCACTCGAATTAATTATTAAATGAAAATTAGTCGTTATTTTAATTCAATTTTTAAATTTTTTGTTATTCATTATTTATTTTTTGGTCATTTTTAATAGGAATAGCCACTTTAAACAATATTTTAAATTTTGCGAATATCTCCATAGCTGTTTACTTCATATTTTTTCCAAGAAAAAAATTAATAAGATGATATTGCTCCGAATGAATTGGGAGGGCCAAATCCGTTTCTACGTTAATTTGATTGCACTTGAAGAATTGTCGATAAGTGAGTAAGTGGTGGAAATGCACCTATTTGTTGCTAATGCTGGTTTTAATTGCAGATTACAGACCATCTATACATAATATTTTATTATTAATTTATTTCAGTTAAGGAGTCTGAACCAATTAATTAATAAATACCTTTTTCTTGTATTTAGCACATAAGTTTTTGGGAAAATACGTATATCCCAAGTCAATATGACTCGATAAACCCCATCACATGAAATGAGGATAATTTTAATATGCGTAGAGGTGACTTGAAGATAAATATTCCTACACTGCTCTGAGTAATTTCAAGCCTGTAATTACAAAAATTCGATGGTAACCGTATAGTAGATGCTTTTTTACCATATTAAGTAACTCAAAAGTTAAACAAGAAAAAATTTACGCGAATCCAATTATAACTATAGAACTTTTTCATCACAACTGTTCCCACGTTATTGAAAATGTTAAAACTACCAGCATCTATTTTAATTTATTTCTCAAACGCTTAATATCTATATTGCCAACCCTAGTAATTTTCCAGTACATAAAAAAATGTTACTGTGTGTCACAAGCTTTTGTCTCAGTTAGCGAGATATAAACACAAAAAAAAGTTTCTTCAATTTGAATTTAATTAAAGGCAGTTTGAAGCGTAATTATCAGTAAAACAAAACATCAAACACACACACAAGAAATGAGCCTTCACCGAACCAAAAAAAAAAAAAAAAATTTAAAATAAATATGAGGAAGGCAAAAAAAGCTTTGTGTAAAAAAAATTAATATGCGGAAATTTTATGTACATATTTAGTTACTGTTTCATTTTGGTGTTGTTGCTATTTTTGTTGTTGTTATTCTTTTTTCCAGTATTCATGTTCCTTGCTGAACCAATTTTCCATTTTTAGTTGTGTTTAATTTAATTCGCGTGACTTAAGTTTATTTAAAAAAAATTCCTTTTTTTAAATTCTCGTTCGTACGTTTCGTTTCGAGAAAATAAAGCTTTTTTCCTACTCGTTTACATTACACAAAATTCAAACAAAGTAGAATTCAGAACGTAAAATAAAAAATAAAAATTATACTTTATTGCGGAAAGTTAATTTAATAAAATAAAAATAAAATGAAAATTATACCTTATAATTTTTCCTTATAATATTTTATTAATATTTACAAAAAAATAAAATAAAAAAAACGTTAAAAAGCTGTGATTTTTTTTTTTTAATTTGTATTTTTGCTGTAATAAGTTAAAATCTATATACATACACTCGCAGTATTAGTGTACAAAAGCTAAATAAAATTTAATGTATATAATTTTGTTGTTAGTACTGTATACACACACATAGTATAAAATAAGAAATGAAGGAGCTTTTTAAAATATCGTATTGATTTTGATAATGGTTGGCAAAAGAGCTTCATTTACGCTTTAAATAGCTTTATTTTATATTAAATTTTAATGATTTTATTATTATGGGAAGCAAAAAAAAAATTCTTCCTTTGTGGTTGATATCATTTTAACGGTGACAATCAAAATTTTTTATATTATTTTTATAGTGCACAATAAAACTTGAATTTAATTTTTATGTTGATGTTTTATTTCGTGAGCTTTCGATCGTATGACTATTGTTTTTCAACTTTTTGATTGAAAAACTTTTCGTTTAATGCAGGACTTTATTATACGGCGGTCATAAAAGTGTAAATTTATTCATTGTGAATTGTTTTAAATCACCTTAAACGTATTTTTATTGATTTAAATTTTTTCCCACGGTATTTCTAAATAGAAATAATTATTATTAAAATTGTATGCAAATTATCAATACCATAAGTGAATTAGATAACCCGAATTCATTCTTTCATTAGTGTATCATCCAGTATTAGCCCTCAAAAAGATAAACATGGAACAAAAAGAAAATCATTTATTTTCATTAAAATTGAGACTCTTTTTAAATAGCGGTCTTGTGAGACGAGCCCGCAGGCATTATACGTGAAACTGAAAAACCTAAGCTGACAATATCATCTATAAGCATCAAATAGGGGGAAAAATTTCGACGCTCGTGTTTTGTCTATTGAGATTTCAGCTCAAATTGAAAGAATGTATGCCATCTTTAGAAAGGAAAGCCAAAATATGAAAATGAATATCTATACAGGGGTACTGATTCCATCAACATTGAGCCACCCACCAAACTCTAGACGTAGAGACCCTAAATCTATAAAAAACATAAAGGAAAAAATCAGTATAAAGATCTCGCTCAAGGTGTTGTATCATATGTAGATCAGCAAATCAACGAAAAGTTCATTCAATTACCTTAACTTGAGAATGAGTCTATTTTCTTCAACAGTAGTGCCACAATAGTATATATGTTGTGGCTATCACCAGACTTCCTTTTAAGATCCGATTACGTTAATACTTCCATTAAAAAAAAAAGATGAATGAACGTAAATTGCGAATAAACTATACAGGGTGTTTTCTGCTCCAGTGGCCCTATTCTGGCTTTCCCTGGGAATAGGGATTTGGGAAAAACATTTTCATAGCATTTTTGTCAAAATTATATTTTTCTGGCCTACTGCGGGAATAAGTTTAGTGTAAAAATTTTTAAAACAAAGTGAATTGGGAAACTTTTGTTCGTCAAAATTTTTATAGGGAAAAATATATTCCCATTTAACTTTGTTTCGAAAATATTAACACCAAACATGTTCCCTTAGTAGGCTAGAAAAATACAATTTAGATAAAAATGCTATGAAAATATTTTTCTCAATTCCCTATTCCCAGCGAAAGCCATAATAGGGCCACAGTGGCACTATTCTGGTAATTCCCCGGGAATAGGGAACTGGGGAAAGATTTTACATAGCTTTTATCTATAAATCAGTTTTTTCTGGCCTACTGAGAAAAAAAGTTTGATGTAAATATTTGTAAATTGGGAATAATTTTTCCATAGCGAAATTATCAGGGAAAGTTATTCCCAATTTTATTTTGTTTTCAAAAAAATTGCCACTAACTTTTTACCTTAGTATGCCAGAAAAAAAATATTTAAATAAAATTTATATGTAAATTCTTTCCCCAGTTCCCTATTCCCGGGGAATTACCAGAATAGTGCCACAGTTTTTTTAATAACTTTTAAATGGAATACAATTTTATGATTTATGTTTTATTGATCGATTTTATGATCTTTAACATAATGTATGGAATATAATGTCGATCAAGTGTCCGCCTCCGCTCGTGGCGCAAAGGAGAGCTCTTTTAAGTATATTTTTCATAACCCTTCCGCTGGCATCGTCTTGTTGGAAGGACATATTCTGAAGGGATAAATGGTCAAATTGAAACACAAGAAAGTTGTTCAACATGTCTCGATTCCAGTAAATCAAGGGTTTCCAGTAAATCAATCGCGACTATTCTGTTTAGTAACAAGGCCAGTCGAATCAAAATGTGCTTCGTCGCTCATAATGATTTTTCGTCAAAAAATGGTGATCGTCTATACCGAGCTGTTAAACTAGAGCATTCTAATATTTCAGCCACTCATGGTCATTTTCCAGCAGCTCTTGTCCCGGAAAATAATTTACAATTTTAGTAATGTAAATTAACCGATGAGGGACTGAAGTACCGAGTAGTTTTTGGTCAGGCAATCATTTCCTCAAGTACACTAAAATAACTACGATTTGTCAGACCTTGGGCCATGCTTGTTAACCGAGAAAATACCGATCAGTTATTCTGCAGTTTTCTTTTAGTCAAATGTTAGGCAAAAGTTAGACTCTGTGTGGTACTAGTTAACTGAACATTGGCCGACCGGTTATTTTGTGGTTTTGTGTAAGTTAAGTGTTAGGCAGAAGTCTGATGTAACAAGTTACTTGTTGTCTCAATGAAAACCCATCGGTTGATTAATAGTTTTTTCCCCAATAAATGTTAGACATAATTCCGACAATATGCGGTGCTTGTTAACTGAATGAAGACTAGTCGGTTATTTTATAATTTATTTATAGTCAAATGTTAGACATAATTTAGATTTTACTCGTGGTTAACTGGGAAAGACCGGCCAGTGACTCCCTTCTGCTAATTTCTAGAGAATTTGGGAAACAATTTTTTCAGATTTTATTGTAAATACATTTTTTCGGTCATTATAAGATTTCATCTTTGGGAATTTATTTTTCACATAAAATTTGTCATGGAAAAATTATTCCCAATTTTATTATGTTGCACACAAAACTACTCCTATCTTTTATTCTTAGTATGCCAGAATAAAATTTATTTACAGCAAAATATAATGAAATTGTTCCCTCAAGTCCCTGGAAATTACCAGAATATTGCCACTGGCCATGCTTACATTGTACAATTTCAAGCGCAGTTAACAGAAAAATCATTTTCCATTCTTTTAAAATTCATTTATTCTATTCTTTTAATTTCAATCCTTAGCTCTTTGAATGTAATGATAAGAAAATTATTTTCTGATATAATGTTTTAATAAGGTTTATTTTATTTGTTTTAATTTATTTGTAGAACGGAAACTCGCTCTTTTTAAAAATTCTTGGACACTCTGCTTTTGAAGTTATCCATTGTGACAACATTGTCATTATTTTAATAATTAAATATATTCCTGAATAGTTCCAAAATATTGGACTGTAAAAAACAAGAAAGTGATATGATGTTATATTACAGCAAAGATTTTTAATTTTACTAATATTTACCTATTATTAATATTTAATTCACAAAAATGAAGTATATTACAAAGCTGACCGATCAATTATAACCACCACCACGTGTTTTTGAGAGGTATTTGAAGGAGGAATTAATCAAAAACATAATAAAAATTAAAAAACTCAAAAAAAATTTAGAAAAATTGTTGAAATTTTAATTATATAAAGTTCTACTCTAAAAATAAAGCGGCGCTGCAGTCGAAAATTACTGATAATAAAGTTAAGCCAAGCAAATTATGCTACTGAAGATAGCAGAAAAATTCGGCAGAAAAAAAACTGTATTATCGACTTCCTTTATATACATTGGTAGAAAAATTCAGTAGAAATTTTTTGTTGTTTTTGACCGTTTTCTGTAGAAAAACTGAATTATTGATGTATTTAAAATAGTCGTAGAAAAATTTATTCAATTTTGTTTATTAAAGCATGTTTTCGGCCGAAATTCGAGTAAACTTCAATTGTTTACTATCAAAATGCATTCACATAAGCACAAGAACTGTTTTAAAAATAAATTAGAAGTAAAAAGTAGAAAAAATCTTCAGCCTTGGAGTTTAAAAGGTCCACCAATTTGATGATTTATACAAGTTCTGGACTTTTACGTCTATCTAAGGAGCGAGTATGATGACCCGCTGATCGTGCGAATTCCCGCTATTCGAATATACACGACACGGAAAAAGTAATAATTCCGTTGAAATGAAGAAAAATTCTTTAGCCTTAGGGTTTAAAAGGTCCTCCAATTTTCTCGAAACTATAGCACACAACATGACGTAATATAGTGGAAAATCACACAACATCCCCTCAACAAGATGCAGTGCAGCAACATCACACTGCATGATGCAATATGTGCAATATGTGTAAAATCAAAATTTCACCCCTATAACCCCATCAGACCCACCCCAACCCTATACTCAGAATCTACCTATGGGCATGGGATATCGAATAGGCATAGTGGGATTGGTCTTTATACGCCAAAATCTTGAATGACGAACGATTTTATCGTTGAGAACAGGACAAAATCAAAATTTCACCCCTATAACCCCATCAGACCCACCCCAACCATATACTCAGAATCTACCTATGTCCGTGGGCTATCGAATAGTCACTTATAGTCACTTTGGGCTGGGATACTTCAATTTAATATATAATTTGTTTAACTTTCGGCTGAACTAGTCAAGCCACCATCTGCTTTATCGATTTTTTTCAATTTCTGCTGGCAACTTTCGGCTAACTTTAACAAGGTCAAACTTTATCAAATTAAAAACTAAATCTTTGTTTGACTTTCGGCTGAACTAGTCAAGCCACTATCTGCATTATCGATTTTTTTCAATTTGTGCTGGCAACTTTCGGCTAACTTTAACAAGGTCAAACTTTATCAAATTAAAAACTAAATCTTATTGTAATTTTTTTAATGAAATATCTTAGATCAAACTGCATATGACAAGAAATCCATCTAAAAGTTCGATAATTTTTTTGTAATATCGTTGTTCTCAACAATTCTGAATAGTTCTGTATAATAACAGAACTGTATCGAACAAGAATATTACAAGAAAACCATCTAACTTTTATGATGAATATTTTTTGTGATACATAAAGAACTGTGTTATCTACCTTATGCATTAAAAAGTGTTACCTACCTGTTCGCGAACTCGAAAAATTGAATTAAAAACTGCGGCTTATGATTAAAGCTCTTACAAATTGATTGATGCATATCCCTAAGGTTCACAAGCCAAAATATGCCTGATATTTTTTGTTCAAATTTATCAATAGTCGATTCGAAACAATTTGGTAATTGATAAATTTTGCTTCATTAAGCAAATTAATGTTAATTGAACATCAGGCGTGATTTGCTTAGTGCTATCTCTGAACGACTAGTATGAATTAAGCACTAAACTAATTTCATGTTAGTTCATACCAGTTATCAATAGATGGCGTTAAAGATAATGCACTAAAATTTTATTTTAATTCGTTAATTTTGACTTTTATCAATTGCCGAATTGAGTACTAATTATTGAGCCCAGTATATTCGTTATGGATAGATACACTAAGAATTAGAAATAACTAGTAACTAGTAACGGTTATTTAGTTTAGTTTTTTATTTTATTTAGTCGACAATATTTTTAATTGGCTATTGACAAATTGATACCGGTAAAATTTATGAGCATTTAAAACCTCGGTAGCTCAGTTCGTAGAGGTTTAAATTTACTCGTGGTTCTTGCTCATGGTACTAAGCATCAATAATATTGGAGGTTAACTGACACGATGACATTCACACAAACCAAAAAAAAAAATAGTAAATCATAATTTTAAGAAACCAAAAACCAAATTTATAAATTTGCTTACAATCACAAACAAAAAAAAAATAACTGAGATAATTATATATAATATACAGCTATATACAAAAATTAGTAATAAATTACAATCATATTGTATAATTACAAAATTCCGTTTGCTTGACTCCATAGTCCATCCACATGCACCGTGCTGGACACCCTCCACCATGCAAACTGGTTAGTAAATCTGATCAGCTCTCTTATCAACTATTGATTGATGTATACCAGAATAAGTTTTATCAAGATTTGGTGTTAACCGACGATTTTTTAAAACAATCAAGCTCCTTGTCTTGATAATAATGCTTCTCTCACAAATGCCCAAAATTGTTAATGAAAGCACTTTAATATGTTATCGTTTTTTTTTTCTGTTTTTTATATTTTCAAAACTTGTATAATTATTTTAATTTCAATACATATATATACATAGTATACAATTTATTGATTACATATTTATAACACACAAAAAAAAATTCACAAATTCATAAATTATAAAATTTCCAGTAATTATTTATATGAGTACTATTTATGCTTTAATTGCAAATTTTAAGTTTCTTAAAAATTGAATTTAATTACTTTTCTTATCCAAACGTCTCAATCTTTTTTTCAACCAAACAAGAACTACGGCCAAACTAAAAAAAACTTTTTCATTTTTTTTCCCGAAAATTTTGTTATGCCCGTTATGTGATAGATAGATCAACAATCGAAATTTCATAGCTAACTTAATTTTATAGAAAATTTTGAAAAGCAAAGTAAATTTAAACAAAATTGTTTAAACTGATCAAAAAAAAACACAGTGACAATATTTATATTGTAACATTCGTGGGGACGTACCACACACCCTGAAATTCACAAAAGCCGGGCAATTCGAAACTTATGAAAGAAAAAACATTGAACAAAAAAAAATTATATATTTATATACAAGTACATATACGATTATATACAAATACAACTATCACATTCCTTAATTGATTTTCGTAATAATTTATATGCTGTATTGCTTATTTTCCGTACCACTGAACATTCAACAAATTTCCGTGCTAATTTTGCTGAAAAGTTTTTAACAGCGTTGCTTTGAACAAAATTCTTAACGAAAACTGTTTGACCGACTGTTAAATTCCGTGGTCTACTTCTAAGATTGTAACTGTGTGCAGCTTTTTCATATGCATCTTTTAAAATTTTAAGAACATTTTGTTGACAAACAATTAAATTGTTGGGTTTTGATTCTGCAGAAATAGTCGCCTCATCCTCTAAGTTTAACATTTTCAACAATTCATATTCTTTGCCATCTGTTATTAAATGCTGGCCAAACATAAGAAAGTTAGGAGAGTATTTGATTGAAACATGAACCACATATTTTTAGGCTGACATTATCTCAGTTAAATGTTGATCCCATGTAATTTGGGAATCTGTTATATGTGCTCGCAAGGCAGAAAGAATTGAGCGATTAACTCGCTCAGAAGTATTGGCTTGAGGACAATATCGAGGCATAAATGAATGTGATACGTTATATTTTGCCAGTAAAGTTTTAAACAGTTTGGAAGTAAATTGAGCTGCATTATCAGAAACAATATACTCTGGCACTGAAAAAGGTAAAAAATTTTCTTTTTCCAGGAACTTAACTACATCTATAGCGAGATCTTTACGAAAAGGTTTAAGAAATATAAATTTGGAATAATGATCCAAAACAAAAAACAAATAACAATTACCGCTCTTAGATCGAGGATAAGGTCCAAGAAAATCGATGAATAATCTTTGCATAGGCCGTACAACCATCCGCTGTTCACCCATTTCGGTCCTTGTAATATAGTTTACTGGCTTAACTTCCTTACAAATTTTGCAACTGTTTACGAACTCCTTAACGCCTGAAGCCATTTTTGGCCAGTAAAAATATCGCTGGATTCGTTCTAGCATTTTGGTTGTACCAAAATGAGCAGACGTCGGAGAGTTATGAGACTGTTTCAAAATATGTATGATCAAAGGTTGAGGTATGTATAATTTCCATTTAGGCAAATCTGTTGCCGACAGAGAGAGTTTTTGACTAGTAGTATTCACTAGAATTTTACCATCAGAAATACAAAATTTAGAAAATGAAGTTGAATTATATGAAATTTTACTAATTAAGTCTAAATATTCAGGAGATTTAAAAGATACAGAATCCAGATTAATGCCAAAACCAGAGTCCTGAAGTACAAATTCCTCGATAAATGTTCTTGACAAAGCGTCTGGTACAACCATCTGTGATCCACTACGATGCAGTATCGTAAAGTCGAAACCCTGAAGCTTCAAACTCTTTCGTGCCAACCTGCCTGTGAGCTCTTTTTGACCCATAAGCCATTTAAGGCTGGCATGATCGGTTACAATGGTAAACGGATAACCCTCAATATATGCCCTAAACTTCTTCACGCTCAACACAGCGACAAAACATTTTAGTTCCGTGATTGAATAATTACGCTGTGCGGCGTTAAGTTTCTGGGACATTTATGCTATTGGGTGATCCTCACCATCATCTCCTTTCTGAAGCAACACGCTCCCGACTCCAGTACTACTAGCGTCGCAATGGATCACAAAAGGTTTATTAAAATTAGGATGTACGAGCACTGGTGAATCTGTAAGTGCTGATTTTACTTTTTCAAATGCATCATGAGCTGTTGTTGTTCAAATAAATTTATTATGTTTTTTGGTTAAATCCGTAAGTGGTGCTACCAGAGTTGCATAGCATGATATAAAACGACGATACCAGCCAGCCATTCCTAAAAACCGATGAAGTTTCTTAAGAGTAGTAGGAACTGGGAAATCGCGTATAGCTTTTACCTTTTCTGGATTTGTAAAAATTGTACCATCTTCAATTACGTAACCCAGATATTTTATTCGTTTAAGCAAGAAGTGACTCTGTTCAATATTCACTGTTAGGCCAGCGTTTATAAAACGTTTAGCCACAAGAGATAGCAATTCAAGATGATCTTCAATTGTTCTACAAGTAATCAGAAAATCATCTAAATACACAAAAACGTGATCATGAAATTCATGGGGTATCACCTGATCCATTAATCGGCACATTGTTTGAGGCGCGTTGCAAAGACCAAATGGCATTACCGTGAATTGAAATAGAGGTCGACCAGGAACGGTAAATGCTGTCTTATCTCGGGACTCCTTATCCAAAGGAATTTGCCAAAAGGCATCTTCCAAATCAAGACTTGAAATAAACTTTGTATCCTCTAGCCGACTTAAGAGTCCGTCAATAATAGGCAGCGGATACGCGTCCCTTTTCGTTACCTCGTTCACTCGTCTTGCATCTAGACAAAGACGTACTTTACCATTTGGCCTGCGAACTAATGTCACAGGTGAACTCCATGAACTTCTAGATTCTTCGATTACTCCTAGAGACAACATCCGATCTATCTCTTCATACATAACTGCTTGAACAACGGGTGCTACAGGATAATATCGCTGTTTTACTGGCAGAGCTCTCTGTACATCAATGAAATGAGATATAAGAGACGTCTTACCTAAACCTTGCTTATTAAAAGATGGGAATTCAGATATAACACTATTAAGTTGCGCTTGCTGATCTGGAGGAAGTATATGACAATTATCAGCATCAGGATCAGATTTATTTAGTTCAGAAATTGTTTTAGGGACTATATTAAACAGTTTTCAAAAGTCAATACCTAAATACAAAGTCTGTTTTAATCCAGGCACTAAATAAATGCGCATTGATTTTTCAATCCCATTAAATTTAATTTTAACCCACATATAACCAAAAATTCTCTCCGAATGACCACCAGCAGTTTTGACATTAGATGAAATACTATAAACTTTATTATCAGAATTACTAAGGAATATTTCACAACCTTTACCTAAAGCGGTTATGGATGCTGCACTAGCCATCAGCCCAGTATAAGGAATGTTATTAATGCTAATCTGTGCGAATGGTCTTTCATCTGTTTCATCAGGGAAAAAGGTATCAGATATATCTAATTTAAAAATTTTCCGCCTATTCCAATAATTTTTTGTGCGAACGCGTGCTGAAAAGGTTTTAGTATTCATTTTTCGCGGATAAAAGAGCATTAGTCAAATTAGTTGGAGATTCGAAATCAATCTTATCGCGTGCTGAATTTATTGTCGATTGTTTCGAAAATTTTGGGTTGGATAAACGGAATTTCGAGCCATAATTGTGGTCTCCTTTGATTGATGCGGTTGCTGCTCTTGACTTCGGAGAATTTTGTCCGCAGCTGATTTCCCCGGGTTGACGTTTCCCGACATACATTTAACACAATTTGGTTTCAAGACACCATCGGCACCACACCCGAAACAAAAAACTCGAAGCGGTTTGTTACATTGGTAAAATTTGTGTCCTAAATCATAACAATTCCAACATGCGCAATACGTTAGATCAACTTTTGATTTGGAATTTTGATTAGAATTATACGCATCAATTTGAAAAGGTAAATTCTGATAATTTGGAACAGCACTCAAATTTGATTGAAAACTTGGATTTTGTTGTAAGGAAAAATTATCAGGTTTATTTTTATTAAGCTCAAACTGGGAATTAGAATCGGAATAATTATAATTTGAAAAAGAATTCAACTGAGTTTCAATTTCATTAACATATTTATGATTATGTTTAGATGTTGCATCAAATATTTTATTATTCCGTGTCCATGTATCTTCTAGTGCTACACATCGCCGTACTAAAGCACCAATACTATCGATATTTTGATCAGCTAAATGGTTTTGAAGATCAGGGCGCATATTATAACGCAGTATACGTAGAATATCGATATCGGACATTGGAGCACGAAATTGTAAACTTAATGCTAGAATTTCATTATAAAATTCGACAAATGTTTCGTTTAATTTCTGCTTTCTCGAATCAATTAAACGTCAAATATAATCGTCCGTGCGACGATCTTGAAATCTTATCATCAAAGCATTTTTAAGTTGAAACCAAGTTGAAAGAGGATTCCGCTCTATAAAGCACCAGTACCAGTTAGACGCTGCGTTTTTTAGAAGAGCACCCAATTCATTTTGCAATTTATAATCATTTACTTGGTACGTTCTAGCAAGATGTCCAACTCTAAAAAGAAAACGTGCAACAGGTATTCCTCTAGCAGAACCGTCGAACTCAATTTTCCATTTAGAAAGTTCATGATGACTGTTAGAACCACCTGACGAATTAGGTACAGTAGAGAAAATTGATAAAGGCTGCGTTTGAATTCGAGCTTCATTTAAATGAGGCTGTTGGATCACTTGTGGTGATTGCGTTTGTAAAAATGATTGATGTGAATTTTGTTGACATTGAACATTTTGATTTTCACAATTTTGATTAGTCAATTGATATGAATTAGCATTTGAATAAGTTAATAAATTATTACTATTGTTCTGTAAGTTACCTGATCTAATATTTAAATTTTGAAAATGATGGTTTAAATTATCGGTTTCGGTTAAATTTTGATGAATATTCAAATCTCGAGAATGAGTAGACAAATTAGTTTTAGATAAATTAGAATACAAATTATCACTGTTTTCTACAATTGCGCTTTATGTTTTACAACCAATATATTTCGGGAACAGATTGATTCTTGATCCGATAGATCGTCCTCAGATGATGACAAATCAATCGCTGAAATACCATTATATTCATCCATTTGTTCCACAGACACGTTTAAATCTATTTTGTTGCTTACAACATTTGTAATATTAGACATAAAATTTGTTACTTTATCTAACATCTCTAAACACTTAGTTTTTTTATATATTTTTGTAGAATTTGACAAACGAGATAATCTACCATTGATATGAATTAACCGTGATAATGTAGTATTGAAATCAATATCCTTACTATCTTGACCTTTCAAACTTGTATACCACTGAATCAGAACTTTTAGTTTATTAGAACATTTATTAATCTCACGTTCAGGATTTTTAGATGCCTGTCTATGAGCTTTTTGCGGTACAATAACAGGATTAACACGTTCGTTTTCTAACGCTACCTTCAACAATTCAAATTTATTCAATAAACTACCTTCTCTAACTTCAGACTCAATAAGGAACTCATCCGACGTCAATAAATCACGTTCAAACGATCCATTTTAAAAATTGAATTAATATATATAAAAAAATGAATAAAACTATTTATGAAATTACTAATTAAAAAAAAATTAAAATTATTTACAAATTTAAAAAATTAAATTAAGTTATTATAATATAACACAAAATATATTTACAGAAGAAAATATTTGAAAATTAAGTTGAAAGAAAATAAAAAAAAATCTTTGATCTAAACACTTAATTTATTCCTCAAAATGTAATCCTTCAATACAAAAAAAAACAATGCTAATACTAATCCACCTTGAGCACAACAAAATTAACGACGACACGAATTGAACTTGACTATTATAGAATAAGCTTCCAAATTAGAAACAATATTGATAGTCACAAAAAAAAATATAATTTTAAAATAAGTAAAATAATTTAGTTAATAATTAATTAGTTCAAATATTAGTCAAAAAAAAAACAATCAATGAATAGATATTGGTTTGTGGGAACATCAACCATGCAGAATCTTCCAATTAATAAAACAGAAACTAAACAAAATGGAGAATTAAAATGTTTTGTAACGGAAAAAAAATTAAAATAAACTTGAACAATGCATGTTTAAATTATTCAACCCAGCTGGGAATATAAAAAAATCATGCACCATATTTTCAAAACTTGTATAATTATTTTAATTTCAATACATATATATACATAGTATACAATTTATTTATTACATATTTATAACACACAAAAAAAATTCACAAATTCATAAATTATAAAATTTCCAGTAATTATTTATATGAGTACTATTTATGCTTTAATTGCAAATTTTAAGTTTCTTAAAAATTGAATTTAATTACTTTTCTTATCCAAACGTCTCAATCTTTTTTCAACCAAATAAGAACTACGGCCAAACTAAAAAAAACTTTTTCATTTTTTTTCCGAAAATTTTGTTATGCCCAGATAGATAGATCAACAATCGAAATTTCATAGCTAACTTAATTTTATAGAAAATTTTGAAAAGCAAGGTAAATTTAAACAAAAATTTTTAAACTGATCAAAAAAACCACAGTGACAATATTTATATTGTAACAAAATCTGAACTAAGTTTGAAGTTTAGAAGTAAACATCATAAATATTTTGATTTAAAACGATCAAAGACATAACTGTTATGAACTCATCTTCATGTTATAGTTATTTGGAAATTTGGTGTGAGGTACACAGTATACGAGTACATAAGTTACTTGATAATGATTAATCATTCAATCACTATACTGGCGAAATTAAAATTGGTTGTTGACGTTGTCTACGACTAGTCGACGTTGTATACCTTGTCGACGAGTTGTCTAGGCAACAACGTAAAATTTAGTAGATGACGCGCAATCGCTCATCTCTGTATAATAAACTATTTTGTCTTTTTCCATTTTATAACGTGGTTGATGATAGTGTTGATTGTAGTACATTAAAAGTTTGACAGCGCAAAACAGCTACATTTTTATACATGTGGAGTAAGAATAAAGCTTCCATCTTGAAGTAATTCCATTAACAAAGAAATTTTAGATTTTTCCTGATTGCTATTATAAAGACTGTAGTTTTCGACTTTGTCGAGATATTGTCTACATTCTCTACATTGTCGACGTCAATTTTTAAATTGCATACATATATTGTTTACACGTGTAGAATATTAAATCATCTACGCAATGTAGACACAACGGCATGGGGATCTATAATTCGTTTAAATATGGCTACTAATTTCTTCGAGATTACAAAACTTACAATTAAATATTACAATTTAACTTCGATTGATGGGAAAATAGAAACTAAATATATTATTTTTAATTCAATAAAAGTGAAAAAGCTCAAAATTCATTAGCAGTATTGTGTAAAAGAGTGTAAATCCCACATAATTAGAAAGCTTTTGTACAAATTAAATTACATAACGTGTTTACACCTCAAACACAATGTCGGTACTAATCAATACAACAATTTGTTGACGATAGAGATTATCACAACAAGTAATTGAAGAGTATACTGTATATTGTAAAATCAAACTTTCTATAATTATGTCACTCATTCATAAAACAAGTGCATAAAACACATAAAATTATGTAGTAGTAATTATAAATTGCCTATACACATTTATATTTCATGCAATTACTCATCCCCCCCCCCACCCACTCGAAAACGAATATACAAACGAAAAACTCACGCAATACTCATCAGATAATTATAGATCACCGTATATAAATCAAATCCATACATCACGTAGATATATACTTACGTACTTGTATTTATATTAAAATTACAGCAAAACTCCACCTGTACACTACTTTGATATAAAAAAGCTTTTAAGTCTTCTACAAAACTTGTTCATGTTGTCGTCATTGTTGTAGAATTTTAATGATCGAAAATTAATATTCGATTTTTTTTATTATTATTAATTTTTTATAGCTTTTGTTGTTTTAATAATTCGTGTTACACGATAAAAAAACCTATTTTTTACATACTCGCATTTCGAGTCTATTTACTCGTACACAAAACTAATAAATTGAAAAGTTTGGATAATTGATAAATAAATTATAAACTTTTACCTACATACATATATACACCCGCCTTAATATTTTGTATTCTCTCGATCTACTTTACAGTACCACCGGAACCACCAACCGTCCTTAATAGATGGGGACGACCATTAAATACAACAGCAATTGGCCCTCTAGAAGAGGGAGATGATATTGGGTTAACATGTCGTGTCATTGGTGGTAAGTCAATTTATTATTATATTGTTACTATTTTTTATTAACTTTTTATTTTTCGTGTACAACGGGAATTTATTTTCTTATGACACGTTTTTTTTTTTTTTTTTTTGTAATTTTCTGGGCCCCATTTTTTTATAACCAATTTTCAGAGTTGCCACCCGTCCATGTTCAACTTGCAGTTTACTTTTATTAAATTGTCTAAGTGTGAGTTGCATTTTAACAACAACTTTTTCCATCATAAATTTTTTCACGACCCATTTTAAAAAGGTGGCAACCCTGGTACATATACATATTATTAAACACCAATTAAAAAATTACGTATAAATAAACGGCAATCATAATAATATATTATCGTTTCACATGATTTTTATGATTTTATGTATATTTTATGTGTTTTGTGTGTGTTAGGAAAATATTTTGCTCATTTCCCATCGACATACCATCATTATCCACCATAATATAAGAACCGAAAAACAAACACTAAAAAAATTTGTTATTTCACACGGAAAAAAAAGTTTTCCCAATGACCATTTCGTGCTTGTAATTTTAAGGAAAATAGCACTCACACAAACACCGCAAAACACATATTACACACACACACCCACACACATACACAGCGAAGGAATTTTTATTAATTTTGGTTTATATTGGTTTTGATTAATTCTACTTGTTGTTGTTGAGCTTTTGTTGTGCTTTTTACTTTTTTTTTTTTGGTTGGTTGAGAAAAAATGTTCACGCTAATGGTCATATTTACGCATTTACGCTTTATTTTTTTTTTACATTTTTTGATATTTTAAGTGTACAAGGATATAGAAAAATGCGTAATGTTTCAATATTCTTGCGAGAATAATAAACTTTTTGGACCCAGAGTTTTTGGTAATCTTTTTTTCGGGTTGGTTGGGTTACTTTTATACATATTTATATTTTTATTATTGGATGGAATGTAAATTGGTGATTGGGGTGGAAATCGTAAACTTATTTTATATCTTTTTGGTTTTGTTATTTCATTCAAATTGAATATGAAGTTGTGGATGACGTCAAGGTAATTTAAATAATAAGAAAGAAATGCTTTTAGTTTATAAATTATTTGGATGGCAAGAAAAACAGAGAATGTTGTATTTTTTTAGGGGGAAAACATGTTGTATTCCTATAAATGGAATTGACTTTCAAGTTTGAAGGGCTCTAGTGTATACAATATAAACTTTGTATATGAAATCAGCTTTAAATAAATAAATATCCCAATTTTGGTACCAATAATTCAACGAAAATTCTCGATTCGTTGATAAACAAAAAAGTCCGTAAACTAAATAACGTAAATCAGCTCAGTTGTAAACTGCAACTATTTATTTAGTCATACATATAATTATCTAGTAAAAACGACAATCATCAATTAGTAGAGACAAATTTTTATTATTTTGACCAAATCAGTTGTTCTTAAACATCGGGGGTAGTTGCTAGAGGCTTGCATCTCAAAAATCTTACTTCACAACAGGCAAAATCGAAATCTTATGTCCAAACAAATTAATTAATTTTAGAATTACCTAATTACATACTGCTACATTCCATGACAGGGTTTGGCCGCCACAACATTATTCCTCCACTCCAAATATTTCGGTTCGCAACTCTGAGAACGCGAGACACGATGACCGCACAGTTTATCTGATTTTATGTATTACATCTACTTTATCGGGATAATTTCTTGTCTCATGATTCTTTCGTAATCTTTTGACAAAAGTGTTATTTACGCTTAAATACAAGAAGTTTATGCATTACTTTTAGCGTCCATGATAAAAGGCGTTAAGTTTGATATCCAACTATGATCCTTATTATTAGGTTAAAGTTATTAGTTTGGTGGAAAACATACCTGGTAAGCTAAATCCCAAATGATCTTAATCTAGAACTTATTCCAAAAACATCAGATTCTCCAGGTAATCAGAACTTTGGCTGGAAATTGATAAACCCCAAAAATTTACTGAAAATTGAGAAAATTGGAACAGTTTTTCATGATACACAATGAACCGAAAAATTGAAACAGTTTTGATTTGCTTAAAATTTGGTAGGAAATATACCTCGGGGATATAACTCCGGGAAATTTGTTTTTAAAATTATGATAAAGTGGAAAATTTGTGAACTGAAGTGCTGGCAATAAAATTATTGCTGTTCTTTGACTTTTCAACCACCGCCACAACGGTAATTTTAAGTACTAACATACTTCAACTTATTTTGAAAACCACTTTCAAGATCTTATTAATGATATAAAAAAATTAGTTTGAGTAGAAAATCTTAAAAATAATTTGCCACGTGATCAAATCAGAATGAGAAAAACTTATCTGTAATCAGTACCACAATAGAAATTTCTAGTATAAACATTTTTTAGCTAAATTTGTGACATTCTTTCAGACCTTTTCATGGACTTGTCACACTTATTTATTCTAAATTACATCAAAACTTAAGTACCAGCGCCAAAACAGTGGATTTGTCAACTAAATCATTAATTCCAAAATTGTTACTTTTCCAAGACCTTTCAAATGATATGCCATATGTTTATATGGGAATGTGAAAAGTTATTACAACTTCTAGCGCTACAACGGTAAGTAGTGGAAAGTAGTCGGTTCTGGATAGTCTCAGTCCCAATAATGACGTCATCGATGACGCAAAAGTATGACGTATTCGTATACCCGTGAAAAGCAAACATTTACGGGGGAGATTGAAAAGGTAACATTTAAGGGTCAATTCGCCTAGTTTACCCAACAGCACAAATTTGCAAACATTTAGGCGAAATTAAAGTATACATTTATGAGAAACAGTTTGACGTAGTCGTTGTTGATCAAAGGAGCACACATTTAGTTTCAATTTCAAATGGCAAGCAACTGAAATAAAGCATTCATTTACGGGAACGAGTATTACGTAGTCCTACATGATTGAAAAATCAAAATTTAGGGGCAATCGAGATTGAAAAACAGACATTAGGCGAATGGTCACCTCGAAAGCAAATTGAAGGTTTCAAAGGTTTTTTAAAACTTTTAAACCTTTTTTAAAATGCTGGTTTAAAATGCGGTCACTGGCTAATGAGAATTCCACAAATGAGATGTGCGATGGTGAACTCTTAAAAATAAGTCAATGAACAATCCCCAAATCAGACGTGCGACCGTGAAGTTCTGAAAATTGATACATGAACATTTCCACCATTGCATGTGCGAAATAAGAATTTCTAAAATCGGATGTCGCACGTCACCGGCGCGAATTACCTCGCAAGTTTTTAAAAGTTTTAAAAAGTTTAAAAAAGTTTTAAAAATTCATCACTTCTTACCTACTCATCTCTACGACTACGTCATACTTTTGCCCCTAAACGTATGCTTTTGGCGTCGTAAACGACTACGCCATCGATGACGTCATTTTTGGGACTGGGACTATCCAGAACCGGCTACTTTCCACTACTACGGTAGTTATGAATACTATGATGCCTCAAAAAAAAATGATTTAAAACCTTTTCAATGATTAATGATACGTGTATATTACATGATAATTAAATAATTAGGTATTTTAGTTGGTTTCCCTATGGCATGTACCCGACCTCCTATAGATTCAAAAGCTTTTCACTTCTCCGAATTAAACATAAAACAAGATTGACAAAAAAAAATCGAATCGCTTAAGTCGTTCTTAAGATATCAGCGGTTCAGACATCCATCCAGACATTTAAACATCCAGACGTACGAACAAACTTTTTTTATACATTTTTGGATCAGGGACCTTCAAAATGTTGAGAAAATTATCATCGATACAGGCCTTCATCAATCCATCCAAATGCGGATGGACAAACTATTTTGCTTTTTGACACAATGTTAAAGGTCACTGTCGAGGAAAGTTATTTTCGACCAGTGGCACTATTCTGGAAATTCCCCGGGAATAGGGAACTGGGGAAAGCTTTAAAAATAAAATTCTATTTAAATAATTTTTTTTGGCATACTAAGGTAAAAAGTTAGTGGCAATTTTTTTCAAAACAAAATAAAATTGGGAATAACTTTCCCTGATAATTTCGCTATGGAAAAATTATTCCCAATTTACAAATATTTACATCACACTTTTTTTCTCAGTAGGCCAGAAACAACTGATTTATAGATAACAGCTATGTAAACTATTTCCCCAGTTCCCTATTCCCATGGAATTACCAGAATAGTGGCACAGGGTAGTTTTTTCATTATTGTTTTCAGGATTTGATATTTTTAATATGAAGAAAATGCGTAACTAACTTTCTACCTTCAATAATTTTATTTGGATTACTGATTTTACCTGAGTGTATTTACTAAATTTCTTGAGCGTACTTACTAAATATTTGCACCTAATGAATTTAACTGTATAATATGCAACGGGTACATTTCGTTTTCAGTTAAAATAATATTTAGTTTGATTTAAGAATATATTTAAACTTCTAAAATTAACGTATATTGCTCTACTAATTAGCAAGCTTACATATAACATATGGAGGATACACAGGTTTATTAGTAGCATGGAAATCGATCTGGTTGCAAATACCTAACTGATCAGTTATTAGTTAGTAAATATATAATAAGTCTATAGTCATAAGAAATGTTTTTTTTTTGTATAGTAACTTTAAAAATGTTGACCTCGAGCATGTTTAGTGTCGTGCAGACTATATGGCGTTGGTTCCCTACAGTCCAGGCGGATTGAATTCCTTCGTAAAACTTCATGCTTAAGCTTTTTTACAAAATGGGAGATCCCAATGATTTTAGACCAAAATCGGTCATCAACACCCTCCCGGAGCTGCCACTTCCGGAGGACCGGTTAACGATAGGAACTTTACCGTTTTTTACAAATACATATCTTGAAAAGTACCAGTATTATAGTATTAACGAAAAAACGATTAAAATAATAAAATTGTAGATTAAGCATCAAACAAAATCTATTCAATTTAAAATTTATCGGACATGACGAGTGATGATCAAAAAACTTTATTTCACCAAAATTCGGCCTCTCTTGACTATTCGGAATCAAACTTCATACTAAATTTTTTCTCCATAAATTGGGAGATCCATGCGAATGTAGTGGGCATCTGGGTACCGGAAGTGGCAGCTTCCATAGGAGATTTTTAAATTTTTTGCAGGATAGATTAAATTATCAATAATCGTTCACATTGGGTTTTTTCATTTATTTTGCCGCCTGCACTGTGGCTTCCATCCGTCTTAATCCACCGCCCTTGCCCTCCAGGTTCGACATTCTATTATGCGTAGATCTTGTTCGATGTCGTCGAGCAAGTTCTGTTGGAGGTTTCCTATACGACGTACACCGGCTGGCTCTTATTGAAACACCTAATTTATTATGCGTTCTTGTGGATCCTTTCAACATAGCCCAGCTGTCTAACTTGATCAAATGAATCCCATAATGTTGATGTCTCCAAGAAGTTGCTCTATCTCGTGGTTCAAACCAATCAGATATCCGTTGTTGATTGATTGATGATTTATTGATTATCGAATGTACGGCCAAAACTTAGCAGGAGTCCCGGACACGCCAGGCCCACCGTACACCGTTTCACATATAACAAATGGAGCGATAGAAAAGGTTGATAAATATGGTTGACTTGACCCGGTTACAGACACCTAAGTACTCAATAGTTAGTAAAGTTGATACAAAACACAGTCACCCTATATAAATTCAAATCTTGTGATGATTTAAAGTTAGAAGTTGAAATAGCTTTCGAATATGTCTTAATCAAATTTCACATTAATCAATAATTTTTCTAAACTTAAATTTTATATTAATACTTTATGGCTTCCTTAAAAATGCGAGTTTAATCTTTCCCAACTTCTGAAATTATATTAAATTAAAAAATGCTTCTACTTGAAGTTGCAAAAATATTTATTATGTTGTTTCAATTGACACAGGTCGAGCTTACTAACAAAATGAAGAAATGAGCCAACCATCGTGTTTTAAGAATTTAATGAGGAGCTTATTGTTAGCTTCTCCTGCAACTCAAAACCTAATAATGCACAGATATACTGAAATAATTTGAATAATCTGAAAATATCAATTCAACAGTACCCCACTTATAACTGCAGTAACACTGTTGTTATAGCACTTTAGAAAATTTTCTTCAACCAACACTCCATTGTTCCATTATAACCATAGCTTTTTGATCTATTATTAGGCAAGATCTCCCGGAAGACTGGGCTCCACCATGCACACATTTTACACATCACAAAACTGAAGGATAGAATAGGAGAGTTAGTTGTGACAGACTAGGCCCGGTTACAGACACCTTATATAGCCAATAGTTAGTATTTATTTAAAAGGTGACACAATTTAATTTAAATTTAATAAATAAAGATAAATGAGCTAAACATTTCAATATTAGCTATTTAGCCCATTCACTATTAATGAACCATATACCAATTCAGATCTTATTCCGTTCTAACTATAGAACAAAGTATAAACCACCGAACATGGTTAATTTAACAATTCACTTAACCATGAACCCTAACAAAACAAGTTAAATTTAGAATTACCTAATTAATGATAACATTTCCATTTATCACCGCAATAATAATAAATTTTACGTATTTTCGCAAAAGTTATTTCACTCATCTAGACCAAACACCACCATTTTCATGTCTACATAAAAAATAGGTAAGATAAAAGTTCGTGGCCTTTTCTCGCTAGATGACTTTACATTCATATATCTCAGTAACCATTGATCGTATCGGGCAATTCTAACTTGCACTTTGACTTACAAAACATTAAAATCAATTCATTCTAATCTTTACTGTCAGCAACTAACGCGTTTAAAACAAGCAATTCAGTTAAAACGTCCAGAATTGATCAGCAGGGCGTTGTGTTCCATCATGATAACACTAGACCACACACATCATTGATGACCCGGCCGAAACTGAGAGGGCTTGGCTTGGAAGTTTTGATTCCCCCATCATATATCCCTGACTTTGCACCATCGGACTATCATTTGTTCTGGTCCATGCAGAGCCATCTTAATGGTTTTACATTAAATTCAAAAGAGGCCTGCGAAAATGAGTTGTCTCGATTTTTCACTTTTAAACCACATTATTTCTATGATGGGATCATGGCTCTACCAGAAAAATGGGAAAAGATCATCGATCAAAATGGCACATATTTGGTTTAATAAAGTTCATTTGAAATAAGAAAATTCTTTGTTTCAATGTCACCCAAAAAGGCCCCAAATTTTTTGACTAACTATATTAATTATTTTATCACAAAACTAAAATTGGGAAAAATTAAAGAAATGACACAATCCAAAAGTTTTAAAGTCATGCTGTATGACTGCTGTAGTTAACACAGAAACCAAATTTAATAACATACAGAAATTCCATTACAATAGAATTTCTTCTTTTTTTTAGTTGACACACAATGACATAACCAATATTAATGACAATACAAAACGTATTTGCCACAACACTGAAACAAAATCTGATATTTGTTGTTCGCAAATTGGATTGAACCACAGATGGAACGAATGACCTTCCTTTGCATTCTACGGCCATTATAGAGACCACTCCACCACTCATTTCTCAAAGCCAGCAAAGGTCTTTAAAATGCTTTATTAAGTGCGTGCTTCCACGACTGCGAAAGAAAGATGTTTATAGTCGCCGCTTCCAAAATATGCCTTGGAGTTACACTTGGTTTTTGAAAAGAAATCAGTTTTGCTTATATTTACTTCCGAACCAAATCTGCTTGCACAGCGATCGCGCGGTATGAAACTGTCCTTGATATCGCTAAGCCTTCAGCCAAGAAGCACGCGATTTCATCTACATATCCAAGTATTTGGCCTGATTTATTAAATATAGTTCGTATGTTTCAATGTTTCTTTTTCTTACTTGGTGTAAGTTCATCTCCCTGTGGAACACTAGACAATATTTTAAATAAATCTGATACAGTCCTTCTCAGTTTTTTTGGATATAGTTCTGACAACTGATTAATAACATCGACATTCCATCGAACTGACTTTTGTGCTTGTCTATTGAATGTAGGTGACAGTTTCCACTTATATTTGAATATGAAAAGGTAATGATCGCTGTCCAAACGATACATATCGACATTCGATCTTCATCTTACTTTGTGGATTCTTAGGCGAAAAAAACGTACTTCTTACAACTAAATTGCACATTATTGCATGGTCGATGAGGTTAGGACCGATGGATGACCGACGTTAGAATGTATTTTCTGCAATCCTAGATATCCCAGAAAATACAACGAACTCTTTTGGGTGGTAAAGAAAAGCTTTCGGTGATTTATTTTAATTATATCAAAGCGAATCTAAATAAATCAAGCCTGTCTATTAAAACGCACTCTCAAATACGGGAAATAAAACATAAACAAAAAACTAACTTTTCATGCATTTTATATGGGAGATAGCATTACGTTTGATAAATAAAACATGAATTAAAAATATTGTAAAATTGATTATTATTTTTTTTACATAAATCGATGACATATATAATAGATTTCAACTCATTCGAATGACACAATCAGTAGGTTTCTCGTTTTATTCAAATTAATAAAGAAAGTATAAGAGATTTTGGTGAAGATAAAGTAAACCGTATAATATCCGAAATAAAATCCGAAGCTAAAAACCGAAAATAGTAACCCTATGCAGTTTGTCATGAGTGTATGTCGTTTTTGTCCCGATTTCCGATACGAATAAAAATCGTAAATATTTGAATCGTAATATTATCCTTTATGGATTGATTAACGTTTTTATAATGTTTAAGTGGTTTATTAACTTTTATGGAACCATCCTTCAATTTTCAATTAGGCTTGCGTATCATTCTACTAGAACCAAAGTATTAAAAAAATATCTTTTATCTACTTTTCTCAATGAAAAACGGTTATTGAAAAAGTATGTTCGATTTTCGATTCTGAGTAGTTTTATTCTTCTATTTCGATATGATCGCATGCAGAGATGACCTCGTACTAATATCTCCCAGATTCCAAAACGCATTGAATTTTGCTCCCGGTCTTGGTTGGTGTCTGTTGTAACAATTTGCTATCATAATTTGGGATTTGTCATTTCCGTTTAATGCAATGTTAGAGTTTGAACTTACTCGCATGCAATAATTATCTCTCTCCTAGAACTGAACCGAAAACCGGTATTACCTGATAAAACGGTAACGATTATAATTATAAATAGAACGTTAACTGTATAACCGGAGCGCAATTTTCAAACGTTCTATTCATCCTTCTATTTCGTTTCGGTTCTCTCTTTAAATTACTGTTATAACGCTTAAATCGCCTAACGATTATGTTTTAAAATATTTAAAATGAAAATGTAATAGCATTTAAAAATTGGCAGAGGTTGATTATGAATTGGAATTAATCACACCATCCGTAATCAAATTATAAATTATCATACGGTAATACTATTATGTTATATGGACCACCTAATGGATCCGTCAAAGATTCATTTGATTCCATTCTATCAAAACCGTCGTAGAAAGTGTTATTACAATCATTCAAATATGCAGAATGAAGCCTCGCTATATTTTTAGTTCTGGATCATTCTGCTGATATAAGTTTGCAAAGAAATCTAATTTTATAATCTAAATTGCTTAACTTATTAACTTATATTACTTATGTAAGTATAACCATAATGCGAATCGTTTAAATGGCCCAATGACGTTTCAAGATTGTCGAAAGAATTTTTGGTGGCTTCAACGAGAATAACGGCTTTGAACCGGAATACTTAATTAATGACGAAGTGTGTTAGACAAAATTATTACTAATTTAAATTTTATTACCTCTCTGATTTTCAGAAACGGAGTGACATTTATACCTGCTAAACAAACCGGCATCATAAACCAAAATTTTAAATGGTGCTAGAGGCATTTATAATAAATTTCAACATCAGTATACATGTAATTAGTCCATGTTTTGATACGTTTGATAAATACTTGACCAAATCAGATGTTTTTAGGATCACCTTTGTACATTATTTGCCGTAGGTACTTGACGAAACACACTTACACTTAATAAACATATTTTGTTAAACACCTGTTTTTCTATTTCACAAAAAATTTAGATTTTTGAATATTTTAATTAAAGAATTTGTTCAAAAAGTTTAAAAAAAAACATTCGATCGATTCCGACTTTAATCTTTATCTTGCGCTTCAACTCTAAGTATACTATTTTTATCATCAACCAATCTCAATTAATTTTTATTTAAGCTCCAATGAGATTTTTTTAATGTAATTATTTAATTTATTATATCATTAATATAATTTTATAAGTTTAAATATATCGAACACCTTTAGTATCACTCACCACTTAGTAATAGATGTCATTTCTGGGAATATCTTGATGATAGCTTCAATAACCGATCTTTTGAACAATTGTTGCACTAAGCTTCAGCGAAAATTTGTTCTAAAATTATCGAAAGACTCCTTTGCAAACAGTCGTTTCATAATTGCTCCCCCAAATATTTAGTTTTAAAATTCATTGTCCCCACAGAAGCATTGTTAATAATATTAACAAAATAATAATATTAAAAGTTGTATCTTCCACCTAGCCTTAATTTATACATGATTGAGTTATACCTACCGTGCAACTGCGTCACTACACTATAAGTCTTTTGTTTGTTCGTGCATCGATTTTTGCTTCGCTATAAATTAATATAAATATCCATTTTGCCATCAAATCATCAAATTTCACAGTGCAAGAAGCAACATAATAGGAACGATGCATGGTTATACGATCATTCGCCGATCCGCACTACTGAGCCCGAATACGGTCACTATTAAAATCAAAAACCATTTACTACGCTTCGAAACAAATCCAACCGAGTGTTCAAAATATTGAACTGTTGGCGCTATAAATGTGTTACTTGAATGTTTCGAGACTGACCACCAAAATGTTATTTAAAACTGGTATAAATTGTTAAATCTGGCAGGAATTTGATGGCAAAGACGACTAGCTAGCTTACCAGATCACGGTTATATTTTAGAGGTCAGAATCAGTTTAATGTACAAAAAAACGTTAATACTAATTATTACCACATTTTCACTATGCTTCATTGCTTATGCATGTATATTATTTACACGTTCGTTCACACTAATTAAATGTTGGAATCGGACACGCAACGTGGCGTATATAACGCCAAATATTTACGAAATTTGTGAAAAGTTTATTCGAGGTTTAGTTGAATGGAAGTACACAGATAAATAGAAAATTCAATTGAAATCGTTTTAAAATGCATTGTAATGAATAATACTCAAGGAGGAATGATAAATGACCATCGACAGTGATTCGAAAATAAGGGAGTGTCCTGAATGAGCTTTTGTATTCGACGCGTACATAACACATGAGAACCGAAGAAAATCAATGTGTAACGAGCACGCTGATTAAGCCTACTGTTATAGAAATTTATGAGGGGAAATACTGGGACAGAGCCCTTGAGCGGTCACCTCTTGCGCGGCTAAGGCTCAGGAGTCATGGGGTGGGGTTTTCAAAAGATGACTCAGTCTTGCTAAACCGCTAAAAAAAATTATTTAAATAAAAGGAAAATTAAATTGATAGTAACTATGGTATTTACGAAGCAAGAATAAATTTTACCAGAGTGGTTAAAATTTGTAGACAGGAAAAATAATTAAATAATTTTATTAAAGACGAAGGAGAAAATTGTGTTTAAAACTAATTGGAGTTCTGACCTGCGTGAGGAAAGGAAGCAAAGCAAAAAAACTAAAATAACAAAAATGGCTGGAAATCCAATCATCAATAATCCAAAACATCAAGATAACTTACATCATCCCAAAGAAAATTTGAAATAACAAACCCAATGGAAACAAATGCTCGCGTCCACTGCTATACTTACCATGGTCTCACTTAAAAACTTAACGTCTCATATTTCGGTACTCACAATCGACAACGGAGAAAAACAAAATAAAAAATATTAAAATTGATTTGATGAATTTCATAATTATTAACAAAAAAAAAAATTTCGAATTTATTACATTAACAGAAAATTGAAAAATATTAAATTAATGTAGGTATCTATATACCAATTTATATGTATGTGTATATTTATATATATATATATATATATATATATATATATATATATATATATATATATATATATATATATATATATATATATATATATATATATATATATATATGATAGAGCACATACAGAAATTAATTTTACAGCCTACCCTAAACCCTAAGCTACCCTATGCGAAATTAAAGCACAATTCCTAACTTATCTTAACTAAAAGAAATTTAACTAAATTAAATTATTAAGAAAAATTATCGTAAAAATGAAATTTAATACAAAAGAAAAAAATTATACTAAAGTAATAATAATTAGAGAGAAACATAACTTTATTGATCATGATACGATGAGGCCTTGTTGCTGATGAGATGAAAGTTGATAGATGAATATGGCATGCAACAATCTTGGTTGACCAAGATTGTTGCATGCCATATTGCATGAAATTGTTCGAAGTTTATGCAGCACTCGCTTTTTGTAAACAATGACGTAGTCACACTCAAATTTTTAATTAGATTTTCAAATTTTTAGTTATTTAGAATAGAACTAATTATTTATTTCAGTGTTATTTATTTGTAATTATTAATTATTTATTGTCGTAAAATATTATTTTTTTTTTTTGAAGAATTATCGAATTATATTAAAATCATTCTATTATATATTATTTATTATTTGTAAAACTTTTAAATATTAATTTTTAATTAGAAATGTAGCGATACGATTATTACGTATAATGCAGTTCATAATTCTTATCCGCAAATGCACAATCGTTCATATTATTTTATTTTCAAGTACCGCAAACTCAATGCACAGATTTTGGTATTATTCTTAGTTTTGTACATGATACCATAAATAGTTTCATGTCTTTATCTTTCCATTTTATTTGTCGTGTAACAGCACTTATTTTATATTATATATAAATAATTGTATTCGAGCAAATTAAAAAAAACGGTTGAAATACACAATGCTCGATACTGTTGCAGACACACCTTTTCCATCTTACAGTACTAGTTTTATCAAGTTTAGTCTAAATTTTTCACACATTAAATATATTATTATGTTCAATTACTCATTTTGGCTTGATAAATAAAATTTAAAAATTTTCAATTTTTTATTGATCTCACTCGATCAAGATTCTCACACCGACTTGACACTTTTGGTGAAAGAATGACTTACAACATTAAGAGACGTCGCGTCGCGTCTCTCACATACGTGGGGGACAAATACGCAAGCATTTAACGTTCATTGCTTGTATACTTTTGAAAACATTGTTCCTACGTTAAACAAGTTATAATTCCTCAACTGAATGAGATACCAAATCAACCCGCTTGGTAGTACAAAATCCATAACTTATCGAAGAGCTGCTATTGAAACGGCCACTATCTGTGTTTTTCATCGTTTATCACCGCTGAAAATATCACCGCGCGAAATAATCACCGCAAAGAAAAAAATATTTTGGAAAATAACTAAGATAATCTTTACTCTGCGTAATTTTCTTAAGAATAAAATATTTTAAAATTGTATACAAGTATTATGTCTTTTTGGTGGCAGCTATGGTGTTCGAACGATGTTACAAAGTCAAGTACATACTGTAAAAGAAAATTGTAAAGGTTTTATTAACGGGCTAAGAAGGAAACATTGTTCTATAATTTTTAATCACGTATTTAAATATATCTGCGATTCAAAAACATTGTGATTCTCATGCTTTCACAACCACATTAGAGGTATAAACAGAACGAGAGCGATAACGAAGAGCGTCAATGAATAATTAAAAAATATCCCCACGATTTCGCTGTAGCAAACAGAACTAGAGCGCCAGCAAAAATAATAAAAAACGACGTAGCCTAAAATGTTTTATGAAGTGTCAAAATGAATACTTTAAATGAGCGAATCATAAAAATTGTGAAAATTATTAAAATTATGTATATTGTGTTTCTAGCACTGGAATTTTATAAAAGAAGAATGCCAAGAAGACGTTGGTGGGTTAGGCCAGTGAATTTAACTAGAGATGATTTCGGGGTTTTCCAACGTAGTTTTCTACCAATAAAAGAAAATGACCCGGAACATTTTTATAAAGCTACACGAATGAGTGTTAATCATTTTATACTTTTACTAAACCTATTAAACTATACTTTGGAAAAACACTCCCAACGAACTCCAATTAACGTAGAAACTCGACTGGCTGTTACACTTATGTAAGGAAATATGGAACATAGATTTATATAAAGTATCTACAGTTAATTTATATATGTACATACCTATATGTAATTTATCTTCGTCTAGATATCTTGCCCATGGTTGTTCCATACAAATGCTTGCTTGGAGCTTTAAGTTGGGTATATCTACCGTACGAGAAATAATCTTAGAAACATGTGACACGTTGTGGAAGCTTAGCGGTGTCTACGTTTCAAAGCCGACCTTTGCTGAATGGATCAAAATATCACATGATTTTGAGATTAAAACGGGTATGCCAAATTGACTGGGATCAATCGATGGAAAGCATATCAATATAAGATGCCCACCGAAAAGCGGTTCACTATTTTTTAACTACAAAGGGCATCATAGCGTCGTCCTCTTAGGTGTATGTGATTCAAATTATTATTTACAGCCGTCGATGTCGGCGGGTTTGGGAAACAATTGGCCGAAGGAACTCTTCACATTCCAAAAACTAAAAAATTGCCAGATTTGGAAATAGATTTCCCTTTTTTCTTCGTTGGAGATGCTGCATTTCCATTTAAAAAAATATAATGCGCCCTTATCCCGGAAGATGTCTTTCTGAAGATAAGGAAATGTTTAACAAACAACTGTCGCGCTCAAGAATCCGAATCGAGAATACTTTTGGTATCTTATCAAACAGATGGCAAATGATGCTACAAAAAAGTGAGATGTATTGTCCAGAGGGTTACGTCGATAGAACATAAAATAATATTAATATTCCTGGAAGCTGGCGAGATGAGAGTGAGCTACTATCGCAACATAGAATTTTTAGAGGTAATCGATCAAGCCGTGAAGCATTCCAGAATAGGGATATTTTAAAATCATTTTTAACACAGTGGAACCGTTAAACATATGCAAACATTTATTTAAAAATATTACGTTTATAGATTAAAAAATTGAATAAAACAGTTATTGAATTCAAAAATAATTTATTTATTATATTATACAATTGAGTCTAAATTTTATTTAGTAAATGGAACGTTAGTTATTTTTGTACTCACGTATACGGCTGTATACTAAATTTGAGACATCCATCTCCAGGTCATCTAATACGTTTGACGGCAAATTTACATTCTCAATTTTTATTACAAGGGATGAAAATAACATCGAGGTAGAAGTATTCTTTTCTTGTGTATTTGATGCTGAATTGATTTCAATAATAGCCTTAGATGCCTTATCTAAAAAATCGGAAAAATCATTTTGAATTTGGTCTCTATTCGAAGACGCGGATGAATTTCTTTTTCTCGCTGGCGTTGAAGTTATTACTTCATCTAAATCGATGTGTTCATTAGCTTCTCTACTAAAATCAAAAGAACTGTCATCAAAAGTATCACAGTTACTGATACTACTAGCTCTACAGCTTTAAAATTTCCCACTGTTCTAAAAATATAAATCAGTTGAAAACAATTTAGTTAATATTTAAAGTTTATAGCTAATTACTCTCTTTGATTTTCTACGTTATCCAGAAAACTCATCAGCTCATAGTATTTCCATTGTTTTCCCTATTTCATCATATGGCTCGAGAGCAGCGCTACCGGACGGTTCGATTCGACGGACTTTCTTATATGTGTCTCGTAGGCTTTTCCACCGGGTTTTACAAATACTTTCTAAGGTTTAAAAAATTAGTTATTCATTTATACAATTTAATTTAATAAATATTAATAATGCTATACATACCTGTCGATTTCAGATTAACGGCAATACTACGCCAAATCTTGTCTTTGATATCCATTCTTTGGTAATATTCATTTCCCAAATCAAATATAATTTTATTTTCTCTTACGAGCTCCACTAATTTTTCTTCGAATGACATTATTTAATATTTAATAAATTTAAAATTGTGTGAAAAAAGATTGAATATTCCGCAAAACGGAAACAAAAATATGACAGCTCAAACTTTTTAATACCAACTTAAAGACAAATAAAACAGTTGGCAACATTGTATCGCCGGCGACGAAAATAGAAATAGACTCTAAATTTTTGTCAACGAAAAAATCGTCGTCGCCTGCGTCGATGGTTGTGTTTGTATTACATGTTTTACGTGTTTTGTAATATGACAGGCGATTACGCTCGCCGCCTTCGCTCTTGTTCTGTTTTGAGCTTATAGTGGTGGCTGACTGAAGCTGATTACATACGTCGGATGGAAATCTCGGATTTTTTCACATCTCAAACGAGAAGTTAGTAACATATCGGATTTTTGGTCTATTTTACTTGAGACATAACTGTCAAAATATTCTATTTCGTTTTTGGTTTTGCTTGGCTTAATACATCTAGTGATATTCGTATTTTTCGTAATAATTTTGTTTTCGTTTTAAATATAAATTCATATTGGTTTTCGTTGTTTCGTTTTAGTTTTTCATTTTTTAATAAATTCATATTATTTCATTTTTAATAAATTAATTTGTTTCCATAAATTTTGTTTCGCGTTCTTTTTAATTTTTTTTCCATAAATTTTGTTTCGCGCTTTTTTAAATTGGTGAATTAAATTCTAAAAAAATGTCTTTTTCAAGACAAAACATAATCAATTTATTGAATGGAGATATGCTGATTCTGAATGCCTTCTTATCGCTGTATTTAAAATACGAGTTCGATAAATACGAAAACCGGCATCGTAGCGTCAGGCGATTCAGCGTCAACCCGGTCAATCGCAACAGGTACCAGCAGGGATTTTATCAAAACCTTGTTATGGAAATGCGATTAGTCGATACGGAATCGTTTGTTAATTTCCATCGTATGACACCGGTCGCATTTGATGAGTTGCTCGCGATGGTGGGTCCTCTGATCAAGAGAAATAACATTGGCGAGAGCTCGATATCAGCAGGTCAACGGTTGTCTTTAACCCTACGGTAATTAATTATATAAATTTTATTTTATATTTAATATACGTTTATATGTGTATAAATTTGTTGCAGGTACCTCGCAAGTGGGGATAGCATGGTGTCTATCGGGAAATACGCCTACAGAATAGGAGGAACTACGACGTCGGTGATCATAAGGGAAACATGTGAAACGTTGTGGCAAACGTTAAAAGAAATTGTATTTCCCAAGCCCAGTGAGGCAATGTGGCGCGAGATTAGCAAACAATTCCAGCAACAATGGAACTTCCCACATTGTTTAGGGTCTATGGATGGGAAGCATGTTATAATACAAGTAAGTACATTTCAATTAAATTTTATAAATTTATATTAGTGTAGCTAACACATATTTTTCATTTACAGGCTTTTTCACATTCTGGTTCGATCAACCGAAACTATAAACATAGTCACAGTGTTGTGCTTTTCGCAATAGCCGATGCTGACTATAAATTTATAGTTGTCGATATTGGGGCACCGGGCCATACAGGAGACAGCAACATATTTCGGCGAAGTACTTTTGGGAGAGCAGTGATATGCGGTAGCTCTCGTCTAAACGTACCACCTCCAGAGAACCTGGAAGACAATTTAAAGTACCCTTACGTATTTATAGGCGATGAGGCATTTCCACTGCTTTCCAATTTAATGCGTCCGTATCCTGGCCGAAATACGTCGCTACTACCCATTGAAAAAACAGCGTTCAATTATCGATTGTCTCGCGCCAGAAGAGTGGTGGAGAACGCATTCGGTATTCTATCGAGTCGGTGGCGTATATATCGACGACCAATTATAGCCAGCAAAACCACTGTATTAGCCATTATTAAAGCAACTGTTGTTTTGCACAATTGGTTGCGAGAAAAAAAAATTAAAGAATATGTTAGTTCCGAATTGGTTGATAGCGATATTAATGGAACGTTTCGACCAGGAAGATGGCGAAGTGAAACAAGCGATGCCTTGCGGGGAGTGCAGCGGGTAGGGTCAAATAACTCTAGCAGAAGTGCTAATGAAATAAGAGACCAATTCTGCAAGTATTTCAACGAAGTTGATGAGTTACCTTGGCAGTATTCGACGATCCATTAAAAAAGATTCATACAAAAATTCATATTAAATTATGTTTATTTATTTAATTATATTTTTTCAAACATACAAAAACTTAAAATTAATTAAAACTTAAAAATTAATTATTAATAAAAACAACATAAAATAAAAAAGGATAAATGGTTTAATTATTAAACTGCATTGCCAGATTCTTGTTTTGCAAGTTCGACAGATTTATTTAAGCTGAAAAGCACCTTTATTTGTTGCGCATACGGTAATTTTTTGAAATCTTTTTCGATTGATTTCGCATACACCACCAATAAACTCGGAAGTTCAGGTTCCACCACTGGGGTCGGCTGGGCAGTAGTTTGTTCGACCAACTTTCTATGCACCTCCAATGTCTTCATTGCTGAAGTTAATACCGGCTCAATAGGATTATGGTCGGCTTTCCTTTTGCGAGATGGGCCGGGTGTTGGTTGTACAGAATTGTAGTTGGAATCATTGTCCGTACTTATGGATGATGTCGTTTCATCGAACAAGGTTTGATTCCGATTCTGGCTTTCGGGCTCTATTACGTAACTGCTTTCGGTTGGTCTAAAAATAATATAAAAAAAATATTTAGCATTATGAATTTGTTTTACTAACAATTAGTGGGTTTACACAATTAGGTACGGTTGATGTTCCAATAATATATACTTATATATATATATATATATATATATATATATATATATATATATATATATATATATATATATATATAAATAGTAGCATATACTTTTGTAAACTGTATATCCTACGAAATATTAGGATTTAAGTTCCATTCCACAGTTTGTTCTTTACGAATACACGAATAAATTATTTGTTATAAAATATATCCACATATTTTATTTTTACTTACTCGGCAGTTACAACGTTCTTTAGGAAGCTCATGGTCCTATCCAACCATTCATCCTTTTTGGGGGATGCAGCGCTACCGCTTCTCGGTGGTTTATTTTGATTAATATAGCGGGATCTTAAAATCTTCCATCTTTTTTTTATTGTATCTATATCGATGCCGACAATTTCGGCAATCTCGTTCCACAGGACACGTTTTATTGTAGTGTTTTTATAGTTTTCGTGCCCCAAATCATATAAAGGTTCCCGTCCAGGTTTTTTTATTTGTTCGAGAATATTTTCATCTATTTCTCGCGTCATTTCTGAAAAAACACAATGTTTGTAGAATAATTAATATAATATTTAATTTTTTATTAATTAATATTCTGTGCACATACCGTTTCAATTAAAATTGCCTTTTTATTTAAGCGTTTATTTAAACACAGAATTAAACAGAATTAAACATAAACAAAATATTTTTAAAACACAAAGCTCTTTTTACAACACAAAAAAAAATACAAATGTCATAAGGAAGAACTATTACAACACACAAAAACTTGAGCAAAAAAGTATATTGATCTACAAAATATTGCTCAAAAAATACAATATTGGTTTTTTTAAGTTGGTTGTCTGCAGGATTTTTGCTAAGAATTGAGATTTGGTCAACTTTTTCGGATGAAAAGTGGGTGTGTTTTTGTACTATTTCTGTCATTTGATTGGATAAAACGGTGAGATGTAAAAATCCCGGATTTCCATCCGACGTATGTAATCAGCTTGAATGTTGTTATTTATAAATAATAAAATAAAAAAATCCTGTACAAAAATAAGTTTTTTGTTTCCATGGCAATCGTGTTTTTAGAAAGAGAATGGAAAGAGACCATATTGTGATTTGGAATGATGACGTCATACAACAAAAACATTAATAAAAGCTCATTATTGCTTTATTTTCCATATCAATTTTCACACAGTTTAAAGGGTTTTCTTGAATCCTTTTTTGAACTATTTAAAAATTGAACTTTTCTGCATTTACCCATACAAAAATATTATAAATGCTTACGGTTTAAATATACTTAAAAAGGAAAAGAAAATTAGTTGTTTTTCATACATTCCTATAGGAAACTAACATTTATTATGTCCCGTATTTTAAGTTTAGTGAAAAAAAGCACGAATAGGGAGGCTCTATTTATCTAGTTGGCTCTGATTATATCCATAACTATTGTCAGTATTATACAACTCACCTGGGCTAAATACGATACAAATAGCCTAAACTTTGTCCGAAAAACCACCGGTGTGAAGTTTCTAACGTTAAAAAAAGTGTAGGAACACCAAAAAGTGGCAACATAAAAGTGTAAATGTTTATACGATTGTGACGTTAAAAAGTATAGGTTTGTAAAAATTTATATCAAACAACAATTCACATTAAATTATACAAAAATTATTGAACAAAAGAGAATATAGTTTCCAATCAAGAAACAAACCACTATCAAAATAGTTTAAATTTAATCACTGTACATAAGTATAATTTATGTCAAAATATAAAGTTCGAAAAAAATCGGAGGAAGCAATGCTACACTATGGAAATTATCGCAAAATCTGTAGATGTGCTAGAAGAATTATATCTATAAAGATTGAAGGATGGTGGTGGTGGTGAAATTTTGGGGTTAAATGAAGACTTAGCTACCGAAATATTTTATAACAGACTGGTGGGCTGTAATAAAATCTATGCAACAAAGTTTTTATTCAATGAATGTCTTAGAATATATTAATTTCACGTATGATGTTTTGATTTCAAATAAAATTTCCAATAAAGTTGCTAATTATTAATAATGCACGACAAAAATTTTGTACCTTATTTCCAATTTCAAATAATATAAATAAAACATATTTTTTCTTAGACTGGTTGAAAACGGCGAGACCTTATGTCGCACATGGTATGGAGGGGTGACAAAACTGAAAAAAAATTATCTTTTTGAGTAAATTCACTAGAAAGATGCACAATCTTTATAGATTTCATATCCCGCAATAAAAACATGTTTATTGTTCCTTCACCAAAAATGATAAGCGCAAAGTGTCGTTCTTCGTTTTATGATTTTGGAATTCAATAACGTAATTAGTATTTTTTGTTTTGGCTCTCCTGCAAAATTTTAATTTGTGTGTTGTGTCATTTCATGTCATGTGTGTTATGTGTTACGGCATGGCAAAGGGAAAATGGTTTTTATTTTTATTTTCGCTTGTAACGACAAGTAAATCTTTGATGTGTCTCGTGTTGACTATTTTTTAAGATTGCTTATTGATGGCGCTATTTTCTATGGTAGAATTTATCTGGCTCAACAACATTTCTCGAAACAGGTTGGCAATTGCATTGGAACGTCACAAACGAATATCGATTGATTTGAGTTCTGAATCCTATTCAACGACTTGCTCATGCACCAATTATGTAAGAATCCTTCCGCGTGGTTTTATTTTCGATTCGTGTCATCACCTCACGTAAACCTTGATCTTTTTTTTTTTTTTTTTGATTGACTGATATGTGCGGAATTGTCTCAGTAATCTGTTTCTAGACAGTATACTGCGGAAGATGCATAAATTTATTTTTGGGTATAAATTGGGCCGGATTGGAATTCTAGCAAACTTAAGGTTTGGGAAGTTGGATTTGACTGGGCCACTTCTTAGCGGGTTAAGGCCGAGTTTGTTTCGGCTATGGTAGATGGAGGAACTGGATAGTTCCTTGGCCGATTTTTTTCGGATTTGTTTTGTAGAAAAATCCAGAACTTCATGCGAGATTTATGTTGGAGTCTCGATTTAGCTCAGCATACCAGATTCGAACTTGATTGGTTATGAAAGTGCCTAGCACGGCCGAACTCTAGAACTTCTTTAAAGTCCACTTTTAAATCCCCACCCAATTCTTAATACCTGATTTGACAATATATATTTTTGGGATATCGTTCCCAAGTTCTATTCAGAATGGTGAAATTGTAGAACTTCATCAAAAGACATGTTAAAATCCTAATATAAGCTGACCTTTCTTATTAGAATCCTAGCCAGCTCTGCAAAATGAATTTTAAAGTTGTCGGTTGGGAGACGACCTGGTTTCATTCATTATATCCGAATCCCAAATTTTCGTAAAATTCAGCCTACAAACCGAATTTGAAAATCATTTGTTGAGAGGTGGCCTAGTTCTATTGAGCATAATGTTAATGATTGTCACTCATCCAATTCTGCATACCATATTTGACAGTGATTGGTTGTGGAATGGTAAAGCTCCAATGGTAGAGCATGGCATAATATGTCTTGTACAGTATAATTTACTTGGTAATTAATTGAATATTCTTTGGTTTTGAAATTTTTGTGAAATATCCAATCCGATAGTTAATTTGGCATTGAATAAGATTGATACTTGTCCGGGAGCCATTGCCTTTGGGATGTCTCAAATATTTTTTGTTAAATACTAATAAATTTGAGAGTAATTTTTAATATAATTTAAATAATTATGGTTTCAGGTAATTCTACTGTAAGTTGTGGAATTGCATTAGAATTAAATTAATAAATGTTTATATTATTTTGGAAGCCGGAAAATATTAATTTAGAATTAATTTTCAGGAAATTTACAGATGTAGGTGAAATAATATTTCTTTGAAATATTAATTGGATGGTTCACAAGCCAAACCGATTAATTCCATTTTTTGGATTTTTTTAAATTTTAATATGAACGCTCTTGATTGGCTTCTAACTATATATACATATTAAAAACAAATTTCTGTAATATTAAGTGTTAACACCACTAAATTACAAAGTTAAAACTAACTAAAGTTGATATTACAAGAAATTCTCATTTTTTCTCATTTTTCTCACCTTCTTATTTTATGGCGTTAATCGTTTTGGCTAATGAAGCATCTAATAGTTGATTGTGTAGATTAGAATTGTGTTGTCAATGTTACTAACTATCGACTTTATCTAGGTGTCTGTACCGGGCTGATTCAATCAATCAATTTCGTTTACGAAGCCGGAAAGCATTAATTTAGAATTAAATTTCTGTCCAAAAAAAATAAAAAAAAAACCCTTCCTATCCTTCCTATTGTTATGTGTAAACAGGCTGTAGGAATAGGCCCGGCGTTATCCGGGACACTTGTCAAGTACTTGGTCTTACAGTCCAATCAATCAAGTCACACATAAATTTCATAACGTAAAATCGAAGGTGCGAAATTTTATTTTGGATGTTTTTGTTTAATTCTAATCTGTACCAGTATTTTTGAAGCATTTAGTTTTATATTGTGCTCTAAACCAACTAGTGTCACAATCGTTTACTAGCTTGAAAAAAACGTTAAATGGATCGTCTGATACAAACATTAGTCCTTCAGATGCGGCACAATAGAGGTTTTTATGTCCAGAGCCATAACCTATTTAAGGTAACGACACACACATATTTAGATAGCCCACTTCATCCCCTTTAATTAACGTATAGTCACCATGCGAGCACATCTCCAGATTTTACGATAATTTCCATAGTGTAGCACTGCTTTCGCGGAATTGTGAGGAAAATAGTAAATTTTTGAAAATTCATATCCAGAGCCATAACCTATTTAAGAAAATGGCACACACATATTAAGATAGTAGAATTTCCATGGTGTAGCATTGCTTCCTCCGATTTTTTCCGAACTTTATACTCGTATTTTGACATAAATTATACTTATGTACGATTAAATTTAAATTTGCAAACTATTTTCTCTTTTATTCAATTATTTTTGTATAATTTAATATGAATTGGTGTTGATATAAATTTTTTACAAACATATACTTTTTAACGTCAGAATCGTGTAAACATTTACACTTTTATTTTGCCACTTTTATGTTGCCACTTCTTTTTTTAACGTTAGAAACTTCATACCGGTCGAAAAACCTCCATATTTAGCGGACTTTTGTTCTGGAGGTACCTACTGGAAACGAAATTAAGAAAAAAACATTTCTTAGATTTATTCTCGGCATGCAAATCATATATGGTAAACATTTCTTTACCATCGGTTAAGCTGCTGTAGCGCCCATTCGACACAAATAGATTTATAGATATTTATAAAAAAACGGAAATGCTCTATGCCACTGGAGTATTGTGGATAAAAATCACTAGGGTGTTCCAATTTATGGAAAAAAATTAATTATGAAGATTAATACCGACGATTGACTAATCAACATCTAAATTGTATTGGGGACACATATATGTATTTAGTTTGCATCTACAACGTTTTGAAAACCACACAAATAGCGAACCACACCGAATGGTAACTCTGCAAAAATCTCGACTTTACTACGTAAAAGAAAGTAACATATAGTGTTGTACGAGGTAATCCTGTGCCATAGTGTATATTCATAAATGAAACTTTTGCAGCACATCGAAAAAAAATTCCTCGTTTTAAAAATTTTGAATTCTATCCACCATTAATTTTAAAATAATCTTAAAATCTGATCCCCAAATCCAATACCAAATTTGCCAGAAAATGTGTTGCTTATAAAATCGTTGTTGTTACTGTTATATCGTACTCATTAAAACGAACAAGATGAACAATTTTTGTTGTTGTTGTATCCATTCTATTGCATGATAAATTACATACACCACCCCCTCACCCGTTTGGTTCTCTCTCATCCGCAACACGAAAATGTTTTGTACATGTAAAAAAGTAAAATTTCAATATCATAAATTTTCTTAAGTTATTATGACACACAACAAAAAGAAAACAAAAATTACTTACTGTACAAACATAAAAAGCATATTTTTATGTTGCTGGGTGTTTAAATTTTTTTTATTTATTTTTGTTATACATTTTGGTTTAATTCGAAAAGATTAATTAGAGCTTGTTTAAGAGCGCGTACACAAAAATATGAAAAACGCACAATTAAATTTTCTATGGATTACAAAAAAAAATCAATTTTAAGTTTAACTTTGGCCATTGTATATAATTTTAGTTTATATATTTAAATTTAGTTCGGACGAGAGATGCATGCAAAGCTTTTTTTATATTTATTTAGATAATAAGCTTTTTTATAATAAATTATTATATTATTTGTATTTTCTTTGTGATTTATGAATTTGTGTAGTATTCTACCAACAATATAAAAAAATCTTGGTACGTACACAAAAACCGCAAAAGCAAGGCACAACTGCAATATTACTTAATTACTGTAATGAGCATTTTTTGTAGATATTTTTGTTGGTCTGTTTGAGACTAGGAAAATTCCCATTTTCATCATTTAATGAAAATGTGTTTGTTGTAAATATGTATCTTTGAAGGATTATACATTGTGTACATTGAAGAAAATTATAAAAACAATTTTTTCTATGAATATTACTAAATGCACATCTGCACCAGTAACTAAGTTGAATAATGAGCTTTTAAGCAACGCTGGGGATTTAATTTGTTTTTCGTACCAAAACCATTTATTCTAGAAATGTGTAGCTTAAACAATATATAGCAGATGGTATAATACCATCAAAGCAAACAAACTAAACTACAATTGCGGTGTATTTCAAGCGTTTTCAATTAAATGAATACAACAAAGTCAATTTTTTTTATGTTTTTAATTCAATATTACAACTGCTTTAGAGATCATCTAGTAATTTATCTATGTTTAACTAGTTACTCGGAATAATATCAGTAGCCTATTAGCCCATTTTACAATAATTTATTATTCTAATTAGGACTGCCTGTTCTTCAACTGTCCAGTCTGACATATGACTGCATGTTTATGTCTAGATAATTGCTGTACGTGTTTTCTTGCTCGTTTTTTTATTTCATCGGTACCGTATTCCATCTTTAAGTCTCTAAGAAGGTTACCGTTCCTACTGTACTATGAGATATTCGCAATCCCTCGCAGCACTTTATTTTGAAAATATCGTATCATTTATTGTACATTGGTTTTCTTGGCACAACCCGAAAGTTGGATACCATAGGGTCATACTCGGTTTATCATTTGCCTGTATACAAGCAATTTTTTAAGGTGATTTTCTCGATGACTGGAAGTAATGATATCGGTCTACACACCAAAAATTTACATATAAAATGAATACACTTATAATATAAATGTAATTCCGTACGAATTTTTTATAGATTTTATATTAGTTTAACTTATAAACAAATGTTATAAAATATTGTATAAAATTTATATTACTCCATATAAATATTTTGATAGGTCACTGGTATAAATTTGATACATCAACGTATAATATCTATATACTACAAAAAATAAAGTTTATCCGTTAAATGTTATTTTTTATTTATAATGGATTAGTATTAAATTTATATAAATTAGTTATAGAAAATATCAATCTGGTTATTGTATAAAATTTAGTTGATTTAGTCTAGAAAGTTGGGAATTCTATATGCTAGAATTGAACTGAGTTTTCAATACTGATAAATTTCATCAGTAATGAAAACTTAGTTCAATTCTAGCAAATAAAAAATAAAAAATAAATAAAAAATTTTAGATTATTTTTTAAATTATTTTTTAAAATCGATATATTTATCAAAATCATATTATTTTTTAGGTGTTATGTTTATTTAATTTTACTTACAAAAGTGTACAAGAGGTACGATTAAATTAAGTGTAAAGTAATTTATATGCTACTATTTAATATAATATAATATGTTTATTTGTTTTTCGTGACACGGCAGAGTCGTAACTTCTATTGAATTTAAAAATTTTCAAATATAATTTATTTGCGGCCCCTGTTCATTGAATTATGAACACTATTCAATATAGTGAAAAACTTCAGCATTTTATCAAAATATAAATAAAACAAACTTTTTTTTAAATGTTTTATTCTTTCAGTCATGCCACAAATGCAAATATTGATCATAATGCAAATTTGTTCATTATTTCTCCATATTTTTAAAATTTTTTTTAGGGTGAACACTGTAGGATTGGAGGTTTTATATACGTTGGACTTAAGTATGGCCCAACAATGCTCAATAGGGTTTAAATCTGGAGAATTGCCAGGCCCAGAGAGGATATAAATATTTTGGTTAAGGAGGACCTTTTTTCTATATTTTTTTCTAAAAAAGAAAACATTAATCATGATGCAGTGAATTTATTGCCCTTGTAAGGTCAATTAATACTCTCCTTTTCATTAACGCACACATACACCCATTCACAAACTCACACAATTACAGTAGTACCTGCACGTTCCAAGCTCCATCTCAACCTGCACACTAATTTTGTGGTGTGGCAAGGAGCTTCACCTTGCATACGAGTGTAAGAGTATTGGCCTTGAGGGAGCAACCTCATATATGGAAACAAGACGTCTGTTAACACCTTTTTATATTGTGTTTTTCTCATGGTTTCCTCTTCGAAGTATATTAGACCAGGCTCCAGGGGCGAAGGGTCCATAGAAGCTAGGGAAGCACTGCATCCCTTTCAAAAATCACTATCGTTAAAATAAAATTTCAAATTTTATTTGTTTTATGTACAACACGTTTGATTAAAAATATTTTTTTTTCCATAATAATATGCACTATTATGCCTTACAGGTCTGCACATATAGATATCTAGTTTAATGCAATTAACTTTAAAAATATTTTGTATATTTCTTTCCTACTTTGATTTTTCATTATAATTTATACACATCATCCACCTTCATATTCCATAGTGCATACATAAAACCAAAATAAATACGAATACTCTCGTTGATTAGCATGCGTGTTGCATCCAACGCAACAAAACAGAATAACAAAAAATATTCTCTCTGATGGAAGCTGCTGTTAGTTTAGCCAATGCCTTCTAAACTACTGGCCGCTTACACCAAATGATGACGACACGCTAAGTCGACGTTGTTGTTGTTTTCTCTAGTTGCTTTGTTAGTGTAAATATCTTAAAATTATTATTGCGCAGTCTCGGTTTAGACTTAAATTGACGTCATGTGCGAAAAATGAGAGTAGTAAAAGGCCAGTAGTTTAGAAAGCATTGGTTTAGCTTTACCTTATTTCCCTTCACCGTGATATTATTAACAAAATTAATTATCGATGTGTATGTGTTTTATCTATTCATAGATTTGTTTATACTCTCACTTGTTACTCTCAGAATACGCTGCAACTTTAGCAGCTTATTAAGAAAATACTGAAATGAATTATTTGTTTTCAATTTTGCACAAATTAACTTCTCATGTTCTCGTGAAGCGAAAAGTGATCGGTTTATTGAAAAATTTATTAAAAAAGATAACAAAGATGTGATTAGGGATAAATTTTAGAGTTTTTAGGAAAAAACTAAAGCTGTCGTGGAAATTGATGATACGCGATTCTCACTCGAGTGGTGCGAGTGAGAATCACACTCGAAATCATCAAAGATTTAAAAACTTCTTATAGAAAATTATTTTTTGAAATAATTGATCATATTTCAACCAAATTAAGTACTAGATTTCAAAATATTGCTGAGTTCACGTTCTTGGAACTTATAAATTCAAAAAAAAATTCTAAATTTAAATTGAATTTACCGGAGCAACAATTTAAAAATCTCCAAGATTTTTATGGCAAACGATTCGATTTTCCAAGATGAGAACTTTTTGGACAAATCAATATTAGAGATGTTAGAATTTCTAAAGACAATGATTTAATAAGTTCATTCAATGAAGTATCACCCTTATGTCGACTATTCATAACGATTCCATCTACAAGTGTATTATCCGAAAGAAGCTTTTCTGCTTTACGTAGAATTAAAACTTATTTAAGAAGTACTATTGGAGATGAACGGTTTTCTCATGTTTCGTTAATTTCTATTGAAAAGAAACTATTGTCTCAGATTAAAATGTCACCAGATTTCTATAAATTAATTTGTATTGAAAATTTTTGTTTTTAAAAAGAATCGTCGAATTGAATTATATTTTAAATAAATCTTGTAAATAAAACATTTTTTTGTTGTCAATAAAAATCAGGCTTAATTTAATTTTCCTAGTTATTGTGTATTTTAGTTCTATTTTTTTATATTTTGATGTAAGTATAAAAAAATGAGATTATTTCATCAATTTGTCTGATAATTTGGCTCAACAATACTTGTTATTCTAAATTCCAAGAAAATTAAAACTCCATTTTTAACGCAGCTTCCTCTACTCTCCCGTTCACGAGTCGCCTATGCCAGGCTCATCTCCACTAATGCAGCACCATAGCATTACTGATGGTGGAAGTTTTATACTCCTAACTATGCTCTCTCTCTCTCTTTCTCACTAGCCACATTCCATGAAGGGATCCTAACTACGCAGTTCTCCCTAAACCTCTCTCTTGGTCTCCTTCTGACGAACTGGGTCGATTCTGTAACGGCCTCTAGCTAGCATTCGGCACTAAATATAACCTATAAATTAAAAAAAAACTTTAATTTCGGATTTTTTTTATTTAATTTTTTAACTTACATAATGTTAAAAATTCGGTTTACCTTCTTCCAGTTGTCTATTGTCCAGCACTTATGAAGTTCAGCCTTAAGATGTTTTTCCGCATTTTTTTTAGTGAGTCTGGGTTTCTTTGCTGGACGTCTGCATTTCAAATTATTTTCATATAGTCCTCGTCACAATGTCATCGCTTATATCCTTATCCCTTCTTCACTAAGGTGCTATTGTAGCACGCTCGTCATTGCTCTGCGCTATTCTTAGGCCGATTGAATAATTTTCCGTTCTGTTCTGGGCTATGTCTTCCTGATCCCTTTACAGTTTCTTCTCTTGGTCTCATAAAATGAAACCCCAGATTGAAGAATCATTGTCAAAATACTTACTGATGCCCAACAATTTTTGTTTATTTTTACGCGATCTTTCGGTATGAATGGTTTTTTGATTTTAATAATACTCCGATATCAAGTTTTTTTTCACTGCTTAGGTTTTTTTCAACCCATATTTGAAAATAATTGTCTCAGGCTAGACTTTCCAAACATACACACTCACACTTTAACCTAAACACAAGTTTTTTAGCTAAATGCTAAAAATCATTTAACGCATCACTTCACAGTGACAAAATTTCTAAAAACTCCTTGTCAAACCGCGCGTCAAACATAAAATGAGAGGATAAAGTAAAATATGCATGCTATTGATCTCTTGAGTCCTTTTTCAGGTAATAATTTTATTGCGACCTTTTACGAATGTGGTAAAATAATCTTAAATACAATAACAGATATGATCCTAAATGCAGTTTATTACTTTGAATATTTTAAAATATAAAACAATAGCAGAAATTAGGAAGTTCCAAAACACTAATAGTGTCCATAATCCAATGAATAGGGACCTTAGTATTGACTGTGCCATAGCTTGTCAAACGTGACACCTAAACACTTTTGCGATAAAAATCCAGTATCACATTCTCTAAAATTCTAAACTTTATTTCATAAAATTCGTTATGGTTATACGCATCACTTTCTGGTGGTGAGGCTACGTATAATCCAGGGCGATAGTGTGTATTATAATTAATCCAGTCAAGAATCCATCCAATCAAGAATTGTTTTCTTGAATAAATTCTTTACTAAGTAAAGTGTTTTTCCCATTTTTAACTTTTCTTTCTAGAATTAAATTTTTTATAAGAGTTGAAAACTTCGAATTGCTAAGCTTCTGCAAACGTTTTTAAAATTCCTTAGTTTTTTATTTAAATTTTTAAATATTGGTGAAATGACTCACACGTTTCTTTTATTCACATTTTTATATACATGGTTTACCACAGATTGTGTAAACATAATACATAGATACGTAATATTATAAAATTAACATTACATTATATCAACACTTCATATTAGTTAATTATTCGATTTATTATTATGATATTTCACTATACAATTAACAAATTATTAACTACTTCACAAATCTACAATAAAACTTAAAAACACTTCCACTCACTACACGATATTCACAGAACTGAAAAAAATCAAACGATCCTTACAGTATAAAATCCCGTTTTTAACCAAAAATATTCGTTTTTCTATTAATTTTATAAAACTAATCGTATAAAACTAAATTTGTATATGATAAATATATTAATTTCATACCAATCAAGGTATACGAGTGAAGTTTTATACTGTAGGTTATAAAAAGTGTACAAAAGAAAGTATAGAAATTGTTTGTATACTATGAATTTGTATAAAATATATTACAGAATTATATAAACGAATTATATAGGTTCAATATTTATAATTTTTATATAGAATTTCATATAAATATAAATTATCTGAACAAAAATATAAATAAATTTATAGAATATCCGAACATTTTTAAGTGTGATATATGATTTTTTATCGTTGGCTGGTTTACCTGGTTTAGGAATTATTATTACTTCAGCCACCGTCCATTGTCGTGGAACATATTTCAATCTGAAGGCTGCATCAATTATTTGAACTAATTTACGCAAACCTTTCTCGGGAATGGCTTTTACAATTTACTCAGTAATTACGTCATAACTTGGAGCTTTTCCGATACTTAAGTTAAGTTATTATTGATTTCAGTCACATGTCTTATGTTAAGATCATTTGCTTTGGTTACGACCGTTCTACTTTCATTTCCTATTTGTCTCGGCAACGGTTGAAACTCTTTTCTAAATTCTTTCTGTTTGTCACTTGTTGCCCAGGACCCGTCACCATTTTTGATAGGTGACACGTACATGTGTTTTGGTTTTTAAGTCCCAGTTTTCGGTTCGGCTAACAAAACAGTCATTCTTGTTGTGTCGCCCTGATGTCTCGCCTCAATATCTTTGGGTATGGTTATAATCTTTGCATTTCTTGCATTGAGGTATTAATCTCTTGTTCTTTTTCAGTGGTTCAACTATTGCCGGGAATCCAGCTCTTCGTTTTTTTCAATCAGTTTCTCTTGCAAGTCTCACATCATCTGTAGCCGTGTTTTATTATCGACCATTATCCGGCCAAATCAGAAATTTCTACTGGAACTGCACTATTATTCAGTGGTGTAGTGTCAGTATTTTTTCTCTTATGCTGATTATGCGGACCTTATTTATGTAGCAGCTCAGTGCATTTGCTCGATCGCTCCGTGCTCGACTCTGAAACCAAATTGATGATTAGGGATGATATTTCCGGTTTAATATTTTCGTCAATTGCTTTTCCAAATACTTTCGAGATGATTGATTGGTAGTAGGCTTTTGGTCTATATGACGAGACTTTAGTAGGATTCTTACAAAGTTTCAGGATCATTTTTATAGTTGATAGTTTCCAGTACTCAGTGATATATTCTGATTCATCAGGCAGTTCTTTAAGCATTTCACCTTTAATTCAGTCATACCCAGAAGCTTTTTTTTAAATTGAATTTGATGTGCAATTTCCTCTTAGGTTTGATTGCTACACTTTCTGTTTGAACCGCAGTCACCGATAATCTAAGGTTTGACGTGCATTTTCTGTTAGAATGTCGAATTGGCGAGTTTGTTGTTGAGGCATTTAAGTTAGTTAGTGACTTTCCATGATGAATAGTTTGTGTTATAATGGGGAGATAATTCCTGAAGACAGTTTTACATATAATCCGTCTTGTTTTTTGCAGTAGACTGTGTAGTTTTCTTTTCCTCTGGTTAAAGTTGGGGTTTGCATCAAGGCAACTGTTCGAGTGCGCTTTTTGTGCGAATATTTAGAATCACACTTTTTCACCACAATTACGCTCATAAAAAAGAAATTTTGAATTTTAAGCAAAATATTTGCAGACGACCAACTTAATCATAAAAAAAATAATTGTGTCTAATAAATCGATGGAAAAGTGTGATTCTAAATATACGCACAAAAATTCGCACTCGAACAGTCGGCTTCAGGCGATCGATTAATTTGCCAGATGCGTCTTAAATAGGTGAGGCTGAATTAGCTGCGTTGACCAGTAAATCATTAAAATTTTCCATAGCAATGCTTATATCGGGAGCCGTCTGCTGTATAGACGTCAAGTCGATATGCGAACGTTCGTTAGATGGTTGTTTGTAGAACATGGCTATTCGTCAGCCCAGTAATGTAGAAAGATCGGAGAGTATAGTTAAAAAAATCTAAAAGTAGTTCAGCCTGGATTTTTTCTCGATTTTTTTTTTGGCCACACGACGGGACATCTCAATGTTTTTCTTGAATAACTTTCTTTAAGTTTGGCATTAAAGTAACCAGCGACCATAAAATGTTAATCTAAACAATCGTTGACCCAAAGAGCAAACAATCCGAGGTCACGAGTGCCAATGGTTATTGATACATCAATGCAAATGAGACAAACGCACATATTAACCTTCCCTTCAATCAAAAAAAACCAATGATAAAACGAGAACATTCCCATCACAACAAACCCATAGGAAACAATAGTTATTCGCAGAAGAAGAAGAGTATTATGATTAATTGGTTAATACAGTAGACGAAATAGACAAAAATATAATATAAGCAGAAGATAATTTGAAGGTAAATTTTATGTTGGAGGCCTCTTTAACGTATCGGTGACATCGAAATCAGCAAAAAAATTGCCGGATAATCTTTAAAAGTAAAATTGGCATAACATACTGATAACCCCAAACATAAAAATTTCATTACGGTAAAAGCCACCATTTCAGGTCTACAACATAGAGATCTGAGAATATGAGACAGGAAGTTAAAAAAACAAATAAACCAGATTTAAAGACGGAATTATTATAGATCATCTGAGACACAATATAACTCGCCGATTTTGGGTGTCGACAAGAAGTTAAATGCCTAATAAACGATTTTTTTTGGATTGTTATAGATTTCAAAAGGGCTCAACCCTTTGACAACATCAGAAGCAGATTGCAGGTATATCCAATACATTAGTAAATCTCGGAAAATCCAAATTTTGTACAACAATCGCTCCAACGTCAGTATTTCATCAGATAAAAATACATAAGCTGACAAATACCAAAATCTTCGTTTTCCATAATAAACAAGAAATTCGAGGTTCTACGACTTCCGTTCGGCCTAAAGAAACTTCAGCTTTCAACGTTTTAAAAGTATTTATATAGGTGAAATATGTTACGTAAACATGGCCATATACAGTCAACGCCAATGGAACATTACACAAACCTGATTTGAACAATGGTTCTGAACTTCACTGTATACCATACCATAAAGCAAAATTTACATAAGAGGACTCATGTATATAGAGATTCCGTGGTTAATCTATTTTACCATTGGTAATCAAGCCTAACAAGAACCATGAACTATAAAATAACTATGTCGATGTGTTTATAAAATTCGTATAAATGGATTAAACTAGCTGGCCTGGCAAACTTCGTTTTGCCCAAAATAGATTTTTTGATTGAATTAATTTCAAGCGTTCAAGATTCCTCCCGAAATTTGTTTTTTTGATCGAAAATTATCGATAGTTAACAGATGACGCAACAATATAATTTCAATTATAGATTTAATTGAATTCATTATCCTATATTTATGCGAGAAGCTGACCCGACGGGCTTCGTTCTTTGAGGCGGCATGCCAAGCAAATCCAAAGAGTTTAGGAATTCCACTGGATAATTGACGACTTCGTCTTCGTTTTCAACGCGATCGATTGATTTGAATTAACGCAATTCTCCCGGAATTTGATTTTGAATCGTTTTATAAGTAAGTCATTGACATCAAAATTTTCGCTGCTAAAATTGCGTGTGCGTTCAACCAAACGTAATTACGTAGTTAGATAGGAGTTCTTTGGAGTAAACGTCTGCAATTCTATATTGTTGCAACACTCGCATATTCATACTCAATGGAAGTTTTCACGTATTGCCATAAATACGGTGACTTGAGACATGCGTTTAATTCGTCCGCCGCTGTTGATTTCCGAATCAAGGGAAGTATTTATCTGAAGTCTCCCGCCAACAGTATCATCACGCCACCAAAGCGACGATTATTGTGGCGTAAATCTTTGATTGTGAATGTTCGAGCGAGTGTTTCTAATGATCGTTTGTGCGCCATCGTGCACTCATCCCATAGTCAATTTACAATTGTTTAATACTTTTGCCATGGCTGATTACTTTGAAATGTTGCAAACGGGATTCTCGTTGATTTGCAGGTTTAACGGAAGCTTCAGTGCTGAATGTGCTGTTTTTCCACCTCCCAATAGTGTTGCAGCAATTCCGGTAGATGCGAGAGCTAACGCAATGCAACTTTGAGCACGTACTGCTGCTGATATCAATGATATCAGGAACGTTTTCCCCGTTCCGCTGGGCGAATGAAGGGAAAATAGTCCACCGTTTCCATCTTCGACAGCTTTCATATGTTGATCATACACACTCTTTTGCTGTTCATTCAACAGTGGAACATTTGTTTGTACTTGTTGTTGTAAAGTTTTCGACTCGTAAGCACGCTCGCGTTCCAATTCACGATTCAATACATTTCTAGTTTGACGACTTGGCGGTTGCATATGAATTTCAATCTCTAGTTTGCCACTCATAAGGAAACACATATCTTCAAATTGTAGATATAAACGTTTATTTGCAATTCAAAATGTCCTGTCACGACTGGAAAGCGATGCAAAATGTCTTCTCCGAAGTCATTTTTGTACGTATTCGATTTTAAGGCTGACATGTCGAAATGATCATAGTGAAAAGTGTACGAACTTGATTGGCGTGCGCAGAAGCTATTGCATCGTTTGGCGTTTGATTCCCGTGATTGTCGTGTTTAAGCAATTGTAACTGTTGACTTGTTTCTCGAAATGTTGCACACACCGTACCATTCACAGTCCGAAATGGCTCAAATGAAGTTGAACCGCGCACATTAAACAAAAGCAACCAAAGGTAGAAGCAATCGTCATTCTTTGGATGTATTGTGTAAATTCGTCCCAATTCATCACTTGGAAACACACCTAGATATCCATCTACTGCGGTTTTCTTTGCCCTCCGCGTAACCATTTTTTCGACGATGCATTCCATGTGTAATATCGAGACATATCCGAGTAAAGCAATGTTCTCGCAAACGGATCACAAGCGCAAGTTGAAAATAAACTCGTTAGTGTTGTTGCTGGTGGTCTTTTCACTCGCTGTGCTGCGTTCTCTGTGTTGAAATACTCTCTTTGGCCATTCTCCAAATGAACTGCCAGATGCACAATAGTCGGATGTCGTCCATGAATTGCAAATGAAAATATTCTTCAGAGTGCTTCGTTGCAGTTCACGTATCGGCCCATTTGAAACTTGCTGATTTCACCTCGGTCGTGAATGTAAGGGCCCTTACCATATAATTCTAGAGATGGCTCCACAAATCTGAGTGTACCGGCATTTCGGGGATACTTTCGGTAATTTTTAGTAATAAGCAGCATATCGCTGCGCCCATCAGGGAATTTTTTGTCCAATGATTTTTTGGACGCTTAAGGGCCATTAAACGCCATTAACCTCATCAAACATATTAGATGCTGTTCTTATAATAATTCAATGAACAAATATCTTACACATAGAGCAAAAACAGTATATCATAAACCTGAAATCTTTTTGGTAAAAGCTGACTATGAATTAATAATATTGGTGACTAAACAGCAAACTCTTCTATTTATCTTTTCTTCAATTCTGCTGTTTCTACTATGAAATCTCGGTGCAGAATACACGAACAAATTATATATTCCGGCAAAAAAATTTGAAGTCAACATGAAGCTGCTTAGCAAATTTTTGAAGAATAGAATAAAAGAAGAATATAATTTGCACACGGAATCGATACCAATTATAATTCTGTTATATTTTGCACCAATAATTCTGTAATATTTCTCTCTAGCGAGTTTCCAATTTTCTTATAAAAATTTTTTTCTGTGTGCTAGTTGGATAAATAACAAATTCAACCTTGCCATGATTTTGTTTTGTGTAATTCTACACTTTTTGTGAAATTATTTATCTACATCTTTATGTTGTGTTAATTTGTGTACGTACACTTTTGATAAATGTTTAAAACTTCACACCGGTTTGATATCCCTCTAGAAATAACTCAGATGTTTTCATACCTACAATGTCTTTGAGTTACGCCATTGATGTACTTATATCAGTTATGTGCTAATTGTTTGTTGATATGTTAATCGTCTTGTTATTCAGCTGAAAGCTTTAGCTACTAAGGTAATTTTAATAAATAATAATAATAATAAATAAGTAATTTATCAGTGAGTGATTTATTGTAAGTATGTATACCGTGGCACTCGGTGAGCCTTAAAAAATAATAATATGAGATAGATTCATGCTGCCTCATAGTTAGTCTAAAGTTGCCTTTCTGATAATTATAGCGAAGCTACAAAAATTCGCTATATAGTTTTCTTAAATAGCATGTTATAAATAAAAATAGTTCGCATGTTTTAGTTGAATCACAAATCAAGCATATTGTTCTCAACATAAGTATGTTACAGTAATATCAAGCATATTTCACAAAAACAAAAATATTTCCATAAACCATCCATTACACCGTGATACCATCACCACAAATTACAGCGTACATAACTTCATCATTAAAATTGTATGACAACAACAACAACAACAGCAACACGAAAAAAGCTTTTATTTTAAATAACGTGCCAAAATTTATTAGTCAAAAACAATTTTCCGGTTTTATTACCGTTATTCAAATGACACTAAAATGATATAGAAATTCCGAAGAACTACAAAAATATTTACCACACTCGAAAATATTTAGAACGTATACACGAAATATAAATGGTGGGAACAGGCAGGATAATCGTGGCGAGCTATAAGCTTACGAGTATAAAGCTCTTCTTTCACTCGCATATTGTTTTGAGTTTTTTTTTGTCGGCGTGGTTTAATGATTTATAAATTAAATCTTTTGTGGTTTTTGAAAGAATCGTATAAATTTAAAATTTTATTTCGAAAATTATAAAACAAAATTAATTAAATTATTAATTCATTCATCGTCATCCTCAACATCGTACTCGTCGTTTTAATTTCTATTGTTTGGGTTATGTACATACTACATATCATGATTTTCATCATTTCATGAAAACGAATTAAATTTTTAAATAAATACCAAAAAAAACACACGACTATTACAATAATAATATAATAGGAAAAAAAGTTTTAGACAATAAAAATAGTTTTTGGAATATTTTAATTTGAATAGATCTAAAAATATGTACTAAAACATTTTTATCTAATTTTATTTGTATACGAATATATCTGTGTGCTTTTATATCTACATACATATCTATTTATATATCGACTGGGATTTTGATTAATCAGTTAAATAAATAATTAATAAATTATTTACAATGAATAAATTATAAAAATTCAATGTTTTAATTAAATATTAATTAATTTGCTGTGCTATTTATTTTCGCCGTAGCATTCTTTTGAAGGGAAATATGTTATTATTGATAGTTTTAGTATTCTGAAATAAAAATGATTCTTGTTGTTGCTGGTGCTTAATCCCTTTCCCTACCAGACAAAAAAAATTGCTTCAAATTATGTCCAACCCACACAAATGTGTGTAGGAAAAAATAGGTTGTAATGTTTTCCGGATTTTAACAGATCTGAGTTAAATCGGAATTACTTTCAAAAAACATTATAATTTGATATCATATAAATTATATAACATATTAATTATTTGTTTTTAATAACATATTAATTATCTTAATATTATTATCGTTATAGTGTTAGTTTTCGGACGAAAATGATTTAAGTGGAATACACAAAAGTTTATGTTGGTTCAATATACATACAAAAATAATTTTTTGACATGATTATTTTGTGTTACCCACACAATTGTGATGGCAGCACATTTTGACAGTGGTACAATTGATTTGGGGTTTTTACTGCTAGTAGATTTAAGGCATTATTCCATGGGAAAAATCTGCTGTCAGCAAAAATAAAAGCGAGAAAAAATATAGATTTTACTGGTTGTGTACGAAACAAAAATGCTGTCGGCATAACTTTACTGACAAAATAATTGTGATGGCCCAAGTAACAATTTTGCTCTAACTAAGTTTTAAGAGCGCTCTTAGAGCTACTTTATAGAGCGGCATGCGCTAATTTTAACTCTGGAAGCGCTCTTAGAACTGTTATAAAGTTTTTATAGAGCAAAAAGTAGCGGTCTTAGAGCAAAAATGTTTATTTTAAAAGCCCCATAACCATCGATTTTGCAGCTTTTATGAAGTACCTTGCTCTATATAGTACTTAAATAAGTTAATCTCTCTCTCTCTCTCTCTCTCCCTCTCTCTTTCTCTCTCTCTCTAGCATTCACATCCCATGAAGGGATTTTGCCGCCCGCACTATGGTCCTCCATCCTTCTCGGTCCATCGCTCTCGTCCTCCAATTTCGACATCCTAATACAAGTAGGTCTTATTCGACGTCGTCACGCCAGCGTAGTCGGGGTCTTCCTCTACGACGTACTCCTCCGGTAAATAAGTTAATCTGCAATTTTAAAAGTTAGCGAACAAATTCCTAAGATAGAAAAAATAAAATAAACAATTTCGGAGGAATCGAATTATGCCGAACTTAAACATTCATCATTTTTTTATCTATCATATTTTTCTAATGGCATTTTTATTTATTTATTTATTCACAAATACAGCTAACAAACAGATATACAAATCCAATTACATGTTAGCATAGATTAAAAAAAAATAAAAATAAAAAGAAAATTACATATTTAACAAAATTTACATAAATTACAAATTTTACCTACAAAAATAATTATTTTTATACAAAAAAATTATAAAACTTAATATTTAAACAGTGTCTCTATTTAGAAAAAAATTAGTAATCTGTTATTTAAAAACATGGAAAGAGAACAAAGATAAATCAAAATTATTAAAATTGTTGTTGTGATTAGTTTGCAATCTTACTAGAGGAGAATGTGTCCTGAAATTGCTTTAATAAGTATGTAAGTCAAAACAAACAGCAAATCGCATGTTATATGTCAACTGAGCTCTGTGTCGAATTAAATTTGTTAACTTTGTTTCAATTAAACGATTAGATATTTTATAGAGGGCAAGCTCATCAAATATGATTTTACGGCTCCCCAAAGAAACAAAACCATAACGTATAAGGCGTGAATTGTACGGCTCGTAAGGAATTCCACTTTTGTAGTTTAAGAATCTCGTAAACTTTTTTTGTACTCTTTCAATTGTGAGTTTGTGACATTCGTATACGGGGTTCCATATAGTAGTTACAGATTCAAGGTTGCTACGAATCAGTCCATTAAACATTGATATGAATGATGAAAATTTTTTGAAATCACTACAAGTCCTCATCATGAAGCCAAGGATTGTTAATGATTTGTTTGTGATGTATTGTATATGGATATTAAATTTGAATTTGTTGTCAACAATAACTCCTAAATCTTTAACTTGATCTTTTGAAACAAGGTCAATATTGTTTATAGAATAGTTAAAGACAGAGGAAACTCCTGGTTTAATTTTCAGTACAAAGCACTTGTCAATGTTTAAGTTCATATCGTTAACAACACACCAATCATGTAGACGATAAAGATCATTTTGCAGTTTCTGTCAATCAGAAATTGATTTAATCGATAAAAAAATCTTAAGGTCATCAGCAAAGAGCAACATCGGACACTCGAGATCTTCAACAATATCGTTTATGAATAAAATAAAGAGTAGAGGCCCTAAGATGGACCCTTGGGGAACACCGGAGGATGGAGATATTGTACGGGATTTCATATAATTTATGATTACATATTGTGTTGTGTTTTTTATATAAGAATTTATTCATTTTATCATTAGTTCATCAACACCATACCATCTTAACTTTTTAATAAGTATGTCCATGATTGACTTTATCGAATGCTTTCTTGATATTGCTTTCTTTATTTTGATTTAATAAATTGCGATAATAAATATGTATAACAATATATTTAGTACTTTTGGTTTGTAAGTATAGTGAAATAATTATGCAATTATATTTTTACGGTTAAATCTAGTACGATACCTCATAAATTTTGAATGGGCCACTCAAATCATAAACATTTAATAATAAAATAAACATTTATTGAAAATGCAAATTTTCAAATTTTCTTGTAAAATTGAATTTTACATCTTCAAAAAATGTCTTATGTCGTTTCAACATAATTTTATAGAAATTCCTTTATTTTGCCCGTAGAGTCATAAAAATTTAACCATATTTTATTATTATAAACAATAATATTTAAACATGGACGCCAATTTTTATTTTATTTTAATGGAGAATATTTGTTATTGTTATTAAATCCTATGTTAGAGCATTCTGCGTCTCTCTATTCTATTGTTCAACTTTGTGCTCTGAAAGTGAACAATTTGTTTTTGTTTGCAGTTTGTATAGAGCACGTAACGGTGTGTTTTTCTGTATTAGAGCTATTAGCTGAATTACATAGCTCCTTGTGACGTCCTACCACTATTTAACCACTTAAGTGACGGCATTTTTCGAGAAAGTGTGTCCATAAATTGTCAGGTTTTTTTTTACATTTCTTTAGCAAATAATTACCAAGTAATCTGAATACAATGTTTTTTTCCATTTTTTTTTCAAGTTACAAAACAAGTTTTTGCCCCCGAGTCACGCTCGGGCAAATCACTTAAGTGGTTAAATTGCAACTTTGTTTGTTTTGAATTTTTAATTTCTAAAAATTTCATTGCAATCAAGTGAGTATAGCCTTTTTCTGATGGCATTGCCATCTGTTATTGTATTAAAACTAAAGTTTGATTAAATGGAAACTAGCGTCCGTGTCCATATCTAGTGTCATGTGAATTTACAATAAACTGAGAACGAGGCCAATGTGCAAAGGTAAAGATGAAGAAGAAATTTTTTTTGTATGTTTCTCGTTGTAATGTGTGCGATTGAGCCTCTCCACACTTTGATTCTATCGTCGTGATTCCATCACTTCAAAAAATTATTCGACGTCCACATTTGATTTCTTTGCGCATTTGTTTGTTTGTGTATGTGTCTAAAATTGTGTTTTTTGATTTGTAAAAAACAAGTTTATTATTTGCTGCGATAACTGTTTCCTTGTTAGAAAAAAAAATATTCTTCCTCTCGAAACAAAAATTAATTTAAAAGTATCTCAAAAACAACAAATACACAAGGTCTCCTTGAAATATTTATCATTGTAGTAGTGCGAGAATCAGTTGAATCAAAAAAAAATATCCCCACCACAAAATTAGTTTGTAGGTGAAGGAGAAGGAAACGAGGAAAGAATTACGACGAAAGAATCCAAGTGTCGAACCGCAGATTAATGCACGGTGAGAATGGGTAGGAGAGTGACGCGTACAGAAAATAAAAACAAAAAGCATTACAACGGAAAAATGGATCGTCTCTAAATTTTTGGGTTGTTCAATTTCTTATTTTTTTTTTTTTTGTGTTTTTTACTTTTGTTCTTTCTCGGTCGGTAATTTCGTCTTTTCCCTATTTCTCCTTTTGACTTTATTAGAATTTATAAAATAAAATACAACACGGCGAATTTTTTCCGGCATTTGGTTTATTTATTCTCTCCTCGGTCGATTTTTTATTTCTTTGATGATTTCGTTATCTCACCTCAATATTTTTTCTCCTTTCTGAACAATAAAATATAATACTAAATATTTTTGGGTTGGTATGTTGGGAGGAGGATTCTAATTTGGCGACGGTTCTGTAGTTGCAGGCTGGGCTTGTCACTCCCCATCATCCCCTTGGCAAGACATCCACAGGGTCGTAGAAACGAGTCGAGCGAATGTGTCACCCATTCAGGGACCATCGTAAAATCTACACTGTCTCCCCGTGGCACTCCGGCAGTTCAAGCTGTTCGAGTGTGAATTATGGGAGATTCCCTAGGCGGTTTCTCCGGGTAAAAATAAAAAGCGTCGTTACCCTCTTATGCTGTTTCGTTGTATAGCTGCACATCGGCCTCTGGGGGTCGATGGGTAATCCGGGAGCGTTTCTTCACCAAACATTGTACTTGCATTCTTGGAGATCTGGTCGTTCCGGGGTGGACATTTCCGGTTATTATTATATTTATACACTTTCCTTAAATTTCGGCCCACGAATTCTGGTTTGATTTAAATTTTGTCTCAGTTGTTAATTTTACTTTTATTTTTGTTCGGTTACACGGTGTAGGCCTGGAGCACGCAAGCCTAAGCTTCCCCACGACCCAAACCCCTAAGATCTTGTCAGCAAAATCACCGTATGAGAGAGGCCTTTGTGTGTTTAGATAAAATCTGCGGGTTGGCTTCGTGACACCCGTAACAAATTTAAAATAATAATATAGAATTCGTATAGAACGACGACGAATTGAATTCTTTGGCTCTTCAGCAACACTTGTGCAATATTTTCTCTTGAACGACTGCTACAATGATAAATTCAATTTCTCTGTTCTTGAACTGAACCAGTTTCTTCAAATTTATTAATGATACGTTTAATAGTGCGCTTTGTCGGAGCATTTTCACTACCATATTTTGAATGAAATTTTCTTCCATAGTTCTGAGTAACTTTCACTATAATTAAAATAACTTTTAATAATGAAAACTCGTTGTTCAATTGTATATTTTGTACATCACGGATAACCTCATTTTACGTATTCTGATGGCAGTAATGGCTTTCCACTCGGGAAATTGACTTAATGTGATTTCTAGCTTCATTTTTCAAAGACTTATCGAAACGTTGCTCTCTATTGACATGTTTACCTCGTTTTTCACCTTCAAGGACTTTGCCACTGGCTGATTTCTTTAGTTTACTAATAATTATAGTTCGAATTGACCTACCGTTTAAAAAATTTAATTCGTTCCTTTATGAGATGAAAAGCATGGTTGTTAGTCTTCGTAAATTCTTTGTTGCACTTTAATTTACCCGTGTTTTTTTTTTATTTTTTATTTTTTTAATTAATTCCTTCATTTCATTGAACATATAATTATGTAATAGTTTACAATATTTAGAAATAATATTAATGGTAAAAAACTAAACTTACAACAATTTAATAAAAGCTTCAGTTTCCCCAGTGGATTTATTGTCCTTTGAAGGGGTTTACCGAATTTAATTAAGACCATAAAATAACAGTATGTATAATAATAAAAATAAATAAATAAACTATATATTTACAAAGATAAACGAATTTTACCATACAATTTCAATTTACAAATTACAGCTTCTCAAGTAGGATAGCATGGTCAATACAATCGAACGCCTTACGTAAATCAAGAAACAAAACACCCACATACGATGAATTATTTAATGCAAAATTTATCATATCAACCGTTTCAATCAACGCAATTTCAGTACCAACACCACTACGAAAACCATATTGATATCTATAAAAGAAATTATGTTCTTTCAAAAAATTGTTGATATGATTATTTAAAATTTTGTCCAGTAATTTATCGAAAACGGACAATATTGAAATTGGACGGTAGTTATGAACGTCTAGCTTGTCACCACTTTTAAAGACAGGCACTACTCTAGCCACTTTCAAGCATTCAGGATAAATGCCACTGCATATAACTTTATTGAATAGATCTGAGAGAAGATACTTAAATTGATGAATATTAGTCTTAAGAACTGCAGCCGAAATATTATCTGGTCCAGATCCTTTACATGATTCAAGTTCATTGACTAGATTGATTATCTCAGTAGGAGTTGAAGGTTGTGATTTTAATAAATTTAATACGGTTCACAGTATATCTAGTTCCATTAGATATACTGTGAACCGTATTAAATTTATTAAAATTTTATCACTATTAAGCGAATTAGCCAATAAAGAACCACACTCAGCAAAATATTAGTTAAATTTAGCAGCAACTTTATGAACATCATAAATCAAAACATTATCATCACGGATTACTATGTCATTAGTAGTATTACTTTTGCCAAACAACGAATTTACATTTTTCCAAAAATCTCTAAGATTAGGTGTACCATTGAACAATTTCTGGTAATACCTTTTTTTAGCCCAATACTGGGTGTTACAAGGAGAACGCATTTTTGTTGCAAGTATTCATTTTCCTAACTTTATCTTTATGTTGATTTGTTTCAACCATTTCAGGTTCAGTATTCTCTTGCGGAGTGTAATGAGAGGTGATTAAAATTAGGATCAGTATCACTGTCATCAACATTGGCAATCATGTCCTCTACAGTACTTTCACTGTCATCTAAAATATTACACAAAATTTATTTAGATTGACGCTTCGGTTAGTTATTAATTTGTAGTTATTTTCTGACTTCCATTCATTACAGCCTCTTCGAAGTATATAACTTGAGTCAGTTGCAAATTTTGTCATTGATATGCGTATTCCATTTTCGACTTCGTTTTCTTCCATGTTCGGAACTTCCTTAGCCGCATGATCTTCAAAAGCAAGAGCTATCTCATTTTCATTACCTTCTATCGCATTAGCTACTTCAATCTTATTATATTCCATAGCCGAAGCCACCCCAGCCTCCTATCATTCGTGGCAGAACCTTTATCAATTAAGGCCTGCCAAATTTGCGCTGTGTTCTCTATGAAAGAAAATAAATAAATTATGTGTGACAATACCAGCTACATTAACTACACCAATCACTCGTATTCTGCTGAGCGCCATAAATCGTTTAGTACGATTTGACGTCATTGTAAAAATGTTATAAATTAAAAAACTACTTCTTCAATTTACATCTAATAAGCTGGATTTTGATTGGGGAAACTGTCACATGTCATGATATTACGAAACTTGTACCTTCGAAAATAGCATTATCATCCGAAATGGCGTGATCAAAAGATCATCTAGGAGCTGCAATTCGACTCTGTTGGACCATTATGCTAATGTTATGTTAATTTGTGATAAAAATTGCCTTGTATGTAGCAAGGTCAACTCATGTTAAAAAATTTAATCTTAATTGCAAAAATTGATAAACCTCCTACGGAAGCTGCCACTTCTGGTATAGCGATGTCCACCACATTTCGCATGAATCTGTCAATTTAATGAAAAAGTATGAAGTATTCCGAATACTCAATCCAGCTGGTCAGTAGCGATGCCGAATTTTGGTGAATTACAATTTTTATATCAAAACTCGTCATTTCCGGTAAAATTCAAAATATGATCTCATCTTATTTTGTTTCAAATTTAATTTATAACCTTTTTATAAATTAAAAAAATAATAAATACTTTTTATAAATTCTTAAGATCCCTGGTCCACCAGAACCGAGCTCGGCCTAATTTTCCAGGGATCTTCCGATTTATGGAAAAAGATTAAGTATTAAGTTTCACACAGATCATTAATTTGTTTGATCTGTTGAGAAGAAACAGACATTTAGTAAACAAAAAAACTCCAGGTAAACCACTTTTTATGAAAAAAGGTTTTTGTCTGGACCGCTATTGTTGCAAATTTAATTTAAAGTTAAGTGCATAGTCGATTTTCTCATAATTGAGATATATTTCAAAATATTTGCCAAAAATCGTAAAATCTTCTATGAAAGCTGCCACTTCCGGTGGACGGATTTTTTTTTTTCAAATATCACTGTGATCATCAAATTTAAGGAAATGTTTCTTGCTTAATCTATTCTCTCTTCCTTTCCTTTTTCAAAAATAACTTTCAACCGGGAATTAACAACAAAATATTACCGATCATTCGCAAAAATCTCTGATGGTGGCTAATCTTACTGATTTTAAGTGTAAAAATGTATTATGACAGATTTTGCAGGTATCCGTCATCTTGATACAATTGTAAAATTTTGAGTGGGGTTGGGGTTAAATTGTTCCACTGTTCTATTTGCGTGCAGTCCAGGTTTGATTACAACATTTGACCGCAATTCAAAATTTGAGACTTCTAATAACCGCAATAACTTTTAGTTTGCAACTACCGCTACTTTCTTGCTAAACGTGTTATTCCCATTACCTGTAATCATTCTGATTCGGAATTTCAAAAATAAATTTTTTGCAAAATCCCTCAAAAAATGTTTCTGTAAAATCGAGCGTGATTCACTTACCTGAGTGTTTTTTTTTATTCATTCCAAATATTCCGGACGTTCCAAACATGACATATTTTGTTTTTTTATTCATTCCATTCCTTCTATTCCTTTTTTTTGTTATTTTTTTATTTATTCTAGCCGTTCGGAACGTATTCATTTCGTACTGGATGAAAAGGTAGAACGAAAGGAATATTTTTAATCTTAGTCGCCATATTCTTTGTTTTGAAGGGTTGTTTGTTTGTTTTTTAATGTAGTACACACACAACACTGTAAATAATAAACAACTAAAAAAATAACTGTCAAATATCTATTCCATTCCTTCCAAATCGTTTTTTTATTACATTCTGTTGGGAATATTTTAAGGTCACGTGATCAGTATTCTATTCTTTCTATTCCTTCTTTGGAATGAATAAAAAAAACACTCAGTGTGGATTGACTCTGAACTCGTTGACCACAGTGTGCTTTGGATGGTGCGGTTTTCTTATTCCAGATGACACTAACGTGGCAGATTGATGCATTCATTTGATTAATTAGAATCTATGTTTAAATTTACAAATAAAATTTGGTTTATAAATTGAAAAAATAAAGTTAAATCGATTGTGATTGAATTCGTCGTACCCATACGCAAGAAACTCCGATATTGTTTGGACGAATTAATTTTTTACAAAAACACCTACTATAAATTCATTGTTGTATAGATAACAATTTAGTTTCAGAATACTCTTGACTTGTAAATCATATTTTATTCAGACATGAAGCCATTTAAAGACGTAACGGGTATATGATGGAAATCAGCACAGTCCATCGTTACACTATTCAAATTAATATTAACAAAAGTTCAACAATATCAAAAAATCCAATGAGTGCTTAATTTTCTTGAATGCAAATGCAAAGTTCATATTGACATCTATCCAGTGGTATACGTTTTTTGTAATTGTTCGTTCAAAAAATGTGATTTTAGGAGTCAACAATCAACATCTGAAGAACACGTTTTTTGTGAATTTGTTATCATGAAAATTAGTGGTAAAAAACGAATTAAAATATGGAAATCAGCAAAAAAACATTTTTATTAATAAGAAGGATTCCCTCCCTAACCCGAATGGCATTGGCAGCTTCCATTCGGTTTGATTTCACCAAAGTTTTTACCAAATTTTGAGATATCGCCTCCTATTCCTCTGCGATCGAATATTGCAACTCCTGGAAGGTCGCTGTAGCAATATCTCTGGCTCGGGCACTTTAATTCAAACCGATTCATATATTTTCGATGGGATTAAGGTCCGGGCTTTGAACTGGCCACTCTATAACAGCACATCCATCTCTCGGAGATACTGGTACACTATACCAACCGTATGCGGTCTCGCTTTTTCCTGCATGAACAGAAAGTTTTCACCAACAAACCCGGCAAAATGTACAACGTAATCCTCGAGTAGTTCCTCAATGTATCGTTGAGAAGTCAATCTTCTTGAATACAAGATCTGTCTTCGCATCTAGTGACGTGTCTACCCAGAAAATCCGCGATCCACTGGCATACGAGACCCGTTCAGCGTTGTGCCGTATTGTCTACATGGCGTAATTAATACATTGTCTACACGTGTAGAGAATGTATGTCGAAAATTGAATAACTCAAGTCGACAATGTCGAAAATGTCGACAATGTCGATAATTAATCATAATCATTAGATATTAAAAAACAACAACAATATTTATTAATTGTTCTTTGGTTTTCTTGTTTATTGCAAAATCTTTAAATATAAATAATTCCTAATTAAAAATAATAGTAGCTTTCCAATCCAATTTTGATTCAAAATGTGTCTAGTTTTAATTTCACCACACATATAGAATCTAACTTTCCCATATTGAATAAATTTTAGATATTTTTTTGAATAAATTTTAGATTTAAAAATTATGAGGACCTAAATTTAAAAAAAAAATCAATTAAATCTTTTTCCTCTATAGCCGGTGAAAAATTCGATTAATATAGAAAATTTCATAGAAACTGTATTCTGATTGGGGAATTATCCACCAATTTCAAGAATGTTTGTAATGACCGACTAAACGATCGTACACAAAATCATCCAGTAAGATGCCTGAGCACAGCTTTTGTGGCTACTCTCAGGACAAACGGGGGGATTCGTTAAGGCTAGATTCAGTGTTGCGTTCGTGTATTCCTTCCTTCCTTCTGAATTATTTTTAAATCAATCAAAGTTGCTGAAAAAAATTCACAAGAAAAATAAACGTCATTTTTAACCAATGAAATTTGTTTTCAGAAATTGCAGAACGAAAGAACGCAACACTAAATGACATTCAGACATCTTATACGGAACTTTTTATGCTGTGCACTAAACTCCTGAAACACCCTTCATCATCACAAAACTCAAAACCTTCATTAACAATAAGAGAACACTAGTACATTGTAAATCACGATTGGACTATATCAAAAGTAACTATCTTGATTCATAGGTAGATTAGTCAATAAAACTATTTTCTATGTGAAAACTCATCCAAAAATTTAACTCTAAAATCAAAGTTGTAGAAAAGTACAAAAGTGTCAACAGCAACAAGCATATAACAATAAAATATTGAAATAATTAACTAATATTAATATTTGACCAATCTGAATATTAAAAAAACTTGTCAGAAAAAAATTTATAAAAAATTTGTTACCGTAAAATAAGCCATGTTTTGGGTTGAACCTTCGTCCTCTAAGTTGTCAAAGTAACCTTCGCGATAACGTCCAATGAAGATGAAATCAGCTACTTTCGTCAACAAGTAATTTTATATACGCGGCTCCTTGATCACGCCACTGCCACTTGGTACAACTGCATACGAATCCGTTTTAACTTATCCTTTGGTGACAATGTAACTTGTGAAGTTTTTTTTTTCGTCACATTCGCTAAGTCACTATGATGCTTGACTTATAAACGCCTTGTAAATACGAGGGTCGTTTAACAAAACACAACCCACAAACGTGGAAATACGACGGTGGTTTAAAATAATCTACACACATTTAATTTTCGGTTTCATTATAAATACGAATTATTAACAATTTCAATTTTATTTTATATTATGATATAATTTATAACGTACGAGTATTAACTTAATTAGGTATTATAATGTATGTATGAAAAAGTTTTTATATCCACCTTTGAAAATGATCGTAGCACTCAAACACCACGTACTCGATTTTATTCACGTTAAATTTTAAGAGTACATATCTCTATTTAAATTAATTATTTTATTTTATATTTTATAAAATTAACTTTCTAATTATTATCACAAAACATTTGGCATTGGACAATCACCTTATGCGAATTCTCTATACTTAGTGTCATAAATCAAAAAATATCGTTCTATTATTCATCTCAAGCTAATCTCAAAAAAACTTAACACACGGGTATAAAAATATGAATTGCCGTTGTTTAATTTCAAGTTCATTATTAATAAAAATATGAAATTTTTAAAATCATGTGTAATCAACTGGTTACATGGTCCCTGAACGAACAACTGCCACTTACCAAAAGTTCAACAATTACTAATTGATAGAGAAAATTTCGTATATTTGTGGAGTGATTCCACAATTGTTTTGCCTTGGATTGTAGTCGAACCCGCTTCTTCGAAATTTGTGCGGGAAACAGAGTTTCTAGCAGTAGAAATTCGTCAATTTATTATGGCCGAGCTACTATTCAGTCGGGTCACATTTTTTAGGCCTTTCTTATCGGCTGGTGTCGATTATGCTGGACCAACTTACGTTCAGAATTCAAACCATAGAGGTCTTAAGCTTAATTATATGCTTGTTGTCGTTCTGTTTATTGATTCATTCATTTCAGTACAGCCTTCCGGCAGTTTATATCAAGTCGTTTTTTTAAAGTATAAGTGATAACGGATCAAACTCCGTTTGGGCAAAACCGACCCCACACCTGTGAATGATGTTTTAAATGATAATGCAAATTCTAAATTTATTGATTACTCAGAAATTTTATTCACCATATGAGACCGCAGTAATGCCTACAAAATACCACTTAAAAATAACATTGTCGGAGGCTCTACTGTCCTATATGAAGAAATGATAACGCGTTTGATGCAGGCTAACACGATCCTCAACTCTCTACCTATTTGTATTAATTCAGACGACGACCTCAACCCATTGAAGCTATCAAATTCTTTATTGAGCACACCTTACCTTTTTAAATGACATGGCACACACCATACCTTTTTAAATGACATTCTTCTCTTCGATCTTTTGCATTATGATTCAGCGGGTTGTCACCATTTCATCCATGTTGTGCAAATGTTTCTTCGATTATCGCGTCTTACTGTTGTTGGAGGTTTGCTTGCTCCTGCGGGTGACTTACACAAAACTCAAATGATGAGAAAAAAATATTGGTTAATTTAGCCTAGAAGTATGTCGCAATTGTGATGAGATGAGCGAATGAATAGTACCTGCATAAAATTGGCGAGTTAAAGATATACGTACAACGTCTTAACGACGATGAATTACAATCCTAAAAGCATTTTTTAAGTGTATCGAATGGAATTCACACATAATCTGTATGTACAACTGATCAAATTTTTCTAATACGTGGTTCTGATTAGGGGAGAGAGAAACCTCTTACGATGAATCCTCTAATTCAACACTCTTGTTATTCGAAAGAGAAACATTGTAGAACCGTACTTTTGACCATATTTTTTATTCGTCGTGGCGAAGCAAAGTTAAGTTTGATGAATTGAAAGTGGCAGTGATGTGCATTATCTTCGAGAACCAGCAGACCACTTGAAATGTGAACTATCACACAATCGATATGGATGGCTCAAGTTGAAGTAAAAATGTTGATTCCACCTCTATTTATTTATTGCACAATCTACTTTTTGTATTAAGTTTCCTAGTTTTAAGCACAAAGCAAAAGCATAGATTTCTAGGCCTAGGGCATTGTATCGTAATTCGTAATTCGATTGTGCTTGAGGCATACAGGAAACTCAGGTTGAACTTGTAATGTATAGTGGGCCCTAATGCTTAATAAATAGCCAAAAAATCATCAATTTAGTTTATTCTGAATTCATGAACAATTTAACTTGGTCTTAACTATTAAAATTAATACGGGCAATGCTAATGCATTGTCATTGTCATACGGCCAACTTATAACAAACCACTTTCCTTAATTTAAAATACAATAATACTAATGTATTATAATAAAATACAAGTGCAAACATAAACCAATATATATTACCTATATATATTCAATATATATAGGTAATATATATTCAATATATATACCTATACAATATAACCTATATATATTCTACAATTATCTACATTCTCGACATATTCTACGCTAATTGTCTACATTGTCGACGCAAAAAGCAATTGTCGACGCATTATCGACGCCATGATGTCGAAAATTCCAAAATACGCGTAGACGCACAACGCTGGACCCGTTCCTCAATACAACATTGTACGAATCGCTCTTCTTCTGTACACTCTTCCTAGCTCATCGTTGCAATGTAAAGACATCCTGCAGTCCTCAGAGAACGGGACTGTTCTCCATTGTCCTTCTGCCCAATTTAAATGCTCTCGAGCGAACTGAAGACGAGCTTGTTGGTGAGCTAGGATCACTTTCGGAGCGTTTGCTGGTCTGTGTGCAGTCAGATCACTTTTTCAAAGTCGTTTTCTAACTGTCTACCGATTGAATTCGATTTCACGAACCTTTTGGAGCCGCTGTCCCAATTGCACTCACCGTATTCAAACAACGATTTCGCAGCGAAGTCGTCACAATAAAGCGGTCATCACGCTGTGTTGTAACACGAGGTCGACCAGATCCTTGTCGTCATCTGTAGTAGTCGGTTTCTTAATATCTCGGCTATACTCGACGAAAGGAGAATCGGCTCAAATTTGGTTGACGAACCACTTCACTTCGTTTCTGTCCCGCATCAATTAGTGCAACCACTTGGGTGGCTAACCTTTGGTGTTGTACTCATTTTCTTGTTCTGGATAAAGACGTAATCAATAGAAGACCGAATGGTGACAATTTCGTTAAAACGTACCCTTTTACACCCGCTATAAGATCCGCAACAGGTGCTACCTGGAACGAGCGTTTTCGGATTTTTGTGTTCTATAGTTCGTATTATTTGGTAAAACATTTAAGGGACTCGTTGCGGGTTCATGTTACACGCTGCGTTAAATACTGTTATGTTAAATGTTGCGTTAAATTGTTGCGTTGTTTACGTGACATTTTAACGTAAAATATTATACAGAAAAACCTCGGTTTAACGTACTAAATAGGGAGTCGGTTAAATACGATTATCCATTAAATCCGAATGTTTTTAAATTTAATCTATTCGATCAAATTTAATCTGGGATGGAACTCAGGCATTTCTTGCCCGATTAGGTTGGGATTGGGTATGTTGGATGGAACTGAGATTTTTAATTGATTTTTGGAAGAGTTCTGGAATATGGCCACCTGGAATGGAATTCGAAAATTTCTTAACCGATTATGCTGAAATTGAATATGGTTGATGAAGAAGTGTGAAGCAAGCGGCTCGTGATGTTAACATGTTTCTGATAAGGCTGGATGCCTTAACATCTATCATCAGTAAATGACTCGCTCATGTAATTAGTGGGTTGAACGATAAGTCAACCCTACGCAAAGGCCCCGGATAAATTTATAGTATTCTTATCAACAATGACCTTGAACCCTGTTCACGTGGTAACATGGAATATGATGTCTTAAGATTTCCAGAACCTTTCGAACCAAGCAGAAATGTATACTTTTGAGGTACTTACAATACAATAACATAAATGGTCTGGAATTTAATTCCATAAAACAACCAATAATTACAATCTTATTTAGAGCAATAATCACAAAAGAGGAAATTATGATTCTGTTTCCCATCCTCCGGCGAGTACAGCAGTTAATCATTTTATAATCCCATATCTATCGAACGTGCCGAATTCCATCATTATCGGTTAAGTAATAGCCGTGTCCCGTTAGAGGAGGCCATATTACAAAACTTCTTCTGGAAATCATTAATGAATCTTATTTCCAATCAACAAATCCAATCCCATCTTAATCGGTTAAGGGATGCCTGAGTTCCGTTCAAAGTGTCCAACTTCTTAACTTCTTTCATAAATAAATTAGGAATCCCATTTTCATCAGAACTCGCGGACTGTGGAGTGGAAGATAATTTGCGCTACTTACTTAGCTCAGAACGGTTTTGAGTAGCGGTAAAGGTGAAATAGGATTCTGTGGTATCACAACGGGCGACTACTGGTGTAAGTGTGCAGAATCAGCCACTCCAACCTAACCATTGTTCCGTCTCAGGTGGCCATATATTTGAGAATTTCTTCCAAAAACCATTTGAGAATTCTTGAATCCATCCATCATATTCGGAAACCGAAAAATAGCAAATAAAAAAGTGTCTCTTAAATCGAGGGTCCATTATATCGAGGGTCCGTTAAATCGAGCGTCCTTTTAGTCGGGTGCATTAAATCGAGGCTTCAATCGCTACAACAATTTCAATCTTTTTCATCGCCTCCAAAATCACACTAGCAAAATGCACGAACTCTGTAAGGAATTGCAGTGTTTGGATAACCATCGACTTCTTGTAATGACGATGACATGCGTGATTTTTAATTTTTGACGTTATATTTTACCAAGCATTTGCGGTTCAGGTGGACCTTGAACCCCGTTCGTTTTTGTCCTGGTTTGTAACAGAAAATACACGCAAGTGTTATCATTGTATAGGTGATGAAATGATCTTTCACCTGACATACTTTGATTCAAAGCAATATTTCAATCCGCGAGAAAATTAAAAAAAAAGAAATGCAACTGTGCGAATTTTTTGCACCCACGTGTATTTGATTTGAATGGAAACTAGGATTTTTTTTTCACAGATTATGAATTTTTAATTGTGACATCGCTACATATAATGTTGGAACCATTTATGCTATTGAGATTGTGATGTGAGGTACATTATTGTGCACATTGTTCCATATCTAACATTTTAAAACACGGTTACCAAATCGGAATGTTTTACACAATGCTATACTTCTAATCAAAATAAATGACACATCAGTAACGGTCCATAAAATTTATTTTTAAATAAAAATTTTTGTTCAGAGTTTAATATCAGAAAATGCTTTCACATAACACAATAGTCTATTAGAAAAATCAATAAACTACTCCAACAAATTTACCTAGAGTAATGCATTATCCTGATTACTCCACCGCTAGAACACCGCAAGCATCGACAACAAAAACCCAAACAATAATACGAGTAATTCAACAACGAATAAAAATCATAACCTTTCATTCTACTTATTCTTCTTCAGAACTTCATTTATTTACAAAAAAAAAATTACACACAACACAAAACACATATAACGGAAAAATATGAAATTTTCCACAGAACAGAAAACAACGAGACCATGTTTTTCCAGAATGTTTATACGTTTTTCATCCCAATACATACCGAGTATTATGGAGCAAAACGAAATAAAAATCCATAAGATTCAATCAGGAAATAGATTTTTCTATAAAAATACATTTCCTTGCGAGAGCAATGGGCTGGGAAAACTTCATGGAAAATCTATAAAATGTTAATAATTTTTGTTTTCTTACTTCCCAAGCAAATTTGAAATTCAATCAAATTTATTCAATTTTTGTATCTCAATTTGTGATTTATATTTTTATTGTTATGTGTTATTGTATATTTTCAGGACGACCACAACCCACAGTAAAATGGTTGGTGAATGGTGCCATTGTAGATGATCAATATGAAAAGAATACGGGAGATATAATTGAAAATCGGCTGACATGGCCGACAATACAACGAAGTGATTTAAATTCGATATTTACGTGTCAAGCGATAAACACCAAACTTGTGGAGGCGAAAGAGATTAGCTTTGTGCTGGACTTGTACTGTAAGTTATAAATTATATACATATAAAAATAATAAAACTTCATCGAGCTTTATGTGCTTTTACATTATGCGCTGCCCATACAAAACACAATATTGAGAGCAATACGATAAGTTGGCATCTCATTGATAACATTTAAACTGCATACAATGGATATTTCATTGTGCTGAAAATTGCGGAATGGAAAAATATTTCTGGTCGAAATATTCGATCAATGTTATATTCTTTAACTTTGTACCAACGAATCTGTTCGTTTTGAAATTATCTAAATGAAAAGGCCTTCAGAAATAATAAAAGTGATAACGTATGAGCTGCAGTTTCTTTTACAATAGTTACGGTCAGCTATCACCTTGGAAGTTAGCCCCATTTATGCATTCGAAGCAAAATGTTCATTCTATTACGTAGATGACATAGTTATTTTTTGCATTCCTGACGTGTACTATGTAGACAACGTCGACAACCTAGTAAATGATATTAAAAAATCAATTTATTTTGGGGTGGTGGGAAACATGCTGTGATAGCGGAATTTTGACAGCGGAAAATAAGAGATTGCGCTACTCGCCGCAAGTGGCAGCACTATCACTAAAGAGTATTAATTTTGTTATGTAATTACCAGCGGAAATTTTTCATTCATTATATACCACTTTTTTCACTAAATAAAATATCTCAGCGGAATAAAAATATTAAAAGTGATCCTTAAAATGGCAAATTGATTGATCTCCGAAGTAAAGGAACTCGGTATATGAAATATTGAAATTTAAGAATAATCCGTCCATCCGCCATTTCTTCCACTAGTAACCAATACTTTCGGTTGATTTTCTAGTAGCCTAGGTCATACTGAGATTATATGGAAAATTTATGGAAAATTCATGGACTAGAATTTTTTGATTTTTTGCGGCCATATAAATGATTTTCAGTTTTTGACCAATATCTCAAAAAGTTCTACTAGTAACCAATTTTTTCGGTTGGTTTTCTAGTAGCCTAGATCATACTGAGACTATGAGGAAAATTTGAGGAAAATTCATATACTAAAATTTTCACTAGAAGTTTTTGATTTTCTGCGGCAATATAAGTGATTTTCAGTTTTAGACCAATAACTCCGAAACTTCCACTAGTAACCAATACTTTCGGTTTTTTTTTCTAAAAGCCTAGGTCATACTGAGACTATATGGAAAATTTGGAGAAAATTCATGTACTAGAATTTTCACTAGAACTTTTTGATTTTTTGCGGCCATATAAATGGTTTTCAGTTTTTGACCAATATCTCCGAAACTTTCACTAGTAACCAATATTTTTGGTTGTTTTTCTAGTAGCCTAGGTCATATTGAGACTATATGAAAAATTTGGAGAAAATTCATTGACTAGAATTTTCACTAGAATTTTTTGAATTTTTTGATTTTTTCGGCCATATAAGTGATTTTCAGTTTTTGATCAATATCTCAAAAACTTTCACTAGTAACCAATACTTTCGGTTGTTTTTCTAGAAGCCTAGGTCATACTGAGACTATATGGAAAATTTGGAGAAAATTCATTGACTAGAATTTTCACTAGAATTTTTTGATTTTTTGCGGCCATATAAGTGATTTTCAGTTTTTGACCAATATCTCAAAAACTTCCACTAGTAACCAATACTTTCGGTTGTTTTTCTAGTAGCCTAGATCATACTGAGACTATATAGAAAATTTGGAGAAAATTCATTGGCTAGAATTTTCACTAGAACTTTTTGATTTTCTGCGGCAATATAAGTAATTTTCAGTTTTTGACCAATATCTCAAAAACTTCCACTAGTAACTAATACTTTCGGTTGTTTTTCTAATAGCTTAGGTCATACTGAGACTATATGGAAAATTTGAGGAAAATTATTTGACTAGAATTTTCACTAGAATTTTTTGATTTTTTTCGGCCATATAAGTGATTTTCAGTTTTTGACCAATATCTCAAAAACTTTCACTAGTAACCAATACTTTCGGTTGTTTTTCTAGAAGCCTAGGTCATACTGAGACTATATGGAAAATTTGGAGAAAATTCATTGACTAGAATTTTCACTAGAATTTTTTGATTTTTTGCGGCCATATAAGTGATTTTCAGTTTTTGACCAATATCTCAAAAACTTCCACTAGTAACCAATACTTTTGGTTGTTTTTCTAGTAGCCTAGATCATACTGAGACTATATAGAAAATTTGGAGAAAATTCATTGGCTAGAATTTTCACTAGAACTTTTTGATTTTCTGCGGCAATATAAGTAATTTTCAGTTTTTGACCAATATCTCAAAAACTTCCACTAGTAACTAATACTTTCGGTTGTTTTTCTAATAGCTTAGGTCATACTGAGACTATATGGAAAATTTGAGGAAAATTATTTGACTAGAATTTTCACTAGAATTTTTTGATTTTTTTCGGCCATATAAGTGATTTTCAGTTTTTGACCAATATCTCAAAAACTTCCACTAGTAACTAATACTTTCGGTTGTTTTTCTAATAGCTTAGGTCATACTGAGACTATATGGAAAATTTGAGGAAAATTATTTGACTAGAATTTTCACTAGAATTTTTTGATTTTTTTCGGCCATATAAGTGATTTTCAGTTTTTGACCAATATCTCAAAAACTTTCACTAGTAACCAATACTTTCGTGTGTCAAAATAAATACATTTATTAGCCCATTTTTATTTTAGCAACACTAAACTACAACAACAAATATTTTTTACAAGTATTTAGTAGTTCCTTAGGTGTGTGCTAAACTTAAGGTAAATCGTTTACTACTGTAAAAACTGGATTTAGGACAGACTTTTCGATTTGTTTGCCATGGAGTTTTTGAGAGAAGAATTTACCGAAAAATTTACCTAAAATGGACTTTTAACTTAAGTTTGGTACATTTAATACACCATTTATAATTTCGAACTACACAACTATTTTCACTTAACACCACTTAATGTTATCCCACAATACACTTTCACTTTTAGTCCTTCACGTACCAAATTTCCCAAATGTCACACCAAGGCTGACTCATTGTGTTTGTTGCACTCGTATTTATACATCGATCGCCTATTCTAAATTCGTCTAGAATTATTCTGAATTCTGTACTAATATAATCCACTATACAACGAAACTGTTATAAACCACCTTTAGCACCACTACTCAACCCCAGATGTCACCAATCTCACAAAAATGTTAGTAACGTCACAAACCTTAAATGTTGTTAAATAAATTGCCCATCAACCCAATAGGCGAGATCGTAACATTACGATGTGCAAGTGCTATCGAAATCAATTATTGTAGATTCAATATTGAATAAATTCCTTTTTGTAACTCTTGATTAATATAAGAGTGTGGCGTGACTTGCTCATCTCCGCGATTCATCAAATGAGCCCAAAATCAAGTAAGCTTATAATCGATGGAAAACTTATATTTCTTTAGAAATCGATTTAAAATGGCTAAATTTTTTAAACTTTCATAAATTTGAATCTTCTTTCTTGTTCTTTCTAATTTGTTTAATTTATTGTTACGATCTCGCTTATAGGGTTGAAGGACAACTAATTCGGTATTGGGAGACATTTATTCAACAACAATTACTCATTTAAGGTTTGTAACCTTACTAACATTTTTTGTGTGAGATTGGTAACATCTGGGGTTGAGTAGTGGCACTAAAGGTGTTTTTTTCTGTATTGTGGATCATAGTAGTCTAGAACAGAGTCTAGAAAAAATCTAGGCGAATCTAGAATATTTATATTCATAACTGGATGAAAGGGATAATGAAGATTCTGGAGGTGTTGAGTTTAACACGAAAATCAAACATGGACGCAGTTGTGACGATGCTGACGTGTTTGCAGGAATTGGTGGAAAGTAAGGGCGAATTCATATATAAAGAGGGCCTTATAAAAGGGGCAATCGGAATGAAAAATAGCCTATGAAAGAGATAAACATATGGCCAGGTACGTAAACAATTATGTAAAGTTAGGTTTCAGTGGTTGGTATCGCACACTTAGGCCAATTATGGCCCATTGTGATACCACAGGATCCGACATCATAAACTCCCTTAAACAAGCTTTCGAGATCACAGATGCTGTCCATAGTGTATTTGCCCAAGTGATCATGTCTTCTGCCAGCTAGCGCAGGACCCGAGCAAAGGAAGAGAACAAGAGTTTCTGACTCCTCATCCCTGCATATTCTCAGAAGTCATTTGCAGCCTTCACGCATGATCTCCGAAAACCGCATGATCTCTCACTTCACCCAATTAGTGGAATTGAAATTTATTACTCCTTCAGCAATGATTAATGTTGCATAAAAAGGGTGCCACCCCAAACCCAAAAAAAAACCAAAAAGGACAAAATCCAATTTTTTTTTAAAATCCGAAAGGTACAAGATCCAAATGCGAAAAATCCAAAAGGGACTTAGGGTGGCCCACGTTTGTTTGGGGAAAAAAAGTCTTGAGATATCTAACGGGACACCTCCTAGAAATGTGAGGTTATGCTAAAAACTTAAACAGAAAAAATATTGGGTCGATCGAAGGTCGTTTAGATGTCGCGACTTGAGCGCAAAGTTCGATAAAAACGGTATTTATTTCAATTTTTCACTTTCAAACGAACAGAAAAATTATTAGAAATTTTTTCTCTGACTAAATAAAAATTGTGGTCAATAGAGGATATAATCCTCTAATAGAGGATAATAAAGGATATAAAGGTACCTTTCCAAAACATCAAAGATAACGAAAATCGGTTAACAAATAGCGAGATTATTGCCAATTTTCGAAACTAAGAAAAACCCAAAAAATAAATGTTTTTTTAAATCCTAGAATTTATATTTAAAATTACAGAAAAAAATAAAGAAATAAACAAAAATTAGGTATAACGAATTAACAATGGAATGTTTTATGGTGTCATAACAAACCGTATGAGTCATTAGTAGTTAATATAGTTGTGTTTTATGATTCCATTATCAACTATGTTAAGTCTTTATGACTCGTTCGTCTCATTAGTTATTGTATTTAAAATTTAAATCCGCCACCGCATTAATTATGACCTGCTATGGCCAATATATTTCAAATTAGTTTCAGTTTAAATCCAAATCTCTCGAGAAAAGGACACAAATTTGTTATAATTAAATCTAGACCGTTTAACAGTTTTATTAATATTTTCAAGAAAGTTGATAAAACGGGAGCTACAGTTGATTACAGTACTACTACAGTTGATAAAATGGCAGCTTTTTACGGTCCGCTATAGAAATTTATCTTCTTCGGCATGAGTACTGTCAAATTATTGATGCTCTAGTAACCATCAAAAAAGCAAGTGTTGTGTCTTTTTTTACAACCACCGTATTGTAATATTAACTATTTGTGAAAGTGCAGCTTTGATAATCCAGCAAGTGCAAGAAGTGTCTATTTTTTGGTCAAAAGCACGAATTCCAGTGAAAAAGGACAACATACCAGTGAAAAATTGGAATAATTGCATGAGTGGAAAAATATCTAAAAAATAAAAATAAACCTTCAAAAGTTAACCTTGAAAGATAAATTGCCTTTAATAGTAAACTGGATGATATTTTCGATATCGCACACACTAATGCCTTGTCCATGATGGCCAGTGAAGACGATATGCGATTCCTCTTGTCACAGCGTGAGAAAGGGTGTTCCGGATATTTGGCTGGAGCCGGTCGATATGAAATTGAAAAAGAAAAACGGAAATCGGAACGTATGAAGGCAGATAAAAATTGTACACGAAGATATCTTGAAGAAAAAGTAAATCAATGCCAATAGACTCACAAGCATTATTTTCGTCATCGGAGAGTGACAGCGATAGGATATAATATATAAGTCCAAGACTTTGGACATTCTATTGATGAACTAGTTTTAAATCGAACAACACTGACGCGTCTTCGTGAAGCAAATATATTAGAAATCGCAGCATCAGATAAATTGACGTTCCAGTTTACATTAGGCGTAGTACATTTTGATGGAAAACTACTTCCGGAGTTGTCGGGAACGAAGACCGTGGATCATTTATCTGTGATTATTTCCGATATAGATGGAGAACATTTACAGGGCATTCCCAAAATATCAAGATTACTGGTTTGGAAATGGCAGAGGCTGTTTTCTAAAGCTTATTCGAGTAGAGAGCAACTGGCGGTGTCGTAGCGGCTTGCTTCGGTACAACATATTAAAATACAGTAAGATAATATGGAGCAGCTTTTATTTTAGAGCAGAAACTAGATCGAAGCTTATTATATTTTCCTTATCGACATCTCGACAGATTTTGTTACACCAAACACTGGCAATTTTTTAAAACGGTTCAAGATTTCCACAAAATCCGAATATGTGGCCTCAAGAACGGAATGAAGATTTCCACTCAAATAAAAGTCAAGTTAATACAAGATTAAAATAAGAAATTAAGAAGAAATGGTGATGACATGCAATATTTTACTACAAGTCGTAAAGGACTACACACAGAAGTTTGCAACATATACCAAAACATCCTTAATGAGTAGAAGATCATCCTAGATTGATTATTTTCATCATAAAAATTAATTCGTAATATCATTGTATAGAAGAAACATTATGCATTAATAATAAAAAAAGCATAGTATAATTATTTGTCTTGTTTTTGTATTTTGGAAATTTGACAATAATCTCGCTATTTGTTAAACGATTTTCGTTATCTTTGATGTTTTGGAAAGGTAATTATCTTCTCTATTGACCACAATTTTTATTACGTCTGAGAAAAAATTGTAAATAATTTTTCTGTTCATTTGAAAGTGAAAAATTGAAAAAAATACCGTTTTTATCGAACTTTGCGCTCAAGTCGCGACCTCTAAACGACCTTCGATCGACCCAATATTTTTTATTTAGTTTTTAGTTTTTAGCATAACCTCACATTTCTAGGGGGTGTCCCGTTAGAAATTGGAACTTTCGAAAATTTGGTCCACCCTAAGTACATATTTACAACTCTTTCAACTCGATCTTTTTATGCCATTTTTTAGTCGATTTTTTTTAATTTCGACTTCAATAGGGATTGAATTAGGCCATTTCTTCCTTCACCTATTAAAGATAAAGATTCCTTCACCTATTAAACAGAGATTTTAAAGATTAAATTCAAAAAGTTAAGATTTTTTTTGGATTTTGTCCTTTTTGAATTTTGTCCCTTTTGGATTTTGTAAGTTTGGATTTTGGATTATGTCTTTTGGATTTTGGGTTTTTCGATTCCGATACACATCCGCATAAAAAGGAGGTTACGTCTAAAAATAAAAAGATAAAAATGGCGTCGGTTCAATATCCCGAATTACAAAAGACCGAATTATCAAAATCCCGTTAAAAAAAAACCCGACATTCAAATTCCCGACTTTCCAAATCCCAACTTTCAAAATCCCGATTTTGCTGAAACCTTAAAAATCCCAACAAAACTTAAATTTTGTTTTTTATAGATAAAATAACTAAATTTAATATTTAATATTTTTTATACCTATCTACTAGAGTAGGTGTCATTAATATTCTATGTAGTAGTCCGCTCCTGTGTGCGGTACGCAGTGCGACATGTTAGCTGATCCCGGCTCCTACGTCCACTAAAGTTCAAATCTAAACCCCCTCGGAGAGCTAAGCGGGAGGAGGGGGTGGGGGGGGGGTGTAATTAAAGCAATTATTGCATTTCAAAATGTCGGCCCGTGAGTACCCGAACTCATCCAAAAAAAATTAAAAATCGAGCTTTTGAAAATTGGGCTTTTGAAAATCGGGATTTTGAAAATCGACGACCCCAACCCATTTGTATTAAATTTTGATTTAATTGTCTATTGTTAATCCACTATTTGTAATGGCCTAACGGTGTGCAGCACGGAAATGGCGGACGGATGATGTGTTGCTTGTGCAGCGTGTAGCTACCGCGACTGATGAAGACGAACTGCTTGGAACGAGAAATTAATTTTATAAATTAAATTTGGTTCTTTTTCTTTTGTTTCGTATTCGTCGTGTTGCTTTTGTTTTCGTTTTTTAATGGTCCTGCAGTCCGATTCTGGTTTTTCCTATAGGAAAATGAAATGATATTTTTGACAAAAATACTATGAAAATATTTTTCCTAATTCCTTTTCCTATAGGAAAAAACAGAATCGAGTGATGGAATAATGAGCTAGTGAGCGAGGAGTGTGCGAGATGTTAAGTTTGCGAAATGTGTACGATTAGAATATTGGTTTGAATATTCTAATCACTACATACATCACATCCCCCCACAGTGTCACACAGTGAAGAAGATGATAGCGCGATCGTTTGGTTTCGGAAGTAATCAGTTCTTTAAGAAATTTATCTTTCCGATAGTGATTAAATTGCTTGTTGGTGTTAGGCAATGCTTCGTATGCAATGTGAGCTGAAGAGGTGCAGAAGCTCAGTACACAGCTCGAATTCCGTGCCTGCGATCGATCGTCATGTCGTCAGTAATCTGAATCTAAAAATGTAGTTTCCGGAGTATAAGCATAAATAAATATTTGCCGATCGTGAGTGATTTTAATTTCTCCATTTTAAATGTTAAAGTATTGATCGTGGCTAGTTGTTGAGATACCGAAGGCTATCCGTCACTTATGACAGTATATCTATCGGTATTGGTTGAATGACTATGTAGCCAGTTGTTCGAGAATGGCCGCAAGATGTGCGAGTCAAGAAACTGTTGTTGAGAAAGAAAAATTTATCTGGAGGTTAGGGTCACTGTGGAGGTTTGTGTTTTATTTCCTAACCCATGGATCATGGATGATGCATGAGCCGCGCCAGAGGAAAGCGACGGTTGACATGGTTGTGTCGTTCACTGCACCATACGTGTCGCTGAATTATGAATCATGGGAGTTGCATGATCCACGCAAGAAAACGGAAGTGGACATGGTGGTGATGCTCACTGCACTATTTGTGCCGCCGGACCAAGGAGTTGCATGATTGATGGCGAAGATTGGTCATGGAAACTCGATGGACCATGCAATAAAACGCAAAAAAATTTAATTTTATTTACAATAAAACAAAATAATTAAAAAAAAATATTTTCAAAGCAGCCGTGTTTTTTTTTTTGTTTGCTTCTCTTGTTGTTGTTGCCGATGTTGTTGGTTTTGCCGCTGCCGTTGTTATTGCCGTAGCGTTGTGTTTACTTCTACGTTGGTGTATCGAAATTGCGAGAGCAAAAGTTTGCCCATATTGTTTGTTGTCGCTACCTCGTGGGGCGCTATCTCGTGGTGACATTTATGTTTTACCTATTGTTATTGTTGCGCGAGCGTTGCGGCTTAATTGAAAAAATATTTCACCGCACACAATACACATTTTCTACACACTTTCATTTTAATTGTTTTATTAATATTTTTACTAATTTTTTTGCTAGATAAAGACTGGCGTCGGTATCACCAATATCGATTGTGATTAAAATGGTATCTGATTTACGTTCGTCAGAGATGAAGTAGCGATTGATTAAGACTTTTTTAATGTTTTCGTATGTGTCATTGGCTCTTGTAGAATGTACTCGACCTTCACCACCTGTGTTGCCGAGAGGGACAACACTATGTACACAAACTTTTGTTTGTCGCTGGTGAGGTTTTTCGCGTCGAACAAAATTTCGGCTAATATGAACCAAGTTGCCGGATCGGTTTCCCAAAATGCTGGGAGCCATGTCAAGTGGCTTGCACGTTTTCCTGACACAAATATAACGGTATACTCACTTAATTAAAAAAATCTTCACACACTTAAAAAAAATATTTTGTCGCACTTGTAAAAAAAAAAATTTATTTTTAGCAAAACGACCAGGCAATCAAGACGTTTGTGAAAATAGTGCGCGATTTATTAAAAATAAAACACACATGCACTTTGTTTAATATAAAAAAGAGGTTTATTTCATTTTGTTAATTGTAAAATAACCAAAAAAATCACTAACCTGTTTTGCGGTAAAAACCGACGTTTTGGGTCACCAGATATAACGCATGCTGATGCAGTAGAGCAAAAAAAAACTTTAAATTTGATTTTAAATACAACTTTTATCTATTGAAAATAATTATTTTTGTTTGTGTTGCTGGTGAGTGATATTATTGTGATTCGATGAAAATCGTTTACCACGTAAAATTTTTTTTAGATGTGAAAACAGCCACAAGTCAGAGGGAGCTAAATCTGGCGAATAGGGAGGATGTCATAATAAGTCATACGTTAATTCGCTTATTCTTGCGATGGTTTTTTGAACTCTTTGTGAGAGCAGCACACCCGCGTTGATAAAAAATTATTTTTTCCTTCTGTAAACCAGATGCTTCGGCACTTGGACCGGGAGGTACTGGGTTCGAATCCCATCAGAGGCTAGATGCAAATCGAATTTTCATCATCGATTACAATCGGTGATGTTAATAAACACAACTAAGACCCTCTGATGGAGTGCAGAATTCAGCGCCGACCCACCTTCCATGTCAATGTACTACAGGTTGACATGGAACATGCAATGTGCAGGTGGTATACTGTAGTTGTGTAAGTAGGTGAGTAGGTGAATGGGTTAATGATGTGGCGTGAATGCGTGGTATCACAATGGGCCAAAAATGGCCTAAGTGTCAACCACTGAAACCTAAACCAGATGTTTTCTCATGAATTTGTATACATCCAGCTGGTCCAAATGGTTTGGATAATAATCTAGGTTTATTATTTTAACTGTTTTACCATCCCAAGAAATGGGGTCGGCTCAAAATCCCGAATACAAAAGACTGAATTATCAAAATTCCAACTTTCAAAATCCCGACTTTCAAAATCCCGATTTTGCTGAAAGCTTAAAAATTCCGACAAAAGTCGGGATTTTAAAAAAAATATTAAATATTAAATTTTGTTTTTTATCTTCATTTTTATAAGAACTCAGTCGTTTTTTGGCCAATCTTGGTGAAATTTCGGTTATTGGATACAATTTGCATTTTATTGTGAATTATTCTAGAACTTTTGGAATTGGGCCTGCTCAATTGAACTTGGCTATTCCTCAACCAATAATTGTAAAATCTAGTTTACAAAATTGGATTTGTAGAAATATGTTCTTTTAATAAAATATATTTTTTGGTCGTCCTGAAAAGAACGTTTGGGTTTTTGATTCTATGTTGTTTGCTGATCCCGGCTCCTACGTCCCCCCGTAGTTCAAATCTAAAGCCCTTCGGAGGATTAAGCGGAGGGGAGCGCAGCAACCTCCCGCGTGCCCGTGAGAGTTATCGAAGCCATCAGCTTCTACAATTATTGCTTTTCAAAATACCAACTCGTGGGCGCCCGAAATCATAAAAACAATAAGAAATCGGGCTTTTGAAAATCAGGCTTTCGAAAGTCGGGATTTTGAAAGTCGGGATTTTAAAAGTCGGGATTTTGATTTCGGGATTTTGAAAGTCGGGCAAACAAGCCCAACCCCCAAAAAACTGATGCTAACACCTTCTTGGCCAATTTCTCGAACCTAAGTCGCTTCGCAGCTGAAGTACCGGGTTCATATCACTCCTTAGCCTCTTGTTTTGATTCAAGATCATGATGGCAGACCTGAATCTCATCTATATAGTGATGAAACGATGCACAAAATTTTTTATATCCTTTCTCAACCGCTCCTAATGTTGCTGAGAAAGTCGCATTCAAATGTGTGTTTTGTTCCATTGCTAGAGAATGCAGCATCCAGTGCACACAGCTTTCTGAAACCCGAAACCTCAGTCAAAATATTGCTTACACTGCCTAGTGCTAACACCATCGGTCTTCTACTAAATATCTCTCGGTTAATCGATGATCTTCAAAACCCATATGCTGTGTTTTGGCAACGATTTCTGGAGTTGATGCACTTCTTGGACGTCCTTCACGTGGATAATCTTCAAGACTTGTACGACAACGTTTAAATTCAGCAACCCATCTTTTTACTTTTCTAATGGTGAAAGTGAAGAGTCCTTATATATTTATGCACTTTAACAATCGTTAATGAATTTGTTTTGGTGCTACACCTCCCAAAATTAAGAATTTTATTACTGAACGATATTCAGTGTTTTCCATTGTAAAAAAAATACTTTGGCACGCCAACTTTGAACAACGGTTAATATACAAATGAAATGACAGATCCCCATGAAACTTCACACGTGTTCATAAAAAGTAGTATCATTTTTAGAAAAAAAGAACGAACGACAAAACTTACCGAGCAACGTAGTATTTTGCTTATACAATTTTTGTATGTAGAAGTACTTGATGCTTGATCTGATCCGGTTCAGTTCATGATTGCAAATCAAAATTTGTGATCTTGAACAAAATCCAGATCAATGGGCGTCATGAAGCACGCCAATTATTTGCGTATACAAGTTTTTGTATATTATTTGGAATAATTTTTTATATGGAGAGTTGTTCGTTTGGTTCTGCTCGTGATCGAAACAACCCGCAATGCAATGTCTATATTTTTTATAAAAGGCCAATTCGACATAATAAATCAAGAATAATTTGTAAAACTCCGATCAATACATCAGAATCTCTAAACCTCATCAACAAACAAAATTAATTCTTTAAATAATAGACAGAGCAGATATAATATACTGATTACATACAAACACGATGGGAAATAATTATAAATAACCTTATCACTATCATTACATTCTCTGTAGTAAAATTATGTTTGGTATGTACAATAGAAACAAAGCCTAAAACCACACAGATTGAAAGAACACAACCCGACACCAACACTAAACACATCACTGTCATTATTATTATGAATATGTGTAGTATACATATAGAGATATCGCATACATATAGACAAACTGAGAAATGCAAATTATGAAAAATACAAATAACTTTAATTTTCATTCAAAATATAAAAATGATACGAAAAAATCCTACCGACAAACAAGAACATACACCACATCCAGCTATTACTCGTACATCTTCCACAATAATAAAGTCATCTGAAACATAACCATACACTCACATAAGCACACATACATAAAGGATAAATATAAATAAATATTTTCACATATATAAAAGCACTCGTCTGTCATATTTTATCAATTTTGTTCATCTTCAATATCATACATAATTTTCATTTTCACTGCCTTTATTCCCTCCTCCCGCCTTCGGCCCGCTTTGCAGTGTTGTGTTGTTTTTATTTTGCTAAATTCTTGACACTAGCTTTTGTATTTATTTATAATATAGAGACTGTACACAGCACACAACAAAATAATAAAGTATTAGCAACATATACATTTGAATATGTACACATATGAGCTTTACGTGTTGTTTGTATATTTTTGAATGATTCTTTTCACAGAATATAAAAATGCTTCCTCTTTCTCGGTACACTCGTATACATGTTCGTAGAAAACAAAAGCACAGCAGGATACAAAAGATAAAAAATAAAAAAAAATACGAAGAAAAATAGGAAAAGTCTGAGGTTTTTACTGCAATTGACTGTATATTTCATTCTTGAGCTTTTTTATCTAGTTTATAGTTTTATAGAAATATAAACAAAAGTGTCATAATTTAAATTAATATATAACATAAAAGCTTTTGGTATTATATACTCGTACATATATATTCATAATATATAAATTTTGCTATACCGAGCTTTTTCGGCTAACAACATTATTATATATAGACAAACGTAGAAATAATAGTTGTGACATGACATTACGAGATGAGTGTAATTCTCATGTATTACTATTTTGTACTGCACTTTCGTAACCAGTTGTGCTTTTTCGGTATGAGACAATATAGTATATAGTATATACTCGTACGTCTGTCTCATATATGTATATTCGTAGATATACTGTGTGAATAATAAATAAGCGTAATTGGACGAGTTTTGTGAAGTGGCAGTGATTTATGGATTAGATGTGTTATTTTCGGAACTCATATTGTACTCGTGTAAAGCGTATATAAACAGGGAAAATGAATTTTCGTGGTTTATTTATTTTCTGTATAATACATGGAGAGACAGTTGTTAGCACCGGAAATGTTCGTCAGCTTAAGGTGGACTTGTCTACTTTTATAAAGTAACATAAATAAATAATATTTATTTTAACTGAAAATTGGGCGGTTTTGTTTACGAGTATAAACTAGATACATTGTATCAGATTATGTTAACAATCGAATTAACTAATGTTACGCCCAAGTAAAAAAACGTTTATATTATCGACAAATATTTGTACCATGTTATAAAATTGGAAATAGTTTTGGATTTTCTTGATAAGCGGCGTCGAAAAACTCAAGTCAATAATCGCCATAACTTGTAACTCCAATCCGTTAGCGGCGTAGCTTAAAAAACACGCGAGTAGCTTGAACTGGTATTGGAAGTCGATGGTGGCCCTTTCGAAAAACTAATTGAACTCATTACAACTAAAAAAATCGTATCGTGTGTCGTTTGTTAATCTATAAATCTATAGTTACTAGCTGACCCAGCGAACCTCTCTCTCTCTCTCTCTCTCTAGCTTCACATCCCATGAAGGGATTTTGCCGCCCGCACTATGGTCCTCCAGCCGTCTCGGTCCATCGCTCTCGACCTCCAGTTTCGACATCCTAGTGCCTGTAGATCTTGTTCGACGTCGTCACGCCAGCGCAGTCGGGGTCTTCCTCTACGACGCACACCGGCTGGTTGTTGATGGAACACTTTATTGGTCATCCGTTGTTGTGGGGACCTTGCAACGTGGCCGAGCCATCTTACTCGATTGGATTTGATGAATCCGATAATATCGCAACCTCCAAGAATTTGCTTTATCTCGTGGTTCATGCGAATCCGATATTCATTGTTCGCGACTTTAATAGGACCAAAGATGGAGCGAATGACCTTCCTTTCGAAGGTAGATAATAATCTACAATCATTAGTGGTCATGGTCCAGCTCTCGCTTCCGAAAGCCAGCACAGGTCTTATGAGTGCTTTATAAAGTGCGAGCTTGCACGACTGCGATAGATGTCTAGATCGCAATAATTTTGATTGGGCGTAGAAAACTCGATGTGCGGCAGCGATTCGGGCTTTTATATCTGCCTGCATGTCATTTGATGATGTTATAACTGACCCGAGGTATTTGAAGTTTTCAACGCGATCAAAGTTATGGTCGCCAATTCCGAGATTTGCCATGGAGATGTTCCTGGGTGTTGATACAAATTTGGTGTTGTTACTGTTCACTTTCAAACCAAGTCTTCTTGCGCAGCGATCGAGCGGCACGAAACTGTCTTTGATATCGCTAGGTCTTCGGCCAAGAAGCACGATATCATCTGCATATCCAAGAATTTGGCCTGATTTATTAAATATACAGCGCGAAGTTTCGATGTTGCTTTTCCTCACTACGTACTCAAGCACCAAATTGAACAGCACAGGCGCGAGTGCATCTCCCTGTCGAACACCAGATGTTATTTCAAAGGAGTCTGACACAGTTCCTTCGATTACAATTCTACATACAGACCCAGACGTTGTTAATTTGCACAGAGAAACGAGTTTCTCTGGAATTCCTAGGCATATGAGCGCGGCCCAAAGGTTATCGCGGTTTATACTGTCATATGCCTGACGGAAGTCTATATATAATTGATGTATGGTTATGTTGTACTCCCAACATTTTTCCAAGACCATCCTCATGGTGAAACACTGGTCAGTGGTCGATCGGTTGGGACGAAAACCACACTGATAGTCGCCAATGATGTTTTCGGCGAGAGGGATGAGTCTGGCAAGTACAACATTAGCCAACACTTTGTAAGCAGTGTTCAATAGAGCTATACCACGATAGTTTTCACATTTAAGACGGTCGCCTTTTTTATGCAACGGACATATGAGCGCGGTCTTCCAATTCTCCGGCAACTCTTCTTGGTCCCAAATACATACGATGAGATCGTATAGACTTGTTGCAAGAGTAGCACCTTCGAGTTTTATTAATTCTGCGGGGATTCCATCGAGACCGGGTGCCTTGCCGTTTTTCAATCGACTAATAGCTGCGTCTACTTCCTCCACTGTGGGATATTCGACGAAGACCTCATCACCTGGAGGAGCTATTGCTCTAATAGGGGTCACGTCGTCATTCCGATTTAGTAGATTTTGAAAGTAGGTTTGCCATACTGAGAGAACATCAGCCACGTTTGTTCTCAATTCTCCATTCCCGTCTTTGATGGCTGTACTTCTTGGGTGGAAGTCTTTAGTGAGATTCCTGGCTTTGGCAAAACAGTCCCTTGAATTTCCTACTTCCGCTTGGAAGCTGATGTTTTCGATGCATAATCTCATATGATCGCGTTTCTTTTGACGAAGGTATTTAGCCGTGGCTTTCCTGGCGCGGAGATATTCTGCATGTGTGCTTCTAGTGTTGCGAGCCAACCATTTTTCACGAAGCTTTTGTTTATTTGCGACTGGTAATAGTGGTTCGAAGAACTTGAAGTTTGACCAACTATTCCATTTAAGAAAAACACTAAAAACTTATAACTCGAAGGCGTATTAATATTTTATAAGTTTTATTTATTTTATTTAATATATTTAATTTTTATAATAATTAGAATTTTTATTATATAAGTTATTATAATTTTATATCGAAGAATTTATTTTTGTTGTATAAACAAACGATCTTTATTGCACCAAAATTACAATATTAATAATATTTTTTAATAAATTCAAAACAAGAAGCTTATCGCTTGTATATAATATAAGTACATAGATTTTGGTTAGCACATACATTTATAATTGAATATACATTGACTACTTATGTATTCTTGTTAATGTATATACATACAATTCTATTTATATACAATTTCCTTATGCCTAATATTTGTTACAATTTAGATACATAATAATATATATAACAAATTATTTGTATGAGTACTATATACATACAATGTTTATGTAATATTATAAGTAAAATAAAATATAATTCAATATATAAAGTATAAATAATATTCAAAAGTATATATTAGCAATTATAAATTATAAATATTTATGTACATAATATTATGGGATGTGAACCATACTTTAATTGTAAGTTATTATTTTGAATGCCTTAACATACCCGCACCCTTGAAATAACTAATTCAAAACTATACTACCAAATATAAGAATGTGTTAATTTTATAGAATTCAAAATACATAACAATATATACACCTAGCTTTCAAAAGATTATTTTAAATTTTAATACATAATCCAAAAACTTAATATTAATTAAATTGTTCAAGATTTAGTTACATTTTTCTTAAACCAAAATGTATTTTCATCATTATTTTCATGGAATATATTTTATTGTAAAGTTTCATTTGTTGTTTCAAGTGGTAGAATACTGATTTTTGTGATGGATCTTTTAAATGTAGATTTAGCAGTTCTTATTGTTACAACACGAACCCGATTATCAAGCCCTGGATGCAGGTCAACTATTCTGCCCAAAACCAAATTTATAGGTGGTACATTGTCTTCATGGACAAGAACCAAAGATCCAATTTTGTAGTGTTCATTTGAAGCTTTTTGCCATTTATAACGTTTTTGAAGTTCATTCAGATATTCAAGGTGCCAACGTTTCCAGAAATCTTGAAACATTACTTGTATCTTTTGATACCTTGACAACCTATTAATATTTAAATCTAGCATTGATGGTTCAGGAAGTGCTAGTAAAGGACTGCCAATCGAGAAATGGCCGGGTGGAAGTGCAGTAAAATCTGATGGATCATTGGAAACTGCAGTCAGTGGCCTTGAATTTAAGCAGGCTTCGATTTGGCAAATCAACGTATAATATTCTTCCAATGTCATTGAGCGTGACCCAACAACACGTTTCAAGTGCCATTTGGCCCCTTTTATACCGGACTCCCATAACCCGCCAAAGTGAGGAGATCGAGGAGGTATCGTGAGCCATTCGATGTTATTACTCGCACAAAACCTTTGCGCTTCATTTTGGCACGACTCGGATAAGAACAAATTCCTTAACTCTTTTAATTCGGTACGACACCCAATAAAATTTGTTGCATTGTCCGAGTAAATTTTTGTGCAATATCCACGCCTGGATATAAATCTACGAAGGCATGCCAAGAATGATTGTGTGGTTAAGTCCATTACAATTTCAAGATGAATGGCTTTCACTGTAAAACAAATGAATAAGCAAATATATATTTTATTTTTAGATTTTGACCTTAGGTTAGGTTTAGCGAAGAAAGGACCACAGAAGTCCTATACCAACGACTGAAAATGGCCTCGATTGAGTCACACGATCAGAAGGAAGATCGCCCATTTTTTCATGTTATACCTTTGGTTTATTCTTGAAACAGTGAATACATTTATTTAATACCTGTCTACACAAATTTCGACCTCCTATAATCCAATAGTTAGACCTCAGATTGTACAATAAGGTTTGAGGGCCACAATGCAGAAGTCGTAAGTGTTCAGATTGAACCAATAGTTTGGTAAATAAATGATTGCTTGGTAACACCAGCGGATGTTTATTAGAATAATCTAGATTTGAATTTCGAAGACGTCCGCCAACACGAAGAAGTCCTAGCTCATCAAGAAATGGGTTTAATAATTTTAAATTGCTGGAGCTTTGAAGACTTGTACTCTTTCCAATATTTAGAATATCATTGCCATATTCAACCTGCTGCACTATGTTCACAAGTCTCATTACTGAAATATTCAATTCACTATTAGTTAGCTCACCTGTCATTTTTTCTTTTTTCTTATATTTAAGATTATTTATGAATCGAATTATGAATCCTGTAACACGAATAAGTTTAGTAAACGAGGAATATCGCTCAAATAAGTTCCAATGCGATTTCGTGTTACAAACTAAAATTGAAACATTTTTACGAAGGTCTAAATTCAACAAATCTGAGCTAATTTTTTGGTTAGGATTTTTTGGCCAATGACATTGATCTTCAAGTAAAAACGAAGGACCTGACCACCATAATCTTTGTTTCAGAAATTCATTTGGCATTATGCCACGAGAAACGAAGTCAGCAGGGTTTTGTGACGTTGGAACGTAGCACCAACTGTGTAGTGTAGAAAGTTCTTGAATTTGTGTAACTCGGTTTGCCACAAAAGAACTGAATTTAGCTGGTTCAGATTTGATTCGAAATAGAGTGACCTCAGAATCTGACCAAAGATAAATGTGGTTACAATGAATATTCAAACTTTCAATGACCTTGGTTAACGTCTGTACTAGCAGCAAAGCGGCACAAAGCTCTAGTCGCGGAATAGTCTGTTTTTTGAGTGGTGCTACTCGTGATTTAGAACAAATCATTCTTATGTTTTGCTTATTTTGATTATCCGTGACTCTAAGATACAGGACGCAACCGAAACCCTTTTCTGATGCATCTGAAAAACCATGAATTTGGGTAAATTTACTTTCAGGCACTACAATACACCGTGGAACAGATATTTGGTTCAATTCGATTAATTGTTTCTTGAATTCTAACCATTCATCACAAACTCGATGTGTAATAAGATCATCCCAATCTATGTGATGAAGTGTCCAAATAGTCTGCATAATGATTTTAGCTATGAATATGACTGGCGAACATAATCCTAAAGGGTCAAATAATTGGCAAATTTCTGACAAAATATTGCGCTTTGTACACGTCGTATTTAAAGAAACCTTGGAAAAATTCATCTCGAACTTATCCTGCAAAGTATTCCAAGACAATCCAAGTACTAGTGATACGTCCGACTTAGCTTCCGAAGGTGAAGAAATAATAGGTATATTCGAGGAAAATTTTCTTAGTTGGAAACCACCCTTTTCTAACAAGTTCTGCAGTTCTGACTTAATTTTTTGTGCTTCGTCAATTGTATGAGACCCGGTAAGAACGTCATCCACATAAAAATCGTTCATTACAATTTTCGACGCTGACGGAAACAACATAACTTCGTCGGAAGCTAATTGTTGCAATGTGCGCGTTGCCAAATATGGGGCACTTTTAGTACCGTAGGTGACTGTACATAATTTGTAACACTTGATTTCATCCAGTGGATTATCTCTCCACCAGATCCGCTGTAAATCCTGTTGCCTTTCATCAATGCGAATCTGCCTGTACATTTTGGCAATGTCGGCTGTGAAAGCAACAATATGTTTTCGGAACCTCAAAATTATAGAGAGCAAATCTTGTTGTACAGTAGGTCCCTTAAATAAGCAATCATTCAGAGACAATTTCGAAGAAGATTTCGAGGAACCATTAAACACAACTCGCAATTTGGTTGTTGTACTACTATCCTTAATCACAAAGTGATGCGGAAGATAGTATGATTTACAATCCGAACTATTGCTGAACTTTGTATCATGAGCAAGCGTCATATGGCCTAGAGACACATACTCCTTCATGAAGTCTCTATATTGAGTATAAATTTCAGGTTTCTGGGTTAATTTCCTTTCTATGGAATAAAATTGTTTAAGCGATGAAAAATTTGACAAACCGAGGTGTTTTATATTTTCATAGGCAGCGAAACTGAGTATCGACCGGATGGTAATCGTTCTTGATGCTTGGCGTAATGTTCTTCGCAATATTTTTCTTCCAACGAATAATGGTTTTTAACCGAAATTGTTTCTAATTCCCAGAAACGTTTTATATCACTTAGTAGGCTTTCATTAGTGCATAACACTGTAGATGGACATTCGTTACTAATACGATTAGATGTCACACGGCCACTTATAACGTATCCAAACACGGTGGGATAGAAAGGTGGAAGATTCTTCAGCACTGTAATGGAATTACCATTAAATAATTCATTGTAAATTTCTGCACCAAGCAAAATATCGATTTTATTGGGTACATGAAAATAAGGATCTGCCAGTTCAATATTCGCAGGTATAAGACGCAGATTGAAGTCAACTGGACTTGCTGGTAATTGATTTGTGATTTTTGGGATTACAAAGAAATCTAAATCTACAGTAAAATTTGATACCCTCGATGATATAGTCAGAGAAACTTTTGTGTTGATTCTTGTTTCAGTGCCACCGATGCCAGATATAATTTTGTTAGTCATTTGCTTCCTGAGTTTTAATAACTTTACGAGACTTTCAGTAACGAAGTTGAGATGTGAACCGCTGTCCAACAATGCCCTACACAACACATTATTGGTGGACCCAGCTGTGACATTGATTAAAGCCGTTCCAATTAAAATTTGTTCTACATTTTTCAGTGGCTTATGTATTAGTTTGCATGAGGATATACCTGTTGTTTGAACAACATTTGACTCAGAAGATTTATTTTGATTTAGTGAGCCACTTTGAACAAGTTCATTAGTAGGAAATGATTTTCTTGGATTACCTTTATAACGTTGAACATTTGATGTTACACCAAAATGAAGCAATTTATTATGTTTAAGTGAACATATACTACAGGGAGGTTTATCACAATCATTAACAGTATGCTTGCAAACTAAGCAATTTGTACACAATTGATTATTCCTAATAAATTGGTAGCGCATTTGTGGTGTGATTTTAACATCTGAAAATTCGGAACAATTAGATATTATGTGTGTTCCACTACAATAAGAACACTTGAAACTGTTTGATACTAAAGAAGTCGATTTTGCTTTAGAATAATTGAACTTTTTGGTATCAACTGATTGTTTTGTATTCGTGCTCTTTATAGCTTCCAAAATTCGAACACGATTTCTTAGAATAGTAACAAATTTGTCAAATGTCAATAACTTATTACTCTCAGAATTTTTGATGACATGTACCTTTGAAGAATTATCCAGTTTTTCAGTTAAATGATGGATCAGAATTAAATCCCATGCTTCCACTTGAATGAGTAGAGACTTTAATGCATTATAATTTTTGATCGAATTATCAATAAAAACTTGCAGAGACGTTGAAGAATTTTCGTTTGGGCTTTTGATATCATACAATGCCTTCATATGAGCCTTTTGAATCAAAATTGCGTTATCATACCGGTTGCATAAAATTTTCCAAGCAGCTTCATAATTGTCTGAAGTCACAGGAAGATTTTCAATAAGGTTATATGCCTTGCCCGAACGAATACAAGAAGTTAAATAAACAAATTTAACTATTGAATCAATATTAGTTTTAGTGTGAATGATATCGCGAAAGACATCCCTGAAGGCCAACCAATCGCTTTCCGATCCATTAAATGTTGGAAGCTTAAGTTCTGGTAGCTTTATTGACATAGACGGGACGCTTTGGTCCAGCATAGTGCTGTTGTTCGAAGATTCAAAATTAATCGCTTCCTTGGATTGACTTTCAATTTTTTTTATTTCATGAAGTTTATTCATTAGCATACTTTCCACATATTCGTAGTCCTCTTCGAATGTCACCCGTTCAGACGAAGCACTTTCATCCTGAATTTCTATTTTTAGTTGAACTAGGTGATATTTATCATACATTAATTGTAGGCGGCGAATATTAGATTCAATCGACCCTAAAGAGGTAAGCGTTGGTAATTTATTGCGAAACTGAGCAAGCTGGCCTTTGAATGCACGACGTTGGCGCTTCAGTATTTCTAATTCCCTTTTCGAAGATGCTTCACTACCTAATTGGGTTTCGGTATCAGACATTTTGTAGTTCTAATGGCTTAATCGCTCACGAAAAATTGAAAATACAGTGGAAAATTGAAAATACAGTATGTTACCAACGAAACAACTCTCAACTATTTTAAATTTAACGAATGACGAGAATTCAATTTAGTGGAAGATTTAAATAGTTTCAGAATGAAACAAAATAACATTTACTCTAAATTAACGCAACAATTGTGAAAAACTTAAATTTAAATAAAAATTTAATATTAATAATTTGAACAAGTACCTTTAGCTATATTGCTGACAACTGCAAATGTGTTTGTTGGGCTGACTGTATCCAAATTTAATAATCAAAAATCCAACTAATGTTGTAATCCCGTAATTATTGTTGATGTTGAAATTGGCCACATGTGATTTTGCACCAAACCGTACAGCCTTCACTTTAAACGGTACACCAAATAATATACCGCTGAATGGATACCAAACCGTATATCAAATAAACCACGTTCTCAGCAATATATTATTGATCCGATTCACGAAGTAGAACGTAGCCACAAATGGAAATTCGACGAATGTAATGTTGACCAAAATAAATGGTAACCGTTGCTTTGCGGTGTTATACTGCTTGAGGTTGAACTGCTATAGCATGTGATGTATGACCTCGATGAGTTGATTTGACCTTGGTGGTTAATAGATTTGACAATCACCACGTTTTATCGGAAAAATCGTAAAGTTGATTTTTATTTTATATGGTTTGTAGTAGGAAATATATATCGAAGAATCAAAATTATATGCTGCTATATTAACTGCTTTGCGAAGATGGTTTAAACAATTTTACCATAAATACGTAATTGAAGATTCATGTGCAATCTCGACTGATTTGTAGTTGTTGCGTCAGCGTACAATTACACAAAACTTGTACATATACTGGCACACTGCTCACATTCGATGAATAATCACTGACATTTGTATGGCACTTCACGAAATAAATTAACAGTAAACTGCAACAACAATGAATACTAGTAGTCCGTTAAAACATACGATGAGTGTGGAACTAGTTTGTTTTATTTTGATACCAAATAACGAAGAAAACTGATTAATTTGTTTATAAATTTATAAACAAAATGGTATCACAATTTCTGATTTCGAAGACGTTGCAAACTTTAACTTAATTGCTTAGTTGTAAACGACGAACTGTTTTACCGCATGAATGAACGAAATTTGTAAAGACAGTCACTTGATTACCAGCACGTTTTACTTTTTCAATAAACAGTAATATAACACTGTTTGAATTAACTTTCACAGATATGAATGCTGCCACATCCGGCTCGAAGGACCAAAATAAATGGTAATAGTGGTTCGAAGAACTTGAAGTTTGACCAACTATTCCATTTAAGAAAAACACTAAAAACTTATAACTCGAAGGCGTATTAATATTTTATAAGTTTTATTTATTTTATTTAATATATTTAATTTTTATAATAATTAGAATTTTTATTATATAAGTTATTATAATTTTATATCGAAGAATTTATTTTTGTTGTATAAACAAACGATCTTTATTGCACCAAAATTACAATATTAATAATATTTTTTAATAAATTCAAAACAAGAAGCTTATCGCTTGTATATAATATAAGTACATAGATTTTGGTTAGCACATACATTTATAATTGAATATACATTGACTACTTATGTATTCTTGTTAATGTATATACATACAATTCTATTTATATACAATTTCCTTATGCCTAATATTTGTTACAATTTAGATACATAATAATATATATAACAAATTATTTGTATGAGTACTATATACATACAATGTTTATGTAATATTATAAGTAAAATAAAATATAATTCAATATATAAAGTATAAATAATATTCAAAAGTATATATTAGCAATTATAAATTATAAATATTTATGTACATAATATTATGGGATGTGAACCATACTTTAATTGTAAGTTATTATTTTGAATGCCTTAACAGCGACGATCAGGCGACATTGATCATCGAACCAATCATTGCGGGGTCTCGGAGGTCTTCTTCCGATAGTGTTTTGCGCCGCGGTGGTAATGGCTGACTGTATTGTGTGCCACTGCTCCTGGATGGTAGAAGGAGCTTCTTCGTTGTTGCTAGGCCGCTCTAGATAGTTGATTGGAAACTCTGCAGTGACGTTTGGTCTTTTAGAGCATCCACATTCCATCGAACGGTTTTTTTTGCTTGTCTGTTGAACGTAGATGACAGTTTCCACTTATATTTAAATATGACAAGCACATGATCGCTGTCCATATCTGCACCACTGTAGAATCTAACGTCAGATATACTGGTCGAGTGTCTCTTAGACACCATGACGTGATCAATTTGGTTTTCCGTTCTTCCATCATTCGATCTCCACGTTACTTTGTGGATTCTCTTATGTGGGAAAAACGTACTTGATACAACTAAGTTGTACATTAATGCCAGGTCGGTGACGCGTTGGCCGTTGTTGTTACTAGTTAGATGCAGACTGTTGGGACCAATGTGCGATGTATTTTCTGCACTCCTACCGATTTTTGCATTAAAGTCGCCCACGATGATTTTAATGTCGTGGTGCGGTATGTTATTGATGACTTCCTCCAGCTCCACAAAGAAGAGATCTTTGATGTCATCAGATTTATCTTCGGTGGGTGCATGCACATTAACGATCGTGATGTTAAACTTATTAGTGCGAAGTCTGACCGTGCATATCCGCATGTTGATCGGGCGGAAATCGATGATGTGGTGCTTCACGCGCCGATGGATGAGGAAGCCAACTCCAAATTCTCCTCCGTTCTGATGGCCGCTGTAGTGAAGAGTGTAACCATTGGTGGTGTCATGGATCCCACTCCCGGACCATCTAAGCTCTTGTAGTGCAAGTACGTCTAATGTGTAACTCTTTGCTTGGTTCGAAAGGTTCTGGAGATCTCCAGGTCTTAAGAGGCTAAGCACGTTCCATGTTCCCATTTTTAAAGCGTTGTCCGTGTACAATTTCCGAGGTCAAGTTTGTAATGAATCCGATATGGTAATCCGAGGCCTTTGTTCAGGGTTCATAACTTAAATGGTTTTTATGAGGGAAGGATGTTGGCCTGCCGCTCAACCCGCTTGTTACGTGTGTGGGTCACGTACTGGTGAAAATCTTAAGGCATCCAGTCCTACCTTGAACACATTTATATAGCGAGCCGCTTGATACAAGACAGACGCCCGCTTCAGCCGCTCCTAACATGAAGAACAGACGCTGGTTTGGTATTGGTTTTAGGGCGCCAATAACCCGCCCTGACATGTAGTGTCCATGACTATAAACAGGATTTAGTCTGCTCGTCTCCACTACACCGCCTGATTCATTTAGCGTTACCCAGGGAGCACCGGCGAGGAGGTATGAATCTCGGACTTCACCCCCCGAACCTCGTTTCGCCCCAAATTACTTCGTTCCGAGCAAATATTTTTGTCCTTTACGAAAATTGGTTTTGATGAAAGTATAAATCAAACAACTCAACTCAATTCTCAATAGACGACTGGGTTGAGTGGCCATTCTATTCGCCTTTTCATCGAATTCAACAATAAAGGCAGGTTAGTTCGTTCGGTTTGGAAAAATCCAGAAAATAAATTTATCATTTTTGAGCAATATGATTGATCATAAAAATTGTTAGACAGGCATCTATTGAAAATTGGGTTATTTTTTGGATTTTTTATCTCAGTTTGGAAATGAATTGGAGTCAGTTGGAACTCAAAATAATTCAATGTTTATTTTATTTATTTATTTACATTATGTTAGGTATACAAATAAATTTCCGACCTTTTTAGATAGGTGTCGTTAGTATCACTGCTTGCATATTATTCAATCGGGCAATACATAGTTTTTGGAGGTTAGATGTCAAGCTTGATTAATTACTAGTGACATTTGTTCAAAGCGTAAAGAACAATTATTTTCATGTAATTGAAGATGTCGAATTTTGTGCCAAAAAAACAACATTTGCGGGAAGTTTTACTTCATTATTTTTTGTTGAAGAAAAGTGCAGCGGAAACAAATTGTTTGCTTGTGGAAGTTTACGCGGTGAACATGCGCCATCGAAAACAACATGCAAAGAGTGGTTTCAATGATTCAAAGTTGGTGATTTTGACGTAAGAGACAAAGAACGACGAAGGCAGACCATGAAAATTTGAAGATACAGAATTGGAAGAATTGCTTGATGTGGACCCTTGTCAGACTGAAAAGCAATTGGTAGAAGAGTTAAATATTACTGAACAATGTGTTTCGCAATGTTTATATGCAATGGGATTGGTTCAGAAGCTGGGAAATTGGGTGCCACACAAATTGAAAGAAAGGGACATGGAACGTCGGAAAACCATGTGCGAATTGTAGCTTCAACGACAACAAAGGAAGGGGTTTTTGCATCGGATCATCACTGGGGTTGCTCTAGCTGAAAAACGACCGGAATGGGACAAAAGGCACAATAAGATTATTTTGCAACATGACAACGCTAGGCCACATGTTGCTATACCTGTCAAAAATTACTTGGACAGGTAGAACTGGGAAATTCTACCCCACCCGCTGTATTCACCAGACATTGCTCCCTCTGATTACTACTTGTTTCGGTCGATGCAATCAGCCCTGGCACAGCAGCACTTCACTTCATATGAAAATGTCAAAAAATGGGTCGATGACTGGATCGGCTCGAAACCACCAGACTTCTTCCTTCGGGGAATCCGTTTATTGCCTGAACAATTAATGTTGTTTATATCAGTGAAAAAGGTCGAAAATTTATTTGTAGACCCAATAATTTAGAATAGAACCATACACGTAACGTTGAGGTTTCAAGCTCATTTGATGTTAAATGTGCAGTTTAATAAAATTCCAAATACAGCCATTTCCTTCATTTAACGGTTATCCCGAGAGCTGTCTGCTAATATGCGGCACAGCATTTGACTTCTTATGGATAAATTTATAAGGTTGGTAGCTAGTTTATGCTTATATCAGATACGGGCTTTGGATTCTCCTCAACCACATCTTAGCTCTTCCCCACATCTATTTACAATAAACTTTACAATTGACTCTATTTACAATAAGCAGCAATCGATCCCAAGGGGCCCCAAATAGGAACACAATTAAAATAGATATAGATATAATTAAATAAAAAATATAAAATTATCAAATTGAAAAAATAAAAACACGTCGAGCTGATATGAAAGTCAAGGCTTTAATTGTAGTGGAATTAAATGGAATACAGACGCAAATCAATATACCATGCATTGTGGTAAACAATATATTTCGGTTTTTTTGTCTGATGCGTGAATGAACAGCGATGATGACCATGAGAAAAACACGGAAATTCCAAATTTATTCTGCACACTTCCAACGATTGACGGGGAACTGAATGCGCTTGAAGTCGGACGAAATGTCAGTTGTAATCAGAGGAATTCTCGGAATTACAAAATCCTCTCCTTTGAATTTGCCCTTGATGATCGTCGCTTGAATCACGTTGTTCATTAGTTTCTTCACAGCCAATCGCGTTCCGTTACACAATCTTGGATGGTTTAGATTACCCAGCATGATTATCACAGACCCCTTGAGCATCAAGTTATTTGGTATGATTCACGCCAAATCAAGCGCATTCAAAAACTCGGTCGGATAGTTGATTATCTCGTCTTGATTGGTACCACAGTCAACGGATTTGTAACAATACATTTCCCCAGCGATTTGGTTTTGAATCAAGTAATTCAGACAGTCAGTATCCTTGTTCTTCGCTGTCAAATTCGCTCGTTCGCTGAGAAAAATCGTGATTCATATAATTTCGGCGGATGTGCGAATACACTTTCGTGATAAGCTCTGCCTTCGACGTCCCGAACATGCAAAAATTCGAGGGAAACGAAATCAATCCTGTCAAAACATCAATAGAAATTTCATTATTGCTAAGCGCCAACAGTTGGTTTGAAAAATCAGCAGTTGATGAGTCATTATGTAACGCGACTCTCATGTTCGTGATCAACTGCAACTTCTCCACATAGCGCCTCAAACTTGATTATTTCTGACATGCGTTGAGTTCATGCCTTGAGTCTCTTCGTAAATCCTTCATCGTGCGATTGAACGCTTAAAATGATCGTTTATGTGCCATTGTGCACTCGTCCCAGATGATGATTTTGATTTCCTGCAATACCTTAGCCATCGCCTACTTCAACACAGAATGTGCTGTCCAGCCGCCATTTAGCAATGTGGTTGCAATTCCCGATGAAGGAACGGCTAACGCTATTTCAGATCTCGAGCGAATTATGGCCAAAAGCAATGAAATCAGGCAAAGCCTGTTCCACTGGGAGCCTCGAGGAAGAATATTTCGCTGTTTTTTATCAACTGCCTTCATCAATACATCTTACACGTTCTTTTTCTGTGCATTCAAAAGCGGGACATTCGTTTGTACTATTTGGCTTATTGAATATCGATCGTACACTTGCTTTCGTAGCAATTCACGATTAAATACATCATGCATCAAACGAATTGGTGCTGCCATGCCCAATTTCGACAAATAGCTGCCGCACATATGGACGCACATGTCTTCGATCACGAGCAAAGCTTCGTTGCGTATCTCATCGTTGATTTCAAGCGCATAATACGATGTTGCACTGCAAACTCGATAAAAAATGTCGTCAGCTATCTCGTCCTTGCATTTGTTCCACAATTCCACTGCGTTCGATGGATGGATGACACATCGCTATCATGATCGCGAACAATGTACGAATTTGATTTGCCTGTGTAGAAATAGTGATATCGGTGAGTTGCGGGTCGTTTTCCTGCAAAACACACCATCTATAGTAAGAAGCGATTCGAATGAAGTAGGACCACGAACATGGAACAAAAGCAAACGAAAAATAAAAGCATTCGTCTTGTCGTGGATGAAAGGTCTACACTCTGCCAAGCGAATCAGTCGAATACGAATAAAGTATTATAGCGTGGCATTTCCCAGTAAAGCAATATTCATATAAACGGATCACTTTTTGGCAAATTTTGAAGAAATGCGTGAGTGTTGTATCTGTAGATCATTCTGCTCATTGTGTTGCATTAGCTTCCTTGAAATAGACATGTTGTCCATTCGCCAAGTGCACACACAAATGTTGAATAGTGTGATGACTTTCGTGTAATGTAAATGAAAAAATATGCTAATCGCCTCATTGCAACTGACATAATGGCTCAATTGGAATCTTGACACTACGTCATTTGCATCCGGAGCAGCAATGCCGAACACCTTTGTTCCCGTATTTCCAGACATATTTAATGGACTTAATGGAGTACTCAACATTGCAGTGTGTTGCGAATGTTTTCGTTAGAAGCTTGTAATACGGAACGATCCAGCGATTACCGACCACGACATTTTTTCCATTGACGATCATTGTGACTGTTCTGTCACCATCTTCGGATGAACGACACCGATATAGTGGGTAACCGTCGTTTCCACTAATTATGTATGCCAGCAACGGACGCGGATATTGTTTTGTACATTTCCCATCGGCCTTACACGGTGAATCTTGATTCTGATCTCCACACGGACCGGAATCATGTTTGATGCAAATATCGCGAACAACTCCGCGGTCTGATTCTGGATCTGGTATTTTGGCACTGATGATTGAATCGATTTGATCTGGTTTGATTTTCTCAATTAACCACAGCAGAATGTGTGCATGTGGTAATCTATGCTTCTACCACTCTGCCGAGTACATCCAAAACGTGGCTGTTCGAAAACGATGAAGACCATTATTGTCCTGAGTTTTTGTTTAGATTACCGGTAATTTAAGCTATTTTGAATTGCATGTGAACGTGATGAACAAATCTGGCCGTCCGTAATGCCACACATACGCCATAGCATCCTACGCATATTCATGCAAATGCCGTCGGCTGCCAACATATATGCCGCTGGGAGAATGGTCATTTGACCAACGTTGGTTGCAGCTCCGTCCGAAGTGATAGCATCGCGCAGATGAATGCACTACTCGGACCGTAGTTTTGATTGATTGAAACGGATAAAATGTAAACGTTCCGTTTCGATCTTGACATACATATCAACGCAATCTCTCATATCAATCATCTCCTGGCAATGCGAATATATAACAACAAAAAGTTTGTGACAAATTGGTTCAGCTGTTCTCAACTGATGAGCTAGAAAAAAAATCAATTTTGTTCGGGTTTTTCAGGAAGATTCCGAGTTTTCCACTCCGATTCTCGAACTTGTCTCTTCTTAAAGACCATCTCCATCGGATATGCACCAAATCCCGTACAAAAACATCATTTTTCGATTTTTCAAGTTTTTCGGCTTTTCCGGTGGATTTTCCTTCAATTACCATTAATTTTCCTTTAATTGAAGGATCTGTGTCAGACTCCTTTCAAATAACATCTGATGTTCGACAGGGAGATGCACTCGCGCCTGTGCTGTTCAATTTGGCGCTTGAGTACGTAGTGAGGAAAAGCAACATTGAAACTTCGCGCTGTATATTCAATAAATCAGGCCAAATTCTTGGATATGCAGATGATATCGTGCTTCTTGGCCGAAGACCTAGCGACATCAAGGACAGCTTCATACCGCTCAATCGCTGCGCAAGAAGACTTGGTTTGGAGGTGAACAGTACCAAAACGAAATTTTTAACAACACCCAGGAACATCTCTATGGCAAATCTCGAAATTGGCGACCATAATTTTGATAGCGTCGAAAATTTTAAATACCTCGGGTCACTTATAACATCATCAAACGACATGCAGGCGGAAATAAAAGCCCGAATCGCTGCCGGACAACGAGTTTTCTACGCGCAATCAAAATTATTGCGATCTAAACACCTATCGCAGTCGTGCAAGCTCGCACTTTATAAAGCACTGATAAGACCTGTGCTGACTTTCGGAAGCGAGAGCTGGACCATGACCTCTAACGACTGTAGATTATTATCTACCTTCGAAAGGAAGGTCATCCGTTCAATTTTTGGTCCTATTAAAGTTGCGAACAATGAATATCGGATTCGCATGAACCACGAAATAAAGCAACTTCTCGCAGGTGGCGATATTATTGGCTTCATCAAATCTAATCGAGTGAGATGGCTCGGCCACGTTGCAAGATCTCCACAACAACGAATGGTTTACAAAGTGTTCCATCAACAACCAGCCGGAGTACGTCGTAGAGGAAGACCCCGACTGCGCTGGCGTGACGACGTCGAACAAGACCTACTCGTATTAGGATGTCGAAATTGAAGGACGAGAGCGATGGACCGAGAAGGATGGAGGACCATAGTGCGGGCGGCATAATCCCTTCATGGGATGTAAATGCTAGAGAGAGAGAGAGAGAGAGAGAGGTGGATTTTCCCAAAATTTTCTTTCGTAAGAATTATCTCCTGGAAATTGGGAACTATTCTAAAATAACAACATGAGTATTGTGCTAAAAGTTGGAACGAACCTGTTTCCCACGTTTTCTTGGTTGTTATCAACATTCTTGATTGATCTTATTTCAGTAGATGACACTTTAGGAATGTACACGTGCTATCACTTTTCCTTCGTCACATCAATATTTAAAAACAAAAATAATTTAATTTAACATTTTAACAATTTTAATTCAGTCCGAAATTAATACAGGGTGGAGCGTTTCAAAATATTGAAAACTAAATTCCAATTGTTGTGTAGCCGAAAGCGTGAATTTTTCTTTCTTAATTTAGTCAATTGTGAATGAGAAGGGGCCCATTGGTCAGCTCCATTTATAGGTTATTTACTGAAGTAATCCCTGCACTGGTGTCCTTACTCCATTAAATCAATTGGTTTCATTCTGTGCAATCATCTTACTGCATGGAAGTGTCCAACATACCACGAAGCTCTTCATTTACGTGTTGATAAATACGTTGTCCATGTGTTGTTCATCTGCATGTTTCTATATTTCTTGTTGAACCGTCGAGATATTTAGGTTCCTATGAAGGTCATCATTCCTAATATACCACGGAGCGTTAACTATACCACCTAGCACATTGTTTTGAAAAGTTTGTATTATTTAGGTGTTGGTTTTCTTTGTATAGCCCCAGAGCTGTATTCCGTAAGCCCATACAGGCTTTTAGCACCTGTTGATAAAATAGCAATTTATTTTCAGTTGACAATTCCGAATTTTTCTTGAGCAGCCAATATACATTTTTCGAAATTAGTTCATCTTTTTCTTTTTAACGTGCTCTTTCCATCTGAGCCTATTTAGCTTTATTTGCATACGAACTCAGCTGACCGTTAATGATTACAAGTTTGTAGCTGACTTTTAGATTAGTAAAATTCACATGCATGGATATCGATGCATTGAGCCCAATACGCCATATTTTTGTCCACTTTATGATTTCCTCACATGCTTCCTGAAGTTTCATTGTCGATTCTTCGATAGTAGTGTCTCCTACTCAGAGAACTGCAATGTCATCAGCAAATGTTGCAACGATAACATCGTTTAATTGAGGTAAATCTGTGGTGTAGCGTAGGTTAAGAATAGGTCCAAAATCACTACTCTGCGGGACTCCTTCACAAATCTTTTTTAGCTCGGAATATTCATCTTCGTATTTCACCCGAAAGTGGCGATTTTCTTACGAATGACTTTAAAATCATATAAGTGAAATGTTGAAGAGTAAACCTCTGTGCCACACCTTATCGAAGGCCTCTGCCACAAGAAGATACTAGAGCAAACCTTTTTCCTCTGTAATGTATTGTGAATGACATCTGTAAGCCTATGAACCTGCTCAATAGTTGAATGTTTCTCTTTTAAACCAAACTGACATTCTGGGATAAGGTTTCTTCGTTCTGTGGTTCTTCTCAATTTTTTGAGCAGCAGTCTGTCAAAGAATTTCACTAGTGTTGGTAGAAGTGGAATTGCCCGGTAAGATTTTCTATCATTCAATGCGGCTTGTCCGGTTTCAAAATCATTATTACTTCTGTTATTTTCCACTGCATTGGCACAAGTTCTTTCTTAAGGATCTCATTGATTACGTGCAATAATTTACGGGTGCCTTTTTCAGGCAGCTTCATTATTATTTGCCCTGTTATCAAATCGTAACCAGGAGCTTTCTTTGCTTTTATTGGTTTTTAATTTCAGCTTTTAGTTCTTTCATGTCACAGGCCTGATATCTTCGAATTCACATGTTCTGGACGTATCAGCAATGTTTTCGTAACTGGTCTGCAGCAAACAGGTCAGCTTTATCTTTCGTACTTCTAGCCCATTTTCCATCTTTTGTTGCTTTCCAGGGAATAGTCGGTATCATTAGGTGGAGCATGAGAACAAAGGTATTTTCCAATTGTTTAATTGTTTACTGCTTTTTGAGTGCCCTCCGTAAGTTTATTCACAAGTTGTTTAAGATGGTTTTACCTTGCGGCGCACGCGTAGTCTGCGATTTCATTAGGGCTTTTCGTTTTTTCCTGCACTAGTTCTCTTACTTCTATTGGTTAAATAACGGAGTTTTCTTTCCTGGATGATAATTTGGGGATGCATTTCCGAACTGACCATTGTATGATATCAAGGAGCCTGTTTAGTTCCTCTTCTATTTCATTTTCACTTTTCTTTGATTCTTGAAGTTCTATTTTTTCCTTTACTAACTGATTAAACAATTCCCAATTTGTTTAGTTGTTTGTGAGCTGTGGTGGATTTGTTTTTTCTATTACATTTTCACTAACCGTCATAATAACAGAAGAATGATCAGATATTAGACTTTCATCATTTTCCAAGAAGAAGTAGCATTCGGATATGCCTTTAGTGATGTAGAAATCTATTAGGTCTGTGATTTTGTTAGGATCAGTTGGCCAGTACGTTGGTTTCCCTCCTGAGTAAAATTCACAGTTCGAATTTTGAAAATAACTATGGGTCGAGAAAGAGCGCCTAGCGAAGCCACTGTAGTGAAATTGGTGAAAAAAGTTCATGAGAAACGCTTCCTGTTGGATGAAAAAAGTGGACCCCGAGCTTGGGCAGTGCACACGCCTGAGAATATAGGACTACACTCAATTCGACGCCAACCGCAGCAACTGTCCATTACTCGCACCAGCCTGAGAAGAATACTACACAAAGATTTCGGATTATTCGCCTACAAGGTCCAAATGACCCAGCAGTTGAAAGTAAACGACCATCCGCTTCGATATCATTTCTCTGCATGGGTCATAGACCAGCTTCATAATGACGTCGATTTTGATCGAAAATCATCTTTTCAAACCAAGCGCTTTTCCATCTCGGGGACTATGCAAACAACTGTTGGATTCAGAGTTCGGATGAAGCACACGTAATCATAGAGGAGCCAATGTTTCCTTCCGCCCACACCAAACAGCGGTGTGGATTTTGGAGCTTGTGGAAAAATTTGGCCGACGTGCCAAATCTGATAACCGAATAATTAGCCGTGTTGGAGATGTCAATTCCTCCTCCGTGAAGTTGCAAATTGGACTTTTTTTTTCAGATAACCAATTAATTTAGTGTTAGTTGCTGTACGAAGAGGCTCTAACAAAATAAATTTTGTGAACTAATCTATTTTGTGGATGGATGTGAATATGCCTGATAGGAATATGATATCTGATTTGCTTATTCTCGTATTTTAGAACATTTTATTTCTTTTGTTTAATTAATTGTCCATCACAAAAAACTGTTGAACGGTATACCGTATTTTTTACTGTATTTTGTTTGTTTAATATAGTATCTTTTAGGGGTTAGTTTGTTTTCCCTCAATTTAAGCATGAAAATTTATGAAAATTATGTCTCTATGATAAGCACTCGAATCTCCTCAGTTAGCCGCCTTTGGAAAATTATAAAATTAGGGTTAAATTATTTCTACATTTTTTTTAAATCAAGTTTTATTTGTTTCGTCTTTCGGGCGAAATTTTGAATAATTTTCCCTGTTTTTTCGGCTCCTGGACTAGCAATAATTTTTTTTCGTGAGCACTAAGTAGCGTAAATTGGACATTAATCGGTATGAAAAGTTACCCACACCACTATACTGCAAATCGAATAGATCAATAAATGATCTATTACTAATATTTATTTATTATTTTTGCTTCTGCCCTACCCTGATGCAAATCGGGTAGTAAACCATCTTGACTCAATGTGTTTCCATAAAACCGACAACATTCTACGACACACTTTTATCACAAGCACGAATGATGCAGTTAAAAATAAAATCAAGGCTTCCGTTTCTCAATTAATACGAAATTTATAAACGCCTTCCGCAATTGCGTACCATGCACGCATAATTTTCATCCATCATCGTAATTATTAACAACGAATCGAAGCCGTTTGTATCACGTCTCCCAAAAGTAAAAAACAATTTCTTTAGTCAATTAAATTTAATTTACTCAAAATAAATAACCCTCTCTTTCTACACCCTCGATATGTAACGAGCAGTACATCATTTCAAAGTAAGCACAACCAACAAAAAGCAAGTTAAACTTTCTCCTTTTCTCAAAAATGTACATGTATTCGTTTATATATAATACATATTTTCGTCGTTATTTTTTATGTATTCAAAAAAGCTCTTAATTAGATTAGTGTTTCTACAATAACAAAACAAAACACCAAACAAACAAACACTTTGTGAAACTTTTTAATTTTTCATTAAAAATACAATAAAGGCACAAACAAAAAAAAATGTTCATATTAAATTTTTCCACGTCATAAATTTTAATTATGCTTTACAACAAAAAAAAAATTATGTGTACGTATTATTATTAAAAAAACAAAAAAAAAAATTAAAAATGCTTGCGTCAAAATCATTATCATCATAATACCTACTCTCGTAAAGCACAGAAAGCTCAATGAAATCGTTTTTTTTTTCGTTACACGCGTGTTCTACTTTTACATAACTTTTTGATTTTCCATTACGTAATAAATTTCAGTAAAACCGCTTACAATCGACATCATAGTACCAGAAGTACCATTAATTGCAGACCGGCGTTATGAAATAACGTGCGATAGTAAAGGGTCGCGGCCAAACGCAATAATAACGTGGTACAAAGGGAAACGTCAATTAAGGAGAACAAAGGTATATATGCTTTAATTATTTTATTGTATAAGAACACAACAAATTATTTTATTTTGTTTACAGGATGACATAATTAACAATACAACACAATCAGTATTAAATTTTGTGCCAACAACAGAGGATGATGGTAAGACGATAACATGTCGAGCGGAAAATCCTAATGTTACCGGATTATTTTTGGAAAAAATTTGGAAATTAGATGTTGTGTGTAAGTATTAACATAAATATTTTGATTTGATTTTAATTTCATCCCCTGTATAATAAACACCCTTACGTATGTACTTAGTGATATGCTACACTAGGTATATAAGTACATAAATTTATAATCTTTTGTACACCCATTCCTTATCTATACTCGTATATACCTTCTTGTCGACAACAATGTCGATATAATTATTCGATACAGACATAAATATGTATAAGATTAACAAAATAAAAACGACAACAACATCAACAAAATGTTGATAAGTTAATTAGAAATCTATAAATAACATCAACCTCATTATTGGAAAAACCCACATATTTGTAGGTTACGAAGCTCTCCTGTATAATAAACCAATTAATATTTTATAATTAAGTAGTTTGGATATATAATATATACTCTTATGGTTGTTATAAGCTATACCTAGAAACGTCTATTTTTATTCTGAAGGGGGCAGACAGATAATTTAATATTTTATTACAACAAAACGTAACGTATCATGATGATTTTAGCTAAACTATAAAATGCATAAATTTTAAAAATGGATTTTAGGTCATTAGAAAAATACGATATATCGTGTATCGCACTCGTATAAACTCGAATATCTTTATACGCTCGTAAGGTGTTTCCAGTTTATTACATTTCGTAAGGAGTACAACCAAGTTAAAAAGTCATCATGTGATATTACGTATATTGGGGAGACGAAAATAAATTTGTTCAGTTAAACGTATCCTATACGAGCTAAATACGTACATGTACGAGTTTATATAGCAGAAATATGGGAGGTGTAAATGATGTCGTATAAATAAGAGTCTTGCTGTGTATATTAGAAAAATGAAATCAGTTTATTGCTATTATTTCGGGCGTTTATTATACTCGTTATATGTGTACTCGTACATATAGTGAGTTGAATAATCGATTTGTTTGTTTTCGTTTGATTTTGTGCAAGCTCAACCATCCTAAATGTCCAGAGTATAAATATGTCATGCATGCATATTATGATTGTAAACCGCCCACAGTTATATACAATATCTGGGTAGTTGGGTTATAAAATTATTTATTGTACATATTTTCGGAACCGTCACAATTGCATAACAAAATGAACAATAAATTGTTATCAAAAACTTACTGTTCCTTAAGGCAATTATAAATAATTTATGATTATGTATTTCCTGAATCTGTAATAAACATGCTGAAATTTGAAGTACATCGTAACTATATGATTTGTGAATAGAACACATCGTACTAGAGTTTATGTACTTCTAATTTTCACACATGCGAATTGGTTTCTTTAGAAAAATTGTCGAAATATTTTTTTGGAAAAGACACTATACGTCCTGAAAATGATCTGACCTTCTGATCAATTCAAACGTATCGTTATAGTCCACACAAAATATCACCCGCTTCGTGGAAAGACCTCTATCTACAAAAACTACATTTTCCAGGAGACAAAAAAAACTGTGCCCGTGATATCGATTATAAATTTTCATAAAATTTAAATGAGGATTCTTTATATCTTATACAACGTATCAACAACAATTTTTGCCAGTTATCTTGATGGTATAAATTTTTTAATGTACTTAAGACAGTTTGAGACAAATTTTTTATGCAGATAGAATATATTATTCAAATAAATAAACTTAATTGCTATGGTAATTATTTCCACTTTTATTTTTTACTAGGTTGTTCTGAGGCGCTTCACGATGCTGTATAAGATAGCGGAAATTTTGACAGCGGAAAATAAGAGATTGCGCTACTCGCCGCAAGTGACAGTACTATCACTAAAGAGAATATATTTTGTTATGTAATTACCAGCGGAAATTGTTCATTCATTATATACCACTTTTTTCACTAAATAAAATATCTCAGCGGAATAAAATATTAAAAATGATCCTTAAAATGGCAAATTGATTGATCTCCGAAGTAAAAGAACTCGGTATACGAAATATTGAAATTTAACAATAATCCGTCTATCTGCCATTTCTTCCACTAGTAACCAATACTTTCGGTTGTTTTTCTAATAGCTTAGGTCATACTGAGACTATATGGAAAATTTGGAGAAAATTCATTAACTAGAATTTTCACTATAATTTTTTGATTTTCTGCGGCCATATAAGTGATTTTCAGTTTTTGACCAATATCTCAAAAACTTCCACTAGTAACCAATTCTTTTGGTTGTTTTTCTAATAGCTTAGGTCATATTGAGACTATATGGAGAGAGACGCAAACTGAATTTCGGCGCATATCGAACAATTTAAAATGTGATATTGGACAGTTTGCGTTTACGTACGTGTAGAATCGAATAGCGACGTAAAGCGGGACCTTCGTGCAATTATTACAATAACATTTCATGGTTTATAAAAAAATCACATATAATGCAGATTCATGATAGTATTTACTTTATTTATAGCTTTTACATTTAACTGAACAGAAATGGTGCTTTGTGAATAATAATTCAGTAACTGCTCTCAATTTTACGGAAAATTTAAGACCTAGTCCTGCCATGTTATAATTAGGAAAACAAGACCGATGCATATGCATTAGTTTTAAATAAACATTATCATAGTACATGGCTCTTAAATGTTACAAATGAGATATAGAGCTGTGATATTCAATTTGCAGAAAATCAAAAATTCTAATGAAAAATCTAAATTATGAATTTTCCCCAAAATATATTGGTCAAAAACTGAAAATCATCTATATGGCCGCAAAAAAAGGTAATTGCTAATTTCCATATAGTCTGAGTATGACCTAAGCTATTAGAAAAACAACCAAAAGTATTGGTTACTAGTGGAAGTTTTTGGGATATTGGTCAAAAACTGAAAATCACTTATTTGGCCGCAGAAAATCAAAAAATTCTAGTGAAAATTCTAGTCCATGAATTTTCCCCAAATGTACCATATAGTCTCGGTATGACCTAAGCTATTAGAAAAACAACCAAAAGTATTGGTTACTAGTAGAAGAAATGGCAGATAGACCGATTATTGTTAAATTTCAATATTTCACATACCGAGTTCTTTTACTTCGGAGATCAATCAATTTGACATTTTAAGGATCACTTTAAATATTTTATTCCGCTGAGATATTTTATTTAGTGAAAAAAGTGGTACATAATGAATGAAAAATTTCCGCTGATAATTACATAACAAAATTAATTCTCTTTAGTGATAGTACTGTCACTTGCGGGGAGTAGCGTAATCTCTTATTTTCCTCTGTCAAATTTCCGCTATCTTATACAGCATCGCTTCACGCCCGTTTGTTCCCAGCAAAGTGTATTGAAAAATACACGGAACATTGGCGGACATCGTTGAAAAGTTTACCCTGCTGTGGATTATCTTCGATAATTTAAAAATAAATAAATTTCCTTTTTTTTCGAATATACAAATTAAATAACCAAATTTTCCGAGCATCATCAGGGTTTGTGTTATTTTATTAATTTAAAATTACATTAATTGAATGTTAAAAAATTTGATTGCGAAACAAAAACGCTGAATGTTATACTTTAGTAGGAAGTATACAGCTTATTCAAAATATAGGGACGAACTGTAATTAGAAATTTATCCTAAATCCACCACTGTATACTTTTTCAAATTTACAGTTATTTGTGTTTCAGTATTTTAGAAATAATATGCGTAAAAACAAACGTTAAAAGGCAAAAATTATAAGGACAAATGTGAAATTTAACATAATTTTAAGTTGCCAATTTTGGGATCATTATTAGCGATGATAAAAAGTTTTCTCTTGACAGAACAGGCTTACTCGTCAAACACGAAATTTTGGAGGTGGGTCGCTGATGGTATGGGGAGCATTATGTTACACAGAATGTGCTCCAATTTGTTTTGTATCAACTAAAATGAGTTTTGCCAAATATGCGAATCTGTTGGAAGACGTTTTGGTTGATTTTGAGGATAATACGTTTGGTCAACATTGGGTATTCCAGCAAGATAATGGTGCAATACATCCAGCTCGTCGCACAAATCATTTTTTACAGAATGTGGTATTGATGTTTTACAGTGGCCTGCGATTAATCCAGCGATCTTAATCCAATGGAAAACTTTTGGGCATTACTTTCTAGCCGCGTTTACCATAACGGCCGCCAATTTGAAACGGTTACCCAACTACGTAAATCCATTGTCACAGAATGGAAAAATATTGATCAAAGTTTGCTGCAAAACCATATCAACTCGATGCCTCGTCGCCTTCAACAAGTTATTCTAAAAGCAAGAGGTAATACTAATTATTAGAATAACAACAAGCTGATATAATACAGATTAGCAAACTGTCCATATAGATATTGCCTTCAGGAATTTTTTGTTTTATTTTTAAAGACAATAGTTCACTCGAAATCCAAAACATGGCATAATTATTTGAAGTTCCTTTCTTATGTTTATAAACTAGAATAAAAAGTAATATGAATTCTTATTTTAAATATTCAATTGTTTAATTAAAATTTTGTCCCTATATACACTCAGTTCAAAAAAAAAAGCCGCACGTAAAAGTAATTTGATGTTTTTTGTCCAGACATAGAAATTATTATGTGTTTATACATTTTTAATTTATTTTTTCAAGATCCTAAACGGATCTTCATAGAGTTTACAGTTTTAAGAAATGGAAATTCTTCAGCTTTCTTGAGACCAAACTAAGATTTTTATTAAAGTTCTAAAATTCACCTTTTTTAAATATTTAATTTATTAAATAATTAGGAGTAATTTTTAAATGTTTTTACTTGTATAGAAAAAATAATAAAAAAAATGTGTAGGTCCATAATTAACTGACCTAGTATTTTGTTGGTCCACCTCGGGCCTTTTTCTCCAATTTAATTCTATTTTTCATAGAGTATGGTACAACATTTCTAAATAGTTTTCGGATATTTGATTATTCCAGACGTCTAGAATATTCTGTTTCAGCTAAACTATAATTTTCGGCCGTTTTTGCGCCACATATTTGCCCATTATTTGCCAAACATTTTCGATGGGGTTAAGATCTGGGCCATAATAGCCTATTAATTCTCAACCGGTGTTTGAAATCTATTACCTAAAACATTATAAATATTTTTTTTTTATCATATTTTGATGGAATTTTCTAAATTATGTTTACTGCACAGGCTCTGTGACATGGGGCGGAATCATCTTGAAAGATGACATTTGGCTCGAAACTGTAGAGTTCTTCAATAGTAGGGAGTCAATTATTATTTTTTTATACTTTTCGGCATTAATTGTAACTTCAACCATTAAAATTGACCCTACACCATGATAGGTAATACACCGCCATACTGTTTCACTGTATGTAAAAAACACTCATCCGAATATCTTTCGCCTTTTCTACGTTGTATTCTACAGTCCCCATCGGCTCCTATCAAGTTAAATGTTTTATTGTCAGAAAATAATCTCTTTCCAACTATTTTCGTCTCAATTTTCGTGGTATTTTGCCCATTCTAACCGGTTTTGTCGCATTTTTTTTTTATTAAGAAGTGTCTTTTTCACCGGGCGACTGCTGATAAACCCCCTTTCTTTCAATCTTCTTCTCACCGTACTTACACTGATTTTGGGAACCGGTATTCACTTCTTTTGCAATATCAGCGACTGCTTAGAAGCGATTCCGCAAACAAATATGTTTTATAGCGTTGTCCAGGCGTACGTTTGGGATTCTCCGGCGGCCACTGCCATCCTTTCTTTTCAAAGTCTCCGACTTTTCTTATATTTTTATAAAACGTCGGACCGACGATTCATTACAATGAATCAAACGTGAAACCTTGCGATTTGATTTATTTTCCGCCTTCAGTTTAATTATTTTTAATTTTTGGGCTTCAGTAAACACCATATTTGCACACCAATTATTTACTTATATCACCGTTTTCAAACAAGTAATTTCAAACAAGTTTTTTTTAATTTATTCTAATACAAAATTATGAAAAGCAGAATAAATAGAGAGAGAGAGAGAAATAAATTTATCATGTGCGGCTTTTCTGTGCGGAGGCAATACCGCTGTAGTATAAAAGATTTTTTTGAATATTTGTTTTGTTTTTCAATTCAATTATCGACGTTTTTCTCACAAACGAATTTCTTAACATTCAATTTACGTATTTTTCAATTAATAAAAACACAACAATGGCCGAAAGCTCGCAAAATTAGTAAAAGTTTATTTGTCCGTCTTATTAATGAAATTTTTCTGCTTGCCTCATTTTTTAGAATTTTAACTTTTGATATCAATTTATAAACACGATTTGTGAAATTCAGATATTGTAAGATAAGAGTTTTCTACTTCGAAAAAAACACATACACTTCCGATTTTACGATTGCATTGTTGTTGCTTTTTGTGTATTTCGTTGGCGAAAATTTGAAAAAAAAATCACTCGAACGAATCGAAAAAAATCAACTAGCGTACAGGCCACAACTATTGACAAACATAAGAAATTTTTTTTGTTAATTATTAGGCTCATGGTGTTAATTGTACCCTAACTCGTGTAGAATATTAAGTTTTAACGACTAATTGTTAATTTTTCCATTTCCTCCGCTGGACCGCTATTAATTTATTGTTTAATATCCAGAAAATGATTTTTCATAAAAGTTTCCTAATTTACATAACTATTGAAACTTTGTTAAGATTATTGACATGCATTGCTGTAGCTATTGACATATATTTATGTAGTTTCAATGAAAATCAAAACAAAACTATGTTTTTACTATTTTATTAAATAAAAAATTAGATGAAAACTATTCGACAAATAAAGAATTTTATTTTTAAATAATTCAAAACTATAATTCATTTAAATAGCTAGTTAGGTGGTGCTATTATCACAATATGACTTCAATGTCAATTATTTTGTTAAATTTAAGCAGTCTTGTTATTACAATAAGTTTAGAAAACGAATCAGTCTTTCTCTAATCGGGTTTCCAAATTTCACTTCACTCGCAGGAACAATGGCAGGATTTGCAAATCTAGTGACTTAAGGCATTTTATGTGGTACTCGTACTCTCTTAAGCATTTGGAACATTTTATCCATATATTTTCGTAGTTCTGTGGTTTCTTACTCAAAGAATATGTACGTACAGTGGTAGCACATTTGGTCCTTGGCAATTTTATTACTGCCGATGTCACCAGTTAAAGCTTCAAACAACGTTGAATCTGTCGTATCACCTTCTGTATTAATTGTTTTTTCTCAGGACTAAGTTCATTAGCAACAGGTACCGTTGAAAATGAACAGTTATTAGATAAAATTATGACTTCATTTTAAGCTTACCATTATTTTCCGTGTTTGTAATTAGGACATTATCTGGAGAAATTTGGTTTTCTTTATTTATTTCGGGCACTATTTTAATTGCGTGTTTTGCGGTTTTAAGTTTCCCGATCGTTGATTTTCTTTTAATTTGTGATTTTGTCACTTTCTTAAAGCTTTCAATTCGGTTTCTTCTTTTTTCTTTTTTGTTTCTCAAGTTTGACTAATTTCCGTGTTTCCTTTTCGTGCAATAATTTATGTTGTTCTATTTTCCGGTTCCTTTCTGTTTCCAGTTTTAACTGGCGTTTCTGGCCAATCTATAAATAGTCTTCAATCGATATTATTGGATTATTTTCCGAGGAAAATGTTTGACTATTCATAGTAACATTTGTAGTAGTCGGATGAGTTGCCTGCATATTTGTAATTTCCATGCTATCAGATATAGTTAATGTTACTCCAATCAAATCATCTACTGGGTGTGTTATATGACCATCAATGTATATAAAACTATCTATTTGGGAAACATCAATTACTTGGGTTAAGCTAAGTTCATCGTTCGAAAATTTAACTGTTTCGAGCGGTTCAGTAGAACATTTCTGGTCTGGATGCAACGTATGACCTTTAAATGTTGCATATACATAGTTTGAATAATAATTCGAAATTGTCGTCATACTGTTACAAATTAAATGGGGTTCTTAAAATGTCATCAAACAGCGTTATTTTTGACTGCCGAACAATTTCAGTCGCAGATCTCAGACGAGTTTCCCAGGCGTTTAGATCTATTTAAATCTATTTTCTAACATCTGCGGTGTAATGCATCCATCAAATGCTTTCAATAGCATAATGGGGGAAAATGCTCATTGACTAAAAAGGCTCCTGGATTTTCTTTCCGCCACTGAAATTCATTTTTGGCCCCACAATTTTTTAGTGGTTTGAATGCAGCGTAATCACATGGCTGCAATATTCGTGTGGCATTAGGATACAATTATATAATAATTATTCCAAGTCGCACACATAACTTACATACTTTTACTTTTAGACACTTACACTTACTTTTAGAGTCATATGGGTGCTATGGCCATCTACAAAATAAATTATTGGAAATGGTGTATTATTCTGTAACAGGAACGGGTGGAAATGCTTTGAAATTTATTCATAAAATATTTTACGCCCAGCTTTTAGGTAGCGACTTTCGAATCTCTTTTGGCACTCTTTTAAATGGATATATCACCAACGGCGGTACAGTTAGACCACTGGCACTGAATGTCCACATAACAACTGTAAGATTCAATTTAGCAGCTCCACGGTCAATTTCGTATATGTTACTCGCACCTCTAGCCGCAAGAACGGAACGGGTTTTAGGACAAAGCAAGAAATTGATTTCGTCTCCGTTGTAAATATGATCTGGAAACTCTAATATACCCAAATTATCCGACTCCTTCAGATATAGGGTGTTGAAATCAAACCATATTTTAATATCGGTTTCACTTACTTTGGAACTCGCTGCAGTGACCGGGTCTGGCACTCTTCAATCAATCCTTTCCCCAGTATTGTTTTTAAATAGCTTTTGTCTTATGTCAGCCTCAATAAATTCTCTAACCTTTTCCACTACATCCTCTTTACGTTTAGGAAAGCCTTTCTTGGTATCAGAACCTGGTATGATCTTCCGAAACTTTTCCCCTAAACGGAAAATTAGAGTTGATCGAGGTTGTTATATTTTTCTGCCGCTTGTTTTTTGGAAATTTGCTTATTTCTAATTTCGGTTAGAGCTGCTTGAAGCGAGTTCCACGTTTCTTAGGCATCCTAAGGTATTCTTAATTTTAAGAACAAAAAACGTGATTATAGCATTTAATAATAATGGTAAACTAATTAATTATACTGATTGGCAATAACTGTAACAATGAAGAATCAGTTTTTGACACAGGTCAATAATTGTACCCCGGTAGTAATATTTATTGACATACGAAGCCAATAACTGAAACTATGCTTAATTCTGTTGCAATTATTGACACCCAGCATATTTAATTATCTATAATATCAATTTTTAATTCCTTTTGTGTTTTTATAGATAAAAATTGTTATTTGATGAAATATAATATAACACTAACCTTTTTGTCACTTAAATAAAGTATTAACTATCGGTGTGCAAAACCCATGGGCCGACCTATCTTCCATGCCAATAAAGGCTGGCATGGAGCTTGCAATGTGCAGATGGTCTTAAATTGGTCCTATAGCCGTACCTCCTCAAGTGAGTAAAAGCTAAACCGCGGAAGAGCAAGGTGGCCCTTGAGCTCTAAAACAGATCGCATAGTTAACAATAAAAAAAAGTATAAAAAGTACTTACATTTATTGTATTCCTTATACCCTTGACAGACTAGGGTTTAGCTAAACGCGTTTAGCTAAACTAGTTTAGTTAACACGTTGCCGCACACTTTCAAATGTGTGTTTTGATAACTTTTGTAATTGCAATGATATTTCGTTGCGGAAAGGAATGTGTTGTTGAGAATTGAAAAATATGTCGGTATTCCTTAAAAAACGAAAAAATTGTATGACTGCTATAGCCGTTATTTGCGCTAATGAGTTAAAAAACGAAAAAGTTGTATGACGGCTATAGCCGTCATTTGCGCGAATGCGTTCATCTACTACAAAACCAATTAGGTTGACACACTATGAGGCTTAGCAAACCCTATTTCAATAAAAAATACGGTAGCGCTATGTTTGTTTGGAATCGGTATTAAACAAATGTTATTGACAGAACTATACAGAACAACGATATTACAAGAAAACCATACAACTTTTATGATGTATTTTTTTGGTTATATGTACATAGATTTATATTAAATTAAAATTATTTAATTTAAAAAAAATAAATTTTTAATTTTAAATTTTACCAATTTGAAAATAGCTATCTACATAGAACTCTACTCGATTGTTTTAAAAAAACGCAGCTTTTATTTGTCATGGTATTATAATACGCACTCTACGGTAAGAGGAATGCACAAATGTGTATGTTGGTCCAAATTACATACAAAAATCAATTTTTGACATGATCCGTTTTCGTTACCCACACAATTGGCTGGCAGGAAAAAGGATATAACCTTGCCCGGCCAGTATACACAATTGTGTATGCAAATTTTGATTACAAGAAACGAATGTGTCAGAACAGAATTATGTGTAAATTGAAGACCCGTATACACATTTGTGCATACCATTTAATTTTGTTTTGTTCAGAAAAATAACGCTAATTATAATAATAATAAAATAATTAATGTTATCAAAAACAAATAATTAATATGTTTTATATATTTTTTGTGTTATCAAACTATTATGCGCTTATTTAAGAATTCCCATTTAACTAAGATCCGTTAAAATACGGAAGACATTACAACCTGTCATTATTTACATACACATTTGTGTATGTTGAACTTAAATTGAAGCAAAAACTCAAAAGGAATAATTCAAAAAGTAAGCGGCATCTATCATTGTATCACAGCACTAAATCACATTGTCCTATTTATAAATTTTAACCTTCATTGTTAGATGGCGCTCTCGCTAAACCCATTTTTATGCGATAAACTTCAAAATATTGAGAGATTAGTGCACTAAACCGGTTTAGTTACTAAACCTAAAACAAAACCCGTTTAGCTAATCTCGAAGTTGACACATTATGAGATAAACTCGAAAAAATGATTAAACAAATCAATTATGAGATAAACTCGAAAAAATGACTAATCGCTAGTCTGTCAAGGGTATTACGCAAACTGAGATGTTTTCACCAATATACATATATGTAACACGATGTTTTCATATCAACGTTTTGCGACAGACTGAAGACACTAACAATAAACTTAGGTATTACAAAAGAGAAAGTGAAAAATGGAATTTTCGGTTGATCCCCTAATTGTATTTATTGAACTACCTCTCTCTCTCTCTGGCACTATATCCCATCAATTGATTTGGCCGCCGTGAATTTTTTTTCCTTATCACCACCGGCAATCGAACCCATGACCTCCGGTCGCTGGAGCAAGCATGCTGACTACTTTGCCACCGGAGTGGCTTATTAAACTACCAATCGGAATAAAAATACTAAATAGAGCGATGTTGTTAAAAATTGAATAAAAAATTAGGTATGTAGATCAATAGTTATAGCCGCTATGGAATTTTTATTTAAAGAATAATAATTGTGTGTGTGTGTGCTCTCTCATTCGATTTTACGATTATATTGTTGTTCTCAAAAAAATCACACGGATGCATTTTTTTGGTCACCCTGAGCGTTCTCGAGTGAGTCAGTCAGTGACATAGACGTTTATAATTATAATTTATATCAAATTTATATACATAAACAATTTAACTTTATAAATATAAAAAAAAATAAGATTATTAATGATGGTGCCTACTCTAAAACAAAAAAATCAACTTTCAATTAAACACATAAACTCTTGATATAAGCTACCTTGATATTAGCGACTTTTTCTAAAAAGCGACTCTCACTGCCGGTTCATACGACCGATAAAAATCTCGGATTTTTCTATCCCAGATTTTTGTTTAATTTTTTTCAACTTTTTTGTATGAAAAGAGGCGTGTCTTTTGTATAATTTACGTGATGTAATTGGTTTAAACGATGGGATAGAAAAATCCGAGATTTTTATCCTTCGTATGAACTCGCTGTCAATTAAAGCAACCTTTTTTGATTCATATTTTTTCGTTAAAAGTCACCATCATTTCGTGGCGATGAATACAAATAAAAAATAAAAATCCCGATGTTCTGATTCCAAGATTATCATTGATTCCAAACGACTTGCCGTTTCAATTTAAGCGTGTTCAGTTTCCGGTTCATCTTGCATTCGCAACGACGATTAATATACCGCAAAGGCAATTCGGCCGAGTCGGTATACCAACAGCACTGTTCGTTTTCTCTCCGGACAGCAAGGTAAACAATATCGTTCATCATCAAGCGTTGCGATGAACGCATTATTAATTGACTGCAGAGGTTGTGAGGTTTGACAATCTCGATTCCTTTTAGAAAGGTTATTTAAAGTCACTGGATTATGCTGTGAAACCATCAACAATAGTAAGATTAATTACAGTTATTGATTTTACAAAATTATAAAGAAAAACAATAATCTGGCAATTGCACTGCGCTTTGGCACTTTTAACTGCACTCCTAATTCAAAATCATTTATTCTTTTATTATTTAATAACCAAGACTGGCCCGCGGGTCTAGAGGCTCCATACAAATTTTTCCTAAAATTTCTATTTTTTTGTTAATTTTTTTGAAATTAGTGACATGTTCTAATCTGAAGGGCGCGTCCCCCGAATCAAGGGGCCCATTCTTTTGCATTTCTGGGTTGAGGGGCCGCGGTAATTTTGTATCTAAAATTTCAATTTTTGGTGCTTCCGGTCATGCTGCTGATACTGAATACAGAAGGTACCTGATGATTTCCTGTCATGCACAATATCCTTAGTTCTTAGTTATTCTAGTTTCTCGCGTGCACCGCCGAGTAATTCAGCTAGATTTAAATAAAATCTTTTTAAACTATAGTTATTTTGGTTTTAAATAAGAGCATCAAATGATACATTCAATGAAATTCTGGAAAATAATTCCAATTTTCGTTTAGAGCTACTTTTTTCGTTACAGGATACTTTAACAAAAAAATTGAATCAGCTGTGGGCCGCTATTCTTGAAATCCGTGAACATTTCTGTCGACGAATTATAATTTGCATTAAAATTCTTTATATAGTATTCGAATTTATCGCCGCCTACTTTAATCGATTTGTGATTTTTGTTTTGTAGTGAAATAAATAATAGAAGACTTGCGAGCAAATTTAAAATAAAAGTTAAAGTAGCCAGCGATAAATTCGAATACTATAAAGAATTTTAATGCAAATGGTAATCCGCATGATTATACGCCCCCCGGGGCTTTACTATTGAATTCGGCGTTAATTTTCAACGACTATTGTAGGTATATATTTTTTTTAACATAACGCAGCAAATAAAATGTTGATATCATGAATGCTAAACGTCCTTAAAACTAGCAGAACCCATACAGCCGAACATTGCAAAATACTATTTATAATTAAAGGCTAATTAAATATTCTATAAAATATGTGAGCTCCATCCGTTCCAACTAAAACGATGGGTTGTTCTAGGTTTAGAAAAAGTTAGCAGAACCCATATTCGAAAATTCAAATAAATGAAAAAATAATTGGAAAATTAAAAGCTAATTAAAAGCCTCATTAATTTTTTTCTTTGATTCTGGCGCTTCCACTGCAAAAACTTTTGGGCTCCACTCGTTCTTTACCCAGCTTTCGGCCTTCCCATATCGAAAATCTATCAAAACCGAAATTAAAATCAACACAAAGATCAATTGACATAAAAATAAGTTTAGGCTTTTTACGGCCTAAGCAAATGCCTCATTAAAAAAATGTTTATCTCATTTCGTTCTTGACCAAGCTTCAAGTAATTTAATGTAAAGCTATAGCAGAACGCAACTCGAAAATCGGACCAAAACCGCAATTGTGGGCTTGTTTTCTGGGACAGTCATGGAGTTATCTTAATCGATTATGTTAAAACAGGGAAAACCATTACATGAGCTATGCATCATTACTTGATAAGCTGAAGGATAAAATTGCGGAAACGGCAACATTTGCAGAAAAAAAATCTTCTCCACCAAGACAATGTGTCATCTCACACCTCAGCGCTGCCAAAGCAAAAATCCGTGGATTACGGTTTGAACTTGTTCACTACCTTCTTTACTCACGAGACCTAGTCCCAAGCGACTTTTTTTTCCCTTAGGTGAAAGTTGCGTTCGAAGGACTTGTCGAATGAGGAGGCCATCACTTTCAGAAACAACTATTTTGCAGAGAAAGACGACGAGTACTATTTCGACTGGTTGAAGAGATGAAATCATCGATGGGAGAAATGTATAGACTTACAAGGAGACGTATAGAGGAATAAAAATAAATCTGAAGAAAAATGTCTTGTACCTAGGTCGGAAACTTTTCAGACCACCCTCGTGTATTCAGACAGTTTAAGTGTAACAAATTTAAAAGCCGGTTTCAAGTACCAGAAATGACTTGAGAAGAGTATTGGTTTATTGAAGCGGGTTTTTCGGTATCAGTAATCGATTGGGAAGGAATTTCCGGTAGAACCTGTGGTTCCATTTTTAACTCCAAATGGGTGGAATCGAAACTGCGACCGAGTCCCTTTCTTTATTTTTTCCCTTCGCAGTATTTTTATTTAAATTAACGAGGACCGTTTTCCAGTACCAGAAATCAATTTGTGAGGGTTCTATTATCCTAATTCTGGGAAAATTCATTAAGGGTTTCTTCCCGCGAGAGCCGGGTTCTTTTATTTTTTTCGGCTTGCATGATTTTTATTAAAATTATTGAAGAGGGGATTTCAATACCGCGAATCGGATTTGATCAGCGCTAATTTCGAAAAAAAATTGTTTTGGAGGTCTCTTGATGGGGCCAGGTGACTTGAACGATTTTTATTTCAAAAGATCCTCCGTTGGGGCCCAGTTCATATTTTTCGAAAACAATTTTTCAAACAAAAACAATTAAAATTGTTGACGGGGAGAATTGTTTCTCAGTACCAGAAGTCGCTTCCTTATTCATGGGTGTTCTTGATTGGTCTTGGAGCCTTTTTTAACATTTTATTTGGCTTCATCGATTTTGGTAAAATTTGGCAAGGCAGGGGTTTCGGTTGCAGGAAAGTAGGAGGTAAAAGGAGTTCTGATTTACAGAAAATTCATTTGAAGGTTCTCCAAAGAGGTCGTCGTGATGTTGCACCAGGTTGCTTAGTGTAGTACCATGTTGCGCAATATTGCAACATGCTGAATGATGTTACATTATGTCGTATCAATTTGCGTCATATTGCACTATCTTGCGTGATGTTGCACCATAATGATTGATGTTGGGCCTTGTTTAGGGTTGTATGTGATGATCCACAACGGTCCGTCATGCTGCACAATGTTCCAGAGTGTTGCATCATGGCGTGGATTGCTCCTAGATGTTGCACCATGTAGAACGATGTTGTATTTTGTGATGTTGCGTCATGTTACTTGGCGTTGTATCTTGTGCTTTGTGTTCAGGTTGATAAACAAAAGTTGTTGTGCTGCGTACGAAAACGAGAGGATCACGATCCAGTTTTATTTTGATAAAATGTAAAATTCAAGCTGTAATCTATACGAAAAATTAACAAAACCAGTATATAAAGTCAAAGAAACACCAAACGTATATTCCACGAGTTGAAAATTCTAAGTGAATTATTCAAGTCGGAAAATGAGTTTAAATTTTGGGGTTACAATAAAAAATTTGCCTCAAAATTTTGAAAGCGAGCTTTACGTCTATTTGTTTAAATTTTTACTACACCTTAGACTTGGCCTCTAAAATGGCCACGTATAGAATATTATAACTTCAAATCACTGTCAATTTGTAGATGCATCTGGTTTGCTACTCGTAACGTAATTATCGAGACATAAGATTTTGTTAAAATTAATAGTTGAGATCAATTACACGCTGGTTGTAACGGAACACAAAAATTCCTCGTAGACACGGTATCAGAGATCTTCGCGGTTATATGAAGCTACTGCTAAAGCTCAGGGCATGATGCCACGGTTCAATAAACTGCCGGAATTTAACAACAAAATTAATCGAGAACAAAATTTGAGGGAAAGAAAAGAAAATAATGGTTTGAATTTGTTTGTTATTTGTTTTATTTGTTTTCGTTAAATTATTTACATTATTCGAACTTAATTCATGTAGAAAATATGTTCTACCCACCGCACATCTAAAAGTTGTACAACTTTACAATTTAAAATATTTCAATTCTTAATTTTTTTATTTTATCTGACTTGACCCACTTAAAACTTAAAAATGAAGAAGTTTATTAATAATGCACATACATCTTAATGTACAAACATCTACTTCCAAATTAATGATGCATTTACAAGGAACGAACATCGAACCATCCATTTTAATTTGAAAGTGTATATAATGGAAAAACTGTATAAAATTAGTTCACCCACACCCCTAAAATATCGTGGAATTTTAATTCTCATGTTGTTCAAAATCAAACACTAACAAATTCTAATTACATGATGAAAATATAAAGTAAAATAAAAATTATCGAAAAGCTTTTCTAATTTGTAAAATAAAACAATTAATTTTCTTGAAGAAATAATATAATTGGAAAATTCCATACGCGAGTATAATGTAGCGCGGAAATAGGATTATACATGGAATTGAAAATAGGAGTGGTTTTTCGTTTTCTTCAGTGATAAGCATCACACAATTTAAATATGTAAATTACATTGTACTGTACACACTGCTGTTGTACATATTTTACCAAATCTATTTAACGTTTTTTTTCATTTTTGTGTAATTTATTTAGATCCACCAATTGTTACATTAGGATTAGGATCAACGCTATCAGCCGACGAAATAAAAGAAGGCGATGATGTTTATTTTGAATGCCACGTCCAAGCGAATCCACAGTGGCGAAAATTATACTGGTTACATGATGGTACGATGCTCCGACACAATACAACCGCTCGCATTGTACGCTCGAATCAGAGCCTCGTACTACAAAAAATTACAAAAACCTCGAGTGGAAATTATTCATGTAGCGCAATTAATAGTGAAGGCGAAACTGTTAGTAACCAGATACTGTTACGTGTAAAATGTATGGCCATATATAACATAACCCCAATTAAATATGCGACCCATTTTAATTTATTACCCAACTATTTTTATATTTATTTATAGACGTTCCATACTGTACAACCGATAAAATAATCATTGTTGGTGCATTTCGTAACGAGGAGTTAAATATTGTGTGCTCGGTGACGGCCGATCCACCGCCCAGATCTTTCCGCTGGAAATTTAATAGTTCTGGTGAAAGTTCCGAAATTGGAAAGGAAAATTTTTATCATAATGGGTCGTCGAGCGTGCTTAAATATAAACCAGTGAACGATCAAGATTTTGGTATGATATCGTGTTGGGGTACCAACGAAATCGGTGAACAACAAACACCATGTCTTTATCAAATTGTGCTAGCAGGTAAGTTTAAAATTTATATTAAACATTCAATTTGTTTTCATAACTACACCTATATACAAAGCAGATACACTGTTATTTATGTAAATAATCCATAGTCAGATATATATTCAAATATTAAACAACATAAATTTTCCCAAATTGCAAAGCCGCGTCAGCTAAGTTTTAAATACGTATATACAAATTATTTTACGGGTAGAATGGGGGCCAAAATCTATCGACGCCCATAACTCAAAAAATGCAATATTCAGTTACTGTATACGAATGTACACCAAATCTATTGAACGGGCTCGCTTTACTAAACACACAACACAAATAAAAAATTTTAGTTGGTTTCGAAAATATTTTTTGTAAGCTCTATTCAATAGTGTAATAGTATTGTTAAATGATACAACGAGACTTTTTTACGTTTGCTTGTGTACTAAACCAACAGAAATGCGGATTAACTTACAACGAAATGGTTATAATAAATGATATATGGTAGAAAGCTCTTTTCATTTAGAGCCCACAATGGCGTTACTAACGTTTATTATATGGTGAAATATAAAATCGTTGGAATTAAAATAATTTAAAAAAATAAATAGTTTTGAAGATTGCTGTGTGCCCATATAATACAAATTATTTGTAACCCCTTTTCAACTGTGATAAAAACGGTCAATTCGAATTTAAACGCGGTTTTTAGAAATATCTAGCATATAATAAGCTTAAATTCAATGATGGTTGACTATTTATTTGCGTTCGTTTATTGTGTTTATCAGCAAAATAATATTTCAATATATAGTTTGAAAAAATTTAGGCCTATTCAACTCCGCGGACAACACTTTCTCCGTACAAAGCGTAGTTGGTCGCTTAAATTTATTTATTTATTTCTGTTTACAATGTTTAATTTCAGATGATAGCGAGCTTACTGCTGGTGAAGGCTCACTATTTCTAATTTGATCAGTAAGCTTATACATTATACATGCTACAAGCATGCTTACTTATATACATACTACATTACAATTATAATATTTGTGCAGATCGATGCCCTGTTGATGTTTAACTTGACATATTCCGGGCCGCCTACTTGGGATGATTAGACTTCTGCACGTTGAAGTGGCGAAATGGTGGGCGAGGATTTGCTCGTCTTTGTCTTATACATTTGATGCCCCAAATGACACCTAAGACTAAAAGGATCGCAGAAATGATATGAGTCATGGTATAATAGTGGATATGATGACCCTTCCCCTCGTGTAGTTGGATCTTGATATTTTCGAGCGTCTTTATGTCTTGTTCCAATTTGTTGGTATCTTGAAGCGTTATACCTACTGTGGATGATAATGTCGGACTGGGCTATCTTTGATCCGGGTGATGAACTTCTTTAAGTGAATAGATTCAGCTAACGTATTAACCGATCTATTGAATCCCTTTTCCAAATGGTTAGAATAGGATCCGATTGCAACGATATGAAAATTTGCATCCCGTAGCACACCACCAGACTTGATTATTACTATGCCTGATCCTTGAAGGTTATACGATTTGCTTTCATGACCGCATATTACATCGACTGTTGTTTCATTGTGAATTGCATACACCCACTGATTGTTGGCATTAAGTTTTATCCAGTGATTTGATGCATTTACGGTTGCGATGGAACATAATTCCTCAAGATTCATCTTCCGTTGTAGGATTGCCACCTCGCACTGAGCTTGGCTGCTTATGATGTTATATTGTTACAGGATGGCTACTGCCATCCTGCATATATCACTAAGCGCATGCAGAGGCCTCCACGGTGATCTTTTGCCGGCTACGTTCTCAGGGAGAAGTGCGAAGGGTCGTGGGGGTTGAGGCATGCATGGCTCCTGGCTATCACCGTGATGATACAGAAAAATGAATAAAATAAAAACCGCAAATAATAATAAAACCCGGAGTTCCGCCGAAATTCGACGGCCGGAACTTGAGGAACGAACAACGAAATAATTATGAAAGAAGAGAGGTGCCTTGGCGCGCGCATCCATTCGAATTCAAACAGGGGCAAGCCCTGGTTACGAAATTGGATGCGGGCACCAAGGGACCGCAATCAACATGCCGACACAGAGGGAGTCTCCGCTTCCATCATACCAAAACCGGAAATTTTAATAATTCATTTTTTTAATGTTGAAACCCAACAAAAAAAAACACAACTTCCCACGCGAAACAAAAGAAGAGAACGAGGGAGGGAACGAAACCAATACACACCAAGCGCGCGACCTACGACCGTTATTTCGGCGCTCGATTACAAATGAAAATTTAAATAAAAATAAAATAAAAAAAAATACTGTTAAAGTAACCCGAAAATTTCCAGCCGAAAGATAATGCAGATAGTGTCTTGAATACAGCAAAAATCAGGCATAAACTCGAATTTAGAATGAATTTAGGATCGGATTATATCCTTCGGGTGAAGGAGAAATTATTTCAGTTTATAGGAATTTAAAAATCAATAGAGGCGAGAGTATAAAGAGAGTTTAACAAATAGTCAAGACACTATCTGCATTATCTTTCGGCTGGCAATTTTCGGCTAACTTTAACAAGGTAAAAAAAATTGAAAATATATAAAATAATAAGCAGAAAAAAAATAAAATAAACAAAATTGTACCTTAATTCAAAAAAAAAAAAAAAATAAATAAATTTATATTTCCCAAAAGTGGGTTGCGGCCTTGGTGCCGTTGCGGCTTGTTGTGCCGTTACCCCATCGGTGCGGCCTTGGCGCCGTTGTTGGGCGACTCCCCGCCTTGCGCTCGAGCGCTTGCCTGGTTGGGCACTATGTTGCGGGGCCTCTCCCCGATACCAATAATTAAATAAGTCGTATAGCCGGTTGGCTATCCGTATGTTGCGGGGCCTCTCCCCGTTACCAAATATACAAAACACGACGGGCCGGTTGGCCACCCGTACGTTGCGACCTTGTATTGCCCGGTAAATATTTTGGCCTCGACTGGCCGCCAAAATAAATTGGGCGTTGTCTCGCCGGACGGTATTACGCGCTCGAGCGGTTGTACTGGATACGGCACTTTTGCCGTTATTAAACGTAGAATATGAATGGCCTCGTGGTGGCCACTCGTAGAAGTTCGTAGCACTCGGAAAAATGTGACCCCCTTTGAGAATTAGGTCAAAATCACAATAAAATATCACTCCAAAATCACAACAAAATATTTCCAAAATTATGCCCGCCTTTTGTATTAAATTCACCAACAATATTTATGGATTTTCTCACCAACACACTAAAGCTAAACTTTTGTTGTAAAATACGATTTACAAGTTTTGTCGATTGATATTTACATCTCCGTAAAACATACGCGGTCATGTCATTCACAACCCCAAAAACAAAAAACCAAAAAACTCAAAATGTCCACTCACAAATAGAATTAATTAATATTTTATTATGCATATATGATTAATAAACTTGTTATTTTTACATCCACAAAAAATTTTTAAGTTTTTATATTTTAATTTTAATCAAAAACCCAATGCCACAGTCAAATAAAAACTGATCCATTGCATAAAACTAAAAACAAAAATCACAACTCGACTTTTATTTTTTTCAAATTACCAGTATAGACTATCTCTATCCAAATCAAAAACTCGACTCCATTATCAAAAAAAACTCTTACGCCGAATACGATGCGCAAAACATTCCAGAAGAATGTCTTTCCTCTCTGTCTCTCGTTTACATCAATTCGCATTGATGTAAACGAGAGGCATATCAGAAAAACATTCTTATGGAATGTTCTGCTTTACACACACTCGATGAGCATTGGTCTCGCTCTCTTATCATCTTTCTCACCCTCGCGCCATCACCACGACGTGTACAATCATTAAACGACTCTCAAAGCGAGGACACAAACCGAGGGGAATAAAATAGTACAAAAATCGTAGTTGCGACCGTACAGTCGTAAAAATATATTGGCGATATTTCACACAAAAATCTTTGAAATGCTCGACAATTTTTTACTTGCTCTCTAGTCATTAATGCGAGCTGTTCCCAGTGAGCATGTATTGCTAAATATTCTGCCTTGGTGTTGATGTAAGACTGCGTTGCCCTGTGTTCGATATTAAGCACTGGAAAGACGGCTAACAGGGTTGGTGGGCGGAATGCCCATGCCCAGGTATGGTGATCGTTGTTGGTATAGGTCTTTTAATAATTCCAAGCTCTTGATCCAATTGAGCCGGGGAATGAGGGATGCAAAATGTTCTTGTGTACATTAAAAATTACGTCAAGTAAGGCTTGTTGCGTGTTCTATTTTTCAATATTAATATCAATTCAATACTTGTAGTTAATATTAAACGAATTTGCTTTTGCCGTATGAAGTACTCGTTCAATTGTTCTAGTTCAGCCTTTAGCGCTCCATGATCATTTATCAGTTTGTTTAATGATTGCATTGTAAGAATTGAGTTGTGCTTTATTAGCTTAACTGTGTTGTCGATTACTGTGGTATGATTCCTTATCAATGCCTCTATTGATGCTGATCATTGTTTACGGCTTCAAATTGATTTTCATATTCTCTTGTTTCACGCTCTGTAAAAATCCCAAACATGTTGCCTAACACAAAGCCTATTGTGTCGCCTAAACCTCGTTTTGGTCTGCGTACTTCCTTGTTGCTCGCTAATAACAATTCATAATCTGCCTCCAAATTGTTGAAGAGTTTATTCGCAATTTATTTCAACAACGTCTATGCATGACTTCTTCAGATGACTTTGCGCGGTCTTGAATGCTTCAATTTCCTCCCAATAATTACTCATATTATAATAGATTATTAGTGACCATTTCATGGGTACCACCTTGAGTCTGCCTATTGATTCAAAGTGTATGCCTGTAGAATGGTTGAATGGAGTAATGTCTATGTTGGCCAGAGCGAGTCCCAAAATGCAAAACATATGGACAACGTCGTAAGCATCAGATGTTTCAATTTGCTCTGGTTTTTCATTTGTCGATGAGGTTGCTGCCGCAGAATCCGGAATTCTTGGATATTTGCGACTCCTTCTCTTCTTCACTCTGGTTGACTTTCATGGGCATTAGATCGTTTAAATTTTCCTCAATTGGTAGTTCACACAATTTAACAATTGGCCGCTTGAAGGTATTGTTCTCACACTTCACCGTAGCTACTCGAACTAAATCATCGCTTTCGGCATGTGCCTTGATAATTCGCTCTAGTTGTCAACGTGGGGTTGGTTGTTGGTCATCCTTTAGTAACACCAAGTCGTCGGTCTTTAGGTTCGCTTGGCTACATTTCTATTTAGTTCATTGTTGTAGTTGGTGGAGATATTCAGAGGACCACCTTTTCCAAAAGCCTTGCACCATTTTCTCAACAAGGTGCCATTTTGTTTTTAAAGAGATGTTATCTGTATTAGCGACTGGCAGTAACTTGACAGAATCACCTATTAAAAAATGTCCAGGTGTTAAAGCTGATAGATCTGTTGGATTATTGGTCATTGGAGTTAGCGATCGAGAATTTAGACATGCCTCGATTTGTGTAACTACTGGGTAAAGCTCCTCAAAGGTGAGGGTTGCGTCTCCTATGGTTTGTTTTAAATGGAACTTGATAGATTTAATGCCCGCTTCCCATATGCCACCGAATTGGGGTGTCATGGGCGGTATGAAATGCCAATTGGCTTTGTAATGTGATTATTGCGCGATGGTGTTCCTTTAACATTATACTTTGTTCGCTCCAACGAAGTATGTCCCAATGTCAGAGTAGATATCCGTGCTCCTGGATGTAAATCGTTTATAAGCAGCAATAAATGATTTGGTTGTTAAATCGCTTACAATTTCAATATGTATAGCTTTTGTTACCATGCAGATAAATAGTGCAATGTAACCTTTGTGAGTTTTGTGAACTCTTTCCTTGGTTGTTCTTACTTGAATGGGGCCAGCATAATCGATACCCGTTTTTGCGAACGGTCGCAACTGTTGATTTGCTTCCAACTATAGTTATATTTTGTCCCAGAAAGTCCGGTCCTTCCCACCATAATTTGTTGTTTGTTAGTACGGATGGTGGTGCGCCGCGTGAAGCTATATCAGCTGGGTTGTCGCCTGACTTTACGTGATGCCATGTTGTGGTCGGTATCAAGGATTTTACTGCAGAAATTCTGTTTGCCACGAATGCCTTAAATTTACTTGGCTCGCTTGTGATCCTACATAGTGCAATGGTTGAGTCTGACTACGCATACATCCTTCAGTTGTTTAGGTTTAAGGCTTCTTGGACGTGTTCAAGCAGTTTTGATAATAATAACGCTGCATTTAGCTCTAGTCGAGGAACTGACAACCTCACTTTAGTTGGAGCGGCTCTTGTCTTCGATGTTAACAGTTGTGTTGGTATTGTTCCATCTTCGTTTACTGTTCGACAGTATATAATATAGCAGCGGCATATGCATATTCCGATGCATCAGCGAAACCGTGAAGCTCTATGTCGATATTTTCAGTTGTATTGATTCACCTTTGAATTTTTATGTTTTCGATATTACTTAATTCTGCCTAATATTTTATTCTTTTTGTGTTGATATGTTCTGGTAGATGTTCATCCCATTTCATTCCGCTTAACCATATACAGTAAACGCTCGATTTAACGGACCCCGATTTAACGGACGCTCGATTTAACGGACGCTCGATTTAACGGACAATTATTTTATTTTCCATTTTTCGGTTTTCGATTATGATGGGATTGGGTATGTCGGATGGAAATGGGATTCTAAAACGATTTTGGGAAAAAAATCCTGGAATATGGCCATCTGGGGCGGAACTCGTTCAATTCTTAACCGATTATGATTGGGTTGGGTATGTTGGATGGAAATGGGATTATTAAATGATTTTTGGAAGAAGTTCTGAAATATGGCCACCTGGGATGGAACTTGTTCAATTATTAACCGGTTTTGATGTGATTGGGTATGTTTGATGGAAATGGGAGTATTAAATGATTTTCGGAAGAAGTTCTGGAATATGGCCACCTGCAGCTTAACTCGACCAATTCTTAACTGATTGTGATGGGATTGGGTATGTGGGATGGAAAAGGAACTATGTTTAAGAAATCCTGGAATATCGCCACGAAACTCGGTAATTTAAATTAGGGTGGAACTCGATACTAAGCAGCCGATTTTCTTATAGCAAGCGGCTCGTGATGCTTACATGTTTCTGGTAAAGCAGGATGCCTTAACATCTATCACCAGTACGTAACCCACTCATAGGATTAGTGGGTTGAGCGGCAGATCAACTACTTACTCTCACAAAAAATCACGTTATGAACCCTACACAAAGAACTACTCGGATAGATTTATATTATTTTTATCAACAACGACTTCGAAAACTATTCACGGGAACTTGGAGTATGATATCTTCTAAGATCATGAGATCTTCAAAACCTTTAGAACCAAGCGACAATTTACATTTTTAAGATACTTGCAATACAAGAGAGCATAATCCAATGGCCATATTCCAGAACATTTTACAAAAATTATTTGATAATCTCATTTCATTCACAATGTCCAATTTCTGTTTTGGGAGGACATAGACCAGAACCTCTTCAAAAATACAATTAAAGAATTCCATTTCCATCCAACATAGCTAAACCCATCATAATCGAATAAGAATTGAACGAGTTCCGTCCCAGGTGGCCTATTCCAGAACTTCTTCCAAAAATCATTTAATAATCCCATTTCCATCTAATATACCCAATCCCATCATAATCGGTTAAAAATTTAACGAGTTCCGTCCCAAGTGGCCATATTCCAGAACTTCTTCCAAAAATCATTTAATAATCCCATTTCAATCCAACATACCCAATCCAATCATAATCGGTTAAGAATTTAACGAGTTCCGCCCCAGATGGCCATATTCCGGAACTTCTTCTAAAAATAATTTAATAGTCCCATTTCAATCCAGCATACCCAATCCCATCGTAATCAATTAAGAATTGAACGAGTTCCGCCCCTGATGGCCATATTCCAGAACTTCTTCCAAAAATCATTTAATAATCACATTTTCATCTAACATACCCAATCCCATCGTAATCGGTAAAGAATTGAACGAATTCCGTCCCTGATGGCCATATTCCAGAACTTCTTACAAAAATCATTTAATAATCCTTTTTCCATCCAACATACCCAATTCCATCGTAATCGGTTTAGAATTGAACGAATTCCGTCCCTGATGGCGATATTCCAGAACTTCTTCCAAAAATCATTTAATAATCCTATTTCAATCCAGCATACCTAATCCCATCATAATCGGTTAAGATTAGAACGAGTTCTGCCCCAGATGGCCATATTCCAGAACTTCTTCCAAAAATCATTTAATAATCCATTTTCCATCCAACATACCCAATCCCATCATAATCGGTTAAGAAACTACTGAGCTCCGTCTCAGATGGCCATATTCCAGAACTTCTTCCAAAAACTGTTTATGAATCTCATTTCCATCCAACAAATAAAATCCCTTCATAATCGGTTAAACGATAAACAACTTCTGTCCTAGGTGACCATATTCCAGAACAAGTGCAAAATCTTTAGTTGATTAAATTTAAAAATTTTCCATTCGGGTTTAACGGACATTCGGATTTAACGGACACCCCCCAATTAGTCCGTTAAATCGAGCGTTTACTGTAGTTGAAACTCGGTTTCAAATCTTGGAAAGATTTGTATATTGATTATATTTTTACAATCACCTGCCATACCTCCTATACCAGAAATAGAAACGTTGACCTTCTTTTTCTTAAGGCTTAGTAGATTAGCGGCTTTTGATGAGATTAATGTCACCTGTGATAATGGATCGATTAATGCTCTTTGCAAGATCTGATTTCCCGTGCAAGTTTGGCTTTAACTACTGCGGTTGGGAACAAAACTTGTCACTGTTGATTTACTATGAGGGTTTTCGCGTTTTTAGCTCCGGATCCGCCAATTGATAATGCGTTATTTCAGTGCAGTAGGGTGTTATGTGACCCTTTACATACGACGCATGGTTCTGGCTGACAATATTTACTTTGGTGATGGTTTAGGCAAGGTACACAATAAGGCTTTTGTGCATTTATTAGCATTGATCTTTCCAATGTTGGCATGCTTTTGAACTGTTGACATTGATCCAATTTGTGTCGTTCCTTGCAACTATTTACCTATTTATCGATGTTGAAATGTTGAAAATTTCTTCTAGTTGTGGAAAGCTCGGGGTTTTTCTATGAATGATTTATTGAGCCTGATGGATTATGGGTCCAGTTTTTTTTTTTAATATGAAGCTTACGAATACTTCAAAAGACGAACTTATGTTGAGCCGATTGATGTTATGCAGAATTTCTTTTGCTGTATCGTGCAAATTCCTTACCGCTAGTGCGGACGCCATTTGAATTGTTGTTAGTGATAATAACGCACTGAATTGATGGTTGGCGAGTAACCTCGCGTTGTTATATCTGTTTTGTATTATGCTCCAGGCTGTTTGTTAATTGTCACCTGTTGTTGTTAGATGACTTATGAGTTGAACTGCTCCTTTTTGTATGTGTATGTTTAAAATATGTCATCTTCACCGTGTCAGATATTTTGTTGTTTTGATGAATCATTTCGGTGAATATATCGTTAAATGTTTCCCATCGGTCATATTCACCGTAAAAGTTTGGTAGTTCTATTTTTGGCAGTTTCATCTGGACTGATTCTGACGTAGTTGTATTATCGAAATCGTTGTACATAACTCGATTATTATGGTTTCTACTTTTTCTTGTAGCAGGCCAAAATAATCTTATTTGAAGTAGTCAGACGTTTGCTCGTCTTCTTCTGTTTCTATTAAGATCGCAGTGTATTGGTTTGCTACTTCTTGGATGTCTTTTTCTAGTTGTTTTAATTTTATATTTATGTATTCCTTGGATATTTTGTTAGTCTCCAATGAATGATTGATTAACGCCAATTCTTGATATATTTGGTGCATGGGGACATCTTGCCGTTTGAATAGCTTTTTGTTGTTGATTTCTTTTGCTGTCGTTTCCTTTTTATTGAACTGGTTTTTTGCTATTCAGTTTGCCCTGTTGAACTTTTTGATGCGGTATTTAGGCATTCACTCATATCCGTTATTAATTTGTGGTATACGTCTGTGACTTTCTTCCGTCCTTGCAGATGTGCATGGCCCTTTTCTAGAGGTCATGGGGTCATGGCCAGGATTTTCGTATCATTATCGACGTATTCGTTATAAATCGCCATTCGAGTTGTCAACCTTTTTTCCAAACATATCTTCGTTTTCCTATCCTCTCCGTCTTTACGGTAGTTTGTTTCCATTTGGACGATTTTGTCACCTGCTTCGTCTTGTTGCTGGAATATGCTTTCCATTTTTGTTGTTATTTTGATATGTACAGGTGCTTTACTTAAGATTTGTTGTTGTTCTTAAGTTTTTGTTTGTTTACTGTTTTTAATGTAAACTTATCGCGTTTAACTTAGCCATGCCGGTTATTTTAATGGCTGGAAGGACCAATGTTTAATTTCAGATGATAGCGAGCTTACCGCTGGTGAGGGCTCACTATTTACTGCTTTATTATTGACAATTTAGTTCCTTATATACAAAAAATAAGTGCTCATCATTAAAATTTATTTTAGTGCAAAAAATGTTGTATTATATGTCACTAGCCAATTTATACGATAATTTGATGAGTAAGCTTATACATCATGCATGCTTCAAACATGCTTACTTATATACATACTACGAGTACATCACAATTATAATATTTGTGCAGATCGATGCCCTGTTGGTGTTGAACTAGACAATGTCTAAAGAAATCTATTCTGAGAGTGCATGTATGATTTCAGATTAAAACCGGACATTCAGTTTAAAACAAAAATTAAATTAAAATTAAAAATTTAAAAAAAGTTAAACCAAAACAAACTAAACAAAAAAAAAGGAAATTAAATTTTTTATTTAATTTAACATTTAAAAATTAATATAACTCTTCAGGATTTTTTTGAAATTATCCTTTGATAAATTAAAATCAAATAAGTCATCAATAACAAATATTTTTATTCTATTTTTATTTATTTATTTATTTCAATTTTTGGAATTTAGGTTAAACAAGAGCGCCAGGCCATTCAATGAATTTTTCAGAAATTGAACTATGGACATTTTATTAAGTTTCACCCTCGTATCCCCATCAGAATTTTTTCAAAATTGGACTGTTGTTAACAGGTATTAGAGCCTATCAAATGGTCATAGTGACATCAATGCGAATTTAGGTTAAAAAAGAGCGTCGGGCCATTCAATGAATTTTTGAGAAATTGAACTATGGAAATCTTATCAAATTACAACCCCTGTATCCCCATCAGACTATCTTCAAAATTGGACTGTTGTTAACAGGCATTAGGGCCTATCAAATGGTCATAGTGACATCATTGCGAATTTCGGTTAAAAAAGAGCGTCGGGCCATTCAATGAATTTTTGAGAAATTGAACTATGGAAATCTTATCAAATTACACCCCTGTATCCCCATCAGACTTTCTTCAAAATTAGACTGTTGTTAACAGGCATTAGGGCCTATCAAATGGCCCTAGTAGCATCAATGCGAATTTAGGTTAAACAAGAGCGCCGGGCCATTCAATGAATTTTTCAGAAATTGAACTATGAACATTTTATTAAATTTCACCCTCGTATCCCCATCAGAATTTTTTCAAAATTGGACTGTTGTTAACAGGCATTAGAGCCTATCAAATGGCCATAGTAGCATCAATGCGAATTAAGGTTAAACAAGAGCGCCAGGCCATTCAATGAATTTTTCAGAAATTGAACCATGGACATTTTATTAAATTTCACCCTCGTATCCCCATCAGAATTTTTTCAAAATTGGACTGTTGTTAACAGGCATTAGAGCCTATCAAATGGTCATAGTGACATCAATGCGAATTTAGGTTAAAAAAGAGCGTCGGGCCATTCAATGAATTTTTGAGAAATTGAACTATGGAAATCTTATCAAACTACAACCCCTGTATCCCCATCAGACTATCTTCAAAATTGGACTGTTGTTAACAGGCATTAGGGCCTATCAAATGGTCATAGTGACATCATTGCGAATTTCGGTTAAAAAAGAGCGTCGGGCTATTCAATGAATTTTTGAGAAATTGAACTATGGAAATCTTATCAAATTACACCCCTGTATCCCCATCAGACTTTCTTCAAAATTGGACTGTTGTTAACAGGCATTAGAGCCTATCAAATGGTCATAGTGACATCAATGCGAATTTAGGTTAAAAAAGAGCGTCGGGCCATTCAATGAATTTTTGAGAAATTGAACTATGGAAATCTTATCAAACTACAACCCCTGTATCCCCATCAGACTATCTTCAAAATTGGACTGTTGTTAACAGGCATTAGGGCCTATCAAATGGTCATAGTGACATCATTGCGAATTTCGGTTAAAAAAGAGCGTCGGGCTATTCAATGAATTTTTGAGAAATTGAACTATGGAAATCTTATCAAATTACACCCCTGTATCCCCATCAGACTTTCTTCAAAATTGGACTGTTGTTAACAGGCATTAGGGCCTATCAAATGGCCCTAGTAGCATCAATGCGAATATAGGTTAAACAAGAGCGCCGGGCCATTCATGGAATTTTTCAGAAATTGAACTATGAACATTTTATTAAATTTCACCCTCGTATCCTCATCAGAATTTTTTCAAAATTGGACTGTTGTTAACAGGCATTAGAGCCTATCAAATGGTCATAGTTGCATCAATGCGAATTAAGTTTTAACAAGAGCGCCGGGCCATTCAATGAATTTTCAGAAATTGTTCTATGGAAATTTTGTCATATTGCATCCCCCCGTATCCCCATCAGACTTTCTTCAAGATTGGACTGTTGTTAACAGGCATTAGGGCCTATCAAATGGTCATAGTGACATCAATGCGAATTTAGGTTAAAAAAGAGAGTCGGGCCATTCAATGAATTTTTGAGAAATTGAACTATGGAAATCTTATCAAATTACAACCCCTGTATCCCCATCAGACTATCTTCAAAATTGGACTGTTGTTAACAGGCATTAGGGCCTATTAAATGGCCCTAGTAGCATCAATGCGAATTTAGGTTAAACAAGAGCGCCGGGCCATTCAATGAATTTTTCAGAAATTGAACTATGGACATTTTATTAAATTTCACCCTCGTATCCCCATCAGAATTTTTTCAAAATTGGACTGTTGTTAACAGGCATTAGAGCCTATCAAATGGTCATAGTGACATCAATGCGAATTCAGGTTAAAAAAGAGCGTTGGTCCATTCAATGAGTTTTTGAGAAATTGAACTATGGAAATCTTATCAAATTACACCCCTGTATCCCCATCAGACTTTCTTCAAAATTGGACTGTTGTTAACAGGCATTAGGGCCTATCAAATGGCCCTAGTAGCATCAATGCGACTTAAGTTTTAACAAGAGCGCCAGGCCATTCAATGAATATTTCAGAAATTGAACTATGAACATTTTATTAAATTTCACCCTCGTATCCCCATCATAATTTTTTCAAAATTGGACTGAAAATCTTGTCAAATTACACCCCTGTATCCCCATCAGAATTTCTTCAAAATTAGAATCTTGCTAACAGGCATTAGGTTCTATCAAATGGCCATAGTGGCATCAATGCGAATTAAGGATAAACAAGAGCGCCGGGCCATTCAATAAATTTTTGGGAAATTGAACTATGAAAATCTTGTCAAATGTATCCCCCATCAATGTATCCCCATCATAATTTTTTCAAAATTGGACTGAAAATCTTGTCAAATTACACCCCTGTATCCCCATCAGAATTTCTTCAAAATTAGAATCTTGCTAACAGGCATTAGGTTCTATCAAATGGCCATAGTGGCATCAATGCGAATTAAGGATAAACAAGAGCGCCGGGCCATTCAATAAATTTTTGGGAAATTGAACTATGAAAATCTTGTCAAATTACACCCCTGTATCCCCATCAGACTTTCTTCAAAATTGGACTGTTGTTAACAGGCATTAGGGCCTATCAAATGGCCCTAGTAGCACAGGCATTAGGGCCTATCAAATGGCCATAGTGGCATCAATGCGAATTTAGATTCAATAAGAGCACCAGGCCATTCAATAAATTTTTGGGAAATTGAACTATGAAAATCTTGTCAAATTACACCCCTGTATCCCCATCAGAATTTCTTTAAAATTAAACTCTTGCTAACAGGCATTAGGTTCTATCAAATGGCTATAGTGGCATCAATGCGAATTTAGGCTAAACAAGAGCGCCGGCCCATTCAATGAATTTTTGAGAAATTGAACTATGGACTTTTTTTCAAATTACACCCCTGCATCCCCATCAGAATTTCTTCAAAATTAGACTCTTGCTAACAGGCATTAGGGCCTATCAAATGGCCATAGTGACATCAATGCGAATTTAGATTAAATAAGAGCACCAGGCCATTCAATAAATTTTGCAGAAATTGAACTCTGAAAATCTTGTCAAATTACACCCCTGTATCCCCATCAGAATTTCTTCAAAATTGGACTCTTGCTAACAGACATTAGGTTCTATCAAATGGCCATAGTGGCATCAATGCGAATTTAGGATAAACAAGAGCGCCGGGCCATTCAATGAATTTTTCAGAAATTGAACTATGGACTTTTTTTAAATTACACCCCTGCATCCCCATCAGAATTTTTTCAAAATTAGAATCTTGCTAACAGGCATTAGGGCCTATCAAATGGCCATAGTGGCATCAATGCGAATTTAGATTCAATAAGAGCACCAGGCCATTCAATAAATTTTGCAGAAATTGAACAATGAAAATCTTGTCAAATTACACCCCTGTATCCCCATCAGAATTTCTTTAAAATTAAACTCTTGCTAACAGGCATTAGGTTCTATCAAATGGCTATAGTGGCATCAATGCGAATTTAGGCTAAACAAGAGCGCCGGCCCATTCAATGAATTTTTGAGAAATTGAACTATGGACTTTTTTTCAAATTACACCCCTGCATCCCCATCAGAATTTCTTCAAAATTAGACTCTTGCTAACAGGCATTAGGGCCTATCAAATGGCCATAGTGACATCAATGCGAATTTAGATTAAATAAGAGCACCAGGCCATTCAATAAATTTTGCAGAAATTGAACTCTGAAAATCTTGTCAAATTACACCCCTGTATCCCCATCAGAATTTCTTCAAAATTGGACTCTTGCTAACAGACATTAGGTTCTATCAAATGGCCATAGTGGCATCAATGCGAATTTAGGATAAACAAGAGCGCCGGGCCATTCAATGAATTTTTCAGAAATTGAACTATGGACTTTTTTTAAATTACACCCCTGCATCCCCATCAGAATTTTTTCAAAATTAGAATCTTGCTAACAGGCATTAGGGCCTATCAAATGGCCATAGTGGCATCAATGCGAATTTAGATTCAATAAGAGCACCAGGCCATTCAATAAATTTTGCAGAAATTGAACAATGAAAATCTTGTCAAATTACACCCCTGTATCCCCATCAGAATTTCTTCAAAATTAGATTCTTGCTAACAGGCATTAGGTTCTATCAAATGGCTATAGTGGCATCAATGCGAATTTTGGCTAAACAAGAGCGCCGGGCTATTCAATGAATTTGTGAGAAATTGAACTATGGACTTTTTTTCAAATTACACTGCTGCATCCCCATCAGAATTTCTTCAAAATTAGAGTCTTGCTAACAGACATTAGGTTCTATCAAATGGCCATAGTGGCATCAATGCGAATTTAGGATAAACAAGAGCGCCGGGCCATTCAATGAATTTTTCAGAAATTGAACTATGGACTTTTTTTCAAATTACACCCCTGCATCCCCATCAGAATTTTTTCAAAATTAGGATCTTGCTAACAGGCATTAGGGCCTATCAAATGGCCATAGTGGCATCAATGCGAATTTAGATTCAATAAGAGCACCAGGCCATTCAATAAATTTTGCAGAAATTGAACAATGAAAATCTTGTCAAATTACACTCCTGTATCCCCATCAGAATTTCTTCAAAATTAAACTCTTGCTAACAGGCATTAGGTTCTATCAAATGGCCATAGTGGCATCAATGCGAATTTAGGATAAACAAGAGCGCCGGGCCATTCAATGAATTTTTGAGAAATTGAATAATGGAATTTTTTTTTTAATTACACCCCTGTATCCCCATCAGCAATTCTTTAAAATTGGACTGTTGCTAACAGGTATTAGGGCCTATCAAATGGCCATAGTGGCATCAATGCGAATTAAGATTAAACAAGTACCGACCAAATGGCACAGTGGTTAAAGCTTTGGCGTTTGGAGCGGGAGGTACCGGGTTCGAATCCCGATAGGGGCAGGATGCAAAGTGAAATTTCATCAACAGATTTCGATCTGTGGTGAAATGTAACACATCTATGACCCCCTGTCGGTGTGCAAAACCCATGGGCCGACCCATCTTCCATTCCGGTATAGGCTGGCATGGAGCTTGCAATGTGCAGATGGTCTTAAATCGGTCCTATAGCCGTACGTCCTCGAGTTGGCCGGAAGGCGTAAAGTAAGAACGTAAAAAGCATAACCGCGGAAGAGCAGGGTGAGCCTTGAGCCCCAAAACAGATCGCATAGTTACCAATAAAAAAAAAATAAAAAAAAAAATAAAAAAAAAAAATAAAAAAAAAAAAAAAAAAAAGATTAAACAAGAGCGCCGGGCCATTCAATGAATTTTTGAGAAATTGAACTATGGAAATCTTGTCAAAGTACACCCCTGTATCCCCATCAGAATTTCGTTAATCGGTTTCATTAACCAGTTAATTTCGTTCCGCAAACGGGGGTTTAATTTCACTAATTCAATATGTCTCTACAGTTAGGCCGAAGTTGACCAACATGATGGCCTATCTAGTGACCATAGTGGCATTAATGGCAAGGCATGCTAATCTAGAACGACAGGTTATTAATTGTATTTTCGATACATTGAATTAGCGAAATTTTGATAAATTACACCCCTGTATCCTTTATAATTTCTTCATAATTAGGCCAAAGTTGACCAACATTATGACATGTCAAATGGCCATAGTGGCATCCCCACCATACTTTATGTTCATTTGAAGCAACGTTAACAATATTGCATTTCAATTTATGATTGATTGATTTAAACTATCTGCATTATCGATTTTTTTGATTTTTCGGCTGGAAACTTTCGGCTAACTTTAATAGTATAATGAAAATACATATTTTAAATCTTGGTTGGCTGCATTAGTTTTAATTTTTTTTTAACTATTTGTCACGTCAAAATTTCAAGTGATAGAAATTGTCATTTGAAGTGATAGCAGTCGCAAGGAAATATTAGCTGTTTTTCTTTCGCAAAGCCGCTTAGCTTTAATATTAGAGGCCAATTTTGGTTTCAGCAATATTTGTTTATGAATTTCCAGTAACGAAAATAATTGTTCATCATAGTGGGTTTTTATCTGCAGTAGTAATTATAATCCGAATCAGTTTTATGAAAATCGTTTTTTTTAGTGTTATTTAAAGCCAACTCTACTTTAATTATACTTCTGATAAATACGCCAACTATGATGAACAATTATTTTCGTTGTTGGAAATTCATAAACAAATATTGCTGAAGCCAAAATTGGCCTCTTATATTAAAGCTAAGCGGGATTTGCGAAAGCAACGCAGCTATTTATAAAGCAGCGTACTAAGATTTAAAAAAGAGCCAGAATGATTTTATTGAACAATTATTTTGTAAGTTTCGATTTAATGATCTATAGTAATCAAGAAGATGAGTAGTCACATCACTTGAAGTTATGCTACTAGGGGAATAGGGGTGTAAAACTAGCTACAGTGGGTCGCACTCGTATTCGTAAATCAATTTGTGCTTATCCAGAATTGGCCCAATTCCCTTGATCAACAAAGACCGTTGAATGAACAATTTTCTGACAAAAAGTGTTCTAAAAACTGATGATATTGGCACTTCTGATTGCATATTCCTATCAGGTATGTTCATTGCCATCCGAAAAGTATAGTGGTTGAATTTGTGCTAATCCAGAATTGGTCCGATTCCGTTGAACAACAAAGACCGTCGAATGAACAATTTTCTGACAAAAAGTGTTCTAGAAACCAACGATGTTGGCACTTCTGCCAACCATGAGGTATATTCATTCAGAAGTGCCAACTTTATTGGTTTGAAGAACAATTTTTGTCAGAAAATTGTTCATTCGATGGTCTTTGTTGTTCAACGGGATTGGTCCTATTCTGCATTAGCACAAATTCAGCCTCTATATTTTTCGGACGACAATGAACATGCGTGACAGGAATATGCTATCTGAAATGCTTATTCTTTGATTTTATAATAATTTATTTCATTTTTTAATTTGCTGTTCAACAAAAATATTATTGAACGGTATACATCTGTATTTTGTAATTTCAATATAGTATCTTATAGGGGCTAGTTTGTTTTTCCTCAGTTTATTAATGAAAATTTATAAAAATCATATTTCTATGATAAGCAAAAATTTCATCGGTAGAGCCGCTTTTGTGAAGTTTTAAAATTAGGCTTAAATTATTTCTGTTTTTTTCTAGAAATTGGGTTTTAGTTTTTTCGTCTTTCAGGCGAAATTTAAATTTTCTTTTCCCGTTTTTTCGGCTCCTGGACTAGCACTAATTTTTTCCCGTAAGCACTAATTAGCACAAATTGGGCTTAATCGGTATGCCAAGTTTCATTTTGAAATTCGAAAGATTCCCTGCTGCAGTTACTCACACGAGTACGACTCACTGTATTTATATTTTCTTTCACATATTCCGAGCAATTTTTGACATCCATTGACAAAAATCGTCCGTAATTCAATAACTAGGGCGCGTATTCTTAAAAAAGGTGGATATTATAATTTGCATTAAAATTCTTTATATTATTCGAATTTTTCGTCAATAATTTTTTTAAATTTTTTTTCTTTTTATAAATTAAGAAACATAATTTGTTTCCCCTACTAATCGAAAAATTCCGACTGGGTAAATCAATTCGAAATTGTTCGCTTAGTAGGAAGACAAATAGTAGTAAACTAGAAAACAAATTTGAAAAAATGATTAAGTAGCCGGCGAAAAATTCGAATAATATAGAGAATTTTAAAGCAAATTGTATTCCGATTGGGGAAACTTCCACCGATTTCAAGAATACGGCCCAGTGTTCTTTGATTGAATATAAAGAACAGTTTAACGATTTTGCTCTCTTATAAACAGGAATCGAAAATCTGTGTTTTATTCCGTGTCAATTGAGAATACAGCTCATCCTGTGACTTAACATTCACATTCTGTTGCAATATGTAAATACATCAAGGCACAAGTTTTATGTAGCTATTTCTGCTAAATACATATAGCCCGCGTAAGACGTCATCTGTTGTACCCATAATATAATTTTATCGCTTCTTTAATAATTAACTACTAACTAATGGTTCAGGGGTATTTGTCGTACTCGTACCGCGATACTAATTTGTTAGGCAAACATATGGAATTGTTTTCAGTTTCGGCTATGTGACGTAATAAATTTGTGGCTTCACCTTTCTCCTCCTAGTCTAGTTTTATATGCTAAAACTTTTCTACAGATGATAATATCACAAAATTGCGTATTATTGGGATACATTGGAATCCACGAGCTTAGGCCACTAATGGCAGACAGTTTTTGTAGTGTTCACCAAGCTCTTCCATTGTACCCAACTCGAAAACATGACACTTTACAACATTAAATTCAAAATATTAATTGTTCCGAACCTTTTAATGGTTCCGGCTAGCAGTGTATTGGCTCTAGCTGAAATTTTAAATAATTCACAATGACTACAAACAGATTATTGTGCAATTCACAATGATACACAATTCGTCGTGCTACGTGTGCGATAGTTTGTTTGGTTCCGAGTGGTACGGCGTGATTGACAATACTAAATCCGTTACAGAAACCAAATTTTTCGTACAAATACTTATATCAAATACAGTTGAGCTTGATCTTAGGTGTTCCGTGCTTTAAGATTCCAAGTGTCAAAGCCAAAGGTCGGTTTTTATTTTGTGTTCTAACCGAGACTCGGATTTTTTTTTTTTTTTTAAGTAATCGTTAACCTGATTCGTCTGCCAGGTACATATCCAAAAGAATTTCCTAAATAAATAACTAAATATTGTGAATTCATTTTAATCGGACAAATTAATGACTAACTGATTTTGAGACTAGTCTGTTTATTGTAATTTCTATATTCCGATATACGATATTCCGTCCAATAATGAAGTTAAAAAGGGCGATAAGAGCTAATATTTCACAAAATTCTGAGGAGCTGTCTTCTGTATGGGTTTATGACTTTATTACTGGTCATTACTATCAGTCATTTTACCACCTTAAAATAAACATGCTCCTCTATCTAGAACAGTAAACCGATTCATGAGATTTTAACAAGAGACTGAGATAGGGTTTTATCGTCAAGTGATGCTCCAAAATCGAAAAGTACTCTTGAATAATATACTAAATAAAAATGCGCCAATCGACATAGAAATGATAAGAAATTAGGTAATAGGTATAACATCATCATTGCCTAAAGTTATACAAAACTACCCAAATCTGGGCCACCATTGTCGTTTGGTCGTTTGTATGATGCGAAATATATAACAAAATGCCCCAATTGATGGCCCAGATTTTGGTAGTTTTCCATAATTTTAGGCAATAATTATTGTTCAGCATTCCATAAAGATTACCCAGGTGATGAATTTCCATGACGATTGGGGCATCGTCGGGGGGGGGAGGGGTATATGTTGTAATGTTGAAATGAAACTTAATGAATGCTACGAATGTAAACCACATTTCTGGTCGCTGAAAGAATTTTCGATATGTTATAAAATGTGAACCGAGTTAAACCGTTTCATATTAAATTCATACTTTTATCTAACTGAATCCAATTTATTAAATGAGTTATGTCAGTTAACCAAAAAAGATCAGAATCAACAATAAAAAATTATTCGTGGCCGGGTGTCCCCAAATATACATATATGAACTGTTAATATATTCATGGAAACAACCAAATTGTAATTATTTTAATTGATTTCTAATCAAAATCTACCAAACACAACCGACACTAAACAATATCTCGACAAGACAAAACAAATTAATAATGAAGAAAATTTATATTTTCCAGGTCTCCCATCAGCAGTAAAAAATTGTTCGATAAACAATCAAACAATTCATTCGATTGAAATTCAATGCATTGGCGGGTATGATGGTGGCCTACCACAGGTGTTTGTATTGGAATTAATTTCAATGAAAACCGGTAAACTACGCGTAAATTTAACAAATCCCGTCGAACCATTATTCATCATCGATTCAATCGAAAATTTAATTGGTTTCAATTCAATAGACGATAGCTCCTTGAAAGCCATCATATTTGCTGTAAATCAAAAAGGACGAAGTCCTGGTGTGATACTAAATAATTTTTTATCAAATGGTGTTGTAGAGAATGAAACAGGTAGGAAATTGTTTGTTGAATGAGTGATAAGTGAAAAATCCAATTAATTTTCTTTTATATATTTTCCATTCATATTTTTCATGTATAGCAGCATCACTTGAAAAGTCAACACAAATTTCACCAATAATTTTAGGTATTATTTTGACATTTATCATTTTGTGTATATCAATTATCATTCGAGTTTGTATCAATAAGAAATTGTTGCGGAACTCGCGACAAGATCACCAACATTTAAATAATGAGATATTAAGTAATTCAAAACAGCTTATCTCAAAGCAGGACTCGACCGCCAAGGTAGACGGCTATGCTATTTTAACGATGTAGTTTAATCTAAACTTGGAATATTTTTTTTATTTTTTTTTTAGAGTAAAGTGAAAACAAGTCCGCGATGGCAGCACAGTGGGAACAGCACGCATGAAAATGGTGTTATAATAAAAGATGGCCGATCGGGATCGCACGAAAATCATAATCTCGATGATGAATGCGATCCCGACGTAATACCATCCCAGTACATAACACCGAGTGATAATGACACGTACGCCAATCATTGGAAATTTACAAATCATGATACGCGGCCGAAAGATTTACTACTCAAAACTAGTATATCGAATGGGAGTAGTGAATATATTTTAGGTAATTCAACAATACCATCGTCAACTTCGATGTCACAGCCACATCAACATAGTGATATGGATTTAAATGTAAATGTTATAAAAAATATGCTAATGGCAAATAGGGTACCCGAAAGTTGTGTTTAACTAGTACTCATTATTATCACCCGCCGCATCCTTAACTATATATAACTCTTAAGTGCTTCGAATAAAATGTATTTATAAACTGTAAACACGATACCTTAGTGTAATGAACCGGAGAAGCCGAGTAAAACCAACAAATGTTCAGTTAATAGACATTCTTTATATTATAAGACACGAATGGAACACAAAATTTATAAAATAAAAATGTGAACTCCTCTTTTATCAAATTTTAGTTATATGTTAAGGACTATACCAAGACACAGATAGATATATTTTTTATTAAAAGATTAACTGACTAACGTAATGTTAAACACATAAAACCTAATTAATTAATAATTAGATAACCAAAACAAATAAAAACAATTATTTTAATTTGTAAATAAAATGAAAAAAAAAATCAACTAAAGCAACAACCTTGTGTCCGTCTATTTTTTAACAAATTTAGTCCCGCGAAATTTTTTGGTCCATTCCACAACCAGCATATTTTCATTTTGGAGTCCCTCGCGGCTTTGAGTAATGCACCGTCGCTTCGCAAACCAATAAAATCCAATCGTAAGATAGTAAATTATTTCGACACCGCTCAACAGGGAGCATCCCAAAAACAGGCCTACTATACCACCGAACGCCACTGTAATAACGTATAGTAAATTAATACGCTTAACCTATAATCGCCAATTTATATTATAATTATACCAACTAAATCCATCCATCCGAATGCCAGATCCGTTCGATATTTAACCATTGTTGCAGCTTCAAAATGTATATCCATTACGGTTTGGTTTAAATTATCATCACTGTACGTGGGCATTAAAAAAAATATGAGGCCGAGTCGAGTTTATACAAAAATATCAAACTTACTTTAAGAAATTTGGTTGAATTTCAACTTCATAGTCGATGCGGGTACATTCTGGTAGGCATGGGCATAGCAGACCTTCCTCACGATCATCAAAGTATTCGTTATGCTCTAACGGTTTTTCTAAATTAAAAATGTCTGAAATAACGTAAATGTTGATTTAATTCGAGTTCTGGAATACAAATTAAAGGTAAGTAATTTAAAATAAAATTTATACATATATAGGTGATACGGGGGTGTAGGTATATATCAAATTTTCCTATCTCTTATCGCAAATGTATGTAGATGACCGAACAAGTGGTGCAGCGGTTAAAATTTCAACACTTGGACTCGGAGATACTGGGACTGAGTTCGAATTTACAAATTTTCCTCATCGATTACTGTCGATGATGTTAATAAACACAACTATCACTCTCTCTTGGAGTGCAGGATTCAAAGCCAAACCTTCTTCCATGTCAGTGTACAGGTTGATATCCATCTTGAAACGTGCAGATGGTATACTGTAATTGTGTGAGAATGAAGTGAATGAAAAGTCACTAAAAGTAGCACAATTTCCCCACAAGTGGACAACAACCATAGTGAAACCACTTTTAAATCTGGAGCAAAAAATGATGTGTCTTGCACAACATCGATATCCTCAATTAAAAATGTGATTGAAGTGGAAGTGTGCAACAGTTTTAAAACATTGATTCCTCGGTATATTTCAAATAATCAGTATGAATTGACATACTTCAAGAAGATTAACATCAATAAATCTCATAGAATTTACAAGCAATTATTCAAATTTATCGTCTCCAAGCAGTTTGTAGCTTGGTTTATGTCATATTTAAGATATCGAATTCTATAAATTTTGAACTGGGAAATACGAGATCGAAGTTAATTCAAGCTCCCTCAATGGTAGCACAAAGATGACCCATGAATTTTCATCATTTTCATTAATGGGATAACTGAAGTTATACAGCATCTCTAAGATCTTGATATTCGCAGATGGAAGACCAGTGGAAGATATTGACGATACTAAAGAACTGCAGCAAAATTTCAAGAATCTAGCAACTTGGTATGATTCCAACCTTCCTACGAAATTGTAGCATGCCATCCAAAGGCATACTTTTACAAAAAATATTTAAAATAATGACTTAAGCGGTGGACAAGGGATATAGTTACATGACTGGATATACAACTAACAATTATAAAAAAGAAAAGTCCGGCACTCTTAAAAACCCGGAAACTAATGTTGGTGGAATTTCATTGACATCGTGAGTCTTTCTATATTAGACCGGGTTCTCAAGACGTACCGAAAAACTAGGACACAAGCACGAACAAGTTTGGTTCTTCGAATGCAATATCTACGGACATGAGCACAAGCAAGAACGGTCTTTAGCAAAGCTCAATAAGATTCCGCTGGCCCACCAAGACGGATGTATATTATCCAGTAATCGAAGAAAGGCAGAGAAGACCTTTGTCATTATTTTTTGATAAACTACGAGGGAAAACCCTGGACCCACTCCGGCTTGCCAGGACGGAGGGTGACACCTGAATCATGTCCAAGATGACGTATTGTGCCAACCAATGTTCATTGACTGAACTGCCCACCGCCAACTGGAGAGTGGCCAAGTTGTAAGTATCAAAGGCTGATTATAGATCAGCGATTACCGTAATAAATATAGAGTCGTTGATTTATGAGAAAGATGTGACATCTTGAGGGCGCCAATACCCGTAGAGTCTTACAACTTGAACATCATGGAAATAGGTGATAGGAGTTACAATAAGTGAAAACACTCTCTATAGGCATGGTAATGCCCACTCCGATCAGAGTTAGTTATATAGTTGGTAATATCAGACTTATGAATGGGGATTAGGAACGTTAAGGAAAATTCCAGCAGAAAGTTTTTTTTTTTAAAGTGTTGTAAACGGTTGAGCCAACTGACCATCCTATATTTTTACTACCACTGCTGGCAAACTGTCTACACCGAACGAAAAACTGTCAATCAGATTGTTAATTTACCTAATAACTGTAAACTCGACTTCAGTGGATTCTGAGTACAACCTTCCAAATATTTAAAGTATTTCACGCTAGTCTTAAAATTACTTCTAGAAAAAGCAAGTTTGAAAAATTGTGGTAACATATTCTTAATAGTTTTTGAGTCCTTAGAACGAAGATTCTCATATTTTATAGCTAACGGGTACTCATCTGATTTCTTCTTTATAGATTAACAAATTGCCGAATCCGTTTTGGGTTCGTGATGAGACCTACTTACATCAGGCTTATATAACCATTAAAAATTATTTGGCTAATCTGCTGAAATTATTGTAGGCCATAGAGTAATTAGAACAGTCAAACGACAAACTGTTTCCCTGGGCAATATAAGATACTACTTTCGTACAACAGTCAAAAATTTCAGAGTGCTATTAGTATCTCAATGTCGCTGCTACTATTTAAGAGGGTGGTAATGTTAACAGTGTCTAGTAGTTCGTTGAGTTTGTTAAATCAGCCTTGCGAAAGGACATTCTGATAGGAAAAAGTGATTGACATCGGTGGATGGTAAGAGCCAATATTTGTTATGATTAGGTTAGATTCTGTGACAGTGCAATTATTAGCATTAGATGAAAATAGCAGATCGAGTTGCCAGTTCAAGCTGTTCTTGATATTACTGATTTAGAGTAATCCGAAGTTCAACATATTATCCGTAAATAAAACTTCCATGTATGTAGTTGCATTAAAGTATCTGTAATGTATGAAATCCGCCAAATGTGTTCATAGCATTTCTGGAAGATTAAAGTCTGCTAGAACTAAAAGATCATCTTGAATGTTCATATTATCTGATAAAAAGGGAACATCATCCACGAGTAGCTTCGCCCAGCTCGATGTGTGTTTAGTGTTTGGGCTTTTAGAAACATCAATTTACAATTTGGTAATAATGGCTCAAGTTTGCTGTTAGAAAGAGATTCATGAGATTCATTCAAGAGATTCATGTGTATAGCAGATTCTAAAAGTAAATTTATATTCTGTGACCTCGCTCTTATTGATGTAATGATACTTTGGAATTAGTTTTTTTGATAGTTAGCAGTTCGTTTTGTTTTATAAGTAGTTATTTTGTTCCAATTTCCGCCATTTCTTCATGCACTTTAAAAATATATACATACCTAATTACATATATTTACCTAATATTAGTATAGATATTACATTTTTTCCATATTCTAGAGTAAGTTAATTATAACCCCAATACCCTAAGTTAATTATTATTATTTTTCGTATTTACTATACTAAGAATTAATATACAAATATCACCTCTTTATGGTTCCTTTAATTACCATCAAAGATTTTTACTATCATTACCTTATCATATATAAGAGTTTTTGTCTACAATGGATACTGACGTTCTCATGAACTTCAAGTCCGATGAATATTAGCAGATAACATTGAAACCTTAAACAAGTTACGAGAAGTATTGCAATCGGAATATAATGGGATACTCCTTAAGCCTACTAAAATTTTACCAAGTAAATATCCGGATCAGGAAATCACTAATTGTCGTTTGAAAGTTAGTGAATTAAAAAACGACATTTTGAATTTAGAAAATATCGAATCGAGTAGTTGGCCTAACGTTACCAACCGAATTCATTCCCTGATGTTACATTATCGTGACCGCCTAGAACGAATACTAATAGCGTTGAAGACACCTGATCTACATAAGAATAAAACATGGATCGCTTGTGATGAGTTGCTAAGAATTTTACAGGATTATAGAACGAAACCTGAATCCTTAAATACTTCAATGGAAATTGTGAAAAGTCTGTTAGTATTGATGATCAAAGCATATCTACCATCAATGCTAAATCAGAAGAAAACTTAATTCCGATAGAAGGCATCCTGGGTTGCTCTGTAACGACAAGTCAAAATTGTTACCACAATCCACGTTGTCAAGTCTTAATCAATGCCATGGAAACATCGCTGTTTTTCGGACCGCATTCGTCAGCCTTTGGCAGAACCTCAAATGACCCGTACGTTGCAAACATTGATGGATCAAATACAAATATTAACGCAACAAGGTGCGGTTCTAAGTCAACGACTGGTTTCATCACCCCTGAAACCACAGATCTCGGATTATTCATCATATAAACCTAAACCACCAGAGATTAATATGGTTCACTCAGCAAATACTTTGCCACCGGGGATTTCATTTCAACCTTTTGGTGAAATACCTACAAAACCATCCCGTTACGTTCTCTAATAATGTTACGGAAGCTGGTTTTCTTGCTAAAAATAATTTCCAACCAGTAAGTTCCTTTAATCTTCCAAATTATGAAATAATTACATATTCGGATACCAGAAGTCAAGGGGTTCAAAACCAGTCAACGGTCGGACACGCTCGAAGTTTTGCTCGTTCGGGTGTAACGTTCGATGGTTCGCCAGGAGGATTGCCCGCCGATTTGTTTATCCTGCAACTTGAAACGTTGGCCAATTTTATGAAGCTCAGTCAACAGGACCTGTTAAACGAATTAAGTTTTGTTCTCAAAGGAATTGCGCTCCTTTGCTATTGGAGTTTCCGTCGGAATAATCCAAATCTTCAGTGGAATCAATTAAAGGCTACCTTTTTGGAAAAATTCCAGGATCGTCTTAATGACATTGAAATCCGACAAATAAGCGAATGTCGCAGGCAATTGCTACGAGAAAGCTTCACTCAATTCTATCAACACGTTTGGAGCTTAACATTACAATGTCATGATCCGTACCCCGAAAATCGGTTGATAGAAGTACTAATGAGGAATATGAATCCGCAACTACAATTTCATTTAACTGATCGATATTTCACCAATGTGGAATGACCTCATTAAAAGTTGTACCGCTTGGGAAAACACCTGGTCGCGATTGAAAAACTACTAGAATTATTCATCTTATCCTCGCCCAGCGATTAATGAGTTACATACATTTGATTCCTACCCAGACGAGCTCAACGCAGTCGAATTTTCAGAAGTCGAAGAATCAAATATAGCTGAACTGAAACATGTACGTAGTCCATTTTCCAAATTAAGCATTGAACGCGTTAGCGAGCTAACATCAGAAGGATGACGATTTTATCCAAAAACACCCGATAATGAACCTATATGCTTTAACTGTTCTGACTTGGGTCATACCTTTCGCGATTGCCCGTTACCTCAAGAGATATTTTGTCATCGTTGTGGCTATCGAAATACTATCTCGTATAAGTGTCCCAGATGCTTGGAAAACCTATCGATGGGACAGTGGAGAACTAGGAACCCCGCCCCAACAACTCAAACTATTCCCGCAGTCCACTAACTCCAACACAAAACTCAGCACAACAAAGAACCAACCTAACGTTACTACAGTGAGATATACCCCGAGGGGAGAATCCACCTTCGATCTAAGATAAAAAAACCCTTGTATTCAGTATTACCACCGAATCTGGCTAATAACTATATAAGAACCACTACGGATAGTAATAATCATGGAGAAATTAATATTCATAAACGACGGTACAATTTAAAACAACGGAAATGGATGAAGAATTATTGGAATCATAAAAGGGCTCAAGGGCTTCTATCTTGTCAACTATTATATCCACAACCAATCTGGATGCTAGACCATACGCATTAGTTACCATAAATGGCGTGCAGTACACTGGACTACTGGGCAGCGGAGCTACAATACTTGGATACTTGGATTAGGTTCAGAAATATATCTGTGGCAATAAGGTAAAGTAGCTTATCTCGAGATAAGACAAAATTGATATTTTTACAAAATCGTAAAGAAAAAAAATAAGCTATTTTTCCAGTTAATAGACATGCCTCTATCTGGTATATTCTCAGAGATATTGACTATGCTCATTCAGCTTATTTCATAAATTTATAAAAATGCAAAAGGAAAAACAGCTTATTTCAAAATCAAAATAAAATATTTAAAAAATTCCAAATTACAACAATTTAAATCCATATAAGAAAACGTAGTAAACAATTTATGTAAAAAAAAAATTAGTAAAACAGCTTGTTTATACATAATTTCAAAGTGCGAAATTATTAATATAACTTTCAAATCAACTTATTCAGAAATAAGCTATTATTCCAAATTTATTTCGGTAAAATTAAATATTTATTTTGAAATAAGTTAAAATAACCATATATTTCATAGAAAGATTTAATTTGGTAAAATAACTTATTCCAAATAAGATCTTTAGCGCAACATTAAATTAGTTTTTACTTATTTAAGTCAGTATATGTTGCTTTACCTCTAGTAAATTTGATACAAATCAATGAGAAAATAATTTTAAGTGCAGTTTAGTGAAACTATAATTTATACAAAAAAATCATAAAAGTAAGTATAATATTTGGTATTTTATTTAATAGATTTAAATTTAATAAAAAATAATTTTGTTTCATTTTTTCTCGTTTTTATGAATTGTTATTCACCTAAAAATCATATACAACAATTTAATTGAATTACGCTTGCAAATAGTACAAAACTTCCAGATTGTACAGAAAAATCTAAATTATACTAATTAATTTTGTATTTTCATATATAGGAAAAAAACGCAATGAGTCGGGGTCAGAAGTTAGTTGCCCTGGTATTGTCTACAAAGGAGCAGAACCAGAACTTTTCGACTTCTCGAAAACAACCAGGTAATACAGTATTTGTAATTTTTATTTTTAATCAAATAATTTTTTCGTTTATTATTTCTAGATACAATGTCTCCGCATTCCAGTAAACAAGCGCTCCAAATGGATAAATTGCGATCAGTTGAAAATCAATTTTTCGATCCGGTTGTTTGCAATGAAACTCTTTCATCTTTTAACGAGGGTTTCAACGGGTTAGACTTGGACAATATTAAAGTAGCTTATACAAAGTCCTCTACTCCAATCTCACCTACCTGTGGAATTGACATTCAAACCGACGATGATGGAATTACGTACGATGACAGCGATGTTGATCCACACTATATTCCAAGCGACGAAGGAAACAATAGTAAATCTAACGAATCTAGCTCAAGTATAAACATAATGGCATTTCAATTGGAAAACAATTTATTACAATGTTCTGATTCTCGAAAACTGGAATCTCGAAGCAAAAAACACGAAATAACCAAGAAACGTAATTTGGGTCACGAGTACACCACTAAAAAGGGCAAATGCGTATCTAGCACAAGCATCAAACCGTTAAGTACTACATGTAAATTAAAATGCGCAACTAAGGTATCGTTAGAGGCCCAAAAAAGTATTTTTTACTGAATATTGGAACTTAGGTAGTTATAACCTTCGCCAAGCATTTATATCTGGAATGATACATATACTACCAAAAAAAACTGAAACTAAAATTAAATCATCAACTGCACAAAGAAATCGGATCTATTCCTATAATTACTTTGTGGAAGTAGGTACGGACAGCATACAGGTATGTCAGAAATGTTTTTTGCGTGTATTTGACGAAACTGGGCAATTTATTAAAACTATCATCAATAAGAAAATTAAGTGTTCTGGAGTAGCGTTTCCTAGCGATAAACGTGGAATGAAAGTACCCGCAAATAAAATTTCCGAAGAGGTGACTAATAAAGTTTTAGAGCACATTCAAAGTTTCCCTCATTATGAAAGCCATTATACACGTCGCCACACCGAACAGAAATATTTGCAGTCCGATTTTAATATGTCAATTATCTATAAACTTTATTGCGAAAAGTATGAAGATCACGTGTCTATAACAAAATATTCCGAAATTTTCAAATCTTTGAATTTGAAATTTAAAAAACCGAAACTGGATGTCTGCAATAAATGCGAATTATTGCAAATGCAAATTAATTCAGCAGAAAATGAGGAACAGAAATTAAAATTGTTATCTGAAAAGAAACCACATTTAGGAGATGCTGATGCTGCATACGAAAGTAAACGACTGGACCAGTTATATGCAAAAAAAAATCGGGCCGTAAAAACATACACTTTTCATTTTGAACAATGTCTACCTACCCCATATTTCCGAATATCACTTAGTTTTTACAAAAGACAACTTTGGACGTTCAATTTGACAATTCACGATGGCCATTTGAAAAAAGCTCATAACATGATGTGGCATGAAGCAGTTGGTAACAGAGGAGGCAATGAGATTGCTTCTTGTTTATTTCAACACTTATTGACGGTGTCTGCTGAAATTACACATATTATTCTCTACAGCGACTGTTGTGCTGGACAGAATAAAAATTCTTTTATTACCGCAATGTTCCAAACATTAATTCAGCAATTGCCTCATTTGAAGGTAATAGACCATAATTTCCTTGTGCCGGGGCACACCCATATGGAGTGTGACACGGTTCACGCAGCAATCGAACGAAAAAAGAAGAAGACTACTGCTTCTATACACCACCCACGTGATTGGTATAATTTCGTTCGATCTGGTAATATAAACTATTATGTTACGGAAATTAAAAGGGATCAATTTTTCAACTTCTCAAATTTAATAAAACAAAAGTTTATGTGGAGAAAAACTAATACATTTGGTAAATTTTTTCTATTTCTATTTTTTAATTTATTCTATTATTTTCATTATTTTTAAATCTATATTAATTACACTTTTGTTCCAGGTGAGCGTTTTCTATGGAAAGATGTAAAATGGCTTCGCTATACACGAAAACTAGGTCATATTCAATATAAAGAAACCTTATCTCACGAAGTTGAATTTAAGACCTTAAATATTCATCGCAGAGGCATTAACAGTGTTACTATGGACGATTTGGAGATTTGTTATCCAGTGCCAGTAAAAATTAATGCCAAAAAGAAAAGCGACTTACTGCATATGCTACCGCTTATTAGTCAGGTGTTTCATGACTTTTATACTGGTCTTGAAAGTGATATTCTTCGCAATATAGATCCTGATTTGATAGATGGGACAGATCCTGAAGACTAAGTAGTATTTTTATGTTAATGTAACTAGTTTAGGTTACGTTTCAAAATACGTAATAAATAATAATATAATTTATATAATAATTACAAAATTTTAGTTATTTTCTTTAAATTTTTTAACAATAATGACGAAATGTGTTCTTCTTAAACGCAATGGAATTTTATCTTAATTATTTTTTTATGAATAAAATGAATTTTTAAAACAGCTTATGTCTTTTTAAGTTTAAATATATTTGTAAACAAAAATGGAAAAACAGCTTCTCATACATAAGATCAGCTGTTATACAAAAACCAAAAAGGTAAAATAGCTTAATTTAGTTTTCCTAATTTTCTAAGGAAACTAAAGAAAATTACTAGTATTATATACATTCAAATAATAGAGCATTAAATTACCGTTGGGAAATCGCAATACAACCTGCTTATAATATTCGTAATAATTAAGGACACCAAAAAGAATCGTTGTTTTGCTATGCTGAAAATTGTATAAAATTGAGATAAGATGTTTTACCTTTATGCCACAGATATATAAACAATTCAAGCGTAAAATTTTATAATGCATCCTCACAAGTTAATACAGCTAGCGGTGAAAAGCAGACAGTGTTCGGATTTATTCTCGCACACGTTGAATTTAATAACCAGAAACACCGGATGAAGTTATATATTGTACCCAGCCTAGAACAGACACTATACCTCGGTATAGATTTCTGGAATTTATTTCAAATTACGCCTTCTAAAAATTCTATACAAAATCAAACCGCTTCTTGTCCAGATCCGAATCATCATAGCTTAACCCCCGAACAAACTCGTAGATTAGAGGCAATCATTGTACCGGAGTTAAGCCAATAAAGCAGCGATTTTACGATATTTCCCCTATCAAGCAGAAACTAATGTATGACGAACTGGATCGGATGCTAGCACTAGGAGTTATTGAGTTAAGCTAAAGTACATGGTCGTCTCCGGTGACGCTGGTGCAAAAGTCGAATGGTAAAGTACGGTTGTGCTTGGATGCCCGCGAGCTGAATAAGGTTACTGTAAAGGATGCCTACCCGCTGCCGCTTATCGAGGGATTGTTGAGTCGGTTGGAACAAACGAAATTAATTTCGGCCATTGATTTGAAATACGCCTTTCGGCAAATACCACTGGCCCAGCAATCTCGCGATAAGACAACGTTCACAGTACCAGGAAGGTCGTTTTATCAGTTTGCGGTCATGCCTTTCGGACTATGTAACGCGCCGCAAACCATGTGTCGGCTTATGCATCGAGTTATCCCGTCAGAGTTACAGCAAAACATCTTCCCGTATTTAGATGACTTACTCATAACTTCGGCCAGTTTAGAACAGCATTTTGAATTATTGAAACTAATTAATGTCTGCTGGATTGACAGTGAACGGCGATAAATGTAAGTTCGTGATGAAGGAAGTGCTATACCTTGGTTATTTAGTCGGGGACAGCTGCCTCCGAACTAATCCTGCAAAGATCCAGGGTATCCTAGATTATCCTAGATCCACTACTGTTAAGCAGATTCGTTGCTTTCTAAGAAAGAGGCACTCTCCATCGCCCCGGTCTTGGCGAACCAAGATTTTAACCAACCATTCTTTATTCAATGTGATGCTTGCAAAGACGGTATTGGAAGTATGCTATTCCAGCGAGACAATGGCAGCCACGAACGACGATCGCGTTTATACATATCTCAAAAATTAAACTCCGCTCAAAAAAATTACTCCATTACAGAGCTAGAATGTCTAGCTGCAGTTGTGAGCGTGAAAGATTTCGATGCTATATAGAGCGTTATCCCTTTACGATGTATACGGACCACGCCTAAGGTGGAGCCTTAAACTCCAGCCTTTCGACTTTAAAATAGAGTATCGTAAAGGGAGCGATAACATCGTAGCAGACTCGTCGCCTCGTGCGTTCTGTGAAACTTAAACAAAAATTCTGGGTTAGGATGGATGCAACAATACGAAGTAGCGGTGATTCTCAATGATGCATCTCTCATATGTTTGATTAACTTAGTTGACCAGGCCGCAAAAGTAAATGATACCGTAGTGCATAATGATGTACCCCAGTTACATATCGATCTAGATTCCCCAGCATTCTTTACGAGCAAGTATTTGGAACAAACACAGAATATGCTGGATTCCGAAAAGACCCAACATACCAATTATCATATTCATAACGGTAAGCTCTTCATAAATCTCCACTACTGAACGAGATACATCTACACTGAAGTATCAGATTGGAAGTTGGTAGTACCCGATGAGTTACGCCAGGAGTTATTAGAACGCGCTCATAGTGGTCCAACAGCTGCACATGTAAGTGTCGATAAAACTGTAGAAAGACTACAGCGTCAGTTTTATTGGGTAAACATGACTAAGCATGTTCGACACTTTGTATTAACCTGCGATTACTGCAAGATGATCTTAGATTAACCAATCTCTAACGCCTACTATTGGACAACTTCAGGAATCCACGTGCCCGTTTCAACATTTATATGCGGACTTCTTAGGTCCCTATCCAAGGTCTAAGAATGGAAAGAGCTATATCTTACTCATTTTGGATCAATATTCAAAATTCATATTAGTAAAACCTTTACGAGAAGCAACCTCGTTATGTTACACTCTCTAGTATAACTCTAATAATGTCTCAATAAACAGGGTATTGGCGGGAATTGGAACCGTTGTTCAGTGCAAAATTGTTTTGTTTTCTCGTGGTATGATGCTAACGTTTTATTTTTTTTAAAAATGCGGGTTAAATAAAATAATTGTTTCACCCTGGACTACCACCCCCCTCCCCCCCCCCTCCCATCGCTCCTGAGTCCGTAGCCGGAATTATGCAACCGCACCAGATCTGGAACAATGATATCGTGCTAGTCCGCTCAAGGGTAACGCGAGTGGCTACAATTTAATAAATTTCAGATCATCATAAATATGGTATATATAGGTTTAAGGTTGATATTATGTGAGCAAGAATATCCTTGTGTGTGTAGTATTCACGAGCCTTGAAACAAAAATGTGTTTTGGAATTGAAGCTGCTTTAAAAAAGAAAGGCTGGTGCAAGTTCGAGTGAACGTTGTGTATGTTCGAGAGGACGTCGTGCTACTGTTTTGTATTGATGATATAGAAGATGAACAAACACTTTCAGGAAATTGTTGTATCGTTGGATCACAATTATCATGGCGATTAGATATGTTCGATATTTTCTATTATGCAAAATCCGATTTAATATCGTTTAACTTACTATCACATAGAAGGAATGAAGCGTGCTCAGCTACACCATTAAATTTGATATAGACTCGGAAATCGTGTCCAATTTTAAGGCCGATTTACAAAACTCGTCTAATTTGTTTAACTTGTTGTCCAATAATTCGTTGAGATTTAATGCGAAGCTGTTCACGTTTTGATGGTTTTAGAAAAGCATTTCTCGATGCTGAAATTGGTAAGTGACGTCGTTATTGAATTACTAGCAATACTCAGCTACATACTCGTTAGGGCAGTTCCGGCAGATCCTTCCACAAATTCATTTCAACTCGATACGTCGTATGTTGGATGACACAAACCGAGCCTAACAGCTCCGGAGAAATAAACAAATTGATCTACTAGATCCAATCTGGATCAGCTAAAAATATAATATACGGGAGGGGGGGGGGGGGGGGGGGGGGGGGGGACAAGATCAAGAGGCCACAATCCTCCAAACGAGAATATAAATTATGATAGATAAATTACTAGTAGTGTTGTGCCGCGTATTGCCTACAATGCGTAGATTACCTAGACGAAACAATTCGCTACGACAATGTAGATAAAGTATAAGTGTCGAAATTACTATTTCTCTTAGCAATCAGCAATATTCTAAGATTCCACTGTTAATGAAATTAACTCAAGATGGAGAGGTGCATTCTTACACCATATTTAATAATCATTTAGCTGCGTTAGAAAAAATAAACTAACACAAATATCGCATAAATATTGGGTTGTTTTTGTTGGTGGCAAAAATTACCACAATCTCGGTGTGTGGCTAGGGCTACTATATCTGTATGCTACCCGTGTTGAGTGGTTATAATATTTCTTCCGAAGATGTAAATGACAGTCGGCATATTACACATGTTTATTGAGAGTTATGAGAGAGCGAGAGAGAGAGAGAGAGAGAGTTAAAGAGGTAACTAGGTAGATTCTAACCAGAACTGTAATTAATTCTTCCTGTAGTAGCACCGCCAAATGAATAAAAATCGTTGTAGATTATTTTATTTATTTTTCAGATTCCTTGACGAAAGTTTACACCGATGTCTATGTAGTGTATATCAATAATGGCAAATAATACAAATTAAACTAGTAGTGGGGTACGTAAACAAATTAATTTAATTTCGCTAACGAGAATACGATCATGTATGGTTGTCTCGAAATTGACTGGACGGCTCGGTGGATTATACTTGACAAAAATTTTAATTTATTTAGTACTGCATGGGCTTAATACAATTCGGAATTTCAACTATTGAGTTTAGGGAAAGCATTCAATCTGAAATCATTATTGATCCTGGACAGTGAAACGTACAAATATTTTGAAGAAATTGTCACGTTTGGCTGTATATCGAATCAACAACGAAAGTAAATGATTACTGAAAGTTGTATGCTTGTGACATATAACCAAAACTTTGGAGGATTGGATATGTAGTATAAGAAATTGTTAAAAATTTTAAAACAGATCTAAGCCGACGCATTTATTAACCCATTCCCGCAAATGACGGCAATAGCCGTCAAATTTTTGTTGATATATATACAAATGACGGCTATAGCCGTCCTGCATATTTTAATTAATAAAAAAAGGAACATCATTCTTACGAAGTGCACTAATGCATTTATTTGTTAATTATTCAGTAATACATCTAAGAAAAAAAGATGAAACATTCCAGATAACATATCAATTGTTTTTGTGCGATTTGTCATGATTAGCAATTCGATATATTTCCGCCTACATAAACAAATGACGCTAAACAAACAAACAAACATTATGTTCTCGCAAATGACGGCTATAGCCGTCATTTGTCTATATATCACCAAAAAATCGGACGGCTATAGCAGTGCCTTCTATAGTACTGGCCTGTGACAACATTCATTTTTTGCTGATGAGGACAATGTAAGTCGACAACCAGATGTCAGCATAATCAATGCCTCCTAAACTACAGGCCTCTTACTACTCTCATTTTTTGCACATGACGTCAATTTATATCTAAACTGAGACTGCGCTTTAATAATATAAAGATTTTACACTAACAAAACAACTAGAGAAAGCAACAACAATGTAGACATAGCGTGTCGTCATCATTTGGTGTATGCGACCTTATAGTTTAGGAGGCATTGGGCATAATGAAGTAAAAATAATACGTTTTGCCTTCTTATTACGACGACAATAAATCTCCCAAACTTAACAAATAAAAATCTGAAATGTTATACAATAAATTAATAAATTATGAACAATTCATAAAATTGAATTTTTCCGATCCACATTCAAGAAGTTAATGAGAATTTAAAGAAATGCGCCTATTTAGATAACATAATACAAAGTTCTAGTGTATTCCACTACAAAAATATAATAAAACCGTGAGAGCAAAGAATATTGTGTGATCATTTTGTTCTATTTTGTCATTTCATGTCTGTATTTTATTTAGTGTCACATAATTAGTCGAAGCCGTACGGTACGATGCATTTTTTCTGTATTCTACATGATATCCGTACTTCTTTTGCTATTTTTTATTGAATCTACGTACCAATTACAACAATTTCGAATTAGATGATATTATAAATCGACATATGTTGGATAAAAATGACAAAAAAATGCCAAAATCTAAAATAAAAATGTACATGCATTACTAGAAGAATTAAAAAACGAATATCCTTCGGCTTCAACAGTTTGTTCGAAACTAAACAAATTAACAAAATTACAAAACAACTGGAGACCCTCTAAACTTGGCGAATCGAAAACGAATCGCAAGCGAGCAAATTTATATATGAAACACTTCGCAAACGTATCGCCTTAGCGAAGCGAAAGAGATTCGTTAGTATTTCGTTTGGCGTATGAAAATTAAAATGAAAGCGAACAGATTTATATGTATTAGTAGTTCACATTTCTCTTCATATTCGATTTATTTACGAAACGTTTTGGAATCAGAAACGAAATGCAGGGGGCCTACTATGGAAATCGACCATCGAGCAATAGTAATTACTATTGCTGAATACAAACAACGAACAAAAATCGACGGAGGTCGATTTTCATAGTAGGCCCCCAGGTGATATACCCTATTAAAGTTAGCCGACTCCAGCCGAAAAATGTCGATAATGCAGATTCAAACTAATCAAACGAAAATGACAGCCGATTTTTGTCGGTAACATCCCAGCCGAAAAATGTCGATAATGCAGATATGAATTTTATGCCGAAATGTAATTGTTTTTATTGCAAATTTTTATTTTGTTCTTCCTAAAAACCAACTAAAAAATTTAAAAGAAGAAATTTTCATTCGAAACAATAAAAATTAATATACAAAACATAATTTCTCTAACTGCTGTATTACATGTTTGGAGTTAAAACGTGAAACGTATTTTTAGTTAAGTGTTTAGAGAATTTTTAAGATGGCATGTCATCTAATAATTATCATTTGAAAGGTCTATTTCTATGTTGGAAGTTCAGGAAAACTCGATTGAATATGTCGCACACACAAAATTTGAAAATTTCTAAAAATTGACCGTTTAAAGTGCCATGGCTGGAAATAGATTCAAATGAAAGGTCCTATGATGCTCATACCTGGAAAAAATTTCAGGTCGATTTCTATGTTGGAAGTCCGGGAAAACTCGATTGAATATATCGCACACACAAAATTTGAAATTTTTTAAAAATTGACCGTTTAAAGTGTCATGGCTGGAAATAGATTCAAATGTAAGGTCCTATTGATGCTCATAACTGGAAAAAATTCAGGTCAATTTCTATGTTGGAAGTCCGGGAAAACTGGATTGAATATATCGCACACACAAAATTTGAAAATTTTTAAAAATTGACCGTTTAAAGTGTCATGGCTGGAAATTTTCAAATTTTGTGTGTGCGATATATTCAATCGAGTTTTCCCGAACTTCCAACATAGAAATCGACCTGAATTTTTTTCCAGGTGTGAGCATCAATTGGACCTTACATTTGAATCTATTTCCAGCCATGACACTTTAAACGGTCAATTTTTAAAAAATTTCAAATTTTGTGTGTGCGATATATTCAATCGAGTTTTCCCGGACTTCCAACATAGAAATCGACCTGAAATTTTTTCCAGGTATGAGCATTAATAGGACCTTACATTTGAATCTACTTCCAGCCATGACACTTTAAACGGTCAATTTTTAAAAAATTTCAAATTTTGTGTGTGCGATATATTCAATCGAGGTTTCCCGGACTTCCAACATAGAAATCGACCTGAAATTTTTTCCAGGTATGAGCATCAATAGGACCTTACATTTGAATCTATTTCCAGCTATGGCACTTTAAACGGTCAATTTTTAAAAAGTTTCAAATTCAAATTTTGTGTGTGCGATATATTCAATCGAGGTTTCCCGGACTTCCAACATAGAAATCGACCTGAATTTTCTTCCAGGTATGAGCATTAATAGGACCTTACATTTGAATCTATTTAAAGCCATGACACTTTAAACGGTCCATTTTTAGAAATTTTCAAATTTTGTTTGTGCGATATATTCAATCGAGTTTTCCGGACTTCCAACATAGAAATTGACTTGAAATTTCTTCCAGGTATGAGCATCAATAAGACCTTTCATTTGAATCTATTTCCAGCATGACACTTTAAACATTATAGACATATTTGCAAGTTTATTGCATTTAATAAAAAAATTTCATTTAGAATAGTTTTACGTTGATGAACCGAAATAAACATTTTTGATTTAAAAAAGTAATTACTGTTTAACACCAAAATTACGAATCTGCATTACCGACCTCTACTGGCGAATAATACAAAATGTTTTGATTCTACATTATCGATTTTTTTCGGCTGACATATTTTGTTATTACACCGAATCCGCATTATCGACATTTTTCGGTTGATGCGTTTTAGTTGTTACAGCCGATTCTGCATTATCGACATTTTTCGGCTGAAGCGAGTCGGCCTAACTTTAACAGTATAGGTGATATGAAACGTATCACTACCGAACTACTTTTTATCCATAGTTACTTCGAATATACTTACAATGACTTATAATGCACTACAATCTATTATATAATATGTAATAATTTATATTATGTACTTTATCACTTTTAATATTATTATTGTTATGAATTATTATATAATAATTAATATTCACTATTTTTATCACTGTTCTCTTATAATTGTTATTAAACACGAATTATTTTTATTTTTTAAAAAGCAAAATGGCTACATAAGTAAAAAGAATATAAAAACTATAGATATCTATAGCAAAAAAAACTTATATATGAACGTGGTAGTGTTGGTGTCTTATAAAAAAAAAACAATTTACCTGCGTTTCGTTTTCGATTCGCTTTGGTGAGGCCTCGAAAGTTATTTAGAGGGGAGAGAAATAATATTTTTATTGTTTTGTAATTTTGTAAATTGTATCTGTATGACGAAATTTATTTTGGTTTTATAAGAACGAGGCGGAGACAAAAATTAGAAAAACTGAAAACGGAAATAAAAAATGAATAACCTTCTACTTCGATGTAATAATTGCAACTAATATATTTTGTGATGTAATCCAAAGCCTCCTAAACTACAGGCCTCTTACAATGCCTCCTAAACTACCGGCCGCAACACCAAATGTGACGACACGCTATATCTACATTGTTGTTGCTTTCTCTAGTTGTTTTGTTAGTGTAAGTATCTTAATATTATTAATGCGAGTCTCAGTTTAGACATAAATTGACGTTATGTGCAAAACATGAGAGTAGTAGGAGGCCTGTAGTTTAGGAGGCATTGCCTCTTACTACTCTCATTTTTTGCACATGACGTTAATTTATGTCTAAACTGAGACGGCGCATTAATAATATTTAGATATTTACACTAACAAAACAACTAGAGAAAGCCACAACAATGTAGACATAGCGTGTCGTCATCATTTGGTGTATGCGGCCTGTAGTTTAGGGGGCATTGTTTAATCAAAGAATTTAAATTAAATAAAGAATCAATGATAGCATCTGTCAAACGAGTCAGATTCGGAGGGTAAAAGAGAAAGCATATAAATCAACGGGTCGTATTTAGAATTTGTTCAATCGAAATTAAAAACTACACAAATTCACAATTATTTTTATTCCAATTTAGTACGGATTTATTTTTTTTTTATTTTCGGTAAAAAATTGTACTTATAGTATTCCAAAATAAAAAATAATTATGAAAAAATAGCACGTAGAATATGAACGTATTAATAAGAAAAATGCGATACTGTAATATAACATATGATTCTATTATGTTAACAAAAAGAAAAAGTCCAACAACAACAACCAAAATTCGTTTCTTAGATTTTTTTGATTTATAACTTAAATTAATGATAATTTTATCACAAATCACTTTGCTTTTAATACAATTTTCATTTTATTTTATATAAACACTTCTAAATGGTAAGGAATTTTTTTACGAATTTTTCGATGCGCATTTTGACAACACTTCACAAAGCACTTCATTGCAATATTTTAATGTTCAAAGTTGTTAATATTTATTCACAAACTACACAAAATAATACGCTACACAAACTGTTTTATAATATTTTATTTTTTTTAATTAATAATATCACGATTTTTTAAGAACACAAAATAAGGCGCGTCACTTTTTACAACAACAACAACTTGTCCCGTTAGATTTTTCTATGACTTCTGAGATCACCATATGCATTTTTTATATAACTACCCTGTTCCCACATGACTCAAAAGAGATAGCAAATATTAAATTGATTTTTATATGGGAAAAAATAGTTGCTGCTCTGGTTAATGTAACTCTTTTAATGTAATTTTCCTTTTTAAAATTTATCTGCCATCTAGTTGAATCGTCGACTTAGCGAGTCGTCATCAGTTGGTGTAAGCGGCCAGTAGTTTAGAAGGCATTGGCTATAGCCGTCATTTGTTTCTGTAGGTGGAAATATATAGAAAAAATGATGTGATGAGCAAATGACGGCTATAGCCGTCGAGAGTTTTCATGGGAAAACTGTGAGAAAATGTGATAATTTTCACTTCCAAACATATGAATGACGCTCAATTTCATATGGCAGTCATTAACAATTGAAAAACAAAAAGTGTGTTTCTGAGCACGGTCGTCAATTAAAAAGTGTGCGGGAATGGATTAATAAAGTTCGGTTGTTGTTGACTTTTGTTTAGGTAGCACAAACACTTTGACAGTTTCAAAAATAAAAACTTTCTAACCGATAGTTTAGTGCTAATATACTAATATATTATGTTTATTATAATATTTTCGAAGGAAATGCCCAATTAGTGACAATTAGTAAATTCACTGGTAAGAGAAAAAAATTGCCCATTTGTCCTTTAACATGATGAGTTTATTAATGACTAACACGGATGATAAATTTGTGATATCTTGAGTTATATTAAACTAGTATTTTGGGAACTGTTTTTGGAAACCGGAATATTTAAATATCGGTTAACGGTATTCAAAAGGCTTTGATACCGATATTACCGGTATTGGCAGTATTATATTATGTATACGAAATATTTTAAAAAGTTAACCAAATCGTTAGAAGTACGTTAAAAATATTTCAAAACTAACTGTATCGATTTCAAAACACCCCTTTATTTCATTCCATAAAAATAATGCCTATTTCAAAAATGTGCAACTCAATATTTAAAATTTCCAAAAAATAATATTGCAAAAATTTTAATGCATTTCCAAATTCATTTGTTTATGAAGCTAATTGGCATTTCCAACAACGGAAAATGTTGTTTCGCAAGCACATACAAAGGATATGGACAAAACCTCCAGGTGCGTTGTCAAAAAAACGTGCGTTGTTTCAATTTCTCCTAAAACTTATATAAGTTTTAGGAGAAACTGGAACCGTACTTAGTTATATATATATATATATATATATATATATATATATATATATATATATATATATATATATATATATATATATATATATATATATATTTACAAGCATAAGCCGAAGCTTTTATACTACGGAAAATAAAAGAAAATCACAAAAGAAAAAAAAAAAGATTAACAATCATCTATATATAAAATTATTTACAAAGGGGTAAGAAAATATTATTACAAATTATAATTACAATTAACAATTTACAGTTAAATATACAAGTTTTTTAAAAATTTTAAGAGAATTAATATGTTTAAGTTCAAGGGGTAAAGCATTCCAAACAATAAACGCAGTCATCAAAACCGAATTATTATACATGTTACTTTTGTTAAGAGGCAAGTTGATGTTTCTAGTGCGCAGAGACCTGGAAAAATTTAATTTTTCGAAGAGATATAAAGGCAAACCAGAGGTAATAATTCTAAAAATAAATACAGCTGTTCTATAATGATAATACTCGAACAACGTACATCCCAGAATAGAAGTTTTTAAACCAGAAATATGATCAAATTTTCTGAGGCCATGAACGTATCGAATACAATTATTAAATGTAACTTCTAATTGTCGCAGAGAGGAACTGTCACATCGGCTATAAATCACATCACAGTACGCAAACATAGGTACAACCAAACTTTTAATCAACTATACTCGCAACTGAATTGGACATATTTTTTTTATTAATCTTAGCGAATATAACCTATAGTTGACACGTCGACACAATGTGCTAATATGGTCACTCCAAGTAAGTTTGGAATTTAACATCAGTCCTAAATTATTAACAGTCGGAACAAATTTTATTGTGTCATCACCCAAAACAAGAGTAGGCTTAATAATGTTCGAATTATTTTTAAATAAAAATAAAGCTTTACTTATATTGGGATTAAGCGCAAGAGAGTTATGTTTAGCCCATAATAAAATGTTACTAAGATCTTCGTTAAATTTTATTGCAGCCTCATTCAAACCTAAAGCTTTACATCCGATGTACAATTGTAAATCATCAGCATAGAGATGAAAAGAACAATGATGAATGTGCCAAGGAAGATCATTTATAAATATAGAAAAAAGTAACGAACCCAGAATTGATCCTTTTGGTACACCTAAAGCTACTCTACCCCTGCTAGAGCAGTTAACCCCATGCTGTACAAACTGCTCCCGACTATGCAAATAAGAGTACAACAAATTAATTGCCGATCCAGAAAATTTATAATATAAATAAAGTTTTTGAAGTAGAAGTATGTGATTAACACTATCAAATGCCTTAGAGAAATCCAATAAAACCAATAAAGCTTGTGAACCATGCCCATCCAAAATTGAAGAAAGATCGTCAACAATGTGTACCAAAGCCGTTGTAGTACTGTGCCCAGGCTTATACCCTGACTGAAATTTACAAAGAAAATCAAAATCTTTAAAATGCTGCAGAATCTGGATTTGCATTACTTTTTCTAACACTTTAGAAAGAGCAGGTAATATACTTATTGGTCGAACATCTTTAAGACTGGCAACAATATCATTTTTTGGAATTGGAACGATAGAAGCCACTTTCCACAAATTAGGAAAAACTGACTTTGACAAACATTGGTTGATTATATAGGTCACCTGTGGAAGAAACAGATCAATAAATAATTTTATTATTATAAAATCAATTTTATCATATGCAATAGCATTAGATTTAATTGAACGGATAGCACTCATGACAATTAGCTCATCAACACAATCAAAAGCAAATTTATAATTATCATCAGAATTAATAGATCGAATATCTGGTAATGGCAGAACCACTAAATCTTCTCGAAATTTACAGATATCATTTAAAATATCTTCAGCAGTGAATTTTATGTCAACTTTAGCAACAGAACACGAAATACCAAGTTTTCTTAAATTATTCCAAGTAAATTTAGAATTATAAACATTACCAAAATAAAAACGATACTTAGCTTGGTTGATAAACTTAGTAGTTTTGTTTCGAGCCCTTTTATAGGCAGTAAAATCACCATCTAATCCACTCCTTTTACAATTATAATACTTTAAATCTCTATCTTGAATTGAATCCAATATAGTCTGGTTTAACCATGGAGCTGTTGGACAATTGTTAATGGTTCTTTTGCGGGGAACACACATTGAATCTAAATATAAGAAATTTGAATTAAACAAATCAACAATCATATTTACATCAGAGCAAGAATAAAGAATAGACCAATCAATCGAAAAAAAACAATTCACAAAATATTCATAATTAATTTTCTTATAATTGGGCACAACAGAATAAGTCAACTTATCTCTAGTGCGACAACATTTATAAGAAGCAAAAATCAAATCATAATCAGATATAGAAGGAACCTCACATTGACCATAACTGATAATATTATGTCGGTCAGGCTTAAAAACAACAATCAAGTCTAAAAGGCTTTCCAACCTCGTAGCACTAAACGGCAAAAAATGCAAATTAAGTATATTAAAACAATCAGCCAAAAAATTATTATTTAGCATATTAAAGTTACAATCGCCCAAACAGAACATTTTTTCATATTCTTGTAATAAATCAGTAAGAATATCATTAATACTTGTAATATCCCCCCTAGAAGTAGGTGGTGGATTATAAAAAACAACAATAAGAAATTTACTAAACTTAGCAAACAGTTCAAATGCCATAAATTATGCATAAATTCAACTTTACCATTTGAACCACATGATAACACTTTGACATTCAAATTTGATCGATAGTCTAATCCTACTCCACCACCACGAGCATTGATACGATCAGACCTTAAAACTTTGTAATTATTTATTTGAAGAGATCTAGTTGAAATTTTGTTATTTAACCAAGTCTCTGCCACAGCTAGAAAATCAAAATTAAATTTATGCAAAAGAATTATTACTTCATCTAAATGCAACGTTAAACTACGTACATTAAGATGACCAAAAAATAAGTAATTATTACTAGAATGTGATTTATCATTTGGAATGGTATGATTAGTAACATCTAAAGTAAATTTATCACATTGAATCTCTATATCAGATTTTGCGATGGATGCTGTTTCACTAAAAAAGGATTACTTCTTGATTTATTAACAAATTTCTTCACAAGAATACCAGCCGGCCACGATGATGCAGTTAACAATTTATCCGTATGAACATTCGAAACTAATAATTTAAAAGAAGAATAATCTTGTATAAACCCATTCGAATTTTTAGGGTTGAATCGATGAATTTTGACATCACTTATATTTAATTGGTCCCTTAGATACAGCTTCATATTATCCTCACTAACATCAGGATGCAATCTTGAAACAAATATGTGCGAACGTGGCTCCACAGTACGTAAACTACCATCAATACCAGTACCAATAATAAAATCCTTCTTCAAATCCAAATTATTAGTAATTTAAATTATCACTAATATTAAATTTTAAATGTTAAATTATCACTAATATTACGAAGATAAGTTATATTATCATTGGACAGACTTACACAAGCAGGTAATTCCAATGGAGAAGCCAAGCTAAGCTTGGCAGAAGATGACAATTCCGGATCAGAACTTTCTAAAGGTACATCCGCATAACCAACATTGCCGACAGAATCACGAGAGCCCAGGTCAATATTATCCTTATTTTCAATATCTAGATCATCATTATTCAGATTTGCCACCTGACACTTTTCTAAATTATAAAGAGATTTTTCAATATTCATTGAAATTTGTGACAGTTCCACAATTTTACTAGTAAATGTTGTAAGTAAGTCACTACACATATCACAAAACCAATGAACGTTTTTACTGCCACATATAAATTCTTATGATGCTTTTTTTAAGCCCGCACAACGATAATGAACCACTTTTTTACACAAACCGTAACAAACCAAAAAAATTTCACTAGCGTCTTTGTCGCACATTGAGCAATCATTAGGTGCCATATTTATAAAGCGTACACTTGAATATTCAGAATATACACAGAAATAGTTACAGTATTATATAATATGGCGAAAAGCTCAAAACTAATAATAACAAAACAAAAATAATCACAACATAAAAGTACACTAAATATTCACATATATTTACAATAATATTCACAACTATAATATATATTTGTATAATTATAGCACATTAAAAATTAATAATTTTTTTATTTGAAGAAAATATTTTAGAAGTATACTGCCAGTTATGTTTTGTCGATAAATTATGATTCCAATTAAGTTGTAATACATCAATTTAATTTAAACAAAAAAATATTTACTTTTATCGGCAATAAATAAAGTGTGTTCTCTAAATAATAAGACCGCAGTAATGGTAACCTAATTACTTACTGTACCATTTCTTTAGTTTCCATATAAGAAAAAAGAGCAATAAAAGAGTAACTTGGAACCTACGTTCTTCTTCAAGGTTGTTTATGACCCGGGCATAACCATATGTTGGAACATGTTAAAAAGTCTAATTTCCAATACATATGTGCACGAAAGCGAATTGGGACTCCTCCCTTTTCTCACAACTTTATTATCGGAAATATAAAGATATCATTTACGGGTAAAAAACAGTTTATTACTACACGTATAATGAGGACGTAACAGCAAAATAACGAAGTCAAGTAAGTTAGCGGTGATAGTTATACATAACAATCGTATATATTGCACACACACCTACCAGTATAATCATCATAATAATAATATTTATTTTCAATAATAAATGACGGTAATAAAAATACTTCCGTGATAAAACGCAACGTATACGAACGTATCGTAATCACAAATTTAGGGTATATGAAAATACAAACGTCCCAAACAAACTTTTTGACAAATCGCCCTATCTACTCGTACATTATCACGGACTTTTGATTTACTAATTATCTCACACTTAAACATAAAATATACGATTTTCAACCGTATCGTATAACATTCGATTAAAACCTTTTTAATTAATAACAACATCCCAAGCTAATATATAAATGTAGAACACATAAAGGTGTATAGGAATGTGTATGTGTTGTGCTGCCACCCACCTAATCAAATCGCCACTCAATTATTGTGTATATGGTTTAAATATGAAAATATGATTCAATTAATTTTAAATTAACCACTTATGTGTTGTGTATACATACCATTAAAATGATACATGCACAGTAATCCCTTAATATCACATGCAGGATAAACACCTATGGTAAAATAAAAAAATCGTTTTTGAAAAATAATTTATAAATGCGGGGGAAATGTAAAAAGGATATATAAGAGAAGTTTGTCTCTTATATGCACACCTACCCGTATTATAAAAAAAATCAACAGTGCAATTACAAAATTTTAGCATATAACGTTGACGACATTCTGCCACGCAGTTAGATCGTTGATATGGTAGACCGCTCAGTGCCATTATATCGTGGAGTGATATTTCGTTCTGTAGAAAAAAAGAAAAACATAAAAATTGATTTTAAATCGATAATCCGAATTATTAGAAAATATTGCAATGTACAAAATTAATAATCTACCTTCATTGAAATGGACATTTGATTCAAAACTTAGTTACTTGTGGTGGCTACGAGTGTCAAATCTACAAAATCTACAGTAAAGTAAGTATAGAAAAAAAAGGAAATATGCAGACAGCCAGAACAAATATTAAGACAAACTTAAATATAAAGAGTCGTTCGAATCAAGTTGGGTACTGGAAGGGCAGGTTTATCGATGTCATTTATGTATAAAAAATGGTATCACACAAATGTTCACCACGGCTGTACTTACAGACATCGATGCGATGGTCAAAATTGTGGATGACATTTTCCAGTAGAGACGCTTCTATGGCATATTCATCTCGGCAATGATGTTGTTTTTTAGATCTTAGATGGTAGCTGGACTATCAACGTACACTTTGCTTTTCAAAAATAAGCATAAAAGTACCTTGCTAAAGTTAGCCGAAAGTTGCCAGCCGAAATCAACCGAAACCATATATTAAAACAACATTAAACAGCATTAAAATCTTCAACTTAACCGATATTAATTTATTGTTTCACATCAATTGTGAAATTTTGTTTTTCCCTTCTTTTGGCAATAAAACCGTTTATCATTCGAGATTTTGCCAGATGGACACCAATCTGAATATGCCGACTAAATAGCCTATGACCATAGGTAGATTCTAAGTATAGGGTTGGGGGAAGTCTGTCTGATGGGGTTATAGTAGTAACATTTTGATATTCCTCATTTTTCATAGATAAAATCGTTCGTCATTCGAGATTTTGGCATATTGACACCAATCTGACTAGACGGTTCGATAGTCCATGACCATAGGTAGATTCTGAGTATAGGTTAGAGGTGGGTTTGATGAGGTTATTGGAATGAAACGGCATATCTGCCTCATACAGCTAAAAGTAGTCGATAAAGAAGATTGGAAATTATCAAGCATCGTCATGAATCCTTCGTAGTATGAGATTTTGGCATATAGACACCAATCTGACTATTCCGATTCTATAGCCCATTAAAATTTCACCCTTAAAACCCCATTAGACTCATCCCTAGCCTATAATCAAAATGTACCTATAATAATTGGCTATCGAATCGGGATAGTCATATTGGTGTCTATATGCCCAAATCTCGTACTACGAAAGATTCATGACGATGCTTGGTAATTTCCATCTTCTTTATCTACTACTTTCAGCTGTATGAGGCAGATATGACGTTTCATCCCTAAAATCACATCAAATTCACCGCTAACCTAACCAACGCCAACTCAAAACCTAACTATAGTCATGGGCTATCAAATCGACATAGTCAGATTGGTGTTTATATGCCAAAATCATGAATGACGAACGATTTTATCGTTGAAAAATGGGGAAATCAAAATTTAACCCCTACAACCCCATCAGACTCACCCCAACTCTATGTCATGGTTCATATATTTGGTACATTTAAATAGGTCATCTGTCAAAATCTTGATAGATAAACCATTCATCAGCTAAACGTGACTGCGTCTCATGGCTACTGTGTAGATAGATGCCTGTTATTGACATTTTCTTTAAGAAAATTGATGATTCATTTGTAACTTTTAAATCTGTATTGCTGGCATTTTTCGGTTTCAATATTGAAGTATGTCATCTTTATCGATGCAATCTATATTATCGTCATTTTAAAATAGTTCCGGCTAGGATAACAAAATTATAACTGCATTACCATCTTCCAACTGAGATAGCAAAGACACTATCTGCATTACCATCTTTCGGCTGGAAACCTTTGCAATTCGTCGATATCTTCACGCGTTGTATATGGCAAGTTTCACCGACTTGTTAAAAATAAACATCACCCAAGTCAATTCCATCATGCTGGGACAAAAAAATAGTCCATTAAGCCACAAAGCGCACCAAACAGATGCTGTATAAGATAGCAGAAAATTTCCAGCAGAAAAAATGCGTTTTGCTATTCACCGCTAGAGGCATCACTATCACAAAAATGAAATTTTTTCTGCTGATATTTTTTTACACCAGCAGAAAATTTTCGATATTTTTATGCAAATTAAAAATTCTCAGCAGAAAGTTTTATGAAAAATCAGAGAATTTATGAAAAAGAAGAGAAAATGTACGTTTAAACGTTTTGAAGCGATGAAAGTTAATTTTCTTTAAAAAACGATTTGCGTATGTATAGTGTAAGCACTCTCAAAACATAATTAAATTATCATAATCATAATTATGCAAACACAGGGCAACATCAAAAAAATGGCCATCGTTGAAAGTACTCCATACATTTTTGAAGTCATTTTAATGTGAAATGTTTTCAGTTTTTTAACAAAAGTGTTAGAAAAACCCCCCTGTAACTACCCTGGGTGTATGTTTTTATGGTAGCTGAGATGATATTCTATATACAAGAGCAACATCAATTTCACAACTGGCTTTAGCAGTCTTCCATACATTTTTGAAGTCATTTTAATGTGAAATGTTTTCAGTTTTTTAACAAAAGTGTTAGAAAAAACCCCCCTGTAACTACTCTGGGTGTATGTTTTTATGGTAGCTGAGATCATATTCTATATACATGAGCAACATCAATTTCACACCTGGCGTCAGTAGTTTTCCATACAATTTTGAAGTCATTTTAATGTAAAATGTTTTCAGTTTTTCAGTAATCCTAACCTGAAAACATTTCACATTAAAATGACTTCAAAAATGTATAGACGGCTACTGACGCCAGGTGTGAATCTGATGTTGCTCATGTATATAGATTATATTTTCAGCTACCATAAAAACATACACCCAGGGTAGTTACAGGGGGGTTTTTCTAACACTTTTGTTAAAAAACTGAAAACATTTCACATTAAAATGACTTCAAAAATGTATGGAAGACTACTGACGCCAGGTGTGAATCTGATATTACTCATGTACATAGAACATGATTTCAGCTACCATAAAAACATACACCCAGGGTAGTTACAGGGGGGTTTTTCTAACACTTTTGTTAAAAAGCTGAAAACATATCACATTAAAATGACATCAAAAATATATGGAAGGCTACTGACGCCAGGTGTGAATCTTATGTTGCTCATGTATATAGAACATGATCTCAGCTACCATAAAAACATACACCTAGGGTAGTTACAGGGGGTTTTTCTAACACTTTTGTTAAAAAACTGAAAACATTTCACATTAAAATGACTTCAAAAATGTATGGAAGACTACTGACGCCAGGTGTGAAATTGATGTTGCTCATGTATATAGAATATGATCTCAGCTCCCATAAAAACATACACCCAGGGTAGTTACAGGGGGGTTTTTCTAACACTTTTGTTAAAAAACTGAAAACATTTCACATTAAAATGACTTCAAAAATGTATGGAAGGCTACTGACGCCAGGTGTGAATCTGATATTACTCATGTACATAGAACATGATTTCAGCTACCATAAAAACATACACCCAGGGTAGTTACAGGGGGGTTTTTCTAACACTTTTGTTAAAAAATTGAAAACATATCACATTAAAATGACATCAAAAATATATGGAAGGCTACTGACGCCAGGTGTGAACCTAATGTTACTCATGTATATAGAATATCATCTCAGCTACCATAAAAACATACACCCAGGGTAGTTACAGGGGGGTTTTTCTAACACTTTTGTTAAAAAACTGAAAACATTTCACATTAAAATGACTTCAAAAATGTATGGAAGGCTACTGACGCCAAGTGTGAATCTTATGTTGCTCATGTATATAGAACATGATCTCAGCTACCATAAAAACATACACCCAGGGTAGTTACAGGGGGTTTTTCTAACACTTTTGTTAAAAAACTGAAAACATTTCACATTAAAATGACTTCAAAATTGTATGGAAGACTACTGACGCCAGGTGTGAATCTTATGTTGCTCATGTATATAGATTATATTTTCAGCTACCATAAAAACATACACCCAGGGTAGTTACAGGGGGGTTTTTCTAGCACTTTTGTTAAAAAACTGAAAACATTTCACATTAAAATGACTTCAAAAATGTATGGAAGGCTACTGACGCCAGGTATGAATCTTATGTTACTCATGTATATAGAACATGATCTCAGCTACCATAAAAACATACACCCAGGGTAGTTACAGGGGGGTTTTTCTAACACTTTTGTTAAAAAACTGAAAACATTTCACATTAAAATGACATCAAAAATATATGGAAGGCTACTGACGCCAGGTGTGAATCTTATGTTGCTCATGTATATAGATTATATTTTCAGCTACCATAAAAACATACACCCAGGGTAGTTACAGGGGGGTTTTTCTAACACTTTTGTTAAAAAACTGAAACAATTCACATTAAAATGACTTAAAAAATGTATGGAGTACTTTCAACGATGGCCATTTTTTTGATGTTGCCCTGTGATTGCATAATTATGATTATAATAATTTAATTATGTTTTGAGAGTGCTTACACTATACATACGCAAATCGTTTTTTAAAGAAAATTAACTTTCATCGCTTCAAAACGTTTAAACGTACATTTTCTCTTCTTTTTCATAAATTCTCTGATTTTTCATAAAACTTTCTGCTGAGAATTTTTAATTTGCATAAAAATTTCAAAATTTTTCTGCTGGTGTTAAAAAATATCAGCAGAAAAAATTTCATTTTTGTGATAGTGATGCCTCTAGCGGTGAATAGCAAAACGCATTTTTTCTGCTGGAAATTTTCTGTTATCTTATACAGCATACCAAACAGTCACTTTTTGAGGACACTCCTGCTGCTCTTGATATGCACGTGCTTGTTTACCGTCCCTTTTAAAGTGAAATGCGCCTCATCGCTACAGATAATTTTCGATGAAAATTGGACGACATTTGCACGGTGCTGGAAGAGCCAAGCGATGAACACACGGTGTTTATGACGGTCAATTAGCTTGATCTCTTGTGTTAATGGGATCTTGTATGCTTGTTAATTCAAGTCCTATGTGCATAATTCGCAACAAGGTGGTCCTTGAAATGCCCAATTCAAATGATTGACGCGTTGTTGATTGTCTCGGATTATTTCTCACTCTTTCCCTCACAACAGCGATATTATCTGGTGTGCGAACAGGTTTTGGCCTGCCAGGCTTTCACAGAACCCCTAACCTTGAATTAACGCACCAAACGACCGATGGTTGTTTAATGTGGGCGGTTATGGCGACCAAAATTATCACGAATTGCGCGAAACTTGTTTTTTATTTGTAATGCTCTGGAATAACTTTAACACGGTCTTCAATCCAATACGACTCCATAGCGATAAATGACACACATTCAACTAACAAAATTAGCGGAAGTCCCATAAATACGATTGTCCGTTAAATCCAAATGTTCGGATCTCAGGCATTTCTTAGCCGATTGGGTATGTTAGATGGGAATGGGATTCTTAAATTTTTTTGTTTTTTTTTTTTTTTTAATCTATGCAATCTGATCTGGGTCCGAAGCACTCCCAACGCTTTAGCGGCTCGCTTTTCACGTCCTACTTTACGCATTGCCTTGAAGAAGTTTTGGAATATGGCCACCTGGGACGGAACACGATCACTTCTTAACCTATTGTGATTGGATTGGGTATGGTGGATGGCAAGAGGATTCTTAAATGATTTTGGGAAAAAATTCTGGAATATGGCCTCTTGGGACGGAATTCGATTCCGATTTTTGGAAGAAGTTCAGGAATATGGCCACCTGGGACGGAACTCGACAAATTCTTAACTGAATATGATAGGATTGGGTATGCTGGATTGAAATGGGATTCTTAAACGAATTTAGAAAACAATTCTGGAATATGCCCACCTGGGACGGAACTCGGACAATTCTTAACCGATTATAATGTATGCTGGATGGAAATGGGATTCTTTTTTTTTTGTTTTTTTTTTTTTTTGTTTTAATCTAAACAATCTGTTCTGGGGCCAAAGCACTCAAAACTATTTTGCGGTTCGCTTTACACGTCCTACTTTACGCATTGCTTGCCAAATTGAGGACGTATGGCTGTAGGTGCGATTTTATCACCAGCTACACATTCCATAGCTCCATGGCAGCCTATACTGGCAAAGAAGATGGGTCGGCCCATGAGTTTTGCACTCCGACAAGGGGCCATACTTGTGTTCTATTTCATCACAAATCGTAATTTGTTTATGAAAATTCCCTTTTGCATCCTGCCCCTGTCGGGATTCGAACCCGGTAGCTTCCAATCCAAACGCCAAAGCTTTAACCACTGTGCCGTTAATTCGGTGAGATTCTAAAATAATTTTGGGCAAAATTTCTGGTATATGGTCACCTGGGACCGAATTTGTACAATCCTCAACCGATTATGATGGGGTTGGGTAAGTTTTATGGAAATGGGATTCTTAAATGATTTCCATTTAACATACCGAATCCCAACAAAATCGGTTAAGAAGTGCCTGAGTTCCGAACATTCGGATTTAACGGACTCCCCAATTAGTCCACAAAATCGAGGTTCTGTACTTTTACGTTAAAATGTCACGTATAATCAACGCAACAATTTAACGCAACATTTAACATAACATAGTATTTATCGCACCGTGTAACATGAACTCAAAACTAGTCCCCTAAATGTTTCACCAAATATAAAAATTTTGGTGGAGGAGTAATAGACTTCCGACAGACATATAACAGTATCAACCGCGAGAACAGTCCATACGCTTATATGCCGCGGAATTCCAGAGAAACTCGTTTGTGTAAATTAACATCGTCTGGGTCTATATGTAGAATCGTAATTGAAGGAACTGTATCAGACTCTTTTGAAATAACATCTGGTGTTCGACAAGGAGATTCAGTCGCGCCTGTGCAGTTCATTTTGGCACTTGAGTTCGTAGTGAGGAAAAGAAACATGTATATTTAATAAATGAGGCGCTGTATATTTAATAAATGAGCCCAAATTCTTCGAAATGCAGATGATATCATATACTTCTTGGCCGAAGACCTAGCAATATCAAGGACAGTTTCATACCGCGCGATCGCTGCGCAAGAAGACTTGGTTTGGAGGTGGACAGTAGTAAAATGAAATTTTTAGCAACGTCCGGGAACATTTTGGATGATCCATAAAGTGTTCCATTAACGGATGGAACACCACAGTGCAGGCGGTAAGATCAATTCATGGGATGTGAAATCTAGAGAGAGAGAGAAAGAAAAAGAAAAAACTCCATCTTTCACTTTAAGGCAAAGTAGTGGAAATCCTGAAGAAAAATTCTTGTGGATAGTGAACCGTGTCTTCTGTATTTATGATAGGATCTAACAAAGAATATAGCTTCAAGTCACCAAGTAATTTTTTAAAAGTTTATCGTTAATTTCTTAAACAGAAGAATTTCTTGCAGATACGATAGCTTTCTCGCACATTCTCTCGCACATTTTTCGAATATGTGGTTTATGCTAGGATAAATGTTTAATATCAACTCATTAAGAGTTATTTTACAATCTTTCCTAACTCGCTGCCAATTTTAATTAGGCCGGTCTGTTGAGGGAATTTGCTGTCGCCTAAATTTTATTATTGACCCGATAAATTATAGCCGCACCACCTACCAAATGAACTCTCATATTTGTCTTTAATGTAACGTTTTGAATTGAGCTCCTCAGGACTTTAGACCCGCTTTAATGACGTCTGCTCGCGCTCCTGTGGGGATTACAGGCAATGTTTAGCGAAAGTCTCCAGCGAAGACAAAGATGACACCACCCATTACTTTTCCTAATAGTGGTGCATTTTTATGACTTACGCATAGTGTTTCTTGTTGAACAGAAACATTTTGCGGCAATTTAAACATATGGGTGATTTTTGCCGCCGGTGAGCGGTTTAGCTGCTATTCCAAATGAAGCAACTGCCAAAGTTATTTTATTTGTTGATTTAACTTTAGCCAAAATTAAATTGATCAAGAAGGTTTTCCTTGTTTCATCTGGATCGTCGATGAACAATATTTTGCTTTTGATATTTCTCACGATATTTATTATTTCACACGTAACTGGTCGGGTACTAGTGTCGCTTCTAAAGCTTAGTACTCAGATCAAAGTAAAACGAGATTTTACTGTGGTCTTCAAAAATCTATCCGCGCGAAATAGAATGAAATTTTATTTGAATAATTTTTTCTTTAACGTATAAATTTATAGAAATACATAGATGAGTTTGTTTATTTTATGTGAATAAATTAAATTAAATTGATTTTTGATTTTTGTCGAGACATTATTTTTACATGAAAATAACTTAGAGAATTTATCTAATTAATCTTTGATGTATTGAACAAACTTGGCGTTTTCGCTGGTGAACTGAGTGCTACAAAATAAAAATAGAAGTGAAATTTTTCATTTCTAATTTCACTTTGGTAAAATCGTATGAACATTTCACATGAAATCAAACTGAGTACTAAGCTGGCTACTCTCCCGATACGGCGAGGGAGGTCAAAATCTGCCAAATTTTTTCCACTTAGCTCAAATAATAAATTTTTAATTTTTATTAGGTCTTCGCTTAAAACACTGGCTGAGCAAAGAAATGTGATATCATTGTTATATTGCTGCTCCCTATGTCGAATGTCTTCACGAAGGTGTTCTCGAAAAACTTACCACAATTGGAGAGGATCAGACGGCTGGCAAAATAACAAAATGATCACTAATAATTCTCTTAATTTTAAAGATGATTTAAAAACGACTGCATGTGCTAATGTATGGTTCCATTGTATATCCATTCCATTGTATAATTTTCGATCTCATGGTGCTTTTTGTTTACGGAAACAGTGGTTTGGTCCGATTCTTTATTTCATTATTTACATATATAGTTTATTTCCTGAATCGAAACCAAATTGATAGAGGCATAAAGCTCCTACATAATATATGAGAATAAGAAACAATCCATCTGATATGCTGGATAACTATCGTCTCCCGTTGACCATGCAAGGAGCAACCATGTTATGTTCTCCACATGAACCGTGTACTATATTTTTAAGAACTATGTCATGGGGGATTGAATTCAGATCTCGGTTTGATTATAGTTCAACCTCTCTAATAGTCTATTTCTTCTGGTAGTATTTTCGTTTGCAACTGTAGAAGAATATGTGCATGAGGCAACCCACTTTTTGCCACTCAATGCTGCACACAAAAGCCTTTGTGTCACCGAATATAGCATTTTGAACTAACAATTTTATTAAATTTTTCAGTTTTAAATTGAATACTCGAGCTATGATGTCATACCTAGCACAAGATCTTTGATTAGAAAATAGCTCCTCTTTTACCTCAGTCCATTCAGGGTTGCATATAAAGGTGATAAATAAATCTGGTCTGCCAAAATTTCTGAAATAGGTCATAGCGTCTTGAGTCTTCTCGTGCATGTACCTTGGTGATCCGGTGAATGTATTTATACAAATGCAATGTAACCTTTCCGAAATCATTTTTGCCACCATATATCGACACAATATTCGTTAATAAAATTTTTGTAATGTTTCGTGATGAATTTGTGTTTTGTTACGCGATGAATTTGTGTGCGTGCGGTATATTCAGGCTGTACCCATTTTCTAATCTAAGAAATATTAACAGGTACGCGTAATGGTAGTGCAGCACAATATCTCCTGGCCCTTTATCTTCGCCAACTGAAAACACATCGACTTCCGTTGTAGTTTGAGTACTGTATCGAGCTCTATGTTCGTTTGCCCGCCTTCGTACTGCACGTATTATGAGTTTTATGTTATTTGCACCTGGAGTTGTTGTACTTGAAACTTTGTTGCCTAGGAGGGAGTTAACTTCCGATGAGATGAAATACTGATATTATTTAAGAAATGCACTGGCAGTGGATTATTGCCTACAAACAAATCTTTAATAAAGTGTGGTGGCTCAAGAACCTCATGCAAAAATACTTTGCAAGCAGCATAACACATTCCGTTCGGTGAATCAGCTCTTCTTTGTTACACATTTTGTTCATTTTTCCTATTTGGACTCTAGTGTGTTGAGAATACTCGAAGTTTGGGTCCCAAGGGAATGCTTATCAAACTTCATTTATGATTTCTGGATTCCGTTGTAGAGTTTTAAGCGCCTTATTTCTTCCATGTGAGCATTATGTTTAAAAAACATTTCAGACCGTTCGGAACTCGATTCTCGAGATGGTTTAGAAGAATTCGCTGCAGAAATTTGAAATAAACGTATTGTCCTTTAGTTCTGAGTTTCATGAAGACGTCTTAATTTTATCTGCTTAGCAGCAGAGGTATTTCTAAGTAAGACTTTCTTCATATAACAAAATATACGAACGAAAGAAATAAACTAAAATTGATTTTAAAACGATCGGAAATGATTTTGAACAGGATTTTTACCGAACTAATTGGTAAAAACAATAAATAAAAGTTGCCAAAAAAATTTAAAACCAATCGGATTGTGCAAAAGAAGAATTTAAAAGTTCAAAGAAATATTTTTTTAAATTTGCAGATTATAAATAGAGCGCATAGTGCGGTTTTCGCTAGGGCGTATAGTTCCATACAAAGTAAATGAAAACAAGGTATTTTTGTCTTTCACACCTATAGTACAATAATTTTTAACCCGTCAGCTTTATTTTGCAGCGGCTTGGGAAGTAGCCTAAACCAAAAACCGCTAATACATTTAAAAATCACTTTAAATATAAGTTAAAAAAACGAATTACATATTCAAGATTCGAATTCGAGACCTTCAACGCATGAAGCACACATTCTACATGCAAGCTACAAACGGCTACATAAAATATGCCATTTTTTTCTATAATGAAATTTTTTATATAATTAAATATTCGACAATTTGTTTAGGAGCCCCCGCATTTACCTATAACCATCAGGAAGGAATATAATTTTGATTAGGTACTCTGAACTTACACTGTAGACGCATTGACGCTGTTCTGGTGTATATCTTTTCAAGTCGGCTGATGTATAAAATACTGTTGGTTGGATTGATACAGAGGTGGCTGAAAATCCTGGTATAAAATTGGCAATGTTGGGCCATTCGTTCGGGTGATGAATTATTAAATGAAGACCCGGTTTAAACCGCGATTCATTATCGGGTTGCTCTGACAGATTGGCTACAATTCGTAAGGCACTCCACAATCCATAATTATTTGTTCGCCGCGGGAAATTTGACTCGTTTGCCTGGAAAACAAGATAAAGTACTACATTACAAATATTGCTTTCGTCGTAATAAAGACGTATGTTTTAATTTGTTAAATGGAAGTTAATAAAAAGGCAAGATAGTAAGTCTGCTGTGATAGCATATATTTTTTTATCTCCAAGATCTGTGAATTTGATTTGGTGGTTGTCTTAATTAGAATTCCGTATATAGTAGTTGTTGTTGATGCAAAGTGAAAAGCAAAGAAACAGCGCAAACAGCGACTAACAAAAAATATTACAATAAAATTTTTAAAGGATTTAAACAATAGTCTAAAATTCATATTTTGCCATTATTAAATAAAGGCGGCCATTATTCGGGGTCACTTTATTAAGTATTTAGTAATCAATAGATTGTATAAAAGGAAATTGTATGAAAGGAACGATTCATCATAAAAATATGTAATTGTCAACTTTATACTAAAACAATGTCGACAAGAGTATAGTAAACAAATAATGACATTTTTACCGCATACGCTGAAATGGGCAAAAAGGTCGGTTTCGCCTTTTTAGTACTACATCTAAAGATTTTGACAAAACTGATGATTGAATTCGTTTGATCATCGTTCGGTCAAGATTGGTCACTAATTTTTATCTTTTGTTGATTAAACGGTAAATAAATAATGAAAAATTCAAAACAAAATTTCCCGGGTAACAAATCATTGCAAGAAAATTATACCATTTTTATCAAATTTCGTTAAATCAAAAGTGGTCAACACATTTTGGTGTTTGGTCACCAATGTTTCAATTTTTATTGCGAAAAAACAAATTCTAAATTCGGTTCGTCGCTTATTTGAGAATTTAATTTTACAAAATTAATAACAAATAACAATTAATAACACATAGCCAGCTATATTAAAATATATACTGTTAAAGTTAGCCGAAAGTTTCCAGCCGAAAGATAATGCAGATAGTGTCTTGAATACAGCAAAAATCAGTCATAAACTAGAGTTTAGGATGAATTTAGGATCGGGTTATATCCTTCGGGTGAAGGAGAAATTGTTTCAGTTTATAGGAATTTAAAAATCGATAGGACCGACAGTATAAACAGAAATTAACTTTCTGTTGAATCAGTCAAGACACTATCTGCATTATCTTTCGGCTGGAATCTTTCGGCTAACTTTAATAAGGTTTAAAATATATCACTAAATATAATATAAATGAAAGATTATTTATTTATTTATTATAAATGTAATTCAGCTAGGAAGCTTTTATTTACAAAATAACCCAAAACATTAAAATACATACAAAATTAAGAATATAATACAAATATTTACAATACATACATTGAAAATAATATAAAAATAATAATTTAAATTTAAAAATTAAATAATGATAATATTATAATAGTAAACATAAGACATTTTTTTTTTTTGTTTTTTTTTATTTAGGAAAATACAACAAAAATTAGATTATGGAAAACAATAAATGCAATGAATGCAAAAACTTCATAAGTGGATTTCAAATCCTAAAAACTTTTTATAATTATCTATAAATTTTTGCTGCGTATCACTTAAGCGAACCGACAAGGGTAATTTATTAAACATACTCATACCGAGAACAGAAAATGAAGAATGAAATATACGATGGTTATTATGCGGTAATATAATATGCTGTGTGCGATCAGAATTAGAAAACTTTATTTTATTATACAAATAAGAAGGTTTCTTAATAAGCAAAAGTTTATGAATATAGACGCAGGTTCGAAAATCGAAATAGTTTTTAATATCACAACCAAGTAGTAGATGGCTAACCATAGAAATATGGTCAAATTTAACGAAGTGAGAAAACATATCTAACACATGCATTGAACAGAGATTTTTTTCTATCCATACAGTACCCATACATACCGAACAATACAACATCACAGTACAAGAAATGTGGTAAAACATAAGCAATAAATAATTTGAATTCATAATGAGTCCAAAGTTCCTAACTGTATCCGAGTAAGTTATTAACTCATTACCCAGAATCAAATTTTGGAAATCATTCTTGTTCTACTTTCGTTTATAAATTATAATAGCTTGAGTTTTATTTGCATTAAGTAATAAATCATTTTGTTTCGACCATTCTACAATTCTTAATAAATCACTGTTTAAGTTTGTTATACAAACCTGCAAGTCATCAGCATAGAGATGAAATTTTTAAAACCTAAAGCAAGTAGAAATATCATTAACGTACAACGAAAACAGTAACGGACCAAGCACTGAACCTTGTGGAACTCCACAACTTAGCTCCATAATATCAGAAAATATTCCATTAATTTCAACAAGCTGTGATCTACAACTTAAGTATGAATAAATAAATCTACATGCAGATCCTGAGAAGTTAAAAAACGACGACAATTTAACACAAAGTTTATAATGATTTATTGAGTCAAACGCTTTAGAAAACTCCAAGAGTGCTAATGCGGTAAATTTATTAGAATCAATATTACGCCGAATATCGTCAGTAATATTGAGCAAAGCAGAGGTGGTGCTATGCATTGGTCTGTATGCTGATTGATAATCCGAAAGTAAGTCATTTTCCAGCAAAAAACTTGTGATTTGATTTTTTAGTAATAATTTCTAAAATTTTAGAGACGCACTAATTGGTCTTAACTCAGACATCATATTAGCATTCTTAGTTTTTGGCAATGGAGTAATTTTAGCTAACTTCCAACAACTAGGAAAATAAGATTTAGTAATAATATTATTAAAAATATAGAGCAGATATTGTGAAATATAAGGAAAAAGTAATTTAATAAATCTAATGGAAATATTATCCATTCCAGAAGCTTGAGATTTAACAGAATAAATTGCTTTAAAAAGTTGGTCTTCAGAGATTACACTAAATGAGAATTTAGAAGAACTAAAATTAGGTTGAAAAATAGAACAATCAATTGTATTAGCTCCAGATAATTGACATTTAATAGATTCACAATAAAACTTATTAAGATCATTGGGAGTAAACGGAATCTGTGTTTGCTCAATAAATTTTCCAACACCAAGACTTTTTAAATTATTCCAAAAGATTTTAGGTGGAAGTTTAGGATCTAATTTATTCATTAAAAAATCATGTTTTGATTTACGCTTAAGTGAAGTTACCTTATTTCTAAGAAATTTATATTCATTCCAACTGTAGTCAGTTCGAAGCACTGTCCGTCTACCATAAGCCCTGTTCCTCTTTTTCATGAAATCCAAAATTTGAGGAGTAAACCATTTCGGCTTCGATATATTATAAAAGATTTTATAGGGACAAATCTATTATACATTTCAATAACCATACCATTAAAAAGTGCAACTTGATCATCAATCTCTACTAAATTACGTAATAGGTCCCATTGAAGAGAATTAGAAAACGTCGATAAACGATCTATATTAATGTTATTAAAGTCTCTATACACAAAGAAATTTTTCTCAAGTTTAGGAGCAACATCATAAGAAAAAAATATTAGATCATGATGAGAAATTCCAGTTGATTAATAAAATTAATTTTATTTGAGTTACAAAGAACTAAGTCCAACAGTGATGATGAGTTTTGAACAAAATGAGTTGGTTCATTATTGCAAATACTGACATTGAATCTACTAACAATATTTTTAAATTGGACTGTTGAAGAATTAGAAGAAAGCATATCATAATTGAAATCCCCAACAAGGATAAAGTCAGGATAGGAGGATTATAGACAACGCCAAGTATAATTTTACTATTTGCTACAATCATTTCGATTAATAAGACCTCATAAGCTGAGTTCGAATTATGCTCTTGTTTAATTCAGATTTAAACCAGTCTTTAAATATTGCAGCTGTCATCCAGACCAAGTACAATTATTTTGGCTTGCAATTTTCTTTTAAATGGCTCCACAAGTTTAGGTTGAGAGGACAACTTCTCTCCAGTCATTTTAAGCAAGTTCACACCGAAACGAATTTTAAAACGTTGTAGCTACTCATCTTTCAGTTCAAGAAAGTTCTTTCATTTTCTTCTATTTGTCCATGTTAATTACAGGGATATTTTTATCGCGCTGCCATTTTAGGATATCCTGACATTTTAAGGGTTCTTCTCTTACCAAGCCCCATAACGGTGTTGTTCACCGCGCTTAAAATTTCATCACTTGTTTGGTTATTTGCCTTGTTGCACAAATAGTAACAGACTTAACAACATTATATTTTTTGGATAAATTTGTAACACTTGCTCCTTTACGAAATTGTTTAATAATTTCATATTTATCATTTAATGTTAAAAGTGTTAATTTTTACCCATTTTTAATTAAAAACAATCTTCGATTAGAGCAAATAAAACTTTTATAAAACACACTAGCTTATCGCACAAAGTATTTTGCAAAAGTAAATTTGCAATCCCCGAGTCGCATTTTCAACTTAACTTCATTCAAATTATGCAAAAAAACACTGGGAATCCCCGAATTATGCGAGAGAACATGCGACAGTCTACAAAATTTAATTCACGTTACCGAGTAGTGTTCACGTTACCCGGAGTTCACGGTATACGGCGATCATGTTATCGCGAGCCTACTGTATATATTTTTTTCAAAGAATTGTTTCTAAAGTGGCAGATATAAGATAAAATTAATTCAATTTTTTGCTTCTTCATAGCTTCTTCAAGTCATTTATATTAATATAATCGTAGGATTATCACAAAACCAACGATCGGAATGGTTTGGTCGACTGTCATTGAGGATTGGTTCACTAGTTATTTTCGATTGGTCATCCCTGCGTAATAATTTATTGCGAAAGATTGTTCAAAACTCATCATTCGGCAGATTCAATTGTTCGGGTCATAAGTTATTTTCGTTGTCATCCGGAGTTAGTAAATTTATGAACTGTTTAATTGTAATTGACCAAACGATAAAAACTAGTGGCCAATCCTGACCATAGGAAGACGAATTTAATCATCATTTTTGTCAAAACCTTTAGGTGCGGTGTTAAAAAGGCGGAGCATTAAATATCACAATTGGCGTACTGGGGCCAGTGCTGTCGCTCTCCGATTTTTGAGAGGAGTATTTTCCATTCAAAAAAAGTAGTACCGGGGAGTACTCAAAAAAAAAAAAATAAAAGTGTATAAAGTGTATGACATCTGAGTTTTGTTTTGAAAAAACTCAATTTTTAATAGCTGACTTAATTTAATTCAATCATAAACATTTTCGTTAATATTTTATTAAAGTTTAAACACTTTAGGATTTTAATTAAATTTGCTTGTAAAGAAAATTAACGTTTAAAATACTGAACGATCAAATTTATATGCCAAGCCAAAAATAAACGCGTTCACTCGTGTAATAAAAAAAATGGGATATTTTACTGAAGCGAAGCTAGCCAGGGTAAAATATGTCAAAAATATACTGATTTTTTATGTCAGAAAACCATCAGTGAGAAAGTTTACATCAACATATTTGGTCCAGGACTATACACTATATCTGACCTAAACACATGATGTAAACGCTAGTTACCCAAATTAGGTTGGGTAACATTTTTGTGTGGACTGACCTAAATTAGGTCGATCAAAAATGTGATGTAAACGATACCGACCTAAAGGGTTTTCGTATCATGAAATAGATGTCAGTAGCGGCATTGATGTTAATTAAACATATCAGCATACAATTTAGTATTACAATTATTAAATGAGTCAAATTTAAAAAAATTAAATGAGTAAATTTAATTTCGAAAATGTTACAGGAATTATTTTTGAGAAAATTATGAATTGCGATAGAACATAAGCAATACTTTTAGTATTTTTCAATAGATGGTGCACATAAATCTCGTTATGTGACCCAAATGTGACCTATAATTTTCGTGATGTAAACGGGACTAAAATGGGTCGCTATTTAGGCCAGTCCACTAATTTTTTTAGCGATGTAAACTAGCTCAGTGAACATACGGAATAAGACAAATTAACTGTGTTTACATGTATACCTGTATAAAAAAACATAAATGGAAAATATTAAAACGGAGTATTTTGGTTGATTGGGTAGTACGGTAGTACTCGCAATCAAAAAGTAGTACAAATACTCCGATCGGAGTAAAACGACAGCGCTGACTGGGGCTAGATTCTGTGTCGGTGATAATGATAAATGATAAAATTATCATCGATAAATTTGATATTTGATAAATAAATGCCAAATTTAGTGAAAAAACTAAATATTTTATCATACACATTTTGTCGATGAGAAATATTTATCACAGTATTAAAAATTGTTTTTTTATGTTCTTATGGCAATTTTACGTAATCTATAGATTATAGAACAAATTTAAATAGACAATTTAAAGCATAGTAGGGCAACGCAGCCGAATAATAACCAGAAATTACATTTGTTCCAATTTTTGGAAGAACATATAGATTTGGCCAATGATAAGTACCTTTGAAAAATGCAATTAAATGTATTTGAATTTATTATTAAATATAAACTTTTGTAAACCTGTAAGATATAAGTCATCTTATGACGGAGCACATGCGTGAAGTCAAAAATGGGATGATTTGGCAACGGAATTAAATGCATTGAATGGGACCAATAAGACCGGGGACAAAAAAATATGATTTTTTTTTATTTTGATGTTTCTCAAAATAAATCGAAAGCAAACACTGAAATGAAAATAATAAACAATTTGCTCCGACATTTTGCGTAAAATATTTTAATTAATTAATTTTTTTCATTTTGCACAAGGAATCGCCTTTGCTGAATAAATGATAATTTGAACTGATAAACATAAAATGAACATTTCCCTGGGCGGGACTGGTGTCAGGAGAAATTAAAGCACACCACGAAAGATCAGCTTTTGATTTTTGACGATTCACTTAAAATTTACGGTACTTATAACAGAGCACTACTAATAAAAGAACAGTAAACAATGGCTCAGCATCTCAGCATCTAGCTTCTTTTAACTTATATGTTGTACACGTATCAAATACTTGATTTTATTTTTTATTTTATTTTTATTGTTCATTCTCATTCAATAACAACGGCGGATTATCCAGTGAATTTAATGTTCCTTTAAAGATAATCCAAGTTGTTATACATAATTATACAAAAGTTACAAAATTTACATTCATAGATATATAAATATTATAAAATTTTTAAAAATTAAAGATAACAGAGATTTAGTTCCAAAATAATAGAATATTTGATTTAAAGTAATTTTTAATATTTTTTTTAAATTGTAAGTAGTTTTCAGATTGCTTTATAAATTCAGGTACTTGATTATAAATAAATGGGCCCATAAACGTGATCGATTTTCTTCCAAATTCAGTTCTAATATGATGCGAATCAATTATGTTACAGTTTCGAGTTGAATACACATGATGAGCGTAATTAAAGTCTATATTAGACATAAATGAAGATACTTTTAGGCTTTTATACATATAAAGGGTTAATTGAAGCTTATATAAGACATTTATAGGCAATATCATAATATCATCTTTGCTATATAATAACCTAGTGGAAAATAGAAGTGGCAATCTGTATACTGCTTTTACACTTTTGTTTTGCATAACTTGCAATCTCTTCAGCCATAACTAAATCGCGAATGAATAAACGAAAAATAAATCATAAGCAATACCGTAGTAGGAACAAAGAAAGATAATTTTCTGAGTAACCCAACAAGTGGAGCAATTTTCTTACTTGTGATATTGATGTGATCATCCCAAAACATATGTTCGTCAAATGTAACTCCCAAATATTTGAAAGAACTAACTCTCTCAATATTAATGTTATTAACTTCAAATAGAGGTAAACTAGTCATCGATTTATAAGGGGAACGAAATACCATATATTTGGTTTTAGATATATTGAGAGCTATTAAATTGGAATTAAAATATTCTAAAAGTATGCTAAGGTCATGTTTCATATCAATCAATATACTGTCTGGATCATGGGTTTCATAAAATAAAGCCGTATCATCTGCAAATATTCTAATATGACCCTTGAGCGGCAAATAGGAAATATCATTAATATGTATAAATGAGGAACAAAAGTGGTCCTAAAACACTACCTTGAGGGACACCATATTTGATATCTAACATTTCACTTCCTACTCCATTTATCATCACATACTGTTTTCGTTTGATAAATAACTTTTCAATAAATTGTAAGGAATGCCACGTACGCCATAACAGTATAATTTACTTAGAAGTAACTGATGATCAATACAATCAAATGCTTTCTGTAAATCCAAGAAAAGCGCCCCAACATATCTTTTTGAATCAAAAGCAGTATATATCATACTCCCAATTTCTGCCAATGCAATTCAGTTCCTAAACCTTTTCTAAAACCATATTGGTAGGAATAAAAAAAAATATTATAATTTAAAAACGTTATTAAACGCGAAAATATTATTTTTCAAAAATTTTATCGAATATAGAAAAAGTAGAAATAGGCCTATAATTATTAAGTAAAGAAGAATCTCCATTCTTTAGAATAGGAATTACTTTAGCGACTTTTAGACATTTGGGATATACACCAGTTATTAAAGTTACATTAAAAATATCAGACAACATGTTCGAAAAAAACTCAATTCTACATTTCAGCGCGCAGCTATTAATTTTTTGCGGACCTCCACCTTTACCACTGCTAAGCGAACAGATAACATTACAAACTTCAGCAGGTGTAATTGGTGATAGATACATGCCATCTGAAATCCATTTAATACTTCCAAACCTGTGTATGTCTCTGTCGGAGGTAATAGATTCACTGATTAAGTAACCTGCGTTAACAAAGAAGCAATTGAAAAGATTAGCTATCTCAAGAGAATCACTTACGTATCGGCCATTTAAGAAAATTTTATCAAATTTAAGTGAATCGAGATTTTTATTAAAAAATAAGTTCATGTTCTTCCATAAATCTCTCTGATTTAAATCTGTAAACATATTACTAAAGTAACGCTTTTTAGCATAATATTTTTTAGAAGCTAATAATTTAGATAGACGTTGCAATTCAGATTTCAGAGCAACGTTACTAGGATTACGTTTAATTTTTTTAAGAACTTTATTTTTTTTTACGAATGTCACTCCAAATGTCAAGTGTGATCCATGGACATACCGTATTTTTCAGCTTAACATCTACACTTATTGTCTTTGAGTAACTATCTATCAATTCACCATATTTTTCAACAATAATTTCTATATTATTATTCGGATCATTCACATTAAATGGCATTGCAAGTAGAAAATTATTGAATAATTCATTACTAGGGTACCTGATAGTATCACCAAAAAAAATATACAACAAGATAGTTATTATGTTCGACAGAAAAATACCTAATAAAAATAGTTTCTGACTTTTGAGTTTTTATTTGTATTTTTCGAAGAACGAGATGGTCCTATAATCATACATTTCTCGCTCTAACATTCATTTTATAAACACCACTTCGGTGATTTCAAAATGAAACGAATCAATAAAAAATCGAAAATATTCCCAGTTGTACTTTGCATGAGCGACCGACGAATTTTATTTGAAAATTCATAAAAACGATGAAATAGACCGTATACGTATACTTATAAGTATAAAACAAATGTATTCGGTTATCTATTTGTGTGAGTATCATACCAATTCACCATAATATCGGCTTTTATTCGTAAAGTTTACACGAAATATGGTGTAATGTGATGCTCACGGTGAGGTAAAATAGAGCGATCACCGTGATCGATTAAGTAGCGCTATCAAAGCGCTCAATCGTACAACTGGGTTGGAAAAAGGGAAAAATATTGCGAAGGCACAAGCAAAACATTATTGTCTCGTAGCTCGTACATATTTTTATTAAGTAACGCTCTATCCTTCAAAGGCTGCGTTTCACTTGAATTTATTGGATGCCTACACATTTTTAATCAAAATAGCACATGAAACCAGCTATTTTTTATAGAACGATAAGTTAAGAATTTTTTCATAAATGTGTCAATTTTATGATTACGTTTCGTTTGCCCCCGTAGAAAAATCAATTGGGCAGGATACATCCAGCAAAGCCAAAGAAGATTAAAGTGAAAAGTTTGGCTACAGCAAGTGAATAGCAAAAGACACGGGATGAAAACGATCGCAGCAGAACTTTTTCTTCTATACAGCTGCTGAAACAAGTGAACAGCATGAGACCTTGCTGGAAAACAATCACCTACGATATAGTCGATCAATAAAAAAATTCAGACCTGATTTACAATGAGTAATATTCAATTACGATAAAGATTATGATTGAAGCATGCACTCCAATGTTTGAATTGGACAAATAGATCAAATTGTTTGTATGCTTGAAACTTCACAATGAATCGCCTAGAATATGTTGCTCGAATGAAAAGGCCAGTTTGTCACCTCTAGGTGAGAGATCGAAACTTCTAGCTTGCATCTCTAAAACTTGTAACGTTCGTCCCATTTTGTTTTTATTTAAGCCATATTAAATTCATCGACAATAAACTGTGATGAATTATCTTATGCGCCTAAACATTTTTTTTTTTTTTTTTGTAACTATTGCCAAAGGCTTTATTCTTGAATCTTTCTTTATACGAAACTAACAAGAAGTGTGAAATTCTTAAAAACTAAATTTTATTTTAAATTAAGCCTTAACCTATGTTAATACTTAATATCATTATGCATTATTATTATTAAATTATTATTATTTACTTAATTTTAGTGTGTTAGCTCATCATGCACGTAATTATTAGATTATATTTCTCAGTTAATTAAATCTAGAGGATCTGCCCTGCGCAGCCGTCTGTATTTCGGTTGCTTTAGTAGTTCTCTAGCTAATTCGTTAGGGTGTGATTCCAGTTTCAGTTGGTACTTTAGACTACATGATTTAATTGTCTCTTCAACAGTTTTGATTCCTAAATCTCTATGGATGTTGCTGTTTCGAATATACCAAGGGGCATTTGTAATGCTACGAAGTATCTTTACTTGCGTTCTTTGTACAATATCTATATTTGATGCACTAGTTGAGCCCCATAGTTGGATTCCATATGTCCATATGGGGATTAGGATCGCTTTGTATAGTAGAACCTTGCAGTCTAGAGAGAGTTTCGATTTTCTACCGATTATCCAGTACATTTTGGAAAATTTTATTTTTAATTGATTGCGTTTTGTTTCAATGTGCTTTTTCCATGTCAATCTTCTATCGAGATGAAGACCGAGATATTTGACGTTTGTTTGTTGAGGAATTGTGATATTGTTTAATTTTACTCCTGGACATGTACGTTTATTCAATGTGAATGTTACATGAGTTGATTTACATTCATTCGTCCTTATCCGCCAAGTTTTTAACCAATCTTCTATTTTGTGTAGATGTTCTTGTAATTCTCTCGATGCTGTTTGAGGATTTTTGTGCGAAAATAATATAGCTGTGTCATCAGCAAAAGTTGAAGTGACAATTTTTTCAGTTATTGGTAAGTCAGCTGTGAATAGCAAGTATAGCACAGGTCCCAATACACTACCTTGCGGTACTCCTGCCTTTATCTCGGCTAGATCAGTAGTGGCCGTATTTTGTTTCACCTGGAACATCCTTTGGGCGAAGTAGTTTTCAAGAATTGAATGAAATTGGCTAGGCAGAAGAGTTTTAATTTTGTAAATTAATCCTTCATGCTATACTTTGTCGAAAGCTTGCGCAATATCCAAGAAAACTGCCGAGCAATATTTCTTTTCTTCTAAGGAAAATTTAATTGTATTTACAATTCTGTGCACCTGTTCTATTGTGCCGTGTTGCTCTCTAAATCCAAATTGGTGATCTGGTATAATGCGACCTTCAGATAGTATAGGTATTAGTTGTTGTAGTAGCATCTTTTCAAAAAGCTTTGAAATTATCGGAAGTAGACTTATTGGCCTGTACGACGAGACTTGGGTTTCGTCTTTACCTGGCTTACGAATCATGATAATTTGAGATATTTTCCATTTTTGGGGAAAGTATCCACATCTCATAATCGCGTTAAAAATATATGTTATATATTTTATGCATCTATCTGGTAATTCTTTGATCATTTTTCCAGTTATTAGGTCATGACCTGGCGCTTTCTTAGGATTTATACTGTTTTTGATAACCGTTTTGACGCATTTCCATTTAAATTTTACTGGGTTTGGGTTCGACTCGTCCCTCGTAAACTGTGGTAGTACGCAATCGTTATTTTGTTCGTTTGGGGTGAACACTTTTTGTAGATGGTTAGAGAAAGCGATGGCCTTTTCTAAGTCACTTCTGGCCCAGTGACCATCTGGTTTCCTTATCGGTGGGTTCGATATCTCTGGCCTTTTTAAATTTCTTGCTGCCTTCCAAAGTGAGTAATCGGTTTTTTCTGTTGCTGTGAGCTCACTTAGGTAATTCTGTATTCCTAAATTTTGTTCTTCCCGAATTGCTTCTCTCAGAGCTTTAATAGCTCTATTTAATTTCCATTTATGCAAAGGAGATCGATGGAGCTGCCACAGCCGCCGAATTGCCCGCTTCTCTGCCAATAATTTTTGAATGTTACTTGAAAGCCTTGTATTATTTTCGGAATTTTTGTTAACCGGAGTAGCTTTTTTTGCAGCCATTTCCATTATTTGACTTAAGTTTTCTATCGCGGCATCAATGTCTTCTGGTGTGCGAAGTGGAACATTGAGATGACAATTCACATTTACTATGTTTCTATAGAGAACCCATTTCGTTAGTTTGTTTGTTAAACGTTGGGGTGGTTCAGTTTTTAATGCTTGGGTACTTAGTGTTACTATTATTGGTGAGTGATCTGATGATAAATCATAACAGTCAACGACTTGAGCATTGTTGCGTGCTATTCCTCGTATTACACAGAAATCTATTAAATCAGGAATTTTCTTTCTATCTGTAGGCCAATATGTGGGGTGTCCAGATGATAAATAATCTAGGTTTTTCTCGTTTATTGCTTCGTAAAGTTGCTTGCCCTTGGGTGACGTCAACCCCATTGCACATGTTTAGCGTTGTAATCACCCCCTGCTAGAAATTTGATTCCCAACTGATTGAAGTAATCGATAAATTGTTGTTTTTTAATTGCGTGTTTCGGTGGGCAGTAGACAGCCGATATTAAAAATTTCCCAGGCCATTCTTCCAAACTGATAGTTGTAGCTTGAATGTGATCTTTAGCATATTTCTGGAGCTCGTAGTGCTTTAATCTTCTTTTTATTAAGACTGCAGTGCCGCCGTGTGCTTTTCCATCCGGATGTTTGGTGTCATAAACGGAATAGCCGGTAATATTAAAAAAATTTTGTTTTGTGAAGTGTGTTTCAGATATTAACATGATGTCTATATTTTGTTCGATAAGAAAGGTTTGTACCTCAGCTTTATGTTGCGAGAGCCCGTTGGCATTCCAAATAACTATTTTTAGAAATGTCATTTTTGATTTTTGACTATAATTTGCATAAGCGTATTCATATTTTGCATCATCATGCTCATTTGTCTTTCCATCATCATCATGAAACTTTGAATGGTCTCGGTTAATTTATTTACCATGGTATGAATGTTTAGTTCCTCCTCATTAACATGAACTTTTGGTTTCGGTTTGTTACCTTTTAGAATACTTGCGTAAGAAACACCTGGCTGTGCAAAACTGCTGGCAAACGTCTCCAAGTTATCATTTTGTGTGTTTGCATTCGTTGGTTTGGTGACTATTGTATTTTTTGGAAACACGGCCCTCTGATTAAATTGCATGTTGAGCATTGTTGCTCAGCTCTCATTTTAGGGTTTATTTTTCGTTTTAAATCCAGATACACTGCGCAGCCCCTATAGTTTGCAGTATGATTTTCGCCGCAGTTATTACAACGTAACACAGATGGGTCATTGCGAGACTTGTCACACTGTTTGGAGTCGTGGAGTTCACCGCAAATAACACAAACTTCATTTAAGGTGCAGTATGCTTTCGTGTGTCCATATTCTTGGCACTTTATGCATTGGACTGGTCCAGTATAGGAACCATGCGCAGATTTTAACGAAAAAAAACTAGATATAATTTTTTTTCGATTAAATAAAAATAAATGATTGCAGCCAAACTACTATACAAATTTTGTGTATGCAACCAACATAAAAACTCAATAAATTTAGACAAAAATTTTATCAGTACATATGGAGGTACAGATAAAAAAAATTTTGTTATTTTCAAAGCAAAAATTATTTTGGTTGATAAAAAAAAATAAAAACTCGATACTAACGTAATATAAACTTTATTTAAAAATACACAACTTTTTATATTTAATTTTATTTTTTCGAGAATCAAAATGACATTTGAAAATCGTGTGCATGATAATTACATTTTCAGTCACATTTAATTGAATGGATACGGTACATCTCTTCAAAACTAATAAAAAATGGAAATCATATTCAGATAAATTTATTGAAATGAAAATTAAAATCTTACTTTTTATCAGTATATCGAAAGAGTTTAATCTAGCTCACATCCTTTTTAGTAAAATAATTCAATGTATCATGCGATATATTTCAATATTTATGGCACTCGAAATGGACAACACTAATTTTGTTGATTAAATTAAAAGTATAGGCTTTAAATATATTAGTTTATAAAATAATAACTTAGATACTTTTTTAATTATTTAAGTGTGTTAAGATAAATTAAATTTAAAACACAACAAAAAATTTAACCGCCAATGCGAAACGTCAAATTGAATTATGTAAACATAAACAAAATGAACATACGTTGCACACACGTCTGCTTCAAAAAATGAAATATTCAAAATTGAACGTGCGTTTTTCTAGCAACTACAAGAAATTATATCGAATTTTTTTTTCGCTAAAATTTGCGCATGGTTCCTATACAGACCTCTTCTTAGGTTCTTCAATTACTATTTTACGATGTAACAAATATTTTAATTTGTAAATCTTGTGAACTCCGTTTGACTTTTGTTCCTCTGGCTCTAGTTCCAAACGGAACATTGGTTGAGGTACCTTCTCACGGTTTACTATATTACCAATAGATTTGACATGGAAACCTTCCGCAGCAAGCGCAGCTTGTATGTCGTTAACATCTACGTAGCTTTCAATTCCTCTTAGCACAACAGTTAGCCCTTTTTGACTTTTTAGCTGGTATGTGTAATATTTTTTACCAACTTCATCAAAATGTTTGACAAGGGCTCTGAAGCCAGCGATTTCGAATGTTTGAATCTTTGTTTCATTTATGTTACCTCTTTTGAGCGGGGCAATATAAAATTTTGAATCTGTTAATGTTGCGATGTTATTAACCAGATCATTGTTAGATGCTTCCCTTAAATAAATTGTAACGCCGTCCTCTACGGCGCGGCGTCACCGCGCATACTAATGGTAAAAATAATAATACGTCAGTATAATTTGGGTGAGTGAGGTTTTGTGCAACCCTACCGATTACACAAAAAAAAAAATTTGATTTTGTTGGGTACTTGAAATACCGATATATAGAGGAGCGAGATCAAAGAAAGAGGAGAATAAAATCGGACGCGGAGGTGAAAACAAAAAAAATCTTATTTTGTGTGTGGAGTATTTGAGAAAAAAAAAGATTTTTAAAAATTATTTACAAAATAAAGTACGCGATCGTAAAAGTGATAGAAAAAAAAGTAATAAAAAAAAAAAACAAGAAAAAACCCGGGGACAACATCGATTGTTCTGATAAAAACTATATAATTGTAAAATTAGTTAGTGCATTAAGAAAAAAATAAAAAAAAGGTCTCTGGGACCGATTGAAATAAATTTATGTTTTTTTGGTGAAATAAATTAAAGGGCATACAGTGTATACGCCTGTAACAAAACAAAAAAAACGTTTTATTTGGGTGTATTTAAAACGTAAATTCGGGGTGTGGTAGCCACAAGGTGGTAGTGTTTTCTGTGTTACGAAAATAAACTGTAAAATCAAAACCAAGAATATACACAGTAATCGGATAAAGCTGAGCAGACACGGACGGGACCGCAAGCAGCCCCACTGGTAACGCTGCTTAAAATAACGAAAAGCTACGGGCATTTTACACCAGGAAGGTTGGTACGGGACTCCGTACCAATCAACAGGTACGTGTCAGGCACTTGAATTGGGTTTTTTTTCTTGTACCCCTAGAACAGTGGAAACAGTAATAACCAACAATATTTTTTTTGTTTCCCTTCGTCAATTCGCGAGGTTTGAACGATCCGCGGCCAGACTGGATAAAGCAGCAGTTATATGTGTATGGGGATTGTCGGGACGATAGCTCAACTCGCCAGTGAAAGTCACCGTGGAGGAACGAGGTCATCCAAGATGCCGCTATAACGAAGAATGTCTACATCACGCTAGAGGAAATTAAGGTCGATTTTGTTTTTTTTCTCTAATAATTAGCATTATAATATTATTATTATTCGTTACTAGTTTTTCCTAAGTTTTTTGGTTAGTGTAAATCTCTTATGTAACGATATTGTTTCATGGGTTTATTCTATTTAACTGCGCTATCGCGACGGTTAGTTCAGTTTTCGAATACGTTAAACATTTTTGATTCCAATTTATTTTATTTTTTATTTCATGTGAGTTTACATACTATTATTTTCCCCCTAAGGTACTTGGATTGTTATTCGCCTCTACCGAGGTTCGATTTTGATATTTTTCTTTTTTTTTTTGCTTTGGCTTACGTTAATATGAGCGATTAAAATATTTTTTTGGTATACGTAGATGGTGACATTGGAGTAGCGTTAAAATAAATGGTTCGTTGCATATTATAAGTTTTTCTCTTCATTTTTTTTGCGGTGTATACAAGGAGTATGCAAGCCTCGACAACCCCCACTCCCATCCCTGAGCCTAGCCGGCTACCAATCACCGCGTCAAGGCCTCTGCGTACTCATTCTGATAGCTGGATTTGAAACTTAAGTTTCAAATTTCGCTACAGTGGCGCCCAATCGGTTATATAATATTGGCATTTGTTTTATTGTTAGTTTTTATATTTTTTTTTAGCCATATTATAAAAAAAATTTTTAGTCAGCACCTTTAATCAACTTTTGTTCCGCTATCTTAGTCGTTTGATATAGAATGTTTAAAGGTGTTTACATATTGATTCCGGTTATATCTTTTGTTTTCCATTTAGCGTTATTTCGTTAAACTTTGGATACCGCAATGATACTTGTTCTGCTTGTAAAGTGTCTGAGTTTAGGTTTTGTGGTGTCATTGTACATAACGGAATACCCGTTCCCAAGTAACTTCAATTCGGTTTTTTTTTATCATCATATCATTTATTTGGTCATTGAGTCATTTCCCCGTTTCCGCTTTGTGTAGACTTCGGTCTGTATTACTCAATGCTAAATAACCTATACATTGACAACTCGAATATAAACATTAATTTCCCGATTTGGTTTGATAATATTATGATTTATGTTTTGGTTGGACATATGTATTCTCAGTTATTTTACCCTCATGTTATAGCATTTGCCTTTTCGCAACGAATCATTGGTTCTTTTATTTTACACTCCCATCTTGGGTACCAAATGTCTGTTCCAGTTTCACCATCTACGTACCATTCGCCTTATTTATTTTGAATTAATAAATATCTGAATATTTTTTGTTGTTTTACCGGATAATTTCCAATTCCACTTACCTATAATTAAGTACTATTATTATCATTACTATTACCATTATATTTAAACGATTACGTGTTATTATTGAATCTAAAAGTAGAATAAGTTTTTATCGCTTACCATTTATTTAAGTATATTCGCACAACTAGCGTTTTGATTTTTATATAAAACGGTGTTCTATCTGTCGTGTTGGATCCCAATTCACATACTACAGTAAGTTCTAGTAAAATTTGACAGTGTGTTTGACATATTACCGAAATGGATATATTTAATTTGAAGCCAGACGAGCTGGATATCGAGTGCGAAATCCGAGGAATTTCTCCAAATTCTTCCGACGCGGTTAATTCCCTAGCCAAACAAATCTGCGATGAAAAACTTGGTACAGCTACAATTCCAAAAAAAATGCATACTAGAGCCTATAAACGACCCGATTTAGAAATCGAGAACTGCCGATCCAAAGTATTGCGCTTAAAGGAGGATATAGGCACGATTAACGATGTTCCGAAGGATGAACAAGCCTCTAAAGCGCAGCAATTGGTTACTCGTTTGTTGCATGTTCGCGGTCGATTGGAGCGAGCGGCAAATTCGCCCACTTACCGAGAACCCGCTTGTGCAATATTACAACCATGCTCCGATTTGTTGGCGTCTCTCAACAAGTACTTAGAAAACCCTGAAAAGCTGGATGAATCCCTTAAGGATTCATCGCAAGTTGAAATCGAACCATCACCCCAGATGCCGGTGATTCTTGAGGACTTGAACGAAAGCGACGAAGAGAAAAATCCATCAGCCGCGATTGTAATTATTAGTAAAGAAGGGAACGCCGAATCGTCAAAGCAAGTTATTCCAAGAAGGCCGGTCGAAACCAATACGTCGGAACAAAATTCCATGATGATTTCTGTGATGTTAGCACAGATGGAACAGCTGTCTAAACAGTTGCAGCTATTGAATCACAACCAAACTTGTCTCCAGAAACAATTATCGAATCAAACGGCAGGGTTGGTTACGAATCCAATGGTTATGCCAACACCGACTAACGTGCCGTTCCTTACCATGGGTCAGCCTCCTGTAGGTGTTGAAGAGCCTCAAAACTCCATTAAATTTGCAACAGAAACGGCAAATGTTCCTCCAGTAATCGGTAAGAGTAATCAGTCACCCATATTCCACTCCAATGGTAGTCCTTTGTTCAATGCTAAATATACGCATACAGATCACACAGAGTCCCAACATAATAGCACTTTTCAATCAAACCAGATACCTGGACAAAATCAGCGCTTTGAGGAGACCACAGGTTCCAGGCCCCTTACGAATCCTCAATCGACCCCTAATAGAAGTGATCCTCGGCCATTATATCGCAGTGGCATATCCTATAGCGGTTGCCCAAAGGGTATCACTGTCGAGATGTTTTTTTTTTCAATTAGAAACAGTGTGGGCCGCAAAGCAATTATCCCCTGAATATCTAATGTCCGAGATTCATACGGTATTAAAGGATGTTGCCCTGCAATGGTTTTGGACCTACCGGAAATTAAATCCTAATGCATCTTGGTCCGAATTTAAGCGTAACTTTATAGAACGATTTAAAGATCGACGAAGCAACTACGAAATTAGGCGTAGTATAGAATCCCGTAATCAGAAAAATGATGAAAACTTTATCGATTTTTATCAGACTGTTTGGAACCTTACCCTTCAATGTCACACTCCATACAAGGACGAAGAATTAATCCAAATCTTGATCTCAAACACGACCCCCGCACTCCAATATCACCTAACAGATCGAAGATTTGACAGTATAAATGATCTAATCCGAAGTTGCGTAGCGTGGGAAGAGACTTTCAAACGATTTCGGGTATCGCCTGTCAATCAGTTACCTTTTAAACGATCTATAAACGAACTGACTTATGAAACCCGTGATGAAAATCCAAGTCTTAGTCTTAATCAGGCTATAGAATCCGACCACTATATTTCCGCCCTCCGAAAGCAAATGGGCAACACGTCGAATGCAGCGCCCCATCTAAATAGTTCTGCTGGATCGGATAAATACATTATATGTTACAATTGTTCGGACATCGGACATGCGTTTATGGACTGTCCTGTCCCACCGACTGGCATCTTCTGCTATCGATGTGGGTTGAAAGACACGATATCGACCAGATGTTCGCGATGTGCGGGAAACGCTACGAGAGGCCTCTGGAAATCTGGGAGTCAGGAGCCTCCAAAAACGCTGCTACCCAGGTCTTCCCGAGAGAACCCAACAAATCCATGAATCCAGTTCACCAACCAAACCTTCCTCCCACTATATCTTTAATTAATACTAAAAACAGTCCTATCGAACAAATAATTGTTACTTCCAATCGTCCACCTATCGAGTTACCCAACCCTTACCGAAAGTTATGTCGCGTTTACACGGAAAGCCGCAAAGTGAGATCGCAAAATTACTGGGAGAACCGGAAAGCGCGCCGGACTAACATCGTTTCGTCAGTCTTTACTTCAGAGATGGATGATGTTAGACCATATGCCAATGTTAAAATAAACAATATACACTATAAGGGACTCCTAGACAGCGGGGCGACTATTAGTGCCCTAGGGCGTGGATCAGAGAGATTCTTGTCGCATTTGGAGACTAAGTTTCACCATTTCCCCTCTCAAGTCAACACAGCTAGTGGGCAACCTCAGCGAGTGTTCGGTTTTATTAATGCCATAGTCAGTTTCAATAACAAGTCTCACAGCATGCGGCTATATATCGTACCCTCATTAGAACAGTCGCTTTACCTGGGGATTGACTTCTGGAATCGGTTCGGAATCACCCCACGAGTATCTGCACTTAATTTTGGTAATGAGAATTTGGACCCGACGGACTCGTCAAAGTTCCATCTACTCTCAGAAGAGGAACAAAAGACCTTAAACACTATTCTAGATCTCTTCCCTTCAAGTGCAAAACTGGGACTTGGCAAAACGTCACTAATTTCACATGCTATTAATGTGGGGGATGCAAAGCCGGTAAAGCAAAGATTCTACCCAGTATCACCTATCAAGCAATAATTGATGTATGAGGAATTAGACAGGATGCTGGGCTTAGGGGTAATCGAAGAAAGTGAGAGCTCCTGGTGCTCTCCGGTTACCTTGGTGCATAAGGCAAATGGCAAAGCACGGCTCTGTCTGGATGCCCGTGAAGTGAACAGGGTGACCGTCAAAGACGCGTACCCGTTGCCGATCATCTCTGGACTTTTAGGTCGTTTGGACCAAACACGATTCATATCAACAATTGATCTAAAAGACGCCTTTTGGCAAATACCACTCGATCCAAAGTCTAGAGACAAAACGGCGTTTACGGTGCCGGGACGGCCCCTGTATCACTTCACGGTCATGCCATTCGGGCTGTGCAATGCCCCACAAACGTTATGCCGCCTTATGCACCGAGTAATTCCCTACCAAATGCACGAGAAGGTTTTTGTATATTTAGATGACCTCATGATTACCTCAGCGACGCTCACCGAACATTTTTCATTGTTGGAAGAAGTAGCTCGACGATTGGCTAAGGCCGGTCTCACAATAAACGTGACAAAAAGTCAATTTATACTGAAGGAGGTAAATTATCTGGGATATATCGTGGGAAAGGGGTGCATCCGCACCAACCCAGAAAAATGTAGGGCCATTTTGGAGTTTCCCCCTCCAAAAACCGCAAAACAAGTCCGACGTTTTCTGGGAATGTGCGGGTGGTATCGCCGTTTTATAAAGAATTTTGCCACTTTAGCAGCTCCTTTAACGGATCTCACGGGAAAGTCGGTGAAAAATAAATGGTCTCCTATCGCCGAAACAGCCTTCAACTCATTAAAAGACGCTTTGACTTCAGCTCCAGTCTTGGCAAATCCCGATTACAATCGACCCTTTTATATTCAGTGTGACGCTAGTACCGTCGGCGTAGGTGGTGTATTATTTCAGGCGGATGAGAATGGCGATGAACATCCTATAGAGTACATTTCACACAAACTCAACACCGCTCAAAGAAATTACTCAATTACCGAGCTTGAATGCTACGCCGCGGTACTAAGCGTCCAAAAGTTCCGACCGTACATAGAAGGGTACGAATTCACCATATATACTGATCACGCCAGCTTGAAGTGGCTAATGTCTCAGAAGGACCTGTCCGGACGGCTCGCCAGATGGAGCTTAAAACTACAGGCGTACAATTTCCAAATTGGTTATAGGAAAGGATCAATTAATGTAGTGCCAGACGCCCTTTCTCGGGCATTTTGCGACGAACTCAAGCAACTCAAATTGAACAACCCTTGCTATAATAATCCGAAATCAGTTTTATCGGAATTAACGTCTATGCCGTCTCCAGTATCTGTTTCATCCATAACTCACGACTCTGCGGTTCTACATGTAGATCTAAATTCTCCGGCCTTTCAAGCCCCGGAGTATTTAGACCAAATTCAGCGCGTTACACAGTTAGAGAAGCACCATCACAACTTCCTAATTCGGGATGGAAAGCTTTTTATTTCCCCATCGTATGGTTTTCGCTATACCGATTGTGACCTCACTGAGTGGAAACTGGTAGTCCCGGCGGCTTTGCAAGAAACCCTAATCGAACAGTCCCACGTACCTCCCACTTCTGCCCATATGGGAATTCGCAAAACTATTGAACGCTTGCAAAGGCAATTTTACTGGCCGAAAATGTCTTTTCAGATCAAACAGTTCATTTCAAAATGTTCGAAATGCAAAATGAACAAGCCGGTGAATTTCTGTACCCGACCAGAAATGGGAGCGCAAGTAGAATCCTCGCGACCGTTCCAAAAGATTTATGTGGACTTTTTAGGGCCCTATCCTCGCTCGAAACGAGGAAACTCTTATATCGTAATTGTTCTTGACCATTACTCCAAGTTTGTTTTGGTGAAACCGCTGCGAGAAAATTCCGCTTCGTTACTCTGTAGTTTTCTAGAGAACGAGGTTTTTTTGTTATTTTCGGTCCCTGAAGTTGTCACCTCGGACAACGGTAAACAATTTCTTTCTAATTTGTTCCAAGACTTACTCAGAAAGTACAAGATAGAACATATTCGTACTCCGGTTTACTCACCCCAGAGCAATGCATCAGAACGGGTGAACAGGACGTTGCTAGCTGCCATCCGGTCCTACATTGATGATCATGAACATACCGAATGGGATGTACACTTACAGGAAGTCGCTGCAGCACTACGAAATGTTATACATGATACAACTCTGTACTCACCACACTATCTCGTATTCGGGCAGCACATGTCATTGCATGGCTCTGACTACAGTTTACGCAGGCTTCTGTTTAAAGACGACGCTAATGAAATCCAAGTTATGGATAAACCGGATCAATTGAATTTAATTAGGGAAAACGTGCAACATTATCTAAAAGTGGCCCACGAAAAGGCAGCTCGACGTTACAATCTCCGAAGTCGAACCCGAACTTTTATACCGGGTCAACCCGTGTTCGTACGTTCATTCGCGCAAAGCCAAGCGGCCAACAAGTTTTCAGCTAAACTATCAGCCAAGTTTTTACCCGCGATAATTGAATCAAAACACGGTAATGTGTCATACACTGTCAAAAGTTTGAATGGGAAGTTACTGGGTATTTTCCATGCAAAGGATATTCGCGCGTAATATCATTATTTTCAGTTTAAGTATTATATTTGTATAATTGCCCGGCTTGATAAGACTCTCTCTCAGGTGCGGGTCGTCCCCACGTTTGTAACGCCGTCCTCTACGGCGCGGCGTCACCGCGCATACTAATGGTAAAAATAATAATACGTCAGTATAATTTGGGTGAGTGAGGTTTTGTGCAACCCTACCGATTACACAAAAAAAAAAATTTGTTTTTGTTGGGTACTTGAAATACCGATATATAGAGGAGCGAGATCAAAGAAAGAGGAGAATAAAATCGGACGCGGAGGTGAAAACAAAAAAAATCTTATTTTGTGTGTGGAGTATTTGAGAAAAAAAAAGATTTTTAAAAATTATTTACAAAATAAAGTACGCGATCGTAAAAGTGATAGAAAAAAAAGTAATAAAAAAAAAAAAAACAAGAAAAAACCCGGGGACAACATCGATTGTTCTGATAAAAACTATATAATTGTAAAATTAGTTAGTGCATTAAGAAAAAAATAAAAAAAAGGTCTCTGGGACCGATTGAAATAAATTTATGTTTTTTTGGTGAAATAAATTAAAGGGCATACAGTGTATACGCCTGTAACAAAACAAAAAAAACGTTTTATTTGGGTTTATTTAAAACGTAAATTCGGGGTGTGGTAGCCACAAGGTGGTAGTGTTTTCTGTGTTACGAAAATAAACTGTAAAATCAAAACCAAGAATATACACAGTAATCGGATAAAGCTGAGCAGACACGGACGGGACCGCAAGCAGCCCCACTGGTAACGCTGCTTAAAATAACGAAAAGCTACGGGCATTTTACACCAGGAAGGTTGGTACGGGACTCCGTACCAATCAACAGGTACGTGTCAGGCACTTGAATTGGGTTTTTTTTCTTGTACCCCTAGAACAGTGGAAACAGTAATAACCAACAATATTTTTTTTGTTTCCCTTCGTCAATTCGCGAGGTTTGAACGATCCGCGGCCAGACTGGATAAAGCAGCAGTTATATGTGTATGGGGATTGTCGGGACGATAGCTCAACTCGCCAGTGAAAGTCACCGTGGAGGAACGAGGTCATCCAAGATGCCGCTATAACGAAGAATGTCTACATCACGCTAGAGGAAATTAAGGTCGATTTTGTTTTTTTTCTCTAATAATTAGCATTATAATATTATTATTATTCGTTACTAGTTTTTCCTAAGTTTTTTGGTTAGTGTAAATCTCTTATGTAACGATATTGTTTCATGGGTTTATTCTATTTAACTGCGCTATCGCGACGGTTAGTTCAGTTTTCGAATACGTTAAACATTTTTGATTCCAATTTATTTTATTTTTTATTTCATGTGAGTTTACATACTATTATTTTCCCCCTAAGGTACTTGGATTGTTATTCGCCTCTACCGAGGTTCGATTTTGATATTTTTCTTTTTTTTTTTGCTTTGGCTTACGTTAATATGAGCGATTAAAATATTTTTTTGGTATACGTAGATGGTGACATTGGAGTAGCGTTAAAATAAATGGTTCGTTGCATATTATAAGTTTTTCTCTTCATTTTTTTTGCGGTGTATACAAGGAGTATGCAAGCCTCGACAACCCCCACTCCCATCCCTGAGCCTAGCCGGCTACCAATCACCGCGTCAAGGCCTCTGCGTACTCATTCTGATAGCTGGATTTGAAACTTAAGTTTCAAATTTCGCTACAAAATCGGAGGCGGTTTCTCATTTTTCAAAGTCGGCGCTGCGTTGGGGTCAACGACCTCTAAACTAGAGAATCAGTTGTTAAGAGGTATTTGATTAACACCTTGTTCAGACCGTGACACTTTGCTCCTGCCAGCAAACTGGGCAGATCTCAGACTACGTTTTCTTTTAGATTGAACAGTGATGTATCTATCCAATCCCGTTTGCACTAGATTATTTTCACACTGACCACGGTCACTAGAGTTCGTCGCACTGAGTTCATTGCTATTGTTTTCATTTAGCATTGTTAAATTCGCTGATACATTAATTTCTTCGCGGGTTTGATTTTTATTTTTAAACTGCGGTATAATTAATTCTGTTGAAGAAGCACTTTTAATCATTGGCATAGGTAATTTCTTTGGGCTGTGTTGAACTGTGCCCACTTGATATGCACTTGCACTTGCAATATTTTATACATGAGACTGGTTCAAGTTTGTTGTAGATTGTGTTCGGCGTCCGATGTTCGAAGAAGTCTTTTTTGGGGAAATTAGCCCCTTCATGTTTACATCATCACTTAATCACTTATCAAGTTACACTTTTATATTAGTTTTTTTGCACCGTGTGTATTTAATTATAAAACCATTCACACGATTGAAAAAATCGATATAACAAAATAAAAAGCACTAACACTGCACTTTTCGCTTGTTTTATTTTACATCCGAACCTCACGACAGTAAAATGTAAAAAAGCCTAAACATAATAAAATGATTTATTCGTCATGAACATTCACTTTTGCTTAAAGGGTAGGCAATTTGATAACGCCATTGCGATGATTGTTTTTCGGTGTGTGCATCTGACCGTTTTTTTTTTGTATCGCATGATCATTTTTTTTGCAAATTGTAATCTTATTGGTTGAAAAATCAAAGATTTTTGTTTGTTATCCGTTAACATGATTTTTTGAAAACGGATTCGATCACTTCTTATCCGATATTCAAGAGTGCAAGACTAATTAAAAACTAAATTAAAAACTTAAAGACTAAATTAAAAAATTATTTTTTGATTTTGAATTTGTTTTCTTTGTGTTGCAACACGAGTTGGAGTCTAGCCCACATAAAAAATATTTTTATAAAGTTAAAACCAAAAGTTAAAGTCCCAGTGTGATAAAAGGGGAATACTATAGATTTTTTTAAGCATTTTTGTTTAAAAAAATGCTATATGGTTTCCGTTTGCCGTCTGTTCGTCTGTGTGTACGATAAATTGAGAACGGATAGAGATACCAACTTAATTTTTTCACTAAAAGTTCAAACAATTCATGGAAAAGTGCTCTATTGATTTGGACATTTCTGTGTTCAGGGTGTTCGGAGGTACGTAGGGTTTTGTTGACCCCTCCTCCTTAAAATAGATAGAATTTTTTATTTATTTTTATTCTATTTTGGTTTCATAGAGCATGTGAATGTGGAAAAACAATATATCTCGTCTGGATGTAGGTTTGTGTGGGTGCTGTGGTTATGGGGGTAGTAGGTGTGGCGGTATGGGAGGTGAAGGGGGGTGGAATGAGGTGTTTTGGGTTTGGTGTGGGAATTTGGGATTTGGTGGATGAGGCTTTGTAAGGGTGGTGTGTGTGTGGGAGTAGGTATGTAGTTGTTAGAGGATGGATGATATGGGTGGTGTGGTATAGGGTGGAGTGGGTGAGATGAGTTTTAGGGGCTTGAATTTGATAGTGGTTGGGGGGTGGTAATAACGTTTATGTATGGTGGTTTGCGGTTGATTGGGGTCGGTTGAGTTATTGCGGTAGATTGGGGTCAGTTGGGCTGGTTGTAGATGGAATTAGGTGGGTGTGGATCGATGTGGGTAGTTGTGATATTTGAAATACGCAAATCACACATCACATCTTTATAGGTTCCAATCACATTTTTATCGGTCCCAAACCTTTCCGTCTTTTTTTTCTCTGAGTGGAAAATAAAACAAAAAAACGAAATTGCTTGAATAGTAAAGAAGGTGCGATATTTTGGAGCTTTCCTAATCAATTTTTTTTTTACAATACGGTGCTGGAAAAAGGGAGCACATACATTTTGAATACCGTAGGTGTGGATAAATTTAATATATGATATGGTGATCAGTGATTGAATAAGACGCATGCATAATGATCCGGAGCAATCACGGATTATTTCGTTTTTTGTTTAGTGTGTTAGAATCAACCAGGGAACTAGACCAGACTCAGTGATTGGTGTACGAGTTTTGGATTAATCTGCTGGTTTGAGAAGATAAATCGACACATCACCCGTTAAAAATTATCGGCGGTACGTCAAGCGTAATTTGGCGTCGTTGTCGTATGACCTTGCAAAACCAGGACATAACTCGCTAAAAACTATCACCTTGATAGATGACTTAATTTAAAGTAAATACGCATACTAATTTTATTTCTTATTATCTACAATTAACTTAATGTGGCTTTTTTTTCTTTATTTTGTAGGCATTAACTACATATATTGCAGTGCCATGGATGTAGCAAGCGCTTTTATCGTATTGTGATTAGAACCAACAATCAAATTACATTCTAAAGTGCCATCAACTTTTCAATAATTCATTGTTGATGATTGAATGAAACGAATACTCAAAATGAACTTGAACGTTATAATATCAGCTGATTATGCCATGCCTCGGTTGGCAGATCGATAACTGGTTGATATCATTAGTAAAAAAATATGATACACGAGAAATGTGGAGCGCAACAGAACCGCAACTAAAGTAAGTCTATTAAATACCAATTCGTTGGTTGTGGTAATGTTATCCAATTCGAGGTTGATAAAGTAGAAATCTGTATACCGACATCTGTCCAAGATAAACGTCAAGTACGCTGTCATTTATTTAGTTGACATTCTGCCATTTAAGAATATGGAGCATTTAACAATCGACCAACGCGTTAAAATTATTAAAACCGTCGATGCTGATTTTTCGAACAAAATTTTCTTCAGTGATGAAGCTCATTTTTCGCTTGGTGGATACGTTAATAAGCAAAACTGTAGAATTTGGGGCTCAGAAAATCCACAATTGATTGTAGAGAAGCCATTACACCCGGAAAAAGTCACTGTTTGGTGCGCATTGTGGTCTGGTGGTGTGATTGGGCCGTATTTTTTTGAGAACAACCATGGACGAACCGTTACCGTCAATTCTGAGCGCTATGGCCGCATGTTAACCGATTATTTTTTTACGAAAATCGAAGATTATGATCTTGACGATATGTGGTTCCAGCAGGATGGAGCAACCAGTCACGTAACACGAGCAAATCGAGATCTTTTACAAGAGAAATTTCCTGGACGTTTGATTTCGCGATTGGCTGATGTCAATTGGCCTCCAAAATCGTGTGATTTAACGCCTTTGGATTTCTTTTTGTGGGGCTACGCGAAAGATCGTCTTTACACAAACAATCCTCAAACTCTTGACGAATTGAAAACCAATATTCGTAAGGTAATGGCCGTGATACCGCCCGAAATGTGCCGAAAAGTCATTGAAAATTACCTCAAAAGAATCAAGGCCTGTAAGAAGTCCCGTGGAGGACATTTGAATGATATCTTGTTTAACTAAAAATGGCAAGGATCAATCTGTAAAATGTAGTAAAAATTACAATACATTCCGAATATTTTGTGTGTTTTTTTTAAGTTTACTTTATCAAGCTTGAATTGGATAACCCTTTACATATGTAAATATGTCAACGAAGTCCTGAGTCTGTCCCGACTATGCTGGAATAATGAGTGTTATCATTTGAGAATGGTACTTCATAAAGTAAGGAGAGAACATCTTGACAAGCACTGGAAAATGTTTTAATCTGGGCTTACTTGAAAACGATTAACACTGGGACAGAACACTACCAGAAGTATTTCTTACGTGTCAATCACAACAAATAGGAAAGCATTTTGCAATCTAGAAAGTGATAGAAATCTATTACGAGAACACCGATACGACGTTGAACAGTTACGAGTATCTACTGAGATTAAAAAAGGTCTCTTAGTTAATGATCAAAGACTGACATACACTGTAACGGAGGAATTATTTTTCTTGATGTACTCGGCGGAGCACTAAACAAATCATCTGGAATTGCAAGAACTATACTCAAGGACGCACAACACATGCCATTCTCATACTAGAACTAAATTTGAATCAAGCACAGACAATATTTCTTGAAATTAAGTAGAAATTCATGAATTGTTCCAGTATTAAAAACTGGCAAAATTATTATTTGGAATCAATGTATATCATGGCACATATAAAAAGCACTTGAAACGCTTCGAAGCGAACGTGCAATATTAATGTTTCCAAGAATGGCGGTGTAAATAAAATAAGTATTGAAATTCCAAAGCAACTTCCCCCGATTGCAAAATGAAATACAATTCTCTATAATTTGGATCAACTGAAATTGTGCAAAAGAACACGACTTTGTGCGGAGAATCTGATGCCGAATGAGATTACTATCCACAAATTGCTTGACCGCAATTTCTACTGCGTCTTGCTTTCGCAATGGCTATAATAAAGCCCAGGGACCAAAACTCTATCGTTCTCACATGGTTATTATTATGTTGCATACTCCAGAGTAAGAACAAAAAACCAAAACTATCGATATGAAAATATTCGCCAATGAGGCAAAAAAATCGTGTTAAGCCATATTATGATGGGTTCATTAATTTTACATTAAGCACAGTAAATTATTTCACACCTATACTTACATGAGTCGAAGATGCGCCGTAGCTGGTAAACGAATTAAACGATATACAAAAACCATATTCCGTCTTTTGTTTGGCAAATAAATCACTACACCGAAAATATTTATTTCGCCACCAGCATTCAACTAATAACTCTTCTGGCACCACCATTAAAAATTCCAATATCGTCGTTATATTAACGTCAGCCATGAACGTTATATCAGAATTGAGCACTGGCAAAAATTCATCAAACGATCCAAAATCCAATTTATTCAAGCATTTCATCAGGTTCTGAAATGTTTCCTGTGTTGCGTTCGATTGCAGTTCAATTGGAATGAATTGATAATACGCCTGGTTAACTTTATTCCAGTTGATATGATTTTTGTTGCATAGTGATACAGCAGGAAATGGTATTTCCGATATTGCGAAATGTGTATTCTCGACAACCGTTGACAAAGGACTTGTATGATATCGTTCGGATAACAATATTGATACATAAATTACACCAAATGTTGCAAATGAAACAAATATTAACCAGGTTAGTCTGGAAGTATATAGATAATAAAGCATTGGTAAATGTGGCATGCGGGGATAAATAAACAGAAACAATTTTTGTAAAGAATTTTTATGGCATTCATAGAATTTTTGTCGTTTTGAAGACACACAACAAACAGGCACACCCTCGCCAGACATTATACGCTATACACAAATCAAGAGGAAAATTCTTTTCTGCTTTCGTTTTTTTATTTGGTACAAAGTGAAATGAAGAAAAACAGAATGGAATTTTTATTGAAATACTGTGTAAGAGAGCACATAAAAAATACGAGATTCCTTCGAATTGTTGATTTGATTGTCAAAGAAAATGATTTCGATGTAATTGAATTTTTTGTTGATGTTGTTGTTGTTATTTTATTATTTATATAGTTAAATGGTAATTGACGTATATATTGAGGTAGGATTCGGCTCATAAATTTAATTTAACACACAATCACAGTTCGTATATACCGTTCAAGCCAATTTATTCCCGGTGCCGCTATGTATTTTATACCGTGAATCGAAGTATTTCTGCAATAGTATCGCCAGTATTCCCCACACAACTCATACCAAAATTTGGTGTTGTAACCCCGTGATAAAATTTTCACACCATTAGCACGTTTCGATTTAATGGACCGTTTATGACTCGCGTGAAATTCTAATTTCATTTTACAATCAACAATTTATTTTATATTCTCAAATGGCTCGACTTTGTGCCGCGGATACGGATTTCAGACTGTTTAAAAAATGCTCAAAACCTGTTATATTTATATAATTGGTAAAGTTACGCTTTCTTGGCAGTATTTAGCGGAAACAAGTAAATACGAAACGCAACCAAAACATCCAGTGAGTGATGTAAGTTGATATTGACTTACTCCGTGTAATACTAAAAGCTTTCGATTTTCATTGTACGTCAACAATCTTTGATGAATATATTTGTAACAAAAATTTAATCGAATTTTGAATAACAATACATAAATACATTATAGATAGATAGATACGTACGTGCGTGTAGAACCTCAAACAATAAATGTCAAATCACATGTCGAAACCTAAGTTGATGTATAGCACATAAAAAAGGAAGTCTTGTAATGGCTGTAAAATGTGATTCCATAAACCAGGTTTCACCCTATCCTCCATAAATCGCAGACAACAAATTGAAAAAGAACGCATAAAAAGCTTTGTCATATTATATTTATGTACATAAAACATTTATGATTTGTCACTTTCAGATTTATTTATTTGAATTTTTTTTTTTCTATGTATATACTCGCTCATAAGTGGATTGGTTATGACGGTGTGACGAGGCATTACAGTTATATGGAAAAGTTATTTTAATTCTAAATTGATTAGAAAATTGGCTAAATCGATATAGGGAAATTTCATCGTTCACCGGTAGTTAAGAGTAAGCCAATATGTCCGATTTGGTAGATTCAACCAATATTTTATTTTCTGGTTCCCAGAAAATTCGTTGAACTTGGCCATCATTTTTGGTGCGATATTGTGTAGTGTTTCTTTGTTAATAGTTCTAAATGACGCAAACTAAATTAATAGGAGCAAATATAAGATTCAAATTCAAATTCAGTTAAACCTCCTTACTAACTATATTTAGGAATAGTTTACCACAAACTGCATCCGCCATACACATTCGTGGTTCCTGGGAACCTATAATTCAAACATTAACTGAATAAACCATAAAGATATGACCCGATTGCGCCAACCTCAAGTAATGACTTCTCTTTTCCTATTTTTATGACATATATTTGAAGCAAAAACGCTTTTAATCAATTATTAGCATATTTCGTGTCACTTCAAAACTGTCTGGGCATCATCTCAATATTGGAACATAAAATTGCGGATATTTTCGAGATTTTTCAGAGATGACTTAACCAGAGGTCACTAACATTGGAATTTACAAGGTTCATCCGGTATGTGAGGACGCTGGCTGAGAATTCAACAAGAAGAAGAATCCGTCTGAAATATTTACTAATTTTTACATTTTTCTATTTTGTCTAGTTCATATAACTTTCCAAAATTTGTTGTATAAGTAAGACCTTTTAACTAAAAATAAAACAGAATTAAAAATAACTTACAACCGTATATTTCTCACTCTGATTATTTAAACCGCCCAGTCATAATTTTAATTATCAGTATTAAACAAAATCAAAGCAGAGGCCCGATTTTTCAATGGTCTTTTGAGTCAGATGCACCCAGCATACACAAACAATAGTAAAGAGAAACCCACAAAGCTTTCGAACGTTATTACAACAGAAAGTATGGAGGGGCTACTATACGTATTTTGATAAAATAATCGTCTTCCAAAGGAATTACAACAAAGATGGTGAGTACTAAGGAATCCAAGTCGGTTCTACCCGACTTCGTGTAGTTGGGCAATTATTCACCCCCAGAGACACCCGAAACCATCGGGCATCGCCGCAAACAACCGAAACCGACAACCCTTCTATTCATCTCAACGAAAATAGAAAAAACATACACGTACATATCCCATACGTTGGAGGGAATCCAATTACCCGACTAAGGAATCCAATTACCCGAATTTCGTGTACCCGACTTTCGGTTCCATGTTTTTACCATTACCCCACCGGTTTCTACAAACATACGTTTCTATTTTTTCCATTTTCGTTGAGATGCATAGGAGGGTTGTCGGTTTCAGTTGTTTGCGGCATTTCCCGAAGTCTCTGGGGGTAAGTAATGGCCCAACTACACGAAGTCGGATAGAACCGACTTGGATTCCCAAGTGAGTACGCAAAACAAAAACCTATTTGGAAATTCGAGTAAACAATTTAAAATTGTTCCATAAGGAGTACACCAACAGACGATGAAATAAGAGCAGCAATCCCCGCCGCTGGAGCCATATCATAAAAATCGCAGTTCGAGAAGACAAATAGTTGAGATGTACCACCACCTTAAAGATGACATGCGTCAAAGGCTAAATAGAGGCCATTTACTCAAAATATATCTACCACAAAAAGTAGAAAAACGTACTCCCCCATTTTTAACCCCAGGGTTCTTGTATACACAAAGATACAAACCCCTTACAAAAATGAGAACAAAAATGACGATTTTTTCGTTGAAATAAATTTAAAGTCTTTTTCTATTTTTATCACCGACGAAACAATGTTTCCAACTGTTTTTTATAAATATAAGTCGAACGCCCCAACGTCATGTGACAAAAACATAAAAGATAAACAATTTTTATATGTTTATTATCCGAGTATGCAACTTTTAGAATACATTTTAACATAGATAAAATATGTCGTCGTTATGTCATTTGTGGTTGTTTTTTATCGCCATACACTGACGCTCTTGTTCTGTTGGCTATAGCGATATCGTAGCGTAATTTTTTATTTATTCGTCGACAATCAACGTTGTCGCTCTTATTCTGGTTCGAGCTGTAGGCCTTTTCTTGGTAGCTTGGTTTCATAATGATAAAAAGTTGGTTTACTCATCAGGTTGCAACGACCAAACTGCAAAAATTCAACTCTTGCTTTGTACCTATAGTACAAAACAAAAACTTATCAATTTAGCGAATTATATCATCAAATCAGAAAACTTCTGAAGACTCTCACTATGTATGTGTACTAAGCTAATACATATAATTAAAAACAAATTTTAAATCATCCGTGATATTTTCGAACAAAATATTATTTTTATTGCATTTATACAATGTTTATGACTTTTCTATAGTCATAGAAAACAAAGGGGCAGAGTAGTAAGTTTTTTTGAAAATACCTAAATGTGATTTCGAATAAATGTATTCCCATTGCAAATTTGACGCTGATTACGAATCTGTTTTACTCTACGTCCATTATTAAGCATTTTGGTCTGGGCAAAGCAAGAGTTGGATTTTTGCAGTTTGGTCATTGCAACCTGATGAGTAGACCAACTTTTTATCAGTACGAAATCAAGCTGCCAAGAGACCTAAGGAAATTCTCATTTTTGTAAGGGTTTGTTTATCTTAGTATACACAAGTACCCTGGGGTTAAAAATGGGGGAGTGCGTTTTTGTACTTTCTGTGATAGATATATTGTGAGTAAATGGCCTTGTACTTTTCTATAATTAAAAAGTCGTAAACATTGTACAAATGCCATAAAAAATAATATTTTGTCCGAAAAGCCGAAGAAATCTTAAATAACAACCAAATATTTTCAAAATAACTTCTACGGCATCTTGTAAGATAAGATGGAAGCAACAATTATTAGATTGCAACAATGCGAGAGAAACACCACCCACAACGGGACGCCCAAAAATCAAACTACAGACAAAGAAAATATAAAATCTCTCTGACGAGTACGTGAATTGGAGCTAATTCAATGATATATTTACTATTCTCAAAATGCCGTATCTTAAATCGAACTTACAGGAAAGTTCAGGAATATCAGCCACCTTTCAACAACATCAAGAAACAACTGTTACACATAGAGCAGTTGCATATGATCTCGTCATATTTAACGTTCATTATAATCGAAAAAATGGATTCAAATTCAGCGAAAAATATCTGAGTAGTTGGACTTCATAGGGGGAAGCTCTAACCTCGTTAGAAGTAATGGGGAACACAAAATCAAGTGCAATGCGAACACCTACCGTGACACCACTTAGAGGTATAAATCCGCCACAGTCTTTTGTAGAGGCAAAATGTCAAACGTCAATATTATTATTCGTATATAGAGGAAGATTATTGAATGATGACCACTCTTCTAGTCAACCATCAAGAAATTATGTTGCTACCCACCGCGGTGATTAAAACAACTACCGACAAAGGATAGCTCATTACTTTAAGAGCCTTGTCAGATCCATGGTCCCAAACTACCTACTTATTGAATGCTAAAAACAAGAATATTGCACACAAAAGTAGAAACAAAGCTGGCGCTTGCAGACATACCATTAATATTAAACTGACACCAAGATTTTGTCGAGCCTTGTCTGTACATATCGACTTCTTTGACAAACTCACAGAACAGCTATCCGAGACTAACATTAACATAAGTAAATGGAAGCATCTAGAAAAGATAGAATTACAATACCTACAATCGCTCGCACAAATTGCCTTGGTAATTGGAGCGGATTATTATCCATTATTAATAAAAGGCGGACATAATAAACCCATGGCTCAACAAGTGGAATTTGACTGGATTGTAATTGATGACCTTGGAAGTAACAAACATCAAGCAGCAAAAATGTCAGCAAAGCCAATTAAAGAACAATTACAATTATTCATTAAGAATTACAAATCTCACCGAGGAGAAAATAAAAATTGAATGAAGAATTCTTTCAAGCAAATTCGAAGGATTTCTTTTAAAACAAGCCATAACACTCTAGGAGAATCAAAGAGAAAAATAACTGTAGCTAGTTTATTGCAGCTCGAAAGGAAATTTACAAAGGATACATCATTTATGAATGTATCACCACTTCATTCAGGAATACATCGACCTGAAGCCACATCCCAAGTAGCACAAATGGGTTGGGATAACGTCGCACCACCGTTAGCTGAATGACTAGTGGTCGGCTAGCCGACGTTGGTACAACGGTATGGTAACGGTGCTACAACGGTATTGGGGAATAAATCTTAGGTTGTTATAACGTCGTAATAACCACTATTTGTCTTTTCAAATGACTGAAGTTTTAGTTAGATGGGAGTCGCTTATACAACTATTACGTTCGTAAAAAACCTAATTTCGTCCGTCATTCGGATTATATTTTGTGGAGAGGGACTTTTTTTTCAATATATGTAAATAATCGTGCTGTCTTTTTCATAACATTATTTATTTCTTTTTCTTGTTTTATAAAAAAATACAAATGTCAAATGTTCCTACTTTGAAAGGTTCTTTATAAAAATTAAAATTTATAGAATCATTGTTAAACTAATAATTCAAATTTGGTGATAATTACGGCTTATTTTTTCAAACAAATTTAGTTTTATAGTAAATATGTACCTGTCTCCCAACTCAAAACTTACGGGCTTCCATAATTTCTATATTTTAAAACATAAGTTGGTATTTCAAAAAAATAAAAATAAATAAATATGATTAAATTACTCTAAAAGCAGAGAAAATCTCTTCAAAAACATCCCCGTCAATAAAATTATGATACTATATTGACATATAGTCATGAAAATTATCAAAATAACAAATTTTGTTTTTCAGATGTAAATAATTTTTAATGAAATCTAAAGAAAAAATGGCGAGTTTCATAATGTAAATGAAAATGACAAAAAAGTTATAATAAAGACTCAAAAAACACAAAAAAGTTATTTCAAAATCAAATAAACTATTTTCCCAACAAATTTGTCACTCTGGCAACAACTTGGTTATTTTTTTAACTTAATTGTCAAAATTACTTTTTCTATTGACTTTTAGATTTAAGGGTTTGTTTAAGTAAAATTTCACTTGCCGGAAAAATAATGTCGAATGTTTAAATGGCTTCTTTTTTAATTTAAAATGATCCATATTTAATTATTTATAAATAATAAATTTTTGTACATTTGACGTTTGTCGATATATAATATACTCGATAAAATTGTCAAGCGAGTCAACAAAACTGTGATACGTGAAAAATGTTATTTCGTCGTCGTGTATATGTTAAATAACTTATTTTAGTTAGATTTCAGTTTTTAAATGACAATAAAGTCGCCAACTAGTCATTAAATATCGGGTAAAACGACCGGTAAACTAAAGAGTCGGCACGTGGGTAAATAATGACCATTAAGTTACAGTAGTCGGATAATAGTTAGAAAATGTGAAATAAGTTGGCCAACTCGATAAAAAATAACTTGATACTGACTGGTAAAAAATACCGTCGTATGGTGGTCGGACCGACCGATAGATAAGAAATTTTAGTCTTAAGTTCAAAATGTCTAATTTTTCATGTTTCTAGCGGTTGCACCGACGTCGGGATTTGGTCATAAAACTATAAAGTTATTTGGTGCTACTTGGGATGAAGATAATCCGAGCAGAGCATCCGAGCTGCTGAAAGAAGACAGCACGACAACCGAATTCCGTGTCGTGTTCTGTGTTCGATGCTACAGTAAAAAAAAACCACCGAGGGAGACTTAATAATGACTGGCTATAAGCTACAGAAGGACTTTACGGACATTATTCTCCGATGGCGATGGCACAAATTAATCTTGACTGCCATTCATGAGAGAGATCGAGATTACCAGAGAATATTGTGGCTGCCCACAGATTGCATACGGCTACCTATGGAACCACAGTAGCCAGTTTCCTAGGCGCGTAAACGCGTTACTGGCACAAGATGCAGCACTTACCCAAAAGCAGCTGGAATCCTATCATCCGGACGTTGGGACGTGTCCTTCAGACTCAAGCTGTTAAATATTATATGGTTCGGGTCGCCACAGTAAAACGTCTATTGGTGATAGAAATTCAACTAGCAACAATAACACAACCCACGACAAGCGAAACCTGTAGGAAGAACAAATCAATTGGAGTTAGCAAAACTCCCTATATGCTGCATTCTGGAACTTGCACAAGCTATCATCCAAATATGTCTTTTAACCAGTCCACAGGGATACACTTCGAGGGATTAAGCATTAGTTGTTCATTGAAACTTGACTTCCTACTGGAAGAAAATTGAGAACATTAAAATAGCCCACACAGAGTTACAGTCGGTTTGTATGGAGCTGCCCGGTTTAAAATGCAATGTCATTCTTTTCGAAAGCAACATGAATTTCAACCGAGTGAAACGAGGTTTTGGAGACTCAGTGGGCCTTGAGTTAGGGAAAATGTTTGGACCGTCATCCAACGAGAGGCAGCAAAATCCCAACGACGGGCAAAAAACATAAGTTCAAGTTGAAAAAATTAACAATGATGAGGATCACCTTCCGGCTCTTATCAAAAATCAAGCAACAATAGCCGATAACACTATCAACTTAGGCTGCGTACGAATCTAAGGATAAATCGTTAACTACGGTAAAAATCGATTTTAGTACAGATTTTTCGATCAGTGACTATGGTAAATTTGCTGAAATTTTATGGATTGGAGTTTACTATAATTTTTTGAATTTCTGCGGCCATATTACTTCCCGGTCACAGAAAATCAAAAAATTATAGTGAAAATTGTAATCCACTAATTTTCTACAAAATCTCAGTATTACGTAGGCTATTAAAAAACAACCTAAAATATTGGTTAGTAGTGGAAATTTTTGAGATATTGGCCAGAAACTGAGAAGAACTTACAGTGCGGTTCAATAGATCACCGCCACACAATCAAAAGAAGAAACGTCAATTTCCAGCCGATGTATTCGATTTGAGGTTAAAGATTATTTTTGGCGACGAAGCTCCATCAAGGACCAGTGTTTATCGATGGTATGGTGAATTCAATCGAGGTCGTAGTTCACTCCAAGACGAATTTCGTGAAGGTCGTCCAGAATCAGTTGTTGTTCCGGAAACCATTGATGCTGTACGCGAACTGATACTGCAAGATCGTCTGTGACCTATCGTGAGATTGAGACAACCTTAGGCATTAGTGGGACCAGCATACATTCAATATTGCATAAACATTTGAATGTCAAAAAAATTTGTTCGCGTTGGATCCCACACAATTTGTCAATTGCTCAAAAAAAGGCTCGTGTCGATTGGTCGAAAGAAAAGCTCAAAAATACGATCGCGGTGCTTCAAAACACGTCTATGACATAGTGACAGGTGATGAATCGTGGATTTACGCGTATGAGCCCGAAAGTAAACAGCAGTTGACTGTATGGGTGTTTCAAGATGAGCCGAATCCAACAAAAGTTGTTCGCCTTGCAAGCAAATGATCGCCTGTTTTTTCGGAAAAAATGGACATGTCGCAACCGTACCACTAGAACAACGCAGAACAGTCAATTCTGAGTGGTACACAACCATTTGTTTGCCAGTTGTCTTCCAAGAAATCAGGAAAACCAACTGCCGAATACGGATCACTCTTCACCACGACAATGCGAGCTCACACACATCGGCTCAAACAACTGCATTTTTGAGCACTCAAAACATCGATTTGATGAGTCATCCGCCGTATTGTCCTGACTTGTCACCAGATGACTTCTTTTTATTCCCGTACGTAAAAAACAAACTGAGAGGTCAACATTTTTCGACACTTGAAGAAGCGGTTGCTGCGTTCAGAATGCATGTTTTGGAGATACCTCAATCAGAGTGGAAAAAGTGCTTCGACAATTGGTTCAAACGCATGCAAAAGTGTCTAAATCTTCATGGGGAATATTTTGAAAAACAATAAAGCGATTTTCGATGATTAATCTTTGTTTTTGTTCTCTAATCCCGAAATAAAAAAGGCAGCACTCGTATTTGACAGAATATTTCAAATCCAGCTTCATTCATTGTCTTGCTGTGTAATATGCTTGCTGAGAGTTTTCTATTATGAGAATTTTCACTTTTCGTTTGCGAATTTTAAATTGGTGCGAAGGATTGATGACTTTATGACTTTACACTTACTTATCACTAACCTATCACCCACCTACCCAGCACCTACCCACGTAACCACAGCCACCCAAAACTAAATTAAGACTATCTACTCTCACTATTCACTATTATTTTTTTTCCCCAAGAGTACTTTAATTTTGACGGGCGGCTTAGCCGCTCTCGAAACAGCTAGGTTTATATAAATAAATAGTAATGTGAACCTATAAAAATTGTTTCAAATTGATAATCCAAAAAAAATTGTAAGATATCATGCGTGCTCAATACTTTTGGCCCAGGCTGTATAAATAAACCTTTAACCTAAGTTTGTTACAGGCTGGCTACTGCCAACCTGCAGATATTCACTAAGCTCCTGCAGAGGCCTCCACGGTGATGTTTTGCCGGCTACGTTCTCAGCGAGAAGTGCGAGGGTCGTGGGGTTTGAGGCATGCAGGGCTCCTGGCCTACACCGTGATTAACAGAAAGTTGGGGAAACGCAAATAATAAATAAAAACCGTAGTTCCGCCGAAATTCGTCGGCCGGAACTTGAGGAACGAACAACTCAAAAATTATAAATGGGAGAGAGGTGCCTTGGTGCGCGCATCCATTCGAATTCAAACAGGGCAAAGCCCCGGTTACGAAATTGGATGCGGGCACCAAGGGACCACAAACACTAAACCGACACAGAGGGAGTCTCCGCTCCCATCATACCACACAAAAAATTTATTAATTCATTTTATTATAACCAAAACAAAGAAACAACTCCCCTTTTCCCCCCGTACCACGACAAGAGAGAACGAGAGAGAGAGAGCAGTACGCACCGAGCGCGCACCCGCTCGATTACAAAATAGTTGAAAATTTAATTAATTTAAAATATATGGAAAAATAAAAATAAATTAAAATTAAATAAATAAAAAAAAATCGTACCTTATTACTACAAAAAAACTGTTGCGGCCTTGCGCGGCCGTCATGCCACAAGGGACTCCTGTCCCCCGGACCGTTGCGGCCTTGGTGCCGTTTACCAATATAAATGTGAGCTGGCCTCAACTGGCCGCCGATATAAGATAAATCAAATAGCCGGTTGGCTACCCGAACGTTGCGGCAGACCACCGATACCAAAAAAATATAAACCACGAGGGGCCGGTTGGCCACCCGTTACGTTGCGACCTTGAGTGGTCGTACGTTGCGGCAGACCACCGATAATACAATAAAAACTAGGTGCCGGTTGGCAACCCGTTACGTTGCGGGGCCTCTCCCCGATACCAATATAAAACGAATGGCCTCAACTGGCCACCCGAAACTCGTTGGGCGTTGGCTCGCCTTAAAACCGTATATAACGTGGCCTTAACGGGCCACCCGTTGATTACACTGCCGTTTTATGTTTTATAAGCAGGAATATTCCGTCTATTCTCGTGGTATATTGTGTAATCAGCTTAAAGACAATTCCTTCAGTTAAATTTTTACACGACGTAAATAACAGTAATCCAAGTGGAAGGCAATTTACAAAAGTTGGCACAATTGATGTAACTGAGTAAATCAATTTGCTGTCTCGAATCGGCTATCCTCAAATACACAACAAAAATCCGATACTTTGTAGCGTAATTTGTAACGTTGAGCACACCAGACAATAAAAATTTATTTTTATGATTTTTTATTTTTTTATTGTAACTACACCATAACCTTTGTACACGTTTTCTTAATTAAATTTTGTGTATTTCTGCACTTTTTCGAATCACCAAAACTTGGTTTAACAATAAATTTTCATAATATAAAAAAAAAAAAATATAAACTTGGTTAAACCAAAACCTCAAACTATATCTTACAGAACTCAAATTCCAAGCTTTTTTTTTTTTTTTTTTTTGAAAAATTACACACCAAAAAAAAAACTCTTGATATCAATCAAAATCACAAAACCGAATGACTAACCAAAAAAAAATATGCGAGCGTCGCACAGCTCGTAAAACGTTTTAGAAGAAAAAGCATCTCTCTTCTCTGTCTCTCCTTTGTACCAAATTTTCGTTGGTACAAAAGAGAGACATACAAGAAAAAAACATTTTTTTCAAAACGTTTTACTTTGCACACACTCGATGCGCACCGCTCTCTCTCTCTCCCCCATTCTCGTTCCGTTGCCAACATAACAGAAGAAAACACACAGGAATCCATCCACCAAGAAATCACGTTCAGACAACAAACCCGGACGCAAGAAACCACGTGGAGAATAGAAACAAATTTACAAAAATGTCTTGTTAAGACCACACAGTCGTAACAAGTTATCAATCTGATTATTAAAACTCCACTAGTGATGATTTAAATAATCATTATTAAACAAAATCAAAGCAGAGGCCTGATCCTTTAGGATACATCATGACTTCATTACAATAGAAATCACCACGAAGACCAACCATCATTGAGCAAAATGAGATGCGTCCAACGCAGGAGTTGCAATTTCTTGTCAGTTAAATAATAAAAAAATACCAGAGGGTTCGAAAAGAGTCGAAATAATGAATCCGATAATACCAGCAAGATCTGGAAATGGAAGCCTAGAACTGGAAACTTATCTTATCCCTAACTTTTTCAAATACATAGTGATTTAAATTTGATTAATTTGAACACATATGCGGACACCCCAACGAGGAAAATACATGTTCCATCTCACACCAGTAACCGGAAAACGTAATTTGTTGCCCGAACATTTTAACATACTCGTATACATATATTAGATATATTCATTATTATTATATCTGATTTATCGAAATTAAATGATAATTTATGTATGGATAATATAGTCGTATGTACACAAAGTATGTACAGCAACACAACATAATCATATTCATGTTAGACAATTATAAATCAATTAATTTTTATTTATTTTTTTTATGTCATTATTTATTAAGCTGTAACATCAATTTTCGTGTGGTTGATATGTCTTTTCACTTTATTATATTTTCCGAAATTGTACATACATATAAACGGCGGGAAAATCCGATTGATATGTTTTATGTATTTTGGTAAATATTTTGAAAGCTTAATCGTTTGTAAAGAATCATGCATTTATATATTTACGTATAGACGAGTACATACATATCCGTTATATTCAATTATACTTATATTTATACTTGCGTAATATGAATGACCCTGATTTCAATAAATAAGAGCTTTACATTGCTCAAATTATTATTAATAGTAGTTTAGAAATTTTCAACTTGGTATGTTGCTTAATAGTTTAAAATCAATTTGTTTTGTATACTTCGTTAGTGACATCTAGCGAAAATGTTATAAAACACTTGTGTATACCAGTTTTAGCACGGACACAAAAAATCTGTTATAATTTATAAATAAATCGCAAAATTTATTTAAAATGTCGTTAAACATGCCACCACTCATGTATTATTGTATTTTTATGATAATTATTTTGTTGTCGGTGTATTAAAAAAATATTTCTAAATAACAAACAAAATATAAAGACTAATTTATTTATGCAGAATCCCTTTACTATAAAAATGCCTTGGCCTACGAGTAGTTCACGGTCATACAATACAAAAAGCTTGCATGTTTTTTACTTATTTTTCCTCCTTAGCCACATAAAACAGAAAAACTTTGGGAATGACATTCTTAGGTATTTCCTTCATACAACAACAATAAAAATAATTTATTGATTTTAATTGAATATTTTTTGTGTTTACCCAAAATACAGTAAGTACATCAAATTAGGCCAATTGCTCCTGTCAAATTTCATTCCAATAATTATGAATGAGGGGCTTACAGGTCAATGTCACATTACTATACCGTTAAGTAAACTGAAAACTAGAATATTAATTTTCCAGTGTTGTATTGTTGTTACCGCATTCTAGTTAAATCACTGCGCGGTTGCTCAAGGTTAGAGAAAAAAGCTCGTTGTACATGGACGGTAGTTATGTAACTTTCTAACATTGTTTGATCAATTCCATTTCCACCCAAGGAAAATTTTATTATACACAAGTACTTTTGTGTATTAATATCGGTTTTCATAGTAAGGCGTATCGTAAATAAATCGAAATGTTCCATGCTGGTTTTATGGTTTTGTGAATATTGTTACGGCTGGTCAGGAGAATTTTTATGCTTTGTGATATTACGATGTATGAAATAATGTATTGAAAATACAAAATATATTACTAAAATAGTTTTGTTATGGCTGACATTGTTGACGACGTTTAGTAATACCATTTTTAGAATAAAAGTATAAGAATACGACGTAGATCAAAATCAATGGTTTAAATCAAAATCCCTCGAGCACCGAGCGTCGCTTCTATTTTTATATTTTTACGACAAGTCATACAACTTTTGGGTTTTTTAAGGAATAACTCGACATATTTTTCAATTCTCATACGCATTCATTTCCGCTAACATTTCCGGTAACGCTAAATGAATCAGGCGGTGTAGTGGAGACGAGCAGACTAAATCCTGTTTATAGTCATGGACACTACATGTCAGGGCGTATTATTGGCGCCCTAAAACCAATACCAAACCAGCGTCTGTTCTCCATGTTAGGAGCGGCTGAAGCGGGCGTCTGTCTTGTATCAAGCGGCTCGCTATATAAATGTGTTCAAGGTAGGAATGGATGCCTTAAGGTTTTCACCAGTACGTGACCCACACACGTAACAAGCGGGTTGAGCGGCAGGCCAACAACCTTCCCTCATAAAAACCATTTAAGTTATGAACCCTGAACAAAGGCCTCGGATTACCATATCGGATTCATCACAAACTCGACCTCGGAAATTGTACACGGACAACGCTTTAAAAATGGGAACATGGAACGTGCTTAGCCTCTTAAGACCTGGAGATCTCCGGAACCTTTCGAACCAAGCAAAGAGTTACACATTAGACGTACTTGCACTACAAGAGCTTAGATGGTCCGGGAGTGGGATCCATGACTTCAATGGTTACACTCTTCACTACAGCGGCCATCAGAACGGAGGAGAATTTGGAGTTGGCTTCCTCATCCATCGGCGCGTGAAGCACCACATCATCGATTTCCGCCCGATCAACATGCGGATATGCACGGTCAGACTTCGCACTAATAAGTTTAACATCACGATCGTTAATGTACATGCACCCACCGAAGATAAATCTGATGACATCAAAGATCTCTTCTTTGTGGAGCTGGAGGAAGTCATCAATAACATACCGCACCACGACATTAAAATCATCGTGGGCGACTTTAATGCAAAAATCGGTAGGAGTGCAGAAAATACATCGCACATTGGTCCCAACAGTCTGCATCTAACTAGTAACAACAACGGCCAACGCGTCACCGACCTGGCATTAATGTACAACTTAGTTGTATCAAGTACGTTTTTCCCACATAAGAGAATCCACAAAGTAACGTGGAGATCGAATGATGGAAGAACGGAAAACCAAATTGATCACGTCATGGTGTCTAAGAGACACTCGACCAGTATATCTGACGTTAGATCCTGCAGGGGTGCAGATATGGACAGCGATCATATGCTTGTCGTATTTAAATATAAATGCAAACTGTCATCTACGTTCAACAGACAAGCACAAAAAACCGTTCGATGGAATGTGGATGCTCTAAAAGACCAAACGTCACTGCAGAGTTACCAATCAGCTGTCACTAACTATCTAGAGCGGCCTAGCAACAACGAAGAAGCTCCGTCTACCATCCAGGAGCAGTGGCACACAATACAGTCAGCCATTACCACCGCGGCGCAAAACACTATCGGAAGAAGACCTCCGAGACCCCGCAATGATTGGTTCGATGATCAATGTCGCCTGATCGTCGCAAATAAACAAAAGCTTCGTGAAAAATGGTTGGCTCGCAACACTAGAAGCACACATGCAGAATATCTCCGCGCCAGGAAAGCCACGACTAAATACCTTCGTCAAAAGAAACGCGATCATATGAGATTATGCATCGAAAACATCAGCTTCCAAGCGGAAGTAGGAAATTCAAGGGACTGTTTTGCTAATGCCAGGAATCTCACTAAAGACTTCCACCCAAGAAGTACAGCCATCAAAGACGGGAATGGAGAATTGAGAACAAACGTGGCTGATGTTCTCTCAGTATGGCAAACCTACTTTCAAAGTCTGCTAAACCGGAATGACGAAGTGACCCCCATTAGAGCAATAGCTCCTCCAGGTGATGAGGTCTTCGTCGAATATCCCACAGCAGAGGAAGTAGACGCAGCTATTAGTCGATTGAAAAACGGCAAGGCACCCGGTCTCGATGGAATCCCCGCAGAATTAATAAAACTCGGAGGCGCTACTCTTGCAACAAGTCTATACGATCTCGTCGTTTGTATCTGGGACCAAGAAGAGTTGCCGGAGAATTGGAAGACCGCACTCATATGTCCGTTGCATAATGAAGGCGACCGTCTTAAATGTGAAAACTTTCGTGGCATAGCTCTATTGAACACTGCTTACAAAGTGTTGGCTAATGTTGTACTTGCCAGACTCATCCCTCTCGCCGAAAACATCATTGGCGACTATCAGTGTGGTTTTCGTCCCAACCGATCGACCACTGACCAGTGTTTCACCATGAGGATGATCTTGGAAAAATGTTGGGAGTACAACATAACCATACATCAATTATATATAGACTTCCGTCAGGCATATGACAGTATAAACCGCGATAACCTTTGGGCCGCGCTCATATGCCTAGGAATTCCAGAGAAACTCGTTTCTCTGTGTAAATTAACAACGTCTGGGTCTGTATGTAGAATTGTAATCGAAGGAACTGTGTCAGACTCCTTTGAAATAACATCTGGTGTTCGACAGGGAGATGCACTCGCGCCTGTGCTGTTCAATTTGGCGCTTGAGTACGTAGTGAGGAAAAGCAACATCGAAACTTCGCGCTGTATATTTAATAAATCAGGCCAAATTCTTGGATATGCAGATGATATCGTGCTTCTTGGCCGAAGACCAAGCGATTTCAAAGACAGTTTCGTGCCGCTCGATCGCTGCGCAAGAAGACTTGGTTTGAAGGTGAACAGTAACAAAACCAAATTTGTATCAACACCCAGGAACATCTCCATGGCAAATCTCGGAATTGGCGACCATAACTTTGATCGCGTTGAAAAATTCAAATACCTCGGGTCAGTTATAACATCATCAAATGACATGCAGGCAGAAATAAAAGCCCAAATCGCTGCCGCACATCGAGTTTTCTACGCCAAATCAAAATTATTGCGATCTAGACATCTATCGCAGTCGTGCAAGCTCGCACTTTATAAAGCACTCATAAGACCTGTGCTGGCTTTCGGAAGCGAGAGCTGGACCATGACCACTAATGATTGTAGATTATTATCTACCTTCGAAAGGAAGGTCATTCGCTCCATCTTTGGTCCTATTAAAGTCGCGGACAATGAATATCGGATTCGCATGAACCACGAGATAAAGCAAATTCTTGGAGGTTGCGATATTATCGGATTCATCAAATCCAATCGAGTAAGATGGCTCGGCCACGTTGCAAGGTCCCCACAAGAACGGATGACCAATAAAGTGTTCCATCAACAACCAGCCGGTGTGCGTCGTAGAGGAAGACCCCGACTGCGCTGGCGTGACGACGTCGAACAAGATCTACAGGCACTAGGATGTCGAAACTGGAGGTCGAGAGCGATGGTCCGAGACGGCTGGAGGACCATAGTGGGGGCGGCAAAATCCCTTCATGGGATGTGAAGCTAGAGAGAGAGAGAGAGAGAGATTTTCAGAAGTTAAAAAAAATGTGTGTTACAGTCGATCCATAAATAAATAAATATAGAGAAATACACGCATTTAATGTGCTCATTAGATAGTGAATGGTGAAAATCAATATTGTTACTCATAACAACCAGCATTTTCAAAAGGACGCAATTATTGCAATCATATAATGTCACCGTAACGCAAACAACATAACATGGTGCAACATTCTGCAATATGATGTAATATAACGCCAGATATGATACGATGGTGTAACATCAGGCAACATGGGAAGACGTAACGCGACATGCTACAATATCCCACAACATGATGCAACATGGTGCACATGGTGCACATCATTGAATCATCATTTATCCTACGACTTGGTGCAACATAGCACAACATGGCGAAACAACATGCAACGTGGTTAAACATTAGGCAATATTCAAGTCAAAATCATTCAAACCAAATAAAATATTAAAAGAAGATCCCAAGCCAACGTTACGCAACATAGTGAAACATCACACAACATCCAACAACAAGATGTAGCATCAAGCAACGTTGCACGAAGGTGCAATATAACCAAACATTATACGACATCCCACAACGAATTGCAATATCCATTAACACGATGCAACATAACGCAACGTCATTCAACATCATACAACATGACGCAACATGTTTGGAAATCAGAAATTTGTGTAGTTGTTTCCTTGCATTTGAAATCATGTCCCGCTTAATTTTTGCAAAATCTTCCAAGCCAAATAAAATGTTAAAAAAGACTCCAAGCCCACGGCTTGGATTGCTCCTAAATGGATTTTCCAGAAATCAGAACCAATCACAATCCGTTTTTGGTACTCAAAGAACTCCTCCAGAAATTATTTAAAAAAAAATGCGAGCGAGAAAAAATCGGACGACCCTCTGAACGTATTTTCCGGCAATCTGGAACGGTCGCAATCAATTGCTCACCAATATATATCAAAAACCAAAGGATTTAAAAAAAATTCAATGGGACCCGAGCCCCACCGAATTAATCGATTCACCTACAAGCGAATTTTACCGAAATCAGGACTCACTCTTTTTTTTTAATTCCTGCAATCTGTTCTGAGGCCGGAGCACTCCCAACTCTTTCGCGGTTTGTTTTCTCGTCCTTCCTTAACCAGTTTTCCGTCCTTCCTTACTGCTCCCATCGGGATTCGAACCAGGTACCTTCCGATCAAAACGGCAAAGCATTAACCACTATGCTATTTGGTTAGTAAAAAAAAAAATCTTGGTTCCAAAATCTAAACTAATCTAAAAATAGAATTGTATCCTCGGCATATTTGTTTCTCGAGTGTATCAATTAAATACTGATAATTCTTATGAAACGACGGTTGTGTTTACCATTGTTCCATGATGTAACTAAAATCATCACCCAATTAAGTATCACTATCAAAATCGTTCTTCTCTGAACCATTAAGCTTTCACTCACATAACTGTGGCATTATTCCTTGACAAGCCCGAATCGATTAAAGTGTTAGACAATAAATTGAGCACGTCCTTATATTCAGAACACAGGATAATATTGTAATATTGGACTTGTTACTGAGCCTTGGTGGCTAGCACGTGTCTTGTACTGGGTAGTTGCAGCTGGCTTGGGGGGTTCATAGCCACCAATAAAATTTAGCCTCCAACAAAAAAATTTACACGTGAGTTTAAAAAAACAAAGAAAACCACGTCTCACATTTTTATCCTCACTGCACCAACAACACCATCCAATAAAAGGAACTATTCCATTTTTTTAATTTTATTTATTTTACTTGAAAATTAAATGATTCAAAAGGAACATCACAACAAAAAGGACGATTATTCATGTATATATGTATATGTCCTTATCTTAGAACTGTTCATAAATAATACGTTAATACAGTTAATTAATAGGAACAAAAAAAATAATATCTTATTGTTATAGTGTAAGAAGCCCAAAACAACAGGATCATACGACGAATGTAGTATATATAAATCATAAATATATTAAAAGTTTTTTTAATAATATAGTTTAAATAAATCACTCACCAATCCGAAACTCCCTGAGAGTACTCTGAGGTTGATCAGATGGGATGCCTAAAAAGAAATTGTATTACTGCGCCTTGTATGTTCCACGCATTTTTGTTTTGAGTTAACATACACTGACTATTAAATTACTAGTAATAAACACTATATAAAATCAATAAACTAGCACAAGCAATATGAATAAATTAATGAACATTTAAGAACATAACAACTAGATAACAATTATGATTATATGCACGTATACCATTTTTATGTATGTATATGTAGGTACTTCTTTAAACCACTTATAAATTTCTAAAAAAAAATCTTGTTTTCCCCTTTTTTTTTGTTAATTTTTCATTTTCTTGTTTCTTTTTTTTCTTTTGTACCGCACTATTAATAATATTAGTACAAGTTATAATTTTATGTTTTTTTTTATCTTCGAATTTTTTTTTTCGATTGTAGCGTGGTTTAGCAGTCCGACCATGTGACAATGCACCTGTTGCTCAAACAAAATAACGCTACTCTTAACGCTTTGCTGTCAGCCTTTCTTAAAGAATGTTGGAACACGAATATTCGCTATATTGGTTGTATTTATCCCAACCTGTCCAAAAGGGGATTCTAAAATAGCGAGAGCAAACAGCGGTTCACATAAGTAAGGAATAAGAAACTCATAGAAAATTATACAAGAGAACTTAAAAGCCACTTACCCGCTAGCGGTAAATTTTAATATTCGGTTGCCGATATGACCTCCAAATAATCACTATTAGTAATCTATTTATTAATCTTCCTATTTTTTCCTACCACACAAAAAACGACTTATTATTCTTTATTAATTTTTTTTTTATCAACAATATCTGGCACTTACAATTTGGTAAGAATCCCTAAGGAATATGCACAAACGATATATCACTAATTATTTTAACCGGCACTTGAGAACTATGGTATACTAGTATAATTCTTATAAAACGTAAGTACTAGCGAAAATCCCACGGTCAACTGAATGTAGAATAATTCTATTTAAACTTGAATTCTTTTGATTTGCCAAATTACATAATAAGCTTCCCATACATATCTATCGACCTATTTACTCTGTAGCAATGTAGCGCATCTACACAGATTAGCATAACGCACATAAACCACCAAGACTATATACCAGTTATAGGTATATAATGCTATACGATACCAATATATTTATAATGATGTTTATGTATAATTACGTCCTAAGCGAAAACCAAAAGCTATGTACAACCTACTGTAACACAGCACTGTCCACCACTGTGTTCCATACGAGTTGTCGTTCAACCCTGAGGTAGTTGAATTGAACACTAATACTTAGTCGACTCAGCTATACCATAGAAAACGATTTACCGGTTCGGTTTGCAAATTTTGGGATGGAAAGTTTTGGTTTGGAGAAAAAAGAGTCAGTGATGTGCGTTGTAAGTAGCCAGATAATATTAAAATTTAAAAAAGGCTTGAAAAATTATTATTGAATTTTGATCGTTATAAATAATTAATAAAGTAAAACGATATAAATTGTGTAAGAACATAGTTTTTTTATAACTTACCAAATGAACAATGTGGTGATAATTATAAAATCCAACGCATGAAATTTTCAGTTGTTCATAAGTTTTAATTTGAGATGTTATCGGTATCTCGTGCGGGGAATACGTTACACCGCTATAGTGTTATTGGTGTACGCAAAATAAAATTTAAAAAATAGGATAAGTTACCAATGAGACTATGTTAGTTTATAAGATAATATACTTATCATATTGTAATTATCCAATTAAGTCAAATTGGTAATACATATAATCTAAAAAAAAAACAATTTGTTAAATGGTGAAACATGTGTTTTCAAGGACAATATTAAGACTGTGTTTAGTGTTAAAAACTGTGTAATGGCTTTGTAAGCCACAATAAGTCAATAAACTTAGTGAAATACATAAGTTATATAAGCACAGTGAACTTAAAGTGCAGTTTTTTTTCTGTTAAAATGTGTACTCTACATACATAATCTGCGAGTAGCGTTTCATTTAACACTGTGAATGTCGTGTCTACCACCCAAGTTCGAGAATTATATCGGTGCATAAAAAAAAACGAACTGTATGCAATACCGCAATCCGTTCTTAATATTCTAAATATCATAATATAATATTAATATTATTTAAATAGAAACTAATATTGCGTTAACTAATGTAATTCATAACGCCTTGTAATAATACTAAGCGAATAATAATACATTACGTCATAAGATAATAGTGAATGTGCGGTTGTGAACATAAGTAGCGACATTATTATTCTACGGATTCCTGATGCTACAAAGCAGTAATTATAAGGAAAATAATAATGAATTCGTCGTTCAATCTCAACGATCAACTTTTATTGGTCAACGTCATTCAACATCCATCAGTTCATCATCTTCAACTTATACGTCGGTAAATTTTTTTTATATATTCAATTTTTTAGTTGTAAATTATATATTTTTTTTATTTAAAATTTCCAATTTGACATTAATATCTAATTATACGCATGCTATCTAGTTGTATTAATATTATTTGAATATATTATATCTATAGGATAAGAGTAGGCTAGGATTAGATCAGGTATAGGTATTATTTAATTATAGTGGGTTGTCAACCTTGAATTTTCTTTTGCGAATAGTTTTTTTTGTTTTTTTTCCGTAACTGATAAATTGATAATGTCAATAAATTAATTTTTTTTCGTAGGATTTTTTATTATATGATCCACTTTTCAATAATTATTTTGAATAAATTGTCAATGTTAAATTACGGAAATTGTAAAGCGTTCACCTATTATTATTATTATTGTGAATCATCATAAAATGAATTGGTAAACTTATAAATTGAGGCTTGGGTAAGTAACAACCAACAATGGCAGGTATAATGTTCCCCATTTCCTTTTCGTCGATTGTATTGTTCAGTCATTCCGCAATCCGATTATTTTTGTTGAACTGCAACCTTCTGCATGAAACAATCCGTCCGAAATGAAGTCCCCCAACCTAGTGATAATGAGAGTGTTGTTATTAATTGTTAATTCCGTAAATATCGTTAGCGTCCGGGTCAGATTTACAATTCAGCTTTAAACTCCTGTAAATATTTTTTTTTGTACTTTCTCATTCAGTATCATAATTATCTAATTATGTCAAAATCTGTTCTTTAATTTTACCTCATAAAGACTTTACTTATCTCGATTTCCTTTTCTACAGAAGCGGTCTCGCAAGACTTATGTATCCCTTGAAAACCCCACCCCATATTCCTGAGCAGTAGCCGCGCTTAAAACGACCGCTCAAGGGCAATGCATTCGTAAGTTGATTTCTGATGGCGAAATGATGTTCTACGTGCCCATCATCATATAATTGATGGGAAATACTATACATCCCTCACAATTTCGTTACAGTGGCGCCCAAACGGTTGGCTATCTTACTAACCCTAATTTTTTTTTAGTTCCGTTTAATAGTGTAATTCTGACCAGTTAATTTAACCCCTCCGCTACAATTTAATATTGACTGATTACTTCAGCTACGCAGTACTTCTGATTATTATTATAATTGTCGATTGTATTGTTAGGTTCATATCTGAGATAATCACCAATTTCCTAAAATGTCTAAGAGTTTCATTCGATGCATAAATTATATTTTTGTTGTACAGTTCATCGCCTTGAATGAATTTCTTAAACTAATTATTTTGGACGTTATCGCACTGAGTGCTATTGAAACAAAGTTTAAATGTGATCCAGTGTCAGTCATAACGTCTCGGATAATTTGCATATTAAACAGTTGCTATCCTTCGGAAATATTTCCTTCTAGTTGAGTTGTTTGCGATAAATAAGGATATTTTTGTTTTTTTTTATTTTTGGCTTATTCGCAATTGCATCTAACCATCATAGTTGTCGAGTCAATTGTAAGGCAATATACCAAATAATTCATTATTGATCTTACTCGCATTACCATTAGAATCACTATCAATAGCTAGTCTATCGGTCCTCTTATACAGAGATGGGAAATGTTTCCCGTGTTGTTGTTGCTTACCTTAGCCTCATGTTTAATATTTTGAAATCTACAAATTACCAATTACGGATCCAGTTTAATTAGTTAAAAAAAAAAAAAAAATTAGAATTAAATAAATGTTTCATTAAGCGAGTAAAACTGCAAGCTTGAATAATTATTTTACTCAATAAATAATATTAATAATATAATTACAATTTAAACCTTTAATTAATTATTAAAGTATATTATAACGTCTATCACTGATTGAACTTCCAAAACAAAATGTACCTTACACTAATAAAATCCGAAAATTTGGAGAACGACGAGTTCAATATTGAATGCGAAGTACGTCAAATTACTGGCGATGTTCAGGAACGATTCCGAATCCTGGATGAACAATTAGCAGCTGAACAAGATGACCCTAACTTAGCTCCAATTCGGTTACATGCATTAGCCAACTCACTGCCCCAAGCTGAGTTATCAATATGTATTTTGAAATTGCAACACCTTCACCATGGGATTCACAATTGTATTACAAAAGCGGCAGGTGACCCTAGTGGTCAAACAGAAGAGCTTGAGGTTTATAATTCCCGACTGCTTCATTTACTAGGTCGTGCAAATCGAGTTTCGTCAATTCAAATTGTACAATCTGCAGCATCCAAATTATCTAAACTGATTTCCAGTTTATTATGCGTCTGTGGAAAAGTAGCAAATAAATCCCAAGATGCTGATGAGTCTATTACGGAGCTTAAAGCAATCGATATTAGCCCATCGGAAATGTTAGTAGATTTAATGAGTCTAAATCTATCAAATATCATGTCGTCTAACGCAAGTTCATCCTGTTTAAATAAGGCTAATTCCGAAGATGTCCCTCAGGATAATTCTATTGTCGCTAGACCAAGTCAAACAATTCAGCGAGTGTCCAGCCCAATAAACACTACCATTCCAAATCTGACGTCGAATAATTCAATAGCGTTTAATCCAAATCAACAAATCGCATATACTCCAAATTATGTTTTACCTGGAACATCAAGAGTTCAGTTTTCTAATATTCCAGTTAGAACCCAGGAAACTACATTTGTTTCTAATCCGAATCCGGACCATAACCAAGGTCACGGTTATTCATTGTATGGATCGTCTGTAAATGAATTTGCTAGTCAGCAGTTAATGAATCAAGTTCCGATCCGGCAACCGGGTGCACATGTCAATTTTCAATACCCACCGATGCCAAATATACCGATGTCTAACCCCTTGATACCAAATTACATTCCTCCGCAAGGTTATGGTGCTGTTACCAGTAATTTCAGTCGTCCAGCTGCACCTAACGTAAATAATGGTCAACCAGCTGCACCCAATGTAAATAATGTTCAAATCCCAAGAGCCAGTCAAAATCAAACGAACTATACGATTCCAAATAATACTTATCAAAATATGACATTTATACCGAATTCCACACATGGTGCAATGACAAGGATTCCTGATATATATCCGACAAAAATGGATAAGTGGAAGTTGTCGTACGACGGGACTGATGTGAGTGTGGAAAAATTTATATTCCAAGTTGAGCATTTGTCTTACACCAATTACGTGTCTGAGCAGCAATTAGTTAATGGATTGCATTTGTTCTTGAAGGGTCTAGCTCGAAATCATTATTGGGCCATGTTGCAACAAAACCCTCAATGCACTTGGAAAGAACTTAAAGAATCCTTATTGTATCGGTTTAGAATTAGGCGTTCGGATATTGACATTCGTCAAACTATCGATAATCGAAAACAAAAACTCGATGAAAGTTTTGTTGAATTTTACTATAGTATCCAAGAACTAGCACAGCCACTTACGAGCCCTCTTACTGACCAGGAAATGCTGGAAATCCTCAAAAAGAATATGCGTCGCGAACTAAAAATACACTTAGCAGGTCGGTTTATTATTTCCGTTACAGAGTTGCTTAGCATTTGTACGAACGTCGAAGATGTCTGGAAAAATGCGAACCATATTCCTGAGCGGCAACGATTCAAAATGCATCAACCTTCCCATCCACAAGTATACGAATTTCACCATGAAAACGAATATCCCGCGACTAATAAATACGACAACGCAAGTAGACAAAATATTTCAGCATTCCAAATGGCTCGATCGTCAAATTTACCTAATCCAAATACTTGTAATAAATCTTCCCTCAAATGTTGGAACTGCCAGGCAGCCGGCCATACATGGTGGCATTGCGATATTCCATTGAAAATTTTCTGTTTCGGCTGTGGATTAGCTGATCACTTGCTACCCCACTGCCCTTCATGTCATCGGCGCGAGGGAAACTGGAGAGCGGGAATGGGACGGTTTGGGTTCCACCATTCCCAAGCTCATACTCCAAAACCCAATTTCACCCAAACGATGGAACAACCCAACTTACCGAAGGAGAAATCGCCTCCCCCTTCTATAGATACGTCCCCTACTAATAGTATTTTTACCCAACATAAATCTATCGCAACCCTATCGAATAAACACAAACTACGATCAATTTTGCATTTTAGATCTCGTCGTAAATTTCGTGTTCAAATTTCAGAATCTGTTTATGACACGTCCGATAACCCAATTGATAACCTGGCGAGGATTGATAACCGGCCCTACGCATTAATCTCTCTAAACGGAGTTCCTATGGAGGGATTATTGGATAGTGGCGCTAATATCAGTGCTTTGGGTTGTGGTGCTGTAGAGTTCATTCGGAAGCATCGATTAAAAATAATTAAAATGTCGGGTAGTGTGCAAACCGCAGATGGGGCTAAACAAAATATCCAGGGATACATCAATGCTAGGGTAACTTACAACAATGAAACTAAAAATCTTAAAATTTGTATTATTCCATCTTTACAGCAATCGCTTTATCTCGGCTATGACTTTTGGAATGCATTTAATCTTAGACCCATAATTATTTCCGAAACTGCTCAAATTTCGCATTCTAACGTGAGTAATGAATACAAGTTGGAATCTCTAGGAAATTCCACCGAATTGCCTAATAATAATATGTCTGACTCAGCGGCCTCTGGAAGTAACCATCATATACTTACCGCCGAACAGCAGTTGCAACTTGAATCAGTTATTAAACTTTTCCCTGATTTTCAGAAAATCGGTCTTGGACGAACTAGTTTACTCTGTCATGTAATTGACACGGGAGAAGCACTTCCGGTTAAACAAAAATATCACGCCGTCTCACCCGCGGTTCAAAGAGAAATGTATGCGGAAATCGATCGGATGCTGTCTCTTGATGTTATCGAGGAAAGCTCGAGCCCGTGGTGTTCACCGATGACCCTCGTTCGTAAGAAAACCGGAAAAGTGCGGCTTTGTTTAGACGCTCGTAAGCTTAACAGCGTCACAAAGAAAGATGCTTTTCCACTGCCGATTGTGGATGGACTGTTGGGGCGGCTCGATAAAACGGAATATATTTCTAAATTAGACCTTAAAGATGCCTTTTGGCAAATTGCCTTAGATCCAAGTTCAAAAGAAAAAACCGCTTTCGCGATCCCAGGACGACCCCTTTACTAATTTAAGGTCATGCCTTTTGGGCTCTGTAATGCCCCTCAATGCCTGTCCCGATTAATGAGCAAAGTGATTCCCCACCACCTACAGGACCGTGTATTCGTCTACCTTGACGATTTATTGATCACTACTGCCACGTTTGATGAGCACATTTCGCTTCTGGAAGATGTTGCGAATCGATTATCCAAGGCAGGGTTGACCATCAACGTAGAGAAGTGTCAATTCCTTCTCAAGGAGACGGATTACTTGGGGCATGTAGTGGGTGTGGGAGGATTGCGACCTGATCCGTGCAGGGTGAAGGGTATTACAGAGTTCCCGAGGCCCAAAACTGTTCGTCAGGTGCGTCGTTTCCTGGGTATGGCGGGCTGGTACCGGCGTTTTGTAAGGAACTATGCGGAATTATCGTCCCCGTTAACAGATCTCCTCAAAAAGGGCAAACGCTTCAATTGGACTTCTGCTACCCAAACTGCGTTTGATAATCTTAAATCGTGTTTAGTTACCTCTCCTGTCTTAATTCCACCAGACTTTTCGAAAAGATTCTACATCCAATGTGACGCCAGCTCAACTGGAATTGGTGCAGTTTTATTTCAGAAGGACGATGAAGGGTCAGACCATCCCATATCATTTATGTCGCGGAAGCTAAATGGTGCCCAGCGCAATTATACGGTCACTGAGCTGGAGTGCTTGGCTGCGTTTTTAGCGATAAAGAAATACCGTGCATATGTGGAGGGTCTGCCTTTCACCGTTATTACTGACCATGCCAGTTTGACTTGGCTTATGTCATTAAAAGATGCTCATGGTAAACTAGCTCGGTGGAGTTTGGCACTCCAGGGATTCAACTTTGATGTGGAGTATCGAAAAGGTTCCCAAAATGTTGTACCTGATGCTCTGTCAAGAGCCTATATGGATTCCCTCTCTCTATCTGAAGAAAATTTTGGAATTGATTTTAACTCGCCACATTTCACTGCGCCTGAGTACCTAGAACTAGTCGAAAATACCCGAAGTACATCTAATAAGTCTAATCTCATTGTTATGGACGGGAAAATTCTTATTAATACTACACCAAAACCAGCGTATGATCTTGATTTTGACATTTCGACATGGAAATTATGTATTCCTAACGGTTTGACAGAAACATTAATTCACAACATACATTCCTCACCTACTGGCGGCCACCCGGGCATCAAGAAAACCATTGATCTTATCAGGCGCTATTTTTATTGGCCAACCTTATCGCACGATGTTCGAGAATTTATAAAGTCTTGTGAAGAATGCAAGATAAATAAAGCTGCAAACTACTGTACACGTCCACCTCTGTTTTCTCTTCCATTTACCTTGAGACCCTGGCAAAGGTTATATTTAGATTTTCTGGGACCATACCCACGAACGCGGGCTGGTAACACGTGCATTCTGATATTATTAGATCATTTCTCTAAATTCGTGATGACACTGCCGCTGCGCCATGCGACTGCAATCGATGTGGTAAAATTCTTGGAAAATCGGGTGATCTTAACGTTTGGGGTCCCTGAGGTGATAGTAACTGATAACGGCAGACAATTTGAGTCGAATTTGTTACGCGACTTATGTCACAAATATGGAATCAAACACATCTTTACGGCGAAATACTCCCCGCAAGCTAACGCAAGCGAACGCGTGAATCGAACCTTATTGGCAGCTTTACGCGCATATATTAAAGAAGACCAAAGATCGTGGGATGAACATCTCCACGCTGTTACTTTTGCCCTACGAAACACGACACACGATTCTACCGGTTATTCGCCGCATTTTGTCGTCTTTGGTCAACACCCCATCTGTCATGGTTCTATGTACCCACTTTTTAAGCAACTACAATCAATTGGCGGCAATTACATTTCATTGGAACATAAACCACTTGATCTATCAGTTATTTTTTCAAAAATTCAGTCGAATCTCCATCAGGCGTCTAAAGTGAGTCACCAAAATGCGAATCTGAGAAGTAAGCTTCCGTTAATTACAGTCGGCCAGCAAATATATGTGAGGAATTTCGCTCACAGCAAAGCAACTGACCAATTCGCGGCTAAATTAGCACCAAAGTACATCAAAGGCAAGGTCCTCCGATTGGTTGGCAACGTCTCTTGTGAAATCCTTGACGAATTTGGTAAATCCTTAGGAATTTTCCATTTTAAGGACCTGAAAATTTAGACTGTTAACCCAATTATTATTTCACGTTTTGAAGGAAAAAATCACATTTTTGAATTTATGTTCACGTATTAAATTGATAACTTATCGGACTTATGACAACAAATGATCTTACAATCGGATTATGAACGTTGAATAGAGAGGAACAATCACTTAATAATAAATAATATTTGACACGATTTGATTATCCTATTGGCCCGGCTTGTAAGACTCTTCTCAGGTGAGGGTCGTCCCCACGAGTGTAACACAGCACTGTCCACCACTGTGTTCCATACGAGTTGTCGTTCAACCCTGAGGTAGTTGAATTGAACACTAATACTTAGTCGACTCAGCTATACCATAGAAAACGATTTACCGGTTCGGTTTGCAAATTTTGGGATGGAAAGTTTTGGTTTGGAGAAAAAAGAGTCAGTGATGTGCGTTGTAAGTAGCCAGATAATATTAAAATTTAAAAAAGGCTTGAAAAATTATTATTGAATTTTGATCGTTATAAATAATTAATAAAGTAAAACGATATAAATTGTGTAAGAACATAGTTTTTTTATAACTTACCAAATGAACAATGTGGTGATAATTATAAAATCCAACGCATGAAATTTTCAGTTGTTCATAAGTTTTAATTTGAGATGTTATCGGTATCTCGTGCGGGGAATACGTTACACCGCTATAGTGTTATTGGTGTACGCAAAATAAAATTTAAAAAATAGGATAAGTTACCAATGAGACTATGTTAGTTTATAAGATAATATACTTATCATATTGTAATTATCCAATTAAGTCAAATTGGTAATACATATAATCTAAAAAAAAAACAATTTGTTAAATGGTGAAACATGTGTTTTCAAGGACAATATTAAGACTATGAAATTTTGGGTTATTCTGGATTGATAGCCAGATAGTATTTTTACATCAAGGTGAGGTTATCAAGAAGATGGAAGAGTTTGGTTTCGAACTAATGAAACATTGAATTTTTTCTATTTAAAAAATTCGGTCGTCTCATCAGACTGCAGTGACCAAACTACAAAAATATTGAAAATACTTTGAACTAATCAAAGTATAATCACAATGCCTTAGCGAATTATAATGAAACCAAACTCTTCCATCTTCTTGATAACCTCACCTTGATGTAAAAATACTATCTGGCTATCAATCCAGAATAACCCAAAATTTCATATAGAAATCGCATGTATGCGTTAAATACAATAAAATCCGAGGTTACCAAGGGGTTGGCAATTGCGTAGCGAATCATTATAATTCGCTAAGGCATTGTGATTATACTTTGATTAGTTCAAAGTATTTTCAATATTTTTGTAGTTTGGTCACTGCAGTCTGATGAGACGACCGAATTTTTTAAATAGAAAAAATTCAATGTTTCATTAGTTCGAAACCAAACTCTTCCATCTTCTTGATAACCTCACCTTGATGTAAAAATACTATCTGGCTATCAATCCAGAATAACCCGAAATTTCATATAGAAATCGCATGTATGCGTTAAATACAATAAAATCCGAGGTTACCAAGGGGTTGGCAATTGCGTAGCGAATCATTATAATTCGCTAAGGCATTGTGATTATACTTTGATTAGTTCAAAGTATTTTCAATATTTTTGTAGTTTGGTCACTGCAGTCTGATGAGACGACCGAATTTTTTAAATAGAAAAAATTCAATGTTTCATTAGTTCGAAACCAAACTCTTCCATCTTCTTGATAACCTCACCTTGATGTAAAAATACTATCTGGCTATCAATCCAGAATAACCCAAAATTTCATATAGAAATCGCATGTATGCGTTAAATACAATAAAATCCGAGGTTACCAAGGGGTTGGCAATTGCGTAGCGAATCATTATAATTCGCTAAGGCATTGTGATTATACTTTGATTAGTTCAAAGTATTTTCAATATTTTTGTAGTTTGGTCACTGCAGTCTGATGAGACGACCGAATTTTTTAAATAGAAAAAATTCAATGTTTCATTAGTTCGAAACCAAACTCTTCCATCTTCTTGATAACCTCACCTTGATGTAAAAATACTATCTGGCTATCAATCCAGAATAACCCAAAATTTCATATAGAAATCGCATGTATGCGTTAAATACAATAAAATCCGAGGTTACCAAGGGGTTGGCAATTGCGTAGCGAATCATTATAATTCGCTAAGGCATTGTGATTATACTTTGATTAGTTCAAAGTATTTTCAATATTTTTGTAGTTTGGTCACTGCAGTCTGATGAGACGACCGAATTTTTTAAATAGAAAAAATTCAATGTTTCATTAGTTCGAAACCAAACTCTTCCATCTTCTTGATAACCTCACCTTGATGTAAAAATACTATCTGGCTATCAATCCAGAATAACCCAAAATTTCATATAGAAATCGCATGTATGCGTTAAATACAATAAAATCCGAGGTTACCAAGGGGTTGGCAATTGCGTAGCGAATCATTATAATTCGCTAAGGCATTGTGATTATACTTTGATTAGTTCAAAGTATTTTCAATATTTTTGTAGTTTGGTCACTGCAGTCTGATGAGACGACCGAATTTTTTAAATAGAAAAAATTCAATGTTTCATTAGTTCGAAACCAAACTCTTCCATCTTCTTGATAACCTCACCTTGATGTAATATTAAGACTGTGTTTAGTGTTAAAAACTGTGTAATGGCTTTGTAAGCCACAATAAGTCAATAAACTTAGTGAAATACATAAGTTATATAAGCACAGTGAACTTAAAGTGCAGTTTTTTTTCTGTTAAAATGTGTACTCTACATACATAATCTGCGAGTAGCGTTTCATTTAACACTGTGAATGTCGTGTCTACCACCCAAGTTCGAGAATTATATCGGTGCATAAAAAAAAACGAACTGTATGCAATACCGCAATCCGTTCTTAATATTCTAAATATCATAATATAATATTAATATTATTTAAATAGAAACTAATATTGCGTTAACTAATGTAATTCATAACGCCTTGTAATAATACTAAGCGAATAATAATACATTACGTCATAAGATAATAGTGAATGTGCGGTTGTGAACATAAGTAGCGACATTATTATTCTACGGATTCCTGATGCTACAAAGCAGTAATTATAAGGAAAATAATAATGAATTCGTCGTTCAATCTCAACGATCAACTTTTATTGGTCAACGTCATTCAACATCCATCAGTTCATCATCTTCAACTTATACGTCGGTAAATTTTTTTTATATATTCAATTTTTTAGTTGTAAATTATATATTTTTTTTATTTAAAATTTCCAATTTGACATTAATATCTAATTATACGCATGCTATCTAGTTGTATTAATATTATTTGAATATATTATATCTATAGGATAAGAGTAGGCTAGGATTAGATCAGGTATAGGTATTATTTAATTATAGTGGGTTGTCAACCTTGAATTTTCTTTTGCGAATAGTTTTTTTTGTTTTTTTTCCGTAACTGATAAATTGATAATGTCAATAAATTAATTTTTTTTCGTAGGATTTTTTATTATATGATCCACTTTTCAATAATTATTTTGAATAAATTGTCAATGTTAAATTACGGAAATTGTAAAGCGTTCACCTATTATTATTATTATTGTGAATCATCATAAAATGAATTGGTAAACTTATAAATTGAGGCTTGGGTAAGTAACAACCAACAATGGCAGGTATAATGTTCCCCATTTCCTTTTCGTCGATTGTATTGTTCAGTCATTCCGCAATCCGATTATTTTTGTTGAACTGCAACCTTCTGCATGAAACAATCCGTCCGAAATGAAGTCCCCCAACCTAGTGATAATGAGAGTGTTGTTATTAATTGTTAATTCCGTAAATATCGTTAGCGTCCGGGTCAGATTTACAATTCAGCTTTAAACTCCTGTAAATATTTTTTTTTGTACTTTCTCATTCAGTATCATAATTATCTAATTATGTCAAAATCTGTTCTTTAATTTTACCTCATAAAGACTTTACTTATCTCGATTTCCTTTTCTACAGAAGCGGTCTCGCAAGACTTATGTATCCCTTGAAAACCCCACCCCATATTCCTGAGCAGTAGCCGCGCTTAAAACGACCGCTCAAGGGCAATGCATTCGTAAGTTGATTTCTGATGGCGAAATGATGTTCTACGTGCCCATCATCATATAATTGATGGGAAATACTATACATCCCTCACAATTTCGTTACAGTGGCGCCCAAACGGTTGGCTATCTTACTAACCCTAATTTTTTTTTAGTTCCGTTTAATAGTGTAATTCTGACCAGTTAATTTAACCCCTCCGCTACAATTTAATATTGACTGATTACTTCAGCTACGCAGTACTTCTGATTATTATTATAATTGTCGATTGTATTGTTAGGTTCATATCTGAGATAATCACCAATTTCCTAAAATGTCTAAGAGTTTCATTCGATGCATAAATTATATTTTTGTTGTACAGTTCATCGCCTTGAATGAATTTCTTAAACTAATTATTTTGGACGTTATCGCACTGAGTGCTATTGAAACAAAGTTTAAATGTGATCCAGTGTCAGTCATAACGTCTCGGATAATTTGCATATTAAACAGTTGCTATCCTTCGGAAATATTTCCTTCTAGTTGAGTTGTTTGCGATAAATAAGGATATTTTTGTTTTTTTTTATTTTTGGCTTATTCGCAATTGCATCTAACCATCATAGTTGTCGAGTCAATTGTAAGGCAATATACCAAATAATTCATTATTGATCTTACTCGCATTACCATTAGAATCACTATCAATAGCTAGTCTATCGGTCCTCTTATACAGAGATGGGAAATGTTTCCCGTGTTGTTGTTGCTTACCTTAGCCTCATGTTTAATATTTTGAAATCTACAAATTACCAATTACGGATCCAGTTTAATTAGTTAAAAAAAAAAAAAAAAATTAGAATTAAATAAATGTTTCATTAAGCGAGTAAAACTGCAAGCTTGAATAATTATTTTACTCAATAAATAATATTAATAATATAATTACAATTTAAACCTTTAATTAATTATTAAAGTATATTATAACGTCTATCACTGATTGAACTTCCAAAACAAAATGTACCTTACACTAATAAAATCCGAAAATTTGGAGAACGACGAGTTCAATATTGAATGCGAAGTACGTCAAATTACTGGCGATGTTCAGGAACGATTCCGAATCCTGGATGAACAATTAGCAGCTGAACAAGATGACCCTAACTTAGCTCCAATTCGGTTACATGCATTAGCCAACTCACTGCCCCAAGCTGAGTTATCAATATGTATTTTGAAATTGCAACACCTTCACCATGGGATTCACAATTGTATTACAAAAGCGGCAGGTGACCCTAGTGGTCAAACAGAAGAGCTTGAGGTTTATAATTCCCGACTGCTTCATTTACTAGGTCGTGCAAATCGAGTTTCGTCAATTCAAATTGTACAATCTGCAGCATCCAAATTATCTAAACTGATTTCCAGTTTATTATGCGTCTGTGGAAAAGTAGCAAATAAATCCCAAGATGCTGATGAGTCTATTACGGAGCTTAAAGCAATCGATATTAGCCCATCGGAAATGTTAGTAGATTTAATGAGTCTAAATCTATCAAATATCATGTCGTCTAACGCAAGTTCATCCTGTTTAAATAAGGCTAATTCCGAAGATGTCCCTCAGGATAATTCTATTGTCGCTAGACCAAGTCAAACAATTCAGCGAGTGTCCAGCCCAATAAACACTACCATTCCAAATCTGACGTCGAATAATTCAATAGCGTTTAATCCAAATCAACAAATCGCATATACTCCAAATTATGTTTTACCTGGAACATCAAGAGTTCAGTTTTCTAATATTCCAGTTAGAACCCAGGAAACTACATTTGTTTCTAATCCGAATCCGGACCATAACCAAGGTCACGGTTATTCATTGTATGGATCGTCTGTAAATGAATTTGCTAGTCAGCAGTTAATGAATCAAGTTCCGATCCGGCAACCGGGTGCACATGTCAATTTTCAATACCCACCGATGCCAAATATACCGATGTCTAACCCCTTGATACCAAATTACATTCCTCCGCAAGGTTATGGTGCTGTTACCAGTAATTTCAGTCGTCCAGCTGCACCTAACGTAAATAATGGTCAACCAGCTGCACCCAATGTAAATAATGTTCAAATCCCAAGAGCCAGTCAAAATCAAACGAACTATACGATTCCAAATAATACTTATCAAAATATGACATTTATACCGAATTCCACACATGGTGCAATGACAAGGATTCCTGATATATATCCGACAAAAATGGATAAGTGGAAGTTGTCGTACGACGGGACTGATGTGAGTGTGGAAAAATTTATATTCCAAGTTGAGCATTTGTCTTACACCAATTACGTGTCTGAGCAGCAATTAGTTAATGGATTGCATTTGTTCTTGAAGGGTCTAGCTCGAAATCATTATTGGGCCATGTTGCAACAAAACCCTCAATGCACTTGGAAAGAACTTAAAGAATCCTTATTGTATCGGTTTAGAATTAGGCGTTCGGATATTGACATTCGTCAAACTATCGATAATCGAAAACAAAAACTCGATGAAAGTTTTGTTGAATTTTACTATAGTATCCAAGAACTAGCACAGCCACTTACGAGCCCTCTTACTGACCAGGAAATGCTGGAAATCCTCAAAAAGAATATGCGTCGCGAACTAAAAATACACTTAGCAGGTCGGTTTATTATTTCCGTTACAGAGTTGCTTAGCATTTGTACGAACGTCGAAGATGTCTGGAAAAATGCGAACCATATTCCTGAGCGGCAACGATTCAAAATGCATCAACCTTCCCATCCACAAGTATACGAATTTCACCATGAAAACGAATATCCCGCGACTAATAAATACGACAACGCAAGTAGACAAAATATTTCAGCATTCCAAATGGCTCGATCGTCAAATTTACCTAATCCAAATACTTGTAATAAATCTTCCCTCAAATGTTGGAACTGCCAGGCAGCCGGCCATACATGGTGGCATTGCGATATTCCATTGAAAATTTTCTGTTTCGGCTGTGGATTAGCTGATCACTTGCTACCCCACTGCCCTTCATGTCATCGGCGCGAGGGAAACTGGAGAGCGGGAATGGGACGGTTTGGGTTCCACCATTCCCAAGCTCATACTCCAAAACCCAATTTCACCCAAACGATGGAACAACCCAACTTACCGAAGGAGAAATCGCCTCCCCCTTCTATAGATACGTCCCCTACTAATAGTATTTTTACCCAACATAAATCTATCGCAACCCTATCGAATAAACACAAACTACGATCAATTTTGCATTTTAGATCTCGTCGTAAATTTCGTGTTCAAATTTCAGAATCTGTTTATGACACGTCCGATAACCCAATTGATAACCTGGCGAGGATTGATAACCGGCCCTACGCATTAATCTCTCTAAACGGAGTTCCTATGGAGGGATTATTGGATAGTGGCGCTAATATCAGTGCTTTGGGTTGTGGTGCTGTAGAGTTCATTCGGAAGCATCGATTAAAAATAATTAAAATGTCGGGTAGTGTGCAAACCGCAGATGGGGCTAAACAAAATATCCAGGGATACATCAATGCTAGGGTAACTTACAACAATGAAACTAAAAATCTTAAAATTTGTATTATTCCATCTTTACAGCAATCGCTTTATCTCGGCTATGACTTTTGGAATGCATTTAATCTTAGACCCATAATTATTTCCGAAACTGCTCAAATTTCGCATTCTAACGTGAGTAATGAATACAAGTTGGAATCTCTAGGAAATTCCACCGAATTGCCTAATAATAATATGTCTGACTCAGCGGCCTCTGGAAGTAACCATCATATACTTACCGCCGAACAGCAGTTGCAACTTGAATCAGTTATTAAACTTTTCCCTGATTTTCAGAAAATCGGTCTTGGACGAACTAGTTTACTCTGTCATGTAATTGACACGGGAGAAGCACTTCCGGTTAAACAAAAATATCACGCCGTCTCACCCGCGGTTCAAAGAGAAATGTATGCGGAAATCGATCGGATGCTGTCTCTTGATGTTATCGAGGAAAGCTCGAGCCCGTGGTGTTCACCGATGACCCTCGTTCGTAAGAAAACCGGAAAAGTGCGGCTTTGTTTAGACGCTCGTAAGCTTAACAGCGTCACAAAGAAAGATGCTTTTCCACTGCCGATTGTGGATGGACTGTTGGGGCGGCTCGATAAAACGGAATATATTTCTAAATTAGACCTTAAAGATGCCTTTTGGCAAATTGCCTTAGATCCAAGTTCAAAAGAAAAAACCGCTTTCGCGATCCCAGGACGACCCCTTTACTAATTTAAGGTCATGCCTTTTGGGCTCTGTAATGCCCCTCAATGCCTGTCCCGATTAATGAGCAAAGTGATTCCCCACCACCTACAGGACCGTGTATTCGTCTACCTTGACGATTTATTGATCACTACTGCCACGTTTGATGAGCACATTTCGCTTCTGGAAGATGTTGCGAATCGATTATCCAAGGCAGGGTTGACCATCAACGTAGAGAAGTGTCAATTCCTTCTCAAGGAGACGGATTACTTGGGGCATGTAGTGGGTGTGGGAGGATTGCGACCTGATCCGTGCAGGGTGAAGGGTATTACAGAGTTCCCGAGGCCCAAAACTGTTCGTCAGGTGCGTCGTTTCCTGGGTATGGCGGGCTGGTACCGGCGTTTTGTAAGGAACTATGCGGAATTATCGTCCCCGTTAACAGATCTCCTCAAAAAGGGCAAACGCTTCAATTGGACTTCTGCTACCCAAACTGCGTTTGATAATCTTAAATCGTGTTTAGTTACCTCTCCTGTCTTAATTCCACCAGACTTTTCGAAAAGATTCTACATCCAATGTGACGCCAGCTCAACTGGAATTGGTGCAGTTTTATTTCAGAAGGACGATGAAGGGTCAGACCATCCCATATCATTTATGTCGCGGAAGCTAAATGGTGCCCAGCGCAATTATACGGTCACTGAGCTGGAGTGCTTGGCTGCGTTTTTAGCGATAAAGAAATACCGTGCATATGTGGAGGGTCTGCCTTTCACCGTTATTACTGACCATGCCAGTTTGACTTGGCTTATGTCATTAAAAGATGCTCATGGTAAACTAGCTCGGTGGAGTTTGGCACTCCAGGGATTCAACTTTGATGTGGAGTATCGAAAAGGTTCCCAAAATGTTGTACCTGTTGCTCTGTCAAGAGCCTATATGGATTCCCTCTCTCTATCTGAAGAAAATTTTGGAATTGATTTTAACTCGCCACATTTCACTGCGCCTGAGTACCTAGAACTAGTCGAAAATACCCGAAGTACATCTAATAAGTCTAATCTCATTGTTATGGACGGGAAAATTCTTATTAATACTACACCAAAACCAGCGTATGATCTTGATTTTGACATTTCGACATGGAAATTATGTATTCCTAACGGTTTGACAGAAACATTAATTCACAACATACATTCCTCACCTACTGGCGGCCACCCGGGCATCAAGAAAACCATTGATCTTATCAGGCGCTATTTTTATTGGCCAACCTTATCGCACGATGTTCGAGAATTTATAAAGTCTTGTGAAGAATGCAAGATAAATAAAGCTGCAAACTACTGTACACGTCCACCTCTGTTTTCTCTTCCATTTACCTTGAGACCCTGGCAAAGGTTATATTTAGATTTTCTGGGACCATACCCACGAACGCGGGCTGGTAACACGTGCATTCTGATATTATTAGATCATTTCTCTAAATTCGTGATGACACTGCCGCTGCGCCATGCGACTGCAATCGATGTGGTAAAATTCTTGGAAAATCGGGTGATCTTAACGTTTGGGGTCCCTGAGGTGATAGTAACTGATAACGGCAGACAATTTGAGTCGAATTTGTTACGCGACTTATGTCACAAATATGGAATCAAACACATCTTTACGGCGAAATACTCCCCGCAAGCTAACGCAAGCGAACGCGTGAATCGAACCTTATTGGCAGCTTTACGCGCATATATTAAAGAAGACCAAAGATCGTGGGATGAACATCTCCACGCTGTTACTTTTGCCCTACGAAACACGACACACGATTCTACCGGTTATTCGCCGCATTTTGTCGTCTTTGGTCAACACCCCATCTGTCATGGTTCTATGTACCCACTTTTTAAGCAACTACAATCAATTGGCGGCAATTACATTTCATTGGAACATAAACCACTTGATCTATCAGTTATTTTTTCAAAAATTCAGTCGAATCTCCATCAGGCGTCTAAAGTGAGTCACCAAAATGCGAATCTGAGAAGTAAGCTTCCGTTAATTACAGTCGGCCAGCAAATATATGTGAGGAATTTCGCTCACAGCAAAGCAACTGACCAATTCGCGGCTAAATTAGCACCAAAGTACATCAAAGGCAAGGTCCTCCGATTGGTTGGCAACGTCTCTTGTGAAATCCTTGACGAATTTGGTAAATCCTTAGGAATTTTCCATTTTAAGGACCTGAAAATTTAGACTGTTAACCCAATTATTATTTCACGTTTTGAAGGAAAAAATCACATTTTTGAATTTATGTTCACGTATTAAATTGATAACTTATCGGACTTATGACAACAAATGATCTTACAATCGGATTATGAACGTTGAATAGAGAGGAACAATCACTTAATAATAAATAATATTTGACACGATTTGATTATCCTATTGGCCCGGCTTGTAAGACTCTTCTCAGGTGAGGGTCGTCCCCACGAGTGTAACACAGCACTGTCCACCACTGTGTTCCATACGAGTTGTCGTTCAACCCTGAGGTAGTTGAATTGAACACTAATACTTAGTCGACTCAGCTATACCATAGAAAACGATTTACCGGTTCGGTTTGCAAATTTTGGGATGGAAAGTTTTGGTTTGGAGAAAAAAGAGTCAGTGATGTGCGTTGTAAGTAGCCAGATAATATTAAAATTTAAAAAAGGCTTGAAAAATTATTATTGAATTTTGATCGTTATAAATAATTAATAAAGTAAAACGATATAAATTGTGTAAGAACATAGTTTTTTTATAACTTACCAAATGAACAATGTGGTGATAATTATAAAATCCAACGCATGAAATTTTCAGTTGTTCATAAGTTTTAATTTGAGATGTTATCGGTATCTCGTGCGGGGAATACGTTACACCGCTATAGTGTTATTGGTGTACGCAAAATAAAATTTAAAAAATAGGATAAGTTACCAATGAGACTATGTTAGTTTATAAGATAATATACTTATCATATTGTAATTATCCAATTAAGTCAAATTGGTAATACATATAATCTAAAAAAAAAACAATTTGTTAAATGGTGAAACATGTGTTTTCAAGGACAATATTAAGACTATGAAATTTTGGGTTATTCTGGATTGATAGCCAGATAGTATTTTTACATCAAGGTGAGGTTATCAAGAAGATGGAAGAGTTTGGTTTCGAACTAATGAAACATTGAATTTTTTCTATTTAAAAAATTCGGTCGTCTCATCAGACTGCAGTGACCAAACTACAAAAATATTGAAAATACTTTGAACTAATCAAAGTATAATCACAATGCCTTAGCGAATTATAATGAAACCAAACTCTTCCATCTTCTTGATAACCTCACCTTGATGTAAAAATACTATCTGGCTATCAATCCAGAATAACCCAAAATTTCATATAGAAATCGCATGTATGCGTTAAATACAATAAAATCCGAGGTTACCAAGGGGTTGGCAATTGCGTAGCGAATCATTATAATTCGCTAAGGCATTGTGATTATACTTTGATTAGTTCAAAGTATTTTCAATATTTTTGTAGTTTGGTCACTGCAGTCTGATGAGACGACCGAATTTTTTAAATAGAAAAAATTCAATGTTTCATTAGTTCGAAACCAAACTCTTCCATCTTCTTGATAACCTCACCTTGATGTAAAAATACTATCTGGCTATCAATCCAGAATAACCCAAAATTTCATATAGAAATCGCATGTATGCGTTAAATACAATAAAATCCGAGGTTACCAAGGGGTTGGCAATTGCGTAGCGAATCATTATAATTCGCTAAGGCATTGTGATTATACTTTGATTAGTTCAAAGTATTTTCAATATTTTTGTAGTTTGGTCACTGCAGTCTGATGAGACGACCGAATTTTTTAAATAGAAAAAATTCAATGTTTCATTAGTTCGAAACCAAACTCTTCCATCTTCTTGATAACCTCACCTTGATGTAAAAATACTATCTGGCTATCAATCCAGAATAACCCAAAATTTCATATAGAAATCGCATGTATGCGTTAAATACAATAAAATCCGAGGTTACCAAGGGGTTGGCAATTGCGTAGCGAATCATTATAATTCGCTAAGGCATTGTGATTATACTTTGATTAGTTCAAAGTATTTTCAATATTTTTGTAGTTTGGTCACTGCAGTCTGATGAGACGACCGAATTTTTTAAATAGAAAAAATTCAATGTTTCATTAGTTCGAAACCAAACTCTTCCATCTTCTTGATAACCTCACCTTGATGTAAAAATACTATCTGGCTATCAATCCAGAATAACCCAAAATTTCATATAGAAATCGCATGTATGCGTTAAATACAATAAAATCCGAGGTTACCAAGGGGTTGGCAATTGCGTAGCGAATCATTATAATTCGCTAAGGCATTGTGATTATACTTTGATTAGTTCAAAGTATTTTCAATATTTTTGTAGTTTGGTCACTGCAGTCTGATGAGACGACCGAATTTTTTAAATAGAAAAAATTCAATGTTTCATTAGTTCGAAACCAAACTCTTCCATCTTCTTGATAACCTCACCTTGATGTAATATTAAGACTGTGTTTAGTGTTAAAAACTGTGTAATGGCTTTGTAAGCCACAATAAGTCAATAAACTTAGTGAAATACATAAGTTATATAAGCACAGTGAACTTAAAGTGCAGTTTTTTTTCTGTTAAAATGTGTACTCTACATACATAATCTGCGAGTAGCGTTTCATTTAACACTGTGAATGTCGTGTCTACCACCCAAGTTCGAGAATTATATCGGTGCATAAAAAAAAACGAACTGTATGCAATACCGCAATCCGTTCTTAATATTCTAAATATCATAATATAATATTAATATTATTTAAATAGAAACTAATATTGCGTTAACTAATGTAATTCATAACGCCTTGTAATAATACTAAGCGAATAATAATACATTACGTCATAAGATAATAGTGAATGTGCGGTTGTGAACATAAGTAGCGACATTATTATTCTACGGATTCCTGATGCTACAAAGCAGTAATTATAAGGAAAATAATAATGAATTCGTCGTTCAATCTCAACGATCAACTTTTATTGGTCAACGTCATTCAACATCCATCAGTTCATCATCTTCAACTTATACGTCGGTAAATTTTTTTTATATATTCAATTTTTTAGTTGTAAATTATATATTTTTTTTATTTAAAATTTCCAATTTGACATTAATATCTAATTATACGCATGCTATCTAGTTGTATTAATATTATTTGAATATATTATATCTATAGGATAAGAGTAGGCTAGGATTAGATCAGGTATAGGTATTATTTAATTATAGTGGGTTGTCAACCTTGAATTTTCTTTTGCGAATAGTTTTTTTTGTTTTTTTTCCGTAACTGATAAATTGATAATGTCAATAAATTAATTTTTTTTCGTAGGATTTTTTATTATATGATCCACTTTTCAATAATTATTTTGAATAAATTGTCAATGTTAAATTACGGAAATTGTAAAGCGTTCACCTATTATTATTATTATTGTGAATCATCATAAAATGAATTGGTAAACTTATAAATTGAGGCTTGGGTAAGTAACAACCAACAATGGCAGGTATAATGTTCCCCATTTCCTTTTCGTCGATTGTATTGTTCAGTCATTCCGCAATCCGATTATTTTTGTTGAACTGCAACCTTCTGCATGAAACAATCCGTCCGAAATGAAGTCCCCCAACCTAGTGATAATGAGAGTGTTGTTATTAATTGTTAATTCCGTAAATATCGTTAGCGTCCGGGTCAGATTTACAATTCAGCTTTAAACTCCTGTAAATATTTTTTTTTGTACTTTCTCATTCAGTATCATAATTATCTAATTATGTCAAAATCTGTTCTTTAATTTTACCTCATAAAGACTTTACTTATCTCGATTTCCTTTTCTACAGAAGCGGTCTCGCAAGACTTATGTATCCCTTGAAAACCCCACCCCATACTCCTGAGCAGTAGCCGCGCTTAAAACGACCGCTCAAGGGCAATGCATTCGTAAGTTGATTTCTGATGGCGAAATGATGTTCTACGTGCCCATCATCATATAATTGATGGGAAATACTATACATCCCTCACAATTTCGTTACACTACGTTTATGTTTATTCACACAAATGCAAATTAACTGAATGCACGGAGCTTGGTGTGCGTTATATAGATGCAATGGACACAATTAACAAAACAAAATTTCTCGAGTTCGTTGACCTAAACCAATGTTACATAAGACCATCAACAACAAATGACGTAATAGGGAATTCCTTTTATGTTGTATTTATTTAAAAGCAACAATTTAGTAAAAAAAAATCAAAATCAGCTGGTATGAGTGCACAACTCTCATGAAGATTAATGCAGCCCTAACAGACTCTATAACATCGTGGTGAGGTTACCAAGACGTTGGAAGCTTCGTTTCGAACTAATGAACTAAAAATAACCACAAAAATAATTCAAAGTTTCATTAGTTCGAAACCAAGCTTCCATCGTCTTGGAAACCTCACCTCGATGTAAAAATATGATCAGGGTATCACCCAGAATAACCCAAAATTTCGGACTCTATAACGTTCGATTTCAAAACCCAGAACACAAAGCGAATTAAACCCGTGATGTCAGTTTGAAACACCTATAGCGGTGTTACCAGGTTTTTATTATTTTTTAATATTGAATTAACACTCACTATATTTTGTTTTTAAAAACTATTTATTTATTATAATATATATATCACTATTATTATTTACAATTAGTTCACAAAATGGTGTGAACGATTGATCGGCACTTTCACTCTTGTTATGTGAGACTGTGTCTCGTTTGACTTCTAAAACCCGACTGAAACTTTTTCGTTTCTTGTTTCAATTCCTTTTTAGTAATTCTCGGTATCTATCGACTATCGATAAATATCGAGATTCGCGAATTTAGTTTGTAGGTGGCGAAATAGCTATATTCAGCAAAACGAGCAATGCCTCGTAATTAAGCGGCGCGGTGTATAAATAGTTTTGCTACGAGGAGTGCCACGAAGTGAAAAAGATTTTTCTGTTTGAGCCGCTACACACCATACTATACATGCTACAACTTACTAACGATTTAAGGTTAAGTGTGGAACAATAAATCCCGAGAGCCTTCAGAATCGAAAACGTTAGACTAGCTTAGTCGGTTTGAAATCCTGAGATGAGTACAAACTTATCTGTGGATATATTGTAATATTTCTTCTATCTTTGTTGTGAAGGAAACGATATACCTTTAAATTTTGACCTGGGTAACAGCACATCGGTTTGGGCAAGGTTATGCAAAAGAAAACTTAATAATACAACGGACTTTACCAGATATCTAGACACCGGTGACCACCATGACTTTCATTGATCTCATCTCCATATCAGAAACAAAATTAATCTTTCATATCAAACTGTTTTATAAGCATTATATTTCTTACTTAATTTTTAACATTATGCTTACACTATTCGTTTCACTAGCGCTCAAGGTTTCGTCCAAGAGAATGGACACCCTTACACACAGGTACACCGACCTTTGTTTTTAACTGACGTCAATTATTTCACACCACCAAACAAGATCACTCAAACAAAAATCTCAAAAAATCAAGAAAAACTTAATAAAAAAAATTGAATTAATTAAAAAAAAAACACTAAACTTAACTAACTAATTGGTGACTTAAAATTAATGCAAGCGCTAAATTGAATTAAATAATCAATATATTAATAACGAATGGACCGTTTATCTTTCTCCAGGTGTGTGGCCGCTATGTTAAGCTTAATTGCCAGCGGAATTGTACTGTATTCATATAATTTGGGGCATGAAACCAAACATGCGGGTCGTGATTATACACCCCCGTTTAAATAACTTTTCAGCGATCGATAAGGTGATCACTGGCCCGCCCAATTTATCGGAGGAATACGAAATTACGTCTCGTACTCTGTTAAGAAAATATATTAAAAAAAAGATGAAAGAAAATAGATGATTTTGGACTGCTGGATTATAGTTTTAGACGGCACACCACACTTCAACAACTTTATATTGCGTTCGCACTCTAATAATTGTCCCTCCTATTATGCTCGATCGCACCGCACTGTGTTACCATCACGATACACCACACACAGTATACACACAGTTTTATTATTTTTTATTTTTATAATTACAATATATTTTTATTTTGTTACAACGTTTTTTATTTTTTACAATATATATTAGCTATGTAATATCAATCCAAACTCAAACAATACACTTGGAATGTTAAAAACTTACTGACTATTTCTATTCTTTGTATTAGACGCGAAACCGATGGCGTCCTTTTACCAACACAAAATTAAAAATGGCTGCGATTATTTTATTTACAAGAAAATAAAGAATAACAAACACAATAATATGAGAGAGGAAGATCAAAGTTGCATATAAAGAATTATTCATGTATGCAAGTATATAATAATTTTTATGTTACACTACATTCTCATTCTTTTGTCTTTATATTGTTTTTGTTTAGAGCGCAGCACCGTATGCCTTTTGAACATACTCCGCAAGTCCGCACCTTGAAAGAATATCTTTTAATCAATTGGTAGTTTGGCCAGTTTATGGATAGGACGCTTGAATACACCATGAGCAGATTTAATTGTAACTACTCGCACTAAACTATCGGTCCCGGGATGTACTTCACTGACTCTGGCTACATGCCATTTGGTGGGGGTTAATCCTTCTCTATTACTACCACCAGATCTCCAGGTTTGAAATTGACTTCAATTGAATGCCACTTACGACGTTGCTGCAATGTATTAAGATAATCAGCTGAGAGCATCTTCCAAAATTTCTGTGTGGTTTGTTGAATTATCTGCCATTTGTCTAATCGATGTGTGTTAATCGCTTCTAGATTTGGTTCAGGGATGGCTATCAATGGTTCTCCGATTAAAAAATGGCCTGGAGTTAAATAATTTAAATTGGTTACATCGTCCGATTCGCCACACAACTGTCTAGAATTAAGCACTGCCTCACAACTCTGTGTCACAACTCTGGCTGGTGGTAAGCTGCCCATTAGTTGCTTGGATGCCTTTGCCTTGAATTTGAAACAAGTTATACACTTATGGATAAATCGCTTGACGTGGTTTCGACAATTTAAGATCCAGTAACGTTGCTTGAGGTGAAATACTCGTAGCATGATCGAGATATCACCATGCAATGTACATCGATGTACATCAGTGATCAACAACTTTGTGATGTGATGGTCTCCTGGTAGAATGATTGGATGCTTTTGATTAGGTGGAATGTCAGCGTTTTGCAATCTGCCTCCAACTCTTAGGATTTGATGATCGTCGAGGTAAGGGTGCAGCGAAGCGAGTTTCCTTTTTGATGAAACTTGTAAGTTGGTCGTTAATTGTTTAATTTCTGCGTTGAATGAGTACTGTTGTGCTAGTTTACACAACTGAAAATTAGCTTCCTTCATGTCGACGGCAGTGATGTTTGCTCCTTGACTTGTTCTTGCACATCTGACCTTGTTCTTGCATCCGTGAATAAACCTAAGAATAAAAACAAAAACTCTTAACGATTTGTGCCAAGACGAGAATTTTAGGATAATGGCGGAGAGATGGTCTTGCGGAGTGATTTGTGCTGCAAGTGATTGGGTTACTTTTTCCTCAACCCCAGCTTCAGTGCATTCGTACGCGGTTTTTGAAGTAGGCCAAGTATCCTCAGATGATTTTAAAAATTCTGGGCCGTTCCACCAAATATCAAGCTCTTTCAGTTTTGACGGATGAACTCCTCGTGATGCATGATCGGCTGGATTCTCTTTTGAACTAACATGCTGCCACTTGCATTGGGGTAGGATCGTAAGAATTTGTGATGTTCGATTACTCACGAATGGTTTCCACTTTCGTGGACTCGTTGTTAACCACTGTAAGACGACAGTTGAATCGGTCCATGCGAATACATCAGCTTGCGATATACACATTGCGTCTATGATCGTTTTCATTAGTTTGGCCAAGAGCAGGGCTCCACTTAATTCTAGTCGTGCTACAGACAGTTGTTTGATAGGGGCGACCCTGGTTTTAGCGGCAATTAAACGCGTATGGTACATCCGATTGTCTCCTTTCGTTCTAAAATAGACTGCGGCCGCATAAGCTTTCCCGGACGCGTCACTAAATCCGTGAATCTGTATATGTTGGTTGTGCACATTAACTAGACGAGGTATTTTGATGTCGGCTAAATAGTTAAGAGCTCTTCCGAAATCCATCCATTGCCTTGCAATATGTAGAGGTAGCTGATCGTCCCAGTTGAGTTTCGACAGCCATAGACTTTGGTACAAAATTTTGATTATTATAATGGAAGGTGCCAATAATCCAAGGGGGTCGAATAATCGTGCAGACTCCGATAATAACGCTCGCTTTGTTGCTGTGTCGCTCTTCGGTAGATTGATTTTATAATAGAGATAGTCTTCCATTGGATCCCACATTAGTCCTAGCACTTTAATACATTGTTGTTCATCGATGTTTAACGGACTAATTTCTTGATGGTCTGGTTTAATTCCCTTCAAAAACTCCGGAGAATTAGACTTCCATTTCTTGAGAATGAAACCGCCTTGTTTCATCAGATCAATCAACTGATCTCGACACTCGATGGCCTCTGATAAGTCGTTGGCTCCTGACATCACATCATCGACATAAAAATCGGTGTCAACAATCGCTGCGGCTTTCGGGTATTGTTTACGGTAATCATTGGCCAACTGCTTTAATGATCGGATAGCTTGATACGGTGAAGATGCTAAACCATATGTAACGGTTTGTAATGCGTAATGTTGTATTGGTTCTTCCTTGGAATTTCGCCATACGATTCTTTGGTAATCCTGATCCTCGGCTGCTACGAGAATTTGGCGGTACATCTTTTCGATGTCCGCTGCGAAAGCTATTGAGTTTTTACGGAATGTAAGAACGTTAGAAAAGAGCGTGTTTTGTATGGTAGGCCCTACTAATAATTTGTCGTTGAGTGATACTCCTGCACTTGTTTTCGATGAGCCGTCGAATACAACACGAAGTTTGAGTTTTCCCTGAGAAATTTTCGTCACTGCGTGATGAGGAAGATAATAGATTTTATGATTATCTTTTGGTACTTCAGATTTCAGGATGGGCTTCATATGATTTAACTGAATGTATTCATTCATAAACTGTAAATACTGTTGTTTCAGTTCCGGGTTGGTTTCAAATTTTCGCTCCATTGCCATCAAACGAGATATCGCAGAAGGTGCAGAACTGCCGAGCGGTAACGAATCGGGCTTAAAAGGTAAGTGTACAATATACCGTCCTTCGCTGGTGCGGGAATGCGTTGTTGCAAAGTGGTTCTCCATTAGCTGCTCCTCATCTGAAAGTGGGTTTAACGATATTAGTTCTTCTACTTCCCAGAACCTTTGCAGTAAAACATCAATATCAGTAGTTGCCAGATTTGAAGTGATCAGGTTGAGTGTTGGATGGGTTTTAATTGTTCCACAAATAATCCAACCGAATATCGTGTTTTGCGCTATCACTCGATTATTTTGTTTTATTGTTTCGGGTAAGAGTACTTCAAAAAATTCACCTGCTCCCAGTATTACATCAATAGCAGAAGAGGTGTGAAAGTTAGGATCGGCTAATGTCAAGTTTCTGATGCACGGGTCAATATCATCACTAACTTCGTATTCTGGAGTAGCTTGAGTTAGTTTTGGTAAAACTAGAGCTTGACATTCTAGTTTCCTTTTATTTGGAAGTCTAGACGTTATATGTAACTGAATGCTGCCTCGGGTATATCCAGCTCCAGCTTGTGCGATACCAGTGATCGGTATTTTGGCATGTCTTCGTGGTATTTGTAACCTTTGAGCTAAGGCCTCAGTGATTAAAGTGACCTGAGAACCTGAATCAAGTAAGGCTCGACAGGGATATGAGTATCCGTGTTTGTTTTGAATCAAAATGATTGCGGTGGGCAACATTGATGATTGTCTGCTTGCTGAGTTTCTAGACGTATTAGTTGGCTGAGTGACTAGAGAACTGGAACATTGCTGTAATTGCTTTCCTTGGAGTGGTTTGACTGATTCGAGTGCTTGATGAACGGCTGATGGTTTACATGCAGCATCAATGGGTACGGAATTCGTTGAAGTATTGTTAGATATGGTTGTAATGTTTGTATGTGTTGGATTGACTTGACTGTTTGATGGTTGAATTAAGTTGGATGTAACTGGATTATGGCAAGAAGTACAACATGATGATAATGGTTGATCGTTCACATTCTTTTGTGAGATTGCATACAAATGAAGCAGAATGTGATGTTTTAAAGAACATTTATGGCATCGTTGTGGTGAAAAACATCGACTGGATGAATGTCCGGGATTTAAACAATTAAAACATAACGACTTCTCTGCTACAAAATCACGTCTCGGCTGAATATCCATTGCTTGAAATGAAGGGCATTTAAAAAGTTTATGATCTTTCTCGCATTTTTTACAGTTGAGGGTCACTCCTGTCGATACGGTATGAGTTCTCAAATTAGTGGTTGTTCTTAACAAGTTATTTTTCTCCATTGTTATCTTTGGCTGTGACATCTCCAGTGAATCACATCGTCTTGTAAGAAAATCTATAAACTCCTTCTCAGTTGGAAACTCCTTGCCTATGGTATGTTCAGCCCACATTCTCCTAGTCTCAACATCAAGCTTCTGCAATAGAATAAAAATTATTAATGGATCACGAGATAGAGTCGAATTGTCCAGAGCAGTTAAATCCCGAAGGATTTCGTCTGATGTGTCGCACAGCTTCCTCATTTGCTCAACAGACCCCTTGGTTGCAGCTGGTTGATCCATAAACGTCTGGAAATAAGCATGCGCGATATGACCCCTCTTCTCAAAGCGACTACACAGTTTCTCCCATGCTTGATCATAAGTTTTGTCGGTTATCGGGATATGTTCAATTGTTTTGGCCGTTTTATCCGCTACAAATCCTTTCAGGTAATGAAACTTGGCTGCCTTTCAGATACGGGAATTGCCATGTATTTGTCCGATAAACAGGTCCTTGAACGACGCCCAATCTTGGTAGTCACCTCGGAAGATTGGAATATTGACTCTCGGCAATCTGACTTCTTGATTGGAACCCATTTGAATGTGTGAAAATTCTTTCAAAAATGATTTCTGATGAGCTACGAGTTCATCCATAGTATCATTTAAGTGTCCATCACCACGATTTTCCGATTGTGTTGTAACTGGAGTATTAATACGTAGAAACTTTTTAAATGCGGACATTGCTAGGTAATACGGTGTTTCCGCCAACTCATATTCACTTTCCTCACCAAGTTCGAACACCTTTTCATCCGCTTCATTGAAATGAGTCCAACTGTCATGGAAACCTTCAAGTTTGGTTTGGACTAAGTCGATACTTGATGTCTCGTTTAAAGTTTCAGCATGCTTTGCCAATCCTTCTATGATCATTAATTCTCGCTTTCGTATACTAATGTAAGCTGCTCTGTCTGTTTTAGGACCTATGATTTAGTTTGCGGACACGTGGATTTTGGTTAAACACTATCAAAAGTTCTAGACTATTCACTGTTCAAACCGATATACTTTCTTAAATTGTAACCGTATAATATTATCTTACGTTATACTAAAGTTTTAATTCGTTTCGATAATTCACAAACAAAACACTGTTTTCGATTATTGTGTGTAACTGTAAACGTTAACTTCTGGACCTCGTGGTAGTACCGTTATTCGAAATGTTTATTATTCTGCACTCATTAACAGTGCCGCTGATTTCCGGAACAATTATTACAATTAAAGCGGTAAAATAAAACATGCGATACTTATCTGTTTAAATTGAAGTGTTGTAACGCCATCCGGCTCGAAGGACCATGTTGAAAATAGATGATTTTGGACTGCTGGATTATAGTTTTAGACGCCACACCACACTTCAACAACTTTATATTGCGTTCGCACTCTAATAATTGTCCCTCCTATTATGTTCGATCGCACCGCACTGTGTTACCATCACGATACACCACACACAGTATACACACAGTTTTATTATTTTTTATTTTTATAATTACAATATATTTTTATTTTGTTACAACGTTTTTTATTTTTTACAATATATATTAGCTATGTAATATCAATCCAAACTCAAACAATACACTTGGAATGTTAAAAACTTACTGACTATTTCTATTCTTTGTATTAGACGCGAAACCGATGGCGTCCTTTTACCAACACAAAATTAAAAATGGCTGCGATTATTTTATTTACAAGAAAATAAAGAATAACAAACACAATAATATGAGAGAGGAAGATCAAAGTTGCATATAAAGAATTATTCATGTATGCAAGTATATAATAATTTTTATGTTACACTACATTCTCATTCTTTTGTCTTTATATTGTTTTTGTTTAGAGCGCAGCACCGTATGCCTTTTGAACATACTCCGCAAGTCCGCACCTTGAAAGAATATCTTTTAATCAATTGGTAGTTTGGCCAGTTTATGGATAGGACGCTTGAATACACCATGAGCAGATTTAATTGTAACTACTCGCACTAAACTATCGGTCCCGGGATGTACTTCACTGACTCTGGCTACATGCCATTTGGTGGGGGTTAATCCTTCTCTATTACTACCACCAGATCTCCAGGTTTGAAATTGACTTCAATTGAATGCCACTTACGACGTTGCTGCAATGTATTAAGATAATCAGCTGAGAGCATCTTCCAAAATTTCTGTGTGGTTTGTTGAATTATCTGCCATTTGTCTAATCGATGTGTGTTAATCGCTTCTAGATTTGGTTCAGGGATGGCTATCAATGGTTCTCCGATTAAAAAATGGCCTGGAGTTAAATAATTTAAATTGGTTACATCGTCCGATTCGCCACACAACTGTCTAGAATTAAGCACTGCCTCACAACTCTGTGTCACAACTCTGGCTGGTGGTAAGCTGCCCATTAGTTGCTTGGATGCCTTTGCCTTGAATTTGAAACAAGTTATACACTTATGGATAAATCGCTTGACGTGGTTTCGACAATTTAAGATCCAGTAACGTTGCTTGAGGTGAAATACTCGTAGCATGATCGAGATATCACCATGCAATGTACATCGATGTACATCAGTGATCAACAACTTTGTGATGTGATGGTCTCCTGGTAGAATGATTGGATGCTTTTGATTAGGTGGAATGTCAGCGTTTTGCAATCTGCCTCCAACTCTTAGGATTTGATGATCGTCGAGGTAAGGGTGCAGCGAAGCGAGTTTCCTTTTTGATGAAACTTGTAAGTTGGTCGTTAATTGTTTAATTTCTGCGTTGAATGAGTACTGTTGTGCTAGTTTACACAACTGAAAATTAGCTTCCTTCATGTCGACGGCAGTGATGTTTGCTCCTTGACTTGTTCTTGCACATCTGACCTTGTTCTTGCATCCGTGAATAAACCTAAGAATAAAAACAAAAACTCTTAACGATTTGTGCCAAGACGAGAATTTTAGGATAATGGCGGAGAGATGGTCTTGCGGAGTGATTTGTGCTGCAAGTGATTGGGTTACTTTTTCCTCAACCCCAGCTTCAGTGCATTCGTACGCGGTTTTTGAAGTAGGCCAAGTATCCTCAGATGATTTTAAAAATTCTGGGCCGTTCCACCAAATATCAAGCTCTTTCAGTTTTGACGGATGAACTCCTCGTGATGCATGATCGGCTGGATTCTCTTTTGAACTAACATGCTGCCACTTGCATTGGGGTAGGATCGTAAGAATTTGTGATGTTCGATTACTCACGAATGGTTTCCACTTTCGTGGACTCGTTGTTAACCACTGTAAGACGACAGTTGAATCGGTCCATGCGAATACATCAGCTTGCGATATACACATTGCGTCTATGATCGTTTTCATTAGTTTGGCCAAGAGCAGGGCTCCACTTAATTCTAGTCGTGCTACAGACAGTTGTTTGATAGGGGCGACCCTGGTTTTAGCGGCAATTAAACGCGTATGGTACATCCGATTGTCTCCTTTCGTTCTAAAATAGACTGCGGCCGCATAAGCTTTCCCGGACGCGTCACTAAATCCGTGAATCTGTATATGTTGGTTGTGCACATTAACTAGACGAGGTATTTTGATGTCGGCTAAATAGTTAAGAGCTCTTCCGAAATCCATCCATTGCCTTGCAATATGTAGAGGTAGCTGATCGTCCCAGTTGAGTTTCGACAGCCATAGACTTTGGTACAAAATTTTGATTATTATAATGGAAGGTGCCAATAATCCAAGGGGGTCGAATAATCGTGCAGACTCCGATAATAACGCTCGCTTTGTTGCTGTGTCGCTCTTCGGTAGATTGATTTTATAATAGAGATAGTCTTCCATTGGATCCCACATTAGTCCTAGCACTTTAATACATTGTTGTTCATCGATGTTTAACGGACTAATTTCTTGATGGTCTGGTTTAATTCCCTTCAAAAACTCCGGAGAATTAGACTTCCATTTCTTGAGAATGAAACCGCCTTGTTTCATCAGATCAATCAACTGATCTCGACACTCGATGGCCTCTGATAAGTCGTTGGCTCCTGACATCACATCATCGACATAAAAATCGGTGTCAACAATCGCTGCGGCTTTCGGGTATTGTTTACGGTAATCATTGGCCAACTGCTTTAATGATCGGATAGCTTGATACGGTGAAGATGCTAAACCATATGTAACGGTTTGTAATGCGTAATGTTGTATTGGTTCTTCCTTGGAATTTCGCCATACGATTCTTTGGTAATCCTGATCCTCGGCTGCTACGAGAATTTGGCGGTACATCTTTTCGATGTCCGCTGCGAAAGCTATTGAGTTTTTACGGAATGTAAGAACGTTAGAAAAGAGCGTGTTTTGTATGGTAGGCCCTACTAATAATTTGTCGTTGAGTGATACTCCTGCACTTGTTTTCGATGAGCCGTCGAATACAACACGAAGTTTGAGTTTTCCCTGAGAAATTTTCGTCACTGCGTGATGAGGAAGATAATAGATTTTATGATTATCTTTTGGTACTTCAGATTTCAGGATGGGCTTCATATGATTTAACTGAATGTATTCATTCATAAACTGTAAATACTGTTGTTTCAGTTCCGGGTTGGTTTCAAATTTTCGCTCCATTGCCATCAAACGAGATATCGCAGAAGGTGCAGAACTGCCGAGCGGTAACGAATCGGGCTTAAAAGGTAAGTGTACAATATACCGTCCTTCGCTGGTGCGGGAATGCGTTGTTGCAAAGTGGTTCTCCATTAGCTGCTCCTCATCTGAAAGTGGGTTTAACGATATTAGTTCTTCTACTTCCCAGAACCTTTGCAGTAAAACATCAATATCAGTAGTTGCCAGATTTGAAGTGATCAGGTTGAGTGTTGGATGGGTTTTAATTGTTCCACAAATAATCCAACCGAATATCGTGTTTTGCGCTATCACTCGATTATTTTGTTTTATTGTTTCGGGTAAGAGTACTTCAAAAAATTCACCTGCTCCCAGTATTACATCAATAGCAGAAGAGGTGTGAAAGTTAGGATCGGCTAATGTCAAGTTTCTGATGCACGGGTCAATATCATCACTAACTTCGTATTCTGGAGTAGCTTGAGTTAGTTTTGGTAAAACTAGAGCTTGACATTCTAGTTTCCTTTTATTTGGAAGTCTAGACGTTATATGTAACTGAATGCTGCCTCGGGTATATCCAGCTCCAGCTTGTGCGATACCAGTGATCGGTATTTTGGCATGTCTTCGTGGTATTTGTAACCTTTGAGCTAAGGCCTCAGTGATTAAAGTGACCTGAGAACCTGAATCAAGTAAGGCTCGACAGGGATATGAGTATCCGTGTTTGTTTTGAATCAAAATGATTGCGGTGGGCAACATTGATGATTGTCTGCTTGCTGAGTTTCTAGACGTATTAGTTGGCTGAGTGACTAGAGAACTGGAACATTGCTGTAATTGCTTTCCTTGGAGTGGTTTGACTGATTCGAGTGCTTGATGAACGGCTGATGGTTTACATGCAGCATCAATGGGTACGGAATTCGTTGAAGTATTGTTAGATATGGTTGTAATGTTTGTATGTGTTGGATTGACTTGACTGTTTGATGGTTGAATTAAGTTGGATGTAACTGGATTATGGCAAGAAGTACAACATGATGATAATGGTTGATCGTTCACATTCTTTTGTGAGATTGCATACAAATGAAGCAGAATGTGATGTTTTAAAGAACATTTATGGCATCGTTGTGGTGAAAAACATCGACTGGATGAATGTCCGGGATTTAAACAATTAAAACATAACGACTTCTCTGCTACAAAATCACGTCTCGGCTGAATATCCATTGCTTGAAATGAAGGGCATTTAAAAAGTTTATGATCTTTCTCGCATTTTTTACAGTTGAGGGTCACTCCTGTCGATACGGTATGAGTTCTCAAATTAGTGGTTGTTCTTAACAAGTTATTTTTCTCCATTGTTATCTTTGGCTGTGACATCTCCAGTGAATCACATCGTCTTGTAAGAAAATCTATAAACTCCTTCTCAGTTGGAAACTCCTTGCCTATGGTATGTTCAGCCCACATTCTCCTAGTCTCAACATCAAGCTTCTGCAATAGAATAAAAATTATTAATGGATCACGAGATAGAGTCGAATTGTCCAGAGCAGTTAAATCCCGAAGGATTTCGTCTGATGTGTCGCACAGCTTCCTCATTTGCTCAACAGACCCCTTGGTTGCAGCTGGTTGATCCATAAACGTCTGGAAATAAGCATGCGCGATATGACCCCTCTTCTCAAAGCGACTACACAGTTTCTCCCATGCTTGATCATAAGTTTTGTCGGTTATCGGGATATGTTCAATTGTTTTGGCCGTTTTATCCGCTACAAATCCTTTCAGGTAATGAAACTTGGCTGCCTTTCAGATACGGGAATTGCCATGTATTTGTCCGATAAACAGGTCCTTGAACGACGCCCAATCTTGGTAGTCACCTCGGAAGATTGGAATATTGACTCTCGGCAATCTGACTTCTTGATTGGAACCCATTTGAATGTGTGAAAATTCTTTCAAAAATGATTTCTGATGAGCTACGAGTTCATCCATAGTATCATTTAAGTGTCCATCACCACGATTTTCCGATTGTGTTGTAACTGGAGTATTAATACGTAGAAACTTTTTAAATGCGGACATTGCTAGGTAATACGGTGTTTCCGCCAACTCATATTCACTTTCCTCACCAAGTTCGAACACCTTTTCATCCGCTTCATTGAAATGAGTCCAACTGTCATGGAAACCTTCAAGTTTGGTTTGGACTAAGTCGATACTTGATGTCTCGTTTAAAGTTTCAGCATGCTTTGCCAATCCTTCTATGATCATTAATTCTCGCTTTCGTATACTAATGTAAGCTGCTCTGTCTGTTTTAGGACCTATGATTTAGTTTGCGGACACGTGGATTTTGGTTAAACACTATCAAAAGTTCTAGACTATTCACTGTTCAAACCGATATACTTTCTTAAATTGTAACCGTATAATATTATCTTACGTTATACTAAAGTTTTAATTCGTTTCGATAATTCACAAACAAAACACTGTTTTCGATTATTGTGTGTAACTGTAAACGTTAACTTCTGGACCTCGTGGTAGTACCGTTATTCGAAATGTTTATTATTCTGCACTCATTAACAGTGCCGCTGATTTCCGGAACAATTATTACAATTAAAGCGGTAAAATAAAACATGCGATACTTATCTGTTTAAATTGAAGTGTTGTAACGCCATCCGGCTCGAAGGACCATGTTGAAAATAGATGATTTTGGACTGCTGGATTATAGTTTTAGACGCCACACCACACTTCAACAACTTTATATTGCGTTCGCACTCTAATAATTGTCCCTCCTATTATGTTCGATCGCACCGCACTGTGTTACCATCACGATACACCACACACAGTATACACACAGTTTTATTATTTTTTATTTTTATAATTACAATATATTTTTATTTTGTTACAACGTTTTTTATTTTTTACAATATATATTAGCTATGTAATATCAATCCAAACTCAAACAATACACTTGGAATGTTAAAAACTTACTGACTATTTCTATTCTTTGTATTAGACGCGAAATCGATGGCGTCCTTTTACCAACACAAAATTAAAAATGGCTGCGATTATTTTATTTACAAGAAAATAAAGAATAACAAACACAATAATATGAGAGAGGAAGATCAAAGTTGCATATAAAGAATTATTCATGTATGCAAGTATATAATAATTTTTATGTTACACTACGTTCTCATTCTTTTGTCTTTATATTTTTTTTGTTTAGAACGCAGCACCGTATGCCTTTTGAACATACAGCGCGTTAGAAATATATCGAGATTTACTGATAAAATAAACTACACATTACCTGTATTAACGTTACTAGATTTTTATTTTAACGCACGCACTACTAGTTTTTTTTTCACCAATAATTTAATAGGGACAACTATATGGTGGGTGCATCAAGACTTCCCAGCTAAACTCTCTCAGTTTCTGCCGGGTCAGCAATGTGTATGTAGTCTAGCGTTATCATGATGGAACACAACGCCCTTTCTGCTGATCAATTCTGGACGTTTTAACTGAATTGCTTGTTTTAAACGCGCCAGTTGCTTACACTAAACATTAAAATCAATCGTTTGGCGCGGTGACAGGACCTCATAATGCACGATTCCTTTCCAATCCCACCAAATACACAGCATTTCTTTTCTTGGCGTCAATCCTGGCTTTGATACCGTTTGGGAAGCTTCACTTCGTTTCGTCCATGATCTTGTTCACTCAACGTTGTCGTCATAGGCGACTCGTGAACTGCAAAGTTGAGGAAGCTGCGTTAATAAAATGGAGTTTTCATTTTCTTGGAATTTAGAATAAAAAGTATTGTTGAGCCAAATTATCAGACAAATTGATGAAATAATCTCATATTTTTATACTTACATCAAAATATAAAATATTAGACCTAAAATACGCAATAACTAGGAAAATTAAATTAAGCCTGATTTTTACTGACAACTTAAAAATGTTTTATTTACAAGATTTATTTAAAATATAATTCAATTCGATGATTCTTTTTAAAAACAAAAATTTGCATTACAAATTAATGTAGAGAAAGCAGTTCATCTCCAATAGTATACTTCTTAAATAAGTTTTAACTCTACGTAAAGCAGGAAAGCTTCTTTCGGATGATACACTTGTAGATGAAATCGTTAAGAATAGTCGACATAAAGGTGATACTTCATTGAATAAACTTATTAAATCATTGTCTTAAAAATTCTAACATCTCTAACATTGATTTGTCCAAAAAGTTCTCATCGCTATACACAACAATTAATTCACTTCTCAATTTTGGAAAATCGAATCGTTTGCCATAAAATTCTTGGACATTTTTAAATTGTTGCTCCGGAAAATTCAATTTAAATTTAGATTTTTTTTTTTTGAATTTATAAGTTCCAAGAACGTGAACTCAGCAATATTTTGAAACCTAGTACTTAATTCGGTTGAAATATGATCAATTATTTAACAAAAATTTATTTTCTATAAGAAGTTTTTAAATCTTTGATGATTTCGAGTGTGATTCTCACTCAAGTGGTGCGCGTTTCATCAATTTCCACGACAGCTTTAGTTTTTTCCCAAAAACTCTCAAATTTATCCCTAAAACCCTAACCTTTATTACATTTTTTAATAAATTTTTCAATAAACCGTTCACTTGTCGCTTCACGAGACATGAGAAGTTAATTTATGCAAAATTGAAAACAATTCAATTCAGTATTTTCTTAATAAGCTGTTTAACTGCAGCGTGGTCTGAGAGTAACAAGTGAGAGTAGAAACAAATCTATGAATAGATAAAACAGATACACATCGATAATTAACTTTGTGAATAATATTACGCTGAAGGGAAATAAGGTAAAGCCATAGAAAAATAAGTTTAACCATAGATTTCTCATTTGTATAAAACGAATTAAATTCCAATGTCTTGATTGTATTTGTGACTTTACATTGCGCACAATGTAAAATCACAAATACAATGATGACATTGGAATTTCATTTTTATCTCTCGTTTTATACAAATTAGAAATCTATGGTAGACTTATTTTTCTATGGTAAAGCTAAACTAAAAGCAGCTTCCATCAGGGTTCCATCAAGGTGGATGATGTGTATAAATTATAATGAGAAGTCAAAGTAGGAAAGAAATATACAAAATATTTTTAAAGTTAATTGCATTAAACTAGATATCTATATGTACAGACCTGTAAGGCATAATAGTGCATATTATTATGAAAAAAAAAGAATATTTTTAATCAAACGTGTTATACATAAAATAAATCAAATTTGAAATTTTATTTTAACGATACTGATTTTTGAAAGGGATGCAGTGCTTCCGTAGCTTCGATGGACACTTCGCCCCTGGTTGTCGTTGAAGCAGTTATAACAAGATCATCAGCATAGCACTAAGCGATGAATCCGGACTGCCAAAGTATAACTAGAAGTACGTCGATAACCAAGAGTCACAGTAAGGATGAGCATGAGCGTACTCCTTTTTGTGGACAAGCTTTGGTAATTTTGAGCGAAACAGAGAAACCATATATCCAGCTCAAACTTTATAACACATCATTTAAGCATAGATCAATCCTGTTCGTAATATTCTCTTGTCAATGCCGAAGTTCTTAAGCGCTGTCGAACGAACGTGCAATGTCCAGAAATGTACACATAATAATTTTTCAGTCCTGTATGAAGAGCTCATGTAGTGCCGTTTCGCAAGACTTTATCACTCTGTGCGCATGCTGCGTAATACTGAGCGACGAAATATTGAGAAAGTTGTCCCTAATAAACCTATCAATTATCCTTTGTATCCTTTGATGTTGTAAATCCAGCAGGAAAATTTCCATCAGCACCTGCATGGTACAACGGAGAAAAGACTACAATACAGAACATCGTACATAACGAACATAACCTATTAGCGGCTAAATTCCAATCGGAAGAAGTATTTGACTGTTCGGTAGCAAAACCAATTATCCAACCACCTTTTGGAAAGTTATGAAGATTTCGTTGGACAGACGGCAATTATCTTAACCACATTTTATATAGTTTAGTGACAGCTGACACACTGTCAATTTCTTCACAGAATATAGACCTTTTGTGCCGTTAGAAAATTATTTAAGTCAACCTGAAGGTTTGTTTTTCTTCCTACGTTTTAAAGTCTCCTAACAGTTTTCTTAATCTTTTAAGATTAAAACATCTGAATGGTCTGACGATAAAGAGGTTAGAAAAGGATTTAAAATAGCATCCAGCAGTGGTTATTTCAAAGATTATATTTTCTCCAATGATTGAATTCTATACTAGGGGTAGAGCATGTAGTGGTTCAAACATTGCAAACCAATATTCTAACCGTACATATTACAAACTTAACATCACGCAAACTCATCGCTAACTCATCATTCATTACTCTGTACTCCTAAACAGAGTAAATGCATCAACAGATGCACATATACATGCAAGACGGAAACGAATGCAAAAGCAATACGACGAAGAGAGCAAGACGAAACCAAAGGAGAACGAAAAAAATGTATTATGTATATAAATTAAATAAATAATAATAATAAACTTTAAAACTATTAAATAAAAAATATATGTGATTTAGTTAAAATAAATAATTAATTGCAAACAATCCAAACGTTATAAGCACATTCGATAGATGTTACCGTTAATGTTAGAACTGCCCCATATCTAGCGAGTACTTTTCGCTGCCATTTCTGGGGTGTTTTCAGACGAAACACGTGTGCGTTTTGGTGTGACGACGAAAAGAAGATGCCGCGGCCTCTTCTACGATAATATCTAGCTCCAAACGAATAAGATTTGTTTTTCAGAAGCCGGCGATGCCTTTTACCGATACACAAAAGTAATAACAAAAAAAAAATTAAATAAATAAATTAGGTAATTGACAAAGTAAACCAACTTTGCCGAGCAGATTGGCCATTTCAATGAATGCTTTACTTTTTGTCTCATTCTATCTCTCAAATAGCAGATGCCAGTACTAATTTAAAAAAAAATTAAATTAAAAAAACAACAGCGTTAAAAGGATGAGCCAGAAGATAGAATAAGAAATAAATCCGAACATATTCTGCAAATATTTTTCAAAATTCGGACCAATTACACTATTTTAAGGAGTGTGAACAGTGAAATTAGTCATGTTTTTTGAACAGATTATTACAAAATCGTCGTGAATACATAATACTTCTGATCATCCCCTTATGAGTCGGTTTCAAGATTTTTTTAAATTAAACAGAATCTATTAAACTCAAGAGGACTGGAACGAGACAAAACGAATTCTAAAATTGGATGCAATCATATTGAAATTGAACCTTGATCGATCAAACAAAACTGGTTTCGCCGATATGCTTACATGCAAATTATGGTGACGAGAAGAGGTTTTTAATACCAACAGTGATTGTACGAGTTTTAATTATTATATTAAACCACAGAACAAAGTTCATAGGACTCTCAAAGGAATGTCGAGAGGATTGTGGTGGCATACACATTATGTTAAAACGTAACATCAAAACTGTAACCATAACAAATAAACGTTTATGCAATATTATGGACAAACCGAAGAGAAATTTTAACGAAAAGTGTATAGACAAATTAACGAAAAATGTAGATATTTAAAATTGTTGCAATGCAAAAGTATAAAAAGCAAACCTTTACTGAAAAAGCTGAACACAAATGCCTACTAGATGCAGATAATGGAATCAAGTATGATCATAAAATTATATTCTATTAGCTTGAATTTATTAAAAAAACTAATTCTTTAAGGTCCGTATTTTTAATCGTGGATAAATCCACTGATTGAAACCTGGATTAAAAACGAGATTTATACCTCGATATTGATGGCTAAAACAGTGGCTACATTATATTCGAAAATTCGGAAATAAAAAACGTCAAACGTTGTGTCAAGCAGTCGTGTGAAAATTTATTTCAGTTGTGAATAGTCGGTTTTTAACAGATATGGAAAATCTCGGCAATTCATCTTCAGACTCACAATCTAATAATTCAGACGATGAGATTTTATTAAGTAGACGAATAAAACGACCAAAAATATTCGATGAAAGAATTGATATGCATTATTATAAAGCTTGCTTAAAGGGTTCATTATTTGGAACACATTTTTAAATAATGACATTGAACCACTTAACTTTCGCGGGTATCTGTTAACCAAAATACAACAAATTTTAATTTATTGAGGTATTTTGCACAGGGGGTCATTTCAAGTGGTGATCGGAGATCCAATAGGAATAAGATAGAGTGCGGCGGAGAATATAATGCATAAAGTATCGAGAGCTATAGCCAGGAAACCCAAAGATTTTATAAAAATGGCTATGGGCGGCGAAGCAAATAAAACACAGCAACATTTTTATAATAAAGCAAAAATACCTCGCTGTATTGGTACTCATTTACCAATAAGATCTCCTGGAGGTGATGAGGCAGAATTTTATCGCAACCGTAAAGGATATTTTTTATCAATACACAAGCGATATGTGATGCTGATGTTAAATATATAGACATTGTTGCAATGTAGTTTTTTAAATTTACCATATCAAAATCAAATCATTATCTTTGTTTAGGTGGTTTGGGTCATCACACGATCAAACTATTTTTAATTTCTCTCAAATTAAGGCGCGATTTAAGCAGAACGAATACAACAATATGCTGCTCATTGGCGATTCCGGCAATGGATGCAAAAATTATTTAATTACCCCTTACAGATTTCTACGAAATATTTTGCAGAAAAGGTACAATCGAGCGATTACATCAACCAGACCAATAATATAGAAAGAACTTTTGGGCAGTGCGGAATAACAGCTTTCCAGTTCTGGCAACAAGTATGGTTTTATTTTACTTTTCATTTACTATACCTAATAGTTTTCCTTAGAATCACAATTAAAACTGCAAAATACGTTGACAATAATTGTGGCAGTTCTCCGCCATATTGCTATCACAATAAAAGAGGAAAATGCTCGAATCGATGAAGACATAAGTATAAATATCCCACCAGAAGCCCAGAGTTATATTCCAAATGTGTTCGAAGCTCAAGCCAATTTCGATGTAAGAGAAGAAATTTGTCGAAATTTGGCATACATCCTGGTATGCCTTAAATTAAATTATAAATTGATTTCAAATAGATTAATTTGTTCATATTATGTTTTAATTCAAGTATCACATAAAAGTTTCATTTCATCATAGAAAATAAACAAAAATGTATAATAAAAATACTACGTACAGTGGCACTATTCTGGCTTTCCATGGGAATGGGGAATGGGGAATTCGGAAAAAAAATTTCATAGCATTTTTGTCCAAATTGTATTTTTCTGGCCTACTGAGGGAATAAGTTTGGTGTAAATATTTTCGAAACAAGTTAAATGGGATGTCTCCGTATAAAAATTTTGTGGAACAAAAGTTTCCCAATCATTTTGTTTTGAGAATTTTTGCACTAAACTTATTCCTTCAGTAGGCCAGAAAATAAAAATTGAACAAAAATGCTATGAAAATACTTTTCCCAATTCCCTATGCCCAGGGAAATCTAGAACAGTGCCGCTGGAATGATAAACAAAAAAGCCCAAGTTTGAGCCTAAGGCTAAAAATTTAAACATCGAAGATGGGGCTTGAAATGTTGCTTATTGCCTAAATAAAAAAGCTTAAGCCTACTGATTTGTTTGGGCTAGAGTACTTCTATTTATATAGACCTAAAAATAAAAAAGTTTGAGCGCAAAAATTGATTTTCGGCTATGAAATTTTGGTAATGCTTAAATAAAAAATTTTAAAAAATAATTTAGTTTGTGTTTTTTCTTTATTTATTCCATTTGTTTTTTTTTACAGTATTTTGTTTTAATTTTTAAATTTTAAGGACACCAACACAGGATGATGATAACTAAAGTAGCTCACGTATTTTAAACAATTTTGATTTTTGCAGTTCCGTGAGAATATTAAATTGATCGAACTATTTCCCTTTGTGGTAACCATTCTTTTATTTGTTAAATTTAACTCTAGAATGTCATTCATAAATTCTAAAAATTTATGAGTTTCATCCTTTAGAACATTAACATTGAAATCCCCGACAACAATCGAAGTTTAGGGCCTATGAAATTATCAATAAATTCGACCCGTAAACGGTTTACTTGTGTATCCAGATACTCAATGTGTCGTAAATAACACATTACACCATTTGCCAAACCATCTGACACATCAATATTTGTTGTTATCATATGATTTATTCAGTAATAATTTCAATTGATATGGTAAACCACATGTTTCAGAATACTTCATTTTGTGTATTTTTTGTCGAAAATTGTCTCTTTCCGTGGCATTTTGAAAATATATGATCTCATCAATGGCCTCATTCAAAATTGTATCAGGTGTCGAGAATTTGGTATGATTATATGCAACCACATCATCATTTCGGAAAAACAAACGTATGGCATTTAAACAACGTGATTCCATGTCTTTCAGTGACACAAAACGACTATCAATTACATCAACTTCACGTGATTCCAATAAATTGTTCATCACTTTGTCGAACGACTTAGTGCAGAGGGAAATATTTTATGGTACGTCACAAAATATCTCTATTAAGTATTGATTTGGGGCGTTGATATCTCGGTGTAGCTCTCACCGGAGGTAATTGACGTAAATCACTGCAAAAGATGACATTCATACCGTCAAATAGTTTATAAAAGCTATTCGTAATTGCTTGTAATTGTGAATTTATCGTGTTGAATAATTCGGCGCCTATCATACTTATTTCATCAATAAACACAATATCGATATCAAGAAATATTGATTGAAATATTTGTAAACTTTAACAATTTAAACAGGTGTCGCGTTGGGATATGGAAATTTTAAATATCAAATGAACAGTTTGTCCACGAAGAGCTACGTATATGTTTATGTGTTTGTGCATTTTCGAATTCAGGTAATAATAAAGATTTATCAACTGATACCAATTTATCTATGAATGAAACTGTGTTTGGCATATCATAATTCGACAATGTTTCTTCAGATACACCATTACGCCACAACAAGATGTGAGCATGCGCACTACTACGATGCTGAAATTCAATGCGTTTAAAGTAATCAACCACATATAGTGATTACCGAACGGACCACCTCTTTTCAGCTGTAGCATACTCATTAAAACGTCGTCTAATTTGTTAAAGTTCACATTACACACTACAGGATCTTCGTTTACTAATGAAGCACGCAAAATTGGTGCCAAGTTCTCAATATGGTCTGCTTTACGATTGAACCGAAGTTTATATAGTAAAGACAACAAATAATTCCATTTTACCTCGGATGCACTAATTGTCAGGATTATTGTTGGTTTGCCAAGCTGTCGCATCATAGCAAACGAACTCTTTTTATGATCACTCCAATAATGGACAGAATTTGGTATACTCTTCATAAACGACAAATGTGTATTTAGACACGCTTCAATATAATTTGTATCTTCGATCATACTACGTGTTGGTTCCTTCATATCAGCCGTACGAAATGTCATATACAGTCCTTCTCGCACACGTATACGCATTAGTTTCATCGCCATATACAAAATGTGTTGTGGAGTTACACCACGACGATCTCGACGATGGATTTCATAGGTAGCCATCATGAAAGGTGTGACTTTTAGAGCATCTTTAAATTTCCGTGGATAACCAAGATATATACTTTTGGAAAGGATAATTCTTCTGCATACGCATCATTCAGCAAACTTAATGGAATTTGTTTCTGTCCTGGTGCTATATTTAAAATTTGTCTTCATTCCATAATAAAGTTTGCTGTTGTCCAATCAAATGCACCTGCTCATCATCATGTTGAAATGGTTCAATAATATCATTGGGACGTTCATTACACTGTGCTTGAATTGAAAACTTTTTTTTCGTGGCAAACTGGGCACCCGGGGGGTAAACCTAATTCGAGTATGCTGAATTCAACGGTGCTAGTCCCATTTCAAAGTTAATCCCCATTTTTGAGATATCGCATTGGTCATGTTTTGGCTCTGAGTCAAAATTATACTCTCATTTTCACGTTGATAGCTCTTGAACCATTAAGATTTTCGTTACGCAGGTCAAGACCAACAACTTTGCCGAACATATCAAGACCGAAAAACCACATCTAATTTTTTTTTGCTTTTCATTTCGACGAAAACACTGTTTTTATCATTTTTTAGCATTTTGTTGAATTTAAATCGAGTAGAATCAATCGAAGCAATATCGCATCGACAAATATAGATACAATAGAAACTATTTAAAAGAAAGTTAAATCGATTCAGTTGATTATAAGGTGATTTTTCCTAAAAAAAAATCCTAAAAAATTTACATTTTTCTTCTCTTTGACAAAACAATGGCGTGCCGTTGCGATAGTGAATAAAATCCTAGATTTTTTCATCCCATCGTTTTAACTAATTACATCACATAAATTATACACGTAAATTAAGAAGCATCTGCATCAATATCTGTGTTTCTTGACGCTTGATCTGATCCAGTTCACTTCATGCTTCATGAAACAACACAACGGCGCTTGCTAGATTTAAAATCAAAATTTGTGATCTAAAACAAAATTTGGATCACGTTTTCCATATAAAATTTGAACTGATCTGGAACAATGAGCATCAAGAAACACGGCAAATATATCAATCATCAAATGCCACTGCGCTATTCAGTCACAGAATCATACGACGGATAAAAATCTCAGATTTTTCTATCCCAGATTATTTTTCAATTTTTTTTCAACTTTTTTGTATGCAAAGTGGCGTGTCTGTTGTATAATTTATGTGATGTAATTGGTGTATCTTTACTCGCGCCTACCAAAAATTTTTGTATTAGAGTAAACTTGTAAATGAAACCAACGGAAACGACGTATCTACTTCGTTTGAAAAAAAGCAACAAACTCAATAAAAACAATTTTGTATTATACATGGCATGCTTGTATAATAGTAGGGAAAACAAAAAACCAATTTAAAAAATTAAATAGAAACCATCGATCAGAAAAATCAAAATAAAAAAACTACGATACGAAATACGAATTACGATTATTGCAATTACATACTCGTACGATTAAAAACACAGGCAACAACTTGTGCATGTTGCTCTTGTGTATCACGAGTAACGAGTCTTTAGCGACTGTTCATCACGTCGGCTATCAATGATCATGTCTTCTACTAAATGGGGTTATAATGATGTCTCGTTTTTAACATTGAACTGCCAGAGTCTTAGGTCACAGTCATGCAGGGGTGCTTAATTCATTTGCTTTCCGAGACCTGGCTGCGCAATGACGAGCATATTAATATTCCTACGTATTCACCTCGCCGATTAAATCTGTCGAAGACACAATGAAGTTCATACATTTCGTCCTTGCTCCACATTCCAAAAGAATTCCATAAATTCTCCAATGAGACTACCATTTTTTGCCGATGATTATGACCGGGGATTTCAATGTTAATTCTGCTGTTAATCAAACTGAACCACTTATAAACTTCCAGTGAGAATAGTTCGATTTGCACATAAACTCAGATCGAAATATATCTACTACGAGATATGGGACGACCATTGTGCAGTTTTTCAATGAAAATTAGAAAAGTTAGAGTTGACAGTTTATGTATCTTATTTTGGCTACCATAATCCAATTGCGCTAATTATACCGAAAGAGTAATAGACCAATTTAACGATAATAAACAAATGAAAAACTCTGGTTAGTAAAATTGCATTCCTTGTTCTATCAAAGTAAACTGTACCCACTATACATATGCCATCTCCCCGCTATCTCCATACTAATGAACTCACTCTTTTTTTTAGCAAAAATCACCATAAAATTAACTGAATCGATTTAACTTTCTTTTAAATAATTTCTATTGTATCTATATTTGTCGATGCGATGTTTATTCGATCGATTCCACTCGATTTAAATTCAACAAAATGATAAAAAATGATAAAAACAGTGTTTTCGTCGAAATGAAAAGCAAAAAAAATTAGATGTGGTTTTTCGGTCTTGATGTTTTCGGCAAAGTTGTTAGTCTTGATCTGCGCAACAACTTTGCTGAAGAAAGCATAACAAAAATCTTAATGGTTCAAGAGCTATCAACGTGAAAATGAGGGTATATTTTGACTTAGAGCCAAAACATGTCGAATGCGATATCTCAAAAATGGGGACTAACTTTGAAATGGGACTAGCACCGTTGAATTCAGCATACTCGAATTAGGTTTACCCCCCGGGTGCCCAGCTTGTCACATTTTTCAACTAGCACAGTGTTATTAATAGAACCAATATTATTGAGAAAATCTTCATCAATATTTATATTTGCGTACTTGTACAACGGTTTATTTATCAAATAATTCAACCATTTTCTAATTGTGGATTTCTCGACGTAACCCTCCAAATATGAAGATTTATATAAAATAAATCTTTTAATATGTACATTTATACTATAACCATCATCCAGTTGACGAGGAAATGAATTCACCATATTGTTACGACGTGTGGTCTTAACAAGACATTTTTTTTTGTAAATTTGTTTCTATTCTCAACGGTTTCTTGCGTCCGAGTTTTTCGCTGTGTGAACGTGGTGTCTTGGTGGATGGATTCTTGTGTGTTTTCTTCTGTTATGTTGGCAACGGAACGAAAATGGTAGAGAAAGAGAGAACAATGCGCATCGAGTGTGTGCAAAGTAAAACGTTTTAAAAAAATGTTTTTTTCTTGTATGTCTCTCTTTTGTACCAACGAAAATTTGGTACAAAGGAGAGACAGAGAAGAGAGATGCATTTTCTTCTAAAACGTTTTACGAGCTGTGCGACGCTCGAATATTTTTTTGTTTGTCATTCGAGTTGTGATTTTTAAATATTAGATTCAATTTTTGGTTTTTTGAGTGAATTTTACCACACGGAGTATTGGTATTTTGGTCAGTGTTCCAAAAGTTTTTTCATGACATTATTATTTTTGGCATAAATTGGGTGTTTGAAATATATATAGAAAATATATAATAAATAAAATTGCTTATGTATAATATAAAATAAAACTAATTAATTTTTTTTTGCAAAGTGTTAATTTATAAAATAAATTGAAAACATATAAAATATTGTAGTGAATAGAAAAAAAAAATATTTTGTTAGTTTTATTATGCACTTCATGAAACGTCATAGATTTATCATTACGTATATTTCTCATATATAAATATATTATGTATATTTATATATTATATTATAATAGAAAATAATAAAATAATTGTGTTAAATAAAAATGAATTATAGAGTTTTGTTTGAGGAATGATTATTGGTATCTCATGACAAAATAATTATTTACATGAAAGTAGTTCGCCATTTTGTAGTAACCGCAGTGCAACGGGAAGGTGGATTTTTCGGGTTTGTGCGAGCCAACGCCCAGTATTGTATTTTTGGCGGCCAGTCGAGGCCAAAGATTTTCGGCGGTACCACGCCCAACGTAACGGGTAGCCAACCGGCTATTCATATTTTCGGTTTAAGGCGGAAGTACGCCAACTAAGTGCCACAACAAATACAACGGTAAAAATTATTTACGGGTGGTCAGTTGAGGCCATCTCGTTAATCCAACGTTTACGGAGGCCAGTTGAGGCCAGCCGGGATATTTTATTTGATATCGGGGAGAGGCCCCGCAACGAGTTTCGGGTGGCCAGTTGAGGCCACTCTGTTTATTTTGGTATCGGGGAGAGGCCCCGCAACATTACGGTAGCCAACCGGCTATTGTATTTTTTATCGGTGGTCTGCCGCAACGCAACGGCACCAAGGCCGCAACCCAATTTTTTATCGGGGAGAGGCCCCGCAACAATAACGGTCGCGCAAGGCCGCACCAGTATTTTTTTTGTAATTTAAGGTACCATTTTTTATTTTTATTTTTATTTTTTTTTGATTTTTTTATTTTTTTTATATTTTTTTATATATATTATATTAAATTTAAAAATTTTGTAATCGAGCGCCGCACAGCGGGTGCGCGCTCGGTACATATTGCTCTCTCTCTCTCTCTCGTTCTCGCTTATCTTGGTGCGGGTGGAGGGGGAAGTTGTTTCCTTTCGTTGTTTGTTTTTTTTTTTTTTCGGCGAATAAAATGAATTACTAAATTTTTCGGTTGAGTATGATGGGAGCGGAGACTCCCTCTGTGTCGGTGCAGTGTTGATTGCGGTCCCTTGGTGCCCGCATCCAATTTCGTAACCAGGGCTCGACCTTGTTTGAGTTCGAATGGATGCGCGCACCAAGGCACCTCTCTCCCTTTTATAATTGTTAAGTTGTTCGTTCCTCAGGTTCCGGCCGACGAATTTCGGCGGAACATTCGGGTTATTATTATTTATTATTTGCGTTTTATTTTATTTAACTTTCTGTATGATCACGGTGTAAGCCAGGAGCCATGCATGCCTCAAACCCCACGACCCTTAGCACTTCTCCCTGAGAACGTAGCCGGCAAAACATCACCGTGGAGGCTTCTGCATGCGCTTAGTGAAATCTGCAGGTTGGCAGTAGCCAGCCTGTAACAATATTATTGTCATGAACCGGAACATTGATCACCTGGCCTGTAATTTTATGCTTTCCTGGTTGGTATCTTAGACGACGAATTTGCAATCTTGGTGAAATCAGTCGCTCTGATATTAAGTTCAACTCTAGTAAATGATGTGGATATTCCGGATATACGAAACCATTGCTTGATAACAATTGAGGGATTTTATTTTATTTTTCATTTCGTTGCATATTTTTGGGACAAAATTTCGTTGCATTTTTCTATATAATGCGACGTCAAAAACATCTTTGATGTTAAAAAATTGACAAGTGTCCCAACAAGCAGTTTTAATTCGAAAGTCAATATCGAAAATCAAAGATTTTAGCCTCATTCAAAATACCACAAAAAAAAATCCGTGGATTTATCCACCTTTATAATTCCCAAAATTAGTCTTGGCTGAATCAGTGGATTTCCGAAAACCACGGATTAATCCGATGTTTTATCTACGATTAAAAATACTGGCCTAAATGTTAGAAATAACAAATATTCGTCAAAATCTCAAATTATTCAAATATTCGTTCAAATCTCTCACACCAAGTGTGAGCAAATGCTGCGATGTAAATTGTTCGAAAAAGTTAACCACACAAAATACAAAGATTTGGATAGGCTCCACACGAGTTTTAGGGCGCTAAATTTTAAAAAAATCAAACAATCGTCACAATACTTGCTACACTATGGCCGATACCTGGAGTCTCAGAAATGATACCATAGATGGGCATATAAAAATCAATAGCCAAACCTCTATTAGTGGCTGAATCGAGCTGTTCAAAATAACTAAATGAAAAGATTTTAAGTGATCACACAAGTTTATGCTAGGCAACTTTTCTAAAAATCTTGGAATCCTTCATAATGTAGCAAATATTTTGAGGAATATTTGACTTTTTAAAATACTTGCCGTCTTAGAACTTCTGTGGAGCTGCACCCAAATTTAATTTTGTTTTATTTCTGCACCCATTTTATTGTGTTTAACTGGTTAACTGTTTTGAACAGCTAAATTCTTTATTACACATCTCACAGTGGGTTTATGTCCACTTACACGCTGTCTACTTTTTTTTTTTTCAAAAATGCCTTAACACTTGTGGAGCTCAAATTGTCCACTCACTGATTCAAGATTCCTGATATCGGCCATAGTGTGGCAAGTTTTTGTGTTGGTGTAGTTTGATCCATTTTTGCCCCACCACTTTTTAAATTCAACAATTAAAACTTTTTGGTAATTATTTGTACCTTATAGTGACAATATAATTTTATTTTGAAATTGATTTCAAAAACTATATTTTCATCTTCAGTTCAAAATTACAACTAACAACTGAAGATGAGAATATAGTTTTCAAAATCGATATTCGAAATAAAATTCAGGTACAAACAATTACAAAAGTGTTTTAATTATTAAATGTAGCAAGTACTTTGACGAATACTAGACTTTTTTTAAATTTCATGTCTTAATACTTGTGTGGAGCCAGCCCAAATCTTTTTATTTTAAAGAAGTAACTGTCTATAACAGCTCAATTATGCGACTATTTAATTATATTTAATTATTAATTAATCTATACCCCACTTGGTCACATCTCAAAAATTCCTTTAATCAAGCGTAGTGTAGCAAACATTTTGACGAATATTAAAGTTTTTGTGTGAAGCCACTGCAAATCTTTTATTTTAATGTGGTTAACTGCCCAGGCTAATAGGCTACATGTGCAAATAGAATTGTTTTTTACACTTTTTCGTTGCTACACTTTCAAATAGTTAATATTTTTGTTAATTTTTGTGGCTACACTTTTCGTTAAAAAGTTCGCTAGTGCATTAATAAACTTTTCATGTAACTCCAAAATATTATTTGTACATTCAGTGGTTTGCAAAACAGTGATTAAATAAGGGGCGGAGCCCCTATCGAAGTACAAATATTCGAAATACATACATATCGAAATATATTCAAACCAAATAAAATAAACATAATTTGTATTCTAAATTGCCGACATTCATTTTCAATCAACCCAGTTCGATAAATTAAAATTAACACCCTAGCGGCTGGTGTATGTTGATCAACGTATAAATAAACAATTTTACTGTCATGCAAATTCGCTCAAAAAACAGCACACACGTTCAATTAATTCTCTTCTCATCGACAACCTCCTCAACACCTCACATCAAATCGAGTTGCCCACCCCACATACGAGTATGTACAATACAATTTCCCATATTCACAAATTTCTTTACAACTAAACATGAAACATACATATTCAAATTGTAGTAACAATAATGAAAACTAAATAAAAAAAATAATAACAGAAAAATACTGAGGTAGGAGAAGCGAGTAGTAGTCGTCAGTCAGCGAAGGTAGTAGTGTGTAGTAAATCGACGGTAGAAGAAGTAAAATACAAAAAAAAATATTTTTTGTGTATTACTCGCGGTCAAATTAAGACTAAAGTAGTAGTCAAATGAACACTTAACCGTGGAGATGGTACTAAATATTTTTGTTACTAGTTTAGTATAGGTTGCATAACGTTACTTCATGCACAGTGCAGTAATTTAGTGTTTAGTAATTTAATTGTGTGATTTTTAATTTTTCGTTGCTCAACCAATAAAAAGCTTTCAAACTAAGGAAATAAAGCTCACGTGAAAATTTGTTAAAAGTGAAATTGTTATTGTCGATAAGTTTTCTTGCAAAAAAAAATTAAAAAATAAAAAAATTTATAAAATTGTGATGTGAATTAAAGTGAAAATGAATTACAAATTATATTAAGGTCAAACTTTTTGTTTTCTTGTGCGTTTACCTGCATAATTGTTATTGATAAAGGTGAGAGATTTGCTAATCTAATCTCGCGACTAAGCGTCAAAAAAATATTATATCAATCGATCGCACTACATGAAAATTGGTATATCACATTTATCTAATTAGCAAGATGACACGATATTTCTTTTAAATATTTCTGTGAATTCTCATGTAGCGCGATCAGTGACGGATTTAAATATATCACAGACAGAGAAACATGTTCAACGGAAATTTTTCATTTTGATTTCCTTTTTACACGACAAAAAATTACCGCAGATCAATTAGAACGTGCCGCAGGAATTTAAAAGTCGTATAATGGCCATAAAAAATTTTGACTCGCACGATAAGAATTATTTTGCTACACAAAACACAAAAACCATTACTTGATTAACGATTATCGGAATAATGCGCGGCTGATAAATGATCGCGCGCACTAAAATTAGATCGACAGTTGGTTTAAATTTTCAAAAAAAAAATAATTATTATCGCTATAATGTTTGTGTTGTGATGTGTAATTAAAATTAAATTAAATTTAAAATGGGTTTTTTATCGTTATTGATATGTGAATTTGTAGATTTTTGTTGTTTTTGCTATTTTGTACATGTGTGGAATATCTTATCATTATAATACTATCATACTATCAGCTGGCGCAAGCACCGTACCTATGTACGTACATCTAAGTTGGAAAGCGCATTATTATACTTCTGTGATAATTTTTTCCGCCGGCTAGTTTTATCAATAAGGGGAAGTAAATTTAGATTAGAAAAACTATAAAATAAGCATTTTATTTATTTTGGTTTTTTAATATTCCGTGATCATAAATCAGCTACATTTATAATGAAAACATGACTGTCTACCGGGTAAGCTTACAAAGATCCTACAACAACATGTTTTACACCCATGGTTTATAGAATTAATTACGCTTCTAGCTGATTATACACCGTTCTCATACGAAATTTGTTTAAACTGCGATATACTCGGAAAAGAGAGTTGATAATTCAATTGTATTTTGGAGTTTAATTCTTATCTTAATTTATGAGACCTTGACAAATGTACATTTGAATAGTTTGATCTCTTATTCATAAAAATGATAAAAATGTATGAGAAGTGGGAGTGTTACTAAATTTGCTAATATTTAAACGTATTGCAAAAGGTTTGTGTTCTAATAAAACCGAATACAATGTTCCGAAAGTGAGGAACATTCAGTGTTGTTCCGTAATATCTACCCCGCTTAGATAATTAATATTCTACATGTGTAGAGAATGTATGAAGACAAGTAATCGAAAATGATTGTTTCGTTTGCAATTAAGAAAATTCTATTATTTATTAACTACCTCAGAACCTGCAAAGCTGTCATTATAAACTACTTTGCGCCACGGTTCGTTAATGCTCAAAATCATCGCCCCGCAATATTGTTTAATCCTTCAAATCCTACCGGCAAAAATATTCGATTGTACATACAACCGTGTGCCCGTACATCTGCGGGCCGCCCTTTTGCTTAAAAAGTGGAAGTTAAACTTGGGTAAAGAAGGTGGATACAGTATTCGTTTATGTGCACAACAGACAGCATTGCACGGAGAATTTCTTTCATAGCTATGTTTGGTCTCCTTAAAATACATCTTGATGAACTCGATTCCGAACTAGAATTGAAATTTCTAATTTGTTTAATGCCGCGCGCTCAATCAGAATCTCAGAAAAATTCCCAAAATTCTTTGAAGATGCTCCTATTTTCCGGGTTATTTAGGATTAGACTTGGGATTAGATTTAAGAAGCTACCTAGCTAAATTATACTTCTGTCCAAGTCCTCCGTGGTTAGGGTGCCCATAACTGTAAGCGTAAAAAAGAGAATATTTCTCTAAAAATAGAGCACATTTTTGTTAAAGCAAAATACGATTGTTTTAGTGTAAATAATAAAAAAATGTGTTCTCATTATAAAAAATTGTAATTCAAATACTACCAAAAAAAATTATACAAGCTATAAAATTTCCATAATATCTAATTAGTTCAGATTCTTCTTCAGAGGAATCATTATATTCATCTTTACTTTTGATCTCCAAACTAAAATCTTTGTCCGTTTTAATTATTTTTTTAAATTCTATGCAAGATATACTTCTATAATTATATGTAATGCTCAGCATAGCCCGCACTGGAGGCACTTCTCTACGTTGGCTTGGCCAGGTAATGTAAAAAAAATTCGGCAATTCTTGACCTTTGCCGTCATATATATATACTCGATGGAGTTCTGGATCTTATCCCATTTGGAAACCTTATGTAATCTCATCCTTTAAATGCAGGAAAATTCTTTGAATTGATCGGTTCATAGTTGAATGTTATTCTACGGAAATTTTGTATGAGCTGAATACGTAATCTTTAAATTCGTTGACCTCGGCATCATAACCATCTCTTATTAACCCCTTGCGCTATTTTGACGTACAATGTACGTCATTGGTAATTTTTGTCTATACTGAAAATGACGTACGTCTACGAGCGAAATTGACTTTGTTATTTTTACCACAGACAATCAAATTAGATTTTTCATTTGAACTAAAAAATGAAAACAAAACAAACTTCTGATAATTCCAATGTCATCGTTGTATCTGTCAATTACACTGTGCTAGTTGAAAAATGTGACAAGCTGGGCACCCAGGGGGTAAACCTAATTCGAGTACGCTGAGTTCAATGGTGCTAGTCCCATTTTAAAGTTAGTCCCCATTTTTGAGATATCGCATTCGACATGTTTTGGCTCTAGTCAAAATATACCCTCATTTTCACGTGATACCTCTTGAACCAATAACATGCTTTCTTCAACAAAGTTGTTGTGCAGTTCAAGACCAACAACTTTGTCGAAAACATCAAAACCGAAAAACCACATCTAATTTTTTTTTTTGTTTTTCATTTCGACGAAAAACTCTGCTTTTATCATTTTGTTGAATTTAAATCGAGTAGAATCGATCGAATAAACATCGCATCGACAAATATAGATATAATAGAAACTATTTAAAAGAAAGTTAAATAGATTCAGTTGATTTTTGCTAAAAAAAAATTCCTAAAAAATTAACATTTTTCTTCTCTTTGACAAAACAATGGCGTGCCGTTTCGATAGTGGATAAAAATCCTGGATTTTTCCATCCCATCGTTTTAACCAATTACATCACGTAAATTATCACTTAGGACGGCAGTCCAAACGAGTGAAGAAAGCACTTACTGTGCTGGACGTCAAACTCGTATATACGAGTTCGACTTCCAAAAAATTAGTTTTTCAGGTACAACTGCCCTAAAAAGTGACCCAATTATTTTTTAACTAGCAAATTATGATTGTAGACGTCAATACCAATTCAACGACTTATCAAACGTCCAAAACGGATGATTTTCACCAAAGTTATGACATTTAAAAAAATTTCTGTGACGTCACGATATAACCTTACTTTGGTATATTTGTTTGCTTGTTTGTTGACAGCTATCAAATAGCATATAAAAAAATTTCAAAAAATTAAGGTTGAAGGTCATTTTTGCCAAAAAACTGAAAAATGCCAAATCGGCCGGCCACATTCGGCCAAATTGCTAAAAAATTAGCCCAAAACTTTTGGTTCATATTTTCAGGATTATTAGCCACAAACCTCACCTACAATGTGACATCAACCGTTTGTCCCAGAAAACTCGTTTATTTTAGATATTGACCTCCACAACTTAAAAGCAACCTTAATTTTTTGCAAAATTTCATTTTTTGGCTCAAATGCACCCTAATATCGGTCCGTTGCCGTACATAATGATTGTGAATCAACGTATTACAATGAAACAAATATAAATACGTCATGTTATTATCATTGCTACGAGAATTTTTACTAGTGACCCTTTTTTCATAACAAAAAAAAAAAGAAAAAACTGACAAATTGATGTGATCGAAAAAATCACCAAAAACAATGAACATTTGACAGTCTCCTTGCATAACATCGATATTTTTTTAATCTTTATGATGATTTCTTTAAAAAATAGATCTTATCTCCCTTCCCATCGCATGAAGATGGGTTATCAGCGAGAGGGTAGCTACCATTAATTTTTGTTTCCAACTAACACACTAAAATATGTATATTTTATTGTATTGTTTAAGGAATCAAAAATGAATTGCTATCGAGTGTGTGTGAACTGTTTTGACTGACGACAATAAAACGAATCGCAATTCAATTCATTTTCAATTTGCCGTGCCAAAATCATTGATATCAAATAAAAAACCTCTTAACGAGGTAAATGTTCGAGTGACGAAAACCGAATTCAATTCACAAAATTTCTGATATCAAATTTGTGCCGAAAAAAACAATTGCATTCGATTTGTCACGATTTTTCGGAATGTTAGTGTATTCGGCGCGTTTGTTTACATTTTTCTTTCTAGCTATCAAAAACAACAATTTGTCAACGATTTTTCGGAATGTTCAACAACAACGCGCTGAATGCAATTACATTTCGAAAAATCGTTGACAAATCGAATGCAATTGTTTTTTTCGGCACAAATTTGATATCAGAAATTTTGTGAATTGAATTCGGCTTTCATCACTCGAACATTTACCTCGTACAACAGACACGCCACTTTGCATACAAAAAAGTTGAAAAAACATTGAAAAATAATCTGGGATAGAAAAACCCGAGATTTTTATCAGTCGTATGTTTCTGTGATTGAATGGCGCAATGACATTTGATGGTTGATATATTGAGTGGTAAAATTTAATTTACTAAATACATTTCCATCACTTCCTCGATTGATTCCACCGAATTTCGTATTGCAGCTGTCGGCTGAGAAGGTAGAAGATTAAATTTATTTAATGATTTTATTATTAAATTTGTAATGGCTTCAGCTGTTGGCAGTTCATCCAAATATATAAATTTTGAAATTATTTCCGATTTTAGATCGAAATATTGAATTAAAATGGGAAAAATGCTCGCATCTGTTGAAACACTGGACAGTGAATTAATTATTTGTTTTATACAATTAACCTTGTTTTGTTTTGAGCTGAAGAAATTCGTTATGCAGTATTGGAGTCGGTGAACTTTTTTTATCAGTTTTGTTGTGCAATCTGTGGATCGGAAACTAAAATGGTGCTTGACTGTATGGAAAGCCAGCGTTCCCTCCACAACTGAAACTTTATCAGCCAATTTCAAAAATGTAGGAACTAAAAATTTACTTATTGGTTTTGAACGTTCTCCTGCCCTTATGTTTTTTCGATCTTAGGTGCTGTTCTAGATCATGGTCGCCCTTATTACCTCAGAACTGAGACTGTAGTACCATATGTTATATAGTGAACTTCATACAGATTGAAAAGCTTTAAAACACGGATATTTTATTTACTTTCGTTTCAAACTCATTTTAACAGCAATTTAAAAAATATTTTGTGTCAAAATTTTAAAATTTTTAATTAAAAACAGGTCTAGCTTCAATACCAAAAACCTAAATAAATATTTAATTTGAAATTACTACTTACCTATAAATAATTAAATAAAATAAAAGTTGCTTTGTTCATCTTCCTTCGTAACTATGAAATTTATTTTATTTTACTACACACATGGTTACCAACTACACAAATACCAAATATTTAATGAAAAACGAGAAAATATAGTTCAGTGTCCTTAGTTTTTGGTGTTGCCGTGTTGTAAAAAACTAAATCACATTATATCAGGGTTGATTACAAACACAGTTTGAGTTTTTTGAAATGAACTAAATATATATTATTACAGTTCGTTTTAAAAAGCCAATGAAAATTTAGATAAAAGAGAACATTTATAAATAAAGAGTAAAAACATCCGGATGACAAAAGAGAACATGTTTTCTTTAGAAGAGACATATTCCTATTCGTGGTACAATAAAGAACTAAAAAATCGGTATAAAAACTGTTAATTTGCATTTAAAGTCAAATTAATCTAAATATATGGTCATCAATAACAATTTTAAAGATTTATCTGAAGAACTATATATATATATAATAATATGATCAATCAGATGCAATCCAACATTATCTTAGATGCTAAACGTAAATTCTAAATTCTTAGTTCGGCTTCTTCGAGCATCGATTCGGATCTCGAGACGTTGACTATTTCAAGTATATGAATAACAGCATTCAATCTTCTTTAGTTTCCTTCTTCCTTCCAGATTGATTACGACACTGCGGTTGGGAAAATACAAATTTAAAATATGACTTTCCATCCGGCCCAGATGGTTTGCAGTCCATTATCCTAAAAAAATGCAACGTTAGTCTATCTAAGCAACTTATGGTTATTTTTTTTAAATCACTCTTGGTAGGAATTGTTTCACCATCTTGAAATCCTTTTTTTATTATTCCCATCCATAAGGCAGGCTACAAATCTGATATTAGTAATTATAGGCCAATTGCAAAGTTGTCCTGCATTCCAAAATTATTTGAAAGCATGTACTTTCATTGTAAACCTATGTCTTCTGCTTTTCAACACGATTTCTTTAAAGGTGGGTCCACGATCAGGAACCTCGTCGGGATTACATCAACTGTATTGAATATTAAGGAAGAAGGGATTGAAATAGATGCAGTTACCACAAATTTTAGTAGGGCATTCGACAGGGCTTCTCACAGAAATATTATATTTAAGGTACCATCCCTAGGGTTCCTATCATCTGTTATCATAGCCATTTCTAGAGTGCCCCAGGGTGGCCATTTGTAACCCATTCTCTACATTTTATCTGTAAACGACGGTGCTGGCGTTAATAACAATTCTTCTATCTACGTATACCCTGATTCGAATTTAAAATAACCGCTCTTGAACAGCTTTTCTATATGTCTTAGTTTTGCTTTATGTGAGCTGCCCTGGGTGGAAGTCGGATTTTAGTGACATCGCTGTATCGATTCGTTTGTTCTGCTTGGTACGAAAAAGCTAAACAACAATTCCCGCGCGTCAAAAACATTACCTGCCTTCAGTATCACACTTTTGAAAAATGAACCTTTTACTCAAATGCTCTGCGAAACTAATCAAAACTACTAATCAAATCTTTAGTTATTTTATTTTCAAATTTTAAATACATTTTTTTATGTAAGCAGCTTGATATCATTAATTTAAACAATTTAAACTCTAAAAAAAAAATTTAATACAGATGATGACTCTTCGCGTGCAGTTAGAAAGAGGTAATTTGCTTTGGCAATTATTTGATTATTATTTACCGATAGGCAAATCACGCAACCTGCTGACTATACGGGGTACGCTAATTTACCGAATGATACACAAGAAATAATTTTTAAGATTTATTTCTAGATTGTAAAACCAAAAATTTTCAATTCACGAACGGGAATGAAATCGCTTATGGTTGTCTCAATTTTAGAAATTTCGATTAATCAAAGTGCCGGTCGAGACGCTAGGCAGCACCCGACCAATGAATAATGTTGTTTACTATTGCATTGGCTTATAAACTGGAATGAAAAAATTATTTTTGGATAAGAGACACTTTGGTGTTATCAAAAATTTCGTCCGAAAAAGCGCTTGTATTAATGGGCTCATACTTGTGACTTTTACTAATGACATGGCGTTTCTAAAATCCAGTACAGATAAGAATTTGTTAAAATGTGCCGGTAAAGATGACATGAGAGTGTTAAAGAAATGGTTATACGTACATACATGTTGACATGGTTATGAGCAGTAAATCCAGAATGATGTAATGGGTGATTTTTAAGCGTTTGGTTTATAATTTTCGAAAAAACACAGTAAAATTGCAAAAATGGATGAAATTTTTATTTGAATCGATAAATCAATGTTTTTCGTTTACTTTTTAAAGATTGTAAATGTTGGCCACGGCTACGTAAATGGCTCATACGAGATGTCCAATTTTTCACCACTTTTTCGAGCATTTCGGCTGGCACCTCGTTAAAAATAATTGTTGTTGAAGAGACTTCACGTAGCCCCATCAAAAATAGCCATAGAGGTGTCAAATTTGAGTGAGAAACGTGAGTTGAATTGTTCACCGAACTCATTTTTCAATAAGTTCATGATTTCGCGTGCAGTGTGGCATGTGATGCCGTCTTGCTGAAATACATATCGACCAGATTCAGTTCATGCATTTTGAACAAAAAAGTCCGAAATCATCGAACGTTAAGGAGCGCTATTGGCGTTAACGTGCGTTAACGTTGCGGCCATCATCATCATTGAAAAATACGGACAAAGAGTGCAGTTTTTCCGAGTGCATTGCCAGTTCTTGCATTGCCTGTGGTTGCCCATCACACCAAATGTGGCAATTTTGCTAATTAACGTGCCCATTTAACCAAAAATGAGCTTCGTTGCTGAACACAATTTTTGGGCAAAAACAGATTTTCTTCAAAATGTTCTAAACTTGCGTAAAACCTAACACGTAGTCGAATAACACGACTAACACGCTACAGCAGTAATATTTTCCTCTGAATGATCTGGTGCGAAATTTTGTCACAATGGTTTGAATTGCCCTCTCAATATGGCCGAAGTGCGCGAAACACATTTTTCACTGAACACAAACTTTGATAAGAAAATTCAAAAATTTGCAAACGATGTTCGGGTGTAAGTCTTTTCATGATGAAATGGCAATGCTAACTGAGAACGTGTCAGAAACATAAACCCGAAAAACTCTTTATTTCTCCTTGAAACTCTTTGTAAGAAATCTAGAGAAAAGATTAAGAAATTTTTTTTTGATTCGCAACGTCAGTATGGTATAAAGTGTGGGGTGGTATTTTTGTCAAATATCAAAACCTTGATTGCTATCCAAAAAAAAGTCCTACGAATTACGGCTTATTTACCAATTTGTATGACATCCTTCCCCTTGTTTGTGAAATTAAACATTTCACCCCTGCGCTCTCTATACGTTTTCAAGGCACTGAGAATGTATTCATCTAACGAATGTTTGCATTTCGGAAACAAAAATAGAATTAAAATTCCGCTACCAAATAAGGAACAATAAAAGAAATGTCTTACATGTTTGTCTTACATTGCGCCGAAATTATATTGACGACCTTTTAGGTTATTTATAATTGATAGCGATATTGAAACTTTATTTCAAACTGAATTTTGATTTGATAAATAAAAACGTCCATGTGAGATGTGTCAAATGTTTGGTGGATACCCGCTTAGATTTTAATATTTGCTTTTTTATTTTATTTTTAATCTATGCTAGTATGAGTTTGTAATATTAAATTTTTTTATATGTTCAAAATGAATATCTCCATTCATGATACAACATTCGACTCTCCTTCTAAATGATTCACGTACTCTACAAAATATACCTGGAGTATTACGTGTAGTATCGCAAGCACCTATTATCCGAATTCTAACGTTCTCCAGATTTGGAATATGTTCTACATAAACTATTGATTTTAGGTGGCCACACATAAAAATCCGGAGATCCTGCAGGCCATTCTTGGTTTCATCTGTGAAAAATCAAAAACTCGCGAGCGATTGTGCGAAATTATTTTGCTTTATTTCATGTTGGTTTTCCATGACTATGGTGGAAATTCATGATGGCGTCTCAACAGTAAAAAAGCACCATACCTATAAATTAAGGACCCCATATAGAGAAATCAAAATGGTTGAAGTAAAGAGATGCAGCCATTCTTTCGATGGTATAAAATCAGGTAAGTTGGCATGACACCACTCTTTAGTTAGTATTGCTTTATGTAAAAGCACGTGTGTTCTTGCTGAAAGCAGTAATATTAAATTCTATACGTCGCCTGGGCAAGGGAATCAAATGGTTTTTACTCACGGTTTAAATTAGAACTCGGCGTATAGTTTTTTTTTATTCACCTACTCACACAATTATAGTATACGGGTTGGTGCTAATTCTGCACTCCAACAGAGGATCATAGTTGTGCTTTTTAAGCAGCCCCTGATGCAATTTGAATCCAGTACCTCCCGGTCCAAGTGCCGAAGCTTTAACTACTGCACCACTTGTGCGGTGGAAGGTCATATTTTTCTGACTAAGACTGAATAATTAAAAAAAAGTTAAATCAGAAATAAGTTAGTCAAATAATGATTCAAAATCATTTGCCAAAAGTTTAATATTTATATAGAGTATATTTTTCAATACAATCCGAGCGAGCAGAGTTGTCTTGAGTATTGCTCACCTTAACCGTAGGTTTTGAAGTGCCAAATTCTCCCGTGTAGATAGAGTATTAATTTTTATATTTCGCATAAAGTGCTCATCTCGAGAAATAGACTCACAATAACAATTAAAATAGAGCTTATAATACAAAAATGATTGGCGAGAAGCAAGCTGATTAATGTTGACAGTAGTTGTTCAATTCACAATTTCCGAAGAATGAATGTACAAAAAACAATTAAACTTGTTGGGTATTTTTTTGTATGTTAACAGAGCCTCCTAAATATAAGAGCAGTAAGATTCCGCCATTTTTATAAGCTTCCCATAGAGGGGAAGCTTTTTGTTCTTTTTCATATCAATCAGTGTATTTTAATATTTTTTTAGAAGCTTTCTTGTATATAAAAACATTAATGCTTCGTTTCAATTTTTAATTTGAATGGTTAGTTCAATATTCAGGAAATTTTAAAATTGAGTCATATTATGTCGAATTGGCGCAAAAATATTTAAATTAGTCTACCACAAAATTTTTTTTTTTATTGTAGAAATAAGAATTTGTTTATATGTGTATGTAAGAAATTAGTATAGAGTGTTCCATCAAAAATTTCAGCATTCTTTCCCAAAACAAACGTTCGTTAAAAAATGCTTTTTGAGTAGCTATGTAATATGGGGATTATTGTGTTTTGAGTTCTATTTCAACATTGTTGATGACAAACTTCGAAAACAGTTTTTTCGTTACTTGTTAAAAATTTGATTTTTCATCGCAACAAATTCGCAGCCTATATTGTTTCATCCTGTAAGATAAACAAACCGGAGCTTCATAAAATAAAAACATTATATTATACAGCTTTTCGCAATTAAAAAACCAATCAAAAGATGTCGCTAAGTATAAATTAATGCTAAATATTAAAACCTAAATGTTTGTTAACTAAAATTTAATATGTATACTGCCTGGTTCAATAGATTATTGAGATCTCCTGGAACTGAAAATAACCAAATACGAGCGAATTGAAATAAGAAAAGAAAAAAATTGGAAAAAATGTAACATTTTTCTATTATTTTTTTTTAGCGCACAGCAACTAGGATGGTAAATATTTTGCGATGAAAAGCTTTATTTATGCCAACCGTATTATAAATAAAAATTATAATTGTTTTGAGTTTTATTAATTATCTTAAAATATTATATTAAAGATTTCGCGCTGAACTTACAATAATAATGGTTTATTTTCGTAAATAGTTATTTAATTATTTTACGCTTTTCTGTAGTTTCAAGTAAATTTATTACAGAGACATGTGTAAACGGATTTTCAAATTACAGAAAGCTCGGTTTTGCAATCGGATAAAATTGAAGTTTTTTACGTTTTGTTCCGTTTTGTAATAATATTTAATTAAGAAAATCATGACATCGTTGATTTTTTGTATACAAAAATAATTTTCGTAAATAGATTTTGATGTAAAAATTTTATTATATGAATAATATTATTGTTTCTACATGGTGATTCATAAAATTTCGTTTCAGCTCACGTTTTCTCTTTAATTTTGTTATAAATGGGGAATGTTTAGATTGCTATTAAGTGCATCGTTCATCTCAAAAATTCTGATGTGCATGTGACCAGAATTTACCAAATAAGTTACATTTTTATAAAACTAAATTTTAAATTGGATGTAAGAGGAATCCGCGTATCTTACTATATAAACCTACACAACTAAACGGAAAGCTCATTTTTATAGAAAATTAATAAATTTATGCTCCGCTTTAGTTTAAATTTACCAAATAAATACTCCATTATGATGGCTGATTTTCAAATATGTGTTCTTTGAATAGTTTATTAAAAATATAAAATTAAAATTTAGATGGTTTGTTTAATTTTTTATTCATTAATTCATGTTCAAAAACTTTCCAATTACCACGGTTTCATATAGTAATTCAATAAAAGCTTCCCCTCTACTGAAAGCTCTCCTTTTAATATTACAGCTTTTCAAAATCATAGATGGCTCTGATGTTAATTTTAAAATTTCATTTTCATTTCACCCTCAATGAGCTTATTTTTAATGCACTAGATGTCACATTCCAAACTTTAACAGTCGTCAATCTGGCATTGGATTCTACGTCTACAAGGGGGACTAGAATTATCAGAACAATATTTTGACATTTTTGATAATTCTTTTCGATCCGGATTCGCGTCTTATTCACCACTTGTTAAATTAGGACCGATACACACATATCGATTACGTTAACTTCGCATCAAATTGTCGTTGAAGATTTTGTTGACATAAGGTTGCAACTGCGCAACTCTAAAGGATGAAACACACCAAGCAGCAGCAGCGAGCAGCAAATTTAAATATTGGCTTATTTGCTTATGTAATGATACAACATCAGAGTTTCGGTGTATATATATATATATATATACGCATTTCCAATAAAAGAAATCAAATATTTTGTAATTTTAATAGATCCTTAGATGCAACTTCATTCAATATAATTTTTTAAATTTTTCTATTAAAATTGCAAAATATTTGATTTCTTTTAATGAAAATACGTATATATACACCGAAACTCTGATGTTGTATCATTACATAAGCGAATAAGCCAATATTTAAATTCGCTGCTCGCTGCTGCTGCTTGGTGTTTCATCCCTAAAAATTTAACTCAAGGACAGTTTGCACGTTGATGTATACGTGATATTGAGTACAGAATTTTTTAAAAACAAATAAATAGTTACGTATTTGAATGATGCTTCTATTGAACATGCTGCGGTATTCTGATCACGTCAACATTTAATCAATTAATCGTACGTATTGACTCATGAAGCATTTCATGTCACTAATATATTGGTTATACAACTAGTCCTGGGGTGGCATGTTGTACCATCACTATTTTAGACTTTCGACTTAGTTTATGTCTCATTTTGCATGAGTAAAATGGCAGCCTATTTTACTTCGAAATTTACGCATTTTCTAATGTGTTCTCAGCTTGTTCGAGTAAAACGTCACTCTATTCCTTTTCTACGATTTGTTAGACTACAATAATCGACTCTATTTATCATCAAATAATTTTTTCGTTATACGTTTATCGAAATGTATAGAAAAAAAAAACAAAGCTCACAATTATATCAAGCGGTTGTGACTACACAACAGTACAGTTATAATAGGGTTCTCATTCCTTATCACATTAGACATTTGCGTTTAATTCTTAACCTTTACTGGTGTTCCGCTCAGTTCTTTGAATCGTCTTGAGTTTGTCGTTTGTTGGCCTTGGTTTTTATTGCATTGAAGTATTAACCTCATATTCTAGTTTTAATGGTTCCATTTTAAATCTCATGTTGAAAATTGTTTTAATATTAAAAATATCTCCAATTTTATCCACATTTGTTGAATCTAAGCACGAATAGTGGGTAGAGTTTTCAATGTAGAGTAACGACACAATTTTAATTTTTTTACACCTATACTACAACCACGCCATGCATTCCGTCCCAGATTGCCATATTCCAGAACTTCTTCCAAAATTCATTTAAAAATCCCATTTCCATCCAACATACCCAATCCCAACATAATCGTCTAAGAATTGCCTGAGTTCCGTCCCACATTAAATTCGATCGAATAGATTAAATTTAAAAACATTCGGATTTAACGGATAATAGGATTTAACGGAGTCCCTAATTGGTCCGTTAAATCGAAGTTTTTCTGAATAACATGTTATATTAAAATGTCACGTAATCAACGCAACAATTTAACGCAACATTTAATTAACATAGTATTTAACGCAGCGTGTAACATGAACCCAAAACACGTCTCCTAAATGTTTTACCAGATAATGCAGATAGTGTCTTTGCTTTCTCAGCCGAAAGTGTACAAATAAGTCACCGTTGATCAACCTTCTTCAGCCGAAAGTTATCAGCCGAAAAATTTATTTCAACAACACATCAAGAAAAACCAATTTGAATGTATTATCACAGACAATCAAATTAGATTTTTCATTTGAACTAAAAAATGAAAACAAAATAAATTTCTGATAATTCCAATGTCATCGTTGTATCTGTGATTTTTCGTTAAACTGTGTATACGTATACGCAAAAAACAAAATATTTTTGATTGTATGCGGCTATTTACAGAAAATGAAATCGCAGTTTAAATTTTTACGTTTACATAGGATGAAATATCGCTTTTAGGTTGTCTCTGGTATTATTATGCAAAGTTTGTTGTAAAACCTACATAATTCTTTTTAAACTTGTGAAATACAAATGTTTAAATCAATTAATCATAACTTGAAAAGCAATATTGTTAACCTTGCTTCAAATGAACATAAAGTATGGTGGGGTTGCCACTATGGCCATTTGATATGTCATAATGTTGGTTTACTTCGGTCTAATTGTAGAGAAATCATAAAGGGGATACAGGGGTGAAATTTAGCAAAATTACGCTAATTAAATATATCGAAAATGCATTGAATGGCCTGTCGTTCTAGGTTAGAATGCCGTGTCATTGATGCCACTAGGCTCATTTCATAGGACACCATGTTTGTCAAATTTGCCCTAATTGTGGAGAAATTCTGAAGGGTATACGGGGGTGTAATTTGATGATTGTCGTATAAAATATATAGATCATGGTTTGTGTGCATGTGTCATATACCTCTTCTTCCATACAAGCAAAATAATCATAGATCATTAAAGACATCATAGCTTAAAATGGTAAAATTCTGAATGAAACCAATCTTAAAATGAAAACCAATATACGTATAGTATCAAAATTTAAGGAAAATGAACATAATTCACGATCAACAGAATGAAAATTTATTTTTCTCCCACATTTACGAGACATAAATAACTGAAGTCAAATACATCTAAACATAAAATAATTCCCAAAGGATTTGAATGTTTTTTTTGTGTTTACGTTTTTAGTGTCTATCAAATGACAGTAATAATACCAATAATAAGGAAAATTAATCCAAAACGATTGGCCATTCAATAATTTAAAACATATTGAATTAGCGAAATATTGCTAAATTACACAACTGCATCCCCTTCAGAATTTCTCCACAATTAGGCGGAAGTTGACCAACATGGTGGCCTATCAAATGATCATAGTGGCATCAATGACACGGCATGTTAATCTAGAACGACAGGCCACTCAATGCATTTTCGATTTATTGAATTAGCATAATTTTGCTAAATTATACCCCTGTACCCCCCTTCAGGATTTCTCCATAGTTAGGCCTAAGTAGACCAACATTATGACATATCAAATGGCTATAGTGGCAAACCCATACTTTATGTTCATTTGAAGCAAGGTTAACAATATTACTTTTCAAGTTATGATTAACATGGACTCTCCACCTGCTATTGCTATCTAGTTATGCCAGAAAATTTCGATCAAATAGCAAGTGGAGACTCGCAATAATATTTATATGCTATCTGTATACTATGAATACATGCTATGTCGGCATAACTTGATAGCATGTATATAGCAGGAATATTTTGACGTTTCTTCTATTTCAATATGGTGTCTACTGACATTTCAAGTATTTATTCAAATGACTGGTAGTCTAGACTATCGACAAAAGAATGATTTCTAACGTCAAATTATAGCAAGTTTACCACACCAGACTCCATTATGGCAAATTTTGATAGAAAGAGAAAGTAGATTGCAATAGCATTCAGATAGCAGGTTGAGAAGCCGTGTAATTGATTTAAACATTTGTATTTCACAAGTTTAAATAGAATTATGTAGGTTTTACAAAAAAATTCGCATAATAATACATTCAAATTGGTTTCTGCTGATGTGTTGATGATAGATAACTTTCGGCTGAAGAATGATGATCAACGGTGACGTATTTCTATACTTTCGGCTGAGATAGCGAAGACACTTTCTGCATTATCAATTTTTTTATCTTTCGACAGGAAACGTTCGGCTAACTTTAATAGTATGGGAAAAGAAGGAAAAATATGGAAGGTCATTCTGGACTGCAGACACATTGTAACACTCCGGTAACGTCCGTCAACCGTTTTTGAACATATATCCGCTTATAAATTCTGCGCTTAATAAACTTGGCGTTAAGCAAATTTCCGACAGTCAAATTACAATTTTAACCGGAGTTTCAAGCGCTCTTGAACCCCTAAAGAATGCTGTTGCAGAATTAAATGAGCAGTATTCAAACTTAATTTTAGGAAAAATACATTGATTTAAGTGTTCTAACTATTAAAAAAATTGAATACTTTATTATAACAGGAGCTGTTTGATGTCATTTTTTTCTAATAAAACAACGTCGCTACAACGCTACATAAAGGAACCTACACAAGTCAAACGAATACCTTTCCTATTCTACAAAAACTAGTATCACACAAACGTCCACATCATTATGTTCTCGTTTCTTTCTATTCTTCTATCAAGCTTGAGACCAACCCAAAGTCATCATTAATAGGTCATCAGATGAAGATGATTAGAACCATTCGTTTTATGATGAATTACAAATATCTCTCCAATCTTTCATTAATGATGGTAAAAGAACTGTAACTGTATACTTTCTGTGGTAGGTAACATAATTACCAACATTAGACAATAAATGCCGTTTGAATACTGTCACTCTAAAAACGCTTGTATGTTTAACCCATTCCCGCAAATGACGGCTATAACCGTCATATTTTTGGTGATATATAGGCAAATGACGGCTATAGCCGTCCTGCACATTTTAATTAATAAAAAAAGGAACATCATTCTTACGAAGTGTACTAATGCATTATTTAGTTAATTATTCAGTAATACATCAAAGAAAAAAAGATGTAACATTCCAGATAACATATCATTTGTTTTTTTTTTGCGATTTTTCATGATTAGCAATTCGATATATTTCCGCCTACAGAAACAAACGACATAGCCGTCCTATTATGTTCGCGCAAATGACGGCTATAGCCGTCATTTGTCCATATATCACCAAAAAATATAGCTGTCATTTGTTTCTGTAGGCGGAAATATATAGAAAAAATGATGTGATGAGCAAATGACGATCATAGCCGCCGAGAGTTTTCATGGGAAAACTGTGAGAATCACATTTTCACTTCCAAACATATAAATGACGCTCAATTTCATATGGCAGTCATAAACAATTGAAAAACAAAGTGTATTTCTGAGCACGGTCGTCAATTAAAAAGTGTGCGGCAATGGGTTAAAATACAATGGCGAATTGAATACTCGACTACCCGAGTAGCAATAGAGTCGAGTACTTTGAAAACCCTAGTGGTGGAAGACTTGATTTTATGATCTTGACCTGTTAATTATTTCAGATTTTCTCTATTTTAAAGATATTTACTACGTATATTCAATTTGCAGTTCATTAATTTTTGGATGCACTAATGAAGGGATGGGAAACCTCCGGCGTTTTTTTTGTTTTCCATGCGGCCTATGCGAACTTATTATTGTATCAAACTTTTTGAATATTTACTGAACTCTTAATCTGAATTATAACCTGGTGAGTATGTGTACTGAAGGGGAATGAAAAGAAACTGAGAAGGTTTCGTTTCGCTAAACAAGAAGGACAATGTGCGTTTAGAAAATCGAATTTATTTCCACTGCATATTGCATCAACAAAACCTTTTTGCTAAATCAGCTGCCTTGCGTGACACTTTGGATAAAATAATAGGAATAGTAAATTTTATAAAAGACAATGCGACATGACATCGCCAATTTCGGGATATGATTATGTTAGACGTCGAAACATCTAGTGCCGACTTACCTTACCATTGCAAAGTGCGTTGGTTATCAAGAGGTCAAGTTTTAATCAGAGTTTGGTCTTTGGAAGAACAGATCTTAATTTTATAAAAACAGTAAAAGTGCGGTGTACTGATGATTTAGTGGACTCTCTTAGTAAAAGGTTTCACATGTCTGCACTAATGTATCCCCCTCCTCTAAGTAGGTCGAAGACCTCTGTCCAAAACCTTTAGTGTCAATCACGTAAATTACATTTATAGTAGTTAGATTGAGTTTGTTTTCCTGGGAGGTGATCTAGATAAAATTAATCTCCGTTAGCATCGGAAGAGTTGCATACCAGAGTGTTCGTTTACCCCACCGTTTCGCGGTCACCACAGCCTCGCTAGTAAATGATTATGGAGCACCACGTCCAGATAAGGTTGGCCTTAAGGTTGATCCAATATACTAAAACTCGTATGAGCTACATCCTTATGACGCACATAAGGGTTTTAAGTAGTGTTTAGTCCCAAAAATGTCTAGAGCCTAGAAAAATGCACCAAATTGAGTATTTTTTTGTAAATACTCTTTATGAGATTCTTAAAAGATCCCTCATGAGTATTTTGTCTGAAAATTTTTTCAACATACTCAGATATTTGTTTAAAAACATCCATTTCTGTGTTTAATATTTTTTTCTAAAATTTGGTACACATTGTTTTTTGCGGTCGCTACGTTCAAATATGGAGTTAGACTTTCGATATTGACAGTTGACAGCTGTCAATTAGCAGTCAAATCACTTTCACTTGTTATAAATCTTGAATTTATTTTCATTTAGTACGTTTCTTAGGTCTGAGTATGTACTGATTTCTATGCATACAAAAAATTTTCAGACAAAATACTCATGAGGGATCTTTTAATCTCATAAAGAGTATTTAAAAAAAAAATACTCAATTTGGTGCATTTTTCTAGGCTCTAGACATTTTTGAGACTAAACACTACTTGAAACCCTTATGTGTGACGCCACGTTATTATACATATTTGAATTATTTTATTACAAAGGAGGAACCCCAAAATAATAGAGAATTGAAAATAAAATCTACACTGTATTTGAGTACAATATTTTAACTTGCCGCATATCTTTCGATGGTGTATGAGTGTGCGGCAACGGTGGATATATTACACATTTCAAAATAATTTATTTTTTTTCCGCAATTTGCTTACTGTAAGCAACTGATATATTTTATGCGAAAATGAAAATAAATTAAATAATTTTTGAATCATAAATTTTTTTAAATTCTATATAGTTGTACCGCGATGTTATCAAAATTTTTACGAGACTTTTATAAAGGTATACGACATACGTCTAGCCAGTTGAGTCTTAATTGTTCATTTCAACAGATGAATTATAAAATCTTTTCAAAATTTTGTTTTTGTATAGTAAACTTAAACACAGATAATCGCCCTCGGTATACAGAAAATTCAAATATAACACCGTGTTTGCTTATTTAAATTTCAAATTAGACAGAAACTACATAATAACAAATAAATAAACAAGAAACAACCAACAATGAATTATGGAAATTGTCATTTTGTTTCGCCTTTTCGTGCGAGAATAAATTAGCCGGCAAGGTCAGAAAATTACATCTCTAACTAATAGACGTCGAGTACAAGCGACGTACATACAGTGTGTGCTCTCATTTGGATGTTTACTTTAACGAAAAAATTTATTTTTAATAAATAGATTCGTTGTTTATTATTATTTAAATAATTTTATTGTTTTTACTTGGTTTTTTCTTAAAGAACAGATAAGCAATGCTATAATTAGCCGAACGCAATAGAAATTCTAAGTTCAACTATACAATTGTGTTCCATATGGGTATGGTTATAGATTTTCGCTTCCGTTCATAAATCCAATAAATTAGTTTCAGGTTTACACACAATTTTCTTAAGTTACGACCATTAGATGTTGTTAAATATTTACAATTCGCTAGACTAACCGATTTATACAGTTTACATTTTTATGTTTGCAGTCATTGTATTTATTTATCTAATCAGCCATAATTTATATGATAAAGTAGAGATTATTTAGATTTTGCTCGATCGAACAATTATTTCGAATTAAAAATTTAACATTTGTATTTCCATATGTGCTTCCTGTAAAGTATCTGTTTGAGATCTATAAATCATAATGCAACTAAAATAGGCCACTTAAGCTTTATTAGTTCAAGATCAGGTTTACGTCAGAGATTAAACAACAACTTATAAAATGCTAACATTGATAAATAAATAAATATTGACACTGGCAGTAATGCACATAGAATGATGGAAAGAAAATTTATCTTGGTAATTCAAAATTATCTACTTTCATTCAAAATGGAATGTTCCGAGTATACTTTAAGCTTAAATAAATAAATACTTGAACCGTATTGCTTACTTTTATATAAAATCGATGAGGGACGAAATTCGAGAGAAGGAAAATCCGCAAGTGACAACTTCGCTTACAATTGCAAATATCTGTAGTATTAAGAAAATTATGGAGTTGAAAGTTACAGTGAATCAAGAAAACAGATTTCATTTGATTTTGTTAAAATATCTTATCAGACCTAGCCGTTTACACATTTTCAACAAATAAAAAAACGGATCAAAAGGTTTCTTAACCCCTGGTACACTAATAAAAAACTGGGATAATTAGACTTTTTACTTTTCTTAATAGTAAGCCTGAGCGTGTCGCCCTCCAAATAAAAGTTTCATTTTAAAGGGTGATTTGTTAGAGGTTCACAATTTTAAATTAAAATAGAACAAAGAAAAACATTTTGAATATCACTATAACTAGCTTTATCGAATAGATAATTTCATGCCATTAATGCTTGAATATATGATTTCAGCCATGTGGCCGTCGCGGCTGGTGTATAAATGGCGCAATCTGGATGTCCAATTTTCACACACTTTTTGCAGCATTTGTGTTCCAAGTGTTCAATCGTCTCTGGTTTATTGTCGAAGACAAGTGACCCCAAAGAAAATAATCTAATGGAGTTAGATCACCCAATTTCTATGGCCAATTAACAGGACCATAAAGCGCACCAAACAGTGATTTTCTCAGGATGAAATGGTGCTTCGACAAAGGCTGTAAATTAGCTTCACTCCAAATCCGACAATTCTGTTTATTAACGTACCCATTCAACCAAAAGTGAGCTTCATCGCTGAACTAAATTGTTTTGGAAAAGCAACATCACTTCTATAAAGTGGATGGATGTATTTCAACAATTTGCAAGCGTTGCTCTGGCGTGAGTCTATTCATTATGAAATAACAAATCAAACTAGTGACAAAGCAAATGTTAGCTGTCAAATCGGTGGTCAAACATAAAGTTGGTCTGTTGCCAACATAAAGTTGTGAGCATGTAAAAACACTCCTTATTCGATACTTCAGTGGAACTTGCTATAAGCATAGACAAAACGGATAAAATTAAATTACCCTTATGCAAATTAATACATTTCGAGGTAGGGTCTCTTTTAAAGTAAACATAAGAGGCATGCTTTTAGATCAAAACAGGAAAATAAGAATAGAAAAATAAAGAATAGCGAAGAATATTTGGTAACCCGAGCAAAACAATATGGTCAATTCACATTGAAGTATTCCTGGTAATTCTAGCAAGTGCATTAATCAGTGATTGAAAGTCTTATGAAGATAGCATAAAAATGAATTCATCACAAGTCAATGGTAAATTTAATATGTCAATATTCATATCACATAAAATAATTACGTTTTGATTGTTAATAATACCAAAGAAATCAGCAAAGCCGGATACAAAAGAAGAAACGGAACTAAATTCCAACATTTTTTAACTTTTAGTTCTTTTACTTTACGTTACAATCAAATGCCTTTTAATATATTCTTAACGGATATGTGGATCTATGATGTTGAACTAAAATTCTGCAATATTCCTAACTATACCAGTATCAACTGTTGCAATAAAAATTATAGGTCTGGAGAGTGTTAGTAAAATAAGATGAACAGGAAGAATTTTTTTTTATATTATACGGATGACCTCCAGTAGAGATAAATGGATCAGTCCACACAGGCTGTGATTGATATAGATGAAATTACCAGGCGAAACATAGTGTGAGCGATCTTTTCCCTGTGTTTTGCTTTACTTTACATGAATAATTGCTATGACCGTGAAGTTTTTACCAATTACCAAAAATAAGCATGTATTGGAAATCACACTGTTAAAATATTTGTTATAGGAATTTTGAGTGAAAAATTAAATTTCATGAAATTTAAAAATATAATAATATTTATTAAATTGATTATTCTAATACTATGACGCGAATGTATAGAGATGTTTTTTAAGGAAAACTTTTACATTGCTCAGAAAGGTTTTTTTAAGTAAAACTATTATCGGCTCCTTTTGATTATCAGTGCATCCAATTCCGGCAAATTACAAGACATCATGAAGACTTCACCAAAAATCAATCATATATACAGTATGTTCCATAAATAGGTTAACAACCATTTTTTTTTTAACTTCAGCAATATTTTTTATTTTTTTTTATTATAAATTAAACACCACAAGTTCGTAAGTTTTCCTTAATTAATATAGATAATATTTATTGAATATAAAATCATAATACAAAAAAAATGCATTAAAATATAAGATTTAAAAACAAAATATGTTAAAAATTATGTACCAAAAATAGGTTAACAAATCATTTAATAACCACAATGACCCCAATTTCGTAACGACATTTTTGCTAATCGTGACGGTAGCGAGTGTGTATATTTTATACACTCTTCTGAGGTGATACTAGGCCAAACATTTTTAATTAGACATCGCATTTCCGAGAGATTCCTCGGAGCCTTCTCCGCAATGCGTAGTTTTAAAAGGGCCCACAGATTTTCTATGGGCGAGAGATCCGGGCTTTGTGGTGGCCTTGATAAAACGTTTCTGTTTGTCTCATTTAAGTAATTCGAAACTATTTTAGACCGATGAATCGGCGCATTGTCTTGTTGTAGAATAAAATCTTTGCCAATTAGTCGTCGTCCTTCGGGAATAATTATTTCTTTTAGCAAATTTAGGTAAACAACTGCAGTTACTTTTCCTTCTAATACAATGATTTGACCTACACCCGATGTACACATGCAACCCCATATCATAAGCCCCTTTCAAATCCTTTAAGTGTAGATTTGGCGTACTTATATGACAAAACTTCTGTTTTTTTCGCCAAACGTCATTCGCCCATGACTATGTGTTAAACGAATCATGGATTCGTCAGTCCACAAAATTTTATCCCAGAATTCTAGTGGCTTTAGAACATGATCAATATAAAAGTGTTCCCTTTTCTTTTTATTAACTGAAGAAACATAGGTGCTTATTAACATCATGTAGTCGACGTCTTATCGTTTGGTTGGAAAGATTGACTTGGTGATCATTTTGTATCTTTGAGCGTACTTTTGGAGCGGACATTAACGGATTTGCATCTGATATTGATTGGATCCTCAAATCTAGCCGTTTATTTGTTTTTCTTGATCTTCCTTTTCGCGTTAACCTTCTTCCGTCCCTCAAAATTAATAACACTAAAGTTCCTCGTGGCCAAAATGAACCCATATGGTTTTGCTTAAAAAACAATCAGAAAATATTTTTCAAATTTTATTTCGTTTTTAATCAAAAGAAAAAAATGAATATTTATAGATTATATTTATACGAATTTAAAAAAAAATAAAAGTTCATTTGGGTCAAAATGGACCCGAGGGACGGAAGAAGGTTAAAGGCATCACTCGCCCTTCATTTCTGAATGTTTTAATAACTTTGTAGACTGCAGTCAATGAGTTTCCAACTAATTTAGAAATTCGCATTGTGGTGCCGGTTCCGTGCATTTTTACTATTAATTTTCGCTCTTCTAGCGTTAAATATTTAAATTTGCCCGTTTTAAGATTTTTTACTGAAAAAGGAAAACTAAAACAAGTAATAAGTACATCTATTTTCAAAACTGTTATCTTTATAAAGAAAATCACTTACCGTGCACGTTATGTGAAAATACAATTAGGCAATTATTACGTTCAACACTTTTACACAATACTTTAAAACTAAACGCAATACATGAATAATACGTTGCAATAATTATTCTTGTTCACCTACTTATGGAGCGTGTTATATGAGAGTACTGACTGAAAAGACGCGCTAGCGGATGTATTTATACTCGATAAACACTGATGCGTAATACAACGCTAGTATTTTTTTTAATTGAAATGTATCGATGTTAACCTATTTATGGAACATACTGTAGGTTGTTTTTAGGGCCTGACTTATCAAATGGTGGTGAATCATATCACAATCGACTTGCACAGTATTTTTTTAAGTAAAACCGTCATCATATTTTTATAATTTTGAATGAATCTCTTTGCCAATAACAAGACATCATGGAGATGGCATTATAACGAAACTATATAGGAATAGCTCATACGGGTTTAACCTTTCAAACAAAGCATGTTTCGTTCTAATATGGTTTTTCACAGTAATATTTTTTTTTGAGCAAACTTCTCATTGGCTCCCTATGATTTTTGAGTGAATCCCATTTATTCTCACAATAACAAGAGATCACGGAGAAACGTACTGAGCAAAATCCATATTGGAACGAAACATGCTTTGTTTGATAGGTTAAACCTGTAGGAGTTATTCCTATATGGTTTCATTGTGGTGCAATCTCCATGATGCCTGTTATTGTGAAAATCAATGAGATTCACTCAAAAATCATAAGGAACCGATAGAAATTTTGTACAAAGACACGTACTGAACAAATCCACATTGGAACGAAACACGCTTGGGTTGATAGGTTAAGCCCGTACATGAGTTATTTCTATATATTGGCGGTGTGGTGCAATCTCTGTGATGCCTTGGTATTGGTCATAATAGTATTCCCTCTAACATAATAGAGAACCTATGATAGTTTAACTAAAAAAAATCGAACTGAACAAGTTCTTATTAAAATGATTCACATATTGTTTAGTAGGCTAGGCCCTAAGAAATTACTTTTAGATGATTGCATTTTGGTGATGTCTCTGTAATATTTAATTAGTGGCCTAAATAAGATTGACCCAAAAAACAGATGGAGAGCCGTTGAGAGTTTTGTTCAAAAAATCGTATTGAACAGGAATGAAATGGTACAATCGTTGTTTGATTGGCCAAAGCCCTATGAGTAATTCCTATGGTGGTATTGTGGTGCAATCTTCATAGGTCTGGTCTGTATGAGGTAACACTGTTTGGTAGAATTTTGGTGCTAATTATGAGCTTATTTTTAACGACTATTCAACAATCGTCAGCTAACAATTTTCATTGACAGTGTTACTCAAAAAAGAATCGTATTGTGGTTTTAGAGACTTTAAAGGTATGGCGTTTTATTTTTCAAAATAAAAATAAAATATAGTAATCATGAAAATTACCGACCTCGAGATTTTTGCAAACTGCAGGCCTTTTGCTGTATGGCCGAAGTCAAAATGTGGTTTTTAAAAAAAATCTGAGTGTGTGTGTGCAGATTAAGTGTGTGCGTCCTCTGTACAACCCAGGAGCTTTATTTATCGTGGTGAAACTATTGTACACATTAAAGCTTTTTTTCATAAAGTATGGGATATCCCAACGATTTTTGGTCGAAATCGGCCTACCGGCAGTGGCAGCTTCCATAGAAGCTTTTTCGTCTTTTGAAAATATTATTAAAAGTATATCATTTAGGAGTAAAGCGGAGCAGCTAAGGACTAAAAGATTCTACAATACCGGTCCAGACCAGTTTTCAAAACTTTAAGCGGACATGACGATTTTTCTTTTTTACAAAAAACGGGTTTTCAACTAAAATCAGACCCTGTGCATACCATATAAATTAACTGATCGGGATATATTGGAGATCCCTGTGGTTTTTGGCCGTCATTTGTCCCCGGAAGTGGCAGAAAAAAAAATATTAATTACAAAAATATTGTGATTTAAATTTCGGTGGAATTCGGTGGAAATCTGTGTATCGGAAGCACCAGATTCAATGGGAGTTTAGCATTTACAAACAATTAAAGACTTGAATAACTTTAAAAATTTAATTTTCAACAAAAGGATTGATCTTGTTGGTTTTCTGAAATTTAAGCAGGAATAGTGTTTTTTTTGCTTATATTTGCAAGATAGTTTTACCAAAAGCCCGGTAAGTTTAATTTTTCGCTTTAGAAATCAATCATTTTATTTTAATCTCCAAAAAATTCTAAAGCACGCACTTTTATTTTTTACGCCCGTACTGCTAATTTTCATCTCCATGAGGGCATTTGCCTGTGAATGATACGCCGTTGTCCTGTAATGTCGAGTTCCCAGGGTTCTCGTTAGCTCGTTGAACAGGTGTGACTCAAACTGAGCACCTTGGTCGGTGGTGATTGGTTTTGGCACACCAAATTTTGCTATCCACTCCGAAATGAGTGCGCTTGCGACTGTTGTTGCTGAAATATCGGGAATTGGAATCACTTCTGGCCAACGTGTGAAATGATCTATTATCTTCAAACAGTAATGATTTCCTTCGGATGGTGAAAATGGTCCCACTAGATCTTCATTAATGTGAGCAATCGCGTGTGACGTCCAATTTTTGCCCAATTTAAATTACTTTAAATTAAAAAAAGTTTTAATTTAAAGTAATTTAAAGTTTTAGTTAATACCTTCCGCCAGTAGAGAGTTTAATTCTGCATCGTTTCTCTGGTCATCCGTCAATTATCGTAACTGATTTCCGTACTCGAGTACATACTTTCTATAATAAAAGATCCGCTGTTACGATTTCAGCGCCCTTAACGTGCCGTATATCGGTGATCATCTGTCCGATGTAATCGAGTTGCCTCGCTTGACGATCGTTCGTCTTTTTGGGTTTCTGTACAAAGGCAAATGTAAAATGTATTTTTTTTTTTTTGAGAATAACCTAACGGTTGAAGTCCGTTGTCACCGACTTGAAGTATTGCACCAGCCGCGATATCGGAAGCGTCGACATACAGCGAAAGCTCCGCCGTTTTGATGGATGAGCGAGTAAAGCAATATTGGACCAATCGAATTTGTACTTATCAAATGCATTTCTCGCTTCGTCCGTCCATGTTAACAGCGTTCGATTGTTCTTCTTATTTCCAGGAATCATCTCCAGTAATTTGACATGAGTAAGTCTTCTTCCTAAAAACCTGCGATAATAGTTGATTGCCGCCAAAAAACTTTTTTTGATTTACAATTGTCAGAAGTGGAAATGATTTGATGGCTTCGATTTTGTCGGGCAACAGCAAAATTCCTTCGGATAAAACGCGATGTTCAAGGAAATTAATCTCCTGCCAGCCAAATCCGCATTTGGCAATATTTATCGTTAAATCGTACTGTATCGTGCAGCGTTGCGTAGGCCAACTGCCATAAACTTAAACTAAAAAAAAGAACTTCGTCGTAATACACATTTTTTCAATGTCCTCTTCTGCGACTGGAACCTGATTTAAAGTTTTTTTCAAGTCGATCTTTGAAAAAAGGTGTTTCCTTGCAAATTGCCAACGAAATGGTTCACATACGGAATTGGGTAGCGATCTGGAACTGTAATGGCATTTAAAGCTCGATAATCACAAGCGGGATGATGAATGAATTCGATGTACTATAGCGGTAGAAATCCACTTCTTAGCAGTGGAAGCATTGAAATATGCTTGAACTCTTCCAGTAGACCAGCGTGATTCAAATCCGTTTCGTCGACGTCATACGTTTCGTCATACAATTTGAATTTAAGCCAGTGAGCGGGTTGATTACATTTTTTCCATTCAAATCGATTAGCTATCCGTATTTTGTAACGAAATCTGCACCGATGATTGACGTTGTTACGTCTGCGATTAAAAACGTCCACGTGAAGTCATAGGTCGTAATCCAAGGTTTACCTTCGGTGTTGTAGTTCCAAACGTTTTGGTTTCGGTGTCGTTTGCTGCAAACAATTTGACCTCCGATGGCTTACAAAATAGCCTACTTACCAACTGCGTGGCATGAATGATACCTCGGCCCCTGTATCAATCAAAAATCCGATGTTCGTAGTACTGTCGTAAATTTTTAGTCGGTTAATGAATTTTGGTTTAGGCTGTTCGTAACCTAAATCTGACACAGGCTGTTGGTATCATTTACTATTTGACTGTGCGGCTTTCGCCGCGTCAAAATTACACGGCTTGCGGCATCGGTTTGCTTTAGCGCTAAACTTCCACTGGAGCCAACAATATGGATGCCCCGAACAGGAATTGAAACTCGTACGTGGTTTATTAGCGTTCACTGAATTACTGCTACCACTTGAATAGACAACTTTTGTAGTAAACTGACTTTGGACGATGCTGAACTTTTCATTTGAATATAACTGCAGCGTGCGCCATTTCGGTTGAATGAATTTGTAGCGGTATCTTGGAACATGCATACATTCGTAAAAGTCGACCCACCTCTTCCGCACCTTTCAAATGATTCTACCTGTTCACAAGAAGCTCTTCCAAAATGAGGAAGTGCACCATCCAACTGAAATCACAATTCGTTTCTTGGCCTTCCACTAAATTGAGGAAATCTCCCATTTAAAATTACATAAGTTTTCCGGCTGAAAGTGTTTCCTCAAAAAATAATGGTCCGATTAGGCGAGAACCAAATATTCCAGCCCATACATTTACAATCCACATATGTTGATTATCGTCAGATGGCATCCCTTGTAGTTTCACTCCGCTCGGTTCATATTACCGTCACTTTTAAATGTATAGTTTCTTCTATCCAAAAACATGTTAAAGTTATTTTCTTCAATTCGTTGACTGGCTCAATGACAAAATTGAATTCTGTTCATAAAATCATTTGCTGATAACTCCTGTGGCAATGATATGCGGTATGCGTGGAACTGATTTTCTCTCAAAACGCGAGAGTCAAACAACTGTTTGAGATATCCCTCTATCTTGTGCAATATTTCTAGTTGATGTATGAGGGTTTCGGCATTTCGTTGGATTTCCTATGGTTCCGGAAGTGCTTGGATTATTTGCTAAACCAGTAAATGAATCTCTTCAAAAGTACTAGCGATCTGGATATCATTCAACGTATAATTTACTCGCCTTCCGTTCATTTTACCGAATTATCACAACGAACGCCGACGATTATTTTCAATTTTTTTTTTATTTATAATTAGGAATTACGAAATTATTTTTAAATTAATTTAATTGAAAAACCATTTTTTATTATAATTTGTTTAGTAAGTAGAAGAAGAATTGATTTCATATATTTTGGTTTGTCGTTAAGAGAAATTGTTTTGCTGTAAGCAAATCAACTCTTGCTCATTTATTTGAAACCATACACTTTAGGAAAAATTTTGTATGAACAAAAAGTATTTATTTATTTATTTTTAACTGCTTAATCAAAACGTGCACTCAAAAGTATAGGTTCAAGGTTGCACAATTTGCATTATAAGTAATTTCCTCTGGCATTTATTAAAACACGCACCCCGTATGTAAATATATGTGTGTGTCCAATTAGACATAAACAGAATAGGAGTATAGACGTAACAGTCTTTAACGTGGCCAAGGGTATGCCGAACTCACATCAACAACAACATGACAATATGACAATATGAATAATAATTTGCGGACTGTTGTAGTTTGTACTTTTACTTAAATATTCTGAATGCATTACGGATAGTAAACAAGGTATTATCGCCGTTACTATTGAGTTTGACTAAATGAACAGAATGGCTTAGTACAACATAACACATTTTTATACAAACTGAAACTGACGAGTTTCATAAGCCTAGGAGCGAAAAAATTCTTATCGCAGAAGGTTAAGATTTAACATTACCCTTAAAAATCAATCCCGGATTTACGATGCAATTCATCTAGCAGAAGAGCTCTATGCCTATAAATAATTTATAATTCTATAAAAAATTTGCTTAGTAAAGTTAAGCGGAATTGCAGTTAATTTGCATTTCGATTCTAATTTTATATTAAAATTTTAAAAAATATTAAAATTATAATAATTCTTCGAAAAATATTGGGTTCAAATAAAACCTACTTATCAGCGTATATCAGAATAATGCATAATTTGCGATGCAGACCATTTATCTATAATTGAATTAATGGCGATATGCATATGAAAATTATCCGAACAAATCACTATAAATATTAATTGACCTTTAACAACAAGTTCGGTAATTTTTATTCCCGTTTATTTTTAAATATTTTAATTATTATTACTGTGGTAATTTGAATTTTATATATAAATGATTATATTGATGAGGATGCCGCAGTCTATTTATATGTACAGAAATAACAAAATTTGAAAACGTGTTCAATATAACAAGTTTCATGAGTATGAGACTCTAGTGTCGTAATTTATAGGGTCTGTTGTTCGAGTACATACTCATATATGCATATATGTAATTTAAAAAATCATCAAATTTACCGGTTTTGCTAGATTGAGGCAACAATTAACTAGTTCCGTGTATTAAATTTCAGCAATTGGTCGGATTATGTCATTTAAGCACACAAATATTTTCGTTGACGTTATATATATATTTAAAAATGTACTTGCCATTCCCATACAAATTGTTTAATTGCATTTAACCTCCCGCAACAATGCATAAATTGCGTTCCGCGATAAAAATAAACCAAAAAAATATTTATTTATTTGTTTGCACAGTGAACGCGATAATATGTAATTAGAAGTTTTATAGAAAGCATTGTTGTTTAACGTGATAAATCGCACGAAATTGAATGACACTGAGTAAATTCTTGTGAAATGATTACAGATAATATATTTTATTGTAATACTCGATATTCTCGCTTTGGTGGAAGTAGGTTTAGTATTGGATCAGTTTTGAAATCAGTTCTACATTAATGTTTAGTGATTGGATGCACTCGGCCGACGTAGGCGCAAACAAAATATATTTTTAAACAGCTACATGAAATAAACGATCGGCATTCGCTAAGCAATTTCATTCAGTGATTTGTATCCGGAATTCCGGCGTTAAATTATTATGAAAAATGTTAAAAGCCGTACTTAGAGAATTTACGAGACACCTAATACAAAAAGGAAAAAAACCACAGGAATATTTCCAGTTTTGAAAATGTTGTGGTCAGAAATATTGGGTTGTTGGGCAATTATAATTTTTATTTTTATAGTCAGTTACAAATAACTTATTTGAACAAACACAAACCTAAGTGTGTATGTATTAGTAAAAATTCAATTAAAATATTTAATTTTTACAAATCAGTTAGCAATTCCTCTTTCATAGTTTATATTCTTGTTTGGAGGGTTGTGGCCCTTCGTCCTTCTTTGCAGTTTTATTATGCATTGGATCCAGTATATCATGTGGAATCTCAGCATTTGGATGGCCGATCAGATCTACACCGCCCATGTTTCTATTGTATTAAACAACTATTTCAGGTCAATTATATATTGGTGTACTTACAGAAATATATTTATTTTCAAATTTTTCTCATATTTGAGCCGTATCGGTGAAGCCAACTCCATCATAATTCGATTCAAGATTTATTGCTTTACTACCTTGCCATTTAGGATAGGATAACTTTGCCATCACGACATGACACCGAAATAGAAAAACCTCGTTGTTTCTTCATAATGTCGGACATTATTGGTTGGTTAGCGAATCGGTTAACGCGTACCCTGCTAGCTGCATTAATTCCTTAGCTTCTCAAAATTTCAAATAGATTACACTGTTCTTGAATCCCAAACTTTTTTTTTGTGACAAGTTGGGCACCCAGGGGGTAAACCTAATTCGAGTACGCTGAATTCAATGGTGCTAGTCCTATTTCAAAGTTAGTCCCCATTTTTGAGATATCGTTTTCGACATGTTTTGGCTCTGAGTCAAAAATTTCTCAAAATATACATTATATTCACGTTGATAGCTCTTGAACCATTAAGATTTTCGTTATGCTTTCTTCAGCAAAGTTGTTGCTCAAGCCAATACAAACAACTTTGTAGAACATATCAAGGCCAAAAAGCGACATCTACGTTCTTCTTCCTCTTGCAAATTCCAACAAATGTCACCCAAGAGTTCATCTAGCTTTTTGCCGATGTACCAATGTTCGAGTCTTGCTGTCATTTGGTGAAAACACTCGCCGTGCTCATCGGATTCGGCTAGTGATTGTTGGGCGAATTTTTCCACATGACAATTCAAAAATTTATTTTCACTGTCATTCTAACATTTATATCATGAAAAGCGGTCAGCATATTTTCAATATATCTGCGCCAATCATCTGATCGATTAATTCCGAAAACTTTCTTAATGACGTCTTTTACACATTTCGATACCACAAGCTCTCGTTCACTGAGAACATTTTCAAATGCATCATCTTTCATCACACGAGGAATATCTGGTCCATTAAGTATTCCTGTAATAAAAAAAAAGATGCGATATGAAATTTCATTTGATCAAAACTTACATTCGAATAGATGTAAACACCAACCTTCTTTTATTTTCATTTTTCTTAACCGTGGAAAATGCGACGCAATTCAACGAACGCATTTCCATTTGGATTCAGCGCTTTTATAAAATTTTTAACTACTCCAAGCTTGATATGAAGTGGTGGTAGCAATATCTTTTTAATTGACACAAGTGGAGCCTCAACGATGCTGTCGTATCGCAATCTAATATTCTCACGTAAAGCCTAGTTCCGTTCGTTCTATTTTAGTGTAACCCAATTGCAAACCACTTAAAAGAGCTACCACTTTTGAATCTGCACAAACTTTGGATTGATGGTCGTTGTATTTAATCAAATCAATGATTTTTTTCAGAAAATCTATGTATCCTTTGTGTTTGTGCTGAATACAATTGGAATGGAATTCTTTGAGCTGGTAACGTGAAGGAGAACTGCCTTCAAGCTGCTTTTAAAGGAATCGATAAACAATCGCCAAACTTCGGAATTATATGCATTGTGCATTGTGGATACCAAACCTCGGATATCAGTGCAAAAAGCGAGTGAATTATTCTCAATTGATTTGAAAAAATCGTAAAATGACGATGACGATTTATTGCTCCGTCTCTGACGATGACGATTTATTTAAGCCAAAATGTTCACTTGTTTTAAATCCTTTGACAAAAGAATGGCTTGCCGCTGCGATGTTTCAGGCGTCCTACCATAATATCCAAACGATTTTGTGAGATTTCAATGTGATTGCATGGCACAGTGACATTTGATGGTTGATATATTGATGCAGATGTTTCTCCAGTTTCACCTGATTCAAATGTTGTTGGTAAATATTCGTCGTTGGGTTTAATCTTTCCGGATCAGGTATTTCATCTGAATGCGGCAGCGGTAGCTGAGTATTTGTCGTTGCAGTGTATATCAAAGAACCAATTTTGTTTCTGTTTGTACCGAGAATATAATTCATACACCCATAAGATTGAACTGCATCATGTCCTTGTGGATCGATCCATATCATCGGGACATCAAATGGCATTGCGGCTCCAGTGCGTTGCCATCTATGCAGTTGCAAAATGCATGGTGTACAAACAAAAGACGGCGTCCAATTTAAACCACTAATAACACTTTGTGAAAAGTATAGTCGATATAAATCAGCGGTTTCATCACTTATTTTGCGGCGACTGCTCATAATTGCAAATTTTCCACACACATAACAAAAGCACTTGAGTTTAAAACACCTATCCATATTATTTATTTCACCAGATTTCGCAAGCCGATTTTCACTTTAGTTTTTGTGTTCTTTTGCCAATTTTTTAACTTTTTTTGAAATATCGATTTCGAGAATAATCTCTTATTCGGTTTATTTGTTGCTACTGTTACATAATTTATTTTGAAGCTCTTTATATACTGTAGCTAGGCTCTGCTGTTTGGTACCTCCTTTGTTATTATTTTATGGATAATAGTTCGTAAATTTTATTGGTTTTTGTGTTGATTTAGTAAATTGTGGGTGTTTTTGTTTTTGTATATTTTCAGGGTGTGAATTTTGGCTGTAATTTGACTCATGACTCATGAGAAATTCGTATACGTACAGTATACAAATAAATGTCTCATGACTCATGAGTCAAATTGTACACCTGTCTAATTTCAGTCCTTTTTTGATTCTGTGCAAAATGGTTACATTTTTATTGAATTTAGTGTATGATTTTCAGTTTTTATGTGTTGTGCGAAACTTGATTTTATGTACTTGTGATGTGTTCTTTGTATCTTATCTGAAATGAGCGTCGTGTTTGGCCTAAGTATGCCGACTTCCAGTTGTATTTAGCCTTACCTGTGTACCTATGTTTCTCGAAACGGCAAGGTAGGAGCCGGAGTCTTCTGTGAGAAGCTTTTGCCAAAACAAGACCCTGCTTTTTTGGGGAACATGCAAGAAGGCTGGGTCTACAGAAGAATGACTTTGTAGAAGTTGCATGGACGAAAAGTAGACTTGAGATAACTTCATATGCTCATGTCCGCCACTATCACACATAAGGTCTAGGTATTTGGGCGTGGACAGTATGGCCAGCCTTTCAGATCTCGCTCACTGTTGAGTGCGACGGGTAAAGGGGAAATAGGTTCTTGTGGTATCACAACGGGCCACAACTGGTCTAAGTATGCGGCAGCAGCCACTCCAACCGAACCTTGGCCTAAGTAAAAAAACATATATGGTGGATGTGGTTTTTCGGTCTTGATATGCTCGGCAAAGTTGTTGGTCTTGACTTCCGCAACAACTTTGCTGAAGAAAGCATGACGAAAATCTTAATGGTTCAGGAGCTATCAACGTGAATACGATGTATATTTTGACATATTTTTGACTCAGAGCCAAAACATGTCGAAAGCGAAATCTCAAAAATTCAGCGTACTCGAATTAGGTTTACCCCCTGGGTGCTCAGCTTTTGTAATCTCTCTGATAGCTTCAATACTACGCTGGCGCCGAATCCGAAGCTGATGAGATATATCGTTGGAAGACCTGTATTAGTTCCTTGATATATGGAGAACACGTACGTAGATCCGCTTTTGCAACATAAAACATAGACCGTGATGCCATACGGGTTTGGCTTCCCCTTCATATATTATTTTACAGACAGTCAAAGGAATTATTTGTTCATCGATGCAGATATTTTCCTCCACATTCATCGGCAAACAATGCGCATGGATTGCATCGATCAAATGCCTAGTATTGTAAAACTTAACCGAGCAGTTATTCGGGCGTTCTACATTATCAGCGGCATATAAGTTTTGCTGTGACTGAAACTATCGTTTACTCCTTACTGGACATATTTATAATAAAAATTTCCAAATTAAAAGTTGGTGACAGATACAACCACAAACGAGGAAACTAGACAAACAATAGAGATTATATAAAGACAAATGATTTTACACACATTTTTGCGAGAAAGATGCGTTCCAAGTCGATGTACAATATATTGCTCAAGGCATTCGAAAGGGTTATACCATAGACACATATCTGGTTTAGTTACTAGGATTTTGAAACTATGGTTAGCGGGATGAAAACTCAAGACAAACTACAATTTCTTTTGTCTTCTCGTTTGGTTTTAAATAGTAATGTAGTAGGCATTGACAAAAATGCCAAGATTGACATTTAATTGACTTTTAAATTGTCAGAAATGATTTTTATATTGACAGAACAGAGAAAAATTTGTTCCCGCCAACCAATATGTAGCACAATCCAATGAAAATGGTACTGGAATTTTTTACAAATTAATTACAAATTTGTTACACAGTTAGAAAATTTTTTACAGGTCCCGTTATCCTGCAATTCGTGTGTGGGCTGGCGTTAGACAAAGCTACACCACACTTTTCGTATTTTTGTTAATATTTATTGTATCGTACTGGGGGTGGTACTGGAATTTTTTACAAATTAATTACAACATATTGAGATAGTTCAACCCCAAAAAAGTACCCCTAAGGGGCACAATTCTGCACAAACCATATTTTTCGTTACAACATGCTTATCGCATTTCTGGTAATATTTATTGTACAGTACGATACAATATGGCGGTGGTACTGGAATTTTTATCAAAATATTTACAACATATCGGCATAGTTAAACCCCCAAAAAACATCCCCTAAGGGGTGCAATTCTTCAAAACCCATATTTTTGGTTAAATCATGCTTTTGGCATTTCCGTTAATATTTCTTATATCGTACTGTTGGCGGTATCGTAATTTTTTACAAATTAACTACAACATATTGGCATAGCTGGGACAGTACTGGAATATTTTAATAATAAAATCGCATAATTTAACTTATAGAAAACTACCCCAAAGGGGAGCACCCGTTAAAAATGATTGTATCGTACTGGTTGATACAAGAAGTTTTTACGAAATAAATTACAATATATTGGAATAGTTCAATTGCCAAAAACTGTGCGAAAAATCATATTTCTCTGTATAGGTAATACCCAACAAATACATAGATATTCATGTATTTATTAAAACATTCGTGGGCGTACCCACAAAAATCGATCATACTGCATTGAATTGCATTCCTACGCAAGAAATAGAAATCCCTGAATTTTGTACAACAGCCCACACCAACACCACCAAAAACCGATCAGAATGTATCGAATTAAATTACAATGCAAGAAATAGGTACCAAAGAATTTATTACAACAGCCCACTCCCACAAAAATCAATGAAAATGTGTCGAATTACATTTCTATGTAAGAAATCGGTACCCATTAATTTATTACAAATGCCCTCGCCCACAAAAATCGAGCCTAGCGCATCGAATTACCTTCCTATGTAAGAAACAGATACCTATGAATTTATTACAACAGCCCACACCTACAAAAATCGATCAAAATGTATCGATTTACCCTCCTATGTAAGAAATAGGAACCCATGAATTTATAACAACAGACCACACCAACAAAAATCGATCATAAAGTATAGAACTTCCTTCCTATGCAAGAAACAGGTACCATTGAATTTATTACAACAGCCCACACCCACAAAAATCGATCATAAATTATAAAACTTCCTTCCTATGCAAGAAACAGGTCCCAAAGCATTTATTACAACAGCCCACACCCACAAAAATCGATCAAAAAGTATCGAATTACCATCCTATGCAAGAAATAGGTACCGATGAAATTATTACAACAGCCCACATCCACAAAAATCGATCATAAAGTATGGAACTTCCTTCCTATTCAAGAAACAGGTACCAATGAAATTATTACCACAGACCACACCCACAAAAATCGATCATAAAGTATAGAACTTCCTTCCAATGTAAGAAACAGGTACCCATGAATTTATTACAACAGGCCACACCCACAAAAATCGATCAAAGTGTATCGAATTACCTTTCTATGTAAGGAACAGGTACCCATGAATTTATTACAACAGCCCACACCCACAAAAATCGATCATAAAATATAGAACTTCCTTCCTATGTAAGAAACAGGTACCTATGAATTTATTACAACAGCCCACACCAACAAAAAGCGAACCTAGCGCATCGAGTTACCTTCCTATGTAAGAAACAGGTACCCATGAATTTATAACAACAGCCCACACCCACAAAAATCGATTATAAAATACAGAACTTCCTTCCTATTCAAGAAACAGGTACCCATGAATTTATTACAACAGCCCACACCCACAAAAATCGATTATAAAATACAGAATTTCCTTCCTATTCAAGAAATAGGTACCAATGAATTTATTACAACAGCCCACACCCACAAAAATCGATCATAAATTATAAAACTTCCTTCCTATGCAAGAAACAAGTCCCAATGCATTTATTACAACAGCCCACACCCACAAAAATCAATCAAAATGTGTCGAATTATCTTCCTATGTAAGAAACAGGTACCGATGAATTTATTACAACAGCCCACATCCACAAAAATCGATCATAAAGTATAGAACTTCCTTCCAATGTAAGAAACAGGTACCCATGAATTTATAACAACAACCCACACCCACAAAAATCGATTATAAAATACAGAATTTCCTTCCTATTCAAGAAATAGGTACCAATGAATTTATTACAACAGCCCACACCCACAAAAATCGATCATAAATTATAAAACTTCCTTCCTATGCAAGAAACAAGTCCCAATGCATTTATTACAACAGCCCACACCCACAAAAATCAATCAAAATGTGTCGAATTATCTTCCTATGTAAGAAACAGGTACCGATGAATTTATTACAACAGCCCACATCCACAAAAATCGATCATAAAGTATAGAACTTCCTTCCAATGTAAGAAACAGGTACCCATGAATTTATAACAACAACCCACACCCACAAAAATCGATTATAAAATACAGAACTTCTTTCCTATTCAAGAAACAGGTACCCATGAATTTATTACAACAGGCCACACCCACAAAAATCGATCATAAAGTATAGAACTTCCTTCCTATGCAAGAAACAGATACCCATGAATTTATTACAACAGGCCACACCCAAAAAAATCGATCATAAAATACAGAATTTCCTTCCTATTCAAGAAATAGCTACCCATGAATTTATTACAACAGCCCTACACTTACGGAACGGATAATATAAATACTCCTATGAAAATACGTAATACAATCATGGGAGCTTCCGAGACACAGTGCGGAAACCCATCTTTCCATGCGAAAAATCTTTATAAGTAACGGACATTGAGCTGAAAACCTAAATTTATTAAGATGGTCCTTTTTATAAACGTAAATTATTCCTTTATTACTTGACGTTTGAAGAATTTTTCACCCGTTACATACCTAATGTGTACATATCTACAAATGTTCAGACAGAAAATTCATGAGATTCGTTTCATACCATTTTCCATAGTGAAAAACACAATTAAAACAATTTTATAATGCATATCCGAAAATCTTAAATTTATAATTTAATTAATATTTACGTTATAAAACGGTTGTTAAAATTGTGTTTATGTTTTGCAATCGATAGCGCTAACTTCAATTGATTCGTTAAATTTTGCCTACAGTACATAATGAGAACTCACATATACCATGTTTCCATGAACCAGGTTGGAGTTAGGTTGAGTTGAAATTAGGTTTTCGTTAATTCCAAAATGGCGTTGATCGTTTCCATGGAGTAGAGTTAGGTTGAGTTGAAATTTTGATAACCGCTTGATAAAGTTAATTTAATTTATGCCTAATAATATTCTTGGTATGCTAATACTAGTAGTTATATGCCCTGAAAATTATTTTAAAATACTTTTTTGGGCTCAAAATTTTTAATATAAATTCCCTTGACATTAAAAATGACAATTTTTCCTTGCCGCCATTTTGATTTTCAACTCTACTCAATCCCACTAGTTTCGTCGAGTTCAAAATAATTTAACGAAAACTCAACTCTGCTCTGTTTCCATGAATGCTAACTCCAACTCAAGCCACTTTCAACTCTGCATGGAAACAAGATAATATGTAGAATATTTGAGTCAACTTCATTTTTATAAAAACAGACCTGTAAAACTGCAGTGTGCTTTTTAGTAGAAAAATTAAATTAATTTATTTAGTGGTATCTGATTTATGGCTTGTAACATTATTTAATAGTTTACGAATACCTAAAATACAACAGTTTAATCATGTTTTACGTGTATCATAGTTAGATATTAAATTATGAGATTTGATTTCTCTAATCTCAAAATTTAATACCACATTTATTACAAAAAATAATGTTTAAAAATTCAAAAAGGTACGGAACACTATTCCTCAAAAAAATAATGGGGAAATATTAACCTCAAAACTGCTATAAAATGAAATTTATTTTTCCCAATAAAAAAAATTCTCAAATGCCAGAATACACTTATGGGAATAAAAAAATTCCCAACTTCTAGAAAAACGTCACTAATTCCAAATTCCCTATTCCCGGGGGGAAAACCAGAATAAGGTCACAGGTACTGACAATATTAGTAGCTCTTTGCATAATGCATGCCCGGGTGATTTTTTTAAGCTGAAACTTTCAAATGTCTCGGCAAGTAAGCATTCTACGAAAAAATGTCCATTATCAAAATTAAATCATTACGGGGGGGGACATTCATTAGTGCTAAAATTAGTACCCCTCCTCCCCTTCTGGTAGGTGGGGCGGGAGTTAACTTTGAAATTAAAATAGGAACTCCTATTTTTTATTGCAGATTCAGATTGTACGGCGTAAAGTATGTAGGATTTTTATGAAACATTTTTTTCGATTCATGATGGATGGCACATCTATCTATCTATGCAAATTTACATAGCATACGATTCTACACTACCTTAATCCATAGAATCTGAATCTGCAATAAAAATAGGGGTTTCTATTTTAATTTCAAAATTTCCAAAATTTCTCCACTTACAAAATTTTGCCATTTTCCGCTATAATGTCTTTAATTTGATTGCGTCGTATAAAATATAGAGTAAAGCGTGTATGTGTACAAAGCTAAATTGTATTTCGTATTCAGAATCGGTATTAGCTAAAATAGACACAATAATTTTTATAGCGTTCTTTCGTAAACGCTGTAAATATTTTTAAGCCAACTCATCGATAAACTCAATCAATTTGTAAATATCTACAATTTCAGGACAAATCACAATAATATTGGCAATTGTAAAGAAAATGTAGCATTTCATTCCTTATTTACTTTACATTCTGTAAAAAATAAGTGTATACATTTTACAAACATTACATACATGGAAAAACCATGTAAATTACAATTTTGTAATTTCCGCGCCCAACTGGGGCACAACATTTAGAACCGTGTCCAATTTTATAATTATCTTTTGAAAATAAAATCCAATTGTAAAGATAAAAAATTTATCAGTGGTATTTTTTAATAATTGTTAAGCATAAATTGATAATGCAATTTTTTCAAGATTGTGTGGAGTGAACACAGGGGCGAAGCCCTTATTGTGTATAATACGCATAAATTGAATATAATCGCTTGCGCTTATAATTTATGAATTCATTGCATGATTATGCTCATCTTATTATTGTTGAAAAAATAATAATAAGAGTAAGAAAATATAAATAAATAGTTTTAGGTATTTATATAAAGTTTATAAAAAATATATTAAATTAGATAATTAATGTGAGCACGGTCTAAGTGCTGTATTTACGTCTATCATCGAAGCGGATAAACTGGTAATGTAGTATGTATAAAAATTCAGCTTCCAAAATGTTTGTGTCCGTAAAACTAAAAGTAGTCGATTGACTTGAAATTTTTTACACAACGGTGCATTTCGATATAAGAGTGTCTTATACACTTTTTATCCCGAAGGTCCCACGGGAATGGGAAATTCGTCCTCAGAAGAATTTCTTAACGGTTTGTGCCACGCTATCTAGCGATCACTGATGATTCAAGCCATTTTCTAAAAACATAAAAAAATATAGTTCCTGTTTTTACATGACTTCATAACCGGACAAGTGGTGCAGTGGTTAAAGCTTCGGCACTTGGACCGGGAGGTACTGGGTTCGAATCCCATCAGAGGCTAGATGCAAATCGAATTTTCATCATCGATTACGATCGGTGATGTTAATAAACACAATTAAGACCCTCTGATGGAGTGCAGAATTCAGCGCCGACCCACCGTCCATGTCAATGTACAGGTTGACATGAAGCTTGCAATGTGCAGGTGGTAATACTGTAGTTGTGTGAGTAGGTGAATAGGTGAATGGGTTAATGATGTAGCGTGAATGCGAGGTATCACAATGGGCCAAAAATGGCCTAAGTGTCAACCACTGAAACCTAACCTACATGACTTCATTCGACGCTAACGTTAAGCGGAGCATTTCATGCCCACATTAAAAATTCAAGAACAAATTTACCACAAAGCTTTCTTTTACCAGCAATGACTATACATTTTTCCAAATCTATTTCATGGGAAATCAAAATTCCTTGAGCTTGAATGCTCGCTGTCAAATCTCTACGAGAGTCAGAAGACATATTGTTGAGTCGTTGCAAAAAATGGTACAAGACAAATCCAAATATATGGATGTTCAAAAATACGATTAATTTCATGCCATAGAATTGTGATTCGTGCTGATCAAACACCAGCAAGTGAGCATGTCAGATGATATAGAAGAATTGAAGAGGAATTTCATTCTCGCGATATCGTCTTGCAGCGCAGAAATGAGCAACTAGGTTAAGATGGTTATCATTTTAACATCAAAATGATAAACACAGTCACAGGTGGTCACACAGGAAAAATCACCATCTCATATAATTTCTGCAACATTTCTGCAGGTGAAACAGTGACATAATATAAAAATATTGATTCCGTTATGGACCAAAGTGAAGTAGTGAATTTACGAACGAAATTTCTGATTGCACTCGAGGTTCCAGGATTACCGTCACACAATCTGGATTTGAAAATGGCAGTGCAATTTATATTAGTCCGAAACATGAATCAGTTAAGAAGATTTAGAACAATTTTCGAAAATTTATGAACAATCTAATTGAAGCAACAATTCTGACTGAACCACATAAAGATGAAGACGTACTACTTCCACGAATACCACTGCGGGTCTTTCTCTTTTTTTTTGGCCGAATTTTCAGTCTTACTTTACTCATCATCTGCCAAATCGAAGCCGTACGGCTATAGGGCCGATTTAAGTAACCATCTGCTCATTACATAGCTCCATGCCAGCCTATACTGGACATGGAAGATGAGGCGGCCCATGAGTTTTGCATGCCGATAGGAGGTTGTAGATGTGTTCCTTTTAATCACAGATCGTAATCTGTTGATGAAAAGTTCCGTTTGCATCCAACCCCTATGGGAATTTGAACCCGGTACCTCCCGATCCAAACGCGAAAGCTTTAACCAATTTGCCATTTGGTCGGCCATTCGCACGGTGAAAATTTGTACTTAATTTCCAATTTCAAATAATATAAATCAAATATACATTTTTGTAGACCGGTTTAAAGATGTGAGACCTCATATGTGTTACGGCATGGCAAAGGGAAAATGTTTTTAATTTTTATTTTCGTTTGTAATGACAAGTAAATATTTGATGTGATATCCCTCGGCCTTTTAATGTTGACTGATTTTTAGATTGCTTACTGCTAGCGCTATTTTCTATGAAAAAATTTATCTGCCTCATCATGATGCATAAAAAAATTTTTTGGATACGAATTGGACTGAATTGGAAGAATTCTAGCAAATTCTAGTTTTGAAGAAGCTGGATTCCCCAAACTGATGACTGGATCCTTTCTTAGCGGGTTAATGCCAAGTTCGGTTCGGCTATGGTGAATGGAGGAACTGGATAATTCCTTGGCCAATTATTTTCAGATTTATTTTGTAGAAAAGTCCAGAGCTTCATCCGGGATTTATGTTAGAATGAAAACATTCAGCTCAACATACCAGATTCGAAAATAATTAGTTAAGAAAATTCCAAGCACGGCTGAGCTCCAGAATTTCTCCAAAATCCATTTTTAATTCCGAAAAAATGCTGAATACCTGATTTGACAATAATTTTTTGGGATATAGTTCCATTCAGAATGGTCGAATTGTAGAACTTCATCAAAAAGACACGGTATAATCCCAATACAAGTTGACCTTTGTTTATTAGAATCCCCAGATCTAAAAAATAAAATTGAAAGTTATCGGTTAGGAAACGGCCTGGTTCCATTCATTATAGTTGTTTTTCGTCAAATTAAGCTTTGCACACCGAATTTGACCATCATTTTGTTGAAAGATGGCCTAGTTTCATTGAGTATTATGTTAGAGTGCCAATCCAATTATGCATACTATATTTGCCAGTAATTGGGGTGTGATAAAGCTCCATTGAACATGGCATAATATCTCATGTGCATTATAATTATACTTGGTAACTAAACGAATATTTTTTGGTGACCAAAATTAATAAAACATTTGAAATTAACATTATGAATAACATTGAGTTTTCCGGGAACAATTGCCTTTGGAATGCCTGACCTATTTTTTGGAACTTCTTGATTTTTTTTTTGCCAATTCAAGGGTTAAATACTAATGGATTAGTAAAATTTAAATAACTATATAATTTCAGGAAATTCTATTGCAAAGTTGTGGAATTGCAGGAGGAGTATAAATCTGAAAAATATTAATTTGTGAAATAATATTTCTTTGAAATATTAATTGTTGATTGTGTAGATTAGAATTGTGTTCTCATTGAGTTACTAACTATCGATTTTATCTAGGTGTCTGTAACCGGGCCCTTACAATCAATCAATTTTGTGTAGGAAGCTGGAAAGCACTAATTTCCAGATGTACGTGAAATAATAAAATTTTTCCTTAGGTTGCTGATTCAGGGAAGCAATTGTTGAAGACCAATACCATCGTTATCCATTAAACCTATTAAGTCTTTATTCTTCCTCTAATAGATTAGAAGTAGATTAGAATTGAGTTGTGCCGTACGACGGCTAGGTGTCTAAAACCGAGTGATTCTATCCCCAAAAAAAACCTTTCCTATCCTTCCTAATGTTATGTGTAAACAGACGAAAAATAGGGTATTAAATTGAATGATATGTTTTCTCGGTGAATCTATATGCTCACTAGAATACTTTTATTTACTTTCCTAATAATTAATATCGGACTGAGTTATAGCGAAGCGAGGCTGGGTCCAGCAGACTGCTAGTATTATAATAAATACCCACAGAGCAAACACAAATTCGTCATGATCATGACATTCCTTTAAGTGTGTACATCAAAGTTCTGCCACATCAAAACCAAAAAGATAAAACGTTTTCCTTTGCCGTTCGCAAATAAAAACATCAGCAGACAAAATGAGTTAATATACACATAATACTCATAATATGTACACAAATGGATATTATAGATATATACATTTTAATTATCAACAAAAATTATATTAGTTTAGATAATAATATCAAAACTATTTACCAGAGAAAACAACCAAACAAGCACGAGTAGTATAAACTGTGAGTGAACACGTTACACGTTGTGGTATTCCGACCTCTTTCCACTTCGTATACTAACACCGTAATAACAAAATCAATGCGGTTGGTTATATTCAAATGAATTATCGTTATGACACAAATTTATGTAACAGACCTTTTACTGTATTAATACCAAACAGAAATTTAATTTTTCCTAGATTTTTCATGAACATAGACGTTCAGCATAATACATAAATAAACATAAAACTGTTCTTCCGTTTCTCATATAATAATTCTATCAAAATGTTTCATATGTAAACAAAATGACGTATTCAGTGTCATTGCTATATATGTTTAGCAGGCATAAAACATTAATGTATTTTATATGTTGAAATTTGAAAATGCATAAACATATTATTGTTGCAGTGTACGAAACGAATTTGCAAATTGATGTAAAATATAAATCGCATGTTTCTAATTCCAGCATATCGTACCTATTTATAGTGATTGCCGACATAATTTACAAATTCTTTAAAATGTCTGTAATTTTTTAACGAATTATTTATGTGTGGAATAATCCTTGTTATATCGAAAGCAGTAGCAAAAGTTTACTTTTATATACATTATTTATACGTTTCTTTAACCAACCGCCAATCCTCCAACCTCATTCCGGTGGTATAATTTGGACTGTATAATCATTGCCAACGATATAGGATGACCTTTTCCATGAATTAGCTTTTATTCAAGCGATGAATATTTTAGTTTCAAATTCTTGTTATAGATTTTTTGTTATAGATTATAAGAATAGTTCTGAAACGCTACAATTATCTTATATCGTTTTTGTTAGAGGTTGCTGTCCCGATAGACTGGTATAAACAATTTTGTTGTCCAATAGCCTTCCCACCATATTCACGCCATAATTTCGTCCGAAATCACACACTCTCCTACTCAATTTAGTATACCATCAGCGTGTTATAAACACCATGTCACTATATTGTATCTGTTTGCTGTGGCAGTCGTTGCTTTTAAAACACATAACTTTATTTGATATAATACGCAAAGTAGTAGGTATACTCTTGTCAAAAAAAAAATCTGGCCGGAATGGTATACTCTTGTCAAAATTTTACAGTGCAGCTAAAATTAATTTAAAAGAAATTATTAAAGTCAATTTTATTTATTTGTTTACGACATTTACATAAAGTTAATTCCGTTTTATCTGTTGAGTGATTATACAGTTAATCAGTTTTATTGTACTGATTTATTATATTCGTGTGTACACATGTATTTAACTGTTATGAAGCTTTTTCAATCCGCCACTTCACACTTTTATTCTTTCGTAGTGATTCTAGTTATCATTTCAAAAGATCAGTTGATTTTTTGCGCGTTTCTTTGTTTTGTAATAAAAGTATATTATTTGCTGCGAAAACTGCTTCTTTGTTTGAAAAAATAATATTTTTCCTCTCGAAACAGAAATTAACCTAAAATTAACCCAAAAACGACAAATAAACAAGGTGTCCTTGAAATATTTATCTTTGTAGTAGTGCAAGAATCAGTTAAATCCGCGGTTCCACACTTTAATTCTTTCATCGTGATTCTTTCCTCGTTTCTTTCCCCTTCACCTAAAAACTAAATTTTGGCGTAGAAAATGTTGATTCTTTTTTCAGCAACACTTTCTCTCATTCACTGATTTCTTCGTACAACTACGATGATAAAATATTTCAAGGCCATTTTATTTACAGGTAACCCTCTAAGAACACGGTATTCAACGGACACGGATACCCATTTGCTCAAATTACACGGTTTCAAACAACACGATGTTCGTTTTCTGTTTTATTTGGTTTTTTGCATATCATAACAAAAAATAATAAATAAAACGTAACGCTTTTTTTAATTTTTTTTTGTAGTCTCGAACAACACGGTTTTAAAGAATACGGAACGAATTAATCGTGTTCTTGGAGGGTTTCCTGTATATGTTTTTGTTGAATTTTTTTAGTTTCGAGTTGTCAGTGGAAAAATATTTTACGCAAATGTTACTATACATAACGAATGCGCCACAAAAAAAAATTTACACACATACATAAACAAAGAAATGCGCAAAGAAATCAAATGTGGACGTCGGTTGATTTTTTGAAATCATTGAATCACGACGAAAGAATTAATGTGTGGCGAGGTCCAATCAAACAAAAATGTTGCTGAAAAAAGAATCAAAAATTTCCCCGTCACAAAATTAGTTTGTAGGTGAAGGGGAAAGAAACGAAGAAAGAATCACGACGAAAGAATCAAAGTATGGAACGGCGGAATAAGATAATTTACGAATATACTGGGATTCGAACTGGTTTGTGATTGTGATAACCTCTGCGGCGTACAATCTCATCGTCCTAAGATGTAATTTTGTATGTTGGTTGTAGTTATACCATAATTTGTTACACACTATTACAATTTATTACAACAAATCCCGAATTTATTACAATTACCGTTTTCGAAGAACGAGTGGTCGGTATAGCTTACAATTAAACCTGCACCGCTAAAATTGTAACTTTTGATGTAGCTATGATGATTATACAATGCTATGATTCGCAGACCACCATGCTATAACTCACTGAAGGGTAAATTTCATCCCAAAACGATTGTTTATTTCAAAAACGTCAATTCAACCAACTTAAATAATTTTTATTACACAAGACTGTCGCCAGATTTTTGGCCCAATGTTGCATTAGAAATCCTGCCGTTTCAACATCAACCAATAAATTATATTTGTGTTATATTAGACCGAGTTGGCATCAGAACAATTCAGGTTAAACGAAACTTGCTTCAAACGGTAAAGGTTTCAAATGTGTAAAACAAAAGGCCGATTTTACCACATTTAATAACTCACTAGCTAACCTGTGACTGAATAATCAGTCACGTGAATACATTTTGTTGAATTTTTGGTTAAGAAATGATTAAGAAGATTTTTTAAGATGTAAATTTGATGCACTTTTATTAAAAATAAAGTAAATTCATATACGCGGTTAAAAATCTTAAATAGATATAGAGTGTCATGACTAAATTGTATTTTTTACACTCACAACTATTATCACCAAAATGTATGTAAAATCATTTTATGTTCTCTGTTTTCTTTAATTGAGATTTAATTACAAATTTTCTATGCATTTTGTCATCACAGTGTTATGACAAAAACATCGGCAATTTTAATAAATTTTGTCACTGTCACGGTGTAATACCAGAGCCTCCTTAATATAAGAGCCGTAAGATTTCGCCATTTTTTCCATGTGCTTTCCATAGAGGGGAAGCTTTTTGTACTTTTTCATACCAACCAATGTATTCTAGTATTTTTTAGAAGCTTTTTTTATATAAAAACATAAATTTTTTGTTTGAATTTTCAATGTGAATGGTTAATTCAATATTCAGGAAAAGCAAATTTTAATATTGAGTCATATTATGTTGAGTTAACGCAAAAACATTTAAATTAGTCTAACACAATTTTTTTTTTTTTTTTTGTAGAAACAAGAATTTGTTTATGTGTATGTACAGAAAATTAGAAATTAGTATAGAGTATTCCATAAAAAAAATCAGCATTATTTTTCCAAAACAAACGTTCGTTAAAAAAGGCTTTTGGAGTAGCAATGTAATATGGGGATTATTGTGTTTTGAGTTCTATTTCAACATTGTTGATGACAAACTTCGAAAACAGTTTTTTCGTTACTTGTTAAAAATTTGATTTTTCATCGCAACAAATTCGCAGCCTATATTGTTTCATCCTGTAGTATAAACAAAACAGAGCTTCACCAAATAAAACCATTGTTATTTTATAAAGCTTTTCGCAATTACAAAACCAATCAAAAGATGTCGCTAAAATTTAAAAAAAAAATTAAAATCCAAATGTATGTTTCGAAAATTTAACAATTCATGTATATACTGCCTAGTTCAATAGATTATGGAGATCTGCTGCAACTGAGAAACGCAACACCAGCGAATTAACTGTAAGTTAACTTACAATAATAATGGTCTATTTTCGTAAATAATTATTTAATTATTTTACGCTTTTCTGTAATTTCAAGTAAATTTATTACAGAGACATCTGTAAACGGATTATCAAATTACAGACAGCTCGGTTTTGCAATAGGATAAAATTGAAGTTTTTTACGTTTTGTTCTGTTTTGTAATAATATTTAATTAAGAAAATCATGACATCGTTGATTTTTTGTATACAAAAATAATTTTCGTTAATAGATTTGGATGTAAAAATTTTATTAAATGAATAATATTATTGTTTCTACATGGTGATTCATAAAATTTCGTTTCAACTCACGTTTTCTCTTTAATTTTGTTATAAATGGGGAATGTTTAGATTGCTATTAAGTGCATCGTTCATCTCAAAAATTCTGATGTGCATGTGACCAGAATTTACCAAATAAGTTAAATTTTTATAAAACTAAATTTTAAATTGGATGTAAGAGGAATCCGCGGCGGCACCCTTTATTATCTTACTTTATAAACCTACACAACTAAACGGAAAGCTCATTTGTATAGAAAATTAATAAATTTATGCTCCGCTTTAGGTTAAATTTACCAAATAAATACTACATTATGATGGCTGATTTTCAAATATGTGTTCTTTGAATAGTTTATTATAAATATAAAATTAAAATTTAGATGATTTGTTTAATTTTTTATTCATAAATTCATGTTCAAAAATTTTCCAATTACCACGGTTTCTTATAGTAATTCAATAAAAGCTTCCCCTCTACTGAAAGCTCTCTTTTTAATATTACGGCTCTTCAAAATCATAGATGGCTCTGTTAATATGCATGACTTCAGATTCAATATAAACATACAGTATGTCACACTCGTATTCGTAAATCAAATATTTTCCAAAAAAACTCGATTAAAAAAATATACAAATGATTTTATAATTTAATCTTTTGGATAATTCTTAAATTCACTCTTAATCTTCATCATAGAATGAATAACAGGTTTTGATAACAGTGCAATTCAGAGAAAAAAATTAAAATCTGTACATGAGGGAAAATAAGCGTCACATTCATATTCGTAAAATTCCATTTGTGTTTGAATTTTACCGTTATTTATCATTATCCTTTTTTTTGTTTTTGCGGTTTCGCTTTGCACTCAATATCAGTATAGCATTTAGTTTCGAATTGACTGGAAGTTATCTTAATTTAATCCAAATTTTAGTCAAATGGGTCGTAAGCAAGGTGAAACGTCAATTGATTTACGAAAATTAATAATTTTACATCGGGAAGCAGGAAAAACATTTAAAAAAATCAGCCAAATAGTGCAAAGAAGTATTTCTACAATACAATACATCGTAAAACGACACCAAATTGAAAATCGAGTAGAAAATTTACCGCGAAACACAAACCGCAAAATGTTTACTCTTGCAGAGGAACGGTATATTGTGCGCGAAATTAAGAGATCCTCGTTTATGTGCTCCAACGTTAATAGCGCAAATCAACACTTCTTTTAATAAAAATGTACGCCCAGATACTGCTACTACATCTGCGCCCAGATGTTTCTCGGCATCTGGAGTGGGAAAATTACACATAACAGAGGGAATAATGAATAAAACAAAGTATATCAAAATTTTAAAAGCAAATTTACCTGAAAGTGTGATAAAATTGGGCATACGAGACGATTTTATGTTTTACCAGGACAATGATCCAAAACATAAAGCTTACGATACACGACAATGGTTATTATATAATTGCCCAAAAGTCATGGAAACCCCACCGCAATCTCCCGATATCAATCCCATTGAGAATCTGTGGCAAGAATTGCACAATAGAATTCGAAAATATTCGATATCTAATAAAAACGATTTAATATATCGATTGAGGACGGAGTGGAATAATATTGATACGAAAATAACAGATACGTTGGTCACAATTCGGTGAGTGAACGAGTAATTCTTGCAGCAAAGAACATAGATGTGGATCACTTAAATTTCACAATTCAAAATCTAATCGTCGGTCCACTTCATTCCTTCAAATCTATCGACTGTGTGACAAACAAAGACGAAGCAACCAGCTATATCCAACTGAATTTTTAAACTCATTGGAACTGGGTGGCTTGCCACTGCACATTTTACAACTGAAAGTTGGTGCGGTAATCATCATGCTACGAAACCTGAATCAATCAAAACTATGTAATGGAATGCGTTTGGTTTTGAGAAAACTCAAGGAAAGTTCAAAGGTGAGGAAGTTCTCATTCCGAGAATTCTGATGATCTCAACCAATATGCCATTCGAGTTTAAACGAATTCAACTTCCGATTCGTCTTGCATTCTCCATGACGATCAACAAATCACAAGGCCCATCCTTGAGTGTTTGCGGCCTGCATCTAGAAAATGAATGTTTCTCTCACGGCCAATTTTACGAAGCATGTTAACGTATCAGCAAACCATCCGCTTTGTTCGTTCTCGCACCTGTCAATAAAACAAAAATGTCGTATATCACACGTTGCTTTACTGAAGGGAATCGACGCTATTGCAACCCACCCAGCAAATAGTTTAAAAAAAAGTAGTGCAACAATCCTACGCGAATCATTTCGAATCAATTCAATAAAACGAAAGCCTTGTTGCCACGTGAATTACATTCATTTCAATGTAATTAAAATATATTTCATTTTGATTGAATTTAATTAATTTAGAGTATTCATTTTATCCGCCCCGGAGTTCTCGGGTTCAATTCCCGGTAGTGACAAGAAAAAAATTGCACGGCTGGTTTAGGATCAATGAATTAATCACTCATTAGTCATTATGCGAAATGAAAATATAATTATGAAACCTCATTTGAGGCGGCCAAATCCCTTGATGGGATATAGTGCCAGAGAGAGAGAGAGAGAGAAATTCATTTTATCTTAATCAATAACTCAATTTAATTAAGCAATAATAACTTTAAACAACATTTAGTGATTTTGAGGCGGTACGAAGTTCGCCGGGTCAGCTAGTAGGATATAATTTCCGTATAAGTTGACAAGACTTTATTAAAATTAATGCCTAGAAGAAATTATGATAATATTTGATCTCCTCTCGATCTTGAAGGGATGCTATTTACACTTTTAATTGCTACACTTTTCGTTAATTTGTGTAGCTACACTTTTCGTTAAAAACTTCACACTGGTCGATTTTACCACCTACTATAAATTATTACACCGGACCACCATCAGATATTGGTTCAAATGTTACTCCATGGACCTTGTGGAGGGCAGGTCAACCGTATCTAGGAGTGTAATAAATTATTTTTTCCATCCGGCTAGGCGTGAATGGCTTCACAAGGTAGTGGCTTCAAATATGTAATTAAAAGGTCAATTTTACCACATATAATGAACAACATTAACACCACACAATAAAATGATAAGCTGATATAAGTGTTCTCAGAAGAAAATATTTTATAATTAAAAAAGTTCATCGGTTAATCTAATAAAAATGCGAAAATTTGAACGACGATCTACTGTGTATATTTCAACCAATATTAGAAAAAATAGAAAAACAATCAAAGATTGTTGCCAATCGATAAACCTCTCAGCCTAACGTAAATCTAAGATTACCAGAAAAAAATTATATCACCAGCATTAAAAAATCCTGGATTTACAGCGACCAAAAAATTCTGGTGTGCAGAACCTACTCTTGTGGCCGTCATATCTGTTTCTTCTCTATGTTGTATAAAAACCGGACATAAAACTCGGGAACTAAGGTGGTTACAATATTCGTTAAGAAGGTGATGGACTACAGTATTCGTATCACATACATCAGGACGTTACCGACGACACATTGCACATTTGGATTATTAAGGCCATGAAAGGATATTACATACCTACACTTTGTTGGCTCTCATTAAGGATGAAACCCAATTTCTTCTCCAATTGTAATAATTAACTTCTAAAGAACAGCGCCGGATGCAGAAAAATTCTTGCATAATACTCATATTTTTCTTTCTTACTCGAAACGGAATTCATCGACTCCTTTGTAAAATTTTGATATTACAAAAGAGCTTCGGTTGTATGCTGATTACCGAGTGATATCCAAATAATTAGACTTGAAATCCAACTGAAAATCTTACGGACTTTAAACCCCTTGTTTTTGACCTTTTATTTGGAAAAAATATAAAAAAATGTTAACGGTTCTCATAAACAACCCATTAAAAGTATTGAACACGAAGTTTTAATTTCAATTGGTTTCAGCTGGGTGAGCTGGAGAATTTTTATATGATTGGCTGTCAGTCATAAATATAAATACAAATAAATTGTCATTGTGTTTATATTTACCATTTTGTGATGAAATATTCGCCTTTAAAGCGCCGCTAGAGGCGTCGTAGTCGCCCGAGCCAATGGTGGTGTAAATTAAGGAAAATGTCAAATCGCATAGGAAAATGATGCAAGGTTAGTTTTAATTGGAATTTATTATTATTTCGCAATATATTACACCCCAGAAGAATATAATAAATTAATAATAATAATACATAAAATATAAATATATTTTAATTTTGGGAAATCAATTCAGCATTAATTACGAAAATCACCTTGAAAGTGCCGATTTACAATTTTTTTCCAGCCGTAAGCTTCTCTGTTTTGGTGGTTCTTTTGTAAATTTACGCATGGGTAAATTTTTTATTGGAACGGCTGTGTTCTTTAAATATTGTTTGTGTGTTTCGCCTAAAATTTTGCTAATTCAATATGTCTCGAATTTAAAGTACCAAATCATAAACGAATAAGAGACTTACTTTTGTAATCGCTATTTACGAAATGACTCGAACAAATAAAATAATTCATAGTGATGGGTTTAGAGATTAGTGCGAAATAGTGTCATATTTTTCTTAAACGGGCATTCTTCGGCAATTGATGAAACGTATTTTGTTTATTTTGTCAGCATAATTATGACACTCAGCCACAGAACACATTCTTTTACTTTGTTGCCATACTCCAATAAGTACCACGGGTAGAAAAACACAAAATCTTTAATGAATATGTAAAAAACTTGGTCGAAATTTTTTATGTTTGTTCTATTTGAGCTATAATGCAACTAACACTAACTGTTTTGGTATATATATTTTTATCAAATTATTGTAATTTGTAAATTACTGATGTAAGTAAGACGTTCTTTTACTATGCAGTTTGACATATAAATAAATCTATACCACCATTGGCTGTTGTTAAAAAAATATCCGGCATATGTCAGCTACTTTGCTTTAAAAAGCGAATACTAGACCCTAAATTTGAATCTTGGATTCAAAGTTAGCGACATCTAGTTTGCGAAATTTCAATTAATATTTAAGGAACTACTTTTCTTTTAAAAAATAACCACACATATAAAAAACAATCCAAACTGTATAAAAGGGGTAAATTGTTTTTTTTTTTTTTTTTCAAAAAGAGTTGTAAATTTAAAGGCTTTCTGGGCGCGGTCATAATAAAACTCCTCCAGTAACACACTCACTCCAGTGAATTATAATCTAACTGTAGATTATCATGGGTATAAAGTACAATATAAATACACATATAGGTTTTGCACTTCAAATTCAACCTTTTACAAATCATGTTCATCAATTTCCTAATAAAACCCACCTTTTTCCAAAAGACTTGTAATCTTTTCCAAATCAAACTAAACTTTATCCAAATAAAATTCCTTTATTCAAAACATATTTATCCTTTTCCAAATCAAATTCACCTTTATCCAAATCATATTTATCCTTTTATAAATCAAATTCAACCGGAGACGTTATATAACGAACAGAACCTATTGTATTTAATATATTTATTGTATTTAAATTCTAGATTCAAATCACAAGTTTTTTCCAGTTCGAAGCACTTCCAGTTTCTCGCGAATCACTTGCCAGCTAAAATAACAAGTTAATAAACTAAATTACCCTTTACTGATAACCAAAATGGTCGATGTTTCATTCAAACTGGTTGCGTCTTGGTAACCTCATCTGGATGAAAAGCTGATAACCGCCTATCGCCCAGAATACCCAAAAATTTCATAGTAAATCTGCTTTTTGAGTGCAATTGCACCGGCCAATTGTCTCCGGCTGAATTTGATTTGGAAAAGGATGAATATGATTTGCATAAAGGTGAATTTGATTTGGGCAAAGGTGAATTCGATTTGGAAAAAGATGAATATGTTTTGACTAAAAATGAATATGATTTGGATAAAGTTGGATTTGATTTGGAAAATGATGAAAGTCTTTTAGAAAAAAGTGAATTTTATTTGGAAATTAATGAACATGAAAAAGGTTGAATTTGAGGTGCAAAACCTATAAGTCAATATGTCTGTTTTGCAAGTGTCAGTTGATACTGACTGACAAACTTATGGAGTTTATTTCGAAGTTGGTGTAGCACAATTTAAATACATAATAAATTATAATTTGTAATGTATGGTATATTTACTTTGATATTTTATTTACGGTATAATTGGTATTTAGTTTTTATTTATGTTCGGCATAATTTTTACTTAATATAATTTAATCGATGAAATAATATATTCAACTACTTATGTACATACCTAAATATAAAATAATTTTAATTTGTGTTGCTCTCACGAAAAAACGAAAATTGAATCTGAGCTGACTTACAATGTTCACGCCAAAAAGACGCAAATTAAAAGAAAAACCCCAGCATCAATCGCCAAAATCCCAAATGTTGTGCTTATGTAACCGGATTTATCAACATTTAGGAATTACTTTAATGAATAAAATTAATGGGCTGGGAACTATGTATTCTTTATTATTTATTTATTAATTTATTTTGTACAAAAGCACGGACAATTTGGTGAATCGGACATCACATATTGAGCATGAAACTCATTTATACTGAGGTGTGCAGCTCAATTAATTCAAAACATGATATTGCGTTCTTTGTTACCATTTTGATAATTAAGTGAAGATGGTCTGCCCAATCCAGAGACGAAGAAACACTGACAACCATGACTCGCGCAAACACTGACAACTAAAAAAATACTTTTTTAACAGTTTAGTTTAGTTCGAATATATTGTCGCAGTCGAAACTATTATATTTTTGAAAAGAAATGAGCAAATAGCAATCTGTTTCAAAAAATCAAAATTCTTTGGAAAAAAATAGTCTAATATTAAGGTAATACCGAATAAGCTGACACACGTACTAATCTCCCCTTTTTGTTTTATAAAAAATAAATTTTAAATCCCCAAATATTGCAAAACCTGATTTTGAACTAGAAAACTTTAGATGGCCTCATACTGAAAAAGCAATGAGAAAACTAAAATACACTCTATACCAAACAGATCTGCTGGTCAATTTATTTCACGAAGGGAAATTATTTGTTAGTTGGCCACCAAGACCGTGCGATCTAACATCATTATATTATATTACGATAAGTTTTTTGAGAGTAACCCACCATTAATTGAAGGTCGCAAAACCATTCGCAAAATAGAGTCCTAATTATGTAGAAATGTGATGCTCATGGTGAACATTTGTCATATTTTTATAAAAACAAAATCTGATTGAAAGACCCTGTACTTTGGAACTGACAAAAAATGTATTATCAAAATGTTTAAATCACCCGGCTATCAATCGCGAATTCCTATGGGAGTATTTGCTATTCAGTATACTATTTGAATTGGATATTCCATCCAGCTGATTATAAAAGTGTGTATAGATATTTTCATATCAAATAATTGTTGATATATTCCCCCGTTCATTGCGTTATTTATTGGCATCAATTAAGACTATAGTCAGGTAATAAATTTAATTGTGTGTATGGCTGAATATATAGATTATTTAATAATATACGGAAATATAATTCTATACCGTTTCAGGTATTCGATAAATATGTCTAAATTATATTAATTTTAAGAATATCCCCCAAAATACCAAACTCATCCACATGATAAGGATAAGTTTTTATTGGCCATATAAATTTTTTTTTTTTTTTTTTTTGATAAGCATGGGATTATCAATATATTGCAGTTGATTATAAGTGTTTTGATAACGAAACAACTTAACTAAAAACCAGCGTTTAACTAAACTAACATTGGATTTGTAATCATAATATTAATTCCAATATTATAGTAGCTAAAATACTGTTTTTCGATTTTACAGTGTCTCAGAGTGAAAATGATACAGAGCACGCAACACTTTTTCTGAACACTTTTAAATTTGTGAACAGAAAGTTATACCACTATTCAAAATGACGTTTTCACACAAAATTTAGAATCAAATTTAAGAATTGCTTCGTGTGCATATTTCTTAACATTGTGAACATAAAAAAATTTTGTTTTTAAAAATGTTTACAGTCTAACATTTTTTTTTTCAGAAAAATTCGAATTCGATATTCACCAACTGTGATAGGAGTGAAGTTTGTTCCAAAATAACAAATTGAACACTGTAAGTATACTTAGAATTGAAAAAACACTCAAAAATTAAACTTTCATAATAATATTTGAAAATGTTTAATCAACACAAATATTCCAACACTATTAAACAAAGAAATCAAATTCTTGTGAATAATTTTGAGTGAAAGTTATGAAATTAAATTCTTTAAAACAAAACACAAATTCATAAACAATGACATCACGCACCCAGGACTCGAACGCTTTCGGTGTAGCTGACAAAAATGTATACACTGCAAACCAATTTACAGGGAAGAAAACCAATTTACAAACGTCTGTATATATGAATCGAAAACGATCAAAATATAAAAGTAAACGATATCAAAAATCAGCAACATATTTTGACTTCTTGTAAAATTTAAACAAGTTAATCCTTTTTATAGAAAGCGGTAAATCCTTTGAAACATGGGGTAAATGCGTCCCTAATGAAAGGAGAACATTACAAGATACTATTGAGAATTATAGGCTAATTAAATGCACTATTAAAATATTTGGGGCTCCATTCCTTTCAACTAAAACGATGGGTTCTGGTAGCTTTAGAAAAAGTTAGTAGAACCCATATCAAAAAATGGTTTAGAACGAAATGAAAAATTATAAGCTAATTTTAGAATAGTTTAATTTAAATTTAAAAACATTTTTTGTTCCACTCGTATTTTATAAAGCACTGATTTTTTTTCAATTTTAAAGCTTATTAAACGCTCATAGAAGCATACTTCATAAAACTTCTTACAGATAAGTTCAACTTCTATTTGATGTGGATGCCAGGGCATTTTAATATTACGGAACGTTCAATAGATGGGTTAATAGTGCCCCTTCTGCCATAACTAGGCATATCTGGCCAAGACTAGATCTGTCAAGAACCAGATAGCTGACTAAAGTCCACTTTTAAAGATTTGCACGCTTTGGTGTCGCCTCACGTGATTAGTCTTAGTTGCAAATATGAAAAGAACAAGAAAAATGTACTTCATTTGCTTTGCATCTGTGCCTATCTAGCTCCAAGCAGACATAATAGTCTTTAGTCAATAGTCAATTTTTCCAACATTTCTTGAACTAACTCCCAGCAAGGCTCTTTTTCTTGAAATTTAGTACTTTTTGGAAAGCTTGGTTCATATAGCACCTAATCATATAGATAATAGGTCACTATCATGTCAAATTGTTGTGGATCTTAGCAAAATTTTAAAATGTAATAATCGTGTTTAGATCAATATCAAGGAAACTTGTCATTGTAATTTCTTTTAATTTCTTTATTAACGTTCATTTTCCAATAACCTTTCAAAAATTGAATATATATTTGGTTGATTTTATATTATTATTGTTTTTCATTCTGTTCCGCTAAGACAAAAACATCAAAAGAAAGATCCTGAGATTTCAAAAATATTATTCGGGTCTTCGTACGTAGCCCTCTTACATTGGATGTCTCCAACATTCAGAAATCAAATTATGTTGGTTTTTGAACATTAGAGACATCTATCTATCAATGACTAGCATGAACTAATCACTAATTTAGTTTTTTTTTTTTTAAATAGTTGTTCGAAATCGCAAAGCTTAAGTTAAATTTTGTCAAATTAAAAATTAACGCTTATTTTTTTTTAAATTAAATATCTTAGATGAAATTGCAAAACACAAAAATCCATCGAAAAAGTTCGATAGTTTTCTTGTAATATTGTTGTCTCAACAGTTCTGAATAGTTCTGAATAATAACAGAACTGTATAGAACAAGGATATTACAAGAAAACCATCTAACTTGTATGATGAATATTTTTTGTGATACATTCGCGAACTCAAAAATTTCATTTAAAAAACCGCGGCATATGACAAAAAATCAACACATAATTAAAACCTATAATTCCGAGTAACTAAATTGATGGTCAGTTCTTACAAATTATTGACACGTGTCTCCGACAACCTGATGCCTGATATTTGAACCTAGTTCAGATTTATCAATAGCCGATTCGAAAAAATTTGGAAATTTATAAAGTTTACTAAGTATTAAGCAAATTTTAATTAAACATCAGACGTAATTTGCTTAGTGCTACCTCTGAACAACCGGCATAGATTAACCATCAATTTAGTTTGTCGGAAATTTGAACAAAAAATTTGACATCAGGCGCAAAGTATAAACTAACTTCACGTTAGTTATACCAGTTATCAATAGATGGCGTAAAACGTAATGCACTGAAATTTTATTATAATTACCGAATTATGAGTTGAGTTTTATCAATATTGTCGACGTATTTATTATCGGTAGTAGACAACTAACAATTTAGGACTAAATATTAAACTCAGTAAGCTTTATGGATACAATAATAACTAGAAATAACTAGTAACGGCTATTTAATTAAATAATGCATCGCGTAGGGTGAAAATATTATCACCATGTTTTACAAATTGTTTGCGATTATTGAAATATGAATGTAGCAATAAAATAGCAGAATTAGAGAACTTGTAGTACAACTGAAGCTTTTGAGGAAATTGTGTATGACTAACAAAGTTAAAAGCCTTAGAGAATTCTAATAATACTAAAATCACAAATGAGCTTCTGTAACGGCTTGGTTAGACCTGAGTGGGTTGCATATGTAAATTGCTTCCAGAAATAAGATCTGCCGTTACCGAAAAGTTGTATAACCACAATCAGAGCTCCAGCGTGGTCGCAGTTAACCGACTAAGGCTCAGGGAGGGAGTGGGTGGTGCTGGAGTTGACTGCAAGCTCGCTTGGACCACTTAGAAGAAGGGAAAAAAAGGAAAATAAGGGAGGGAATGGAAAGGCATGGATCAACTTACCGAGAAATTGCTTGTGAACATACTTACCACTTCATCCTAATAAAAAAACTCCTAAGCTCTCATGCTGAAATAAATCAGTGTGTGGGTGTGCAATCAACTGCCGTTAAGTCAGAGGAGTTAAACCTTTCTATACTTGACACGACAAGCAAACGCCCTGTCACGTTGCGTCGTTTCACTTCATTTATCCATAATAGCAGAAGGATTATCAACTATATGCATAAGTGCGGTTGTAGTACTATGATCAGATTTGAATCCCGATTTACAAAGAAAATCGAGCCAAATAAGGTGCTCAAGCATTTGTATTTGCATAATTTTTTCCAAAACTTTAGAACGGGCTGATAAAATACTAATGGGACGAATGTCAGAAACAGTGCAAATAACATATTTCTTAGGATGAGGAATAATCGAAACCATTTTCCATAAATTAGGAAATACTGATTTTGTTAAACACTGGTTAACAATAAATGTGATATGTGTAAACAAATCAAGAAATAATTTTAATATTTTGATGTCAACCATATCATATGCCATTGAATCTGATTTAATAGCTTTAATGGCATTCAGGACTATAACCTCATCAACTCAATCAAATGCAAATGTATAACGATTAGAACTACAATAATCAGAATTCGGTAACGGCAAAACATCTTTAATTAATAAGCGGCAAAAGTGTGATTAGTATACTGATCATAAGAAGGCAAACTAAGTGGAGTCTGCTTAGTACAAACAGATTTAAATAAAATTAGATAAAACAAAATAAAACAAACAGACAAAAAAAATGTCATGTTAAAGAAAATCAATGATAAGGCGACCACACCTGCCTAGCATACTAGAGCAGAGAACGAACGAATGTTGAATAAAGAGCCTTCGTAACATAAGGATCATCGAGTTCTTTCGACCAACACTTGATGAAGCCGAGTGCAGAGTTTGCTTGATTGATACTACGATCGATGTGATGTCTGGTAATGGCGTTGTTGTTAAAATAATAGTCACAATATATGGACTATGCACGTTTTTGAGAGTAAGTGATTATTTGGCATTCACCCACGTTCATATCAAGGATGTTCCTCACATACCGGTGGTGTATGAAATCCGTTTGTAAATCTTCATGTCATCGGCGTATATAGATGTGGGTGCATTTTTAATTAAACATTTAACGTCGTTGATAGATAGAACGAAAATATTCGGCATCAGATGGCTACCGTGGGGCGCTCTAGATGTTGTTAAGAATTGTCTGATACTGTTGATCTGAACAGTCCATGATATATTTTATTTATTTATGTATCTTTATTTCTTACCATTTATAAAAATTTGTTACAACACAAAAGTCTACAAATATTATTTAAAAATTAAAATAGATTATATAAATTTAGATAAAAATAAAATCAAATAAGTACATCAATTAGAAGTGACACGCACTTGTGTTAATTGACGACAACAATTTTTGATATTAACTTAAAACTTTTAGAAATTTCTGTGAGGTGAATACGTTTTCATTAAACTTATGTGGATTTACAATTCTTTACATTGGCTTCAATTCGTGTAGTATTTTAATTCATAATTTGACTGTTTTACGAAAATTTGCTTATAAGGTCTATAAAAATAAACTTTAATAAACAAACTACTATTACAAATATATCTCAATTTGGTCGTGATTATCAAAAGAAAGTAGCCATGTCTTCAAATTTCTCAGAAATTCTGATTTTGATGAGCTTAACTTAATATGTCATGGTAAATTATCATATAATTTTGGAGCTATCAAAATATAGAAACGCCAACAGTATTCTTTCCTGGTGAAGTTTACAATGCATAAGATGTTATATCGGAGATAATACCTATCAATCGACCTAATCCTTTTATAGCCTCCTCTATTGAAAAAAACTTTAAGTACCTTATAGAAATATAAATATCTCAACGGTAGTATTTTATTATCAACGAATAAAGAAAAAGTGTGGTCCTTTAGAACGTTTACTGTACATGATACGAATCACGTATTTTTGCGCCACAATTAATTTTTTAGCAACTCATAGACAGCGCCACCTCCAAAGAGCTACACCATAATATAACCTCGCGTGAATTAAAACAAAGCATAAAGATTTTAACAGAGCTCTGAGACACAATTCTCGCAAAATGTAAAATTTCCTAATTGTTGATTTGATTTCATTACAAAGCTTTTCAATATGGGGTCCAAAATTCAATTTGGCATCAATAATGACTCCCACTTTTTTAATCGATATACCGATACGATACACCATCAGTTTGGTTGCGCATCAGAAACGGCATGAATCGAGTTTTACAACTTAAAACCATACTATGGATACTGAACCATGGTTTTAAAATTATCAGATCGTCCTTTACTTTCGATACAATTTGGTTCCAGTTCTCAGCTTGATAGGAGAAAGCTGTGTCGTCGGCAAACGCCACTACTTTTCTTTTAAATTTAAGATTGCAGAACGAGTTAACATAGACCAGAAATAAAATAGGAACCAATGCCGATCCTGGAGGTACTCCACAAATAGCATACTTAAAATCACTGGACACGCCATCAATCATAACAGTTTGTGGACGAAACGATCAGAGAATCCAGATAATTTGGAAATAGGTTGGAAATTAGAGATGATGAATCGCCATTTTAAATAGAGGTATGATTACAGCTCTTTTCATCCGAGTCGGGAAAATTCCTTTCAACAAACTTAGGTTGAAGATATGTTCAATAAGCGATATAATGTTTTCCGCGATTTCTTTTATATTCCTATTTGATATTTTATCGAACCCACTAGAAGCAGTATTTTTCAAATCATTTATGAACGATAGAAATTCACAACCATCAACAGGCGAGAGAAAAAAGGTGGTGGGCTCGAAGAAATTGGAGAACTTCATATCATATTCCTCCTGAGCACTACAGGTAACTTTATCAATGCTGATGTAGAGAAGAGTTTCTATTTCCACAAAGAATTTATTAATCTTGTTGGTGACTACCGCATTATCAACGTATTCAATGCCAGCTTCATCTGTTATGCAAAATTTATTTCTTTTTGCCTCTTCACCGACCACAGAGTTAATAATTTCCCATTGCTTTTTAGGATTAGCTAAATGTATTTGAAATTTCTTCGCGTAGTATTCTTTTATAGTTTCCATATTGATGTGATAAACCTTTTTCTTTAGGTCAGAATATCTTGATTTAAGAGAACTACTATGTGTTGCATTAATATTTGTGCTCATGAAAAAATTATTTTAGTTATGTTTCCTAGATTATAAAACTCATGTAGTTTTTTTTTTTTTTAAATTTTTTATCACAATGTAATTAATTATTAAATTACGTTTCATTTGGCATACAATTTCTAAAAAAATTATCAGGATTTACGTATAAAAAAACGAATTTATTCTGTTGCAAAAGTAATTGTCTTACAAATTATTGTTGCAAAAGTATTTGTGTTGGGACAGTTTTAATAAAAAACGTTACTAATTTATATTATGTTGTTGATTTTATTTAAATTTAATATTTAGTCTGCCCACCGTTATTTAATATGACCTCATTTAGTCTTCTGGGTATTCTGTCAAATAATTTGGAAATAAATTCTAGAGGTTTACTCCACACCTCAACAATCTCATCCCATAACTCCTGCTTGCTACGTCCAACTCTATATGGTATATTTCGTTTTACATAAGCCCAAACATTTTCTATAATATTTAAATCCGGGCTTTGCGGTGGCCTAAATCATTTAAAAACTTGGTCACAATAAATGCTTTATGGGCAGGGGCATTGTCGTGCTGAAGAATAAAGTCAAGCCCAATTATTTTTGAACCAGCTACCAATGCTACATCATTCAGCAGTTCCAAATAGGTCAATTGGTTCATTTTCCCAGACACCATTGCTAGTGGTCCTACTCCGAGGTTGGTTATACAACCCGCCTTGACGTTGTGTAGCATAAACACGACGTTTGTTTACCTTTTCTGGCTCCGAATAATAAAATTTGCGACCCCAAGATCCGTCTAACGATACCGAAGATTCGTCAGTAAACAAAACGTTTCTCCACAATTCGGGGGGCTTGTTCATATGCTGCTTTGCGAACAACAGCCGTTTTATTTTATTTCGTTTAGAAATATAAAACTTTTTGGTGCATGTATCGGCCTGTACCCCAGCTTCTTTTAAACGACGAGAAATTGTGGAATGGTGTATTTGGAGTTTTTTGTTATCCTTTAAAGTTTTAGCGAGACCTCGTTGACTTAAATGTGCATTTGTAAGCATACATCGAGTGATGTAAGCATTTTCTCTGGCATTAGTTATTCTTGGTCGTTGGCGTACTCCGATATTTTGCACCGTTCCGCAAATATTTTGCTTCCGAACTTGATACCAAATGGTATTTTTATGGCACTTGTACTTTTTCGCCAGTTCTTCGGCTGAGATTCCCAAATTATATTCTGCCGCAATTGCAGATCGGGTTTCAATACTCAGTTCGCGGGTTTTTGGCATATGCTCACGATTTTTAATGCTCACAATTCAATGAAACTTGCAAAACTATTTGAAAACGTGTATTTTTGAAAAACAAATGCTGAAACAGTTATTTCAATACACCATTTGTTGATTTTTTTTAGAATTTTGCTAACACAAATACTTTTGCAACAGTAATTTGTAACACAATTACTTTTGCAACAGAGTAAATTCGTTTTTTTATACGTAAATCCTGATAATTTTTTTAGAAATTATATGCCAAATGAAACGTAATTTAATAATTAATTACATTGTGATAAAAAAATTTAAAAAAAAAAACTACATGAGTTTTATAATCTAGGAAACATAACTAAAATAATTTTTTCATGAGCACAAATATTAATGCAACACATAGTATTTTGCGGATGTTTCTTTACTTTTTTGTATTATTTATTTTTGAGATCAACAAGTTTTCTGATTTTGAAAGACATCCAAGGCTTCACAAGTTTCTTTTGAGTGTGAAAAGCGATGTAGGTCCACATGAGTTTTTAGAATAGATAAAAATTTGTTAAATGCAGTGTACTATCTAAAATTTGGTTCCATGATACGTTAGCTAAAGATATATTTAAGGCCGGATAATTAATTCTAAATTTGGTTATGATTTTATCATTATTTGGTTGCGAAAAGTTCTGACTGAATTCAATCGTTAATGCTCACTAATATCCAAATCAACCACTTTAACCAGAAAGTCTATTTTATGAAAAATATTTTGAGGATAAACAACTGCTCAATACAAGTATTAGAAGTGCGCCGTGTGGGTTCATTTACATAAGATTTAAGGCCATGGCCAGCCATTATTAATAAGTATTCATTTTGCTCTGAGGACACCGACAGGATGTCAATATTAATATCGCCAAGGATGATTAAATTGTTGTATTTACATTTTCCAGGAAATGGTTTTAATTCATCAAGAAATTCATATACGAGGGTATATCAAAAAGTCTTGCAATATCATATGAAAAAACAGAGTGAGTGAGACAACAATATATTTTTCAAAACCATTTTTTATCGCGATGAAACTTCTAGAAGAACATTTCGATGTAAATTTTACAGTTCGTTTGTTTTTGTCAATTTAGTAACATGTGTTTTGAATTTTTATTAAAATGAATGAAATTGAATATCGCGCCGTTATTAAAGTTTTCTGTAAAGATGGACGAAATGCAATTTATATATTCAACTATATATCAAAAGTTTACGGCGAATCTGCACCATCATATGCCACAGTAACAAGGTGGGTAAAATTATTCAAAAGTGGTCGAGAGTCATTAGAAGACGACAACCGCTCGGGTCAGCCAGCAGATGCCATTAGCCATGAAAACGTAATTTTGGCCGAATCTATTATATTGGAGGACTGGCGTATTTATGTTCCGCAGTTAGCGTGGAGACTTTCTCTTTCATACGGTACCACATATACTATATTACATGACCACCTTCACATGTCGAAAGTAAGTGCACGATGGGTTCCCCGTTTGTTGAATGCAGAACAAAAAAAAATGCGCGTTCAAACTTCAAAGGCGATTTTAGATATGTACAAAGAAGATCCAGAAAATTTCTTGGATAACATAATAACAGGCGATGAAACATGGCTTCATCACTGGGATCCGGAATCCAAACAAGAATCGATGCAATGGATTAAACGTAGTGAACCACCACCAAAGAAATTCAAAACTCAACCGTCTGCTGGTAAGGTTTTGGCAACAATTTTTTGGATGCTGAAGGAATTTTGATAATCGATTATATGCCAACGAAAACCACAATCACAGGCATATATTACGCAGAGATTTTGCGAAAATTGAAAAAAACGATCCGGAAAAAACGGCCAAGGAAAGTTAGGAAAAAAATCTTGCTTCTTCACGACAATGCACCCGTGCACAAGGCTAATATTGCTCAAGCTGCATTAAAGGACTGCGGCTTCGTGGAAATTCCGCATCCACCGTAAAATCCAGACTTGGCACCCAGTGACTACTTTCTGTTTCCCAATTTGAAAAAAACACTAAGGGGCCGGAAATTTTCCAGTGACTATGAAGTACAGTCTGTTGTAAATGAATATTTTATGGAGCAAAAGAAACCTTTTTTTTAAGGGGTTTAGGCAAGTTAATTGATCGATGTGACAAATGTATAAACCTTAAAGGAGATTATGTCGAAAAATAAAAATATTGCTGTCTCACTCACTCTTTTTTTACATATGATATTGCAAGACTTTTTGATTTGCCCTCGTATATTGTAAGAATGAAGCCTTAGACGGCCTCAACTTACACAAAAAAAATTCTGACAAATGGAGCTAGTTCACTATGTAGTTGATTACACTTACCGAATGTCGAAAAATTATTTATTTTATAATTATCCAGCTCATAATCATTAATCCAAACCTCAGTGGGAAATATTAGAGTAGGCAAACTTTCCTATATGCCCAAATGACAAATAAAGTTATTGAAATTTGCGCGCATATTTCGTATTGATGAGCAAATAAAATAGGCGTAAATTATTGTGTTGTCATTATCAAATAAAAAACCACTTAACGAGGTAAATGTTCGAGTGACGAAAGCCGAATTCAATTCACAAAATTTCTGATATCAAATTTGTACCGAAAAAAAAAATTGCATTCGATTTGTCAACGATTTTTCGGAATGTTAATGCATGCAGCGCGTTGTTGTTGAACATTCCGAAAAATCGTTGGCAAGTTGTTGTTTTTGACAGCTAGAAAGAAAAATGTAAACAAACGCGCCGAATGCACTAACATTCCAAAAAATCGTTGACAAATCGAATGCAATTGTTTTTTTCGGTACAAATTTGATATCAGAAATTTTGTGAATTGAATTCGGCTTTCGTCACTCGAACATTTACCTCGTTAAGAGGTTTATTATTTGATATCAATGATTTTGGCACGGCAAATTGAAAATGAATTGAATTGCGATTCGTTTTATTGTTGTTGTTCAAAACAGTTCAAACACACTCGATAGCATACAAGTGGCCGCTACGTATTATTGTGCCTTAAGTCGTATTCATACGACGGATAAAAACCTGGGATTTTTCTATTCCATCGTTTTAACCAATTACATCACGTAAATTATACAACAGACACGCTTTTTTCATACAAAAAAGTTGAAAAAAAATCTGGGATGGAAAAATCTGAGATTTTTATCCGTCGTATGAATACGACTTCATACACAGACGCGCGGCATTGAAATTACGAATAGCCAGAGGCGAAGAACGAATTACGCATACTTTCACACAGCTGTCGGCTGTATGTTACGGAGTGTGCATGATTCGTTCTTCTTCTCTCGATATTCGTCACTCCAGTGGCGTGCGTCTGTATATGAGGCACAATGCTCTATTCCACACTTGATCTCACAGAAATTATAACTTTCTTCTATTCTTTCCCCGTTTACCTATGACACTGGTTTTAATTGCGACTAAAACAAATTTTCAGTGAAATCACACTAACACAAACATAAATGAAATAAAAAAGACGGGAAAGGTTCGGAACCGAACTTTATAAGCATTTTTGTTGCCTATATAGTATTAACAGTATTATTATTCCGTGTCTAAGAAAAAGAGGTTCTATGCAGGGTGGTTTGTGTATTTCAAATATCACAAACACCCACACCCACCTAACTCCATCTACACCCAGCCCAACCGACCCCAATCAATCGCAAACCACGCCTCCTAAACATTACTACCTTCCCGACCCACTATCTAATTTAAACACTCAAAACCCATCTCACCTGCATCACCCTACACCGCACTACCCATGTTGAAAAGTAGTAGGGTCAGGTCTCATCATTAGGTTCAGATAGGTATTTTTTTCATTATGTTCAGGACGATAGCCTACATTCTGGTGTGTGGTAGACGATTCTATTTCTTTATTTTGCATGCATTTTTTCAATCTTCATTTTGTAGTATTTTAGTAGATTTAAAATAAAATTTAGATCAGATGCATGTGTTTTTGGTAGAAATTTGATTGAGTAATTCAACAATTTTTTTTGCATGTTTCTTGCTGTTTTGTCACTAACCGCATGCAGCTACCATTCATTTTTGATTCATTAAACAATACAACAAAATATACATATTTTAGTGTGTTAGTTGGAAACAAAAATTAATGGTAGCTACCCTCTCGCTGATATTCCATCTTCATGCGATGGGAGGGGAGATAAGATCTGTTTTTTTAAAGAAATCATCATAAAGATTAAAAAAGTATCGATTTAATGCAAGGAGACTGTGAAATGTTCAATGTTTTTAGTGATTTTTTCGATCACATCAATTTGTCAGTTTTTTAATTTTTTTTGTTATGAAAACAGGGTCACTGGTAAAAATTCTCTTAGCAATGATAACAATATGATGTATTTATATTTGTTTCGTTGTAATACGTTGATTCACTATCATTATGAACCGCAACGGACCGATATTAGGGTGCATTTGAGCCAAAAAATGAAATTTTGCAAAAAATTAGGGTGGCTTTTAAGTTATGGAGGCCAATATCTAAAATATACGAGTTTTCTGGGACAAACGGTTCATGTCATATTGTAGGTGAGGTTTGTGGCTAAAAATCCTGAAAATATGAACCAAAAAACTTAGGCTCATTTTTTAGCAATTTGGCCGAATGTGGCCGGCCGATTTCGCATTTTTCAGTTTTTTGGCCAAAATGACCCTCCACCTTAATTTTTTTTATGCTATTTGATAGCTGGCGTCAATACCTTTCCAACGATATGCATATGTCCAGGGTATGTCGAATAGGTTCAGAGCTGTGGGCGTGACAAAATGGCCAAAAATAGCCGTTCAGAGGCTGGCCGCGGCCAACATGGCGGTCAAATCAAAAAGTTGTAGAACGAAAGTTGCTTAGTTTTTCAAGTACTACAAACCCTAAAAATATGAGATCAAATGAAAGAGGTACGGACAAACAAACATATATACCAAAGCAAGATTAAATGGTGACGTCATAGAAAAATTTAAAAATGTCATAACTTTGGTAAAAATCATCCGTTTTGGACTGCCTCACATAAATTATAAGCGGATCCAATTGTTTCTGTTGAAGAAGTTTTGAAGGAACAATTTTCATTCTGTGGTGTACAAGTACCGTAAAATTTTCAAAATTATTAAACTATCATTCGCAAGAAAATTAAAGTGCAGCTTAAAGTGCAAGGACCAAAAAATTAAAAAAAAAACGTGTGTGATAAAGGTCAAGCAGTGTCGTGTTTTAGAACAGTATTTAACTAAGCAGCTGCTTCATTAACCGAGGTGTAAAATAAATAAAGTGAACTGTGTATGTGTTTACTGGTTATTAACGAATAGGGATTCTAATTATTTGTGATAACAAGGAATAAGTGAATCGTGAAAGAACCTTCCCATTAAGCATATTAAGATAAGCGTTCTTTGTGTGGATTTTAATTTTAATCAATTTTACAAATTCCAGTCAAAAATAACCAAATAACTGGTAAACAATTGTTTCCCGTATAGTGAATTAAAGTGGTCACGTGATTAGCAGACCAGTTTTCTGTGGCTGTATTTAAATTTGTTTGTCTCGTAAAGTTCGAAATGTCGTCTAAGCCTAATCAAGAAAATACCGTTTCAACTGGAAGGTGGAAGAAAACTTCAAACCGCAGAACAGTAAAAAGTAACAGTGATTATTACAACAACATGTTCCAAAGTTTTTGCTTTAGAATAAATGGAATAGGCTTCTCCAACAGTTTTACGATTTATACTCCAGTTACTGGAGCTGCAGGTGATGATCAAGTAGTGTCAAACGAAGAAAATATTCTTAAACGAGAATTGGCCCTTAAAGATAAAGAAATCGAATTGTTGAAGCGTGAACATCGTCTTAAAGGTCTCGAAGCTGCAGCAAATACTAATACTACAGAGGGGGTTGGTGGACCTAGCTTTTTGTTCAAGGATGTAGAAGAATCTTTGCAGCATTTTAGTGGCGATGATAACTTTCCCGTTACAAAATGGATTAAGGATGTCGAAGGGGTCGCTCATGTTGCCGGGTGGACCGACGTACAAAAGATGATATTTGGAAAACGACTTTTAACGGGAACAGCAAAACTTAGCCTTAAATCAGTTTCACAAATATACACATGGGGCAAGCTTAAACAGTTTCTCCTAGCGGAATTTGAGGTTAAACTTAACGCTGCGGTAATCCATGAAAAGTTAAACAACCGAAAGAAGTTACCATTAGAAACTTGCAAAAGTTATTTATACGCTCTTGCCGAAATTGCTGCCTTAGTTGAAGTTGAGGAAATGGCACTTATTCAACATTGTATAAATGGAATCACGGACGATGAGTTTAATAAAGCTATACTTTATGGAGCAGCGGATATGAAAGAATTCAAGGTCAAACTTCAGATATATGACGAGATAAAGACTAAACTTAAGAAGACGCCAATGCAATCGACTCCAATCCCTAAACAATTACCAACCAAAAATCGAGAAGTTAGATGTGCCGAAATAAAGACAAGGGACCTAAATGTTATAGATGTCAAGAATTTGGCCATTTGTCTCCAAATTGCACTAAACCAGTCACAGTAACAGAAAACAATAAACCAAAATCGTGTGCCGCGATGAACAAAATAGATTATATATAGCTAGAGATTACAAGCGGGTCATTATTAAGGATAGAGAACTACAAGCCTTCATAGATAACGGAAGCGATTTAAATTTTTTGTCAGCGAGTAAATATAAGGAAATATAGGTGAACCTGATTTTGTGGAAGTCACTACAATGTTCAGCGGTGCTGGTTCTAAAAATATTGCATCACTTGGTCGTTTTAACACAAATATTAGAGTTGATGATGACAATTACTATACGGTGTTCCACATAGTTGCTGATGATATCCTTCCGTATGAGGTAATTTTGGACAAAGAGTTTTTGAAAAATACTGTAACCGTCTTAACGCCCGATAATATTTTCATTAATAAACTTAACCCAGAAATTTTTAGTATAGCTGTCGATGTTAATAATGAACTGATGGATGTACTCAATCACTTGGATAGTTTTAAAACAAAAACCGAAGTGGCACGGTTGATCAAATCTTATAAACCCATCAAAGAATTCCGTAATGACACCGAGATTGAGATGACAATTGTTCTTCAAGATGAAGATGGTGAATCTCCATTGGAAACTGAAATAGTTCATAAACAGATTGATGAATAGTTGGAAGACAAAATTATTCAGTGTTATGCAAGTCCAATAGTGCTGGCAAACAAAAAGGAAGAACAAAAAGACTGTGCGTCGATTATAGGAAACTGAATCAAAAGATTGTGAAGGATAGGTATCCGTTACCTTTAATTGAAGAACAAATTGACAGGTTACAAGCTGCACAAATTTTTTCCACCCTAGATCTTTGCAATGGATTTTTCCATGTACCAGTGTCACTTAATTCGATTAAATATATTTCATTTATAGTACCATTTGGACAGTTCGAATTTCTACGCGTACCATTTGGGCTGTGCAATTCACCAGCCACATTTCAAAGATATATAAATCGAATTTTTCAGGAGCTTTATCGAGAGAAAGTAGTGTGTATCTATATGGATGACATAGTAATTAACGCTGTCACTGAAGAAGAGGCACTGACCAGATTTCAAAAGGTTATGAAAGTAGCTGCAAGTTATGGTCTAGAGTTTAAATGGGGCAAATGTCAATTTTTACAGTCCAAAATAGAATATTTGGGTTATGAAATCAAATGTGGGAACATCAAGCCTTCATCACAAAAGAGTGTTGCAATTGAAAGATTTAGCGAGCCTAAAAATATAAAAGATGTTTAACGGTTCCTCGGACTTACTAGTTATTTTCGTAAGTTTGTCGAAAACTATGCCGTAATAGCGAGACCACTGTCTAATCTTTTACGAAAAGATATAAAGTTTCATTTTGGTGTTGATGAAAAGTCTGCGTTTTTGAAATTGAAAGAAGTTCTTGTCAAAGAGCCTGTACTTAAGATATATTCTATAAGTGCAGACACAGAGCTTCACACTAATTCGAGCAAGTTCGGATTAGGTGCCATACTCATGCAGAAATGTTCAGAAGACCTAAAATTTCATCCGGTTTACTACTTCAGCAAAAAAAACGTCACCTGCAGAAGAAAGATATTGCAGTTATGAATTGGAGGTTCTGGCTATAGTTGCAGCACTAAAAAAGTTTAGGGTGTATCTACTCGGTTTACCGTTCCGTATTGTGACGGATTGTTCCGCTTTTAAGGCGACCATGGAACGTAAGGAGCTGACGTCCAGGATCGCAGGTTGGGCGTTGCAGCTGCAAGAATTTAGTTATGTTTTAGAACATAGAGCATCATATAGAATGCGTTGAAAGTGATACTATTACCAGATTAAAAGCCGCTCAGAGAGATGATCATTCAATTCAAACAATTATGAAGCTTTTGCAAAAAGGTGCGTATAACAATTACCATTCTAATGACGGTCTTTTATTTAAGGTGATAGATGGTGATTTAAAAATGGTTGTTCCTGACGCTATGCAAATTGAAATAATTCGTAAGTGCATGAACAAAGACATTTTGCGAAACGGAAAATGGAAGAGCTGATCCAACGTGAATTTTACATTCCTAAGCTAAGTGAGAAAATTGCCAGCTGCTTAAAAAACTGTATTTCATGTATACTAGCGGACCGTAAGTCGGGAAAACGAGATGGCTTGCTGGAAAATTTGGATCATTTGGGACATTTAGTTGCAACGAAGAAAAGCTATTGTTATATTTTATGTGTTATCGACAGTTTTTCAAAATTCATGTGGCGCTATCCCACTCGGAGTACTGGTTCTGTAAAGTACTGTACTGTAGTACTGTAAAGTAATGTTGTTATTGGTTTTATTTGTTAATCATAAATTCCATCAATTACTGTAATTCTTCTGTAATGCGAAAAGTTGTCGTACGATAATATTGTTAATAAATAATTAGTGTTGTTGAAGATTCCGTCTCGAAAAGTATTAATTTTGTATTAATAATCAATTATGTTGTTCTAATTGTGGTGTTTGTATTATTTATTAAGACAAAGTTAACTAACCACTTCTAAAATATTCCTACATACATATATGTATGTTATTATAGTAAAAACTTTGACTAAATTTTCCTGGATGCTAATTTAAACAAATCTTCATTGGATTTAGCATAGATGATCTTCTCTCCTTCGGAGCGTCTCGCCATAATTTTACCATCCCGGGCCCATAAAAATTTGAGATGAAATTTGATATATACGGTCTTTTAGATAAGAGCCCATCCAACGGAGAATTTGGGGAAAAAACCAAGAGCCCTAAACGCCTTACTAAATTCGGAAAACATCAACCTCATTCCCTGTCTCCATCATTCAATAGAATGACGTGAATTCAATAAGGTTTGTGGTCGCGGACCGTGCTTTAGAAAATCATGCTGATTGTCAGAAATAACAAGACAACAGATGTCTGATTTGCAGTTGTTCTTATGGCTCGAAACTATAGAGAAACTTTTCGAAATAGATGGAAAAATTCCAAGAGAAAGCGATTTTTGAAAAAGCCATCACCGGCTGAGCAAGGATGTCACTGCAGTTTTTAGGACGATGGACGGTAGATCGTCAGGACCGAATGAAAAATCATCTTTAAGTTTGGAAATCTTTTGTAGCCAAGGTTGTTTGAACACAGTTGTTCATGTGCAAGTAATCAAGTTCAAAATAGCTGTTTGTAAAAGACAGACTGAAAAAGTTAGCAAAATGATTTGTATGACTTTAGGATCATTAGAGGGATGATCTTGGTACTTCAAAGTGGAAGGGTATCCGTCGGGTTTTTTCTTCAAATTAACAAATCGCCAAAAACTAGATTGGTTTGCAAAAGTCTTATATAATTCCCATAAAGTTCGCAGACAAATTACTAAATACAAATATAATTTATAACTATTTAAATAATTAGAGTAATCAGAGTCCGATTTAGTTTTTAAGAATCTTTGCCAAGGTTTTTTTTCTATGGTTACTTAAAGATCGTGATGCACCAAGGAGGTGATGGCGTTACAGTAAGCGATTATTATTCTTCACATCAACTATATTTTCGGTTCATGTATTCCTGCAATACTGATTGGGAATTGGTATTTAAAATAGCATTCCAAGTGTAGGGGAATATGGAGATAATGGAAATACGTTGGTGTGATTAAAAATAAGTGTACACAAATTCTCTTATAAAAAGTGTAGAAAACTGCAAATTAAATTATAAAAAAAAATCTAAATTTTGGGTGAAGTGATAAAAGCCATTACAAAAATGTAAAACAACATTTGTATCTATTTTGCGTGTAACAGTTTCAGATGTATTCAAATAAATTTGTAAAATAGGTGTGAAAATAAAAAGGTGTGTATTACATTTTTGGCGCGAGGGAGCCTTTATTTTTGTTGTTTATTGTAATATTAAATAATAAGGTGTTCTGGAACTTAGTATTTGGTACTATGTCCGCGATTTTTTAGTACAGCTGCACATCGACGAAATCGCCTTGCCTGTTCAACTGCATCCCGTAATTCATCACGATTTTGAAGTTTTTTGTTTGCAATAGCGAGCTTGACATCATGCCACAAATTCTCAATAGGGTTGAGATCTGGTGATTGTGCTGGCCATTCCATAACCTGAACCAAATTTTTTTCAAAACCACTTTTTCGCCAACTTGGATCTATGCTTAGGATCGTTGTCCTGTTGAAGCAGCCATCTAAGCGGCATTTCCTCCTCTGCGTATGGTAGGATTATGTTTAACAAAATATTGACAAAGCTTTGAGCGTTCATGATGTCCTTAACCCAAAAAATGGGACCAACCCCTTCATACGAGAAACATGCCCACACTAAAATTCCACCACCCCCATGTTTCACAATTTTTAATTGTAAATCTTGGGATAAATTCCTTGTTCTGAGGTCTCCTAACATATTGTTTTCCTCGGTCGGAGCAAAAGTAAATTAATTTTGGATTCTCTCTCTCTCTAGCTTCACATCCCATGAAGGGATTTTGCCGCCCGCACTATGGTCCTCCAGCCGTCTCGGTCCATCGCTCTCGACCTCCAGTTTCGACATCCTAGTGCCAAATTGAACAGCACAGGCGCGAGTGCATCTCCCTGTCCAACACCAGATGTTATTTCAAAGGAGTCTGACACAGCTCCTTCGATTACAATTCTACATACAGACCCAGACGTTGTTAATTTGCACAGAGAAACGAGTTTCTCTGGGATTCCTAGGCATATGAGCGCGGCCCAAAGGTTATCGCGGTTTATACTGTCATATGCCTGACGGAAGTCTATATATAATTGATGTATGGTTATGTTGTAAACACAACATTTTTCCAAGATCATCCTCATGGTGAAACACTGGTCAGTGGTCGATTGGTTGGGTCGAAAACCACACAATTTTGGATTCATCCGTTCATAAAATGTTTCTCCATTTTGTGATAGGCCAATTTAGATGCTCTATTGCAAATTTTAAACGATTCTTCACGTGTCGCTGGGTAAGTAGTGGCACTTTTCTGGGACTATGTGCTGACAATTTGTTTTTTATTAATAGTTGCCTGATGGCTGATGTTGAAACTTCTAGATTTAATTATTTTTTCAATGCAGTTGTAGTGATAAATTGATTTCCTTTTGTACGTTTTACAATCATACGCTTCATTTTTCGGAAATATTTCTTTTTCGCCCTCTTTTTTCCTACTCGCGGTTGATATTTTAGAGCATTGGTTGCCATATTTTGAGAGCAGCTCATTATATCAGCAATTTGCTTATAAGTTTTTCCATTTGTACGAAGTCTTTTAATTATTTGACGTTCCTCTGGTGTACAGTGCTCACCAAGGCCCATTTTGAGGCACCTTAAACTCTTAACACTTTCCTTTTGCAACGAATTGACTAATTGTGAATAACGTTTAATTTATTACTATGATAGATTGAAAATACAAAATAGTTTCTACTAAAATACAAACAATGCTAGTTACACCTATTTTTTCACATTGAATCTTCGGTAGTCCAGAAATAACTAAGCAAATGAAACAATTGTTTTCGTAAATGTAACGGGATTATGGATAATATGTAGCAAAACAATCTCGAATAACGGTAAGGAAACACAAAAAAATTAAAAATTTTGGTGCATTTCACGTTTAGACCGGTTTGTACGATATAAACGATTACACCTATTTTTATTCACACTACTGTAATTGTAAACGGCTGTAAAAATCATCATGGAAGATAATAGAATTAACAACGGCGTTAATGAAGTGATAAATGTTGAAATATATACAACTACATGAAAGTGATTTATAATTGCAATGCACGTACATCGCCAGAGATTAAAAAGCATAACCTCGAACAGTTTAGAAATAAAAAGTGAAACATAGTGAAAAGTAAAAATAATTTAGTGAACAGTGATAAAGGGTGAAATTAGTGAAGAATTTGAGAAAAAAAGTTTGTAACTTTTAAACGAGTGAGTGCTTTATTTGCAAAATCCAGTACGAATCCGCATCGAACGCCCGAAATTAGTATCAAAATTTTTATGATCGGCGGTAAAATATTCGATTGAATAAGATGATTTAACTATGGTTATGTTTAGTGTTTCAAAATAAACCAATCTGCTTCTAACAAATTCTATAAATAACAACATGTTTTAATCAATAGCAATATATGCAAAAAATTAAAACATACGACGAGTACATATTTCCATTTATTAATTTACCCATCCAAAGTATTCCGGATCGATAACAGCGGCAAACAAAAATATTTACCTAATTGTAAAGTACATAAATAACATATATAGAATGATGTAGTAGAGCGCTTCTGATTGATAAAACTTTCCATGAAAATATTTTAAACTCTCTCAATTTGACACACGAGTTTTAAAATATTATTAAAATTGATATATAATTGAATGCGAACGATATATAAAAAATAATTATACGGATGATTGCATACGATGATGGCCGCCAAAAATTATATTGTCCCCCAATAATATAAGTAACCAAAAAAAAAATTGTTAACTAATTATTCAAATAAATATTTGAAATTATGATAACAAAACCGATGTAAATATATACAAAGCATGTGACTAATGCATACACGTGCCTATGCTCTTATCGAAAGCAATTACAAAAAATTATTGTTATAAATCGAAAATGTTTTAATCTTTTAATATCTAATGTGGTATGTAGCCGAAACACACACACACACACAAAATCAATTTCAATCATGTCAATCATTTTTATTGTTCGACGGCACGGGTGCCCATTTTTTCGCGCGGGCCACTCACCGTACAAGTCTCACTATTTATAGAAATAACCTTTAAATCTCGAATACTAAGTGTCACTGAGTAAATATATTGTGTGATATTGACATCAAATACAACACGTATTAGTGTCTAGTATAGTGCATGACATACGAGTATATTATTAAACAAAACAAATAAGAAAATGAAAGTTTATTTATAACATTTTTTCCGAAACACTTGGCATATATGAAAAGTGAAATTACAAACAATATGGTAATAAAGAGTATATATTTACAGCTTAGCTTTACGGTAAACAAATTTTCCACTAAAACTTTATCCAACATAATTGATAACGTGCGAATATAAATTTTTTATTTTTGCTCGTTATGTGGTAAAAAAAATTTTAGAATTGCATACTCGTCAGTTACGATTTATTTAGGAATACCACAAAAATTTTTATGGAAATTTGTTTAAATTTTCATTTGTAATACCGAGCTATAAATCATTTTTTAAGTGATAGTAAATCAATCAGATAATATGTGCGCGGTATACGTCTGTAGTTTAATGTGTATAAACAGATGATTAATTATTGTTATGATTAAAGAACATAAAGGAGATAATTTTGTATAAATATGTTATATTGCTGGCATGTCTGCTGTTTAACGCATGATTATATTTTTCGTTCGTCTGTTATCTACTCTGATACTGTATAATGCAGGTATATATTCAATTGTTTGGATTATTTCATAATCTATTCACTTACTTATATACATAATCGTACGCATTAAAGTCTTAAATTAGATAAGAAGTTTTCAACGCAGGGCAGCAGTTAGGCTGTCGAAATCAATCGTTTAAATTGTGAAAACTATACACTGAGAAAAAAATGTAGGTATAAATAAAAATTGTATGGGTAAATTTAAGCAGACATCTTAAGTCATTTTGAGATAAATGGCAATATCTTCCCATTTTTAAATTATAAGAAAATCTATAGATTTTGTTAATTTTAATAATTAAGAACTGTAAATTAAATTTTAAAAATTATGCCCCAAATATTTTAAATTAATTAATTCCGAGAAAATTTAACCAATCCCTTCCGCTGCATTTTTCCAATCCCTAATTTTACAATCAGAACCTCCCAATCTAATAATAGTCCCATTCTCCTTGTAAAGCTCGACATATTTCTCCGGTTTAACTTTTTTCCAAATGAGCGAATACTCTATCCTGGGGGATGAACGAGTGTCCGGGGATAGGGAAAACAATCTCGATTTCCTTTATGTGACGGGGGAGCCTTTAGCCTTAACCAATAAGAGCACATAGCCATCATAGCGCCCCACAATCTTCACATATATAAGCCTGATTTTCGATATATTGCTGCTAAAAGTGGAATTTTGATGACTGTGATAAACAGCTGAGGAAATTTCGTTAGACCCTTTGGGCCCGCTCGTTTTCAGTCCAAAGGTGGAGAAATACATTTTCTCTTTTAAAGTGATATATCGATGTTCCTTGAAATACTCCAAGATTGTACAAGTACAGCTGCCTGCTATAGTGAAAAATTTAGAAATTAGGAATTTTTTTTTCTGTGGATCCATTTCAGATTTTAGTTGTTCCTTTGTGGATTTGCAAGTACTTCATACATCAGACGATGGGGGTTAAATACCAATATTAAAGTTTCGGTTAAATATGTATCGGAAATAACTGTTTTTTACTTCTAGATCTGGAAAATCAAACATTTGGTAAAGTCTATTAATAGACAGTTTGTGTTCTTGACAATAATGATTTTCTAAAATCTTAAAAAAAAAAAATAATAAAATAAAATTAAAAACCTGCAGAAAATTGGACTACCTGAAATCGTTTAACAAATCCAATAATAGCTTTTCGTTTTTCGAGAAATTGCAAAACTGGTTTGACATTTTCTAGCCAATTTTGAATTTCGTTTTCGCATTAGATATTGCACACTAAATTTTTTTGGGGGCCCACCTACACCTCGTCGTCGAAGAATAAAAGCATCTTGGGAGATTTTATTTGTACATCTGTAGAATGAGTCGGAAAAACGTAATGCATCGTAAACTTTTATTCGTTTGCAATGGAACTTGTGTTCCATTCCCTATGGGAACATTTTGGCATTTTCGGCATTGATTTTCGAATATACCTGCAATAAATTTGATTTAATTTAGATTTTAAAAATGTGTCCAATTAAACTGTTTGCACCTATTTCTCTTTTGCTGTTCCCTCTTCCAGTTCGATATGTTGACTGTTACTTTCTGTTACCGACTGTTACTCAAGTTTTGCAAAAGTATTATCACTCGTCTTAACCCAAATGTTACCGAATTAAATTTTTTGGTTCAAATTGATGTTTTTAACTAGATCAAAAACTTATAGCAGGCAGTTTCTGAAATACCAAATTGCCAAAAATAAAAGTGCCGAAAAATATTCCAAATCACTTTTTGTAAATTTTTGATTTTTCGGGCAAAAAAAATAATCTAAAAAAAACAAAATTTGCATTTAATTTTATATAAAGTCTATTAAATGAAAATATGAAAATGAAATGGGATCCGCTCGAAACGCGATATTTCAAAACGCGATATGGTACAGAATGTCCATTGCGAAGCGACGGGAGCGCAGCGACTCCTATACTCCCACACCTATCGATTTTTAAATTCCTATAAACTGAAATTAAAATTTCCCTTCACCCGCCTGATATAACCCGTTCCTAATTCCCGCTCCTATCCATTTGCAAATTTAAAATTTTTAAAATATCGCGTTTTGTACCATATCGCGTTTTGTACCATATCACGTTTTGTACCGTATCGCATTTTGAAATATCGCGTTTTGTGCCATATCGCGTTTTGAAATATCGCATTTTGCACCATATCGCGTTTTGTACCCAAATGAAATATAAATCTACATAATAATAATATATATTTTATATTTTAAAAAAATACCTTAAGAAAAATTATCTAATGATTTCATTTTTTCAAATCTTTTGAAAATGGGACCAAATGAGTCGGAATCTTCGTGCGCAGATTTCGACTCATTTGGCTTTTTTTCGGTAAATTTTGAGATTTTTAATTCGATATTTTTTTTTTTTGAGTTTTTGTGTTCGGGCAGTTTTTTTTAGATAAATATATTTTTAGTATTATCGGTTTTGAGATTTTTGCTGTTTGGATTATTATTTTCGGGATGGCATTTTGGGATAAATTAGTGGTATTCGATACCAACCCCTAACGGGGCTTTCGAAAAAAAAAACTTTCCACAAGTTGTGCTCGGATTTTGTACAGTGTTTTGTGTGGTGTTATAAAAGAGAATGGCAATATCTGGGTTGATAAGGTAAAATGTTAAATTTTACGATGAATGCAACTACATTTTACAACACCTACATTAATACTGATTATAATTGCATCAATTGTAGAAAACGAAGGATTTTTTATTGCAACGGGATAAACTTGAATAACGTAATTTGGACTTCATAAATAAAAATGTAGGAACATAAACGCTAAGATATGTTGTAACTTTTTTCGATGAATAAGATAAGGTTTTGCTATAAACTCTTTGCAGGAAAAGAAAAGATTTGAATCCAATAACACTTTCGAATGCCACTTTTCAAAGTGATAAGACATGTTTTATAACACATATTGATTTTTAGATGATAGTATTCAACATTCCAAATCTAATGCCATTTATATCTAGGAAAAAAATGTTGGTGGAAGAGTATGTGTTGCTTCCAATAGACACAAAATACACTGGATCATCTCTGGTATAAGATCACCAATTAATAAGGGAAAGAAATGCAAAAAAATTGAATTTCTCGAGACATATTGAAATTACCAGACTTAATGTGTTGCAGTGAGATTGGGATGCTGACATTTTTAATTTCCGATTTGTTTTCTATAATTTAAAACGTCTAGTGAGAAATCCTTTTTTTTAAATAAAATAATTTAATGAATGGTGGAAACTATATTTGTAAGTACCTAAAAAAAATATCGTGCATCATATCACAATTGATATTACTGGTTACATCAAAATATTTAATTTTATTTATTATAGAATTTTCTCTAATTCCAGTTTGACTTATATTGTTCAAAGTAAAATGTAATGTGTAATTATCAATGTTTCTTAAGTGCTCAGAAATTTCGATACCATCATTTTGCATTTCATTTTTATTTCGCGAACACGTTCTACAAGTCGGATGGGCATTAAACAAATTATAATATCCTAAAATGGCGTTTAGACCCAAATTATCTCCAAGTAGTTGTCTAAACATAAATTATATTTATTTACTAGTATTTTGAACCTGTATATCTAGTCCTTCTCCAATTAGCTTGTTAATTTCATTTACTAACGGTCGTAAAACTGCACTATTTCCATATTCTTTGACATCTTTTGATTTGATAAACCCCGCTACAAAAATATTATCGACTTTGAAAATTTGTGAAGTTGAAATGGTTGGATAAAAACAGAAAATACCTAGCACAGAACTTTTCCCAGAGCGCGATCCCAAAAGATCGTTTATTTCAAAATACACATCTTTTCATCATATAAGAGACCGTATGAGTGGCGATATCTCAATTTTTACTAAGGATAGATTGCAAATTAAATTAGTGAGTAATGATTTAGTTAATGAAATAGATACCATCATAATTAACTCTAGTTTGTTAAACCTTAATATTATGGGTATTTATCGCACACAAACGAATATTAATGTAAAATCGTTTTTCGATATACTTAAGTTTAAAATGGAGTATGATAGCTCGGACCAGTATATAATAAATTATGAATACCTTATTTCATCAAATAATTATAAATTATTAAACATTGTGCATCCAAACTATTTCACTAGAACATCACTAACTATCAATACGATACTAGACCACTGTTTAACTTCATATCCCTATAAGTATAAAATGCTGTTTGGAGATGTCTCATTTAGCGACCAAAGATTTATCTTGGTAAATTTTTCAACTAAACTGCCAACACTACATACTGTTAAAGTTAGCCGACTCGCTCCACCCGAAAAATACCGATAATGCAAATAACTAAAATTTATCATCCGAAAAAAAAATATATATATATATATATATATATATATATATATATATATATATATATATATATATATATATATATATATATATATATATATTCGATCGATATATTCAATCGAGTTTTCCCGGGCTATAAACATAAAAATCGATCTGAAATTTTTTCCAGGTGTGAGCATCAATAAGACTTTAAGACTTTTTATTTGAATCTATTTCCAGCCATGACACTTTAAACAGTAAATTTTTAGAAATTTTCAAATTTTGTGTGTGCGATATATTCAATCGAGTTTTCCCATACTTTCCACATGGCAATTGATTTGACGTTTTTAAATGATAATTATTAGATGACGTGCCATTTAAAAAATTCGCCAATACATGTAACTATAAATGCATTAACTCCATACATGTAATACAGCACTTAGAGAAATTTGGTTTTGTATATTAGTTTTAATTGTCTCGAATGAAAATTTATTATTTTAAATTTTTTAGTTGGTTTGTAGGAAGAACAAAATTATAATTTGTAATATTAATAATTACAATCCGGCATAAAATTCATATCTGCATTGTCGACATTTTTCGGCTGGGATGTTACCGACAAAAACCGGTTGTTATTTTCGTTTGATTGGTTTGAATCTGCATTATTGACATTTTTTGGCTGAAGTCGGCTAACTTTATTAGGGTCTTTTTCTCTCTGTTTTCTCTCTCCGATGCATAACTTTATTGAACACTGCCCACAAAGTTTTAACAATGTTGTATTTGCCAAACTCATTCTTCTCAACGAAAACGTCATCGACGTTGGTTTTCGTCCCAACTAATCCACCACTGATCAGGGTTTCACCATGTGGCTGGTCCTGCAAAAAAAGTCGGGAGTAAAATATATCAACTACACTGCGCCAAAAAAATGCACAGATTTTTTTTTTCGAAAAGATACCCAGATTTGAACGCTTGTATCTTGGTGAAATAACACCTTCGTGAAATAACATCCTCCTCGAATGTAATAATATCTGCTTTGAATTTTTTTGATCTTTTATTTGCTCAACTATTGAGATGTTCATGTCATCATGTTATTTGTGAACCTATTTTGAGTTTTGGATAATTCGGTTGGGTCTCGTCTTTATCTGCCGCCTCAATTCATTTTTTAATTTTTGTTTTCAATCAAACGATTTTAATAACAATTGGTGAAGATTATCATGCCAAAATTAAGCGTGAATGATGAGTCTGGATTTGAAGGCAATTAGTTTAGGTTATCTTACGAAGAGAGAAAGCACCGTTTTTAAACTTTATTCGATTTTAACGATTTATAAAAAACAAATTTAGCATTCATTTAAAGTATCAGGAAGCAATTGCAATGTCATGATTTCTGAAAAATTCGTCATTTTCCGTCGAGAATTAAGCCATTTCTCAATCGGGTTGGATTATAATATAAATTAATCACCTGCCTGTACAAAATTGCTATTTCCAATTAGCTTAAGAAATTGATTAATCGATTCGATTTTGGAATGAGTCCTAGTAGCCACAGAACCAAACCGTCGCTTAATCGGAAAAATTTATTAAAGTGTCGCTACGAAAACTGATTTATAACTGTATAAAATAGCGGAAATTTGACAGCGAAAAATTAGAGATGTGCTACTCGCCACAAATGGCAGCACTATCACTAAAAAGAATTTATTTAGTTATGTAATTACCACCGGAAATTTTTTATACATAATGATATCACTTTATTCGCTAAATAAAACATCTCAGCGGAATAAAATATTAAAAGTGATCCTTAAAATGGCAAATTCATTGATTTCTTAAGTATAGGAACTCGGTATATGAAATCTTGAAATTTAACAATATGCCGTTTTTCCGCCATTTCTTAACGAATTACGATGAAATTTTAATAGTAGTATTGATCAGGAATTTTAAAGTAAGTTTTCGACAAAATTCTAGGATCTGTACGTGCTGGACTAAACTGACCATTTCATAACCAATCCTTATGAAAAATGGTATCTGTACATTTTACACGACATAAATAAATTTTAAATTGAAGGGAACTCGGCTATTCCTTGATTAAATTTGGAAAAATTTGCATTGCAAACACCACTTTTGGTTGTTTTTATAATAGCCAAGGTCATACTGACACTACATGGAAAATTTGGGAAAAATTTATGCACTAGAATTTTTTGATTTTCTGACTTTTGAGTTTGTCTTAACTAGTGAAAGTTTTTGAGATATTAGCCAAAAACTAAAAATAACTTATATGGCCGCAGGAAATCAAAAAATTCTAGTGAAAATTCTAATACATGCAAATTTTTCAAAATTTAATTAAGAAAGAGCCAAGTTCCCTTCAGTTTAAAATTTATTTACGTCGTGTAAAATGTACAGATACCATTTTTCATAAGGACTGGTAATAAAATGGCTAGCTTTGTGGAGCACGAACAGATCCTAGAATTTTGTCCAAAACTTACTTTAAAATCCCTGAACATAAAAAATTTCCGCTGGTATCTACATAAAAAAGTAAATTCTCTATAGTGATAGTGCTGCTACTTGCGACGAGTAGCGTAATCTCTTATTTAACGCTGTCAAATTTCCGCTATCTTATACAGGATATAATAGTTAGGCGATTTCCCAATTTACCAACTGTGTTAAAAAACGTTATTCAATTTGGAACTATTTAGAGGCATTTGAAAGGAGTGAAATTTTCTACAAATACGTTTGTTAATTGGAAATACTAATTTGCAAACAGTGGAGTTGCTAATTTATTATTCATAATTGACAATAACTTTTAGAGCAAGGTGGTGGTCCATATTATGCAAAACAAGATTATGAACTATTAGATTAATTCTATTTTATTAGCGATCATTTGTGATTTCGCTATTGAACTAGTTAACAACACATAATCGAGTGTAAATAATAAAAGTGTTATTAGACAGCTCATCGTTCATATCAAAATGGATAAATATTTAATTTAAAATTATTAAGTAGATAAATTACTCATAGCGTCGCGTCGTAGACAATCCATCACAAGGTTGGTTTTCGAGTTATAAACGCAATTTTAATTTAATAGTTAAACAAACATGACTTACATGACTTCTATTTGGCCTTTGGAAATATGAATTATTAGACAAAAATGTTTCATGTCCTACCACAAAATATATTATATTCTCGATGCACGCAACTAACATATGGCTATATTTAGAAAACAGAACAACTATTTATATCACCTGTAAAAAATCTTCAGCATAAAATGATTTTTCATAATACGCAGCAGTTGTTCAAAAAATTAAGGTAAATAGTAAATTAATTAACTTTTCCGCTTTTTATGGTTCAAATTGTTGGTTTTAAACTTAAAGACAAAATGTTGACACATAAAATATGACCAAAGGGACCGACAGTTATACATATTGTAATGTCGGGGCACCGAACAGGACACCTAACTGTTGGGAACTTGTTGAATAAAATCGCAGCCAACGTTATGAAAAATGTTTAGCAAAATGAAATTTTCAAATCAAATTGGCGATGATTTCACTAATCATGATATGGTACCTGAAAGTGCCCATTACAATATTGAACCCGAGCGCGGTGAAATTGAGCTTTGAGATTTGTTCACAATCGAGTAAAAATGCCAAAATATAAACAGAAATAAAATTTTGGATAAAAACAACGGCAACCTGCAATATTCAGGCTCTTTAGTGATATTCGAAGAAAAAAAATTATTCTTACTATTGAACCATAAATGCACTTAACATTTTGTGCAATTACAAAGACATTTTGACAATTTGCATCTTGATGCATGTAATGCGTTTTCATCTGGGAACGGATCGGTTATCCAAAAAAAAAAGAAATCCAACTGGCCTAAATTTCCAAAATCCCAATTAACAACAATATAAAATTCCATTTTACAAAATACCATAACATAAAAATCAAAATTCCAATTGAGAAAATTCCAAAATTTATTTATTTTAGAAAAAAAATTCCATATACAAAATTCCATTTTTTCATTAGTTTAATTATATTTGCAGCATTTCGCAAAACTTCTAATTGATTTATTTCAATTAATTTAATTTAATTGTCCTTTTTATTATTATTATTATCAAATTTTTTATTATTTATATTTATTTTATTCAAAAAAGATTTCCATTGTCTACCAGATTGATTAACGCTTGTTGTTGTGATTCTAGAAAACAGGGTTGTGTTCTTTTGGAATACCAATCCCCCCCCCCCCCCCCCTCCCCTTGAAACATGCTAATATATACTAAAAACATGTGTATGGTGTAGTCATTAATAAATAAGCACTGTAACGGGTTTTGGCAAATTACAAGATACCGTTGAATAAACCTTAATAATTTTCCTAATTACAAATTCCATTTTATGCCGTGGAAATATGAAAGGCCTTTCATATGCCTTTCATATTTCCATGCCATAAAATGGATTTTTTTTGGAATTTTGTATTTTGGAATTTTGAAAATTGGCATTTTATATAGGAATTTTGCTTTATTGAAATTTTATTTTTAAGAATTGTTTTTATTGGAATTTTGGTTTCTGGAATTTTGTTTTTTGGAATTTTGTTTTTTGGAGTTTTCATTTTGGAATTTCATTTTTAGAATTTAAGATTTGGCAAATCGTACCCAACCCTATTTGCAGCATTTCACAAAAATTCTAATTGGTTTATTTCAATTAATTAAATTTAATTTAATTGTTCTGAAAAATTATTACGCAAACGTGATTTCCATTGTTTACTAAATTGATTAACGCTTGTTGTGATTCTAGAAAACAGAGTTGGGATTTTCTGGAATACCGAACCGTTCCTCTACAAACATACCAATATAATATACTAAAAAACTTCTGTATAGTACAGTCATTAATAAATAAGTACTGTAACGGTTTTAGCTAATTACAAGATACCGTTGAATAAACCTTAATCGAAGATTTCCTTTTACAAATTTAATGAAATTTCCAGAACAAATTCCATTTTATGCCATGGAAATTAGAAAGGCGCGCACCTTTCATATTTCCATGACATAGAGAATTTTCAAAATTGGCATTTTGTATAGGAGTTGTGTTTTTGAAATTTTATTGTAGGAATTTTACTTATTGGAATTTTGGTTTCTGGAAGTTTGTTTTTTGAATTTGGAATGTCGTTTTTGGAATTTTGTATTTGGTAAATATACCCAACCCGTTCATCTTATCCAAACAGATCGTGCCTATTGGGCGAACTTTATATTTAACGTTTTTTGATGCGCTGAAAATTGGGAACACCGATTCAATTGGTTCGGATAGCGGTTGGCCTTTTTTGTGAAATTTGATTGGTTGAAATCAAAATCTTGGCAGGGTAAAGATTTTTTTTTACTTTAAATTCTGTTTCTTCTTTTTGTATTCGGTCCACGATGAGGCAACCGAAAGGTACCGGAAGTGAGAAACCATTTTTAGTGTCCATTTTTTGCGTTTTCTGAAAATCCAAAAGATCCACTCCTCCATTCCAAAATTATATTCGTCTGTTTTGCCTGGCAATGAAACATCATATATCATATGCTTACGGTTTTCTCAACTCCAACACCCATGCATGTTGATGCTAAATAAGTTGGCTTATTGTGTTGCCACTTAACAATATTCTACCATCTAAGCTGGTTACTTCACCATAAGAACCTCGTCCTTTTAACTTAACCATTTATCATATACATGTGGAGGATGCGCAAACCGAATAACTCTACTGAAGCAGTTATCAAAGAAAAGTGAATGGTCATTCTGTGGTATCACTTTAGCTAGTTCTAGCAGAGCTCCTGGGCCAAATCCAAATGGATTTTTATTTGGTAGGGAAATTTCTATATTTGAACCTTGGTAAAAAGATATGGTAACTGTACTGCTTTCCTCTAAAAGGGATATTCCCAACATCTTCTTAAAATACAGTCGATTAGCGATCGGATTAACTTGAATTTATCTTTGTTGTGAGGATTTAAATTTCTTTTGTCCACAAAATACAAGCAAACTCTTAATTGGTAAAATCTTTTGAGACTCATTACATTCTTGACAACATCAAATCCAAAATATTCATTCCAATACATCGAAAGTCTGCTTAACTTATGATGCCCCATTAATATATGAATTCCAAAAAAATTACCATTTCGTCAGGGGTGGTCTCTTTGAAGCTTAAAACAAATTAGTAATTTTACTAATATCAGTAAACATATATCGAAAGGATATATCTAAAATAATATTTTGCTTGTGAAAAATCGATAATATTTACATCAAACGGAATTGCTTATCCTTCTTACCCACGCCTACGCCACGAGTATCGGTTTTTTTGTATAAACCAATTCTTTATTTAATGGGTATTTTCAATGTTCACATCCAATCCGTTGTCATTTCCGGTAGATACAACGGCCGCAGTTTCAAATGTCAATCCAGTCTGTTCGTCATCCTGTTCTGTGGTTACAACCAATAACTCCTAAAGTCGACTTAAGTCAATTTATTTGTTTTGATGGAATTTTCCAGGTTTTAGAAAATTAGACAGAATTTAATGTATGGCTATTTTTATATTGTTCTAAAACGCGACTGTACCTACTTATGCTTCAAATAATTCCTGTACATTAATTTATTATTTGACAGTCGCTTATTGGCATAAATGCTTTGGAAAATAAACTCGACTTTAGCAGTTGTTGGTTGTGACCATGCACAGAAATATTTTCTCCGGTTTTTAACTCAATCGATTTTTATTTTTACATATGTAGTTGTGTTTGATTCAGACCCACGTGTTGGGGGAAATGGGAAAATATTTTCCCTAAAAAAATTTTGTGGAACAGTTCGCACATTATGTTAGTTATTATGCTAGCTTTGTGGGTCTTCCTCCCAAGCCGTACGACCCTTTAATAAATTCGGAAACTATTCCACACAAATTTGTTACCATTTTAGGTTGTGTGATAAAAAGTTGTATTGCTTTCTTATCTCGCTAAAATGCGTAGTTTTGTTTGCGCCCTTAATACTTCGATCGACATTGATAACTTCGAAGAAAATTGGTTTTTTGCTGTGTTTAGGTTTAACATTAGCCGAATTCCATTGGTGTTAGCAAAGTACTTGCAAGTACTTGTGAGTAGATGGAACGCTAATTTGTTAGTCAAAAGTAAAACATAAGAAAAAAAAATTTTGATTGAATATTTATGAGTAGCTAGAATACTTTACTAACGCTAATGGAAACTGGTAGGGAGTGCATTACCGTTTACCGATTTACCGTATTTACCGTATAAAATATATTGCCAATTTATCGGTAAATTTTTATAAATTTACTTTTTAAGATTTATTTAAGGTGTAGAATTCCTTCAGTGCTTATTTTGAAGAAAAATGTAGGTATACTGAAGACTTATGTAATGAATTTCATTTAATGAAATGAAATGTACTTATACAGGGTGTTTGGAGCGTGGACCGGACATTTTTTGGCAGATTGGTGGGGGTTGTCATTTGGAATCTTTTATCCCATTAAACTGATGTTCTAAGTGGCAACTGAGATATCATAATTTTATTTTTTTTAAATTATCCAAAATGTCGCCTTTAAATTTTCATAACTTTTTGATTGTAACGAAATAACTTTTATTGTATTCTGCAATGTGATTTTATTCTAAATAAATCATTATTTTATACAATTTATTTTAGAAAAATGACTTATGGGCTTCTAAATCCTAAAAAATGTTTAGTTTTATGAAAAACGTCACTATCTTGAACTTAGCCTTGCTTTAAAAAAATGTCTACTGCCTGTATACTGCCATGTCGTAGAAATCACTCATTTTGTGGTCAAAATAGGAGAGACTATTTTGTTAGAGTTATTTGTGCTAGGGTTCAGAAAATGTTTTTTAAGTTATTGATAGATTTAAAAAATAAGTAAACTGGGTAATAATTGCCTTATGCTGTTTAGGAAATATGTCAGCATCTGCTACCGAAAGTGCTCGTGTGTTTCACTTTGTTCTTGTTAAATTGTTAGTTATTCCAAGTCTCGAAAAGGGTAGCATTATTACCTTTTTCGAGACCTGGAACAATTAACAATTTAACAAGAAGAAAGTGAAACACACGGGCACTTTCAGTAGCAGATTGACATATTGACTGAACAGCACAAGGCAATTAACACAGAGTTTACTTATTTTTTAAAATATATTACTGACGGCTGAAGTTTTGTGCACAGATATTGAGGATGATAGCTTTTTCAAAAGGATTTTGTGGACGAAGGAGTCTAACTTCAATAGTGATGGAATTGTGAATTTACACAATCTGCTTCATTGGGGCAGAAAAGGCCAAAATCTACATATGAAAAAGCAGGATTCTTTACAAAGTAAGTTCAGCGTTAATGTTTGGGCTGGTGTTATTGGTCGAAACCTTATCGGCCCATATTATGTGTCAGAACGCCCATCCGGAAATAGTTATCACGAATTTGTTCAGGAGGAGCTACCTGATTTGATTTTACTAGTTTTGGAAGATGTGCTGTTGGTTTTGAAAATGACGGCTGTCCGGCACATAACTAATGAACGGTAGGAGAATACTTAGATGATTCACTCCCAAAGATTGAAATGGGTTTCCCTATTTATTGGCCCGCGCTTTCCCGAGAACTCACACGGAAGACCTCGCAGAAATACCTGGATTTCTATGTCTGGGTACCTGCTTAGGGATTTGAAATGAAGTTGATTACAAATTTATTAATAACTCAAAAGGTATTTTCTTAAAATTTAAAACATTGCTTAGGCAGATTACTATGGGAAAGCGTTGGTCATTTTCAAAAAACCGTTATGAGTCACTAGGTAGGCCTAACGACTTGTATTTCGGATATAACATAGGTGGATGTCTCCTCTGTCCGTACATTAGATTGAAATCTCATCTTTGCAACGGTGTGAAATAGAAACTGCCCTGGTACGACTTTGAGTGGGGTTATCCACGCGCCAAACACCCTGTATATAAACATATATTTGTGATATAACGAATTTATTTATTATGTTATTTTATAAAGTACATTAATTTGTTTCAAGCACTCGTTTATTAATTTTGTTTTTCTGGTTTAGTACCTAAGTCATAGTATTGTTTCAAATTATTATTTAAAATCAATTTACCGGTAAATTTTCGATAAATTACCGACCTTATACAAAATTTACCGTTTACAGGTAAATTGAAAAATCGGTAAATTTGCACTCCCTAGAAACTGGGTATTATTTCACAGTATGCCAGATGGATTTGGAAATTCGATTCGCATTTAGCGGATTGCCACGGGCCCTATCATGATTTCCGCGGCGAATCGTAAAATATATCGATATGTTCTTATCGACAAGCTTGTAACCACGCTCATTTAATGTCATAACTGCACTCATTTGATGTCAGCTACATTTATCAGTGTAAATAACATTACTTTGAGATTAATTTTGACTTTTAGATTTGTGATTTGAGGTTTTAGTGTTGAATTAAATATGTTTGGGTTATTTTTAATATTTCTTCAATAATATCTGTGCCTCTCCATAAAGTCGATCATAACCTTGAACTGCTTATGGTTTGATTTTGTAACTTTTCCTGCCCTACACAAATTTCAAAAATAATTTATCATAGAAATCTAAACATCTACTATAAATAAGTATATACATATTTTTATTATTACTTAAACACAACAAACAATGTGCCACACAATAAAGAATTGTCAAATGAAAAAATATCCGCCACCTTTTTGATAGCGGAACTTTTCTCGCTATCGGATAGATGGCGAAAGGGTATCGTGTTTATGATGGTACGGAAATCATGATAGGGCCCCAGTTCTTTCATTGTTGCTCGCTTGAAAATTCATTTTACTTGAGGTTCAGGCAAAGACTCAAGATACTAGAGTGGATCATTAAAATACAGAATTAAATCCCTCTAATTCGATTTTTCTTTCAATGTTAAGTATTAAAAATTTAGGTTAACAATAAATAACCCACATCAATTGCTTCTGAGGGTGCATCTTAATTTGTGCATGCCCTAATCGTAGCCTATTGTGCAACCCAAGTACATTAAAAACTTCTTTTGATACATTTTTAATTCTATAATTCAAGAAATGTAGAAATATGTCACGTTTTAATGACAATCCAGCATCTTCTAAAATCTCGGTTCTCGACTCCATGTTCAAATTATTCATTCCCGGAACTCGTCTCTAACTCCACATTTGTGCAAAAATTGGTGGATAAGTGTAACATCCTTAAACTTGTGATACTAGGGAGCTTTAACCTTCATGATCTGCTTTACGTATAAACAGAGGATTGTACAAATGAATCCACTAATCCCGAAACAATCAAGGAAGTTCATTTTACTGACCATAAGTTGAATTTCGTTTAATTCCAAATCATTATTAAGGGGATCTGAATAGGCAACTCGATTTGATTATTTCATCTGATGCTAATAATTGTATTGCCAGAGAAACAAACCTAATCCTTAGAAATATTAACTCTACCAGCTACCAATCACATTTTGTTATCAGAATGAATCAGCGACATTTAGATACCATAACCAGCATACCTCACCAGGACTTTAATTTACTCCTATAGAGAATATTCTGTGCGAAATGAACGATGTATTAAGGTGGCACTGTACAGATACCAACGATTGCGATAAACCATTAATGGGAGTGAACTGAGTAGGAATACACGTCCGAGAGAAAAGCATACCATAGTTGTTGGTAAAATACACCACTACAGCATATGCTTAGTTAGACACGCCACAGAAACCATGTAATTCATTCTTAGCACCGCTGGTGACTTTTATCCAACGATGAATTTTAATCTTGTCTAAGTGAGGCAGTTCTAATTTGAAGCTAAATCATCTTGCCCTTGGCTCTTATATTTGCCAGCTGTAATAGTCGGCTATCTTCTATTTGCGTTTGAAAGAATCCTTTAGTTTTTATTTTCTCCACGGGAGTTTGTTTTGTTGTGGAAAGGTATCATTCTCAATGAATAATTGATTGTTTTTGATATTTGATATTCAAAGTGAGTGCATGCAGATCGAACGATTGTTATATGTTAGCAGCGTCGGTTTGTGGCAAAGTTGTTATGCCGGTACTGGGATAAAATGTAACAAAAAATGCTTTACTGCATCGGTGTCAGGATTCTGGAAATATTTCAGACTGATCATTCTGCATGTTGCATTCTCAATATGTCTTGTTCACCCTGTTGAGCTTATCTGAACAGTTATCTAATAGTGCAAGCACAGAAATAGAAAGCAATACGAAATTTAACCTCAGTAACAAAAATAGATCTAAGTCACATTTATTGTACCTATAGCTTCAATTACATATGTTATCAGATTGTTCTAATCTGTTCTGTCAATACTTAGCGATTTGATTTTTTTTTATCAATATTAGATTGAATATGCAAATTATAATTCTACAGTTCAATATGTATGCATTGTACTCGTATATACCAATTGTGGGTCGATTGACAATGTAATCTATATCTGTGTTATAGCAACAGTTATATTAATTAAAATATAATTTTCGCGAATATAATAATATTGAAAATCATATTTACACTCCACAAAACAGATTTATCCCATTACTATTTACTTTCACTATCTATGTAAATTTTTAAAGATCGAGTCTGGTGCGATATAAACTTGCCATAATTTGAAATTTAGAAACCATTCCGCTTTCGACATCTATAGATCGTGACTTAAACAATATTTTTTTTAAATTTTATAATTTGAACCAAAATACAAACAAAATTGAAAATATAAACATCGAAATTGCGATTTTTAATTTTAAAACTGAAATAGATTCTAACAACCATAAAATATTATGATAACGCCATATTGAAAGTGAAGAAACGTTAAAATATCACATGCAATCTAATTATGCGGATATTGCACGCACAGCCATGGTAATTACAGGCGAAGAGTCTAAATTTATTTTGGATAGACTGCTTAATAAGCAGAAGCAGTCTTACAATAACTCAATTTGCAAATCCTTTTTTTTAAGTTACGTTAAACAGACAAAATCATTTTTAAGGGTTTGTTCAAATATTGTTGTAACTCGTCGGGACAAGGGTATTGTAACCGTTATAATATCACGAAGTAAAATGGAAAGTCTACTTAACAAAAACACAAGATATGTTGAATGTGGATGAAAAACTAGGAAAATAAACAAATATGATTCAGTGATTTTAAAGTTTTGTGTAGGTCTAGTTCTAATATTTTAAATTCAGCAGATTTTAAACAAAAAATTCGAAATGTCACGATACCACAAAATTACCTTTTAACTTCTTTGGATGTGACGTCCTTATTCACTAATGGTAAAAAAGACGTGTCTGGTGGTTTATAAAATAAAATTCTAACACTAAACTGATTATAGTTCAATTTATGCGGGTTTACAAATTGTTTTGACTAATTCAAATTTTTGTTTTGGCAATAAAATTTATAAGCAAACTTTAGGTACTCCAATTAATCCCATAATTGAAAATTTAGTGATGGAATATTTAGAAAATTGGATTTTCAACATTGGATGTGTTTAGCTCATTAGATAATAGAATTAAATTTACTATTGAAAAAGATAAGCACAAAATTACATTTTTGGATTTACTATTAATTCATGAGCCGGGTGGAAAAACTTCTTATGACTTGTACTGTAAAAATACCTGGTCGATTCGAGATTTAAATTTTACTTCTTGGCTTCCTACCTCTTACAAAATTAACACAAGTAAAATTTTAACTCAAAAAATTCTAAAATTGTTCGATACTAAATTTGATTTGATAATCGTTTGGTTGGTCAATAATTTTTATCGTTTGGTCACTTGCGTTTAACGCTAGTATGCAGCTGACGTGAAAACGAAAATGAAAATTTCGCTGCTCAATTTTATTTTCAGGTAGGTACGCAGTTTAGCTAGTGAAATTGCTATGCTTTGTATTTAAATGTAGGTGTCTCCGTTTGACTCTACACATTTTGCTCTGCGTTTTTATCTACAGGTACGATAAAAGTAAAAAATTTTGACATTTCAGCAATAATCTTTATTTGTTGTTAAGCAAACTCACATAAAAAATATTTTGACTTTGTTATAACAAAATAATAATTCAAGATGAAGCTACTACGATAAAATTTTACAAAATTCTACAAACTAATTTTTCATGCATTTATCTGCTTAATTTTAGAGGCCTGTGAAAATTTCATTTCACGTTAGCTGCATACTAGCCTTTAAACGGTAAATAAATAATGAAAAATCCATAAACAAGATTTCCCAGGTAGCACCCCATTGCAAGAAAATCATTCAGTTTTCATTAAATTACGTTAAGTAATCGTTAAGTCAGGATTGGTCAACACATTTTGACGTTTGGTCACCAATGGTTCATTTTTTATTGCGAAAAAACAAAATCAAAATTGGATTAATTCACTAAAATCAGGTTTGTCGTTTATTTGGGAATTTTATTTTACAAAATTAATGACAAATCCAATTGGAAGTTTGGATAAAATATATGTTTTTTCAAAGAATTGTATTCTTTTTTATTTCAAATAAATAAGATTTTTGAATATTTTATTTAAAAAATTTTGTTCAAAAAGTTTAAATTAAATTAATTAATTATATTAAATTTTTTAAATAAAATATTCAAAAATTTAATATTTTCGAAATAAAAAAAAAAGTGTTTAATAAAATGTGTTTATTAAGTGTAAGTGCGTTTCACCAAGTGGCTACGGCAAATAGTGTTAAAAGAATTGTATCTAAAGTAGAAGATATCGGATAAAATCAATTTTGTAATTGATAAATAAATTTTTGGTTCTTTCTAACTTGGAAACATTTAAATGAGAAACGTCATTTAGATTAGTATACCTAATCCTAGGATTATCACAAATCCAACGGTGGTGAATTGTTTCAATGGTTTGTTCGGCCTTCAATGAGGAATAGCTGATTTCGATTGATCATCCCTGCGTAACGATTTATTACGAAAATTTGAACGATTTATTACGAAATGTTCGTGTCTGGAAACTTGACCAATACTAAGTTTTATAAATCCAACGATCGGAATTGTTTGGTCAATAGTCGTTGATATAATTGATCACTAGTTCTTCTAGTTTGGTCATCTCCACGAACCGATTTATTTGTAAAATTTAAAACTCACCTTTCCGGCCGATTCGAAGTGTTCGGTTCTGGAAAATAGATCTAATAATTTTATAAGTCCAATGATCAGAATCGTCTAGTCGCCTGCCATTGATGATTGGTCACTTGTTGATTTCGTTTGGTCCTGCCTACGTAACGAGTTATTGCGAAAATTTGTTAACACTCATACTCTCCTTCACAATTTGTAGTTTTCGAGTCTGGAGGGCACACCAATACTATTAATTTTATAAATCCAACGATTAGATTCGTATCGATGATTAAACGGAAAAAAATAGTTTGATTTATAAAATTATTAGTATTGGTCAGCTTTCCAGATCCGAACTCTTCGAACCGTGCGCAAAGATGAGTTTTGAATCAGCTATAGTGACCAATCCACAACAACAACCCTTGAAACCATTCCGATCGATTGATTTGTAATAATTCTAGGATTACATTGTATTAATCTAAATGGCGTTTTGCATTTAATTGTTGCCAATTCTTAGATGCAATTCTTTGAAAAAAGAGATATATTTTTATTTAAATGGTATAATTCAATTGGATTTGTTATTAATTTTGTAAATTGAAATTTCCAAATAAGCGACGAAAAATGTGTTGATCAATCCTGAATTAATTGATCAATCCTTGATCAATCCTGATTACCTAACGAAATTTAATGAAAACTGTATGATTTTCTTGCAATGTGGTGCTAACCGGGAAATTTTGTTACCGTTTAATCGTAAGTGACCAAACGATAAATACTAGTGACCAATATGACCAACCGAATTCAATCATATTTTTTTTTCAAAACCTTTAGATGGGATTCTATAAAGGCGGAGCCTCAAATATTGGTTAAAGATGAAAATATTGATTTTAAATTTACATTTTTTAACGTTAAATTTTATTTTGTAAAAGTGTTTTCCGTAGATACGATTCGGTTTTGTTTCCTGGCCAAAATAAAAATATTTTTTATATTGATTTCGATTAAAGGAAAAACGTTACACTGAGGGTAAAAATGGTGCTAAAACTGCTGTCAAAATGTTCGATTGAAAAAAAAAATACCACAAGGGTAATATTTTGCACACCCAACCAGGGTAATTTTCTCTACTCCATGTTTTTTGGTCGAGTAAACCATTTTTTGGGATAAAACTTTAATTCGAGTATTAAGTTATGGAGGAAATTTTAAATTACATTTAATTCACATCAACATCATCATTCTCCTCAGATTCATCTGATGAGAAATTTTTGGAACAAACAATTGTCAATCATCAACATGACATGACAGCAAAGATGAAACAAATACATATATTGTTTTACATCAAGGTGAGGTTATCAAGAAGATGGAAGTTTGGTTTCGAACTAATGAAACATTGAATTTTTTGTATTAAAAAATTCGGTCGTCTCATCAGACTGCAGTGACCAAACTACAAAAATATTGAAAATACTTTCAACTAATCAAAGTATAATCACTATGCCTTAGCGAATTATAATGATTCGCTACGCAATTGCCAACCCCTTGGTAACCTCGAATTTTATTGTATTTAACGCATACATGCGATTTCTATATGAAATTTTGGGTTATTCTGGATTGATAGCCAGATAGTATTTTTACATCAAGGGGTTGGCAATTGCGTAGCGAATCATTATAATTCGCTAAGGCATTGTGATTATACTTTGATTAGTTCAAAGTATTTTCAATATTTTTGTAGTTTGGTCACTGCAGTCTGATGAGACGACCGAATTTTTTAATTCAAAAAATTCAATGTTTCATTAGTTCGAAACCAAACTCTTCCATCTTCTTGATAACCTCACCTTGATGTAAAAATACTATCTGGCTATCAATCCAGAATAACCCAAATTTTCATATAGAAATCGCATGTATGCGTTAAATACAATAAAATCCGAGGTTACCAAGGGGTTGGCAATTGCGTAGCGAATCATTATAATTCGCTAAAGGGCCAACCATAAAAAAATTATAAAATTAAAAAAAATTAAAAATTTTGACTACACTAATTTTTAATGACATTCCAGCCATACTAGACGTAACGAGGAAGCCGTAATTATTGTAGAATATTTAATGACAACTATTTGTTATAGTGACAGTTGTTTATTGTTTGTTGTTTTTTTTAGGTAGCACGATACAAATTTTAATTTTTTTTACGTTTGAACGCAAAATTTCGCTCCAATAATTTTTATTAAGTGACAATTCATATTTAACGAAGCTTCGTTAAATTTTTTAATTTAAATTAATTGTTCCATGGGCAAAAGCACAGAAACGGCATTTAACGCAAACATAATTTTTTTAAAGTTACGTTTATAATTTTTTTTAATTTTTCTATGGTTACCCCTTAAGGCATTGTGATTATACTTTGATTAGTTCAAAGTATTTTCAATATTTTTGTAGTTTGGTCACTGCAGTCTGATGAGACGACCGAATTTTTTAATACAAAAAATTCAATGTTTCATTAGTTCGAAACCAAATTTCCATCTTCTTGATAACCTCACCTTGATGTAAAAATACTATCTGGCTATCAATCCAGAATAACCCAAAATTTCATATATTGTTTTGACATTTAAAAACGTTTCTGTTCCATTGATACAAAATGAAGGTATAAAATGAGGGTAGGGTACTTACTATCAGTCGAAATCAACATTAGATAGCCACATTTTAGATAGCCTTGAAGTCGTTTTTATTAATCATAGAAAATATTTTTGTGGTAAAAATTACTTATTAATATTTTAATACTGGAACCGAAAAGGTTCCGTAAGCTCAAGTAGTAATGAAAAAAATTAATTTAGACCTATTTAACGGGTGTGTAACGAAATCCCGGTTTTCAAAATCCAATATTTGTAAATAAAAAAATCCCGATTTTTAGGAAATCCCGGTTTGAATTTTTAAAATTTGACATGTGGGAAAATGGGACTCTTTAATGATTTTTTGACAAAACTCAAAAATGAGTGGGATAGAGTTCTAGAAAATGGCTAATAGTGATGGAATTTGGCTCTTTCTTAACAGATTTTATTGAAATTCGATACGTGCGATGGAAATGGGATTCTAAAATAATTTTTGCATTAACAAAATATTGCTTTCTTTAATAATCCTGCAACTACAAAATGTTGCAATTATAAAATGTTGCAAGTACAAAATCTTGCAATTGCATCCCGGCTCATACGTCCCCCGCAGTTCAAATCTAAAGCCCCTCGGAGGGCTAAGCGGAGGGGGAGCGTAGCGACCACTTGCGTTCCCGTGAGAGTTAACGAAGCCTCTACAACCTCGAAGTTAACGTCAGCCTCTACAATTATTGCATTTCAAAATGTTGCATTAACAAAATATTGCTTTTTTTATCAATCTTGCAACTACAAAATGTTGCAATTACAAAATCGGCAACAAATTACATACGACACTGTTGTTGTAATTTGACAAAAAAAATGAGAGTTCAGTTTTTCCGACTCCTATAAAATTGCACCCACTCCACGAAACTGACTCCCGCCTCTAACTTCGCAGCTTTGGTTTTTTCTAGTAAATTTTTGGGCAAGATATCTTATTTTTATGTTAAAATATTATTCGTCTGGCCGGCCCGAAATAATAAAAAATATTTTTTTTTCAAAATCAAGACTTTAGAACTAAAAGAAAAGAAAACCGGGATTTTGAAACCGGGATTTTGAAAACTGGGATTTTGAAACTGGGATTTCGAAAACCGGGATTTCGTAGTATACACCCCTATTTAACAATTAATTGTATTTGTTACCTCGTCAGGTTAATATTAACCACTTAAGTGACGGCTTTTTCTTGAAAGTAATGTTATTATTTATATAAATTAAACTCACTTATAACTTTATTAAATTGGATTTATTTAGACCTTTTCTATTATTTTACATATTTTATCTTTTAGAATTTACTTTATTGTTAGACCATCCATCGACGGCTCCTCAAACAATAATAATTTTTTCACTCGATCGATTTTATCAATCTGCCAAACTTAATATTAATTATTACAATATTTCGTAATGCCTAATAAACGTATTTTATTTTTGTTATTAAATCATGATAAAGCAAAATAAATTTTGAAATACAAAATACTCGTATGTTTATTTTACAAAATACAATTTCATGCAATTTCTCAAATCATTAAATATTTTTCGCGTGTACTTATTTCGAAATGCAAAGTGTATTGCACCGCGAATGATGTTGAAATTTCATGATAAGTGTGTGGCATTACATCCTTCCCCTTTTAGAAAAATTTACCAATTGAAGATTTGTAAATTTTTTTTTTTATATTTAACTTCTATAAACATTATCTTGTTATTTTAATTTAGTAATCTTAATTTTACTCAAATGAGTTTATCTTAAATTTGTATTTATATTCATATAAAAAAAAATACATTCTTGTTTTTATTTTTTTAGCCGATTATTGTGTATTTCTTTAATTTCATTATCAATCTTAATCTATGAATTCACATCATTTCTTTCCACTATTTCAAAAGGTCCAGTGTAGTTACTTTCAAGCTTTCTTCTCTTACCCCTTTTCAGATAAACGAGATCACCTACGTTAAAATGTCCTGGATTTATTTTTTTATCTAATTCCTTTTTCCTATTTTCTTTTGTTCTTTGTAATAATTCATTAGCTTTTTTGTGCGCTTCTTGTAATCTAAACCTAACTTCTTCTGCATAATTGTCATAATTATAAATCGGGTTCGTTTTTTCAGTATCTATGAATGATGGTATGGTAGCTAACTTTCCAAACACTAATTCATATGGAGTGTATTGTGTATCAGTATGTGGAGTTGTATTATAAGAGAATACAAAGTATGGTAACCATTCATCCCAGTTGCCATTGGTAGTGAAATTATTTAAGTATTCATTTAAAACTCTATGGTTTCGTTCTATTGAACCCAAGGTTTCATGATGATATGGTGTCGAGTTGACTTGATTGATTTTTAGTAATTCACAAATGTTTTTCATTACTTCATTTAAAAATTCAGTTCCCATATCTGTTTTTAAAACCTGGAAAATACCATATTTTAACACAAACTTTTCTACTATTGATTTCGCAATGGTTATGGCTTCTTTATTTATTAATGGAATTGCTTCTATGTATTTTGTTAATTCGCATTGTAAAGTTAATATATATCTAAATCCATTCGAAATCTTTAGTGGTCCTACAGTATCTACTGCTAGTACTTCAAAACTACTCCCTGGTGTTTCTGTAATTTTAATTTTCTCTTTCGTATGCCTGATTATCTTATTCTTTTTGCAAGATTCACACTTATTTATAAAGTCTTTGACCATTCTACTCATATTTTTCCACACATATCTCTGTTTTATTCTACAGATTGTTCTTTTAACACCTGAGTGACCTCTAATTGGATTCGTGTGATTTTCTAAAATTATTCCTAACATTTCTTTGGTATCTATTATTCTTTTCGGCGGTTTATAAATTATTATTTTTAAATTATTTTCTTCGTTTTTACGTTTTTTTGAGTTCTGCAGAACATTAAATTTATTTTTGAATTCGTTAATATCTATGTGACTAAAAATTAAATCGTTACTTTTCAGCGCTAGTTTATCTATTTTCAGTTTTTGCATGCAGTTAATTAACTTCTCCAATTTTGAATTCATTTCCATAATTGGATTATTGCTAATCAAAATAGTCACAGTTTTTAACCATTTGTTGTCATTGCCGAATTTATTTATGACCTCTAAACCTTTTGTTACATTTATAAATTTATTATTTTTAGTTTCTCGCGAGTTTTCTGTACTTTCATACACAAATCTTAATTCTTTTAATTTGTTGACTTCAGTTATAGATGTACATTCCCAAGCGTAGAGTTGATCAGGCTCTTTTCTTGGTACCTCTACACTAAAATCTTTAGAATTTTCATCAAGTTTGTTTTTCATACTTCTAGTGATTACATTAATTTTTTCTTTTGGTATTAATGCTTTTAATGCTTCAGTATCCCAAACTATTCTAGATAAAGCATCTGCATTGGTATTTAGTTTACCTTGTTTGAAAATTATTTTGAAATTGAAGTCAATTAGATCTAATCGTATTCTGGTCATTTTAGACGATGGGTTCTTATTTGTAAACAGACTTACAAGTGGTCTGTGGTCTGTTACCACAGTAAATTGTCTACCGTAAAGGTAAGGTTTAAAATATTTTATGGCCCAATGTATAGCTAATAATTCTTTTTCAATAACTGGTTTGTTTAGTTCGTGTTTATCCATAGATCTACTTGCGTAGGCAATTGGTAGATCTTTCCCAATTTCACCTTGTGATAAGACAGCACCTAACGTGAAATTTGATGCATCCGTTGTTAGAACAAACTCTTTATTAAAATTTGGATACTGTAAGATTGGTGGATCGATTAATTTTGTTTTTAGTAAATTAAATGCTTTTTCACAATCGTCAGACCAAACAAATGCTGTTCCCTTTTTTAATAGGTTATTCAGAGGTTTCGCTATCAAGGCAAAGTTGTTGATGAACATTCTATAATAGTTACAGAATGCAACGAATCGGCGTGTACTATCCGAATCGGTTGGGCGTGGATAATTTTTAATCACTTCATATTTCGCAGGGTCAGGCTTAACCCCTTCACTTGTGATGTAGTGACCTAAATACGTGACTTCCTTTTTTAAGAAATTACATTTAGATGGATTGATTTTTAAATTATAGTCTCTTAATCTTTTAAATATTTTAATTAAATTATTATTGTGGTGTTTCATTCCACAACCAAAAACAATTATATCATCCACATATAAAAATGCAAGTTCCTCAAGGCCAGCTAATGCTATTGATAGCATTCTTTGGAAACTATTGGTGGATATTTTAAGTCCAAATGGTAACCTTTTAAATTGAAAGTGTCCTTTATTTGTCGAAAAGGCTATCATAGGGCGAGATTCCTTCACTAGTTCTATTTGATGAAATGAACTAGTTAGGTCTAGCGTTGAAAAATATTTCGCTCGGCCTAAATTATCTTATATGTCCTCTAGACGAGTTAATGGAAATTTATCGTCTATAATTTTTTTATTTAATTGCCTATAATCTACAACTAATCTCCATTTCTTATCGCTCTCAGAAGATTTTTTTTGGCACAATTAACAATGGAGAATTGTACGGACTGATTGAAGGTTCTATTATATCATTATTTAAAAGGTTTTCGATTTCTTTATCTATTTCATTATAATTAGCTTTTGGTAACCTATAGTTTTTTATATAGACAGGAGTACTGTTTTCTTTTAGAATTTCTTGTTTGTAAAAATTGTTTGTTGTTAATGTATCACCTGAAACGTAGAAAACATCTATAAATTCCCTACAAATTTTAAAAATTTCTTCTTTTTCATAATCATTATTATTTTCCATGTTTAATTCTTTAATTATTTTTGTGTACCGTTCTTCATTTGAAATGTTAGTATTTTTAGTGTTCCGTATTATATGATAATTACTTAAACTCTTTAATTTTGGTTCATATTTATCTATTTGCACTGCTTGTTCATTAGTGTTTATTATTCTTATATGTGCAATACCATTCTTAGGAATTATTCCATTGCAAATAAATACTCCTTTACTTATTTCTTCATTTAAAATTATGCTATCTTCACTTCTTTTAATATTTAAAGCTTTTAAAATTTCTGTTCTCGTTGGTATTGTAAAAGTGTTTTGTGTTGGGAGATTAGTCTCCAACGGTAGAATAATTTCTTCATCTACTGAGTTAATTGTGATTGTGTAAGTTTCGTAATCAATCTTATATCCATTTTTGCTCAAAAAATCCCTACCTATTATTCCATCAGTGTTTATGGGGAAATCATTATCTACTATATGTATGTTTTGTTTTATAATTTGATTATTGATTTTAAAGTTTGTATATACAGTGCCGAATGAATATGTTTCGGAGTCTGTCACTCCCGTTATTCTTTATTTATTATTACTATCTATAGCTACATTTTCTTTTAATTTATCCACTTTGCAAACAGTGATATCCGATCCTGTATCAACCAGAAATGTCAAGACGTCTCCGGACAAATCTTATTGTAACATTACCAGACTTCCTGAATTTGCATTTATATGGAAAATTAGTGAATTGCTAACTCGTTTAATTGTTTTGTTATATCCTCCTGTGATGTTATCGGAGGAATAACTCGGTTTCCCGAGCTTTGTAATACGTGTATATTTCGGTTGTTGCGATTTTCATTGTTATAAATTTGATTTCTATGATTTCGATTATTATAATTTTGTTTTCTGTAATCAAAATATGCTTTGTTATAACTAGTATTTCGGTTTGAGAAACTATTCGAATTTCGTTGCCCATAGATTGTATTAGCATGATATGAATTATTTTTGTTCAGATAACTATTACTTTTTCTGTAGTTATTATAGTGTTCACTATTATAACTGGTATTGCTCCGACCGGCAATTCTACTGTTCCTATTAAATTTGTTTCTGGTAGATTGAAATATTTGATGTTTTAGTTGTGACACATTTTGTGTGTCTGTTTGAAAAGTTTTTGAGGCCTCTCTTGCAACTGCTATAGCCTCAGATAAAGTTTTTGGTCTAGCTGCCATTACAGTGGGTTTTAATATATCTATTAATCCCTCTTTGAATGTATTTAAACCCAATTGATCTGATATCAAATGTACGGTTCTTTTATCTTCATCAGCTAGAATTTTTACTTGTACACTATTTAGTTCATTAACTAACTTTTCAATCTTTTCTATATAATGTTCTATTTTACCCGTTTGCCTAAGTCTATGTATTTCTGATTGTATCTCTAGTGGAGAACGCCTTAAGCCAAAAGCTTTGTTAAATAGTTCTTTTAATTTCTTAAAAGTTTCTGGTTTTTCTTCTAACGTAATTTTTGATTTTACACTTTCACTAATTTTAGCTGCTAACACTATCGCGATCAATTTTGGTTGATCAGCTATTTTTAATTCGTCATGTAGCAATTTGACTAAACTTAAAAAATTTTCTAATTCTTTGTGTTCACCTGTGAAGGTCGGTAACACTTTAATCACTTCACTAATTTTTAGATCCATTTTCTTCTTAAATGGCATCTATGCATAGTTTAAATTAATTTCATATCTAATATTATAAATTTGATCACACACACAGAAATTATAAGTGTGTCATAAAAATTATTTAAATCATCTGTTTTGAATTGTAATTTGATTTTAATCACAACAACAATACTCGTTTAAAAATATAATGAAAAAATTTTCTTTTATACAAATATGTTTTGAAATTAGATACACACTACTGACACAATTTTTTCTTATGTAATATATTATTGCTATGTATGATTTTTGTTATCTATTATATTAATACGCTTAATTTTTTCAAACTCAACGGAAAAATGACCCCTAAACATGATCCGATCCGTTTAAATTTGTCAAGGTAGGTCGACATAAATATAGCGGTGTGCCTTTGCTAGAAAAATTGGAAAAATTCCACCGGGAAGTACCTGAAACGGGTACCTCAGGTGTTTTCAGCAAAATTTTGTCAAGACGCCAGAATGCCATGACAAAATATGTTTATATTGAATCTATGATCATGCGCATTACACCGTGTCAATGACAAAATGTATTAAAATTGTCGATGTTTTTGTGATGACACACTGTGATGACAAAATGAGTAGAAAATTTGTAATTGAATCTCAATTAAACAAAACAGAGAACATAAAATGATTTTACATACATTTTGGTGTTAATAGTTGTGAGAGTAAAAATACAATTTTGTCATGACACTCTATCTATTTAATATTTAAAAATTAACCGCGTATATGAATTTACTTTATTTTTGATAAAAGTGCATCAAATTTACATTTTAAAAATCTTCTTAATTATTTCTTAACCAAAAATTCAATAAAATATATTCACGTGACTGATTATTCAGTCGAAGGTCAGCTTCTATCTATCTTCTATCTATCTATTATATTAATATTCTTAATTTTTCATACTCAACCCTAAAATGACCCCTAAACATGATCCGATCCGTTAGATTTTTTCAGGGTAGGTCGACATAAATATTGCGCTGTGCGTGGGCTAGAAAATTCGGAAAAATTCCACCGGAAAGTAACCGAAATGGGTACCTCAGGTGGTTTCAGAAAATTTCCAAGTTTTTGTGCGCGTGAAATCTTGCAACATTTGAGAATTTTATGGGATGACCAAAAAGCAAATATTTTTGTTCAAATTAGTGGCGCGCAATTCAAATTCAAAGTTGTAAAACAGTTGGTATGCGATTCAGATTCGAAATTGCAACACTGTCGGCGCGCGAATCAATTTCATAGTTGCTTAATGGTTAACGCGCGATTTAAATTAATAAGGTTAATCATGCCAGGAGCAGAGCTCACAATCATAGACGGGTAGTGCGTGTTCCATTAGCTGGGAAAATCATCCTCATGTGTGGTGACTACCTAGGCGGGACGCGCGCCAACTTGCGAATCGACCATCAAGTATAACCCGTTTTGTAAATTGGTAAATAAGTTTACACTCACCAAGAACATGCGCGTCGATGAAGGTGAGGACGAGTTTGCGCAATATTTGCTTTCTGTTGGAAACGGCAATGCTCGAACCGACTCGATCACACTTTCGGCAGACATCCTCAAAGTGTGATCGATTTCGTGTATGGTGACATTAACACAACACCAGCCGATGGAACCATCGAGGAGCGCACCATCCTTGCACCCAATATGGATGACTGCGCGCTTACCAATCAGTAGGTGCTTGACCTCCTGCCCGGCGAACAAGAAGTCAAACATAGTGCTGATAAACTTGAGAGTAGGGACATGCATGAGAAACTCCGCCTACCCGTCGAGTTTCTCAACAAAATTGAAGGGTCGGGATTACCGCGCCATGCCATCCCACTAAAGGTAAACGCGATCGTTCGTTTGATGAGGAATCTAAACACTAGCAAGGGTTGAATCAATAAAACACGCATGCGCGTCGTAAAAATAAACCGCTACATTCTGGAATGTGAGGTGCTGACTGGCTTCTCAAAAGGCGAGCGCGTTCTCATCCCACGCATTAAGCTCTCACCCTTGGAAGGCATCTTCTCATTTAAAATGTCTCGCCTTCAATTTCTGGTTCAGCTCGCGTTCGCTATAACCATCAACAAGAGTCAGGGTTAAAGCTTGAAGAAGGTAGTGTACTTGTCGTATTTACGAATGATCAGATGTATGTGGCCTTTTCACGATGCCGCTCATTTGACGGACTCAAAGTGTTTATCGCTGAGACAAGCGATCAATCAGCTGATCGGAATGGGCGCATCACAACAAAGAATGTATTTTTTGAAGAGATTCTGTGCATGTAAATTGTAATGTATTTTACTATTTTATTACCTACCTTTTACTACTATTTTAATATCCTTTTGTACATTTCTTATGAAATATTTAGATTATAGTTTGCCTCAGCAATTGTGTGCTTTTCCCTTTTGAGATTTTAATATTTAGTTTGGGTGCGTAAGTGATCATGTGATCCCGAGCGCGCGCTTCCTGTTTGAGATATGAATATTTGACTTGACACGTAAGTCATACTGTGTACATTTGAGCGCATGCTTGCCGTTTAAGATTTAAAAATTAACCACGTATATGAATTTACTTTATTTTTGATAAAATTGCATCAAATTTACATCTTAAAAAATCTTTATAATCATTTCTTAACCAAAAATTCAACAAAATGTATTCACGTGACTGATTATTCAGTCACAGGTCAGCTAGTAAGAGTTTATTACTCTTGTTAAATTTGTAACTATTTCTTTTTTTGCTTTTTGATACATTTTCTTAATTATATAAATTATAACTAATACTACTATTATAACTATAGTTACCTTAAGATATCCTGTCAGGTCCATATTATTTGATTGTTGTAGTTGATGGTTATTGCTCATGGTTCTCTCCTTATTTTGTGTAGTTTCGATGTCCCTCACACCATTGAAGAAATCCATTTTGTATTATATATAATTATACCCAAATTTTAAGTGGGGGTTTCCACTCTCGTCTATCAATTTTTTTTATATATGTATATATATATATAGTGTGGTGCGACGGACACCCAACACTTTAGATTAACTTTTTATTCATTAACAATTTATTATTTGTTTTTTTTATAATAATATTAATTTTGACCATTGTTTTAGATTAACTAGGTATTTTCACTTTATTAAATTAGCTATTATTAATATTAACTACTATTATTATTACTTTATCATCAAATATTTTTTTTTTAGACATTTATTTCACTGGTTTAAACATTTTTATTGTAAACTCACTGTAGATTGAATTTTATTCTATAGATTCAAGTTCGTATTGGCAAGATCGCCATGTAATGTTATTATTTATATAAATTAAACTCACTTATAACTTTATTAAATTGGATTTATTTAGACCTTTTCTATTATTTTACATATTTTATCTTTTAGAATTTACTTTATTGTTAGACCATCCATCGACGGCTCCTCAAACAATAATAATCTTTTTACTCGATCGATTTAATCAATATGCCAAACTTAATATTAATTATTACAATATTTCGTAATGCCTAATAAACATATTTTATTTTTGTTATTAAATCATGATAAAGCAAAATAAATTTTGAAATACAAAATATGTTTATTTTACAAAATACAATTTCATGCAATTTCTCAAATCATTAAATATTTTTCGCGTGTACTTATTTCGAAATGCAAAGTGTATTGCACCGCGAATGATGTTGAAATTTCATGATAAGTGTGTGGCATTACAATGTCCATAAATTGTCTTTTTTTTACATTTCTTTAGAAAATAATTACCAAGTAATCTGAATTTAATGTCTTTTTTTCAATATTTTTTTCAAGTCACAAAACCTGCTTGCCCGAGCAAGACTCGAGCAAATCAATAAAACAATGGAACTACGCCTCTGAGTCACGCTCGGGCAAATCACTCAAGTGGTTAAATCATTAATATTATCTCATTTTAAATCTTTGTTTTAAATATAATTTTTATAAAAATATATTGTTTTTAACTGTGACACACTATATATTGACACATCTTGGAGATCTAGCCATTAAGTCAATATTTCGAAGGTATCGTTCAATTTAATATTGTAAAGCAATTTATAAATGCGATTTAATTTTTAAACGTACACAAATTTCGTTCATTTATAGTACATACATCCATATTTAACTGATCAATTAGAGACTAGGTGATAATTTCTAGCTTTTGTTGGTTACTTCTTATAATACAGAGTCATAACTTTGTATAAACGTTATATATTTGTGTGGTAAAAAATTGGTCAAATCACAAATTTTATATAAGCGTCCGAAAATTGTGCCTAGATTTTATAATTTTTATGTTTTGAATGGGTAGTACAGGTTAAAAAAAATTGTGGAACCTGGTTTGTAAGACACTACAGTTAGCAGAACCGATACAGAAGGAGATTAAAAGATATAGTAAAGATAATAAAATGTTATATTAAAAAGTTTTGGACTCCTTCCCTTCCAATTAAAACGATGAGTTCTGCTAGTTTTAGAAAAAGTTAGCAGAACCCATTTCAAAAAAGGATTTGTGATAATTGGAAAATTAAAGATTAATTTTAGGCTAATTAAATGTCCTATTAAATTTTTTTTATTCTGCTCTTTCTAGAAAAAGCAATAAACTTTGTCACTTCAAAGCTAGCAGAACCCAAATCGAAAATCGAACCAAAACCAAATAACCAATCATTTTTGGCTCAAGATAGACTAATGAAACGCCCCGTTAAAATTTTTTGGTCTCCACACATTCTTGAAGAACACTAAGGTCATTTAATTTAAAGCTAGCAGAACCCAAATCAAAACACATTCTAATTTTGGTTTTGCTCCGATTTTTGATTTTGGTTATGTTAGTTTTAAATAAAATGACCTGAAGTTTGGTCAAGAACGAGTGGAGGCCAACATGAGAATAAAATTATTTGTATATGTCCATTGATCTTGCTATGCATTCTACTTTCCGTTTTGGTCTGATTTTCGACTTAGGTTCTTCTACTAGCTTTGAAGTTTAATGCTTTTTTAGAACGAGCAGAACAAAAATTTAATATAGCATTTAATTGGCTCTGCCTTTTTAGCACCCCATCTAAAGGTTTTGATAAAAGTGATGGTTGAATTCATCTGGTCAGGATTGGTCACTAGTTTTATCATTTGGTCACTTATAATTAAACGGTAAATAAATATTGAAAAAATCAAAAAAAATCCCGAGTAGCACCTCATTGCAAGAAAATCATGCCGTTTTTATCAAATTTCGTTAGGTAATCGTTAGGCCAGGATTGGTCACCACATTTTGACGTTTGGTCACCAATGTGTCAGTTTTTATTGCGAAAAAAACAAAATCAAAATTGTATTAATTCAATAAAATCAGGTTCGTCGCTTATTGTGGAACTTCATTTTACAAAATTAATAAAAATTTCAATTGGAATATACCATTTACATGAAAATATATCTTTTTTCAAAGAATTGTAATTTTTTGGTTTTTCATAACTCGTTGAGAATTGGTCACTCACTACACACTAGTTGTTTTCGTTTGGTCATCCCTACATAACGATTTATTGCGAAAATTCGTTAAAAACTCGTTCGAAATTATGAGTTTTTAAAGAGTTTTCTCTATAAATCAATAAGTAGAGATGACCAAACGAAATCAACTAGTGACCGGGGAGTCAATTCGCGTTCCGTGAAATAATGAAAATGAAAAATTTTTTTCATTAGCAATCGAGTAGGTTTGTATTCCCCATAAGAAATTTTGATTTCACACAGTGAAATTTAAAATTTACGTGCGAATAATTCAAGCTACTAGATTGCCAATGAAAAAATCTTTTCATTTTCAATATTTCACGGAACGCGAATTGACTCCCAGTTCTCAACGAGTTATGAAAAACTATAAAAATAAATTGATTATATCTTATGTCTTCTACTTTAGATACAATTCTTTGAAAAAAGAAATATTTTCATCTAAATGGTATATTCCAATTGGAATTGTTATTAATTTTGTAAAATGAAATTCCCAAATAAGCGACGAACCTGATTTCATTGAATTAATACAATTTTAATTTTGTTTTTTCGCAATAAAAACTGACACATTGGTGACCAAACGTCAAAATATGGTGACCAATTTGTGACCAAACCTAACGATTACCTAACGAAATTGGATAAAAACGAAACACACTTTTGTCAAAACCTTTAGATAGGGAGCTAAAAAGTTGGAGCCCATTTAATTAGCCTAAAATTAACCTTTAATTTTTCACTCGGTTTTAAATAATTTTTTGATATGGGTTCTGCTAATTTTTTCTAAAGCAAGCAGAACCCATCGTTTTAGTTGGAAGGGATGGAGCCTAATATTTGTTAATAGAGCCTATTATTAGCCTATAATTATGCATAATATCTTGTAATGTTCTGCTGTCCTTTTTCGTTCCCGTAAACCTAATCGATTTATTTGGTTTGAGTAGTTTAAGTTTAGACAAATTCTGGATATCGTAGAGTTTGTCGGAAAATTCTACTATTTGCAAATGGTAGCTTTAGGTTGACACAACCAAATGAATTGACAGCCATTTTCTACAGGATGGGACTTTTATCGTTTTTTTAGAATTTATTTACACTAAAACTACTCAAAAAAAATACAATCAATTTGTTTAACTCTTCTAATTGTGTCAATCTAAGACTATTCTTTTTAACTAGCAGAATTTCCATACCAGATATCCAGAATTTATCTCAACAGAAATTACGCAAACCAATAAAATTGATGATTTACCAGAACTAAAATCAGTCCTCTGATATTAATATTTAATAACGCAATAAAGTTTCATAATTTAATCACTCTCGACGAACTTAAACTTTAAATTATTTTTCACTTGCAAATAATTTATTTTCTGACGATCGTGTTAGTAAAACAGAGCCCGTGAAGTTTCTAACAAAAAATAACACGTGTGTACTACGTTACGATTCCAATTGGAAAACATGACGGAAACAGAAATCTTACTGGGTTTTAAAAGATTCCAGCCACCATATTGAAATGTTTTAGTATTGGTGATTTACCCTATTAATATTTTATAAATGCAAATTGAAGATAATAAAAAATTATTATTGTATTAAATAAAATCATAATTTATATAATAAAATTTAAAAAAGATAATAAATACAAAAGATTATAAATAACTTAAGGAAAAAGTTAACAAATAAATAAAACTAAAACTTTAACAAAAAAAAATAACAAATATGTTTAATGCAATGTTTCACTCAAAACATTTAGTATTTCATCAATCTGGGCCATTAACAAGCCACTTCCAGGTTAGGTTACAAAGGTTACATTTTCTCCGCTAGGAAAACCTAATACCGGAAAATAATACCGTTCTCTATATTCTATAGTTAGGCCCATTCGACCTATATAGTGGTATCTTGCCCTAGTCTCTGGATTGGCCCAGATTGATAAAATTCACAGTATTTTGATCAAAATAAATAATTTTGAATAAAAAAAATTTCTGTTAAAATTTTTATTTTCATTTATTTGTTAAGTCTATGATGTTAATTTCTTTTAATTTGTTATTTTACTTATCTGTTTGAATAATTATTGTTTTGCATTAATATTTCATAATTTGAGAATAATTTAACAGTGTAATAAATCACACTCAATTTATTCTTATAAGAATTTAATATTGAGTGATACTAACACATATATAACTTGAATTTTTTGTTATTTTTTGTTAGAAACTTTTGTTAGAATTTTGAAATGGTTAAAGGTCCACTTATGAGAACAAAGACCGTGTTATAATGTGGAAAAACGACAGCTTGCTCAAGTAGATTCTCATATAAGATAGAACATTTAATAAATCCATATCCTGTAGTTCCTTCAGCGCTCCCGATAAATTCTTTTTCTATTTTGGTAAACAAATTTACTAAAGAACAAACCAGTTTGAATAATTTGAGCATTTAAATATCGTTACCAAAATAAATTTGTTTTCTGAGAACCATACAGAATAAATTTTTAGCATAATGATTATTTAATCAAGTATTTTCTAAAAGTTTAAAGTTATCATAATGAAATTTAGTATCAGACAATTGATTGGTAGATTGGTCCGCTTGACATCGATATTGATATAATATATTAGAAGGGACACCAGCCAAACTGAACAGAAATTAGGGACGTTAGTGAAATTTGTCCTAAAAAGCAACAATAATACAAACTGTGTGTGTTTGTACAATGTCTCGATATAACGTATTTTTGTAAAATGACTCAATAAAATGAATTTTAATACGAGCGAATTTGCATTGATCTTCCATAAATCACATGTACGGTTTTCCAAAATTTCCCGGGGAAATACTATGTATAATGCACGTCTCTAATTGACATTTACATAGGGATACTTCTAGGTCCTTTATAAGAGATAAACAGGTTTATTTTGGCCAAATTGGGAATTCAGGGTGTTTATGGCAACTAAATTTGCAGTGGAGTACTACAAATCGAGCGTACAATTTTCTGAGTTTTTCCGGGAATCTCCTGTTCACCAGCACGCAAAATGACCTATACAGTGAGATGCTGTTAGGTCCTATCTAATAAAAAAAAAACCCGTTTGTTTTGTTCAAATTGGGTGTTAGGGTTAATTAACATCGAAAGCATCCCTCCATGGTATGCCAGTGTGACTCATACAGAAGCACTGTGTATACCTTCCAGGTACCTTGAGACCTGGTTAGGAATCAATGGACCAATCACACATTAATCCGGTATTTCAAAAATTATTTATATAACTTCAATGTCAATTAGAGACGCAGATTATAGTATTTCCCCAGGAAATTTTGGAAAACAGTACATATGAATTATGGAAGATCAATCCAAATTTGGCTGTCCTAAACAACCCGAATTCCCAATTTGGACAAAGTAAACGTGTTTATCTCTTATATAGGACCTAGTCGCATTTTAAATTATGCGTTACTTTGCATGCTGGTTTATAGTAGATTTCCGGAGAGACTTAGAAAATTGTACGTTCGATTTTTAGTACTCCAAGGCAAATTTGGCTGACCTGACACAAAAACTCTAATTTTGTCTTATAGTCCGGTCAATCTAGACATTCGAAGGTACATAAATTCGTATCAAGCTGAAAATTGGTAGAATCGTTAAAAATGTGATTATAAATAAAACTTAAAAATTCCCCATCATTCCCGTGTATGGAAAAAATTTTACTCGAGGTCAAAGGTCAAAAAAATAAGTTTTTCGCGGTTTTCAGCGAAACGGTAAGTCTTATCATAAAAATATATTAGACAAAAATTGTAGGTCGTCATATTATCTATCAAAAATGTATTAGTGCTTTTTTTCTACGAGCCACCCTTTCTGGGATATAACGATTCAAAAAGTTGTTCAAGTTGTTATGGGCATAATATGCACACGTTTCCACGCCACCTATGAGGTAGTGTACTTAGCGCGTTTTTTTAACGTGGTTTCCCCAGTAGGCCTACTCCACGGGTCAGTTGTGATCCTGTTTAATTTAAAACTATTGCAAAATTACGGAAATTTGTAAATATTGTAAAAGATAAAAAGCGATGTAAATTAAAAAAGTGGTGAATTTTACTCGTCTGAATTGTAACCGTCAAACTCTTCTCGTTCTTCTTGTTCTTGTTCTTCTTCTTTTTCTTCTTGTTCTTCTTCATCTCCATTCTGCGTGCAAGTAAATTGCGTCAATAGTAACAACACATCAATAACTCTTCCTATTATTTTTGAGGACAACATTTTATCGGCTTTAAGGGGGTTTGGAGATGGTTGCGGTCTTGACGATATACCCTCTTCTATTCTGAAGGAGTACGCTGAAATTTTAACAATTCCATTATGTTATCTATTCAATCATTCCTTAAACAACGGCGTGTTTCCTGAAAAATGGAAAATTTCAAAAATTACTCCAATTTTTAAATCGGGTAAACGTGATGATATCTCATGCTAGAGAGGAATATCAACTACATCATCAATTCCGAAATCATTTGAGTTAGTGTTATACAACAGTTTTAAATCCACAATTGCACGTCATATATCAATAAACCAGCATGGGTTTATGCCTGGCCGATCCACATCGACTAACTACTGGTTGAATTCACCAGTAAACTATTTAACGAGATAGAAAAACACCGTCAAGTTGATGTAGCGTACACAGATTTTACTAAAGCATTTGATTCTATCTGTCATCATAAAGCACTCCAGAGTTTATTCAATTTTGGGTTTTCTCTCGATTACATAAATTGGTTTAAATCATATCTATCAAACCGGTGCCAATTTGTGATAATGGGAAATGAGAAATCAAACGTTATTAAAGTTACATCTGGTGTTCCCCAAGGGGCCACACCTCGGGCCTTGGATTTTTATTGTTTTCATAGACCGAGTAACCGAGATAATCAAAAACTCAGACGTGCTCATATTTGCAGATGATGTGAAAATTTTTCGTACTATTAATGGATGTTTAGATACGGAGAAACTTCAAGAAGACTTAGATAGATTAAGTAAGTGGTGTGATCGGAACTCACTATACTTAAATATTAAGAAATGCAAAAGCATGTCTTTCCATCGTAAACGAAACCCGATAATTACTTCATACAAAGTCAACAACGAAGTACTGCAAAGAGTCAATGAGGTTATAGACTTAGGAGTTACATTTGTCGAAAACGCCAGTTTCAATAGGCATATTGAAAATTGTATTGCGAAAGCGAATGCCATGTCCGGATTTGTTAAAAGATGGACAGGTGAATTTAAAGATATTCAAACCTTATGTTCACTCTATTTCGCTTATGTTCGATCTCAACGGGAATACGCTATAACGGTCTGGAATCCATACTATGCTGTACACATAAAAAGAATTGAAAGCATTCAAAAGAAGTTCCTGATTTTTTTGTTAAAGAAAAGTGATTGGGATTACGACCACAACTTACCATTCTATGGCAATGTGGCTCGCTTACCTCCATACACAACAAGATGCACGGATTACAAAATATGCACGCTTGAAAATAGACGACTTCTCTTGGGCGCAGCTTTTATTGGTAACGTTTTGCTTGGTCAGCTTACATCTTGGAAAACATATCAATTCACGTGCCATGCAGAACATTTCGAAATCATGAATTTTTAGCACTTGAACACCATTCCACCAACTATGGAGAAAACAACCCCATTGGATGTCTAAATCTTTCAACTTAATCGACGACCTATTTGACTTCAACTTATCAAAGGACAACTTTAAAAATAACCTTAAAGACGTTTTTCTAAATTTTTAATTGTTTAAACCAAAATTTGGTTTATATTTTTTTTTCTGTTTTAAAGTTTTTTGTTGTTTTAATATAATTTTAACTATAACTCTAAATAATCTGAAATCATACATGTATATTACAAAATAGATTTCTTTAAATAAATAAATAAATAAAGTATCCTCGTTGGAATAAACGAATCCTCTTCTGTTAGTGATTCAACATTGGAGCACGACCGGCCTTGACAGTTTGTACATGCCAAAGAGCAGAAAAGAAGAAAGCGGATGCCGTTGGTGATAACTTCTTCTTGAGTTGAATTACTGTTTTTAAAAACTTCAGCACATTGAACAAAATCTAGTTTTTCAAACATTTTGAAAACTGTTATTTTACCCCTCCTGTAAAATGCAGATGTCGTATCACAGCCAGTTATTGCGTGTAAAAATAGTACGTGATTTTGACACTTTGCAAAAGTAAATAAAATTTTAGATGAATATTAATTCGATTGATGTTGAGCTTTTCCTGGTTTCAAGAAGAAAATAGTATTTTCAGTTGGAGTTCGAGCAGTGAGTAATACGAGTAAGTCTATATCTTCACCAACAACAATAGTTGTATTTGTTGCACTGTCAAATTGAATTGCTCTATTGCTGTTTCAATAATCAATACATCAGCATCTTTATTAGCTTGTTTTACCAATATATTTTCAGCAGTAAACTTTTCTTTCAACATGGAAATGAACCGAGACGTGTTGTGAGTGTTGGTAAGAAATTTTTGTTGACTGGTTGGAACTATCATATGTTCATCAAATAAAACATCAGAAGATGAAGATGTTGCTAAAGTTCGACGACGTTGTTCTGCAGCTTTGATATTTCTCGTGCAATCATCATAGCCATCAAACACGACAGTAACTCTGGAACCAAAATGTCGACGTACATACTGAACCTATTTATCTAAGATAACGTTGAATGTTTCTTCGCTATCCCACACAACGCGATGTAGTAAGTATCCTCCGTCAATGATGTAAGTCGCATTAGTGTTTTTAATATCAATATTTACCCTTTCAAAACAATCGTAAATGGCAGACTTCTGGGTTTTACGCATCCCGATGTCATCAAATAATGATAAAGGGTAGGGAGCTAATTCATATTCAAAATATTTTTCAATTTCATCTTGAAATGCTGCAGTAATACTCATGCGTTGGAACAATAATACAGGGTCAATAGGTACTTTTTCTTCATGAACTTTTATGGTACTAGTCATAGCTAAAAGAGGAACAACTTTGTCAGCGCGTTTTAATTTGATATTATTGAATGTCAGTCCCACTGAAAGAAAAAATCTCAGTTTTTTTTACAAAACGGGCAAGTAAACATAAAAATGTTAATCTAACGCATTTTTTGTGAAAACAACATATGCATTTGCTGAATTTCATAGGTGTCATTTACGTGTACAATTATAATCTAGCAAAACGTGAAACGTAAAATAACATCAACTAAACATCCTACTACTTTTCTAAAATTTACGTTTCTGAAAAGCAATAATCACACAGGGTATTGTTAATTTTACGTAATGATAATACAATTCTTACAAACAGTTCGTTTTAAAATCATAATGATCAGAGTTAGATTTTTGTGAAATGTAGGGTTTCGTGAAAGCGAAAAAATAAAAATTACAATTTATTTGCTGTGTGTCCTCGAATATGATAAACAAATGAACATTTATGTACTTAGTATTGGTTTATGCGAATTCTGCTTGTTTCTTAGCTTCAAATATTTGATATATAAAGAAATACATGTAATTCATAATGTAGATGGACCATAATAAAAAATTATTCTTCTGAGTGTTTATGTATCCATATCGCGATGTCATTTATCATTTATGGTATTTACTGCACGAGAAAAACCGATTTTTAGTTGTAATTTTCAGGTGGTCATATTAAACTATCAAATAAACAAATTTACATTTCTTTAGTAAGGAGTGGGTACATTTTTACAGATTTTTAGGCAACATTTACATAGAAGTTATGTAAAATTCACGTTACCCTATGCAAATTTTACTTAGCTTAACTTTTATTTTACAAGGCATATACAAATTTTACAAAGCAGATATGTAATTTTCAAAATCCATTTAACATTGATACACCACACAACACGCTGTCTGCTATTTCGGTTTTAGATCGTTTTCTGAAATTTACGTATCTGCTTTGTAAAATTTTCATATGCCTTGTAAAATAATACTTAAGCTAAATAAAATTTGTATGGGGTAACGTTAATTTTACATAGCTTCAGGGTAAATGCTGCCTAAAAATCTGTAAAATATACGCTTCGTTCTGAATTTTGTTAAATATTATATTAAATCGGTATAATTTGTTTGGCTGCGAACTAGTTTAGTTGCATAAATGTGCTGCATAGTTGAAAAAAATGTAATTATTATAAAAATAATATTTAAGTTATTAACAAAAATAAAAATCAGTGAAAATTAATGAAAAAATTAATGATTATTTATGTTCTCAAGAATTTACTAAGTAATTTATATTATGCGTGTATAAAAAAGTGCATTTCTAAGTTCCAAACACCATTAAGCTAAATGTTGGCTGTTAAGGAAATGGTAAGTAGCGTGTCGAAACCACAAAATTTGATATTCCCTACATATAATTAAAATGTGTGTCTAATTATTCTAATAATTTTATCTAATTATTTTTAATTGAATGTATTGCATTGCAAATGCTTCAAACTACTTTTAAAATAATGGAGCAAAAAGGCGAAAAACAAGAATGCAAGTTCTACTGAAGCTTACTCAGCTCAGAGTTAAGTGTAGCCATTTTGTATATTAATAAATATTTAATTTTTGGATTGCACAGTAAATATTAAATTAAAAAACTACATTTCTATACAATAAATAAAAACGAAATTATTCGATATTATAACCTAAAAATTAATTGCTTATATTAAAAATTAGTAATAAATTATAATTATAATACTTTTGAGTAGATTAGTATATATTTTAGTACAAAATAAAAAATACGAATAAATAAGCGCTTGTGTTTCTACACTTGTATACCTAATACAATATATACATATCTAATACAAATTAATAAATTTTTAGAAGAGGAACGACATAAATTAGAAGAAAAACAAATTAAAAATATAATCTTCCGGAAGTACTATTCGAAACAGAAGCCAATTCTTATTCACAAATTTGTATTTGTCACAATATAACAGGACAAACTTGCAGCAGGATTATAATCGGTAAATATAAACAATTCCTTTATTAAATTAATTTATAGTGATTTTTTGAACTCTTTTTTTAAAGATAAATATTGACTTCATGACAATGTTTCTGGGAAATCCAACAATTTTTTCAAAATATGCCGAAGAGTAAATTTGTCATAGACTCATCAGACTTGTCATGTCTCACAGATGTCGCATTGATAGAAATGTCTCAAACTACGGATGGAAAACTCAGGTTTATAATTTAAAATTTTGTTATATGCAAAGCGAAGGTGGTTTTACTTAAATTATTTCGGATTGAGGTCTTCGACCACAGTATTTTTTATAACGTTTAGAAAAAAACCTTCCAACGAAGCAACGAAGATTTTTAAATATTACATTTAGTGAACGGCTGAAAATTGTAAATAATAGTTTATATTTTGCTTAAGATATTTACATATTAATATTAATATTTACAGTAAATAATCGAATAACTTATTGTTACCTTTTACTTTTAGACAACATAGTGTTACAACTATGACAAATAGTTAGAATTCAACTATTTCAATGACGTATTTACTGCCGTTGAGTTATTGCTAAGAGTCACTCGTAAGTGATACCTAAATAGTTTTTTTCAATTTCATTCCAAACAATTTGACTAAATTTTCAATTAGGTATAGTTCTTATTATAAAATAATTCAAAAACCAAATCTCTTATTGACTCACAAAAGTATTGTAATTCCGTATATTTTTTTGTACCTTCTAGTTTTTTACCTTCTTAAACCAGACCGCTAAACTTTTTTTTACAAATAGCAAGGGAAATAAATCAATAACATTTTTTTTTTATTATAGATTCCTACTATATGCAAAAGGTTGAGTGCACTTCTTCCGACATCATTAGGAAACCAAAAACAGGCGAATAATATAAAGGTTAAAAAATTCTCAATTATAGATAGTAAGAAGAGCTTTTTAATGACTGTTGATACCGTTGCTGAAATGTGTATAGAAGTAGAGAAGTTGCAATTGTCAACAAGAGCGAACTAATATGCAACCACTGCTAATTGTGATCGGCAAACCGCTTGAAGTGGTTCAGTTTGTTGTACTTGTCGACGGATTTAAATACATCTGCGGCAGCTTCCTAGGAGCACTGGACGGTAGCTTCAAAATACATCAAGTGTTTAAATTGGAGTATCCTGAATCGCGCTACAACGTTTGGTCATTCATTAAGCTGTGTTTTTACAATATAAACACAGTATATGATGAGATTAAACCGTCTGTGGTAACTTTAATCACCGATTTGGAAAATCGGAAATAATAAATCGATTTGTTTTACTAAATATTTTGAGTTTCTGAAAATTTAATTTCCGAATACTTATGGTTAATTTATTTTTATTATTTACGATTTTTTGTTTGTCTGTCAAGGAAATGTTACATTTAGAATAATTTTTAAGTATATTTAAGTTGTGATTGTTTATTTTTAATAAAACAGAAGTATGCAGAAATTGTAAACCTGTATAAACTGAATTTATATATTAAAATTGATATGAGTACTTTTAAGTTATTACATTAAGTGAAGTTGTACCTAAAATTGATTAATTAAAAAATAAATAACTATTTTGAAATTTTTTTTAGTTATTATTTAATAAAAAATTTGAGAAATTCGCTCCGGATTAAAAATCATAATAAACATAAAAAATTTATATATATATATATATATATATATATATATATATATATATATATATATATATATATATATATATATATATATATATATATATATATATATATATATATATATATATATATATATATATATATACGACATGTTAGAGTGCCACTATGCTATCTGCACAATACACATAAGCTACCTTTACAAGCTCGCTACGCTATTTGAACAAAGCAGCTTTGTAAAATTAACAATATTGCTAAATCTGTTATTCTTTTTTTACATCGCACTAAGTTAATTTCACATTCTAATTTATGTATGTGTAACAATACTATTTGTAAATTTTACAAAAAAATTAAGTAAACTATTACTTAGTGTATTGGTAAAAATAACAAACAAATAAGTTCAATTGACTTATCAGAGATGTCAATTCCACGTAAATTTTCAATAAAAATTTTCAACATATTTTACAATGCATTTACCTAAGTTTACAATTTCATTTTTGTAATATTTACGAAGCGCTATTTAAGTTGCGTTTTAACTTTTTTTTATGTAAATTTAGCTTACTATTTATGTTAAAAACAGCATATCTTTTCTTTCAGTGCCTGTCATTTTTGCCATAGAAGCAAGTCCAACTTCACGAGCTTTATAACAATTAATTGTATCATCACCAACGACACCACTCGCAATGGAAACAATTTTGTCAACCTCTGGAAAAGGATCATGCGTTGACAACCACTCTAAAAGCCTTCGTATGTCTTTAGCATCTTTTTTTACTCTAGAATCACTTGCATCAACATGCTGCTCGGTCGTATCCATCCTAACATTAGCGATATCTTCTAATTTTTCACAAACTGTATTCATAGCATGCATACTATAAACCCATTTACTTATGATGCTCTCTTTGACCCGAACCTTCGATGAAAAAAAACTGCGAGGCCTAGTTGTAATTTAGACTTAAAAGACCTTGGTCGAACAGCAATCATGATACAATGGCAAATGTTTGTGCTTTGTTTATTCTTTAAAATCACTCGTTCCACAAGATATGTCAATGATTCTGGGATTTCATTATTCAAATCTTCAAACATGCGACTTGGTGGAGGGTAATTAGAATTATCAAACAATTCGGTTTGAATATCTTCGCGAATAATAGCTGCAGCTGCGTCTAGGACTCTGAATCGTTCTTTTTTTTGATTAATTTTTCTTTTCGTACCAGGCTTGATTCAAAATATCATGATGATTATCCACTAAGCATATGAATGTTGATGCTCCCGATTTCTAAGTGATAATAAGTTTTTCATCATACTTTAGTTTGAGTCGTAGCTTAACCATTCTGTAATCTAATGTCGTAGTTTTGCAAACATTTTTTAATTCGTTCAAAGTGAACTGACAGTCATCGCTATTTTCAATGTAAGTGAATATTTCCTCCATTGCCAGATTCGCAGCTTCGTCTTTAGGGCGACCGACTTTAGTTCCAGTGGAAAGTTTTACGAACGAATTATAGCAATCACGATGATACTTAGCTTCAGCAGCAACTAAATCATATTCAAATGCGACTCGAGCAAGAACAGCTTTTGCTATAGCATCGTCACGAGTCCGAGCTACTTCCAGAATTGAATCTTTAAATTGAAGTGTACTTACTTGGCTAATTCGACGGCGAAAATCTGAGGATTTTTTTCATTTAATTTCTGGCCACAAAATAAGCATAGTTCTTTAAAACAAAAAGCTGATTCACTGACACGTGATCTAGTACGAGGAGGACTTACTGTGGATGTACTGGCTTCTTGTTCTTCACGTTGTCTTTTATTAGCTGCAGCAATAGAAGACTTTCGAGTATAATTTTTACGACAATTTTCATGTATTATCACAGATTTCTGATTTTTGAGAAATTCTGAAAATTCATCTGCCCTTTCGATACTTGCATTAATTAATGACTTCATACCACGTTCAACAGTAACAACTTCACTTTCAGTTAAAAGTTTAGCACAAATAAAACAATATTCAGACATTTTTGTTATAAAAGTCAAAACAGCACGATATAGGTTAGGATAAACACGTGATTTCACTACAGCGTGTCGCTCAAGACTAACGGTATTTCATTTATTATAGCAGGTGTAAGACCCTAGCCACGCACACAATAGAACAAGAGACAGATGTTGTCCTCGAAGTTACACTGGCGTATGAAGTAAGGGACTGGGTTTCATTTGACCTGATATTCTTATAGTTATGTATATTTTATATTTTAAGTATAAGTTACAATCACCGATACAAAAATATTTCAACATATATAACAACTCTAGATAAGAGATGTATATACGTGGCGCACTCATGCATATTATGCCCATAACAACTTGAACAACTTTTTGAATCGTTGTATCCCAGAAAGGGTGGCTCGTAGAAAAAAAAGCACTGATACATTTTTGATAGATAATATGATGACCTACATTTTTTGTCTAATATATTTTTATGATAAGACTTACCGTTTCGCTGAAAATCGCGAAAAACTCATTTTTTTGACCTTTGACCTCGAGTTAAATTTTTTCCATACACGGGAATGATGGGGAACTTTTAAGTTTTATTTATAATCACATTTTTAACGATTCTACCAATTTTCAGCTTGATGCGAATTTATGTACCTTCGCTCTCATTTTTATGTCTAGATTGACTGGACTATTAATTAAATTGGGATTAAATATTACTAAACATAATAAATATTTTATTTTATTTTTTTGTAGCCATTTTCTATTTGTTTCACAGAATATTAACAAGTAATAATTAATTAGTTAATTAGTAATAACAAATTTGTAGCAAGTTCAATCTACATCAGTACGTAAAAACAAATCAATCAATGGTTTAATCGGTTTATCCTAAAATCCAATTTTTTTGAACAGTTTAGGACAAACTTCACGCGAATAATTAGGGATGGCCTATTTTTGATAAGTTTTAGTAAAACGCCGAGATTGGTGGATGAATTATTCACAGGATGGTTGTCAAACTTGGGTTGTTACTGTATTTGAACAGCTCAAGGCCGGAAGAGAATTCTTTTCTAAATCCTAGATTTTGATATTGTAATATCTGCAAGGAAATGGTGTCAATTATAGGAGAGACAACTGATATGGCAGCGCTAACAGCAGTGACACACAAATTCTCAGCGACGATGTCGTGGTCATTATGCACGGTTAGAGGCAATCACAAAGAAGAATTTGAAATGGTTGGCTATTTGGACAAAAAACAATAAAAGTGGTGACATCTTTGTTTCAATATTAGTACTCTTAAGCATTTATTTCGTTTACATAAATTTAAAGGCTCAAATAAATAGTACAACGATGAAAGCTGAGAATAGCCACACACCAAAAAATTTATAGATAAAATGAATACACTTATAATATAAATACAAATCCGTACGAATTTTAATCCGTACGAATTTTTTATAGATTTTATATTAGTTTAACTTATAACCAAATTTTATAAAATATTGTATAAAATTTATATTACTCCATATAAATATTTTGATAGGTCACTGGTATAAATTTGATACTCCAACGTATAAATATCTATATACTACAAAATATAAAGTTTATCCACTAAATGTTAATTTATATTTATAAGGGATTAGTATTAAATTTATATAAATTATTTATAGAAAATATCAATCTGGTTATCGTATAAAATTTAGTTGCTTTAGTATAGAAATTTGGAAATTCCATATGCTAGAATTGAACTCAGTTTTCAATACTGATGAAATTTAAGATACATTTTTGTCAATAAATAAAACAATTTTAGATTAGTTTTTAAAATCGATATATTTATCAAAATCATATTATTGTTTTAAATATTATATTTATTTAATTTTACTTACAAAAGTGTACAAGAGGTACGATTAAATTAAGTGTAAAGTAATTTATATGCTACTATTTAATATAATACATATATGTTTTGTTTTTCGTGACACGGCAATGTCGTAAGTTCTGTTGACCTTAATATTTCAAAAATTAACTTATTTACGGTCCCTATTCATTGAATTATGAACACTATTTAATATAGCGAAAAACTCCAGTATTTTATTAAAATATAAATTAAACAAATTTTTTTTTACATGTTTAAATTCTTTAAGATTAAAAATTTTTGAGTATACATAAATTGGAAAACAATTAAAATTTGATTACACTACCTTTTAATTTAAACACAGCTTTTATTCTTTCCGGCATGCTATACATATACAAGTAGTGATCATATTGCGAATTTCATCACTATTTCTCCATATTTTTCAATATTTTTTTTAGGGTGGAGAATGTAGGATTGGAGGTTTTATGTACGTTGAACTTAAGTTAGGTCCAACAATTCTCGATAGGGTTTAAATCCGGAGACTTGCCAGGCCAAGAGAGGATGTCAATATTTTGGTTAAAGAGGACAATCTCTATGAATTTTGCGGTATGGCAAGGAGCTCCACCTTGCATAAAAGTATAAAAGTATTGGCCTTGAGGTAGCAACCTCATGTGAGAAATTAAGATGTCTATTAAGAACACCTTTTTATATTATTCTTTTCTCATGGTTTCCTCTACGAAGTATATTGGATCAGGTCCATCTCCCCTAATGCAGCTCCATATCATTACTGATGGTGAATGTTTTGTGCTCCTGACTACGCAGTTCTCTCTAAATCTTTCTCCTGGTCAAATTCGGACGACCTTGGCCAATTCTGTAACGATCTCTAGCCTGCATTCGTCACAAAATATAACCTATAAATTAAAAAAAACTTTAATTTCGGATTTTTTTTATTTAATTTTTGAAAATACATAATGAGTGTTAAAAATCCGATTTACCTTCTTTCAGTCGTCTATTGTCCTGTGCTTATGAAGTTTAGCCCAAATAAGACGTTTTTCCCCATTTTTCAGTGAGTCTTGGTTTTTTTGCTGAACGCATTACATTTCAAATTATTTTCATATAGCTTTCGTCGCAATGTCATCGCTGATACCTTATCTTTCTAAGGCTGATTAAATAAAATTCCGGTCTGTTTTGGGCGTTGTCTTCCTGATCAACTTACAGTTTCTTCTCTTGGTCTCATAACATGTACCCACAGATTAAAGAATTTTTTGCGAAATTACTACCTGATGAGCAAGAAACTTTTTCTATTTTGAATTTCCTATAATTGAACAGGGGCTGTAGTATTGACTACCATAGATTGTCAAATGTAATATTAAATAAATACTTTTGAAATAAAAATGATCTCATTATCTAAAATTATAATCTTTATTTCATAAAATTCGGTATGGTTATCGTCATCATTTTCTGGTGATGCGTAGAATAGTCCAGAGCGATTGTGAGTATTATTATTAATCCACGATACGAGGGTATATCAAAAAGTCTTGCAATATCATATGAAAAAAAAGAGTGAGTGAGACAACAATATATTTTTCAAAACCATTTTTTGTCGCGATGAAACTTCTAGAAGAACATTTCGATGTAAATTTTACAGTTCGTTTGTTTTTGTCAATTTAGTAACACGTGTTTTGAATTTTTCTTAAAATGAATGAAATTGAATATCGCGCCGTTATTAAATTTTTCTGTAAAGATGACCGAAATGCAATTTATATATTCAACTATATATCAAAAGTTTACTGCGAATCTGCACCATCATATGCCACAGTAACAAGGTGGGTAAAATTATTCAAAAGTGGTCGGGCATCATTAGAAGACGACAACTGCTCGGGTCGGCCAGCTGATGCTATTAGCCATGAAAACGTAATTTTGGCCGAATCTATTGTATTGGAAGACCGGCGTATTTCTATTCCGCGGTTAGCGTGGAGACTTTCTCTTTCATACGGTACCACATATACTATATTACATGACCACCTTCACATGTCGAAAGTAAGTGCACGATGGGTTCCCCGTTTGTTGAATGCAGAACAAAAAAAATGCGTGTTCAAACTTCAAAGGCGATTTTAGATATGTACAAAGAAGATCCAGAAAATTTCTTGGATAATATAATAACAGGCGATGAAACATGGCTTCATCACTGGGGTCCGGAATCCAAACAAGAATCGATGCAATGGATTAAACGTAGCGAACCACCACCAAAGAAATTCAAAACTCAACTGTCTGCTGGTAAGGTTTTGGCAACAATTTTTTGGGATGCTGAAGAAATTTTGATAATCGATTATATGCCACCGAAAACCACAATCACAGGCATATATTACGCAGCGGTTTTGCGAAAATTGAAAAAAGCGATCCGAGAAAAACGGCCAAGGAAAGTTAGAAAAAAAATCTTGCTTCTTCACGACAATGCACCAGTGCACAAGGCTAATGTTGCTCAAGCTGCATTAAAGGACTGCGGCTTCGTGGAAATTCCGCATCCACCGTACAGTTCAGACTTGGCACCCAGTGACTAATTTCTGTTACCCAATTTGAAAAAAAAAATTAGGGGCCGGAAATTTTCCAGTGACTATGAAGTACAGTCTGTTGTAAATGGATATTTTATGGAGCAAAAGAAATCTTTGTTTTTAGAGGGTTTAGGCAAGTTAATTGATCGATGTGACAAATGTATAAACCTTAAAGGAGATTATGTCGAAAAATAAAAATATTGCTGTCTCACTCACTCTTTTTTTTCATATGATATTGCAAGACTTTTTGATTTGCCCTCGTATATTAAACGATTTATGAGATAAATTATTTTCTCGAATAAACTCTTTACTAGGTAAAGTATTTTCCCATTTTCCACTTTTCTTTCTAGATTTAAATCTTTAATAAGAGTTGAAAACTTTTGTTGTTTGCGAATTACTACGCTTCTGCAAATATTTTCAAAATTCTATTGATTATAATTTAAATTTTTGAAATATTGGTATAATGACCCACACGTTTCTTTTATTCACATTTTTATATACATGATTTAGCACAGATTGTGTATACATAATACATTGGTATGTAATATACCTACATTATATCAACACTTGAAATAGTTAATTGTTCGATTTATTATTATGATATTTCACTATATAATTAACAAATTATATTAATTGACACTAGTTGCGTTTTTTTGAAAACAGTCGAGTAGAGTTTGCGATGGCTATTTTCAAATTTGTCCAATTTAAAATTAAAATTTTTATTTTTTTGTTAAATTAAATAATTTAGATTTAATAGAAATCTACGCATGACCCAAAAAATTTGTCATAAAAGTTGTGTGGTTTTCTTGTAATATCGTTGTTCTGTATAATAACGGAGTAGTTCAGAACTATATACGGAACAACGATATTACAAGAGGGCCATAAAACGTTTATGATAGATTTATTTGGTTATACATGAATTAATATTAAATCTAAATTATTTAATTTAAAAAAGATTAAGATTTTGATTTTAAATTGGACAAATTTGAAAAGTGGCTATCGCGAACTCTACTCGATTGTTTTCCAAAAAACGCAGCTTCTATATTAAAAACTTCACAAATCTACAATAAAACTTAAAAACACTTCTACTCACTACACGATATTCACAGAACTGAAAAAAAATTAAACGATCCTAGTAGTATAAAAATCCCGTTTTTAACAAAAAATATTCGTTTTTCTATTAGTTTTATAAGACTTATCGTATAAAACAAAATTTGTATATGATAAATATATTAATTTTATACCAGTTAAGGTATAAGAGAGAAATTTTATACAGTAGATTATAAAAAGTATACAAATGGAAGTATAGAAATTGGATGTATACTATGAATTTGTATAAAATATATTACAGAATTATATAAACGAATTATATAGGTTCAATATTTTTAAATTTTATATAGAATTTTATATAAATATAAATTATCTGAACAAAAATATAAATAAATTTATAGAATATCCGAAATTTTTTTAGTGTTCACATAAGACAATTCGATACGTGATAGAAAATGTTGAAAATTATTGTAATTGTGTTTTAAATCTCAAGTGGATAAACCATTCCGAAAGTTGTATAATCTAATACACTATTGTTGCTAACCGTCCAATTCATAACGGTACTTTATTGTCACTCGTTTGGCACTTACAAGCCTGAAAGATGAAATTCAGAGTGCTATGAAGAGTAGTGGGGAAATGACGAATAGAGTAATAGGCGTTATACCTGAACTAGAGGATAAGTAAGAGATAAGTTGTAAGCTATTTAGACCATTTCGAGTAGTACGACTACCAAAATTTTATAGATTTATCATCAAAACTTAACATTTCGTTCTAAAATTTTTGAATTCACGCCACTTACGTATTCGGTCGAAACAGTACAACTCAACCTCTCCTATGTGTTCGCTGGTTCAGCCTTTATTAAACTTGGAGTAAGTTGATTTCCGAAAAATTTTATTTATTATTTATTTATTTATTTATTTATTCAAAAAAATATAACGAATTTTGTGCCGAAAAAACGGCAGAAGCAAATTCGCGTAATACATAAAAATACAACATAATCCTAATATTTACAAAATTAAATGATTAAAATGAGAATAAAATGTGATAAAAGCTTACAATAAAATGACTAAGATACTAATACTATTACTACCACTACCAATACTACTACTTTTACTACTAAATTTCAACTTCATAATATGTGACTAAATACATCAAGTTGTATGTAATAACCCTGAATAAATAGGAGATATCAACAGTTTCAAATAGCCATTGTTTAACTCTAGGTAAAAAGGACTTCAAATGAATGTCCTTCCTAATGTAAATTGGTAGCGCATTAAAAAAGGTTGGTGCAGCGACCAGAATAGAGCGTCGGAAGTGGTCATTGAAGAATCTTGGGATGTTACAAAGAAATTGATGGTTACCGCGAAAATTGTAACGAAAATCGCTTCTCATTATTTGTTGACCACTTCGATTAAAAAAAACTCTCAATACCTTATAAACATACAAATGTTTCAACGGCAAAATATTCGTCGTAAAGAATAAATTCCATGATGGTTCAGTTCTTGGTTTCTTTAGATATATTCTCAAAATCATTTTCTGTAGAACATATAAAGGATACGAAGTTGCAGCATAACAACCACCCCAGCACGACAATCCATATTCCAATTTAGCCATAACTAGCGCACGGTAAGCTATTTTTAGAACCGACGGAGGACAATAATCACGAAGAAGGTAGAAAATTCTAGCAGTTGATGACAGATACTGGTGGACTGAATTAACATGCGTTTTCCAATTAAGGCAAGTATCCAAGTGAACACCAAGATATTTAAACGAGTCAACTTGTTCGATATCAAAGCACTCAGAGTGGCAACCACTAGACGCACATTCATACCTGCTGTGATTAGTCACCCGCGGCAAAATAGACGTATTAAAGCTACCAGACAATTTAAACAACATGAATTTAGTTTTCCGGCTTAAGATCAGGCGATGTTTGTCGAACCATGAGAGTAAAACTTTTAAATCAGAATTGATCATCGAAATAACGTTGCTGGGAGAATTCCCACAGTAAGCCAGAGCAATGTCATCAGCAAACCCGGTTGAATAACCATGAAGATTCAATTTAAATACGGAGTTTGTATAAATGAGAAACAGCAGAGGGCCTAATACTGAACCCTGGGGAACACCAACGTCAATAAATTTCGGATCGCTTAAATTATCATTTATCTTAACTCTCACCGATCTACCATCTAAATACGATGCTAACCACTTATTTGCCACTCCTCTAAACCCTATATCATACATAATAGATAGCAGAAGCTTGTGATCAACCATATCAAAGGCTTTAGCTGTATCAATAAATAAAGCACCGCAGCTATTACCTTTATTTAAACCAGTGTTGATTGTATTTAGAAAATCTAACAAGGCCGATTCGGTACTCATACCATGACGAAAACCATGTTGATGGATACTCAGCACACCCGTTTTATCTAAAAAATTGGAAACCCTATTTTTAACTACCTTTTCAAGAACTCTTAGGATTACTGGCTGCAAGGCAATAGGTCTATAATTACCTTTATCAAGGCGATTACCATTCTTGAAAAGGGGAATTATAGTTGCTGTTTTCAGTCGATCGGGTACAACTCCCAACTCAAAGGAAAGGTTAAAAATGTGTGCAAGAACGGGACTAATATGCCCAGCAATGACTTTTAATATATAATTACTCAGGCCAACATTATCAATTGAGTATTTAGGTTCTAAAGCACAAATAATTGAAAAAACTTCATAACTAGATACTGGGGTCATAAAAAACGTTGTCGGACCGAAATCAAAAGGCAAATTGAAACTAGATGACGTGTTGACAGAGTCAAATTTAGCACCTAAATCTTTAGCAACACTAGAAAAATAACAATTAAACTCATTAGCAATTTCTAGATCACTCGTAAGAAGTTCTCCGTTCTGTGCTAAAATAGATTTGACTAGTGAAGTTTTAGGTTTACGAGTCAGAATCTCGTTCACTAAAATCCAGTTTTTTTTTATATCACCGCGGTTAGCAGAAAAACGCTTAGAATAATAGGTTTCCTTTTCATTTTTGATATCTACATTAATTATGGTGCACATTCTGTTATAGCTATCACGAAGTACTGCATTATCAGGACGCTTATTTAACTTGGACCGCAGTTTATTCCTTTTATTAATACGTCGCGCAAGGTCAAAGGAGATCCAAGGCTGCAGGAGTTTAATTTTAGACGAGCAATAAGTGTAGCAGCGTTCCAAGATAATAAAAATATTATCCAAAAATACCTCAAGAGCTAGAGATGGATTGTCGATGTTAAAAATGAACCCCCAGTCCATATGATTCAACCTTTCATATAACAACAACAGATTGAGTTTCTTTCTACTTCTCGTGGAATTTTGGTTCAAATTAGACCTTGGTAACAGTATCTGAGAAGCCTTAAACCGTATCTCAATCAAGTGGTGGTCAGAAATTTTTAAGTCCACAGCCGATGTTCTTATACCTGAAAGATCATTAGACCTAAGTCTAGCAAAAAAGTGGTCAATACACGTTGAAGAAGAAGCAGTAACCCGCGTGGGAGTACAAATCAATGACTCAAGCCCAAAACATGACATAAGGTTTAGATAATCAATGCTGTTGCTTGGAAACCCAAGAATATCAATGTTAATGTCTCCAAAAACAAACAGATTTTTTGACCTAATACTGCCCAAAACCTCGGCCACTTCCCGAACATAGACACTCACAGCTGTAGATTGAAGTCGATAGATGCATAAAAAGACATATAAATCAGAAGAAAATCTCCACTCAACCTTTATGATATCGGCTGATGGTAAGTTATGGGCACTAACTGAGCAATCTAAATTTGAGTCAAAAAAGACGGCAACACCACCTGCTCTATACGAATCATTGCACGCACCGAACAACGTATAACCATTTAAATTATATGAAGACAATTCATTAGTGAGAATCCAAATTTCACTTAAAAATATAAACGAGGGCCTTGTGTTATATGCATTAATATTGGCAACCAGTACGTCAAAATTCCTTCGAAGACTTCGAACATTTTGATGTACAATTAAAAAATCCGCAAAATCACAATTATCCATAAAAACTGAAAAGGTTATTGAATCGCGAGAAATGTACTGAAAAATAAATTACAAATACAATCAATACGTCTAAATAAGCAGATAATTGTAACAAATAAAGATCAGACAGCCAATTAATTTGCAAAGTTAACGTTATATTCATCTGTTGATAAATGAATTCTGAATGAATCTGTTGAAAATAGTTATAAGGACCTTACCATCAGTTATTTATAACTATATTGTTTGTAAAAGCGGCAATTAGAATACGTCAATAGAAAAATGTTTATGTTTCACCATTTACTGAATTATATAACAGTCAACAGTTGAACTATAAAAATCTAATATCTAAATTTAGAAACGTAGCCTACATTTAACTAATAACAATTTTAATTTTATATTTTCAGTATATGAAGAACAACCCAACCACCCTTATCAACAATTACTCAAACAGTAGTACAACCATAGCTACTACTATGATTTTCTACGAGTCTTTTCTTTAGTCACGACAAGTTCTATAAATAGAAAAATAATAATATACGCAAACCAGTCTAAACTAAATAAAAAATATTAAGCCACAGCCGAAAAGATTTAAAATTTCGGTGTTATCCTACTAAGAAATCAAAGCTCAATTTGGGGTCACGGATTATTGTTTTGTATTTTTCTTTGTACATAACAAAGCTACAATGGAGAGTAAAATATGTACAAAAACAGAACAGCTCAAATCAGTCGAATCAACACATCCATTGCGAGCAAAGTTTAAAAAGTCTCACACGTGCGGTAGTTTATTTGTAAAATGTGGTTGTGAAATTACTGCAGCGCCCTCGACACCATCGTTGTGTACGTCTCGTGAAGCAAAACAGAATTTTTTCTTACATCCGGATACCACGCATATTTTTACAAAACCAGAAAAACCGATTGCGCTGCTCTCGGCTCAGAGTGATTTACCTAATAAAAAGTCAATTTCGACCAAAAATGGTGCAATTGAATTATCATCTAGTACAAGTCGACTTTCGACCCCGACCAATTGTGCCGTAATTGACGTTGCGATCCATCCCGAGGTTCGTCTCAATGTCACCAAAAATTATAAACCTTTGTACAATAAATCAATATCAACACAAATTGAGGACAGTACGAGTGAAAAACGATCAAAATTAGTAAATCGGCGGACCCAATCCGAATCAACAAATTTATTAACGAATCACGAGGATAATGAAAGTGATGAGGATTGCACGGTAGTTAGAAAAAATACAAAAGAATCTAAATCGGATGAAAATTTGGCCTGTACGCAGCCACCAAATTTAGGTGCACCAATCGATATAGATACCGTTGATTCAAAAAGAACGGCCAATAATTTAGAATATTTAGGATTAAGCGCGATTAGTTATCAAAATGAAGCGTTAAAAATTGCCGAAGCGACCAAATATTACGAAGAATCGGGAATTTTAGGACCCATTATGGGTAATTTACTACTACGGAAATCATCTAAAATTCAAGATGCCAGTACCATTATAGAACAAGTAGGTGTACAATGAACCCATAACAACATTTATGAATATTAATAGTGGAAATTTGTGTTTCATTATAGGTGCGTCGCTCATCTAACGCCTACCGCCAAAAACAGCAAGTGCTTCAACAAAATGAGCAGCGAGAACTCGGTGATAAGATAAAAGTGTTTCAAGATGAAATTGGAAAGTTAAAAGACACCATAAAAAATCGTGACGTTGAGATTAATAATTTAAAACGCGAAATTGATAAACTAAAGGTACGTAAATTATTTAATCTTATAATTAGAAAATACGGTGTAAGCGATGTGATATTGTATCACATACGGAGTTTATGGCGTTTACTTAACATATTAGCGCATATATCGCTGTTTATCTATTTATCGTGAGATAAGAATTTATTTTCATCTTCTTAATATATTGTGAGATGGTTAAATGTGTATTATGTGTATCGTTATTATTTGTATTCTAATACAGGAAAATTTGGGGCGCTAGAAACTAGTACGACACTGGCAGAATTAATATTATATCGTATCAATATTTATTCTTGGCCAACAGTAGCATGCTAATAAACTTAAAAATTTATCTTAAAATGACAAACAAATTTATTTAAAGGCTATAATTTTTACCGGCTAAGATAAACACCTCGTATAATTGGAATATGGGTACGAAAATGTTGGTATAAATGTCGGTATTAGTTAATTTTGTCTAAAGATTATAGTAATAAATGTAAGCACGTGTACTATGAAAGTGTTGGCAAAGATTTGATGAGTGTCATAGAAAATGGATTACACTATATACGCTACTAACATATCATTTAAATTCGTTGCAGAGTGTTCTTCATAAAACGGTAGAGCCAACAGTTACCATATCAACATCTCCCTTAAAACTTAATCTAAACAATAATCACGACGTTGGATCACTTTATATAGAAAACAAGAATAATCTTAACAACATCATTAAGAACACAATCAATTATGATGATTGCGGAAACCAAACACACCACAGTCCACCTACACAAAGGCCTCCCGCAATTAAAAAACAAGGTGTTTCTGCCGAAAGTTGCGATATCTCCAACCATCGTCTCAGTGAAATGTTAATAACAAAATATGAAAAGGATTACCATTCCAAGCATCTAATCAAAGAGGCCATATTAGATAATGATTTTCTTAAGAATATCAATTCGACTCAAATGCGAGAATTGGTCGATTCAATGTACAGTCGAGAGGTGACAAAAGGTGAATATGTGATACGGGAAGGTGAAACGGGGGCACATTTATATGTAGCAGCTGAAGGAGAATTTGAAGTTTTCAAGGGTGGTATTTTATTGGGGCATATGGGGTCGGGAAAAGCATTTGGAGAACTTGCGATACTTTACAATTGTACGAGAACGGCATCAGTTCGTGCTCTTCAAACCTCTCATTTATGGGTACTAGATCGGCGAGTGTTTCAGCAAATAATGATGCGAACGGGGATGCAACGCATCGAGGAGAATGTAAATTTTTTGCGATCTGTGCCGCTTCTACAAAATTTGACACACGATGTGCTTACCAAAATTGCGGATGTGCTTGAAGTTGTAAGTATATAAATCGAATATTTACCAACCCAATTCTTTAATCGTTATAACAATTGTGTTTCAGGAATTTTATCCTGCCGGTGCTTATATAATTAGACAAGGTGCGAGTGGTGACACATTTTATTTAATATCCCAAGGAGATGTACGAGTAACTCAAAAGCTACCTGATCGACTTGTTGAAGATGAAATCCGTACATTAGGGCGAGGCGACTACTTCGGCGAACAAGCCCTCATTAAGGAGGACAAACGAACTGCAAATATAATCGCCTTATCACCGGGAGTCGAATGCCTAACTTTAGATCGCACCTCATTTACACAACTAATCGGTGATTTATGTGAACTTCACGAAAAAGATTACGGTGATCATGAACGTGCATTCGCATGCAAGCGTGGTGATTTTATAATTCCTACATTAGAGCGAAAAATTAACGAAGAATATTTAGATATTAAGTTAAATGATTTAGTTAGGGTAGCAACGCTAGGACTAGGCGGTTTCGGAAGGGTTGAATTGGTTAAACAGATAAAAGGTGGTGAAGTGAAATCGTATGCCCTGAAGTGTCTTAAAAAACAACATATCGTCGATACGCGTCAAGAGGATCATATATTTAGTGAACGTACTATAATGTTATCCTGTGACACGCCGTTCATATGCCGCCTATATCGAACCTTTACCGATACAAAATATGTTTATATGTTGCTCGAGGCGTGCCTCGGCGGTGAGGTTTGGACAATTCTGCGGGATCGTGTTTATTTTGATGATTATACGACTCAATTTATTATTGGCTGTGTATTGCAAGCCTTCGATTATTTGCACGCGCGTGGTATTGTATACCGAGATTTGAAGCCAGAAAATTTAATGCTCGATTCAAACGGTTATGTGAAATTGGTTGATTTTGGTTTTGCCAAGTATATTGGATACAGCAGTAAAACGTGGACATTTTGTGGTACACCCGAATATGTAGCACCTGAAATAATACTAAATAAAGGGCATGATCGAGCGGTTGATTATTGGGCACTAGGAGTTTTGATACACGAACTGCTAACTGGAAAGTATGTTTGGCGAAATCGATTACTTTGTTTATGTGTAAATTATTACATTATTTTTTTAGGCCTCCATTCACCGCAAGTGACCCGATGGAGACGTACAATATTATACTAAGAGGAATCGATATAGTTGAATTTCCCCGACACATGTCACGATCAGCTATTAGCCTTATAAAACGCTTATGCCGAGATGTGCCTGCCGAACGCCTCGGATATCAACGAGGCGGTATACAAGAAATTAAGAAGCACAAATGGTTTCAAAGTTTCGATTGGGATGGTTTGGAAAACCAAACACTTATGCCGCCCATCGATCATCCAGTACACCATGATCTAGACACATCATACTTTGACGCGTTTCCAATGGACAATGAAATACCACCGGATGAAACTTCTGGATGGGATGCGGTAAGATAAAATTTAATTCTATATAATAATACCAGTTCCTCTCCAACAACAAGTGAATTCTGGTATATAACACAAAAATTCTATGTAATTACAGTTATTCGATGCGCCACCAATAAAAAATGTATCGAAAATAAAAATTCGACGAAACGGATTTAAGCGAGCTAACGCTACTGTAGGATTGCAAAATATTCTTGAAATTTCTAAGGTTTTAAAAATAGTTTACTTCTCTTAATTATATTGTAAAAGCTTCCGCCTCAAATCGATCAATAACCATTTTTGTATGCCAAATTTATTGCATTCGCAGTTTCGCATGTCCCCGTTTTTGAAAAAAATTTAAATATTTCAATTCTAATCCTGCTAATACAAAGTTTTTATTTTTCTCATTTCAGGATTTTTAATTTGATGATATTGATGCAACAGACTATTGTAGGTAGACAAATGTATACGTAAAAGGCTCAATTAAATTTTCGTCGACCTAATTTTTATCTAATTTGTAATTATTATTAAATTAATTAATATTCTAATTTTGTTATAATAAATTAAAGAGCAATAAATTTATTTTAATTTAATCGATTGACTGTTAATTTATCTTTCAATATTTGAAGTAAATTGCTTTCATTAAAAATTAAAAAAAAAATCCCAACCATGCCAATTCGATTATCTTCGATTCAAATTAGTAAGCATGAAATAATTAATGCTAATGATTGTACCGCAAGGTAGGTGTATGTTTATATATAAATCCAATTTCAAACCCGTTTGGAGAAATTGGATTATTTAAGACATTATTGTAGATGAAAGAAGAGAGGCTGAAATGTAGATTTTACAGACCACGGAACTAACGTTTGGTATGGTAACAAAATCCTCAACAATAGCTGTGTTTCTTGACGCTTGATCTGATCCAGTTCAGTTCATGCTTTATGAAGTATTTTTTTTATTCATTCCAAATATTCCGGACGTTCCGAACATCACATGGGGAGAATTATGTAAGCATTACGAGTACGACTTACGAGTTTCGACTCAAACTAATTTTGCCAAATTGTCAATGAAAACAAGAAAAAAATAGATAGTACGATTTTTGTCTCGGATTTATAAATGTGTACGAGTAAAACCACAACAAAAAGTCGAAATTACGACAACTCAAAATGCTTTAAATAAAAAGGCCTTTTGACGTCATTTGTCGTAACTCGTAACTCGTAATGCTTACATAATTCGCCTCCTGGACTACTAGATGAAAAGGTAGAACGAAAGGAATATTTTTAATATTGGCTACCATATTGTATGTTTTGTTGAATGTACGTGTAAATAAAAAATAGTTGTGGTAAAAAATAAAATAACATAAATTAAAAATGGAGAATAATAACTATAGCCAGGAAAATACATAAAATATATAAAAAATTTAAACAACTAAACAAATGACTGTCAAAAATGTATTCCATTCCTACCACAACGTTTTTATATTACATTCTGTTTGAAATATTTTAAAGTCATGTGATCAGTATTCTATTCTTTCTATTCCTTCTTTAGAATGAATAAAAAAACACACGCAGAAATAACACAAAGGCGCTTCCTAGATTTAAAATCAAAATTTCTGATCTAAAACAAAATTTGGATCATGTTTTCCATATAAAATTTGAACTGATCCGGATCAATGGGCGTCAAAAAACACGGCAAATATGTATACCTAAAAAATTCAAGCCAGATCAAATCATTTCAATCACACCAAATCATGTCAAGACATATCAAAAATTCAAATCAAATCATATTAAATACTCATGTCAATTCAGATGTATCATAAATAATATGATTTTATTTGAAATCATATCAAATGTTTTTATTAATTATAATTACATAACCTCAAATAAAAAAATCGCATTATCAATTAGACATGTATTGATACTACTTCCTGGGAATACAGAGACTGATGAGCTCGTCCATCAAGGTGCATATACCTTAATGGCCAAATAGAGCAAATGATGAAATACCACTGCCTGCTTGTAAACTAAGCGTCAAGATCAAAATTAGATAACTGTGCGGAATCGACATATCTGATTGGTGATATATTACAGGAAACATTTTCATAGGGGAAGAAACAACACAAATTTGTTTTGAAACTGTCGTCGTCTAGCGCTAAACAGCATATGAATTTCCTAGGACTGAGCTCCTCTCCCAACTGGCTGCTGGCATGATGTACCACAGTGAAATGGCAGTCAACTTTATTCCATGCTTCATTGAAAGCTCAGAGGGGTTTGTGTATATGTCTACTGCGTTATGCCAATTGGACAGATACTCTTATACCTAAACTAACCTATCATATGGCATCCGTCAGTTTAGGAAACCGCACAGTATACAATGAAAAGTTCTGCAGAGATATTTACTATTCTTTAACTTCCTGATGGCAGCATTTGTGTTGTCTGCATTCTGCAATGCGATATGGAATCGAGTATTGAACATCTGGCAAAGCGTTAGCGTCCATCTGTTGTACCGATTCCCGTCTTAAACGGTTGTTGATTTTTCGCCTATATGCTGGGTCTACGAACATCTGGATAAAAAAATGTATACGTATGCTGATGGAAACATGCCTCTTCAATGGGTGTTTCAGCACGACAATGGTTCGAAACACAAGGCGAAGGTGGTAAAGGACCGGTTTTCTGCGAATAAAATTAATATAATGGAATGGCCGGCTCAATCTCCCAATCTAAACCCAATAGAAGACCTGTGGCCCTATTCTGGCTTTCCCTGGGAATAGAGAATTGGGAAAAACATTTTCATAGCATTTTTGTCTAAATTATATTTTTCTGGCCTACTGAGGGAACATGTTTGGTGCTAATATTTTCGAAACAAAGATAAATGGGAAAATATTTTTCCCTATAAAAATTTTGTGGAACAAAAGTTTCCCAATTCACTTTGTTTTGAAAATTTTACCACTAAACTTATTATTTCAGTAGGCCAGAAAAATACAATTTAGACAAAAATGCTATGAAAATATTTTTCCCTATTGCCAGGGAAAGCCACAATAGGGCCACTGTTGGGTGAGTTAAAACGTGATTTAAATAAATTTCCGAGATCAAAAAAAATAAAAGAGATTTGGGGAAACGTTCAAAGCGGTTGGTTGATGGAACATCCCAGTTGGAAGATGTCAATCACTGGTAGATTCTATGAGGCGGCGATGTAATGTGATACTTAAAAGTAACGGGTACATCGGCAAATATTAAATCTTTATTATAATATTTACAAGATTGCTTAAACTTCCCTACTAATTTGCACAGATGGCGTAAATGAATTAAAATTGAACTATCGTAAAACGATTCGCAAGTGATACTGTAATAAATGTTTTGTTTTTAGCAGAGACTGTAAAAAACCATTTTTCAAATTTTGATATTTTAAACATTTCATTTCGTGACTCTTTACGGAATACAATTTTTCCTGTGAATTTTTGAAATTCATGTTTGAACGCCATCATTATGTAATTAGATTTATCTAATATTTTCCAGATTTATTATGATAATAAAAGTTTTATAATTTTAAAACATTCATTAACATAGAATTAGATTATATAGTTAGAATGAATGTAAGCAGCTGTCAAGTGAGTCAAATTAGGAGAGTAACACCGTATACCCAATGCAAAAAACTTTTCCTTATGACTTTTTCCTTTTACTTTTTCCTTATGAAGAGCATACCCAATAGAAACTTAAGGAAAGAATAAAATTCGAACTGAACCATACTTCATTATTATTTATTTGTTTACAAAATTTTGACTTATTAATTTTTAACCTCCAAATTTTTCCGAAAATTAATCATTTACGGCCTTACTTTGGTACAAGGTAATTCCATTCTGGTATAGAATTAATTTGTGCTCATGCTGAGTTCACAGAACGGGATTATTTTTTATCCAACTCGTTAGCCAATCAAATCTTTCATATACAACTAAACCCCGCCCAATTTAATCCAGCTTTAGTTGAAATATTTCCATCGTTTGAGCAAATAATCTAAGTCGTACCAACATAGTGACAAAAATAACCGGAAGTATGAGCAACATTTTTGCTCAAATATTTGTTGTTGTTGTTTATTTATGACATTTTTGAAATGAATTTCGCATTAAATAATTTAATTTAAAGTTAATATGTATATAAAATAAATGGAATAAATATGCGAGATTCATTTAAGTAAAGCAATTAGGATGAGAAACAAAAATTTTATTTTTCTGCAACTGTTGGATATGCAACTCTTTGATACGAAATTATTTGTTAATTTGTAAGTTGTGATGTGTGTATAAAACCGAATATTGTGTATTTGTAATCCCCAGACATAGGTTTATTCGATTAAATTAAAATAAAGTCCCAACTATTTGAAAACAAAGCAGAAATTGTGAACAAAAAATACAAAACATCAGAAAACATATCGCACATCCTCTTAAAACCTGTCAACACAAAAAAAACAGTTTCGAGATAAATGCATTTTAATTTTTTTTAATTGCTAACGCTACTGTGATGCTGAAATTATTCATTATTAGCTTTATAAAATAAATAATATCAGCATAACAGTAGCGTTAGTAATTTAAAATGCATTTATCTCAAAACTGTTTTTTTGTGTTATGACATTTTTTTACAGGATGTGCGATATGACTTACATGACAACCGTCGACAAATTTTTTGAGCAAAAGTTGGTAGAAAAAAGCCAGCTTTTTTTTATCTCGTTCCGTGAACCCACACTCAAAGTAAAAACCAAAGATATTTTGTGATTTATTTTTATTAGTTGGTAACAATACATTTTGAATTTGAAAACTACGTAAACACGCAACTAAATATATTCAATTAAATAGTAATGTGCTAGAACATTATTGAATATTGTTACAAATCGTAACTAATTTCTCGTCTAGGTTAGAAACATGCGATGTAAGTGGATCTGACGGCAAAAAAAATAAGCTTGTTCCGGATATTTTTGTATGTTAATTTTTATTTTCATAAAGTATGCCATGCTAAAATTTCATAGAAAAAAAACCGGAATGAGCTTATTTTTAATGCGCTAGATGTCACCAACAGAAAAGTAGGTTTAAAATAATTCCAAATTGGAATTACATATATGGGATTGTTGTTGTAAATTTCTCAAAGTAACCCTGCATCCCCAATGTAAAATAATTTTTCCTTTAACTTTTTCCTTATGAAGAGCATACCCAATGAATAGGGAAAGTCAAAGTAAAGCTAACTTCATTTTACAAAATTATTTTTTGTTTACCTGTTATTTTATATTATATTAAATTATTTATTATTTATTACTTTTTCACAGGACACAAAATACAACACTAATTGTTAAATGACAAATATGCATTGAATATTTTTTAATTTGTGACAAGCAGAAAAACAACAACAACAACAACCAATTTTGCAATTGCGGTTTACTTCATTGTATTTCTCATAAGGAAAAAGTAAAGTTTGATAAGATTTTTCATAAGGAAATCACCAACCTAACAAAAAAAAAAAATTTTTTCTCAAAAGTTTTTTCATACTTTTCTGTAAGGAAAAAGTTAAAGGAATTTCATTGGGGATGCTATGTAAGTCACGAATAATTTTACAAAATTATATTACACAACAAAAAGGTGTTGTTAGTCAGAATTTTATATTTTATGTATCACAAGGTATTGATTTTGATGTCGTTTTGTTTGCATCATAAAGGTTCATCCCTAAACACACTAATTATCTAATGCTTCCATGACGAAAATGCCGACGGTATCACTATTTCAGTGGAATGCATTCTCCCAAGTAATATTTCACCAGAACGCGTATTTTGATCCAGAATTGGGAGACGAAACCACAAATTTGTGTATACGTCTACGACGTATAATACAGAATTTTGAATAAGTGTGCTGTCATTTGTTACGCGTATTATACGTCGTATACGTATACACAAATTTGTGGTTTCGTCTCCCAATTCTGGATCAAAATACGCGTTCAGATTGAAGTTGATAAATCTCCTGATTTTCACAACGCTCAAGAAACCAAGTACTGCAAATGGCTCTATTTTATTTGTACTGTGTTTATCTGTATAATTGAATCACTATACACACATGAAATTGATCTCTAAAAACCTCAAAATATTTAACTATTTATAGATATTGTAAAAATATTCACGGTTTTCTTAAATTTTCAGTTTTAAATTTTATTAATACCGTATTATTTCTGTATACACCAACAATTATTGATATTAAATTCAAAACGCGGTTAACTTCATTGTATTTCTCATAAGGAAAAAGTTAAAAGTTTGATAACATTTTTCATACGGAAATCACCAACCTAACAAAAAAAAAAAAATTTCTCAAAATTTTTCATACTTTTCTGTAAGGCAAAAGTCATAAGTTTTCTTCTATTGGGTATGCGCTATAAAAGAGAAAGCATATAAATCAACGGCCGTATTTAGAATTTGTTCGATCGGATGAATCGAATTTTTAATAACAAAAATGCGACACTGATAATATAACCGATCTTTACAAAAAGAAAAAGCCCAACAACAACCAAAATTTTTTACTTAGTTTTTTCTGATTTCTAAATTAAAATATTGATATTTTTATCACAAATCACTTTCCTTTTAACATAATTTACATTCTATTTTATATAAACACTTACAGATGGTAAGAAATTCCTTTCCGAGATTTTCGAGGCTCATTTTGGCAGTAGCATTTCACAAGACACTTCATTTCTTTGTTTCAATGTTCAAAGTTTTCAATGTTTATTAACAAAAGAAACGATGCACTAATACACGATCCACTAACTGTTTTATAATATTTTATTTATTTTAATTAATTGTAGCAAGATTTTGTTAAGAAAACAAAATTTAGCGCGTCACTTTGTACAAAAAACAAAAAGTAGTTTGGTTGGCTTTTTTTTGACATACGGGACCGCTATATGCATTTTTATATAACCATCCTGCTCTGACTTGTGACACATGAAATAGCAAATTTTATATGGGTAAAATCTTTACACCCATTATGTGGAATATAACACTATGTTCATTAATAAATAAAACTATCAATTCTTGAAAAAAAAAATTTGACGTTTAAGAATTTTTAATTAACTTACTTCTAAATTAAACGTTCACTCGGCATGTTGACTGTGTTACAGTTCAATACTGCAAGCTGCAACCACATACCAGCGCCACCCTTTTAGTACTTTTTTTTAATATTGCGTTTGCAAAATATTTTTTGACTCCGCCTAAATGTTGATTTATACAATGAAAGTGTTGCTATATTTTTTCTCGTTACGTTAAAAATCTAGTACAACATATCATTTAAAGAAGTGTCAAAAGTGACATTTCTATTCTACTGTCAAATCTGTCAAACACCTAAAACACGCATGTTTTTTGTGTACATTTTCAATAATCCACGAAGTTTTTATTGTAAATTTAACCGTGCCAAACAAAATGAAACCACCAAGAGCTACAAACTCTCAAAAAATAAATGATCTGGTGTCTGAACTGTTCAGCGGCAAAACATTACATGATGCCGAAAGTGATGATGAGACAACCGGAGTTAAACTTGCGGAATTTGATAATCGAGAACACGATGGCTCAGATAACGACCAATTGGACAACCAGTTGAGTGAATTTCGTAAGAAAAATCTTATACTGTTGAACGAAGTGGATGCAAAATATCGTGGAAGTCTCGTGTCGCGAAAAGATTTAGATGATGAAGGGGACGAGGAATTTGAGGAAGGGGAGGAAGACATTGATAGTGAACAATCCTCAGGTGAAGACAGTGTAGAACAATCGGAAGATGAGAATGATGATGAACAGATAGAAGATGATGAAAAGGAAAATTCAGAGGCCGAAAGTGAAACAGAAGACTCTGAAAGAAACGAAAACGATCAAGGCAATAAAACAATATTCTCCAAAACATCAACAGGTAAATCCGATGAAATCAGGAAAGGTTTAGCCGTCCAAAACCAGCTAAAAGTATGGGAACATCTTCTCGAAGTACGAATTCATTCGCAAAAGTTGGTTGCACACGCAAACAGCCTTCCGCCACATGACATTTTACACGAAATGATCCAACATGATGATGGTCTAGATACAGAAATTAAATCACTTCAATCTGGTGTCCTTAATCTCCTAGATAATTTATGTGATCTACAAAGAACCCTAGTCAATGGGTTCCCCGACACAAAATCGCTTGAAATGCAAAAGCCGCATCGGAAACGCAAGTATGAAGATAATTTAAACGAATACGCCGATGCCATTGAACTAAACTATAATAAATATAAACCGTATGCTGATGCTACCATTCAAAAATGGTATGATCGTACTAAGGTGTTTACAAATAATTTAAAATCCAACTCGACCGAGGACGCCAACATCATCCGCCGTATCAACACAGTTCTGGTAAATAAAGAGGACTTGGTCAAGAAATCCCAACTACACAAAGGTGGTTACGAACTATATAACCCAGATTTGAATAAATCTATAAGCGTTCAAACCAAGGAGAAAAAAGTAATCCTAGACGCCATCGAAACGGAGGACAATGCTGATATATCAACGCTTGAGAAAAACGTTTATTCTACAGAAATTTATGATGACACAGATTTCTACCATCAATTATTGCGTGGCCTAATCGAATTTAAGACTTCCACGCTGACCAATCCTCAGGAAATATCAAAACAATTCGCAGAATTGGAAAAACTACGAAAAAAGATGAAAAAAGTAGTGGACACGCGAGCATCGAAAGGGCGAAAACTACGCTACGTCGTACATAAGAAATTAGTGAATTTTATGGCTCCAAATCCACATTGCGAGTGGACTAATGAGGCGCGTGATGAATTATATACATCGCTTTTTGGAAAATTAGATAATAAAATGGTTTTGAACGATGGTTAAATTACAATAAATTTTACTTTTATTTAACGGATTATTTTAATTCACTATATTATACTTGGGACCCCACTGATTCAAAGCTCACACTGTATTTTATTTCAGGTCCCACAAAGTGAACATGCATCTAATTTAATATGCCCAAACTGTTTCGAAATAATGAATGCTTCGGTAAAATTACAAAAGGATGTAGAGCAAGCTGAAGCTCGGTGGTACAAGTTTGTTTGGATTTTAAAGGAAGAAGCACAACCGGATGAAAATAAGGAAGGCCAAAATTGGTGGAACCAATTGACATTAATTCAAATTACAATGATGAAAATAAAGATAATGAAGAGTATTGTCCCGAAATTGACACCAATATAAAAGACGAGGAGCGCCTGGATAAGGTAATAAAAAAACGGGACAAGAAAACAAAGGATAAAGACGAACATGTGACCAATGTGGAAAAATATTCAGGGCTCATGCTAACCTACTTACTCCGGACACATACAGGAGAAAAACCACTCGAATGTGATATCTGCTTTAAACGTTTCTCCCAAAGTGGCAACCTCATCATACATCAGCGTCAACATAAAAATTTGAAACCATACGTCTTTGTTATTCAGGTTTGAAAGCCCATAGTTCTGTCAATTGCATTGCGTTCGATTCTTTGTCAATATTTTAGTAAACAATTCACTCAGAGTGGCAATCTCCAGCAGCACATGTTCACTCACAAACCGAATCGCGATTTTCAATGCCCGGAATGTGCAAAATTGTTTCAACACAAAACATCTCTGAAAATTCATCTAGCAAAGCGCACAGGCGTTAAAAATCATATCTGCCACAGTTGCGCTAAATCATTTTTCCGTACAAACGAGCTCAACGAACACATTCGAAGGGTGCACTACAAAGAAAAACGATACTTGTACACGGAATGCGACACAGCGTTTTCAAATACTAGCAATTTACAGGCCCATTTTGGAATACACACGGGCGAGAATCCATTCGAATGTAAATATTGTGCTTCGAAATTTAATCAATCGCGAGTGCGTCATATGCGACAGTATCTTAAAAATAACGATGAAATTAAACCGTCTAGCACACGCAACGCAGACAAAAACGATTAAATATACTAGATCAAATCGTATTGCAAATTTAAACGTTCAATGTCGCATTAAATAGGTACTTTTAATAAGTAAAAGTTTATAATTAATTTCGAATTTGAATGCAATTTGATTTCTATATGATTTAGCGACATCTGTGATATTAAATTATATTTAATTAATTCCACAGAAAATTTGTGTCTTGGGCAAGTACACTGCAACATCTCTTTATGATCACCAAAACTAATTTTGAGCAACTTAGTAGAGTATTAAAAACTACTGTATGCAGCCAAATCACAGTTCTTGTGCAACTATTCATTTGTTGTTTATCAAGTTCTAAAGTGCTTCGATGGCCGTTCATAATTTCTGTCCTGTGTAAAATTAGAAATCCGCGGTGTAAAACGCTTATTCTTGCAATTAATGATAGGCAAGGTGAGTTCTGGGCAGTACGTGGAAATTTTAAAGCTTGATTTTGATAACGCTTAATGAATGCAATGTAGTATCAAAGGATTGCGCAAGTACGAAGACAATTTAAACAAATATTCCAATGCCATTGAACTAAACTATAATAAATACAATTATTCGAATAATTTTAAATCATCATTAATTTAAAGCCAACATTATCCGCCGCATCAATACAATTCTGGGAAATAAAGAGGATTTGGTCAAGAAATCCCAACTACACAAAGGTGGTTACGAACATATAGCTCGGATTTAAATGAAACTATAAGCCTTGCAACCACGGAGAAAAACTTGTATTCTACCGAAATTTACGATGACACAGATTTCTACCATCAACTATTGCATGGCCTAATTGAATTTTAAACTTCCACGCTGACCAACCCTCAGGAAATATCAAAATAATACGCATAAATATAAAAACGTTGGAAAAAGATGAAATAGTAGTGCACTCCAGCACCGAAAGGAAAACAAGCGAATTCGCTATGTCGTACATAAGAAATTACTAAATTTTATGGCTCCAAATCGACATTGCGAGTGGACTAATGGGAATCGTAATGAATTATATACATCGCTTTTCGGAAAATTAGTTAATAAAATGGTTTTGAACGAATAAAATTACCATAAATTTTGCTTTTATTTAACGGATTATTTTATTTTCATTTTCTTTCAATTTGAGCAAATTGTCATAAACAGCTACTGTATGCAGCCAAATCGTATGACATTTCAATTTTTTGTTATTTACCAACAATAATTTTATTGAACCATGGAGGAATTGGATATAAATTCATGTCGAATATGTTTTAATCCAAATGCTAGTATTCAATTATTTGATAAAAGTGTTGAACCTAATGTTGCATCCCAATTGGAGTCCGTGATAAATATAAAAGTATGTGATTTGACGGTTTGTAATTTGTGCATCCCACGGATTCAAAGCTCACTCTGTCTATTTTATTTCAGGTGCCACAAAGGGAACATGCATCAAATTTAATATGCCCAAACTGTTTGGAAATAATAAATGCTTCGGTAAAATTAAAAACAGATGTAGAGCAAGCTGAAGCTCGGTGGGACAAGTTTATGGTTTTTGTTTGGATTTTAAAGGACGAGACACAGCAGGATGAAAATAAGGAGGGCCCAGAATTGGTAGAACCAATTGACGATAATTCAAATTACAATGATGAAAATAAAGATAATGAAGAGTATTGTCCCGAAATTGATACCAACATAAACGACGAGGAGTGCCTGGATAAGGTAATAAAAAAACGGGCCAAGAAAACGGAGGATAAAGAACGAACATGTGAACAATGTGGAAAAATATTCAGATGTCATGCTAACCTACTTAATCACTTACGAACACATACAGGAGAAAAGCCATTCGAATGTGATGTCTGCTTTAAACGTTTCTCCCAAAGTGGCAACCTAATCATACATCAGCGCAATCATAAAAATTGGAAACCATACGTCTGTGAAATATGCAGGTTCGTTATATTGCTTTTAACCCATAATTCTGTCAATTGCGTTACATTTGGTTCTCAATATTTCAGTAAACAATTCACTCAGAGTGGCAACCTCCAGCAGCACATGTTCACTCATAAACCGAATCGCGATTTTCAATGTCCGGAATGTGCAAAATTGTTTCGGCACAAAACATCTCTGAAAATTCATCTAGCAACCCACACAGGTGTTAAAAATCATATCTGCCACAGTTGCGATAAATCATTTTTCCGTACAAATTCGCTCAACAAACACATTCGAACGGTGCACTACAAAGAAAAACGATACGTGTGCACGGAATGCGACAAAGCGTTTTCAAATACTAGTAATTTACAGGCCCATTTTCGAATACATACGGGCGAGAAACCATTCGAATGTAAATATTGTGATTCAAAATTTAATCAATCAAGTCCGTTAGTGCGTCATATGCGACAGCATTTTAAAAATAACGACGAAATTAAACCGCAAAGCACAAGCAAAGCAGACCAAAACGATTAAATATACTAGATTAAATCGTATTGCAAATTTAAATGTCCAGTGTCATATTAAATACTAGGTAATAATAACTAAAAGTAAAAAAGGTTATTTTTAATTTACAATTTGGACGCAATTGAGACCAGGGAAATACAGAAAACGCTACCGCAGTGGAAAAAATGAAGCGTGCTTCAGATACGCCCAAGACACTTTTCATTTTTAAATTGATAATTTTAATATTAATTGTAAATAAATTTATAGTGTTTATATTTTAAAGCAATATACAAATAATATTAAATTTTCCAAGACCACCTAAAGCGCTTCTATGGCAAAATGTCTAGCAATTCCAGAAAAACTCGTTTCTCTGAGTAAATTAACAGCTTCTGGGTCTGTATGGAGAATCGTAATTGAAGGAATTGTATAAGACTCCATTGAAATAACACCTGGTGTTCGACAGGAAGGTGCACTAACGCCTGTGCTGCTCAAGGCGCTTGAGTACGTAGTGAGGAAAACAACATTGAAATTTTGCGCTGTATATTCCTTTTTCTACAAAAAAAAATGTTGGCTTATTAACTCCAAACTACATAGTATGTAAAGACCTTTTTGATTAAAAAATTCGCTTGATTTGAATTACAACCAACACAATTGTGTGTATAGTTATAGTGTTTTTTCGGACGAAAATAAGCTTGAAAGGAATGCACAAATGTGTAAGTTGGTTCAAAACACATACAAAAATAAATTGTTGACATGATACAATTGTGTTGGCAGGCAGGAAGAGGGATATTTAATAAATCAGGCCAAATTCTTTCAGATGATATCGTGCTTCTTGGCCGAAGACGTAGCGATATAAAGGACAGTTTCATACCGCTCACTCACTGCGCAAGAAGACTTGGTTGGAGGTGAACAGAAGAAACCCAAATTTTTAGCAACACCCAGGAGCATCTGCATGGCAAATCTCGGAATTGGCGACCATAAACTTGATAGCGTTGAAAACCTTAAATACCTCGGGTTAGGTATGGCGCCCTATCAAAATTATTACGATCTAAACATCTATCGCAGTCGTGCAAGTTCGCACGTTATAAAGCACTCATAAGAGTGCTGGCTTTCTGAGCTTGACCATCGGGTTCATCAAATCCAACCGAGTTAAATGGCTCTACATGTTGCAATCGCTGATAAATGCTAATGATCATCATTGGCCGCTTGTGGCGCTATTCTTGTTTTATTTGTCTTTTAATAAATTGCCTGTATAAATATGCTATCCCATGTCCCAGACCTGCGTAAATAATCTAGGAAGGTTGTAAACGTGATGAATAGTGGGTGGTATTTTGTTAAAATTCGTGTATAATGAGTACCTAGTTTTTTTGTATCAAAAAATTAATGACAATAATAAAAAAAATAGCGGCAATGTTTGCGTCTATCGAAAAATTGAAATGCAGAAAGAATTATGGTCTTTGGTGTAATGTTGTTACAGATTTGTCACCCGATCATAAAACAAAACAGTGTAAAGGTGTTTTCAAGGCCTAATGCAACTAAAAATGAGTGATGAACTGCTACAAAACCCGTTTAGTTGTGAAAGATTGTGCTCAGCGTAAGGACATTGACGATGAGGAGACGTTCTCACCTATAGTCCGCTACACGTCGATACGTTTTCTAAATGCGATAGCTGTGAGATACGAGTTGGAGATGGATGCAAAGTTTAAAAATGGCAGTCAACATGTTTGAGGAAATCATTACACGGGCTCAAACAATCGAGTCATACTTGGAATCAGCGTTTAGATACTGCATTGAAGAATTTTGAAATGAGATGCTCAAGTTACTATATTGAGGTAATAGGTATATTGATTGTGGCAGTATACATTAACGACATTCTTTTTTCAGAAAATTGTTTAACCCTTTCACGCTCAGTGGGTCCACAGTGGGACCACCTATAATGGTTTTTTTTTCTAAGCAACGCATGCGCTCTACAGTAAAAGACACGTGCGAAAAGAATATAAACAAATAAATCAGTCATGCCACACGAGCATTTTTTGTATTTTGGCATTTTTTTTCTACCAATGTTTTGTTCTGCTCTCTCTTAAATAAAATGAAACATGAAAATGAAGTTAACTCATTTGTCTTGAAAAAAATAGCTAAAAATGTATTGCCCATTTTAGTATTTTTGTTCAACAAGAGCTTTGAGTGCAGCATTTTTCCAGAGAGACTTAAATTGGCTCATGTAATTCCTATTCATAAAAAAGGGGATATTAATGTGTTAGGTAACTATCGTCCAATAGCTCTACTCTCAGTGTTCTCAAAACTTTTAGAAAAATGCATGAAGTCTAGAATTATTGCTTTCCTGGACAAGACTTGTTTCTTGTCAAAAAATCAGTTCGGGTTCAGGGAAAACTTAAGCACTGAAGATGCTTTGATCCAATTTCTAAATTCCGTTTTTGATAACATAAATCAAAGTAGCCTAGTGTCAGCTAGCTTTATAGATATAAAGAAGGCATTTGATACAGTTGATCACCAGCTTCTGTTGTATAAACTGGAGGTTGCAGGAATAAGAGGTGTTGTCAATAATTGGTTCCAATCATACCTTACTGGTAGGAAACAAATAGTTCGTCTCAAGCATGGAATTAGTGATTCACTATATGTAACGAGTGGGGTCCCTCAAGGTTCAGTGTTGGGCCCGATACTTTTCTTGATCTATATTAATTCAATCTTTTCGCTAAAGTTAAATGGGATGTGCACTGGTTTTGCTGATGACATTGCACTCTCTTATGCTTCTAAAGATAAAGTATCATTATTAAATTTCATGAATTCTGATTTTGGGCAACTGAGAAGATGGTTTGATATACACAGTATGTTTCTGAGTGAAAAATCGAATGTTATGTTTTTTTAAAGTTCCAAAATTTGACTCATTTAGAGATAAAATAATATATCATAGTGCGACGTGTGTTAATGCTTTAAATCTGTTGTATAATGAGAGTGCAAATTGCGAGACCACTTGTTTAAATTTAGAATCTGTGGACAATTATAAGTACTTAGGTATTCTAATTGATAGTAACCTAAATTTTAAAAATCATATGGCCCAACTGTGCAAGTATACAAACGCTGCAAATCGAAAGTTATACCTACTCAGAGGTTTATGTTCCTTACCAGTCTCAAGGTCAGTATATTTCGCATTAGTACACTCCAAAATTCAATACGGCATTACTTGTTGGGGTGGCATCTATTATAGTTCCCTTAAACCATTGCTGGTTTTGCAGAAGTATAGTATTAGAATAATCTTTAAGAAGAAAAAATTAGAGTCGGCGTTACCACTTTTTCGAATTTGCAAAATTCTTCCACTGAGATACCTTTATATATTTAAAGTATTAAAACTGTTCTATATGCGCAGCGGGAACCTTAATATTAAAGTAAACAAGTATCAATTGAGGAATAAAAAAGACTGTGTTATTCCATTTACAAATAAAGAACTCATTAAAAAGTACTATATAACCACTGCACCGAAGTTGTTTAATGCACTCCCTACTGATATTAAAGCTATAGGAACTTTAAGTTTATTTCTAAAAGAAGTGAAGAATTGGCTATTAAAGCTAGATGAAGTGGAATCACTTTTTTCTTCTCTAAATTAAAGTCGTTTACCTTTTTATTTTTTGTATCTAATAATTACTTCAAAATTTCATATTCACTTGTATTATTTACGCAAAGAAAACAATAAATAAGTAAAATAAACTTTATATAGATAAACTCATTATAATGCCCCACTAACAATACTTTTATTAATAAAATAGTAGGGAGTGATTCAACACTAATCTTGCAGATTAAAGAAATCTCCTAATTTCTATTCAGCTATCTGTTATTAATAAAAACTTAAATTTGTGCTAGTTGTATTTTTCATAAATGTATTTATAGACTTATTTTGTATACAACAACTTTTATAAATTAATTTTGTAATTTTGCTAATCTTAATAATACAAATTGTTAAACACTCTTACTGAAATAGAAATAAATAAATAAATAAAATAAAATAAAAAAAAATTTGAACTAAAATGAGTAAAAAATGACCTTGAAATATTTTTTATTTCATTTATGTTTGAGTTGTGTGGTAGAACAGAAAATTTGTTTAAGTCGCAATTAAAACTTGTATCATAGGTAAACGGGGAAAGAAACGAAGAAAAATGCGGCATTTTTTTTTTACGTGTGGCATGAGCCATATACCTAAGCCACACGAGCATCTTTTGTATTTTGGCATTTTTTTTCTACCAATGTTTTGTTCTGCTCTCTCTTAAATAAAATTTTAACTAAAATGAGTCAAAAATGTCCTTGAAATATTTTTTATTTCATTTATGTTTGAGTTGTGTGGTTGAACAGAAAATTTGTTTAAGTCGCAATTAAAACTTGTATCATAGGTAAACGGGGAAAGAAACGAAGAAAAATGCCGCATTTTTTTTTACGTGTGGCATGGGCCATAGAGTATAAAAGAACGTGAAATGTTTGAATTCGTATTTTTTTGTGTGTTTCTCTCCAGATTTTTTTTAGAGTGCAAGTAAGTTTGTTGCGCTTAGAATGTCAGGACCACTGATTTCATTAAAATTAAAAGTGTTGTAAATTGCTCTTTTTGGGGTAAGTACTACATTATATTGTTTGGTAAAATTAATAATTATCGATTTTTAGTGGAAGTAAATAAACCTATATTTTTTAATTGCTGCTTTTTCGGTTTTTGGTGGTTCCATAATGTTACCACCAGGCATTGGGTTGCTGGTTTGGGGATTACATGTTTTGTGTTACTCTCGTAACATCTAATAAAAAAAAACTGGTTCTTAGGTCGAAAATGAATAAAATAATTGATTTGGAGCGCTTTACTTGTGAGGATGCTTATTGCCTATTAGATGAAATTCCATCCGAAGGATCTGAAACGTCCAGCTCGGAGAGTGAAGACGAGATGGAATTAAGTATGAATCCTGAATTTGAAACGGAACAAGACTTTGTTTCTGTTGAAGAATTTCCAAGGTTAGCTCATGCTGAAGATAGTAGTGATTGGGATAGTGATGACAATCTTCCGTTGTAAAAATGTGTACGCCAGAAAGTTGAATGAACGAAAGATGTTAAAAACAGTACGATAATACGCCCGTTTGGACAACACGTAGGACTAAATATTCCCGATAATTTGCCAACGTTCAACAGCTTAGAATATCCGGTGGATACGTTTGTTCTACTATTCTCTCAAAGCTTTTAGAGAAAATTGTTTTTGAAACAAACGTATACGCTATGCAAAAGCATGGCATTATTTCATTGACTACTACAGTCGATGAATTAAAATTGTTTTTAGCCATAAATTTACTTATGGGCGTCAAACATACACCAAGTTACCGAGATTGTTGGTCTTCAATAATGTCACTTCGGGACAGTTTTATACCAACAATTATGTCACGTGATCACTTCGGATGGTTTCTCAGTCACCTTTCACTTAAATGAAAACCTCCAACAACCTAAGAAGGGGAACCTACATTTGATAAACTTTATAAAATTCGGCCCCTCCGGAATAAATTAGGTATCTCAAACATATAAAGCCTATTATAAACCAACTAAATGCAGTCAATCGACGAATCGATGAAAAAATTCAAAGGCAGAAGCAGTTTGCGACAATATATGCCCATGAAACCAAACAAAAGAGGTTATAAAGTTTGGGTTCGTGCGGATGAAAATGCATTTGTGACACAGTTCCAAATCTATACAGGAAAAATAAAAAACTCAAAAGAAAAACAATTGGGAGAGTCATAAAAGATTTAACTCGAGATTTGGTTGGAAAATATCAAGAAATATATTTTGATAACTATTTCAATTCGGTTCAATTATTACGAGATCTATTGGACGATGGAATCTATGTATGTGGAACTGCTCAATAAGGCCGAAAAGACATTCCAAATGATGTTACAGTAAACAATAAAAATTAAAGAGGCGATTAATGATTGGAAAGTAAGCAAAGATGGTGTACTGGCAGTAAAATGGGTTGATAAAAAAACCTATATTATTTTTGAGCAATTTTCATAGCTCGGAAGACGAGAAAACGGTTCAAAGAAAACAAAAAGACAGGAGCAAGGTAGACGTGAAATGCCTAAAATTAGTGACTTATCCGATATGTTAAAGTCGTGCTACGTATTGGATAGAAAATCGAAAAAGTGGTGACATCGAATAATTTTTCATTTTTTAGATCTAACGGTTGTAAATGCGTTTATTATTTATAAAACTAGAACCGACGGTGCCGGATTGTCGTTGAAGGAATTAAAGTTAGCGCTCGTAGAAGGCTTGTTAGGAGCTGAACAAACAGGACCACAAAGAGAAAGAAGAACTAGCAATGATAAGGAAATCAATAAATTCAAAGTTTATGTTCCAAAACAAACAAGAAACTTACAAAAGTAAGATGTGCCAATTGTAGCACGAAAGCGAAACCTCATCGGTCAAGATGGCACTGCAAGGCTTGTACTGTTGGATTGTGCCTTACGGATGAGAGGAACTGTTTCCTAAAGTTTCACCAGAAATAATGAATATGTATTATAAAGTTTATAAATATTATTTCATTTTTTTTGTTTTTATCGCTTAGTGGTTCCATATGTAACCACCCATTTTTGAAATAACGGTAAAAAATAAAAAAAAAATTGAATTAAATTTGTTTATTTATATTCTATTAGTATATTATTTATCCCTCCAAACCACCATTTGCAAACAAAAAATAATTCAGTCCTCAAAGGGTTAAAATGAAAGCAATTGGCGAGGCCAATTGTATGTTGGGTATACAGATTACGCGAGATCGCAATTCGTGAACGATTTCGATATTTTCCGCAATTCGTGAACGATTTTCGGCTTTGGTCGACTGGTAATCATTTTTGGATGCGTTCATTCAATCAATCAATGAATGCTGTTGAAGGGTTACTAGTAGTAAGAATAGTTACAGTCAATGGTAACTCTAGGGTTAAGAAAAATTATGCACCGAATCGACAAACATAGTTATTTCGTTTACTAAAATTAAAGAGGCCTGCTTTAAATTTTTTAATACTTGTTGAGCTATGCCGAAACTTTTTGGGTGGATTTATCTCCAGCAGAGCGTTTATATAATTCCGGATCCACAGCACCATCATAGAAATTGATTTATACCTCGGTGAAGCAGTGTACCTACGCCAGCAATTGAGACTAGTTAAAGAAAAATGTTCATAATGAATTGATTGGTTGCCAGAAGTATAATTAATTCCTAAAAAGGATAATATTGTTTCATCATGTGATTCTAAACTATACACTATGAACAAAAGTCTAGATACACCATACCTGCTGTTTCTAATATATTTCGTAAACTGCATTTGATTTCCAATTTTTTTTTTTTTTTGAAAAATGTTTATTTTTTGATATAAAAATTAATGTTTTAAATCACATTTCAATTTTATAGTCACATATTCTGATAAATAAAAAATACATAAAAATTGAAAAGACAAAAGTCTACATACAGTAGGTATTCAATTTTATTAATTAATATTATATAATAAATACAGGTAATCATTTATTTAATATCGGGTAGGTCCTCCATCACCATCAATTACAGCCTGTGACGGTGACCCATATAGATAATACTAAATTGCTGGTTATTTCGCGAGTAATTTCCGCCCAAGCTTTTCTCAGCGCATCCTTAAGTGTTTTCTTGTTGGAAATCTTATATTTTCGTAATCTCCGTTCTACTTCATCCCAAATATGTTCAATTGGGTTTAAATCTGGCGACTGCTGTATGTTTCGGATCAATGTTATGTTGTAAGATCCAAGACGTTTCGAGCCCTAGCCTTTCAACAGTTGTCTTCAAATTTTCTTTCAATATGGACAAATACACGGAAAAAAATATATAGGACAGATTTCAATAAATATAGGAGCCGGTGCACTGGTGGAATATAATTGAACAGATTACTATTTAATGAATAGGAAAATTCACTATATCGGATAGTAAAATTTACTACGGTTACCATGTAAATAGGAAACTGTTATATAATATATAGCAGGGCTTACTATTAAAATCTTAATTTTCTTGAATTCTTATAACAAATAGGTAACCTTCCTATAAGAATTATATAGTTAATAGGAAATACTACTATGGGAAATAGTAATTGGTGTAATTTATAGGAGAGATTCCTATATAGCACTGTATACTATGCAAAATAGAATGTTTCCTATATACATAATGAATTATATAATAATAAATAGTACAGCTTACTATAATCGGACTCCCATACATAAATAGGAAAAAAATTGGTGTTTTTTTTTCTCCGTGTACTGAATACGATCCATAGTTATATCAAAGAATACTAAACTACCAACCCCAACCGCGGCCATCACCCCCCAAACCATAACACTACCTCCTCCTGGTTTAGTGCGTATGTATTATATTTTTGTTTTACAAAGCACTGTTCGCTTTTCGCCATATTTTCTGCCTACCAACACACCCGAATATGTTGAATTTACTTTCGTCTGTAAATAAATCATTGTTCCAGGATCCGATGCCCTCATTAAAATGTCTTCTAGCGAAGTTAAACCTCAATTCTTTGTTCTTGGTAGAAATTAACAGTTTTTTGTGGAATCCTGAGTACTCTACCAGTAGTTTTTGAACTAACGTCCTAACATCGAGAACCAACCGACCAATTTTGGGTATCCTATTGCTGGATTTTGTACCACTATTTTAAAAATTGACCGCACACCCCTTTTGGATAGCTTCTTTGGGCGGCCACATTTGGGTTTATTAAGTATAGACCCTCGCTCTTCATAGTTTTTAATTATTATTTGGACAGTAGCACGACTGAGTTTCACATAGTTTCAGCAATTGCACTACATGTTTTTTTTTCCTTAATTGAACTACTAACTTCCGAATACTGGCACAAATTTCATTACGCGGTAATATATTTTAATAAATTTTTCACTAACTTAACGAGTAGAGGTCACCGATTAATTTCAAACTGCTGCCTGTCTAATAAAGCGTAACTAAATAATGGACATAACGGGAAATGCGCTTGCATTCGTGTGCAAACTGGTTTTAATGCTAAGTGTATGTAGACTTTTGTCTTTTCAATTTATATGTTTTATTTATTTATCAGAATATGTAACTGTAAAATTGAAATGTGATTTATAACATTAATTTATACAGTATCGTTCGAATTAATGTGACACAGAAAATTAATGAGATAAATTATATATTATTAGTTTTTTTTTATTGAAATGAATATTATTAATTTATGTGTCCACCTTTGGCCTAAATGACAACTTGCACACGATTAGGTATTGAATTAATTAAATTTTGGCAATTTTCTGTTATTTGTGGACCCCGGAAATAAAAAACGATAACAGCTTCCTCCATTTTTGTTACTGTTGTATAGTCTTGTTTCCGAACTCTAACCTTACAAATGGCCCTTAAATTGTCTAGATTCAAGTCCGATGAACTGTCAGGCCAATCGAGACATTTAATATTCTCTTCTTCGAGATAACTCGTTACCAACTTCGATTTACGGCATGGAGATGAATCATGTTGAAAAATAACATTTTCACCAACATCAACTTTTTCCTAATACGGTGTAATTTCCACTCCAGCATAGCTTTATACTTCAAGCCGTTCATCATGCCATCGACTGGTACTAGACTGTCTGGGCTCTTATACGAAAAACACCTCCAAACATCTTTTGGGTGGATGTTTAACTGTTTGTTCGAAATGTTTCGCTGTTAATTTTCCCCCTGCAGATTTTCGTACAAACCGTGAACGCTGTCTCTGAACGCTGTCCTTGCACGATAAAATGCGTTTGGTCCGCGAACAAAACTTTTCTCCAGTCCTGAGTGGGCCAATTAGCATGTTCTCTATCTATATGTAATCCGATAGAAAATTTATGGGCCATGCCATATGTAAAGTTAGAGTTCGGAAACAAGACTGTACAACAGTAAAAAAAAAATGGTGGAAGCTTATATCGAGGTTTGGTTCCGAGATCCACAAATAACAGAAAATTGCCAAAATTTAATTAATTCGATGCCTAACCGTGTGCAAGTTGTCATTTAGGCCAAAGATGAACACATAAAATAATAATATTCATTTCAATAAAAAAAATTAATAATAAATAATTTATCTCATTAATTTTCTGTGTCACATTAATTCGAACGATACTGTATATAAAAAAATAAACAATTTTCAAAAAAAAAAAAAAAAAAAAAAATGGAAATCGAATGTAGTTTACGAAATATATTAGACAAAGCAGAATGCGAAACCTATGGATCTTCAATCAGATCGTACCAATCTTCTGGATGGCAAGTCTACCGTGTTGTTTTTTATTACATATATTGAAAATTTTGTTGTCCGCTAGAACGCACGTCCAAACATTGGATATTTTACATTGAATTGCGTCATTCATGAGGGTTCTAGGTATTCGTTTTAATATCAAAAAGTGTTCTTTGGTTCTGGTTTATTATTCCGTCGTGGCATTGGCAGAGAAAGAAAATACGAAACAACTTGAACCATTGTTTGGGTTGAATGGAAATATCTTAGAAGAAAGTGATAAATATAACAAGATGAAATCTACCGGCCATGCCTTATCCATCCAAACTATAATATCTAGCGCACACCAAATAACATCAAATTGATGCGCCAGAGAACCAAAAGTGCAATGAGAATCCGCACTCAGAAAAAAATATGATAAATACATGATTAATTACATTTACCATATTATGATAATACTAAATTATTGTGATATTCCCTATCATACAATGATTAGAAATACTATCAAACTTAGTTTATATGATTAACATCATCATTGTGCGTTAAATACAATTATTTAAATGATTGATTGTATCATAATATGATATTCTTGATCATTCTAGATTTTATTATGTCCCACTGTGCTTCCACAGAATGGATTGATTTTCTATCCAGAATTTCTGATACGTTATAGCTTCGGAGTTTGCCTTAATAACTTTATTTTCAATAATTCAGTGTCAAATTCAGGATGATCGATTATTATACGAGGCGGAGAGTCGGACTGTATATTTTTCAAATAGCTCTTTCAGATTGCTGTCAGATCTTTTAATATGATGATATAGTCGATTTAATAGACAATTAACTCTATTTTATGTAAGAAATATGGGCTGTTGTTTTCACCAGAATGTTAGAGATGTACCATGAAAGGAGTCCAGGTCGATGGTACCTCGGGGATATACACCACATGTGCTGCCAAATTACTGGATTAAGATACTTGATGGAAGCTAATGATTTAAGCTCGATAATTCCCTGTTCCAAATTTTAAAACTTTATTAGAATTTCGTGTTCGAGGCACTATTTGAGGTTCATTCCAATTATTTTATCTTAGTTCGGTTGTTAACCCAACGCAACCATGTAAATGAAGTACAGCTTTCACATGTTTAGTCTATCCTAGTTATGGTGCAATGTCGAGCTAGTTATGGTGTAATGTCGCCGAGAATTAATGTAAGATTGTATTCTTAATACATAATATTATTTATTTCATTGCTACGATATCCCTTTTCCTACCAGTCAAAAAATTTTTTGGTCCAATTTAAGTTCAACCCACACACAAATGTGTGTGTAAAAAATGACAGGTTGTTATGTTTTCCGGATTTTAACGGATTTTTTGAAAAAAATATTATAATTTGATAACATATAAATTATATAACATATAGGTATCAATTATTTGTTTTTGATAACATATTAGGTAATTCTTTTACTATTATTATAGTTATAATGTTATTTTTCGCACGAAAACGAATTAAGTGGAATGCACAAATATGTATGTTGGTTTATAATAAATTTTTGATATGATTCTTTTGCGTTACCCACACAATTGTGACGGCAGGCAGGACAAGGTATATGATTGTTGAAAATCTATGAATATATCGTGTATCAAGGTATCGTTCCATAACATTTTTCTAGCACAATAGTTCGACTAAAAATTTAATAAGTAATAAGTGTACTTACCTTGTTGTTACTGTCTTTTTCTAATGTTCGATTATTTGCAGGGGTTCATAAAAGTTAATTATTAACACCTAAGTGGATCACCTTATGAAATATGATATGATGGATGCACGAACGATGTATTGCTATATTTTGCAATTATAAGGTGGTAAACATCGATGTAAGCTCTGCGCTTAGTTTTGAACTGTTTAGCAAGTTCATTGTCATAAATTCGATTGGCCGCTTGATTTCATAAAGTTGTTAATGTAGCTACAGTTGATTTGAGAACAAAATAGATCAACTAAATTTCTCTGGCGGCACTTCGATGTAAACCGATGCTGTGTATAAATGAAATGGCATGTGAAAGTGTAATAAGTGAAATTTTTGCACTACAAGACTTCACAGGAAGTAAATTCATGACGAAGTTCTAAATTTTAAAACGTTTTCCTAAATAAATTATGAAAATTCGGCCATCATTCAAGTTCTATACGGGATAGTTAGGTTGGTCATTGCGGAACGGCACTGCTAAATTGTGTTCTATTTATCCTACAATTCCTATTCATTACGAGTACATTTATTTTAATGTCGTAAATTGAGACCTCCCATTTATTAGTCACTCCTCTCTGTCGGCTAGGAAATTTACAGAGCTTGGTGATCATTAACTTTCTTAAGTAAGCAATTATTTGCATTCAATAAAGTGACCCCTTCCAGCTTCTTAATACTCATATTCCAGCGTGAAACATTCTATTATCCGGTTGGCACTCACGATTAAATATTTAAAATTGGTCACATAATTTATTTATCGAAAGAATTACTAAAATTAAGTCATAGCTTAAATTAAATAATAAACTCCAAAATTCCAGGAACTGAAATAAAAAGAAAAATAGAAATAAGTGACATTATCTCGGCGATCGTTTGCTTAATTAAAAATTTCAATATCAAAATGGCGTGGATGTAATAGAAATCATACAAACAGTTAGCACTTTCAAAATGTCGTCCAATTCAAACTCGAAAATCACCTAATAATAAAAATAAATTTTCCGAAATTTTTTTTATCTCTTTATTATTGAAAACTTTGTAATTATCTTTGAATAATTACAATACATAAATTAATTTGTCAAATTTGCTAAACTAACAATAATACATTTTTTTGCTTTAAATATAAAATTAATAATTGAGATATTATAATTTGATCATTTGGTTTTACAAGTTTAATGACTAAATTTTATTAAAAAATAAAAAACAAAACGAAACGTTAAAAGTCACAACCAAAAAAATTATAACAAAAAAATAATAATTAATTTAAAAAAACCTATTACCTAAAAAAAAATTAATTTTAAAATATCCTATTTTTTGTGTTATTTATTAATTAATATTATTATGTTTGTCTAATTTTTTGTTTATATAAAAAATAAAATTTTTATTAATCATATTATTCTTGTAATGCAAGGGGTTTTCACTATTGTGTTTCGCATATTATTCAAATAAAGGCAATACTTGTTGTATTTATTTAAAATTAAATTAAATTTATTGATTAATTATAAATATAAAGCTTTATAATAAATTATAAATTAAAACATTTCTATTAAATTATTTGTATATATAGTGTTGTGTGTAAATAAATATTAATTTATTTAATTTTAACATTTTTGTTTAGATTTATTTATATAACTTAAGCTATTTAACATATTTTGGTGCGGATGCGGATGCAGTTGCTGATGTTGTCGTCATCTGGATTCAATGTGTTCACGACGTTTCATTATCATCGTTGATTGTTTCCATATTTTTACTTTGCCATCACTTTTTTTAATTAATGATTTATAGTTTTTTTTTTTAATTATTAATTTTTATTTGTTTTTATTTTATATTATTGTATTATAAATATTTGTTGAGTTTTATGAATGAAATTTTTTTTTGTGTGTGTGCAACAAAACAAACAGTTAAGCGAGCGCAGGGCAAAACAAAAATTTAATTTTTTATACAACATAAAAAAGAAGAAGAAAAATAAAATTAATTAACAATTTTATTTTAATTCGTTAAATTAAAAATAATAATAATGATTATAACTATGTAAATATTATTATAGTTTATGTTAATTAGATGAATAAAATTATAAATGTATGATAGAAGAAATTATCATTAACATTACAAAAGAAATGTGACATACAACTATGAAGTGTAGTGATTTTCGTTACATGATGGATGGAATGAGGTTGAAATTAGGCAGAGGAAACTTTCGAAAATGATGCGCTGGTTTTATTTTCAGAATAGTCACCGAAAGTACAGTAACATAGATTTTAAGCTAAATGTTGAAGAACTTCGTTTTTATAAATCCATTTTCCCATCTAGTGATTTCTGATAAAAAGGCTACGTTCGCTGGACCGCTCGAAAGGTGGTTTTAAAAATTGTTTATTTAAGTGCCAATTCTTCCTGATACATTGTGAGCCTAATTCACTGAATATTGGTATAAAAACTAATTTTGTTCCACTAAACTTGAAAATTCAACGAAACTTAATTTAAAAATGAAAACAATTTTATTAAAAGTAACAGCAATCATCTACTGCGCGACATTAATCTATTAATACTGTAGACATTTTCTTAAAATTTAACCTACAGGGAAATCGTAGAACTATTTTGAAAGATGACGGTTGTAAAAGTTGGAAAATCTGGTGGATCAGATTGAAACTAACTTAACTACAAAAAACGACATGTGTGGTCGATATGCCGACAAAATCAAGGATATATGTAGATTCATGTTTTTTTTAAATGTGTGGCTTATGTACCACACAATCACTAATTATACAATTTTTAATTAATATATTTAAACAAAATTAAACCAAGCAAAGCTGGCACAGTAAAAGGATGAATTATTGCGAATGTTGCTAATTGTTTATTTTCTTTATGCTTGCGGCATAAATCTGTGTTCTAGAATTAAAAGGGCGGATGTCGACTTATGCCCTAATCAACTTGTTTATACATATACTTTCCGTCTTATTTATTATTAATACAAATTTTGCAATAATTTTGTATTAATAATATTTATAAATAAATAATTTATTATAAATAAAACAGAAAGTGTGAAAAAGTTGATTAGGATATCCCTTTTGTGTTTTACTAACACAATTGTGCGGGTAGGACAAAAGTACCATGTCAAAAATTTAGTTTTGTATGTTTTTTGAACCAACTTACTCATTTGTGAATTCCTTTTTAACCCTTTCCTGACCCGCATACACAATTGTGTATGTAAATTTCGATTACAAAAAACGAAGCTGTCAAACATAGAATTAGGTGGTAATTGAAGACCAGTGTACACATTTGTGTAAACCACTTAATTTTGTTTTCGTCCGAAAAATAATAGTAACTATAATAATGATAAAATAATTAATATGTTAACAAGAACAAATAAATTATATGTTATATAATTAATTTGTTAACAAATTATTATGCTGTTTCCAAAAAGAATTCCGATTTAACTAAGATCCGTTAAAATACGGAAGACATTACAACCTATCATTATTAACATACACAATTGTGTATATTGAACTGAAATTGAACCAAAAATTTTTTTTTTCTTGAACTCGAAAGGGTTAACTTATTTTCGTTCGAAAAAAACACTATATCTATACACACAATTGTGTTGGTTTGACTTCACATCAAGCGAAATTTTTTATCAACAACGCCATTACATACTATGGTTTTTTACTCACACATTTCTGTGGGTAGGACTAAAATTGAGCCGATTTTTTGTTTTTCTTGGTTGAAAAAGGGATAAACTAATTTTTAGGACAAATAGTTTTTAATTGAATAGGTATAAAGGGACGAATGTCGAAGGGCCGAATGTGTCAAAGGGCCGATGTATCGAAGGGCCGAATGTGTCGAAGGACCGAATGTTTCGAAGGGCCGAATGTATCAAAGGACCGAATATCGAAGGGCCGATTTTTTTTTTTAAAGTTGTTGTTTTATGGAATATTTTGTAAATTTTTTTTATTAAACATAAATGAATTTCTTATGAAATTACGTATTTTACTATTTTTCATCTTTGAATATTTATGAAATTTCACGTATCCAGTCAGCGATACATTTTGGTGAAGGATAATTTTGTCATGCGCTACCAGAGACATTCGGCTCTATGTGTCAGTCTTCTGATAATATGTATATGGTACAAAAAATAAAAAATAAATAATTAAATAAAATAAAAAAATTAAAAAAATATATTTCTAAGAACAAAAAAAAATCGGCCCTTCGACCCATTCGGCCTTCCGACATTCAGCCCTTCGACATTTGGCCCTTCGACATTCGGCTCTTCGACACATTCGGCCCTTTGAAATTCAGCCCTTCGACATTCGGCCCTTCGACATTCGGCCCATCGACATTCGGCCCTTTGATATCATACCTTTTTAATAAGTTGAGTACTAAGGGTTTTGTCAAAAAACATGAATTAATACTTGATTACCGAAATAAAATGTTTAGTTTACCTTTGACTAGGTTTCAAAGTTTATGATCGGTCCAGAAATTACGTCAAAAATAAGGTTTTTGTTTTACATATTTACCTAGTTGGTGTTAACTGGCGAGGGCGAGGAAAAGTTCTCTTCCCAACCAATCCATCAAATGGACTTAAAATTTGTTAGTTGACTCAAGTTAGCGTAGAAGAATTGTAAAAAACATCTAAGCTTCGTTTTCAAGATCCACCCTACAGACAAAATAAATAGCCGGTCAGAAAGGGGAACAGTGATGGAAGATGGATGATTACATAAAATAAAACTAGTCTGACAATTTTCTGGCTAATATGGCGATTTGGTCAAGATTTAAGTTTTCAAACGCTTTGAAACTATCTGGCTACTGCGTGATCTAAAGAATTACGACTTAAAAAATTCCGAGTAAAGGATGAAACACACCAAGAGCAGCGCAACATATTCCAAACAATCCACACTAACGGCTGCGTATGTGCGTGCACATCAAGCAGCGCAGCAGATTGTTTTGTTTTAGTAGTAAAATTGAATTGTGTAAATTTTATTGAGGTTATGAGTAGCAGCAAAGAGCAGCAAATTAATGCTGCTGGGTGTGGAACCTATTGATGCCGCGACAGATGCAACTTCACTCAATATAATTTGTTTAAATTTCAATTTTTCAATTATAAATACAAAATACTTAATTTCTTTTAATGGAAATACCTATATTTATACTCAAACTATGATTTTGTATCATTACATAAGCGAATAGGACAAAATTTAAGTTTGCTGCTCGCTGCTGCTGCTTGGTGTGTTTCATCCTTTAAAGCGGGATTTTATGTTTTCATGACTTATAAAAATCTTTTTGTATTTACATAATTTATTTTTATTAGGAACTCGGCCATTCTGAACTGATCATGGCCAAATTTGAATTGTGGGATGTGAGTTGTAGTCCAACATGAATTTTGAATTTTCTGCCTACTGAATCACCGAATTTGCAAGCTAAATATTTTTATTTTTATTTCGTTAGCGTCAAATTTGAAAAATTTATATTAGCTCGAGCGGCATGCAGAGCTTTAATGTAAAATTTCTAGCTATTTCTATATTCTGTCAACAATTATTGACAAATTTGGTATAACTGGACCCTGAATCTAAACTGAATTTTAAATGGATACTAAGAATTTGGCAATGCTCAATGAACCAATTATAAAAAGCAATTACATATTGTCAAATTTTGTTTATAGAACTGGATTGAGATTTTAATGTGAATTTTGACTAATTTCTTTGTAGAATTTGTTTTAATTCATTAAGTTTTTTGATTGGCATAAATAAAATAAAAAATACTACTTACGCTAACGCTTTCGAAATCCCTACTGTTTTGGATTGTTAAGCTATGCCTTAGTTCCATTTAGATTTTAGATTTTTCCAATTTTCAAAATTCTGTCAAACACTCGTATTAGAATTCCAATCCAGTTTGATTTGATTCCAACAGTTATTTTCTACAGTATACTGACTAGAAACATATTAACAAAATCATCTTTATTGAATTATTTAATTTCAATAGAGCGAGGGGTTCAATCAACGCTTTATAAGTAAAGCCACCATTTATTTTTATATTCCTCTTTATAGAACCAAATAGTCAAGTCCATCGTATTTAAGGTGGACAAAACAGTTTTTTTTTCAAATTATGTTTATTCTCATAGTTTTATATCCGTGAACCGTGAAATTTCCATGATGTTAATATTACAGTAAAGAAATCTTCATTTGGAGTTTCCCTTAGGGATATATTTCAATAAAAATGAAGAAAGTTGAAAATAAATCTCCAATTCATTTGTTTATACCTTGTGCACTTTGGAAACAACCCGGGTCTTGAGCAGGTCGCTTGACGTTAAAGATGACGCGATATTTAATCTAAAACTCTAAACAGTCCGGTTTTAGGCCTAAATTTCGGAGTTTATAATTTCAGATAAAAATCAAAAAAAAAAATGAAATAAAAGTGTTACTACCTACTTACAAATGTGAGCCAAATGTTTCAAAGTTTTTATATGCAAAGATAAATATGGCTGCTTTTATACTTCAAAAGGCAAGGGAAAAAGTAACTTCTTAGTAGTATATTCTAAAATTTAATCCACTGCTATTTTGGCAATGTTCCGTTTAAGGATTGTAAGGGTAAAGTGAAGAGGTCCGGATATTCTTGTGAATTTTTTCAACTTGGTTTCATTTTTGCGCATTTTGCTAATTCATCTACTTTTGCCTTAAAAATATAAATTATGTATTTCTTTCGGAGGATCGGCAAGCAACACGTGTTGTTGTAACGTCCCACGAGGTTATTTTGAGTAATTAGAAGCTAACAAACTCTATGAGGAAACGGATCCAGAAGAGATGGCACGATTAAAGTCATTCTAGTTAAAATTAATTTTTCTGCACGATAACAAAATTTTTCCAGTTTTTATGTGGTAGAAGGGAATTAAAAAACATTTGAATTAATTGAAATAAAAAAAAATGAAACTACCTAACTATTTAATAAAATTATTTTTTCTTTAAATATGCCTTGAGTGATTTTTGGTGCTCGTAAATCGTTCGATTTGCGAAAAAATAATACCTACTCAGTAATTTGAGACTGCTTTGAATGGTGGTATTAAGAACTTTTGGATCATCAAAACTTTTTCTTTGGTTTTCGTGGTTCAGATCCAACATATCTGACGACTCACAACAGAATCTATATGTTGCAAATATAGTGTGTGTAGAAGTGATTTAATGAATTAGTCTAAATATGTTTGAATTCCCTAATAGCTTTATATCCCTTTTGCTGACCGGTAATACAATTGTGTGGGTATGGTAAAAGTACCATTTTTGTATGTTTTTTGAACCAACTTACACATTTATGCATTCCTTTCAAGCTTATTTTCGTCCTTAAAAAACACTATAACTATACACACAATTGTGTTGGTGTTGTACTTCAAATCAAGCGAATTTTTTATCAAAAATGCCCTTACATACTATGGTTTTTTACACACACATTTGTGTGGTTTGGATTTAAATTGAGTCAATGTTTTTTTTTGGTTGAAAAAGGGATATAACAAAAACAATTGGTTTCTAAGAGCAGGGGGCCTACTATGGAAATCGATCGTCGACGTTTTTTGTTCGTTGTTTATATTCAGCAATAGTAATTACTATTGCTGAATATAAACAACGACCAAAAAACGTCGACGATCGATTTCGATAGTAGGCCCCCAGTTTACATTCACAAACTGAACTTAATATGGCAAATGTAGTTATGTTAAATAACTTTATTCTCTAATAAAATTAAATTCTTGTTTAGCAAACCAAATATTTAATTTCACATTGTCATTGTGATGTATAGTGTTGCAGGTGTTCTAATGAGAGGTTGCTCTCGGATTAATTTATTCGTTTTCTAAATAGACAACTAGTTACGTTTTAACCTCACAACTAGTTACGTGTTATTCCTCTTCGTCGTCATCGAACAACAAAAATTACAAGGCGTCATAAATTTTTTAAGCTAAATCAATGCACCTGAGTACCGGGCATTACTGCTTGATACGTCATCGAATTTATGTCTACAGTCCCTGTTATGATGTAGATGGCAGTAATGTTCGTAAAAAGTAATCGACATTTAAAGGTTTAACCAAATGTTGAATGTACATTTTAATAATAATAAAGGCAATAAATTAATTCAAACCAATAGCCCGTAATATACCTAAGTTTTAATTGATATTGTTGTAGAATTTTTTTGTTTTTTCACCGAAATTTTGACTCTATTTTGGCAGAAAAATTTTATTAAAATAAAATCGACCATTGTAAAAATATTCAATAAAAGTTGAGTTTTCTATGGAAAATTTAAGATAGGAAAACAAATAACTTGTGGTTTACCTATGCTATGACGGTTCTGGTTATATATCTATTCTGTGCTGTGACGTCTTACTACTCGAAATTTTGACCAATTTATTTTTTTATATACAAGATGTAATTATAACCGACCCAAGGCAGATACTACGTACAAATGCAAATAAAGCGAAATTTTAAGAGTCAGGGTAATCCTTGCACCTTTTCTAAAATTTTATATTTTCTTTAAAAAATTGTTCTGTAAAAAATTGAGAAATTCATTGGTTTCGATTGTGACAGACGTCATTTTGAGATTCTGCAAGATATTCAATTAGGTAACATTAATTCTTAAACTGGCCATCTTTTCCATCGTGTGTTCTTCACCGATTTTAACGCTTGAAGAATTGTTAACAATCATTGATACTGCCAAAAAAACGATATTATGACATCGTTTAGCTTTAGTTAAAACTTTATGATAAAATGTTTGTTGAATAACGGACATTTTGCCAGAAACTATTCCGTAGAACTATTTTTCGATGTAAAACCTATGTATATCAGGCTATCACCCAGAATAACCCAAAATTTCATATTTTTTATGACGCTTGCTAATTCATCAAGATATTTAATTACCACTCAATTATGCGAAGGCTCCAAATGTTATGTAAAGTAAGAAGCCAGAAAAGGTTCTGAAAATAACCAACTACATACATATATACAATTTTAAAAATTTATGTACATAAAAGTTAATGAGAAAGTTATGGAAGATAGATGAAAATGCAACTTTGTCATAAAATTGCCAATTGTTTTTTTGTTCACTTCGTTTGTATTCGATCGACTGAACAAATAATTTTTTTTGTATATGGCCATTGAAATAATTAACATTTCATTGTTCCAATAAATATTTTATTGTAATTGATGCAATTTTATGATGAGTTGTCCCCTAATTTCATAGATTAATATTGATTAATTCTCCACAAAAACAATAAAATTAGAATTGATTAGGAACAAAAAATGTTTGCGTTAATAGGCAGGAAAAAAACATTGCCATGCTGAATATAAATAGTATATAAAATATAAATAAAACTTACGGCCATCACAGTCAATAATTAAAATATTTTATATTTTGGAAATGTAATTTAAAAATCGTTCTTTTGTTTGGAAAAAATCAACAAAAACAACTATTTTCATGCATCATATTTTTCTAATGACAACAACAGCATGATGATGATGATGATGTAGTAGTGTAAGGACAGCTCGGGCATATAAGTAGTTGTAAAAATTTAAATATGCAAATTGAAATAAGCATCCATATGAATAAACGACCCCAGAACCTGTATGTATATGGATGGACATGGTTTTGATAAATCAGTTGTTTCAATTTCTTAAATTAAATCTTTTCAGTTTAACAATTATATTACAATAAAATTTCCAAACCCTGTCTACATTTTATACTCTCATATATACACATCATAAAAGCATTTCGATATTATATGTTACATATAAACTGGAAACCTTTTCCATCCGGACCCGTAACAAAAACATAAATTTTAATAACAAAACATTTAAAAAACACAAACAAAGTTTTAATTAGACGGGCAGTGACTTAAACAATTGTTCGAAAAGCAACATAAATAGAAGCACAATAATACAATTTAAATTTTTTCCCAAAACAAAACAAAACAAAAATTATAAATTTCGTAAGCTTTCTTGTATAAAAAGTTCATTTTCTTGAAAGCAGCTCCTAACAATATAAATTACACACAGACAGATTTTTTATATATTTGATCAGTGAGACAACAGTTGGTGAACATAAATAGGCGTAATATGTAAATACATAATAAAGCGTTAAATCTATGTGCCAAAATTTTATAAATGTATGTACTAACATTTTTATTTTACGTAATTTAATTGATTTATTCAAAACTTTTGTTAATATTTGATGAATAATTAAAAGAGCTATTTGGTATTAGGTTTACAATATCCGTATGTGAAAAACGCCAAATACGTACTTCACCGGAACTGTTACGAGAAATAAGAGAAGAAAGTAAAAAAATACGAATCAAAGAATTTTACTTGTTGCAAAAAAATCCTTTTAAATTTTTAACTATCACCAATAATAAAATTGATAAATATGCAAAACATAAAACGCGAGAAATATACTCACTTCGAGGCTGTATACACTCGATTATCACATGTAAATATATCATTGATTGGCGAGTCCGTTTTCATTTCGGCCAGCGAATCACACGTTTTTACGTTCCATAAACGTATAATGCCACCACGACAACAAGACAAGAGTACATCACCAGAAATTGCCATTCCAGAAACCCACCCCTTATGTGCGTTATTAAGCGACTGAAAAATAAAAAAAAATCGAATTAGAAATGTAAATTAATTAAATTTCCAGAATTGTTAATTTACCTGAATGAGTTCTCCATTACGTAAGTCCCAACGCTTGATGCCGGAGTCTCTACTCCCAGAAAATAATTCGGCATCAACACCAACCGATTCTTTATCCACCACTAGAGCCTGTACACCGTCATAGTGAGGCGGTTCTAAATGTAGAAGTGGATTTACTAAACCACCGATCGATGGTACCTCAAACACTTTGACGTAGTGATCTTTGGACCCGGTCGCCACAAAATCTGTATTATTCGGACCCTCCCATGCAGTGACACACATTACAGCGGCCTGATGTCCACCAGACAGCTTACCCAAACACGAAAATGTCCGCATATCCCAGTATCGAACTTTATCGGAAGCGGCCGTATATAAATTACCCGATGTGCCCAAACTTAGAGCTGTAATATGACTTTCACCAGGTTGCATTGGATTCACCATAGCGTTTCCGGACAAAGTAGTTCCAGACGAGCATAAAGTTTTAATTGGCCTGATATTACTCGATCGTAGATCCCACACACGTACAAAAGCTCCGGAAGCCGAATATAGCATATTCATTTTAAAATCGTGTTCGATTCCATTTACTGGACCAGGATGAGCGGCCAGACAATGTACAGCAACGTTACGTTGTAAATCCCATACTTTGACCGTGCGATCAGCGGCTGCCGTATAAAGTGTTGATCCACTGACTTTAATCGAGAGCACAGAATTATTGTGTCCTTCTACAATGTGGGTGCAGTGTAATGGAGCTCCGGCTTTAAACTGGAATTAAATTATAAAAACGGGAGGGGTTAGATTTTTTTACAAGTAATAGGTAGAATAGTAAGGTTAAGTAACCAATCATCATCTCTATTGTTTAAATAAAATTAGCGTCTACAATTGGTAAAAACATTTCAATTTAGTTCAAACTAAACGATAGCGTTCGATAAAAAGCGTTCATCTCTAAAGTAGTAATACATTTTTCAAAGCAGCAGGTACAAGAGATTATAGAATTAAAAAAAAAATATCAAGATTACGTGCGGCCATAATTTCATTTTCAAAAAAAAATTTGGCTGTGCTTCACAATCGAGCCAAGAGTGTTCCAGGCACCAACGCACTTTAGTTGAAAAGCAGCGGAACAGGCTGAACAAAGGTTACCAAACAACAGAAGCATAAGATAGCATAGGTAAAACCCGAGATTTTCCGAATGCTCTTCTACATTGCCAAAATATGGTAGTAACTTTTTACAGTTTGCTTTAAAGGTAACATTTCCAGGAAAGTTTACCGTTCAAGATAACACCAAGATGTTTAACATCAGCTCCAGTAATCGTTTATCCAAACAGAGAAGGAGTGGCCAGTTCGCGAATATTTCTTCGTCTTATACAGACTAGTAAACAAATTGTACGACGGATTAACGTGCAAACCCTTAATGGGTCAGAAAAAACGTAGCTCTGGGTGATAAGATATTCATCAATAACTGGGAGTCATAATAGTTGTGACAAAACACCACTCTGAGGGCAACTATTCGAAACTCTAACTGAAACTACAATACCAATACAATGCTAATCCTATTTACAAGTTCATGTAGAGGAGTTTCACATGATTTATCAAGAGAAGCGATCTCTAATAAATCTGTCGACCATCCTTCCCAAAGCTTTCAGAAAGGTTGAGGACAGACTGATAGGTCGAGATGCCTGTATAATCTGACCTATATCAGCTTTAGGATTGAAAACAATTCTACTCCAGTTCCACGATTGTGAAACAACAATATATTCTCGGACGCAACATAATCAGAACCGATAATGTCGCATCCAGGAAAATGAACTGAAAGCAACTCTCCAATTTCATTATTAGAGCGTGCTAAAAGGAAGTCGCAGAACATCAGAGCTGCAGGAATAATTTTTTTGGTGATATCAGAATGACTGTTAATTTCTTCACAGAATGCATTCCAAGAAGTTCTGCGAGCAGATCTTAAACATTTTTTATGTTCTTTTTGAGCTAGTAAAAAATTAAAATAATCAATCTGAAGAGTAGACTTTTAACTTTATTCTTGAGTCTACTTGTAATTTTCCTTAGTTTTTAAGATCAGAGCACAAAAACCGTTTACCCTAAGACTTTTGTTTGGAAATAAGAGAGCAAGATTTTTCAAATGCTATAGTGTAATTGCTTTCGTCAATGACGATGTTAGCAGTTCTAGCAGTTCATATCTAGCATTTCAAATCTTGTTCAATAAGCCGAGGTTCGAACTTCAAAAGGAAGTAAATCGCAGTCGGTTAACTTCTGATTGCGTTAAGGTTTAAGAGATGGTTATTAACTTAAGTTAAAAGAGATATAAATCTGCGGTCAGTCTAAAGTTATAGACCAAATCGATAATAGACAAGGAGCACAAGCTAACATCAAGTATTTCTCTCCTAACAAAATTGATAAAAGTCGACTACAACTTACATTGGGAATTTCAAGCTCAGAAATACTTAGATAGTTACAATAGGAACAATCCTCTATTATATTCGAGCTGTAATTATACTTTGGAGTGAATTATTAAATTTTCGATATCTCAACGAATGTCAATCATACTTTAAAGTGAACGATTTTCAACAAACTAGATGGCATCTGCTGTTTAACTCTGCGACATTAACACTTTTCATCGTATTGTAATTTAAATTTTTCGACCGTATTTCATCATCCAACCTCTGATCATATATTGAAATAAACGGAGCCGATGGTTTGGAGAAGAGCTACATCAGCTTTGAGGTAAATATATTAGTGATGAACATTATAAACTAATATTCCTACTGATTTTTATATTCTCGAAATTAATAAACAACATAAATTGGCGTACCATGCCAACGACCAGTGAAATTCACAACCAGTGAATTTTTTTGGGATGAATGAAATTTATTCGATTATATTGGCGAAGTCTCGAGCATTCAGAGGACTTTTAGAAAACATCTAAAAAGAGATCATTATGAATGATTATTGTTAGCTTTTTAAAGTCTGGATTTGTTTATTGCAGACACTTAGCAATCGCTAATTTTTAAAAATACAATAAATTGAAATAAGGTTTGAGAAGGTTTTAGCAAATATGAATGTTGAAAAACAACTTTTGATGGGATTCGGCGAAAAACTGCAACAAATCGATTTCAAAGCCACCGTAATAAAGCGGTTTGGATGCTCTTTAGCGTTTGTCATTTAAAATTCCATTGTGAAAAATTGTCAATGATGGCTTCATGCAAGAAAGGTTGCATATAATGATGTGCATCCATTTTATCTTAAGATATTATTTCAGATTATCAGTACTTGGCTCAACCGTAAATCACTCATTCAATACAACAATAGCAAAATGTATCTACCATCATGATGAACCGCGTCCTCATCTAATTACAGTGGATTTCTCAAAAGTTTTGTTTCGATGAGTGTTAACCCTTATGTAAGTGACAAGGAACCCGGGTACCTCTTGCACTTTTAAACATCTAGGCTTGTATGTTCCGGTCACAAAAAAAAGTTTTAATTTTATGAGAACTTCTATTTCACTTGATAGAATACGATCACACTTAAAAATGAAAAATTTTACAACTTGGACGCACGTGAGAGCAGAAAGTAGTTTAATTGTACGAATTAGAGTAACAAAGGTACCCGGGTACCTTTATATATTGTACACTATATTTGAAAGAAATAGTATGCAAATATTTTATATTTTTGTGTTATATGTCGTTGTATTTCATTGTTTGAATTTCTGTTTATTTATTTCATTTAATTTATGTTTATATTTTTATTTATTTTAAAAAAACTAACCAACATTTTTTTATTACTATCGATCATTTTTTTCAATAATGTGATATGTTGGATTATTTACGTTTTTTTACAGAATGTTTTTCGAAAACTGACATGTTGTAGCTAATGCAAAATTGTTTTCAATTTATGTAATTTTAGCAAAATCCGTTATACATTTCGAAATTGCAAAAAAAATTAAAAAAAAAATTAGTTTTAAGAAAAATTGCATGTATGGTACCCACACCTTAGTCACTCAAATTAAGATATTTTTTCTTCACACACATGAGGGTTAAGACTATTTTGTTAATTGAAATGCCCAGTCCGCTAATCTCATGGATTGAAAGTTTTATTATCTCGTGTAAAATCTAAGTGGTGTTGTGGTAAATTCTGTTAAGAAATAGATTGCAAGTGCTTTCAGGGATCTGTACTTCCTCAATATAATTTTCACAATTTTTCTGGTACGAGTACATAGTAAGTTTCCTTCAATAATACAGATTTTTTATATTTATTTGACAGTAGTCAATACCAGATTACTCAAAACTTGCGTTATCTTTTTTGTTGAGCCCAACCGAATTGATAATGTTGATGACAATTCGTGGTTATATTCGATTTTCTTTCCGGTCTGGATTTGAGCTATTGCATACTGTTTCGTGTAATATCTTTACGATTTTAAAAAATGTGTGGACTGGGCGATGAATCTTGCTATAAAATAAATACATTTGTGTTGTATCAGCTAAACAATTTCTCCATGGGCCTTAGTAACAATTAAATTTATATCAACCGAAATAAGGTATAAAGTCCTTTAGTCTACAATTGAAAAATTATAAAACTATCATTAAATTCAAGACCAAACGCGCCAATAAATATCAATCAAAGTCTTATCTACCTATGAAATTCTTAAAATTTGTAAACTAAAAAATCACATACCATAATCAAACACAAATAAAACATAAAAATATGACTCACCTTTCCACTAAATTCCTTAATACTGCCACCTGGTGATGGGTCTTGCGTACCGGCACCCAAGCGTGAAAAAACATCTCCTGTATCTTCTCGCGAGGTCATTCGTCTAAATGCTGGTGGTGATGCTGGCACAGTATTGGCTGTATCATTATCATCTCTGTACAGCAACGTCGTTGTTTTATTGATTTTGTACGGTTGCATGTTAGTGATATTAGATAGATTTTTGTTGTTGGTTTTGGGATTTAATGGAATTATTAGTATTTAGCAATAATTATAAATAAATAAATAAATAAATTCAGCATTTTTTTAATAAATAAACATGAATATGAATGTGTCATGAATTTGAGCTAAGTATTAGAGTTCTTTTCATTTTTTGTGGTTGGGAGGAATAATTTTACGTTGGCTTTGCTTTGGGAGAAATATCGACAAATTTATTTTAATTAATATTTCACAAAACAAGACGCTCACAATTGTAAAATACATTATCAGTGTAAATGAATTCTAATTATTCATAGAATTATATTTACCTAATCAGAGTTATATGTTTGTTATAAGTACAAAACCAGACCACATAAAAGTTATTGATAATTAAAACAACAAACAAAACATTAATAATTTATAGTTATTATAAGCAGCAAATACACACACACAACCCCATATAAGAGTATCAGTCGGGCGGGAAAATCAAACCAAATATTACATTTAGACATATAAATTACATGTATGCGCGAACATTATTAGAAGGAAAAATTAATAATTTGCATTTTCTAATTACATATATTTATAAAAATTATTTTTTAGAAACTTAGTTTAATTATTATAGATCTGTTTCGCTTTTATTTTATTTAAGAAAACTGGAAATAAAAAAAATTATAAGACAAACGACATAACACATAAAGAAAATTAAACATAAATTATATAATGGCGTAACGAATTGTGTACTACCAATAAAAAACATTATCGATTTGTAGATTAGACATGAGATAAGCTGCATCATCTTTTATTTTATGTGAATGGGCTAGATTTAAGTAGGTACACAGTACTATCGAGGTCGCGAATATGATTAAATGTGTACAGGGCGATTCTAAATAAGTACAATAAATTCCGGAAGTGATGAAGGACCGTATTCTGAACAAAAATTATATGACAGTTATAGAGGTAATCAAGGTTCTACTGTAATATTAATCACTAGCCAATAGTAAGGTGTAGTAACTCTTTTTTGCATATTTTCAAAATATTTGGACAATTTACTGTAATTTTGAGGTGAATGCAATTATAACATCAAGCTTTAATAGTTCTATACGTACAATGTAAGAAAATCGAAGTACATCAAAAAATTTAAATAATCAAATTATTATTGCTCAAAATTTGCATGATACAACATTCAACTCTCCTTCTAAATGATTCACGTATTCTATAGAATCTATTAATGACACCTACTAAAAAAAAAAATAATTGCACCATTTCGTTATGCAAGATTTTGTACTTGCATCATTTTAGAAATCTATTTCCATCGCACGTATCAAATTTCAATAAAATCTGTTAATAAATGGCCAAATTCCATCCCTATTATCCATTTCCTAGAACTTTATCACAAACTAATTTTTGAATTTTGTCAAAAAATCATTTAAGAGTCCCCTTTTCACACATGTCAAATTTAAAAAGTTCAAACCGGATTTTTGTTATACAAAACCTGGATTTTGAAAACAGTGATTTTGAAAACCGAGATTTATAAAATAACGGGATTTTGACAAACCGGGATTTCGTTGAACACCCGTTTGCCTCAACAGTAAAAAGCACCTTACCTATAATTTTCCTAGAATCCATTGACAAAAATTTAAACGTTTCAGTAAATCAAATGGCAATAGTTCCTGTACACGATGATCTTCCCATAAAATGGTCCAGGTTAGCGTTTGACTCACAATAAGCTCCCAAGCTATTTTGCTCGTGCTCGTCTTGGGTTGTTCTGATATTTTATTGAGAAAAGCTTCCTCTAGTACAGACGTTCTAGTTGTTACCGGCCTTTGAGATACACTTCCTCCTTTGAAAGAACCTGTTTCATTAAGTCTCTGATGGGTTCTTATAAAGGTTCGAATATTGGGTACTCGGCGATTCATCAGCAAATCCGCAAACAAAATGCATATTCGCCATTTCAAAATTTGTGTAATTAAACATTAATAAAAGATATTAAACAAAACGATTATATGTTTAAGTTAACATTAAAACAAAATGCTCAGCACAACAAGGCTCACTGGCCGATGATTTCGTTGTGGTTCTAATTTAATTTTAGTTTATTAGAATAGTAAAGTCAGTACGACTAAGATAGATTACGTTAAAAATGTATTTTTTTTATAAAATATTGAAAAAATTAAAGATTTTCCCACCTTAGTAAAATAATTAATTCGCAATAAGAAAATGTTTATTTAAAAAATTTGTGAGTAACAGTTTTTACGTTTTGAGTGAAATTCAAACTGACTAATTTTACAGTAGAACCTTGATTATCTGTATAACGGTTATAGATAGGATACTGTCATATAATTTTTGTTCAGATTAGGATCATCCATTACTTTCAGAATTTATTGTACTTACTTACGGTCACTCTGTGTATGTAATTAAAGTTTAATAAAAATTATTGCATATGTGATCATATATTTGTAGATGAACGCGACACTCTAGTTGGTGATTTTGCTAGTCTAGTTCAGGGTTCGTCCGAAAGATAGCAACCTAATATGTTGACTACCGCAATACTTTATGGTCACACAAATTACTACATAGTTAATCTCAATATAACAGTAATATTATTTCCCGGTGAATGCATTATCTAATTTGAATTCTATGAATTCTTGTGCAGTTTTGAAATTTCAACTTATGTTCAAATAAGTTTCTACCTCCATCTAGTTGCTTTTATTTAGCTAAACGATAAGATACCAATTTTCGAGATCACACGACAGGAAAAAAATGTTATACTGTCTAATTTGGAAACTAAATTAGTAAATTTAAAAGCTAAGCTCAGTAATTCGAAAATTGAACCACTAAAATTATTAAATGTGATAAAAAAAAATAAGAAGAATAAAAAATATAAAAGTAAAAAAAAAAATAAAAAGTATAAATAGAACCTAGACCTAACCTGAACTTGTAAGTTTTTAACCTAAACTTTCGCTAATATGTAACCCTAACTTAAATGGTTCAATTTCAGAGCAACGCGGCCTGTTAGTAAGTTATTATTTCTTAAAAGTTCACTTTGAGACCATATTCGTCAATATCATAGAATTTTTCGATCACTAGCTCTCGGACTACGTGCAAGTTCGGTGAAAATCTTGAAAATAACAAATATTCTGGATAAACACGTGAAACTCTAGATATGTTTTCCAATTACTACTAATATAAAACCAAAAATTCACAAAGTATACCTGTTTAGGACTCAACATCTTAAAATATTAGTCTTGATAGAACCATTTAAAGATTCAGTAGACTCCAGCATTATTAAATTGGAATTTAAGCCCGTCTCCGCAAAAATTTAAAAATAGCCTCCTAAATGATCTAAAAATTGTTACCACTATATTTCTATATGTATACTCCAACTCCGTTTTACTGAAGCTCAATTATCACAGTCAATTTTATGTACAACGAACAGCAATTCATTGGCTCAACTGCCAACTTCTACATTAGGATTCGATTTACAATGTATTTCTACCGTTTATATAAAATGTAACCCTGATTTAGTAAAATTGTATACGCGAGTCCTTCGATATTCTAACCCCCTGAATTCTTCTGGTCGCGGTAGAGGGATTGACGATATCATTTTTGGCAAAACACACAAAGTTCTGAAACGTCTCGGACGTTTTTACGATATCGGCATGAATCATCTTTGCCTTCACATTTAAAGTTATTTCTGTATCTACAGCAATAAGACCATCTCCACAATCATTATATCCGTATAGCCGCCAGCAAAATCAAACTATCATGATTTGGTCAATGACATATTTTATTTCAATTAAGGTAAACCCACTTAATGGTTATATGTATAGCGATTTTCATTTTTATATCTTTATAGCTGTCGCAATCCTTTCGATTCCATTTTCAAAAATATAATGGAAAAATTTACAAGAATTAAATTTTGCAACCGAATTAAAACTGAATTTTAGCTATTTTGCAGTCGAGACTTTAACCAGGGTTGCATTTTACAATTAAAAAATTTTTCTGTTTTAAAAATTAACTTTACATATAAAACTCGATTCGAGACTGTGTCATAAAATCGAAATGTAAGAAGACAAAAATCTAATTTTTTATTAGGCCTTGACTTTTGCGTCGAGTGGTCGGATTTTTTTCTAATTTTTTTTTTTTGTAAAATTATTGAATTTTAATTATTTTTTTATATATGGATTTATAATTGACCAACTGGTCTGTCTACGAAACTTGTAACAATAATTGAAGCTAAAAAAACGTCTTAACACATCAGCAGAGTCTATTGCGTTATTCTACCTCAGGATACAAATTATATAACTCGATGAGACAAATCTCCTTGTATGAATACAAGGGATCCACGACAAACCAACCCACAACCCAGAAAAAAAAAGGTTTAATTAATTAGATTTTTTATGACCTGCACATCATTTTATAAATGAGCTTATAAGCTCAATATTTGGTGTGTAGATCATTACAAAATTATATTGTAATACATAAATAAATAAATAAACAATTAAAAAAAAAAAATAAATAAAATAAACAATTAATTATAAAATCCCAATACAATCACTAACAATATTGATCGGACTAGACCTAGATTCTGATCAAGTGACAAAGGACAATTTTTCGTGATATTGTACTAAAATGTTTGCTACAATTTTGTGACAAATACTTGTGAGTACTAAATCGCGATTAGCATGCGGTGACTTTTTCGAAATGTCACAAAAAATAATCTGACAATTTTAATAATATTTGCCTTGTCTTGACGATAGAACTAATTATAGTTCTAAAAATTAATTTTATGATCATAAATTGGATTTTTTGTCTTGAAGGTGCCTGTAAACTACTGAATTTCCTCTTTTTTATTGAGTATACTTTTATTTATATTTTATATATTTCTCTTTTTATTTTGTCTGTGTGCGTCACTCATGTTATTCACTTATTTGACATATAGATTGCTGCGATGGGCTCATGCCACACGTAAAAAAAAAAATGCCGCATTTTTCTTCGTTTCTTTCCCCGTTTACCTATGATACAAGTTTTAATTGCGACTTAAACAAATTTTCTGTTCTACCACACAACTCAAACATAAATGAAATAAAAAATATTTCAAGGACATTTTTTACTCATTTTAGTTAAAATTTTATTTAAGAGAGAGCAGAACAAAACATTGGTAGAAAAAAATGCCAAAATACAAAAAATGCTCGTGTGGCATGACTGATGCACCCGCATTTTCCGAGAATTAAAAGTATATTCCAATTAATTATGGTTGTTTCGAATAATTAATTATAGTACTAAATTGTACTAAAAATGATCAAATTATGTCCGTATTTTATATTTACTGTGTAATATTACACTGATAATTCAAATTATGCTCCAATTAATTATCGTGTCAAAACAAGGCAATTGTCATTATTTTTTATTATCGTGACTTATAAGTTTTCATACAAAATATGTGTGAATATTTATAATTTTAAAAACCTTATAATATATCTGGTATAAGTTAAAACTGCAGCTGCTGTAAACTGCTGTAAATGTCATAAATCATTTTATCCGAATCGTAAATTTTCAGTGAATTCAATTTGTACCAATAAGCAAATGTCACGAAAAATTGTGATTTTGTCGGAATCTACCCCCTGGTACTAAACTTGACATTCGACATCTCAAAAATAGGTCATTTTCTAAAATTGTTTTCTTTATCTAAAATTTTATAATTGTTCGATTACGTGTTTTGTATTTTTGATGTGTCCCGAAAGTGCACGACGTGAATTTCAACTAGCGCCATTTAAATGCTGATAATTCAGTTTTTGGCCAGTTTGAAAAATGTTTCGGATTTTTCTTTCGATATCAAAATTGATAAGAATCGGTTTTTTTCAATAGGCTCTTCAATAAGCCCGATAGTTGCTAATCTAATTTTTTGGATTTTCAACACTTATTTTATTTTAAGTATGTGCGGATGACATTATATCGCCAATCGAGTGAAACTAAATAATGATTTTCTTGATATTTTAAGTCAGTAGAGAATCGAATTAAAGTTATTGTTGAAATTGAATCAAAAAATAAAATTTCGGTTTAAAATTTAATATTTATTTATGAACCATAGTATTTCATAAGATTGATTTGAAAATTTCAGAGTGCTAAACACTTTCATAACGGTGGCTGAGATTTTACTCAACATGTTTCCAACTATTGCGTGTCCTGAAAACATCCAATGATTACATAAAAATACTTGGTCTGGAAGATACCTAAATTTCATGTTTTGGCTTCCCAACCTCTGACAAAATTAATACAATAATTATCACCCAAAATATTGTAAAAATTTTAGAGTCTAAATTCCATTTTAAAAATTTAACACTTTTGGAAGGTATGTATATTAAGAATTAAGAATTACCCAATGTTGGTATAGCATTATGGCTCATAGAATTTCACGTCAAACAATTCAAAACTTACGTTAAGAAGCAAGAAATCCACGTCAGATTAACATAATTTCAGAGCACAACAAAGATACAAAACCCATAGTCACCCATTAATTGACTCTATTTATTACCAAATAATTTATTCTTGATACGCTTATCGAAATGTAGAAAAGAGAGAATGCTCACAATTATATCAAGAGGTTGAAATCGCGATAATTATAAAACACATAATTGTTTACGCGAAATAGAATGTTAATTGATTCCTGAAAATTGAGACATAAAAAAATTCGAAAGTCGAAAATAGTGATGGTACAACATCCCAGTCCTGTTCTGCGGCCTAAGCACTGGCAATTCTTTCGCGGTTCACTTTTCCCGTCCTTACTTTTTCGCCGTTTCCCAGCCAATTCGAGAACGTACGACTATAGGTCCGATTTTCGTAGAACCATCTGCGCATTGCATAGCTCATAGCAGGGAGTCATAGTTGTGTTCATTTTCAACACAGATCGTAATCTGATGAAGAAAAATTCCTTTTGCATGCCCCTATCGAGATTCGAACCCGGTTACCTCACGATTCAAACGCCAAAGGATATTCTATTACATCAAAACTAGTGTATGGTATGATATCGCCTGGGCTGTTCTATATTGGTTTGACAAGTCAGTATGGCGGGCTATTATGAAACTTTTCGATTTCGATTTTTTTTCGATATCGAGAAAATTCGATAAGTCGAGAAAAATTTCTTATTTCGTTTTGACGTTATAGTATGTGATTAAAATTAATTAAAAATGGTAATTAAAATAAAAAAATATTTTCTTTCATTTGTGCGAAACATTTCAACAATTCATTTAAGATTGAATATGGACATTATCGGTTTTTTGTCCATTCAATTGATGAAGGCTCTGAAGATTTATGTGACGCCGATGTACATAAGAAAACGTTTACGCACAGATTCAAACCCTTGTGATATGAATAATAAAAGGGAACTCAATTCGATCTTTAGAACCCCCACAACTATGGTAATGTGCTTCCTGCATTTGGATTTGTTGCTTACGAAGCATTTTTACAGTTTCTATGGTTTTTCTTTTAATTGTTATTGGTGCTCTTACTTGCCGTGTTAAACTTTCGGTTCGGGTAAATGTTACGATATTGTCTGCCTTAACATCTACTGCTTCCTCAACCTCAAATATAAATCACTATAATAAAACTTACATCGTTCGAAAAAATTCACCTCGATTTTATTTTAAGGTTCATAATGGGGCGAATTTTCTTGATATCGAAAAATTTCATAATAACCCCCAGACCCCCAGATCTCATTCTTGGCACATTAGAGTGATTTTATTTTAATGCGGTTTTTTAAAATTTTTGCGGTAGTCAAAAGTTACACCACTGAATTTAAATCGATTTTGAGTAACAGTTTAATCTCTTAAATCTACTCTTATTATCTCTATCTCTCTCTCTCTCTCTCTCTCTCTGGCACTATATCCCATCAAGGGATTAGCCGCGATGAGGTTTCATAATTATATTTTCATTTCGGATAATGAGTGATAAATTCATTGATCCTAAACTAGCCGTGAAACTTTTCCTTGTCACCACCGGGAATCGAATGCGGGGACCTCCGGTCGCTGGAGAAAGCATGGTGATCCCTTTGCCACCCGGAGTTACTATTTTTTCTATGTAATTATCTGAACCACATTGAGATCTTTGAATTTCAGCCTAATGCGACTCGATAAATCTAATTCATGCGATTCAGATAATAACACGAAGAGATAAGATTGTTGTACTTTTTTATTAGCGTTTGATAGGCGTATGCGAAGCAGTAAATTTTCTATAACTAAGTGCAGCTTGTTTTAACTAGTGCAAATGGTGCAATGACTGCATTTTTAAATTGAAATGAATATCAAAAATTTAGAAAAGAAAAGGTAGACAATACACTAAAGCCTCGAGTTGCGTCATCAATGCGTTCCATGAGAAAGCGACGCAACTCTAAAATGACGCAACTTGAAAGTTCATTTGTTATTTCAGTTCTCAAATATTGTATTTATCTATAAAAAAAAATATTTTGTCTCTGTCATTATACTCGTCTATGTACTCAATTTAACAAGGAAGAAAAATTCCAGCTGCGTCGAAAAGCGACGCAACTTAAATTTATAGTATTAAAACTTTTAGTGACGCAAGTCGAATCGACGCAATTCGAGGCCTTAGTGTAATTTAGCGCCACCTATATTTTTAACCTAAAAAACTGAAAACGCGACAAGCCGAATTTTTTATTTCAGGTCGGTTTTATGGTAATGGAAATAGTTATTTGGGATCTCCTGATAGAGGAAATGTGGATTATATGCAATTTTATAATACATATCATAGAAGTAAACACATTTTTGGAGATTTTCCGCCACAACCGCTGTAAAATACATTTCCATTTTACATAAAATCAACACTTCGTATTAAACATGTTAAGTTGACAGAAAACAGTTTGAATACAGTTTACTAATTTGAATGGTTCAGCAACATCGACCATGTTAGCGGAAGTCCTAATGAAAAATTTCCAGTCGGCTCGTTGTTGTCGAAGAATTGAGATTAACCGCCCAGAAAGATGCAAAATTTAACAATGGACAACAAGCACAAACATAAGGAGCTTCCACGGCTTCAAATTATCTAATATTTATCTACAATAACCGCGTGGCTGGAAAATTGTGCTTTTATCACCGAAACACCGGACCGTGTTACCGGAACCGGAATTAAAATCTCCAAATCCTAGATCCTTATAAAATCATTGATCTCAACCGATTCTACTTTTCAAAACCTATATTAAAATCATATTGTTTGTGCAGGATTAGCATTAGGATGTGATTTCCGTTTGAGGATCTGAAATAATAATCCGTAGAAAATAACACTAACTATGAACATACATAGTTTAGAAATTTGATGAGAGAAATTTAACGGTTTCTCAACCGACGACTATGATGAAATCCGGTAATTGGGACACAATTTATTGGTATTACAGCATACATTTTGGGTGAAGTTCTGGAATTTGAATCATGCAGAACTTAGCTTAATAATAAATACCAATCAAATTTGGCCCAATTTGACTTGTAGCGATTATACCTACGTTAGTCGATTAGTAAACTAATTAACCAAATCAATTCAGGTTTTAAGGCAGGATTGGGATTTACAAATGTTTTATGAAACTGTAATAAGAATTTTACCACGGTGAAGAGTACTTGAATTTGTAAGATAATTAATGTTAATTTCGGTGTCTAAGACAAGATTGTGAATACAATTTGGAGGTGATTGAGAGACGAACCTTCATATAGGTTAAAGTTGGCCATGCTAAATGATCGAGTTTTGGTCATTTCTTAGACGAATTTGGCTAAATTTTATGCCGGACTGGATTGGGATTTTATATGGATTTGCAGTTCTGAAATTCGACATGCCAATTCTAAATCGAATATTTTTACACGACTTTATATAGTCGTATAAGAAATAATCGATATACAGTCCGGAGTTCTGGAATGTTTATGGAGTTAGTCCATTTTTAGCTGATTCTAGTCCAATTTGGTTTGGACAGCATGTAAGTTCGATAAAGTTCTAGACAACAGTTGGGAAAGCTTTGACGTTTGTACCGGGGCAGAATGCCAAATAGCTTTTGATCATCTACCACTATCATTTACTAATACCACTACACAAACAAAATAAATACAACCATAATCCCTAACATATCAAATCATTTTTCTGATTTTCCCTATGCCTGCCAAACGCAAGTGTCCTCAAATAAACAATAGTTTTCTCTCAATCAGTTATGAAAATAAATAGTTCCGTTTAGTACTACAATTAGAACTCACTGGGGAATTAAATTTTCATTATTCATGCTGAGTAGTCTATCATACGAACCGAATTCTATCTCCATCAATTTAGAAATCTTTATGTTCGATTGAAACATAAAATTTCTGATCTTTACAGATTTTTTTTTTAAATATACGTATTTCGCGTTAGTGACTGTTTGCTGCTGTATTCTCAAGTGACAATTTGGCTATATTACTCGACACCTTTATTAATTGTGTTGAACATTTTCCGAGCGATCCATTAACTCGGTAACACGGTGGTGTTTGTGGTTGTTCTCACTTAGGTCGCTTTCTTTCCACAGACACTTCTTACATATGGGTGTAAAGCAAATCTTCGAGAAGGTTATTAATTTATTGGATTGTGCTCTAATTTGCACAACTGCCAGCCTGACAAGCTTTACCTTAAATGATCCAATTGTTCGGCATTCATACAAAATCACTTTTCGTACAATTATTTGTCAGTTACTGTTTTCATTACTCATACAATTATTTGTCAAAACGGTCAGGCGAAAATATTGATAGAATATAAGTTTCCCAGAACATTTTATTCCACAGGAGTTTCTTTCCGTATTCATTAAAATGAACAAATTCAATCTCTTTCGAGGTTAGAAATATTTTTCATATTTGTATTTTGACTTAAAAAAAATCTCCAAGATTTTGCATATGGAAAATGCGATTATTGCATTACAATTATTCAAAACGTATCCGCAAATTCGCTCGAAAATTGAAAACAAATGTTAATTTTTTTACGTAGTGCTTTTACTTGAAATCTAGAGTTTCCGTGTTATCCAGTCGATATGCCATTTCTACTTTTGCTTAAAAACATAAAAATTAAAACTACTAATCAAAAGATCAACCTATATTTTAGTCTTCGCCTCTTAGCAAAAAGGCTTACTCGTTTCGATCGTGCCGAACGTACACGAATTCCCGAATGTGACTTGTATCTGGTTAAAATATGAAAATTAAGTAAAGAAAACCATTTACATACATTAGGAAAAAACATATTTACAATAAATTTATAAATGTATGCGTAGCATGTTATTAAACAAATATAGATTTTCTATCGAACCAAATCATACGAAATAAATTAATTCCCAATCACACATGCTACCTGTGTTGCCGTAGATAATTTTTTTTTTTTACAACAGTTCAGTTTATTATCTTTCGTACACCAAACCACATAACAAAATTATTATTTAGAAATAATGATACTTACAATCCTGGTGACGCTTTTGATGGGAATGGCCTTCTTTGAACTCGAGGCGATAATGGTACAATTGGATTTGCATCAATTTGTTTTCTTGAAAATAATGGTGATGACGTACTATTTAGACTTTGTCGCGAATTTGGCACAGGTAACAAACCTCTACAACAATCACAATAAATTTTAGAACACATTTATTAGAAATAGGATAGATAGAAAATTATAGAAAATAACTACATAGCGCCCATACTATAAAAAACACAACTCAAACTCAAAACATATACTTACTTTAAACTTCCCGGAGCGCTTGGCACTCGTGACAATGGGATAAAACTTTTATTATTTTCATTTGGTTGCTGGGTATATGATCGTGTCATGGAATCATCTAAATTACATGAATTTGCCGATGTATTGTCACCAAAGAGTAAATCTTGTGGTTGCGCCGTTCGCTTTCTAATTTTAGACGTACGAGATGAATTACTAAGTGTGTCACTGTAACAAAATTTCCATTATAACATTTCAGAACAAAAAATTTCGCTAATTAGATTGGTGGAAATTTTGTACAGCTAATTATAATTGTGTCACTAAATGTAATCTCCATTCTTAGATGCTAAATGAAAAAGCTAAGCAATGCCTAAACATTTTAAACTTCGCAAGCTTGCATTATAAAATATGTGCATAATATATGATAATACACTGACTAATAAATACTGAGTGACACTTTTAAAATCGTAACTGTGCAAAAATCTAACTAAATAGCCATTACGATCAAATACGAAGCTTACCTTTCTGCAATATTGCTAACTGACGATGGCGATGGACTACGACTTCGACTTGAGCCGGAACTTTGAATACTATCCACTATAAATTCCCGATCGACGTCATGTAGAGCTAAAATAGAATTCTCAAATGGTACAATCACAGTATTTCCACTGGCCACAGATGATGCCGAATTTGTTAAATTATTTGAGCTCAACAGTGAAAGTTGTCCGTTCGTATCACCAAAGGCGGCCGGGGTTTGAGCAAGAACGTGTTGCAATAATTGCTGTTGAATACTGCTATCCTGTTGTACCTCCTGAAGAAGTGCCTCGCGTTCCATTAGTCGCGTTGACGTTAACGCCGCGTCACATGTTTGATTGATAGTGGCACCGCATAATTTTTCTAATAAGAATTTAGCCTCATCGATTGACTTAATGTTTTCGAACAAAGTTTGAAGCGATGATGCGCCTCCAGTCGATTCTTTACTATCCTCTAGCTCCATGATTGAATGTTGTACTTGCTCGATATTTTCTTGAATATAATTCATATTGGCCGTAATCGAATCTTCTTCAGACGCTAAATCGGGACTATTTTGGAATTTTTGACGTTTTTGAATAGTTATTAAATCCTTGCTGAGATTCTCGCGCTCTTCCAATAAGCGTTCTAATTCCCTTTCCAACTCGACCACAGCTTGTTTACTGCGGGCCGCCCTACCAATACTTCGCGAAAGCGTATCCCATTTTATTTTTGCCTGCCTCGGACTAAATAAAGAGTTCAACAATTTTTTAGGTGCTACTCGCCCTGCTACTTTTATGCTCATATTCCGCTGCTGCCCTTTGCGTAACGCTGTAATTTGTTCAGTTTTTCGTTTTAAAACCTGATCTTTGGCCATTCCTTGAGCTTGTAACGATTTGATTTGATTCAATTGTTTACGTGTTTCTTTTCGTAGCTGGGCAATTTCTCGCGCTTTACGACTTTCCGCTTCTTTGTGCCGACTATTCTCGTCGTTAATTTTCCGCATTAACTTAATTTTCGATGATTTCAATTCGCCCAATTCACTTCGTAAACTGCGTAACTGTGCCTCTTGTGCTTGTAATTCTCGTTGTTGGCGGGCATGCTCTTTTTGAGCATATTGTAATTTCCGGACTTCCCGTTGCATCTCGTTCAATTTCTTTTCGTATTCATCGCGTACTTTCTTCATTTTATCGTTAGGCACAGCTTGAGACGTACTCATTCCACTCATGTTAGCCATCACCTTATCTCGTTCCTTCTGTGTTGTGTGTATTTTCTCATTTAGTACTGTCAATTTCTCCTCGTAGTGCTGTTGCATTACTTGCATTCGTTGTTGTGATAATTCGAGTTGTTCGATCAGTTTCGTCTTTAATTCAATATCAGAATTTAAATCGCATAGCTCAGCTTGCATTTCACTTTTATCGTCAGATTCGGTGTCACTATCGGATTCCGAGTCGTTTTCCATATTATGATTTTCCTCAATTCCCGATAGTGATTTGGACATAAGAAGTTCTCGTTCTTTTTCAACTTCTTTCTTAGCTAACGTTATAACATCTATACTATTTTCTGAAATTATGTCGTTAAAGGACATATTTGTTTTCATCAAAGTCCGTTGTGTGGCCATTTGTTTCTTTAGTTGTTGGTATAGTTGGTCGGATTCGATTAGTTTTGCCTTAAGTTTCTCGATTTCGGACATGTACCCTGAAATTAAATCACTTACAGACTTATCGGAATCAGCTGAATTCCAGCCGGCGAGTGCTTGTTCTGAGCATAATGCCGCATTACGGTCTGTCAATGAATTTATTGTCTCTTGCATTGCTTTAAGTCTTTGTTGTAGTCTTTTATTGTCGTCTAATAACATTGCATTTTCATGGAATGTATCTGATATACTAGCATTACCATCGGAATCCACATTTCGTTTTCCTTGTTTAAACTCTAGTACTTCTAATTGGAGCGCGGCAATTTCACGACGTAGCTGACTTATTGTGCGCGACGATTGATCTTGGTTAAGAAGAACTCTATTCTTAATGTTACGGGCTCGATTAGCATATTTTAGTGTGTTTAATGTCTCCATAAAATCTCGATCGCTTGGTGAAACGCATGCAATCATTATAGTTTGACTGTTACCACCCAATGAGTCTTGCAGAAGTCGGGTTAGTTTGGAGTCCCGATATGGAACGTGGGATGCTCGCTTGGATACATCACCTAAGGCTGAGATTACATTACCTAATGCTAAGAGGCCACAATTGATTGAAATCCCTTCACGAGCTCGCTCGCCTGTCGCACCAGTTCTTTTAAGTCTTTCAGATCCAGCTAAATCGACAAAATGAAATTTTGATGTAAGAGTTTCTAAATCTCCGTCAGCCATTCCACTCTCCTCAGGTGACATAACACGTTGCCGTTTGATTAAAATTGTAAATAGCGCATGACTTCGTGATGATTGAACATTCATTTGGGTCGATGCGGTTGTTCGGGCTAATGCACCCTGCTGCAATAGACGTAAGGCATCTTGAGGTCCTGTAATTGGTTTTATTGTTGCACCAGAAACAGATATACCACCACTAGGATCCTCGTGTATTTTATATAATTTCCCTTTATTGAACGGATCCAACAGATCAATTAACTCCTCATTATATAGTTCCATAAATTGTACTGCCACCGTAAATTCTAATGTATTTGCACCCATCCCCGTTTCACTATAGTGTTCAGTTTGACAATTTTCAATACCCGAAAATAAATGTCGTACAGCTCTTGGAATGATACCCTCCTGAGATTCTACTATATCACGATCAAATCCGGTGCCCATGGTATATGTTTTACCTGACCCGGTTTGACCATAAGCTAATACTGTGCCATTATAACCTTTTAGTGCGCCGTCAACTAAATTTTCAACGCACGTCGAATAAATTTCGACCTGCGACGATAACATGTCATATACATAGTCAAATGTAAATGCTTTGTCTGTTCCTAAAACTACTTGTGGTTCGCCTGGTGTTACTTGTGTACATAAGCGACACATGTCAATTAATTCGCGTGATATTTGCGGTCGAATTCTGAAAGAAAAACGAAAATATTTATTAGTATTTCGTTCGCTCCATAAAAAAATTTACTAATGCTAAACTGTAATGTTCTAATATACGATTTACGTCGCTATTATCTTATCAAACCTAGGCTATACAAATAAAATTCAGTTTTATGACACATAAAATGTTTTGCTTTGTCTAGATTTTGGGGAGCGCATATAGCAGAGAACAAATTTGAATGGCCTCAAGTGTGATATGCAAAATAACTACAACTCATTTTTGACATCCGCTTAATGAATTTCATATATACTTGATCTACATATTTGTAATGATAAAGGTGTACCGCCGTACACGTCATCTGATAAAAAATAGTAATATTAGACGAAAACACTCACAGAATACAGAACTATAAAAGATTTGTATAGTTTTTTGTTGTTGACATAGAATTATTTATGGTCTGCAAATACATAAACATTAAATGAGAAATATGTGGCGTTTGTTGGTTTTAGAATTATACACACAATTTACTAATTAGTAACGTTACACTGACCTGAGAGCGTACGGAAAACAAATTGGCTATAATTTACATTGACATCAAAACACAAATGTACCGATGGTCGAGCTTTAAATTATAACATAAACGACATAATCGCTAATAACCGTAATTTGCTGATGTCTGAATCTTAATGTGGGCCACTGACCTTACAGGCCAATAAAATAGGTTAATTTTTATCTACGATTCGGCATCGATTTGGCAATCTGGTGAGAGTTGGTGAGATTTGAATTTCGTCATAAAATAAAGAAATTGCTAATTTGTAGATAATTTTTGAATAATTAGCCCCAAGAACACAAGTATTAGGTTTTGTCAAACACCCAAACTACTACCAAGGCAATATTATCGATCAAACGACTACATCTCTGGCTAATCTATATACCATCGATCATTATAACGATTATTTTTAACGAATTACAAATTGTATAGAGCGACCATAGAAAAACCAAATTAAATTAAACTCAAACTGTGTAGTGATATATTTGGTAGTGACGATCAAGCAAGAAGTTTAGGCGATTCGCTTAATGTTAAAAAACTTAAAGCTAAAAATTTAAGATTTAAAATATTGTAACGGTAACATTCGAAACCGTTACTTACAGCACTGAGAACTAACTCAAGCAAATAAAATTGCTTTGGATTACAAATACTATAAGTTAATAATTTAGTATTCCTTATCCTAAGGAAAAGTGATTGACATATCTACCAATAAAATGGACAGCAACGGAATTACTTGAGCACATGCATTCCACATTCATAAGACACGATTCGGTATGACTTTAACTGCCTAGGAATATTATTTTATCTTATTTTAATCTGCGAGTGTCTCTAACACTATACAATTATAGCATAAGCTTCTAACTTTAAAGGCCCACTTTAGCGAACTGCCCTTTACAACATACAATCCGGCCTTTTTTCTCTAAAGCGCGACACGCACTACCAATTCAAATTTCTGAATATTAGTTTTTAATAATGTCATTTGTTAATAGGAATAGTTTTCATCTTCCCTTCTACTCATCTTAAAGATGGGGAGGGGTATATGTGGAAAATCGCTTGTTCATTCGTTCATTGTTCTACCGACCATAAAGACAGGAAGGGGTTATCTTATTTTTGGATTAAATTATGAAATACTTTAGCCTACAAGCTCAGATTCCAATATATGTATTACACAATTTATTTTAATTTTTTAGAACACTCTGATTGTTGGTTGATACACGGACTAATTAGAAATTAAAACATTCTAAAACGAACACAATTTCTATTCGTGCACCGGTTACTCTATCATTATTTAGGGAATCAATTTCCATAACAGAAGAAATTAGTTCAATAAATGAACTTAAATTTAGCTCTTGATCACTTCACGTATTTTTTTTCTGGATTATTTATAGCTATAAGCCAGGTGACGCCTTCAACTCAACGGCCTAAAAAATATGAATAATGATTGCATCACGTTATCGGTCAAATCCTTTTTTATCGAACTTATTTTGATTGCAAAGTTCGTTAGTAACAAAAGTATTGTAACTGAAAATTTGTGATGGTAACATAAATTGAGAGATTTGTCCAGGCGGATGCTGAAGCCGACCAAAATTAAATACGGAAATAAAATCAATTGGCCCTTTGGGGTGATTTTTTCAGCTGAAACTTATAAAATGTACATTATCAAAATTTAATCATTCCGGAAGGGTTAAAATAGTACCTCTCCTCCCCTTCTTGCAGGTGGGGTGGAGGTAACTTTGAAATTAAAATAGGAACCCCTATTTTGCTTGCAGATTTGGATTTTACGGCTTTAAGTAAGTAGGAATTCTTTGAAACATTTTTTTCGTTTCAAGATCACTAATGGCGCTGTAATTCTGATATTAACCGTTTGAGTCCTAGGGGGTATTGATCGAACACTGTCGAAAAATCCCAAACCTATTGTAAAATGTATTATTTACATTAAAAGGAGCTGTGTGATGTACTTGCTTCAGTAAATCTGAGCGCGCGACTTCGTCAATCGGTAACGCACCGTCAGTTGTCAACCATGTTCGAAATGTGCTGGGTTTTCTCGACATAAAATCTCAACAGTGCGATCGGACTCAAACGGTTAAATGATTGAATGTTAACCAAACCCTTTTGGTTAAAGCGAATAATACGAACGTTCTTTTTTACTTATGGTAGTTTAAAATTATAATTAAAATTTGACACTTTAAGAAATGAATAAATTCTGGAAAAGCGGGCGTTTGGGGACAGCCCTCATCCTCTAAGGCAGTGATTCTTAACAGGGAGGCCGCGGCCCCTTGGGGGAAAATTTAAATTTTCTTCAGAATATAATAAAATGAAAATTGATGTATAACCGAATATCGTATTGAAAAGTGAAATAAGAAAGTTTTCTTATTTAGTTTTTTTTATTTATTTCTTCCTACATACAACTTTGTTAGTACCGAAGAAATAAATGCAAATATGCTACTTACACCACAGAGAGCCTAAGAAATCCTAAGAAACTATTAATACTTGGAATTTTAAAAATAATTAGATTTTTTTTTTAACAAAATACGAATGTTCAGTTAATTTTAAAGTTTTTAACAACATTTAGTTTACATATAGGTTTTTCAAATTAAATGAAACCATTTCCATTTCAATTGAACGAAACTTTTTATAAATTAACAGAAACCTTTTTCAAATAAAACGAAATCATTTCCAAATTTAATGAAACCTTATTCAATTGGAATGAAGTTTTTTTCAATTGGAATGAAACCATTTATAAATGGAATGAAACCTTTTATAATTACTTGATCGCCTATGAGTTTAATACTGAGATTCATAAAGGATAGACTATAATAATAAATACTAATTTAGCTGTTTTCAATTTAAAATTATTTATATATTATAAACTCAACAAAAAATTTATGTATGAAATTATTTATAAAATGTATTAGCAAGAAATTTACGGCAATATATCGCCTGCCGCTGCAGCAGGAAGTGTCATCATTATATCCATTATGAAGTTCGTAGAGTCCGCAAATGTTATTTAACTCACACTGTCCCTTATAACTTCCACCATATTCTGTTCCCTCGTTGAACCCAATAAATTTCTAGGATTTGCTTTTACATATTTTTGAAAATGCCTGTTCAATTGGGTTCAACATGGGGGAGTACGGTGGTAGAAATCTTAAATGATTTCATGAGTTTTCTATTATATTCTTGACCTGCTCAGTTTTGTGAATTTGGGCATTTATTCATTATAAAATAATATCGAGTGTCTCTAACTTTGCAACGAGTTCTGTAATGAATTCGCAAAATTTGCTTGATTTACATGTAGAGTTTGAAATTATTTTGTAATGGATAATGCTCCGATCCATCAACCCTGCTATCAAGGTAACATTTGGACCTCTTATTGTAGGAAGCATAATTCGAGCCGGTTTATTTTTCTTCGACCTAGCGTGTTTTCGGCGTAGGTGTATTTTTCTTTGAACAAGCGTGTCTTCGTGTTACGGACAAGCAATTTTTACTTTAAAACTTCCGTTGCCATATTATTCCAATGCCAAATAATAAAGAATTTTTTGAATTTTAAAATATTGAAAACAGTTATTATAGATTATTCTTCATAAATCTCAGTATTGAATTCAAAGGCGATCAAGTAATTATAAAAGGTTTCATTCCATTTGTAAATAGTTTCATTCCAATTGTAAATGGTTTCATTTAATCTGAAAACCGACCCGAATTTTTAGCGCTCACAGAAACACGATTTTTTTGAAAACGGCTTGACCGATTTTCACAAGACAGTATTTTTCTGAAAGTATATTTTTTTTACTTTAAAATGACACTATTTTCAGGAAAATTGGTTCTGTACTTTTTTTATAGACTTTTGAATGAAAACGCAAAATTGATGATTATGTAAAAAAGCATTGGGGATATTTAAATTTAAATAACAACAAAAAATTTAAGAAAAACAAAAACAATTATATTGGTTAATACTTAGTAATGCCCCCATTGCGCCTGCAACGGTTCACCTGCGGTTCCCCATTGACCTTATTAAGGTTTTTACAAAGACTTGGGAGATCACACCCCACTCTTCATCCAACGCAATCTTGAGGTCACTGATGTTAAATGGTACTAGATTTCTGGCTCAGGCCCTCTACTTTAGTTCGCCCCAAAAATGATTACATGGATTCATGTATGGACTGAGGGCTGGTCCCTTCATCGTCTCGAGGCTAACTTCATCCATGAACTGCCGAGTGGTTCGAGCTGTGTATGTTACAGCGGTTAGACCTTCGCTACGGTCTCTACCAGGTACGAAAACAAAATTTATTATTCTCTCAAACGATATGCTACCCCATACCATGCAAGAATCGCCGCCGTACGAGACTGTTTCAGAAAAACAGCACTGCGAAAATCGTTCTCCTGGACGCCGTTAGACCCGGCATCTCATATCACTACCATGGAGACCTATTCTGCAATCGTCAGGTAATAGAACGGAGCTCCATTGCTCGATGCCCCAATTTATGTGTTCGCGGGTAAATTTGAGTGGTTCTTTGCGATGGCGCGCTATCAATTTTGGGCCTCTAGCGGGCCGTCTTGAAGTGAGGTTGGCTTCCTTCAAGCGTCTTCTTACTGTCTATTGACTAACAGCTCCATCTCGAACTTGTCTTAGCGCCTGCCACGACGCCTGTGAGATGGCCATTTTTCAGTGAACTTATTCCGGCTGGTATGTAGTCTCCGATTGAAGGTACCAGTTTCCTGAAACCTTCTGGATACTCTTGAGACATCAGATTGACTCATGTTTAGCTGACGAGCGACTTCTTGTTGATTACGTCCTTCTTGCAATGAAGCAACAACTTGTGCAGCTTTTCCTGGAGTAGTATCATGATTTTGAGGAAACAACGAATAGAGATTTGTTCAGGTCTGATGACAAGTGACTGATGGCAAATATCGGTCAATGCGGTATTAGGGCGGTGATTCATGTATAAATTTTATCTGACAGACATAAATAATAATCACTCTGATTGGTTGAATGTCTGCCATATTTTTTTATCGTACGACAAAAATTAAAAATTGAACATTGCTCAATTTTGTATAAGATTTGACGTCAGTGCGAACAAAAAAATACATAATAAAAAAAAATGTAATCCAACAAAAATAAAAACACTTTTAAGGTTGCTTGCTTTATAAAATGTCAAAATATATCCATACGACAAAATTTTATACATGTATCGCTTACGTGTGAATTTCATTTTGATCGTATAAGACAAAAAACTATAACCAATCAGAGCAATTATTATTTATGTCTGTCAGACAAAATTTCTACATGAATCATCGCCTTTATACAGGAGATTGCAACACGCCAATTGTTTTCACCGAAACATCGCATTTTGCTACGAATGCTTTAATTTAAAAAGTACTGTATAGATTTTAATGATATAGGTTAACAAAATTGTTTTACGAAAATCGGTTTAGCCATTTAAAAAAATAGATAGTGAAATAATAAAGTTATTGTTTATATTTATTATATTATATAAAACAAATAAAGGAATAATAAAAAAATTTTGTTATAGATAATTTAAGAAGTATTATTTATTATTCAAAAAAGAGGGTCATAAAAAAATTATGAATTATTTGGTGGGCCGCGAGTAAAAGAAGGTTAAGAATCACTGCTCTAAGGTATACAACGAATTAAAATTGCAATCATTTTTTTTTTCATATTTACAAAAGTTGATTTTTTTTAACATTTTTTGCACTATCAGAAGAAGCGATAAGAGCGATAAAAACTCTTTGATCTGTGTCTGCAACGACCGACCGATCTGGCTGATTTTTTTTTGTTGTGTACGTAATTGTCAGGACGAGGTTTGTATGAAAGAAAATTTTGGGAAAATCTACTAAGTCGGAAAATTCGGAAAATCGAAAAAGATGTTTTTGTACGGATTTTTTCGCACGTATCCGATCCAGATAGTTTTTTAGAAGAAAACAATTAAAAATGTTATTGGAAAGCTCGGCAACTCCCGGAAAACCCCGAAGAAAATTGGTTTTTTCTAGCACAACAGTTGAGAACGGTTAAATTTCTCTCAATCTTTTTTTTTGATATGTTCCCAATTTCCAGGAGATGGTTCTTACGAAAGGAAATTTTGGAGAATCGAACAATGATGTTTTTGTACGGGACTTTGCACGTATTCGATCCATATGGTCTTTTAGAAGAGAAATATTGGAAAATCTTAGTGGAAAACTCGAAAACTTCCGAAAAACCCGAAGAAAATTGATTTTTTCTCTAGCGCATCAGTTGATTGTCACTGAATTTGCAAACGATAGATGAACCGACGTGCAACATTTTCAAAAAATCAGCAATGGCGAAAGTACTACAGGCTTGCAAAATAATCATTTGGGATGAGTATACCTATACGATGGCGCACAAATGAGCATTAGGGGCGCTCGATCTAACGTTGGAAGAGTCATTCCAAGATCAACAGCTGCTGATGAAATAAACGCTTGCTTGAAAACATTGAATTTGTGGAGATACGTAAAAACTCTCAAATTAACAACGAATATGCGAGTCGCGTTACAAAATGATGAATCGGCGGACGTGTTTTCAAAGCAATTACTAGACATTTGTAAAGGAAAAATTCGGGTTGACACTTCGACTGGCCCCATTTCGTTACCACCTAATTTTTATCAATTCACAACCTCTAAAGAAGAATTGATTACGAAAGTATTCCGGAATATTGGTGCAAATCACAAAAACCATGTTTGGTTGAGCAAACGAGTCATTTTGGCAGCGTGAAATAAGGATGTAGACGATTTGAATATAAAAATTCAAAGTCAAATCGCTGGCCAATTGCATTCATTTAAGTCGATCGATTCCATTACAGATCCAAATGAAGTCGTTAATTATCAAATTGAATTCCAGAATTCATTGAATTTGCCAGTAATACCGCCGCACAATTTGCAGCCAAGGTCGGTTCGGTGGTAATCATGTTACGCAACCTGAACCAACCAGAATTATGCAATGGAACAAGACTCACTGTTAAAAAGTTGATGAACAACGTGTGTAGGGGCAATCCGTTTGCGTAGATAATTTTCGGTTGAGCAAGCGGCCTTGCGAGTCTTCCCTGATATTATGTGTGATATTGTGTGTTTGTTTCTCAATAAAAAAAACACACACGAAACAAGTAGTTTCGCACTATCCACTTATAAAGGAACGTACACCTTTTTTAATTTTAATTTGTTTTATTTTAAGTATAAATTTATAATGTTTTAGGTGGAAGCGAAACGAATGGACTGAATACATACAAAGATTTTTTTTTTTCTCCATTCGTCCATTTGTCAAAATCAATCATAAAAGTTGGTACGCATGTTTACCAAAGATTACGAACTCATCACAAAGAACGTGAATGAACGCAACCAAATCTGTTAGTACATTTTTGGTCTAGTGTGTCGCGATAAATATGACTTTTGACAAATGGATGAATGTTTACATAATTTTTTATGAAGTAAGTATAAATTAGAAATTATATAAACTAAATTGCAATAATTTAATAATGAAAAGTAATTAAATGAATATTTAAATTTAGGGATACATTTAGATTCGAGCAAAGTGGTAAGTTACTATAAATTGAAATATTTACATAAATTAATCTTACTTAAATTACATAAATTAATCTTATTATTAATTTTTGTGGTGAGATACAGCAGGATGCAGGTAGGTATTTTTATTTAATGCTGAATACCAAACAACGTGATTGAAGAAACGATAATCCTAGGAAAGTTCAAAGGCGAGGCTGTTTCCAAGAATACCATTGATTCCAACCGACTTGCCGTTTCAATTTAAGCGTGTTCAGTTTCCGGTTTGTCTTGCATTCGCAATGGCAATTAATAAATCACAAGGCCAATAGTTGGAATTGTGGGGAATAAACCTTAAATTGCCGTGTTTTTCCCATTGGCAGTTGTACGTGGCGTGCTCGAGAGTTGGTAAACCATCAGCGCTATTCGTTTTCTCTCCGGACAGAAAGGCAAAAAATGCAACTTTGGATGTCTCTGTGTACACCTAAGTAGCCGTGTCCACGTCACGAGGGGTGGACACTGCTCCGGCAGTAGTAAAGTACGACCAGATCCCAAATGAGAGATGCTGCCAAATCTACACTCTTCGGAAGTTGGCCGATTAGATTCTGGGGTAGGCCAAACATTTCTTAATCGATTTGAACAAAGCTCCAAATTATCAAGGTCACCAAAATTTTCAACTTGAAATATCTTTCAGTACGAGAAGGAAAACGCTTAACTCCGTGAACAATTAAGAGAAATAAAGGAATTTACAGCTAAGATAAAAGAAAAACTCAAAAAGCAGTTCAAACACGAGTACCATTTGGGACGACACCTAAACCTGCAATCGATGATGACAATAATTTATTCCATATGGATGAAGAAAATTTAGAAAGAGCCTCGCTCTAAAATGGATATTGAACTGGAATAAAAGATCAAGCAAGAAAAGGAAAGCTTAACACTCACCAGAGGCAGAAACATTACCATCAACTTCAAAAGAGATTTCTAAAAGCCAGTTATGCATCGAGAAAAAATTAGCTCTAAAAGAGAAATCATTTTCACCAATTAATGTCGTTGGAATATCAAATCAATCCACTGTACAATCGATTTTGAAATCGGTTACGGTAGCCGAGTGCAAACGTCTGAAAGTGGTGAAACCTATAGAGCTTAGCACCAATGGTTTATTTATACGAGGATAATAATGATCGTTCGATCAAAGTAATAGGTATAGAGGTTTTTAGCCAACGGGATCATTAAAGAGAAAATGCTGTAAACATAATTAAGAGCGTCCTTTACTAAATTAAATTGTTGTTGAATCTAACCTAAAAATTAAATTTCAGTGTGTCTATTTGTACAATTTTTCTTTACCATCCGAACCTACCGAATAGAAAAACTCCGTGTTTGAAGACCAAACAATGCCTGGCTCTCTATCGGTAATTCTCTGAGTTAATTTTCATGATTTTATTGGAAATTGTGATTTTATTATTAACAAACAAAACTAGGCACAAGATTATAGATTTAACTTTAATATTGCGAAAAAATTTTGAGTTTATTGTTGTTGTACATTCTAATCGAGCTTGCTCAACTCTCCAAGTTTGACAGCGAATATAAAATAATCTTAATAAAGAAAAATTGAAAATTGAACAAGGAGTTCAAATCAACAAAAGAGGGCATCCATTATTTATGCTCGCTTTTGATAACAAAGAAACAGTGGAAAATGTATATAATATCAAAAATAGCGGTCTAATACCGGAGTGCAAAAAATGTCATATATAATCATTACCAGAAATATTACGAAAAGAGAGAATAAATGCCTGAAATGTGCCGGAAAGCATTATGCCTAAGTATGCGCGGTCAGTAAAGATATTACTGCAAAATGTCTTAATTGCAAGAAGCAACATCCCGCAAACTACATTAAATTTGAAATAGCTAAGGAGTTACAAAGCCACAGAAAGAAAGGAACTTTCACCAAAGAGGAACCCAAAACCGTATCCTGGTAAAACGGGAGAACCAAAATTATACTCGCAAGTGGCAATGATAAAACCAGGTATTTCGAAGGGCACTAAGAAACATACAACAGTGCTCCAAAAGATGCTAAGAAGCATGTAATTTGTAAACATTCGGCTACCTAACAAGAGAAATGTCTTGAAGCTCTAAGCAATAGGTTAGATAAGCAAGACTTTCTAAATCAAATGGTAACCATTCTCTTTTAAAATGATGCAAACAACCACAAGTGAAATATTAAGAAGAGTACGGAACGCAAATGCGCTAATTTAACATATTCCAACTAAAGTTGCTAATTAAAGAAATTAAGAACGAATCCATTAACCTAATAAGTGGCCTTATTGGGGAAAAATATACCGAATATTCCAGACGAAAAATTTAAAACGACCTAAACTTCAAATTCCACCTTCTCTTACTTTTTTTTATTGGAAACCGCCACAAAGAAACACTCCGTTCGTTTACCTCGGCTTATAAAGTAAACGGCTTTGCTATTCTTCACTGACGGCTAACTCACTCTAAAGATAAGTTAAATAAGATTTGCGCGTTTTTATCACCTTACCGCATTCCCGAAGTTACTTTGAAGACCTCCGAAGGTGTACTTTTCACTATCACCCTTCATACTGATTAAAATAGTTTAACTTTTGGTATACTTAAATAAAAAAAAACGTCTAGTGCGCACTTCTCTGACTGTTATCGTGCGCTTGCTATAAGTCTACAAGTAACCTATATGAACAGAAATGTGTGATGAATCTATTTGGGCGAAAACTACATTGGCAGTTACCAAAAAAACTCGTTCGGGATAGATTCATAATTTTGTTGAAACAACGTTGGCCAGCATTTTGTGGTTTGGCAAAACCATTCCGAGCATCTCAGCGTCGATATCAGACTTTGGGGGAAAAGAGGTTTTTCGCTTATTAGTTGCTTATGCATGTTTGTTTAAAAAGTTAGGAACGATCTTGCAGTTACCAGATAACGAGCAGATTCAATGTTGGCTCCATGTTTTGTACTGATATCTTTAATACTAAGTAGGGAAATGTCGTTTGAACACAAGAATCCCAGATATTTTTATTTTTATTAACCGAATTACTGGAATGATCTACGCAGATGCCATTAAAATGTTATATACCATTAAATCCGGTTTGCACGATTATAATAAGACCTTAACAATTTTATGACGCGTTTTAGCGCTCGCTCTTGCGAGCAAGCTTATACAAAGACTTAGGCCGTCTGTCTGTTGGCACTATCACAGCAAAAACTATACATACCAGAGAGCTCAAAATTTGCACACAGAGATAGATACTACTCTAAAAAGGTCACATTTAAAATTTGGGAACTCTAGGTCAAGTAGTTTTCGAGATATTCAACTTTTTCTAAAAATAGAGGTCACACAGTTGCGGCTGTCTACTTTTTTTTAAATTTTCAATTATTATTCTAGGCCAGAAAAAATATTCTTGTACTATTATTACTTGTTGCTTAGCAACAAATACAACATACTGGAATCATGAGCTTTTCGTTTCGAAAAAACAACGGAAAGATATATTTTTAGCGCTCGCTTCTAGCATTCAATCATCATCGTCAATTTCAACTACATTGTAAGTAACTTAAATTTAAATACTTTTTACACTATTTGCCGTAGGCACTTGGCGAAACACACTTATACTTAATAAACACATTTTTTATTAATCACTTGTTTTTTGTTTCGCAGTTATTACATATTACATATACAACCCAAAGGCAGACGTTTAGATACCTTAGAATCTTACGAAATTAGGAAATCAATATTTCTTAACCAAAATATCCTTAACGAACAGAGAGAAATCCGGTTCTCACCAATTACAGATCCCGCCTTTTTCTATTCTCACGTACGCAATAATATACCTTGAATTTTGTTACTCAACCTATGACTCATCGCCTACCTGTGCGATCCGTAGATTAATTTTTATTGCTTATTTTCTGTCCCTCCTTCTTTTATTTATATTTTGCTTTTTCTGCTATATAACAAAATTTTTACTAATACAAATCAGTAGATACTCCTGATGATGACCTAACAAGTCGAAATCGATCGAGTGATTTTTTAAACTTTTTGAAAATTATTCAAAATAACTGCGAAACAAAAAACAAGTGATTAATAAAAAATGTGTTTATTAAGTTTAAATTTAAATTTAATTTATAAACTTAATAATTCCACTTTTCTTCTTTCCCTTTTTAGCTTTTTATTCAAAACGATCCGGATTTCCCATATCTATGACGTATAATTGACACACTTCTACTATGTAAGTTTAAATTTTTATTGTTTGATGTTAATATATATTAATAATTGTTTTATCATTATTAGATGAATCATTTACGATGGCTCCTCCACAACTAACTAAGGCTCAGCGTGCAATTTCGGCAAACAATAAACGAGAGACAGAGAGACTACGATTGCAACAGCGCGAAACTGAAGCCCGCAGACGTTCTAGAACAAGTTTTGCATATCGCGAGCCCGAGCAACAGCGTGACACTACAGCTCGTCGAACAGCACGTTCTGATCCTGAATATCGTCGTGCTGATCAGGAAAACAATAATATCAGACGTCGAGACCGTCTAGGGAATATGTCTTGGGAATACCTTCAATCTGAATGTGAGAAGGAAGCACGTGAAGGACCTGTACATGTCTGTCACTGTTTCTCTCAATTATTCTTAAAGAGGTCAATTCGGAATCTTGAACTTAGACATCTCGAGACCTATGGTCAAGAATTCATCAACAAGGTTATATGTCTTGCTTCTGAAGAAACAGATGTTCCGCTTTGTTTGACATGCTTCCTCGCAGTCCGGTCTGAAAAAGTTCCCCAGCATTGTCTTTCTCTAATGAATTTCGCTTTCCAGAAATTCCATTTCAAGTCTCAAGCTTCACCGATCGCGAAGGTCGTTTGGTCTCAGTACGTCATGTCTTCCAGCAAATCAAAGCTGTGCACGGAGTTCCTGGTCAATTGCATGCTAAAGGCAGAACCGTCAAGGTTCCAGTGTCTGTCGACACTGTAGTCTCCTCACTTCCACGACAGCTTAATGACGCCTGCATGTCACCACTTCGAATTGCTCGACAGATGCACTACGGCCATGACTACGTTGCAGGAAACATTCGTCCACATGTTGTCTACACTGCAGCAAGCATTCTTTCCAATTCTCCTTTATACAGTGAGCACAATGTCTCTTTATCAGAAAGATGGACGCAATTTGTAGAGAGTCAAATTAGGGAACTAAATCCGGAAGAAGAACCTATGCTGAGACTATGCTTACAAACTTGGAAGTCATTTGCATGGCTCCAGCTGCAGGGAATATCCTTATATCTGTACTTTTTGACAAGGATGCACTCTTCCTCAGCTTTCCCAAACTTTTCACTGGCCATAGAATGAGTCCTCTTCATGACGGGAAAGAAGTCAGCTCATCATCACTTTCAAAAGCATTTGCAAGAAATTCTTACAGAAGTGTTGCCGAATCTGTGCAGTGCGTTCTGTTCAGGCGAAGAAAAATGAAATTGAAAGACTTGCTACAAATGTTTCAACTTGTGTTCTTCGCAAGAGGAGACGAACTGGGGAAGCGAATATTCTTACTGCAGGTGAAATCCGAGATCCCGAAGTACTTGATGCAATGGTTCGAGATGACAACGCTTTCCGAGTATTTCAAGGGATTCGAAATTTCGCGCATCAATGGCATCAACAGGGAATGCATGTCAGAGCAATGATCCGACAGTTTGGATTACTTCACCTATTTGTCACTGTCAGTGCTGTGATTAAATCCAATGGAACGAACTTTTAATCATACTTACAAAAGTTTTGGATAATACAGTCATTATTGAGCAAGCCACAGAGCAATTGCCAGAACCTGACAAGCTGACATTAATTCAACGAGACCCTATCACTTGTGCTCGATATTTCGACAATCGCTTCAAAGCATTGATGAAGGCTTTTTCGTCTGCAAATAGGCCTCTCGGTAGTCGAAAGATTCTTCACAAGTATCATCGGATTGAATTTCAGCAACGAGGAAGTCCACATGTGCACATGATCTTGTGGTTATCCAGCACACCTGTATTCGATGCTGAAAATTCAGACTCCGATCCGGCTGTCTGCGAGTTCATCGCATTTTTCCTATTTTAACGAGCGCTTGTCGGACAATTTCAATTGTCCGCTTCTACTAGTTTATTACATCGGAGCGAAGAACAGACAGATTATAAAAAATTCTTAATATAAGATGCAAGTCTTTCATTTTTTTCACAGCAATCAGATAAAATTTTTGTTAGATTAGATAAAACAGGCCAACTATAGTGAAACCTGTTCCCGAGAAATATTTGCGTATAGTTCAAATAATTAATGCAGCATTCGGACTGATATATGTTCCACGTTAATTAAAGGTGGTACAAGTAGCGGACAAGTGGTTAAAGATTTGGCACTTGGACCGGGAGGTACTGGGTTCGAATCTTACCAGAGGCTGAATGCCAAAAGCGAATTTTCGTCATCGATTACAATCGGATGTTAATAAACACAACTAAGACCCTCTGTTGGAATGCAGAATTCAGCACCGACCCACCGTTCATGTCAATGTACAGGTGGTATACTGTAAAGGTGTGAATGGGTGATGTGTGCGTGAATGAAAAGAGGAGTATTAATTGATCTTCAAGGGACATTAAATCCACTGGACAATTAATACTTTCTTAAAAAAAATATAATTATGATTCCTAAACCATAGATAGAAAGACTGCTGCTTAAGAGCCTGAAACCTAAAATAGAAGAAAGATGTTTAATCACTCTACAGTTAAACAATTTTACAGAATAACGAAAGTCATTGAGGATGCACTGGAGAACAATAAGCGGGATATGCTCCAGTATTTTCTTAGGGTTAGCTCAAACTATCGATAAAGTTTTGGCACCAAGACCTTGAATTTAAACTGCATCGAACCTACGTTGCAGATCGACAATTTCGAGTCAAACTTGAAAACAAGTACTCTGAACTAAAAAAATATCAACCACAAGGCAGCGTACCTATTCTGTAGAACCTATTCTGTTCATCCTAATATGATAGATTTACCTAATATTCAAAGTAACATTTGCAGACGATACAGCTAGCTTGGCAGTTGGAAGATAAATATCGAAAGTAACAAGCAAACTGCAAAATGCAGTTAACACAGTTAGTTCATTGACTAAAAAAGGCGCATCTTCTTAAATGAAGTTAAATCAGTACATGTCTACTTTACAAACCAAAATGTAAACTGGATTCCCGTGGTTCTTAACTCAAATCAAATTTCACATGCAAATATAGCTATATACCTTAGCATGTCCCTCGATGCTACACTAAAATGGAAAGAGCACATCAACAAAAGTTAAACATTAAATGGGATCCGCACGAAACGCGATATTTCAAAACGCGATATGGTACAAAACGCGATATTTTAGAGAATGTGCATTGCGAAGCGATGGAAGTACAGCGACCCGCCTGAAATAATCCCGTCCTATACTCTCACTCCTATCGATTTTTAAATTCCTATATAAACTGAAATTAAATTTCCCCTTCACCCGCCTGATATAACCCGATTTGTACAATATCGCGTTTTGTACTGTTTTGCGTTTTGAACTATCGCGTTTCAAATGAGACTATCAAATATCGGGAAATGTAGAAATTTAAAGCTCTCAATACACAACATACATTACACGAACCAGTATGGAGCAATGGCATCCAACTTTGAGGTGGTGCTAAGGAGACCAATGTACAAATGATACAATGCTCCTAAAATAAAACGACGGATTGCGTGAATGGTACATTAGGAACAACCACCTTCATAGGGACTTAAAGATGGAATGCGTCACTGATGAATGTTTGTTTAAAACAAGCACGGAAACACGTATAGCAATTACTTCGACACGAATGTGCAGATATCCGTCGTATGTTGGACACGGCCACTGAAATGAGAAGACTCCAAAGAAAGACTGCAAATCCACTCTAAACTGTTTCACCCCATAATTTTTTAATCCGGCTTTGAATGGCACATTAGTGTTATCTTCGTAACCGTTGTCCCTAGTCTATATTAGGCTTGCTGGCTGTAGTCATTTATTTGCCGAATCATTTAAGACAGAATTGCCTTATTATAAAAATATACAATATTTAAAAATATTAGATTGGTGCACTTTAGTTATTTGACAGCTAATTTTAATCATAAATTTTAGATTAGCTGAATTATTTTATAAAAATTAGAACAAAAATCAAATAGAAAAATCTTGATTTCAATTTTATGGATAAAGATGAGAATAACGAGAATATTTCAAAAAACGGTTTTTAGTCTTGAATTCTGCTTTAAGGACTTGGCCATATCTGTATAAACTCATTCTCAAAGAAGAAAGCAGCTATATTTGTATTAAAAAATACAATTTTATAATAATAATTTTTACAAATAATAATATCGACTACTGTTAAATTACTTAAATTTATTTGAACACAATGACATTCAATTTCCTTCCATTACCTATTCATTATAATCACAATAGTTACTTCTACTTTTATCCATATTTACGCTTACATAATATAAAATTATATTTGTTTTTAAATCAATAATTACCGCTTTTAATGTCATTTTGTATAAGAATACAATAAACTCCATTGACATTAATAATAAGGAGAAGGTACAACGACAATCGTGATATTAAGAAAAAGTTGTTTGCACTTTAATTCGCTATGAACCGAATGTATAACTTAATAAATTTGAATCTGTAGAATTGTACACGATCGATCGATTTAATTATGTTTATGCAAGAAATGACATTTTAATATTTAAAGTACATTTCACTTAGTAAATAGATTTAGGAGATCCACGAATAAAATAATTTATATTGTAGTCATACAAATGTTAGATATTGTGATTTGCATGCTAATTTCGCCTGCGAAAATGAATTAATAAACACTTTTATTATAATTAAAGGTCATACAAATTCAATATTGCTATTGTTGTGCTTACATAAGATGCTCGTATAATAGTGAAAAGATGATTTAGTAATAAATACTACGTAGTTTAATATTAAAATTTAAATGTTCAAGGTTCTAAAACTAATTTTTAGTAAATAGCTATCATCTTTTGTCATCCACCCATCAAGGTTTGTGTTCATTACACGCTTCTTGCTAACAAACTATGTGGTACCGTTGATAATTTAATTACATACCGTACAATTTTTCCAATTATTTATTTACATACGTATTGCACTATCACTTTCCGCGTACATACATGAATACCTTCTAATTTCATTTCTAACCTAATTTATTTTCCTTCCTTATACATAGAAAATGCGCGTCATAAATAATAAATATTCAACATCATGTTTAGAATTAAATTCACATTAGCTACACTAAAAAACGTGTGTTTGTAACACACTCAATGGTTTAGTTACATATACGAACATGTGCGAACTAAAACTTAAAGAAGAAAACTGAAAACAATAATAAAAAACAACAAAGTAACAATAGTAATTTTAATAATTGCAATATTATTCATATTCAGTTGAGTGCAGACGATTAAATTTCAATTTCATAATCGTTCACAAATTAGAGATTTTGTTCATACAGTTTGCCGTTTATAGCGGACAGCGTTGCCAAATTACTAATAAAACGATTATATGAACATATTGTTAAGAATTGATGGCCAAGGATGATAAGGCCTTAATTACCAATAAATTGCAGTGTAATGTAACTTAGAAAAACGCTTAGAATAGAACACGTTTACTTCAAGTTGCATTGGAGAATCTTTTGCTATTTCGATAATTCGGAAAAACCAAACATAAACCGTACAATGTACAACCACCATGTGAATCAATATTTTCGAACGACTTATCCAAAAATTATCAACGTTAGGCGACAAGTGTGAGACATGTCATATACCGTTCTTCTTTCATGACAATGTCTTAAGCGAAATATGCATGGTATGTTTTCGACGTTTCTCATTCTAGCAAATACTTTTTAAAATGACGTAGATACACGATACAATTTACTTTTAATTTAATGTTTAATGTTTTAATTTAATGTACATATTTTAATAAATACATAAATTTAATTATTATTTTTTGTCTACGGTTATTATATATTGTTTGTCAAATAGGTAAGTAAAGATTTTTAATTGTTTTGAAAATTTTAAATTTTTTATTTTTTGATATTCAACACAAATGCTGCGACGCAAAGTTCAGCTACACAGAACACATGTGTTGGAATAATATTACAGTGAGGCTTCTGTAAGTCGAAGTATTCCTTAAATCTAATTTCGATTTATGGTAGGAACATTTTTCGATAAATTTCCTGTTCATAAGTATATAATATACATATATAATATCTATGTATACGTGTGTATATGCTCGGGGAATTCGAGCGAAATTGGTTTTTCATCTATTTTACTCAAATTTTCTTATAGAAGTTTTACTGTATATAAATTATTATTATTTTTTTTTAATAAATTAGGAATATTATTAAATCAAATAAAATGTGACATAAACAACACATATCTCGAACATGGCATTTATCATTCATCTAAGATATATCAAGTACAATTCATCTCATATACGTCATAAACGGTACATCTCAGACATGTCACAAAATTAGTTCCATTTGCTGCTAAATTTGCATATACGTGTCATATTTGAATGTCACTAATGAGTCATTAATGTGTCGTCAAAAACTTTCCTGCTGGGAAGCCTGGACTTATGGTTGCCAGACGTGCGTATTTAATACGCACAGTGCATATTTTTAATAATCGAATTTATCAACTATTCAAAATAAATTTTGAAAATTGTCGGTTTTCCAGATAATGGTTGCATTGACTTGGGTGTGAATCTTTGAAAATTGATCTTGCACTAATCTTAAGTCGATTAAAAAAGGTAAAAATAGGTTTTATAAAAGTATTAAGATCAGTTTGCCATAGATTTTTATCAAATTCAAATTTGTTGTCAGTTTCGTTGTTACAATGGTATTTACTGGGTTGTGGAAATATAAATTTATGATTAATTCACGCAGGAATGTGTGATTGCAAAGTATTTTATTTTCAGCGATAGATTTTTTAATGGATTGCACCAACCTAGTTAATAATTTATAATTAAATTGCGTACCATGACTTAAAGAATCCAAAATATGTACTGAAAATAAATTTACTATACAATTCTTAATGCTTGTAAAGGGTTTATGCATGTGAAGTTTATACTAAATTTGTCCTAAAACAAAAAAAATGAAAAGTTAGGATTAACTTAGGAAAAACTTCAAACGTCTATAAAGTGACATGAAGTTTATACTATTTTATTCCTAAAATAACGAAATAATAAAATATTTGAGCATGTGTTAGTGAATTGCCATCATTTAGGTGTTTTTGGTATACAAGTTAGGAAAAACCATTAATATTGAAGTTAAGCCTACGTATGATGTAGGTTAATCCGAAAGTTCTGTTTCTTTTAGCGAATATATTAATAGTATACGATAGTGAAGAAGATATTAATTAACAAATCAGATCAATTTTAATTCCATCGGTTTCCTTGACAATAAAATTGGATTAAGACCAAATTTATAAAACCAGCAAGTTTATAAAGTTTTATTACATTTTGCATCCACTATGCCGCCCGCGGTAAGCTATGTCGTCTTCCGTTATAAAGTTCAAACTGAACTTAATAATAAACAAGACTGTAGGATTTTAACATCCATTTTTGAAATTTGGTAAGTAGATACAGATCTAATGAACATACTCGGCAAGTTTCATAAAGTCCTAATGAATTCTGCTTACTCTAATGGTGCCTGGAGTGCATACCGCTCCATAATTCTTTAAGCCGTTCGGTTAGACGGTTACTACATAATACTAAATGAGGTTGCAGGATTTTGGCATCGGTTTCCTTGACAATACGCTTCCATTGTCAAGGAAACCGATGCCAAAATCCTGCAACCTCATTTAGTATTACGCAGTAACCGTCTAACCGGACGGCTTAAAGAATTATGGAGCGCTATGCAATCCGGGTACCATTAGAGTAGGTAGGATTCATAAGAACTGTATCAAATTTGCTGAGTAGATAGTCTTAACCTAGATACGCTTCTATTATCAAGGAAACCGATGCCAAAATCCTGCAACCTCATTTAGTATTACGTTGTAACCGTCTAACCGAACGGCTTAAGGAATTATGGAGCGGTATGCACTCCAGGCACCATTAGAGTAAGTAGAATTCATTAGAACTTTATGAAACTTACTTAACATATAATTTTATGGTCTGTTAGTTTTTGTTATAATTTATAAAACCATTGCCATACTGGTGATAATTTATTTTCCCTAGCTCGTTATTTGATTTAATTTTTTTTCTGCTTTTTGCTTCGTCAATTTTTCCAATTTTATTCAGTATATTTGAAATATGGTTAAATTTTATTTTTGAGCAAAGTCTTTTTATACTATACATCTTCGGTATATTAAAATTTATATGCATTATATTTTCTTAAATTTTAATGAAGCGCCTAAATGATGACATTACACATACCAACGCAAAAAAAAATATTTTGATTTTTAGGATAAATTTAGTATAAACTTCACATCGGTAAGGATTTTCCAATAAGAGGTTTCATTTTGACATTAAAAAAAGGAATATTTTGTAAGACAAATCAATGAATGTTTATTTCATTGTAAAGAGGAAGGTGTGCCATTAACATTTGAAAACAATATCAGCCAAATGGCTGCCACGGCTACGCTTGCAGCACCATATCCTTTTCATGAAATTTATACCAATACGCACATTTGCGGCTGTATGTCCTCGATAACTTCACGAATTCCATCTTTAAGGTCTTGAATCGATTGTGGAGCATTGACATAGACCTTATCTTTCACGTGGCCCTACAGATAAAAGTCTAAAGGCGTTAAATCACAAGATCTCTGTGGCCAATTGTGATCACCTCTTCGAGAAATAACACGGTCAGGAAACTTTTCTTGCAAAATTGCGACTGTTTCGTTGCTTGTGTGGCACGTAGCGCTGTCTTGCTGAAAATAAACGTCATCCACATCAATAGCTGTATTTCTTGACGCTTGATCTGATCCAGTTCAGTTCATGTTTCATGAAACAACACAAATGCGATTACTAGATTTAAAATCAAAATTTGTGATCTAAAACAAAATTTGGATCATGTTTTCCATATAAAATTTGAACTGATCCGGATTAATGAGCGCCAAGAAACACGGCAAATATCTTCCAATTCCGGTCATAAAAAATCATAATTCATAGCTCGGTAGCGCAATCTATTCACCGTAACAGTTGCACCAGCCTCATTTTCGAATAAGTAAGGACCAATCACACCACCAGCCCAAAAACCGCACCAAACAGTAACACGTTGAGGGTGAAGAGGCTTTTCAATAATTACTCTTGGATTTTGTGAGCCTCAAATGCAACAATTCTGCTTATTAACGTAGCCTCCGAGGTGAAAATGGGATTCATGGCTGAAGATGATTTTCGATGAAAATCCGTGATCGACCGGCTTGAGTTGTTGTGTTAACGGAACTTTAAAAGCCTTACGACCTAAGTCTTTATGCAAAATACGGTATAACGTCGTTTGTGGAATGTTTAATTCCAAAGATCGACGGGGAACCGACAAACCTGGGTTTTCGTCAACATTACGGGCTATAGCAGCAATATTCTCAGATGTTCTCGAGCGACGCACATGGTTTCGATTCTTCACATCATTAACTTGTCCCAACAGATCAAATTTTTCCACCAGTTTCAATATTGCCGGCCGAGAAGTTGCTTCACGACGACCCAAAAGTGCTTTAGTTTTGCGAACTGGGACTGCAAAATTTTCACCATTTTTGTAGTGGATTTTAACAATTTCAATGCGTTGTTGAAGCATTTATTGTACCATATTTAGTAATGGCGTAGTTTTTACTTGTCAAATGTCGAAAGATGACAGCTTCAGAATTGACAGCTAATCAAATAGCATGCTATTCAAGATGAAACCTCTTATTCGAAAACCTTTTATAATGGTCATGTATGGAATGAATAAAACGAGATTTACGTAAGGCATTTATGAAATAACAAATATTAATTTGTCAAATTAATCTCATGGTCTACACTCTACACCACCACTATACAGGGCATGGCCTACACTTTCTCTCACTCTCTAGCTTCACATCCCACGAAGGGATCTTGCTGCCCGCACTATGGTCCTCCATCCTTCTCGGTCCATCGCTCTCCTCCTCCAGCTTTGACATCCTAGTATATGTAGATCTAGTTCGACAGGGTCTTTCTCTACGATTCACTCCGGCTGGTTGTTGGTGAAACACTTTATTGAACATTAAAGCCTTGTTCGTGTACAATTTTCAAACTCGAGTTTTTGATGAATCTGATATGGTAATCCGAGGCCTTTGATTAGGATTCATAACTTAATTGTTTTTATGAGGGACGGTTGTTGGCCTGCCGCTCAACCTGCTTGTTACGTGTGTGGGTTATGTACTGGTGAGAACCTTAAGGTATCCAGTCCTACCTTGAACACATTTATATAGCGAGCCGCTTGATACAAGACAGACACCCGCTTCTACCGGTCCAAACCTAAAGAACAGACGCTGATTTGGTATTTGTTTTGGAGCGCCAATGACTCACCCTGACATGTAGTGTCGATGCATATAAACAGGATTTCCTCTACTCGTCTCCACAGCACCGCAAGGAGGTATGAATCTCGGATTTCGCCTCCATGGTCTACACTCTACACCACAAAATATTTTTTTTCAATTTTAACTCCAATGCTTGATTGCAACGAATTTTTTTTAAATTGTTCTTTGATTCGTTATTGTTGTCGTTGTATTGTTCGGCAAAATTTAACTATTCGCTCATTTTCAATATTGCTTTCTATAAGTTTGGATGTATTGGCCCGTTTACAAAAATCCTAAAACCCAGTTTGTCTACCCGAAGAACCCCATCCACATGCATAAACATGGTGTGATCTTAGCCTCAGTCTACATTAATAACTTTCTAAAGAATTTTCACTTCGTGCATAACAGTGTTTCTCACATTATGCTCAATGATTTTGCGTCCACACTGTCTGTACTAATCAGCCTCGAATTACCAATTCAGGTTGTAAAGGCTAACTTAAGTTCAACACGTTGAACGGTTAAATCCGGTTCTGGCAGACCCTACACGATTTGGCGGGAATCAAATAGTTGGGATTCGGGCCAAACGCTTTAAAATACATCAATGATTGGGCTATCAACCTATTAACGAAACAAATTATACTTAGATACGGATTTGTTAAAAAATTATGTCACTTACGCTTATGATTTCTTTAGTCATTCCACTTCTTCTACAGAATATTAAATATATTTACTTTGGTTTTTTCAAATGTAATGGTGTATTGTGATTGTTCCGTATATATTGGTCTATTTCAGCACTCTCGAATTAAATACACAATCGTAGGAAATTCTTCCATTTAGCGTCACAATCTGTGTGACAACAATTATGATAATCGACACCTACTTATACACAATCAACTTCCAACAATATATAGAGAATATTTCAATGTAATAATACAACATCAGTCGTCCCGACCTGATGAGAAGACTGATTTTTTCAAATTATTAATCTCATCTGTTGGAAACTGATTGTTGTGATTCTTACACATTAGCCATCTATAAGTCAAAAATTCAAAAGAATATTAAACTTTAATTCCCATACCTAAGTGATTGCATTTTCTGTAAGGTCGCTTTACATGAACATTTGGTGCCTTGGTGTACCATACGCAAAATATTTGTTTGATGAATATCGATAGCACGAACTAAACCGAAAATACTATACGGCATTAGTGAAGCCCCTGCATTTGCATTCGATTTTCATTAGTGACGGGTTGTATTCAAAAATTGTATTCTGATTCGTCAATAAATCGTTTTCGTTTTATCAAACGACGAGCGCAACACGCAGAAAAATACAATGAATATGGAACTTTGATTTCATCTTTTTTTGCTATGTTTTGAAATTTTCGTTTATATATCAGCAACCAGGCGGATTAACGGCGGATTTTGCTAAATTTCAAAATCCATTATAATTATTTTCTAAAACTGTTTCTTTGTTTACGTGATATTTTTGACATTTCTCTCGAATACTTGTTTGTTTTTATTACTTGCGAGGGGCGTAATTTAAGCGAAAATAACGGGTGATTTTTTAAGAGCTTGAGAACTTTTTTTTAAAAAAAAACGCATAAAATTTGCAAAATCTCATCGGTTCTTTATTTGAAACGTTAGATTGGTCCATGACATTTACTTTTTGAAGATAATTTCATTTAAATGTTGACCGCGGCTGCGTCTTAGGTGGTCCATTCGGAAAGTCCAATTTTGGGCAACTTTTTCGAGCATTTCGGCCGGAATAGCCCGAATTTCTTCGGAAATGTTATCTTCCAAAACTGGAATAGTTGCTGGCTTATTTCTGTAGACTTTAGACTTGACGTAGCCCCACAAAAAATAGTCTAAAGGCGTCAAATCGCATGATCTTGGTGGCCAACTTACCGGGCCATTTCTTGAGATGAATTGTTCTCCGAAGTTTTCCCTCAAAATGGCCATAGAATCGCGAGCTGTGTGGCATGTAGCGCCATCTTGTTGAAACCACATGTCAACTAAGTTCAGTTCTTCCATTTTTGGCAACAAAAAGTTTGTTAGCATCGAACGATAGCGATCGCCATTCACCGTAACGTTGCGTCCAACAGCATCTTTGAAAAAATACGGTCCAATGATTCCACCAGCGTACAAACCACACCAAACAGTGCATTTTTCGGGATGCATGGGCAGTTCTTGAACGGCTTCTGGTTGCTCTTCACTCCAAATGCGGCAATTTTGCTTATTTACGTAGCCATTCAACCAGAAATGAGCCTCATCGCTGAACAAAATTTGTCGATAAAAAAGCGGATTTTCTGCCAACTTTTCTAGGGCCCATTCACTGAAAATTCGACGTTGTGGCAGATCGTATAACATGAAATGTCAAAGCATACTGAGCATCTTTCTCTTTGACACCTTGTCTGAAATCCAGCGTGATCTGTCAAATACTAATGCATGAAAATCCTAACCACAAAAAAATCACCCTTTAGTTTTCAATCCGTTTAAATTTCCCGTCTACATTTTATGACTCCGCCTCAGCATGCTATGAGCTTATATTACATTCAGCGATTGAATAGAGATATAACGATAAATTGGTGCCCTGTTGCTAGTATTCCTATTCTCTTTAAGACCTAGATATAAAAACAAACTTAAACCTGATAAAACGCCTTGAGAACATCAACTAGTTTCTGATAATCCGTCCGAATTTCAACGAAGCAAATAAAACTGAGAATAATCGTAAACTAATTTTAAGAATTTTTACTTTCTCAAAAACACGAATTCGAAATTGATAAAAATTTAAAAATATGTCACATGATATTAAAATTATCTTGATAAATTTATACTAAGTGGAACAATTTGGGGCACAACGAACTGTGAATTTTTTTCTTCGTTGTTTTTTCGTCTACATTTAAGTAATTCAAATCTATTTGACAACTTTGGGGCATAATTATACTTGATTTAAGAAAGTTATGGCCAAAACTGTAAATCCAAAATATTGATGAACTTCTTTATTTATTCTTAAATATAAGCTGTTTTGCTTTGGCAAAGTCTGCCTAGCTTACAAAAACAATTGCATTGTATAAAGCCGAAGACGCTTTGATGTAAACGAAAAAAAAATTTAGTTTTAATAAAATAAAACCATTTTATAGGTATGGTGTTCACCGCAAAGCGGTCATTATAAAATTTTTTTTTTGATTATTTTTTAAAAAAATATTTAAAACTACATAATAATCAATTATCACACGATCAAAATTTGACATATAAATGTTTTATTACCAACAAAGAAAAATTTAAATGCATCAAAGAACTAAAGCCAAACGCTGTCAGTTTGAAATATTAAAGTAAAACCCGCTTAGTTTTACCAAAGCAACAAACCTATTGTAAAAATTGTAAAATCAAATAAAGAACATTTTCTTCCTGAACTTTCACAAACCTGATTTTACTAAAATGTGATTGGTTTGGAATTAAAATTGTGGTTTTAAAAAATTCTTGGGATTCAATTTCCTATTTTGATGCAATTTGATTTGAATCGAGAAAATTATAATCAAAAACTGTATTTTCCAAAAATTTATGAATTTCGTACAATGTGTTGATCGAATTTATAATTTTTCAGTTTATATTTTGTTTTCTTATTTTGAAAATTGTTGGCTATGAAAATATGCTGGAATCGTGCACTTGTACACTATAGTTCTCAAGTTTATATTTTCCTTCCTTGTTTTGAGAATTTTTGACTTACCAATATTTTATGCAGACATCGTATAGCATTAAATTCAATAAAATCTGACGAAGGGGTTAGCAAATGCGTAGTGAAACATAATAATTCGCTAAAGCATTGTGATTACTTATACTTTGAATATAAGTTCAAAGTATTTTCAATATTTTTTTAATTATGACGTCTATATTTGCTTTCTTGTTTTGAATACATATTTTGTCCTTTGAAAATATTCTGCAACGATGGAATGTCTTCTCAAACTTGTATAACATTTTCTTGTTTTGATAATTGCTCGATTTGAAAATATTCTGGGTACGTGCACTTAACTCGCAAACTTATATTTTATTTGCTTGATTTGAGAATTCTTAATTTTTTAAGTTTTCCGAAATCTTGCGCTTAATTCTCAAGTTTAATTGTTTTTATACAAAACATATACATATATTTTACATATATACAATTTTCTACTTTAAAGGTATTCGAAAGTCTCAAAGATTTTATTCTTAAATCAATTATTCTTTAGAGTAAGAGCATATTCAAGAAGCTTTTTAGGTTGATAAACCCAACCATATCACGAGATAAAAAAACAAGATATTTTAAACCTTTCGGAATATTCAAAACGTACATAAGATCTATGCTCGAATAAAGTATATTAACTCAATTCAAGGCACCCAACATATGATTCACAACATGTTAGTCAATGACATTTCATCCTCGAATCTACTTCGTATCCTCGAATCTACTTAGTCCGGGAACACAGCGTTTGTAAATAATGGCTTTTTAGAAATAAGATGTACACAGTAGATTCTCAGGAACCACATAATTCCCTTTCTGTACTTTACACTATCGTATTTTACAGTTAGTTTAAGTAACTCAATGTTTAATTGCTGGGTACCTTGACAGTTTCCGCTAGTTTTTGATTCCTAAGTTGATACTTCAGTCTGTTTTTTTTGTTTTTTTGTATTTTGCTAGTAAATATTTTATTTTTTATATTTTTGAATATTTCTGCTATGTATAAAAATATATTAAAACTTGTTATTTTTTTCTGTAATATTGTGGGACACATAAATGGATTTTTTCTGTGTGTTTCCCTATGATAGAATAAATAAATAAATAAATTAATCACATATTATAACTAACAAAAATGCTGCTAACTGAGTACCTGGGACAAATATACATTTACCTCTAAGGGTCGTATCGATAGACGCAACTACAAGTTGTATTGTAGTCCGTGATTTTTCGAAATTGATGTTCGAATTCGGTATTTTTAAACCACACTATAACTGCAAATGGATTCACGAATCTATTGTTTTTTTAAACATAACTAAAAGTGTCAATTTTTACGTAATACAAAATTAAACTAAAATTACTAAAGATTACAAAATTATTTTTTTTATTCTGTCCAGACAAATATATATAACACATATAAATAATAATTTAATGATTAATACATTAAAAACTTTTAAAAATTCGAAGTTTAAATTCGCAATTAAACGTCAATTGAATTGTCGTTGAGGTCGACGATATCCATGACTACAACTTTAATCATCACTTTAAAGTGTTAATTTATTGTGATTTAAAAATAGCAAAAGAGACAATTTAGTCGTATTGGCGAATTAATTGCCGTCTGTCGATTTGGCCCTAAATCTCGTGGCCATTGATTGGTCGAAGGAAAGGTAAGGTTTTTATTTATTTTTATTTTGAGCCTAGCTCCGGGGTGCACTAACAATAACAAAACCTAACTATTATTGGAAACTTCAGGGGTAGTAATCACTTGGAGCCATATCAAAAATCGATTAGAAAATGGATTATTTTCTTCGCCAAGAGGAAAACATAAACTTTTTTGTTTATGTTCGATTTATAGATTTGTTTAGTACTCTCCGTTAACTGTTTTATCTTTCCACCCCACCTTATCAGATGAGAGAAGCATTTGAATTTTTTTTCGGTGGAGCAGAACCGCTTCGGAGCCTCTCTTTGAACTGCTCTTTGGTTTTTGGAGTATAATGGTGTAACCAGGACCATCAACAGACACAAACGACGATTATTTTTTTTTGGAATACGCCGAAATTCCTCTAATGAAAGCATAAAAATCACCATTTGATTGAATTGTTGCTCTGCAATGGTGAAGCGGCACCCGTCTAAAATTTTATGTACGCTGCCGTTCGATATGACTATAATGTATTCGTCGGTCGGCTAGCTCCATTTTTATGACATTTTTGAATGATTTCTGGAGTGACTGCTGATGTTGAACGGCCACTCTTTACCTCATCATTTGTGCTAGTTGCGAAATCTGTCTCGTTTAAAATCAGCTATCTAAGTATGATGGTTGCTGTGTAATGTATTACAATCTTAATATCGTAGAACTAAAAAATTTTTTATCAATGCCCGAATTTTGGTTATTTTCGTAAAATTTGTGTTTTAAGGTTCGGAAATATAAGAAAACAGAATTCTAATCAATTTTAACAGTTCCAATCATAACATTATAAAGGATTAATTTACATATTTAATGGGATAACTAAAAATGGATAAAAAAACTTGTTTTTGTTCTAGGCTCGAAATTATCCAAATAACCCTCGGACGAGAGTTCCGAGCTAATGACACGATATTTGATATTTTTACATATTATGATAATTTTATTTATTTTAACGTATAATGACTTAGTTTTGATTTAACAGAAGAAAAAACTTGTTAAGCAAACGTTGAACGAGGTGCTTCTGTATCGAATAATTATGTACGCTTAAATTCTTTCCCAATCTGGTCACTAAATAATCCAATTTATGAATATTATATGCTCGCCTGCGTCAATTCTAATTGCTAATTGATTTACTAAAAATAAAAATGAATGACATTCACAAAGATACTCATATATTCTATCAAATTTCGATCGTTGTTAGGATTTGAAAGCTATTAGCGTTGTTACGTTGAGGAAGGTGTTTTAATAACTAGATTATATATATGGGAAACTAAGGTTTTTTAAAATATTTGTATTAAATGTTATTAGTCGAGTTCAATAACTGGTGGGGATACGAAATCACGTTATTATATGTACATATCAAATTAAATGTGTGCTGCCAGTGTATTTTTTCTGTGCGATTGTACAGTGCTGCTGGTAGCAAATGAGGTAACTATTATATTGAAAAACTATTTTCACTTTTCTTCTTATCAAAATTCTAACATGAAATATGTATGTTAAAACTATTTATAAATACTAGACGCGTATAGCGCAAAAAAATAAACAAAATTACAAAATATTAATATGATATGAAGGTTTCAGATTGCATGACAATTTCCAGACATAAATCAAACATATATAGAAATAAACCAACAAGACGAGTAAATAAATAGTTTTCCATATTTCATATACCGAGAACAACTGTATATAGGAAAACTGTCGGCTTCCAATAAATAGCAGCTCGTTCGAAAATTATGATGGTTGGTTTTAAAAATAAATTTATGATCAAATTCAATAAAACCCGAGTACATTGTAAATTATGTATTTATGAAACGGATATATGATTTTGTGTATTAGAGATGTGTTATATCCGGTTTATATGTATGTACATCCGATGTCGGATTATTGAAAATTTAACCACACGCAAGAATTTGTGTTCAATAATAATAATACCGAATATTTCCATTCACATACATATCGCAACGTATGATCGATTAAATAACCTGTGAAATGCCATCAAGTTTTATGTTGTGACTTGCGTTATGATTTTTTTTTATCTTGTACGGGCGAGAAAAAACTGCATTTAATTTCGCGTTTTCTTACCCCTAACAATTTTATTTTCTTATCTGATACGAGCGTTCATATATGTTTACAATACAGTAACGAATCAAACATTTTTAAAGGGGGCGACTATTTGACGCCAATTTCCACCATGAAGCCAACAATAAAACATATTTGTCTAGCCATCGAGATTATGAAATGGAAAATTTTGTTATGCATTTGAGGCGAAATCGATGCTATTTAAATTGAATTTAATTTAAGTGTCTGCTATACGAGTGTGTCCATCACACTACATAAAATTCATAGAAGCTAGAATTGAGCTATAAACATTAATATTGTGCATAAAATGAGTAGGATGGCTTTTAACCATAAAATATTGTTTAGATTTACATCAGTAATTGATACTGATGATTTACTTCAATAATTTGTAAATAATTAATCTGAATAAATCATTTTTATAGATGTTACAATTCTATGATTTGTAGTGAGATAATTATTTCGTTTCGAGAATCATAACTATTACTGTTGCAATTTGCCAACGTTCAAAATGCAAGAAATGAAACTGATTGTTTCCACTAAACTAACGACGACAGGTAGTAGGCCTTAATTTCTTGGTAAGGAAAAAACGGCTCCCTGAATTAAAAAAGGCTGAAATTTAAAAGGTTGACTTAAAAATGGTGTTTTATATGAAAAAATGGGACCTTTTTAAGTCGTGTCAATTTGCAAATTTAAGTTTGTTTTATATTTGCATTAATGAAAGCAATAGTTGCAATAATTGAATGGTTTGGACTTACATGTCCAATAGACATTAGTCAATTTTCAAATTAAAAACAATCTTTAATAGGGAACCCAAGTCGGTTCTATCCGACTTCGTGTAGTTGGGCCATTACTTACCCCCCAGAGACTTCGGGAAATGCTGCAAACAACCGAAACCGACAACCCTCCTATGCATCTCAACGAAAATGCAAAAAATAGAAACGTCTGTTTGTAGAAACCGGTGGGGTAATGGTAAAAACACGGAACCGAAAGTCGGGTACTCGAAATTTGGGTAATTGGATTCCCTAGTCGGGTAATTGGATTGCCTCCAACGTATGGGATATGTACGTTTATGTTTTTTCCATTTTCGTTGAGATGAATAGAAGGGTTGTCGGTTTCGGTTGTTTGCGGCGATGCCCGATGGTTTCGGGTGTCTCTGGGGGTGAATAATTGCCCAACTACACGAAGTCGGGTAGAACCGACTTGGATTCCCTAATCTTTAATAAAACCGCCATTTTTAAGTCAGCGTTTTTTAATTCGGGGAGCCGAAAAAAATAAAATTGACACAGTTTTAAAGGGCTGCGACCATTGACTGAAGATCCATTCTTTACTAAAAATATTATAAACCATTAAAGCGTTTCGTCTTATTCAGAAAAATGAAAGTAAAGATGCGAGGACACAAATTGTTGTACGTGTTTTAGAGTGCCAATAGTTAATTATACTGCTTGACTGACGTGTTTAATATTTATTATCGAAGAATATTCTTGGTTTAACTCAATTTCTAAAATTTATCTGTAGGTTTCAATATGTTCGATGGAAAATGTCACACTATGTTGGCCACTTTGACGTTGAATTTTTTTCTATAAAACACAGTTTTGGCAAATATACAAGTATTTATATCTAGTATATAGAATAAGAGAAAAAATTACATACAAATTTTTATGATCGATACACAATTGATTTCAAATTCGGTACCGTAAATTCGTTCTTGTGCAGTTCATTTTATAAAATTTTAAATAAAACTTTCATTTAGTGATCGTGAAATAAAATTTATTTAAGCCAACATTGGCTAAATAATATTAAATGAAAAGTGATCATTCTAAAAGTTAGCTTCAATGCACGAACATTAAAAATAAAGCTTATAATAAACCAAGAAGAACTAGCTGCTTTTTAAAAAACGGATGTAGCTGCTCCTATGAAGCAAGCCGTAAACAAATAAAACTGTAAGTTATAAATTAATTGTGCATCATTCATTGTGCATCTACGACCAAACCAATTATGGTACAAGCATCGTTTTGCACTTATGACTTTTCAGTCGGAGCCCTGTAATTCCAGCTGAAACCTAATAAAGGCAGCCGAGACCATATTACAGCGAAACGAAATATGGCACGAGAAGCACAATATCATAGTTGGTTTGGCTGTAGAGGCTACAGTTCCGGCTGACCTTGTTATGGTTTCGGCTAAAAGCTTATATTCGTTATAGTGCATTGCACTATAGTGCTTAGATGAGCAAACCCTTAATGGTTTAGGCTGGTAAAACTCTGGTTCCGGATGGCTTTAAATGGTTTTGGCAGCCTTAATTTTGGTTCCGGCTGAAAAATCGGATGCGTTGTGCTACTTGTGTTACAATTGGTTTCATTCCCGCTAGATTTATAAGGTTCCAGTTGGAATTATAAGGTTCCCGCTGAAAAATCATATACGAGTAGTGCACATTGATGTACAATACATTGTTCTTGTGTAGCTGTTAATATGGGTTTAGCGGTTACGATTCCGGCTCGGTTTATATGGTTCCAGCTGCTATTGACGTAGTCCCAGATGACCTTGTTATAGTTTTGGCTAAAAGCTTATGTGTTTCACAACGATTAAAGCAGATTGTGCTCAAGAGTTTGCAACTTTTAATGGTTCTGGCTGTTAAAACGCTGGTCCAGGCTGGATTAATATTGGTTCCGGACGAAAAATTAGATAGTGCATATTAATGTAAAATACATTGTGCTATTTGTGCCATAGTTAGTTTGGTTCCGGTTGGCATGATTCCGGCTGAATTTATTAGGTTCCAGCTGGAACATAAAATTCCGTCTGAAAAATCATATTGTGCACAATGATGCACAATACATTGTGCTTCTTGTGTCATAGGCTGTAGATGGTATGGTTCCGACAGACCTTATGGTTCCGGTTGAAAGCGTACACATTTTCAACTATTTAAGTGCATTGTGGTTATTGTGGAAACTAATAATGGTTCAAGTTGATAAAACTCTGGTTCCGGATGGCTTTTTATAAGATTCCGGCTGAAAAACCATATAAAGCACAATGAAGCACAATACATCGTACTACTTGTGGCATAGTTGGTTTGGTTTCGGCTGGCGTGACGCATATCATGATATTCTCTATCATTTTTAACCTACTAATATTTGATCACGAAAAAATCTAATTTTTACGGGTTATCTTCTTATGAAAATCTTGATAGTTGTAATGTGTTTAAATAGTGTTAGATGGTCATGGACATCAGATCTACATTACCTCAGTCAGACATTTCAAACAATATTGTTTCTTGCTTCAGCAGTTTGTACAATTTTTACTAGTGTTCGTTATTTTACAGATCCTGTGTGTTTTGTCGAGTATGATTTTTTTTCATATTAGTTTTGATTTAGCATAGCAGCATTTCATGCTTTAATTTGAAACAAACTCCGCAATCTGACTGCCACTTAGCCAGGCAATGTTTACCGGTTAGAAAATACCGTGTTTGACCGGGATCTCCAATTTATATAGCGCATCATTATAAAATATGGGTAAAGGTAAATAAGACTTTTACAGTATTTTAAAACAATTTTTCAAATCATTTGAAGGCTATGTATGTATTTGTAAACATTGATAGTATTATCGAAGGATCACCGCAGAAAAAGTTTGAGCGTCCTCAAATAAACATTCTAATTGTATTCTGAAAAATGAAACATGGGACCAGTTCAAAAAAGTTATACATTCAATAACGTGTAAATAAGATAACGATAGTTGAAAAGGAAGACACGACACTATTTTTAAATATGTCAAAAACTGGCCTTTGTGCTGGCATTTTAACAACGATAATATGGAGTACCAACAGGAGGGTGCCACTTGCAACTAAAGCTGAAGAACGATATCATACGTGCATAAATAATATTCACGTTGAGCTATGCTAAAAAATTATCGTGATCCCCACAGGAATCGTTGTGTGCAAAAGAAAATGGAATAAAAAAAAATCATTTCGAAAATATTTATCATTTTTCTAAATAAAATTGTATCAAAATAAAGATATTTTGAAAAATATAATAACTTTTTTTTTTACTTGTTATTCAAGTCAATTCGATAAACAAATGTGTTGTCAGCTTCAAAAAAACTGCAATAAACAGGGGATGGATTAAGAATCCATCATGCTTTACACAATCAGCGGAAAAAACAATTCCAAATTGGTGACTAATCCATTACTCCTGATTTTTCCAGAATCTATCTGATCCATATACGATTCAGTTTCAAGCTTGAAATCGAATTATGCAAATTAATTCAAACTGCTGATTAGCTCGCCTTTTACTTCCTTAACTGTGGGATTTATTCAACAGAAAGTTGTGATGACTTTTGGTATAATTCGAATATAATTTTTGAACAGGAGTTCCCAGAGGATATTGAAGGGCTTTTTGCTACAAACTGACAATCAACTCTATCCTATCTTGTTGAACATTGCGATGGTCTACCGCCATTAGCGGTTAATTTTTTTTTGTATGCATTCCAAACTCGACAGTAACTATTTACTCCATTTATTTTTTTATCAAGAAAGTATGATGGCCTAGAACATTTTGCCACTCGAGATTTCGATGAGTTATGTTACTCGTATGTGTGATCAACGGTTTTTAATTGAATTCAAACACCCGATGTGATATGTCCACTGGAATCCTTTACTTAATATTTGTCTAATATGAAGAAGGTTTAACAGGACGGTCGCCTTAAGAAAGTAAACAAATTGCAGCGTCCGAGTTCTAGTGGTGTTGCCAACTACTTCCTATCTACAAAATTGTTATTCATCTGACAACTGACGACGCTCGAAAATCATGTAAAAATGCTCTAAATGAACATCCATCGTTTTATTTTAGACACTTAAATGAAGATTTATTACTGCATTTGATAGAATCGCGTGTACCACGAATACCAATGTAACTTTGGTATTGACCAAAATATCGTTGGATGCCCCCAGGGGTGTGCTCTCTATTCTCCCACGACTCCTCGTTATTGACGAACTTCTTGTACAAGTTTAGCTCTCTGACTTTGTTTTTGCGAGTTATGCTGATGATCTTGTTTTGAATAATATTACGTAAACACTTGAATGTTGTTTCCGACTTAATGCAACCAGTTCCTCATAAGATTTTAACTATGTTGGTTTTTATCAACCGTTTGTTTTACCGCTGCCATCGTAGGGGTAGTGTTTGTAGGTCTATTACTCCTACCTCTTTTGTAGGCCCTCACTCTTCCTCATTGTTGAATTGAGTGTCCAAGACCTCTATCTTGAATCAGCTCTTGAATCAGCCTTGGTGCTCAAGTGGAATGTATATTGGAATTTTGATGCGAACCAGCGGCTCACACGACCTATTGAAAAGGCGAGGAAGCGTTAAGAACAGCAAGCATATTCATTACCGTTTAGGAAAGAAAAACTAGGGACGTGCATCGGCTCTTATTGCAAATCAACTGTTGTTTCTGCCTTCGATAAAGCTGACTCAGTTGGACATGGCGAAAGATCTCATCTCAAAATACTAGTACGAATTTTCAGTTTGAATAAAGCGCCACCTGGTGTTCGTGAACATGCGAGGTTGTGACTTGTTTATTGGTGTATACCTTTCCATCAGGAAATATATACCCTTCCTTTTTAACATTTTTCGGCCGGGAAAAAGTTCTCATAAAATTTACAACATATGACGAGCTGTGTGTGCTGGGGGACTTTCTTTTTGGAACCACATTGTTCTGTAGGCCTAATTGCTCTAATTCGGACACGAGAAAACTTTCCAACATGTCTCGATAGCGATCACTTTACTGTTAAACATTGCCTCTAGAACCCTCGGAGATGATGCCGCTACGTCAAATGGCGCATCATACATAGTTACTCTACGATGATGTAGTGGTCTTTCGTGTACCATTTGAGGGTTTTCAGTGCCTTAATAATGACTATTCTTATTAACAAAGCCATAGCCAAGTCGAAATGTGCTTCGTTGCTCATAGTGATTTTAAGTCGAAAATAAAATGTTCCATTAATTTCAACACGTTGTTGTGGCGTTAGATGCTGCATAATAACTTGCTATTGACCATTCTCTGCGACTGTTAAATGCGCACTAACAAATGTCATCCGAAACAAAATGGCGGCCAAACAAAATCGACCTGTAACATAAAAAGCACCCTATATATTTACATATATAAACATTATATGGAGAATTTCGGAAACGGCTTAACCCCTTAAGGACCGTTTTTTTTGACTACATATCGTATGTCCCGAGATATCTCGGGTTTGGTCCTTAAGGGGTTAAACGATTTAAGATGAAAGTTGATAAAATGGGGTTTTGAATGCCAGAAAATGAATGTGATGCCACAAATTACTTGCGATTGGGGAAGATTTTGGTAAAATTTGTTTAGAGGGTCGTCCCATTCATATAGTTGTCGGTGGAACCCGGATCAACGTCGGTGGAGCCCGAAAGGGCGTATTGGAATACCAAAAACCGATTGGGTTGGAATCAGATTTCTGGAAAATTTATTTAGAGGTTATCCGGTAGGGCCAGCGCTTGGAACTGACGTTTAACATTTGTAGCGAAATAGGATTTTCGCAAAAAAACTATTACAAGGAATTCTGATTTCTGAATAATTCATTTGGGACTTCCTGAAGAGAAGCCATGGTCATGTTGCACTGCACCTGTTATATGTAGTTGCGCCATGTTTCATGATGGTGCCCCGTATTACAGGATGTTGCACCCATGCTGCATTGTGTTGCACGATGCTGCGTTTTCTTGCAATATCTTCTGGAATGTTGCACTACGTTCTGGGATGTTGCATTATGTTTGGTCATATTGCCCATGTTGCACCTTGTCGCTTGATGTTGCATTTTATGGTGGTTGATGTGTGATTTTCCACTAAGTTTCGTCAAGTTATCTTGGGTTTTCATTTAACGATTGAAGTTCTGATTTTTGGATAATTCATTTAGGAGTCCTCCGGATGGGCCGTCATTTTGCGTAATGTTCCACTATGTTGCATGAGCATTTATTATGATGCATTATGAGTAACAATATTGATATGAAGCATTCGCCCTAATTAATATTTTGGTCTTGGCCCCTTTTCACAATTTTCCTACCTCAAAAGGTTTTTGATGTCGTATGGTGCAATCTTGGTACCTCTATTTATTTTTTTTCGGCTACCTAGCACGATTTTGATAAAAATTAGTAAAGAGATTGCCAAGGAATCAAATGCCAGAAATTAACTTTAATGAGTGATAAGCTATATATGGTACGAACGATCTAGTTAAAAATTGCGTTTATAAGGATTTAATAATGCCAGGAATCGATTGCGATAAGTTCTAATTTTGAGAATATTCATTTAGAGTTTTTCGGGTTGAACAATTTTAATAAAATGGAAAAGATTGGTTTTCGGGTGCTAAGAATCGACTGTGATGAGTTGTAAATTCGGTAAAATGTATTCAAAGGGAGTCTCAAATGGGATCCAGGTGCGTAATTACAAAAAAAATCAGCTCGAGCGATTTTGATAAAAAATTTGAAAGCGGATATTTTCGAATATCAGGAAATGACTGCAATGGATCAGGACTTTGGGAAATTTGTGTAGGGGTGCTTCGGTTTAGCCGCTATGTTGCGTCTGCTCCGCAATGTCATGATGATGAAAATGGGAATCTAATATAAATTTTAGACATGCCTTTGAAAAATTGTGAATTTAAATTAACCTAGGCCATTTCTTAACCGATTGGGATACAACTCTCTCTTATTTTAAGCCATCGAGAGGTTTAACTCCGGCAAGCTACTAGTTCAAAAAGTAATGACGATTCCATAGGTTGAATCATAGAAAACGATGGTCTGTGAAAATAAAAGGATGATATGTTTAATTTTTGGCGATATGCTAATTTATCAAATTGTTTTGTAATATAAAATATAGTCTTAATTTTTACACGGTATTATAACTCAAGTTGAAATTCAAATTTTAAAATGTTTAAGGGACTTTAATTTAAAACTCGGTTCCTTGAACTGCTCGAATAATTTTCATCTCATATAATTAGTTGTGATCGCAATCACTGCACGATAGAGTGCTTAAAGATGAATCCACCAACAAAAGAAGTGGCTCTTTTTTTTCTAGGGAGGGAGTACAGATCTCATAGCAAATGTACGTATTTAAAATATGTTTCCAATAAGTAAATTTCAAAAACGTTACCTTCTATGAATACACACTTACATATGCTCGATCTCTGATATCAACGATCATATTCGTATTAAATTTATTTTAATAGCCCATGAAATTAATACCAAAACTAATCTTGAGTTTAATCTATTTACATCTCGTTTTAAAATTACCCGTGTGGATTAAAATTTCTTCATATTTTGTTTCTATATTAACGCGATGGCACACATAAACCAAACCATTTAAAAATAACTATGACCTCAAAACGCGTACTATACATTTTACGCGATCATTATCGTTTTGTGGTTGAAAGGCGTTTGAACATTTCTCCAAAAACATAAAACAATTCATGTCCGACAAATCATTCAGTTTTATCGGTGTAGAAAAGTGTTAAGTTACTTCAAATTTATGGCATTCACCTGTTCACGGAACAGACAAACATTTTTATTACCTAAATCATAATTCACTTCCATACAGTATTCACTTCACATAAATTTTACATTTTTAATATTTAGTATGGATACAAGTGTTACATCCTTTGCATAAAAAATAGTTACAACATCGTCTTAATTTATTTATATTTTAATAATTCTAGTCTCTAAGTCTACTGTGAGACAAACGATTTTCCCATTCATGGATACAAACTAATAAACGATAACGGAATTATGATAATATGTCAAGAGATATGAAAAACGTGATTTCCTCTAATTTTATAATTCCTAAGATTCTAAGAATTTTTAAGATTTTGGAAAAAAGTAATTGAATGTTTTTTACAGTTATTGGTCTTGTTTTGCTAGTTCATTGTATGCTACAAAATCAGAGAAACAAGATGTTTTTGTTGTTTGGTTGGTACTCGTTCATAAAGAAAGTATACTCGTACATTGTTTATAATTATTTTCTTCTGGTACCGTTATATACATTTCTTAAGTTTGTTAAAAAATATAATAATAGTGTAATCATAAAATAAAATATTGCAGCAGCAGCAGCAGAAACAAAAAAAAACTTTCTTTTTTTAGAATTAGAAAATTTAATTCTAATTTCTAATTTTTCATATACGCCATCTAATTTTACTTTCTATATATAAAAATGCTCACGATGATTGAGAAACTGTGTTAAATTTTATTTTTCAAATTTAAATGGTATAACATTCTAAAAATATTTTTTTTGGACTTGGTTTCTACATGGTTGGTATTTAGAAGAAAATTTTTAATTAAGCATCTCGTCAGAGAGGTTTTCTGCCAAAGTGACACAAAATTTATATTCACGTGATTGTTTTTTTTTGGATTAAATTTTAGAAAGATGTGAAGGTTTTACATTTTGTTGAACACAGAAACGGCTTAAAATGGCTTTTTAATTAATTTGATTTTGGTTTCTCATGAAATTGCGATTACCTATATTAACAATTATTATACATTTCGTTGAGCGTCTTGCAGTATTTCCGGAATGGACCCGTCATGAAGGGTATACCGAAAGTGTTTTGTTATAGCAACTCCATTTTCAAATTGCGATGGCAAAAGTGCATACCTGTAACTACAAAAATGGTCTAAATGAGTTTACAAGGATTTTGAATAGGAAATTACTTGTTTAGTGATTTTTTTTTATAAACAAAAATATGACAGAACGACTTTTCATTCATATTTATGCGATTTTGTGTGTGCATTATCGTCTACAACGATTTGTGGTGGTTATCAGATGCGCGGTAAGTTATTCCTGAATAACTTTATAATTAAGTTGTGATTTGCAATTGTTAAATTTTACGTAATTAAAGTGTTTTCATTTTGATTATAATAAAACAATCTTTAATGTTTTGTAGATACACGAAAGTGAAATTTTAATTTATAATTTTACTATGTAGACATGGAAATGTTTACTATGTGAAGTAGATACACTAAAATTAAATCTCAAATAGTGTTTTATTCTTTGCAGATAGACGTAAATCATTTAAATGCGTTATTTTTACAGAATCAAAATAGTTTATAATGGGAGACCGAGAAGAATTGTTCGTTAAATTGGCGCAGGAGAAGATACAAGCACGGCAAACCGATATAGTACGTACCTAGCCAAAAGTTTTGGCAGTATCTGAAAATGTAGATCAATGAACTGATTCACCCACCAATAAATTAATTCGAATGAATACTACAACCATTACAACTGTCGACGCTCAGAGTTTGTCATCTTTAAACGATTTACCAATAAATGACTAGGAATTAATCAGATGAAGTGCTATTAAATCTCGAAATTTCAGGATCACAATTACCTACTATGGAATGTGTACCACACAGTAACGTCTTTACGTCAATGAACAGTTCATCAATAAGTGCAAGTGAAGCTGGCTATAGTCCAATAGAGTCAAGTGATGAAAGTGACGGTGGATCGAATACGAAACCAAAAAAAATGAAAAATAGACTGTGAAAGCGAAAAATGCTGTCTAGAATTCCGTAAAACATCAATGGAAAGTGGCAGAAAAATACAAATACAAGATCTACAAAAAGAAGGTCGGCAAATAGCTTTAAAATGTACATTTGGAACATGTAAAAAATTTGTAAAATTTTCCGACCATTGTGAAGCCTTAAGCGAAATTGATAAATTTTCCGACATTTTTGGAAGTTAAGCTGAAAGAAAATACCAAAGAAAGAGAAACAATGGGCAACTAAACTAATTCACGACGCTGCTTTTTGCTTAGATACAAACTAAATGTAAATGGTTCTTATGTGCAAATTTACAAAAAAATGTTTATGTCCATCTTTGGCGTAAAACAAAGTTTTATAGCAAAATGTGTTCGTGAAACACAGTATGGCCTTGCACGACAAAATAAGAGAAAGAGGTCGGCTAGAACTTGAGGTGGAAACCATGAATTTATGTGTCAGTTTTTAGATTGTCTTAACAAGCTTTCCAGTCACCACTGTTTCAAGGATACTAACAAATTGCATCTTGAGCAAAAGTTCGAGAATAAATCGGCTCTTTAAGCAGCATACACAAACCACTGTGTTTCAGCAGGCGAAAACTCTTTCTCAATTACGAAATTTATGTTAGAATGCAACAATAAAAATTTAGCTCTATTCAAACCAAAGAGCCTTTCAAATTCATATCGAGGAAAAAAATCGTGCTCAAGCGGAAAAAGAAAAAGACAACGAGAATGCAATTAATGGACTATGCCATCTTATCTACGTAGATTTGCAGGCTCTAAAAATATACCCAGTAGTAAATCCCAGTATACTATGTACTTTAAAACTAAACTTGCTTGTCACAATATTACTATTTATAATAAGATGACAAGAGAAGTAGTCTGCAACTGGTTTGACGAGACAACAGCTGATCTACAAGCAAAGTGTGTACCTCATTTGCGCTTCATTTTTAGTAAAATATGATTAGTAAATAAATATCCCAAAAGCCACACACACATGGAATGCGACAGCCTCGCAAGAAAACCATTAAAATTCCAAGATAATTACAACGTGATAATAGAATCGAGACAAAGGTTCTTCCCATATAAAGTTGTTGCCGCAGAGTTTAGTTTTTTCAAGATTTGTTCGCATTTAAAATGTATCCATCCATCCGTCCAGGTCATCAGCACATCTTTACTCAGCTGCGCCAACTGCAATACGGCCCAAGAGTTAAGGCGGATTCATTGTTGTAGTTCGTTGTGTTCGTTCCGTTCCTTTCGTTCGGTATTTTTTCTGCAGTATTATTTTTTAGGTTCATTGCTGATGAAAAAACAAAACATCAAAACACAAAATGAACAACGTACTTGACTACAAAATAAAAATATCGAAAATGTGTCTGTTTGTTTCTACTAGTATACTATATATCATGTCGTTTCTTTCTTGCCATGTTCCTTCGGTAAAAAAGTTGAAGATAGATCAACTTGATGAAAAAAATACCGAAGAAATAAAACGTCATTTGCGACAAATCCTATTGGTTTACAAAAAAACACAACGAACGGAACGAACGGAATGAACACAACGAGCTACAACAATGAATCCGCCTTTATTGCATATAAATTCAATTTGACGATTAACTAGAAACTGAACTTTCAATAAGGACTAAACCTAAATATTTTTATTATTTAATTAATTTTCTATTATTTCAAGTTTATTTAAGTTTACAAAAATTTAGAGAACTGCACCCCCATTTTGAGCATTCGAGCTCATTTATACTATATTTGCACAGTTCAACTGCTTTAAATTGCTTTACATTGTCTTTTGATAAGTGTTTAAAGATGTAGTTAATTCCATTAAGATGTTTTCGTCACTTGGACATCATCAGATGGACTGAAGCAAAACAATTATAATATTTTATTTTTTACAATACATACATTATAATAATAAATTATGTTATTTGTATAAGTGAATGTATGACAAACAGATATAAAATTGGTTTTATAACATTATAACATTAGAAATGTCTAAAAATAAAATAAAACATTAAGTACGAGGGTTGCCTTTTATATTTCGGGATTAGACAACCCTAGTGTTGCAATCTGGCAACTGACAGCTCTATCGTAAAGTTTGACATTTTTGAGATTATACGTACTCAGAACGTTTTGACATTCGAGCGCTATTTGTGTTGTTTACAGTACTCATTAACTCAACATCTCGGCGAAAAAATGGAATTAAATCGTAAACATTTTCGTGCGATTATTTTTTACAACTTTCGACGTGGATTAAGGCAGCAAGAGTGCATGGATGAACTTAATTCAATTTTTGGCGATGAAGCTCCATCAAGGACTAGTGTTTATCGATGGTATGGTGAATTCAATCGAGGTCGTAGTTCACTCCAAGACGAATTTCGTGAAGGTCGTCCAGAATCAGTTGTTGTTCCGGAAACCATTGATGCTGTGCGCGAACTGCTATTGCAAGATCGTCATGTGACATATCGTGAGATTGAGACAACCTTAGGCATTAGTGGGACCAGTATACATTCAATATTGCATAAACATTTGAATGTGAAAAAAATTTGTTCGCGTTGGATCCCACACAATTTGTCAATCGCTCAAAAAAAGGCTCGTGTCGATTGGTCGAAAGAAAAGCACAAAAAATACGATCGCGGTACTTCAAAACACGTCTATGACATAGTGACAGGTAATGAATCGTGGATTTACGCGTATGAGCCCGAAAGTAAACAGCAGTCGACTGTATGGGTGTTTCAAGAAGAGCCGAATCCAACAAAAGTTGTTCGCGCACGAAGCACTTGCAAGCAAATGATCGCCTGTTTTTTCGGAACAAATGGACATGTCGCACCCGTACCACTAGAACAACGCAGAACAGTCAATTCTGAGTGGTACACAACCATTTGTTTGCCAGTTGTCTTCCAAGAAATCAGGAAAACAAACTGCCGAAGACGAATCACTCTTCACCACGACAATGCGAGTTCTCACACATCGGCTCAAACAACTGCATTTTTGAGCACTCAAAACATCGATTTGATGAGTCATCCGCCGTATAGTCCTGACTTGTCACCAAATGACTTCTTTTTATTCCCGTACGTAAAAAACAAACTGAGAGGTCAACGTTTTTCAACACCTGAAGAAGCGGTTGCTGCGTTCAGAATGCATGTTTGGAGATACCTCAATCAGAGTGGAAAAAGTGCTTCGACAATTGGTTCAAACGCATGCAAAAGTGTATAGATCTTCATGGGGAATATTTTGAAAAACATAAAGCGATTTTCGATGGTTAATATTTGTTTTGTTGTCTAATCCCGAAATATAAAAGGCAGCCCTCGTAACACTTATACAAATGCAAATATTATTAAACTAAACTTACTGTAGTTTACTACATTCACAATTGAATTGTTTGAGAAAATTGGACAAGCATTAATCAAATCTCAACGACGGCTCGAGCAACGGAGAATAAGTTATTCAAGTTATTAAGAAAATATCGAAGAATTATTTTTAACTCATCAGAATTATTGGACGTTTTACAACAATCTACCTTATACAAAAAATTAATTTTTAGTGTGAGTCACGTCAGAAATCCAATTTTGGAAATCCCACCGTTTTCCTATTTTGTCGAGTAGTATTTTGTTGTGCAATTTTGTGCGTCTAACGGTAAAATTTGTGCATAATGTACTTTGGGAGATAATGTAGGATTTCTGACGTGATTATCACACCAGAAATCCTATAGATCCGTTTCATGATTAGAGCCTATGTTTTGCTTTAGTTTAATTGTGCAAAACTGTGCATGTCAAAAACAATGTAGTTCTCCTCCAGAATTGGTCAGGATTTTTCCTAGAAATAGGCAGATATAGCCGGCCTATTTACATGGGATATGTACAATGCCTATTCAAGTAGATCAACTATAGAAAAATATCGTATATTTCTATATATAATTTTTTGGTGGCGAAATATATTATATCGTATATATATGCGGGGGCTTCTTTTGACAATATTGTTCTATCAATTTCAGCAAATTTATAAGCCCCGTCATACTTCTATCATTTTGAGCAACTATTACTCCGGTAGTCATTTCAGATACACTGCGGGCCAAAATTTGCCCTTCCTTCTTGTCCGTCAAATCCTTACTTCGATCCATTTCAGCCTAATCACCAATTTTTTAGTTTTTATTGCAATAAATTTCTTAAGTATTTAAAATTGTTTTTAAAGATAATCCAATTAAAAATTGGACTGATGAAACGACAAAAATTAAACTAAGCGTGGTTTGGTCCTAAAAATGTGATTACTGTTTGCTAATATTACTATTTCGTACATGGTAGTATTGCAATTAAGTACACGTGGATTTTGAGAATATTTCAGCCCAAACATAGCTATTTACTATGCCGATGAATTACTAAACTACACTGATTCGGAAGCTCTGGTATAGCGAAAGCAAAATAGAATTAGGATCAACTAGAGGAGTCCCCTAAGAAGCCCATATTAGGATACACAAAATTATTAATTATTTATGCTATCAGCTATATAACTCTACTAGGTTTTAATGAGTTGCTCCAAACCTACACACAGCGGAACAATTATGGTAACACAAGTAGCACTCCATTTATTAAGAAAAATCAAAAGAACTTATTGATGATTGGAGCATCACGGATTCCATCTAACGGATTTTCAATGAATTTCGATAACTTCAAATGTTGACGTTTAAGCCCGATGCTTAAAGAAAGTAAACACAATAAACATTATTCGCGATAATTTTATCATTTTACCGTACGAGCTGTATATTTTATATAATGAGTGTCATTGTGACATATATAATAAAAACACTTACATGAATCAACCTATGTATTTCCTTGATTTTGTCGACATATCGATCACACATGTCATTTTTTGTAGTTAAGTTAGTTGCAACTTGATCCACCAGCGGCACTGTGTTTTCCAATATTGCTGTGTTTTTCAATATTTTAATTCCAAATTTAAATTACTAACAATTAACAGAATATTTGTTTTTTGTTGTTTTTTATTTAATTGTATTTATAATGAATTAATTGTATAATGCGACGTGGATGATGTCGCCAGGACGGTGGCAATGATCGAGAATGGCTACACTTATCGCCAAGTCTTACTACTAGAAAGTTCGGTGTGTCCACATCCACCATATATCGGTCTATTCAACGATACAAGCAAATGGGTTCTTGCGAGAGGATTAGGCCAAGACCGAAAACGTGGTACTAGCTCTAGAGATGACCGCTGATGCATTATCTTTGAAACTTTGAGAAAGAGGCGTCAAACAGCAACTCAAACCCGTAATGCTTTATACGAGGTTCGGGGAGTGCGAATAAATGAACGTACGTACCGTGAGATGAAGGCTTAAGTAAGTCCTTTTGAGATGTTGCACCCAAAATACCTCTACTGCAAAGAAATCATCGAGTAACAAGGTTAGATTTTGCTCAAGAACACCGATTTTGGACTTTGAATCAGTGGAGCCATATTTTGTTCACAGACGAGGGGCGTTTCTTAGCGAACTCGGTCTATGGAAGGCAACGAGTATGGGGACGTAATGTAACCCTGAACATGTAGTACTATTTGCCCCATTTATCGGAGAAAATTTGTTTTAATGTAGGATAAAGCCCGGCCGCATACTGCACGCGCGATAACGTCCTTTTTGTCTGAGGTTGGAATAAACAAGCTGAACTGGGACATGTTTGGGAGACAGGTCCGAGCTCGAAACACAGAAGAACTTCGAAATGTATAGTACTCCTGGACGAATGGGAAAATTTATCACAAGAAACGATCGACAATGTTATCGGAAGCATGGTAAGACGAATGGAAGCAGTTGTGAAAGCTCGTGGAGGTAACATCCGTTACTGAGGTTACAAAAATTGATTGTTATTGTCTTTTATTAATCCTTTCAAAAAAAAAGTAGCACATCTCCATTATAACAGATTTCCATAATTTTTCAATAAAATATTAGAATGTTTTTCCTTTATTTGGATTTTCATTCTATTACTTTTCTTAGATATCCATAAATCAACGTCTATTTGATTTTAAAAACCTTTTTTAACATTTTTTTTATCCCTAATTGTGCTGCTGTGGTTGAAGTAGGTTGAAGTAGGCCAGTCTGCTTGAAGTAGGCCAGTTTTTTATATTTCGAAAAACATAAAAATTGGCCAGTTTTTTATAATTCGTCATTAACTGCATTTCATAACGCTTTTGAACATCACGTGACACATTCAACCAATCAGAAAGAACTTCTTCGCCGAATTGTCGACACGGCGAAGACATGAACAAAATTTATCTTTTGTACACATATATCATTTTAGGTGACAAAATAAAATTGATCCCATTTGGATCAATTTTTTTTGCCACTGAACACAAAAAAAAATCTCACTTTAAACACAATGACAATTTCATATGATGTTTAGTTTTTTTATATACATATGTGAATAAACGTCAACAAAAATCAAACAAATTTTTTGGATTTTATAATTGATCCGGGATCAAAAAATAAAAAGACAAAAATGTAAATAAAGCCATGTTGGATCAAAAATTCTTGTAGCTTGTGTTTATGTTTATATTTTATTTTATCGGCTTTAAGTTTTATTATTTACATTTTATTTACTATATATATTTTTCACTTACAAATTAAAAAAATATTACAAAAAATTATGTGTCAAAATATTGTTTATGTATGTGTGAAAAAACTGCGCCGAAAATTCGTCGAATATTGTTTTCGACCACGCATTTAGTTTCAAATCTGGTAATTTATAGACCGAATTTATAGTGGCAACTATTGGTATGATAAGCGTACCCGTTATTAAACTTTAATAGATTTTGTGAATTTTCGGAAGAATTTTTCGCAATTATTAGCTAAAAATGCAGTGGAGTGAGTTGAAAACGGCATTAACTAAGGTAAAGACATCAAATTCTCCCGCTTAAGTTAGCTAGCTGGAAGGTGCAGCAAGGCTTACAAGAAGTTTTTATGTATGGTTACTATAGCGCTTCCAGCTTTTCAGTAAGAACCATTGGTTTTTTCTAGTTATTGACGCTAAATTTCTTATAAAAAGGTTTAAAAGGTTAAAGCATAAAAGGTTTTTGCTTTTTGTGTGCATTTAACCAAAGCATAGGGAATGTCGCAAATACTTTGGATTACTTACAATCACAGATTACCCGAGAATCAATAAAATTTCGTTGTATTTAACGTATCTGATACAAATACTAAATAAATAATTTACCAAACATACAAATATGGGAATCTGTCGATGACATTGAATCCCTGAGGTCCCTTGACGTATTAATGGCTTGGTAAATAGAAGGGTATATTAACAAACAAAACCAATTTTTCCGCGCTCCCCTAATAATATATAGCACAATATTTCTTACAGTGTGTTTTATGTTTTCTTCCCTATTTTATTTTAAACAGTAAATTAATTTGATATCCCTTTAACATTTTGAACATTTTTTTTACCCAAAGCAAGTGTTTTTCAGAAACAGTGCAAAATACTATATAGGGGTAGGTTTTTAATAGTGGTGAAGTTTTATCCGAAACGTATTATTGTTATATGTATTTTATGTATTTAGAGCAATGGCTTGTAGCTCCCAAATCTAAATAATAGATACGATCATACTCTAATTTAATATTTAGGTATTAAAATAGTAACATGATTTTAAAAATTTAACAGAATTGTTGTTTATTTCGATTCAATTTAAATATTATGTGATGTCATTCCCATTTCGACTTATTATATAAAACATGCGATCAATAAATTTAAGTGTCTTCTTATTTAATTATATGTATTTACAAATATTTTATAATTTATACAAAATACTCGAATTCAAACATTTATTAATAATAAATTGTATAATAAAAATCAGCCAAACATACACACAATGTATGCGTATGGATGATATCAAGACCAACAACATTTTATATAACAATAATAACATAACACCACCGCGCTTAATCATAATAATCGCGAAAGAGCGCGAGACAGACATTAAGACGTCGCTTTATTTATTTTGTGTCAAATAAATATTTCTTTATACCATACATACTTATAATACATACTGTATATTTTTGTGTCTGATTTTTATAAAAAAAAATTATATGGTCATTGTGCTTATGCGTTTCGTGTGATTTTGACAATGTTTAATTTAAAATCTTGTTTGGAAGAATAAAACGCTATAGCGCTCTATTATACAACAGGATTTTATAATTTCTTTAATTAAATTATTGTTCAGATTTTGAACTGCGAGTTTCTATCACAATAGATTTTTATAAAACTGTTAAGTAATCAATATACGTTGGTAATTTGGGAATTACCAAAACGTATTAAAGTATAATCGATGATTCTAATGACTTCGAGTTCATATTACCTCAGAATTTTATACTCCTTTCAATTTTCTATCAAACTAATCATCGGCATTTTTGGTATCCCAGGACGCCTTTTTCAGTGAGGTGATTAATTGCATGAGATTCCAGGTATAACGTTCGCTATTTCTCAGAAAAACAGAATTTAGATACTCCTAAATAGCAGTTACGAACCTTTTTAGAGTAGAAATAGAATGTTTAGAAAATAATTTTTGTCACCTTTTATTATACGATCAATCATTATTTGTCTAAGTTTGGTTTTAATTACGAAAAAGAACAATGTAGGGCTGAATTATTAAAAAAATATTTTCATAATTTTTGACAAGTAACTGCTTGTTATATTACGAGTATAATATTTGATTTGATTTAATTAATTAAAAAATTTAACAATCCACATTGCACTTATAGACTAATGGAGAAGTTAAAAATTTTACTTGCTGTCGCGCTTTCTAAGGGTAACATGATCAAGTTATATTGGGATACATTATTGATTAAGTACAAAGAATTCTAGTCATTTCCGGTGTCTTCCACTACCTTCACCCTATCACCTCCACTGCGCCGCTGCAACGCGGTCAATCATACCTGTACTAATCCAGGTAACGGCTTTTGATACGCAGCCCCTCCCCCCCCCCCCTTTCAGTGAGAAATGCGATCAAATATAATAAAAATTGCGGCATTTCTGTCTTTGAACTGACTAATTGAGATAAAGCTTAAGTTGGTGAAAATAATTAAACTTGTTACATATTATTATTTTAGTTAGCGGCAGATTCCATTGTTTTATTACCACGCGGATTCCATTGTTTTATTAGACACATCATTTTATTAGACACACAGCATAAATGTGGAGGATGGAGAGAAAATTAAAAATTGTCTTTTTTTAAATAACTGGATGGAAGATGATTAGAGTACCAGAACGGCTGTAAATTCAATATAAAGTTTCACCCCATATAGCCAATGAAAACCTCTAGCTGAAATGATTGATTTTTTATAGTCTAGCTCATTGATTTTTTATAGTTGATTTATGATATTAATCCTACATTAATTCAAAATGGAAACAACCCAATTTTAGTAAGTACGATCGGGAATTTGGAATATTTTAAAAGGTCTTCAGAAGAAAAGTTAACCTAGTGTTACCATTTGTAAATAACGTATGGCAAACATTTAGCGAAAAAACATTGGGAAAGACTAGATTACAATAAAACTAAAACTATAATTTCACATAGCAGCGCTAACAATTTCTCTTGTTGGAAAAGAAGAATTGGAAATTGAATTTATTAATAAATCTGGGAAAATTATAACTAATGCAAGTACTAATGATCATTCTTCCATGGAAATACTCGTAACAAGTCACAAATAAAAGTGTAAATACAGAAAAATGTATTGGCTGATAAGAAGCCTTACTCTATCAACATAAACAAGCATATATTTTACAATCAAATATTGAAAAAATCGGTACTTATGTTATTCTGCATACAAACGCCAGATATAATTCGAAGTCTTCTCAGAACTATACGTTTTCAGGAGTTGTAAATGTCAACATGTGTATAGGATTTATCAAAAATCCACCAAAGGAAATTTAGTTAGAAACAAACTATTCATTAGTCTAATTGACTATAGATTGAAATTTATTAACTGATAAGTAAATAATATAAATAATAATATGTCTATAAGGCATACCTGTGTCAAAAAAATAACAATTAATATGAAACTTAATTAAAATTTCATTAAAATGCTGCACCTACGTCAAACCAGCTCATTATTAAAAAAAAACTTACTCCTAATTAAGTCATACTTAATAGATTTAATATAGTACATAGTATTATGCTTTATTTCATTCCATTAAGCTATTTTAATTGCAAAGCAATATCGCCAAGTCGAACACAACTGAACTAACTTTGTTTTTGTCAATCGTACATATTTTGTGTGTACATATTTTGAGGCGCGGTGAATTTGTAAGAGATATGTACATGCGATCATTACTTATTTATTTATCGTTTCGAATTACAATAATATCTAGTATCTATAATATACCTTTCTAGTTCAAACAGCTTGTGTTCAAAAATAATAATCGATAATACATTATAAATTGGTGACAAATATGTCAAAATAGAACCTTGGATATACCTAAGTATTTACCTGATGTATGTGGAACAATACAATAGAACATGTAAGTTATTTCTAAGAACTTGGATAAGTGCTGGTTTGCTAATATACAAGTATGTACATATTGTTATAAAGAAATATAATTAATAACTAAACTATTGATTTATTATAAAACGCTTTTGTGTAAGTAAAATGGATACACATATGTCAAATCAATAATTCAACATCATTAATAAAATATTTGACCATTTTCGAAGAAAATAAAAAAAATGGGTTTTCCGATAGACGATAGACTTTTTCTACGTTGGATTATATTAAAATTTTCATATGTCGACCATCAACTGGATCGTTTTTGTGCGCTGCTTAAAATAAGTTGATCTGATTCGTTGACTATATAGGTGTTCATACATAATCATGTTAATCTTAAAAGCGATAAGAAGCAGGGCTGACTGCTGAATCCATAACGTATGTTTTACCGTCCAAGCCAACGCTTATGCAACAAAGTTAATTTCTTTAAAAGTAATAAAAGTCTATACACCTTGCGGAGTACTTAGATGACATCCGCGGCAGACTAAGGTTGATAGTAGGTTGACTACTGAAACTCCTCCAGGAAGCAAGCGCAACAAGAAAGAGTTTTGATTGTCTGTAATGAGTTATCCTTCTTTTAATAACTGCCAAGTGATATTTCAGAATTAGCCTTATATGAGTATCCAACCCTCTTTAAGTTTAGTATACATAGCACAATGGAAAAAAATATGTTGCTTTTAGGATATTTATGAATGGTGGTGTATTTGAGATTAAAAATACTGACAAATGAACAATATGAAATTAGGCCTACCTTGAGACGATGATGAAAATTTGAAAATTATTATTTTTTTCATTGACCATCGAGTTTGAAATGCCCATAACAAATTTTGATTTCACACAGTGGAGTTTAAAATTTCGTGCGAAAGATTCAAACTAGTAGATTACTAATGAAAAAAACTTATCATTTTCATTTGACGGAACGTGGCTTGATCCCCTGGAACTGAACCTTCTTAAGAAAAAATGCATTATTAGATTGAAGAGCGGGAATTCTTAAAATAAATTTTGCATCCATTTTAAGTTGCGCTTTTTTAACGACTACATGCACTAAAACACCCCAGTAAAGAGCTTACTACAACAATAAAATTTTGGTTACTAGAGGAAGGTACAAGTACTTTGATTACTTCTTCAGTATCTTGCATTAACACAAAGAAATTGCCACTTTTCAGACTCTTAAGCCTCGAACATTCTAGATTTTCTCGGATCCGCTCCAAACGCGATATTTCAAAACGCGATACTTCGAAACGAAATATGGCAAAACGAGATATGGTACAAAACGCAATATTTCAAAATGCGATATTTCAAAACGAGATATGGTACAAAACGCGATATGGTTCAAAATGCGATATTTTAAAACACGATATTTCAAAAAGCGACATGGTACAAAACGCGATATGGTACAAAACGCAATATTTCAAAACGCGATATTTCAAAACGCGTTATGGTACAGAATGTGCATTGCGAAGCGACGGGAGCGCAGCGACCCGATTGATACCGATCCTATGTACTCTCGCTCCTATCGATTTTTAAATTCCTATAAACTGAAATTAAATTTCCCCTTCACCCGCCTGATATAACCCAATCCTAAACTCCCGTTTTGTACCATATCGCGTTGTGCACTATATCGTGTTTTGAAATATCGCGTTTTGAATTATCGCGTTTTGTACCATATCGCGTTTTGAATTATCGCGTTTTGAAATATCGCGTTTTGATAATTCATGTTTTAAAATATCGCGTTTCAAATGGGATCCAGATTTTCCACTGCTCATAATTATTTACTTGTATACCCAACCATGTAATCATGATATAAGATCGAAACTGATAGGGCCGTTTCCCGTTTTTCAAAATCCCGAAATAAAAATTCCGCTCTTCAAAAGCCCGAACTTCAAGATTTCGCTTTTCAAAATCCCGCTTCACAAAATTCCGCTTTTCCGAATCCCGCTTTTAAAAATCCAGATTACCAAAGCCCCGTTTTTTAAAATCCCTATTATCAATTATAAAATAATGGTTGGTTCCGAATCAAGCTGGATTATGATTCTACAAGATATTTTGAATTTCTGGTTCTATATTTCATCAACAAACCGTCCTTTTAGGGGACCATTAAAATATTTTTTATTAAAAGAATACAATTTATAATCGAAAATGCTTATACCTGCGTGCATAAAACACATAAAATCAAATCTATCTGTTAAATTCCTAAATCAATTCTGCATACCAAAATTTTCCAATAATGGGTACGAAATGACTAAGTTGCAATCTTTGTTGTCAAAAACTAGCTCTGCATATAAAATTTATGTAAAAATCCTAATCCAGCTCTTACATTAATACGTTTAGATATGACCTAGTTTCAAACATCCTAGACGAATTCCAGAAATTCCGCTAAATTCATGTACATAAGAATCTTAACCTACCTTAAGAATCATCATAAAATTGACCATAACTGGTTAAGAAATTTCGAAGAAATTCATTAAATGCGTTCAATTAAATTTTGAAATTCATATTGGTTGAGAAATAACCAAGTTGCACCCAACATGGCCAAAATCCACCCAACATGGCCCTACACCCTAAATTTGACCATGATTGATTAAGGAATAACCAAATGCCATTTAGAATGGTCTAATTCCAGAACTACATGTTAAATTCGCGTTAAAATCCCAATCCAGTTCTACATCCTAAAGTTGACTATAATTTGTAAAGAAATGGCCTAGTTTCGATCAGCATGGTCTAATTCTGGAATTTCGTTCAAAAATAAAGTTAAAATCCAAATTTAATTCTGCATACCAAATTTGACATTTATTGGTTAAGGAATAGCCATGTTCCATTGTTCATGACTAAATTCAGAAAAAATTATTTTAAAATGCAACTCACATCTCGTAATTTGACCAAGAAATGGCCGAATTCTTAGTAAAAATGTAGATACAGACAAATTTTAATAAGTTTAAAAAATCCCGCATTTTGGAGGGATTTTTTAGTTTTCAGCAAATTTTGCTTGGGTATTAAAAAGCGGAATTTTTAAAAAGTGGGATTTTGATAATTGAGGATTGTGTATTCGGGCTATCGTACAAAATCAAGACTGATGACAAACTGACAAAAATTGATGTGTGTAGTTCGACTTACGGCTATTACAAACATGTTTTGCACACATTTAGCTTAATAATAACGTTTTTAATTTCTACGTCACTACTTGTAAAAATCTGCTTCCCGCTTCCTCAACTCGGTTTAACAATTTATAAAACTTTGATTAATTTATTTAGTTAATTAATTATTTTTTAAAACTTTTATTTTGTTATACAATATTTAATTAATTTACAATTAATTATTTTAATATATGTATGAGATAAATTAAAACGTTTATTAAAAGATATTTATTATTATAATTATTAAAATATTTTATTTCAATAAATTAAATTAAATTTATAATGTTACACCCCGATTCTGAAGCACAGTCACTGACTGAAAAATGGTCTTAGGTAAGTAACTTGTATCTTTATTTTGAGTTTAGTCTTAATTATGACACTTTTCGTATTCTACGCATAGCCTTAGTTGGCGTTGGTCTTAAAAAAAAGTTTTATGTAATACATCATATTTCGAGGTCTTATTGGTCACTCTCATAATTCAGACTAAACTCAAAATAAAGACAAAAAGTTTTACTTGAGATCATTTTTCAGTCACTGACTGTGCTTCAGAATCGAAGTGTTAATATCCGCCATGTATTATGGTGGCCGCGCGGGATGCATGAGTGGTGACGAGAGCATTTATATGGCGACATGACTTAACTTCTTATTTGTGCAGACGTAATGTCATTTACTTATCGTTTATTTTGTTTTCAGTTCCTGTGGATTTATACGGCCATATCACAATATATGGGTTTTTATGTATACAGGCCTAAAAATGTAAACGCAAAAAAACTCTCATACCACCCACTGCTATGGAAAATTTTTAGTGTTAAATTTTTTGACTTAATTTATTCATATCCCGTAAATGTGGCGCAGACAAATAAATGGTCATGCTCCTCAGCGTAGACTTTTTTAAGGAGAAAATACCTCAGAAAAATATCTTAAGAATGACCGATAGCGAGGTTGACTTTGACTCTCATCCAATTCGGTCGTTTCTGTAGGCGAGAAAGGTATTACGTCGACCAAATTTACCAGAAATGATGATACAATCTCGCTGGTAGCGAATGAGATAGTACGTTTCCACATCGAATAGAGTTGGTTCAGGTGTTGTGATTGGTACCTCTCCGATTAAGAAATGCCCCGCGGTGAGTATCGTACAGGCATCAGGGTCGTTCGTCATATTTCACAATGGTCGCTAGTTTAGGCAAGCCTCGATCTAACAAAGCAGCGTCCTCAACTCCTCGGACGATCAGTGTGCCTGTGATCTCGAGGGCTGTGATCGAGATGGAAATGTTAAATTGATTCAGGGTGGGCAGCGTTCGCACAAATTTCGCTGATCGTGACTGAGGCTATGATATGATGGGATCTCGAATCTTACAAAGCTTGAATGCTTTCACATTCGTGAATGCGACGTTATTCGAGGTGACCGGAGTTCGTGATGATTCGACGAATAATGATTTGGTATTCGGATTCGTGTTGTGTAATACCATGCGATGTCTTTTGCGGAAATCCGGAACAAGCTGGATTTGCAATTCGAACTGGTGTGTCCTTTGTGCAGGCAGTTGAACTTGGCAGGCAGTTGATTTGACTTTTCTTTGAATGTTAGAGGTATGAATTGATCGCACTGGAATACGTCTTGATTTTCAGCACAAACTTGAAGATCCGAGAGAGTGAAGTGACGGCGAGATGCTTGAGTGCACGACGAATGTGATGATAACGGGACCTCTTTGTGTGTATGCGGTGGATTCGATTGTGTTTTAGAGACATTGCGACATGATAGACATTGCACTCGAGTTAGTCACATCTCTCAATTTCATTCGGTTTTTGAATCCAGCTTGTCTTCGATGATGTTAGATAAGATGATATCCCGTGGTGTCTGGTACTCCTAAAAGTTTCAGACTGTGAACGGTCACCTTGTGGATTTTCAAGTCCCCATACTCTCGTTCGAGTTCCTTTTCACCACACCGTTGTCATTGCAACACCGGATTATGCACGTTTTATCAATCATGCGCACTGGACACCGAAATATAGTATGGACTATCGGTACCCGATGAGGTGTATTATTTCACCTGTTGTTGAGCGTTTGTGTTTGGTTGGAGGGCCCATTGGAGGTGGTAATCCCAATCGATGAGGAGACGTTAGTTGACATACACATCGGACTCTAATTTGTTGATAGTGAATATAGAGCAAAGATTGTGAGAATGAATGAAGAGTACACAACATAGAGAAAAGTAAATTGAAAAAAATAACTGGTCTTCATACATACACACATATACATGCTCTATATCTTATAGCACACACATGCTCTATATCTTATAGGACAATTAACAAATAAAAGATAACATAGCGAAAAATGGGAAATTTAGAATGAAAAGTACCTCAAAAATTAAAAACAATAAATCAACAAAGTGTACGTTCATGAGAATGAAAATTTATTTTTCGGCCACATATACGAGATATAATTAAATAAAGTCAAGAAAGACTTAACAATAAAAGTTCCATAGTGACTTGTTGGTTGTTTACGTTTTATAGTCCTGCATACATCCAAAATAGTTTGTAATTTGGCCCACATATCCCGGCACTGGTTTAAACATCCAACATAAAATGTAAATATGTAATTTAATAACACATACATAGACAAGTGCTACACTTGAGCTTTACGCTGAGAGGCAGTTAAGTGCTGCTTGGTTTTTTTTAAGGTGCAGTGTGTAAACCGGCAAATTGTATATTCTTTTATATAATTCTGGGTAACCGCAACCCTTTAATTTGATGTCTTGTAAGCATGTAAAAACTACCTTAATACAACGCTAAAGAATATGGGAAAATATTTAAAAACAGCTTCAGTTGGAATGTATTGCTTAAATTGAAATAATAAATATAATATATTCTGACAGTTGAATTAATTCGGAACAAATTGAATTGCAACGGACAAATACGGTACCATAAAATTGGCTCAGAATTGTTTCATTTTTCCTTTTTAATTTTTGAAACCCGAAAAAGACAAATTATTTAAAATATTTCTTTTTAGAGCCTTAAAATACATTTATATATGTTAGCAATACAAATTTACAGCGAATAAATAGCTCAGTAGTTTAACGTTAATGACGTTTTAAATATTCCAAAGGTTTAAAAGCCAGACTATTACTAAGTCAGTATAACAATAGTCTCAGCATAGCTAAAACCAATATCTAGAATTTAGAGGGTTTCGGAAGTCATTGGGTTTTGACCTGGGCAACATTGGAATCATATTAAATCATCTGAAAATTCAGCAGTTTACGGTACCAAAGATGTTTCCCTAAAGGATATACTACGTGTTGGTGAAGTGAACCTTTCTTTGGTTCCACAAATATGAAAGTAAAATTTAGTAATCCAGATTGTACAGATTTAAGTGACGTTTAAAACAGCTCAAATGGAGATTTGTGATATAAAGATCACAATATCAATGTCAGAAATTTCTGCGTTCATTAAATTAATAAACGATATAGCATATTGTATCCAAAAACGGGAGAAAAATCCTACGGAACGGGTCAAATCAATATGTTTAACAGCCGTACTTAGAAGACCCACGTGAAGGTGTGGAATTTCTTGAAACCTTTATTTAGACAATGCTATACAAACTTCGTTGGGTGCAATAATTTTTGAAAAGGTTTTTCACACAAAATTATTCAGATTACACACAACAATGCTTACAACACAATGGTATCAAATGGCACTTTATGTCATCGCTATACCATCACACTTTGTTGGGATTCTGGAACCCAATGTAAACAATATTTAACACTAATATTATTTAAAACAAACGAAACTACAGGAGAAAAACGGCTTTCTTACGATGAACCGTCGACGTTACTCATTCAAATAGAAGCGTTATTAAATTCTAGGCCATTACTCAAACGACGAATGTCGAATGTGTGATACTCACACTAAGATTTAATAATTAGTTGTGAACAAAAAACCAAACGTTTAAAAATAAACCACGGTTTAATTTTCTGATTATTGGGGTTTGACATAAAGCAAACTTGGGGTCTATTTTTTAAATAAACCCGAGCAAGCAGACTTGCCCTGGGTACTATACACCCGAGCTCAGGTTGTGCAGTTCCAAATAATTCAGTGTGCATAGAGTAATCATTTGTTTTTTACTTTGTATATTCTTCGTACACTGGCATTCTGTTCAGAGTAAAATTTAAAGAACCGAGTAAGCTCGGTGTAAGCACAGTTCACAAATAAAAACACAGTGTAACAATGGCTTGCATATCCGTCTAGCAACGCGTGATCAATAAATTATTTTTGGATAGCAGCTTCCGGAATCACGGGGGGTTCGGTTATTTAAGCTTGTGGCTATTGTACAAATAAATTATTAAGGGGTAAATAAAAAAAAATTACTGAAAAAAGATTGCACTATTATTCGGCACCATCATCACTAGAATTGATTTTAATCGATCAGCCAATCATTATCGAATACCTAAAGTTTTATCAATAAATTATATAAAAAAAAACTACGACAAAAAAAATTTAAAATTGGTAATGATTTTATTTTGAAATTCAAAATTTTTTATTAATATTTTTGATTTGGGATATTCTTAAACTAAATTAATCTACTTAACTTATTAGCCGGCACCCTAGATATAAATTTTACGTTGCGTTGCGGATCCGATGGCAGAAATCGTCGAAACTTAGCAGCATACTATTTATTGTCTCGTCAGTTTTAATGTGGTTCGAATTCATATATATAACGATAAATATCTGTGCAAACTGCTTAATCAGCTGCCTCCATCGCACCAGTAATAATTACCCAATATTAATTATGTTTCGATAATATGAATTTTATTTTTTTTAGGTAGAATAATATTAAATTTGTGTATAGCAGCTTTTCTAAATTATTATTATAAATTATTATACGTATTAGGTTATCTACTTAATTTTAGTTTTTTTTGATTCAGGATACATGAGCACATATTTTATTTGTTTTCCAAATTGATCGAACTATCGACCGTTTTGTAGTACACGGGTAGTGCTATATAATTTTATCAGGCATGCGTTACTGAATAACACGTTATATTTTATCCAGATGCTTCCGAATTTATGGTTTTGTTTGGTAATATAACCACACCCACACCGTTAATTAATTTTATAATCTTATAACTTTAAGTTCACTTTAACGTTAACACTATGATTATTCAGACCCCTGCGGGTGTATAAATTAATGTAATCATGCACTTAACATATCACTAACTACTCTTATATAATTTTTATTGTATTTATTTTAACTCACTACTATTGCTAATTTAACATTTTACAACCGCAGTCAATGCTTTAGGTATTTTTTCTATTATTATTCTAGTTCGACTGACCACTGATCGATCTGCAAATTTTTTTCTTTTCTTTCTTATTTTTATTTTTCATTTTAATCTTTGTTATCAAAAATCTAATTTCACATTATCCCTACCAAAAAAACTAACCGTAACAAATATAATTGTAAAAAAAAAATTCATCCATACCGGGTGACCATTACAAATCGTTACAACAGTGTGCAGAGTAAAATTACTCAGGTTGAATAAAAAAACACAGAGTATTTTTTGACAGCGCACTGCTTGCTCGCAGGTTGAATTAAAAAATAGGCACTTGGATTACTACCTATAATACAAACAAACGCGCATATAAATTGGAAACTGCTCGTAAAAATTGGAACACAGTCAACGAAATAATAAACGGCCAACCACTTGAAATTAAAGGAATTGTATCGTGCATAATGTACCCGTATATAATTTTACACGTGTATTATTAAATTGATTTAATTTGTTTTAAAGATTTGTAAAGAGATTTTATTTGTCATCGCGCACGTGTGTTGGCTGTGTTCACTTTGAGAGCTTGTACGAGTGGTGAGAAATTTTTTCTTATTTTTCATTTTCGTTTTTTATACTCCATTTACCTGCGAGTGCGACCAACATTTTTCTTCTGCAAAATGAAAAAAATATAACAGTGACTTTATGCACATGAGAGACAAGGAAAGAAATATATCCCAACAAAATTTTGCAGAAGGTTTTTAAGCCACTATAAAGCAAAAACCACTATATAATGTTGCCACAAAAATAAATGTTGCCGTAAAATATATTCGATCCGAGTATTTTTATGGCAACATTTTTAAAATTAACAAGATAAAAAATTATTTCGTATTTATAAATGTTGAGGATTCATAAGAAAAACAGACGCCATAGATATAAATGTAAATTTCGCATTTGAATTCATTAAAAATAAATTAATAATGATCCTATAAAAAAAATACGCCATTACTATATATGTTTATTTCTTTCTGGCATATTGAATATTTTTATATAGCGGATATTTCTTATTTACCTGCAAAAATTTGTAGAAGAAAACAATTTTCTACATGTAAATGCCCCATTATGGTTAACATTTTTAGTACAACCGAACAATCGAGGAATCAACTTCAGTGGATTATGCCAATGCGCGTGTACGTGGCCAGTTGAGTATCGTGCGCTCGGGCGCGGTTGATTATGGAAGATGATTATTAAATATCGGTTTATTAAATATCGAATTTATTTAAAGCCGCACGGTTGAATGTAGCGTATAATATATGTCGTATTCGTCGATGCTTATATAATCAATTATTTTGCGAATAATTCAGTTGCTAAAAATCATTGATAAAAGAGGTTGCATAATATCTGGTTCAGTGCAAATAGCCAATTAATTCAACCATTATTTACGAGTGTTGGTGATGTAAATAGTTGTAGTCTTCTGATTGATATGGAGCTGGCAAAAATTAATTAAGATGTCAATATTACCAATCAATAGATACTGACGTTTTTCGAAAACTTAGTCTGTATTTTATCATTCTTTCCCTAAAAAATAATTCGACTCCTGGTTTGCATGGGTTTTCCAATACTGTTGTTAAAAAAATGCCCTAGTTTTTAGACGATATTTTATCTTTTATTTTTAATTTAACCTTAGCAACTGGGATTTTACATCGTTAAAGCGAGCTTTGGTTGTTGCGATCTTCAAAAATAATGATAAAACACGTATGAACAACTATCGGCCAATCTCATTTCTTTCTGTATTCTCGAAAATATTCAAACAAAAAAAAAAAGTAGAATTGTTTCCTTCTTAGACTAAAGAGATTTTCTAGCTTCCAACCGATATGGTTTTAGAATAAATAAAAATACTGAACAAGCTATTGTTTCCTTCCTATACAAGTAACTGCACAAATTGATAAAGGATTCAAAGTATCAACTCTATTTATAGATTTAACTATTGACAGAGTCCAACATAGTCCACTTTTAAAAAAGTTATATTATTGTGGATTCAGAGGGATAACACGTGATTGGTTGTATTCGTACTTGAGTGGGCGAACGCGAGTGGTAAAAGTAAACCATCAAACAAGTGATGAGCTAGCAATTAATGTGGGAGTGCCGCCACAGGGTTCTGTTTTAGGGCTGTTATTTTCGTTTACATCCAAGTTTTCAAGATACTATCACAATATAGATCATGATTTAAATATTTCATCTATTTGGTTGTAAGCTCATAAATTTTTTTTCAGTCACAAAACGAAATTATTATATTTTAGGGATACCCTATCATCGTATCTTCAGAAAACATGTCATATTTTTGAATGCAGTAGCATTCTTCTAATGATTGTTTTTTAGTTAACACAGTTGCTGAATTTTCGGTATCTACACTGAGGAAAAGAATATGATTGAGCTGATCATAAAAGTGACCATCATTGTTATGATTACAATTGCAATGATTAAGAATATCATGTTATGATACAACCAATCATTTGAAATAATTGTATTTAACACACAATGATGATATTTATCATACAAACTATGATTGGATTAACCATCGCTATGATTAAATATGTAGTTATTATGATGCGAATAATCAACTCATATATTCGGTAATCGCATAATACTGTATTACTGCAGCAAGAAACTACAAAATAAAATCTGGATATTTAGTGTTTACATACGAATTAATCACCCATTGAGATAGCGAATTTTTTATAAATACACTAAAAATTATCATGCAGTATGTTTACCTTAACTATAGGAGATGAATATGATTACAAGTATCATAATAATAATAATAAGCTCCGTTTTCAAGAGAATGAGCCTCGCCACACTTTAATTCTTTCGTCGTGATTCAATGATTTCAAAAAATCAATCGACGTCCACATTTGATTTCTTTGCGCGTTTCTTTGTTTATGTATGTGTTTAATTTTTTTTTTCTAACGCATTCGTTTTGTATAGTAAGTAACATTCGTTTTGTATAGCAACATATGCTAAAAATATTTTCCCACTGACAACTCGAAACTAAAAAAATTCAACAAAAACAAATACAGGAAACCCTCCAAGAACACGATTAATTCGTTCCGTGTTCTTTAAAACCGTGTTGTTCGAGACTACAAAAAATTAAATAAAAAAGCGTTACGTTTTATTAATTATTTTTTGTTATGATATACAAAAAACAAAATAAACCAGAAAACGAAAATCGTGTTGTTTGAAACCGTGTAATTTGAGCAAATGGGTTCCGTGTTCTTCGAAACCGTGTTCTTCGAATACCGTGTTATTGGAGGGTTACCTGTAAATAAAATGGCTTTGAAATATTTTATCTTCGTAGTAGTGCGAAGAAATTAGTGAATCAAAAAAAATATTGCTGAAAAAAGAATCAAAAATTTCCCCGCCAAAAAATAAGTTTGTTGGTGAAGGGGAAAGAAACGAGGAAAGAATCAAGATAAAAGAATTAAAGTGTGGAACCGCGGAATGGATTCATCACACTAAAAATATCGACCTTCTTTTTCAACTATTAGTTTAAAATAATTTTATTTGATTCTAAATGATAATATTGAACTTGATCTAGTTGATACAATCGTTTACTTATCTTACCCTCTGAATTTTGTTATTTTTACATAATTATGATAACAAAGTTGTTAAAGAAAAAAGAGGTTACAGAACAGAATATAACTAGTTTGCGTACTTTCATTGTGTATAGTTGATTAATATTAGATTTTAGTAGTTTTAGTTTTCATCAAAACATTACGAATTCATTCTTTAAGTAATAAGTTAGCTAAAAAATTTGGGAGTTCATCAAGAAGTATTATACTCGTAGCTTCAAAAAATTTTAATATCCACAAAAATTAAAGCACTTGATTAACAGCGTAGAAGTATAAATAAAATGGTAACGAAGCTCCGAAGAAAATCGTAATCGTCAGGAAAAATTACAATATAATTAATTTAATTTATAACACGAATTTCCATAAACCATCACAACACGACATTCATGATTATTTAATCATAAACGACAATTATCTTAAAATATCATTTAGCTAATTAAATCCTATTTTCTAGGTACAACAAAGTGATGTAAATATTTCTAAGAAACGTATACCATCGAATGACAAGTTCAGTTCGGCTGAAGTAATCGCAATCACATTTTTCTCAATCGAATATTGCTTAATTGGCGCTAATCGACTAAAATTTTGTAAGTTGACACAAACATTTTGTAACCACACCAAAACAATTCCGATGAATTGAGAAATCAACCATCTTTCTATCTATATGCATACTCATTATATTAAACCTAATCAAAATATCGCAACCTGCCAACGTGTTAATAAAAAAAAAACTTGTTCTATTAATATAAAATATACATTTCTAAATATTGATATTGAACACTGAAATCAAATAACTTATTGATTCATACACGAATACTAAGCACAAATTTTTTATTTGTTTGCAAATTTTTTGCACATTCATACGTATTTTATGTACAAATGTGATAATATGTATAGTTTATCAGCAAATCGAAAGTAGGTACCATACATGTAATTTAATATTTATTTTTGGTCATTTAAAAAACGTAACTTTTTGGTATACACGCACAGTATATCAATGAGCGAAATGAAATTATTCGTAAATTACGATTGTGGCGCCAAAATTAATATTTACAATTTAAATTCTCACGGACTACTTTATGTTGTATAATAATTATGAGTTTGTTTGTAAATAATTTTCAACACTCAGGAAGCGCTTTGTATCGAAATGAATTAATCAGTTTATTAATTAATATTAGGCATCACAAGATTACGTGATTGCAACATTAATTCAAGGTTGGTTACAACGTTGTTTACATTGCAGGCAATGGTTGACAATAGTTTCCGTATATAGTTAGTTAATTACATTCTCCAGTTCTATTGTTATTCAATTAGCTTGCATTTTGAATTAAAAAAAAGTTTATTCTTGTGTATTGTAAGGAAAGATAATACATATTTATTTTTGTTACCTACTGCCTTAAGTAATACCATATAATGTAACCATCGTCATACTCTGGTTATTAGGCGCAACATAAAATTATATAAATTTCTAAAAATTTTGTTGTTATATATGATACAAATTCTTCACCGCAGCGCAAAACAAGTTTCTAGAAATCTCGTTAAATTCGCACAGATATACGGGAAATGAAATACCTTGTGGAATTTGCATAATATTAAAAATGTTTGTTAGGGCGATTAGAGTTAGTTCTATTTTTGCTGGTTAGCTGTGTAACACAATTTATCGGTGTTTACTATATTATGGGACTGACTGTTATCTGCAACAGATGTCTGTATATGACAAATCTACATTATAAAACTGCCGGTAAGTATTGAAAGTCGTTAACCTTTAAATGATACACATACACATAAAGAATGGACTTAAAATTGTGCAGTGCGAAGTAAGTAAGACATTGTGGCGCTTATATAAATTGTATCATTTGTAAATATAATTTTATAAATTAAATATATTCAGATGGTCAATACAGAGGCGATATTTGCTATAACACCAGGAAATTATATAATTAATTAAAAGTGAGGTTGAATGGTTTTATAAGTACACGCTGAACCATTGTCAAACGCTAATTGTTGGCGGACAGCATATAGTTTCTTCAAATTTTACTTACACGCAGAAAGTAAAGTTTTGTAATTGTACACAATCTCAATGTTTCCATGTTGGCGGATTTAAATGTAATGTAATTTCTACACTATCAAGAGAATGGAATGTGCCACCTGTTGAATGAAAAGCTTTTGGGAGTGAGATTATTTGATTACCAACACAGAAATGTATAATATTTGTTATAACCTAACATATATCTAACCTTAACAGTGTACTAAATGTTTTCTTTTGAAATGGTCACGAATATGTATAATATGTCTGTGTTACGGTTAAATTACAAAATATGTAAATGTGAGAAATTTTTGAAAAATTTCTTTCTACAAATCCTGGTAGTTCTAACAGGGCCATCTACCCTAGACATATTGGCTGATTTATCCATGTAGTAACCTTTAAACTTTGTTTAATGATTAAATGGGACACATACTCTCTCCCAGACTGTGATAATTGCTCATTATTTAGTCGACGAGAGAGATGAGTCTGGAAAGTGGAGAACGGTTTAATAATGAAATAATCTTTCTCTAATAATCCGTCTGTATCCCGATTGTATAATTGGTTAATAAATATTCATAAAATGAAATAAATGAAATTTAGACAACCACGAATTTAATTTTATGAATATTTATTAACTATAAGGCCAATTAAAATCAGGAATGCTCAATCATTATTTATAATGTTTTATAGCTAATTTATTGTTACTAAACTGTTACGTATTTTTGCTAACATAACAAAAATACGTAACAGTTTAGTAACAATAAACTAGCTATAACACACATACGAATTTAAAATTTGGACAATTTTTTATACAATGATCATCTCTTATTTATGTGGATGCGAAAATTCATTGTCAATGGCAAAGCTATGGCTATGCGGTGCTGTCGTTTGACAGCTCTAATCTAAAGTGAACTATTCACATATGCCAATGTCTTCAACAATCATTTTGATTAGTTGGTGAATTTTACGATGTTTAATATCTTCGTTGAAATCTTTTTCTTTATTTCTTATAAGGTGATTATTCTTCCATCTTTAGTTTTCGTAATAAAATATTTTTGCAATAATATAAATACAACATTTCAAATTTCGCATTTTTAAATGTCATTCCAGAAGTCGCCATGTTTAGTTATTTTTTAATTTTGTCGGAAACTTCATAATCGTAACAAGTTGTTGGGAACAATGAAACCGAAACACGTATTGTATACCTTATCTAAAAAACCGTATCAGCTGGTTTCTCAGCAACATCTGGAGTACCCCATTTAGGGCCAATTTTTCAACGACATTGAATATTTGATTAAAAATTCTGCATGTTTGACTAAAAATATACAGTGAACAAAATAACTCTGCGTACGCCCGGTCCTGTTATGAACAATCAATATAAAGACTATCTAAACATATTTCGAATCTCATTCTTTATTAACAAAAATAATATTTATTCTTAATTAAAACCATTCAAACAAGAGTTAGTCTAAAAATTCATTAAATTAAAAAAAAATATATTTTTTTTATCTTTGAACTACAAAATTCATTGCAAAAAAAGTCTGCGTATACGATTTGGTACATCCCTATGTTATTATATTTTATTTTCTTTGTACACATGTCTTTGGTTTAGTTTAAAACACCTTGATGAAATACAACTCCTTTTTTAGTATTTTACGTTGTTTTGAAACGTTAGCATCAATAAAATATTTAAAATGAATAAAATGTCACGTCATAACTGTGAACTGTCATTTGAGATGCGTGAATTAATTATTAAATTAAGAAATCAAAACAAACCTCTTGAAAACATTGCCTAATTAACAAAGGGTCAAAATCCACCATTCAAAGTGTGGTTAAAAATTATAATAAAATGGGATCGCTTCTCTCTAAGCCTCGACCAGGACGACCAAAGAAGCGACAGTTCGCGAGCAGCGTGAAGGGATGAAAATAATAAAGATGTATCCAAAAGAGAGTGCTCGAAAAATCGTGTCAATAGTTGCTAAAAACTACCAAAAAACAATGACGACCCAAACAGTTCGCAAATTGTGGCATAAACATGAATTGAGAGTTCGTGTTCCAAGATAAAAAAACCCTAATCTCGGTAGCAAATCGAAAGAAGCGTTTATAATTCGCTAAAAAGTACGTGAACCAACCTTCAGAGTTTTGGAACAAGGTTATATTTAGTGATGAATCAAAAATTTAACATTTTTGGTGCAGATGGAAATGTGAAAGTATGGCGGAAGAGGAATACTGCGATGGAAATAACAAATTTACGCTGCACTGTGAAACGCGGTTGAGATAACGTGATGATATGGGGGTGTATGTCCGCGGCGGTGGGAACGTCCAGTTTATAGATTCTAAAATGGACAAAATGATGTACTTAAACATTTTAAAAAACAATTTAGTGGATAGTGCGTCGATATTGGTGCTAGAATTGGAATTCGCTTTTTCAATATGACAACGATCCTAAGCATACGGCTTACGTGGTCAAAGAATGACTTTTGAATAACGTGCGAAAACAATTACATACACCCCCTCAATCGCCGGATCTCAACCCGATCGAACATTTATGGGAATTACTCGATCGGCAAGTGCGCAAACACCATATATCTTCTAAATCTGTTCTTAAATCCAAAATTTTAGAGGAATGGGCTAAAATATAACCACAGGTGACTTCAAACCTAGTTGGATCAATGAAAAGGAAGCTTGAGGCCTTTATTTGAGCAAAAGGGAATCCGACGAAATACTAATGTAAAATTTTTTTTTAAGATTTTTTCGGCTTTTCGGACAAAATATTATTTTAATGGACACCCATACAATGTTTACGACAATTTTTGTCGCAGAAAACAAAGAGGCCATTTATTAACAATATTTCTACCACAAAAGTAGTAAAAATGCACTCCCCTCCCCCACGTTTAACCCCAGGGCACTTGTGTACACAAAGATACACAAACCCTTACAAAAATGAGAACTCCCTTAGGTAGCTTCTTGGCAGCTTGGTTTCGTACTGATAAAAAGTTGGTCTACTCATCAGGTTGCAACGACCAAACTGCAAAAATTCAACTCTTGCTTTGTACCAATAATACAAAACAAGAACGTATTGATTTAGCGAATTATATATCACTAAATCAGAAACACAGGAAAATTCTCACATGTGTGGATACATGTGAGAATTAAAAGTAAAGTGAGAATTAAAAGTAAAGTAAAGTGTTCCACACTTTAATTCTTTCAGCGTGATTCTTTCTTCGTTTCTTTCCCCTTCAAGCCTCAACCAGTCTGGAATAAGAAAATAAAAAGTACGAATTTTAACGAATTTTAACCAATTGTTTTTCTTTTTTTTTGACATTCGAACCAGTGAAAAATAATAATTTTAAGTTACAGCTGTTCGTTTACAAACAGCTGTTTTTTATTGTGAAATGTCTTTTAGAGAAATTTCATATTTGTTCATGTTGTTACATATTTTTATATATTAATTTCGTATTTGAAAATGAACACATACACGAGATGCTTTTACATCACAATGAAAAAAGGAAATAAACTAAACAAAATTAAAATATTATAGTAGTAATATAGCGTTTACACTACGAAGTACGACTATAATATCATACCATTAACATATTAATTTTTAACAAAATTCACTAAAACACCATTTTTAATTTATCACACATTATTAAAATTAATCATAAAACATGAAAAAATATTAAAATAATTTTATTTAATAAATAAAATAGAAAACAAAAAAATGTACACAAAATAAATATGGCTTCCACTCCCCGCATCACAAATTTATCTTCTTTTGCTGTGTATAAAACACAACAACAAATCGTATTTTTAAGTATTTCTTATTTTCGAGCGAGAAATAGCGCGCACTATTATTTTAATAAGTGACAGCTAAAATTTTACGCAGGGGACATTCGGCTTCTTACATGAGCATTAAGTTTGACTGGGTAATAACATTGAAATGCCATTTATCGCATTGTTATTCTATTATTTTTTTATTTTCTTATTCCTTACTGGTTCCGCTTTCACCCACAAACTAATTTTTTGGCGGGGAAATTGTTGATTCTTTTTTCGTCAATATTTTTTTTTGATTCACTGATTTCTTCGCACTATTCCGCAGATAAATATTTCTTCGCACTATTACGTAGATAGATAAACATCTTGTTTATTTGTCGTTTTTGGGTTAATTTTAGTTTAATGTTTGCTTCGAGTGCAAAAAATATATTTTTTCAACCAAGGAAGCCATTTTCGCAGCAAATAATAAATATTTTTTACTATTCGAATAAATCAAAAAACATAATTTTACGCACATACTTAAAAAAAGAAAGGCTATAGTGAAAAAAAGGGTGTACCAAAAAAATCGTTCGGATTGTTTTGTTTGCTTATAATAAAAAATAGAAATAAAAATGATTAATTTAAAATATAATTTATATTTAATTTAATATATAATTTAAAATTAAATATATTAATTAAATACTACAGTTTTAAATTAATTATTTTTATTTTTAATATGTATAAGCAAACAAAACAATCCAATTTTCGTACCCCCTACAAATGCGCAAGAAATCAAATGTGGACGTCGATTGATTTTCTGAAATCAGAGAATCACGCTGAAAGAATTAAAGTGTGGCGAGAAACTATGTGTGTAACGCCAACACATATAATTAGAAGAATTATTAAAATCGTCCGTGAATTTAATTTGTTTTAAGATTTTTTCGGCTTTTCGGACAAAATATTATTTTAGTGGTTACACACATACATGTGAGAATTTTCCTGTGGTTTCTGATTTAGTGATATATAATTCGCTAAATCAATACGTTCTTGTTTTTTATTATCGGTACAAAGCAAGAGTTGAATTTTTGCAGTTTGGTCGTTGCAACCTGATGAGTAGTGATGTTCAAAACTGGTTAATTTGATAACCAAGAACGATTCGATCTTTTTCCCCACTGACCAGGTTATTTTAACCTGATCTTTTTAACCTAATCTACGTAAACCAAATCGACTTCAAAGAGCAATACACCTATACCATAAGTTTCTTACACAAAAACAATGCAGAAAAACAGAAACAATTTTTGTACATTATTATTGGGAAGGAAACTGTTTAATTTCAAGGGATTTTGCATGTTGTACGTACGGTACGTTCGTAAAATGTAAGTGCGAGGATTAAAATATAATTTTATTTGAGAAAAATGACGACCTAAATTATACTTGCAAATCAGAAAGTAAGAAAAACTTTATTTAATTTTCGATAATAATTACAACCCAACGTAAACAGAACATCGTGCAATTTAATTTTTATGTTTAGTGTTTTCCGATGTAATGTGCCGTGCATCACAAATTCGTGTTAACATATAATATATTTGTCTCTTTTTAACGTGAGTAATTTAAATATGTATACAATACACTTCGATAATCAGTATCCCTCCAGGCGCAAAAATGTATACACTAAAAATGTGCGGTTTACGAACAGTTTACGCACGTTAATTTTGATACCACACTACTACACCTATACTTAATTTTTATTATCACATATTACAGTATATTTTGCTTTCTTTGTATATTTTATATTTTATAGAGTCGTAGTTTAAGTTTTTGTGTGTAATAAATTTATTGGTGATTGATCATAATATATTGTTGGTTGAACTTTTGCCTTAAAATAAGGACGTTCATTTGTGATGCCCCAGTAAGAGCATTCCTATTAAGGGTAAGAAAAACTGCGTAGCTTCATGCTTTAAATTTGTAATTAGCTTTTTTTGTGTTTCAGGTATAAATAGTCTTTTGGATTATATGTGAGTTCTTTAATATGTGATAAAATATTTGTGAATTAAAATTAAGTATAATTACTTTATGCGGCAGAAAGCAAAGTCCTTTAGAAATTAATTTTATTATTATATTATTAATTAAGATAGATTTTATTTAAATAAATACAAGATGAAAATATTATTGGTTTTTTATTTGACAATAAAGTAGTTCCGACGAATTAAACCGAGCGTAAAAGTGACGCGCAGGTGACTCGCCAAAGATACGCAAATACGGCTCATAAATGTTACGTTTTTGTCGTACACATTATGAACAGTTTATAGACACTAACACATAGAAAAGTCTTCGCTAATTTGTTTCACTTCTCATGTGACAAAAATATACTTTACGTACCACATCCGTACCGTTTTTGCGTAACGTTTGCGAATACTTTAGTAGAACTAAGTCTTCGTAAACCGTACGATAATGTTACGCCTGGCCTGGAGGGATATTAATATTTACAAGTTGCCTTGTTTGTGTAATGTGTATTCGTGTATATATAAAAGAGATCAATATATGTACACGGTTTGTAGTTCTGGTTTATTTTGGTTTATATTCTTTCTGTTGGTTAGAGTTTATAGTATGATGAGTGATTGAATAAAAAAGAACGAAATGGAAAAATAACCTAATACTTTTTTGCTAACCATTTCGATCATTTCGTTCTTTTGAAAGATTAGGTTAAAAAGATTTGGTTAAACCAATTTGGAACATTACTACTGATGAGTAGACCAACTTTTTATCAGTACGAAACCAACCTGCCAAGAAGCTAACTAAGGGAGTTCTCATTTTTGTAAGGGTTTGTGTATCTTTGCGTACACAAGTGCCCTCTGGTTAAACGTGGGGGAGGGGAGTGCATTTTTTCTACTTTTGTGGTAGAAATATTGATAATAAATGGCCTCTTTGTTTTCTGCGACAAAAATTGTCGTAAACATTGTATGGGTGTCCATTAAAATAATATTTTGTCCGAAAAGCCGAAAAAATTATAAAACAAATTAAATTCACGGACGACTTTAATAATTCTTCTAAAATCTATTTTGTTAAATTTTTAATATTATTTCAAACGTACGCAGACTTTTTTGCAATGAATTTTGTAGTTCAAAGATAAAAAAAATATATTTTGTGTAATTTAATGAATTTTTAGACTAACTCTTGGTTGAATGGTTTTAAATAGAAATAAATATTATTTTTGTTAATAAAGAATGAGATTCGAAATATGTTTAGATAGTCTTTATAATGATTTTTAATAAACAGAACAGGCGTACGCAGACTTATTTTGTTCACTATGTACGCTGCGCAAAAAAAAAATCGGAATACAATTTTTTGGAAAAAATACCCAGATTTGAACGATTGTATGGTGAAATAACACCTTTCAAAAAACAATTTGGCTTCTTTTACATACTATAGGCATCCGTTTTATTTTATTTTATTCCGGACTTTCTAAGTATTATAAAGATTGTCTAAAAGTAAAAAAATATGCTGCTGTTTGAGACTGTAAAGGAACTTCCTCGATATTTCATAGAAACCTTCTCGATAGAAACCTTGAAAATGATGCTGCGGAAATTTCTGTAGGACGACTTGATTTATTGAAGTTTTACCAAGAAACGTATCAAAAAGCGCCTACACTTTAACAAGCACATTTTTTACCTTTCATACTAATCACTTTACGATAAAATTTTAAGTTTCTTTAAATTTTACGTCAATTCACGGATAAGTTACACCGGCTTTAGTTAAAGCCGGTGTAACTTATCGTGAAATTGGGTGAATCTGTGATATTAGTTTGCCTGTTGTGAAACCAACTTGGCATCGATATTTAGAAACAGGAAGTGTGAGTCGGCGAGAAGGATCTGGTCGATCAAGGAAAACTATACACCAAGAGATGATCGAGCTATCGCACGATATGTTATAAAAATAAGACGACATATAAGCAATTTCTTCGTGCTGAAGAAATTAAAAGTAATGTACCAGCACAAAACCAAATATCATGAGACCTGTCAGAGTTCCGATAATCATCGTCAGCAACCAAAAAATTATGCGTTGTAGTATAGAAACTGATCTCAGAAAGACTGGTATAATATCTTTTTTTAGATGAATCGTGGTTCAATTTGTATGCATCAGACGGCCGATGCAGAGTTTTGACAAAGACTATACCATGTTTAACATACCGCTACTCGTTCGATCACCGAAGTCAAGCAACATAGGGCATAGTTAGTACTTAGATGGGTGACCGCTTGGGAATACTATGTGTCGTTGTATAAGTTTTATATTTTTTGTCTGGGAGCCATTGCCTTTGGGATGTCTCAAATATTTTTTGTGAGTAATCATAAATTTGAGAGCAATTTTTAATATAATTTAAATAATTATGGTTTCAGGTAATTCTACTGTAAGTTGTGGAATTGCATTAGAATTAAATTAATAAATGTTTATATTATTTAGGAAGCCAGAAAATATTAATTTAGAATTAATTTTCAGGAAATTTACAGATGTAGGTGAAATAATATTTCTTTGAAATATTACGTGGATGGTTCACAAGCCAAACCGATTAATTCCATTTTTTGAATTTTTTTAAATTTTAATATCAACGCTCTTGATTGGCTTCTAACTATATATACATATTCAAAACAAATTTCTGTAATATTAAGGGTTAACACCACTAAATTACAAAGTTAAAACTAACTAAAGTTGATATTACAAGAAATTCTCATTTTTTTTTCATTTTTCTCACCTTCTTATTTTATGGCGTTAATCGTTTTGGCTAATGAAGCATCTAATAGTTGATTGTGTAGATTAGAATTGTGTTGTCAGTGTTACTAACTATCGACTTTATCGAGGTGTCTGTACCGGGCTGATTCAATCAATCAATTTCGTTTACGAAGCCGGAAAGCATTAATTTAGAATTAAATTTCAGTAAATTTCCAGATGTACGTGAAATAATAAAATTTTTCCCTCAGGTTGCTGATTTATAGAAGCAATTGTTGAAGACCAATATCATCGTTATCCATTAAACCTCTTAAGCCTTTATCCTTCCTCTAGTAGATTAGAAGTAGATTAGATTGTGTTGTGCCGTACGATCGCTAGGTGTCTGAAACCGGATCGTTCTGTCCCAAAAAAAAAAAAATCCTTTCTATCCTTCCTATGGTTATGTGTAAACAGGCTGTAGGAATAGGCCCGGCGTTATCCGGGACACTTGTCAAGTACTTGGTTTTACAGTCCAATCAATCAATCAATCAGACGGCCGATGCAGAGTTTGGCGTTCACCATGACAAAGATTAAACCCTAATTGCGTGATGCCAGTCGTAACATTTCATGGAGGTTCGGTTCTGCAATAGCGCCGCATTAATTTAATAAACCATTTTCCTCGAAGTCCAGATTTAAAACCTATAGAACACGTCTATGATACAACGGCGATATGTTACAACGGCGTGTGAGAAAACAGACAAGGCAACCAACAAATTTGCAGGAATATAGATGCTTTGTAAGACGAATGACAACAAATCACCATGCAATAAACACACGACATTTTAAATATGCCAGGGCGTATTTATAAAATAATGCGGGCTAGAGGAGGTAACACGTGATATTGAAATGTCCATTTTGTTCGCAGATTTTAGTGTTACTACGTTTGAATAAAGTTTAAAAGGATTTTGTTGCTATATACCTTTGTTGAAATCGCCTGATATGCGTGTCTCATTTTTTGGTTACGTTTTTTGCTAAAACTTCAATAAATCAACAAAGGGTCGACTCACAGAAATTTCCTCAGCATCATTTTCAATGTTTCTAAATTCTCAAGTTCGTGCAAGTTCGGGCAAGTTCGTTTACAGTCTCAAACAGCAGAATATATATTTTTTCACTTAGACAATTTTTATTTTACTCAAACACCGCCAACAAGAGCCTATTACAATCCGATCTCAACAGCTTCTCCACATGGTTTGCAAAACAACACCTTGAGTTGAATGTAGGTAGACAAATGCCAAACAATCAGCTACTCTCCAACACGTTCATAGTCCTTTTCTCGTGACTATATTAACAACGATGCCGTTACTGGATCCGGTTCTGATCGTGATTTGGGTGGCATTTGTAACATATCGATTGTATTATCAATCAAAAACTCTGTGCTCGGTTTCATCAGATAATGATACTTAGAGCTTATACAACTTATTTTAAATCTTATGACATTTAATTACTTTATTGATATTTTTGCAATTTAAATCTGTTTGTACCAAGCAGGTACAACTTCCGATTTTCCTGCCGTCAGCGACGGGCATCGTTTTGAATACACAGTTTAAAACATCCCTCCAAATATCTGTGGATATTTATGTTACGTTTAGCTGCTATTGATCACTAAAATCTTTATTTAATACACGACCATTATAACCATAAGATTTTCTAAAATATTGTTTCTCATCTCACGGAAACATTCAGGATCCAATGTTTAGTTCTGTCTCCATAGAAAATTGTCAAGCATTTCTTACTAACATATGATTTGCTAAGATTCGAAATAAGTTCTCGAATGAGCCTAAATCAGGGCTGCAAGGGGCGGCCACTCAGTAGTTCAATTTTTTTCTCTTTAAAACAAGTTTTGGTGAGAGCGGATATATTGATTGGTGCATTATAGTGTTGGAAAATAGCATTTACATATCAGAATATAGAAGTTCTCGTCCGAAAATGTTATCAAAACTTTTTTTTACAATTCTATTTAGTCATTTGAATTACGTTTTGCTGATATAAAACAAATAGGAGTCTTAGCAATGAAAGAAAATGCTGCCCAAACCACCACCGTCGGGCCTCTCAAAATTAAATTAATTTTCATCTGAGAAAATAAAGTTCTTCTAGTTTTCTCTAAAGTCGGTATATTTCCTGGCTAACTCAAGCGGTGTAAATTTATGATATTTCTTCGGTTTTTATCGATTTATTCTAAGCTATATACGATTTGAAAACGACAATATGATCTTAACTTATAGTTTACCTATTGGTAACTCCAAGTTATTGACGATTTATGAAGATGATAACCGTTTTATTACGGCTTTCTGACGACTTAGCTCTTTAACACGATTAAATATTTTAGAATTTTTTTTTGTGAAATGCGCCGCACCTATACAAATATTTTCCGTTAAGGAATTTACAAATTGTAACTATTAGCAAGTAAATTTATCTCCCTCCTATATTTAAGATACAGCACAGTTATGATATGATATAATATGATAGAGGCGCACAGGCCAACCATAACGGCGATCCTAGGTACGTTACCATAATCTTGAAATATCAACAATTAAATAACAAAGATACGACATAGCTGAACAAAAATAACCGAATGAAGAGTATGGGTGAGCCAGGCTTTATTCTAGTTCATCCTTTAAAACTGCGCAGTCGAATCCTTTAAAACTGCACACACTTCTTATATTGAATATCAAGGTTTAAATTTTTAGCAAGTAGTTTTTCTCTACTTGTAGCAGACCCGTTTGCTCTTTTTGAGTATCTTAATGAGTTAGCAGAATACAATTCAATGTTAGGACTTTTGAATAGCAGTTATTTCTCAGAAGCGGTGATTTTTTAGGCTGAAACTTTCAGATATGTATCTTGGAAAATAAGCACTCTACGAAAAAAATGTCCATTTTCAAAAATTAATTATTTCGGAAGAGATATATATTAGTGCTAAAATTAGTACCCCTCCTTCTCTTCGTGTAGGTGGGGCGGGGAGGAACTTTGAAATTGTAATAGGAACCCCATTTTTTCGCAGATTCGGATTCGACGTCATGGCGCTGTTAAATTAAATTTATATTAAATTGTTTTCGATTCCTCTTACTGAAAACTTATGCATACGATGCTGCAATACGTTTGAATTAAAATGTTTTCAAATAAATGATTTTTTTTGTATCTTATTTTAAAAATATCGATTCAGTTCGAAGATTATTTCGAAAACAAAAGACGTGTTTGCGTTAGACTATTGATACAATACAAAAATGGAATGTTTAATTGTACAAGAAAAAATTGAAATGATCCTGGTTTATGGAGAAGCTGGCCGTAGTCTTGATAATGCTGTGACTGTAACTCTCTACGCTTCGCGGTTTTCGGATAGGATTCGGTCATGTGCTTTATTTTACCGGACTGTTAAACAATTTAATACTGATGGCAGTGTTCAACCGTAAAAAAGGATTCGTCGAGCAACAGTCACTGAGAAAAATAATTGCTGTATTGGCTGCAGTAATTCATAATCCTTATATCAGAACAAGAGAAATAGCTAGCGATTCCAGATTGTCCCAACTAATTTCAGGTATTTACATTGAAAACGTGCTAATTTTAATTCAAACGTATTGCAGAATCGTAAGCATATATGGAAATTTAATATCGTTATTACAGCGCCATTTATCATGAATCGAAAAAAATAATTCAAAGAAATCCTCCGTACTTTAAGCCGTAGAATCCGCCGAATCTGCAATAAAAAATAGGGGTTCGTATTTTAATTTCAGTTACCCCACCCCACCTACAAAAAGGGGAGGCGCCCTGTTATACTCTCCTTATTTTTTCATTCAGCCCAATGCCAGGGTTGCAATGTTTTAAACAAAACGTTTAAAACGAATGTTTTAAACAAAGCGGTATGTTTTAAACATTTTGTTTTAAATAAGTGTTTAAAACATGATTTTAATTAGACAAAAAAACAAAAGTTTTTTTTATTTAAATTAACTTTAGTAAATCTTATAAATATAATATCTGTTACTTCAAATACTTATAGAATAAAATTAAATAAATTTGATTGGCCACAAAACCCAACCTCATCAGTTAGATTCAGTTAGAATCATTTATATAAATGGCTTCAGTTTTCAATTTGGTTTTGATGATAATGATTTAAATACTGTAACTAACTTGGCAGCCTTTTATGATTAATTAAATTTGAAATGTTGGTTAAATAATATTTAAACAATGTTTTGCAATCTGAAGATTACATTGAAGCCTCGCTTGCCGTAGTATAAACCATTTCTGAATTTCAATTAATTCGTTTATTTATTGTTTCTAATGTAGTATTTTTTGAGTTTCTTCAGAGAAACAATAATTTCGCTTAGCAATTTCGCTGCATAAATCATATTTACAAAATAATTTGGTTAATTTACAATATATGTAATATCCTTAATTGATGCGTTATGGTCGGTATCTAGATCTTCAACTCATCCACAAGTGTGCTTAATTGCGTGCATTTTTCCAGGTGCTCTTTCATTCTAACCACTAAACCAGAAGCCCCACTTTTCGGTGGACATTTCTCAATCGGAACACGATTTGCTTTAGAATTTTCTGCATTATTCGAATACTTCGCGTCGCAGTGGGAATTTTTTCCTTATTAGTGGCAAAAATTTAGAAATATACAGAGAAAATTTAAAAAATAATCAGAGCACCCGGTGAAAAAATCAAATAATATAGAGAATTCCGAAGCAAACCATATTCCGATTGGCGAAATTTCCACTGTTTCAAGAACAAGACCCCCTGGGGCCCTATCATGATATCCGCGGCGAATCGTAAAATATTTCGACCCGCTTAAACTTTCATATCATGAATTCCGCTATTGAAACATTTTTTTTAATATTACTTACATTGTTAATTATAAAGTTTTATTATTTGAAAGTGCAAAACACAACAAACAATTGCCAACACAATAAAGAATTATCAATCGCAAAAATATGGCCACATTTTTGATGAAGGAACTTGTCTCGCTATCGGTTAGATGGCAAAAGGGTATCGTGTTTGGTGATACCAATTTCACGATATCGTGTGAAAATTGTTTCGCGGCGGAAATCATGATAGGGCCCCAGATAGTTCTTTTTTACAATTATTGCATTTCGTTTATACTGTGTGCCTGACACTGATTGTCTTGTCCCAATTTGTGGTCAACCAAATTGATTATTACTTCAAACCACTCGTTCGGAGGCACTACACAAATCTAGTCTGGTGTTTTTTAGTTAAAATTTGCTAAATAAATTAAGATTTATTAATTTCTAAAGTATTTATAATCTAGAATTGACAAAATATCCAAACTAAGTTTTAAGTTTAGAACTAAATTTCAGGCATATTTTGGTTATGAACCTTACAGAGGCATCTATCAATACTGGTATGAACAAACCATCAATTTAGTTAATCGGAAATTCAGACAAAAAAAATCGACATCAGGCACACAAGTATTAGAACTAAATGTTTCGATTTCAGTGAAGTAATGCCAAATACTGTTTTTGTGGGACGATTTATTATTATTAAATGATAATCAACACCGCTCAGGATCAAGATAACCAATAAGCTAAAAATTGGATTACAAAAAAAGATAAAACCGATTGGTAGAAAGGACTTCCCCAAAATTGTATTAAACGATTTAAGAACAGTTATGTAAAATAAAAAGGATCGACGAATTCTGTAAAACAAACGAAAATAGAGAAAAACGATTTAATTCAAAATTGATTTATGGAGATCCTAATACTATATAAATAACTACATACATAAAGAAATACAAATTACAGGCAATCCTCCAAGAACGCGGCATTCGAAGAACACGGTTTCGAAGAACATGGATACCCATTTTCTCAAACTACACGGTTTCAAACACGATTTTCTTTATTCTATTTTATTTTTTGTTTGTCATAACAAAAAATAAACAATAAAACGTATGGTCTTTTTTATTTTATTTTTTGTAGTCTCGAACAACACGGTTTTAAAGAACACGGAACGAATTAATCGTCTTTTTGGAGGGTTTCCTGTATATTGTATTAGTATTTTATTAATTTGTATAATTATGTAACCAGAGCCATCTTCCACTATGGGACAGTGAACATTGGTCTTTTGCTAATGACGTCACTTTATGTCGACAAGTTCTCTTTTACTATTTTTTAATACAGCAACACAAATAAATGATCGAGTTTATTTGTTGAAAATTGAGCACATTAAAATAGAAGAGAAAAATAAAATCCACGTATAAGGCAACTTACGAAGAAAATGATCGTGCTGCTACTTCAATCGATTAAGAGAAACCGATTTTTTTTAAACCGTCGACGTAGCGTTACGTTGACTTTGGGTAAACGTGCTTCATACTTAGACCTGAGCTTGTATTTTGAACGTTCATTTAGTTCTCTTTTAATTTGTATCGAGAAATTACAAGAAAATCGACAAAAAGTTAACTTAATTCGTAATGAAAATATGTTTAAAACAACGTTTAAAACATGTTTTAAACATATTTTTTTTGGTTTGTTTTAAACATGTTTTAAACAAAAAAAACATGTTTTAAACAAATAAAACGTGTTTTTTGTTTTAAATTAACTGCCCAATGCTATAATTAATAGCTCATCAGATGAAGTGGAATAGAAGCGTATCCTCTATGATGAATTATAAATATCTGTCAAATCCTTCACTAAAAGGATCATGATGATAAAAGAACTGAACAGATGGAAGAACTGTATCAGTCTTTACTAACAATCCGTCCTACTTCTAGAGCATGTGAATATGTATTTTCGGTAGCAGGTAATTTAATTATCAAGCTAAACATAGCCGTTTAAATACTACCACTTTAGAAGCGCTTGTAATTTTTAAATATACACATATAAAAAAATAAGTCGAGTATACCATAAAGTACCCGGGTAATGGCGCACGGATTACTCGACCACCCGCGTGGCATTAGAGTCGAGTATTTTGGAAACTCTATTCAGGCTGCGTACCAATCCAAGGGTAAAAGTCAATTTAAAGTAAATTTTTCGGTAAATTCAATTATTTTTGAAAAACTCTAAGTAAACTGATCGAAAAATCTGTACTAAAATCGATTTTTACCGCAGTAAACGATTTACCCTTGGAGGGGTACGCAGGCAGTATAATTATAGAATAATCAAATGCACCATTTAAAAATTTTGGGCTTTAGTCGTTTTTGACCAAGTTTATTTTATTTGAATTACCCGGCGTTGCACGAGAGAAATTAAAATTACTTTGAATTACGGATATTTTGCACGCAATTTCTCCACTACACTGTAGTTGCAATCGTATATGACATTAATTCATCAGGTACTGAATTCAGTATCGGAAGCATCACCGCCCAAGTAGCATTTTGCGACTAATTGTGTCTTGTGTCATTCACGACTATTTATTTATTTTATTTATTACATATCTATTTACAAGCATAAGCGTTCGTCCTCGTTACTCAAAAATAATCCTTAATAGGAACATTTTGCACGCTCACTGAGTAACAATTCCTTTTTGGGAATATTACCATTTAGAAACAAACAAAACACACAATGTGGAATTTGCTAAAGTAACCCATTGTGAACACACTTACTTATATGTGACCTGTAAATGTTTTAAGAACACAAATCCCAAATGCCCACAATGACGAAGTTGTGTTCGATTAAGTCGCAACTTAAAATTTATGTGATATTTGCGAAAATTTGAACAAGCCAGACAATATTTTAATTATGGAGCGGCCTTTTAAAACAACAAACTCATTTTATCGAAAAGTTAAAAAAGAAATCTCATTGCAAAAGTTGAGAAACATTGGAAATATATCTACTATAAATCTAAATGTATTAAAAGAATCAGAAAAAGGAATTTCTTTTCTCCAAGAGCAGTCTATTGTGAATAATTCCCAATGGGAAAATTTAATTGGAATTAAGCAATGTTACAGATTTTATTATTCAACTACAAATTGTCCTATAAATTAGTATTATTACACGCATACACAAACGTTCTAACTTTCCAAATTTTAGCCCATCATATCTGATAGATCTTCCTTATTTTGCGAGCTGTGAATTTCAAGGTGTGTCTAAATCATCAGATAACGAAAATAGATGTTTTGATTGTAGTTTGTCTATTGCGACAATTTTAGAAACTGAAGAACCAGATACTAATATCACCGATGACGATGAACACGAACAAACAGAAGAAAAACTGATCTTGATTGATGATTTAAAAATATGGACACTAAAACTTCGCGTAACACATCTTCAAGAATTTTTGAAATTCTTTTAGAAGATGGAGAAAGGACGAAATGTATGAACTTCATTATGTCTTCGACAGATTTATTCGGCGAGGTGAATATAACTACAGAAAGCATCTTATTCTCATTGAGAAGCTGAAGTTCAGCCGGGTGATTATCATCAATGGGTTGTGTTGTTACGCTCATACCAGTTTCTACTTGTATTTTTATAAATTGCTACTCCGGTAGCACACTGACCATCTCTCTTGAACTGAACGCAGCATTCAAAATTAATAATATTAACATGCTTGTCATTGCGTAGCCAAATCTCGGAAAGCAAGACAAAATTGGAGCATCCCTGCGTGATTGTATCAGTTAGGTCGAGGTGATGTGACCTGAGACTCTGGCAGTTTAATGTTAAAAACCAGGCGTCATTATTATCTCGTACAAAATTCGCCATTACAGCCAGAGCTATGTATACTTAGCGGATTTGTAGTGAGGCGCGATAGCCGATTAGTAGTGAGGCGCGATAGCACATTTTGAACAAGACCCATTGAGGTCCCACTTTTACATACATGGTCATCGATAGCCGACGTGATGAACAGTCCTTCGAGACTCGTTACTCGTGATAAACAATATACACAAGTTGTTTACTGTGTCTGTTATCGTAAGAGTATATACTGATTATCTCGTCATAGGTGCCACTCTGTGATGCATGAGTTATGATGGCACATGCAGGTACGACTGGAAAATGATTACGCTTAACATTAATTGCCCGCGATTGTCGTTTCGATTAACAGTTGAGCTTTTTCTAGAAATGGGCACGAAACATCGGTCGATATTCGTTTTCTGCGCCCATTCAGCTTCAAGCCGCCTGACCTTTTTGCCAACTTGCGAATTTGTACCGAAATCCATCCAGAGTCGTTTAACATTCTTTACTGTTGACGTTTTCATCGTTCTCGCTGTCCCGGTCAGGATGGCTGCATTCGATATCCCTCAGACACTCCAATATTGGTTTTGAAAAAGTAAGGCCCACCTATGACAAGTGGAAGTTCATACGGCAAATTATTTATGTCCACTATGCTCATTTTATGGATCTTTTGACGGAATTGCTACTCCGGCAGCCCGCTGACCATCTCTCTTGAACTGAACGCAGCATTCAAACGTAGGAATATTAACATGCTCGTCATTGCACAGCCAGGTCTCGGAAAGCAAATGAATTGAGCATCCCTGCGTGACTGTGACCTGGGACTCTAGCAGTTCAATGTTAAAAACGAGACGTCTATATAACCCCATTTAGTAGAAGACATGATTATTGATAGCTGACGTAATGAACAACTACTAGAGACTCGTTACTAGTGATAAAGCAACATACACAAGTTGTTGACTGTGTTTTTAATCGTACGAGTATGTAATTTCGTAATTGTAATTTGCATTTCGTATCGTAATTTATTATTTTTGATTTTTCTGATCGATGGACATGTCGATGTTTTCTATTTCATTTTTGAAATTAGTTCTTTTGTTTTCCCTACTATTATACAAATACATACAAGCATGCCTTGTATAGTACAAAATTTTTTTATTGAGTTGTTGTTTTTTTTCAAACGAAGTAGGTACGAAGTACATACGTCATTTTCGTTAGTTTCATTTACAAGTTTACTCTAATACAAAAATTTTTGTTAAGCGCGAGTAAAGATGTTTACACATCAAAAAGGATTGGGTTTGTCTGGTTGAATTCGAAATTTATTAAGAATCTCACAATAAATCGACTTATTGTATATTTGTCAAATTCATAAAAATCTCGGAGTTGTCGGTTCAGCCCTCTGGTTAAAGTTATTAAGAAAATAATAATACGTCCTGCTAAAATAAAAAGCGTAGGGTATCTGCGGCAAAGTTCGAAACACACTCATGCTACAAAAATTTCAAAGTTTACTACAGATAGGCGCACGTATATATGGAATGAAGAAAAAAGTCTGGCGTTGCCACATTTTCTCACGATACAAAAAATTATCTTTTGAATTAAATAATATTGGTTTGTGGAAAACAATGCCATTTCGATTTGACCTAGATCTTTTATTTTCATATATTCTAGCCTTTATGTGTAGAAAATTTTAAGATTATTGTAACATTTTTAAATGGACGTCACCATTTTTCATAGTTTTTATTAAATAAATTGGATTCATTTGTTTTGGATTTCGCTTTTACTATCAACTTATATCTAGACATTTTTACTTTTCTTAAATATGTTTCTTATAAATTCAAATTACTCGAAAAAACTAACTTGTACAGTACACAACAAATTTTGTCAAATTGTGTAGTAATATACTTTTCGAGTTTTGCCAGAAATTTTACACCGGTATTTTTACAGTATAACTCGACCAGATTTAAAAGAAAAACATTTAATTTTGAAGATAAAATTGTATACTCGAGTGGTATAATGAGTGTTATCTAGCATCCTACGCATGGAATCACAAGAACCACCCTGGACCACCATACACACATTTGGTAATACTTGGACCTTAGGATGTACATAGAATGTTCGAACTTCTCTCATAACTAGACATTTTAACTTTTATTAAATACAAGGTTTCTTATAAATTCAATTTACCCTAAAAAAGAAAATGGTGTACCCTACAAATTTTGTCAAATTGTGCAGCTACACTTTTGGAGTTATCAGAAATTTTACACTGGTATTTTTACAGTATACCTCGACTAGATTTAAAAGAAAAAAAAAGAACTTTGAAAACAAATTTGTATATAGTGAAACCTCATAATGTGACCACCTCTCCATTCTGACCACCTCCTTAAATAGACCACTTTTCTACAGTATCAACACATTAACCATACAAATTTGTTCTAAAAATTCTCTTTAACCTGACCACCTCCCTATTCTGTTTAGTGACCAGTATATTTGGGGTTATGCGAATCAAATAAACTCCTTTAATATGACCAAAAATATTTTTTTTAAATGTAAACAGAGAAACGATCCACGGCCTCCGTTCCAAATAACTCCGGAAGTAACTTTCCATCCCAATGTATGCCTGTTGTAAACTTGAAAATCGATTTAACTGATGCTGCTATTTCTACTCTATTTGTTTCATGAAGACACCTCAGTGTTGTTCGATTCAAAACGAGTTCATCAATAGAATGTCCAAGACTTTCTTCAACGACACTGATTAAATGCAGTGCTGCACGATCAGTAACCTTCCACTTACCCAAAGCTGATAATATTCTAGGAGTAATGAAACATGTGCCCCTAGAGGAGGTTCTTTCTTCGCTTAGCACGAGCAAATCGATATTTTCGAAACTCATGCTATTATCAGATATGCTTTCGCTATCACTCTCCGATGACGATAATAATGCTTGTGGGTCTATTGGAATTGATTTACTTTTTTCTTCAAGGTATCTTCGTTTACGATTTTTTTCTGCCTCCAAACCTTCCGATTTCCGCTTTTTTTTGTCAATTTCATATTCTCTGGTTCCAGTAAAATTTCCAAGATGCCCTTTTTTACGCTACGTCAAGAGGAATCGCTTGTCGTCTTCACTGGTCATCATGGACAATCGGTATATGCGATATCGGAAGTATCATCCAGTTTACTATTAAAGGCATTTTCTCTTTCACAGTAAATTTTGAAGGTTTATTTTTATTCTTAAAAGATTTTTCCACTCATCATGCAATTTTTCCCATTTTCAGTAGAGTGTTGTTCCTTTTTCACTGGAATTCGCACTTTTGACCAAAAAATGGACACTTTTAGGATTGTCAGAGCTGCACTTTTACGAATAGTTAATTTTACAGTACGGTGATGGTCAAAAGAAGCACATCACTTGCTTTTTGAGAGTAACTTAGCACAAATAATTTGACAGTACTCGTGGCCAAGAAGATAAATTTTTATAGTGGACCGTAAATTATCTGCCATTTTGTAAACTTTAGTAGCACTTTCTTAAAAAGATTAATAAAACTGTTAAACGAACTAGATTTAGTTATTACAAGTTTGTGTCTCTTTCTCGAGAGATTTGGATTTAAACTGAAATTATTTTGCATTTCTCTTGTTTATATATTATACAATACAATGAAACATATTGGCCATAGCATTGAATTTAAAATCCAGGATCTAAAAAAAGCCTTTTATTATTTGGGTTTTTATTTGTTTTGGAAATTGGCAATAAAATCGCTATTTGTTAACCGATTTTTGATATCTTTGATGTTTTAGAAAGATAATTATCCTATGATATTACCTCTATTCATAATAATTTTCATTTAGGCTGAGAAATCTTTTTTAATAATTTTTCTGTTCGTTTGAAAATGAAAAATTAAAAAAATACCGTTTTATCGAACTTCGCGCTCAAGTCGCGACTTCTAAACCATCTTCGATTAACCCAATAGTTTTTCTGCTTAAGTTTTTAGCATAACCTCACATTTCTAGGGAGTATCCCGATATATATCTCTACATTTTTTCCGCCCAATAGAAACAAGGGCCACCCTAATGTACATACTATACATACGTTTGTTTTATTTACCATTTGTCAAAACTTCTATAAAAAGACTAAACTCTAGAAACATAATTTTGGTCACTATTCAGAGAAGCTTCTCCATACCGACGACCTCCGTAAATTGACCAAAGATTTACAGTCCCGTAAGTGGCCGCTTTTGGGAGGTTTCACTGTACTTGAGTATCTAACATCCTATGCATGGAATCAGAAGAACCATTCTGGACCACCATGCACACGTAATATTTGAACCACAAAATGTAAATAGAATGTTTGCCAAAACTTATAGTGATATAACACCAACATTAAATTAATTGTTACAAGATAAACTTTATGCGTGTGTGCCTATAAACTTGAAATGTCAAAAACCCAACCTTAAACCCGGCCTCATATTAGATTACTAAGTGATCACAATAAAATTCGGCAAATGCCACTAATGTGTATACATTAATCATTAAAATTTTATCTATCTAACATAAATAATACACATTTAAATATAAAATCTTACCTCACAGCCACACGGACTGATGTGTCTTTATCTTCGTCAGTCATTTTATCTCAGATTCGTTGTTCACCAACTGTAAATATATGCACAAGAAAAAAAAAAGAGTTAAGAAAACATGTTTTGTAATTTAATTAATTTTAAATTAATTCACATTAAAATATATAAATAATGATTAAATTTTGCTTTTATCATTTATCACATAAATAATATTGTAGTTGGTTGTACGTAGTACAGTCAATAATAAATCCTACCAGCAATTTATAATTTATTTTTAAATTAAATTAAGTATTTATAGTGATGATGATGATACGTATCGTATATGTACGAGATTTTTTTTTTTTTTTTTTTGCTAGACATTGAATTAGTCAATTAGTGGTGCGATGATCAGTGTTCGCGAGCAATGTTGAAAGGTGTGTACATCATAATCGATCGTTTTAAGATTAAAGAAAATTAACTCTATATGATTAGATTATGAATTTAATCTTAATTTTCTAATTTTGAACTATAAATTAGTCATAAGGCTATTTTAGTATAGTTAGTTTAAAATTGAGCACAAATTCAATCGATTTATTTATAGAGGTTGCAAAAAATGTATAAAAAAAAATTGAAATTGCGGTTGCTAAATCAAAATAGACGCATCTTGCGGTAAACAAAATAAATATTGTTTACCGCAAGATGCGTCTATTTTGATTTAGAAACCGCAATTTCAATTTTTTTTTATACATTTTTTGCAACCTCCCTGACTTCAAAAATCCTATAAAACTGTATGTGTAGTTTCAATAATTCGCTAAGTAAATTTATTTTCCACTGTTTTTTTTTTTATTGGAAATGTGTGGTTTTGTAAAATTTTATGTGCGGCTTTAATAAATTCCCGTTCCCGCGGGACTAATAAAATACTGGCGAATGCCAATTTATTATATACAACAAAGTAAAATGTGTATAGAATAAATTAGAATATTGAACCGAATACTTGATATGATGAATGGGAGTTTGATGATAATTGAATTTGAATATACGTTTGAATGTATGTTAGATTAGTAATTTAATTTGCATATGCGATTGTGTCAAATTTTATTATATAAAATCTTTCGGTGCAGTTTAAAGTAGAATTAATTTGCAACCATTTTATCAAAAGATATACAGTGGGTCATAGCCAAAATGATGCAAGCCATTTTTATTTTTTTAAAGTAAATATCCAAAAAACAATTATAAATATCTATTTTTAATTTATATTTATTATAGGCTTCAGTATTAATTGTTAATTTCATAAAACAAAAGAAATATAAAATTTCAATTTATAACAAAAAAGTAACAAAAAACAAAATTTCTACGTAAAAACATGTCACATCTAAAATGATGCAGTTTTAAAAATTCTTTAAAAAATTAATTCATATGTTTATTACTAATATAATCAAATTGTATAATTCATTCATTAATATTTATTAGGGTATACATTTTGTTTTAGAATCGCTTTGAGTCTTTTATGCATCGAAGCAACGAGATGTTCGTGTACTTTGGAGTTATTTTACTCCACTCTTCTAACAATTCCTTTTTTAAGACCGCTACATTATTAATCTCATATTTTCTGATTTCGCTTTGAAAGTTAGACCATAAGCTTTCAATAACATTGATATTCGGTGATTGGACAGGTATGTTCATGACATGAGTATTCCAAATGAACCAACTTTGAAAAATTCCAGATTTGTGTTTCGTCTCCTTGTCCTGTAGGACCGAAAATGATCCTTAATGTTTAACTTTTCAGCACTTACCTCCAAATTTCTCTTTAGTATGTCTAAACATACATTTTTGTTCAAATTGACTTCGATAAACACTAAATTTCCAAATGCGGTAGACGCCATATAAGTCCGTAACATAACATGACCTCCACCGTGTTTAACAGTGCTTCGTAAATTTTTAGCTGCTACCTCCGTATTAGTCTTTGTCCATACGTAGTTTCTTCCGTCTGATAAAAAAGGTTAAATTTGCTTTCATCAGCAAATAAAACCGTGTTCCAGAATGTTTCATATGTTTTTTATGGTCTTGGGCAAATTTAATTCTAGCCTTACGATTAACTTCACTGATGTATGGCTTTTTCCGCATTGTTCTACCATGAAAATTTAGTTCTCTTAATATTCTGCGTATTATTTCTGGATGACATTTTTTATGTAAATATTTTCAGCCTCCTCGACCCACTTTGGGGCACTTAATTTGAGGTTTTCTTTCATTTTTCGGACAATCCATCAATATTCTTTTCCGGAAAATATTTTATTGTGTGCTTTCTAGGCTTATATTCAACACTGTGTTGATAAATGAAGCGTTCGATAATATGCTGAACAGCAGAAGAACTTGTTTTCACCATGTCTGCAATTTTTCTATGAGTTTTTCCATCTTTTAAGTGCTTAATAACTAATTCACGCGTTTCAATACTTGTGAGGAGACCCATTTTTTCAATTATTACAAAATTTCACTTATTTGCCTATATTGACGCACTATATTGACTATAATCGCACAAAAGGTTGCTTAAAACTGATATTCAAAATTGATTTCAATGAAAATTTTGTTTTGTGTAGGAAAAGTACCGCTATTTTCAAAACAAAGAGAGTGCATCATTTTAGCTGTGACATGTTTTTACGTGAAATTTTGTTTTTTGTAATTTTTTTTGTAATAAAGTGAAATTTTATATTTGTTTTGTTTTATGAAATTAACAATTACTACTGAAAAATTAAAAATAGATATTTATACTTGTTTTTTGGATATTTACTTTAAAATAAATAAAAATGGCTTGCATCATTTTGGCTATGACCCACTGTATGTCAGGTGGATGAGTTAGGAAATTGGAAAAATTATGTTTCAAAGTAGATTTAAATTTGGACCACCAAAGTGTAAAAGCCAAAAATCGTCTGCGATTTTCCTAAACTATGCTCGCATTTCTATTATCATTTTGCAATATTACGATTCGGAGGATTTAAGAACAATTGTTTTCAACAGAATGCTAAATCTACTCGTATTATGCTAAAACCAATTACTAAGTGGCTTTATGAGGGATTTCCACAATATAATGCGGTTACGATTTCGAATAATGGGTCAAACGTCACTTCAGCGTAAATTGGTTACTTATGGATTATGAAAATCTAATGACATCTAGGTTTAAATAACACCAGTAGTTTTACAACGGTTTAGTCTGGAACAGCAAAGAACGCAAAGAAGAGTGGCAGTAAACACGCGATATATGAATTAAGAGCGAAAGTGAATAGCGGGAACATTAATGGTGTTGTGCGATTTAATGTATTTGTTCATTGCGTGATTTGATAAATAATTGTAGAAATGGTTGTGGTTGTGTTTTAAGTGTATAGTGGGTATTTATAATGATATGAACCAAAATTTATAAAACAATTTGTAATATTGCGTTTATTAATTTCCACCAAATTATATATAGTTTTCTTTATTTGTTCTGTATTAATTTGTGTAAAAATTGTAAAATGTACTTTTAGTAAATTTCGCATAAATTAAACCCGAGAGAAGCAACTAATAAAAATAAGAAAGAAATGCATAACTGCACGTTCTAGTAAAGAAAACCGTAAAAAGGGGTGTACCGTAAAACACTGGCTGTTCCATAGTTCAAAACTGTAATATACAAGTAAACTTTGACGACTGCCAAACACTGAGTTTTATAGATAAGTGAATCCTGACCTACACTGAAAGAGTTAAAGGATGGGTAATGTTGACGTTGATTCACAGGTAATTATAAAGAAGGATATTTAGATTTGAATGGGGCATCGTAATTCTTAGGCTTAAGAAATATACTGAAATAATCAGTATATTTCTGTGACCAACGTGTGACTTTGGTCATCTGGGGCCGCATAACGTACGAAGAAAAGGGGAACAATATAGTACTTTAGCCATCAGGCTTGATCCTTAAAACGTACTGAAAAAACGAGTCACAAGCACAACCAAGGCTGGTTCCTCGAATCACTAGGGACATCGAATCACTAGGGACCCAGGAAAAGAGCCGGGATAGCTCTAGAAAAGCTTAATAAGATTCGGTTGGCGGAGAGAACGAGCAGGGATATGGAAACGCTCTCATCGCCTAAAAAGATAGCTAATAGACAGAGATCGGATCACAGATCACAGAAGAATGAAAATAGGCCCAGAATGCAATTAACTGTAACTAGGCCTTTCAATGAGCTGCTAAAAGAGCACTTAGTGGTGATTGTCATTGACAGAGCCCACGAAGGCGAGAAAAACGCAGGATCCGCTCCGGCTTGTTGTGACGGACAGTGGCACTGGAATTGTTTCAAGTTCACATTTTGTGCCGACCAAAGTGCATTGCCCCTGTAAAAAAGGCTGTAGAGAGCCTAAGTGGTCTGGCTTGGTACTAGACCGGAAGTAGTCGTTAGAAAGATAATATGCTGGAAATGTTACAAATTAGCAATCCTGAACTGACAACCGCCGCCTGGAGAGTAGGCAGATTAGAAGGCAGCTATTATCATATTAAATAGAGAAACGCTGGCTGCACTGGCGAGAATTAATAGTTTAATTAGCTATGGATTCAGCGCAGTCGCACTCAATATATATGAGAAAGATGAGGATGACATCTTGAGAGCACCAATACCAGTAGAGGTCCTGCCTGACAACCTGAACAAACAAAAACGATATGGGTAAAGAGGTAGCGACACTCTCTACAGACACACAGATGACCACTTCAATGTCATTACTTGATGGATCTCGAGAGGAATCATAGTCAGAGGAGGACCATGATCCAACTTTGGTGCAGGGGTGAAGTAAAGATACTAGATACCATCACTCCGAGGCAGCTTTGGCGACGCTCCTGCTCAAACTTGGAGCAGAGGAAATAAGCATTGATCTAGTCCAAGAACCTTGGGTCAATGGTGCCCGAGTACTTACACTTAGGACTCCTAAATATAAACTGCTATACGCGAAGAATGTAGGTAAACTTTGTTTCTGCATTCTTGCTAAAGATATTCTGAATATCTTTTTGTTATCAAATTACAGTAATTCAGATGTGGTTACAAGTATTGAGAAGGATGGTCGTCATAATCTCTGGCTAATAACAGCCCACATGTTGGGGATGACATTCCATTTGCCATTTTACGCAGCTTAGCCTCCTTTAAGGCTCAAAAATAAAAAATTAGAGTCATACTGGGAAGTGATGCAAATTTGCATCAGACAGTTTGGGGAAGTACTAGATATGAATGAATGAAGTGAGTTACTCCTATTTCATTCTTAGCACTAACCTATGTATTAGTTTGCAATATTGGCTGTAAACCAACGATTATAACTAGAAATAGGCAAGAAGAGCTAGACATTGCACTTGTCTCAGATACCATTTGGGATCGATTAGTAAATTGGATAGTGTCGGAGGATCACCAAAAAACCTAGCTATAGAAATAGGAAGAAAGAACTATTCTAAGTAATGCACTACCGGTACAGGTTCCTAACTCCTCTGGATTCAACAAAAGAGCTTGACATCCTAGTGGGCCAGCTATACAACGTCTTTAATAAAGCTATTAGGCGCGTATCCTCCAAATAGACTTATGGGTAAACCTCCCCACAGTGGTAATTGAAAGGACTACAAAACACCCGTAAAATATGCAGAAGGCTCATCAGAGCCAAGAAAATTAAAGCTGATAAGGTCCTCAAAAAATACAAATTTGAATTAAAAAATGCTAAATTAAATGTCTGCAGGCTATACTGTATTAAAAATACAGGAGTACTCTAAGATATCTAGGATATGCGTATAGTATACTATCTCTAAGTCTCACCACTCTGAGTTTTCTCGAACGACCAGATGGTTCATGGACTGTAACTAGTGCAGAATCTTTGAAGCTACTAATGGAAACCCTCTATCTAAGTAGCTCCGAAACAGCGCAAAATAGGCCAAGGCTTCGATGGCATTATAACGACGGATGTCCCACATATGACTGATTTAACCTTTCCCTGGCTGGAAGTTATCTTCAAGGGCAGCCTAGAACTCTGTCACATGAAGTAAATGGAATGTTTATACCTATGCCGGGAAAAAGCCCACATTGCAGCTACTAATAATTTTAGAAAGACAGATATCAGAAGTTTTAAGATTAGGAGTTCGATTAAGCCAACTAGACTATCGAAATGCCAATATGTATGCATATTGCAAGGGGAAATACGTAGAAACTGCTCTCCACCCCCTTATTGTTCCTATCGAGATATTTCTCTGAACATAAGAAATACTCAATGATAAGTTTTCTGAATATAGGGGGCATTTAACAACGTCAGACCAGAGGTGATCACGCATCGTTCCTATTTCGCTATGAGGAAAACTCGAAGAAAATCCCGATGGCCCCCGATTCACCCGATTTAACCGCTTTCAACTGTTTTCTTTCAATAAAGCTGCGCCCACACCAGAACTAAAAAAACAACACCTGACATTTTGAGAAAAGTTATGGAAAATGTGTTAGAAAGAGCAAGAATGTGTGAAGCAGAAAATAGCGATCGCGTGTGAGATATCATTTTTCACGTTTAAACCAACAAAAATTTCCATACAGTACATGTATTTAAAAAAATTAAACCAAATAATAAAAAAGTAATTAAACATTCACATTATAACGGTGTATCATGCCACCCTGTACATAAGCTTCTAACACCAAACAAAAATACACATCAACCAAGACTCCATCGAAAATATTCATTAGTCCATATTCTTTTGTTGTAATGTAGCAAAGAGCAAGAAGCAAAGATCAACCAAAGTTTGAATAAGTTCGAAAACAGTCAACAATCTTCTTACGACTTCGAACAATCCCGTCCTGTCACTTTCCATGAGACACAGGGATGTGCAATGCCCGTGTAAAATTAGTAGTACAGAACTATACTAGATATTTGTGATCAGATGCCTTTAACGGCAGATTAAATGCTTTAGGTAAAACAACAAACACGACAAATCGAAACTGATGGTGACATTAAAAAAAGAAAGTGATGATTGGTAGGAAGAAACAATGGCGTATCATATTGTATGAAGCAAAACTCGTACGTGCTGACTACACCAACAGAAAAGTGAACCAGTTGCCTGTGGTACTAAATAATATTCCATTACTGTAATACCGCAACTCAGCAAAATACTTAAAAATTAATTTAATTGCGTTGAAAGGTAATTATCTAGTCTAGAAGAAATCTAAAAGATAGAAAATCAAAAACATCTCAAACTCAAAGATAGAAAATGGTGTTGCGATGAATTTCCAATTGTCTACTCGTAATGAATTGATGCTATACAAGCAGATCTGATATTAAAGCCTATGGGCGAATCGAATTCACCTATGAGGTTGTATTGAACCGAGTAACCTGAATACCATCCAAAGATTTTAAAACAAAGTATACGGAGCGATATTTTTAATGATCCGAGATAGTCATACGTAATAACGTAAGCAAAGTAACAGGAAAGCCTGAAGAAAGGCTCCACATATACTTAAGGCTAATCCACAACTAAGCCGCCGAGAGTTTGTAAGAAGGCTCAAAAGTGTAAACCGGTCGAGCTACATTTATAGCTTGCGCTTGCCAGAAACAACGGTAAATAGAATATATAGCAGCAAGCAAAGGGGACATCATAAACAAGTAATAAACTAGCGATTATGGAATGTCTATTTTCTATGAAATAAACGTATAGTTCTTATTTTTTTTTTTCAATAATAAACAAAAAAGGAATCACCGGTCGGCCCCGATCACTTTCAGATGTGAAGTTGTTTTTGTTATAAACCGTCTATCTGCTTTGGCGTCAGATGAAATATTTATTAGAAAATCGAACTAACCTGTTACAAGACAGTCCCAATTGTTGAAACAAAATTACAGTGTGGTCTTAGAATTACGAAACATATTAAACACAACTTTATCTCTGCACAGAATTAAATTTCATCTGAAAACAAGGTAAAAAGCGCCAATCGCACTAAGTAAGTGTGCGCGTTAATTCGGCCTAGACCACCATGTAGTTTAAAGTCAGACTAGTGTATGATTGAAGATCCTGTGAGGAGTAGCATAGATTTCAAAGAGAGCTGTTCAAAATCCCGTTCTTTCAAATTCTATATTTGTAAAATATCCCGTATTTCATAATCCCGTATTCCCAAATTCGTATTTCAAAATTCCGCATTTTAAAATTCCGTAAAATATTATCAAAATTCTGTAATATATTAAGTGCTATCCCGTAATTTATCAAATCTTAGCCAATCATGAAGAAATCAGATATTGGATCAGACGTCGGATGCAAATGGGGTTTTAAAATTATTTTTGGAAGAAGTTCTGGAATATGGCCACCTGGGACGGACTTCAGCCATTTATTAACCGATTATTATGGGATTGGGTGTGCTAGATCAAAATATGACTATAACATGTATTTTGGAAGAAGTTCTGGTATATTGCCACCTTCTAGTATATTGCCAAATTTAGCCATTTGCTAACCGATTAGATTATGTTGAATGGAAATGTGATTAAAATGATTTTTGAAACAGTTCTGCAATATGACTAGCTGAGACGGAACTCAGCTATTTCGTAACCTATTATGATGGGAATGAGCTGAAAAACTTAAGTATGAAACTTTATTCCGAACAGACAAAATATCTGGGCTCTAAAGCAAAACCAGACATTTAGTCGTCACGGAAATACACGGCACCAAACAGCCCAGTAGGCTTTATTCCAGAACTTCCTCCAAAAATTATTTTAAAACCCCATTTCTAACCAATGGCAAAGAAATGACACACTTAATATCAACATTACGGGATTTTTATAATTTTTTACGCAATTTTAAAATTTGAAATAAGGGATTTTAAAATACGGGATTTTGCAATACGAAATTTTGAAATACGGAATTTTGAAATGCACGATTTTTAAATACGGGATTTTTAAAACGCAATTTTGAATTACTGGATTTCAAGCTCAACCCATTCCAAATCTTGCATACAATTTGAAATAAATGCCTTCGGTGAATAAGACTAGCAGGCGTAAATCAGCAGGAAAGCTATTCTTAGAATGAACGATCGCAGCAAAGGCAGGAACTAAATTGGGGCGAAGACATAGCGCCGATAATAGCTATATAAGCCATACTATCATGTGCAGACTGATAAGTTTCACTCCAGAGAATTTTGAGTTACCCAAAGGTCACCAAAAACAGGAGCATGAACTATCAGTGGTAAAATTCACGATTTGTAGAAAAGCATTAGCATTTTTGGAAATTTTGGTAAATCACGTTATCAAATTCCATTCTTTATTGTTAAAAATATTTTCTTGCAGTTTACTAACAAGGTGAAATACTCTGGATGTCGAATCCGATGATCATTGCCTCAAAACGGGAAAATCGAGACAGATGCTCAATATATCTGTCTGGTTAAAACGATTAAACTGCCTGTTTTTTCTTGAAATAACATATGATCCTTCTCAAGGCACGACATATCTACAACTTGCAAAGCATCTCTTTAAGTCAGATGGAAAGAACTTATATAAAAAAGTACGATGTTTTAACCCATGTAACAAGTTCATGTAGAGCAGTTTAATGACGATTTTCCAGCTCTGTAAGCATGTTACATTTCTCCAATAAATATGTCAACGAATGTTTATAAAGCTTTACGAAAAATTGACAAAATACTGATAGGACAAACCTTCAAGAGGTTTTTATGAACAAAACTCCGTCAGGACATGTTGTCTTGTACCAATGCCTTCTAAACTACAGGCCGCTTACACTATATGGTGACGACACGCTAAGTCGGCGTTGTTGTTGCTATCTCTAGTTGCTTTGTTAGTGTAAATATCTTAAAATTAGTATTGCGCAGTCTCGGTTTAGACGTAAATTGACATCATGTGTGAAAAATGAGAGTAGTAAAAGGCCTGTAGTTTAGCAGGCATCGCTCGTACTATCCAGTTTCTTTATTGGAAGCGGCAATTAGGAAATTGAGAGACATCAAATCTAATTATTTTTAGCCAAAGACCTATTTGGTCTAGATGATAATTATGTTGTTGTTTTCTTAACAGAAGTTGTTTCAAGAAGTCCTGCAAGGAGATCTTAGAATTTGTATAACTTGATTTTGTATTGCTAAAAAGTGAACAGATTTGGTATCGCGAGTCTAATCGTGAGTCTTTTACCAGGTTTTAGATTTTTAAAATTATAACACCAAAAAGCGTTCACTTTTGTGATCTTTTGTTTCGCAATCAGCGGGCAAATTTTTCAAAACCTAAATGTGATATGCTTTCATCATAGTTATGATGCTAGCAGAAAAAGAAGGGATTCGAGCTCAAAATAGAATAATTTCCGTTCTGAGTTAAATAATAATGGTAAAGTTTGAGAGATGATCTTTTACGATCATATTTCAAAAGTAGTACAACAGAAATTAATAATAGTAACAGTATAAACTAATATCAGTCACCTCCTTCTTTATACAATTTACAAAAGTTATATCACATACTTTTGGAGAATATCACATTCAGTATAACGCTTCTGAGGGCGGGGAATAACAACGGGCTAAATAAGCTGGGGAAAATACCAATACTCATAATTTGTCCGTCTTCGACTTCGTCCACGGAGCCGAGGAAAGTTGAAGAATCTATACCGTCAAGTAAAAGTTAAAGATAGAAAAATATAACGTCTGCAACTATACCATGACCAACGAGCTTTAGGTAAAGCGGGAAGTTGTGTATAAGCAACATTTTATTAAATGAACTTTTAAAGAAAGTTAAATCAAGTATTTTATCAATTTCACCGCATTTAAGCTTACGGAAAAAGAGGCAAGAGGGGTAAGCCGGTATTTAAGTCAATAATTATTATGGTAATGATTAAAACATAAAATAATAAACTTGTTCTAAATTTAGGAAATGTTGTGTAGGAAACGATCTATATTTCGAGGTCAAAACTATCATAAATTTCACGCTTGTTATGGCGCATCAAATATTTTGTAAAGAATTCAATTACAAATGTTAATTTCGTATTAAACACACACAAATCCTACGACAATGGACATCACATCACTTTCATGCATATGACAACAAACATGTAGTTTTTGGTTGGCCAAAAATACCGCCACAAATAATGTGTTAATCATTGTGCGTTTAAGGTTTTTTAATAAACAAGGTAGGATGACATGACCATTATTAGTATACAGACTACACCACACAACTGTTACATGGTATGGTGGCGGGATGCACTAAAATTATTTATTAAATATTTTTATATACCCGCAGCAACTTTATAGAATTTCTCGAGAAAAATATTTTAGTAGGTGTTAAAATATTTTATATAGTTTCGATGTCATAAAAATAATTAAGTTTACCTTTTGACGTAACTTTGGTAACAAACTCTAGAAAGATTTAAATTTTAATACCCATAAAATGCGATTACCAAAAGTGAAAAGAAAAATTTCATTCCATTCTCGTAATGATTAATTAGTAATTTAATATTCAAACAGGCATGGAAAATATCTGATATATAATTAAAATAAAAATTTAATTAACTTTCAAAATTGTACAGCAACTACCACAAAAATTAATTTACTCTAATTAAACTAAATCTCTATGGTGCGTGTATTATGCAGCGGTTTACCAAATACAAATCGATGAAGTAAAACGTGCAATAGACACTATCGGATTTGTGTGTTCAATGAAGGGTTTTAGTATGCAACACATGAACAAAACCGCACAGAACAATTTTTAAATTCCATAAAAGGTTTGCCACAATTTGTTTTTTGAGTTACGAGGGTATATCAAAAAGTCTTGCAATATCATATGAAAAAAAAGAGTGAGTGAGACAACAATATATTTTTCAAAACCATTTTTTGTCGCGATGAAACTTCTAGAAGAACATTTCGATGTAAATTTTACAGTTCGTTTGTTTTTGTCAATTTAGTAACACGTGTTTTGAATTTTTCTTAAAATGAATGAAATTGAATATCGCGCCGTTATTAAATTTTTCTATAAAGATGGACGAAATGCAATTTATATATTCAACTATATATCAAAAGTTTACGGCGAATCTGCACCATCATATGCCACAGTAACAAGGTGGGTAAAATTATTCAAAAGTGGCCGGGAGTCATTTGAAGACGACAACCGCTCGGATCGGCCAGCAGATGCTATTAGCCATGAAAACGTAATTTTGGCCGAATCTATTGTATTGGAGGACCGGCGTATTTCTGTTCCGCGGTTAGCGTGGAGACTTTCTCTTTCATACGGTACCACATATACTATATTACATGACCACCTTCACATGTCGAAAGTAAGTGCGCGATGGGTTCCCCGTTTGTTGAATGCAGAACAAAAAAAATGCGTGTTCAAACTTCAAAGGCGATTTTAGATATGTACAAAGAAGATCCAGAAAATTTCTTGGATAACATAATAACAGGCGATGAAACATGACTTTATCATTGGGATCCGGAATCCAAACAAGAATCGATGCAATGGATTAAACGTAGTGAACCACCACCAAAGAAATTCAAAACTCAACCGTCTGCTGGTAAGGTTGTGGCAACAGTTTTTTGGGATGCTGAAGGAATTTTGATAATCGATTATATTGCACCGAAAACCACAATCACAGGCATATATTACGCAGAAGTTTTGCGAAAATTGAAAAAAGCGATCCGGGAAAAACGGCCAAGGAAAGTTATTAAAAAAATCTTGCTTCTTCAGGACAATGCACCAGTGCACAAGGCTAATATTGCTCAAGCTGCATTAAAGGGCTGCGGCTTCGTGGAAATTCCGCATCCACCGTACAGTCCAGACTTGGCACCCAGTGACTACTTTCTGTTTCCCAATTTTAAAAAAAAAACACTAAGGGGCCCGAAATTTTCCAGTGACTATGAAGTACAGTCTGTTGTAAATGAATATTTTATGGAGCAAAAGAAATCTTTTTTTTAGAGGGTGTAGGCAAGTTAATTGTTCCATGTGACTAATGTATAAACCTTAAAGGAGATTATGTCGAAAAATAAAAATATTGCTGTCTCACTCACTCTTTTTTTTCATATGAAATTGCAAGACTTTTTGATTTGCCCTCGTATGTAAATGTTGAAAAACTGAAGATAACACCTGTTTTAATTTTCTTATTTCATCACTGGTGTGTGTATATAAGAATATAAATGGTAATTAATCTTGTGTAGGCATTTCTGTAACTGTTACAGCGCTGCTCAACGGTGTGTGGCATTGAAAAGTAATTTAATTACATTTTACCTCCAATTTTGGTTTTGCATTATGAAATCTTTATCTTCAGGTACATTAAAAAGAAATATTTTGGTGTCACTCGATGGTGTAAACATACATACAATTTTTTTATCGCTACACATACATACGAGTAATTTAAAGCATACACCGTTTTGAACGCGCAATGACACCATAAACTGAAAGGAACTTGTATTATGCTGTTATCGCATTGTTTTTATAAATTTTAATATCCGGAAGGTCGTACTGTCATTCAACGAAAATGTGTATTAAATGGGTTTTATGTTACGCTAAATTTTTACATTTTTATGATAACGGGTGCCGCGAGTAATCGATTGACCTATGGGTTTATATTTCGGCGAATTTATTTGGCGGAAATTTTGATTAATCTAATATATGCAAAGCAAACAGAGCGCTATGCTTTTAAATCTCACGTACGTCATATAAATAAAAACAATATATTAAACCTAAATGATAAATTGCGATGATAAGATATCGATTGGAATTTATGCCAAATCGTTTATGCTTCAATGACACCAACAATAATAGTGAATAGTAAAATTTCGTTTGCATACAAAACTTGTCTCGATTTAAATCTTTAGCCTTCAAGTTAATCTAACACACAAACACACAGCATACAATTTTGTTCGACAAGCAAAATAAAAGCACGTAATTTACTACCGTCCAAATGACCTTCTTTAAAGCTCGCGATATTTGGTTCATTGTATTTTATTTATGACAAACCGAATTTAAATTGAACTTCAAATTCAAATTTATAAGTTAATACAAGAGGGATAAAAATATTGGTACGTCATCAATTAGCAAACTAAATTATTGAATATTATTAGTCAATGATACCAATTAAAAGATGAATATGTCACACTATATCACAATTCTCAAGAAGCCATCAATAACATTTAAAGTGCTGATCAAATATAAGGGAAATACAAAAAACCACATCTTTGATTTAAGTACCTGAGTTTAGCATATTATACGATGTATGGAAGACGGATTCATCCCATAAAATCACACAATTTTATAAAAGGCTTCAAACACCTAAATATTAGTGTTGAGCCGACTGGGAAATTTATATTGAAACTTACGCTATTTCACACAGGTGTCGCTACTAATCATAAAAATATAAATCTACCTAACTTCATGCGATTGTATGACATTTTATTTTCATGTTTATTGTTGCTTGGCCCTTCTGTTGTCAAAACAAAATTATTTTGCTTAAGATTTTTGATATTTTAAACGTGTTTTTAATTATAATTAAAATTATAATTTTTCTTTAATTTGTTGTTCTAATTTTTTGACTGACTCGTATATAATGTATATTTTAGAGTTGAAATAACTAGACCCTCGAAGTGGACGTTAGGCCTAGGTTGAACTCGACTCAACTCTCAGCATATATAATATAAGTATTAAAATGTTTCTCGTAAAAAAAATTTGTGTTCCATCGATACTACACTAAAAAATTGCGTGCAAAATTGAGATTCAAAGCATAGCTGTTATGTATGCACACTACGAAATATACCTCACTCAAGTGATAGTGCTGCTGTTCAGGGAGTTAGGCATACTTTTTATAGAGACCGTGTACAAGAGTTGGGAAAGTCACCACCATGTTTTTAAGATTCTCAAAAACAATTTGTGTTTCACATACGCACATACGGTTCGAAAAAGATCGAGCCACAGAACACATAGCTCATACTACAAAGCTTTCAAGAACCTTTTCCGGCTGGAAATATTATCGAAAAGTAGTAGTACCAACTGGCCTCGACGATTGAGGATAAATTGTGTTTCATTAAGTGCTACAACTACCGCAAAGCGTTGCTGTGCACTCTGCCAACAGTTAATCTTCCGCAGAACAAAATTAAAACGAAACGGCCAGAAGTGTTCGGCACAGTTGCGAAAATTTGGTTGAGAAGTTTTGATGCACCCACCGTTTAGTTCTGAACGTGCACCGTCAGACGTCAGTTTTATTCACTGCAGAACTCTCGTAAAATTGTATTTTAGAGACAAGTGAAAATGATTTACAAAAAATTTGTGTGTATTATTGAGGGAAATGTTTAAGCTAATTTGTGGATTTTTTACAAATGGAAAACGAACTCTAATCCGTACATAACTTGATTAATTCTGTATAAATTTCTTCATTGATCGCTTGCATATCAAGGTAATTCCGATAATGTCTCATCTGTATTATTTAATTTGTCTTGGCATATTGGGTAAGTTTTGTTATTCATACTCCATTGTTCGATGCAAGGGCAACAATAGGTATGAGTACAAGGTAGTAAAATTTCCGGCTTTCGGTCGAGACATATACAGCACTGGTTAAATTAATCTTCACTGGACGATTGTCTGGAATTTTCTATGCTCGACAGTGCGATCAATTCCATTTAATTAAGCATAGAAGAAACGCTCATACTACTACGGGCTTTCTGGAACGTGATAGATATTTTATAAATCGATTTGGTGCGCTTGGAATAGGTATTTAGTTTGATTTTCGCTGTCGTTCATCACTTCTAAATGTACCTGCATTGTTTTAAAAACACGTATAAATTGCTTTAGATTTCAAAACTTGTAGCTTTCGATTTTATTACTTTCGGTGTCTATTTCGGCATGCTATTCGCACCGTTGTCTTCCACAACAGAGATTTATCCCTGGATTTTTCTATTGCAAATACTAATTTGGTATTTGTGTGCCATTTTTGAATTTGACTTGTCTAATTAGACGGTTTGACACATTAAAATGAAGTTTGCCTCGTTACCAGGAGCGAACAAAAAAATTATTTTCTTAAATTTCCCATCACATAAAATTAGCTCTCGATAGCAGCTTCTGATAAATATGTGGAGCTAAATATTTTTTTAATCAAATTAAGAAAAGAAATTGAATTTAAAATTATAGTTTGCAGTTAAATAAATGTATTTTACCTATAAATAGGGCTTTATTTTTAGTTTTTCATTCCAAAAAATGCGTGCTCCGTAACACCAAAAATAACGCTATCGAACGCAACTATCAGTGCGAAAAATAAAACGCGACTAATGAAAAACTGGAGTTTCAACCAATCGCTTTCATTAAATCGTATGAAGTTCAGGAGAGCTGTAAACAACCGGATTGACTATACTCGTTACTCGGATAAGTATTCTAAACGGGATCTTACCGATAGTAAGAGTTTGGCCAACCAATAGTATCCACAAAGCTTCTCAATTAATAACTCCTTAATGCATTTCCCATCAAATTACCGCCCACGAGCCCCAAACTTGTAGTTTGGATCATGAAGAATTGCCATTTGCTTAAGGAATGAATTTGACGTTTATTTTCCACCGAAGTAAATTGTTTTTGAATGTGTGGGTTTGTGTTCCAAACCTAGAAATAACTACGACGCACTCCGGCTGGGTGTTGATGGAACACTTTGTAAATCGTTCGTTGTTGTGGAGACCTTGCAACGTGGCCGAGCCATCTCACTCGATTAAATTTGATGAAGCCGATAATATTGATACCTCCGAGAAGTTGCTTTATTTCGTGGTTCATGCGAATCCGATATTCATTGTTCGCAACTATAATAGAACCAAAAATTGAACGGATGACCTTCTTTTTGAAGGTAGATAACAATCTACAGTCGTTAGAGGTCATGGACCAGCTTATCGCTTCCGAAAGTCAGCACAGGTCTTATGAGTGCTTATAAAGTGCTTATCATGCCAGACTTCTGAAATATTGACTCAATTCGAGGTTCTCACATAATTTAATCTGAGAACCTTCGTGAACATACTGTGATCGCTGATAACAGTTTGCTAACTTAATAAAAGAGCTATTTTAAATATAGCAAATTTAAATAATTTAGAAATCAGGGTTGGGGAAATGTCTCGAAACTAATAAAATTTAGGAGAGTGGGTTGAACTGGCTTTGTTCGGTGCTTTTAGAATGGTAATTGCGACAATATTAACAAAGTTGCCTATGATATTCACGTAGAACAGTTTTATATTTTGTTTTTCGCCATTATTTCCGAAACTTAATTTTTATGAATATTCATATGAATGAGCTGATATGCTCAAAATGGGATGAGTGATTCTCAGAAATATTATTGTTAATAAATACAGCATAGCAGGAATTTGATGGTGGCCTCAACTATTACGAATAGAGTAAAAAAAATATTATAATAAATTCAAATGAGCAATTAAGAAAATTTCAAAATGGTAAAACTCGCCCTTGTTTAAGATGCAATTGTCCATTATTACCGTACTATTGAGGCCGTTAGACCGAATTCATACTCAATTTTTTCGTATATTTATTCATTCATCAAACAATTTTTTCGATAAATCATATTACTCCAAAATGAATATTTTTTTCTCTATTTTTTCACAAGATATGGTTTAACTTTACCTTTTTATCTGAACGAAGAACGTGTAGCAACTTAATTATTCGCTAAATGATATTGATACTATAATTATCGACACATTCACCATATTAATACGCGACATTCAACCGTGCGATATTTAATAACCGATATGTAATAATCGACTTGCATAGACAACCACGCACGAGCGCGCGAGACTCATAATTGGCCACATATATGATATTGACGAAATTACATCATATCGTGCAAACGTGTCAAAGAGATAACAATACATTAAAATGAAAGAGACGGAAATACAAACCACGCTGTATCATTGTTTGAAATGACACGGATAAAAATAAAAATTAAATTCGGCCAAAATTTTGACGTGATGTTTTATTAACACAGAAAAATTTTTAAAATAAGTAATTCTCGAAACACACACTGAAATATACGCTTGTAAACAATTCGAACAATATGAAAACGTCAAAAAATTAAATTTTCAATGATAAGTGGTGACAAAATCTTTCTGAGATTCGTTGTAGAATTTTATTCAATCGAACGAACGAAGAAATAGAAGTATGAATTCGGCCTTTCAAATTTATTTTAACTTAAGTTTAAAGTTAAAACTGCGATCCTGGATCAAGAACACGCCACGCACCACAAACGATATGTCGGTTAAGGGGTCAGATAATGCCGAATAAATTTAACGATTATATTTCTGTATATCTTAACAACCAAAATATAAAATAGTTCCTAAACATTTGTTGAACAAATTGAATTATTATCGGTTGTGATTCATAAGTTGTATCCTCCTGGCTTAATTGCAAACATTCAAAAAAGTAATTACCATTTTTTAAATAATCGATCAGTAATGAAGTTCAGATTATTCACGATTATTGTGCACCTATATGGGGGAGATATCGAACATACATCGTTATATTATCGTAAGTGTCGTACTTATGCATCTAAGAAAAAGAAAAACGGTGTAAATTCGTTTGGACCTATAACGCTTAGGTGGTATTTAAGAAAGTCAAACTTTAACAAACCATTTGTGAAAACATGTTCTTTCAAAAGATACATAATCAAAATATATCGAGAGAATCATCCAATGACTTATATGGTGCAGCTCCTTGAAACCATACTCAGACTAATTTTTCTATCTCTGAATTAGAACGTTTTAATACTGCCTAGAGTGTGAACTCTAAACAATCACGCCAAGATAGCAATGGCTTGTTAAAAAAAACTTAGAGGCAGTTTGACAAGAGGGTTTATAATACACCATAAAATCTTGATCCTGTACTTTTAAATCTGTTGAATATTTAAATTTTGCGTGTAGAATTTAACATCATTTGGACGTGTTCTCGATTTCTTGTATTTTATATCCCAAATTTTCGTAAACATGACAAGCCATAATTGAATAAAAGGAAGTCGTAATAAGCTGAAACATTTGTAAATAAAAAGCGCATTCGACTCAAGTGAATAACACAAATTTTCATTTACTATAGTTGAGTTACTCGTCACTTAACTAACCTAAGCTATGTATATTCACAAAGTTAATTTAGTATTCAATTTTCCGCTGAAGTGCAGTTTCACATCAAAAGACTTAACTGAATTGAAATGACTGTTCGATGTGTAACACTTCACTTCAGTGATCCCAACTCAGATATTTCAGAAATAACTACTACTTTAAATAATTAAGTAACCGAACGTACCTGAAAACAACCCGATAAATTACAGAACCATAACCGAAGTGTGCGAATAGGGATGGAAGCTTACGCTATGGCTTTTAATAGATTTTTGAGAATCTAATTGTAGATAGAATGGTGAAAATGCTAACATATTCTTTTATTCGATCCCGTTTCTAATTAATTTCAAATATTAATTTTTATTTTAGAATCACAAAGTAACAAGGGACCGACACATTCCCGAACGTCAACTCTGAGAAATATTGCTCATAGTTCCATTATTATCCACAACTGTCCAGAATTATACAGAACATCGATATTATAAGAAAACTATAGAACTAAGTTATTTAATTTAGAACAAAAAAAAAAATTAATTTTAAATTGAATAATTTTGAATAAAGCTATCGCGAACTCGACCCGATTGTTTTTCACAAAAACGCAGCTTGAAATCTTTATGCCAAGTGGTACGAATACGAATTAGTGACGATTCTGAACTTTAAAATCAATTCAGTTAACAAATTTTCGGACAAATTATAGAACCTGGATTAGTGAAATTATTCTAATATATTTCATAAAATGATTACCAGCACACGTAGTTCTGAGAAAAAGTGGAAATAATCGCTATTTACCACGTTAACGATTCAAACGTAAAGCATCATAACAAATTTAGTTTTGCAAAAGAAATTTTCGTCCTCGAAACTTTTAAAACACTATGACTATTCAACTCGGCCAAAGTAGTATCCTTCCATAATAGCAGAGCCAAACTACAATTTACCAGTACCAGCATTCAGTGTCCCATTACAGTGGGTTTATTATTTAATTCTAAACGCTTCAGAAGACGGTCCGAAGGCGACAAGCACAACACAATTTAGCCACTTTGAAGGCTATTTAGATTGCACGATGTCATGCAAAGGTTTGAGCAATTTATGATTGAAGTAGCTCATTATTTAAAACTTTGTTTTCGTATACATTGACGTGGTTCTTGTGGCAACGCAAATCAAAGAACATATAACGAACGTAGGTATGTAATTCGGCGAAACATTAACGAACAACTCTGTGCTTAACATTTCAGATCTTGGCTCCTAGAGAATAACTTTTAAGTTGATTAAAGATTAATTGTCGTTACATCGTTAAATACAAGTAATCCTGTTTACAACTTTACGCATTTTGAAATTGCATAAACAAATTTTTTGCTTGATGTTAAGTTTTAGCCTTTTGGTTAGTAACCTTTGCAGTTTTATTGTATGTTTAGCAGATTCAAATTGGATATAGTGGTTCAAGTAGTTTCTTCCTTTATAGCCCACTTAGACAAAAACGTTGCGCGTGTTTCCTCTTTATCGATGAAATTCATCATCAGATCTATATGTGGAGGTTGTCATTGCTTATGTACTACGGTGCATTAACTATTCCACGTAGTACTGTGCCTTGGAATAACAGGGTGATATTAACATTCGTTTTCGTTTTAGCTGGGGCTGGCTAAAGTTAGTTTAGAATTTCTCCCTAAGAGCAAATTCAGCTTTCTGTTTTCAATGTTTAGAGAAAAGGGTTGACCTGTTGACTTTGTGAATTCTTAAATGCTGCCAGCGACTGCTAATATGACCGTATTATCCGAAATTGGTCCTATGCTTGTCTACTTTATGGTTGGCAAGTGCGCTCGGAGGTATATAGAACATATAAATTTGGTCACAGAACGCTATCTCTTGTGACATTCTGGTAGTTTTGTCTAAATTTTGCTTTTCTAGCTTATTGATAGTATCAGTGTAGTGAAAAAATTTTAGAAACAAAGTTGATCGGAAAATTTTTGTTCCATATTTTATTGCGATTTTTTTTTCCTCCATTTAACTTTGTTTCTAAAATATTTGCACCAAACTGAAATCTTCACTAGGCCAGAAAAATACAACTTAGTGTGTGTTTCAATTGGTTTAAATGCTGCATAAAAAGTTAAAAAACTTTCGTGGTAATTTTTTTAACTTTTTATCTGTTTCAACTGGTTAAAATTTTGACAGTAACATGGTTGCTTATTTTATGTGTAATTATGAACGTATGTATATAATTTACATATGAAAATATGTAAAATAAAATTTAAAAGTATATTAGTTAATTATGATCAGTTTAATTCTAAATCATTACGACTTTCTCAAAATTTGTGCACGACAAATTTCTGTTTACAAACAAATATTTTTGTCGGCCAAATGTTTTCCACATAAAAATTTTATCAGCTAAAAGTTCAGATAAAAAGTTTGACATTTTTATTCATCACAATTTTTAACTTTATATGTGGTATTTAAACCAATTGTAACATACTTTTAAACAAAAATGCTATGAAAATATTTTAACCAATTTTCTATTCCTATGGAAAGTCAGAATAGGGCCACTGCTGATATTTTCCCGAATATGTTAGAAATTGTTGGAAGTAGGAAAATCGGCCTATATGAATTTTCATCATTTAGTAGTGGTTTGTTTGGTTTAGGTATCATGATTATTTCTGTTAATTTCCATTGGCTTGGAACGTGTTACAGGCTAATCACTGTGTGCTATTCTTAAGTCATATCCTGGAAAATTTCTTGCACTTATTTATGCTAAATTTGATTTCTTTTGTGTGTCAGACACCAGTGGCACTATTCCGGCTTTCCTGGGAATAAGGTATTGGGAAAAATATATTCATAGCTTTTTTGTCTAAATCGTATTTGTCTGGCCTACTTGGCCAATAAGCTTGGTGTAAATATTTTCAAAACAAAGTTACATGGGAAAATATTTTTCATTATAAAAATTTTGTGAAACAAAAGTTTCACAATTAAGGGGCATATCCTCCATCCGGTCGCAAATTAATTATTTGCGATCAGAAATATGGTTACTAGATTAAATTTGCCATGCCAATTGACTAATTTTATTTAAATTTAAATTTATTTTGCGATTGTAGAGTAGAAATCTACGAAAAGACTGCTACGCATTTTCCGAGGTCGCAGTATTTTTATGTATTTCTACTAACAATCGCAAAAAAAAAATTAAATTTAAATAAAATGTGTCAATTGGCATGGCAAATTTAATCTAGTAACCATATTTCTGATCGCAAATACTTAATATGCGACCGGATGGAGGATATGCCCCTAACTTTGTTTTGAAAACTTTTGCACTAAACTTATTCCTTCAGTAGGCCAGAAGAATATAATTTGGACAAAAATGCTATGAAAATATTTTTCCCAATTCCTTATTCCCAGGGAAAGCCAGAATAGTGCCACAGGATTTAAAATCACAGTGAATACGAATTTATCAATTACTGTGCCCGATTTCATAATCAATTGCATGCGATGAGAGATGCTCAAAATTAGTCTTGATAATAAATAAATAAAACTTTTGATGTTGATGGTAAAGTTTCTGCCATTTCTGGATTATTGAGTTTTTCTTTTCTTAATTGGTCTCTTCTTCTGGATTAAGAGCTTATTTGTTTCTATTTAAAATTGTTCTTCATCCGTATCGAATGGATTAATGTTTTCTTCGTTTCCAGGTTTAGGTGTCGTCCTAGGTGCTGCACGTGTATGAACTGGTGGTCTTAATAATTTTGAGCTTCGTCCAAATAGATAAAGCAATGATTGGCCTACTCCACAATCCGTTGAGCAGCCTCCGAAGAAAGTCTATTTAACAGCATCCATGCGGCTGTACAACTTGAAGTAATATTTAAATTCCATATTTGTTCTACTCACAGTTTGTTCCCGTCAAGTTACGTCACTTGTATATGGTTCTTTTTAGTGCTTTGTCACCAATGAGCTACACAGAAACAGCAGAAGTACCCTAGACTGAGGAACCAATACAAGGGCGCGTGCAAAATGCAAGAGTTATAATTAATGTATTGCTTTTCTGCGTTTGAGTGTGAATGTAACTAAGAGAAACAAAGCTTTATGGAAAGAGAGCAACTCAATTGTGGAGACTTTAATATTCAACGTCAAAAGTTTTCATTAGAGAAAATTGACCCACGTCAGACTTTAAGCATGATTTCATTTAAATGAGGATGGTGATTGAATTGTAAGCGTATCAATTAATTCATATATAGTATACGAAGGTGTCTGTCATATAACTAAAATCTTATCTAACTTATTTGTTTTTGCTTAATTCATAAATAATTTATTACATGTTGATTTTCTAGACCAAAACCATAATGTGTAATTACTATTATTTAATTGCTTGCAGTGCCCTATATGCATACGTTTCTACTAAACAAACAAAAATATTACCGCTCATGCGATCGTAATTCAAAATTTTAAAGTGCTTTTTAGAATGCCTTTGTTTTGTGTATATATACAAAATCATACGACAATTACACGTTCCAAGCCCTGAATAAATAAATAATATTTATGTGCAAGACACTAATTTTAATATAATATATTCATTGAATAAAAAAATTATTTTATTTATTAATTTCTTTGGTCTTAAACAAAAATAAAAAATCGCGGCCCACGATTCTTGTATAGCGTATCTTACTCGTTTTAATATTCAACCAACATTATGTCTTTCTTTCAACTTTTGTGATGCAATTGATGTTGTTTGATTTCATTTCGTTTTCTTTTTGACTTTATCACTTGGGCACAGTACTAAAATGTTATAGTGTGTCAATTATAAACAGAATATAAAATTGTATTTGATGAAAATGTGTGGGATATTCCGCGCGCATTCAGAGGAGGTAAATTTTTTGTATGTTTATTTAAAACTGTGAACAAGATTTTGTGATCGAGATAAGCTTATTGCATATATTAACGTATTTAGTTAGGTATTTTGGTCCAATTAAATCAATTAAATTTTTTAAATGTAATACACGATACTGACTTATTCAACTATGGGAGATTAGAAGTGTCAATAAAATTAGCATTGAAGTATTTTTGGGGAGATTAATTCACGTTGATTTCACTTTGTAATTCCTATTTATTTATCTTAAGCCTTTATTAAAGTAATTGTTATAGGCTCAAATTAATATTTTATAAATATATACGTGATCTAACACACGTTCTGTTATGTCGATACATTTCTTGTTTAAATTCCGATTAGATTTGCTTCGGTTTATTTTAATTATAATTTTGGCAGTTAGAATTTATTAGAATAGAAGAGGTTATCTATAAGCTGATTATAGTCATCATATATTTTGCTGGACATGGTTCAATTAATAGATTCGCTTATATTGTACACTTATGTGACGTGTGTTGTGATCAATGTCAAAGCGATTTAGTTTATTTCTTTATAGTTTCGAAGTAAATATAAGTTGGTCACTATCCGTGGTAAACAAGGAATGCTTGTAGATGCATGTTAAATATGGCGAATACTTTTTTATTAGTTATGGAATAATTATATTTCAATATTATGACTGGAACTAAGCCTACTATATATATAAAGATTTAAAAGCCTAATAATCATAATTATAATTAAGGTAAACGGCTATAATACTGACATAGGCGACATTACTAACATAAATCGTGAATTTACTCAATTTTAAGAATATTACCCAACATACTAAGATTATTTTTCTTAAAATCACTAATAAGAACATTCTAGTTGCATCTCCTTCTAATACATTCTAATATTCTTTTACTAAAAATAATATAAATCAGTAGTAATCTGATAGACATCGAAAACATACTTTTTTGTAGCTATTTTTTAGCATTTTGCCTTAAATTTTGAAATTTTTTATTTTAGTAATAGTTGCTAACTAAGTGTTAATTACGTTTTAAATTAAAGTTTTTTCGATCATATGATTCGTTTCATTTAATTATTTGACTTCATTTATGTGAAAATAATGAAAATAAATATATATTTTTGTTAAAATAGTTTTGTCAGTATTAGAATCTGTGAAAAATAGCGTGTCCCTTTCACTGACGTATATGTGTATTAGGTTAAGACATATTTTTTAAGCATCTTTTAATCTGGGTTGTATGCTTATTTATTGCAAAAACGGGATTTTGGGCTCGTTTTCAATTGAAAGCATCACTTTATTGTCCTAATTATGACCCCTAAAAATTTGTGATAGTTTGGCCACGAATTAATCAAAACTGCAACGATCAGTATTGAATCCTTATTTAGCTCACTAAAATATCCAACACATGTCAATATAACCTAGAAATGATAAATTCTATTGATTGTAATTAAAAGTATTTCTTTCCGTTTTAACTAAATTAAAAATATTTTAATTAGTGTAAAATTAAATAAATATACGTAATCTAAAAACTGATTCTAACTTATTGGAGGATTTAATTTTAGTTGCCTCTTTAAAGTTGTATGTCAGTATTATATACACGCATGTCAGTAAAGGAGCTCTATTATATTTTATTACCATGGCAATAAAATTGAAGCATCTTCAATAATATTATAGTCCTGATGACGTTATAAACGCATTCCAGCGTATGTCAAATTAGTTACTGTACAAAATGGTGTGTATACTTTAAATGAATACATAGGACCAATAGAGTTGCCTTCGACTTTCCCGTCGCAGCTGTTTGTTTTAATTTTCATCGTGAAAAATATATTTAATTTATCATTAAATTTTTATTTTTTAATTATGTATTCATAATTGAATCCTGAAACCTACAGTACCAAAAAAAGTAGTAATCGTGGAAGCTCAACCTCAAGAGAACTTCAAGATTCAACTAATGAATTCTTTATTTTAAAAATACACTAAAAGGAACAGTCGTGGATAATTAAGAACCATATTACACCGGAAAATTATGGGCAGTCGAACAGAATCCGGCACGGTGTGAGGATAGGGCAATTTAGCTTTCTTCGGATTTATAAGAGATGCACTACTTATAATAAATGAGCTTATGCTCAAAATATGAAGTGAATCTCACAAAATTAATTGTATTTAATGTTTGTACATATGTATGTGTTTTTTTACTAAAAATCGGTTTTAATAATGGAAGAAAAGCAAAATATTTGAAAAATGGATGCCTTTTAGATGCATATTCGTAATTCCCATCGAATATAGCTAGCATCGGATTCTTCGTCTATAATATGGAAACGTGTAATGGCCAATCCAATATTTTTACAATTTTCACCCCCCTTACTCAATAGTAGACTGTCATTCGCATTTTGTTCAGCAGAATTCGTTTGCTCTTTGCTAGAAATCACTAATATGACTGACATGGAGGATGTATCGCTCGGTGGGTTCTAAACAAGGGGTCATAATAGTTGTGTTCACCCACATCACCGACCGACACCAGACGTTGAAAAACACCATGTGCATTCTGCATTAAACCCAGGTAATTTTCAATTTTACTGATTTTCTAAACCCCTCTCGGTGTAGCATTTAGTCTGCAATGAACACACATTGAAGTACCAACAATTTAGTATCATTTAAATTTTATTCTAATTATTATTAAATACTATGTGTAGTATAACTAATCAACCGGAAGATCACTCGATTACAGCAACCTTAATAAGGCGACCAAATCTCTTCAAGGGACGTAGCGCTAGTCTAATAAATTAAACCAATTAATGAAGCGGATGATTGAAATATGAATGTGAAAGTCGAAAGCGAAGCGAAGCTTTCATTGACATTTTAGAAACCGTCCTGCAATCAAAAAATTTGACAGTCAATTTAGAAATCGTTAAGCAATATTTGCTACCCATTGATGACTCATATTGATCACCTGGATCGGTTCAAATTGAAAATGTAAAATTTCATTCAAATTTTGTTTTAGATCATCATTTTGATTTCAAATCTATTGTCTCATGAAATATGAACTGAATACTTAGATCACGCATCAAGAAAAGCGGCTATTATTGCATCATTTGATTTGCAATCGAACATTTTTCCAACGATCTACATGAACATGCCATTTTTACATAAAATCAAAAATTAAGCAGACGGTGCTGTGAAAACACCGCGTCCGGTCCAATAAAAGTTATTTTGAGTTTAATATTGCTAATTTACCTGTGTAATACACGCAATAAAACAAAGCTTTGCTTTCGGCACCAAAGTAGAAACCAATTTTTAATAAGAGAATATTTGTTTCTACTGTTGTGCCTTAGAGGTTTTATAATTGATATTTTGCAAAGTACAAGTATTTTGGTAAATTTTCATAAACTCAATAGTATGTCAGTATAGAGAACAAAAATTGTCAATAATAGAAACACGAATTTTTCAATAGCTCAGTATTATGTACAACATGCCGTTTTTTCTAAAATTTTAAAAATATAAATGAAAATTGTTTTTCATTTAACATTTTCTATTACTCTCTGATTCTTAAATAAACAAGTGTTTTAAAAAGTAAACCAACTCTTAAAATATCTGGTATTTTCTAAGTAATAATGAAGATCAAACTTAAAATTGTCGCGCCATATGTCAGTATTATAGCCACTTACCTTATGGAATAATAGTTAAAAGCTGTATATGATTTTAATTACATGGATGAGTACGGTATCAGTGCATCCTTCTTGGAAAACGCTACATGAGTCGATTAATTAAAATACCATAGAGATAGCGACGGGTGTCAACCCTCTTTAAGGTACTTCATCAACCAGAATTGACCAAAAGATAGCTTCGGAATTGTATGTGGATTTTCCTAAGAGGTATTTATATGCCCAACTTGTAAGTGCTTAAATACCAATCATACTTTCACGGGTTTCTCATGTAATGCAAAAATTTAGTAGTCCACTCAAACCAAACTAAAAAAATTTTACACTTGGGAACAAATATCGTTACATAGTGCTCTCCCAGTATGATAATCACTATTGGTCTGACTAGAGTTTTCAATGTCGAGTATCGATTACGCTTGTAATTTTAAGAAATTGTCTTTAGATTACACGGGTGTTTTAATCGTGTGCTCGGGTAACTTCAATTTTAATTTTTTTCATTTTCAATTCTCGTGGTGGTGATATACAGAGGAATCATTAATGTTGAGAGCCATCTATGCTACAACCACGACGCCAAGCATTTGGTTGTGCTTAAATTTGTATATAAAAGTTCAAATATCGAAACCGAAAGAGAGAATCTTCACGAAAATAGCGATGATGACTTCGTTAGTTTCAGTGATGACCGAAAGTTTCCGTGAAAGTGATTTTGTGGAATAAACTCCATAACCAGAATTAAACGCCCTAATATTAAAAAATTAGACAAAATGAGGAAAACCATAAAAAAATTTAGAAAATCGGCAATTCGGACTGAAATTTTAAAAAAAGAACTGGAAAAGAAGGAAATGTATTAATGGTTATTCTGGACTGCAATACACGTTGGAATGCTCTGGTAACGTCCGTCAACCGTTTTTGAACCTATGTATATCCACATATAAATTCTGCGCTTAATAAGCGTGGCGTTGGACAAATTTCTGACAGTCAAATTGCAATTTTAACCGAAATTTCAAGTACTATTGAACACCAAAAGATCGTTGTTGAAGAAAAAGTACTTAAGCAACGCAAACTTACGTGGTTCAACTGCTAAAAAACTTGAATTCTTTATGGTCACAAGAGCTGCTTCGTGCCAATGAACTAGAAATAAAACGACGCCGGTTTATAGAAATCGTATATTACAAGCTAGAAACGAACCCGAAGCCATCATACCTAGCTCATAAGATGAATTGTTATAAAACCGTATGCCCTATGATGAATTACAAATATCTTTTCAATTATTCAATAAAACGGCAACCGAAGACTTATGTCGTTCTAAAAATCCCAACATCTACCAAGAGTTCAAATTTATGGAACATGACGGTAAAATAAGTCATTTGTAACAAGCTATCTCACTTCACTGCATGTGAACGTGTATTTTCTATGGCAGGTAATATTATTACCAGGCTACGTAGCCGTTTAAATACTGCCAGTCTATAGAGCCTTAGAAAACCCCTTGTAACCTTGTGTTAGATTTTAATGATATGTTCGGATCATAATCTCATTTTAATGTAGAATGCTCTCAGGAGACCTTATGTACACTGCGGTTCACTTGATTAGACATATTTGCATTTTACTTTTAAATGTAAATTTTACTGTAATTTCTCGCGGAACCAAGAATATATTTTTATTGAGAAGAGAGAGAAATTAGTACTCACTTACTTAGTAATGAATAAAAATTTAAACATAGCAATCTAACTGCACTTTTCTTTGTTTTTTTTGGAATATAGTTTATGTTAAACCCATTTTATCGGTTCACTGAAAATTTAAGTATTTGTGAGTAAATTTCGGTGTAAGTTGCTAAAATTTTTTCAAGAATTCCAAAATAAGTATTCGGCAGCTGATCAAAAATTAAAATGAGTAGAAAACATATTTTAAATACTGCAGAAAGGACAAAAATCGAGGCCTACCACTTCGCTCACGCATACTGTGCGATATTATTCAAAAAACAGTATGCAACATATGGAAGCAACTACTAAGGAAGGTCGGCGACAGTTCTGATGCCGCAAGATGCAAGAAAAATGCATAGGCTAGTGTCCAATTCAACCCTTTCCACCAACACAATCAGAACGGTAGCTGGACTTAATGCCAGCAAATCAACAATTCATAGAACAATTTTAAGTGCTTCATTTTTAAAATTAAAAAAATTGAAAAAAACACCAATAAACCCTGTACGCAAGCAATATAGATTGGAATTCGCCAAGCAGCACGTAAGTTGGGATGAGCATCTGCAACCAATGAATAATAATTGGATAAAAGTGAAAAAAATATTAAATTAGATGGACCAGATGACTATAATTATTATTTGACATTCGCAAAGAAGAACAATTTTTGACTCGCCCTCATGCCAGAAACGGAGGAATAATGGTATGGTGTGCAATTTCATATTGCACATATAAGGATATTCTGCAATAAGTTATTCCAGAAATTCCAAGGGGGCAAACAATACGAATCCAAAGAAGAGCTGATTGCAAGAATTGAAGCTGCCTGGGCAAAGATCTCGTTTGACTACTTAAAATCATTAAATTTATTCTCTCGAGGACAGGATCTTTGAAGTAATTTTAAAGAATGTGGGTAGTACACATTACTAAAAATAGTCAGAAAGAATTTCTTAATAAAAAAAATATTAAAATAAAAATATAAATGACTGTGTTTTCAAGATATTTCTAAGTTGCGTCTAATCAACTGAACCGAAAAAAAACTTTAAATTTGAACCTATCTTAAAAAAATTGAAAATCAAGTTAATTTGCTATCTCAGAATAATTATCGATTATGAGTTTATTGAGTAGGGATTTCTCTCTTTTCTCAATAAAAACATTGTCATGGTCCCGCGAGGAATTACAATAAAATTTACATGTAAAAGTAAAATTGCAAGTGCGTCTAATCAAGTGAAAATTATTTTTCGGCGGCACAGCGGCACAAAAAAAAGTTAAACAAGGTGTTTAAAAGAATGAACATTCAAATACAGGAAAAAAATTCTAATATTTTATTGAAAAATTATGAAAAAATGTGATAATGGAAATATTGTACTTTTTTGAAAGGATTACCTTTGATTGATATAATCAAATAAATCAAAATAACAACTAATTTTTGTAGCAAACAGGTTTCCTCAGTAACGAGTGTTACCTCCAACGAGCTTTCACAACTGCTTCCGTTCATGTTGCCATGCTTTCGATAACTGCTGGATTTCGAGCTCGGACCTGTCTCCCTAATATGTTCCAGACATGATCTATCGGGTTAAGATCTGGAGACCTTGCAGACCAGTTCAGCTTGTTTACTCCAACTTCAGTTAAAAAGGTCGTTACAGAGCATTTAATATGCGGCCGGGTATTATCCTGCATTAAAACAAAATCTTCTCCGATAAATGGGACAAATTGTATCACAAGATCAAGCAGACTATCTCTAACATATCGATCAGCTGTAAGGGACCGGCATCAATAATCACTAATTCTGTACGGGCACCTAAGCAAATACTGACCCAAACCATAATTGAGCCTCCACAATAACGGACGGTTATCGTCGTAATGTTACATTGAGAATACCGCTCAGCTATGGTCGTGTCCATACTCTTTGCCCCCATCGGTCGAGTTCACTAAGAAACGACTCTCGTCTGTGAACAAAATTTGGCCCCACTGATTAAAAGTTCAAAATCGGTGTTCTTGACCAAAACTTAACTCAACCTCGCTACTCGGTCATTTCTTTGCAGTAGGGGGTCCTTCGGCTGGAACATATCATCTCCTAACGACTTCTTTATTACTGACGTGAAATATATCCTAAAAAAATCCTAAGTAAAAATTGTGTGTGAGTATTAGTGGTTAAACTCAAAAAAACAAACATTTAGGCATAAATAATTTTTTAAAAATATTTTAAAAATCCAACCCAAAATTAAACATATTGTGTAATTTTAATATGTATATCTCCAAAATCCACCATACCAGTACGTTTAAAATGCCATTAATTATAAAACAATTAATAATGTGATGTAAAAACATTATACTAGATATCGTAATTATAAAAACTTAAAATTAAATTGAAGTGTGTTGAATTTTTTAGATTTCATAGATACACTAGTCGAGCTTTAGCGAAATAACGGGATTGATGAGAACCGGGCAAAATCTCGATTAGTAATCGTTTGAATTGCAAAAATACTGTAAATCATAACTCACACGTTTCGGGGCCATATTTGCCCATGCCAGAACTATGACGAAATTATGAAAATTAACATGGACATTTGATATATCTGTCTGAAAAACATAACGGGATTGATGAGAACCCGGCAAAAGCTCGATTAGTAATCGTTTGAATTGCAAAAATACTATAAATCATAACTCACACGTTTCGGGGCCATATTTGCCCATGCCAGAACTATGGCAAAATTCTGAAAATTAACATGCACATTGGTGTTTTACATTGATATCTATATCTTTCTACAGTCTTCAATCTGTTGTAAGTTCTTATTTAGAAAAGAAGTATAAATTCTCTAAGTACAATCGAATCTCATATCTGAGTAAACTTTTACTGTTTCACCATCACCATATATTATTTCCCCATTTGTAATTAGATGGTGGTTGATGATTCAATAAAATTATAATGGTAAAAAGTAAAATTGAAGGTGGGTTTTGTTCCAAAAAATTATATTGATATTTGATACGGCTAACCGAGAAACATAGTGGAATTGATGAGTACTTGGCAATATTTCCAGCAGAGTTTAGTTGAAGATGTTTTTGTGTTTAGGTTAGGTTAGGTTAGAGTGGCTTTTTTGTGTTTAACTTTAATTTAAATTTTTCGTTTGTATCTGCTAAATTCCATATAATTTAAAATAGGAGTTTCTCTAAAATATCGTTTCGCCTAAATGTTCGCTTTTAAGACTATATATTACTAACACTAGCATACATAGGATTTCGTGAGGAAATATTTCACGGCTGTGTGTAGGAGTGTGAAATTTTTCCTAAACCTTTCCTAAACAATTTTTACACTTATGATAGATTTAGTAAATATTTCACGCGCATTCTTTAATTTGAATATTTGACTTATAGATGGAAAAATGTGTAAGAATCACAACAATTAGTTTCGAAGGGATGAATAAATAAGTTTAGTTGCTGTTTGACGTCTGTTTTTCAAAGTTTCAAGGACAATGCAACGGTCATCTCTGGAGCCAGAACAACGTTTTCGGCCTTGGCCTCATCTTTGCTTGCAAGAACCCGTTTGCCTATATCGTTGAACAGACCGATATATGGTAGACCTGGACACACTGAACCTTCTGGCCACTTGGCGGTAAGTATAGCCATTCTCAATCATTGTCACAGCCCCAGCGACATCAGCGAGTTCTTTGTCGCTCATTTTGAATTAATAACTATTTTTCTTCAAATTTTAATAGCGAATGAATTGATATTCACACATTATACAATTAATTCATATTAAATACAATTAAATAAAAAAAACACTTTACGACTAAAAGTACATATAAGTAAATACAAAAAAAAATATTGTATGTTCTTTTGTTTTTTCTTAGTAAATGACTATTTTCCCTTCTCTTTTATAAAATATTTGTTTTTTATTTCATAAAACTTTCCACTAACATTAATTTGTTTGCTTAAGTTACATAAATTGTCTGCTGATTTCAAAAATATCAGCAGGAATATTTTTTGTGATAGTGCTGCCTTTAGTGGTGAAGATCAAAAGCATTTATCTGCTGGAGATTTTGTGCTATCTTACACAGCATGTGATTATCTTGTTAATTTGCTACATAAGCTAACTTGGATCCTATTTACCTATAAATTTAGCACTAAACTGTAATAATATTACGCGGAAGCTCAAAGATCTATTAGATCGGTTTTAAATAAATAAAATTAATTAAATATGAATTATCAAATATTGGAGTATCCGGAAGTAAAAGTTAATTCTTCTATACTTATATTTAATCAAAATTTGGAAATCATGTTTTAGTTTAAAACTCAAACCGTTAGTTAAAATTGTAGTCCTATTCAATTAAGTATATCTTAGCCATCAATTAATTATGTTACTTAAAATAAATGTAAAGCTAATAAATACTTAACTAATTTCTACTAACGAAATGCATAATGAGATTTTAAAAATTTATTTACATTTTTCAAAATAATTTCACGAGTAATGATAGGTACAATACAAATATGCCTTGGAAACCAATTACATCTTTCAACACAACAATGTTAAATTTAGTACAAAACAAATGATTTATTTATATTTACAAATAATTCTAATGCGGAACAGCACATCACTTTGTAATTATTGATTTAAAACAGTTCATAAGCTACAGAGACATTGAAAGCATGCTAATGGACAAAAAGGCAGCGATAAACACGAGAACTGATCAACCAAAGAATATTTGGGTAGATAAAATCGAATCTCCATCCGAGTGCCCTAACAATACTTTCCACATTTCGTAATAGGAAACTAATAATCAAAACAGACAACAAGCACCAATTACGTTTTTCTCTACAATGATATATTTAGAATTCGTCAACTAATTAATTTAACACTATGCTAATTATACTGTAATATCCAATGTACAGAGAATACAAAATGAGGTGTCTCCTCGGAACTCGGTCTCAACAAAGCATCGTATTTCAATTGCATATATAAAATACAAATATTTGGAATCTTTAATGTATAGTAGTTGGCATTCACGACGATATCGGTTCATACCACTCCATGAAAAATAAAAGTGATATAACATGCTAATTTTAGAATCGATACCGCACACACAATGAGGTAATAAAATGTTAAAATACGCGATTTATTATAAAGTTTTTGGTAATCGTAAACAAAACAAAATTCTTCTTGTATAGAGAGGTTCATAATACCATTTAAATCTTCATCCCAATGTGTAGTAGGAATAAATCGTATGCATCTTAACCAAAAATACTCTTATTTTTTGGCGACGATGATGCTGCATAATTCCCATTTATTACCTTATTAATCGAGAGGAATCTTTGTTAATTTTTGTACGTCCATTACGGATGGTGAATAAAGATGTGTTTTTACCTGAAAATAAATATAAATAAGACTTATTAGTTTAAGCAGTAAATCGCAAGTTGTATATTTTGTAAAAATATTGTTATAAGAATATTAATTGATGCAGTGAACTATGCAGTTAATAGCAAGATATTTTCCACGAATTTCAAGATACAAGAATTTAATTTATCAGGTAAAACTATATAGCTATTATGGTTATAAGAAGAAACTCGATCTTACATACTAATTGTTATACTAATTGTTTCTACTAGAATTACTAGAGGAATTATTGCTTCTAAACCAGATTGTCCAAGATGTGAACCAACTACCCACTTCAGAGCGACTGATATTTACTATTGAATCTTTTCCTATAGGGTTTTAATCGTCAAGAGAGCAGTTCACACTTTTGTATTTTGGAGCATATGTGAGGTTTGTGGAAACCCGGATTATTTATTTCAATTGACCTCCCCTTTTGATAGCGCTCATTGCAAAGGTAAACGTTCCCTTAACCGACTACAGTCATCTAAATTCACGGGGTATTAACTGTATAAAAATGTAAACAGTGATGTGACACCTAAACGCCCAATCGCAGGAGGTATTTTTGTAAGGAAATTTCTATTCCAAAACAAACCAATATCGATCTGCTGAAAAAATTTCAACGGAACAAATGTATAATTGGTGATTGGGAAATAATAGCTCTTTTCGACAATGTAAAATAATTCATATGTACACTGCTCGTCAAAAAATTCCGGACACTTGAATTATTACTGCATGACAACGCCAGACCACACGTTGCAAACGTTGCCAATAATTATTTGGATGAGGTGGAAATTGATCGAAATGATAGTTCAGGAGTCATCGCAAACCTGGTGCATTAGACATTCCAATTACATATTCGGTTAAGTAAGCTATTCGAATATCGAATAGTAAAATTTAAAGTACTCGATTATTCAAATTATTCGTCCAAGTAAAAAAAAAAAAGTTTATTGGTAACTAATTTAAAAAAAGTTCGTTTTATTTTAAAATTTAACAAAGAAAAAATGTTAATTTAGTAATAATTAATATAATGTGTACATTGTACATATATTTTAATTTTTTGGCCAAAAAAAATACTTCATTTTTAAAAACATATATTTAAAAAAAACTAAATAGTTGAAAGTTTCAAAATTCAGACGGTTTTTTTTGTTTTTATGGTACCTGCTGTGGAAAAAAACCCTTCAGTGGCGGTTGGCGTTGGTCTAATCGTTATTAGCGCGTTGAATAACAGATCCAATATATTTGCACCCCTATTCTCTTAGTCGTGTCGTTTCATACGACGCGACAATTGTCTTGTCACTTCGTCTAAAAAAATTTGGTCTCTTAGCGACTGAAGTGACGTGACAATAGGTATAATGGAGTGGTTCAAAGAGGAAACAACCAATTTATTATTATGAGGAAGAATTATCAAGTGGATTTTAACTCAACATGGATATTAGGAATACTATATATAAATGGAACGGATAAATCATGAAAAAATAGATATGTCATAGAAATCAGGTTGTATATTTTCATTTTATTTTTATTTTCTCATTTTAACCTTACAAACATTTTATTATTATATTTTATTACTTTTACTGTACATATAAGAATTAATTATGTTCGTTATTATCTACACAATTTAGGTTAGTTATATGAATTTACGCGGTTATTTTACGGGTACCTTGTGTTTAAATTGTTTTGAAATAATGCCTCCTTTAAAATTGTCGGTGGAGTTAAGTTCTGTGATTTTTCTTGTGTTGTTTTACTATACATACATAATTTATGAATTAATTTCGTTCGGTTTTTTGTTAGTGGCATTAAATCTTCGTTTGTTCTCAAAATTTACGTCCGTTTTAAATAAATTTTTAAGTTTGGTGTTTTTCGATGTTACGTTCACCGTATTGCATATTACTCAATTACTGGCTGACACGTTTGACGAGCGAGGCTAATGAGGGATGGCACAATAAATTTTATAAGTTATTTAAATTTTTGTATAGATTGTGATGCCGGGGTTTTTTGGAATTTTTGTTATGCAATTATAACGGAGTATAACGAAGAACATTTTTTAAATGGACCAACGTGTCACATCGGTGAAGTGGATTATCGATGGTAAAGGGAGAATGTTGGATGGTTTTTTGCAATAAATAGAAATGAAAATGTGGATCGAGTGAAATAGATACACGGAGGTGCAAACGGTGAAATGAATTGACATATAAAGTGTATGGGGTGCACGGGTACCTTTGTTACTTTAACTCGTACAGCGAGGCTACTTTTTGATCTCACGCTCATCCAAGTTGTAAAGTTTCTCATTTTTGAGTGTGATGGTGGTCTGACCAATTGAAGGGGAGGTTCTCGTAAGGTTTGGAGTTTTTATTGTGACTGTGACATATAAAAATAGACGTCCATGAGTCCAAAGGGGGCTCGATGGACGCATCACTCACATTAGGGTTAGAAATACAACGATGGTTTAGGAATTCTGTGTTATTTTTTCGATTTACACGGTTTTCTTATAAGAGTCTCTTATAAGAGCTTTCCAATGCATGGTGTTCTGCGGAACCATTCTGCCGTGTGGATCGGGGATGGGTGAGATAATAACTATCAAAGTTCCAAATCCCTTTGAGACTCGCCATAACACTTGTGTGGGTGAGAGTGAATCATGTCAGGGATTTGTTTTTATGGGTGTTTTGACCGGCATACACGTTTGTGCATACCTGTTGGATTGTTTTCGTTCGAAAAGTAGTACTCCTGTGTTAATGGTAAGGTTATTGATACCTTGTCGGAAGCAAATAGTTAAAATGTTGTGTAATTTGTATGTTGTCGTGTTGTGATGCTTCTTTCAAAAGGAATTCCGATTTATCTGGGATCCGTTGGAGTAAGGAAGACGTTACAACTTGTCATTTTTTGCATACGCATTTGAGTGTGGTGGACTTGTATTGAGGAAGGAAAAAAAATATTTTTCTGGCCGGTAAAAGGGATATAATGGGCTGCCTAATATGTAAAATCATTTTCAAAAATGATTTCCCCTAATAATGTCTTAACCTTCTAAAATAATCAAGTTAGGTCCGTTTTTTATCAATAATGAGATCAGGAATAATTTTCAGAGTGACATTCTTGTTATTCTTATTTTGAGCGTAATAATAATAATTTAACGTACGTATTTAAGTATTAGACATTGTCTTTTTTATTGTTGTGTTAGGGTTGCTGGTTCGAACCTCGCATTGGTGCTAAAATTTATTCGAAAAATGAAGTAAATTCAATATGCCAGTTGAGGGAGACCATATATGGATGGACCCGCATACCTTTGAATTTTGAGGCGGAAATATATTCTGAAATAATTTGTAGTGAAAGGTTTATACTGCTGCTTAAAAGTCACGAGAATGTTGTTTGTGATATCCTTGAATTCCCAAAGAAGGAATCATAAGGAGAATATAACTATATTTAGGTTTCAATTTTCAGACAAAATATACCCTCCTCATCTTCATAGTGAGTCGAAGAAAGATACTCAACGGAATCCAACTAACCTTCTAACTTTACATAATATATTAATTATTTACTAACACGGGAATTTTGAAATGGTGATGGTGCACTTGTGAGGAGAAACACCGATCTGTATTGTGGATAAACGACAGTTCGCTCAAGTAGATTTTCTCATAAGTTAGAACATTTAACACATCCTTATCCTGTAGTACTAGAGACCCTCGCAGGTTCAGGATTCCTAGTCAGTTCGGACACCAAATCGACTCTTATGTCGCAGATTTTCTCGAATAATTAGATGATATTCGGATGCAGTAGTAGTAGTATGCATGTGCTCAAGAAATTCAGTTGCTGCGTTGTTCGGGAAAATTTGTGATCATCTAGACATGGGCATACGTAGCATGAAGTATGTTATAGGTCATCAGCCTAACAGCTGCCCTGCGTTGTAAACATCTTATCTTTTATCTTATCTTTTAGCGACTGAAGTGACGTGACAATAAATAAATCAAATCGTCTCAAAATAAATAATCTTAAACCTATATTTCTAGGTCAACCAATCTAGTTTACGAAACTGTATTTTAAGCTGGAGTTTTTTCTGCAGTTCATTTATTGCTGTTAGTCGTGTGTTACTTTCTTGAGCTAAGGAAATCGCGGCAGATTTTGTGGAATATTTAAAATATTAATTTAAGCGTGGAATATATCCTGGTTCAAGGTAAATAATAAGTGTCATTAATATTTCATCCCTTCGTTCATTCATTTGTTTCTTTAATTCAAAGAGCAACGTGTTACTTATTTCTGGTTCCATTTCAGAAAGTTTATTGAACACAAATTTATAGACGAATTCTGCTGTGATGAGAGTCGAACTATTTTTGCTGAGTTCGATAACAGCAGCTTCTACCGGCATGAGAACATCTAATATGGTTTGAAACAGTTTCCACATTTACAGTCGTTGGCCACAAAACTTGCGCGGTTACATCATTTCAACCTTTTTACATAATAAAACTAGTTTTTCTGTTCTTCTTTAAGTTTCCTCCTACTATTTTTTTGAGTCACTTTCGTGCTCTTGTTTATGACTAAAGGCCGATTTATATTATCCGTTCCTTTCAGTTCCTTCATTTTTCGTATCAGACAAAAAAAAAACATTGTTACATGTTTTTTTCATTGGAGTATTTATATTATCCGTTCCGTACTTGCAGCAACTGAACGGAACGGATAATATAAATCAAGCTTAATTTAAATGGGCGGTCGTGTAAACGTGCCTGTCTGTGTGTGTTTGTTGCAGTAAAAAGAATATTAGCTTACGTTTGTTAATTAGTTGTTATTGCAAAGTGGTATTTTGTAGATCGATTCCTAAGAAAGTGTTTATCCTAGAAAAATATTTTTTTTACTTTTGTGTTTTGTGTACGTGACGCCATATTTTTGAAGTTGGAAACAATTTTTATCTTATATGGTATTGTTTTGTGAATTTTCGTGTCATATTATCAAATTCAAAGTTTTTCGAACAAAATAAGTGGAAAGGACATCAGGGATAAGCAAAAATCTTTCTTTTCGTGAGTAAGCGTGAAAACTACACTAGAAAACGGAAAATATCAAATCGAGATGATCGGAAAATAGTCCGTGTTGCATTGGAAGACCGCCATGCACCAATTCTAAAAATCACCCATGCGATAATCGAGCCTGGCGTGAAAATATCGTAAAAAACAGTACGGCGTCGTTTGAAAGAAAACCAACTCATATGCAGACACCCAGCAAAAAAGCCTCGTCCCACACCACGCATGAGACAACAACGACTGGTTTGGGCCCGGCAGCATCAGAAATTCACAGAATTCGATTGGAATAGGATAAGTTCCAAATTTAAAAACATCACTTTTGTTTAACTGTGTTCAAACATGAAAAATACTAACCAACTTTATTTTTCCATTTCATAGGTTATGTTTAGCGGCGAGTGCCGCTTAGAGGCGGTCATGAAATTGCACAGTTTCGTGTGCAGGCGACCAGTCGACATGTTATGGAGCTGTATAGCACCAAAGGGGGCCCCGGGCCAATATATTTAGTACAAGGAACGATGCGGCAAGATCAATACCAGAAGGTTTTGAATGATGTGTAGATGCGCTATGTGAAATCCCTGCCCTTCGTCCGTCGGTGTACATTTTCCTGCAAGATGGTGCACCATGCCACAATACATTAAGCGTTAAAAATTACTTGAGCTGTAAAAAAATAAACATTCTTCAGTGGCCAAGCAACTCACCAGATCTCAACCCGATAGAGAATTGCTGGTCCGCGTTGAACAGACTAGTATGTATGCGTATACCAACAATACAGTGATCGAACTAAGAAAAGACGTCGAGAACGTTTGGAAAAATGGATTAGCATACTACAAAAGTATGTCAGAACGATGCAAACAAGTAATATTAACGAAAGGAGTATCTACAAAATATTAATAATTTTTTTTAATTACATAAAATAAATTATGTTAACTAAAAATAAATTTCTTCGGAAAATATTTTTTTAATGTACAATGTAATCGTGTTTTGAAAACAATATTTATGTGATTTCAATGGGTGCACAAGTTTTTGGCCAACGACTGTAAATCGTTTAAGGACTCGTTTACACTATCGATTAACTTCAAGAATTCCTAGGCGATTTAAGCCTAATCTTTCCCCACATTGTTGTAAAACGTTTCGTTGCAAAATTGAGTGTGTTGCGGGTGATACCTTAAACATCCTGCATAATAACTCTTACTTTTTTAATAATTTGCCCAAAATTACCGTCTCATAGGCAAAAAACGCTCATTTTCATACTCAGAAAATGATTTTCGTAGCTTCTTCGTCAGGTTCGTCTTATTCGATAAAAATCACGAAACTAATTATCGACGAAACTAATATGATTATCATTGACTTGCCGTTTTACATTGATTTCTGTTGTGATGTTTTTTATAAAAACAACTAATTGCAGACAAATGTAATTCGTAATTATGGCAAAGCTGATTAAGCTTTCTCAATTTTTTTTTCATACTTATTTATCTGTAAGGAAAAAGGAATTCTATTGGGGATGCACTGTAATTTAGCATCGGAGCTCATTTTTTTGTACCGTTGATTTATGTGAATTGGTTCCTTATGTGATAATCAAAAATCTAACTTATTTTATTGTTTACAAATTTAAAATTGATTTTTTTTATCAAGACCCATAAAGTTATAATTTTCGAAAAAGTTTCTCTAGTGGTCAATTTGATGACTTTGCGTAGAATAATTTTATTCCTATTCCAACAAAAACTTGGAATAAAACCATGGAATGAATTCTGGTTGGAATGAAACGTATGTCATTGTTGTTGGAAAATTCTCAAAGTAAAAGGGCCAACTATAGATGGAATAAAAAAAATAACGGGAATAACGTAAGAAACGAAAACAAAAAATTATTATTCCAATTAGACTTTTCGGCTATAGTTTACTTAAAATATTAAGTTCATTCATATATTTCTTGTAACATTTTTTTGATATAATTCCTCAAACCTTGAGTGAAACTACAATAATTTTGAATATAAACCTATTACATACATATATATCAACAAATATATGTGTTTAAAATTATAAAAAAAATTTATATGCGGTTTAAATTACTGCAATTCGATAAATTATTTTTTTAGGTTAGCTTTAGAAAAATACAATTCTACAGTGTAGTGAAAATTATTTTTGATTTTATATTCATATTAGTATACATGAATATTTTAAATTTTCGCTTCCATTGATCGTGTTTTTAAGAAAAGACGTATTTTTTTCCTGTTTATTTTATTAACATAAAATATTTCGAAATTTTCATTTGCCTGTTTAATTTATTTCATTGTATTATGTACATTTGGACCATCAACGTGTTGCAGATAATAATGTGGACTCTTCATCACCTTGGCGTAAATGTTTTTTTTGTTATGTTTCGAATGTATTATATTATTTACCATTGAGTTCAAATTTCCCGAAACTCGCTAAAGTAGGCCTCAATTTCCATTGTTATTTTGAGTTATTTCCTTTTGGCACAAAGTTAACTTTATTGTCAATAGAATTCTAAATAGGGCACAGCTTGTACTATTATTGCTACTGCCATCTATTAATGACAGGTATGTACTAACAAGCAATTTAGAAAATTCGGCAATTTAGTAAGTGTATCAAACGAAAACAATACTTAGAAGTTAAAATTTTGACATTGTTTACACGTCAAAAATTTTAACAGGTGACCACTTAAAGTTTTTTAAGTGTTTTTGTTGATTTTGATTTAATTTATTTAAAACATTTTAGGAATTTATTTTTAAAGTTTTAAAAGTTTTAAATAATACATACTTCATAACATACATATGTATATCAAACTGATAATACGATAAATAATGTATAAATATGAAATATATTGATGTGAATCTAAATCGATATTCATATCTTTAAAAATTTATAAGATATTCATGACCTAACAAGTCCAGCATAAACTGTTGGTTCAACTATGAGATTTTAAATTCTAATAAATTGTTTAGTGCCTAAAACGACCAACGTCACATTTTGAACTAATTTTAATTTGCACAGCAAAACAGTTAACAAATTTAGGGAGATTACAAGATTTTGACCACGGTGACAATTTTTGACTGTTTTATCTATTTGACACAAACACTTAGCCAAAAATATTGCGATCCGACACAAAGCAGTAGCATGAAAAATTTCTATTACGAGTTTCAAAGCTACGAGTATACAGCTTTGTAAAACACTTTATACGGCAGTCAAATGGTTTGATTGCACTTTCATATCATTTTACTTTAAAACAGTAAAATAAAGTAGTGTCCAACAAAATTTTGACTTCGAGATATTCACAGATTTACCATTTGGTATAGCGCCGAAGTCAAAAAAAGTAGGATTTAAAAAATCTGTGTAAACTAAATAACGTGTAGACTAAATATCTAAATTAATTGTGTGGCGATACCGGTCCAAATCGAGTTTTCAAAATGTAAGCAGAAATTATAATTTTTGACAAGAAACTGTTTTTCAACAAAAAATTGGCCCGTGATTTTGGTTTTCTCCAATGATGTTATTTTCGTGGTTTTCGGGAGTGCTAATTAGGAATATGGCACCCGTTTTAAGATCCGAGATGGAGGAATTTTGTTTTCTACAAGAGGAGATTGAGGCGGTGTGGTTTTAGGTACATACTAATATCTATACATATAATGCCGATATGTGTATCATTATCGGGGTTTCGTTACTGATTTTTATTTTTCGCAAGTCGTGATAAAGGAGGCGGGAGACCGTGTTGTTTTGATACCTAACTACTATCTACGCCGATAATGCCGATATGAGTTTTATTTATGATTTTGATACCTAATTATACTGATTGCGTCTATAATGCGGATATGGATATCATTTTCGGGGGTGATAACCTTACTGATGGCTTACTATTGCTATCGAACGTTTTCGATCATTTTCGTCTATCGTTCAACTATTTGCTATCGTATTTCGTTAGTTTCGGCACTACTGCTTTCGATTCTAAAATAATTTTAGTACCCAAAATTATTTAAGTATTGTCAGAGTAATATTTTCACATAGGGCTCTCACAACAAAGTACGAGCAATGTAATTGCAGAAACCCTAACCTTACTGCAAGAAAATTTATGTTCGGAATGGATTTAAACGCCATATTTTCGTTAACGTTCACAGGATGCGAAAGTCATAATACAAACAAATTTGTACCTCGTAATCAACGAAAACTATCGAAAGCAATAGCAGGCCCTCTGACTTTCATTTTTCACAAGTCGAGATGGAGGTTTTTGTTATCTACTAGGTAGATCAATTCCAGCTGATGAATTAAATACGTGTTTAAAATCATCTAATTTATGGAGAAACGTTCAAAATTTAAATTTAACAAAAAATATGGGGGTTCAATTACAAAACGATGAATCAGCTGTAACATTTTCAAAACAATTATTAGACGTATAGCCAAATATTGCACAATTCAAAAATCATAATTGGTTAACTCTTTCGAGTTCAACAAAATTTTTTTTTTCATTGTAATTTAAGTTCATCATACCCAAACGTGTATAATAATTACTTATCATTCATTCAATTGACGTTTACGTTTAAAATTACGCTTGAATTAAAGTTGAACCGACACAATTGTGTTATAGCCATATTGTCGCTAATATTTTGTAATGTTAATATTAATCACGGACCAACATACAAAATTGTGTATGCTTAAACAGCATTAAATAAATTTTGTGGTTTGCTTTTGTAAAGTTTCTTATTAATGAATTTTATTTGTATATGATATGTACGAAAAATATTTAGTTTTTTAAAACCATAAACTGCTTTTTGGGTACGGTTTAATTGTCAAATATTGTATCCTAAAATTTGCAATTTTACGATGAGTGCGTCATTTCAAGGTACGTAAAAATGTATATACAAATAATTTGCTATTTAATTAATTTTTTGTTTAAAACTAATGATTAAACTTTAATTATTATGTAAATCATAAGTAATAATTAAATGAAAATTTAATTAAATTGAAAATTATGTTTCATGTACAAATATACACATTCGTGTATTTTGAACGTCCATTTTTATCGTATACATTTTATTCAATAATTTTTATTTTAGTGTTTAAAAACGGTCAATGGCAAATTGACGAGGGACGGGGACAAAAACTATTAGAGGATTCCACATCAGATTCGGAAGAAGATTCTCTATTTGTAGACTGCGTTCTATCTCGAAATGAAGAATCAGGTGAAGATTATAGTGAAGTGAAAAATGATGTTGATGAAAACCAACCGGATAGAAACGCAAATGTACAAACTTTGAATGTGTGGTACCCCGATGTGTTCAATGAAAATTTATTGCCAGATAATAACCTACCTGTACATACGGTTACTGTGAAACCACCGGTTGAATATTTTCGCCACTATTTTTCTGACCAACATTTTATTGATGCCTCGACGTACACGAGAATATGTATTACCTTAAATGCCATGGCGTTGAGCTTAAAACATCAGCTCTTCAATTAAAAAAATTATATGGCGCTCTTTTGTTAATAGGATGTATCTCATATCCTAGATTGGATATGTATTGGAGTAAGCGATTCCGAGTTGAAATCATTGCAAATGCAATATCCAAAACTCATTTTAAAAAATTAAGAGCCGCGCTTCATTATGTGGATGTCGACCAAGCGATAGATCCGGATAATTTATTTTGGAAAATACAGCCTATTATCGAGACTGTTCGAGACAGATGTCGGTCATTAAGTAGGGCAGTAGGTACCTTCTCAGTTGACGAGCAGATAATACCTTATACTGGGAGATGCCCATCCCGACAATATGTAAAAAACAAGCCAAGATCTGTTGGCATAAAAAATTTTGTCATTACCAAATCCACTGGTCTTGTTATTGACTTTGAGCTGTACCAAGGAGATCGGAGCAATTTTGGGAATCGATCATTCGGCTTGGGTCCAGCTGTGGTATTGTGGCTCGTGGAAACCATTCCTAAAGGAAGCTTCATATTTTTGACCGGTATTTTACTACCGTACCACTTCTGTTTGAGCTGCTTACATTGGGATATCGTGCCACAGGTAAGCATTGGTTTGAATATTTATACTTGTTCAATTGGTAATCAGAGATTTGTGTATTTTAGGAACTGTGATGTCAAACAGTCTGAAAAACATTTCTTTTAAGTCTGACCATAAAATGGTGAGAGGGGAAAGCCAGGAGTTCCTATTAAATAATGGTTCTCAAGAAGTGACCTGTGTCAAATGGAAGGACACTAGATGTGTAACCGCTGTTTCCACAATATGTGGCACGTATCCAACCACTACTGTAAAACGTTGGAATAAGCAAACTAAATCGTATCAATCCGTTACGTGTCCAAATTTAATCTCGCAGTATAATAAAAATATGGGAGGTATCGATATAGTAGATCAAATGTTGGAATACCACAGGACTTTTATAAAGACGAAAAAGTGGACACTTAAAGTCGTAAGTCATATGATTAATTTAGCATTGGTTAATGCTTGGATATGGATGGAATACAAAGAAGACTGTGTTGTTTGTAACATTCCAAAAAAACGTATGAATGATCTTTTAAATTTTAAATTGGAGGTGGCTGGTGCATTAATCGCCAGTGTGAACAACAAACGACGACACAGCAGCAGTGAAGATGATGAAGTGCCTATTACCAGTCAAGCAAAATTATGTTCACCTCTACCTTGTATCGGAAAGAGATTTGATGAGAATAATCATTGGCCAGTGTTTGATTGTATGAGAACAGCTTAACATTGTCGTTTGTAAACATGCAAATGCCGTACACGTTGTCGGTGTGAAAAGTGTAACATATATTTGTGCCTTTCATCTCAAAGAAACTGTTACAAACAGTTCCATACTTTGAAAAAGTGATTCTTTTATTACTGAACTTAATTTAATCTTATATTTGGATAGAATTTTATTTATTTTATTTTGAAGGAGAATTCTTAAATGAATTGTGACTTTATTGTCTTATTTGAATTAAAGAAATAAAAAACACCAGGAATTTTGTTTTGTTACTACGACAGTCTTTTTATTTTATTTTTGAGATTTACTTATAAATAATGATGTTAACTTAAGTTTAATGCACACAAATGTGTAGGTGCTGCTTTTACTACAAACATATTTTTTTTTTCAAAACCTTAATGAGTTTTAAGTAATTTAGATAATTCTTAATCACTTTGCAAAAATATACAAAAATCGGCTATTATATAATTTCCTTGAAGTTTCCTCCATCATAAACTAAACATACACAATTGTGTTGCTTGAAACGAATTTACGATTATTTTTTCGGGAAAAATATCTTTGTTATGAATGCACAAACGGGTATGCTGGTCTTCAATTTACACATAATTCTGTGTTTGACATATTCGTTTGTCGACATCGAAATTTACATACAAAATTGTGTATGCGGGTCAGGAAATGGTTAAGTGAACGAACAATATTGGCAGCAAAGAACAAGGACGTTAATGATACAAATATTGCCATTCAAAATAACATTTTTGGTGAAACATTTGCATAAAAATTGATTGTGTTATAGATCCTGATAGAGTTGTAAATTATCCTACAGAATTTTTAAATTCATTAGATTTGCCGGGAGTACTACCACATATTCTTCAATTAAAAATTGGTGTACAAATCATTTTAATACGCAATATTAACCAACCAAAACTTTGTAATGGTACACGAGTAAACGGAAAGAAGTTTTAATCCCACGCATTCCTATATTTCCATCAGATATGCCATTTAATTTTAAAAGAACAAAATTTTCAATAAATCTAGCTTTTCCTATGACCATTAACTTAACAAATCACTAGGTCAGTCACTTCGAGTTTGTGGTTTAAATTTGGAAATTTAAACCACGTGTAGGATATCCATCATCATTAAGTGTTCGCACCTGAAGAAACAACAAAAGTAGTATAGTATACCAAAGAGCATTGGATATAAATCATACGACCGGCAAAGCGACTGCTAGCTTATAATAAAAATAGGTTTTACACTGCGAAATTCAATATTCGAGGGTCCAAAATTCTTCCAAAATTTTGCTCGGCATGGAATTAATCAATCCTTTCAATTCCATTTTGGCAATTTGCCCCTATGCCAGTACAACGGCTTTATGCAACTCAACTGAATTGTTGTACTGCTTCCCATTGCCATACACATTTCGTGCCACATTGGCCCATAAATTCCCTATAGGATTTAAATCAGGAGAGCATGCCGGCCACCCCAAAACTTCGATCTGTCGCTCTCTAAGCCATTCGATCGTTTCCTTCGATGCGTGAATGAAAGCATTATCCTGCTGTAAAATTCAAATTGCGGGTTGGTTGATTTTCACCAAAATCTATTAAAATTTCATCTAACATCTCTATGTAATCTTTGGATTTCATTCGAGTTGAAATTTTATACATAGAGGTGAAATAATAGGAAAATGTGGCCCAAATCATTTAGAAACCGCCTCCAAAAATTTCGGTTCATTGATACTTTCTTATCCGATCTTAAACCATGCCAGTAACACTTGAATCCATGAGGTACGTCTAAATTAAATACTTCTCGTCCAATATAATATTTTTTCAAATTAGTCCCATATGGACATGTATTTTTTGGCAAAGTTTAATTTATTGATTGTATGTGCTTCCGTTAAAACTGGTTGTAGTAACTTTTCAATCCATTTAACACGGATGCGGCGGGTACGAACTAACAGATCAAGTTCCGAAACAGTTTTTGTGGCCGATTCCTCTTTAATCGCAATTCTTAGGATTTCTGTTGGCAGAAAGCTTCTGATTATTTTTATCTTTTCGACATTTTCCATAATTCTCGTTTCAATTTTATAGCGATTTGCCGATTGGAAAGCTTGCAATCCTTGTAGGCTCGAATTTTCCCTATTTCTTTGGTTGATAGTGCTTTTCCTTTGCCCATTTTTATCAAAATTTTATAAAATGCCAACTAATAATGCCACTAATTAGAAAAAACGTTAAAAATACACTAATAGTAAACTAATTAAATCAAACGCTTGAGATATACTAACTGGCTTTAATTGAATTTCGCATTTATTAATGTTGCATCGGAATACGTTTTACACTATTTGCCGTAGGCACTTAGCGAAACACACTTACACTTAGGTTAGGTTTCAGTGGTTGACACTTAGGCCATTTTTTGATAATTTTTGATGATACCACGCATTCACGCCACATAATTAACTCATTCACCTATTCATCTACTCACACAACTACAGTATACCACTTGCACATTGCAAGCTCAATGTCAACCTGTACATTGACATGGACGGTGGGCAGCGCTGAATTCTGCACTCCATCAGAGAGTATTAGTTGTGTTTATTAACATCACCGATTGTAATGTTAAAAACTTACACTTAACAAACACATTTTATTAAACACTTGTTTTTTATTTCGCAGAAAATTTAAATTTTTGAATATTTTAAATAAAAAATTGTGTACAAAAAGTTTAAAAAAATCACTCGATCGATTTCGACTACTCCTATCGAGTGTTTTAAACTTTTTGGACAACATTTTTTAAAATATTCAAACATTTAAATTTTTTGCAAAATAAAAAACAAGTGTTTAATAAAATTTGTTTGTTAAGTTGCATCGGAACTTTATTTGTTTGCAATTAAACAAAACACTTCGGTTTATAATAATTTTCATTCAAAATTATGTGGGACTTTAAGTGAATTTCGCGGAGTGTATTAATAGCATTTACAAAAAAACGATTAAAACTAAAAAGATTAAGTTTGAAATAAAATTTGTTCAAATGATTTTTTAAAACTTTACTTGAAATGACGAGTTTTGATAAATTATTTCATCAAAAATCAGCAACTTTATATACATGCAAAATGTGGTGAATGTCTGTGTACCAGAAGTGACAGCTTCCGTAGGAGTTTGGCAGTTTGAGCAATGAAGATTAAATTTTCAACAAGGGTTTGACCTTGTTGGTTTTCTGAAATTTAAGCAGGAATAATTTTTGATTATACAAGTCATTTTTTATCACAAATCCAGATTAATTTTTTCTTTAGAAATTAAGTGTGGTGCATTCGAGAGCACTTGTCGAGAAAAGAAAGTCGGGCGTTGGCCACAACAAATTCATTACTCCATTTTTTCTATTAGACTCGAATTAGTTCGTTCCGTTCTCTGCGTAAAGTTTAAAGAATGAATTTAGTAGTATGTTAGCGACAGTTTTATTATAATAAAAATATGTTTTAGCAATTGAAGATTAGAACCAAATTATAAAGATTTAGTATATTTGCATATTATACGAAAACAAGGGCGTATCCTGGTACTAAAGTCAACATTCTCAAAAAATTATGACCTTGACCATATGATGCCTGATTATATATATTTACTTACAGGAATATATATTGAATTCTATTACAATGTACCAAACTGGCGTTAACTTGATATTGTGCAAGTCACATATGTATTTCTATTGTATACATTCGGTATATTGATTTGCCACACATCGACAAGACCACCTATACCGAATCAACTTTTTTTGCGCATATTGAAATTTTAAAAAACATATTGAACAACTATAAATTACTAAATAATAAAGTTGTTAATTACTTTTAATTAGACAGTGATTCGAACAATTTTAATGAAATCACAAATAAATCCGCAAAAAATCTGTCAATCCTAATGCTATAACCATACACACAAAACACCGAATAAAATTCCTGTGTGGAATGTCAACCCACAGGTTTTTTTTATACAAATATACAAGATAACGTATAATTCTTAATTTTTTTAGCGTTCGTTAGTTTTTTTTTAATTTTATAAGTTGATTCAATCGTTGCAAGGCAATCAACTTAATTATTATTTTGTATCGTATATGAGAGTATACTTGTACAGATATGACGATTTCAGCCTCTAAGAAATAAAATAAATAAACTACGTATCTAAAACACTAAACTAATATTTTGACGACGACGAATCTGTAACCGTGTCGTACCTCGCATCTAAATGGAAGCATACACATATATAGCAAATATGAATGAATTAGTGTAGATTTTATAATATTATGAATGAATAACAAACACTGGGATTTTAAATTGCTTTGTAAACAAACCGCCGCATTTTCGTTTAAATTTTTTTTTCATTTTCTGCGATTTCTTGTACAACGAAATGATAAAAATCTAATAGTATTGTTATTTTCATATCTTAAGTCCTTGACATAAGATTTGTTTTTGTACGAACATGTGAATTTATTTGCACAGAACAAATTTAAAAATATTTAATATTATTATTTAATATATAATTATAATTATTTTTAAAGAAAATAAATACCGATCCAGTAGATTGTTATGTTTGGGCTTTGAACATACGGACATTTTAAATAAATAAATATCATGCATGTATACCAAGATCGCAGCTTAGACAAATACTAAATGTTAGTAGCCGCTAGTCGTTTTGTATAATATGTACATCGTACATAAAATGTATATAGAAAGGTTTGAACATAAATATTTACGTTTATTTCTATCTGGAAATAATGTCCTTCGTTCATTTAACGTATAGTCATATACATAATACAATATGGAGAGCCTGGGTAATGTGAAACCATAAACACTTATGTTTTGTGTACACACCCAGAGCAAAGAAAAACATGAAACCTTGAAAGAGTCTCAATTTCATAACTTAAACATATTTCACATATACCACCAGTATAAATAATAATACCGTTTGGCAATTACATCTATGGTAAATTTCTATGGTAAATCTATTCATGACATTTAAATACAAAAAAAAAGTTCAATTGCCTTTTTAAACAATACGTGTGACTAACTGAACTATTATTCATAAATCTAAAATTATCTGTAGCCTTTTATGTGAAATCAACAAATTAGGTAAATTAGAATCATATATGTAGATGCGTATATATGTATACAGATAGCGCAACCTTAAGAGAAAATGATTTACTTAGATAGCTCGACCAAGATTGTGAAATATATACCAAAAAATTACACTGTTAAATTTAAAAATATTGCAGTTGGATTTGTTTTGTGGTGAAATTGAAACATTTTTAGATAATCTTTAACATTTATATTAGAGATGCCCCTAAGTTCCTAATAGTGACGCTGTCGATTTACTAAACTTTTTTTAATTCTAAAGAAGGCTATTTTAACTATGTTTCTACTTTTATATCTCCGATCGTAGATATGTTCACGGGGTCTCATCTATATGACCGAATAGCTAAATCAAAACCCCAGGTGTGTGGTGAACAAGTTTTTATTATTATGATTTTTTACAAGTCCAGCGTATTTTTAACCCTAGAAAGGTATCGCTATTTTTTTTTTACCTAATCTGGTAACGCGGGGTGAAAAAACACCCCAATTTTCAAGGGCCCGTATCTCGGGCCCAGTATAACTTTGAGGATTCCAAGGGGGCTCATTTGTTTCGTCTTTTAATATAGAATCGCGTGAACTAAGTAGTTTTGGCTAAATGTTTGAAGGGTCCTAGAAAATTGACCAAGAAGTGTAAAAACGTGAAAAACTAACAAAAATGGCATTTTTTTCTAAAATCACGATGTCTCAGTGAGTTTTTGAGCGAATAGAGTATTTCTAACGGGGTTCTAAATGGGAGATACTATGTTTTAAGGGTATTATAGTGGTTTTGGCCAATTCTCTAAAAAAGGTATTTATTTTGAGAAATCAAAGTGCGGAAATAGCACGAATTTGAAAAATCGATTTTTGCCGTACAGGTCGTTATAATCATTAAGAATTTCGTTCAAATTGGTAAAAAATGTCTTTATTTGGAATGATAAACTACAATTATTGAAAAAGAATATTAAATTTATCATTTATAACATTTTTTATCTTGATTTTTATCTCTCATTCTTGCTCACCACACGCCTGATAGATAACAGCTCTATAGTCTTGGCACACGAAGGCCTGACACTTGGAGTATTTGACTCCGTATTTTCGGTCGATGGTTTGGGGACAATGAACACATATTCCCTGTCTTCCTGTTCTACCTATGTCCCGTCGTATTGGCCCTTCATCCAATATCTCTTGAATATAAAATACTATTTCGTGTGGCAGATTTTTCAACTCTTTCCTCCTCCGATATGAGGAATTGTGAGATCTTCGATTAAACCTTTCAAAAAATCTCTCCTGTTGAGTGATGGATTTGCAGCATTGAAATTGTATATAATCGAGGCGTTGATCCCCGATTTATCTAGCATCCCCATGAAAACTCGCACTCGTTAGTTTTTCTTACTGTTGAATATTCGTGACACATCTGGTCAAATGTGTCAGTGCCACCTTTTGTCTTGTTGTAAAAATCGACTATCTCTGGTTTATTTGTAGTCTCACATATTTCTTGCAATCGATGGAACGTTGATAAAACAAGGACCACTTTATTCTTCTTAGAAGTGTAGGAAACCAGAGTTTTCGTTCGGTCACAAGCGAATTTTGAACTTCCTGGCTCACCAGCAGTCTTGAAAGACAAAGGTATTTGTGGTTTATTTTTTTTAGTGTTCCAACCATTGTGAGGTTCTTTTCCAACATTGTATCGAAAATGTCTGTTGAGGAAAACCAGTTGTCGCAGGTTATATTTCTGGAACTTCCATAAATTGGCTTACTCAACTTTCTATCATAATAGGATGGCACTTTTTCTGTTTTGTCCTCCAAAACCACTTTACCGACATATGTAATTACGTTGACTAAATAGAATGTTTGAGAGTCATAGAAATTGACACATTTTAGACCATATTTATCTGGTTTTTGACCGTTATAAACCTTAAAAGGGCAGCGCCCACGAAAAGATAACACTTGTTCGTCAATGGTATAGTGCTTTCCGGGGCTGTATAGAGTCCTGCATTTTTCAATGAATGAGTCCCAAATTTGTCTTATGAGGCCGAATTTATCCTCAACACGACGAATTGCTCGAGTTTCTTATCATCAAATCTCAGGGATTGTAGAAGGGCTTGAAATCTTTTTAGGGACATGATGGCACGGTATCTTATACAACCGACTTTTAAATCCCATAGATCGTGAATATTGGTCATATTTGTTTTTTGAAGACCAGAAAAATACAATAAACCAACGAAAGCATTCAATTCAATTACATCAACATGTTTATATGTACTATCCAACTGCCTGTTTATTTCTCGATCCTCGGGTATAACGGTAGATTTCTTCATTAGTATGCCGGACAATTTTCGACAGCATGGCTTCGTCAAAATATAAACTCCAACTTTCATAAGAAGATTTGACGTGTTTTGCAGGTCCAAGTGGAGTGGCAAGATTCGTGACTATGTGGCCTCTATTTGACAGTCTTTCACATGGAGTTGTGTACCACTTATGCCCATCTTTACCCTCAACAATACTCTTTCGTCGTCCACGATTACTACCAATGCTGCCTCTTCCCCTACTTTCTCTCCTCTCTGTATTACGCAGTTTCTTGAATGCTGGAGCTGTACCGGAGCCATCATCATCTGACTCCTCTGACTAAAAATTACAATAAATAACTAAGAAATACATTTACTCGCACCGAAATTTACCGAAAAATATGATTTACATACCTCAATTTCACTCTCGGGCTCAACTTGTTCGTTGTCTGATTCTGCACTTTGCTCCGATTCTGAGCCACTCTCTTCTTCCGTTAGATTTTCCTCATTACTTAGATTTTCCACAGGTTCAATGTGATCTTCCTCTTGATTAATCAACTGAACTACAGCCTTCAAAGGTCTTAAATTGTACCGCCTAGCCATTTTTCGAATCTTGAAACCGTGAAAACTAAAAATGGGTTATGGTATACACACGCGAGTATAATATATGTAAATATATATAGTGGACCACTATACATTCATTACTACCCCAAAAAGTGTAAAAAACACGAAATTATAAAAAACTTTAAGATGACGAAAAATATACACAAACGGAAACGCGGGGTGAAAAAACACCCTAGACGCACTTCAAATGTTTACTGCTCCAGCTTTCACGTGCTACTGATGCTGCGAATGTGTTCCCTCTACTCTCAAATGATGAAACTGAATTATAGTTACGGTCCCGAGTCGTAAACGTAAACCGTTTGTGTTTGCCGCGAGATTTAAACTTGTCTGGGGGTGTTTTTCACCCCGCGTTTCCTTTCTAGAGTTAAACAGCTATGGTTTTTGATTTCAATCTATATTCTAATTTTTCTATTACCGCTCCTAGAGACATTCAGTTTTTAAAATGTATTTTAGGATAGCGTAGACAAAGTTGTAACACTGAAATGAACATGGGTAGTTTATGATGATATTTACTGTGCCATACAGTCACTTAGAAATTCCATGAATTTTAATAAATTTTCAAATTTTATATCACCGATCCTAGAGATGTTCACGGGGTCTCACCTACATGGTCAGATAGATTAATCAAAACCCTATGAATGTGTTGAATGGGATCTAATTATGATGATTTTTAATTTGTCCAGAGACATTTTTACGTTTACGGTTATATTCCATAAACTAGAAAAGTTCACGGGATCTCTTTCATATATTCGAAACGGTCAGAAAATTGTCTATCAATATTGTGAAAACGGGGCACGAATGATGATTTTCACCTTTTTTCAAAATTTAAAACTTCTTCATATTCAATTTGTTCTCAATTGGAAATTTTGGTATTTTCTCTAATAGAATTTTTACCCCATTGACATTCCCAAATAAGCTACGAACCCGATATATTGTAATGTATATATTATTTGATTATTAATAACAGAAATACTAGATGTTCACGGGCTCACGTTTATATTTTTGGATAGTTCAAAGTTTCGACTTTCGATAGTTCCGGACAAGGTGAAACTTCTAAGTCGTGTATGGCACAGTAAATATCGCCATAGCCAACTATGAAGAAAATTATTCGATTTTTACAGAGTCACTATTAGGAACTTAGGGACATCTCTAATATAAATGTTAAAGATTATCTAAAAATATTTCAATTTTACCACAAAATAAATCCAATTGGAACATTTTTAAATTTAACAGTGTAAATTTTTGGTATTATTTTTGGTATGTATTTCACAATCATAGCTCGATTTTAAACAGTTAAGATTTTAGATACATTTTGAAGCTTTCGGTTGAAACTTGTTTTCTGATAAACCCAAATTAATAGCTACAGTCCATCGAAAAAACAAAAAAAATTTTGCTAAAAAAAATAGAACTAAAATTTACATTAAAGCGACTGGACAGGAGAAAAAAACATTTTTATTTTATGGTATCAAAAGTTGTGAAAATTTTGACATCAACAGAAACTAGCCTTAAATTATTTAATAAAAACTGTTAATTGTATATTCCGAAAATTACTAAAAAAAATTAATATTATTTTTGCGGTGAAAATGAATTTTGAATAATTTACAAAGCTATCTAAAAAGTGTTCTTCTAAAAATATGTCAGATGAAATTTCTGACTAGTTCGTAAATAACCCCAAAAAATAAAATGTAAAATGAAATTTATTCAAGCACGCTGATAAAAAAATGAAAAAATGTAATAACAATCGAACCTGTCAAATTTTTTAAAGCAAAAATAAAAATTTTAATAGAAAATCATCACAAAACGGCAAGTCAAGAATATCCAGAAAAAAACAAAGACATTTAGAAAATTGTGTGTTTTGTATCTTGTGTAGATGGCAATTTCTTCCACTAATCCTTACGAGTGGTAAACTATTACATTTATCCTCAGTTTAAAATATAGCCCAATGGCTCCTTTGATTAGCTCCTGCAAAAATTACGATTTTGACTCCATAATATATTCACGCTCGGTTTGCTTTCGATAATTAGTCTTCAGATGTATCACTAATATTTTGAAGCTAAGGTCATTAAAATTCAATTAAAATGATCACAAATTTGCTTCACAAATTCATTTTGTGGTATTTGATATACCTCCTTAGATAAAGTTCAGATGAAGCTTGTAATTCTTTACTGAATGTAGATCTTAATCCTAGTAAGACGGTTGGTAATATATTAGTCCAATGTGCCCTATCGTGACACATTTCGTGACACATGGCGCAAGCCATTAAGCGTCCGATGCTATCTTTCAACCATGCCGTTGCAATTTGGACTTCTCTGCTGTAAGATTCGAAGACCTGTTTCCGAAAACTTGATGGAATCAATGGTCTTCATTTAAACGTAATTGGAAGTTGCTTAAATTTTAATGATAAGTATATCCCTATGCAAAATGTCTGTAAGTTCCGCATCATTGGTCTATGTATCTGCTGCATACTCAATGCTTTGATAAGGTATCTGCAACGGCGTTTTGAGATGTGTTGAATATTGGTAGTGAATTGGCTAATGAAATCAAAATGTCTTAACTAACGCGGAGATGCTTTATCAACGCACAAAGTGAACGTGACCTTAAAGAAAACAGAAGCGTGCTGGTGACCTTAAAAAACAGCAGCGCCAGTAATAAAACGCCTATAAAAGTTAGTCATCCCCAAAAAACGTGTTAGTTGACAAAGTGTTACCAGTCGTTGAAAATCTTTTATGATTTGAATTTTATATTGAAGAGGAAAAATGCCCTGTCCATTAATAGCGTGCCAAGAAAATTGATTTCTTTACATGCAAAGACGCATTTATCAGAATTAATGATACCATTTTCCGAAAGTTTTTGAAAAAAAAAAACAAAATATCATCGGAATAGACAAAACAAAAATTAAGGCCACATAAGATCGAATACATCATTCTTTGAAGTTTGTGCTGCATTCCTTAGGCCGAAAGTTATTTTCTTAAATTCGAATAAAACGAACGGAGTAATGCTGTCTTTGGAATATCACAATCGGTTCGATCGGAATTTTATGATAGGAAAAGACTAGTAGATTCGGTAATGAGTATCTGTCCGGAATTGTCACTCTATCTAGCGCTCAGTTACCACCGCATGATCTCCATTTCTCCAATCTTTATTATTCTGCAAAGCGAGATGCTGAGGCCTTACCTTTGGACTGCTACTCAGTTTGCAAATGCGATGAAGAGCTTGTCTGGAGTGAGACGTCTAATTTTGTTGAAACAGGCAGACTGGTTGTCTCAAGCCTATGTGTGACATTGTCTTTAATGATCGAGCTGCTAAAATTTTGATTAGTAATTTCCAGAAATTCAATTAACCAATTTTGGATTTCGACAGGTAAGACAGTTTTATTAATAAACGATAAGCCAGACATTGATGAAATCGAAAGTACTTCCGGAACAAAAAGAGGGGTTAATGGATCAATGATCTGATGTTTATCAATATCAACTACTTATGAGACCTGAAAATTTCAGAAAATCGGCACCCAAAATGAAAATCGATATATCCGCTAAGATAAATTCCCATCGAAATATTTTTCTAAGACGGAAGAGGCGTTAACTGCGAATAAATGATGAGTTGAGATAGAATTTTTAAGATTTTATAAAAATTTATTAGAAATAATCAACACACCAGCCCAGTGTCAATAAGAAACTTGAATTTGGAATTAATGTCCTAAATAATAAGGCGACTGACTTCATGAAAAATCTTCACTCAGATGCGCCACAACTACTAAACTCAGCAAAATATTTACAATCCTGTAAACATTTACGCTCGTTTGCATCAAACTTAAAGTGACAATAAAAAAATTCGTGTTTGGGATTAACGCCTTTATACGAATTCAATCTATTATACGAACGACCACCTCTAGAATTTGATCGCGATTTAGTACGACCTCTGACATTTGTAACACTAGCTACAATACGAGAAATTTCCTTAAACATATCTTTTCGAAACTGAACAAACAAAGATCTAACGTGAGCATCTGACGTTGATTTCGAAACATTTAATCGTCCGTTAAATGATACACTGATGACGAAGATGATGCACCATGATCAACAGAATTTGCAGATGATTGCAAAAATGTCTCCATTAATGCGTCTTTTACGCCCAGTTAATTTCGATAAGTCAAGTGAATCTGAGAAGGAAGTCTGGACATCCACAATTATTTCAATGATTTTTCACTGAATGCAGCAGTTGCGGCACTGAGTCGAAACTCGTTCAATAATTGAGAAGGGCTTACATACCCTTAGGTTAAGCCGTATAAAACACGATTTATTCATGACCCCACAGAATCTCCGACCACGTTGACAGCTTTTTGAGAATATCGAGTACTCTAAGTAACGATATCAACTAATAAAAATTAATATTCAGAATTTTGAACCGAACTGTAGGATTCTGATTATATAATGGCTGCGGAAGTTTAAACGCAACTCTGTAATTTTGAACTAGCCTGACCAGCATTATTATTTATGGCGTTATTCCACTTTGATAACGTTTTCGCAGTTTCTGAATTAATTAATTCGCATCACTGTTCAAGAGTGTAAGACATGTATTATTTTGCGAAATTGAATCGTCATATACTGAATTTTCAGGAGAGGAACTTGACGCAGACTAATTTTTAAAACCAAATCAATCTGCCATCAATATAAAGAAAAGAAAATTCTCAAATTCCCAAAGATAGTTTAAGGGAATTATAAATTTTGTTTGTCTTTTATGTATGCGAAATAAAAATATCAACTAATTAATTAAGAAAAAAAAATATAACAAAATTAACATATTTGCATCGTTTATTAAAATTGATTAATTAAATATTATTAGTAAATCAGATTACAAAAATGTCATATATCTCACAAAAGTACGGGGACCCTGTTGCAGAGCCTGAGGGCAAGAAGCTGAGTACTAATTTACCCATCGTAGGCCCATCGCAGCCAAAGAGTTATTTTAGTTTACAAAATTTAATTTTTCTAATGATAAATTAAAAAAACGTTGCAGCACCAACGAAACAGGAACCTGAGAACTACCAACTTCCAACGAATGTGATCCAAATTGATGAACCAGCGCAAACTGAGGAAACCCACAAACGACGTAATTCTACATAAAACATATTTCCGTAAATCGAAATTCTCGTGCCGTGTTTTTAAACAAAAAACGATTGTTTTGTTGCAGAACAATTGCAAAACGCGTAATGTTACCACTTTTATCTAGAGCAGATGGTAATTTCTTCCACTCATCCGCACGTGTGGTAAACTCCTCCACTTATCCTCAATTTAAAAGTTAGCCCAATAACTCCTTTGATTCAGTCATGTAAACATTCCGGTTATATAACTAAAAAATATATTCACGCTCGATTTGCTTTCGACAATGTCTTCAGATCAATTCTTTGACGAAACAATGATTGAGTCAGAAATAATATTTAAAACTTACTCTATGGGAATTTATCTAAAGTTATTAATCCAAAAATTTCGAAAAAGACCACTTGCTTGGGTTCTTAGTGTATTGAGGGATTACTCGCGTCGTACAGTTTTCGAAAAAAGTGTGTCTACTCAGCTAGACAAATAGGTGCAGCAATGATTATAGGTGAACATGATGAATATTATTTAGGTTCAAATGAACGTGAAGAACTCGTAAAATTGAGTGCGGCCCCGATTTTGAATCCGATAAAATAAAAATAGTCGACGAGAAGGTTACATCGATTGTACAGAAAGATATCGTACAGGATATTGTTTTCGAGTGTAAAGTTGGTAAATAAAATTTTGTTAATTTCAGTGATCTTCAGTTGCATAATTCCATACACAATCATGGCCGACTGTTTAAATGTTTCGAAAAAACTGTGTAAACAATGGTGAGAGCGAATTGCTTAATAATTTATGTTACGGCCACCGTAATGAATATCAAAGGAACGTGCCTAATTTTATATTAGTTGTAATTTTATATTACTTGTTGTAAATTATTTACTTACTAATTAAGCAAGCGAGCAAAAGAATAGAAGAATGGAGTTTTGGATCGAACCACACTGTCGTGATTGAGTGGAATATGTAAGGAATTAGTAACAGGTACGTAATGTACGTAAATAATTATAAAAATAAAGAAGAATATATAAGAATTTGTGTGGGAAATTAGAATATCAAGGATAGGTGCCGAGATTGTGAAATCATGGGGGTTGAAATCCTTCATGTAAGAATTATTGAGATAAACCTTCGGGATAGGTTAATGATATAGAGTTGTTTGGGTCTGAATGATCTTTTAGGATTATGCAAATTTGAATATGCTGAGTAACTTTGTATAGGCAACTTTGGAAGGAGAAAATTTTATTTTTGCAGAGTATAATGCCGAGGATAACAACAGATCATTTCCTTATCGGGTATACCCGGGCAAAAATGGAACAGCCCAGGATGATCATTAACAGATTGGACATTCACGAGAGACGATACACTTTGCTGGATCTTGATGAAATTCAAGAGGAAATTGTGACTGTGAACCGGGAGATCCAAAGTCAAACTGGGTTGGTTAAAAACCCCGACATCGAAACTGTAATGGTGGAATATCGAAAATGGTCGATAATGGCAGCAAACTGGATGAAATGAAAGATTTAGAGAAGGGAAAAGGGATAAAAACCCTCGAAAAATGGTAAATCATGGTGCTATCAGAAAATCGAAAAAATCAAAAACCATGTTGTTCATGGTATATTAGGGAGAATGTATACGGTGAAGAAGCAGGATCGAGAAAGTCATGATACATTGCGGGCAGTATTAGATTGTATATTAGAAACTATTGCGACTCCCAGTCAGCCGTGGGATCAAATTTGGATTCATTATGCAAAACAACGTTTGCCTTTGGTACACATTGGATTCTTGGGAACAGCGTCGCAATCGCGATGCTGCAGTAGTTTACGTACGCTTAGTCGGAGCTTAAGCAGTTTTTGGATTGCAAATCAAAAGGCAGACGTGAATTTGAGGAGAATGACTTGATCGGTCATAAGAAGCAACCTAGTAGTTATGAGGCCAGAGATGAGAGGTATGGGAGGCAGCCGTTAAATCGATTAAGCATCGTTTGAGAAGTTTAGGAGGAGCGCCGTTGTATACATGGAGTTGGCTTTTTAATTTTAAAATTTATTACTACAAAAAAAAAGTCATGGAAGGAGATTGAATATTGCTTGCTGATTATGTAGATTAGAATTGTGTTGTCATTGTATTTGTAACTATCGTCTATAGGTGTCTGTAACAATCTAATTAACCTACCCAATCTTTCGGTTTTGTTATGTGTAAAAGGGATGTACAATGGGCCTGGCGTCATCCGGGACTTCCTATGTAAAAATTTGGTCTTACATTCAAAATCAATCAATCAATCCTTTGTAAATTCTATAAGGATTCGCAGTTCCTTACCCAAAAATAATAAATTCAATTACCTAGAACACCATAAAAAACCCAGGATAAATTACAATTTTTGAGAATAACTATACGATTCGTCCTTTATAAAATTTCGACCTGCCTCACACGAAAATTGTTATTTAATTATCATGACTCCAGTGTTATATATTTTGTTTGGGTTAGTTTTATGAGACTTTCGTAAATATAGTTTGTGTTACGTTGATCCACAGCTCATCGGCTTGAATACAAATTAAAATTTTCAAGACATTAAAACAAACCGCCGCCGCATTTAAAAACGAATAACGCTATAATTAGGCATGTTCATTGATTGATGTGCTTGCGAAAATCACGCGCGCGGTTTATTTGATTCATCTTGTATATTTATTTATAGACATTTCAAATAGTGATTAGGATCGCGCGCTAACAATTGATTTTCTTGTGTGAACCGAATGAAGTGTCAATGAAATTAGCATTTTTAAATATAATTTATGCTTCCTTTTATATACACGTTATATATATATATGTAGTAATTTTGTACATAATGTAAATAAATAAAAACTTTTTTGGCGATTATCTCATCTCATAAATAAAAAACTAACACATATTTTTACATAAAAAAGCATAAAAATGTTAGGAGTGGTTCATATTTGAATTTATTACAAAAACAACACGAAATGTATAATAGCATGGTGTTGTTAAATTATTAATTTACCTTTACGTACCTGCTTGAGCAAGCAACACCAAATTTCGAAATAGTAATTTTTTAAATATTTTCTACTTCCTGGAAGATGACATTGTCTGGGTTAGCTAGGTTTTATTTTTTTTATAATTCATAGGAAACGTGTTGCAATAATTTTTTTGTATAAAGTGTGCACATTATAAAACGTACCCATTTATTATTTTATTTGCATAAACTTGTAAGTTGTAAAAATTATGCAGATTGACATTATGTACGTGACCCCTTCTTCTTGAAACGCCCACGCCGCAATAAATTTACAAAACCACGAGTATATAAGTAATATTATTCCATCAGTTTATACTTTAAGTCATAAAAATAGATGAACACTTTTTTTAATGAATAATTTATAATTACTGAGAGCTTATCAGATAACGCTGTATGATTAGTGTTAATTTGTATTGTCAACCGATTTATAATCATGCAACGACAAACTTTTGATTAAACCGACCGTTCAAGCAACATTGTGGACTATAATGTTTAGAAAATATCAAGTGGCAATGTATGCCTTGAGAACATCTAGTCCAGGCTCTTAAAGGAAATGTTGATGTAGATGATCTTCTGACAGATATCACTAATGAATTGGAAACTGTCCAGTTAAGAAAGATGTATCAAATTTATTAGAAAGAGGTGATTCCATTAATGAAATGTTGAAGCTGTGGAAGAACAAAACGATCCATACCATTGCGATTCCATTCCGCTTCCCGCACAATGACGTTTTAAATTTCAATGTTATTATCTAAAACGTCCTTTCGTAATTAGCACGAAATTAATAATGCAGAATACGATTTGTGAAGTCAGTGTCAGATACTAAGTGTGTAAATATGAAACAGGAATTTCTTATAAAAAGTACACGTTCATCGTATGATAGTGATTAAGAGTATTTTATTCAAAGTATTGCCCATTATTAGTTATATATTTTTCCCATCTTTCTGGCAATGCATGGATGCCACACCGAACAAATCTGGAGAGTAAGCAGCATGTGACAGTATTTCCCAATTAAGTTATTCCAACGTTTCCATGACCGGTTTTGCTTTGTGTGATGGTGCATTATCATGAAACAAAATCACTTTGTTTTGCCTTTTATTATATTCTGGTCGTTTTTCACGCAAAGCTCGATTTAAATTGATCATTTGTTGTTTGTAGCTTTCAGTAATTACGGTTTCACCAGGTTTTGGCAACTCAAAATAAATCACACTCTTCTGATCCTACCAAATACAAAGCTAGGGGCAGCATCGCAGAAGCGATTTGGTCTTGCAGTTGATATCGATGGTTGGCCTGGATCAACCCAAGACATTTTACGCTTTCGATTCTCAAAATAGATCCATTTTTCATCGCCAGTTACAAATAGATGGAGAAATGACTTTCTTTTGTATCTGGCGAGCAACATTTCTCAAGTGGTTTTTCTATTTTCTTGTTCTCTATTTTCTGCTTTTCATATAGTTTATGCGGAACTCATTTTCCCAGATTTTGGATCTTTCCCATGGCTTTTAAACGTATGGAGATGGCTTTTCGTGACACATTTAATTGATCCGCGAGATCCTTGTAATGCAGAAAATTCGGTCTAGGAGAGAGAAATTGAATTTAGCTTCTAGCATAAAATTTCAAGGCAATTATGAAATCAGTATACGTGTTAAACGAAACTCTTTGTGTCTAACAAATTATTATAAAATTTAGATCGTAAGTTTTGATTGAGATTCTAACATATATTAGATTCCGCTATTTCTTAATGATTATGAAATTAATTCGTAGAGTTAGATTGTTTATACATTGAAGGAAGCTCTGCAAGTCGACTGGGCGTAATCGGCCTTGGTCATTTCGTACTCCCGCAACGAAAGATGATGAAATTTGGGTTGTAAGATTATATTCGGAATTGAACATGTAGGTAAGTATTTAAGCGACATTCTTCAATCCCGCAAACCAATTTCAAAATTATTGTTAAATAAACTGCAAAGTTTTAGCCATCATAGAAAAATGTTCATTATTTTATTCTATTCAACCCTCTAAATCAAAATTCATAATATTTGTTTCATAACTACGAGTTTAGAACTTTCTCTAAAATAATGCTTACGCTAGTATTCTCAATCGTTCCGAATATTTGTGTACGTTTTAATGTACTGGTGCGATGGTCAATATTGATTTATTGAACAAATAATATCGATTTAAAGAATGTTAGAATTAAAAATCATCCATCACCATAAAAAACGCAAGAGTTGTGACCGATGGCACCTAGGGTTAACATTAATTAGGAATATGGGCAGAACATAAAATGTCATTTTCATCAATGGTCAGTCGTTCAATCTCAATTTTGAATAAGAAATCCGAAAATGTTTTTCCTGAAATTAGGCTTGGATATTGGCAATGGCCCCATTTAACAGAAAACAATCAAGACACCAATGATTTGAAATTCTAACATTCTCTGAATTTGGATTGAAATCGATATTATTTGATCACAAACTAATATTAAATTACAAATCTCAATCTGCCTTCCAAAAAATCATACGAACCCACCTCATTGCATTTGTTACAAAATGGCCGATTTTTAAAGTCAAGCACTTGTTCTAAATGCATGTTAGAATAAAATTTCATCATAATTTGGTAAAAGTGACAGCTTTCCGGTAAGCATGAATCGATCTCACAACTTCGTTCAAATTATGTTAGAACCCCAAACTATTCCTACTATACAAATAAAAATATCATCATCATTGGTAAGAAATTGTTCACTTTTATCAAGTATTGTAAGATTCAATTTTTCTTTCATGAAAAATTTCCTTAACATCGGAGGCCAACCAATATGACAATTAAGAAACACTTTTGAGGCCCCCGTCACGCCATTTAAAAACAGACCTTCCATTTCATTCTGATTACAGTCTTCCCCAGAATATAACGCCTAGGCATCCATTCCGAAAATTTATGTAATAATTCATTTTTTAACATTTTATTTTTTAAATCTTAATGTACAATGGGTATCACCATAATTCAATAGACTACTACATCATCTAAAGATTATACATTAAATTTTAAAATATGTATTATTACATCATGCGTTATATTCGGGGGAAGACTGTAGCACTAGTTTTGCTACCTAGCTATACACATGAGGCACTGATAGCCAAACTGGCATTCGGTTAGGCTCACACCCTCCTCCTGAAGCATTAGTTTATATGTAGAAAGTGACCTTTTGACATTATGGCAATCGGCCACATTGGCTGACTAGCATCGGCGTCAAGTGGATGTTAACTGGTTCGCCATATCGTTAATAGATGTAGTAAAATTCTGGGCTACATTCGACATAAGAAAAAGTGGTCTTAATGATTTAATAGAAGCTAGACGGACATAAAAATGCCAATATCCTTGATAGATATTATATTATCCCACAATTAGTTATTGACTTCCGTTATCTCCCCAGAGTTAGGAAGAGGGAAAAACATTTAAGGAAGTTTAATTTAATAAAAAACACTCCAGCCCAAAGTTTCCATCCAACTTTGATGATTCATGAAGCTCTCCTTAAAGGATGGTGACAGGACAACATAGTCGGTCTCCAAAGTTTAGACTTTACATAGAATATTTCTCACTCTCAAATACTTTTGATTCCACACACCATTAAAGAGCCGACCACTGGATAGTAATTTGATTCAATAAAATGGACCTAATAATTGTGGCGTCGAGTGATTTAAAGATGCAGGCATCAAAGTCCCTATAGTTTATACAGTAGTAAACCGCTATGGCGGCTTTTTTTTACCCTTTATAATTTACGTTTCAAGTTTAGTTTACTATATAGAGAGACCCGCAAGTATTTCGTTTTCTTTTCAAAATAATTGACGAGGTTAACAGCGTCCTGGGAGACTAATCCAAAAAGTTGGTTCTTAATAGCCAAGATAATATTCGACACGAATAAAATCACTAGCGACAAACAGAAGTTTGTATTCATTGTGCTATCACTCTCGGCAAAACCGGCGGAGAAGAAACTATTACATGTTACAAGATCCTCCAACTGTAGAAAAGCACGACACAATTAAAAGTCTTAATTTATCGCTACTCCATTTCCGAAGAGAGGAAATTGGAAATTGATATTTTGCATCACAATGAATCTTTGGCTGAATTTTTGTTTTTCAACCAACGTCATTACTAAATTATGGATCAGGCAATTTGAGTTCGAACAACGCAACACACATTCGCCTAGCTCAAAGCTACAAATAGCAATCTCTGCAATAACCCGAATTCCGAGAATACGATCAAGAAACTAAGCGATGGTTAGCAAGACTTAGGGTTAGCAAGACTAGAAACACAGTCACACACGCGGCGATAAACTTCGCGGTCACAATCGCCCTGGAGACGTACCCCTTCTGAAGCATTTTGTTACCCAGCACCAAGAACTAGCAAACATCGGTTCCCCAAACCACTAAGTCTTAAGGTCGCAGCGGCAAACCTAAGACAAACGCAACAAAGCCGGTGGTCAGAGCGTACCTTCTAATTCCAATTGCTCCTGACGACATACATAAAACCTCAATTACTACATCGTTTATTCGAATTCATCAACGAAATTATGAGAGATTTCGATTTCGTTTTTATATATTGACGACATTCTGGTAGCATCTAGAGATAAGAAGCAATACTTACTCCATTTGGCACAAGCACAACATTAAGTAAATTCAACAATTGGTCGGTATGGCAAACTACTACTACGATTCAAACACAATTCACACACACTCACAGAAACTCAAAAGGCGTCAAAATTTTTTTGGTCTAAAGAATATCAAAATGCATTCCAGCAGCTCAAGAAGACTTTGCTCTTTTAACGCATCTGCAAAATAACACAAGATCATCACAGCATGATCACTTATGCATCTAACACAGATATATCCTCATGGATTTTTCTCCAAGAAATTATCAGGTGCTGAAAGAAAATATTCCGCATTTGATCGTGAATTGCATGCAATCTTACAAGCAATAAAAAATGTTCAATACTTTGTCGAAGGTTGGGAATTCACCATATTCACCGGCTCACTTACTCTCTAGTTCTACCAATATACGTCCGTCTAAATGGAAATTACATAAACTAGCATTAGTCGATTTGACGATTTATTGTGAAATAATTACAGACAACAATCGCCCTCTGCATAATATTTCACATTCAAGTGTAAGAGCAGCTCGCAAACTCGTTACTTTAAAATACTTCTGGCTTAGTATGAATAAACACTTAACCTAATGAGCGAGATCTTGCTTATCCTGCCAGAAATGTAATGTGTAACACACTTCAAACCAGCTCAACTCACGGGAATTTCTAAATTTCACCAGGTATAGATTTGAACATATCCATTTAGATATTGTTGGACCACTTCCACCTTCTAATAGCTTCACATACATTTTAACTTGCGTGAATGGTCTGGCGATGGCCAGAAGTCAAAAATACTCACCGAAAGCTAAATTTCTAGATTTGGCGTACCGATCAACATTAAGACTGATCAAGGCACCCAATTCAAATACAAACTTTTCGCTGAGCTAATGCAACTAACAGCCTCACATCAAATACGGACTACTGCCTATCACCCACTAGCAATTTTTGGAAAAAAAAAAACTTTAGCATGGAGTCGTTCACAAGTATATAGGTGGTAGTTTATTTAATACTAGTGCGGTTGAACGAATAAGGCCCATTATGTTGGAATTAATACAAAAATGGTAAAGAAAGTGCCGCCTTTGTCACACACTAGTTTTTGAGACGATACACGTATAGATGAACCTTGGATACATTATTACATTCCGGTCAGCAGTAGAAAACCAAAATTAAACGAATCTTATTTGAAATCAATACATGAAATGTAATTAAAATGCTAAAACAACTAATCGATATCGATTACATGCAAAAATACTTGAATGCGACACTTAAAACCACCATTTTGCAAATGTACCGGCGTACTAAGGTTTGAAACCTGATATTTTTTATATACATATGTGCTTATCACTATTGATTATTGTAACATCACACTAGCAAAAAATGTTTATGGTGTTTATAGTGTAAAGATAAGAACATACATACCAATGTGTAAGGTGCGTCTAATTCCTACCAAACACATTATTACTTGTCTTAGTAAGAGATTAACTACCGCGCTGCCGAATTATTCAGGGTTAGGTGTTCTATGCAGTGCTAACTTTTTACATTGCACAATACCTACCCAATCGCTAATGTCGACAAATCTCAGTTTTAGAATCGACATAAATATGAAATGAATGCAGCTTGCAACGATTTACTTATATTCCATCATCATTAGATAGCAATAACAAAAGTAGGAAATTAATTTAAAACTCAATTAAGATTTTTTTTTTTTCAAAAGTTTAATTAAAAATTTAAGTGTTATCGTATGGTTAGTTTTTTGTGTGTGAATAATTACTGAAATTAAATTAATTAGATTTTATATTTCAGTTCGGATATTCCATTTCCACTTAGTGTTGGATTACACATTTGCATTAATTGTTCATATTTAATGGGGTTCGATTCGAACGGTGTGTTTTATGTGCGGCATTCGGTCTTAATTTGGATAAAAATTTGTAATTCGTTTTCCAATTTATATTTTCAATATATAGGGTCCCAACTAAATTTAATTTATTATGACTAAATTAATTGTATATGTAATCAGATTTTTATCAAACGAATTAATTTTACGAGTATAGTATCTGCTATTTTAAATTGTTTAATAAAAATGCTTATCTTGCTTGCATATCAAATTTAGCAATGCCTTGAATATAGTTACATATAAAAACCACTTCAATTTTCCCGCACCTAGACAAGCGTCGCTCTTGATCGCGTACATATACTTACAAGCAAGCAAAAACAGTCGAGAATCAAGAAGAAGATTTAACAATGCTGAATGGAATGCGCCAATACAAGTTGTGTGTTTAATGGTGCTCCGTTTTCAACTATTGTTTGCTTGGCTTTTCACGTTCTAAGTATTTTAGTTGAACTATCTGCACATTGCTTTTTACACTATTTGCCGTACGTATTGCATAGCTGTCACACTCTCAGTGATTCCACATTTGAATGTCAAAATTCTACAAGTCCAAATTCAGGATCTTGTCTCACAACAATCCCTTATTCCACACACACAACCTTGAACTCCATGTGCCTTTTTACAATAAAGCACCGAAAATTCATCCTCCGTGGTTCGATGACCTGCTAATCAATTTAAAAAACCGAAAATGTAAAGCATATACTAAAATGATGAAATCTCGATTGGAACCCGACAAGCTAGCTTTTTTACAGCGCAGTGATGAATTTGACGTCTATTTCAATTTTAAGTACAGGTCTTACCTTGCAAGTATTGAAACAAAAATTAAATCAAATCCTAAAGAATTTTGGAAATACTTACGATCCAAACGGGAAATCGAGGGATATCCATCCAATATGACTTATAATAATACCAGCTCTTCGGACGCAAAAGTGATAGCAGACATGTTTGCAGCATTTTTCCAATCAGTATATAGCCCTTGTGATAATATAGAATACACTGATAAAATAGGCAACAGCAATACTTCTATTATTACCCCTGTCATACATGAAGAGAATGTTATAACAGCCTTAAAAGAATTTAGAGATGGATGTGGACCGGATGATATACCCGCCTTTATATTAAAAAGCTTTGCGAGAAGCGTCACAAATCCACTCTGCAAACTCTTCAACCAATCGATAACCACAGCCGTGTTTCCTGATAAATGGAAAATTTCGAAAATAACACCTATCTTTAAATCGGTTAAGAGAGAGGATGTCTCATGTTATAGAGGAATTTCAACATCTTCGTCAATTCCTAAATTATTTGAGCTGATTGTGTGTAATGCTTTTAAATCTACATTGATACGTCACATCTCTACTTACCAACACGGGTTCATGCCTGGAAGATCGACATCTACCAATCTGGTCGAATTTACCTACAAAGTGTTAAATGAGGTAGAAAATCATCATCAAGTAGATGTAGCGTATACAGATTTTAGCAAGGCGTTCGACTCTATATGCCACCTCAAAGCACTCCAAAGTCTGCGTGAATTCGGATTTTCAACAGAATTTATTAAGTGGTTCAAATCGTATCTGACAAACCGACTGCAATATGTATTAATTGGGAATGAGAAATCCAATGTTATCAAAGTGACCTCTGGTGTTCCTCAAGGATCGCATATTGGACCCTGGATGTTTATTGTGTTCATCGATAGAATAGCCAAGATAATCAAACACTCAAATGTTCTAATATTTGCTGATGATGTAAAAAATTTTCACACAATTAAACATGAGCATGATGTTGATAAACTGCAGGATGACCTCAACAGACTTAGTGAGTGGTGTCCGAAATTCATTACACCTCAATATTACCAAATGTAAAATTATGTTGTTTCATCGGAAAAATATCCAATAACTTCGGCATATAAAATAAATGGTGCGGAAGTTCCAAGAGTACGTGAGATTTTGATCTAGGAGTCACATTTGTTGAAAACGTTAGTTTTAACCGTCATATAGATAATTGTATTGCTAAAGCTAACTCCATGTTTGGCTTTGTCAAGCGGTAGACTGGGGAATTCACAGATATACATACTATACGCACATTATATTACGCTTATGTAAGATCTCAAGTAGAGTATGCTGTAACGGTTTGGAGCCCCTCTTACGCTGTGCACTTGAACAGAATCGAAAGCATACAAAAAAAAATTCTTATATTCCTGTTGAAGAAAACTGGCTGGAATTATGATTACAACATACCATTATACGAAAATGTGGCTCGTTTACCTCCTTACTCTTCAAGGTGCAAAGAATATAACATGTCCACGCTTGAAAACAGGCGTCTACTTCTGGATGCCGTTTTTTTCGGAAATGTCCTTCTCGGCCACATTGTTTCATCCTTCATCCTGGAAAATATATCCATAAATGTCCCAAGCAGGACTTTGCGTAATCATCAATTTTTGGCGCTTGAACACCATCCAACCAACTATGGCGACAACAATCCCATTAATCGATCTGCAAAATCTTTCAATGCCGTAATTGATCAATTTGATTTTAATTTATCAAAAACCAGTTTTAAAAAAAAGTTAAAATCGTATTTTCTAAATTTTTAATAAGTCCTTTGACAGTTTCATATTTAAAGTACTAATTGTTAATTTAAATAATTGTTTTATTTATAATTCTTATTTATTTACAATCTAAGTGTGAATAGATTAATTTTTTTATTTTCTATTTTTAAAATTCTATTTTTAGATTTATTTTTTTTGTTCTCTTTTTTGTTAATATATTTTATATGTTACTTTTGTTAATTTGAAATCATAATTGCAATGTACTAAATCGATTTCCTTTAATATTCAAATAAATAAATAAACAAGCACGTGTCAAGTACGTTATCTGTCGAAACATCACCGGAATTCAGGTATCAGCCTACCGTCTTCCCCCGAACATAAGAACCGGTTCTTCTATTCGGGAAAGAAAAAGTTTCGCTTAATTTTGATGTTAACCAATTTACCTCAAATAAAAGAACCTTCAATTAGAAGAACATTCAATTAGAAGATTTGATTCAAAAATGACACCAAATAAAAAACAGAATTTTTTATAAATAATAAAACAAAATTATATTTAATTATCACATCCATTAATGTAACCGAAATTTCCTTGTCCTTCAAGGTTTTCATAGTTTAAAACAAATAAAATATAAAATAATAAAAACTTAATACGCATGCCAGTATAAATTCTTACAAATAAATCACAATTAACAAATTATTTTTACATTTTAATGCCAAAATAACCCATGCTGTTAACTAATAATATTTCTTTTTTAGTTAAAACAGGTTCAAATAAGCGCTCATCAACTTTAACGCACTCCTCATTCAGCTCGATTATCCGAATTCGCCATTGTTGTAGATTAGAGACTGCTACAATTTCGATTCCTGATGAGGTACTTTGTCCTTTTTCAATTAGGGCCCTATCTTCTTCTGAATGTTGTATAGCGTGCATTACGCACTTGAAAAAACTTGTTTTAATATCTGTAGCAACTTCCGTTGGTGGCTAAAGCCAGTTACTGATGTCATCGTCGAAATAGCACTCGCCAGATAATAAGTCGCCATATATTTCAATCCATTCGAAACAATCGAATTTAGGCGATAATATGTCATGCAGTGGTTTATGAAGCGCAGTTATGCAAAAGTCCTCTTTCGGCCCGATCCCGCATGTATTGAAAGCTTTTTTAATGTTTTCCTTTGTTTGTATGTAAGTATGTCGTACTTGTAGATCGATGATTTTGTTAATATAAATTTTTATTTTTTAATTACTCTTTTTTAGATATGATTGCACTCTAGAAAACCACATTGTACCAATCATTTAGGTCCTTAATGATGGAGTTCCGGAAATGCAATGTTTTAATTTTTTTAATGTTGGTATAATCACCCCGATTATAAGAACCGGTTCTTTTAAACGAATAAAAGAACTAGCCGTTCTTCTATTCGTTCATAAGACCCGGTTCTTTTGTTCGGGGGAAGACGGTAGGCGTTTTTGGCATTTTAACGAGGCTGACTATGATGGATGGTTTACGGTCATTTATTCAACATTTCCCTTGGGAAAGCCATTTTTTCTATAACAATCATATTCTTAAGTAGATGACGCCGTTTGTGTTACGAGTAATGAATAAATATACCTCATCATCATTTTTCAAACCCAATCCACATTTTAAAATCTTTTAAAAAAAAGCTGCCAGACAAAATAAAACCTCTTACAAGAAATATAGGCGCGACGGAATTTATTTTGAAGAATAGGTTGCACGAAACACTTGTAAATAAATCTGTGCTAAGAAAGCGAAAAGTCTAGACAACAAAAATGCCGCCAACGCTTCCGAGTTGAAAATCTCCGATCGTAATTTTAGCAGATGGTCGCATAGATTTCCAATATTTCTAAAACGACTTGTGGTTTTAAAATGAATCTCATCAACATCGCGGAATTCCTGTTTGAATATTGAAGGGGTTTGCCAGTAACTTGGCTCCAATATTAACTAAAAATTTTCAAATTCCTATAAGCAAAGTAAATACCCGAAAGCTTGAAAAAGTGCGATGGTACAACCAGCTCTGAAACGCGGTTGTGATAAAACTAACAGCTCAAACTACCGGCCAATATCAATTGTTTCAGCCCTCGACAAAGTTTTTTAGCCATCAAAACTATTGAGTAATGACTGCTGCAGCATTCATAAATATTTTCTATTGTATTACCTAAACGGGAAACCCTCAAAATATTTCCTCGCTTCCACATTACTTAGAATTTTATTTCATTTTTAACTAATGACATATATTAAATAACTTATATATAGCACGTTCGCATTCTTTTTTTTTCTTATCCTATCGCATTTACCGTAATAAGATTTTTATCACGGTGTCGCTTTTGTCGTTTTTTCGAACTTCGAAAAAATATTCGAAGTAAAATCAAATTATCAAAAAGTTTACGATTTTTGGTTGGCAAAGAAAATAATGGAAGTTAAAAAAAGTGTTTTATGAAATTACATAATGGTGTTCCTTATTACGTAAAATAAAAAAATAAAGAATCGTCGAGGTTAATCTCATCAGTCATCACTTATGTGATTTTTATGTCGTTGCCATAAATATCGTACTGGCTAATGGGTTTTTTTTAACACGCAACTTGATTTTCTTGCAATCGTAGAGTTGTTACCAGCTAAAGCGATGTTTGACAGATCTATCTCACCCGAAGATTTAATTTCGTTGCAAATATTCAACTGGCAGTCAACGGCATCAACTTTTATTTTCACACATTCCTGTTCATCATATATTGATGACATTTCAGCTGTGTCATCCAAAATAAAAAGTTCGGTGGTTCGCTTTTGTACATCTTTACTCAAGCTCCGTTTCGTTTTAATATTTCTTAAGATTTTTTCGCTAATCTACAGTTTGGATTTCAGGTCTAAATGAGTCTCTTTAATTTTTGGAATGTTTCAACTTGAAACCTTTTCAACTTGCTTAATGAACGTAACGGCATTTGTTCAAAAATATTTACGTAATGTTCTAGGATTTTTATATAATTCGAGCGGATAGCTGATTGGGTACTTTCCATATTCACTGAACAGGACAGATTATTATTAGATGCAACAGTCTCGAGCAATTGATTAATATCAAGGTTAAATTGAATTTCAACTTTTGGATCAATGAACAAGTCATCTATCCCTTTACGCTTTGTTACATTCGAGTTTCCCGGTTTTGTTATACATAATATTTTTTGGTTTTATAACTGGTGGACAAGATACGAATTATCAAAACTGTCGAGTTTAACCTTCTCTTGGATGGTACTCGAAATTTAAATATTTAAATTCCGTTTTCCGTTTCATTCGGTTTAACTGCATTGAATGTTGAATCGAGGCATAATCGAGAACCATTGTTATCTTTACGATACGACATTTGATTGATGATGTGCCTTTGGATGGTTTAGTTTAAATTTTGTCCCACTTGTTGGTTTCGCGCTACAGCTGAGCAATTTGACGGGAGAATAAACATCCTTTTCTTTAGCTATCTTTTCAAGATTTTTCTCTAATTGATCCTGGACGGACTTCAGCACGCTATTACTTGTGAGTAGCTTATAAGCTTATCATCTATATTAAGCGGCGTTTCATGATCCTCTCCTTCGGAAACATTAAACTTCAATTTTTCAGGAGATTCTGATATTACAGATTCATTTGGAATCAAGAATTTTGAATGATTGAATTTGGTGACTTTTCCAACTGTACTTAGAATATTAAGTACAATAATTAATACTTAAATGTATCTGTAAAATTGACGATGTACTCACATTGCATTCGTCTGTATCACCATTTATTATTTATTCATGAAATTACATAATGGTGTTCCTGGACATTACCTTTACATTGAATTTTAATTTATAATTCATGTTTTGAACTAATGTCGGTTAGGTTTCTCACATTTCTTTTCTAGTGCGGCAAGCAATACTAAAAAACAAAATTTATTGAGAATTGTTTAAAACATAAGGGATCAATTAAATTACAAAATGGTTCCTGGACATTACGTACCCCTCCTAACATATACAGTTCATTAACACCACATGTAATATGAACAGCACAGCACGGACACGATAATTTTCGAAAGGAGGAAATTCCGTCTCAGATTGTCCATTTAGTCGACCGTAAACAGAAAACTACTTGCAAAACCTTCCATAATGCCCATCTTTCTCGTCCGTAGTTGATTCACCACATAAGAGCTCAACATTTACATCGTAAAAAATTCCTATAGATTAGAATCGAACATAATGATACGGTCTATACATTTAAACGGGGCGGCATGTACTTACCACCGGTAACCAAACAATACGACAACAGTAACATGTAAATATTTTTCCATTGTGGATGGCGAAAAAAACCATGATGGACTTTAGATTTTTAATTAGGAACTTCCAATATTCAGAACGGTGAACTATACAACGTTTCTAGCATTTTAACAGACTACACTAAAAATTGAGACTATTGATGTTTTCGATTGATTTTTTACCCCTCACTAACATAGTACACTGATTTTTTGCGTCTCAATCGAACAAAAAGCTTTTTTACCCTCATTTATGTGTCTGTGTGTGTTAGCTGTTGAGCATAACGTACGCAATTGACAATGGTCAAATCCAAAATGACACCACAATGACAATACAATTGTTGGTGTACGTGAAACAAGGGGTCACTATACCAAAAAAACCCAGTGTAGCAAAAATTACTCGGTGTAATAAAATTTAGCAATTTTTTGATCTATCGAACATTTTCGGGATAAAAAGGATACCCTTTTTACACTCAGTGCAAGTTATTATGATGAATCGAAAACGGTATGATATCAAAGGGCCGAATGTCGAAGGGCCGAATGTCGAAGGGCCGAATGTTGAAGGGCCGAATGTGTCGAAGGGCCGAATGTGTCGAAGGGCCGAATGTGTCGAAGGGCCGAATGTCGAAGAGCCGAATGTGTCGAAGGGCCGAATGGGTTGAAGGGCCGAATGTCGAAGGGCCGAATGTGACGAAGGGCCGAATAGGTTGAAGGGCCGATTTTTTTTTTTTATATTGTGTTTTGTTTTTCGAATTTTTTTTTTTTATATTGTGTTTTGTTTTTAGAATTTTTTTTTATGTTTTTATTTAATTTAATTATTATTTTTTGTACCATATACCTACAGTACCGAGAATAGAAAATGCAACACCCATAAAAATACACAAAAAGATGTATTTTGCCAGTAAGACGCACGTTTAAAAAAAGAATTGTTTTAGAAGTGGTTCTTTGTAATATAACACACATTTTATGGAAAAACAAAATATCATTAAATGGTTTTATTGTTTTTAAAGCCATTATAATTTTTTAGCATTTTTCAGGTAAAATTAAAATTCAGTTTCAAAAACAGGTAATAAATGTTGAGTCACTTTTTATTGTAGGTTTTTTGATTTTTACGGTAAACAGCTTCTGCGTTTAGTTCCTTTAATAAAGGCCATTTCTCCAATTCCAGGATAGGAAAAGCATCCCCCAAATCATTTGGCCCGCTGGATGCTTCACCATGATATTGGTAGCGTCAAAAAACGCCATGGAGATGGACATCCAAAAACAGTAACATCGCCAGAAATGGTTCGATAGATGAAGGCCAGAATTCAACGTCGTGGATTGGACAAAGAGCCGTTCAATTGGCGAAAAATCTCAATGTGTTCGCTCGCAGCAAGGGGCGCATATTAAAAAAAGAACTACTAGAAAAAGACTACACAAAAGGCAGTTCGCCTAGCAAGAGCAAAGGTGTTAAAACACTTGCACGTTGATGGCGAGCTTGAGAATTTGGTCTTTTCTGATGAAAAAATTTTACGGTTCAGCAATATGTAAACAAACAAAACGATGATGTTTGGTTAGAGTGCAAATCAAAAGACAATTTAGACCAGCGAATTGTTCTGCGAAAGCAAGCGCCTGCATCAGTGATGGTTTGGGCCGCAGTAACTGCCACAGAATGCTCACCACTCGTTTTCATTGAATAGGGCAGGGCGTAAAGGTAAAACAACAAACCTACCGTGAAAATATTTTAAATCATGGTTTGTTATCTTGCGCACGTAAACAATTCGGTGGAAACCATTGGATGCTTTAACAGGACTCGGCACTATCCCCGAATAGTGAAAAAAAGTTTCTAGGTTCACTTCTTCGGCCTTATAAATTAAAGATTGCTCCTCGCCGATATCGGGACAAAATACTATCAGACCACAATCGTGCAGCGTGTGAAGCCTTCTAGGGCAAACTCGATGCTATTATCTGCGCTAAAGCTGGCTACATCGAACACTACATATCAACATTTTATTAAATTTGAAATATTTTTACGATATACTGAAGTTTTGAAATAAAAAAAAATAAAAATTAACAAATTTACAGCATTTTTAACTGGTAACACTTCGAGTGCCGACCCCTGTAGTATCAAGTATAAGGCAACCGGCAAGTATGGCAGTGTCACGAAATTTTGGAAGACGTTAATCTGAACCGTACTGCAGAAACAACTAGAGATTCCGTTCTAGCGAGTGTCCAGTCCGATATGAAGGAAGGATGGCCAAACTTTCATTTCTGTTTTCAGTAAATTTTTTCATAATTCCTCTCAGTCTTCCCTGTTCCATACTGGACATTTGCGTATAGTTCGAATGAAGCAGCTGGCCCGTAGATACTGCTGAAGGCCGAACATCTGAAACAAAATCGAAACCACTGTGAAAAAATGTCGAGCATGCCAGGAGGTTGCTCCGAATCCGAGAAAGGTGTTCGAAACTAGGCCATTCGCAACGAAGCCGTGAGAACGGTTGCATGTCGACTTTGCTGGAACGTTATGTGTGGAAAGTTTCTCCCGATATTCGTACGTCATGAAGATGCATAAGTAAATGCAAATTTTCATAAGTTGTGTCGACGCAATGGTATTGCAAACTTAACTGCGCCTTTTCATCCCTCGCCAAATTCAGGAGGCAGGAAGGTTTGTGAGATCTTTCAAATCCGTCATGAAGAAACAATTGGGAGATTGGGATAGGGTTGTTACGCGAAGCTGACGTTCCTAAGCAGTTGCTAATTTTAGCCGAGTCGTGATGGTAAATATCCGAGCGAAAAACTTCGAAGTGGATTGAAATGGATTGAGGGAGAACTCAAGCAGGTGCTTAGCAAGGTGATGTGTACATCCACGTCGTGCAGCAAGAATTTTCCAACCTGTGGTAAAATTTGATTCTTCATCATAATTGAGGACTTCATCAAAATAAGGAGGAAGGAATGTTGTGTTGTGCATCGGAGCACACAAATTATTCGTCGTCCTTTGTCATTTACCACAACAATGAATTATATCAGTTCCTTCATCATCGATTGTTCGCGAACATTGATTGTCGCATTGAGTTCACGATTAATCTTGTCATGGCATGTTATCCGGTCAATTAAAATAGAATTCAATGAATTAATAAGTAGTTTCTACGACAAGTAAAAGTAATATCTGGACGAAACAATTTCCATCCAATTGTAATCGTTACTTGTATTTCGAAAACATTGTGCAAATCATAATCTAGAAATCCATTTACTTATAACTTTTGGGGTAACTCGAGCAAAAAGAAGAAAATCAAGATATAAGTGAATCCATACAAACGAGTGATCCATGATTCACAAATCAAAATAAACGACAATGTTCACCTGCCCTGAAATTTATGACTTGTCATATGATTGTTGTTTACACTAATTTTTCTTTTTCTAAATTTTTCATTTTTATTTTTATGTTTATTTTATGTGGTGAATTTGAATTTACATTTACTCTTAAAACATATACAAGTCGTGCCTAAATATAAAAAAAACCATAAAGCATAGAAAACTTAATTAAAATGCTCTCGTTCTTCATACTACTGAAGATAATTACTTTCGATCTACCGATAGATTTACAATCTTTAGCTAGATACCATAATAAATCAATCATCCGAGAATAGAAAGTTCAAAAGACGCGAGAAACTCAAAACGACAACAGAAACAAGTGTCTTACATAATCAGCCAACCGTATGGGTAACTCTATTGATTGGGACCAAATACACAAAAAAGCGTTGGCTTAAAATTTTATTGTACAATAGCCACCAATTTAAGGTATTAGAGCTAGAGATATGAATAAGGTAGATTTACACTTAAGAAGTCTTGCAATTAAATAAAACACCTACCTTTATATATATATGTATATCTTAAATATTATTATTTAACGTTTACAACAACAACAACAACGATACACTATTTTTATTTTTCCTTCTTACACAAAATAATATTATTCTTCCACTTTGCGCTGTCTTAACTTTATATTGTGTTGTGTGTATACCACCGCATACACTTCGATTTGATTACTTAACACAAGTTAATTTCGATTTCTTTGCGATAATAATTAATATTATTCGCTTTAAAATTTAATGTCTGCCAAGATGTTTTGCAGCACAACATTGAGATGATATTTTTACGCAAATATTTTCACTATAGAAAAAACACAATTGAATAGAACGAAAGAAAAAATTAATAAATTTTTCACCATACAGCCATTTTTAATTTATCTTTTTTTTTTTTTTTGTTGTTACAATACACACGAAAAAAACATTTTTCTCGGTTAAATTTTCACTTTGCAACAAAAACACTGTGCCGCATAATAGATTTTGCAGGTATAACAGAAAACTTGTTTATTCTTAAAACTCTAACTTCTTTTACACTATCACATAATACACTAGTTTTTGTAATTATCTAATTTAATAGATTTTTTTTTGTTATAAACGTATTGTTGTTTTAAAATACAATTTTTTTTACTTTTAATAATTCGACCGCAGTAAATAAATACTACTACTCGAGTTAAAAGTTCACAGCTGACTGATTGAGCGCAAAGTGATTGATTCTCTGCAATGCGCGTGTTTTTGGTTAGAAATTTTGAGAGTTTTTTATGTTTTGTTTTGTTTTTTGTGTAGAATTTTCCCCTCGAATGAGCGTAAAATTGAGTAATTCAAGAAATATACAAAATTTATTGTGTGGTGAATGGTTCGTTTCTAGGGTTTGTTTTGTCGAAATAATCATTGAAAAATTTAATCAGATTGATGTAAATATTTTGCACTATTTAAACTCAACATCTACTATGTGTATGTACCTATTTTGAATACAGAAAAACCTTTTTCGACTATAGATTTTGCACTTATTCTGCAATATGGCCACCTAGGACAGAACTCGATTATCTCTTAACCGATTATGATGGGATTTTGTTTGTTCGATGGAAATGAGATTCATAAACAGTTTTTGGAAGAAGTTCTGTAATATGACCACCTGGGACGGAACTCTTTAATTTCTTAACCGATTTTGTTGAAATAGAATTCTTAAATAATTTTTGGAAGAAGTTCTGGAATTAGACCACCTGGAACGGAACTCGTTCAATTCTTAACCAATTATGATGGGATTGGGTATGTTGGTATGGAATGAGATTCTCAAATGATTTTTGGAAGAAGTTCTGGAATATGGCCACCTGGGACGTAACTCGTTCAATTCTTAACCGATAATGATGGGATTGAGTATGCTGGATGGGAATGAGATTCTTAAATGATTTTTGGAAGAAGTTCTGGAATATGGCCACCTGGGACGGAACTCGATCAATTCTTAACCAATTATGATGGGATTGTGTATGTTGGATGTAAATGGGATTCCTAAATGATTTTTGGAAGAAGTTCTGGAATATGGCCACCTGGGGCGGAACTCGTTCAATTCTTAACTGATTATGATGTGATTGGGTATGTGGGATGGAAATGAGATTCTTAAGCGATTTTTGGAAGAAGTTCTGGAATATGACCTCCTTAGACAGAAATTGGGCATTGTGGATGAAATGAGATTATCAAATAATTTTTGAAAAAAGTTCTGGAATATGGCCATATGGATTATGCGCTCTTGTATTGCAAATACCTCAAAAGTGTAAATTTTTGCTTGGTTCTAAAGGTTCTGAAGATCTCATGATCTTAGAAGACATCATATTCCATATTCCCGTGAACAGTTTTCGAGGTCGTTGTTGATAAGAATAATATACATTTATCCCAACCCTTTGTGTAGGATTCATAACGTGATTGTTTGTGAGAGTAAGTAGTTGACCTGCCGCTCAACCCACTAATCCCATGAGTGATTTACTTACTGGTGATAGATGTTAAGGCATCCAGCCTTACCAGAACACATGTTAGTATCACGAGCCGCTTGCTTCAAGAAAAACGCCTGCTTATTATATTCCAGAATTTCTTAAACAAATCATTTAATGTCGCGTACATGACATCGGAAACAAATATTTCCATACTCGCTAACGAACTCAAAACCAATCAAAATATTTGAAATGCTTTGTTTCACGCCTACTTGTTCCAAACTCGAGTTGAAATTGTTTTATCTTTGTTGTTGTTTTAATACATTTTGTGTGTTTCCATAGAATTTTTTCCGAACTAACTCACAATGTCATGAACGCACTATAAGAGTTCCTTTTCCATTCGGCATACCCAATCCAGGGATGATACCGTCGATACTATAGTACTTTTTTGATACTTTGGCAGTATCAAAAGTACTTTAATACTTTCGCGCAATTTTTAATGTTAGCCCAATTATGATACCCGAAAAACGAAATGGTAACATCAATTACTACTATCGTAACAATTTTTGCTATCAGCCCCGAAAAACGCCATGTTTTTACTCCCAACCCTTATTACGGTGGTGAAGAATTTCCTAAAACTTTCCTAAATTTAAAATCGTTTGATAGTATTAGTGAATCTTTCAATTATTGCTTATAATAAAGCATTCAACAAAATAATTGAATATAATGATTAAAAAAATTGCTAGTGATAATTATTACCAACCGAGAGCTTTAATAAAAAAAATCATTGTTTAAAAATCTAAAATAACCAAATAATAAAAAACTAACACTATCAATTTTATTTTAAAATTATGATTCAAACTAAAACGTCCCTGAGGAACTGAAATTACCTTTAGATCAATTAAATAGATCAGAACTCATGATTTTGCCTCCACAAACTATCTTAGGATTTGAAGGTTTAAGATATGCAAAAAGTTTCAAAAAAATCAATTGGGGGATTAGGGGTACGATTTCCTTAAAACTCCAATAAATAAATTGTACATACAAATTAAATCGATTTGCATTCATAATTATGTTTGTTCTACCAATATTCGGAACATGTTTGGTTCATTCGAGATGCACACATAGTTTGGGAAAATTATCTTGGCAATAACAGGGTCAAATATGTCAAAAACCACCCCTTGTCATAAGTTGAATGGAAAAATTTCAATGTGTCCGTTCCAGAAACCACTATAAGGTCTTGGCCATAAATGGGACTAATATTTTTAAATGATGTTTGGTTCATTAGAGATTCATACATAGTTTGGGGAAATTCTCTTGGCAATAACAAGGTCAAATATGTCTAAAACCACCCCTTGTCATATGTTGAATGGAAAAATTTCATAATATACGTTCCAGAAATCACTATAAGGTCTTGGCCATGAATGAGACTAATATTTTTAGGTGATGAAAATTTTTGGAAAATACACCAGGCAAGTCGACAATTTGGTCAATAATTTTGTTTGAAAAAATGGCAAAGATGGCGTCGACGTTCAGTTTAATAGTTATAATTTTATAATAACAGAAAATTCCGCCTTGAATATTGATATTTTGTCAAAAATAATTAAATTGAATGCGATAGTTCAGTGTGTTATCGGTGTCATATTTTCGTACAATCAAAATTTATCAATTTAAATTTATTTAAGTTAGTTGGAATTTGGTGTTTTGCAAACATTGAATTAATATTGGTTCGTGGTTTATTTCTTTGACAAAAATGCCTCTAGTGAGGCGTCGAAATATTGGGCGGCCTACACGAAACACAAGCGTACTACTTGATCGTCGAGTTACTGAGACGGATGAAGAGCGTAGACAGCGTTTGGAAGCAAATCGAATTTGATTTTCCCAAGCGTGGTTCATAATGATTCCGGAACAACGGATACAGTCGAGTTCGATTCGCTCAGTTGGAACGTACGCACAAAACAATTTGGAACGTCGACCAAACGGACGGCTAAACGTAATTCGAAATGAACTTTTGGTATTCAGATACGATCCAACAGTCGATTTCAGTCGACTTTGGGCGAAGGAGCACTGTTTGTCAACATTGCAATGCTTTGAGATTTTGACACGAAACGCCCAGGATTATATGTTGTGCGAGCGGAAAGGTCAAGTTACCTCAATTGACACCGCCACCAAATCCACTGGTATCATTGTTTTCTGGCCAAGAACCTCGGTCGAAGTGCTTCTTGCAGAATATACAAAAGTACAACAGTTCATTCGAAATGACATCATTTAGGATGAATATTATTGAAGCACGAGGTGTTAAAACAACTTCTAGGGTAAATCATTTTTCAATTATAACATACAAGCACATCACACAAACCCACATCAACGATTCACAACGTTTCACCACCAAGTGCACTAGGAAATAATGTGGTACTCCGAGACACATAAATTAATAATTTTTCTTCAATTTTACCGATTCAAGGACAAATTAATCATCGTGCAGGAGAATTGTTCCGCCAGAGAATGTTATATTTATTATAACAGATTTATTTTCTTCGAAATTCTGATGATGAAATCAATCAGCGTTATGACATCAGTCGAGTGTTAAAGTGCGACACAATTACATAACTGCAACAACTCTTACATCAACACAATCAATTGGTCAAATTGTTTAAAACTACACGCTGACTTTTGCCAGACGCTGCCAGTCATTCCAAGATCAACAGCTGCTGATCTTATTTGACGCTTGCTTGAAGACATCGAATTTGTGGAGGTACGTGAAAATTCTCAAACTAACAACGAATATGCGAGTCGCTTTAAAAAATGACGAATGGACGTGTTTTCAAAGCAATTATCAGGCATTAGAAGTTGAAGAATTCTGTTTAACGTTTCGACTGGTTTCATTTCATTCCCACCTAATTTTTATCCCTTCACAACCTCTAAAGAAGAATTGATCAAGAAAGTGTTCCCGAATATTGGTGCAAGTCACAAAAACCATGTTTAGTTCAGCAAACGAGCCATTTTGGTAGAGAGAATTAAAGACGTAGACGAATTGAATATAAAAATTGTTATTGCCAATAGAATTTCCTCAAACTATGTATGAATCTCTAATGGACCAAACATCATTTAAAAATATTAGTCTTATTTATGGCCAAGACCTTATAGTGGTTTCTGGAACGGACATATTGAAATTTTTCCATTCAATGTATGACTAGGGGTGGTTTTAGACATATTTGACCCTGTTTTTGGAAAGAGAATTTCTTCAAACTGTGTGTACATCTCGAATGGACCAAACATGATGTAAAAATATTAGTCTCATTCATGGCCAAGACCTTATAGTGGTTTCTGGAACGGACATATTGAAATTTTTCCATTCAACATATGACATGGGGTGGTTTTTGACATATTTGACCCTGTTATTGCCAAGAGAATTTCCCCAAACTATGTATGAATCTCTAATGAACCAAACATCATTTAAAAATATTAGTCCCATTTATGGCCAAGACCTTATAGTGGTTTCTGGAACGGACACATTGAAATTTTTCCATTCAACTTATGACTAAGGCGGGTTTTGACATATTTGATCCTGTTATTGCCAAGAGAATATCCTCAAACTGTGTGTGCATCTCTAATGGACCAAACATGATGTAGAAATATTAGTCTCATTTATGGCCAAGAACTTATACTGGTTTCTGGAACGGTTGTATTGAAATTTTTCCTTTCAACATAAGACTAGGGGTGGTTTTTGACATATTTGACCCTGTTATTGCCAAGAGAATTTCTTCCAAATGTATGTCTCGAATCAAAGTATTAATCGCTCTTAAGTGGATAAATAATCGTTTAAGGTATGGCTGTGATATTTAACCTCGTCTTTGCATCAAAAATAATAATAAGTTATAATTTTGACTGTAAAGCAAATCTCATTGTAGTCACTTTCATTTATTTAAAATATTTCTGGTCGAAACGAATATACAATCGCAGACGATTTCGTTACTCGATAAACCACTTTCAGCAATTCTCCAGAAAGTAGTTATAGTGGTTTTCGAAACTCAAATACAAACATAAAAACAATGATTTTATTTATATTGTAATGCCACACACTTGTCATGGAAATATCAATATCATACGCGGTGCAATATACTCTGTATTTCGAAAGACAGGCACGCGACATTTATTAAATTCCTCAGGAGGTTTGATGCTGTACTTTTATCCCGAGTTGTATTGTATGTTAATGCAGGTGTGAATGGTTTTCACGTTCCCCGTTTTATATATTAAATAAAATTTCACAAATGGTTTAAAGAAAATAATACTAGAAATATTATTTATGAATCTTTTATTTTTAATATACACTCTAAGGGATTACAGAATAAAGTGAACCAAATTTTCACTTGTTAGTTGTTACAAGTTAAGGAATAAAAAAGATTGCCTGATAACATAATTTTAAATTCAATTATAGTTGAACGATATAAAAATAAATGTAGACTTAATGTTCTATAAAATTAAGGTAGAATTACAAAATATTAAACATGCTATAAAATTAAAGTAGAAGTACTAATTACTAATAGAACATGGAATAAATGTACTAATTATGGATAGTGTTCACTGAACAATATTTACAAGTAACATTTAAATGAAAATAATAATAATTTTGTGTTATACAAAAGGTAATTAAAGATTATTTAATTATATATATAGTTAAATTGTTATACATTTAATTGATTTATCTTTTTCAGATGGGGATTTGATTCCAGTTGACGAAGGAGATGAAAAACTGTGCTAGATATTGCGGGTTTTAAGATGAGTATAATTTCGGTAATGTTGTTTTCGATTCTTAATAAAGCTTTGTTTTTCAGGAACTAAACAAATATGTAATATCTTAGACATGTATAAAATATATTAATAAGATAAAATATATAAAGAAAAAAAATTGCGTTGACATGTTTTTATTGATCAATATTGAATCAATTATTTGATCGTGCTGTTGATCCTTTTTCGTATAGCATAATCACTAATACTTACACATATTTTTGGTTTTAGAAAAAAATTCACATTACTATATAGGCTTGTGAAATATTTCCTAAACTATTCCTAATTTTTTGTTTTTGTTTTTAGGATAGATTTAGGAAAAAGTTCACGCGCATACCCTTATTTTGCTACGCAGTGCTTGTGGTGCCGTGAGACTAACTGTCTGTCGGTTCTCTACAGTTCAGGTGGATTCCAATCGGGATAAACCTTAATACTTAAGGGTTTTCCATAAAAATAAACATCTCAGTGTTTTTTGACCTAAATCAGTCTACAGGAAATGGCAGCTTCCTTAGGAGCTTTGTAAGAAAAACGATAAAAACAAAAACATTACAAATTAAATTTTAAAATATTTGTTCAGATGTTTTTAAATTTTAACGGAAATGACGAGTTGCAGTTTAATAAAAAGACACTTTATTTCTCTAAAATTCGGCATCAGTACAATGCAGGCGAATCGAATTGACTGTTCGGAATGAAACTTCACATTTAAGCGTTTTCCATAAATTGGAAGATCATTACGAAATTTGGGGGACATTTGTGTCTTCCGTTACACTCGCAGTTAGCATTTTTGCTAAACTAAAGAATTCAAGTATGGTTGTTGTAATAGAGATCTATGATTGTAAACATCCATGGTAAAAGCAAGTCGGGTGTCTAACCACTCGTTCGTTGCGTTTAGCTGTAAAAACAGTTTCGAGCCGGAGATTAGAAAGTTTTAAAAAAATCATTTTGAAAATATTATGTGATGGTAATCCTGGAATTGTATAAGAAACAATTCGCCTTGAACGCGGTTTGGTAGGTAAAAGGTTTTTAAGAATTCTTCTATGCAAAGGATGTTCACAGGAGAAAAAATGAATTCGTTGGCTCAAATAGCGGCATACATCTTATGGTAGGTAAAAGTTGAATAGGCTTGGATTATTTTTTTGGAATTTTTCTATGAAAATGGGAGCTAAGTTTTAGTCCACAGAAATCAAAAACTATACGTTGGCCCAACTAGCAGCGTAAATTGTTTGGTAAATGAATGTTCGTTTCGCTTGATTGATAATGTTTACAATTTTTATATGCGTGGGAGCTAAGATATAATCCACAAAGTTCTATAAATGTATGTTGACCTAAATAGCGGGGTACATCGTTGACAACTAGTGTTGTTCATCATTTGATAGGTGAATATTGAATGAGCTTTGATGATAAGCCCGTTTGCCTAAATAGTAGCGTTATCAGCCAATCTCATTTAACATTCATTTGCTAAACGATGTGCGCCACTAGTTGGGATAATGTATTGTTCCTGACTTCTGTGGATTATACCTCTGCTCCAAAGGGTCGACAACATTCTAGAAAAATCATCCATACTATTTAATCATTGAACTATCAAACAATGTACTACTTCTGCGGACTACATCTGCAGTTCTTAAGCATACAATTGAAAAATCATACATCAGTCCAACTAGTGGCCTCTCGTTTGGTAGGTAAATGTCGAAAGAGCTTGCTATTTGGGTCAACATAGATTTTCTTGACTTATGTGGACTAAATCTCAGCTCCGTTGCATAGAAAAATTCTAAAAAAATTATCCAAGCTTAGCAAAAATTCAACTGTGTTCAAGAATGTTCATTCACAGATAATACCTGGCTCTAGACAAAAGAACTATAATTTCTGAACCGCTCAAGTAAAGCTAATGGCGACTTCAAAGTATGCATTTTATTTGGAGACTATACCAAATACGTAAAATTGGTCGTAGTTACAGAGCAATGCAATTAGTTAGGGCTTACTTCTCACCACTCTTTCCAGTGTCAAATTCCTAGATTAGTAGTAGTTTGGTATTAACTTAATTACTCAACGAGCAGTACAGATATGCAATGAGTTTAATTCCTCATATAAAATCGATCGTTACGATTAGTGCAGTTTTAATGCTTCTCTTAAAACATTTCAAATAACAGCGACAGGGGCGCTCAACAGTAAAAAAACAATAAACTGACGAAATTTGTGCTTATCATCGAAATTTAATTTTCTTAAATTTTAATTTATAAATTGAGGAAAAACACACTCACCCCTAAAAGATACTAAACAAACAAAATACAAAGGTGTTCAAGAACATCTGTGTTGAACAACAAAATAAACAGATAGCATATTCCTGCCAGGCAAGTTCATTGCCATTCTAAAATTATTGTGGCTGAATTTGTGCTAATCCAGAATTGGCAAAATTCTAATGATGAACAATGACCGTTGAATAAGCAGGTTTCTGAAATGAAATGTTCCAGAACCCAATAAACTTGGTACTTATTGTGTTGCATATAACTGTTAGGTATGTTCATTTCCATCCGAAAATTATTGCCGAATCTGTGCCAGAGCTGGAAACCAATTTTTGTTTTGGGTTGGTTTGGTGTCTTTCAATTACAATTTTTGATTTTGGTTTTGGTTTCGGTTGCTTAAATTTTTAAATTTTGGTTTTCATTTTTGAAAAAAATTTAAAATAAGAATAAAACTAAAAATTTAATTATTTAACTTAAAGAATTTCTTCCAACACATCCTCGTTTTAACCACCCCAGTTATCTGCAAGAATAAACTTCAACGTTGAAAACGCTCGCTCCACCGATACTTGTGTTGCAGGGACAGCAAATAAAATGTTCGTATTTCAGACAATTGACCAAATTTTTTTTTAATTTTATTTGGTTTTGGTTTCGGTTTTATAAAGTTTCTGGTTTGTGCTAATCCAGAGTTGGCCCAATTCCATTGAACAACAAAGGCCGTTGTATGAACTAATTGGGCCAATTCTGGATTTGCACAAATTCAGCCACTATATTTTTCGGAAGGCAATGAACATGCCTGACAGGAATATGCTATCTGAATCGCTTATTCTTGGATTTTAAAACATTTTATTTTTATTATTTATTTTGTTGTTCAACACAGATATTGTTGAACGGTATACCGCTGTATTTTATTTGTTTAATGTAGTATCTTTTAGGGGCGAGCTTGTTTTCCTCAATTTATGAATAAAAAATTATGAAAATTAGATTTCTATGATAAGCACAAATTTCTTCAGTTTAGCCGCCTGTCAAAAGTTAAAAAATTTGACTAAAATTATTTCTGTTGTTTTCTAGAAATCGGATTTTATTTGAATTCTCTTTAAGGCGAAAAATGCAATTTTCTTTTCCCGCATTTTCGGCTCATGGGCGCAAATTTCGGTTTAATGATAAATGACATTCATGCCTTAGTTTTTAAATAATTATTGGTTTTGCTTCTTGAAACAGGCTATTGAGGCTACCTTAAAGGACCGGAAGTATAAATATTTTAAAAATTCAAACTAAATGAATGACAAAAATACAAAGTCATAAGTCATTCTCATTAGTCATTGCTTGCATTGGTCACGCGCTGGACTAGCATTAATTTTCCCCGTGAGAACTAATTAGCACAAATTGGGCTTAATCGGTATGCAAAGTTTAATTTTACAATTTGAAAAGTTCGCTGCTGCAGTTACCCACACCAGTTTGTGCTATAGTTAATTAAAAATCACTAGAAAAATTTAATTCAATTCCAGACTATATACAATTTCAGCTGCGTCAGTGTGCAACGATAGACTCCAAACAGTCAATGCCTTCTAAACTACTGGCCGCTTACACCAACTGATGACGACACCCTAAGACGACGGTTCAACTAGATGGCAGATAAATTTTAAAAAGGAAAATTACAACACAAAATATATTTAGTTGCAATTATTCATCGAAGTAGAAGGTTATTCATTTTTTATTTCCGTTTTCCAGTTTTTTCTAGTTTTTGGCTCCGCCTCGTTTTCATAAAACCAATGCCTCCTAAACTACAGGCCGCATACACCAAATGATGACGACACGCTATGTCTACATTGTTGTTGCTTTCTCTAGTTGTTTTGTTAGTCTGAGACTGCGCATTAATAATATTAAGATATTTACACTAACAAAACAACTAGAGAAAGCAACAACAATGTAGACATAGCGTGTCGTCATCATTTGGTGTATGCGGCCTGTAGTTTAGGAGGCATGGATATTAATTGACATAAATTGACGTCATGTGCAAAAAATGAGAGTAGTAAGAGGCCTGTGGTTTAGGAGGCATTGATAAAACCAAAATAAATTTCGTCATACAAAATTACAAAACAATAAAAATATTATTTCTCTCTCCAGTTGTTTTGTAATTTTGTTAATTTGTTTAGTTTCGAACAAACTGTTGAAGCCGAAGGATATTCGTTTTTTAATTTTTCTAGCAATGCATGTACATTTTTATTTTAGATTAAGCATTTTTCGTCATTTTTATCCAACATAAGTCGATTTGAAATATCATCTAATTCAAAATTGTTGTAATTGGTACGTAGATTCAATAAAAATAGGAAAAGAAGTACGGATATCATGTAAAATACAGAAAAAATGCATCGTACCGTACGTCTTCGACTAACTATGTGACACTAAATAAATGAAAATGACAATAAAATCAATACCACTACATAATAGGCCATTTTTTTATATAAAAAAACTCCATGAGCTTGTATAGGTAAATCCAAACAAAAACGCGGGTGCCATATGAGTAAGTAAAAAATTACATGGGACAAAAAAAATTCTTCGTTTGTCCCAATAAATCTGCTTTATTATCTACAAACATAATTTATCTGAAGGATAACGATAAATATTGATATTTTGAGAAACATTTCCAGTAAAAATATTTCCCTATTGAGTAACTTTTCATTTAGCAACTTACTGATAAAAGTAACAACACAATTTTTCAATGACACGTGCGCGTATAAGATTTTTAATTTCTCTTGGCTCTCTTGTATTATTTGTTTTGGTTTTGTTTCACGCACGAGCACGACATACAGTACCAAAGAAAATGATGAACTTAATTTCATACATTTTATTTGTGTAATGAATTTTAGATTAAAGGGTATAAACTTTTATTTATATTCGTTTGTGTTTTGTATATTATTTTTGTAACCTGCTATCAGTGCCTATGTATGTGTATACGGCCGTCTTTCATTATATACGCTTTGTATGTATGCAGGCCCAAATAATGTAAACACGAAAAAACACTTTCATACGAATGCTATGAAAATTTTCTGTTCAATATTTTTTTTTTGACTTTATTTATCTATATCTCGTAATTGCGGCAAAAAATTAAATTTTCATTCCCCTGAGCACGAACTTTGTTTATTTTTCGTAAATTTTTTTTTAATTTTAAGGTAGGTTTCATTTAGAATTTTACCATTTTCCGGCATGCTGCCTTTTATTTGTTGAACGTCGTATAACACACGATTCAAAGTATGTGTGTATGCAAGAAGAGTATTCAACAATCAACCATAGTGTCTATGTTTTTACATAAACGCAGTGATTGTTGAATACTCTTCCTCCATACACACAAACTTTGAATCGTGTGTTATACTACGTTCAACAAATAAACGGCAGCATGCCGGGAAATGGTAAAATTCTAAATGAAATCTAAATTGAAATTAAAAAACAATTTACGAAAAATAAACAAAGTTCGTGCTCAGGGGAATGAAAATTTAATTTTTTGCCGCAATTACGAGATATAGATAAATAAAGTCAAAAAAAAAAATATTGAACAGAAAATTTTCATAGCATTCGTATGAAAGTGTTTTTTCGTGTTTACATTATTTGGTAAACACGATATTTAGAGTATGTTCACGATATTTACATTGTTACAATATTGTTAACAATGACAGCTCAACACCGTTCATGAAACTACATTGTAACAATGAACACGTGCTTTTTTCGTTCACGAACTCTACATTGTTACAAACGTCATTCTCAACCCAACTCGAGACTGCCTCTACAAATGTCATTTTTAATTGTGTAGGTATCAGAAGCAACATGATGATTGTGTAGGTTTGAAAAATAAAAAACAAAATTCAATTTTTAATATATTTATTTTAAATAAATTTGTGTTTTACGGATACACTGATTATTTTGATGCTCCATAATACTATGATCAGTTCGTACTATTGGTTTATTTTTTAGTTACGATTCGTACTTTATGGAAAAAAAATGGAAAAATTGTCCTCTAGGCAAATCGAACTTTACAAAATCATAAAACGTGCACAATAGATCGTTAGGAATCTTAAGAAGTCTAATAGTATCTTGAACGAATGCCGCATCATCTTCTGTGATGTCACAGTATTAAACTGCGACACGAGATTTTTTGGCAGCTGCCTCGGCTGCTTGATATTCTTCAACCTATAAATACAATTTTTATTCTAGTCTTGTATTTTATAAAGGCCGCTCGGTCTTACCGGTTTGGTGAGTTTGCGGTCACGACGTCTCTCAGCACGGATTATGCCATCTGTAATAAGTACTTTGCCACCATCGACATTAGTGGCAAGATCGGATAGCGTAGCGTAGACCAAAGCAGCAATTTTAAACTCAACATTTAAGTTTAATGTCTTGTTTACAACCTCTTGGGCAAACGAACGACATGCCTTAGTCTTGTCGTCTGCATCGGCTGGGAGTACGGCTAATGCAAGAACATATTCCTGTGCATATGGTTTGTCAGATGATAAGACAGGTGGTAAATGAGCTAAACGACTGGCGGGTAATGTCTGAAAAACAATATTTAAAGTTAGTCTCCAGTTTCGATTCCCTCGAGATTAATCTAATTAAATATTACTAATTTTTTAAAAATATTGCAATTCAAAATAATAATTAATAGAATCTGCCCCAGAATTCCTTCTCCGTTTGAAACTTATATCGAAAATTCACAACAAACTCCTTCGTACCACAATAAAACATTGCATTGTCAGAAAGTTCATAATTTATTTTGTCTACGCAAATCTAACAAATTTTACTGCAATCTCAGTTTTAACAATAAATTGTGGTTATGTTTTTAACAATGTTTTGACACTTGGGACAATCTCATAGTTAACTATTACGTCATTTCTACAATGACAGTTGTTACGATATTGTAACAATGTAAATCTCGTGAACATACTCCGGCAGTAAAAAATCTCGTGTATTTTTGTGTTTATTTTATTTGTTTTAACGGTGTAAAAATAAGGTGCTAGTTTAATTGAAATATTACTGAATGAAAAGTTTCCTCAAAACAATTTTTGTTTTAAATAATTCAATAGCAAAATATCATTATTTATTTCTTGCAATGTATTATTCAATTTAACTTGAACGATACAAATTATTTATTACAAACAATGAATTTGTCTTTTTGTAGCCATGTAATTTTTTCCGTTTTGTATGGAATTCTCATTTTTTTTTGGATTTACATATACCAACAAGATTATAACAAGAAATGGCCTGTTATTGTATTGGTATTGGTAAAATACAAAAATGAAATGACAAAATAGAAACAAAATGATCACATAATGACATAATATTCTCTGCTCTCACGGTTTTATTTATATTTTTGTAGTGGAATGCACATGCACTAGAACTTTGTATTACGTTATCTAAATAGGCGCATTTCTTTAAATTCTCATTAACTTCTTGAATGTGAATCGAAAAAATTCAATTTATGAATTAAGAAAATCAATTACACTAAAATTGTTTATAATTTATTAATTTACTGTATAATAATTCAGATTTTTATTTGTTAAGTTTGTGAAATTTATTGCCGTCGTAATAAGAAGGCAAAGTGTATTATTTTTACTTAATTATGCTGACATCTGGTTGTCGACTTACGTTGTCGTCATCAGCAAAAAATGAATGTTGTCACAGGCCAGTACTATAGAAGGCACTGAATCAGTGCACCTAGAATACTACAGGCCACACTGCTTTAAAAATTTTGCTATATGACGTCAATTTATGTCGACAGTTCTCTCTTTGGTTTTTATAGGCAGCACTAAAATTAAAAAGATTATTTTCATTTGTGTTTGCTGTCATATTGATAAGATAAAAATTGTAAACAAACAACAAGAAAAATGTTTTAATAATATGTTTTAAAATTCAATAAAAAGCTATTGGTAAAAGTAATAATTCATAATATTATTATAAAATTATGCATTCTAAGTTGTGTTAAATATAAAACACGTATAAAATGTGTACACATTTCGTATAATTTCCCAAGTATCGCTACTTCCTACTTATTTCGATTTTTAGGGAACAATTGTTGGAACTAAGTTCCACGGTCAAGCTCCATTTTATTACAAGTTTTACTATGAAGTGTGGAATAAAAACCCGTAACTCAATGAACTGGATATTATGCGAGTTCCACGTATTCCATGAAATATCTCAAAAATGTCACGAAAGTTGGAACTGTCAAAATGAGTTCCATTTTGTTATACTTGGGTTACGAGAAGACATAACCTTACTTTTAGCACTCGTATAAAAAATGTATTTTTTTGTGTTTGTTTTCGTTTTTTCTTTTTATGAGCATTACTGCCGTCTACAGTTCAAAGAATAAACTGTAGACGTAAATTTAATAACATAGCAAGCAGTGTGGCCTGTGGTATTCTAGGTGCACTGCTCCAATTGAATTATATTGGTATTAATACAGAGTGAATTTTGATAACACTCCTGTAGTGGTTTTATTAAAATTTTATTAATTACTTTTTTTATATTTGTTAACTTTTAATGCTTTATTAAAACACAAAAATAAAAGCCACTCCGGTCTTTTCGTGTTCGGTGGTTTACATTAATTCTTTTTACCCGTTTTAGGGTTGTGCAGCTAAAATAATATATAATATGACTTCAGTGCCATCTATGATTTAAAAAATAAAAAAATAAAAATTTAGGTACAATACTCCAAAGTTTCCTGAAAGAATTATGAACTTCAGGGGTGGGATTTTGTAACATCACAGTTTTCGATTATTTATCGAAGATTGTGTCTCGCTTCTCTAGAATAGATTGTAACACTATTTCATATTTTATATCATTTTCAAGCCTGCTAGGTTAAAAAATTGTGATACATCTACTCGATTTCTACTCAAAATTTCGCCAAGAAGTCTGAGGCTTTGGCCATACAATAAGTCTGCCGTACGACATCTAAGCTCCTCTTTTACACATGCTCTGATGCCCAGCAAAATAATTGGTAACTCAAAACTCCAATATATATTGTTTCCTCGGACTCATTCTCTTGAGGGTGGTATGCTGTGGTGCGGGTTCTGTGCGAACCCAGGATTTTTGAAAGTTCTGCGAAAAGTGCGACTCAAATTGCCTGCTTTGATCTGTCGTAATTTCCAGAGGGAAACCGAATCTTGATACGTATTGCTCGTCTGGAATTGGGTATGCCTCTGGCCAACGGGTAAACCTGTCCACGATAGTTAGCAAATAACGGTTGTCATACGATGATGGTAACGTACCAACTATATCCATGTGTATGTATTTTAACCGCATTTCCGCAATTTTGAATGCGGTGACTTAGTATGTTGCACAATTTTCGATTTTTGGCATGGCAAATAGTTTGTTACCCAATTTTTAACATTTTGATTTAACTTGGGCCAAAAATATCCTGTAGAAATAAGTTTAAGTAAAGCACGGATTCCTGGATGTGAAATACAGTGTTAATTACTTGTGAAAATTTCACAATAAAGTTCCTTGCCATCGAATTTAGATAAGTTCAACTTTGTATTTTGTATTTTCCGAAATATTTCTATTTGTCACGGTTTTCGATTCTTCGTACGTACGTTGTAACTCTGATATTTTATGAATATTTGAAATTTCGCTGATGGAGTCCGCTTCTGTATCGCATGAGCGTGACAAAGTATCTGTGACTACATTATGTTTGCCTGAAATGTGACGAATAACAGTTGTAAATTGGGATTATGGTCCGTGAAGATTGAAAACGTACGACCTTCTACGAAATAGCGAAAATGTTTAAGTGCTAAGTAGGTTTCAGTGGTTGACACTTAGACCATTTTTGGCCCATTGTGATGCCACGCATTCACGCCACCTCATTAACCCATTCACCTATTCATCTACTCACACAACTACAGTATACCAGCTGCACATTGCAAGCTCCATGTCAACCTGTACATTGGCATGGACGGTGGGTCGGCGCTGAGTTCTGCATTCCATCAGAGGGTCCATCAGTTGTGTTTATTAACATCACCGATTGTAATCGATGATGAAAATTCGATTTGCATCTAGCCTGTGATGGGATTCAAATCCAGTACCTCCCGGTCCAAGTGCCGAAGCTTTCACAACTGCACCACTTGTCCGGCCAGCGCTAAGTAAATAGCTAGCAATTCTCGGTCGAATTCGAAATACTCGGCTTCAGTTTGCGAGAGTTTCTCAGAAAAAAAGAACTAATGGTTCCCAGTTACCTTTATTATGTTGTTGTAATAATGCCAATACTGCAATAATGTCGCGTCAGCAAGCGCCCGTTTAACATTAATGATGCACAGAAAAGTTATGGAGAAAAATTATGGAAGATGCATGAAATTCCTTTAATAATTTTCCAAAATTATTACCAACCCCCCAGTGATTCGGTGTTGGTGTATTAATAGTAACTCTCATTGCCAAGACAGTTAATTTGGTGGTCGGTTCTGGAATGCATTTTCCACGCAAGTCAACAAAAGACCGAATTTAGTTAAAAAGTCAGCTTCGATAATTGGTCGGTTAACTGCACAAAGGGATGGGTAAAGGTGCGCAGAAACAGAAACCCAATATCGACCGACAGCAATTTGACCCTAAAAATATTAATAGTTGTGCCATTTGCTGCCGAAAGACTCAACACTGGATCGAGAGATCGATCTCTTGGAAAAATTTATTTGGAACAATTGAAAGGTCGGCCGCAGTATCTACAAGGAAAAGGAAACCATTATTTTGATCTTTGTGGTGACGCCAAGTGACGGGGTCACTAATTACTAAACGTCACGAAGAGACGTGGTTTTAGATAGGAATTTATTATATGATTATTACCCTTTGAGCTGTAAAACAGGGAAGTCACGAAATAAAGACTTAGTTAAATATATAAGTAAATCGTGTTTATATATTATAAATCGTGTTGCAATTAACAGATTTACAACAGTGGCGACGAGGAAAATACGAACTCGCGTATTTTATAAAAAACCAATCAAGTTACAAAACACGCGATCCGGTTAAGTGACATAACCTTAAAAACGAGTCAAAATGGATAACAAACTAATAGAAGATTTGCTGCGACAAATGCAGCTAGATAATAAACGACGTAGTGCCGAAATGCAGCAAATGCAACTGGAGTCTCAGAAAAAAGACGAAATAATGCAACAACTGTTAGAGCGTTTCGCAAACCAGCAGCAAGCCACGCAAGCAGCGGAAAACTTGGCACAAGGATATTCGCTTGTCAAGGATTTATCAGACCGCATGAAAAATTTCATATATGACGCGGAAGAAAGTGCAACATTTGAGTTGTGGTATGCCCGCTATGAAGCATTTTTCACCGAAGAGGCAAAATCATTGACGGAGACGGCGAAAGTTGGGTTGCTGCTCCAGAAACTGACTAACCAAGATTACCAGAAATTTGCCAAAACTATTCTGCCACGCAAGCCTATGGAATTAACTCTGGCAACTGCCGTCAATGAACTCAAACGTATTTACGGGCGGAAAGAATCGCTATTTTCGATGCGATTCAAGTGTTTAAAAATATCAAAGAGCGAGAATGAGGATTAAAAAACGTACGCCTCCCGCGTCAACTCGATGTGTGAAAAATTTGACTTCGTAAAATGCTCGGCGGAAGATTTCAAGGTCCTGCTTTTTGTGCAGGGCCTCAACAAATCACAGGACTCCATCACCTTGGAGAAGCTAGTGTCAAAATTGGACGCACAATACACGGAAACAGGATTAGACACGGAGCAAAAATTGAAATTGCAGGAGTTAGTCAATACCGCTGAGCGTATAAGCAACCTTATTTCTCGTGACTATTATATTAACAATGATGCCGTTACCAGAGTTAGTTCTGTTCGTGATCTGGGGGTCGTTTGTGACAGCGAATTGAACTTCAGAAATCACGTAGATCGCATTGTCAATCAAGGTAACGCTGCGCTCGGTTTCATTAAGCGTTGGTCAAAAGAATTCGACGATCCTTATGTTACGAAGGCTCTCTATTTAACATTCGTTCGTCCCCTGCTCGAGTATGCTTGCCAGGTGTGGTCGCCTTATCATGTGGTTCACATAAAAAGGATTGAAGCAGTTCAGCGTAGATTTCTTCGCTTTGCTTTACGCGGGCTACCGTGGGTGGACATGTTTCACCTACCTCCATACCTAGATCGCCTCAAGCTAATTGATTTACAACCACTTCGTAGGCGCAGGGTTGTTGCAGACGTGGTTTTTATTCATCAATTGCTAACCGGCAGTACCGACTCTCCTTTCCTCTTAGGAAAAATCAATCTAAATTTTAATTCACGAGCCTTGAGATCGGTACCTATGTTTCGAATCGACCATCATAGGACTGACTATGGTAAAAATGAACCTGTATCTAGGATGCTTCACGAGGCTAACCAATACTCCCACTTCATTGATTTTAATATGACGAAACGCACTCTAAAACAACTTTTTTATTTAACTTGGCTGGTTTGGCCTTTAATATTTTCTAACTTTTATAACATTTTGTTTTGTTACATTTTATTTTGTTTTATTTATCAAATTTTATGAAATTTTATCAGTTGACTGCTATATTTTTCAATTTTAATCTGCTTGTACTAAGCAGACTCAACCTCTGTTCTCCTTCCGTCCGCGACGGGTATCGTTTTGCTTAGCTGTTCACCTAGTTTGCCTCTTAATAATCAGATTTGATTTTAATACTAATATAGATTTTCCCGCTTGCTACTTTTCTTTAATTTCACAGGTTAAGCAGTTCGATATCCATGTTTATAATCACTGGAATTATACTCAAAAAAATAATAATAATACAGATGGAGACTCCCCGCGCGCGGTTGGGAGGGGTAATAGGTCGTTGGTAATTATTATTATTATTATTATTATTATAAGGTATGGTAACTCGCCTAGAAGCTGTCCAGTCGGAAGTACTGGAAATTCGAAAAAAAACAGAATGGGACCAGAATAAGCAACGGAACCCAGAACGACAAATCTGCGAGACAAAAGCAGCGAATTGCAGCACGGATCAGGAACCGAAATTCCCATGCTGGTTGTGCGGTGAAATTCATTTCCATCTGGACTGCCCATTTAAGGACAAAGAATGTCAAACATGCAAGATACAAGGGCACAAGAGTGGATATTGAAAGTCAGCGGCTCGCGTTAAGGCCAAAAGGGCACGAAGAGGTAGTGATAAGGGAAGACGGAGTTTTGCGGTTCAGGCAAGATCAGAGTCCACACGCAAATCTGTCATTCCGTCCATCAATAACCGCAGAGTATCACTACAGCACGATACGGGCTCATATTGGACGATCATCTCACGAACAAACTGGGAAATTTTAGTAATGCCAGCTTTGGTCCCGTGTAAAGAACAAGCGATCAGCGCAACTGGTGACTACCCCGACATAATGGGCAGTTTTCAAGCTAAACTGAAGTTGTATGAGCGCGAGGCCAACGGACAGGTCTACGTTGCAAAGTCCGATCTGAATGTGTTTGGCAGCGATTGGATGGAAATATTGGGGCTTTTCGACGTACCATTATCAGCAATGTGCAACAGGGTTCACGCAAATGGAGAGCTGTCGCTGACGGACGAGGTCCGGGCAAAATTCCCCTCTGTGTTCGCTGGTGATGCTCTGGGGTTATGTAACAGAGTGAAGGTATCGCTTAAATTGAAACCAGGGGCGAAATTCGTTTTCTGTCGTCAGCGGCCTGTACCGTATGCAGCCGCACAAGCAATTCAGGATGAGTTGCAGAGATTACAGTTTTTGGGAGTTATTCAACCAATAGAGTATGCCAACTCAGCCGCGCCTATTGTTGTTGTCAAGAAAAAAACGGTGGAACTCGTGTTACAGCCGATTATTCGACGGGCCTGAATGCCGCACTAGAACCTAATCAGTATCCAAATCTTCACGAAGTTCGCAGGATGCATTGTATTCAGCAACATTGACTTTTCTGATGCTTTCCTACAGTTGGAGCTCGATAACGATGCTAAACGGCTCATGGTGATCAACACACACGCTGGGCTGTTTCAAGTCAATAGGTTGCAGCCCGGAGTGAAGACAGCACCCAGCATTTTCCAACAGCTAATGAACACAATGCTTGGGGGGTATGTGTACAGTTGCAGCATATCTCGACGTTATCATTGTCCCTGGAAAAGATGAGCAGGACCATCGACAGAAGCTTGTTACAGGCTGGCTACTGCCAACCTGCAGATATTCACTAAGCTCCTGCAGAGGCCTCCACGGTGATGTTTTGCCGGCTACGTTCTCAGCGAGAAGTGCGAGGGTCGTGGGGTTTGAGGCATGCAGGGCTCCTGGCCTACACCGTGATTAACAGAAAGTTGGGGAAACGTAAATAATAATAATAATAATACCCGGGTTCCGCCGAAATTCGTCGGCCGGAACCTGAGGAACGAACAGCAGGTAATCAAAATAATAAATAAATAAGAATAATGATAACGAAAGAGGTGCCTTGGTGCGCGCATCCATCCGAATTCAAACGGGGCCAAGCCCTGGTTACGGAATTGGATGCGGGCACCAAGGGACCGCAAACACTAAACCGACATAGAGGGAGTCTCCGCTCCCATCACACCGACCGAAAAATAATTTAGTATTTCATTTTATTTAATAAAAAAAACAAAAAAAACAAAATAGGAAACAACTTCCCGCAAAAAGAGAAAAGAAAAAAAAAAAAAAGGAGGGAACGAGAGAGAGAGCGAGAGAGAGAACAGCAATGCGCATCGAGCGCGCACCCGCTGTGCGGCGCCCGATCACAAAACTTTTGAAAATTATATATGTATATATAAATGAATATAATAAAAAATATATAAAAATTAAAATCAAAAAAATTAAATTAAAAAAAAATAAAAAATTGTACCTTATTTTTTTTTAAAAACAAATTACTGGTGCGGCCTTGCGCGGCCGTCATGCCACAGGTGACCTTGCCCCACCCGGACCGTTGCGGCTTTGCTATACCGTTACCAAAATGAAATACTAATCGAGTAACCGGTTGGCTACAGCGTTGCGGGCCTCTCCCCGATATCAAATATAAATAAAAATCCACAGCGTTGCGGGCCTCTCCCCGATATCAAATATAAATAAAAATCCACAGCCGGTTGGCTACCGTTAATACGGCTGACCTTGTGCGGTCGAACGGTGCGGCAGACCACCGATAACCCAAAACACACAAATGGCCGGCTGGCCACCCGTGTCGTTGCGGCTTGGTTATGCCACTCCCCGCTTCACCGATACCGCTATGCAACGCCGCCGCTGTGTCCGACCGACACAGGTGCTACACAAAAGTGCCCCGATGTTGGCCTCGACTGGCCGCCAAAAATCACAATCCAAAAATATAGGGCGTTGTCTCGCCAAAATCCGTAAATACAGTAACTGCCGCAACTGACCATCCGTTAATAAATTGGGCGTTGTAAAAACGGAATCACATAAAAAAACTCGCGGTTGTGCGTTGGCTCACTGCAACCCGCGAAATAAATGAAGTGGCCTCACCTGGCCACCTATACACCCATTTTTGGGCGTTTACACGCCATGCACAAAACCAATATGATTGTACGTTGCGATGCGCACTATTTGACGCTATAAAGTTAACTCGTCCCGATACGGCCACCCGTTAATAAAAAGGCAAGTACACAATTATTTTAATTCGTTTAATTGATTACACTGACAACCAAATCACGGAGAAAATATTAAACACAACGAAAAGTCCAAGATTTTTAATGATGTCGGATGCACAGAAATATTAGAAGAAAATCAAGAAATACACTTGGCTGATTTTCATGTATTTTATTTTCATTTTTAGGCAAAAACAAATGCACAGATAAATTCACAAAAAAATGTATACGTATTTTAATGATCCAAATAATTAATTAACAAGAAAAATGTTTCCAAGTCACATTGAACTTTTAATTTTATTATTTTTAATTTAGAAACTAGAGCGCAGTTTTATGCCACTCTTCACAAACCAAAAATTACTCGACTTTTTATCTCAAAATTATAAACTGAATTTATCCGCAAAAATCACCAAACGAATTTTACAAAAATCACAACTTGAATGGCGACCAAAAAAAAACATTCGAGCGTCGCACAGCTCGTAAAACGTTCTAGAAGAAATTAATCTCTCTTCTCTGTCTCTCCCTTATATCAAATTTTCGTTGATATAAGGGAGATAGACATATAAGAAAAACATTTCTTCCAAAACGTTTTACTTTGCACACACTCGATGCGCATTGTTCTCTCTCTCTCGTCCTCTCTTCACCTCCGCGCCACCACACAATGGGGAACAAAACAAAACGTCGCGGGTGCGTTCACAGACAAATACAGAGGTGAATAAAAACATAAGAGAAGATGGACGAAACGAAGACAACAACTGGGGTGAATAAAATAACAAAAAAAAATCGTCGTTGCGACCATACAGTCGTAACAAGCTATTCGATGTCCTCTACCGCATTCAGGATTACGGCTTCACCCTTAAGCTCGCGAAATGTTCTTTCGGTGAGAAGTCGATCTGCTACTTGGGCCACATCGTCGACGCTGATGGGTTACGCCCGGATAAATCTAAAGTTGAGGTAATTCAACCATTACCAGTCCCAGCTGACATTTCAATGCTGCTTGCTTTTTTGGGAGCTATTAATTGGTATGGCAAATTCATCAAAGGGTTGAAAGACTTGCGTGAGCCTTCAAAAGCATTCAAAAAGCTAAAAGATGTTCTGGCAACAGAGCTCGCATTAGCACATTACGATCCAACGAAGAAAATTATTGTTGCCGCTGATGCATCTAGTTATGGAATGGGGGCAGTACTATTACATAAAATTGAAGATGGTTCAGAGCATCCTATCATGTATGCGCCATCGTCATTTAGCAAGACCGAGAAGAACTACGCACAGAACCAGCGAGAAGCCCTTGCTCTGGTGTTCGCGCTTAAGAAATTTCATCGCTATATCTACGGCCGGAAGTTTGAGCTACTTACCGATCTGCTAATCGTCTACAGCGTTACGCGCTTGTCATGCTCGCCTACGATTTTGACATCTAATACATCAGTACGAAGAGTTTTGCATATGCTGATTTTATTTCAAGACTCATTAATGCGCAACCGAAGCCCGAGCCCGAATATACCATCATTGCAACCATTCGAACTGACAGTCATGCAGAATGCTTTGCCATCGAGTCAGCGAAATAATTACCGGTTAATTTCGAAGCAATCCAAGCTGAAACTGCAGAATCCGGGGTCCTGAAGCAGGTCGCTTATTTCATCAAAGAGGGTTGGCCTGAAAGGAGGAAGCAAATCAGAAATGATGCGGTGGCAAACTATTTCCAACTCAGAACATCGCTCTCATTGATTAAAGGGTGTATTTTTTATGGCGAGCGGGTCGTGATACTATTGCAATTGCACAAGGCTATTCTCGAGGAACTACATTCGGGTCATCCAGGGACGGCACGCATGAAGCTGCTAGCGCGAAGCAAAGTTTACTGGCCTGGAATTGACAACGATATCGAGTCCCATGTTAAAAGATGTGGTATTTGCGAGACTAATTCAAAATTACCTCGGAAATGCACGCTGCAAGCATGGCCGATGCCGAATGGACCTTGGTCACGTATCCACATCGACTACGCTGGCCCAGTCAATGGTTTCTACTACCTGGTCATCGTTGATGCATTTAGCAACTGGCCGGAGGTTTTCAAAATGAGTAGCACGACATCTGAAAAAACCGTTGGAAACTTGATGGAAACATTCGCTCGGCATGGATTGTGCAACATCATCGTGAGCGACAATGGCCCACAGTTTAAGTCTAACTGCTTCAAGAAGATGTGTGCCAATCCATAGTCAAATGGCCGTGCCGAGCGTTTTGTAGCTTGTTGAGCTGCTTAAGACCGGACTCGAAAAGTTGAAGGAGGAAGGGAATGTCGACAAAATCTTGCAAAAATTTCTAATGTGTTATCGCTACACGCCTTCGTATGCACTGGGGATGAAGTCTCCGTACAAACTAATAACTGGGTATGATATGAAGACCAAGTTGGATCTGATTAGGCCCCCACCTGTAAAGCGAGGTGATGTAAACTCAACAGTAATTTTGAGTGGCTGCCAGGGAAGATTGAGAGCCGTGAAGGAACGGTCAACTATGTGGTCCAAATCGAATCACCGGACGGGCGCCGCGTGCGGGCTCACAGCAATCAACTGAAGCTCCGTCATGCCAAATCACATGTCGATAACGCGTTGATGGACATGTTCGAAATCACACCGCTGTAAGAAGTTGTAGAAGTTGTCGAGCCGACGATCATGCCTCAGCAACAGCAAGCATTTCAGGATTGGGAAGCATGTAATGTCAGTCATATCAACGAAGCCATCGATGTCGGCTCAGACAATGAAGTCAACCATGGAGGATTTTGACATTAGTCGATATTAAAATAAGGGAAGAGTGTGGTGACACCAAGTGACGGGGTCACTAATTACTAAACGTCACGAAGAGACGTGGTTTTAGATAAGAATTTATTATATGATTATTACCCTTTGAGCTGTAAAACAGGGAAGTCACGAAATAAAAACTTAGTTAAATATATAAGTAAATCGTGTTTATATATTGTAAATCGTGTTGCTCTAAGAAAAATTTTAAAAAATTATTCGTTTAAAGAATTTGACTTTGTGGATATTTTATTTTGAGATGAAATTTTGCACGATCTTATACATTTGTTTGATTGTCTTCCAAGCTTATAGTGATACCAGTTACTGGAAAATCTGTTGCCGCTCCTCGATCGAAATGTTGGTGCCACCGAAGATCGTGAGATTTTAGAGCGATGGCGACTATCAGAAACGAACTGGTTGCAGTTAACGTGGGATCTACTTATAAAATGTTGTTCGATTCCGCAGCTTCATACATTCGATCCGCTTTCTCACTTAAATCATTGGTTGGTTTTTCCTCAAATCCGGTAAATCCACCTTTAATGATTTTTGGCATTCTCCTGATCCAAAGTTTTCTCACGGTGTTTTCGCTAATGTCGCCAATATCTTTTTTTTTCGACTAATTCCTCCAAGTGTCCTCCCTGAGACAGCGAATATTCCAAACGTGAAATTTTATTACCTCTACAGATTTTTGTTGTTTATGAGCAAAATAAAAGCAGCCAGTTGCTGAAAGTCGAACCATTCAGTATGTATTTCCGGGGTTTCCAAATTCGTTAACTAGGTTTCTCCAAATTTAACGAAAAGAAAATATAGCTGTGGTCGGAGGCAGTTACTGCAATTGCCAAGAAAAGAATTGTTATTTACTTTGTGACTTGAGGACATCAGTAAGGTTAATTTATTACCCACATTTAGCAAAACCACGTCAAAAGCAGATAATTAAAGCATAAAACAATGGCGCCCCTCGTATTGATATTTGAGCTACACCACCATACGTGATATGCGTTTCTGTCGCATCCCACCGCCCTTATAAACTTTTGAGATAGATCATGGAGCTCCGACTACAACCTTTATTCTCTTTTGACGAGGCCGTTGTTAAGTTGTGCAAATCTGGAGTGGTGGTAGAGTGCAGTTTCTCATGAACTGGTCTACGCTCTCGCTTTTGAGACAGGTTTATAGTGACCCTACTAAGCCCAAGAGCTTTGGGACAGATGCCCCATGTTGGCCAATATAAAAACACCTCACTTTTGGCCCGATATGATACGTTTGTAAGGTTTTGGCGCCGGGTTTTGATTTGTTAGCCTATTCAGAATTTCCGAAGGTTCTAGAATTTGACCCGCAACATAAACAGTACTCATAATACTATATACCTCGGTAGACCACTGAATTGAATACATTCCATTTCAGTGCCCTCCTACGGATGCTAGTTAGGCACAGGGTGCTTAAGTGGTTTTTGTAAACCCCAGAGCCCTAATGACAATGATTTACCAAAACGTGATTGATAATTTATCACTTTTCTAGCGTTTACCTTGAAAAGTGACCAAGTGTCTCGCTTATTGGGGGTCGGTTTTTATCGATGATAAGAACCCGATGTCCGTGATTGATAACATCGCAACTAGGCGGTTTTTCTGGTAGTTCTGTGGTTCAGAACAACAAGTGTTTTCCGTTTACTACACCTGGGGGTCTATTATGAAATTTATCCGTCTCGGATTTTTCCGTTTACGGATATATCCGTGCTATTATGAAACTAAAAAGTAAAATCGAATCGGATTTTTCCGTTCACACAACAAAAAATCCGACTGCTATTTAGTTGACGTATTTCGGATCCGCTCGAAACGCGATATTTCAAAACGCGATATTTCGAAACGAGATATGACAAAACGAGAAATGGTACAAAACGCGATATTTCAAAATGCGATATTTCAAAACGCGATATGGTACAAAATGCGATATGGTACAAAACGCGATATTTTAAAACGCGATATTTCAAAACGCGATATGGTACAAAACGCGAGATTGTACAAAACGCGATATTTCAAAACACGATATTTCAAAACGCGATATGGTACAAAACGCGATATGGTACAAAACGCGATATGGTACAAAACGCGATATGGTACAGAAGAATGTGCATTGCGAAGCGACAGGAGCGCAGCGACCCGCCTGATAACACCCGGTCCTATACTCCCGCTGTTATCGATTTTTAAATTCCTATAAACTCAAATTATTTCTAGGGAACAACGGGCTGTACTCCCGTTTCTATCGATTTTTAAATTTGTATAAACTGAAGTTTTTTTTCCTAACTAAGGAGCGATGTACTTACCTGATATAACCCGATCCTATACTCCCGCTAATATCGGTTTTTAGATTCCTATAAACTGAAATTAAATTTCCCATTTTCCAGAATGTACATTACGAAGCGACGGGAGCACAGCAATTCGCTTCGAATTCGATTTTTAAATCCCTATAAATTGAAATTTTTTCTAACTAAGGAGCGAAGCGACTGAAGCGCAGTGACCCGCCTGGTATAATCCGTTGCTGTACTCCCGAACTGCTGAAGTTTTTCTTTCTAATTAAGGAGCGAAGTGCTCACCTGATATAACCCGATCCTATACTCCCACTCTTATCGATTTTGAAATTGCTATAAACTGAAGTTTTTTTTTCTAACTAGGGAGCGAAGCCCTCACTTGATATAACCCGATCCTAAACTGCCACTCCTATCGATTTTTAAATTCCTATAAACTGAAATTAAATTTCCCCATCTCCCGCCTGATTTAACCCGATCCTAAACTCCCGCCCTTATCGATTTTTAAATTCTTATAAACTGAAATTAAATTTCCCCTTTTCCAGAATGTACGTTGCGAAGCGACCGGAGCCGACCCGCCTGATATAACCCAATCCTAAACTGCCACTCCTATCGATTTTTAAATTCCTTTAAACTAATGTCGATTTTCATTGAATTTTTCTCACTCCCAAAACGTTACCCTCGTTTTTTGCTCCCATTTTGTTTCAATGGAACAAAAATGTACTACTCTACTACTCTCTAATGTTTACTTCATTATTTATATTTGATTTTTATAATTTCAGTAATCAAATTACCAACGCGCCGCATATTTTGACAAATGACAGAAAAAAAATTGGCGAATAGATTTATAACAACAACAAAATCATATACTCCACCAAAAAACCTAGAGTATAGAAAATTACCCCGGGAGTAACAAAATATTACCATCGTGGTAATATTTTTTTTCAATGAAACATTTTGACAGCAGTTGGAGTACCATAGGGTACTATTTTTTCTTCAATGAAAATCGACATAAAATTAATTGTCCCCTGTGTGGATAATAAAAAAATGAAATAAAATAATTGAAATAACAGTCAATTTTTTTATTTGTATAAAAGTTGGGATTTGGGGCGGTAGCCCTCAATCTTAAGGTATAAAATGATTTAAAATAATCATAAAAGCATTTGTGCTTCGAAAAAAGACAATATTTTTTCGCGTTTGGGTTGTCTTTTAAGACCATTTGGGGCATTTAGGGCCACTTGGGACCATTGAGAGCTACTTGGGGTCGTTTCTGGATATTTTCATGGTCATATTCGTAATCAGCATACTAAAGTACTTTAGTATACCGATTTTCAGAATTTTTGGAGGTATATGACCTATTCGGAAGTATAACCATGCAGTTAAAATTTTCGGCCGTCAATTGATATCAGGTGCAAATTGAATGAAAAATTGAATTTTATTAAAACCTTCAATGTTGGGCATTTCTGTATCTTGGACAATTTCATTCAGTCTCTTGAAATTTCATATATTTATTTTTACAAAAATGGTAAAAATATTCTGTATATTGACAACCTCTTTATAATGTAATTTGGACACTTTGAAAATTTTCGTCTAATCTTTAATAAATTACCCTTTATTGGACACGAACACTTTTGTTCAATACATATCAGTAATTCGATTTAATGATAAAAAATATCACGTTTTGTGCCGTATCGCATTTTGAAATATCGTGTTTTGAAATATCGTGTTTTGTACCATATCGCGTTTTGTACCATATCACGTTTTGAAATATCGCATTTTGAAATATCGCGTTTTGTACCATATCGCGTTTTGTACCATATCGCGTTTTAAAATATCGCGTTTCAAATGGGACCCGACGTATTTGTATCCGATTGATGTCATTTTGTTTTTGTAACCAAATTATTAAAAAAAAAATAATGTTGCTAACTGGAATTTGTTTATTACCAATCCGATAATACAAGTTTCATAATAGGGTAAATCCGTGTCGAATCGGATATATCCGTTAACGGAAAAATCCGAGTCGGATAAATTTTATAATAGACCCCCTGTTTAGAACGTGATGGGTTATGATACCTTTCTGAATAGACTTTGGGAATTGGATGCAATCAGATCAAGGTCACTGATATTCCCAGAGGAAGAACTTTGCGAGTAGTAAATATATCGTTAATCGATCAGTCAAAATTGAATTGGGTGAATCACTTGAAATAGTGAAGAAACATCAATACGAATATGAATCGATGAATGACATGACTTTAGTGGTGAGCGACATCAATTTTGACAAAGTGCCATCGTTTCGTTATAGCCTTACCTTATCATATTATTCTGAAGCCGTCTGCGAAAACTACTAGTGACAATTCCTTGAATACCCCCAGCAGTACTACAAGCAAGTTACTTTTGCTAAAGGGCCAACCATAAAAAAATTATAAAATTAAAAAAAATTAAAAATTTTGACTACACTAATTTTTAATGACATTCCAGCCATACTACACGTAACGAGTATGCCGTAAATATTGTAGAATATTGAATGACAACTATTTATTTATTTATAAACTATTTGTTATAGTGACAGCTGTTTATTGTTTGTTGTTTTTTTTAGGTAGCACGATACAAATTTTAATTTTTTTTACGTTTGAACGCAATATTTCGCTCCAATAATTTTTATTAAGTGACAATTCATATTTAACGAAGCTTCGTTAAATTTTTTAATTTAAATTAATTTTTCCATGGGCGAAAGCACAGAAACGGCATTTAACGCAAACATAATTTTTTTAAAGTTACGTTTATAATTTTTTTAAATTTTTTATCTATGGTTGCCCCTTAAGGCTGGGCGATTTTAGATTGCTTCGAGCGAGAGCCATTTTCCACTTCAACCGAAACGTGTTGACTCACCTGACGAAGATTTTTTGACTAATTGTGTGCAGCGGTGATGTGATGTCGGCTCGTTAAAGTTTTTGCTCCAGAGCGACTCCACCGTAAGACTAAGGTCGATAAAACATTTTGGGAGGCAATCGAGTAGAAGTTCAAGATCTCAGGCTTCCAGCTAGGTAGTTACAAGTTTCAACAGATCACAACCCAGCTGCATGGACTAATGCCCGAAGATATAATTTCTCCAAGTTCCAATTCATCAGAAATCATTTTAAATTCGACTCAAGATGTCGACTCTGAAAATTGGATTAAAGTCTTAAAAACATTTGAAAATTTGGATTTTTTGTTGATGTCGATGAAAATCAGATAGAACGATTATTTAAACATCGTGACGAGTTCAACAAGCTAATTAACGCAGTTGCTTGGATTACTTCGGTCCTTTCTTTACAACTTCAAATAGTAATCGAAATATGAGAATTAATACTTATGTCACAATTTTCATTTGGTTCAGCACAAGGGTAATCCACATCAAACTGCTGAGTTTGAATCCCGAAGAAGATAATGAATGTAAATTCTTCCCTGCTCATTACCCTCATCAATCCTCACTGTCAAAATCGAGGCATGTCTTAAATCGAAGCATGGGACTCCATGTTGGACGATCTCAATGACCTGAATAAGCTAACACTTGGACGAATACATAGTGGAAGCCTAAACCACGCCTCGAACCCTGGTGTTGGTCATTGAAAAAAAATTACCTACTACTCGATGCATGACCGAAATGGTCTAGGAACTTCATTATGGGTCGAAAGAGATCGTTCGGATGGCCACACCAAAAAACTAGAATTCAAGCAATTCGACGGGTGATATGATAATAAAATTGTGCTCTCTTCCAAAAGATGTAGTGAACAATCTTCAATCCAGCAAATATAAACGCGGGCCGGAATGGTACTTATAACATCATAATTCATAAACGTATTTTATTTTAAATAAAATACCCATTGCTAGTTAGAACACACAACATATATCAGCCCCTGAATGCGTATCACTCAAATACAAGCAGCTGCGAGATGCAATTTTTCTTGCAGAGCTGCATGCCATGATTACAGCACTAAATGCACTATCCATTGTGAATTGAGGTTTAATCACAGAAACGTCTTAACGCTATTTTTGCATGGAAAAATAGGTAGGAAGGGAAGTAGAAAGAAGTAAAGAAGTTTTTACAGTATATTTCGACAAAGAATTAGTTAAGATAAAATCACCACAGTAATAATAAATATTCTTTTTTTTAAATTTATGTCTCCTATAAAAAACTTAAGTTACTCAATGCGGTTCTGGTTATTTTTATTCTGTGGTTTAATTTTCCACAAAATAAATAAAAATTATCATTTTATCGATGCCAGCGCATCTATCGACTATATTTTATACTAAAATAATATAACCTACTGTTCTTCCCTCTTTTATTCACTAGACAAAACATATAAACTATCGCCATACTATTGCGAGAGCACGGCAACTACAAGTAAACAAATTCATTTATTTTGAAAGATTTTTGACACCAAGCCTGTCAAAACAAGACAATTTTTTTATGATTTGTGTACAAAATTGTGAAAATGAATTAATTGTTTATTCTCGTAATTACAAAGTTGCTGGCTCAAAAAAATTTCGTCCAACGATGAAATGTCAAATAAATCCTAAACCAGCGAATTTAAAAATTATTGGATTTGTAAAGAGACGTCCATTTCTTTGGAATGCTCACGATCCGTATTACCACAGCAATGCTACGAAGATGAAACAGTGGGACATCCTGGCATCGGAACTAAAGCTTACCAGTAAGTTGATTGCATTCAATAATGATTGTGTGGTCCTTAAAATATTACGTTATTTGCTTCAGTTGAGGATACAAAACTTAAATGGCGAGGGTTGCGGGACACTTTTCGAAAAGAGCTGGTCCGTATAAAAGCAAAACGTTGCAAAACATCCCAGTGGCAATATTTTCCGTTTCTGCTCTTCTTAACCGAGTTTATTGAAGCCGATTTGACGCGCAACATTGAACGGGAGGACTACTACCAACGGATGTATGGGTTCGAGACTTTTAATATCGATCCGGATGATATAAAGCTGTCACAGTTCGAAATAGAAGAGCTGAGCAGTTACAAACGTAAACCATTAACCGTTCCAGATGGTAACGATAGCCGATCGAATTCGAGTTATATAAAAGAGGAACCAGAAATGTATGTCGACCACGATGCTGATGATGATGAAGATGATGACGTTGAGGAAGTGATGCGTTATGAGGATTTCGATAGTAGCCAATTTCTATCGTTATCCCCGCCACCTGAGCCAGAGCGTGTAAAACCACCTGAAACGCGAACCCATAATAAACCAGTGTCACCAGAACAGGACAGCGATTACTTATTTATAATCAGTTTTGTGCGTTCATTGCAATCGTTTCGGTTGACCAAGCAGTTGAACATTCGAATGAAACTCCTGCATATTTTAAACAAAGAGAAGCTAGAATACGGAAAATTGTGTCCGGTACGCGAACCAATGCCTTCGAATAGTTTTGGTGATAATTCCGAACGTTCATTTCTCATGAGCTTGCTGCCGTTTCTAAAAATTGTTCCAACCGATCGGAAATTAATTGTCCGAAGTAAAATCACCGAATTATTTTATAATCATGTCGAGCCATCGTTTGAGGATGAGAGCTATATGGATGAGGAATTTTTAAATTGATCATGAATCTTTAGTTTTTATTGTTTTTTGCAATGGATGAGGTGGGGGCAGAATTGGAAGTATATGATTGGGCTTGATACCTATCGCTGTGATTGTCCAATATGATTCCTCCGCTAATATATTATTTATCATTCCAAGCTTCGGTTTGTGAGATGTAACGATCTCATATTTCAGTAATTTAAGTGCTTATCATAAAAGTTTATTGTATAGGTAAATAGAATATTCATCAAATATATGTTTTTTAACAAAATGATGCTTGTCACTTATTGACCTCAAGGAAGTATTCAAGGAATAACCTAACCGTTCTTTGACTATAGGTCGTTGAAGTGCAAAAGTGCTGTTTTTGTGGTCTTCTCGGCGAGATCAGTTTGGAAATTTTTGAACGGAACGTAGATTGGTCAAAATATATATTTTATGGTATAGATTTTTGGATCTTGGGCTTATGATTATTCAGTAGAATAATGGGTCAATTACTCTATCTTTAAATGTTCACTGAAGGTGGCAGCAACTTAAAAAAATTCGCCACTACACATAATTGGCCCGCCTCCCGATTATTAAGGCCTAAACACGTTTTTACCGAAGTCCAATATCTATATTCAATATGTTCGTACGATAACATTAACTATGGCGTTTGTTCATACATCATTCGACGTGCAAAACTCAGGGGCCGACCCATCTTCCATGTCCAGTACTATAAAAAGGCATGGAGCTATGCAATGCGCAGATGTTAACGTTTACCGGACAAGTGGCGCAGTGGCTAAAAGTTCGGCACTTGAACCGGGAGGTACTGGGTGCGAATCCTACCAAAGGCAGGAAGGATGCAAAAGCGAATTTTCGTCATCGATTACGATCGGTGATGTTAATAAACACAACTACACAACTAGCTATGACCCCTCTGTTAGAGTGCAGAATTCAGTGTGCAGGTTGACATGGAGCTTGTATGCAGGTGGGAATAACTGTGATTATTTGAATGGGTGGTGTGTGCGCGAATGAAAGGGGGGGGGGGGGGAGTAATAATTAATTGACATTAAAAAAAGAACATTAATCCATTGGTCAATTAATCTTTCTTTAAATAAAAAAAAATAAAAAAAACGTAAAATCGGGCCAGTACGTCTTCGATTTGGCATAACTGCGTAAGGTAAGACAGACTTGCAGGGATTAACAAAATAAAATAATTTTTGTTTTTGCTAAAGTATCCTTTTGAACTTTAGTATCATCTATAATTGTTTAAACATATTGCTATAAATCCTCGAGTTCTAAATATGTTTTATCAGCAAACTACTAAGCATTATAATTTTGACCTTTCAAATTTTACCCTCCGTGGTCAGCCCAAACCTGCCCGTTCCGAATAGGATCCAAGCCTTCCCCTCTACAGAGCACCAATCGCTTCAAATGCACAACCATTATTAGCTTACCATGTAGCCCTTTTTAATTCTATAGATGACATCATTTATCCTCGAAAGGACCTTGTATGGTCTGCCATCGTGGTAGATTTTTTTTTTGTTGATAATCTGCTGTTTTGTTGTGAATGCTGAAGCCAAATTGAAGTTGAAGATGAAAACATCTAACTCTAGTTTTGTGATCGAGGATTTTCATTTTGTTCTTGAAATGTTTCTCTACTAGACCGGTGGCGGGCTGCAACTATTGGGGGAGTCACAGGTGATGGATAGTGAACGGCCTATCGATAGGTAGGTTAGCGATGAATTAAATAAGCCGTCCCCAACCGCAGCTCTGCTGGGAGGAGAGTCTCATAGAACGGGGGAGTGGTTAACCTCTGTTCACCAAATTCTGAGGGCCTATGATACCCAGTAGGGACAGGCGAACTGATGGCGCCATAAAACCAGGTACCACAAACCACGGTGAACTGAGCGTCACGTCTCTCTGCGCTCCCGGGTCTCCAGGTAGTGAATAAGGAGCTCTATAAACGGGAGTCCCCTGAATGAAATGGGTCCCATTGGTTTGGGATATCCATATGAATGGTTGAATGGGTGAGTGAATGTGTGAGGAGGGCGGGGTGCTCGGGGAGCCAATGGGCTGGATTAAGGTGTTATGCGACGCGTGCTGATGATCGGCTAGACTGGGGACCCATTTAACAAAGCCCATACTCGTGAACGGAGCCCTCTGGATACCTGGCGACCGCCAGTTGTATTTAGCCTTACCTGCGTATACGGATCTCTGCGCAAATGGACCTGTATTTCTCCGATACTCGTGGGAAAAACATGAAAAATTTTAAAAACAAAAACAAGGGGACCGGTACCCACTAAAAACCGGAAAGTTTGAATGAGAGGAGTAACTCTAACCAGAGAGGTGGGGCTTCTTCATCTGAGGCAAGGGTAAGCAACACCATGACCTCGAAGCCAGGAGGAAGCGGAACTGCCAAACAGAAGAGCGAAAGATTGAGAGAGATCCCCTCAGCGAAGCGACAGTACAGGGAGTGACGGTTGGCATTTAGAATTCTGGAGAAACTGGGTGCAACCCCTGAGGGGCAGCTTACAGTAGAGCAGAAGGAATCTGTAGCATGGGCTAAGAAAACTGTCGGCTGCGATATCTCGGAGAGGGTTCTTGTGTCTAAAAGACAGAGGTCTTGCTCCTAAGGAGGAGAAACTGAAGTTATTTAGTGAAATCCTGAAGGAACACGTGTTGATGCTAGCCGTCATTGATAGAGGTCAGGAAGATGGGAGCATCACGTCGGAGAAGTTTAGGGTAGTGTATAATGCACTAAACTCCATATTATTGAGGATCCCGAGAGAAAATCCGAAATCATTGATAGCAGGATCTGTGGCATCAGAATGAAAGGGTATAAATTATTATACTCAAGCAACTCTGAAAAGATCAGATCGTGTATTTTAGCGAAAAATAATTTGAATGTTTTTCTTCTTCCACAATTTAGTAGCGGGGACGTTACAGCGGTGGGTGTTGAGGTTGGCTGTGAAAAATTATGGCTAGCCTCAGCCTATATGGATCGCGAGAAGGAGGTTCCACCTGATAAACTGGGGTAACTGATATCACGGTTACTGGAGTTGAAAGTCTATCGGAGAGCGTGTAGGACAGCCTTTAATAAAGCTAAGAACACCAGGGAAAATCGGGATTGGGACTCCTATAAGGAGGACTTAAGAAAGTACAAAAAAAATGAGGAGGGCACAAACGGGGTCTTGGAGACGTTTCTATTGTAGAATGGAGGAGGTCTCTGAGACTTCTCGCCTTAGGAAAATTCTAGCTACTAACCCCACCAGTCCTAGTTACTTAATTAGGCTGAATGGGTTATGGGCAGCTTCAAGTGCGGAATCATTGGAGCTTCTCATTGAGACCCATTTTCCGGAAAGCGTTGATGGCACGGTGGAGCCTGGAGCTCATCGAGGAATGCTTTTAACAGATGTGGTTGGCATCGTGGACAGGGATCGAATCCTGTGGGCACTGATTGGTTTTAAACCTTATAAATCGGCGGGCCCGGATCAGATTATACCAGCAGAGATCCAAAGGAACTTCGCAGTGATCCTCCCCTGGAGGTCAAAATGGTTTTTATCCCGAAATCAGAAAAGAGCTCACAGGCTTATCCAAAGGACCCGAGGCCTATAACACTATCATCCTTTCTGTTGAAAACCTGGGAAAGTTTGATAGATGTACTTATTCGAACAAAAGTTGAGCCAAGAAATTGGGCAATGTCGCAGCATGCGTACTATAAGGGGAAGTCGGTGGATACAGCTCTGCACGATGTAGTACGCATGATTGAGAAGTCAATTTACTCGCAAGAGTTTTGTATGGTAGCATTTCTTGACATTGAGGGTGCTTTTAATAATGTAAAAACGGAGGCGATCATGGAAGGATTGTCATTTTTGAAGGTGGATTACCCTATAAGTAGGTTGATAAATCAGATGCATCCTGGTAAGCAGGATTATTACCTCGGAATTGGGGGAGTCCACCATTAGAAGGCGGGTGGTTTAAAGAACTCCGCAGGGAGGAGTAATGTCTCCTTTCTTTGGAGTGTAGTGGTGAAATAATTGCTGTTGGAACTGAAGAAAGAGGGGATGGGGGTTGTATCGTATGCAGATGATGTAGCGATAGCTGTCTTAGGCAAATATCTGGATACGATTAGGGACGTTATGCAGAATGCGCTCCTGATCGTTACGAAATGGACCAGCAAATGTGGATTAGGGATTAACCCTTCCAAGAGAGAGATGGTCCTATTTACCAAGAAATATAAAGTTCCAGTAGTTAGCCCCCTACCGTGAAAGGCATTAGACTGGCTTTTGCTGACAGAGCGAGATTTTTGGGCATAATCTTGGATAGAAGCTTAGATGGAAGTAGAAAGGGTGAATAAGGTTAATGTAGCAATTTACTCGTGTAGGAACGCCATAGGTAAGAGATGGGGTCTGAAACCAGAGCTGGTACACTGGCTCTATACGGCAGTGGTAACACCTGTGCTAATGTACGGGGTGGACGTGTGGTGGCCAGCTCTGGAAAAGGTAACTTACCTAAGGTTGTTGGGGAAGGTGCAAAGAACAACCTATATGCTTATAAGTGGGGCGCTTTGGACAACACCTACGCATACTTTAGAGGTTATGTTCCACCTTATTCTAATCGAATTTTTCGGTAAAGAGATGGCAGCCAAGTTTGCTGCAAGCCTCTCGGCTGTCTCTCAGTGGAAGTGTCTTTAGGTGGGACACCCGAGAATAGTTAGATCACTAAGAGACGAACTGGTGAATCTAGATTATATTAAACCAACGTTGTGCTTCGATAAAGGTGGATCATCTGCCCTTCGAGGGAATCCTGGAGGAATGGATCAATACTGGAAAACGAGGTTCTGAAATTTTTCAAGGATGGGTCTAAGCTAGACATCAAAGTAAGAGCCGGAGTCTTCTGTGAGAAGCTCAATGTTAATATTTCTGTTCGTCTCCCTGATTACTGCAGCGTGTACCAGGCTGACGTGGTGACGATAGGGGAAGCCGTGACATGGTTGAAGCATAACGTGGTATCCGTGAGGGATATCGCGATTTATGTGGACAGTCAAGCGCCACTCAAGTCACTTGAGGCAGTTTCTCTGAAGCCACGGGTGGCGCTAGATTATCTCTTAATAAGATGAGCGAGTACTTCAGTATCCAGATAATCTGGGTCCTAGACACTGGAACGTCACGGAAAACTGCAGGGCAGACGAATTAGTTAGGTACGGTACGACTCTCCAGATGCAACTGGAAAGGGCAGGTCTGGGGAGGCCTATAGCAGCGTTCAAATCGGTGCTCAGTAAAAAGGCAATCGCCTTGACAAATGAGAGGTGGACCAACACTCTCATATGCAGGGTAGCAAAACAGGTTTGTCTAAAACTGTGCCTGCGGCGCTCCAAGGCACTAGTATCCCTAGGAAAACGGACACTGCCTTTTTGGGGAACATGCGAGAAGGTTGGGTCTACAGACGAATGACTTTTGTAGAAGTTGTATGGACGAAGAGGAGGAAGAGACTTTAAATTACTTCCTATGCTCGTGTCCCTCACTCGGGGGTACGCAAAAAAACAAAATATTTTTGATTGTATGCGGCTATTTACAGAAAATGAAATCGCAGGTTTAAATTTTTACGTTTACATAGGATGAAATATCTCTTTTAGGTTGTCTCGGGTATTACGTTCCGTATTTGTTGTACTCATTGTTTGTATTAGCCAATTTATACCACTGACATTTGACCCCCGATAGCACTTTGCTTCTGACGAAGCAGTACCTGCCCACCGCAACGAGGATTCTGTTACCTTGGTGTTGCTTACGTATACACAGAGCCCTCTGCGTACCCTAGGGTGAGGGGCAGCAAAATAAATATGGCTTCCTACCGCATCAAAAATTTATCTTCTTCCGCTGTACATACAACACAACAACAAATCGTATTTTTAAAGTGGGAACGAATCAGGAATAAGAACCTAACTTAATAAAAAAAATAAGAATGTGATAAATGGCATTTCAGTGTTATTACCCAGCCATACTTAATTATTATGTAAGAAACCTAACGAAACCTTCGTTAAATTTTATCTGTTATTTAAGCAAAAAATAGAGCGCGCTATTTCTCGCTTGAAAATTAGGAAAACTTAAAAATACGATTTGTTGTTGTGTTTTATTTACAGCAGAAGAAGATAAATTTTTGATGCGGTAGGAAGCCATATTTATTTTGCTGCCCCTCACCCTAGGGTACGGAGAGGGCTTCGGCTGTCTCTGTGTATACCTAAGCAATACCAAGGTAACAGAATCCTCGTTGCGGGGGGCAGGTACTGCTTCGGCAGAAGCAAAGTGCTACCGGGGACCAAATGTCAGTGGTATAAATTGATTAATACAAACAATGAGTACAACAAATACGGAACGTAATACCCGAGACAAACTAAAAGAGATATTTCATCCTATGTAAACGTAAAAATTTAAACCTGCGATTTCATTTTCTGTAAATAGCCGCATACAATCAAAAATATTTTGTTTTTTTGCGTATACGTATATGCAGTTTAACGAAAAATCACAGAACAACGATGACATTGGAATTATCAGAAGTTTGTTTTGTTTTAATTTTTTGGTTCAAATGAAAAATCTAATTTGATTGTCTGTGGTAATACACTAGGTGGTACAGCAGCAGATATGCTGACAAATCCACACTCTTCGGAGACAGGCCTAAAAGATTCTGGGGTGGGCCAATTATTGCTTAACCCATTTGGACAAAGTTCAAAATTACCAAGATCACCAAGTTCTCCAGCTGAAAATATTTTTCAGTACGAGAAGGAAAATGCCGAACTCCATGAACAACTAAGAGAAATAAAGGAATTCACAACTAAATTGAAAGAAGAATTTACAATTTTAAAGAAAGAGAATGAAGAACTCAAAAAAGCAGTTGAAACACGTGCATAACTTGGGACGACACCTAGCCCTGCAATCGATGATGACATTAATCCATTCCATACGGATGAAGAAAAATTAGAAAGAGAAACAAATTGGATGTTAAAACGGAGTAAAAGACCAAGTAAAGTCCTCACCAGAGATAGAAAAATCATTCGAATGGCAACCAGCTCAACAAAATTAAGCACAGCCAAAGGTAATCCCCACCACCGATTTTTATAGAGGAAGTAACCAACTACTCAGAAATCCAAAGTGTAATGAGTACTCTTACGGAACAAAAGTATAAAATTACTGCTCTGGACAATAATGTATGGAAGATTAACACTTCAAATCCAAACTCATACAGAATCTTGTCAATAAAGCTGAATACGGAAAAATAACAGCGATACACGCACGAAAATAAAAACGATCGTCCCATCAAGGTCATGGCAAGAGGCCTACATCCAACATGTGGAAGTAATCCAATAATAGAGGATCTAGAAAATAAAGGATTTAAAATCCTTGATGCCGTGAACATTATTAAAAAAGAGCATCGAACACAAACTTGCAAACTATCTAAAGAAGAACCAGCAAAATGTATAAATTGTAATGGGTATTCATCCAACCAGCTACCGAGGATGTAAGGTTGCCAAGCAGCTACAGAAAATGAGGGATCAGGCACGCAAACCCACCCTAAGTCATCCACACAAGGATCGAGCAAGAAATAAAGCAACTATACGTAGCGAGAATTATACATATGCACAGGTTTGTTCAAATTCGAAAGAAAATGAGACCAACGGTACTAAAAATTTCAAAAACACTGTCCAAGCAATTTTAAATAGCCTTGAGGAACAGAATAAACTAAATAAGTTAATTCTGGATCGAATCAATCTGCTGGAAATACCAAGTTCGAAAATAGCTAAAAATAAATAACGTCTTCAATACATAGTTCAATTCATAATTCCGGAGCAGAAAGCAGACAACAAAACTACTCATTAAGAATAGTCATATAGAATGCAAACGGATTAACACCTAGCAGAATTAGAACTTATTTTGAATACCAAGAAGATTGATATATGCTTAATATCAGAAACACATTTTACCAGCAGCTCCTATAGTATGTATCAATCCCGAGATATACTTGTTACCATACCATACATCCTGCAGAACGAGCAAAAGGAGGGTCAGCTATATTTATTAGGGATAATATCATCCATCATGAAGATTTAAAAACAGAAAAAAATACATGGAAGTAGCCACCGTGACGGTTGAATTTGGTCATCACAACACCTGTAATATATCTGCAATATATTGCCCCCACGGTATAAGCTAAAGAAAGAAGACTACATTAACTTGTTTCAGAAATTAGGAAGTAACTTCACTATCGGAGGTGACTTTAATGCAAAAAATAACTTCTGGGGTTCAAGATTAACCTCTCCAAAAGGCAAAGAATTACTTGCAGCTGGCCAATACTCAAACTGTGAATTTTACTCAGGAGCTAAACCAACGTACTGGCCAACTGGTTCTAACAAAATTCCACATCTTATAGATTTCTACACCACTAAAGGAAACCACTAAGCGAAATTGTTTGAGAGACTGTTGCTCAAAGATTGAAAAAAACCATAGAACCCCAGAATATCAGTTAGGTTTCTGAGAGAAACACTCAACTGTTGAGCAGGTTCATAGGCTTACAGATGTCATTGAGAATACATTAGAGAGGGAAAAGGTTTGTTCTAGTATCTTCTTAGATGTGGCGCAGGCCTTCGATAAGGTGTGGCACAGAGATTTACTCTTCAAACTACATATAGATTTACCAATATATGATTTTACAATCAGACATAGAGAATCGCGATTTTAAGATGAAATATGATGATGAATATTCCGAGCTAAAACAGATTTTGGCAGGAGTCCCGCAGGGTAGTGTTTTTTTTGGACCTATTCTTTCTACACCAGAGATCGCTTCACAACGTTCGTGGTGTAAACGCTATTTTACTATTATAATACTTTACATTTGTTAAGTTTATTTCCTTTTTCCATTGTGATGTAAAAGCGTTTCATCGCTCAGCATTTTGGTCAGCATTTGGTCGGTGGAACCACTTTGTGGCGCATTTGTTTTCGCAAAAAGTGCAATTAACACAAAGAATATTGGCAACAGACCGTCCACGTTCCTTGGAATATAGCCAATAGTCGCTCGAATGGTTGACACCAACGAGGTCAATTTCACACTCTCTGGATGCGTTAATAAGCTAAATTACCACATTTCGGTGTGTGCTGGTTATACAAGCTCCTCGCGCTGCACCCTGGGTAACGCTAAAAGTTTAACCCCGTGGGTACGGGCGTGGTAAAACCCAAGCTACTTGCCTTGAGGGGGAAATACCCATGGCAAATCCTGAAGCGTCTGGTCTCCACGTTAGGGGCGGCTTTATTCAGTGTCTGTTCTCCATATTAGGGGCGGCTGTAAAAAAAAATGGCAGTAGGTATAAAATGCTAAGGGAAGGAACCCAGAATCTATATATTCAATGGAGTCAACTAACCAAAAAAACCCGTGGCGAGCTGCAGCTATCGGGGGGGTCACAGGTGGTGGATTGTGAACGGCCTATCGATAGGTAGGTTAGCGGTGAATTAAATAAGCCGCAGCTCTGCTGGAAGGAGAGTGTCAGAGAACGGGGGAGTGGTTAACCTCTGTTCACTAAATTCTGAGTGCCTATGATACCCAGTAGGGAAAGGCGAACTGATGGCGCCATAAAACCATCGACCACAACCACGGTGAACTGAGCGTCACGTCTCCCTGCGCTCTCGAGCCTCCAGGTAGTGAGTAGGGAACCCTATAAACGGTAATCCTCTGAATGAAATGGGTCCCATTTGTTTGGGATATCCATATAGATGGGTGAATGAGTGGGTGGATGTTGGAGGGGGCGGGGCGTGGGGGTGGGGTACTCGGTCGGAAAATGGGCTGGATTAAGGTGTTACGCGACCCGTGCTGATGATCGATTAGACTGGGGGCCCATTTAACAAAGCCCAGTCGTGAACGGAGCCCTCTGGATACCTGGCGACCTCCAGTCGTATTTAGCCTTACCTGCGTATACGGATCTCTGCGCAGGTGGACGAATTTCTCCGATACTCGTGGGAATAAATGGAAGATTTTTAAAAAAATAATAAAAACAGGGGGACCGGTACCCACCAAAAACCGGAAAGTACTATAGAGGGGAGTAACTCTAACCAGAAAGATGGGGATCCCTCATCTGAGGCAGGGGTATTCAACACCATGGCATCGAAGCCAGGTGAAAGCGGAACCGTCAAACAGAAGAGCGGGGGACCGAAAGAGATCCCCCCAGCAAAGCGACGGTGCAGAGAGAGACGGTCGGCGTTTAGAATTCTGGAGAAACTGGCTGCGACCCCTGAGGGGCAGCTTACAGTTGCGCGGAAGGAATCTGTAGCATGGGCTAAGAAAACTGTCGGCTGCAATAGCTCGGAGAGGGTCCTTGTGTCTAAAAGACAGAGGTCCCAGGATGAGTTTGAAGCAGAAGGCAGTAAGCGGGCCAAAGTGTAAGCAGACATGACGTCGGGTGCTCCTAAGGAGCAGAAACTGAAATTATTCAGTGAAATCCTAAAGGAGCACGTGCTGGTGCTAGCCGTCATTGACAAAGGTCAGGAAGATGGGAGCATCACGTCGGAAAAGTGGAGGGTAGTGTATAATGCACTAAACTCTATTTTCTTGAGGATCCTGAGAGAAAATCCGGGATCCCCTCCGTCCTGCAGAGATGCGGGATGGCACCAAGGGTGCGTTAAGCTAACTGCGTGCTCGGACCAGAGATCGATCGATCTCTATAAAAGGGCAGTGGCCGAGGTAGGCGAGGTGTGGCCGGGCGCGAGGCTTGAAGCAGTCAGCAGAGGGGAAATCCCGAGCAGGCCGAGGGCACGCGTCTGGTTACCAACTGAGCCGGATAAGCCAGAGGAGATCATTGAGATTATCCGGCGGGTAATCCCGATCTTTCAACGGAAGGATGGAGGATTGTGAAGCAGGAGGAGGCCAAGGGGGGCTTTAGATTGGCAATCATGCTGATCAATAAGGAATCCTTGGCTTCCCTTGCTAGATCTTATTGAGTGATCAACTTCGGTTTCGGGTCGATCACTCTTAAAGTTTGTAAGAAAGCCGAGGTCGATAAGGGCGCGGAAGACCAGCCTGGGAGCGACGGCGAACGGACCCGGCAGGAAACGGTCAAGCGGGCTGAGGACGACCAGGGTAGCCGTTCCGATATTTCGGACGAAGAGAAGTTGGTGATGGGAGGCAGCCTCCTCTCTCTGAAGTCCGATGGGGGCAACCCGTCGAACACACGACGAGAGGGGGTTGGCGACCAAACCAACGAGCCAGATGACACTATCCTGATGCAGGGAGTGCATGAAGTGGTGAGTAAGGTAGATTACAATCGTTAGCATTGTACAAATAAACCTACACCACACGAAGGCTGCCTCGGCAGCTCTCGTGCTCAGACTGACTAAGTCAGATGAGGACTTGGTGTTAATCCAAGAACCTTGGATTAACAATAACAGGATCTGTGGCCTCAGAATGAAAGGGTATAAATTATTATACTCAAGCAACTCTGAAAAGGTCAGATCGTGTACCTTAGCGAAAAATAATTTGAATATTTTTCTTCTTCCACAATTTAGTAGCGGGGACGTTACAGCGGTGAGCGCTGCGGTAGGTGGTGAACAACTATGGCTAGCCTCAGCCTATATGGATCGTGAGAAGGAGGTTCCACCTGATAATCTGGGGGAACTGATCTGGAAAGCAGGTCAGAAAAAGGTAGGCGGGATACTTGGATGTGATGCAAACGCGCATCACACAATCTGGGGAAGCACAGACATTAACGAAAGAGGTGAGTTATTTTTTGATTACTTATTAAATACTAACCTTGAAGTTTGCAATATTGGGTGTGAACCAACATTCATTGTTAGAAATCGACAGAAGGTTCTAGATGTAACCTGTGCGTCAGAAACAATTTTTGATATGATCAGTGGGTGGAGAGTGGCGAAGGAGCACTCATTATCTGATCACCGATATATTACATATAACCTCAACATCAAACCTGTTGCCCGGAAAGCCTTTAGGACTCCCAGAAGGACAAACTGGAACAAATATGGGGAGGTGTTGAAGGAACTATTGCCGCTGGAGGTTCCTGGACTTCCGGCGACAGTAGAGGAATTAGATGGCATGGTTGATATTGTCACAAAAGCATGCAATCTGTCATTTAATGCTGCGTATCCCCTGATAAAACCTAGGGGCAGGCAGAAACCGACATGGTGGACCACGGAGTTGGGAACCTATCGGAGAGCGTGTAGGACAGCCTTTAATAAGGCTAAGAACACCAGGGAAAATCGGGATTGAGACTCCTATAAGAAAGACCTGAGAAAATACAAAAAAGAGTTGAGGAAGGTACAAAGGGGGTCTTGGAGACTCTTCTGTTGTAGAATGGAGGAAGTCTCTGAGACTTCTCGCCTTAGGAAAATTCTATCTACTAACCCAACCAGTCCTAGTTACTTAATTATGCCGGACGGGTTATGGACAGCTTCAAGTGCGGAATCATTGGAGCTTCTCATTGAGACCCATTTTCCGGGAAGCGTTGATGACTCGATGGAGCCTGAAGCTCATCGAGGAACACCTTTAACAGATGTGGATGGCATCGTGGACAGGAAACGAATCCTGTGGGCGCTGAATGGTTTTAAGCCTTATAAATCGGCGGGCCCGGATCGGATTATACCAGCAGAGATCCAAAGGAACTCTGCAGTAATCCTTCCCTGGCTGGAGAATATCTTCAGGGGATGTCTGCAATTGGTCTATATTCCCATGAAATGGACGGAACTCAGTGTGGTTTTTATCCCGAAATCGGGAAAAAGCTCACAGGCTTATCCAAAGGACCTGAGGCCTATAACTCTATCATCCTTTCTGTTGAAAACCTTGGAAAGATTGATAGACGTACTTATTCGAACAACAGTTGAGCCCAGGAATTGGGCAATGTCGCAGCATGCGTACTGTAAGGGAAAGTTGGTGGACACAGCTCTGCACGATCTAGTACGCATGATTGAGAAGTCAATTTACTCGCAAGAGTATTGTATGGTAGCATTTCTCGACATTGAGGGTGCCTTTAATAATGTAAAAACGGAGGCGATCATGAAAGGATTGTCATTTTTGAACGTGGATTATCCTATAAGTAGGTTGATAAATTAGATGCTGGTAAGCAGGATTATTATCTCGGAACTGGGGGAGTCCACCATTAGAAGGCGGGTGGTTTAAAGAACTCCGCAGGGAGGAGTAATGTCTCCCTTTCTTTGGAGTGTAGTGGTGAAATAATTGCTGTTGGAACTGAATAAAGAGGGGATGGGGGTTATAGTGTATGCAGATGATGTAGCAATAGCTGTCTCATTCAAATATCTGGATACGATTAGGGATGTTATGCAGAATGCACTCCTGATCGTTACGAAATGGGCCAGCAAATCTGGATTAGGGATCAAACCCTCCAAGACAAAGCTGGTACTATTTACTAAAAAATATAAAATTCCGGTAGTTAGCCCTCCTACTGTGAACGGCATTAGACTAGCATTTGCTGACAGAGCGAGATTTTTGGGCATAATCTTGGACAGTAAGCTCAGCTGGAAGCCTAACATTGTAGAAAGGGTGAATAAGGCTAATGTAGCCATTTACTCGTGTAGAAACGCAATAGGGAAGAAATGGGGTTTGAAACCAGAGCTGGTACACTGGCTCTATACCGCAGTGGTAAGGCCTGTGCTGATGTACGGGGTGGGCGTGTGGTGGCCAGCTCTGGAAAAGGTAACCTACATAAGGATGTACATAAGGATATAGGACGGCCTATATGCTTATAAGCGGGGCGCTTAGGACAACACCTATACGCGCTATAGAGGTTATGTTCCATCTTATTCCAATCGAATTTTTTGGTAAGCAGATGGCAGCCAATGTGGCTACAAGGCTCTCGGCTGTCTCTCAGTGGAAGTGTCTTCAGGCGGGACACTCGACGATAGTTAGATCACTAGGGGAAGAACTGATGAATCTAGATTATATTAAACGAACGTTGTGCTTCAATATAGGTTTCCGGATCATCTGTCCTTCTAGGGAATCCTGGAGGAATGGATCAATACTGGAAAACGAGGCACTGAAATTTTTCACGGACGGCTCTAGGCTAGACGGCAAAGTAGGAGCCGGAGTTCTCTGTGAGAAGCTCAATGTTAATATTTCTGTTCGTCTCCCTGACTACTGCAGCGTGTACCAGGCTGATGTGGTGGCGATAGGGGAAGTCATGACATGGTTGAAGCGTAATGTGGACAGTCAAGCGGCACTCAGGTCACTAGAGGCGGTTTCTCTGAAGTCACGGGTGGCGGTGGATTGCCGATCCTCTCTTAATGAGATGAGCGAGTATTTCAGTATCCAGATAATCTGGGTCCCTGGTCACTTGGACGTCATGGGAAACTGCAGGGCAGACGAACTAGCTAGGTACGGTACGACTCTCCAGATGCAACTGGAAAGGGCAGGTCTGGGGAGGCCTATAGCAGCGCTCAAATTGACGCTCAGTAAAACGGCAATCGCCTTGACAGATGAGAGGTGGACCAACACTCTCACGTACAGGGTAGCAAAACAGGTTTGGCCAAAACTGGACCTGAGGCGCTCCAAGGCACTTGTATCCCTGGGAAAACGAGATTTAGGATTGGTCGTAGGGATACTGACAGGACACTGCTTTTTTGGGGAACATGCGAGAAGGCTGGGTCTAGAGACGAATGACTTTTGTAGAAGTTGTATGGACGAAGAGGAGGAAGAGACGTTAGTTCACTTATGCTCGTGTCCAGCACTATCATACAAAAGACGTAAGTACTTGGGTGTGTACAACATGGACAGCCTTTCTGAATTCGCGGACTTTGGGGTGCGAGATATTTTACGCTACATCAGTAGCTCTGGTTGGTTTCAGCGGGAGTAAGGGGAGATTGGATCCTGTGGTATCACAATGGGCCATTATTGGCCTAAGTGTGTGATAGCAGCCACTGTAACCTAACCTAACCTAACCTAACCAAACCAAAGATACGGTGCAGGGCATCGGATGCCCAGTACCGGTGACTTTCGGGAGTGAGTGCAAGCGGTCTCCCAGTCGTCGTGATCTAGCGACCGCAATGATGTAGTGATTCAAAGCTTGGTTACTACTACCCATATACAGGTACAAGCAATACCACTGAAGTTGTCAGTCTGGTGGGTGGTTCATCCAGTACGGCTGACGGAAGTAAAAGGATCTTTATGGAATTGAACAATCCTTTCTTAAAAAGAGGTATGGTGACAAGATCATCTATAAAACCGTCTACCGCAAGTTCTGTTAAACGATCATTTTCAACTTCTATGTTGAATATGGAACCAGAAGTGGTAGACGACCCGATAAATAAACTCCCAGAAATACACAGTAGCGACACAAGCCTTAAAGAGAGCACTAAACGCAATGTTCAATTGACACAGACTGGCATCGATCGCTATATTACAGTAAAACGGAAAAGGGATAGTCCAAAAGCAGAAAAACTACGGATAAGTAAGAAATCGAACGTCGAAAAATTCAAACTACCGCTAAACAACCGATTTAAAACGTTCATCGAAAAGGATGCGGAAGAGAGGCAAATTGTAAATGCAAATACTCAAGAACATGGTGGCCCAAGAACTCAAATCAAGCGTGCTAACAAATGGAAAAACATTTCACGTAACAAATTTACTTCGAGGCAATATACACGAAGTAAAATTTCAAACACATGAGGTCAACGACTATAGAAAGGGCATTAGTTTTTTCGATGCTCACAACAGAAATTATTATATATACCGATTGAAGTCTTCAAAGGGTCTTTCAGTCATTATTAAAGGTATTGATGTCCAAGTTGAAACAAGCAATGCTACAAAATCAAACCATTATGATCCAGAAACTGGAATGTCTCCGATAAACTATCTGGAAGATATGCCACTGGAACGCAAACGGTATAAGCCAACAAAAACTTGAATCAGAGCATTTCCTAGCTAAACACGAAATTGATCTTATGTTAGTTTCTGAAACCCACTTAACCGATAAACACAATTTCAGAATTAATGGTTACGAAGTTTATGATACAAAACATCCCTTGGGCAGAAGTCGACGAGGAACTGCTATAATTATAAAAAAGGGGATTTGCCATTATGTTCTAAATGAATATGGCACTGAGGAAATTCAAGCAACCTCTGTGTGTGTTGACCTCGACAAAGAAAGCTTAGTCATCGCTTCAATATATTGCCCTCCAAATAATAAGGTTTCGGCAGATATCTACAACCGATTTTTTGCAACCCTGGGTCAACGTTTTATGGTCGCCGGCGACTTTAATGCTAAACATACCTACTGGGGTTCATGATTGACTACTCCAAGGAGACGTCAATTAATGAATGTTGTTCAAGAAAACCCCTACGATGTTGCGTCGTGTGGCCTTATATATAATAAAAAACTTATTGGCCTACAGATCGTCAAAAAATCCCTGATGTCGAAGATTGTGCAGTCACAAGTAAAATAAACCGAGAAATAATCCAAGCTAAACCACTTTAAGAATTATTTTCTGACCACTCTCCGGCCTTACTACATTACTGGGCCGACCATGTTCTACAAATAACTATCTAACGAACACCTTCACTAACTGGTTGAAATTCAAGATGTACATCAGTTCACATATTGACCTAACGTCTACACTGCAGACGACGAACGATATAAACATTGCTATGGAACACTTTAATGATCTACTAGTCAACGCAGCTATTTCGGCCTCGCCTAAACCAAAGAGCAAACATACAAGAACACCATAACATCCGCTGAAATTGAAAAAATGTTAAAAGAGAAACGTCGCTTAAGAAGTATCTGGCAAATTAATCGATCACCAGATGCTAAACATAACTTTAATCAGGCAAAAAGAAAACTACAAAGTGTACTAGAAAAAAACAAGATGGATTATATGCAAAATTATCTTAAAGAATTATCTCCCCATTCGGACACAAACTATTCATTATAGAAGGCCACTAAATACCTAAAACGGCCTCAGCAACCAAATCCGCCAATTCGTCTTTCAAACGGTGAATGGGCTAGAAGTGATGAAGAATAAGCTAAAGCCTTTGCTGATCATCTTGAAAGTGTATTCACTCCAAACCTTGGATTATCGGTGGTTCAAACAGAAAATATCGCAACCAGAACTGTGAGGAAATTTAAGATAAAGAAACCACTGGTAAAGTTTATTATTGCACATCAAATTCAATTAAAGAAAACCCCTGGCTATGATCGAATTACAGGTGAAATTCTTAAACAACTGCCTGAGTGTGCCTTTGGACGACTGGCTCAAATATTAAAATCGATTTACGAATCAGGATATATACCTGAGTGCTGGAAATTATCAACTACAAAAATGATCCCGAAGCCTGGCAAGGATTCTACCAAAGTCTCGTCATATAGACCAATAAGCCTACTATCAATCGTCTCGAAAGTATTCGAAGAAACTATTATCGAAAATATTAAACCAGAACTACGAAATATCATCCCTAGAAAAATATTCTGGCTGGAATGCCTCAAGGTAGTGTGCTTGGCCCAACGTTATATTTAATTTTTACTTAAGATCTACCAACGTCTTCGCAAATTCTGACGTCTACTTTCGCAGATGATACGGCAATCGTATGTAGCCATAAAAATCCAGAAACGGCGTCCGAAATTCTGCAACAACATATTTATGACATCGAAATATGGCTAAAGAAATGGAAGATAAAGGTCAATGAATAGAAATCGACCTACGTAACATCATTTTAAATACGCTTACTTGTCCGCCTGTCACAATGAATGGAATACCAATCCCTCAATCAAATGGAGCAGAATATCTAGGCGTCCATCTAGATCGACGGTTAACTTGGCGAAAACATATTGAAATGAAACGAGACCAAATCAAATTAAAAATTGATAAAATGCATTGGTTAATGGGGAAATATTCAACTATTGACCTAGAATACAAACTTCTTCTGTATAATACAATGATTAAACCAATTTGGTCGTATGGGTGTCAATTATGGCAATCAACCTCAAATTCGAATATCGACATTGTCCAACGAACACAGTCAAAAATTCTGAGAATCATGATTACAGGAGCACCCTGGTTCGTAAAAAAATAAAAATATACATAAGGACCTTAGCATCCTAACTGTCAAAGACGAATTGAAAAAGATGCGAATCAGCTATGCAGGAAAACTGGTATCTCATCCGAATTTGCTGGCGTGAAACCTACAAGATATACCTACGTCTTCGCGATTAAAGAAGAAAACGATGGCTGTAATAGCATAAATTATAAAATTATTAAGTTTACTTATTGAACAAAAGTAGATTCTGCTCCCGCAGATTTACATGATTACCTTAGTTTTTAAGATTTGAAAACTTTTTGTTATTTTCATGTTTGAAAGATACAATAAATAAAGAAAATTGTTAAAAAAAAATTTGGGTAACGGAGAATCCACACCAGATCCATGAAACGCCATTGCATATCTAAAAAGGACTGTTGCGGCCAGCGTTTGCGCCAAAACGATATTGATGTTGGCTCGTCACGTGTGCCCGCCAATGCGTGAAAAAGGTCTTCACAGTTACTGGTTTCAACTAGACGGTGCGACATGCCACAAATCGACTCAGCCGGAAAACGCAGAAAAAGGGCACATTATTTTTTTTCTTGTTGTTCATTTATAATGCTTCCATATAATCAAATCAATTTTTTATTTGTTGGACGTGAAATATGTTGTTGTGTTGATTTACATAAAAATTGAAAGCTTCCCTTATATATGGTTTGGGCAACAATTCTCCTTCAACAATCAAGCATATTTTTCAATTTTCTTCTCCATTTCCAATTTACTATAAAATATTCCAGTTCAAGTCATGTTTTTCATTAGACAGTGTAATATTCCCCTTTTATAAAAATATGCTACTTAAAACACCTGTAAAACAATTGACTGTGTACACTGTACTTTTATTGTATGATTCAAATTATTTCATTTCTGCGCATGATTATTAATTATCTCCTCTTTTTCCCCATTTCTTTATGTTCATTTTCCTCTAACACGAATGAAACCATAACAGTGTACACTGTCACTGAATTTTTACTATATTTTAGATTTTAGATATAGGTTACGACGAATATTAAAATTTCGGAAAAATTCGGCAAAATTTTCTTCTTTCTTGCATCGAAATTTAATCAGTTAGTTGTTGGTTGTTGCGCTCATTGTACATACACGTAACTATGGAAAAATTGTGCTAATCGCGTTATTATTTTATTATTGTTGTAGCTAAAAAATAAAAGGATACATAAATTATCCTTATGTACCAAAATATGTATTTGGAAATATAATAATACGGATTTTGTACAAGATATATAAAAAATATTTGTGCTATCTCTCACCCCCGCGCAACATCGAGGGTACAAAAATAAAATAGGACTAAATTTATAATGTTGAGTGTAAAGTGAATTTGTTACAAATTTTAGTGAAAATTTTACTGTGATTTTTTTTTTGTTGGTGTTTAACAATATTTTAGTGAAGTTTTGTAATATTATATATTAAAATAAGTTAAATATGTGAAATTGTGAGTGGAAAAAAATTAAAAGAGTTTCATTTTTCGTTTGCGATATAAAAGTGTGTTTGAGTGAAAATTTGATTTGGTTTTTAGTGATGCGAAAAAAGTTGAAATATTTTTCAAAATTTTTAATTTTAATCAATTTTTTTAGTTTAATATTTGGATTAGATAATCGACGTTATCAACTTGAAAAGGAAAAAAGAGGTTAGTATTATAATTTAATTAATTTCTAAGAATTTTTTTTTTGTTTAATTCGAGATTTATTATACAGGATTATATTTTGTGCCTCGTTCTATCTAATATATTACGAGTAAATGCCCAACGAACTGAATAAATAATGGTTTTCGGCTATATTTATATACTTCATAAAATACTAAATATCTTACACGGTCGATAGATTTTTGCGGTTCTGGGGTTAAGTTCAACTTCTTCGAAATTGTATTTTTAATCCTTTTGACAGCGTATTACGGTATAATTTTTATGTCCTTCTCAATTTTCTTATAAAATATTATTATTCTTGTAATTTAATATTTGGCCAACAATATTTCGGTTTAGAAAATAATTTAATTTGGCACATAAAATAGGATGATATCGGATTTATGCCATAGGGTTATATATTTTGCGGTGAATGCTGCTATAGTAACTATTTGGGGTTAGATTTGGTTTAGGCTAGGTACATTATTTAGAATGATCATGGGGTGAGTGGGTTCATTTCGTGAGAGATATCATGTAAATTTTAACATTTTTATGGGTCAGATCTGTATTGTATACAATGTCACCCTCGATTTAGAGAACGCAAAATAGTTTGTTTTTTAATTATTTGGTGTGCAAATATTAACTCTGCTTTTTTTTGGTCAAATTCAATTTTATTGAAAATATAATTGTTACAAAAATTAATTATCGAAATATTCGCCATTACTATCTATGGTCTTTTGTCATTTATCAGGTAGATAATAAATGCTTCCGCGATAGAAACTTGGTGATTTCGAAGCAAAATAGTCATTGAGCCATTTTTGCACGTCTTCAGCTTTCATGAACAGCTGGTCTTTCAAATAAGATGACATCGATCTGAATAAGTGGTAATCAGAGCGAGCCAAATCTGGAGAACACGCCGTGTGCTGTAAATCTTCCCAGTATATTTCCCATTGCAAGCAATCGAAGTAATATGGCTTGGTGAGTAACTCCTAACAGTTCTGCAAGCTCTTTTTCAGTTTGACACGGATTTTCATCCCGTAAAACTTTAAGTTCTTCGTCTTCAAATTGTTTTACTGCACCTGGACGTCGATCGTACTCAATCAAGATTATAATTGCTGTTGAAGCTTTTTAACACTAACGACATTTTCGAATTTCAAATTATCAACACCAAATTATTTCACAAGATGTATGAATAAAAACAATTTTGTACTTAAAGTTTTATTGATATTATTAAAAATATTAATATCCGATGACCACGACACCGTCACGTTGATGTTCCAATTGAAAAGTTTGTAAATCCAAATACAACTGTTCCCGTTTCCTATTTATGTTAAATTGGCACAAAATCAACTGGATAATAATTATCCACACTGGATAACGGTAATTTTATAAACTGCTCTTCCTAGGCTAATTGCATCGAATTTTTTCTGTTTCGCAAATCCAATGGAATGAGACGTTTTCCTCACTATACTGGACTTTACAGGATCATACAACACGTTTTATTGCTGTTACGATGAGAAAAGTAATTCCATACAATTTTATAGATTGTGGTTATTTTTCCGGCTCGCGGAATTAACTCCGTTAATATTTTTTTTCAAATGTACGTTAAATGTACGTTAAGCCTCTGATGACGATTCCGCTCGAAGGACCTAAAATGTATAATAAATAACTAAAAGTTTACTTTATAACTCTTTTAATGCGTTTTTGTTATGAAACAGAAAAGGTTTTTAAATCCTTTTTTATTTAATATAATAAATTTTTTCACTCGTTGACGGAAAAAACATGAATCCAATTAAAATAAAAAAAGAGGATGGTTGTACAAAATTGTTTTTTTTAACGAAAGATCAAGCAATTCTGGGAAATAGAAAACATCCTGACCAAAAGATTTCTGTCTGATGATGAAAAGAAATGTGAGTCTTATTTTGCTCAAACAACAAAGTGCGCAGCGAATGGTAGATATACAGTTTCTACACCTTTTCGCGAATCGCCAAATGTTTGGGAGATTCAAAATTAAATACGTTAAAACGGTTTCATCAATTAAACGTAAACTTTGCACTAACGATAAATTAAAACAGTCATATGTTAAACTTGCAAGCGATTCAATAAATGAGAATGATAACGAGCCAATATTTTATATGCCTTTTTTATCGTCCACAAAACTTCGTGTAGTGTTTGACGCGTCATCGAAGACATCATCGAACAAGTCACTTAATGAAATCATGCTTATCGGTCCCAAAGTACAGGACAATCGTTTCGAGATAATGTTGAGGTTTAGAACGTATAGATTCACCATGTCGAGCGAAATAGCTAAAATGTACCGACAAATTCAAAAAAACGATACACAAACACGGTTTCAACGAATACTTTGGCGAGAAAACTTGACTGACCCAATTGACGTATATGAACTTACAACTATGACATACGGCACAGCATCAGCCCCATATTTGGCAACACGCACGCTTAATCAACTTGCTTGTGATGAGTCCGCAAATTTTTCTACATCGTCTAGGGTAGCAATAAAAGATTTTTATGTGGATGACCTTATAACAGGTTGCGACGACATCCAAGAAGCAAAACACAGCAAAATGACCCACGACTATTAGAAAATGTTTCAATTCAAGATCGTGAGGAGATGAAGTTTAACGAGTTCAATCTCAGTGATTGTGTAAAGGCATTAGGCTTGTTATAGCAGCCAAAGGACGATTATTTTGTTTTTAAACCTCCAATGTTTGAAACAAATAAATCATTAACAAAACGAACGATCGTCTCTGAAATATCTAAATTGTACGATCCCATAGGCATTCTTTCTCCAGTAATAATAACAAGCATAATGATTGTACAAAAAATATGGGAATCCAAAACAGACAAAATAGGGATGAATTGGTATCAGGTGAACCTCAAGAAATTTGGAACAACTACTCTAAATCGTTAAACGAAATTTCTCAAATGCTCATTAACAGGAATGTCTTGGGCCATACAAAAACGAATAAAATAATTCATACAGAACTACATGGTTTTGGTTTATGCCTCGGAAACGGCGTATGGTGCATGTCTGTACATTAAGACCATTGATTCTGATAACAATATATATGTATGTTAACCTACTCTGCAGTAAATCACGAGTTGCACCGTTAAAAACATTGTCTCTACCAAGGTTGGAACTTTCAGCCGCTTTGCTTCTATCTAGATTGACTTCATCTGTCTGTCATTCACCACCACATAAATTTAAAATTTTTATCGCCAACAGAGTTAACGAGATTCAAGAGTAGACATCTATTTTGACGTGGAAACATATACAGTGGGTTGCACTCGTATTCGTAAATCAAATATTTTCCAAAAAAAAAACTCGATTAAAAAAATATACAAATCATATTTTAATTTAATCATTTGCATAATTCTTAAGTTCACTCTTAATCTTCATTATAGAATGAATAACAGGTTACGATAACGGTGCAATTCAGAGAAAAAATTAAAATCTGTACATGAGGGAAAATAAGCGTCGCATTCATATTCGTAAAATACCATTTGTGTTTGAATTTTACCGTTATTTATCACTATCCTTTTTTTGTTTTTGCAGTTTCGCTTTGCACTAAATATCAGTATAGCATTTAGTTTCGAATTGACTGGAAGTTATCTTAATTTAATCCAAATTTTAGTCAAATGGGCCGTAAGCAAGGTGAAACGTCCATTGAATTACGAAAATTAGTAATTTTACATCGGGAAGCAGGGAAAACATTTAAAGAAATCAGCCAAATAGTGCAAAGAAGTATTTCTACAATACAATACATCGTAAAACGACACCAAATTGAAAATCAAGTACAAAAATTACCGCGAAACACAAACCGCAAAACGTTTACTGTTGCAGAGGAACGGTATATTGTGCGCGAAATTAAAAGAGATCCTCGTTTAAGTGCTCCAAAGTTAACAGCAAAAATCAACACTTCTTTTAATAAAAAGGAACACCCAGAAATTGTTCGGCGCGTGCTAAAGAGGGCTGGATATAACGGTACCCAGAAAAAAAAAAAACATGGATCAGTAAGAAGAATCGGAAAATAAGATTAAATTTTGCAGTGTCATGTAAACAGGATTTGTAGATTCTGCAAATAATCCAGCAGATCTTATATCAAGAGGTGTAATGCCAAACGAACTCCGCAATCATCGCTTGTGGTGGCATGGTCCTGAAATGCTTCAGTCAAATAATTTTAATCCAAGTCTAGTTGCAACGTTAAACGATTTTGATGTTACAGTGTCTGAACTTAAGCAAGAACAAACAGTCTTGCTCACAATAACAACAATAATCGTTATTAGTGGATTGAAAACTCAGTTTGATTCTTTTAAAAAATTGATTCGTGTAATGGCTTATATATTACGTTTTGCAAACGTCGTAAAAAATAAGCATATACAAAAATTTGAGAATTTGACAGTCAATGAGTTGGAAAAAAGAACTTTACAATTGTTAAAATTCATTCAATGTGAGACATTGTCCGATGAATTAAAGGCTCTTACAAATGGAGGTGAAATTAATCAGAAAAGTTTATATAAAACGTTACACGCTTTTATCGACAAGGATGGAATAATTCGTGTAGGAGGTAGATTGACTAACTCAACATCACTTGACTATAATATTAAACATCAAATCTTACTTCCACCAAAACATCATCTAACGAAATTAATATTCAAATACCTATTATTAGTTATTGGCCTATACATGGCAAAACCATTGAAAATCAGACGGTACATTCTTGTGTAATTTGTTTTAGGGTAAAACCAAAAATGTCTCAACAAATAATGGGAAATTTGCCCATTGAACGGTTTGATTCATTTAAAGCATTTCTCAATACTGGAGTACATTTTTGCGGACCGTTCACCATAAAATTGCTAATAAACCGTAAGAGCGTGCCACAAAAAATATACGTAGCTTCATTTGTCTGTTTATGTACTAAAGCAATACATTTGGAAATTGTCCAAAGTCTTAGCACAGATTCGTTCGTAGCATGTTTGAAAAGATCCATTAACCATAGAGGCACAGTACAAACTATTTGGTCTGACAATTCAAACATTTTAGTACCATAGTGGTCCAAATAGAAGGAATATTAAACTCTAGACCTTTGTCATGCATGTCAAATGATCCTACAGGCTTAGAGCCTTTGACTATAAGTCATTTTTTAACAGGCGGATCTGTTTCAACCATTTCCGAACCGTCATATAACGACATTAAAGAAAATCGTCTTTCAAAATGGCAAGAGACGAGTAAATTAGTCGAATCTTTCTGAAGGCGTTATTCATTAGAATATTTACATATGTATGTAGTTTACAAGCTCGATCAAAATGGACTTTAAGTAAGCCGAACGCTAATAAGGGAGACGTCGTTCTACTCGTACAGGAAAATCTTCCTCCGACGAAATGGCCATTATCAAAAGTAATATCAACAACACCAGGTTCAGATGGTAACGTGAGGGTAGTAGAATTACAATCGGTAATTGACGGAGTTTTTTTTTCCAGTGGTGAAGTTTTTTCCATTGTTTATTTATTTATTTATTTAGTTATTCTTTGCTCTTTCCTCATTTTACAATACAATATATGTATGTCGTTGAAAATAAAATTTAATCACATTAAAAAAGAGAAAAAGAAAAGAAATAGAAGAAACAGATCGGCTAATGAATTTTCAGTCCTTTTAAAGCCATACGGTTTCCCTTTAACAAAAATTATTACAATTTATCAATATAAAAATAATATTATGTATTTGAAAACAATAAATATAAAAAACAGAAAAATATAAAAAATATAAAATATAAAAAATAAAAAATATATAAAAATATACTTCACAAATAATTCACGACGTTGGACAACAAATGTGCTTTTAGCAATTTCTTAAATTTAAAAATATTATAAGTGTTTTTAATTGGGTCGGGCAGTTTATTATAAATATAAGGTCCAATAAATGATATAGATTTTCTTCCAAATTCTGTTCTGATATTTAAGCATGTCAGCAAATTAGTAGACCTAGTTTCGTATCTATGAGTTACATATTTATATTCCATGTTAGATAAACATGAGGGCACAATCAAACATTTGTACATATAAACACATAAATGCAATTCGAATAATGCGCCAATTGGAAGAATTCCCTTAGCTACATCGCGATATAAAGCTGATGTTGGATATAATACAGGGAGTTTATAAATAGATTTACAACACTTGTTTTGCAGAATCTGTAAATTCCTTAATCTAGTTTTTCCTGCAGATCCAAAAGCTGCAATAGCGTAATAAAAAGGGAATGAACAAAAGAGAAATAAATCATTTTTAAAACATGAGTTGGAACAAAACTAGCCAATTTTCTGATCAAGAACAAGAATGAACAAACTTTCAAACAAACTGAATTTATATGATCTTCCCAAGATAAATGCTTGTCAAGTATAACACGCAGGTATTTAAGTTTATCAACACATTCAATAGTAACACCTGAATATTGCATAATTGGAAACTCACAGTGTGGCAAATATCATGAATGAAAAATTATAATTTTTGCTTTGCTGAGATTAAGAGAAATTTTGTTCATATCAAAAAATTCAATCAACATGTTTAAATCATTATTTAAACAAACCTGCATTTGTGTACAATCATTGAATTCGTAAAAAATTGCAGTATCATCCGCAAACATCTTGATTTGTCCAGAAATAGGTAATTGTGCTATGTCATTAATGAAAATTAAAAACAACAGAGGCCCCAGGACGCTACCCTGCGGAACACCACAGTCAATATTTAGTAAGGTGCTTTTTATTCCGTTCAATTCAACAAATTGTTTGCGGTTAGTAAGATAACTTGCCAATATATCATAAGACACACCGCGGAAACCATACATATATAACTTCTTAAGCAGCAACTCATGATCTATGGAATCGAAAGCTTTAAGAAAGGAGGAGAAAAATTTCAAGAGATCAATCACCAAAGTGTGCAAGCTTCCTATTGAAGTATAATTATATTAGTTTCAATTAATTTTTTGGTTATGTTTGAAATTCAAAGCCTTTCAAGAGGATTTTTTCACTCGTTGACGGAAAAAACAATAATCAATTGAATAATCAAGAATGGGCACCCCGTCATATTTCAAATAACTGGAAAATTGTGGTGCTGAATTATATTGCGCAGATTCTCTTATAACAATTGTGTTGTTCACAAGATGACTATTAAAAGTGTTAGCAATTTGAAGGTAATCAATCATGTATAATTTCTGAATTTTCATTAATTAGAGCAATTATTTGATTAGCATCATAATCATTTTTGTTAAATATCATTTTCTTTAAATTAGTCCAGTTGGCTTTAGGGTTACTGCAAATCGGCTGGAACGTCGTTGGTTGTGTTATGATATTTGGCAGTAGCGATGTACAAAATATAATTTTGGGATTATCCACTTGATTTTCTTGAACGTGAATTTATCCATTAAAAAAACATTATTTGTGAAGTACACTGGCATGTAGAATTCTTTTTGCAGCAGCTAACAGGTTTGCGAAGTGCTTCCACCTCCGATGATTTTGGTTGAATATCAGGATGAAGTTGATGCAAGAAAATAGGTCCATTTTTAATTAAACTTTGCATAATTGCTTGTTTCTCACTGTTGAATTTAAACGAAATAATCTATAAAATTTTCTATAGATTATAAAGATGCTTTCATAAAGATGTTTTGGGATTGGTGGAGTCTGATTACGTAACTCACTGTTCAAGATAACTCACCCTTCAAATTTCGTCTTCAATAGTTCCACTGTTTTGTTCGCTTCGTGGCAGGTTGCGCCGTCTTGTTCAAACCACATGCCTTCGCGATCCATTTTAGTAGTTTGAGTCCAGAAAAAGTTGTTTATCATCAACGGTAACGAATTCCGTTGACGGTGAAATCATGGTTAACCGCTGCATTGTCCAGTCACTCCGCCAGCCCAAAATGCGCACCAAACAGTCGTTCGTGGTGGATACATGGGACGTTGAAATATCCCACTGTTTGTGGATTCTGTTTGTTGGTATAGCCATCAAATTGGAAATGTGCGTCATCGGAGAAGATGATTTTCTTCGAAAAATCTTGTTTATTTATAATTTATTTATTTATAGTATTTATAAACAAGCCTATTCTGCAAGTTATATGTATGATTTCGGATTAAACGAAAAATTAAAACAAAATCAAAGTTTGATTCAACATTTAAAATTTTTTAAAAATAATTCTTCAGTATATTTTTGAAGTGTTCCTTTGGTTTACTCCATAGTTTGTAGAATGGCGTTCTAGTATTTTGAAAACTCATGGATTCCAAATGTTCTGCATGGCACATGAATTGACATGTTTTCCAAAATGTAAGCTGAATCAATGTGACCAAGCAAATCATTAACAATAAAAGCCGCGCCTAAGAGAAGTCTTCTGTTGATATAAGATCCATTTGGTGAAGGTTCGGCGCGACGCGTCAAACTGTAATAAGACGAAATTGAAGATGGAGCTTTTACATTTTATAATTTAAAGATACGTTATAAATGACCTAATCGACTTCAATCTAATTAATTATCCTGCTGGAACATTTAAGGATAATTGTTATTAAAGGAATAATGCCGCAATTGCAGTCTTTTAATATGGACATACTGTATGAAACGCGAAAGCGGAGCCAGAAAAAATTGTTCTCCGAAATTAATTAAGAATAAAACTTGAAATACTATAATTTCAATTCATCTTCGATGGTTCATCGATCTAGTTAGTTATGTCCGAATTCCTCGGAGCTTTTTAGAAGATTTTCTCGTGTCTTGTCCAAATTTTTTTTTTGTGGATCCTTTTGGTTACAATGTAAAATAAGTCGATTGTGGTGATCAAAGTAGTTGACTAGATAGGTGCGACACCTGTGATTTCGAAACTTGTAACTCGCACTGTGCCACTTGTAGTTGTAAACCTTGTCGGTCCTTATTTTATCGAAATGCTTGTGCAAACTGAAAATGGAAAATTACGTGAAACCGGTACAACTTCCAGCTGAAAAATAAACATAGGAATTAATAAACACTTTTAAATATGTCGGTGTAAAACGTCTTGAAGTTGCTCTTAACAAAATCCAGCAGTTTCCATCTTAAGAAGAAAGTTGATCTCAATAATAAGGTAGGTCGATTGCATCTAAATATTATGTCTTCGTAAACGAGTCAACAAATTATATTCAACTTGTTCCAAAGTGCTTCGACATATAAACGCGCAACCCCGAATACATCTACTTGCATCTCGTCGCATACCACCGGCTCTAACTCATTGCTCAACTTGTCGAAGCTAACTCAATCTCAGAATTCGATCTGTTGCTGTCTTACTATAATATTATGGTCCTATCTTAGAGAAATAATAGTCAAACTCTATAAAATATCATTTTACAACACTAGGAATTTCTATGCACCTCTTAAATGCCATATCTAATTTTTTTAAATTAAAATTTCTAATTGAGTGTGCCATTTATTTTTATAACTGTCAAATTTCTTTTACGGTGTTATAAAATACACCTACCGATAGAAAATTACAGAATTTATTTTTTAATTGTTTTTATAAAACTTAATATCTTTAAAACTGCGGTAACTAGAGAATCTTCAAACAAACTTTGCAGACCTTTTACCAAGATTTATCATCCTTATATTTATATATGTTGTTACCAACATTAAAAAATTTAAATTACACAAAAGTTACTCTTGGTCTATTTGTGAACATGGCCAGTGGCACTATTCTGGTAATTCCCAAGAATTGGAATCATTTTTCCGTATCTAAATTAGCAGGGAAAATTATTCCCCATTTGAATTTTGTTTTCCAAAAAATTGACACTAGCTTTTTATCTCAGTAGCCATAAAAAAATATTTAAATAAAAATTACATATAAATTCATTAAGACTTCGACTTACGACAAATGACGTCAAAAGGCTTTTTTTTATTTTGGCATATTGGGCTGTTGTAACAGTAGTTTTTGTTGTTGTTTTAGTCGTACTCCTTTCGGACACAAGTCGTAATAATTTTTTTTGTTTTCATTGAAAATTTATCGAAATTAATTTGAGTCGAAAGTCGTACTCGTAATGCTTATATAATCAGCCTCAGATGTATACATATTTACATAAAATAATTATGAATTGCTGAATTCTGAATTGTCATAAGTTAAAAAAATTTATGACATTTCAGATAAAAATGGCATTTGCAATTTTTTTTTCTGTTTATATATAAAACATAATCACGATTTAAAGCACATATTTATTTATTTATTTATATTGAAAAAAGTCTACAAATTTGACTTGAAACATATTAATTTAAGAATATAAAATATAAAATAAATCCGCATTGGATTTGAAAATTTGAAATATAAAAGTAAAGTAACAAGTAAAAAAATCACTGAGAGGCATAAAATTGCCTTAATCTACTTTTAAAATTATCTTTTGTTAAACAAAAATCAAATAAATAGTTAATTCTATTGAAACTTTTACACATCATCTTCACTGCTTCATTATCGCTATAGTTGGTTCTGTGTCTATCTAAGTGGAGGAAGCCAGGATCTCCTAGTTGTCTACCAGGAACCTTTATTTTAATTGACTTTAGCACATTCGGTGCGTCGATTAGACCTAGTAGAAGATTACCAATAAATGTACTTTTCAGCAGTTCGCATCTATTTTCAAGAGTTGTCAAGTTGTATGACTTGCACCCGGTTAAATATGGTGGTTGCCGCTGTATGTTTACGTGGTATGGTAGATAATGGTCATAGACCCATCTGTCTTTCAAGGTCAAGTAGCGTATACACTTCTTTTGAATTTTCTATATACTCTGGATATGAGCTTCGTAGAACGGACACCAGACATTTACAGCATATTCCAGCTGGGATCGAACGTAGGCACAATACAGGATCTTAATTGTTTCCACATCAAAATTATCACCTGTCCAACGTTTGACAAACCCGAGCATGGAGTTCGCGCGAGCGGTGCACAGCTCAATGTGCTTAGTAAAGCTCATGTTTTCAACCAAAGTAACCCCTAGGTCTTTAGTCTCAAGTACTACCTGAAGGAATACACATAAATGGTGTATTCCTATAAATGGTGTAGCCTTGTGTAACAGGGTTGGTTTTTCGGTGAAGTGATAGAGTTTTGCACTTTTCAATATTGAGACTCAGGGAATTAAACTCGCACCATAACGCTAGGTTGTCAATATCGTCCTGTAGTTTACTGGCATCGTCGACTGACTCGATTGCTTTGTAGATTTTGAGGTCATCTGCGAACATCAGGATATTGGAATGCTCTATCACTTCGGTAATATCATTTATGAAGATTGTGAAAATCCAACGGCCAACGTAAGTACACCAGAGATAGCTTGTATTCTATTTGACGGTTTATCTCCTATTTCAATATATTGGATTCGATTACTCATATAAGATTTGAACCAAGCTACGAACATGGCTAGAAAATCCGAACTTGAAAATGTGTTCCAAAGTTTTACAATGGCTGATGGAGTCGAAAGCTTTTGCAAAGTCGGTGTATATTACGTCAACTTGTTTGTGCTTCTCAATTTCTTTAATAGAATAGCTCGTAAATTCTATGAGATTTGTAGATACTGATCTTTTAGGTATAAAACCATGTTGATATTGTGATAAATACTGTGGAAGCACTGCTTTGAATGAGTTACATATTAATAGTTCAAATAATTTAGGTATAGCAGATATAGATGTAATACTTCTGTAGCAAGAAACATCATTTCTAGATCCAGTTTTGAAAATAGACGTCACTCTAGTTATTTTCCACTTTTGTGGTAAAGTTGCCAAATTTTCAGAATTTTTAAAAATGAATCAGCAATACCATCAGGACCACATCCTTCTACGAATCCTACCAATGCTCGCTGGATGTCTTCTGGCTTGATGTGTGGAGTAAATATGAAAGTACTATATTCACTACAGGTTGAATCTTTATAATTATCAATGTCTTCCGCTTTATAAATAGATTGGAAAAACTCAGTAAACATGTTGGTTATGACCTGTAGAGCACAAAACTATTGATCATTAAATTTCATCCAGGCTAGGTAACCATCAATTTCGCGTTTGGTATTAAAAAATTTCCAAAAGTGTTTGGGATCGCCTTTTATTTTATCCTGTAGATTACGAATATAGCTTCGGTATCTCAGTGCAAAATAAGATTCAAAATATGGTTATAATCAGTAAATTTCTGTTTACTATCCTGGGAACACACTTTGAGGTTTTCTTTATAAGCCTTGTCTTTTTTGTTTTTAAGACTGATAAGTTGATCGTCATACCATGGAGGATATTTGTTCGGTTTGCTCATAGACACGGGAACGATTAAATCGTTTCCTTTAAATAGATGTGTGTAAAGTTTTTCCACGTTTACATCTATGTCATCGCTGTTAAACTCGGCATTCCAATTTATTTGCTCAAAATATTGTTGTAAGTTATTCGAATCGGCCTTTCTGAAGTTGTAATATAGTTTCCGGTTTTGGTAATTTTGGAACCTATTATTTACTTTCGTTTCCAATATTATTTCTATTGCTTTATGGTGAATATCGTTAGTTACGAAAGGTGTTAGTGACTCTTCTGTTTTTAATAAAACTGGTTCATTAGTAAAAATAAGGTTCAAGGTTCGGTCTCGTCCATTTTTAATTCGCAGATTTGACTCAAATTTGAATCAAATATGGTGTTGACTCATTATCCGAATTCACATTTACAGGCATACTCTCGTTGGCTCCTTCATCATACGTCCAACTAACATTTGAGAGATTAAAATCCCCAGTTATGAAAATTATGTCTGATTGATCGGCAGAATTGGTGATTTCCATAATTGTGTCGCAGCACTTGGTATACGATAATGTAGGCAAATCAGGTGGAATATACGCCACGTAAATTCTTACTGTTTTATTATTAACTAGCTGACCCGGCGAACTTCGTATCGCCTCAAAATCAATAAATGTTGTTCAAAGTTATTATAGCTCAATTAAATTGAGTTTTTTTTAAAGATAAAATGAATTTATCTCTCTCTCTCTCTCTGAGACTATATCCCATCAAGGGATTTGGCCGCCTCAAATGAGGTTTCATAATCATATTTTCATTTCGGTTAATGAGTGATTAATTCATTGATCCTAAATCAGCCGTGCAATTTTCTCCTTGTCACTGCCGGGAATCGAACTCGAGACCTCCGGGACGGATAAAACGAATACTCCAAATTAATTAAATTTAATCAAAATGAAATATATTTTAATTACATTGAAATGAATGTAATTCACGTGACCAGACGTGATTTTGTTTTTTTCATTTATTTTAATTTTTATTATTTTTTATAAAATAATTTTGAGTTATTAGTTTTCTATAATAATCACGAGTTATTAAGCGAACTGTGCGGTTTTGTTTTAAAATATTAAAAATACTAAACTTAAAAATATTAAAATATTAAAAATACTAAACTGTATATTTAATTGTGAAGACATCAAATTTTGAGGTTATAAAAATGCCAGCTGGAGAACCTAAATAATCACAATCATGAGAAGTCGTAGTAATTCTGGAGTCTGATTGGACTACTACCAAAGGATTGTGCATCATTTGATTATGAATCATCAGCAACCAGTTACTGGATTGTTTCCAACTAGCTCAACTTATCCTCATGCTTGGAAAGTACGCATACATAACCTCATTTATTGAAGGGCACGGCGAAGTGGTAATGGTGGTATTCACCCTGATAAGCAGGTAAGGGATGCATATAGCCCACGTAAAGTCTACCGAAGTTTAATATGTACACGATTTAGAGCATAAGGAAGGTACATGTGACAGTGGCTGTATGCATCAACCTCTTTTGTATTTTTCGTTTTTTTTTTCAGTTGATTGTCTGGTCTGTTAATGAACTTTTGTCTTATTTTTTTTTTTTTTTTTTTTTTTATAACAACTTTATTGATATGGCTACTACAATCTTAAACATTATTAATTCATTAGTAAGGTTGACATTAGTACTTATGAGATAAGCATAAACTTGTGTGGGTCTGCTGGACCAGTGTCCAGTTCCCTTGGTTTATAATTTTCATACGGTTAGCTCATGTGGTTTGATTCGTTTGAGCCGCCTTACTTCGTCTGTACTGTCCAGTAGTTGTACGGCCTCAAGATTGGTGTGGGTAAGAAGTCTCTTTTCATGTTTTATGGCACATTCCCGGATAACGTCGTCTATCAATTGTATTTCTAAATCATTGTGGATTTCCTTGTTAGTCACAAATCGGTAGGCGTTGGTGACCATTCGAAGAAATTTATTTTGGCTTCGTTGTATAATGTCTCTATTGGATTTATGTGTACAACCCCATAGCTGCGCACCATACATCCATATTGGTTTGAAGATAGTCTGGTATACCAGTCTTTTGCAATACAGGTTCATTTTGGAATGATGTCCAATTAACCAGTACATTTGACGTTGTTTCAATCGTATCTGTTCAGCTTTTTGTCTCACGTGATGTTTCCAGTTGAGCCTTGAATCTAAATGCAGACCAAGGTATTTTGCCGATTCAGCCTGCGGCACTTGCACCCCATTGAGGTATATATGAAGAGTGTTATTTTTATGTCGAAGCGTAAATGTCACATAGGTTGATTTGAGCTCATTCAGTGCCATTTTCCAGTCAATTGTCCATTTAGTAACGTTGTCCATTGCTCGTTGAAGATTTTCCACTGCTCTTGGTTGAGATTCGTCTACTGACATAATTACAGTGTCGTCAGCGAACGTGCCGATGAATGTTTTATTCGTCGTAGGTATGTCCGCAGTATAAAGAAGATAGAGGAGGGGACCCAATACACTTCCCTGCGGAACTCCCGCAATCGCTGGATAAAAGTCGGAACTTGTTTCTTCCTGAATGACTCTGAATTGGCGATCAGAGAGGTATGATTCAAGCAGCTTGCAATAGTTTTGTGGTAGCATTTTGCTCATCTTGAATGTCAATCCCTCATGCCAAACCCTATCAAAGGCCTGGGATACATCTAAAAATACGGCGGGACAATATTTCTTTTCTTCTAACGCTTGCTCTATTACCGCAGTTATTCGATGGACTTGTTCTATTGTGGAGTGGTTATTCCTGAATCCAAATTGAAAATCAGGAACGTTTACCATTGGCTTTAGACGTTTTAGTAGCAGTTTCTCGAACAGCTTTGATAAGGCCGGAAGCAGTGAGATTGGTCTGTATGATGATACTTCTTCATCTGGTTTACCTGGTTTCTTTAGCATAATTATTTGGGCCATTTTGAAGCATTTGGGTACATACTTCAATCTCATACAGGCATTAAATAAGTATGTGATCAAGATGATTGCTTTACGTGGAAGTTCCTTGAATAGACCCGGTGATATTTCATCAATTCCTGGTGCTTTTTTATGATTAAGATTTTTGTCGATTTCTTCAGCAATTTCCATTGGCGTAACCCTTTTAAAGTCCTGACTTGGTTGATAAACAGGTGTTACATCAATGTTGGATTGAATGTCATGGGGTTGGAATACTGCTGCTAGGTGTTGAGCAAAGAGTTCCGCTTTTTCTTTGTCTTGTCGAACCCAACTGCCTTGAGCATTCCTTAAAGGTGGTACTCGAACTACAGGTCGTTTAAATCTTCTGGTTGCTTTCCATAACGAGTAGTCCTTATCCATTTCTGGACCTAGCCCGCTTAAGTAGTTATCGAGGCAATTCTGTTTGAAATTTTTGATTAGCCTATTGACTTTGTTACTTATTCGATTAAAAGTTGTCTTATCAGCGGGATTTCTGGTGAGATGCCATATTCTCCTCGCCCTTCTTCTTGCCTTGATTTGTTCCCTGATTTCAGCCGGGTATTTGACTTCAATCTCCGCTTTGTCCTTTAATTCAGGAGTAGCTAATCTGGCAGCCATTCGAGTGTATTCAATGAAATTGTTTGTTTGTTGTTCCAACTCTTCGTTGCTTTTAATGCTAACTTTTAATTCAACTAGCTCTTCCAATTTTTCTCTGAAGATGTCCCAATCCGTGAATCTATTAGTAAGGTTTTGCTTTTTCTGTTTCTTTATTACTATAGCGCTTACTGACAACAGTACAGGAATGTGGTCAGATGTTAGGTCGTTAATTCCTTCGACTCTAGTGTAACTTAGAGGAATACCTTTTATGATGAAGAAATCCAGTAGATCTGGTATTTTTCCTGTATCCGTTGGCCAATACGTTGGCCCCCCTGGGGACAGATATTCGCATTTGTTTTCATGAATGGCATTGAACAAGGTGTTTCCTTTCCCAGGAGAAATAAGCCTGGAACCCCAAGCTGTATGTTTTATATTGTAGTCCCCACCAATAATAAATCTTGGACCGAGCTTATTGAAGACGTTATTAAATTGTAACTTCGTTGCTTATTGAAGACGTTATTAAATTGTAACTTCGTTGGTGTATGCCGTGGAGGACAGTACGCTGCTGCAATATTCAGATCTGCGCCATTATATTGGATTGAGATAACAGTTGCTTGCAAATAGTTTTCACGAATATCCTCTTGTTGATTATGTTTGATATTATTTTTAATTAGTACAGCTGAACCACCTCTGGCTCTTTCACTAGGATGGGTTGTCCAGTAGGAATTAAAACCCCTTATTCTGATAAAGCTTTTGTTGGAGAAGTGCGTCTCTGAAATCAGCGCAATATCAATGTTGTTTGTATGGAGAAATATTTCCAGTTCTTGGGCTCGTTGGTTGAGCCCATTAGCGTTCCAAGCTACAATGCGCAGGAACGAGTTAATCATTTGTGAGTATGTTGACTTTTTCGCTTGGTGGATAGATACAGATTTCCAGTTTTGCCACCCTCTCTGCTAAATGACCAAGTGACTGTTGAATTTGGCTAAGCATTTTAATAATTTCAATGTTATTAGACTCTTTGGTGATTTGCGCATAGGATAATCCAACTGTGGATGGTGTGATTGCTGTTTGTGGTTTAGCAACTTTGGTTTGTAATCGCTGCACTGCGCTTGTTCTATTATTCTGTTGACTTTTAATTTTGTTCTGATATACTCTGCATCCTTTATAATTTGCAGTATGCCCTTGTTCTTGACAAAGAGCACAAGAAGGCGCGATATCTGGTGTTTTCTTGCATGTTGTCGTGTGGTGATTTTCCGCGCATTTAACGCATTTGGTTTGACGATAGCAAAAGCTCTTGGTATGTCCAAGTTGTTGACAATTCGTACACTGTGGAATTCCCCTTGTCTTGTTAGGTGGCTCAATTTTAACTATACAGTACGCAAGTTTCTTGATATTGTATACTTCTTTATTGTTGTCTTTTTGTTTTAAGTCGATGTAAAACAATGGAAAGTGTTTCCTGACTTTTACACCATCAATTGTGACCATTTTGTATATGTTGGTAATACCTGCGACTTCATGTCCCATTTTTTCTAAGTCTGCTTTAATTTCATCGTGACTAATAGAAGAAGGTAAGCCTCTGATAACCACTCTATAGGCCTTTTCACTCTTCAGCTTTTGTCTTATAAATGGAATGTTTGCTACGTCATGTTTGCGGTAATAAGATTTATGTATTGTATTTGCGGTGGGCAGTGGTAACGAGGTGTATAGGCAACAAGCAGCCGTCATCTTCGGTATAAGTTGTTTCCGGAGAGGGGAACACCTGTAATATTTGATCTCATCGGAAAATTTCTCTCACTTTTCTGACATTTGACTTTTCTGATTTTGTGAATGGTTCTTTGGATATTGCAATTTTTAGTTTAAGGCAAAGGCAGGTCTTGCGGATTGAATGTTCAAAGATGTTTCATTGTATGTACATGCAGTGCTTATTATTATTATTTTTATTTCGTATTTGTATGTTGGAAGAATGCAAAATTAACAATTACAAAAAAAAAATGTCAAATATGACGTTTCAAATAAATTACCCTCCAGGCCAGGCGTAACATTAACGTACGGTTTACGAAGACTGAGCTCTACTAAAGTATTCACAAACGTTACGCAAAAACGGTACGGATGTGGTACGTAAAGTATATTTTTGTCACATGAGAAGTGAAACAAATTAGCGAAGACCTTTCTATGTGTTAGTGTCTATAAACTGTTCATAATGTGTACGACAAAAAACGTAACATTTATGAGCCGTATTTGCGTATCTTTGGCGAGTCACCTGCGCGTCACTTTTACGCTCGGTTTAATTCGTCGGAACTACTTTATTGAAAAATAAAAAACCAATAATATTTTCATCTTGTATTTATTTAAATAAAATCTATCTTAATTAATAATATAATAATAAAATTAATTTCTAAAGGACTTTGCTTTCTGCCGCATAAAGTAATTATACTTAATTTTAGTTCACAAATATTTTATCAAATATTAAAAAACTCGCATATAATCCAAAAGACTATTCATACCTGAAACACAAAAAAAGCTAATTACAAATTTAAAGCATGAAGCTACACAGTTTTTCTTACCTAATAGGAATGCTCTTACTAGGGCAACACAAATGAACGCCCTTATTTTAAGGCAAAAGTTCGACCAACAATATATTATGATCAATCACGAATAAATTTATTACATACAAAAACTTAGACTACGACTCTAAAATATAATATATACAAAGAAAGCAAAATATACTGTAATATTAATATGTGATAATAAAAATTAAGTATAGGTGTAGTAGTGTGGTATCAAAATTAACATGCGTAAACTGTTCGTAAACCGCACATTTTTAGTGTATACATTTTTGCGCCTGGAGGGTACACAGAGTCCTCATTTACATGTCTTTTTCTAAAAGGATACATGTAAACACAGTTTGTACACTGTACATAAATTGTTTCAATTCAAAACGAATCGAAGTTGGCGGTTATGTACAAGTTCGACAATGTATTTTTTTCCTTCTAATTTTTTATTTTTTCAAATTTTTTAATATGAAATTCGGGCACTGAATTGGTCGATTTGATTTTGTTGACATACGAGTATAATGCTGAATCAGCGATCATGAGATGGATCGTAATATAATTTTGCTCTGCAATAATAATTAATTTTAAATAAATAAGTGACGGAAATTTGGAAATACATATTTGAAGTGCGTAAAAAAGCTTTAAGTTAATGGACGTAAATATGTAAGTTCATCGTAATCGCGATGGTTTCCGCAGGTGTGTATACATTAATTTGAGTTTAGTGTTTTGTGGGTGGGTAATAAATAGATACAGAAATGTATATTCATAAAATATATGTTTTCAACGTTCGGACCCATGAGGTATTTTGTATTAGGATCATTCATCAGTTTATTCATATCCTTATGATTTTTTTTTTCTTTTTTCAAATTTTCATCTCAATCTAACGAACCATCAAAATACTTCTTGTAACCGAATGTTGTTAGCGACACCATTTTCAATTTGATTTATGTATATTACTAATAGTAATTAATAAATTATATTAATATTGTTTTCTTTGATTGAGAATGAGTAAATGTTTATTACTTAGTTCGAGATAGTTTCGTTCTAAATTTTGAAATAGTGAATGAATTTTTAAAGTAGCAAGTTAATTAAAGTTTATGATATTGTACTAAAATATAATTTTATAAAGATTCTACAGTCCATAAGGTCAGTATGGACTGTATACTTTTTAGTTCATCATATGTAAAAATATATGCTTTAATTAAATGGTTTTCTAGGTTGTTTCGGGAGACTGTAAATTGGTGAAGGTTTTGATTATATTGTTCTGGGTTGGATAAATAATTATCGCTGGTTGTTGATTTTATGATTTATTTAATACGATTAGGTGATGCGATGAAGGATCATACAGTTGTGTTAGGTACTTATTATTAATTCTATCATCTTACAGATTCGTGATTGCTTTAAAAGTTTTATTTAATTTGTTTAGGTGTTGGGGTTCTGGAGCTGTGCCAAACATTCATTATTGATCTTATATTGCAGATTAGCTTTTTTTGAAACCATTTGGAATTAGCTACACGATAGATATGCTGTTATGATTAAAAATTAGATTCCGATTTCAGAAGCAGTTAAAAACTTTTATTGGACTATTTTGTAGTATAGAGACCTCTGTTTTTCCAGTGGCTTGGTTCCTTTTTTAGTTAGGCGTTTCAGTAACAATTTTTTTTTATTTATTAGTATTGCATCCAGTGGGTGGTATTTAATAATAATTATTAGTTTTAATTTTTTATTATTTTAGATCTTTCTTTTAGATTTTATTAAAAATAGGTATTAACGAAAATTCAAGAAGATAAGTTTGCAGAGTTAAATAACTATTTTTAATTTTCAGATGACTGGAAGTTTTTCAGTTACATGATTAATAATTATTTCGTAGTTAGAATTGTGTCATTGTGTTACTAACTATCGACTACTTAGGTGTCTGTAACCGGATCGAGTCTCTTCTTACTAACATAACCTTTCCTATCCCTCCTATTTTGTGTTATGTGTACGGTGGGCCCCGGCCATATCTGAGATTACTTGTCAAATGACTTGGCCGTACATCTCAATCAAATCAAATCAAATCAAATTGAAATGAATGTAATTCACGTGGCAGCAATGCTTTCGTTTTATTGAATTGATTCGAAATGATTCGCGTAGCATTGTTGCACTACTTTCTTTTAAACTATTTGTTGGGTGGGTTGCAATAGGGTCGATTCCCTTCAGTAAAGCATCTAGTTATATACGACATTTTTTGGTTTATTGTCAGGTGCGAGAACGAACAAAGCGGATGGTTTGCCGACACGTGAACATGCTACGTACAATTGGCTGTGAGAGAAACATTAATTTTCTAGATTCAGGCCACAAACACTCAAAGATGGGCCTTGTGGAAATTGAATTCGTTTAAACTCGAATGGCATATCGGTTGGGATCATCAGAATTCTCGGAATGAGAACTTCCTCATCTTTGAATTTTCCTTGGGTTTTCTCAAAACCAAACGCGTTCCGTTACATAGTTTTGGTTGATTCAGGTTTCGTAGCATTATGATTACCGAACCAACTTTCAGTTGTAGATTGTGCGGTGGCAAGCCAGGCAGATCCAATGAGTTTAAAAATTCAGTTGGACAGTTGGTTGCTTCGTCTTTGTTTGTCACACAGTCGATAGATTTGAAGGAATGAAGTGGACCGACAATTAGATTTTGAATTGTGAAATTTAAGTGATCCACATCTTTCTTCTTTGCCGCAAGAATTACTCGTTCACTCACCCAAATGTGATTTTTATGGTTAGTACCCAAGTAACAATTTAGGCTCTAAATAAGTTCTAGAAGCGCGTATAAAGCTATATTTTAAAGCCATTAGCAATTAATTGTGTTCTAGTAGCGCTTCTGAAACTTATTTAAAACGTATATCGAGCAATTTTAGCTACTTTTAGAGCAATATTTTTTCTTTTAAACGATCGTTGCATTAGCTTCCCTAGAGCTAATTAGTGTTATTTTAGAATAATCAGAAAGTCTTTTGGAGCTCTTGTTATAGAGCTTTATGTTTTTGAAAAGTATAATCTTTAATTTTAATAAAGCTCTTGCCTTTAAAACTGTACAGTTATGTATGCGCTTATTAAAAATATAATTGAGACATTTTCTATATTTAAGTATATGTATTTATATAATAAATATATTGTGGTAACATTTCTGCCCGGATTCCATACTTAAATTTTTTAAAATCTGTTTGGTGTTATAATTTTATGTCAAATTAGTTTGATAAAATTAAATAAATTTAATATTAATAAAAGGAAATATTTTATTTTTAAATTTCTGATTTTAAGTGCCGTTTTTGTTTAACTGTGAAACTTAACAAGATAGTTAACCAAATTTTAATGCGCCTCGAAAATTGTTTATATTTAAATTAATAAAATGCATAAAATATAAAAACCATTCACTGTTCTTAGCGTTTTTACAAAATAAAAAAATAAAAAAAAAAAATCATAAGTTTTATTATTATTTTAGAATGCATGTCATTATTGATGAAATCGCCTGAATTAATAAAAACAAAAACTTTAACATTTATTAACAATATTATTCAAAAGTATGACTTCCCTTATTCCCCGAATTTCCTTGTTTACATGTTTTGCAAATGGTGGAAATGGTGCTGATCACTATTTACATTGATAAAGAGCTGCTATATTCATACCACTCTCTTATAGAACTATCATATCTATTAAAGATTATTTTGTACCATTAGTAACCCTACTGTAGAGCAAAAGAGAATACAATTATTTTTAAGAGCTTACTAGCTCTATTGGTATTCGTTGTAATCTTGTCGCTTTAGAATAGACATAATTGATGTTTATTAAGATCCACAGGCTCTATTCAGCTACATTATAAGCACTAAACACAGCATATCGTTTTGACATTTGCTATAGTATCAATCAAATTCGAGAACGAGCAATACGCAATACTTTTTAATCCGCGATGCCAATATTTTCCATTACCAATATTACTCAATGTGACCTTATTAGGTGATTCTAATAATGTGCCCTCATCCATAGTTTTTCTTAATAAAGACAAGCTGCCTGATGCCTAATGTATCCCAATTTCTTACATTTTCTCTAAAATTGTTATCGCCTGCGCAAAATCTTCGCAAGGAGTTTGTGACATACATTCCATATCGACATCAGGGGACTCTGGACCAATTTGTTCACAGCTTTCTGCCATGGTGTGGTGATTACAATTTCGCGATTTTCTATCGATAGTAGCGATAAAGTTGGAGTTCTTTCAACATTATTTATTTTAGATCTATTAAAGTTAATTTGATTTTTGCTAATATGATATCTATAAACACTGCTAAGCATATATATTTCCCACGTTTTACAACTGTGCATTTTAAAAATTTAAACTACTGATTACCAAAAAAGTATCTCGCATTATAATTTTTTTATTTATATAAATATAATTGTTCAAGTGTGCGCCTAAAATTTAAAGCTGCCAGCTTTTTAGACGTATAAAAAACGTGACGCCTCTAAAACAAGATAATAAGTAACGGAATGCTTTATAAGATTTAATATTTTATTTAAAATGCTCTAATTGAATAATAATTGTAGCTCTATTCGAACTTTTCTAAATAAAGCTAGTTGATTTAAGAGAGCTGTATTATAGCTGCTATTACTATAATATAACTAATTAAAAACTATTACCTTCATAATTTTAACTGCTTTAAAAAGTTATACTTTATGCTTTTAAATGGCTGATAGAGCTAATAAATAGAGCTATCAACTCTAAAGGGAATTAAAGCTTAGAGTGTTGAAATTATCAGCTATAGAGCAAATAATATTTTTACTAAAGCTTAGAAAGCCTAATACTTTGGAAATAGCGCTACTGGCTATTCGGTTGCCTTACTAGAACTAAAATAGAGCAACATCACAACTAACTGCTCTAACTAATGTTACTTGGGTAATGATGTTCGGGAACACTTTGTTGATGTGCTCGTCCTTCGTTGAGACAAAATTGCAAAAGTTCTGAGGAAACGAAATCAATTCGTTCGATTCGTCGACCGGAACACGGCCATTACCGATAGTCAGCAATTGCTTGGAGAAATCTTCGGCAGATGGATCGTTTAACTACAGACAATCAAATTAAATTTTTCGTTCGAGCTAAAAAATGAAAACAAAATATATTTCTGATAATTCCAATGTCATCGTTGTATCTGTCATTTTTAAAAAACAAAATATTTTTGGTTGTTTGCGGCTATTTACAGAAAATGAACTCGTAGTTTAAATTTTTACGTTTACATAGGATAAAATATCTCATTTAGGTTGTCTATGGTTTAACAATGCAATTCGCATGTTTGTCGTCAGCTGAAGTTTCATCACATAGCGCCACGCAGAGTCGATGAATTGAGGCAAGCGTTTATTTCATTGACAGCGGTTATCTTGGAATGACTGGTATTTTTGCCCGAAATCGCCGGACAGTTGAATCATTGCGCCTTCAAAACATCTTGAGTCATTGCGTAGATCTTTCATAGTTCGATTGAACGCTTCAAATGCGCATTTGTGTGCCATTGTACATTCATAATCGATGAGGTTTTTACTTGCTACCAAAACTTTCGCCATTGCTGAATGTTTCGCAATGTTGCAAGTCGGGTTTTCAGCCGATTGAAGGTTTAACGACAATTTCAACGCTGAGCAACTGCCACAGCAATATCGGATCTCACACGAATAGTGGCCAAAATCAATGACATGAGCAATGCCTTCCAAGTTCCACCGGGCGCATCGAAGAAAAATAATCCACCATTTCCATCATGAATTATATAGCTAAGTAGATAAAATAAAAAGATTGGATAAAAAAATAAAATACAAATGTACATGCAGCCTCCAGTCGGATTCGAATCCAGTACCTTACGGCCCAAGCGCCGAAGCTTTAACCACTGCACCACACGTCATATACAAACTACACATACAAAATTCATATAAAAAAAGGTTTTTAATTAGATTTTTGAGGTTTTCCTTTTGAGCTTTTCCGACTTTTCTTTTTTTTCCTAAACCACCACTGTATTGAGACGAACAAATTAAAAAAATGTTAAATGTACAAAATGTATGAGAAAATGAATTTTCTTGATAATTTTTTTTTTGGTGAATTTTTCCGATGTTTAATAGTTATTATGCTATTCGGAGCGAAGACAAATCCAACAAAACAAAGATCATAAAAAACTAACATGTTTTCTTGGTTACTATATACTATATGTGCATCCATGCAATTTTGATTGCGCCTAAAAGTTATTTATGAGCCATGTTATAAAAGTTTTTTCAAGTTTTAAAAATAAATTGTGTTACGTATACTGTTTAAAGCGAATTGTTGTACGTTGCGTCTTATTTCTTTTCTCATTAAATAGTGTATGCATATGTGTGATCATTGAATATTACGTTATGAAGTGGTACACATAAAGTGATGTTTTAAGTTTCCGCGCTCCATTAGACATGGGGATATACCAATTTAGGTGTAACATGTAATCGTGTTTGGGTGGGTAACGAAAGGTGGTTATTAACAGCTAACCACCGCAACCTTGGATACTTCAGGCAGCATGGTTTTCAGACAGTAATACTACTGTGGACTACAAATGTTATTAATTTTCACGTGGCATAGCTAAACCTAAAATTTACATGATGAGTGTTACTTTTTCTTTTCCTTTTTTTATATTGTATATCTAAGCAGCATTTCTAGCTCTAATTGGATAGTGAAAAGATCCTCCCCACCTGACTGCCACCTAGCCAGGCAATGTGCTGCTTCACAATTCTCTCCAATTAGAGATTTCTGATAAAGGTGCAAACAAAAAGTTACAAATTTCAATCCCTAGTTAATTTACTAACCAGAATGATAACATCCAAATAAAACACATCGTTACACATCATGCGCACTTCATCAATAATAACAGCACAAACGAACTTAAAGCGAGTGCGAAACTGTAGAACGGCTTCAATGGAAAGTGGCATTTTTGATTGATATCTGCAGTCGCTTTGCCCGTTGAAGCGCATATTCATTAGCAGCTATATTACAAATGTTTTGCCGCAACCTGCGGGTCCGGTTAAAAATATTTGTAATGGTTCGGCAATCGTCCCTTGCAAAAGATTTCTTATGGTATGCATTAGGAGACCATTTTGTCTTTCATAATAATATTCTCGGCATAATATTCTCTCGCTTTTTTGCCACTGAACCTACGCGATTCAGCGTGGCCAACCTTAGTACATCATCCATTTCCGCATTTGGATTAGCATAAAAATCAGCGAATGGATCACATTCAGATACTTGTGCTTATAGTTGATTAGTCAAGTCATTGACTAATTTGCTGTTTTGATTTTCATTATCCATGCATATCTGACGACAGATGTCCACAGTTTTAATGTCTAATGAGTACTTCATCGTAGTAATACAGTTTTATGAACCGCAGTTCAGCGAGAATCTCTACTTCTTCATCATAAAATGGCACTAATAACTCTAGGACTGTCCCGTTTATTCCATTTGTTTATTTTTACCACTGTGCACACTAGGGTAACTTTTATCCGGTAACTTCTTCGTTTGTTTTCCCTGCACCAATAAAATCAAAAACTTGCGACGCAGATAAATCTCGTATCATTGGTAAACGGGGAAAGAAAGGAAGAAAAATACGGTTTCTGTGAGACCTAATGTGGTATTAGCCGTTTACAACTTTAATCTAATACAAACATTTTTGGTAGGCGCGAGTAAAGATGTTTACACATCAAAATTCCATACCTCAATTACCATGACACTTAGGACATTAGTTCTATGGAATGAAACAATCTGTCAAAATTTTTTGTCGGTTCACGCGCCAAACACCCTGTATAAGATGCAGTTATAAGGGACTTCCTTTTTTTCCCAATAATTGTTAGTACAGAAGAACGCATGGGGAGGTTGGAATTAATGCTTGTTTGATTATAGATTAGATCTCGAAGGCGTCATCAACAGTATTGAATAATCGATAATAAAATTTGAAGGGATTTTCATTTGGGAATCATCTTAACTAATCACTTGTAACGTGAATAACGGGCACCTATATAGAACCATTCCTTACAGATAGCTCTTTATGCGTAGTAATAGCATAGAAATATAAGTTTACCATAGATTTCTCATTTTGATAAATCGAACGATAAAAATGAATTGAGTAAAAAAGTTCTAACAATTCCAATGTCATCATTGTATTTGTAATATTACATTGCAAGTCACAAATACAATCATGACATTGGAATTATCAGAACTTTTTTACTCAACTCATTTTTGTTTCTTGATTTATAAAAATGAGAAATCTATGGTAAACTGATTTTTCTATGGTAATAGAATAAATTTAGATATGTTTTTTTTACTTCATTCAACAACAACAATACTACGTTTAATATCAAATTCGCATGTGAATTTTTGTAATTATTTATGATTGTCCAATCCTTTTAAAATTATACTTCACTTAAAAGTAAAACTATTACAGTTTAGCATTATCACAGCAGTTTACAACATTTTAAATTTTGCAATATATTAAATTTATATTGCCGTAGTACACGCACATGTATGACAATATTGCATAAGGCCATCAATATTTGGGGAATTAATCTTCACCGAATTTATTCAGTATATGGGGCGCAGTTATTATTTGTTCGATTGTCTATATTTCAGTTCTTAGTACCTACCTACTTCTTCTGCACCAAATATCGGTATCAGTCATATCGATTTGTCAAAAACATAAAACACAATAAAAACCTTTTAAACTTTACTTTATCAAAACGAAATATAACAACATTGTCGATCAGAATTTATCTCTATATTCAATGTCCCTCCAGTATTTACATCTTAAATACAAATAAATAAAAAATTCGCAGAATCCTCAAAATGTTCGCATTTTCTTCTTGTAAATAATAATAATAATAATAAATGTTGTATAGAATAAAGCTAAAAAATAAATCATAGCTGACAAGAAAATAACATTCGCCAAGAAGAGATGATGATGATGATGATGATGTCGAAGAAGTATAAAAAAAAGAACAAAATAAAATGACAAGAACTTTACTCTAAGTCATTTTTCTTATTTTCCCACAAAATAAATACAAAAGTTTATTTTTTCTGTGAACACGCTCTAGCATAAGACAGACGAAGGATGAGGAGCGCCATTGATTCCCTATTCAGGGAGATGCGTATATAATACGAGTGTCTAATTCGTTCGTTAAAAGCGTAGTTTAGTATATTCCTTGCTGATCACATCGTATATATGCGTATTATACACCGTTCGCACACAATATCCTTTTATCTATTTTAATATCCTTTTGTATAAAAACAAAATTTATTTTAATCATTGGAATAAGACGACGACGACGACACAAAAAACATTTTTTCTTATCATTAAACACAAAAGAAAACTTACAAACTTTTCGTAAAATTATCTTCCCTTTTAATCCTTTCTAATCATTATATGTATTAAGAAAGGATATAGCCTTCTTTCGAGATATAAAACATAAGAAAGGATAATATCATATGATTGGGATGGATATTAAATTCTCAATTTAATTTGTTTTCTTCTTGTTTTTCGTTTCGTTCATCCTTCGCTCGTGTACATGTGTGTAGCGTGGCATCTCCCTGTTTGCTGTACTACCGGCCGGTTACATAATATGTTGTTGGCCATTTAAAATAATATTATATTATGTCCTTTTCTATATTTTTTTTTGATTTTTTTGTTGTATTCATATGTGTAACATACAGACATACACGTTCACATGTAAAAATATCCTTTCTCAACCATTAAGGAAAAATGTAAAAGGAAGTGGATTTATTTGATTATAATTTGAAAAAGGGAGGCTGTAATGTGGTTTTGATGAAAGAAGTTTTGTATAAAAAATTTTTTATTTAATAAGTTTTAAGAATAATTAACTATAAACAAAATACAACAACAACTGGTGGAGAACAAGGGATATTAATATCCTTATTGATTTAGTGTTTTTGGACCTTTTTTTGCTGCTCAATTTGGTGTTTTTGCTTGTTTTTGTAAATCAAACTTAATGATGCAAAATTTTTCAAATATTAGACCAATAATGAAAATTCAAAATGTTGAATCCTTAAAGTCCTTAAAAATATGTATCCTTTAAATAACGATGAATATGTGTGTGTGTGTGTGTGTATGTGTGTAAACATATATAAAGCTACTTGGTAAATATTTGAAGTTCTGATTTTCCACATTGCTGTAAGTTTTTACCATTTTTTTAAAGGATGTAATAATGAAAGATGAACAAACAGTTTTTGTTTTATTTCGATGTGATGGTCCTTTTTATCTTAACATTTTTTGGGTGTTTTGTTTATATAAAACCATTTTGGGCGATCACTTAGACTTCTTTCAGGCGGAACTACTTTCCAACAAATTTTGTTCGGAATGACATTTTAATAATAAATTGTACGACGTCACTTGCAGTTTAATGTTCAACTTGAACCTCGTATTTTAGTGTTTTTGGTGCACCTTAAGACACTGATAATTCGAAATTGTTCAAGACTTGGGAACTGAATCATGAAATAGAAATACTAATTGCAAAATGTATAGTTGGTTGTTCGCAATATCATTTATGTGATTCGCCGCCGAATTTAGGCTTAAGAAGAAGAGCCATAGTAGTGTAGGTCACATAATATTCCCTAACTTAGCACTGTTTCAAAATTGAACGAATTGGTTCAATCATTAATAGAAGATTTCAATCGAGTCTCTGCGGGCACGAAAACTACTACGATCACTTCGAAAGCTATATTGACGCAGAAGGGGTCAATTTCCATAACAAAAATATTGAGGAAATCACAAAATGCAACACTTGGTGGACAAGTCGTTAGCATGTATATCAACGGGTAAGAATATTATAATACAGCACTAACGCACAGGAGCTATAGCTCAGCACCGTCTCACTTCATAAAAATTTACTTTAGTCAAAGAAATTTCGAACGAAAAGCTACAGTTTAATAATGTGAGTTTTTGTAGAGGTAAACATATTTAACAAAAAATTAAACTTTTCATAAAAATTAGTGAAAATTAGTGTTTATTTTTAATTCAGAAATTTGAGAAGACTTCACCACTGATATTTGATTTACGAAAGATTTATATAAATTATACGCGATCATACTTAACGCATTCAAAACATTTATAAATTATTAAAATTATTAACACAAACTGCCAGGACACGGGCTAAGGGCTTTCTGAGGAACGTAAATGCAAAAAATCTCAACGAACTTAGGGCAATCAATTCTAGAGTACAAAACATCTCTCGCACACGTAGCGCAATCAATTTTGCGCCTACTAGATCGAGTTTGTAAATTTTGCAACAATAGATGGTTTACGTAAAGCTCCCGAACGAATCCCTGACTCAGATTTGGAAAACTTCATAAAGCACAAATCTGGAATTGCTTTTAGATACTTTCCATCCTGACAGAGTGCACGTGATAATAAGGATTTATTTAACTAAAATATATGTTAATCCATAATAATTAAAAAAAAAAAAATGGCAGTTTCTGTATTTTTAAAAGCCAATTTACAAACATCAGTGGAGAAATTGCAATTGCCACAAAATTGGATCTTCCAGCAAGATATAACGACTCCAAACAAACAGCGCTAGTTGTTCGAGAATGGTTGCTGTATACACGCCCCAGCAATTACGCCCACCTCCACAAAGTCCTGACCTTAATCCTCTTGAACATCATTGGGATCATCTAGAGACGCAACTTAATAAACACCCTATTACCCGAATTCACACAAAAGTTGGTTGCGTCTATATATGAATAATAGATTGAAACTTTTTTTTTACGCTATTTGCCGTAGGCACTTGGCGAAACACACTTATAGATTAAAGGCAGTTATAAGGAGGGCCGACACGTTATTTAGAATAATTTCGTTTGTTTTAAATAATAATTAAACGATGAATTTGTCCGTAAACAATTGTATTCAAAATGTAATTTTTATTTTTTTATAGATTAGTCTTAATAAAATGGATTAACATATATTTTGGTTTCATTTTTTGTCCTTTTTAATTTACAGCAGACTACGACTTTATTTAGTTCAAAAGACAATTACCAATTCGTAGAGTGTATATCAATCGATGTGTCGATGTGCTATCGATGATTTGACCAAAATGTCAGTATATTTCAGAAAAATATATTTGGCTCGAATTTTTTTACCATTTTTAAAGAGATTGTTTGTCTGTCCGCAAAATTTTGCATTCAAATTTTCACAAACTTCTTGACTTGTTAGAACACTCAAAGTTACAAAATAGCTTAATGCTCGTTAACATTGTAATATTTAATCATTTTTTTTCAAATTAAATTAATTCTTTATTTTTAACATTATTTACAATTATTGAATATTGGAATGGTGAATTAATTAACAAAACAAAGCCATTCTTAACCTATAATAACATATTTACAATGCCCGCTGTCCCGAATATGGGCACTCAGAAGCTTAACATAATTGAAAATAGAACTTAACTTTGAATTAAATATTAAATAAGGCAAAGGAACAATGTAACAATTATATAATGTAAAGTAATAATGAACTGAATAAAAAATGTTAACAAAAAAAAACAGTATTTAATCTCTAACACAACACACAGACGAAGAAATGATTTAAGCGAAAAACTTAAAATTACTTATACTAGATTATAATAAAATTTTATCTTAAATTACTATCTCTAAATGGGGTTCATCCTGCCGTTGTCAACCACCAGTATTTGGAACATCTGTCCTCAAACTCATTGGCTTTTTGTTGTTTGATACTTGTGTCGAACCGTAGATATTCACCTGGATTATTGAATTTATCAGCCTCGAACCACTTCTCATTGGGCCTTCTCAGAACATGGAAAATAATTGGTATGCCCTCTCTGTCCTGCACATATCCTCTACTATCGAGGTGTGTAAATAAATTTGGACCAGGTACTATACCTTCGGTTAAATAATGTTGTGCCATCCGCTCGTCGATGTAGTACGGTCTGCATATTAATGAATTATCAGTGTTTAATGTCGCTCGTAATATATGATTTCTTATTAATTTAAGTATTTATGTATATCAATTCGGTCTGCGTCAAAATTCTCATAATGATTCTTGTTTGAAATGTAATGGAGATAGCCAGTTTCTGCCTTGCGATGTTTGTTTCTGCAGTGTCGTATACATTTCCTCTCAAAAACTCTTATTCGTTCCATGTAGCGTGGCACCTGATTAAACCACACCTGGCATCCATATGTTATTATTGGGCGGATGAGTGCCATATATCCGATTGTTTTAACTCTTTCACCAATATGTTTACTGTAAAAGAAACGTCTCGCTCCCATGAACGCTTTACGCGCTTTCTCCAATTGTGCTGTTGTATGTGCCGCCATATAGCACATATTGTCAATGTTCACGCTCAAATAGTTGACTGACTCCTTCAATACTATTGGTTGATCGTAGGCCGTTACTCTGAGCTTTCGCCAATTTCTTTTTAAGTCTCGGTTCGCGTTCCTTAGCGGGCTGCGAAAAAGTATCGATTCACATTTGGCCACGTTCATTTTAATTCTCCACGTATTCAGGTAATCCTGTACATAATCTATTGCCTTTTGCAATTGGGCTTGAATATCTCCAACCAAATATTTACTACTATAGGTGACCATATCATCTGCGTATGCACACACTTGAATATGTTGCGAATTTAGTTGTTGATTCCCAATCATTTCCGCCGTATATAAATAAAATAAAATTGGTGCAGTAATGGATCCCTGTTGTACACCATTTAAAATTTTGAATTCCTGACTTGAATTTATATTGCCCGTAGTTGTAATGAATTTTCGATCATAAAGTAGTTTAAAGATAATTTCAATTAGATCATTGCCGAAATTTAAATTTTTCAATTTTGCCAACAGTCCGTCCAGCCAAATGGACTCGAAGGCTTTTTTTATGTCAGTGAGTACTGCGCCCGTTGGTTGTTTAAAGCTCAAATTGTGACATACGTCCGCTGTTAATTTAATAATTGCGTGTACTGCACTATGTCCTTGCCGAAAACCAAATTGATTGTCTGGTATAATTTTGTTTTTATTGACATGATCCATAATCTTCTCATTGATAATGATTTCCTAGATTTTGCCTAAATTCGACAGGAGGCTGATGGGTCTGTAATTTTCTGGGCCTGTACCATTTTTATTCTTTTTCAGGATTGGAAATATTCTCGCCACCTTCCAACAATTTGGAAAAGTTTTGTTATTGAGTAGATGATTGAAAATTATACAAAGTTCGATAATTATAGAATTTGGAAGATGTTTTAGTATAATATTTGGGATTAGATCTGGACCAAAAGATTTTTTATTGTTTGCGGTGCGCAAGATGTTAGCCAAATAGTCACAATTAATGAAATAGTCTGGATCATCAGCCGGTTTTTCGGGTGCCTCCGCTCTATTATTGTGTGTAAACTGTGTTTTGGACCGTTTCGCCAACTTGTCTTCCCCATGTCTCCGTTTAATAGGTTCCACAATTGTGTTCACCTGCCTCTCATGTCCTATTTTGCCAAGGGCTGGATTCCGTTTCGTATGTTTTTCGATGTGGTGCAAAATAATATTCAAATTTTAAGTTGATGATATTCTCCCGTCTCCTGTTCATTGATCTCGATCGCTCGTATACTAATGTCTTTAGCCTTCTGTGTTAGTTTCTTAATGTCGGACCACATTTTAAGTCCTGGTTTAATTTGCTTCATCCAATTCACCCAATATTTCTCGATTTGTATTTTAACATTTTGTTCAATCAATTGAACCGTCCGTTTAATTTCGTTTTTCCAAATTTGAATTTCCCTTTGATTTTGATTTTGATTTGTCGCCGCTAAATTGCCAAAATTATAATTTTGTCGTCTGATGTTACGCCGGAACGTTTTAATTTTTGTTATCAAAAAACGTTTATGCTTATATAGACGTTCTATTGTGGCATTCGTATAGCATTGCATATTATTGCATCGCCTAATTTTGGGCTCATTCTCCTTGATATTGTCCAAAAGTAATTTAGTGATTTTTTCAATATGAATAATAATTTCATCGTCATCTAGATTGTGTGTGTTGGGTGTCATAAATACTTGTTGTTGATGATCACCATTGAAATCCTCCCTTTCATAATTATCCGCTGCTTGACGGTGTATATTCGTCATCTGTTCGGTCCATGTATCCCAATTTGTATCCGCAAAATTGTACCATATCCTTTTCGTTGCCTCATTGGTGCCCATTTCTAGCTCGCCCACTTCTCTCACGACCACCTCAATCGCTTTATGATCACTGTCATATCGATGGGTGGGGATTTCCTCTCTGCCGTTTGTTAGAATTTTGATGCGCTCGTCCGCGATTGCCAGGTCTAAATAGCTTCCAGATCTTATCATGGTTGGCAAGTCAATATGATAAATTTTTGTTCGATACTCTATTGCATTTTCAATGATCCACCGGTTGAGTCGATTGCCCCTTGAATTATTTGTTGTGTTGGCCCAATTTGTATGTTTCGCATTTATGTCCCCTGCTATTATATAGTAATTGTTAGGATTTTGTAAATTTAAGTTTTGGAAAATTTTGCTCCACTCTTCAACGAAACGATCATCCGAAATTACACTTGTGTTGCCCGTACAATAAATAGATATCAAAAATAGGTGATTTAATGTATTTATAATTTTAAGTTTGATTATGGCAATCTCAAGACCAGGCCGATTATTTAGTCCTTGCGGTATAATTGTTTTGAATTTGATTTCATTCCGAATTAAAATGGCGGTGCCACCACCTCTCGTTGCATTGATCCGATCCTGTCTCACCATCTCATAATTTTTAAATTCAATTTTGTGTCGAGCATTTAATTTTGTTTCGTTGACCAGGAGACAGTCTGGCGAATGATATTCCAAAAATTATATAAATTTAGACGTCTCTGAACACTTACAATTGAATTGGCATTTATTGCAATAATTTTGAATTTTGAATTTTGATTTTGTTGGTTATTTACCATGAAGCAATAATCTGAAGGAGTTGCGCGATTTGTTCACTCTGCTCTTGCATCGTACGAGCCATTCCGTCCATTCTCGTTGTTAATTGTTTTATTGTTGCATTATGCTGCATATTATTCGCTGGTTGTTGCTGCTGCTGTTGTGGTATTGGTGGGGCTCGACCTCCTGCTCTCTCCGCATACGTTCCATTTTCCTTTGTGACCGGGACATTAGTAAATAATCTGAATGGATGTGCAGCAGTTGCAGACTGTTGTTTACGCTCTTCGATTTTTTGTTTCAATCGATGCATCATAGCTTGATAGATGGGGCAACCCTTGTACGATGCGGGATGGCCATTCCGATTACAACTTGTACAATATATTTCCTCTTTTGTCGTCTCTCGTTCAACTTTACATTCGCCCGGCTCATGAGGCTCGGCACACTTCACACATCTAAATTCCAATCTGCAGTTGGCCGCAGTATGACCATACCGTTGGCAATTCCTACATTGCATAATGCCGCTCGATTTGTTCAATTGTTTCCATAACACTCTCTGATAATTAATATGTTTAATATTATACACCTTTGTTAGTGGCGTATTTGTTGAAAATTGTACAATGTACAATGGTATTAATTTTGTTTGTTCTCCCGCTCTCTTCGATTTCATTTGGATGATTTTTTCAACCTTTATTTCTGCATCATATTCGATTTCGGTTTGTAACTCTGCTAGCTCCTCATTTTCTGTCAAACCTCTCAGTACTAGTGATTTTAATTTTAGTTGCTTTGGTTTATATGTAAAATATTTTGTTTTGACCTCATCGAAAATAGTCTTTAATTTAGTATAATTGTCCAAATTGGCTGTTAAAATTGTATGTTTATTAATATTTACTCGTCTCACTTCTAATTCTTTAACATTTGTGCCTTTCGCTAGCTCTATTGTATGTTTAATATCCTGACCATGGATATGTATTGGTGGCGGTCTTGGAGTCCGTTTTTGTTTTGTCACTTCGTTATTATCTTTATTATTATTATTATTATTGTTATTATTATTGTTCGAAATATTTTTTTTATTATTATTATTGTTATTATTATTATTATTATTTCTTTTGTTTTTAATTGTTTTTTTATTTTGTTTTAAATGTTTGTTTTCTATTTCACTAATGTTCTTGGAGCGCACTTTTTGTTTTACCAGTTCAAACTCATTTTCTGGCTTATCATTATGAATGTTTTTTTGTGATAAAGAGAACATATCAATATCATGATTATCCTCATCCAACTCATCAAGAAGAGGCAAGAATTTATTTGGGGTTACAAAATTTAGCGGAGCCGAAAAAGTGTTACTACTCAAAAGTACTTCCAATTGATCTTTTAATATTTTGTTTTCTTGATTTAAATTTAAAATAATTGTTTTTAGATTGAAAAGTTCACCTGCCTCATTTTGTTTACAAGGACGTTTTCTTGCTGATGGCACCTCTGGTATCGTTTCGCTAGTTATGTCCTCACTCGAAGAGTGAGAATCACCATGTTCCGACATGGTGTTAATATTTTTTGCCTTATATGATTTAAGTTTAACCACCTTAGAAACCGGTGGAAATCGTTCTGATACACTTTTATTTTTTTTTTAATTTCACTGTGATAAATTATTTCGAACAGACAAGGAAATAAAGCAATTATAATTTAGAGAAAGGGAGGTAGGTATGAACTCCAAACACTCAACTCAATCAAAAATTATAGCAACCCGTTAAAAATAATTTTTTTTAAATTTGTTTTATTGTGTCAAAATTTTTTCGAAAAATTTCAATTGTTTTGTTCACTTTTGTTTTGTGGCCCCCTGTATTGGGGTACCACCAGCACTGATATCGCTGTCCCGCACTTAAACTAATTATTTTGTAGGCACAGGGCCCCAAATAAACTCGTTACTGGCACTAATTAATTTTTATAATTTTTTGTTGCGATTTTTTTTAGCAAAGTGTCTGTTTTGTTTGGCAGCACAATTTCGACATCATATTTAATCATTTATAGCACGTTGTGAGCAGTTTTTGACGCCATTTTGAATAAAATACTTTTCAATTATATATGTAATAGTAGGTTCGTCGCTTTGTCATTTTATGTGTAGGTATTGATGTCTTTCATTTTTAACTAATAGTAGATTTTATAATTATTTGTCTGAAATTTAAGTTTAAAAACTCTATTAATGTGTGTCTGATACCAATTTTTTGAATAATAAACTAATTTAATGTTGGTTCCCACCATTCAGTCGGTATACCGGCGAAAAAAACAAACAGCTCACGACATTGTCTATATAACCATTATCTATAAGTAACATTATCTATAAGTTGTTGACGTTATCGGGCCTCGCCGCACTTTAATTCTTTCGCCGTGATTCTCTGATTTCAAAAAATCAATCGACGTTCACATTTGATTTCTTTGCGCATTTCTTTTGGCTAAAGGGTGTACATACCAAAAAATTCATTCGGATTGTTATGTTTGCTTATAATTAAAAATAGAAATAAAAATAATTAATTTAAAACTGTAATATTTAATTAATATATTCAATTTTAAATTATATATTAAATTAAATTATACATATATTATATTTTAAATTAAATTAAATATAAATTATATTTTAAATTAATCATTTTTATTTCTATTTTTTATTATAAGCAAACAAAACAATCCGAACGAATTTTTTGGTACACCCTTTTTGTTTACTATAGCCTTTCTTTTTTTATGTTTGTGTTTAAATTTTTTTTTACGCATTCGTTTTGTATAGTAACATATTCGTAAAACATTTTTCCGTGTTCTTTAAAACCGTGTTGTTCGAGACTACAAAAAAATATAAGAAAAAGCGTTTCGTTTTATTTATTATTTTTTGTTATGATATACAAAAAACAAAATATAACAGAAAACGAAAATCGTGTTGTTTTAAACCGTGTAATTTGAGCAAATGTATATCCGTGTTCTTCGAAACCGTGTTCTTCGAATACTGTGTTCTTGGAGGGTTACCTGTAAATAAAATGGCCTTGAAATATTTTATCTTCGTAGTAGTGCGAAGAAATCAGTGAATAAAAAAAAAATGTTGCTGAAAAAAGAATCAAAAATGTCTCCGCAAAAAAATTAGTTTGTGGGTGAAGGGGAAAGAAACGAAGAAAGAATCACGCTGAAAGAATTAAAGTGTGGAACCGTGGATCGACGAATTATCGATGACTTGCCGACGCGATCGCGTATGAATTAGCAATTGACGCGTAAACGCTTATCTCTGATGATACCATAAGAAACACATGCAAAATCAGACAGACTCGTATAGGCAGTCTCAATTGGCGTCTCAAGCACTACTTCAAAGCTAATACTCATAACATGCTCCCAACAATGCTATTATCCAGAGCATCACAATAACGCAGTAATTCAAAAAATTAACGTAATCCTTCATGTCACATCATGAAATGACTTTCTATAAAATAGGCCAAGTCAATCTGGATAAAATAGACGTGCGAATAGGAATGGAAAAAAGATACGCGTCCTTATAACCACACACAATTTTTAGGTTATGTCACTCGTGTTTGCGACTGTTCTAGCGGTCGTTAGGCAATCTATTTTCTGTTGACTAGGTATTACAATCATGCAAAATATAGCCTGTCTAGTGAAAGATGAACTATTTTGTGAATCCAGAACCTTCATTCAACGATTTCGCATCAGTAAATCAATTTTTCCAATTTTTATTTTTACGTTTACCGATTTTGATATCAATAGTTCGAGTACATTTTTTAGTGCACTACCTATCGTGTTCCGTCCACCAGCCCAATTCCTCGTCCCATTTTTATTTAGTCTCAGTGGTTATGTTCCGCCGGTCAAACGAGGAACATTTTTTTGTGTAATACACGAAGTGTCAGAATTTCGCTACACCGTTTGATCGATATTCGCCACGAAAGTACACGCCGTTTGTTTGGTAATCATGGGTACCTGTGTAATTTCAGTCTTATGTTTTTCTGATAAATTAGGATATTTCAGAGATTCTTGGCCGAAATCGATTCACCGGAAATGGCAGATCCCGTAGAACCTTTTTCGTTTTTTTGCAAATATTTTGAAAAGTTTATCATTTTGAAGAAAAACGATTATGAACTAAAAGATTCTAAATTTGCAACAATACCTGTCCAGATCAGTTTTCCAGAATTTAAGCGGAAATGAGGTTTTTGCCAATAATATTTTTTTTTTATTGTTAACTATGCGATCTGTTTTGGGGCTCAATGCCCACCCTGCTCTTCCGCGGTTATGCTTTTTACGTCCTTACTTTACGCCTCCCGGCCAACTCGAGGACGTACGGCTTTAGGACCGATTTAAGACCATCTGCACATTGCAACCTCCATGCCAGCCTATACTGGCATGGAAGATAATCTAAGATAGAAGAGCTAATAATCTGTTTTTCAACAAAAATTCGGCCCTGATAAACTGCCCAGACCATTTTCTTGACAAATGCTCATACTATAAGCATTTTCCACCAATTTTATGATCCCAGTGAATTTTGGTCGAAATCGGTTCACCGGAAGTGACAGCTTACATATGACAATTTACGTTATTCGAGCTTTGTCCTTTTTAGGCGCTTCGGTCCATTGGTGCGATCCAGTAGGTTTCCCGTAGGTTGTCGTGCTGCTGCAGTCGCAGTACATGAGTCCTTGCAAAGTTTCGTATTTCATCGCTGACGTATTTCATGTTTAAGTCCAGATGGATTTTGTCATTTCTAATGTACCGAGGAGCATTCACAATGCTACGTAGTACTTAGTTTTGAAATGTTTGAATGATCTTTTTTTTTTTTTTTTTTTAAGGAAGTTTTAATTGTCCAGTCGATTTAATGTCCTTTCAAGGTCAATTAATACCTCCCTTCCATTCACGCACAGACCACCTTATCACACAATTACAGTATACCGCCTGCAAATTACAAGCTCCATTCACAAATGTGTATGTTGGTTCGAAATACATACAGAAATAAATTTTTGACATGATTCTTTTCCGTTACCCACAAAATTGTTTTGGCAGGGAGGAAAAGGGACAACCGGCAAGTGGTGCAGTGGTTAAAGCTTCGGCACTTGGATCGGGAGGTGATGTTAATATACACAACTAAGACCCTCTGTTGGAGTGCTGCATTCAGCGCCGAAGCTTGCGATGTGCAGGTGGTATAATGGAAAGGTGTGAATGGGTGGTGTGTGCGTGAATGAAAAGGGGAGTAGTATAATTGACATTCAAGGGACATTAAATCCACTGGACAATTAATACACAAAAAGGGATATTACTATTGTTTTTTAGTTTCCTTATTGACTCAACAGTACCTGCAACAATTATCATAAATTCAGAATAGCTGTATCATCAGCAAACGGTACTATTCTAGCTTCTACTATATGTTTGGTAGATCATTTGTATACAGTAGGTATAGTACAGGGCCCAGCACCCTGATTCTCTAAAAACAAGATGATGTGCAAACACGAAAGCCATAGTAAGCTTTTCGACTTTAGACAAATAACAACAACAATCCTTTTGTATATTTTAGCTTTTAGGTTAGTTTAGGTTAGGTTTCAGAATAGTTGACGCACTTAAGCCATTTTTGGCCCATTGTGGTACCACGCATTCACGCCACATCATTACCCCATTCACTTATTCACCTACTCACACAATTATAGTGTCCCACTTGCACATTGCAAGCTCCATGTCACGCTGTACAATGACATGAACATCACCGATAGCCTCTGATGGGATACGAACCCAGTACCTCCCGGTCCAAGTGCCAAAGCTTTAACCACTGCACCACTGTCCGGTTATTTTAGCCTTCACACATTATCGTTTTTTAGAGAATCATGGCACAGAACACTATACCTTGTGGAACTCCTGTCAATATCTTCTTTAGTTTTGAGTATTCCCCTTCCTCTCTTACCCGGAAGTAATGATCGTAGAGAAATAAGACTTTAGCAATTTAAATATTGTTTTGGCAAATCTCGTAGCGCTTAAATTCCAGACGACGGTGCCATACATTATCAAATGCTTGGCCTACGTCTAAGAATATTGCTGACAATACTTTCTTTTTTGTACCTGTAGTCTAAAGTTAGCATTGATTATGTGCTGAAGTTTCCTTAGTGCTTTTTCTGATAGAGCTTTGATTATTTACCCCGTTATCAAGTCACAGCCAAGGGCTTTTTATCGTTGAAATTTTTTACTTCTTGTTTGATTTCTTTCAGAGTAACTGGTAGCACAGATTTTACGTCTATTTTGTTTATACGTGTTAAATATTCATTATCGACTTGTCCAGTTGGTGGTTTGGAGGTATTTTCTAGGTGTTCAACAAACAAATCAGCTTTTTGCTTTCCGTTGTGAACCCAGGTTCCATCAACCATTTTTATGGGTGGCGATGTCCGATTAATAGTCCGTGTCATGTTTACCTGTCAGATTACTTATAAGAAGCTGGCAACTAACTCATTCTTACTCTCTTTTATAATTATTTAAAGTTTGTTGTACAAATTGTTTATGATTGTTTTGTTATGAGTGTTTATGATTGGAGATCTAGTTCTCTGCCAAGTCTTACGAGCTCTTCTTTTTTCGTTAACCAACCCTCTCACTTCAACTGGATAGTATATTCTTTTTGTTATATTTCTTGCTGATCAGGAGCACTTTCCCAGACCGTTTTTGGCACACTTTCAATGAGGTTTTGCAGTTCTCCTTCTATCATGCAAGCGTTCGAGATCTGTACCTGTAGATTGACCGTGTCACTTATTGTTATTAAAAATGGATAATGGTTTGACGATAACCCTTCTTCATTTTCGGCTGCTAAGTAATTTTCGGAGATAGCTCTTGAAATAGAAATTCAGAAGGTCAAGAGTTTTATTTGGGTCCGTAGGTCAATAGGTTGCCTGTCAACTGGAGTGAAACTCACATTTTAATGTCCTACCTACTTCAAATAGCTCTCTTCTGTTTGGAGTAGTTCTATTTGATCCCCAAAATAAGTTTTTCTCGTTCAAGTTGCCTCTAATAATAAGATTACCACCAAGTGATTTAAGAAGTTTAATGTAGTCATCTTTCCTTGAGTTATATCTGGATGAACAGTAGATTCCTGATATACTATAGCTCTTGTTATTTTTGGTTTCAATGGATGCAATAGCTATACTTGCATAGCTTCTTCCTCTATTTTTAATTCTTCGTGGTGTTGTTATCCTTAATAAAGATTTCTGGCCCGCCTTTAGCTCTCTCTGCTGGATATAGGGCTTGATAGCACTGGTATCCACGTATAATGGAATACGAGGTTCTAGTAAAATGACCTTTTGAGATTAGGCATATATCAATTTTTTTTGCTGTATAAAAATACACCTAATTCTGGATTGCAATGCGGAAAGCCATTTGTATTCCAGGTATAGCAACTCTTAAATAGTGTATCATTATTAACAGCCAGTCAATAACTGCTCTAGTTTTACTTGACGCATCCGTTATTCTTTTATCTTGGCTCATCGATGTGTTATCCAGTGTTCCTATAATTTCTGTTCTTGTTTTTTCAGTAGCTCGTCGATAGATTGTAGTCTTTGGTGCTGCGCTAGTTTCTGAATTATTTGTTGCAGGGCATTTTTCTCCCTGACTCGGTGCTGTCTTGATATTTTTGTTCTGCAGAAATTTGTTCATATGTTGTGCCTTCTCTTATTTCGGCGCTATTTAGAGGGATTTGTTTTGAATAGGATTGTTTCTCATTCCTTGTAGCTCTTTGGCCACCTCGCACACTGTAATTTGTTGGGAGATGATTACCACAGCGTACGTATTTCACTGGTTCGTTTTTACTTTTGTTGCATTCTTTCGATGGATGTTTCCCAGCGCACTTTCTGTAATCCATCTACAAACCGGACGAATTTTATGAGCGAAATAAAATTTTGTTCAGTTAGGTGTCATATTCTAATTCTAACGGTCCATTTTCATCTTCATCCGCTTCATTTAACTCATCTCGAATGGACATATTGGTTTACAAAAGTTTGTAATCATCGTGGTATATCTCAGGAATGATATTTTTAGAGCACATTCGGCTCAAATCGCATAGTATTTATTTATACTAATAGATAATTCGGAATTATACACAATCCGAAGAAGTTCTGGTTTGAACTTCATCTCTACCTTTTAGCGACTATTGACATCCAATCATGAAAATCGCTGAATTTCATGTTATGAACTTCGTATGCCTTGGGTTGATTCTTGAATTTCTGATCAACGTTGGATATTCTGTGTAGAGGACCAAACGGTTTTGTTTTTTAAGTGATTTTTAATTACTCCATGCATTGAATCCACTGACATATAAGTGTAACCGGTTATAAGAAACGTTACTGTTATTTCATTAACGTATTTAGCCATTGATAAAAATGTTTTATCATAGCAATAGTGTACCGATTCAGGCCAACACATCGCAGTAAAACGATTTTTTTTTGTTGTTTGGCGTTTATCTACCATATTTAAAAATTTCCATGTATTGCTGCATATTTCGTTGGCTCCTCGTTTTTCCTGATTTTCTCCCCATAAGTAGCAGTTATCATTTCTCGTAACCGGTTCATATATGGCAAAATTGTAAACTGCAAACTTTCGATAATATCCTAATAACATACTATTTCCCTTTGAAACATTTAGTACTTTTTGCAAATCAAATGAAGCTACTAAAAGAGACGAATCTATTTTGGCATCGGCTTGTTCTTTTAAAAAGTCGACTTTTAATTCATCCTTTAGTTTAATGTGAGCGGCGTATTCAATTTTCTGCGCAGCAGTTTTATTAGTGATATTTTTATAGCGTTCACACTTCTCGCATTTATCTTTTTTCGGATTGTGAATTGAAAGGTCATAATTTTTTTTTAAAAATAATACAAAACTGATCGTATTTTATAAAATCAAATTTTTCTTCAATTTGTTTGTTTTTGTACATTCTATACAAATTGGCTAACGTACCAATATCAGCAGGCAAATATTTTCTAGTGGAAGAAGATCGACAATATTGCGAGGAAACAGCTGGCAAACTTGAAATGAATTCATCTAAACGAATTTGATCGGTTTGCGTGATACTCCGATATTTTCTTATTTTCGTTGAATTATTCAAAATACCATCAACGACTTTAAAGTGATTTACTATTGTTCTAATCCGAGAAGCGGTTATATTTAGCGTATTCATAAGAAATTGTTTGCACACATTTTTTTTTATTTTATCCATTGGACATGTTATACTATAAACATGTGCACATTTACGAATTGTTGAAGAATCAGTTCGTTTTCGTTTTACAGATGTTTTCGATTGTCATCCAAAGTGCATGACACATTCTCTATATTCTCCGGCAAAGTCGTTATATTGTCAACCGTATATTGATTTATATTTGTATTACAGGTTTGATCCTCCTGTGTTTCTATTATTTCTTCTTGGTGCTCGTATTCGTATATTATAACATTTTCTTGCAACTCGTCATTGTAGAGATCAAACTCTAATTGATCGTCGATTTCAATATCCTTTTCAAATATTGAAATTGGAACATCCTGCGGTCACATAATCGCGTTGAAGTCGCTGGTTTCCTTCTGATGGTTTCAGGACTCTTTTGTGCTAAGGCCAGTGCAACAAATAATTTACCTCTCGAGTTCATTTTACTGTACCTACATATAAAAATAACGTTTATATGATAATCGCAAATAACACAAACGCCATATTTCACGTAAATAATTTCTTAAAAATACTACAAAAATAATTAATAAAAAAATAATTGAATTGTATAACCTTGAAGTATTTCGTGTTTAGTAATCACTCGCAAAATCCTAATATTGTTGAAAGTTTGCCGATAAATACGAATTTGTGTTACTTGATTGATTGATTGATTGATTCTGAATGCACGACCAAGTTCTTACACAGGAGCTCCCGGGTGACGCCGGGCCCACCGTACACTCTTTTTTACATATAACAAAACCGAAGGATTGGATAGGTTAGTTAAGTGGGACAGAATCGGCCCGGTTACAGACACCTAGGTATAGCCGATAGTTAGTAACACAAAGACAGCACAAAACTAATCTACTTGGGGAAGGATAAAGGTTTAATGGGTTAAATGGATATTGATGGTATTGGTCATCAATAATTGCTTCTTTAAATCAGCAACCTAGGAAAAAATGTTATTATTTCACGTGCATCTGGAAATTTCTTAAAATGTAATTGTAAATTAATGCAAAATTTAATTGATTAAATCGGCCCAGTTGCAGACCCCTAAATAAAGTCGATAGTTATTAATGCAATGACAACACCATTCTAATCTACACAATTAACAATTAATATTTCAAAGAAATATTATTTCACGTCTGTTAATTTCCTGAAATTTAATTCTAAATTAATATTTTCCGGCTTCCTAAATAATATAAACATTTATTAATTTAATCCTCCTGCAATTCCACGACTTACAATAGGATTTCCTGAAACCATAATTATTTAAATTATATCAAACTTAGTCTAAAATTCATTAGTATTTAACCCTTAAATCGAGAAAAAAAAAAAAAATATAAAAAAAACAAAAAACAAAAAATTTCATATGTAAGGCATCCCAAAGGCAATGGTTCCCGGAAAAATATCAATGTTATTCAATGCCAGATTAACTACCGGATAGGATATTTCAAACAAATTTAATTTAATTCGCAAAAATTTCAAATATTTTATTAATTTGTTCACCAAAGAAGAAAATATTCGATTAATTACAGTGCACAGTATAATTATAGTGCACAGTATATTTATATCATGTTAAATGGAACTTAACTATTCCTCAACCAATAACTGTTAAATATGGTACGCAGAATTGGATTGGCACTCTAGCATGTTCAATGGAACTAAGCCAACTCAAAACAAATGATGATCAAATTCGGGGTGCAAAGCCGAATTTGACGAAATTTTCGGATTCAGCTATAATGAAAGAAACAGGCCGTTTCCAATTGAAATTTTCCAGTTCAGCTTGCAGAGCTGGGCTAGGATTCTAATAAACTAGGATCAACTTGTATTGGGATTTTAATGTTTCTTTTTGATAAAGTTCTAAAATTCGATCATTCTGAATGGAACTTGGCCATATCCCGACCAATTATTGTCAAATCAGGTAAGCAGAATTAAATGTGAATTTAAAAATGGGTTTTAGAGAAGTTCTGGAGTTCAGCCGTGCTAAGCAATGTCTTAACTAATCATGTGCGAATCTGATATGTTGAGCTGAATCGGGATTTCAACATAAATCCCGGGTGAATTACTGGATTTTTCAACAAAATAAATCCGAAAATAATCGGCCAAAGAATTTTCCTATTCCTCCATTTACCTGTCAAGACAACCCGTTGACAGATGACCCAGCCGAACTAAGCCTCTCCCAAATTAATGCTAATTGCTAGAATTGCGATTTTCTAGAATTATGCCCAAAAATGATTTTATGCATCTTCCGCAGTATACCGTCTCAATCAAACAAAAACGACCATGATTTATGTGAGGTGATGACACGAACGGAGGATAGAACCACGCGGAAGGCTTTTTACACAATTGGTGCATGAGCAGGTCGTTGATTAGGATTTAGAACTCAAATCAATCGATATTCGTATATATCATTCCCATGCAAAGACGAACCTGTTTCGAGAAGTATTATTGAGCCAAAACTTCTTTTAGATAAAATAGTGCAAGCAGTAAGCAATCTAAAAAAAACAGTCAACATTAAAAGGCCGAAGGATATCACATCAAAGATTTAATTGTCATTACAAATGGAAATAAAAAATTAAAACCATTTTCCCTTTGCCATGCCGGAACACATATGATTTCTCATACACACACATACATACATACACATACTCATACACATACTCATACAACCGGCGAATGGGGTATGATGCGATGATATCTGGTTCTTTCACTACTAGACGTAGCCTCTCCATCCCTACTCCGCTTGACTACGTCCACGCTCGTGTCGGTGGTAACTCGGTTCTAGGAAGCTAGGCCGAGGCAGAAGTCAGAGGGGGGTCACATAGGTCACTTGCAAATGATGCATGTAAGAGTTATGTGACTTAAATCCTGGAGCGTCTGTCTCACATTGAGCGGCTTCCAGGTCAGCGTCTGTATCCCAGGAGGGGCGGCTGTGTACCTACTTGGCAGAAAGTATAAAATGCTAGGGGCGGCACCTCGAAAAAGAATCCAATATGAGTTCACATGAGGAGAATTTAGTTACGGTGCAGGGAGTAGGAAACCCAGTACCGGCCGAAGGGAGTGAGCAAGCAGGCTCCCAGCGGTCGAGATCCAGCAACTGCAATGTTACAACGGTGGCGAACTTGGCCGGTGTGACAGATATGTCTACAAGCGAAGAGAGAGGAAGCACTACACCCGTGCATGGGGAAAAATACCCGGTAACGTCTTCGGAAGGAGTGCGTTAATACAGAGGTCCCCTAAGAAGGGAGCGATGACCGGTACATTGGAGAGATGTTTTTCATCGCCTTCTTTGGGGAGTTACAAGGAGGAAACCCAAGAAATAAGGCTAGCCAGGCTTGGGAAAAAAATTGAGGAACTGGTGGAGTTCGTAAGACCGCGAAATAATGTTCATAGCGAGATAAAAAAGATGATAAGCACTATTAGCACGCTTTATGGCTCAGCTATAGGGAAGATGAGTGTTTCGGAAAAGCAGTGCCAAACTTCGCCGGTCAATAATGACGGTAAGGGGTCGACTACCGAAGATACATCACTTGTGCAGCCCAGTAAGAGGAAGTTGTCCACACCACCTAAGAGTGAAGAAAAAATGCAAACTAAGAGAAGGAATACTAAGGCTGCTCCGCAAGGTCCTCCGCAAGCCATTCGAATGTCGGAGACCCTTAAGAAGCAAAAGACCACAGAATCTATGTCAGATAATGGAAATGTAAACACCGCGAGTTCAAACCAATTGAAGGATGCGACAGTTGGTTCAGAACAAGAATGGCAGAAGGTGAAGGGGAAAAGACGATCACGTCCGCGAAGGAAAAGGGCTCGCCCGGATGCGTTGCTAATAAAGAAGAGTGACGAAATCTCATTTGCCGATCTGCTGCGGAAAGTTAAGGTGGACCCGACGCTAAATACTCTGGGGGAAAGGGTATCAAACATTCGTCAAACCCATAGTGGAGACCTATTGTTGGAGCTACAAACTATAGGAGACCAGCCGAAGACCGCAATATTTCGAGAACAATTAGCGAGAGCAATCGGGGGCAATGCGTCAGTTAAAACTCTGACCCAGGAGACGTTACTAGTGATCAAAGACATGGACGAAGTTACCACGTCTGAAGAGGTAAGAGAGGCTCTGGAAGCACAGTTTCAAGAGGTGAAAGGTGTCTGTATTGTTAAGTCACTCACAAAGGCCTACCGAGGAACGCAGACAGCGGTTGTTAGCCTCCCTAACACTATGGTTGGGAAGGTGCTAGAAGTGGGTAAGGTTAGAATCGGCTGGGTTTCCTGTCGAATCCGGGAAAAAATAGAGCTGACTAGATGCTTTAAATGCCACGGTTATGGGCATCGGTCTTGGAACTGTAGAAGCGAAGCCGATAGATCAAAGCTCTGCAGGAGGTGTGGTGAAGAAGGGCATTTTGCTAAGACATGCCAAAAAGACTCAAAATGCATGCTATGCGACGAAGCGACCAAAGGCTGTAGCAAACACGTAACTGGTAGTGGTAAATGTCCGGTTTACCAGAAAGCGCTGCAAAAAGAACGTTGGAAATGAAAATTATCCAAGTCAATCTTAACCACTGCGAGGCTGCTCAGGAGCTGCTGCAGCAATCCATACAGGAAGTGGAAGCGGACATTGTAATTGTGTGTGAGCAATATAGGAACTTCGGTAGACGGTGTTGGGTGCCAGATAGATCGAATCGAGCTGCTGTATGGGTTTGTGGTACCTACCCCTTACAGGAAATTGGTGTGAGTACTCTACCCGGGTTTGTCAGAGCCAAAGTGAACGGCGTTCATATTTATAGTTGCTACGCACCTCCTAGTGCATCGATTGAAGATTTTAAAACATTCCTCGATCAATTAACGGATGATGCACGGAGCTACAACCCGGTGCTCATAGCCGGGGATTTTAATGCATGGGCCGTAGAGTGGGGAAGTAGAGAAACCAATAGCAGAGGTACCGCATTGTTAGAGGCCTTCGCATCATTACCGGTCGTATTAATGAATTCAGGAAATACACCTACTTTCTATAGAGGAAATGCCACTTCAATTGTTGACCTAACGTTTATGAGCCATTGTCTTGCTGTGAGAGGAGTAGCATGGAGAGTGAGTGATCTATATACGCATAGTGACCATCAAGCTATTGTGTATGAACTGGCGGATATTGGACCCCAAAGGACTATAGTTAGACACAGGAAGAGAATAGGATGGAAGTCAGCAGCGTTCGATGAGATCATCTTCCGTCTCATGATGGAGGACCTTATTCTAACTGGTACCGCAAATAACAAAGCCTTCCAGCTTATGAGACATGTCACAAGAGCCTGTGATGCAGCAATGCCAAGAAGAATGGTGGATAATCGTAGAAAACCGGTCTTCTGGTGGAACGATGAGATATCGGAATTGCGTAAAAGGTGCCTGGACGCAAGAAGGCGATACCAGCGTGCTAGATATGTCGAAAACTCTCCCCTTCGACAACAGTACTGTAAAGCTCGATCAGAACTCAAACATGCCATTAAATTAAGTAAACGAAAGTGCTTTCGCGAACTGTGCGAGGAGGTCGACCGCGATCCCTGGGGTAGATCCTACCGACTGGTGATGAAAAAATTCAGAAGCAATTACACCACTGTTCCCACATGTCCGGCAATGCTGTCTGACATAGTAAGTCACCTGTTCCCGCAGCAACCCGATTGTGTATTAGAAGTACTAGGCAATGAGGAGGATGATGTACCACCAGTTACTGAGGAGGAGGTTCTGAAGGCATGTGGCAGAGTGGGTAACAATAAAGCTCCTGGCCCGGATAACATTCCGAATATTGCATTGAAGTCGGCGGTTAAAGCATACCCAAACTTATTCATGGAAATATATACTGCATGCTTAGTTGAGGGGGTGTTCCCTAGTAAATGGAAGGAACAGAGACTGGTATTGTTGCCAAAAGGAGACAAACCACCAGGTGAGCCGTCCTCCTGGCGTCCAATCTGTCTGTTGGATACGGCTGGCAAAATCCTAGAGAGAGTTGTATGTGACCGGTTACAAGAGGCTATAGTTAGAGCAGGAAACCTGGCAGAGCATCAGTATGGCTTTCGAAAGGCGCGCTCAACAGTGGATGCGGTTAAAGAAGTTGTAGATACGGCGCACCAGGCGATATCCGGCTCTCGGTGGCGAGGTGGTAGTAAAAAATACTGTGCCATAGTCACATTGGACGTGAAAAACGCATTCAACACGGCAAACTGGAGCTGCATATTTAACGCACTTACACGGATGAAGATACCGAAGTACCTGCTGAGACTAGTTTCCAGCTACTTTAGCGAGAGGATCTTAATTTACGATACTAAGGAGGGAAAGAAAACTTACGAGGTGACTGGTGGAGTTCCCCAAGGATCAGTGTTAGGTCCTACACTATGGACTGTGATGTACGATGGTGTTCTTCGACTGCCCATACCAAAAGATGCACGGGTGATTGGATTCGCGGACGACATCGCGATTGTAGTTGTCGCAAAACACAGAGAGGAAATTGTGGAGATTTGTAATAGGACGGTTAGACTTATTCGCCAGTGGTTAACGTCGGCTGGGCTGGAACTAGCAGAGCATAAAACAGAAGCTGTTCTTATTACTAGCAGAAAAGTAACGGAGAGCGTCACCTTAGAGATTGGAACCCAACAAATTGTTAGCCAACCATCCATCAGGTACCTAGGGGTAATGATCGATGCCAGATTGTCATATAAGACACATCTCATTACCTCAAGCGAGCGAGCAAGGAGAGTTAATGCGGCACTAGCACCAATAATGCCTAATACAAGAGGGGCGCGAATGAGCAGCAGAGTTCTCCTCGCCAATGTCGTTACATCGATAATGATGTATGGGGCACCAATTTGGGCCAACTCGTTGGAGAAGGATACCTATAGGCAAAGAGTAGCCTCAGTCCAGAGGCTAAGTGCTCTGAGAGTATTATGCGCATTTCGGACGGTGTCAGAAGACGCTGCGTGTGTTCTTGCGGGAATGCCCCCAATAGATCTTCTGGCCAAGGAGCGCCAATTCACGTACCTGCGTCGTGGTCAAGGAACAAAAGCAGAGAACCACCGATTAGCACGGGCGGAGACTATAACTGTATGGCAGAGAAGATGGAGTGAGTCGACGAATGGTAGATGGACCTATCGCCTGATCCCTTACATCGAGACGTGGCTAAACAGGCGACACGGCGAGGTGGATTACCATCTTACACAGTTTCTGACGGGTCATGGTTGCTTTAAATCATACCTGTTCAGATTCAAACACGAAGAGTCATCAGATTGCCCTTTATGCATCGGAGTACCAGAAAATGTAGAGCACGTAGTATTCGAGTGTCCACGATTCATTGAGGAGAGAAGCATTATATGTGCACGTGGGGTCCAACTAACGCCGGAAAATATACTGGAGTTTATGCTAGCATCTGAAGATGGGTGGAACGCCGTAAGCGGAAGCGTCTCACGGATAATGGGAGAGTTGAGACGCCTCGAAAGAACCAGAAATTCAGTGAGGAGTTAATTCCAGCCGAGCAGCGAAAGCTGAGCCTGCCTCGCGAAGTAATACCTAACGGTAGTTCCACGGGGCCGAACGGCATGGTTTATAGGGGGTGGTGGTTTAGTCGGTAAGAATCCGACACTATCACGTGTTTTGAGATATGGGTTCACACGTGAGGCCTATCGAAGGTTCCCCTCCTCCGCCCATTAAAAAAAAAAAAAAAAAAAAAAAAAAAAAAACACATACTCATACACATACCCATACATATATACATACATACATATTATATACATACATACATATTAAATACACACATCTATATATATATATATATATATATATATATATATATATATATATATACATATATATATATTACAAATTAAAAGAATTAATCATAAACATTTATACATTAAAGTATATTAATATGATAATATATCAAATTAATTTTAAAATATTAAAATGATTATAAAAAGGTAAAAACAATCAATCATATTATATAAATATACAAACTAAACATATACATAAGTATAAATACATATGAACCTACACACACACGCATAAACATACACACATGCATATGCACACAAATCCACACATACGCATATATCAGGGTTTAAAAAAGTCGCTCGTCAAAATGTATTGTTCACTCTACACCGATCGAACAGTGTCATGTCCCTATTCCATGGAAAAAAT